>JARWIR010000022.1:11765478-14550366 GCA_029959085.1 Nemophila menziesii
ACAAAGGAACCAAAGGCGCTCCGCCTCCTCAACTTCTTCAAGAGTGAGTTTGAATGTATTATTGGCTAGTTCCTCAAATAAGACTCTACAACTAATACCCAAAAAGTCAAGAACTATTTTACGAAAAACACCCAACGAAAAATATGAGCAGAGATGACTTTGGCAACGAAAATGAAACCATCCATCTTAGTGCGAGCATATGAAGTTTTAGTAGCGAGTGAACGAATTTTTTGAGTGTGTCATTCTTAATTTTTGCTAGAGGCAAATCGTGGTTATTAAGATTGGACATGATTGAAAAAGACTCTTTGATACATCAAGTTTTAAGAAGGTTGTAAAGTATAAAAGTGGCATAGCTTCATCTTCCAATGATAATGGTATATATAGCCTAAGAATAATTCAGATACTCTTTGTTGCTATTCCTCGCGTGAAGAATATAAAAGCAAAAAATAATTGCCACATGGCAAAGAGAATGCAGCCATCGTATATATAACCACATCGAGTAAAAACAAGCTTAAAGCTAGAATAGATAAAAAAAAATAACTAAAAAGGTAATTATAGAGTCTCACCTTGAGAGAAAGAAGGTATGAAACGTGAGTAGGTTCGGCTAGAATAGGGGAAATTTGAAGAGATTCCAAATATCTTGGATTGAGGATTGAAAAGGCGGTCAAAAGATAACTTTTCTTGTATAGCTAAAGATAACATCGGAATAACGTTGACAAAAATTTTAATCCACCGAAGAAAATTCCAATCCATTCTAGAGAGGTGTAAGCGAAAGGATCTTCACACTCAAAAAAAATAAGGGTCATCCATGAAAGAAAAGGACAAAGGAAGCCTGCAAAACCGCCATGGAGACAAAAACTCCTTTGCATGTTGAGTGAAGAACTAAACTCAGCTCTTCAACAAATAACATAAGCTTTATAATAGTCATAAGCAAATAAAGGAACATCAATCACCCAATGCATGTGTCTCGAATACCTTCCAGGAAACTTTTCCGCCATTATAACTCCCTTAGTGAAAGAATCCATCTTGAATTGTTAGATATATTCTATTAATAATTTCATGGTGAATAGTACATGAATAGTGGAGAACAATAGTCACTTTTCCTCAACATATCTGTCATGGTAAATTATATATCATTTCGCAGCTAAGTGTCATTTGTTTGGATCGAACATATAAACAAGACTAACAAAATTACAAACATTTAACAAACCATCAAAAGAAAAATTGCTAATTAGAAATTCACTATCACACTAAACAGATAAATGTTTTCGTATAGCATTGCTTGATTGATGAGCAAAGACTTTTTGCCTAAAAAGTACATATGGGTAACCAATGAATGAAAGAAAATGGTCAGGTTTCGAAAACGAAAGTATTTCATACCAAACTTGATTCTTCTCATCCAATGTAACTGAAAAACGCTCTTCTCCAGCCTGTCTTACAAATTTTCACAGTCAATTTTTCAATTTTACTTGTCTTGAAAAAATTAATTAACTATTACCAATAAGTGTCCTTTAAGAGTACCACTTCCGAAACTAAACGAAGCAACACTTTTGTTTGATTTTTTCTCCTCGTTAATATATAGCACTTGTAAAGGCATCATTAGCCATGGGAAAAACTCATTAACGCAAACACAAAACTTGGTTCCATTTTGAACTGGAGTTTTTGGATCAACAAATGTCCAATTTAATCCAAAATGCCTACAAAAAGAATTTAGAGTTTTATATATAAGAACTGTAGAGGCTTTTTTGACCTTTTGTCAAATTTCAAGAGGTACCTCCAGGTTTGAAGAGCATTTTTTCCCTTTTCAAAAGATTCAAGACCAGAGCCAACATTAACTCGAGCATGGTTTACTAAGAAACCATCTTTGGAGAGATCAGAATTTTGCTCAAGTGAAGTTGCAGGATTAGCCGTAGCTCCTTTATATTTGCTGTCATAATTTAATGCACCTGATCTGTTTGAATGCAAAACTTGATTGTTTTTAAGAATAAGAAAGTAAAGTTAATGATTTGAAGCATTGTTTTGTACCTACTTATGCAAGCTTTTTGATCTTCAGGAGTTGGTTTATTCCAGCACAAGAAAACCATATCCACTAAAAATAAATAAAGAAACATAAATTTCTGTTAAAAAAGGAAACTGTTACAATGACATCAAATTAAGAATCAGAAGTAATGTTACAACTCTTAAGAAAAACAGAATTGTTATAGTTTGGGTAAAATACCAAATACCTCATTGTTTGACAAAATTATTATAAAATCTGAGTCGAATTTTAGCTTATTAAAATAAATCAAGAAATTATACCAAGTGAGAAATAGATAATTCCAAAAGCTAATTACTCGAAGAAAAGCTAAGTTAAACACAATCAAACCGTGCGATGAAAAATTAAAAAAAAAAAAAGTAAAAGTGAAACCCAAGTGAGAAAAGATGAAAATGCAAGGATTCATTGTATACCCATATGAATAATTTTGAAGATAATTTGAATTCTTTAAGCAAATTTATTGGAGAATACAAAAAGTACTAACCGATAACTTCGAAATACAGTTGGGAAGAAGTGTCGTGTAGCTTATGAGATGAAGGAAATGAGTAAAATGTTAAGAGAAAACTACAACATAAAGCCTCTACAAAATGTTAAATACAGCTTTAAATTTAAAAACTTCACTTTTAGAAGCATAGTTAGAAAATAATCTTAAGAACTTAATTAAATTTTTAATTATTTTCTTTTTATATATTTTAATCTGATAAGTACGTATCCATATACTTATGGATGTGATTTCTTTACCCATATACTTATGGATGTGATTTCTTTAGGTGTGTATATTTTTCCAAAAGGTATACCGTATGCTATTTTTTAAGTTTTATAGAGTGTTTTTTTTATATACTTGCATTATAAGTCATAATATCATTTGGTATATACCTAAGATTTTGTCTAAAGTCTAGAAGGATCGTTATGGATTTTCGTCCACGTCAACGTCCACTAGCTATACCATAGGGTTTGTATTCAAGTTAAGTTATAAGACCATCTCCATCTCCACCAGGTGTTCCAAACAGATATTTATCCTGAACCAAATGGGTTGTAACTAGGGATGGAAATTGAATCCAAAATTTTTTATTTTCGACTTTTCTAGTCCGGAAATTCTGATTTCGGAACAGATTTTTTAGGTTCCGAAATTCCGATTTCCGATTTTTTCGAAAAAATCAGATCGGAATTGGAACTACATATAAATTTCCGAAATTTCTGGGTTTTCTAGTTCGATTTTATTTTCGAATTATAAATTATATTTCAAAATAATATTGCATAGAGTATTTTAAACATGAAAATTAATAGTCTGTTTCTTTGGTCCTTCAAAAGTTTTGGAACTTGAAAATCAACTTAGCTTCCATATATACTGTCAAGTTATATTCCTAATTTTTTAAAAGTATACTTCTATGCTGTAAATCTCGCTTTTGGGCGCTAGGCGGTTGACCGGGGCCTAGCGCCTAGGCAGGATTGCACGGGGTCTAGGCGGAATTATACGCTTTTAAATCCCGATGTGTAATTTTGTATATTTAGTAATATATATGTTGTAAATTTAGCAATTTTAACTATTTAAGTCATTAAATTCATCCAACAACACTATAATAAATATAAAAATACTAAAAATTGAGTTATAATATCAACTAAATAATTCTCGAGAATAAGAAAAATAACAAAAAGGTCTATGCGAGAATGTTTTCCATTAATCGGCGCCTAGGCGGCCATTTTTTGCCATTAATCGGTGCCTAGACGGAATAGGCGCCTATTCCACGGCGACTAAGGCACTAGGCAAAAATGCCTAGAATTTTAACTAGGCATAAGCGGTCGAGGGAAGAGTTGACGCATAGGCGCGCCTAGGCGGGGAGATCTACAACATAGGTATACTTATAAATCAACTCAAGACTTGATTAATCCAAAACAATAATTATGTTTCTTCTTAATATGTCCAGAAAGTAGCTACTCTCTTCCTTGTATTATTGATAATGTCTGTAAAGAAACCTTCAACATATGAATAGATTCATGCCTTTGCCAACAAATTTTATATCACTGAAAATGCCCGTAAACCTGTTGATGTTGTTAACTACTTTAACATCCTTAACCAGTTCAATGATATTTATGGTCGGAACAAAGACAATCCAACAATGCATAGTGTAATCTTCTCATAATGCTGAAGCAATTTTTTCGTATTTTCTCTAATAACTTATACAACATTGTTTTCGCACATTTCTAACAACTTATAGGAAATTGCAGGATCATTTTGAGGCTCGGAGGCAAGACTTCTTTGGAACAAAACTGCAGATCGTTTTCCGAGACTTTTTTGCAATATTTGTTTTTTCAAAAGTAATAGTGGTGTAGCATTATTTTTGTAACTACTGTTACTTTGTTACTTCATGTAAATTTTAAGTTTAGTTTTTAACTATGGTTACTCTTCCTATAAGTTTTATAACTTTAGTTTTTAACTACGGTTACTATTCGTATAAGTTTTAATAGTACAGTTCCACAAATTCTGAGCCAACACTTCCGAAATTCCGAACCAAAAGATTCGAAACTTCTGAACCAAAAGTTTCAAAATTTCTGTGCCGAAATTCCGAATTCAAAATTGTTTTTCCTAGTTCCGAAAAATTGGATAGGAATTGGAACGGAAAAAATCTATTCCGAAAAAAAACTAGAATTTTTCCAAAAATCCCTTTTTCTGATCTGTTCATTCCGATTTCTACCCCTAGTTGTACCCAAATCACACATTTCCATAGGAACACAAAAACAAAAAGAATCCGGACCCGTTTAGCTAGGCCCAATGGGGAGGTACCTGCAAAAAAATACGAATCCTTTCACACTCGCATAGCAACAGAAAAACAAAAAGAATCCGTCACCTTCACTTGCAATGGCATGTATCTTACCTGCAAATCAGCAAATAACAATGAAACATGATAAAACCTTACACTCGTTCGTATATGAACAAAAAAACAAAAAGAACATATAATAAAAACAAAAAAAGAAGGTTTGCTTATGCGGGAGAGAGCCATTAATAGCGGTGGTTTTTTTAGCAAGAGAGCAGCGAGATGGTGGCGGAGAATGGTCCAAGATGGCGGCGGCTTTATGGGTTCTTCAGATCTGAAGGTATCTACTGGCTTGAATATGGTGGAGAATGGTCCAGGGGGCGGCTCTTTGTGCAAGAGATCAGACGGAGAATGGTCCACGTTGGCACCGTTTTTCTTTTGCAGGAGCGCAACGTCATAGTGGTGGTGAAGAATTGTCCAAGGTGTCAGCGATTTCTTCTTCAGTAGATCGGCGACAGTTTCTTTTACAGGAGCTGGTGGTGGAGAAAGCTCCACGATGGAGCCCGTGAAGGTGAGATCTGAGTGTGAAGGAGAATGGTCCACTAGTGGGGGCAGGAAAGCAGTGGCGTCCGATGAAAAGAGAAGAAAGAGGGAGGTTAAAGAGTGAATGTTGCATCTAGGTGTGAAGAGAAGAGTGGGAGGCAAAAGGAAGGTGAAGAGAATTCTAGGTGTTTCGGTTATCAGATAGAGGAAGAGAGAGAAAGAGGGAGGAAGAGGGAGGAAGAGAGAGAAAGAAGGAAGAGATGTTCAAAACCCTAATGGGGTTTTGATTCTGAAAAATGGATTTTTACTGTTGATGTCTCCATATTTGTGATATATTAATCTAGGTTTGAGACATAATTAGGTGTATTTGATTAATTGTTAAGGGATGTTTCCCTATTATTTGATAATTTTTTAATTCGTGTCTTAATTTGATGATTTATTACTTTTCGAGCATACTTGGTTTAATTTGTATGTTAATGTGAAACTGTTAAGAAAAAAAATATATTTAGATGTCGAATAAATGTTAAGGAGTTAAGTAAAGAAGATCCAAGAGGAATCGGGAGATAAAAGGAAGCAAAGGTGAATTAGGCTAGGAAAAACTGCCATATAAATCTAAAATTCTGCATCTATGTCCACTAAAGTGAATATAATTTCAAATCGATTACGAATTTGTATGAGAATTTAAAATATTTAGTTAGATCTTTCTGCTGCGGTCGTTTTGATATAAAGTGGGCAAAAATCGGCCCAGTAACGAAAAAGATATGTACAAAACAGTGAGCAGTGTTTATCCTCTCCTATAAATTTGAGTTGGACTTGGACTCAAAAAACTTGTCTTCTACTCCAAGATTTCGATTTAGGATTAGAAAACACCTATAAATACACCCTCTAATCATTGTAAACATGTCCTTGCTCAGCCTTTAATTAGTATTACTCTTAAAATTAATCCATAGAAGCAAAAAGACCTGTAAATAGGAAGGCAAGAAGTTGGAAAGTCACAAGCTCCTCTTCTCCATCATATCTCTCTATCATTAGGGTAATTTGTATTTGATTCTTTAGCTTATTTTTGTTTCTAATTACTTTTATCCTTAGTTTATTTCTATGTCTTTAGATATGAACTAATTTTCCCATAACTTGGGTTCGCATATGTATAATCTTTGATTTCTAATTCTCATTTGTTTTCACTTTATTTGGAAAAACCCTTTTTAATCGATTCTAGCTACTTAACCTATATAATTGTTTTATGTACTTCGATGTTTGACTGTAGTTCTTGCGGTTGCAAAAGTTTAGACTACCCCATTAATCGTAGTTGGATGGTCACCCGGAAGGGGTGTCTAATTGTTGAAACACCACATAAGCATCTAGTGTGAAGTAGTGATCCTAACGAGCTTGCCTAACTAGATAGTCATTAGGTTTTGATTTAACCACCGATCATTGTGTAGGGTCCTCTTACCCAAGTCCCCTAGTAATTGTTAGGTCGCCACCTAGGTCCACTCGGAAAGGGGTTAGGAGGAATATAGAATCCTGACTATTTATCTAAGAGATTTAATCACCCTTATAGCCAGAACTAGAATTAGAAGGATAAGTTCATACTAGCAACCCTAAGCTATATTTCTCATCTTCATTCTTTGTTTTATTATTTATTTTGCATTATTATCTTTTCCATCCAGAAACCAAATAAATATTATTTCTTTTATCTTCTTATTTCACAAGTAAATTCTCCAACACTTCTTATACACACAAGTAGATCTAACATATCAAATCTCTCTAAAAGGACTATACTTACTAACTAAACTTGCAAACGATCTGTAATACTTATAGTGAGTTTCTCGTGGTTGTCAAGGGTGTGTCCTTTATTATTATCTTTATTTATCTGTTTATTTATCACACCTTTGCCCCCACCAAGTTTTTGGCGCCGCTGCCGGGGATTTATCTTTAAATTAGTTTATTTGTGTTTATTTAGTGTAATTTTTTTATTTGTTTTCAGTTTATGCGTTTTTTTAGTCTACTATGAGGATTCTTAGGTATGGAGAATTATTATGCACCAAATATGCACGTGGTCTGAGGCCATAATTTTTTCAAGAAGGTTCGAGCTACCAATTTCAAGCTCCACCGCAACCCATGCATAATCCGAAGAAGACTCCAACAATAAAGTCTCACAACTGGAAAAATCCACTAACATAACACAAGCCAGCCTCCAAATATACGGAGAGACAAGTATGAAGGCAATTTAAAGCCAAGACATTACCATGAAAATAATAGGAAAAAACTTGAAGCAAGTATCTGAAGTAGTCATAAGGCACTCTGTGGAATTAATTAATTCAAAAGATGCTCTTGCGTAATTCATCAAAGAATCAAAGGATAAAAAAGGAGAGAAAGTGACATAAATCTCAATGCCGCCATATCAACAGTGCAACTCATGCACCAACAAATTCAAGCGACTGCGCAAAGATTAATGCAAGTCACAACGATCAATCAACAGTTACAATAAGAATTACAAACGAGACTGGGTGATAGCAATGTTGGGTTCAAAGTTTCAACCATAAAAGAACCAACCAATATTAGCTTAGAAGAAGTAATGGTTAAGGATAAAAAATACGAAAGAGGTTGAACAATAATTCAAGCATGTGGTTAGAGAAGATGAAAAAGAGAATAAGGAAAAAGGGACAACTGCACAAAAGGTGCAAGAAGAAGAAAGTAATATGGATCCACCACCTACACAAACATCATCACCAATCAAGTTGAATTAATTGAGGTAACAATTGAAGATTCGGAAAGTGAGGATGAGGTTGAAAATAAAAATGCAAGATGTGCAGTAGAAATTCCAACAATAGAAGAACCCACGAAGCTTAATTTAGACAAAGTGACAATCAAAGATAAGGTTAAAGAGGTTGGAAAAGAAGAGAACAAGGAGGAGATACCGTCTACACATCCGCTACTATCACCACCTTATCTACAAATAATTACATATCCTAATGGTGATACTAAATTTGTTGTACTCGAAGTAATTGATAAAGAGCCTGCAGCACCAAAAGTCTTTAAAGAGATTCCTTCCAAGAAGAGTAAGAGTGTAGAGGTTAAGAACGAGACTGTGGACCTTACAAAAAAACGTTTGACAGAAGTTCGAAGCTATTACCAAAGATGCAAGATTCGAGAGCTTTATACCTCCAAATGAAGATAGGTGGTAGCTTCGAGGCAAAAACGATGTGTGACTTGGGTTCGAGTAGGAATTTCATGCCCAGGAACATGTTTGAGAAGTTAGGCATGAAAGATGCCATAACAAAAAACATCAATTTGGGGAAAAAACACATATATGATCGTGAAACTTCATTTTAATAGATCATACCATATTCAAAGAAATATGTAAAAGATGGCATTTGGGGACTAATTCTTTTTTCGTATATCATAAGTCTTTTATTTAAATATATATAAAAAGTTAGAACCGACTCTTCTGTTTATTATTTGACTTTTATCACTTGTCGTTTTTTTAATGTCTTTTGTTATTACTGTGTTACATATGTCTTATATTATTTTCTTTCTCAAATATTATTAAAATTAATTTTTTGATTAAATTATCACATTACAATTTGATTATATATATATATATATTTATATTTAAAAAATCACTTTAATTGTGTTCTCGTGTATTGTACGGGATTAGAAATTGATATATATAAATTCTCCAATATTATAGTATTACTTTATGGTAAACGAGTCATATTTTATTTTTCTTCTTGTATGATCATGAACACCGGTTATAATTATTATTCTTTTAGTTCAATTGTGCTCGGGTCGCTCTTGGCTTGGAATGTGTAGGGAGTGACACAGTATCAAGTGCAGGCGGTGGAACAATGAGTGAGGTAGGAATGCATCCGGTTGAGGTATTTTTTATAACATCAATTAGCCAGAAAAATAATATTGATTCATCTATTATCAAACGAGATTTTTTTATTTTTAACGCTTTTTGTAAAAATAATTGCAAGAAAAACGTATGAAAGAAAATAATTGCAAAAGAAATGCATAGGCGCTCCACATCTGACTTGTATTCAAACTCAAAAATAATTTCCAGGTCTGTGTAGCACAACACGCCAAAAAGTCTCATATAATTGTTCAATTATTTTTTGCTTAACACGCCATGCCTTCCAATATGAAATATAGTATCCAAAATCTGAATAAATCTGAGATTTAATCAACATGATTTTGGTGTCTATGTTAATGCACACTATATTGTAGACATGTATGGACACGTATTTTGAAATGAGTTGACAATGGTTTTTATGAGAGTTCCGACTAGACAAGTATGTATGTCTAATCTTCTACTCTCCCATATTTTACTTCTTGAAATAAATGCCCCTACGAAGATGCCACGAAATTCCCATCTTCATAATATCGACATTTACGTGTCACAAATGTACTGGTGGATCGATCGAACTTATATTTCTTACCCTTCTTAATATGTCAAATATCCACCTCCATTAAAAGTTCTTCTTACGTTGTATACAATGCACATAACATAAGCTCGTCTTGTCCCTCTAATGAATTTGGCTGACTTGTCGACCATTTTGTAGATTTTTCCATATGAATCATACTAACATCTCCAAAATGTAGAATACCAAAATTTGGATTAAGATTACCATCATCGTTGTGTACTTCTTTGTTCGAGTTAAAGACACTAAAATTTAAGCATTCTTTTTCGAATGCCAAAAAATTACTATCACAATCGAAATAAGTGAACAAAATGGTGGAGTCGAAATTAGTGTTTATGAATTAAAAAATAAGTATAAATAAACAGAAGACACTTTTCAAAAGAACACTTACCACCGATTATATTTGTGTAAGGGAGGCGCTTGTCAAAGGAACGCTCTTCTAATTATGATTATATTAGTATTAATTAAGTAATTCATAATTGAGCGTCTATATATTTTTTCTGCAATTAATTTCTTTTATTAGGTTTTATTGTAGTAATTATTTTTAAAAAAAATAGTAAAAAGAAAGGAAATGCGTTCAACAAAAGGAAAGGATAAAATATAGATCAACAATACTAAGCATAAGCAATGACCAAACATTTTTTTTTTCCAATGACCAAACATTAATTAAAAGACAATAATTGAAAATCACAAACAACATTGCTTTAACAGTTTAAGATCCCCAAAACATTTCACCATCTTCCGGACTTATATCCCCCATTTTTCCAGTATCCAGATGAAAAACCATTAGTATACCAAGCTCATAATCATTCTCATTTGTCCCAAACACATCATTCGCACGGTCCTTAAAAATGATGCAATTTTTTAAAGACAAAGGAACTTGAATTCCCATTAGACAAAAAGACCAATAAGCAGAGTATCGGTTGCTTGTAAAGAACACACAATCACCAATGTTTGTCACCTCAATCCACCTAAACTCTTCCTCATAAAGCTTGTAAACTTTGAACGAAAAATCTTCTTCATCTGGCACATTCAAATCACCAAAAATACTTTCATCATAAAAATTCGAGTGACTCATTTTTTGTTCAGCTAAAAAAAGATCACCCGAGGATTCAACCAAATAACGACAATTGCAATGCACATATTCATGGGATTCAATTTCAGTCACATTAAAAGATGTATCAATAATAATTGTCTTTCCTTCTCCATTTATAGCACACAACTTACCTTTGTAGTTAGCAATATCCTTGAAGGAACCTATATCCTCCATATCTTTCAATAGAATCCATTCCTTGGTGGTTCCAAATTTGAAGAAACTCAACATTCCATTACTCTTCAACAGAACAAGCACAATCTCATCCTCATTACTTAAATTTGATAATAAAACCACTTTCCGAACTATAATTTTATCCTGTGGATTTAACTGTGACATACAGGACAGGAAAAACTTAGTGCTAAACATGAGTTTTCTAAAATCCTGGGTTGAAATATCCTGTATTGAATCAGTTCCTTCAGGTTTTACATCCAACTCAAGTCGATACAATTTTTGCAACTCAGTGAGACGAAAATTATAAAGGTCAAACATTGTAGGAAAGGTAGGAGGAAGCTTCTGAATACGCACTCCTGTGAATAGATTTATAAGATGAACTTTCCCACCTTCAGCCTCTTCAACACATATCAACCAATACTTCACTGATGAAGATGACTCAGTAACAGGTTCAACGCAATAGATAGTTTTTTCGGTGAGACGAAAAACACCATGATCATTACCAAAATCCAAAGGAAAATCAATTGGGAATCGGATTGGATTTTGAATAGATGGAACTGAAGATCGCCAATTGGTACAAACAGAACGGAATCGAAGATTTTCAATTCGTGTTTTGAGACATTTGGATACCTTAACTAATAATTCACTAGGAAGATCAGCCCATGAAGATATAGTAGTAGCCATGAATTGATCAATCAGTTTGAAGATGTTGAGGTTTTGATATAATGCATCAGTATTTATTTATAATCACATAAGTAACCACTAAAGTCATTTGACTCTCGGACGAAACTAAAATTAAATTAGGGGCAACGAAGCATTTCAACGTTGCATTTATCAAGAAGCCTTTATTCTGCTGTTCTTAACTTTTTACTTAGTGTTTGAGTTGAATCTTGGAATTTGTCTTAGTAAGGCATTTACTAGATATCAAGTCTCAAAATCTTGTCTTGATAATATAAAGTATTACTACTACTACTAGTATGTCACTCAGGTAAAACAGAAACAGTAAAACTATACCAGTTTAAAGGCAGACCAAAGGTGCCAGCTGGTTTTACTGGGTACTACTTCTAAGTTGAATCTTGGAAAATGTTTAACTAATTTTTTAGAGTCCCAAAAATATAGACGAGACAATAAGGCATTTATACTACATTGTTTAAAGGGTGATTTAATTAAAAAGGCCTATATCAAGGTCAAGCTTATACAAAAAGGCCTAAAGGAATTGGTAGTTAGCCAGGTTCGAACTAGGGAGCTTATTTACCAATCTGCCACCGAAAAGCTATTAACTACATGCAGCAAATGTCAATTCAACCGCTCTATTCACTTACACCCATTAATATTTTAATAGAAAAATCTCTTTCCCTCTCTCCTTATTGGTATCGATGTATTTGCTTTTTCATTCTCACACACTGTATAGCGCTCTGTTCATCTTCCTCATCAAAACCGCCATAGTCATAGTACCACAATCTTCAATAAATCCTCTCACCGGCAACAGAACAAAACACATCGTACTAAAAAGAACGACGAACCGCCACATTTTTACATGGTCAAGCTTTTATTTCTTGTTGATAGTGAATCAGTAGACCCGTTTTTGGTTTAATCAAAAAAAACTTTGCGTGCAAGGACCGGAGTGACTAAGGTAAGCATATCCTCTATACGTATCATCTAAGATACATGTGTATTAATAAATTATTTCTATCTTAGGGTTTGGTTAATTTAATTTTGAAACTGGTATGTAGTAGTTAAATGTTTGGTTTTTATAAGGTAGTGGTAGTTTTGATGGTCATAAGTGTAGACATGCATTACGTTTTAATAGGTTGAATATGTAATTCATTTAATGATGTGTGGGTAAGAGGGTTTTGGATTTTAGATACTGAGGAAAATCAGTACTATGTAATAGTCAATAATGATTTCAATTTGTTTTTGTGTGAAGGAGATAAATGGCAGAAGACAGGTGTTCAATGGCTGCAGTTTTCAAGATTATACGTAATACCAAAATGACAGATTACTATTTTGATGGTTTAAGCAAAAGTCCATTTTTCCAGCTTTATAGAGGTATGAGGAGTTTTAGTGGTAGTAAAAGATGGGAAAAAAATGATAGCATTGTAGGAGATATTCTTATGACATACAATGATAATAATGAAGTATTTGAATTAGCTGGAGTTCCATTAAAGATTGAACCGATAGATGTATCTTTAATTATGGGTGTTAGCGGTGGTTCGTTGAAAGTACCAAGGTTCACACGTGCCGACCTCGGTCCTGGGCGATGGTTTAAGACTACTTTCCCCTGTGTGAAGTCAACTGGAACACTTTCGCAGTCTGATGTAAAAGACGTTATAAATAGTATAATAGATAATGATGGAGGTGACCGAGATACAGTAGCAATCTGTGTGAACATGCTTACGATGTCTACAATATTCTACCCTTCTGGGTCTGGTAGAATAACTCAATGGCACTTGAAGGTATCTGAAGGTTTAAGTGAATTAAATAGTTACAACTGGCCAAAACATATAGCTGAACATGTTATGAGTTCAGACACGATTCTAGGAAGAGGTTGCTCAGTAATGTTAGTGGTATGATTAGGAAATACAGTGATTGAGCTTTTTTAAAATCTGTGTTTTGATTAGGTTGTTCCCTTTTGCAGGCTTGGCTATATGAACGCATTAAAATTCCAGGTGTCGAACCCGAGGAAGAACATGCACTACCCAGGATTTTCAAATGGGATCTATCAAAAGGGGCTTCAGATTTCCGCAATAATGTAATTGATGCTATCAGACCACATATGGTAAGTACTATATAATATTCCATGTTGTACGTATGTGTAATATACAGCTAATGTCTTGTTATGGTTTTTAATGTGCAGATACTTACAGATGGCCTCCAATTAACTCCTGCGGAACAAATTTTATTAGGTGGTGTTCGTGACGAAGATACGGAAGGTTCATCTCGTGGTGTTCCTACAGATGTAGATGAAGTATTTGGAAAGCATGATGATAGAATTCCCGGAGGCAATACAGACGAGTTGGAGCAGGTTAAGATGCAGCTGGTAGAGGAGAAAGAGCGAAATCTGGAGTTGGTGGTCAAATATGATGCAATTCTAACTGAAAACCGGACCCTGAGGGAACGTGTAGATGAATTAAATTATCTGGTTAACGAGCTACGTTCGGAAAAAATAAACAATGAAAATTTACCTGAATGTCCTGAGAAGGCACAGGCCGATCAACATGAAGAATTGATTTGTGATTTAAACAAGGATGTATTTGATTACATGCAAACCGATGTTAATGAAACTATGGAAGGGCATTGTAGTGAGAAAGAAGATGATGGTCAAAACACGGTTCATGATGGTAAGTTTGTTTTGTTCAGTAAATCTTTTTAAATGTTATAAAACATGGATCAAGTTGTCTTACTATAGATCAAGTTGTGGATGTTGATGAGCAACAGCGATCGATTATTGGAAGGGTGAAGAATGATGATAGAGCTAAACGGAGAAAAACAATGGGAGAAAACTATACAACACATGTAAAGCAGACAAAAAGAAGCAAAGTGGTAATAAACGATGTAGCCAACACAGATGATTACGATGATTGTGTTATCATTGGAGAAGACAATCCGAAAAAGAATATTTGTTATAAACCCGACTTACGACTACTACATAGTGTAATAACAAATTTTACTAGGGATGCGTTGGTTTTTAGTCAATATGGTTTAAATATATCAGCTGGAGATTGTATGATGGTTGGGGAACAGAACCGTTTAAAGTGGCAGGTAACAAACATGTATGTATCTTGAAATTTTTCTTTATTACTTCTTACAAATGTTTTCATTACCACAGGTTGTTGATTACATGCTGCAGTACTGGGAAAAAATGATGAACCCGGAAGAGTCGTGTATTGGGATATTACCTGCCAGAGCTTATGTACGTTTTCTGTTGATGTGTGTTGAATGTTTAAAGTTAATCAATGTGTTTTCAATGTTTTTACAGCATAAGAGAAAGTCAGAAGGGACTGAAGATTATGAGTTACGGTGTAGAATAATGAATGATAAAAGCGGCCAAATAATTAGCTCAAATAGGTTTTTAATTGTTCCACTAATAACCAAAATAGGCATAGCAACGTTATGGAGTGCATTAATATATGACAACAGCGTTGGTACGTTTGTCAACTACAGTAACGCACGGGCTGGTAAAGGCGGTAATCCACTTATGGACAAAGCTAACAGACATGGATTTCAGATTGCAAACATGATAATGGATAATTACTGGCCAGGAGCTGAAAAGAGGATGTTCAAAAACTGTGACAAACAATTGCCCCAGTCTACAATTAACTGGAGGGATTCTGGTGTTTACATGCTAGCCTGCGTAGACGATGTGTGCAGGACAAAGAATGTTCAAGGGGTGTATTGTATAAATTTGTTAAGGAAGTTACGGAAGACGGTTGTTAAGACAATATTAGCTGATAAAAATGATAAATAACTGATTAGCAAGACTGTTAATCTGTTTGATTAGTTAAGTAAAGAATGATTGTTTAATGAGTATGTTGTTTAAGTGTTGTTTTTTAAGTATACTGTTTGTGATTAGGATATTGTTTTTTAATACTTCTCCATGTTTTCGTTAAATGTATGGACATTTGATGTCTAATTTAGTTTTCGTTGTTTGTGTATGTTATTAGTCTTTGATTAATATATGAAAACAATGACTAATATTGTTTTCGATGCATCTTAAACTTTTGTTAGTGCTGAGATAAGACTAGCGATATAAAAAAAGTGTTGTTATGTTAACGACATAACAACGAATACGAACCTATTTGATTAGTTATACCTAGGATTAGGTTTCCTTGAATTGTCTTGTATATAGGTAGGTTTAGTTTAGTCATTCGTGGAGTAGCGCGTAATTGCCTCAATTAGTCCTCCAATCAATTCACTATGTACGAGAAACTTGAAAAAAAAATTTGGGTATATGCCCAAATGTACAATGTACTCTCAACATGCACTTGACTTAACGTTGGGGGGTTGCCCAGTTTAACATGTTTGGGTATATGTACACAGAACAACAATGTAACTTATAATTATATTCTAATCATTAATGTTTTATTGGGTAATGCACCACGTAGTTGAACGGTCATATCGTCATTTATCATTTTTGTCTAAGAACAAACAATTTAGTGCACTTTCATCATATTGGCATTTAACAAGAGTGTACGTAGTTTGTTTGGTAATTAGTCGACACAACGAACCTTGTTCCGTTTGGCTTGAATGTGTAACGACGAATAAAGTGATGCACTTTCATTTGAGTGTATGCAAGATTAATGTATAACATATATAAAATTTTCTTTTCCGGCTAGCGGTTCATGACGATACGTATTTGATTGGGTGGACGCCCAATTGAGTTATAACGTATTTGTTGGGAGGACGCCCAATCGCAGCACAACCAATGTGGGAGTGACCAAACATACTGAATTGGGTAGGTTTACTTCCGTCATTTGTGGATTAGCGCGAAATTGACTCAATTAGTCCTCCAATCAATTCACCATGTCATAGAATCTCTAACAAATAAGTTGGGTCTATGCCCAAATGTACGGTGGACTCTCAACATGAACATGACTTAACGTTGGGTGGATGCCCATTTTACCATGTTTGGGTATATATACAAATAACAACAAACTAACGGATAATTATATTCGAATCATTAAGGTTTGATTTGGTAATGCACCACCTAGTTGAACGGTCATATCTTCATTTATCGTTTCGGTCTAGGAAGAAACAAGGTAGTTAACTTCCATCATATTGTCAATTAACATAAGTAGACCTAGTTTGCTTGGTAATTATTCAACCCTACGAAACTTGTTCCGTTTGGAATAAGTAGGTAACGACCAATAAAGTGTACAATTTTCATTTGAGTATATGAAAGATTATTGTATAACATATGTACAAGTTTCTTTTCCGCATTGTTGTTCAGTAGGCTATGTATTCGATTGGGTGGACGCCCAATGGAGTAAGCACTTATATGTTATGCGGACGCCAAATCGCAGCACAACCAATGTGTGAGTGACCAAACACACACAAATATTTGTTATATAAGTAAAACACACATGTAACATAATTAGTCAGTAGTGGGTGCCGACCGTTTTCTAACTTTATTTTGGGTGTACTACAACTTTATGTAAAAACATTTTCCTAAATTTCTTTTCATCGAGTATTTGAATGCGGGACTCAAACAGATTGTTTTGATGTACAATCATATATGAACGAAACTTAACCCTAAACGTAGAAATCTGATTGCGGGTTTTACCTTGATTGGGTATATGTACAAAGGACAACCAACTAACTGATATTTATATTATACTCAGTAAGGGTTGCTTTGTTACTGAAACACATAGTTGAACAGTCAAATCTTCATTTATCATTGGGGACTAAGACCAAACAATGTAGGTAACTTCCATCATATGGCCAATTAACATAAGTATACGTACGTTGTTTGGTAAGTAGTCTAATTAGTCGATGGGGTGGACACCCAATATATGTAGAAAGTTCTATCATTGTTTAATTTTTTCGTTTGGCTGAAGGCCCACATAGAGGTGTGATTGCCCCTTGTACAATGATTGGGTATGTGTCCATCAACACCACAATAACTGACAAATTTTTTTTCCTCCTTACGGTTTGCTTCGGTAATGCACCACATAGTTTAACAGTCATATATAGATTTTACATTTATGTAATTACTTCTGTATCTACTTTTATCATTTTTCTTAAATTTGTATTCAAGTGAAAACATATTCTGATGTATAGGTAGTGAGAAGTGGATGACAACCATTGGTTAACATCGTTTTTAGTGTATTACAAATCTATGTAAAAACATATTTCCAATTGTGTTTTCATCAAGTATGTGAATGCGGGAATAAAATAGATTGGTTTGTTGTACAATCATATTTCACCAAAAGTTAACCATTTACGTAGAGATTTGATTGCCCCTTTTATCATGATTTGGTATATATCCACGAACACAGCCAGGAAAATCATTTATATTCCAATCCGTAAGTTTTGTTCGGGTAACGTCCCACATATCTAGAGCAACCGTTCGGGACTTCAATCATGTTAAATATATGTGCATGATCTCATGGTGTTGCTACAGATCAAATATATATAAATTCTTCATTTGGGTATACGAATAATCAAGTGTTGGTTTGTCAACGAAACGATGGTTGGTGACCATCTATCTTCTGTCCAAATTTCAACAGTAACATAAAGTATGACAAAAACATCGTTTGGGTAAATGGCCACAGCACCGTGCTTGTTCAGATTTACAGGAACCAATACCTATCAGATATAGTATAACATATTATGACGGTCATATCTTTAAACAAGGTAGGTTATTATTCGACTCATAGTAATGTATGCAATTGGGTTTGTTTGGGTGACGACTAATAAATTGTACAACAGTCATTAGTGTGTATGCGAAAGAAATGTAAAATGTATGTACCAGTCTTTTTCCCATCTTGTTGTATCTGGGTAAATGAATTACGTTGGGTGGACGCCCAATAGCGTTACAAAATATGGGTGAAGGACAGAACGTAATGAATGTAGTAGATAACCTATCGATGAGTAAATTCATTCAATATCTGCCTTTATCGTATTGATGCACCCACATAACTTTTGCGGGAATTCCATCATATGGGTAAGTGATTATTGGTTGACACCAATTAGCAAACATTCAGTTGGGTTGGATAATGCAAAAAAATAAGGGGATACGACAAAAATTATGTTTCTTTAATCTTTCTCAATTTATTGTATCATCCAAATATATGCTTGATGACACAGACATAAAGTTTGAACGATAGTTAACATTATGTTAGAGTAGTAGGCACTACCGGCTAATGTCGAAAAAATTCATTAAATGACTTATGTGTGCGTTTGAGATATGGCTATCTCAAAGAAGTATCTCACTTAAACTTTAGCATCCTCATTGGGATGCCTACCATGTATATAGGCACGGAAGTCATTAGTTTAATCCGTTCCTTTGCAACATGGTCATTGGTATTATCGTACATGATTTATTTCGAACCCAGCAACTTATACGTCTATGAACAAACCCACATAATTATAGATTCTATCATAGACTGAAATGAATGTATTTCAACATCGGTTTTATGTATAGATTTAGAAAAAAAATATACTTCGTTACGTGTGCATAAAAAAAAAACCATCGATGCAATTACTTACGTGTATCGATTACGGACGTAAAATGTACATGTTCTAATGTCGGGTTCACGGAAAAAAATAATTTTATTATGTTTGCCATTAACTCCATGTGAATTCGTCTTTTTTTAAGAATTAATACTATAATTCCTAAAGTTCACACGTGTGATGTAATATAATTTCATTTTTTTAGTCAATCACATTAAGAAGCAGAAGGCTGTCAGACAAGGGTTACACCATAACGAAAGGCGGGAAACGAAAAAAGCAGCACATATATCGATGTTAGACATTACACCTACTACCTATTGTACAAGGGAGAAAGCTTTATTCCATCCTTTTCATTGCATATCACACGGCATACTAAACATCAACAAGACGATAGATAATCGAATAGGGTTATTGTCTACTCCATTAACACTCTACTTTAAGGTATGTAACATTTTTATGAGATCGAATCGATAATGTTTCTTGTACTTGACAAAGGGTTTATTATACATACGATAGAAAGTTAAACAAAGTGGTCATAGATTATTTTGCTACATGTCAATAAAACGTTAAAAAGGGTATTACGTATATTTATTTGATGAATTTTTTGCTTGTATGTGTTTTTTATTACGAACAAAATGTTGTTTAGGGAAAATATGATTGATTTTTTTATTTAAACAGGTATTTGAAAACTTGAAGAATAATGGCAGAATTTAGATGTACTTTACAGACGGTGTACACAGCTCTAAGTGATGAGAACATTACAAGTGATGATATAGATGCTTTGAACAAGTCTCCTTTTTTTGGTCTGTTACTCGGTTTGTTTAATAAAGAAGGGGATAAAGGGTCAAATAAATGTTATTCTTTAATCTGTGACATTATCCAGACATATGATGCAGACAGGCAATGTTTTGTGTTTGGTGGGGTGGAGAAAAGTGTATCAGCTAGAGATGTGAGGCTGATACTTGGCGTTGAAGGTGGTATTCAAAGGATTCCAAAGTACACAAAAAACCAAATGAGAGCTTCACCATGGTTTACGAAGAACTTTCCGGGGATAACAACCGGTTCGTTATCACAAAAAGCTGTTAAAGATAAAATTAAAGAAGTATTGGCAGAGAGGAGGCCTGGTGGGAGAAGAACTCTTGTTAGATGCCTGAACATGTTGACAATGTCAACAATTATTTATCCTTCGCCTTCAGGTAGAATCACTCAGTGGCATGTCAAGATATCTGAAGACATTGACAGTCTAAAAATGTATGACTGGGCCTCACATATTGCAAAAAGTATAATGGACCCCGTTAATGGATTGGGGCAGAGCTGCTGCATAATGCTTGTGGTAATTTTTTTTTTTATTGTGTTCATTTGATTTGGTAATATATAAACTAATGCTTTTTATATGTGATTAACTTAGCCATGGTTTGCTGAGCATGTGTCTGGATCTGGTATATTGGAATTGAGCGGTAGCAAAATCCCTAGGATATTCAAATGGAGCTTAACAGTACCGCCAGAAAACTTCCATTCCGCAATCATAGAAACAATTCGTCCTGAAATGGTGAGGTTTATGATTAAGCAATATATGTAGACCATTATAAATCAAGAAACTTTAATTTTCACAGGTTATGATTGGAGAGCTATCAATGACAGATGAAGAATTGGAGGAGTACGGATCAGATTGTATCGATGATGACAGGTCATCAATCCCTACGCAAAAAGATGGTGATTCATATAATAAAACGAAGTCCCCCGACACATCAGATGTTAACCAGGATGCGGTTGAAACAGGAACAATATATTCAGATTACGAAGAACAATTAAGATTGTTGCAATTGGACTTAATGCGTGAAAAGGAACTTACACATACGCTTCAGTCAAAATTAGAAGAGGAAAACAAGCAAAACCTAATGCTATTGGGTGAAGTCGAAAGGTTAGGAATATTACTGAAAAAAGCGAAGCAGAATAGGGGAAATCTGTCAGATGGCGAAAGTGCAGAAGGTATAAAGTATTGGAAATCATCTTCTGTATCTAAAAATGTGTTGTTTTGTTATAGTTTTTATTGTTGATTGTCAGGTGATGTTCATCAGCAAAACACATTTCAGAGCTTCACCACCACGGAAGATGATGTGAGAATCATGGATGATACTGTAGCGGATTTGAATTTGACTTCAAAAACAGATGGAATCGTCAAACATAGTGTGGAGGAGGTTATGAAAGTTAATCAAAGTAGTAGTAGACTACACATTTTTTGCGGGAATGAAACCATGGTACACTCAGAAACCGAAGAACAACATACCGTCAGAACGCTAGATGTTGAATTTGACCAAGTATCTAATGATATTCCGCGTGACAACAACTTATATATGGGTAGTGGTTGTGGAGAGGAAATAGTGAATGGGAGCCAGATAGAACAAAGTGTTTCATCGCTAACTGGGAAGTTGAATGAACTTTGTAAAGGTGCATTAGGTAGTTGCGCTGATAGAGGGATTATGTCTGAAAATGAAGTTCATATATCCGATGTGGCTCCCACTGAAGATCATATGGTGACAGTAACAAACAAAGATTACCTTGATGATGTTTCGGACAACGATGTTGATGAGTCTGAGCTATCATCGTTAGTACAGAAGATAGCCGAAGCAGAGGGTTTGGATGTTCAACCTAAGCGACGTAGTTCTATGGTTGATCGTGTGAAGGAGACTGATAGGACAAGGAGAAAGAAGATGTTGGGCGATGCATTTATTACTGGTCAGACACCGAGGAAAAGAAAGTTTTCAGATAGGGAAGTTTATAATAACAATGATTATGTAACTGGAGTTGATCAGGCGACGTTGGATAACGTACGATTTGATAAGTGTGGATCAACTATTGGGCTATCGGGGACGGTGGGATCCACTATCAATTACAATGCAGGGTCTTCTAGTACAACAGTTTTCGCGTCGGGTGTTGTATTGAATTCTGAAAATAGAAGACGGAACGTAGCATCAGATAGTGATTTGAAAGTGCTAGAATATATTAAGCTTCGTCTTTCCGGTTCAACACCTGTATGGATTGACAATGACATCACCATAACAGTCGATGACTGTATCGGGATAGGAGAGGAATCTACTGTTAATTGGGCGGTAAACTAAATTCGTAGAAGTTATGTTGTTGTCAAAAATATGGTGTGATAACTAATTCAAATTCGTTACGTTGTTTTAGGTAATGGAAGGGGTTATGTCAATATGGCAGGCTGCAAACGAAAAGAGAAGAGGTGTGCACAAATTTCTGTTTCTATCATCAAGGCCAATGGTATGTTATTCGATACTTAAATAATTTAGTTTATGGTTGTTTTGTATTAAATATTATTAAAGTTTCCGGAAATTTGACTTGTTGTGTCTTTGTATATGTAAGTGTAATCAACAAGGAGATGTAGATGGGGAGTTTGGGATATCGAAGCCGTTGTTCGATTTAAACAGTTACGTCATTATTCCAAACTTAGCGGTTGTTGACGGTGAATCTTTCTGGAGCATGATTGTATACACGAAGGCAATGGATACTTTCAAGCATTTCACATCAATTAATTCTAGTAGCCATATTAGACTAGCAAACGAATCACAACATCATGCTGAACGTATTGTTGAAGTATTGTGCCACAAGTTATGGCCAGAATTTACTGAGTATGGTCAAAAGAAGTTGTTCGCCTACAAAATGAAGATAGATGATAAACCCCATGAATGTCACGATTCGGGAATTTTTGTATTGAAGGGGATGTTTGATTTAGTTAGGCGAAAGCCTCTGAACATGGTTTACAGTCTTAATGATTTAAGGAGCATGCGCAGTTATATCGTGAACTTGATCCTCCATGACGATAAGACAACAGATGTTGTTTCGCAGGCAAGAAATCACATTATTCTAGTTATCTAAACAATACGTATGATACGCACATGTACGCGTTGGTGGTTTTTTGTTATTTTGTGATGAATTAAAGAATCAAGGTTGCTATTTTTGTGTAACTAAATGTGATAACAATCTAGCGTAATCGTGTCGAGCCGGGTTATGTTATTTGTTATTGAAAAACAAACGGATCTTATTGCCTATTGTTCTTAATTTGTAGACCGCAGATTATGATATATTATATATTATATTCGTAAAAACTATCTTAAATATGGTGGTTGTTAGAAAAAAACAGGAAAAAAATGAAGGGGTGTGTGCCCAATCTAGCATAAAGTTGATCATGAATTGTTTATTACGTTGGGTGCACGCCCAATCGATTTAGAATATTATTTAATATATACATTGGGTGGACGCCCAATTGGTCATATCTAGGTAGAACCCTACTTCATATAAGCAAATATCATTTGGTTTTATGTCTAATACATGTAATTGGGTGCATGCACAAAAAAGAATAAAAGTTATACAACAATTGTATTCGTGCCTTTTGTTTTAATGACAAAATGATCTTGCGTTGGTGCATGACCAATTGAGTTATGTGCTTCATTCATTTAGACATTTTACATGTTTGGGTGTACGCCCAATCATTTTATAGTGTTTTTGATTTATGTTTTAGGAGTTTGGGTTTAGGTTTTAGGGATTACGGATTAGGGCTTACGTGACTAGTATATGTATTGAACCATGCGGGATATTTGGATATTTGGCTTGGATGCACACCCAATCTAGGTATGTCCCTCTTTCATATGTCCATGTGCCCGTTTCGGTGTACGGCCAATCAAAATAGGGCACGTAATTCGTATGCCCAAATAAAATAAGAATACTAAAATGGTTTTGTGATTTTACCGGTAAAAATTTCATTGGTTGACGAGTTATGTCCTGCTCTCATATGCCCATTTGCCCGTTTGGGTGTACGACCATTCACAGTAGGGCACGTAATTCGTATGCGCAAATAAAATAAGAATACTAAAATGGATTTGTAAATTTAACGGTCAAAGTTTCATTGGTTGTCTACTAATAAAGGTTATTGTTTAGGGGTTAGGGTTTAAGTTTTTATTGTTTATGGTATAGGGTTTAGGTTTAAGGGTGTTAGGGTTTAGGATAGAGGGTTTAGGTTTTATGGTTTTGGTTTTAGTGTTTAGTGTTTAGGGTTGAGGGTATAGGGATTCTTGTTTTAGATAGAAAATTATTCGTTTGGGTGTATGCCCAATTTAATATAAAATATATGTACAATTATCTATTGGTCATTGAGATGCATGCGCAAATGAATTGTATTGGGTGGGTTAGGGTTTAGGGTTTAGGGTTTAGGGTTTAGGATGTAGGGTTAAGTGTTTTGGGTTTATTGCTTATGTTTTACGGTTTAGGGTTTATGTTTTAGGGTTTAGGGTATATGGTTTAGGGGTTAATGTTTAGGCTATAGGGTTTATGGTATATGGTTTAGGGTTTAGGGTTTAGGATTTATTGTTTATGGTATATGGGTTAGGGTTAAGGGTTTTATGGTTTAGGAAAGAGGTCTTTGCTTGGGTGGACGCCCAATCACGTTAGATCCTTCCTTCATATGTGCCGTAGTCATGTTAGAAACTTCCTTCATATGTGTCATCTTCATTTGGGTGTATGCCCAGAGGACTTTGCTAGGGTTGAAACAATTGTTTCATGAAACTTCTTTCTTTGGGTGTATGCCCAGAGGACTTTACTTGGGTGGATGCCCAATCACGATAGAACCTTCCTTCATATGTTCATAGTCACGTTAGATACTTCCTTCAGCTGGGCCATCTTCATTTGGGTGTATGCCCAACCATGTTAGAACCCTCTTTGCTTGGGTGGACGCCCAATCACGTTAGATCCTTCCTTCATATGTACCGTAGTCATGTTAGAAACTTCCTTCATATGTGTCATCTTCATTTGGGTGTATGCCTAGAGGACTTTGCTAGGGTTGAAACAATTGTTTCATGAAATTTCTTTCTTTGGGTGTATGCACAGAGGACTTTGCTTGGGTGGACGCCCAATCACGTTAGAACCTTCCTTCATATGTTCATAGTCACGTTAGAAACTTCCTTCAGCTGGGCCATCTTCATTTGGGTGTATGCCTAATAGAACTAATAAGCCACTACTATATTTGTAATTGACCTACGTAATGAAACGCCCCCCTTTGGGTGTGTGCCCATAGGTGTTTGCTTGGGATGACGCACACGAACGTCAAAACATTCATTCAACCGTAACACCTTCATGTGTGTGTATGAACACTACACATAATTAGCCGTTACGTGATTTGTAATTGTAATACACAACGAAACTTCTACCTTTGTGTTGGCTTGTGTTGATGCCCAACCATGTCAGAACCATCGTTTCGGTGTATGCCCAATAGATCTAATAAGCAATTATTATTTTTCACTGACCTACGTAATGAAACTCCATCCTTTGGGTGTATGCCCAGAGGATATTGCTTGGGTGGACGCCCAATCTCGTTAGAACCTTCCTTCATATGTACCATAGACATGTTAGAAACTTCCTTCATTTGTGGGTTAGGGTTTAGGGTTTAGGGTTTAGGGTTTAGGATGTAGGGTTAAGTGTTTTGGGTTTATTGCTTATGTTTTACGGTTTAGGGTTTATGGTTTAGGGTTTAGGGTATATGGTTTAGGGTTTAATGTTTAGGGTATAGGGTTTATGGTATATGGTTTAGGGTTTAGGGTTTATGATTTATTGTTTATGGTATATGGGTTAGGGTTAAGGGTTTTATGGTTTAGGAAAGAGGTCTTTGCTTGGGTGGACGCCCAATCACGTTAGATCCTTCCTTCATATGTACCGTAGTCATGTTAGAAACTTCCTTCATATGTGTCATCGTCATTTGGGTGTATGCCCAGAGGACTTTGCTAGGGTTGAAACAATTGTTTCATGAAACTTCTTTCTTTGGGTGTATGCCCAGAGGACTTTGCTTGGGTGGATGCCCAATCACGATAGAACCTTCCTTCATATGTTCATAGTCACGTTAGATACTTCCTTCAACTGGGCCATCTTCATTTGGGTGTATGCCCAACCATGTTAGCACCCTCTTTGCTTGGGTGGACGCCCAATCACGTTAGATCCTTCCTTCATATGTACCGTAGTCATGTTAGAAACTTCCTTCATATGTGTCATCTTCATTTGGGTGTATGCCTAGACGACTTTGCTAGGGTTGAAACAATTGTTTCATGAAAATTCTATCTTTGGGTGTATGCCCAGAGGACTTTGCTTGGGTGGACGCCCAATCACGTTAGAACCTTCCTTCATATGTTCATAGTCACGTTAGAAACTTCCTTCAGCTGGGCCATCTTCATTTGGGTGTATGCCTAATAGAACTAATAAGCCACTACTATATTTGTAATTGACCTACGTAAGGAAACGCCCCCCTTTGGGTGTGTGCCCATAGGTGTTTGCTTGGGATGACGCACACGAACGTAAAAACATTCATTCAACCGTAACACCTTCATGTGTGTGTATGAACACCGCACATAATTAGCCGTTACGTGATTTGTAATTGTAATACACAACGAAACTTCTACCTTTGTGTTGGCTTGTGTTGATGCCCAACCATGTCAGAACCATCGTTTCGGTGTATGCCCAATAGATCTAATAAGCCATTGTTATTTTTAACTGACCTACGTAATGAAACTCCATCCTTTGGGTGTATGCCCAGAGGATTTTGCTTGGGTGGACGCCCAATCTCGTTAGAACCTTCCTTCATATGTACCATAGACATGTTAGAAACTTCCTTCATTTGTGCCATCTTCATTTTTGTGTATACCCAATAGAACTAATAGGCCACTATTATATTGTAATTGACCTACGTAATGAAACGACCCCCTTTGGGTGTATGCCCAGAGGACTTTGCTTGGGTTGAAACAACTGTTTCATATACAACCTTCTCTCTTTGGGGTTACGCCCAGAGGTGTTTGCTACGGATGGCTTGGGTTATATTTTTGTGTATGCCCAAGACAGTCATTCAACAGTTACACCTTCATTTTTGTGTATGCCCAAGACACACAATAAGCCATTGGGTTGGCTTGGGTTATATTTTTTCTTTTCGTAGTATCAATAATAAACAAAATGGGTGTACGCCCAGAACGGGTGTATACCAAAAGTCATTAATGACCAACTATAGTATCTTGTGTAGTCTCAAACTAAACAAAATGGCTACACAACAATGTACCCCCATTTGGGTTTATGCACAATTTATATACAAAAACTCGTTTGGGTTTATGCACAATTCGAGTTTGCGATTCCGTTCAAATATAACGTTATTAGATTGGGTGGAAGCCCACTCGCGTTAGAACATTATTCAATATCTAAAATAATAAAGTTAGCTAACACATACATATACGCCCAAATGAGTTGTGAGCCTTTTTCTTAACTAAAGATATCTTTTTGGGTATACGCCCAATCGTATACGTACCCGACATATGACGTTGTGTATGGCTGAAATCGAGAAAGAACAATCTTTCCTATCTACATTATCCTCTTTTGTGTATGCCAGAACAAGTTGGGAAGCATTCATGGGCACAATTTTGTATTCGATCAAATTGTGAATGACAAAATAAAATTGATTGGGTAAAAGACAAATCAAGATATAACCTTCATTCGTATATAGAAATAATAAATTGTGGCTATGCCAGTTTTATAGAACAAGGTCCTCCTAATATTTAACATAGTATGTCGGATTGTATTCGAGACTACCCAAACATATTATAATATTCATTTGGGCGTATGTCCAAACGAAAAATTAGATCCTTCGATTTTGAGAATTTGTTTAAAACACATATAAACATGAGTTTGGATATGCTAAAACTTTAGACTATGTGTGGTTGTTAACTTGTACAAAAACATTAATTTTAATGTATTCAACATTAGATTTAAATAAGTTCAATATGGCATACAAAAGGGTGGTAAGCATATCTCAGATGCCTAACATTACATTGATTGGTTTCAGAACCAAAAAAAACATACACATAGCTATGGGAATTGATGATGTAAGTCCCTTGCATGATTCACCACGTTCGTACAGAACTCGTGGTTTAGCAGTTTTTCTACAATAGTACACCTCATTTCCCTAAAATCCGCAGCACTGTATATGCCCCTAACGTATCCTAAGTCATAAATGTCTTTTGCACAAAGCATTACGTATACACCGGAGTTCTCTACTGTGCATCTGGTTTGAAAAAATGAAGAAGTCTTGTATTTTTCCGCGCGCTGGTTTACTTCTGGTCCCTCCATTGAGTAAAATCCACTAAGCACATTGTCGTATATATATTTATACATCTTAGTAGCATTTGTTTCAGCTACCTTCGCGCACAAATTACCATTTTCAGCTTTCATGCAACTAAAGTGTTCAAAGGAGTAGTCTTTCCTCGTGTCGTAAACTAATAAACTCCAGAATGTAGTACTACCAACTTTGGACATAATCGGTATCAATACAACTTGGTACACATCAAAAACAGACCTGAATCCCGATAGAATATAATCTTCAGCAAACTCAACCATTCCCTTGTTGTAATAGTACTGAATTGTTTGGAACAGATTAGTCTTATTTATCCCATGCAAAAAAAAGGTCAATGAAATTCAATTTTACTAACCATGGACCGTGCTCGTAAACGTTGACACCAACCCACCCCTTCAACAGTAATAAATGATGGAGGGTTCTTCATGCTGTCCAAGTTCCATATCAGCAAAACAGCGTCTATCACCTTTACCGTAACAAAGTTATATAGATATATTAGGTTGTAAAGTTATAGATATAATTTGTAAGAAGATAACATTATATAGATTCCATGTAATACCTGCCATTTTAAAATTCTTTGATGTGCAACATCATGACAATGCATTGCCTTCACCTGGATGTATTCAAAACCCCATACAATTGTTGATTCCGACATATGACTGTATATCCTATCCAATAGCAAGTCGTCAACTCTGCGTGCCAAGGATACCTTCAATATAACAGCTCTGTTGTCGTTACTTACGTACTCTTTTGATAATCTATTATGAACAACATTCGTAATATCTGCTAAAGGTGAACTAACAACCAAGGGGTGTACAATTTTACGCTTCACACTACGTACCACAGTAGGTGGCTTGCTGCTATTCCAATATTGCTGCTCCCTCCTTTTAGCCAAAAGCTTAGATAGTGGAACGTGATCATCATCGAATAAACCATTTTGTACAAGACGTTCGCATTCTTTTATCTCATCTGTTACACAAACAACGTTGTCATTATCAACGCGAGTGCCGTTGAGAGTTGTCGATATTTTACCTGCCACATTAAATGCAATAGGTGTATCTTGCATTTTACCTTTCCCCTTTACATTAAATTCAGCCGCAGTACTGCCGTATTCCGAAAGCGAGCGTTTTTTATAGGTATTTGCAGTTATCAAGCCTGAGGAGTTCGATGCGTCTTTAACATTCGGTGCAAACGTAACCCTTTTTTTACTTTTATCACTTAAAGATACAGCCTTTTCAGGTGGTGTAATTATTCCCAAATCGAAGGTTGGAACGTTGTACGCATTTTTACAGTTATCCTTACTGGCAGAAACACTACCATCGTCTACGTTTTTCCCGAAGCAGCGGAACAAAACTTTAGGAGTTATGCAACCAGCCTCCATCAAACTACCCTTCTTTTTTACATTACCTTCATCGCTATGGTCAGATACAGGTCCCTCGAAGCCAACACTCCCTTGACGTTGTATTATCAAGTCATGAACTATTGGTTGGGACTTTTCAACGACTTCGACTAGATTTTTCTGGGTTAGACTTAACGGATAGCTTTCTATTTCCGGGACATTGACAAAGCCTATCTGACAATTTGTATCTCCCAATTGTTCTACAGGGGAAGGTGATTTGGATTCCACTATCCTTTGGTAACTTTGCACGATGTCTTCAAGTTGCCGGCATTTCCGTTCAAGTACAGCGTTTTTTTTTTCTCAACATCCAAATCTGTCTTTAACTTGGTTTCCATGTCTATTTTATTGATTATCTCCTCTTTTAACGTTAATATTTCTGAACGGATGATTAGTTTAATGTTCAACAAGTCTACCTTATGAGTCGTAGTATCCGGAGATCCACTATCATCAACATTGATAACATTTCCCGCCTCTACCTGGCTTGGGATTGGTTGACCAGGTTGGACAAAAAAATCGTCAGCTGAATCACTACATAATTCAACATTGACTGGAATATAATCATCAACACTAATAGGTTGATTTTGTACTTGTCCAACATTAGCGTCTTCAGGCTCACTTGTATCAATAGCTATCAAATTCTCCAAATCATATAACTGGGTATAAAAGAACAATAAATTAAGCATAACATTACATAAATTATCAGAACATATAACTCACTGAGAAGTATACACCATATAATAAACTAACTGAAAGAATAATAATCTTACCCATAACGAGTCATCCATTTGTTATGCCACTTATGCAATTTGCTTCTTATATTGTTGCACTACATGTAAGAATATATAACTAATAAATTAAAAATATAGACAACAAATTTCATGTATTAAATAATATGGTGTATTACCTGCGTACAATGGTTTCTGCTGTTATGATGTTGTGGTTTAAGAAAGCCAAAATGAAGTGGGTATATGTGGGTAGGGTTTATAGTGTGTGTTGCCGAAGATATTTGTTTGTTTGTAAATTGTGATGTTCAAATCTTTGTGAAAATACAAGGATTGCATAAAGGTGCTTTTCACATCGATCAAGGTGGTATAGTATATTGTGGTCAGTAATTGGAGAGAGAGTTTGTCTGCTTGATTTGATGGAATGAAGCTTACGTACAACACATGCCATCAACCATGCTTGCTTTTCCTGTTGGCATAATTTTTAATCATTGTTTAATACTTGTACACACCTTATCACTTACCCATTACACGTCTCATACCATATAACTTTATAATATTCATGTTAATAGGCGGTCTCCTATAGTAGTAAACCTAAGATAGTAATGATTTTAAAATGGACTACCTAGATTGTTATGGTCATAAACCACACTAAAGAATTTATGATACTAAAATGTTGTTTCGTGTGTTAAAAAAAGGGATAATATTGAAGATATTAAAGAAGGCTCTACCGTGAGTGGGACACCACCGGATATTAGAAATGTACCGTCCATAACAACTGTAGAAAAAATATAATCGTGTATTCCATAAATTGGGAAAAGAGGTACTGTAACCACCAACAGGATGTAATAATCGAAACTTGGAAATATGTTCTAAATTAATTGGTCATATAACAGAAGGGTCTGAAACGATGGTTTAATGATAAGTGGTCTTGGTCACACACACATATAAATAATGTAACTATGACATACAGGTCTATCTATAATGGGGGCACCAGCGAATGTATATATTAGAAATGGTGAAGGGTTCAATCGTTATTATACCAGGACGGGTGGCAAAATGAACCCGATGTTGTAGATATGAAAGAAGGTTATAACTAATAAAAATGTTGTTATAAACCGTAATTCAGCAGTCCTTATGTCTGAATGTTGATGTTGGAACACAACAATAGTAATAGTGTAGATATAAAAGACGGAACTATAGTCATGAACCGCAATAAAGGATGATTTGATATGTTCGAATGTCATTCAATGTGACGTTCACCGCAGTATAATTCCTTTGGGGCTTCAAAAATCTTAGGTAAAGGAAGATAAAAATGACGGTTCTAACATGAATGGGTGTACACCAAACCAAACTAGATTTGGCAGTTACAAGAATGATGGAATGATAATTGCATATACGGAAGATGTAATCTTGATTTCTATGGTTCCCATGTACACACATTTGTACATTTACATATATGAAACACTGTTCTAACCGGAAACTTTTCTTCACGAACAACAATAAATTAAGATATGATATGAAAGAATTTTATTCCTTGAATGGGCGTCAATCGACATGTTTATATTAGCTATTACGGTAGTTCATTAAATGGTACGTTCACCCCAATAGATAATAGTTGCTTTGGGGGCACATCTATAGGAATAGTGTGGGAATAACAGACGGGTATACGATGAATGGGTGTACACACGGTTTTATGATTAGATAAAGGAGAATGTTCTGCCTTGAATGGGTGTCGTCCCAAATGTGAATATTAGATATTAGTGAGGTACCTTCAATGTGAGGTTCAACACAATAGAATTCCCTTTGGCACCTTCATATGAATAGTGTATATATAAAAGACGGTTCTACCATGAATGGGGGTACAACAATAAATTATGATTTGATATGGGATAATGATTGATGGTTGAAGTCTGGAATGAAACTTGCATATATGGAAGATGTGTAAATGATTGATGTGGTTACTATGTAATGTGAATGTTGTAGATATCCGAGATGTTCTAACAAGGAACCTTCAGTCATGAACAGCCATAAAGGATGATTTGATATTATCGAATGTCATTAAATGGGACGTCCACCCTAGTATATTTCCTATGGGGATTCAAAAATCTTAGGAAAAGGAAGATATAAATGACGGTTCTAACATGAATGGGTGTACACCCACCTACACTGGTTGTGCCAGTGAAAAAAAGGATGGAATGAAAATTGAATATACGGAAGATATGAGATTGATTTTTATGGTTCCCATGTACATCTATAGCAATAGTGTGGGAATAATAGACGGGTATACGATGAATGGGTGTACACCCGATATTATGCTTAGATATGGGAGAATGTTCTGCATTGAATGGGTGTCCACCCAAATGTGTATATTAGATATTATGGAAGTTCCTTAAATGGGACTTCCATCGCAATAGAATTCATCGCAATAGTGTATATATAAAAGACGGTTCTACCTTGAATGGGCGTCCACCCAAAAGTTTATATTATATATGAGGGAAGGTCCTTCAATGGGACGTTCAACCAAATAGAATTCCTTTGGATATTCACAAATAGTATGAAAAGTAAGATGTACATATTGTTTTAGTGGCACATCCATAAGAATAGTGTATATATAAAAGACGTTTCTTACTTGAATGGGCGTCCACCCAAATGTGAATATTAGATAGTAGTGAGGTTCCTTCAATGTAACGTTCAACACAATAGAATTCCTTTTGGCACATCCATAGGAATAGTGTACATATAAAAGACGGTTCTACCATGAATGGTTGTACAACAATAAATTATGATTTTATATGAAATAATGTTCTGCCTTGACTGGACGTCCACCCAAATGTTTATAGTAGGTATGATGGAAGGTCATGCAATGGGACTTTCAGCAAAATATAATTCCTTTGAGGATTCACAAATAGTATGCAAGGTAAGATGTAACTGTTGCTTTAGGGAAACAAACATAGGATAAGTGTAAATATAAAAACCGGTTCTACCATGAATGGGTGTACTCCAAATAGAATTAGTTTTGTCATCGTCAAAAATTCTGGAATGCAAATTGAATATACGGAAGAGGTTAGATTGATTTGTATGGTTCCCATGTACATCTATAGGAATAGTGTGGGGATAACAGACGGGTATACGATATTAGTGAGGTACCTTCAATGTGAGGTTCAACACAATAGAATTTCCTTTGGCACCTTCATATGAATAGTGTATATATAAAAGACGGTTCTACCATGAATGGGGGTACAACAATAAATTGTGATTTGATATGGGATAATGATTGATGGTTGAAGTCTGGAATGAAACTTGCATATATGGAAGATGTGTAAATGATTGATGTGGTTACTATGTAATGTGAATGTTGTAGATATCCGAGATGTTCTAACCAGGAACCTTCAGTCATGAACAGCAATAAAGGATGATTTGATATTATCGAATGTCATTAAATGGGACGTACACCCTAGTATATTTCCTATGGGGATTCAAAAATCTTAGGAAAAGGAAGATATAAATGACGGTTCTAACATGAATGGGTGTACACCCACCTACACTGGTTGTGCCAGTGAAAAAAAGGACGGAATGAAAATTGAATATACGGAAGATATGAGATTGATTTTTATGGTTCCCATGTACATCTATAGCAATAGTGTGGGAATAATAGACGGGTATACGATGAATGGGTGTACACCCGATATTATGATTAGATATGGGAGAATGTTCTGCATTGAATGGGTGTCCACCCAAATGTGTATATTAGATATTATGGAAGTTCCTTAAATGGGACTTCCATCGCAATAGAATTCATCGCAATAGTGTATATATAAAAGACGGTTCTACCTTGAATGGGCGTCCACCCAAAAGTTTATATTATATATGAGGGAAGGTCCTTCAATGGGACGTTCAACCAAATAGAATTCCTTTGGATATTCACAAATAGTATGAAAAGTAAGATGTAAAAATTGTTTTAGTGGCACATCCATAAGAATAGTGTATATATAAAAGACGTTTCTTACTTGAATGGGCGTCCACCCAAATGTGAATATTAGATAGTAGTGAGGTTCCTTCAATGTAACGTTCAACACAATAGAATTCCTTTTGGCACATCCATAGGAATAGTTTACATATAAAAGACGGTTCTACCATGAATGGTTGTACAACAATAAATTATGATTTTATATGAAATAATGTTCTGCCTTGACTGGACGTCCACCCAAATGTTTATAGTAGGTATGATGGAAGGTCATGCAATGGGACTTTCAGCAAAATATAATTCCTTTGAGGATTCACAAATAGTATGAAAAGTAAGATGTAACTGACGCTTTAGGGAAACAAACATAGGATAAGTGTACATATAAAAGCCGGTTCTACCATGAATGGGTGTACTCCAAATAGAATTAGTTTTGTCATCGTCAAAAATTCTGGAATGCAAATTGAATATACGGAAGAGGTGAGATTGATTTGTATGGTTCCCATGTACATCTATAGGAATAGTGTGGGGATAACAGACGGGTATACGATGAATGGGTGTACACCCGATATTATGATTAGATATGGGAGAATGGTCTGCCTTGAATGGGTGTCCACCCAAATATGAATATTAGATATTAGGGAAGTTCCTTCAATGGGACGTTCAACACAACAGAATTCCTTTGGGCACATCCATAGTAATAGTGTATACATGATAGAATGTTCTACCATGAATGGGTGTACATCAATAAAGACTGATTTGTTATGAAAGAAGGTTCTGCCTTGAATGGGTGTCCACCCAAAAGTTTATATTAGATATGATGGAAGGTCATTCAATGGGACTATGAATGGGTGTACACCCAATAGAATTATTTTTGATAAAAGACGGATATACTATGAATGGGTGTACACCCAATAGAATTAGTTTTGATATGAAAAAACGATGAACCTCGGAAATTATGGTTATAAACCGAAATGTTGCTTTAGGTCCACATCCATAGGAATAATGTAGTTATAACATACAGTTATTCATTGAATGGGTGTACACCCAATGTGCTTAGTTTTAGCACTCACAGAAATATACGAAACATATATTTTTGACAATAGACTTAAATTAAAATAGATGTTGTAATCTGTTTTCCCGAGAAAGGAACAGTTAGATATACAAAACAGTGTGGAATGTTCAACCTAATGTAATAAGAACAAAAAGTGCATATTACACCAAGAACATAAACACTAACTCAAAAGGGCATCTGGAATCACAAGTTTGTAGTGCAGGTTCTCTTGTTGTGGTATCCCATAAGGCCACATCTACCACAACGTATCTGTGCCCGAAGAAGTTCGACCTGGGATAATTTACGTTTACTTTGAGGCCTACCCGGGGGGATTTTGCATAACGGAGGTAAGATCTCTTCTTGAATGTTTGATTGTGAAGCAGTGCAAAACGTTGAAAGTGCCGGAATTTTGGATTCATATACCTGCCTAATACAGTCTGTATGGAAAAACTTCTCAATGTAATCGTATTTATTGTCAGGTTTAGCATAAGACAGTACACGTACTCCATGTTCACATGGGAACCCATCTATTTGCCATTTACCACACGAACACATCCTACGTTCAATGTCTACTATCATCCTAGGGTCACAACGAACCTCAAAAACGTTAGCAGCAGCTTGTGAAACCTCCCAGGTTCTTGATGATTGATAGTTTTCATTATACTCAATCTGTCTCAATGGAGCTAGAGTAGTCGTCCACGATTCCACCAACACTGAACGGTCATATGTTTGTGTCATTAACATAAGTCTTATCTTGTCAACAAACTGAGCAACAGGTAGTTCCCGTATCTTCAAAATTTGATTATTGAATGACTCTGCAGCATTCGAAGTCAACTCACCGTACCTTTTGACGGGACAATGAACATTTGTGAAGTTCTCTAAAGGTAGGTTGTCAAGGAAGTTTATCGCGTTTTGTTCACCGTACTTAATGAAATCAGCCATGTATAAATCAAACAACTCAACGTTGGGGGCCTTTGCTAAATGTTCAAATGCCCATAGTGCTTCACGACGATGTTTCCCAGATAATTTAGATATCAAGTTACCTTTGATATGTCGGAAACAGAAAGAATGATGTGCTTCAGGGAATATGTTACGCACACCATTAATAAGACCAGGGTGGCGGTCAGATATAAATACAAGAGCCCTACCAGATACCAGGGGTCGGAGGAATTGCATAAATGCAGCCCAATTAGCATTATCCTCTGCCCGTACTATGGCGAATGCAATTGGGACAAGTCCTACATTGGAAGTGATAAAAATTAGTTTATGATTAAATGTAAACTTATTATATTACAGCAAACCTATAGAACTCACCACTATTGCCATCTTTTCCTACTGCAGTCAGAAGTGTGCCTTTGAATTTGTTTTTCAGAAACGTACCATCCATGAAAATAATAGGCCGGCAAGCGCGGAAACCATCTAACGAAGCGCCGAATGCAAAATGTGCACGTTCGAATGTGCCATGGACTGGATCAGTTTCTAGTAAATAACTACCAGATGGGTCGGATTGCTTCAACTTAATAAAATAATCCTTTATCACATTGTATGACCTTCCTGGATCTCCATTTATATCAATCTTAGCGCTAGTAAGTGCGTCATAGGCTGTCTTGTAATTAATGGTAAAACCATAGCTCTCCCTTAACCGATGTATGACTTCTTTCGGCCTCATATCAAGACGACCACGAGCATCGTCTAATATCAGGTCTTTCACCAAACCCGATGTCATAGCTGAGTTGATCATTCTACGATCTGGAGTCTTACATGTATGAACGTTGTAAAATGTCTTGACATAGAGCAAGCCGTCTTTTGATGAAATAGATGCGTATATCCACCACTTACAACCAGTTGAGTTGCGGAATAAACAGTGTGCACCGTACTTTGAATGGTTGTTATGTGAAGACTTTGTGCGATACCCAGATTCGCATTGGTACTTGCAAATCGCATTGCGTAATTCAGGGAAACCATTAGGGAAACATGTTCCAACATCTCCCAAGCACTCAGGCCAATCCTTACTAAGAAGAATCTTTTCACGATGAACATAAAATGCGGGGTCTGCTTCTCCGTCATTACACCCTTCAGAGAGGTTTGTATTATACTGAACATGAGATACCTGCTTTGAGCTACGCGAAAACCCAATAATTTGCCCAGAAACTATTATTTCAACTTTATCAGCATCATCCCTGTTTATCAACCATAATAACCCAGAAAAGTCAACTTGGGAATCGACTTTACAGTTTACATTATCACCAACTGAATAATGGTACTCTATTGTATCTCCATCTAAAAACTTCCATTTATTATTAGCATAACTGACTAAGGCTTCAAAACAATCAAACAAACTAGCGGGGGCTATATACTTGTCATTCCCGTTCATGAAAATGAAGATGCATCTTTCCATATTGTATCTGCATGTTCAAAAAAGTTCTTAATAACTTTAAATATATATAAACAAACGATTTCTTAATACTATTACCACTGTGATGGAGGACATATCAACAACAAAGAAAAAAGAAATAGATATAACAGTAAGACCATAAATTTATTTCATGGTTTGTGCTAATAACTTACAAATGTTACTATATATTTTTCCAAAATATTTCAGATCGAGATAATACCCATTTAGTTTTATAAACTCGTCGATATAAATGAAGAACAACATATAAGCAAAATATTGTCAGATCACCGTTATGTTACAAGAAATAAGCAAGATTGGATTGCATAAAATTATTTCTTCATAGTATGTTATGATGATTAATATGCATACATGTAATCTAATTTACAAGCTAACGGGCTTGATAAATAATATTAATGAATGAACAAATCGAATAAAGATGATGAAGATGCATACCTGTATTGTAACGTAGCCGATGATTTTTGCGATGAACGATGATAACTTGAAGGGGGAACAATTTGAATTCAAATTTCAAATTAACAGAAAGAATAAACAAAGATTTTTTCTTATCAAAGATGTACCAAAGGGTGTATTGTCGGATGTTAGAAGAAAGGTTAACTGACGAGGTGGGGTAATATGCATTTAATGAGAAGCCAATGATGGGACATAAATGCTGTGTGAGGAAATTAGACATTAAATGCTACGCAGCCTATTTGTGTAGAAGCCCAACGCACATTTAGTTACCTAATGCCTTTGTGAGAAGTTTTGGGCGTTTATTAGAAGTAAATTCTAACCAGGCCCATGAGAGTAGAACGTTTGTTAGTTGGGCCTATTTGTGTAGTTTTCTCTTGTTTAAAATTATAAGAATTCCAATTTCTTTTTTAATTTTCTTGTCATGCATTTGGAGTGGAGGAACTATTAATTTCTTTTAACCACATCAGTTTTGACAGCAAAAATAATAGTTTATATGTTTTTTCTATATCTCTCGGAAAACCCAAAATTTAAAAATGAAAAATAAGAGATATACATCATAAGTACGCACCACCACCACCCCCTCTCCGTAAGGCCCGATATCAATGAGGACAACGAGTGGTTGTGGGAGATTTGGAAAGTCTTGACAATAAAAACTTATCTTATACTTGGAGCTTATATACTACTTCCTCCGTTTCAAAATATTTGTCCACTTTACTTTTTACACGAATTAAGAAATATAATTATTACACTCTCTATTACTCCCTCCGTTTCATAATGTTTGTCCACTTACTAAAAATGTAGTTTCGAAATGTTTATCCATTTAGAATATCAAAACACTTATCCTGGTCATTATCAACCTCGCCCCCAGAATAACTCTTTCCAACCAAGAGGTCAATATCAAAATCAGAATTATAATCGACCTGCTCCTCCACAACAACCTATTAATGACGCATATACCGAGACGTTGGCTCAGAAAGCTCTACCACAGTATCCTCAAGAAGGAGCTGTGGATGATCAACAATTGAAGAAATTTATGGATCTTATAACCACTAATATGCATTCACAGAGCGAGAAGTTACGAGAACAAGAAGCTTCAACTCAAATTTTAGGTACTTAGGTAGAACAAATGAATAGAGTTCTTACAAATATTATGGAACAAAAAGAATTGAAGGCTATCGAAGGAGGTGATGCCAATGTTGGGTTCGAAGCTTGTAAGGCTATTTGCCTTGAGATTGAAGAAAATAAGGAAGTACTACATGCTGCCGAAAGTGCCGTGGAAGTTCCGAGTACCGAAGAAGAACCAACCAAGTCTAGTCCCGTGGACTCTAACTGTTCTGAGGATGATGTGGAGGAAGATTCTCGAAATATCCAACTTTATACAGTTTCTGAAAGATATGAAAGCAGAAATTAGATCGGTTATGGAGTTACAAGATGAGCGAGCTAAAGAGAATGAAGAAGAAGCCTCAAAAGAACCAAGAGTTGAAGTTGCACCTACTGTGCAAGAAAAGAAAGAAGAAGGGAAGGTGGAATCGCCACCAGTTGTTCAAACAGTGTCATCAACCATTCCTGATACAAATCCGAAGGGTGACATTGAACTCAAGACATTTGTAGAGGCGTATACTTCTGCAAACATCAACGCCCAAATGCTTGAGATTGCAAAGAAAAGGCTTACACCGCAACAAGTTTTTACGCAAGTTATTCCTAAGAAAGAAGCGAGTGTAGAAGCCAAGAGAGAGAACTTGAGAGTCTCAAGAAGAGTAGAGAAAGAGTTACCATTGAAACTCAAAGATCCTGGAAGCTTTAATCTTCCTATTCAAATAAATGGTATGCTCAAGGTGAAAGCCATGTACGATGTGGGTTCAGGTGTGAATCTTATGCCAAAGTCTGTGTTCGAGAGACTTGGACTTCAGATTTCCGAGAAAGCTCCAGTGAAGTTGCATTTTGCTGACAACTCAGTTACCAAGACACGGGGAACAGTGTGGGACGTTCTTGTTCGATCAGGTAATATCACCATCCCTACTGACTTTGTTATACTTGATTTCGATGCAGATAAGCAGGTTCCAATCATACTTGGAAGGCCTTTCATGGCCACAAGTCAGAGCATAATCAACTTCCAAGAAGGGACCATTACCCTTCATGCTAAAAACATATCTGAGACCTTCTATGTCTTGGGTAAGAAATTAAGGAAGTTAGATCCCACCGTTCCTATCATCCACAGTCTTTCACATCACAAAGTCCCTAAAGAGAAGATTCATGAAAAGCATGTGGATACTGAGCCAAACATTGAGTTTGGGGTTGGCCATGAAGTTCTATGGAAAGCCCACAAACCAGACACTAGTCCACGAAGTTACAAAGACTCGTGGATGGGACCATTCATCGTCACTAAAGTTGTTTCAACTAAGGTGATAGAAATCAGACCCAAAAAGGGGATAAAGCGCAGATTAGTTGACGTTCATAGCCTTGCTCGTTGTTTGGGAGGCTATATTCGTAAATCTTGATAAAGGTAACGCGTCTAACTTTAAAAGACGTTAAATAGAAGTGTTGTACAAGAGACAACCCGCAAATTTTTATGTTTTTATGTTTTTAATTCGTGTTTAGTTGTTTTTAGTTGATATTGCATATTTAAGAAAGGTATTAGTGTTTTTGATGTTTAGGTGTTAAAGAAATCGAGTTTAGGAGGAAAAACAAACTTTTGGGGCATATTCAGATCCGACCACCGGTATGCCGGTCACACGACCGGTAAGCCTGCGGTGAAAACCCGAGGCCTCATGTCATTATCACGTGTTCATTACAGAAAGTTGATTTTCGAAGGATGACAGCACCGGTATGCCGGTCAAATCCGCGGGTATATGCCGACCAGACCAAAAAACCGAGCCCACGTGTGCACGCTTCAGGTATTTTGCCGGAACTCGAGTTTCAAAGAGCAGCAGGGCCCTATGGCCGGTATATCGGTCGGCGCCGCTGGAGAGAGAAAAAAGTTGTGTTTTAGGTTATAAAGAAGAGGAAGGTTAGTCTATTGCGAATTTTACAATCCTTAAGCCTCTCTTTCTTCTCCAAACCTCTCCCAACTCCATTGAAGCTTCATCAAACCTTCCCCAAACATCAAAACACTACCCAATCACCATAAAAACACAACAAATATTCTTTACACATCATTACAAAGAAGATTCAACCACCCAAATCTCACTAAAATACATTGAATTGAAGAATCAAAAGCTCAAATTTTCAATATTCATCCTACAATTTCTTAGATCCATACCAATTCATCAAGAATTCATCTTACCCACATAGAGTATCATCAAAACACCTTTCCTAACCCAAATAAAGCTTGTTCAACCAATAATCAAGAGTTTTAATTTTTAAGAGTGGTTAAATCTTTGAGTTGGAGGTTAATTGAGATGACTAAGAGAACAGAAACATTATCTACTAAAAGGGAGATGAAGAAAAGCAAGGTAATGGGTTCAATTGAGAAGAATTCAAGTGAGAAAAGTTCTAGTTCCAACACAAAGGGTAAAATAGACTATGTAAAGAGAGGTGAGCTAGCTTCATTTAATTCTATGGGCAAAAGGTTTCCACTTTTTACCAAGAAGAAAACACAACCTCTCCAATTCAAAGGTCCTACACCCGAAGACAAAGAAAAAGCTTCAAAGGCCATGATAGCTTCTGCAGAAAAACTCGAGTTTCAAAGAGCAGCAGCACCGGCACGATAGACCTGTGAGCACGTGTTTCTGCTCACCGGCTAGTCGGTCAGTGCAGCAGATTTCCTCCTTTTCGTTCCTTAGCACCCCAAACTCAATTCCTGCACCATAACACACTACCTTTCTGATTTCTTTTATAAATAGACACTAAGACTCAACTATAACTTATAATATACACTAGGAATTAAAAAAACAGAAATCAAATTAAACATAATTTGTCTCCCAATAAGCACTTTTGTTTATTAAGTCTTTAAGTTCGACGTGTTACCTTCCATAAAGATGGTATTGAGGCCCTTGCAGTTCTCCTCCGCTTAAATTCGCCTCTTCCTTGGCATATAAGATTTGGGACCTTCCCCCCCTTCGAATTTTATTTAATCGGTCTTTGAAAGGGGGAGGGTAGTATCTTCGTTTCGCCTTCTTACTTTCACGACGAAACTTATTCTTCACCACATGATAGTAGATAACCGTCCTCAACAGTATAAGCTCAGTTGTATTCTCTTTAACTCGCGTTCCTCTTTAAAATATGGCGTGTAGGTGCTCCTCCTTGCCGCTTTACTCTCGCGGTATAGCACCTTTCTTGCGTATCACCTATTGATCATTTTTAGTAATAGAGGTGATTCATATTTTTCATCTCTAATGATTATTTGTGGTGGAGATGGTGATTGGTGAAATTTTTGTGGTGGAGATTCAACTTCTATTTTATTGTGAACTTTGAATTCTTCGATGGATTCCTCAACCACTTCACATTCGTCTTTGCTTTCAACTCAATCTTCCACTATCACCTCATCATATTCTTGATGTGGAATCTCAATAATCCCGATCACCTCTTCTTCTTGTTTGCGTTCTGTATCTTGATCATGTGCACGCGCCATAGGAATAGCAATCTCAGTTTCACTTTCTAGGATTTTCGTTGCTACTCCTCCTTCCACTATGCTAACAAGATTCTCAACCACATGGTGGTCTCCCTTTATAATCGGCATGATGGTCATATCACTATCAATAGTATCTTCCTTCAACACCTCCTCTTCAACTACCTTTTCCAGTTGATCTCTTCCATCCCTCGGGGGAGTGGAATCTTCATAAGACATGTTACTATTAGCAAAGTCATGAGAATTATATCTGGCCTCCATTTCGTCTAGAATTTGTTGTGTGGATGTACGGATGACTCTTCTTTCTTTTTCTTCTGCCTTAGTTTTCTCTGCTAGACGCTGAATTCTAGCACATGTCTCTTGTAGTGTCTCTTGCGGATAGTGATGAGGTGGATAGTGTTGAATGTTTTCAACCCATTGGTTTTTCTCCAAATCCTTTTCCTCCACTGCTTTAGGCATTTGTTCATAAGCTCATGAGTTGTTTAAGTGATCTATTTATTTCAGAACTTAGTGAAGGTGGAGGTTGTTGAATGTTTTGAGCCCACGGGTTGTTCAATTCATGCTCGTGCTGATAGTGATATGATGAGTGTTGTTGATTATTCTCAACCCACTGCTGGTTCCATGCTTGTTCTTGTTGATAGTGACAAGGCGATTGTTGTTGATTATTCCCGATCCATTGGTTATTCCAATCCTGCTCTTGCGGGTGTTGATAAGGTGGTTGGTAGAAGTTACTACCCCATTGTTGTTGTCCCGAAGAGTCTTCCCAATAGTCATATGGATCGGGATCCGGGTAATGTCCTCTATACATCTTCAATAGAGCCTCTTGATCATTACCTGAATAAAAATCTGTACAACAAAAACGAAAAATAAAAACCACGCGTAAAACTGAAAAAATAAATAAACAATTAAAACTACTAAAGATTAATACCGGGGTCACACGCTACCGTCCCCGGCAGCGGCGCCAAAAACTTGGTGGGTCCTGGTGTGTTATTAAATTAAGTACGAAAATAAAGGAACCACAATTACCGCAAGTGTACGGTTGTCCAAGTAATACTCGATAAATCAGGTTTTGTTCTCAGGGACGGATTAGGTTCAACTCCAGTATTAATCAGATAGTAAGAATAATTGTTTAACATAAAAGTAAAATAATATGATTTTTGTTTGGTTTTTCTAATAACTAGAGATTCAAATAAATAAAGACTAAAAATAAATATCTGAAAAGAAATAATGCAAATAAAAGACTAACTTCAGATAAGAGAGATACTTGAGTCTCGCAAGGAATCCACCTAATTAACGTAATCTATGCTATGTTAAAGGGTATAATTGGTATTAGTATATTAGTCGGGAATCTAATATCTCCTAGCCCCCTGTCGGGTGAACCTAGAAGCTGTCCTAAAGTACTATAAACCCCTGTATGGGCGAATATGCCTCTTCGAATGATATGATTTTACCTCTTTGGCTATGTAACTAGTTAAGCCTGTCGGTCAATAACAGACATTACACAGGTATTACCTAGATCTGTATTCAAACCCCCCTGTCGGATGATTACTTCGCCACTAAACTGAATAGCCCATATACTAAAAGCTATCTCTAGTTGTACGGAAAAGAAATAGTGATTAAGAACAAAGTAATATCCAATACCTAATACTCAATTCAATTTAAATCTAAACAATCCCAAACTCAAAACTTAGAATAAATTAATTAGGGTTCATCCCTTTATTGCGATTCTCAAGTATATGAAAGTTTAGCTCATAATAAATTTAAAGAGTGAAATTAAATAGAAAGACATCATATTCAATTACAGAAAAGAAATATATAACCTAAGGGTTTGGATGACTTTTTGTTGGAAGCATAGAATTCCTCCAGCTCTAGCTTCTCCTCTGCCTTCTTGCTCTTGAAGTCTTTGACTCTCTCTCTCTCTAAGGATGATTTAATGTGAAGAATAATTGAGAGGTGGTTCTGACTCTCTCTCTAAAGATGTATATATTGAAGAATATGTGAGAGGTACGGAATTATGAGGTCTAAGGGTGTATTTATAGGTTCTAGGAAGCCCTAGGTCGAATTTACTTAGAGTGGAAGACAAGTTAAGAACTCTTAAATTCGTAGCCCTAAAATCTAAGAAAGGTAAGATTCTGCTGCTGATTTGTTTTGGTCATATCTCCTTCAATACTTATCCATTTGACGTGTTCCAATATTCGAAACCGCTTGTCTCAGAAAGCTCTTTTCATTGGTGCAGACCACTCTCCCAAATTCCTAGACAATCTTAAGTTATGGACTCGTCTTTGAAACGTGACTGGAGTTTCAGATTTATTTGGCAGCTTTATCTTTTCCTTCTTTGCATATATCCTTCCTTAATCTTCTTATTTCCATGTAAATCTCTTTCCTTTACTTCTTTGACTTGACTTGGTCTCTAATTAATTACCATATTTTAAAGCTTCACAATAAATATATTTTAAAGCTTCACAATAAATAAATAATTAAACCGCATATGCTTTAAAAAGAATAAATCAATAATTCAAGAGAAATAGGAAAATGCACTCTAAAAATAGAAACTCGAGTAAAAGTACTTCCTAACACACTAAAATACCCTAAGACTTTAATTCTCACTTCTCCTCCTTGGTTTGGTCTTTCATGAAATTCAAGAACCTACTAACTTTGCATTAAAAATAGTCAAATTAATGCACAAAAGCTCTAAAAATGCAATTAGTAAAATTCCAAGGGGAGAAAGTGTAATATGACAAATTAAGCATAAAATTCTATCAAATAAGTCATTTATTCACCTAAAAGGATGTCTCCAAAGGGCTAATAATTAGAAAAAATAGGGAGACATCAGGTATGCCGTCCGAAGAAAACACGAGGCCTCGGGTTCAGGACTCGTACATTTTGCCGAGAAGAAGAGTTCGAGGAAAGAAGCCCACCGGTATGCCAGCCAAAGGAAGCGAGAGCTTCTATTCGCGAGGAGTTACACGCAGCTAATTGCTGCGTTAAAAAAACGCGAGGGCTCGGGGTCTAGCCTCGGGTATTTTGGCGAGAGGGTGATGTTTTGCAAAGTCACCCATCGTTATGCCGGTGTCGCCGCCGCCTCAAAACCCTAGTGTATATATTACCTTATTTTCTTCTCTTAGACACAACTTCTCACGCAAGACACCACTTTTTACGAACCCCTACTCATTATATACATGTAGCTCATCATCAAAACACCACAACACGTCAAAACCTTCCTTCTAAACAACTCCTAACACATAATCATCATCAAATCCTTCCACCAAACACCAAAATCCTTACTTTTCTTTCATCAAATCTTCTATCCTACCCATTAAAACTTCTCCTCCTCCATTAAATACTCATTACCCATATCATAAAACACCTTAAACCATCTTTCTTAAACCTCAAAACATCAAAGTTCAAAACTTTTCCCTATTTTTTGAATTTTTGAAGTTTTGAGTTTGGGGTTCACTGAAGATGACGAACAGGACTGATTCCTTCTGCTATACTCGAAGAGGAAGAGTTAATCCTAACAAGTTTGGTGCTACTCTAGCTAATGCCATTGAAATTCTGGTTTCGCGTTCTAAGGTGCCTAGTGAGGAAATTGAGAAGACAAGGAAGAGAAAAGAGAATCCAAGTACTGTTGTTCCTAAAGAGCCTATCATGACTGAAGACAAAGATGAAGAAAAAGAGGTAAGTGAGTCAACTATCCCTCCACGTTCGGTGAGAATAAAAAGAATGGCTATGAAACCTAAGCCTAAGAAGCCATTCGTTCTTTGGAAAGATCAAGTCCGTGAGAGGTTTGCTAGTATTTCTTTTGGTATTGAGACAGGATTTCCGTTGAATATAATGGACGGTGAATTCAAAGATTATGCGGTTGCATGTGATGAATTGGGATGGAAAGAATTGAGAGAAAGAGATTTGAGCTTTATTCCGACTTTGGTTCGAAAATTTTATGAAGAATTAATCTTTGCGAATGGTAATGATATTGAACTCTGTAAGAAGATTATTCCTTTCTCTGTTGAGCATATTCGTAAGGTATTAAAGCTACCAGATTTGAAGGGTCTATGTCAATATCAAGAGGAGCTTAACAATCTGGCATTCGAATGGGAATCGTTTTATCAAAGTGTTTTAATTCATGGAACTCCACCAATTCCCCAAGGTGCTAGGTATGAAGGTCAAGCTTTTAGTAGTAATTTATTACCGCGTGCTAGAGTATGGTCTCGTTTCATTATTCCAACATTCTCTGGTAACAATCACAAATCCGAGGTAACGCGTGAACAACTAATCTTCATTAAATGTATTATCTAAAAGAAGGAAATTGATGTAGCTAGAATAATTTATACCTCCATAATGGCTTATACGAAGAGTCCCATTAGTGCACGCAACCTCAAGTTCCCGCACACCATGCACGGGTGCCATTTAGGAACGTTGAGGATGAACCAGTCGAAAAAGGTACCCCTCTTAAAGAGATTTCAATTGCAAATATTTATAGTGAGGCCAAGAAGAATGGGATAGAGTTAGACAAGCCTTTTGGAGAGGATAATAAAGCGTGTCCACCTCAACGCAAAGCTAAAGTTTCCAAAGATCATGAGGTTATTCAAAGAATGAAAGCGTTAGAGGAGAAACATGAAGACGTGTTGAAAGCTATAGGAAGCGTAAAACAAGATTTGGTCTCGATGAAAGATACAGTGGCTGCGTTGGTTGATTCCCAACAAACCATCTTTAATATGCTTAAGACGATGATCCAACCTGGACACAACACCAAAAAACCGCCTAGCGCCGGTTGAGATACATATTCCTAACTCTCTCATTTAGTAGTGTATAATAGTTTAATTGCTTTATTGAGTCTTTTCGAGTCGTGGAGGCACGACTCATTTTTTAGTTTGGGGTGGGGTTCGTTGCCTCATCCCAATTTTTATGTGCTATTTGTTTTATTTGCTTTTAATAAAACTGATTTTAGGGTTGCGTTTGACTGTAGAGAATTATAAATGTCCCCATTAAGCAAACTTTTTATGAATTTATGATAGAAAATAGTAGACTTTAGGAGTTAGTATAAAACGCATTTAGATTGCATGCAATCATAGGTAATTAATAGGTAGAATTAATAAACAATGCAAAAGAAGTAAACTTGTAGTTAAGGAAAATGTTTGGTGTGTAGAACGCGAGATCCAAAGTGATAGAGAACCCACTTAGGTATGAAATAGAGGCAAGCTATGTAATTAGGAAGATGATAGAGGCAGATATTTGTTAGCCCTTTGAATCGTTTTTGGCCTTCTGTCCCTTAATATATTATTATCCGTCTTAGCCTCATTTTTAGCCTTTAAGCCTTTCTTTTGTCGCCATAATATAAGCCCATATCCCTTTAGATTATTAGGCATTACCATATGACCCGCACTTGAATCACAGTCCTGAGACTTCCTGTCTTGAGCTTGAGTTTGGGGTGGTGGGTTTCATTATTGGGAGATTACATTGGGAGGAAATTTGTATGCGTTTGTATTTATGCGCAATTGTTGATGATGTATTATTTGTAACCCTTTGCCGGGGTCTTTGAAAAAAAAAATTATAAGAGACATGACCTTTCACATCAAAATGATGGTCATGGGTATCTTGTACACAAAAAAAGAAGAGAAAATTGAAATGAAAAAGAAATAAAGAAATAATATAAAGTAACCGGCAAAGTGGAATTTTAGAAATCATTTTTAGTGCTTATTGGGTAATTTTGGGGACGCTACATAAGTGCGTCAAATGGATTGAGTGAGAACCATATTCGAGTGTAAACTCAAGCTCAATGACAGTTTGTTGATGGTAAGTGAGGAGAGAGCCAAAAGCTCACTTCAAATTTACCAAATATACATTTCATACCGTCCCTAAGCCTACGCTATAACCATAAAGTCCTCTTGATTCCTAGTTATGTAGTGGATTTGTAATTCAGCTAATAGGGAGTATGATAAGTGGAGTGTTCAAAGTTAGTGAGGATCGATGAACGCCCTATAGCCATTATATTGAGATAAGTACAAGTGTAACCTTCTAGCATTGTGAAGTTAATTTTTAATTGATTATTTGTGTTTGATTTTGCATGACATTTGTATGTGTATATTAATTCCTAGGATCATACTATATGAGATTTATTTTAATTTATGCTTTGGGTGTTATTCATTAGACTCTACCTTTTTGTGTATCACCTTCAACCCTTGTTTTTATATTGCTTTGTCGGGACGACAAACGTTTGAGTTTGGGGTCTTGATGTCTCCTTTTTTGTTATAATTATATGCCCTTAGGAGACATCAAATTAGGTGATTATTTGACGAATTTACTAGACTCTTAAACTTATTTGGTCATATTACGATTTCTTCCCTTGGATTTGGATTATTTGTGTATTAGAGATTTTATGCGTTAATTCGTTTATTTTTATTGTAAATTTCTTAGGTTTATGAATTGATGGAATATCAAGACAAGTAGAAGAAATGGAAACAAAAGTCTTGGATTAAGCGTTGAAGCAAGGCGAGAATAATTGATTCAAAGAAGTAATTAGTGGAGAATAAAATCTGGAATGCTGTCACAAATCACTGTATTTGAGCATCTTAGCCACTGATTCAGCCTTGGAGCATAAAATGAGGTAGATAGAGCTTGAAGTAAGGAAGATTTTCCAAGTTGAACGAAGTGATTGCGAGTCCGGACGCAAAATTTACAGCTGTTTTAGTAACAGCTGGTCACCAGTTACGGGATTTCATTAAATGGATTGGGCTTTAATTCTAACAAACCTAATCCTTCTTTTTAAAAGCCCAATCCATTTTTCCCACTATAAAAAGGCTTTTAACTTCAGTTTTTACACACAATTCATATTAGAGAAGAGACAACGCTTAGCAGAAGTCAGAGAAGCAAAAAGGAGATAGAAAGCTGAAGCTGGAGAATTCCTACTTCCAACAACAACAATTATCAACCCTTTAATTAGGTTTTTCTTATTTCTGTAATTCAGTATGAACATCTTTTATTTTAATTTATTAGTTTTTATTTCATTCATGAGCTAAATTTAATTAGTACTTGAGAACGCATTAATGGGTTGAGCCTCAATATGTTTAATTCAATGTTTCTGGTTTTGGGATTGTAAGATTTAATACGAATTGGGTAATTTAGTATTTTTTTTATTATCTTGCATTTAATAACTATTCTTGAAGTAACTAGGCTATTCATTATAGTGGCGTAATAATCACCTTGACGGGGGATTTAGTTACAGAACTAGGTAATAAATGTAGGATATAAATTATTGATCCTGACGGACTTAGTTAATCCTATAGTCAATTGGGTAGAGTACTTGACCATTCGAAGGTGGACTATAATCACCCTGACAAAGTTTGTAGCACCCTAGAATAGCTCCTTAGTCCACCCTAACGGGGGTAAGGAGAATATCAATTCCCGACTAATACTAATTACAAATTTGTCCCTTAAACAAGACATTGATTGAACAAGTTCAGGTGAAACCCTAGCGTTACTCAAGTACTATCTCTCCCTCTCGCGTTTACTCAATTTCTACTTGCGTCTAGTTTAGTTGCATTATTTATTTTAGTACTTTAATTTATTTGTACTTAGGTTCTTAAACAAAAACCCAACAAATACTATTATCATTTATTTTCTGCATTTACATAACAATTATATCCACTTACTGCATAATATCGAAAGTCATATCCTAATCCGTCCATGAGATCGAAATCCCGTTTGTCAGATATTACTTGGACAACCCGTACACTTGTGGTACGTGTCTTGTCTTTTTAGGTGTGTTTATTTAGAACACATAAGGAGACACCAGAGGTGGAGGTTGAGATCCTCCAACGATGAAATGACAAAGAACGAGTGGCAGTTAAAAATGGTATGGTGACACAATTTTACTCTAGGGTTTGAAATCTTGGAGGGGAATAGTGAGATTGGATATTAATGTTTTAATATATCAACCAATTGACTTTATTACGCTTTTATCTTTATCACGACATAATGTCGTCGATATTGATCTTTCATGTCATCGCAAATGACGTCATTAGTGACGATAACTTTTCGTCTCTAGTAAATTTGATCTTTAGTGACGACTTTCATTTTCAATTTCTTTTAAATGTTAAAAATTTTGTCGCAAATGAAAGCAAGAACTACATGTCATCACTAGTGTAATTGATCTTTTGCGACAATATGTTGTCGCAAAAGTTTTTTTAATTTATCCTGGCAATACCGACGACACACTTAGTGCATCGATAATGGCCCGTCATTAACGATAACATGAATATCGTCTCTAATAATATTGCCGCAAAAGACACTGACAATATTAGTAAATTAACTAACTTATGATCTATGTTATATTACTAAATATAAATATACTCATATTGATATATCAAAGTTTTATTTTCAAAAAAGGGTCCTAAAAATGCCATTATTTTGGAGACCCGGAGCGATAGATTTTTTGCCTTATTGTTCGGATCGGTCTCTATATCACTATATAAGTGTATTGAATATGTTTTTTTCCATTCGTTCAATAGAAAAAACAAACATTAGACTCTTATTGGTAATCAATAATGTATAGTAAAGGTTTCTTTTTTTGCCTGTAATTTTTTTTTTATTTTAAATTTTTCACGTATATCGGTATTATTTGTCAATGTTTTTCAATTAAAAGAAATATAATGAAATCAAATCAGAAGTATAGAATGTCGTTAAGTTATAATAGAATAAAATAAAATCTAAATGGTTCCAAAATCAAATAAATTAACTTTGACAGTTTCAACCAAAAGAGTTCATTTCTATCTTTCAGCTTTCAGATTACTTTGTTAGTCAAACAAAAACACGGTGGTTAGGTGGTCAAAACAATCTATTCTGAAAATTATTGGCCGGCCACCTACTAATAATACGGTATCTACCACTACGCAGCCTCTAATTAATCCGTGGAATTGAGTGGTTTAAGTTATAATAATTACTAATGAGCATAAATGTGTATTTTACGTTACACGTTTTTAAGGAAGCAAAATAATGTACAAACTAATTTGTTAAGTAATAAGCTTTTTGAAAATGGAGGGAGAAGTTATCATCATGGGATTTGTGGCAATTGTTTGAAATATAAATATATGAAATTAAATTAGCAATACTTACAGAAAAAAAAAAAAAAAGGTGAAATATGGGAATTGGAAAAAAAGTTCTATCTATCTTGTTTACAAAATTATTGATATGTAATATAATTATGTTTAATACATACGTAAATGATGAACACCTAAAATTAAGAATTTGAAATTCACTAGAAATAACTTATAACCTAAACTTTCTTTAGAACTCAAATAAGGGTTTAGTGATTATCCATAAATAGTTTGTAGAACCCTAGTAAGAATAGAAAAGAAAAGAATACAAGGTTAAGAATTCGGAACTCAAATAAATTTGTGGCGAGAATCTTCCTTAAAACCTGAACATGGATCCTCCCTGCCTATGTTTGGAGAACCGGCGTTTCATTTGATGATATGGAATTCCTTTTGATAAAATCCAAGCAATCTGCAATAGCTTCTGAATAAAAAGAATTTGAACGACCATAAGATTTCATCTGATAATGATCATGATCAAGAACTTGTCTATATGAAACATCCCTCATCATCGTCAAATCTCCTTTTCTTCTTCTGCTTCTGCTTATTATATTTTTCTTCAAACACTCGTATGTTGATCTCCATGATCGACTAAAAGACTTTAGAAAATAAAACAACTTTGAACGTAAACGTTGAACAGAAAACCTTCTGATGTTTAGCTTATATCCTCTGATCTTCCCAATTTTGTTATACCTCATATGATCACGACCCATCGATTTCCTAATTACAGGATTCTCTCGTATACTATTGTATCCTTTTTGTATATAAGAGTGGAAGAGCTGGATTTTTTTGTTTTAGGAAATGGAAGGCAATGCTTTGAAGTTAGGTGTGGAAGGAAACTGCTAAAGAAATGTTAAATATTGCTTTGGGAGGACTTCAGAAGACGTGGCTATGGGCATATTTTACTGATTTAATTAATGAAGTTGGAATTGTATATCAGCTTGGTGTGGACAAAAGGAAGCTGAAATCGGGGGAAAAAGTTTTCCTTTTTACAAATTAAATTGACTTGAGTGGTTGTAAGATTAGATTAGCACAATTTATTAATCTTGTCTTTAGCAAAAAAAACAAAAATATTTGTAACATTGTTAATGAACAAATTCTATTGAAAGTATTAAAGAGTCCATGAATTATATTTGACTATACATTACTACATCTGCGTTTTTTTGTAACGTTGTCATTGACGACAACACACGTATCGTCGCTAGTTTTTGTCTAATTGCGACAAAATTTCTTTCTTGAGGAATGAAGGTGTCGCCAGTTTCACCATCATTTGCGATAAAATGTTTCGTCGCTAGTAGGATTGTAAACGAACCGAGTCGAGCCGAATACTAGATATGAAAGCTTGTTTGATAAGATTCACGAGTCGAGTCGAGATCAAATTTTAACGAGCCGAGCTCAAATTATTAAACTTCTTAACATATCGAACGAGTTTTTCAGGCCGATCTCGAGTTATTAACGAATAATTTGTTTTTTATAGGTTTTACAATATATTTATTGATAAATATAACATTAATTTACCGATTATAGATTTTTTTAACGAGTTAACGAACGAGCTTGAACGAACTCGTATTTTTAACGAGCGAGTTCGAACAAACTTTTTTGTTCGTTTATATAAACGAACGAGTTCGAACGAGTTTGTTCCCGAGCCGAGCTCGAGCAGCTCGTGAGTGGCTTGGTTCGTTTACATCCCTAGTCGCTAGTAACATTATTGGCAACGAGCAACGTGATAAAAAAGTAACAAAATTATTAAAATAGTCGTTGCTATTGATAGGTTTATCAGCAACGAAATTAATGTCTTCGCGGGTGTTGAACACTATCGACGAAATATAGATCATTTGCGACGAGTTTTGTCGTCGATAATGATGTATGCATATTTAATGTTGCAGTTATATAGAAACCTTATAAAAGTTTCGTTACATTATTTTCGCTCCCTCTTTTATCAAACCCTAGACCTTAATTGATCTAATGACCTCTCAAATCGACAGGCTATGCCACATCATTAACTAAGTTTTCCAACACCGCCTTACACGTGTGGGTCGTAGTTCAACTTCAGATTCTCCATTAAATTGGCCAAAATAGGTATTTTTAGAAATTCAATTTTTTTTCTAATTCCTTTAATTCAAGTATGTGTTTTATTATGTTTTGATTATATGAATAAAATGTGTATTATTGTGGTATTTTTAGGGGTTATAATATCTAGTTTTTTTATTTTTATTTTTTTATATAATTTTTTTCAAAAATATGCTTTTATTTTCATTTGGTTATAATTATATGTTTTTTCATCAATTTTAGACAACTGATTCGGTTATTGGGGGAGTTTGATTAAATCAAATAATTTGGTTACTAAGGAATATTTGGCGGTGTGATGAGATATATTGATTCTTCAAAAAAATATGTGGATAGTACATGTTACATTTTTTGTTCACGCAATCGTTGTTTTAGTTATCGAAAAATTGTTATAGATGATGTTAGAGCGGATCTTTTAAGATATGGTTTTTTGTCAACGTATGAGGTTTGGACAAAATACGGTGAAAAAGAATAAATTTTTGTGATAAAACCTTACACCAATCGTAGATGATGAAATATTGAATGTTTTGAGACCCGTTTTTTATGCTGGGGTCACTCTGGTGACACCGAGATGGGTGACAAGAATCTTAATATCCAAAGGCACAATTGGTTTAACGCGTTGTTCGAGGAATTGCAGACAGAGTTGTACTCTAGTTCTACTACGATGGATTCCTTGAATTTCATAGCCAAGTTAATGCACATCAAAGTGAAGAACATGTGGACAAGCACCTCTTTCACCAAACTTCTTCAATTGTTGTGTCGTATTTTGCCAGAAGGTCATAATTTGCCTTCTTCGTGTGAGGAGTGCAACAAAAAGCTAAAAAGTTTGGGTATGGGATACATAACAATAGATGAGTGTTTGAATGATTATGTTTTGTATTATAAATATAATGAAAAACTCAGTAGTGTCCAGTATGTGGTGGCATCCGAAGAAGGGGAAGAAAGTGGCACGTAAGAAACTTCGTTAGTTCCTCATTGCGCCAAGATTGCATAGAATGCACGATGCAAGAGACACGACTAAAGACGTGATTTGGAACCATACCAAAAAAAGTATAGAAGAATATGTGTTACGCCATCCAGATGATGGTACTAGTTGGATACCGTTTGACGAGTTGAATCTTGAGTTTGCTAGTGAATTGCGGAATGTACGCCTTTGTTTGGGCATTGATGGATTTTGTCCTTTATCCATGCAAAACCACTCGTACATCATATGGCCAGCTATATGGACAACAACAACTTGGCGTCTTGGTTATGCATGAAAGAATCCAGTTTTGTACTTACTTTGTTGTTCTTGGGTCCGCGTTCACCTGGAAAAGATACAGATGTATTTCTCCTTTGTGTTAAAGATGAGTTGGAAATATTGTGGGATACAGGTATTCTTACTTATGATGCTCATATGAAGGACGAATTTATAATGAAGTTTGTTTTTAGTTCACGATTAATGATTAGCCGGCTAGATCATACACTTTAGGATTGTGGGGTCAAGGTTACTTAGCGTTCCCCGAATGCATGGATTCTACGCCGTCCTTGCGGGTGAATAAATGTGTATTTTATTTTGATCACAAATAGTGGTTAACTATTCGACATTGGTCTAAAAGAGACATATCCTCGTACGTTAATTCCGGGTACAAGGCCCCGCCTAAAAAATATCATCCCGCATATATTCAAACATAGTTAGATGGAATGCCTATTGTGTTTTTCTTAAACACAAGGACGTTGGTGGCAAGGCGAGAAAGAAAATAGGTCTTCTTGAGTTTAACTTGAAAATAGGTCATCTCGCAGATATTCAAACAGAGTTAGATGGGTTGCCTATTGTGTTTACCATCTCCCTATGGTTGTGCATCTAGTTTGAGGATTAACATACAGTAAGATTTGGGGAAGATCATCGGTATGAAATTCCATGACTGTCACATAATGATGCTGTTTCTTTTGTGGCTAGTATACCCAAACTTATCGACGATAAATCGGTTATCAATCTGATAATTGGGTTGTGCAACCTATCTGGAAATATTTGTAAAAAGAACCTGAGCATGAAATAAATAGAAGCTGGAAGAGCTGAAGTGGACGTGCTAATGTGAAAGCTTGAGATGATTTTCCTCCCACTTCTTTTTGACATAATGGTCCACCTAGTCATAATGGAGCGATTCAAATGTGTTGGATGTACCCGTGCGAAAGGTATCTGGAGAAGTTAAAGGAATTTATATGGAATCTGGCTAGGCTTTAGTGTTCAATCTGCGATGGATAGTTGTGGAAGAGACATGTTATATCACGTTATTTTCAAAAAGAAAGAACAAAGTCAACAATCCAGGTAGATATGGTGAGACATTCCCTGAACCCAAACAAATATCCGTGTTTAAGAGCTAATGTGTAAAATAGAGTTTTGTACTTTAACAAGAAAAGAGAAGGAGAAAATCGATTGGTACATCCTCTATATTGTAACAAGATCCAAGCCCATATGATGTAAGTAATATTAAAGTTTATTTTATCTTCTTTAAAAATGTTAACATTATTCTTTATGTGTAGTGAACACAAGTCCACGCTACAACTCCCTTATATAGAAAAAAATCACCGAGAGAAGTTTTGTCGATGGTTCTCGAAAAAGGTATTTAAGATCTCAATGTTTAACATTAAACCATCCCTATTACAACTAATAGGTGTTGTTTCTAAAAGGTGTATTTAATGTGAAAAGATGGTGATGCATTTGCTACCGATAAAATTATAATATTGACCAACATGTCTAATGGTCTCGTATATAGATTTGATTCATGTGTTATAAATAGTGTCAAATGGTTTTCTCTTGACAAGGGTGAAAACGAGGTGACTCAAGATTATGTATTTTGTACTATCGCGGATGGGATAACTTATTACGGTGCGTTAGTAAAAATTATGAATGTGGAATTTGGTGGTGGTTGTTTAGTTGTGTTGTTCGAGTTTAATTGGTATAACATTGACGAGTGGACGAAAAAGAGGAAGTCGAAACACATGACAACCATTATCAATACAAGTTATTTTCGTAAAGAATCCTACATATTAGGCACTCACACAAAAAAGGTCTTTTATATCGATAAAATTAATGCAAATAAGACTCAAAAATGGTAAAATGTTGTGCTAGAAGTAAATAACCGGCACAGATGGAGTCTCGATTTATAGGGTACATAATCGATATCAACTGGTGTAGATCTAATCACCATTCCTTTGGTTGGAATGAAATTGGACAACGAATATTCCTTATAACGTTTGACTATTGGTGAAGAGATAGAGATTGATCATATCTTGTTGGGGAGCTGAATTCTTGATTGAAGATGACGATGAAGTACAAAATGACAAATTTGATGAGTACGCATATTATCCATCTGAGGAGCCTATATACATCGATAGTGATGACGACATCATAAAAATTAATAGTTACGAGACAGACTAAGCATTAGGAGAAGTCTTTATCTTTTTGTAATTATTTTGGGATATTATTACTTTTGAATGATTATGATTATGATTATGATTTTGATCTTGGAATTTTTATGATAATGTTATATCGCAGTATATTGTTGTATATTTTGTTATTGACAATGTGTAATTAAAGAGTTTGAAAAATAGGTTATGTGTTTTTAAGGGAAAAAGGGAAAAAATTGTATTATCATTTGCGACGCAAAAAACAAGAATCAATTGCGACATGTTCCTATAAATGAACTTGTCGCGAGAGATGAATATCATTCACGATGACCCAATTTTGTCGCGGATAAGGGTTATTATTAATTATCCTTTTCTTATTCAAAGATTATTACTAGCGACTAAAATTTTCTTCGCTAGTAATGTTTTCAACTTACGAGGTCAAAAGTTCGGATGTGTGACTTCCCACGTAAGGTTTGCATGGTTATTCGCGATGATATAAAGTCTTTGCGAATGATAAACTGCAATAAAAAGCCCCTGGCGCCTTTCATTTCATTCATAACACCAAACAAAAAATAAAAAATCGACAGAGAGGTAGCGAGAGCAGTTCCATTCAATCATATCATTATTATTATTATTTTTCGTACGAGGGTTCCGGGCTTACACCCGACTAGTCCCACGGGAGATATGACTGCCTCCCCAACCATACCTCCATGCAATTCAGAACTAGGTTGCCCATGTTCTGGGAAGGATTTCGAACCTTTGGAAACTTTCCAATGTTTAATAACTTTCTTCCGCCTGCGAGATTCGAAGCATGTACCTCTCACTTGAGAGAACTTTCCAAACTTTAATAACTTTTCTTCCGCCTGCGAGATTCGAACCATGTACCTCTCACTTGAGAGAACTTTCCAAACTTTAACCGGCTGCGGGATTCGAACCATATCATTATTTAGGTGATAATTTTATCTTCTTTAAACTAATTTCATAAGTAGAATTTGTTTTAATCACAAACAAATATGATCAACAATAATTTTTGGCTTGCATACGTGTTCTTACATGTGGTGTTGCAGATAGTTGGCCTAGTGGTTAGGCTACTCCGCAGAGACCAAGAGGTCCTGGGATCGAATCTCATTGGAGTCGAAATGACTCCGAACCCAAAGTGGCTCTCTCATGTACTCAAAAAAGAATCAAGTTTCAAATCATATATAAAAGATATATTCTCAATTTCTAACTTGTAATTTTTATATCTTTTTTAGAAAATAATTTTTTGTTGTTATTTCTTATATATAGTTAATTCTACATTATTATGTATGATTATAGTTGTGTTTATGTGTTCGGTTTATTTAATTAGGTGTTATTTATTTTTTGTGGTAATTGTGCAATTAAATTAGGAATTATAGTGTAATAAAATAAAAGGGAGAGAAATTTTGTTTGTCATTAATAGATAAAAATGCATAAAGACAAAAAATTGAGATATCAATATTACACTTAAAAATTAAAAATAAAGTTATTTATGATTTTTTATATAAGGTGGTACTTTTGCCAATTATCACTTATATGAAGAGTAAATATAATTGTTATTCTTTATACTATATACTATGGACCGATTGACTACTTACTTTTTACTGTAAAAAATGCGACTGTTTACCTTTTATATGAAATTTCCGTGACTCGTTACTCCAATTTCCCCCATTTAACGACTACCATGCACGTGTTCATGACTATTTACCCCCTATACAAAGATATACAAAAATATACAAAAACATAGTATATGGGTAAATAGTTACAAAAATGTACATGGATTCCATTAACGGTGGATAACAGGTCATGAAAACTTATTATATAGAGTAAACAGTCGCATTTTAAACATTAAAGAATAAATGGTCAACTGATCCATAATACAGAGAATAATAGTTGTATTTACTCTTATATATAAACTATAATTTTGTTGTCTAATACTAAATAGCATGAGTCCTATATAAATATATATATTTGAGCAATACTCAAAAGCTTTTTTATGAATAAATTAAATTAAGCATCAATGAGTTGTTTATTTAGACCATAATAAAGTTTGTATGATTAAGAACCTTTTTCAACTTAATTGACCTAACCTTTTCGTTCTGTATTCCATTTAAATGACTATGGATTGCTTTACAGTATAATGAACCTTATGTCAATTTATAAAGCTGAGCTTAATTTATTATATTAAGTATTAAAACTGTAACTTAATTAGCAAAGCAAGTGGGAAAATTATAATTAGGCATATGTTAAGTGTCTGTTTAGAATTGCTTTTCAAAATAATCACTTAAAGTGATTTTAGATCCATATCAATATTTTAAATTCTTAAAATTATTTTTAGAAAAAATACTAGATTAGTAATTATTAAAATAATTATATAAATAATTTTGGATGTCAAAATATCATTTAATATTTTTTATAAATATTTTAATTTTAATAAAAAGTACTTTTAGATTAAATGAAAAATATACAAGGTGCAAATTTTATAAAACGCGTAAACAAGATAATAATCTATAAATTGGTCAACTCGCTAATAGCGATAAGCGAATATATTCCATTCCGTAGCTATCTATATATGCTAAGTTGATCGAGGAAATCAATATTAGTTTTTTTTTTTTGTCAACAGCAATAAATGATTTGATTGTCAATGGAATGGTGTATACTCAATTAGGCCCCAGCAATTTTACTTTCTGTTATGACAAATCAAGAATCTATTAGGCAGAACCTTATTGTATAAAAATTTCGTTGCAAATTTCGTTGTCTGGACGAATTTAAAACTGAACCATAAATTTTAATTCATGTCATAAAACCTTTTATGATTTTAAATGTAGGTTTATTGTCGTCCATGGAAGTTTGGTTTGTATCTCTCGGCATTTGAAGAAAAAAAGAGAGTAATGCACCTTCAAACAAAAGTTATGAAAGGCTCTCTAGCTCCCCTCCTCACAAAAACACACAAACACTCATTCTATTAGCCTAACCCTACATAAAACATCTAAATTCTCATAATTTTAGGTGTGTCTTTCCAGTGATTTAGTGTTTCTTCATACGCTCTTCATACACTAAATTGCTCCTTTCCTTTTCCTCCCTTCTCTTCCACTTTCTCCAGCTTATTGCTCCGTCTAAGTGTGTGAAAACTCTTTCAGCTATGGATTTTTATGCACCTAGTCACCCCCTAGCAAAAAACAAAGAGCTAGTTATCTCACCAGATAACAACTCTATCTACAGAAAGCTAAGTGAATTCAAACTCATCACTAAGCTTTTACACATTGAAAAAACCAATCACATCTTTATCAAAAACCATATTAATAAATATTGGGCTCTAAAGAGTAAAGTAGAAATCGAGAAATGCGGTGACAACACATTCATCATCAAATGCGACAATATTGAGGATAAACAAAAAATTTGGGAACAGAGGCCATGGACTATACAAGGCAAGCATCTAGCAGTTAACAAATATGAGAATGGTGAAGCAAAAATCGTTACCAACACAACCTTATGGCTCCAACTAACAGGCATTCCAGCAAATTTATTAACAAAGGGTTGCCTCGAGAAAATGTTCAGCTACTTTGGAAAGGTTCACCAAATAGAATTACCAACCGCTATTAACATCGATGACAACTCTATCACCAGGCTCAGAGTTGATTGGAGTATCAAAAATCCACTTATAGCAGGTATAAATTATTGGGAATCTGCAGAAAAAGCTGCGTGGATTAAATTCAAATACGAGAATATTGGACAAGTATGCTACGGTTGTGGTATATTTGGACATGAGGAGATTGAATGCAAAAACCCTAAAATCTCCCCCAAATTAGGGGCGTGGATTAAGGTTTCTACAAGAGGTCCTACGACTAGATTCACACCACGAGAAATTAAAAGTTCAGAAGTTACGAAGATTACCCACAAGATTGAGGTCAAAAACAAGACCAAAATCACCAACAATGGAGTCACTGAGCCGACTCAACTCGCTCAAACCCAACTCAGTGAGGTGTACACCAACGTACTACCAGGTACTAAGCGTATTTTTGAATTTGGTACGATTCCTAAGATAGACGACAAAAAAGGACGAGGCATGGTAGTGGAGGATCGTAGGGTGGTGGAGAGTGGCAATGGTTCGGGTCTATCTTCAGAAAAGTTAGAAAATGGAAAAAAACAAAAAGAAAAGGACACTAAAGAGAAGGAAGAGAGACTTGCCAAGCTGGCAAGTGAAATGGTTAACAAAATTAATTCACCCAAAGCCCACACCACAGAGCTATTATTCGGAACTTACAAAAGCCCAACTAACAAATTATCCAGCCCAAATGTTATCTTCTCACACAAACCCATTAACACCAACCCAAATTTACTGTCTGACCCAAATAACTCAACCCCCAAGTCTAACCCACCCTCATATCAAAATAACCCTACCAGTTCAACTTCTAACCCGTTAGACTACATTCCCCAATCCTCAACTCCAGAAAACCCTAAATCTCCTTCAACACCGATCACGATCTACCCTAACATTCTTACCCAAAACTCTTCAGACCAAAATGCCTTTATCACACCTAATAACAAGGCTTCTAATACCTACTATTCACAACTCCAAAACCTCTTTAAGAATTGCAGCACCGAAAAGGTTTTCAACAAGAAGAAAGAGGCGAGAAAAAATTATGAAGAATCAAACAAAAGAATCTCGGTCAAAGCTAAGAGTACAAAGTTAGCAAGGTTCATAGAGAATGAGGTTAATGAAAAAAGGCAACGCTCTATTTGGGCATCGAGAAAACGAAAGCTGAGCAATTCAAAGAACGATGATGACCAAGATAGAAACGAAGGTAAGAAGAATATGAAAAAGAATAAGGGTAAAGATATAGAAACTCAACTCAATGAAGGTTCACAAGATGATGAGGAGATGGCTACTGTCTCAAAAACTGAAGAGGTTTGCGGGGTTGACCCAAATCAACCCCACGCGAACCAATGATACAAGCTTCCTGGAACTGTCAAGGTATTGGCAACACCTTGACAGTCCAGACCCTAGCTGGATTTGTTGCAAAATTCCAGCCTCAGGTACTTTTTCTTTCCGAAACTAAAAATACATTCCCTATTGTTAAAAAATTGGAGAAGATTATTAATATGTCCCTTATTGACACTGTGGAACCCATAGGTACCAGTGGGGGGTTAGCAATTTTTATAAAGAATAGCACCAATTTAGAAATTATTAACAAATCCATTAATCATATACATTGTAGAATAAAAGAAAATGGTATGGACTTTTTCTCCACATATGTGTATGGTGCCCCCGTTGATAAAAATAAGGAAAATTGCCTCAAAATTTATAGTGCTTGTAAACCCATTAACAATGAACCTTGGATGCTGATTGGTGATTTCAATAATATAAGATATAATTTTGATAAGAAAGGAGGTAATAAAGCTAATAATAAAATGATGAACATGTTTAATGGCTTTATAAAACATCACTGTCTTGAGGAGATTATTACTAAAGGTTGCAAATACTCATGGTCTAATAAAAGAAGTAATGAAGAGATGGTTAAAACACTGATTGATAGGGCATTTTGTAATAAAAATTGGGGTGATCTCTTCCCTACAGCCTGGGTAGCTCTCTTACCTGCCTTAGGATCAGATCACTCTCCTCAAATACTTTTTATGAAAGAAGACCATATTAAAAAAGATAGGAGATTTCACTTTGAAAATAGTTGGACTGAAGAGGCAGAATGCCTTGAGATTATTAAAAAAGTATGGGCCCTTAAGAAATCCAAATTAAATCACCATAGAAATGCCTTAACCTTTAAACTTGAGAGGTGTAAAATCTTACTTACTAAATGGAGTAAGATAAAGTTTAATAATAACAAGAAAAAGATAGATAAACTTATTGGAAATCTTGAAAACATTTTTAATGATCCTAATACTAAGGATTGGGTTGTTTATAATGATATTATAAAAGAAGTTGAATACTTATGGAAAAAGGAGGAGGATTTTTGGGCATCTCGCTCTAGAAATTTGTGGCTCAAGCGAGGTGACAAAAACTCCACCTTTTTTCATGCCTCAACTAAAGAAAGAAGGAAAATTAATAAAATCACAAGAATCACTAGAGAGGATGGTGAATGGGTTGAGTCTTATAATGAAATTGAGAATGAGATTAAAAACTATTTTGATAATATTTTTAAAACCATTGGCCCGAGAAATTTTGAATCTATTACTTCTATTATCAAACCCTCGGTTACTGAAACAATGAATGACAATATGAATAAAAAGCTTGAAATATATGAAATTGAAAAGGCCATTCATGAGCTTGGAGCTAATAAAGCCCCAGGCCCTGACGGCTATCCAGGTATATTTTATAAAAAGTATTGGAACATTATTAAGCTTGATGTTATTAAAATCATTAATAACTTTTGGTATAATGGGGAATCTTTGGATGATATAAACCAAACGTTTATCTCCCTTATTCCTAAGATACCAAAACCCACTAACATTAAGCACTATCGCCCTATTAGTTGTTCAAATTTCATTTACAAAATAATTGCCAAGATTCTTGTAAATAGGTTGCAACCAGTTATAAATGTGTTGATTGATGAAAGTCAATCCGCATTTATACCTGGAAGGCACATACAGGAGAATACTATGGTGGCCCATGAGGTAATCAACTTCATTAAAAATAAAAAAAGTACAAAAAAATACTTCATGACTATCAAAACGGACATACAAAAGGCATACGAAAATGTTGAGTGGGACTGCCTTAAGGATATTATGCTTAAAATGGGTTTTTGTGATATTTGGGTGAATAGAATAATGAGATGTGTAACCTCAGTTTCTTATGCAGTTTTACTTAATGGTAATCCTCTAGAAATTGATAGACCCCAGCGTGGTTTACGCCAAGGGGACCCATTATCTCCATTACTCTTTTGCATCACAACACAACTCATGTCTTGTATTATTAAAGATAAGAAAGAAAACAATCTTATGGAAGGTATTAAAATTACGAAAATGGCCCCTGCAGTCTCTCACTTGCTCTTTGCTGATGATAGTATATTTTTTATGCAAGCCAATAATCAAGAAATAGTAAATTTCAAAGATGCTATTAATAAATACAGTTATGCCTCGGGTATGAAACTGAATTTGAACAAGTGTAGTATAAAATTTAGCCCAAATACTCCCCTCTACTTACAAAACCATATGGCAAATAAATTAAACATGCCAATTGCTAATAATTTGGGTAACTACTTAGGTCTCCCCACTGAATGGGGGAGATCTAAAGTAAAAGACCTTAACACCCTAGTTGATAAAACACTTCAAAGAATAGAAAATTGGAAAAATCTCTTTTTATCTAATGCAGGTAAGGAAATACTTATAAAAGCTGTAATACAAAGCTTACCAAACTATTACATGTCCTCGTATTTAATACCAAAAAAAACTTGCGAACTTATTAATTCACAAATATCAAATTTCTGGTGGGGTAGTAATGGAAAAAAAAAATACATTGGTGTAAATGGAATGACTTATCCAATAGTAAATTGAAAGGAGGGTTGGGGTTTAGAGACCTCCATATTATGAACATGGCCCTGCTTGGCAAACAAGCATGGAATATACTTAATAAGCAAGACTCACTACTTTTTAAGGTATTAAAAGGGAAGTACTTCCCCAATTGTACCTTTCTGGAGGCTGAACTTGGACATTCACCCTCTTGGGGTTGGAGAAGTCTAGTTAAAGGGAAAGATATGATTAAAAAAGATATAAGTTGGAAAATTGGAAATGGCCATAACATAGATTTATCCAGTGATGTTTGGATACATAACCATAATGAAATAGTAAAACCAAAGAGTGAGAATCTTAAAAAAGTCAAGGACTTATTTGTTAGTAATGATAGAATATGGAATATACAATTAGTAAAAGATGAATTTGAAGCACAGACTGCTAATAGCATACTTAACACTCTTATACCTTATTCAGGAGGTAGTGATATACCCATCTGGACTAAGGATATTAAAGGCATATATACTGTTAAAAAATGTTATCAGTTTATGAAAGAAGAGAAGGATAAGGCTTGTTTGGTTAATTCCAATTCTAAACCCTCCTCTTCTCATGAAATTGATAGTGGGGTTTGGAAAATAGTTTGGAATTTAAAAGTAGCACCCAAAGTAAAAAAATTTATATGGAGGGCTCTTAAGAACCTTCTTCCAACTAATATTAATATATATAATAAGAAAGTTATCAAATCTCCTATATGTGATCTCTGTAACAAGGAGGTTGAGACTACTGAACATTTATTATTAAACTGTGAATGGACAAGGGCATTATGGTTTGCCTCACCATTCAACATTCTTACTTGCAACCATGTATCTACTAGATTAGATATGTGGATGGCAATGATTGTTGACAAAATGAGAGCAAAAAAGCTTGGCAAAAACTTTATGTTAGAACAGATATGTACACTCCTATGGTGTATTTGGAAAGCGAGAAATGATAATAAATACAAATTTGTCAAACTAGAACCAATATTGGTGATAGAAAAGGCAAGAATGGAATGGAATGAATACCAAAATATAAACTATCCTAGTGATGTTGATAATATACTGAAGGATCCTACAAAACAAAGTCCCATCTTGAATAGCTCAGCAGGTATATCTGATATTTATCCAAGTGAAACAATTAAGAATAACACAATACATAGTAAGAAAAAATGGATACCTCCACCTACTAACCATATTAAAATTAATTGCGATGCCTCATACATTAATAAGAAAGCCTCTATTTCATGTGTTAGCAGGGACAATAAAGGAAGAATGCTACATTGCGAAGCTTGGGATGTTAATGCCGATTCTCCTCTTGAGGCTGAAGCTCTTGGAATACTCAAAGCTTGTGTGGTAGCGAGAGATAACAAGGACACACAAGCCATTATTGAGAGTGACTGCCAAGAGATTATGCTTCCTTTAGAGAAAAACACTTTAATTAGCATTCCAATTATTTGTAATATTATTAAAAGCATTTACTTTATCTCGGAAGAGTGTAAGCCTATCTTTAGATGGATTAGTCGAGATAGGAATAGCTTAGCCAATGAGGTAGCCAAACATAAGCTTTCTAGCAACATGAATGGCTCGCAACTTGTTGCGTACTCTACTAGGTTAGCTAATATTATTCATAATGAATCAATTCCTTCGGGAATTGGTTGAATTTTTGTATTTTTGTTTTAATGGAGTAATATTTTGGACCAAAAAAAAGGTGTATACTCAATTAAAGGAATCTTCTACCATGGTAAATTTGAATATAAATTAAAGTTTGAAACGTAATTTTACACTCCAGACAAATAGTTTTAGAACACTTTTTTAAAAGAAAAAATTAACCATTTTTTCTTTTTTATACCCTGCATGCTTAAATAATCGAACGATTCAGTAGGAGTTGTTGTTGTCCATTAAGAAAGGTTCAGGTTTTGTAGAACATATTTGGATAATATTTGGATAAGATATCTGCAACAAAGTTGAATTTCTTACTAATGAACTTTTCAATTTGAGAATTTATCCAACAATTTCTATATTTCGAGAATTATAGGTTTAATTTTCTAATGGATTCTTATTAAGGGTAAGTATACTTTGATTCGTTTCGCTTTTGGTCAAAACTGAAACCGCACTGAATATTTCGATTTTTTATAATTTAAATTCCTAATCAGGGTTTGCATTTGGTTTCACATTCGGTTTTTTGTTCTAATTTTATTCGTTTCAGCTCGGTTTATGGTGCTTTACGAAGTTGGGTGTTTGACCAATAGTTTTCTTCATACTTGAAAAACAATGTCAAACACCGACTAAGTGTCCGTCTGGGATTGATTGTTTTAGAACTAAAGCGCTTTTTGATTAAAATTAAAATATTTGTAAAAAATATTAAAAAATATTTTGACATCTAAAATCACTTTAAGTGATTAATTTAGTGCCCGTTTAGGATTGCTTTTTAAAATAATCACTTAAAGTGATTCTAGATCCGTAGCAATATTTTAGACTCTAAAAATCACTTTTAGAAAAAATACTAGATTAGTGATTATTAAAATAATCACTTAAAGTAATTTTAGATGTCAAAATATTTTTTAATATTTTTTACAAATATTTTAATTTTAATCAAAAAGCGCTTTTAGCTCCAAAATAATCAGTCCCAAACGGGCACTTAATAATCTCTTATCTAGTGATTTTAAAGGTATAAAGTACTTTTATGGATCTAAGGGTCTGTTTGTATTTAGGAGGGAAAAAGTTTGTAAAGGAAAAGAAAAGAAAAAATTTAAATGTAAAGAAAGGAAGAGAAAATTTTTGTTTGGATTAGAATTTTTTATAAAAGAAGATTTCATAAATGATTTTGGATATCTTTTGTTTGAATTGAAAAAATACAAAAGAAAAGAATATAAAAGATTAATTTTAGCCTTTAACCATTCATAAAATTCCTTTCTCTCTATTTGACTCCAATTTGGAGTGATTATAAAAATAGATACAGGAGTGATTTTTGGAATCATTTCTTTTCTTTTCTTTTATAAAATTTTCTAATACAAACACCGTAAAAAATAAAAAATCATTTCTATTCCTTTACTTTCTTTCTATTTCTCTCAATCCAAACAGACCCTAAAATCACTTTAAATGATTATTTTAAGGGTCAATTACCTAAAGGGTCTTAAAAAATATTATAGTGACACATGGAAGCTAGCCAATTCCTCTCTCCTTCTTATAGGCCAATAAGATATCCAATGTCATAACTACCCTTCTAGTGCATATAAGACAAAAAAATAGATTTTTTCTTTCTCCTCCACTACCATTACTCTCTCTCCTCCATTACCATTAATCTTTCTCCTCCTTTATCATTTTTTCACTCTCCTCCTTTATCATTTTTTCTCTTTCCTCCTTCATCAATTATCAAATAATTTCCAGCTCCGACCACAACCACCGATCACCGGCGGCCACCTCCGGAAAAAGTTCTGAGCGTGAAATAAAGTTTCGAGCGTAGAATAAAGTTATGAGCGTAGAATACAGTTCTGAGCATGAAAAATAGTTCTGAGCGTGAAAAAAGTTCTGAGTCTGAGGTACTGGGCATGGAAAAAGTACTGAGCATCAAAACAACGTGTTGAGTATTCAAATTTTTTTGTTGAGTCGCTTTACTAGAGCATGCTCGTATGCTCAGTATCTTTATTGAGTATCGAAAAAAATTAATTGAGTTTTTTAAATTTTTACTCAGCATTTAGAGAAAAGTTTCTGAGTTTAAAATTTTTTTATATAAAAAAAGGAAAAAAAGTGCATTCAGTTGTTCCATGATGACGGTCTGTCAAATCACAAATGTATTGAGCATTAGCCTTACACGTTGACCATGGAAAAATTTCCATGGCATAATATTGTTTAATCAATTGGACCATACTTTTTGATAACAAATCAGCAAAATATTTAATTATCATCTCCAATTAGTTAACTATTTATTCTAATTCAACAAGATTTATTCATACAAATTTTATAATTAGATAGGAATCCTAAGAAGCCAAGCTTCTCACAGCAACTGAAGGCTTCGAATATGAAGCTTTTAATCTGCTTCATGGCCATTTCGAACAAAAAAAATATAAAACTGATTTGCTTAATGGCCAAATCAACACCTCTCTCCATCTCCGGCTACCAAAGCTTCTCACAGCAAGAAGGTTTTTCCACCGAAGTCGACCACCGCTCATCTCCAATATCAAAACCACCTAACTCTGTTCAACAAAAAATAAACGAACCAAACTCTGATCTATTGGCCGTGATTGAAGGCCGCGTTTGAAGCCCAACACCAGCGAAGCATCTCGAACGGCCGCCATTACTGAGCTTCGAGAAAACCACCATTGCCAAGTTCAGATGTATTTCTAAGCTACTTCGTCGGAGTATTGAAGATCTATTAGCTGTTGCACGAACTCCGATGGTCTGAAAGCTTCTAATGAAGATCCGACGACAACTTCAAGGTCTCCAGTGGAAGTTGTTTTGCAGCCATATAAAAGTGAATGTGTTTTGTGTTTCACGTGAGAAATAAAGAGAGAGAAAAGGGAGAAGAAAAGAGAAAGAAAAAAGAATAATGATTAGGGTTTTAAATTATTTCAGAATAAATTTGTATATATAGGGAAAAAAAGGATAAGCAAGTAATTGAGAATTTAGGCTTGTAGTGTTAATTCTTGTTTGTAGTCTTTAGTAAGAAGAGAAAATTAGTGGAGTATTGTTGGGACTTAAGGGGGTCTGTTAAAATAAGAGATTATTACTCAAAGAGTCTTGAACAGACCCCCTTAAGACCCAACCATACTCCACTAATTCTCTCTTCTTACTAAAGACTACAAACTCTTCAAAATCGCCATACTGACCGGCATACCGGAGTTCTGGCCAGCATACCGGTGCTGGAGGTCCTACTTTTCGTACCTCTCGGCAAACAACCCGAGCCGCTACCCGAGGGCACGTGTTTCTGGGCACCGACATACCGGAGTTCTGGCCGGCATACCGGTCGCGAACGACGCCCCAACAGCTAGATCTCAAAAAGTTATGCAGTTTAGGCTCAAAGATCACCTGATTTCGACATCCGAGCGCAAAGATATGACTTGCCGAAGTTTTCTCTGATTGTGTCCAGATTTTTTTTTTCCGACACAGCGGGCCGGCATACCGGTCAGATGACCGGCTAGCCGGTCCCAGTAAAGTACCCTTTGGCCAAAAACCCGATTCCAGAACCCGTGGGCTCGTGTTTCCTCCTTCTGGTATACCGGGGATTTCGTCCGGTATACCAGTGGTGCTAGAGATTTTTTTTTCTTTTCGTTCTTTTTCACCCCAAACTCAATTCCTGCACACTTTAACACACCACCTTTCTCATTTCTTAAAAATAGACGCTAAGACTCGATAATTACTTATAATATACACTAGGAATTGAAAAACATTAAAGCAAATTAAAACATGGGTTGTCTCCCAAGAAGCACTTTTGTTTATTACGTCTTTAAGTTCGACGCGTTACCTTCCATGAAGATGGTATTGAGGCCCTTGCGGTTCTCCTTCGCTTAAATTCGCCTCGTCCTTGGCATGTAAGCTTTGAAACCTTTCCCCTTAAATTTTTATTCAATCGATCTCTGAAAGGGGGAGGGTAGTATCTCCGTTTCGCCTTCTTACTTTCACGACGAAACTTATTCTTCACCACACGATAGTAGATAACCGTCCTCAATGGTATAAGCTCTTTTGTATTCTCTCTAATCTCGCGTTCCTCTTTAAAATGTGGTGGGTAGGTGCTCCTCCTTGCCGCTTTACTCTCGCGGTGTAGCACCTTTCTTGCGTAGCACCTATTGATCATTTTTAGTAATAGAGGTGATTCCGATTTTTATCTCTAATGATGATTTGTGGTGGAGATAGTGATTGGTGAACTTTTTGTGGTGGATATTTGACTTCTCTTTTATTATGAAGCTGTAATTATTCAATTGATTCCTCAACCACTTCACATTCATCTTCGCTTTCAACCCAATCTTCCACTATTACCTCATCATATTTTTGTTGTGGAATCTCTCTAATCTCGATCACCTCTTCTTCTTGTTTGCGTTCTGTATCTTGATCATGTGCACGCACAATAGGAATAGCAATCTCAGTTCCAATTTCTAGGATTTGCGTTGCTACTCCTTCTTTCACCATGCTAAGAAGATTGTCAACCACAGGGTGGTATTCATTTATAGTTGGCATTGTGGTAATATCACTATCACTAATATCTTCCTTCAACACCTCCTCCTCAACCACTTCTTCAAGTCTTTCATCCCTTGGGGGAGTTGACGTTACACAAAACTTGCTACAATTGGCAATATATTCGTCTATTGCCTTCTATGTGGATGCACGGATGGCTCTTCTTTCTTATTCTTCTGCCTTACGTTCTAGCTCTCTTGCCATGCTTTCCTCGTATAGGCGATCGACTCTAGCACGTAGGTCTCGTAGTGAAGGTGGAGGTTGTTGAACATTTTCAACCCACTGGTTATTCCATCCTTGCTCTTGTTGATAGTGATATGATGATTGTTGTAGCTTATTCTCAACCCACTGCTGGTTCCATGCTTGTTCTTGTTGATAGTGATAAGGCGATTGTTGTTGATTATTCCCGATCCATTGGTTGTTCCAATCCTGCTCTTGCGGGTGTTGATAAGTTGGTTGGTAAAAGTTACTACCCCATTGTTGTTGTCCCGAAGAGTCTTCCCAATAGTCGTATGGATTGGGATCCGGGTAATGTCCTCTATACATCTTCAATAAAACCTCTTGATCATTACCTGAATAAAAATCTGTAAAACAAAAACAAAAACCAAGTGTAAAACTGAAAAAATAAATAAACAATTAAAACTACTAAAGATTAACACCGGGGTCACACGCTACCGTCCCCGACAGGGGCGCCAAAAACTTGGTGGGTCCTGGTGTGTTATAAAATTAAGTGCAAAAATAAAGGAACCACAATTACCGCAAGTGTACGGTTGTCTAAGTAATATCTAATAAATCGGGTTTTGTTCTCAGGGACGGATTAGGTTCAACTCCAGTATTAATCAGATAGCAAGAATAATTGTTTAGCAGAAAAGTAAAATAATAGATTTTTGTTTGGTTTTCTTAATAACTAAGATGCAAATAAATAAAGACTAAATTAAAATGAATAAAAGCAAATAAAAGACTGACTTCAGATAAGAGAGATACTTGAGTCTCGCAAGGAATCCTCCTAATTAATATAATCTATGTTATGTTTAAGGGTAGAATTGGTATTAGTATACTAGTCGGGACTCTAATATCTCCTAGCCCCCTGTCGGGTGGACCTAGGAGCTATCCTAAAGTACTATAAACCCCTGTATGGGCGAATATGCCTCTTCGGATGATAAGAATTTGCCTCTTTGGCTATGTAACTAGTTAAGCCTGTCGGTCAATAACAGACATTACACGGGTATTACCTAGATCTGTATTCAAACCCCCCTGTCGGATGATCACTTCGCCACTAAAGTGAATAACCCAAATACTAAAACCTATTTCTAGTTGCGCGGAAAAGAAATAGTGATTAAGAACAAAGTAATATCCAATATCTAAGACTCAATTCAATTTAAATCTAAACAATCCCAAATTCAAAACATAGAAATAATTAATTAAAGTTCATCCTTTTATTGCGATTCTCAAGTATATAAAAGTTTAGACCATAGCAATATTAAAGACTGATACTAAATTGAAAGACATCATATTTAATTACATAAAAGAAATTGATAACCTAAGGTTTGTATGACTTTTGTTGGAAGAATAGATTTCTTCCAGCTCTATCTTCTCCTATGCCTTCTTTCTCTTGAAATCTTTGACTCTCTCTCTCTAAGGATGTTGTAAATTGAATAATATGTGAGAGGTAGTTTTGACTCTCTCTCTCTCTAAAGATGTATATATTGAATAAATTATGAGAGGTACTGAATAATGAGGTCTAAGAGGTGTATTTATAGGTGTTAGCAAGCCCTAGGTCGAATTACTTGGAGTGGAAGACAAGGCAAGAACTCTTAAATTCGTAGCCCTAAAATCTAGGAAAGGTAAGATTCTGCTACTGATTTGTTTTGGTCACATCTCCTTCAATACTTATCCGTTTGAAGCGTTCCAATATTCGAAACCGCTTGTCTCGGAAAGATCTTTCCATTGGTCCAGACCACTCGCCCAAATTCCTAGCCAATCTTAAGTTATGGATTCGTCTTTGAAACGTGACTGGAATTTCATATTCATAAGACAGCTTTATTTTTTCCTTCTTTGCATATATCTTTCCTAAATCTTCTTATTTCCATGTAAATCTTCTTTCCTTTATTTCTTTGACTTGACTTGGTCTCTAATTAATTACCATATATCTTTTAAAGCTTCACAATAAATAAATAATTAAACCGCATATGCTTTAAAAATAATAAATCAATAATTCAAGTAATAGAAATAGGAAAGTGTACTTAAAAAATAGAAACTCGAGTAAAAGTACTTCCTAACACACTAAAATACCCTAAGACTTTAATTCTCAATTCTCCTCCTTGGATTGGTCTTTCATGAAATTCAAGAACCTATTAACTTTGCACTAAAAACAATCAAATTTATGCACAAAAGCTCATAAAACGCAAATAGTCAATTTCCAAGGGGAGATACTGCAATATGATCAAATACGCATAAAAGTCTATCAAATAAGTCATTTATTCACCTAAAAGGATGTCTCCAAAGGGCTAATAATTAGAAAAAATAGGGAGACATCAGATACCCAACACCCTGATGTTATTCCAGATTGGGACAAGCTTCAATCCAAATTCCTAGATTGATTCTATCCGGTTAGTAGAAGATTAAAAGATATGTTGGAGTTTGAACAATTTATGCAAGAAGACGGAGAAAGTGTTGGTGAAGCATGGTTACGTTTCAACGAGAAGAATGTGAGATGTCCATTCCATGTTCATCGCCAGAATACTCATTAACCATGTTCTATGGATGACTCAATAACGAGTCCAGAATAAGAGCAGATTTGTTAGGAGATAAAGGTTTCGTATTATTAGATCCTAAAGAAGCTGAAAATATTATGGAGAAAGTTCTCGAGACCGAGAGAAGTTGGCCGATGTAATCAGATTAACAAGAAGAGACCTTAGAATTTTTAAGGCTCAAAGAGTTAAACCAACAACTCAAGGAATTGTGAGAACAATCGCGAACAATAGCTCAGGTGAATCTAGTACATAATTTACCTTCATGTCCAGGTTGTGGAGCAAGAAACCATTCGTTGGAGAATTGTATGAAAAATATAGCTTTGATTTCCTTGGTATCTCATCAAAGAAACCATTATTATCATGATTATTATCATCCTCAAGGTGGAGAGAGAAATAGAAATAGGGTTTGAGTGTTAGATTTGAGTTGTACTTAGTTGATGTAGTGTGAGCTTCTTTTTTGTTTTATTATGTCTAGTCAAAGTTGACTAGGTCAAATGGTGTAAAACTTATTTGTTTTGAAATAAATTTATTCGGGCTGGTTTAGCCAATAAAAAAAAAAAAAACTTTGGCTTTTACTCTACTATCGTTCCATGAACGATCGTTGCATAAACGCCTATAACTCTTTGCTAATTCAAATTAAAGATGTCAAATCCTAAAGCTGCTGCTAAATAGCAACAAACAAGTGGGTAGGTAATATACATACACACAAAATTTGCGTTTCTAATTAGAAATTAGATTAGCTCAAATAACAAATTTCGATAGTTTGCAATAGTACATAATAAACACCACTATACCTGACCATATTCTAAACACAAATTTTCCTTCAACCTTCAACCTTAATCCTTTTACTCTTCTTCTCCGTAGAATCAACCCCTACTTCACCTCTCTTCCTCTTCTTCTGATCGTTATTTTTGCCATCTTCAACTACCAATCTCTCTTTCATGTTCCTCTTTTTCTTCCTTTCTTTAACACCATCTTCAAAATTTTCGTTCTTAGACTTTTCTTCATCAATTTGAGAGTCAGTTGAATGCAAATTGTTTTCAATTAGACGGCTTTTGGGCCTCCGAGATGAATGAGATTGATAAGCTTTGAGATCCTTATGAAACTGAACCAAAGCATCAAATGCTTCCGAAGTTCGTCTAAGGTATATTGAAACGGCGTCGGACGCTCCATTATCGAAAGATGCGAAATTAGAGATGACCTTCGCGGCTTTTGACAGAGATATTGGGGCTGTGTTCACCACTTTTCCTGATACCGTCTTCATGGTTGTGAAAAGGGTTCAGGGTTTTGAAGTTTGGTGGAGAAAGCTTTTTGTTACATAAAAACCTCAGTTAAAATTTAAAGGGCTGGCCGGTTCTGGGTTATTAAAGAATTTTGGGCCACTTATCTTTATTGGCCCAAGCTGAATTAATATTGAGCAACCGTGGATTACTGAAGCAAGCCCAACTTCATCTTTTGGGCTAAAAGTTGTAGGTCCTACCTTCTTGGAACATAAGCCCAAAAATCTGGAATGATCACATAAAAAGTTGTTCATATTAGGGTGTTGTTTGATTTTTAAGTGATAAATACTGAATACTGAATGAAACTTATTTAATTAAGAGGCAGTATCCGAATGAATCAAATTTATGTGTCGTTTGTTTTTTAAAGTGATAAGTACTGAATCCTGAATAAAACGTATTTCGTAAGGAGTAGTGTCGAAATGAATCACATTTATTTTGATATCTTAATGAAATAGACCAACTAAGAGTCATTTAGACTTGAATTGGCCAGAAAAAATAAACTATCTTATTGATCTATTATTCTTAATGAAGCAGATTAAGATTTCATTACATACAAACAAACACCCCTTTAGTTTGAAATTTTAATGAAACAAACCAGTTAAGAGTCATTCAGATTTGACATTAATCGGGAAAACAAACAGTCTTAGTGATTCAGTGTTTTAATGAACCAAATTAAGATCTCATTGAGTGCAAACAAACACCCGTTAAGATATACATACATAGATGGTAAAATGCCTAAATTTCTTCTCATTCATTTTAAAAATCAGAAAAGATAAGTCTTTTTTTGTCAATGTAGGAAACGACATGTTAAATAGAATAAACCTACCCCTCTTTTTTTACATAATATTGATTAGAACCGAACCGATAAGAGATAAGAGATTGATCATGCCATCTTAAAATGTCAATGTTTTACCTAACACACTTAGCAAGTGCATCTGCCGCTCCATTAAATCATCTTCTATTGAACAAAGGACGCCACGTGGATTAGAGTCGTTGGGCACAAAAACGATACCCGTTTTTTATCAAAAGGGTATAATCTTTTGGTACTTTTATGATTATGTTCTAGGAGTCGTTGAACTCACTTCAATATATATATATATATATATATATATATGTGTGTGTGTGTGTGTGTGTATACGTGTGTATAACCTCTTGCATCACAAACACTCTCTTGAAGCTCAAATCCAGTCACACACTAACACACACTTTAAATAGGAATTCACTAGCTTGTTCAGCATCTTCACATCACAAATCCAAGCTTAGTCAATTGTTTTGTCTTTCTCAAATCCACTCTTTTTATGACATCATTCAAAGAGGAAGATCAAACTACAAGCTATAACTTCAAATCCATTCAAAAAGAGTTAATCTCAAACTTTCATTCATATCCACTCAACAAAGAAGATCAACCTTCAAGCTACAACTTTCACATATAACTCTTCTAGGATTTCACAACCATTCATGTTAGATTAGCCCATCAAGGATCATTATCCATTTGTTTGTAATTATATTCTACCACTAAAAATTTTAACCTTTCTTCTAGATTAGAACAAATCTTCGTTAGCTAGACATTAGAAGAAAAATGGAGAAGGCTTTCTTTTATGGAAGTGGTAACTTGTGTGTAGTAATGCACGAGGGTGTTTGTAATCGGGCTGTGACTTAACTGTTAAAAGTCTCATCGGGTTGTGACTTAACCGTTAAAGTCTCATCAGATGGTGACTTAAGCGATAAAAGTCTTAGAAGTTATTAGGTTATGGTTTAACCCGGAAAAACTTGTTGTAACTATTTAAATTTCACCCAGAAGAGATATCGAGAAGTTTAGTGGAAAAACTTGAAAGAAAATATGAGGATGACCCTAGGTAATGGATGTTAGAAAACCAAACCATTATAAACCACTTGCGTAATCTCTTTATTAACTCTTTTATTACCACTTGTATTTATCTTTCATTATATTACTCGTGTTTAGTTTCTCTTAAAACTAGTTAAGAAGCTTGAGAACTTCCAACCTTGGGTACTCAAAACTTTTTCCTTTAGTCCTGTAGCTTAAATTGAATTATACAATTCTAGGCTTAGATAAACCTTCACTCTAAGATTCTTATTTATGTGACCTTAAGATCTTAGTTTAAATTAGAAATACTTGGTCCTCTTAAACTTCCTAGATAGACAATATTTTAGAAATACTTATTTTAGTTTTAGCTTGACTATCACATTCCTATATATCTTAATCCATTGGCTTCTTATCATCGTTAATTAGCATCCTACATCTCCTAAAGTTTAGCTTCCTCATTCATAACTCTTAGAACGTTCTTAACATCATATCTTAGGAGTTTGACCCATAGGTTTAAATTACCTTATCTAGGTTTCTTTGATTTCTTAATAGGCATTTATTAGATAAATGTCAAATTCATCCCTCTCCCGTCTAAGACTATAAGTCATATTCATCGAACAAGATGGTGGAATACACTTCAAAAACAACGAAAGATCATATGCCAATGATAAATAGAACGTTGCTTCTTAGTTCGAACAAAATCGTGTTTATAATTGATTTTTAATGTTATGGATGATTTATATTATGAATGTTTGGTATTTTGTTATGTTATGAAAAAATTGTGTTACATTTTAATTGTTGAATACTAATGTTAAAATTACAGATCTTTCAAAAGACAAATAAAATCCCAGTATGTATGATGGGTAAAAACTCATTAGCTCGATGGAAAAAAACCATCGACTACTGACAAATTAACTATAAAAAACACAACATTCACATACTTGCCAAGACTCGCCCCACATCTTATACACTACAAAAGTTGGACAACCAAACCCCTTTAATAATGCATGACAACATCCCTTGAAGTAATGGTTACATTTGACAAAGGTAACTGTTAAGAATCCATTAGGCTTGATGGGTAAAAACCAGTGTTCTAAAAGGCGCTAGGCGGGCGGTCGACCACCTTCGAGCGCCTAGGTGGAGCCTAGGCTTTTTTTTGCTAGGCGGTTTTGATTTTTATTTAAATATTTTTTTCAATTTATATAATTTTTTTTTATTAAAAAATGGATTTTTTTTTAGCTTCCAGACCGCCTAGGCGGCCGCCTGGTCCATTTCTGGAAGTTACACTACCTTCTAGCGCCTAGGCTGGTTTTTAGAACACAAGTAAAAACCCAATACTGCTACTAAACCTAACATTCATAAAACATGTTGTATAAATAGGAAATCAAAAGGGATAGAAGAAGAACATACGTTAAATGGGTACCATCCAAAAAGTACGTTGGACATAATAATAGGAAAGTGTAGGTAATAGAAAAATATAGTTGAGAAAATTAAGACTGCACGTTTAATAATCTGAACAACAAAGAAACTTAATTGAAGAAAGTAAAATGAAGTCTCTCATCTAGATATGGACATTACTTTTCATCACACCTTGGAGTTTTACACAAACTCTTGTTTTGATAACCCTTTTGTGATATTTTCCACACAATCTCCTTCCCAAAACAAATAATACAAGGTGTAATGTAATCGTCACGCATTTGAACACCATTAATAATTTAGAATCCATTACATCCCTGCAAATGAAGTTAAAAATTACAAAATAGAAATAAATCGTGATGTAAGAATATGTTTGAATGTTAATGGGTAAAAACTCATCAACAATCATACAACTATGAAAACAAAGAAAAATATACCAGTATACCAGAATAACAATGAAACTACGTAAAATCTACCTAGAATATCATGATAATCACGTAGAGCCAGGTATGAATAGAAATGGGTAAAAACCATCAACATTTAGATTGCGAGCTTGAATGCCGATGGGTAAAAACCCATCAACAATCATACTGTTATAAAAACCCAAAAAAATATATTAGTACACCAAAATTATGAAAGAATGTAAAATCTGCCTAGCATGTCATGATGATCAAATATGAGTGTAAATGGATATAACCCATCATAATTCAATTTATAAGCTTGAATGTATTACGCAATAACCTGTGGGCACTCAAACTACTATACAACCCCATATAAATATGTCAGTATGACAAGAAAACACCAAATATGAACGTCATAACTTAGAAAAATAACAACAATAATAAATACTATCATGATAATCAAAACTCATATTAATGCTTCGACCTTACTCGTTTCGCTTTGCTTTTAACCGTTGATAAATTGTACTTGGAATGCGAGGTAGGGTTTTCAAGAGATATCATTTTTGTTAGAGACCGTCTTTTAAATGAGTGTGTTTATTTCATCGTTTTGATTATTTTTAATTACTACGGATAATTTGTCTTTTGTATTGTTTTTAATACCTCTAGGGTTTTAATTCCCAATCATACACTAATTAAGTCATATTTAACCTAATTTGTGATTAATTGTTAATCACCTTGTCAATAATGGCTAATTATAAGCATTGGATAATCAATCACCTTCTCAATAATGGCTAATTGTAAGCATATGGATAGGCAATCACTTGCAACATAAATTCCCATTCCTCTGACAAGGTGACAGCTCAGAGTCTAGTCATCCCTACCATACAATAAAACAAACAATCTTAAAATTAAAAAAATACAAAACCAAATTTCATAAAATGAACACAGAAAACAGAGAAAAAGAAAAAACAATTACTAACATGCTTTCTCCATCGGATCCCAAAACCCCTAATTCAACACTCCCAGGATCCCCATCACCACCAACTCCGCCGCAACAGCCACCGTCCTCCTCCGAAGAATTCTTCTCCACAACCTCCACCGCTTCCTCCGACGAAATCAAACAAACGCCGCCTCCACCAACCCCAACCTCCCAACCACAAAGCCCCTTAACATGGCCAGTAGACGGAATCCTAACCCTAGATTGGGTTCAAAACCTAATGCATGTTTTCGATTGGGCTTCCAAAAGCTTACCCCCTTCTCAGCTCCCTTCCGTCCTTCCCGTTGAAGTCTTTGACCGTTTAGTCTTAACGGCGTCAAAACTCTTACACAAAGAGCCCAATTGCGTCAGAATCGATGAGACTTCGGGCCTCGGCCCGAATTCAAAAGTTATCGTTGTTGGAGATGTTCATGGACAGTTACATGATGTGTTGTTTTTGTTGAAGGAAACAGGTTTTCCCGGCGATGATCGGATTTTCGTATTTAACGGTGATTACGTTGATAGAGGAGCTTGGGGTCTTGAAACTTTCCTTCTATTACTAGCTTGGAAGGTACTATTATACCTTAAAAATCTAATCTTGTTTCATAAAAATTGAATTTCTGCATTATTTAATACATCTGTACATTTCTTACTATTTGCAAAGTGATAAAAAATCTAGATTCTTTTGATAGAATCTTAGGTTGTCCATATTAATTTATTGTATTAACACAATTTGTTTCATAGGTACATCTTCCAAATAGAGTGTATCTCTTACGAGGCAATCATGAATCAAAATATTGCACATCAGTATACGGGTTTGAAAAGGAAGTATTAGCAAAATATGGGGGTAATGGAAAACACGTATACAGAAAATGTCTAGGTTGTTTCGAAGGTCTTCCATTAGCTTCAATAATAAACGAAAAAGTCTATACAGCCCATGGAGGATTATTCCGTAGTGTTACAATTACGCCCTCGAAAAGAGCTAAAGGAAAAAAGAATCGTAAAATAGTAGTTAACCCTGATGCAAATATATTAACAATTGGTACTTTAGATGAATTATTAAAAGCAAGAAGATCAGTTCTTGATCCACCATGGGAAGGTTTAAATTTAATACCTGGTGATGTATTATGGTCAGATCCTTCAATGAAACCTGGTCTTTCACCTAATAAAGAACGTGGAATTGGTCTTTTGTGGGGCCCGGATTGTACACAAGAGTTTTTGGAGAAGTTTAATTTGAAGGTAAGTTGATGTAATTAATTTTTTGTTATATTTTTTAATTAATATTTAATTGTTGGTATTAGTTGATAATAAGATCACATGAAGGACCTGATGCAAGAGAAAAAAGACCAGGTTTAGGAGCAATGAATGAAGGATATACAATTGATCATGTAGTTGAATCTGGGAAATTAATTACTTTATTTAGTGCTCCTGATTATCCACAGTTTCAGGTAATATTATATTTTTAATTTCAAATTATTTAATATTATAAGAATACACCATTTATTTATGTATATATATATATATAGGCAACTGCAGATAGATATAAAAACAAGGGAGCGTATATTATATTAGAGCCTCCAGATTATATATTACCAAATTTCCATAGTTTTGAAGCAGTAACTCCAAGACCAAAGGTAAATAAATTAGTAGATTTTGTTTAGTTGTTTAAGTATGTTTTATATGTTAATAATGTTTGATTGAACAGGTTAATCCTTACTATGATTTTGAAGATGTAATTGATTCAGATGAAGAATTGGATTTGTCATCCATGGTGTCAACACTTGCTTGAATTTAAGTTTTTTTTTTCTTTTTTTTTTTTGGTAAAATTTATTCCATGTTGTAAATTAGGATGAGAAGTTTTTTTTTTAAATTTTTTTTTTTTGTATTTTTGGATAATGAAGTATTGATTTGTTGGGAAAAAGCTACAGCATTGGGGGAAGTGTAGAATTTCCACATAGTAGTACTTGAAATGAAGAAGAGTTTTGCTTTTTGATCTTTGTTGCCTTAATACTTTTACAAAACTTAATGTGTGTACACACTTCATGTGTTATGTTACTACTCCCTTTCATTTCTTATATTGGCAATTATTATTTCATAATCAAGGTTTTTTTTTTAAATTTTATGTATATGGGTGTGTGGTTTAGTTTTTGCACACCACGACTATTCCTATAGGGAATATATACGCTTCTTCATGCGGATTTCCACTTAATCAAAACATGGTTATAAACCTGATCACGTCAATATGATCAGTTCATTGAAAAGGATGTGAGATGCAGAAGATATGAGCATGCGGGAGAGGCTATGGATAAAAGCAAAACTAAGGATTTGTATGATTTCGGTTTGCAGGAGAGAAAGGAAAGAAATATATGCACGAAAGGTGTTTGCTTCTAGGACAAGGAGAAAAAAATTCTTTTTTTTTTGTTCTAATATCTTTCATTCAAAATGTCAAAGGTTACAATAAATCAACCAACTCCCGAAGGAGCAGCGTCATTAGCTATTAGTTGCGCTAATTGGTTGGGACAAGAATCACCAATATAACCAACACTATTGCCTATAGGCGAGTGTTTGGTTAACCAATCAGCAACTAGATTTTGGTTTCTCGAAATACAAGAAAAAGTCGGATTACAAAATTCAGAAATAAAATAAATACTACAAACGATATTTTTAATTCTATTGCTAAGAATGGGAGAAGAAGAAGAGAGAGCTTCCATGATGGCCTTGCAATCGTTCTCAATAATACATGGTATATTATTGAACTCCTTTGCCCATAGACAAGCTTTAAGGATTCCAAACGCTTCAGCCTCCATAGCATTATCTGCACCTATCTCCCATGCGCAATATTTGATAACTTTTCCTTTATTATCCCTAGCAATACAAGCAATTTTAGATTTAGTACAAGTAAAGGATGCATCCGTGTTAATTTTATACCATTTATTAGGGGGGGGTTGCCATTTCATTTCCTTTGTTTCATTTATCTTACTATTTGAAGTACCTGTTCCAGCTTTGCTAGGTTTCTTTTTCATATTTTCTGCATTTTTCCTCAGATTATTATCATCATCGGAATTAGGGACATTTGAAGTTAAGGCTTCCTGATGAACCCTCAGTAATTCAACTTCCTCATTGGGTTTTAATACATTTTGGTACTCATACCATACATTTTGAGCTTTCATAGCTGTACTCCGAGGACAAAGCTTAATTTTATTAAAGACAAAGGAATTTCTGCCTTTCCAAATACACCACGCAATACACGCAAACTGTTCACACACAAAAGAGTTTTTTGAATCTTTATTGAGGTTGAGATGAGCCATCCAAGTGTCAATTTTCATTGAGCACTGGTTGCTCGTTCTCAATGTAAGATTCGATGAAACCCAAACTGCCCTTGCCCATTGGCAACCAAATAATAAGTGCTCAATGTTTTCCACCTGTTCATGACATATATCACAGGTATTTGAATCACAGGCTCTTCTTTTGTACAAATTTTCCTTAGTAGGTAGAAGGTTTTTAATTGCCTTCCATATAAAGTTTTTTATCTTGTTTGGGACCTTTAGATTCCATATAACTTTCCATATAGAAGGGTCTATGTTAGAAGAAGTGGAAGGTTTAGAGGATAATTTTAGATTCTCCTCTTTTTCCTTTTCTTCTTTTAGTATATGATAGGCCAGCTTAACACTATAATCCCCATTAATATTAGCATTCCAATATACAGTATCATGGAGGGGAGTAAGAGGTATAAAGGTTTTTAGTATTTTCTCGCATACATTATCAGTAAAATTCTTTTTTATCTTATTAATATCCCAGTATCTTTCTCCTGTAATCATGAGTTCACTAACTTTTTTAATATTTTTATCTTGAGGTGTAATTACAATGTTGGAATCATGAATCCAAATATCAGTTTGTGGGTTAATGGTGTGACCATCTCCAATTTTCCATTTACTAAATTTATTAATGATTTCTCTTCCAGCTAATAGGCTTCTCCATCCCCAAGAGGGAGAGCAACCTAATTTAGCTTGGAGAAAATGTGAATCATTAAAATATTTCCCTTTCAAAATTTTATAGAGAAGGGAATCAGTTTTATTACATAGGTTCCATGCTTGTTTTCCAAGTAGGGCTAGGTTCATAAGGTGGATGTCCCTATAACCAAGTCCACCTGAGAATTTACTATGGGTAAGAGAGTTCCAGTTACCCCAATGAATTTTTTTCTCACCTTTATTGCCCCAAAAGAATTTTGCAATTTGCGCATTAATGAGCTCACATGTTTTATTAGGCAATAAGTAAGAAGACATGTAGTAGTTTGGGAGGCTTTGAATTACTGATTTTATAAGGGTCTCTTTTCCTGCACTACTGAGAAAAAGGTTTCTCCAATTCTCAGTTTGCTTTATAACCCTTTCCACTAGTAAACTTAGGTCTCTTACTTTAGACCTGCCCCATTCAGTGGGTAGTCCAAGGTAAGCCCCTAAGTTGTTAGTGGTTGGCATATTTAATTTATTAGAAATAATATCTTTAATAAAATGTGGTGTATTTTTACTAAATTTAACACCACATTTATTTAAGTTAAGAGTCAGGCCTGTAGCAAGAGAGTATCTATTCATAATATCATTAAAACAATATGTTTCATTTAGGTCAGCTTTTAAAAAGAAAACACTATCATCTGCAAAGAGCAGATGGGTAAGGGTTGGGCAGTTTCTAGCTATTTTAATACCTTTTAGAAGTTCCTTTTCTCTTTTTTCATTTACTAAAGCAGTTAAGGTTTGAGATACAATACAGAATAGGAGGGGGGACAAAGGGTCCCCTTGTCTTATCCCTCGTTTGGGTTTATTAAGGGGGTGTGGTTGACCATTTATAAGAATAGAATAGGTTACAGTAGACACACAATTTAAAATAAGGTCACACCACCTTTTTTGGAATCCCATTTTAATCATAAGATCATATAAAAAGTCCCATTCTACATACTCGTATGCTTTTTTAATATCGGCTTTGATAATCATGTTATAATTCATAGTGTTCTTTTGTTCTTTAATATATTTACACACTTCGTGAACAATCATGGTGTTTTCCTGTATATGCCTACCAGGTACAAAGGCAGTTTGATTTTCATCAATAATATATTTCATAAGAGGTTGCAATCTATTTACTAAAATTCTCGCAAGTACTTTATATATAAAATTCGAGACACTTATAGGTCTAAAATGTTTTATATTAGCTGGGTTTTCTACTTTAGGTATTAAAGAAATATAGGTATGGTTTATATCTTCAATTGATTGGTTATTATACCAAAAATTATTAACTAACTTGATAATATCCAATTTTATAATGTGCCAATACTTTTTATAAAAGAATCCTTGGTATCCATCAGGACCAGGAGCTTTACTAGCTCCCAATTCTTTAATTGCCACCTCAATTTCAGTTATCATTAGTGGCTTTAATAAATTGTTATTCATATTATCAGTAATAGATGGTTTAACCACATTTAGGATTCTTTCATAATCTCTTGGGCCTACTGAGTTGAAAATGCTATTGAAATAGTTGAGAATATTTTCAGTGATTTCAATATCCTCATTTAGCCAAATCCCATTATCATCTTGGATTTTACTGATTTTATTAATCTTTCTTCTAGCTTTAGTAGAGTTGTGGAAAAAGGCCGTATTTTTATCACCACATTTAAGCCAATTAATCCTAGAACGTGAGGCCCAAAAGTCCTCCTCACGTTTCCATATAACTTCTATCTCTTTTACTATGAAGTTGTACTTATCTTTATTATTTTCGTCAAGATCTTTCAAGTTTGTAATTTTTTCAAGTTCTTTTAATAGTTGATCAATTTTTTTCCTACTATTTTGGAACTTTCTTTTACTCCATACAGTAAGAAGTCTTTTGCACATAATAAGGTTGGACTTTAGCCTATTTTTTACTATGTTGTTTGGGGTATTTCTAGAACTCCACACATTTTTAATAATATCATAACATTCTTTTTCATCAAGCCAGAATTTTTCAAAGTAGAACCTTTTGACTTTTTTATTATTATCCTCTTCTAAATGTAGTACCAATGGACTATGGTCCGAGCCTAAGGCCGGGAGGAGTGAGACCCACGCATAAGGGTAGATATCACACCAATCCTTATTACTAAGGCATTTATCAAGTTGAATTTTTATAAGTTTGTCTCCTGCCCTTCTATTTGACCAAGAGAAAGAGCAACCTTTGCTCTCAATCTGTTGGAGATTTAAGTTATTCATAAAATCACAAAAGGCTTTCATATTCTTAGTGTTAACATTATCACCACCCAATTTCTCACTGATATATCTATGGTTATTAAAGTCCCCTACTAAGTTCCAGGCACAATTGGCTTGGGGTTCACAAAGTTCAAATTTTTTAAGGGATTCAATTTTATCAGAATCATTTGGGGCTCCATAAACAAAGGTCGTATAGCTTTTAACATTTTTACTATTAGTAAGTTCACAATGTATGAAGTTAACATTCTTATCCATAATCCTAATGTTATTTTTCACAGAACTTAGTAGGGCCAGACCCCCACTTAATCCTATGGGTTCAACAGTGTCAATAAGGTGCATATTCAAAGTATCAGCTAATTTAATAAGCGTAGCATAACAATTTTTAGTTTCAGAGAGGAAAATTACCTCAGGGCGATACCTCCTCACGATATCGGTGAGGGTTTGGACTGCCAAAGGGGTGCCAATCCCTTGGCAGTTCCAAGCCAGTTGTATCATATTCCGTTTTGGGCTTGTTTTAGGACAAGCCCGCAAACCTTATCAGCATCCTCTTGAATGTCGATCCATTTCTCAGGGTTGACTTCTTCATTGAAAGATTCGACCTTCGTACCATCAATCTCATCTCTAGCAATGTTTTTCCTAGATTCCCACAGCTTTCTTAAACGATTGTTGTCAGAGTAGAAACTCTTATCAGTTTTTTTAAGGTTTGGTAATTTCTTAATCGAGGTTCGGCATTTGAAATTGGGATTGGTAGTGAGGGTGAAGGGGATTGGTAGGTTAGCAATGGTTTGAAAGGGTGAGATGATTTGTATTGTATTGTTAGGGTTTGGGGTTCGGAAGGAATTGTGGGTGAGTGTTGTCGGGGACGATTGGTTTGAAGAGGGGTTTAGGTTATCTGGGTTATGTTTTTGTTCTGGTAGGTTTGTGGGTTGGGGTGTGGGTGATGGGCTATGTTTTAAAATGTTTGGAGATAATATAACTTTCGAACTGGACCCAGATTGGGTTAATGTTATTGGGCTTGAGATACTCCCAAATAAAATTGTATCAGCTGAAACTTTTGGGCTTGAGAGAGAATTTGCTAAGTGGCCCGCTTTGGCCATTAATTCTTTTTCTTTTTGTAAAATAATTCCTTTCTTCTTGTTTTTATCCATCTTCATAGCCGATAGTACACTATCGTCCTTCTCAACTTTGTCTTCTTTCTCTTTTCCTTTTTCCTTAATATTTTCCGAAACTAAATTCAAAAATGGGTTGTACACCCATTACTACCTCCTTAGTAGTGTTGCACACACTGGCCAGCTGTCCTTGTACCATTGTACAAACTTGTTTGGACGGTAATTGACTCACTGAGTTTGACTCGGATGAGTTGATTTTGAGACCTTGTGAATTCCAGCTTTGCCTGGGTAGCTTTTTGATTTTATTATGAAGATTGAAAGTTGTGGGTGTTTTACCTTTGTACTGAATTGATGATTGCGACGGGCCTCTAGTGGATATCTTGACCCAGCTGCCAATACGAGGCTCAATTTTCCTGTTGTTGCAATCCTTTTCTTCATGATCAAAGATTCCACATGAGTAACAGACTTGACCAATGTTCTCATATTTGAAATTTATCCAGTTTTGTGTATTAACATCTTCCCAATAGTTAATACCAGCGATGATTGGGTTTTTTAGGTTCCAATCGAGATGGATTCTTGTGATTGTGTTTTCATCGATTTCCAAAGAGGTTGGAAGTTCAATGCTATGAACTTCACCAAAATGTGACATAAGCTTTCCAATACATGTCTGTGTTAATAGATTTGCCGGAATTCCAGAAAGTTGCAGCCATAGAGTCGTGTGTTCAACCCCTTTTCTTGAGATTGAGTTATATTTATTGATAGCGAAGTGTTTTCCCATGACCGTCCATGGTCTTTGGTTCCACACTTTCTGGTAATCAGCTTCATTCTTGAATTTGATGATAGTTTCATTTTTCCCAAATTTTTCAGTGTCCACCGGTTCTTTGAGGGACCAGAACTTGTTGATATGATTTTTAATAAAAGTGAAGTTTACTACATCTTTGCATAGTAGCTTTGCTAGTAGTTTGTACTCTTTGATGGCCTTGTATTTGGAGTTAGAATCGGGAGTGATAACGAGTTTACCCTCATTAGCATAAGGGTGATTTGGAGAGTAGAAATTCATGTTTTAAGTAAGGAGAAGTTGGATAGAGGGAGTGGAAAATTGATGGGAGGGGAGGAAAATAGAGCTCGTGATATGATTTTGATAGGAAATCACTAGCTGGAGGAGATTGAGGGTAGGTATTAGAAACTTAGGTGGTGGTGATAATGGTGGCAGTGGTGGAGAGAAGCGGTGGCTAACGAAATTAGTGGAGGGGGAAAGAGGGAGACTCGAGAGAGAATTTCATAAAGAGATCCATTCCTAGGAGTTTTCTCTATTAGGAGAAAAAAATTCAAGGACTCTACTCTAGGCTATACAGTTCAGAGGAGAGCTACAAGGCGGTATGGAATAGAGCGATTGATAGAATTAGAGATAAAAAAAAATCAATTATGAGAGAGAAGGGAGGTGTGGTAGCTTATCAAGACAAAGGAAGAAGGTGAAGTAATTGTGAGAAACACAAGAAGCTTTAGAGAGTATTATGGAAGAAACTATACATATTGAAATTTATTATTACTTATATACTAATCTTGTTCTAGTAAGCGTGTTATTTGCCATCTTGCAGGAAATAGCTCATAATTACCCTTGGTTGAATAAACAAGGATGGAGATACCGGGAAGACGCATAAAAGTAAGAAGACTCGCCCTTAGCTGCAACAAACACACACCTGGATACTATATAAAGAGCATTTACTCCTTTGTACCAGATAACAAAAACCTTATTTGATGTCTCCTCATTTGTGATAGATTAATGTTAGGATGAGATATCATTTTTAGTGATTTAGAAGTCATAAATGTCGATTTTCTTGAGAAATAGTGCACTTTCCTATTTTTGATTTAGTAAAATAATATTTTTAGAGCATATTGGGTTTAATTGTTTATTTAGTGTGTAGCTTTAAAGATAATTATGGAGCTTAATTAGAGTCCAAGTCAAAGATTACAACTTATGGAAAGAGATTTGCATGGTAATTGGAGATAAGGAAACAAAAACTAAAAAGATGGAGAAGGAAAAGCTGCCTAAATCTGGGATTCTGCAGCACATGCCTAAAGAAGTGCTATTTACCTCAATAAATAGGCCGATTTTGGTAATTTCCTTTCATAGGGACAAAGATAATTCTGTTACGATTCTTTTGGTATCTTATGGAGCTCAAACCGACCAATAACGAAGAAGATATGCTCAAAACGGTCCAGCAGTGTTTATCTTTATTTCCATACGAATTTGAGTTGGGCTAGAAGTCCAATACTTTATCGCTTCCTCAAGAAATCGAATTAGGTCTTCTAAACACCTATAAATACACCCTTATATCATTTGTAAAACCATCCTTGCTTCATAGTAATTAGTTCTTAGAGTTTTATTCTTCCAGTTTATTGTAGAGAGCAAGATGATGTCTTTTGTAATTTCTTTTAGTTTATTTCCATTAGGTATGAACTAAACTCCTCATAGCTTGGGTTTTGCATAATGTATAATCTATGAATTCTAATTCTTCTATCTAAGTTTCTTTGGGAATTACATGTTTTAATCTGATATTAGCTTCTTACTTAATATTTGTTTATATGTTTTGATTTAATGTCTTTCCTAGAACTGATCACTTTAGGATTGTTTTAATAGTAGTTAGATGGTCTCCTTGACAGGGTGTTTAACTATTGAACCACCACATAATGTCTAGTGTCGATATTAGTTTTGACAAAACATGATTCTAACTAGATAGTCATTAGGGTTTGTTTTAATCACCATATCACCAATGATTGCAGTGTTTGCTTAGGGCCTTAGTAGCGTTTGATAACCCTATTTGAAACCACGTTTTGGTTGTGCCGTAGCCCCCTTAGTCGCTCTCAAGGTCTAAGGTATGGGAATTTAGAATCCTGACTAAGTATACCAAGAGCTAATATTCTCTCTTATTAACTAGATCTATAGATAGAATTAGAAGGATTAGTGCGTACTAGCAAAACCTGAGCTATACTTCTCATCTCATATTCTTCGTATTTTATTTTATTGTCTTTATTTTCCTAGTTTTAATTAGTTTTAAGTCTCAATCTCGAAAATCTATTTGCTTTTATTTTTCTGTCTTTAATTATTTGCTTTTACTCGTTATTCCTACTCACAAGATTAACACACTTAAGTCCCTGAGAACGAACTTAACTTATCATTAAAACTTGCATACGTCCTGTAATACTTGCAGTACTGTGCCTGTCTAGGGTGAGAGTGCGTAGTTTCTTGGCTTAATTTTATCTTATTTTTATCACACCCTAGGCGACACCAAGGTTTTGGCGCCGCTGCCGGGGACTTGTGTCTCGTTAGCGTGTGGGTTATCTATTTCGAGTAGTAGTTTTTAATTAGTTTTAATTTCAGTTTTTAGTTTTTATTTTTCCAGATTTACGCTTGTGGTTTGCTTTAGTCTTTTTCAAGTTTCACAGTGTTTAATTATTGGCCTCCTTTATCGGAGCCTGAGAGGAGCTTCAGACCTTACAACAAACGTGTTCGTGAGGAAAGATCTTTGAGAAGAGCTATGGAAAATCCACGTGATCCGCCACTTGATGACCTTGGAGTAAATCCGATAGGTCCACCACCACCTGGTGGACTACAGCAAAATCAACCAGGGATCCAACAACAAGATCCACCACCTGGTGTACAACTACCAGTAGGAGGAGGTAATGGGCAGAATAACCTTAATAATCAACAGAACCGAGTTGAACAAGACCTTCCTGGCCTTCATGTACCATTCCATGTTCAACCAATCGGTTACCGCCCTCCAGAGATTCCGAATATTAAATTTAGACCCGATCCGGGTATGCTTAGTCAATTTCAAAGTTTTGGACTCTACACTGGTACATCAATTCAAGATCCGGTAAGATCGATTCAGAAGTTCATGCAGATTTGTGATGCCTACATTACTCCTGGCATTACACGGGAGCAACTGTATTGTCATATGTTTTCGTTCTTCTTGACCGGTAGAGCTAGTGATTGGCTAGAAAGACAACCACATGGAACCATCCATTCTTGGAGAGAACTTCAAACCGCATTCTTTAACCGTTTTTATCCGAAGAGCATGAGACTTAAAGATCAAACCGAGCTTGCAAGATTTCGCCAAGAAAATGGAGAAACAGTGGGAGAAGCATGGACAAGGTTTCAACAAAAATTGGCTAGATGTCCTCTCCATGGTTATACACCTGCTCTACAACTTGCTATATTCTATGAAGGTCTTAATGATAAAGGTAGAGAGAAGGTGGATAACATTGGAAAGGTAAATTTCGTGTCCATGAATCACAATGAAGCTTCCGAGGTGTTAGGAAATATCATGGAACAAGAAAGAAGTTGGCCTTCAACGCGAGCTTCTGTAGCAAAAACCCGAGGAACGCTTCGTTTAGATGCAGAAACTGCGAACTCAGCTCAAATATCCGCTTTAGAAAATCAAATCAAAGAGATGAAATAGAGATGCAAAAGAATTTAGCCGCTGCAAATGTAGTACAAGAAGCACAAGGTTGTCAACAATGTGGGGTTAACAATCATACATGGGAAGAGTGCGAATCAAATCCGCAATCTCTCTACTTTATATCCAATCGCGGAGGTTATCAATGGGGTAACCGAAACCATCCGGGTATGCAGTATTCAAATCCACAAGGGGCCGCTAATCCTGGTTATTATCAACCGCGCCCCCAGAACAACTCTTTCAAACAGAGAGGTCAATACCAAAATCAATATCATAATAGACATGCTCCCCCTCAACAACCTGCTCAAGATGCCTATACCGATTCGTTAGATCAGAAAGCTTTACCTCAGTATCCTCAAGAAGGATCTATGGACAATCAACAGATAGCACAAGCTCTAGACCGTTTGACCACGACTATGAACGCTCAGGAAGAAAAGGTCCGAGGACAAGATGTCGTACTTCAGATTTTAGGTACTCAAGTAGAACAGTTAAACAAAGTTCTAACAAATTTATTAGAACAAAAGGAAGTAAAGGCAATCGGAGGAGGTGAAAACAATGTTGGGTTCGAAGCTTGCAAGGCTATTTGCCTTGAAATTGAAGAAAAAGAAGAGGAAGTACCGCATGATGCCGTTAGTGCCGTGGAAGTTCCGAGTACCGAAGAAGAACCAACCAAGTCTAGCCCCGTGGAATCTGACTGTTCTGAGGTTTATGTGGAGGACGATCAAGAGAAAGCCGAATTTATACAGCTACTGAGGAAGATGCAAGAGGAAATTCGATCGGTTGTGGATTATGTAGCTGAGCTGGCTAAAGAGAAAGAGAAAGAAACCTCAAAGGAGGAATCAGAAGATGAAGTTGCACCTGCTGTGCATGAAGAGAAAGAAGAAGAGAAGGTGGAATCACCACCTATTGTTCAACCAGTGTCATCAACTATTCCTGATACAAATCTAACGGATGACACTGTGCTCAAGACATTTGTAGAGGCGTATCAACCTGAGAATATCAACGCCCAAATGCTTGAGATTGCGAAGAGAGGACTTACACCGCAACAAGTTTTTACGCAAGTTATTCCTGAGAAAGAGGCGAGTGTAGAGATCCCAAGAGAAAACCTGAGGGTTTCGAGAAGAAGTGAACGAGAGCTACCAACAAAGCTTAAAGATCCGGGAAGTTTTAATCTTCCTATTCAATTACATGGTATGCTCAAAGTGAAAGCTATGTACGATGTGGGTTCTGGTGTGAATCTTATGCCTAAGTCCGTGTTCGAGAGACTTGGACTTCAGAAATCAGAGAAAACTCCAGTGAAGTTGCAGTTCACTGACAACTCAGTTAAAAGGACATGGGGAACAGTGGAGGACGTCTTAGTCCGTGCAGGTAATATCGCCATCCCTACTGACTTTGTTATTCTTGAGTTTGATGCAGATAAGCAGGTTCCAATCATACTTGGACGGCCTTTCATGGCCACAAGTCAAAGTGTCATCAACTTCCAGGAAGGGACCATCACCCTTCATGCAAAGAATGTATCTGAGACCTTCTATGTCTTGGGTAAGAAACCAAGGAAGTTAGATCCCACCGTTCCTGTCATCCACAGTCTTTCACATCACAAAGTCCCTCCTGAGAAGATAAACTTAAAACCTGTGGATACTGAGCCAAAAATTGAGTTTGGGGTTGTCCATGAAGTTCTATGGAAAGCTCACAAACGCGAGAATAGGCCACGAAGTTTCAAAGACTCGTGGATGGGACCATTCATCGTCACTAAGGTTGTTTCAGCCAAGGTGATAGAAATTCGCCCCAAAACTGGGGTCAAGCGCAGATTAGTTGACGTTCATAGCCTTACTCGTTGTTGGGGAGGCTATATTCGCAAATCTTGACAGAGGTAACACGTCTAACTCTGAAAGACGTTAAACAAAAGTGCTGTACGGGAGACAACCCGTAGTTTTTTAGTTTTTATGTCTTTTACGTTTTTAGTTTATGTTTAATTTAGTTGTTTTTAGCTGATAATGCATATTTGAGAAAGGTATTAGTGTTTTTGATGATTAGGTATTGGATAAATCGAGTTAGGGACGCGAGCAAAATTTTTCGGTGCGGAAGAATGACCTGCGCGGACTACCCCCGCGGTATACCCCTATACCGCAGGTATGGTCCGCAAGGTAAAAACCCGTACCACGGGTTGCACCATGGGTCCTATCCAGAACCAAGAAATTTTGACCCCGCAGACTACCCCCCTGCACCGCACCATGGTCCGCAGGTCAAAGACACGTGCCACGGGGTAGATCCACGGGTATTTTGACGAAGAAGGCGCGGGGTACCCCTGCGGTACACCCCATGGTCCGCGCCATGGTCCGCGAGCCAAAAATGCATGCCACGGGGTCGTACCACGGGTATTATCCAGAAGGTAAATTTTTTCGAGCATCAGATGCTGCGGTTTACCCTGCGGTACACCCATGGTCCGCAGGCATGGTCCGCGCCGCGTAGCTGGTGAGAGAAAGTTACGGGTTCAAGGTTATAAAGAGGTATAATGCTCATTAATCCGAATTTCATAAACCTTAAGCCTCTTTCTCTTCTCCAAAACTCTCCCAACTCCATTGAAGCTCATCAAAACCTTCACCAATCACCAAAACACTACCCAATCATCAAGAAAAACACATCAAATCTTCTCTCCACATCATTACAAGAGAGAATCAAACACCCAATCCTCACCAAATCCATTCAAATTGATGAATCAAAGAGCCAAATTTTACAATTTATCCTACAATTTCTCAAATCCAAGCCAACCCATTACAAATCCACCTCACCCACATAGAAAAATCATCATTTATTCACCTATCCTAGGCCAAATCAAGCTTGTTCAACCATTATTTCACAAGTTCAAATTTCAAGGGTTGCTAAAGCTTTGAGTTGGGGGTTAATTGAAGATGACTAATAGAACAACAATTTTAGCTAGCAAGAGGGAGGTGAAGAGTAACAAGGGATTGGATTTAATCAAGAAGAAACCAATTGACAAAGGTGCTAGTTCTAAATCAAAGGGTAAAGATAAAGTTGAGAAGAGTGGAATACCTTTGTTTGATCGTAATGGTAAAAAGCTTTACTTTTATGCAAAGGAGAAAACACAACCTCCACAAGGTCCTACACCCAAAGAGAAAGAGGAAACTTCAAGGGCCCTGAAGACTTCTGCAGAGAAACAATTGAAAGAACTACCTTTTGCTTATGAGAAAGTATTCAAGGAAGAAGTTGGTATAGGAGAATACGCGAGATTCTTAGAGCTTGGTGAGAAATTGGGTTGGTCTACGTTCATGGTAAGACGTTCTGAATTATGTCATGAGTTAGTTTTGGAATTCTATTTAGGCCTCTTTAGCCGAGATAGTAATTGTGTTCCGATTAGAGGAAAGCTAGTTCCTTTCACAGTTGAGGAGATTAGAAACCACTTCAAGTTTAAGAAATTGAAAGGTTATTGCAAATTTGAAGGATCGGTTTCTAAACGAAAAATCTTTGATGAGGAATTACTTTTTGAGCATGTATTAGACAAGGAGAAAGTGCAATCACATAAGGGAGAATTGAAGGCACCATGGCCTTACAAATATCTTCAATCGGATGCGCGAATTTGGCAAAATTTCCTTGTCCCTAATATCTTTGGAAACACACGAACTTTGGATGTGACTATGAAGTACGCTTTACTTTTGGATTGTATTTTGAGAGGAGAAGAAGTAGATGTGGCACAGTTGATCTAAGAGGAGGTGATACGATTCCCGGTCTCTCCTAAATCGGTTTATAATGTTAAATTTCCAACTATGATCACGTGTCTTGTGCGAGAAGCGAATGTAGTATTGGGTGAAGAAGAGAAACTCGAATTTAAAGCGAGTTATATTGATAATGCTTGGATCAAGGATATCTTTCGAAGAGCGGGTTCTACGCAAGTCTCGAAAGAAGAAAAGGAGAAAAGTTGGCAAGAGAAGATGGAGGAGCGTTTAACAAAATTCGAAGCAGCTCAAACTTCCTTAGTCAATGATGTGGCACAAATCAACGCTAATCAATTGCACATCATGAAACTCCTTGAGCAATTAACGAAAGGTCCAGCAAATCCTACCTTGGATGTCAATGATGCGAGGCAATAGCCTCGAGAGTATGTTCTCTTTCTTCCTTACCATTTCTGTAAATATGTTTATCTGCTAATTTTAATTTCTGTTTTTTCGAGTCTTTTACGAGTCGTGGGGACACGGCTCATTTTTGAGTTGGGGGTGTGGGGATTCGTTATCTCTCATCTCCATTTTTCTGTTTTTAGGTAGAAATTAAAATTTTTGATACATGGGAATTAGATGTAGAGTGTGTTTAATAGCTTGAAAGTATAAGCTCAGAGATTGATGATAGTAAGTAATATGTTTATGAGCTATTTTATTTGTATGCTTTGAGTATTTGCAGGAAAACACACGTTGATAATAAAGAAAAGATTAGTGAGCAATGCGATAGAAAGTATGTTCGATCTCAGGGAACCTTGAGAAGTGTGTAGGCCGTGAGATCCAAGCTAGTTGAAAAACCATTTGATGAAAGTGCTAAAGGTAAGAAAATAACTAAATTACATAGTGTAGAAAGTGATTAAGGCGGTTCTTTCATATTTGAAGCCTTTGAAGCCTTTTTATACCTTCTCACCTTGTGATTTTTTATTTTATATGCTATATCCTTCTCAGCCCCTTCTAGCCTTTCTAAAGCTTTTTATTGAAACACGTTATAAGCCATATCCCTTTAGATTATAGGACTTTTCCATATGACCCGCATTCGAATCGCGATGCATAGACAGTTTTTTTAGAGCTTGAGTTTGGGGTGGTGGGTCCACCATTATGGGAATTGTTATTGGGTTGGGATTTTTGAGCTTATTAATTGTGCTTTGTGCTTTATATTGATGTTGATTCACATGTTTGTATTGTAACCCTTTGCCGGGGTAATAGTGAATGAAAAAGAAGCTACGAGCTAAATTTGCCAACAAGGGCATTAAAAGAATATATATATATATATATATATATATATATATATATATATATATATATATATATATATATATGTATACTAGGGAATGCCCCGTACCTGAAGGTACTTGGGCTATAATGAATTTGAAAAATTATAATAAATTGTATTAAATTCATAACTTAATTATATATAACAGGAGTGTAAGTCGTTCTATTACTTGTAAAAATTAGTTAACCAGTTAAGATTAGCTCACTGTCCACGGCCTTGGTCATCCAATCTAGCGGTGCAGGTTCGAACCGAGTCAATGACTCCGAGTCCAAAATGACTCTTCTATGTAACAAATAAAATGGGTTTAAAAAATAATTAAATATATCAATAGATATAATCACTATCTTATATATATATGTATTTATCAATTCCTCTCATAACTCTACAAACGTAAGATGAACTTCGCTATATTATAAAATAGAGTAAATACACTGTTTACCCCCTGAACTTTGGCCCGATTGACAGACTGCCCCCTAAAGTTTAAAATGCGACTAGTTGCCCCCTAAACTTTAATTTCGTGACTCGTTAGTCCTTTTTGCTGTTTTCCGTCCAAATTTTCCGTTAAGTCGCAGCGTGCATTACACGCGCGCGTGGACTAGTTGCCCCCTACTTTTTGCCCCCTAAAGTTTTAATTTCGTGACTAGTTGCCCCCCCAGTTTTTTTTTAAATTGTTAATTATATCATTTTTTAAAGATGTGTATTTTGGGTATTTTACACTTCTTCTTTCGTGGAGAAAGTTTGATAAAAAAAATCTTCATGAATAAACTCTTCATTAATTTCATACCCTTCTTTCTTTAAATTCTTCTTCCAATATTCATTAAACTTGACATCCAATATTCAAAACGCAAGATCTTTTCGTTTTACTTTTGTAATTCGAGTCAATGTTTTTGCTACAATACATTGTACAGTTGGTATTGATTCTTGATATTGTCAACCTAAACGTGAACATGTTATGTTTCATTATATCAATTTTTGTAAAACCAATGGAAGACCCAAAAAAAAGTCACGATTTGTATCAAATTTTTAATCTATTCTTTCTGGTATTGATTTTCAATTAAATGAATGATATATTCAAGAAAAATATACAAAAATTAAAGAAGAAAAGTAGAAAAATTACAGATCTAAGTGAGAAAATGGAAAACTTTCGATGTTGGGTATTGTTACAAAACCGTACCTGGCGACAATGAATCTGAGAGATCACGAAGCAAAGAAAATGGGGTAGCTGTTGCTAACGTGCGCCAGGAAGACCGACAGGGAGAAAGAAAGAAGATGAGACTGGATTTTTGTATTGATTATAGCGTAATTTAGAAGCTCGTAGTGGTGATCTAAGGTTTGAAGATTTGAAGATTTAAAGATTTGAAGATTTGAAGATTTAAAGATTTGAAGATTCGAAGATTTAAAGATTTCAAGATTTCAAGATTTAAAGCTTTGAAGCTTTGAAACTTTAATCATGGAGAAGAAGCTTTGGAGAAGAAGATCATGGAGAATAAGTTTTGAAATACCAAATTTTCCCCTGTTAAAATGATTTTCTAAATAATTAATTTTGAAAAAAAAATTCAGGGGGCAACGAGTCAAAATAATTCTGAAAAAAAAGTTCAGGGGGCAACGAGTCACGAAGTTAAAGTTTAGGGGGCAACGAGTCACGAGTTAACGGCGCGTGGCACCCATGCTGCGAGTTAACGGAAAAAATTGACGGAAAATGGTCACAAGGGGCATCGAGTCACGAAGTTAAAGTTTAGGGGGCAACTAGTCGCATTTTAAACTTTGGGGGGCAGTCTGCCAATCGGACCAAAGTTCAGGGGGTAAACAGTGTATTTACTCTATAAAATATTTATATATTTCATATATGTATTCCAGTTTTGGGCAATATTATACGTGCATTATATAAGACTTTGCGAAAAAATCATTTTTTAAGCTAATTTTAGGAAAGGCTCCGTACTTGAAGGTATTTAGACGAAAATTAATTTAAATAATTATAATTGATAGCGCAAAATTCATAGTTTAGTTTATATCAATACTTGAATGAAAATCATATAAAAATACGTATTTCCCTTCAATATGATCAAAGAGTCTTATTAGAGAAACTATTTCTCGTGTTTATAATTGTATGGTGTAGTATATTATAGAAAAAATCTGTAACAATTAAAAAAGTAGTTGAATTAAACTGATATTGGATCATAAGTAAATTTGACTATTTGAATTAACTAAACTTTTCTAGTAATATGTTTTATAACCATAAAAATAAAATGGATAGTTGCAATAGAAATCTAAATTAATACAACAGGTAAAGGTATCACTATAACGTCTCAAACCTAAAGAACATGGTGGTATGGAGAAGGGAGTGGAAATCGGATTTGAAATTGCAAATTTCTGGTTTTTTCCAAAAAAATCGTATCAGAATTAAAACTACATATTAATTTTTCGAAGTTTTTGGTTTTGCCATCCGATTTTTTTTTCCGATTTTTTTTTTGTCGATTTTACATTCCTAATATTAGATAAATAATAAATTTAATATAAAAAAAAAAGTATACAAACCCATCTCTTTATACTTGCATTAGAACAAAAAAAAAAAAACCTCATCACAATCACCTTCCACACCATTCTCCACCATCATCAACCATGCTTGGCGAAGAACCCAAATTAAGGTAAAAACATTAAATTATTTCTAATCTCATCACTTGTACAAATTTTCAAAATTATCTGATTTAAGTATAATTACAATCGTGGTGTTTATTATATTTTTTTATACAAATTCTACATGGGTCATTTTATGACCGTTGGAGGCTTTTACCGAATGAGAAGTGATGCTCCGAAAGTAACTTATATAGGGAAGGGATGCCGTATGAATTTTGTGGGTCCATAATCTGTTGTGTGCAATTTGGCCTTCTACTCTATTTTTTGAATTGTTTTGAGTAAATATCCATGTGGCGCAATTGCAGGAGATGATCAAACATAGGGCTATTCAGTTTTTAAGGCCCAAACATCCTCCTACTTCCTCTTTTAAATCCCATCCCCAACTAAACCCTAACTAGTCCAACTAGTAATAGTATTGTACCAAAATGCCTCCAACCCATTCCTCACAGTGTGCTCACAGTGAAACACAAAAAAGCTACACACCAAACCCATTAGAAGCTCCGGAACCCCCACCCCCTATCCCATTTTTGTTTCACCCTCTCTCTCTCTCTCTCTCTCTCTCTCTCTCTCTCTCTCTCTCTCTCTCTCTCTCTCTCTCTCTCTCTCTCTCTATTCCCGATCGAACCCCCACCATCCCTTCCACCCCCCTCCACCTTCATCACTGCACCACCACCTTCATCACCACCAAAAACCCGCCCCCACCCACCTACTCACCACCACTGCCTCTCTCCTAGCACAGCCACTCGCCACCACAGCCGCTCTCCTCGCACAGCCACTCTCCACCACAGCCACTCTCCTCGCACAGACCCACCACCACACACCACCACAGACCACTGCGAAGCAGATCCACCAAGCACCACCATCCCTCCACCCCCCTCCACCTTCATCGCTGCACAACACCGAGTAACCCAATCACACCCGCCATCACAGATCGAAACCCCACCACTCCGAAGAACGCCATAACAGAGACGAAGACCTGCTGCTGCACCTCCTCCATTCGCAGCTGCTGCGCCTCCACACCATTCGATGTAGATCCACCGCCACCAATTATGCCCTGCAGATCTGGCCTTCATCCACTCCTCGACGCCCCCCACCATGGCCAGATTGACCATCGACGCTGCAGAGAGGAAGAACACTGCTGCGCCTCCCCTCCAGTCTCTGCCGACACGATGGAGCACCTCGATTCAGTCCGCGCTCGCCACCACGTCGATCCAGTTCGTGATTTTTTTTTTTTGTACTGGGCCAGCCCCATATGCTGAGACTTGTAATCTTTTTAATTTAATTCATTCTTGGGCCAGACCCATTATTATAAAATGTGTTTGGATTTCTTTTTCTTTGTTACTGGGCCAGCCCCAAGTTGTGTATTTTGTGGTGATAGGTACAGCCCATATATTGTGTGTTTCATTACTTCTTGTTGGGTACAGACCATATAGGCATATACCTATAAAAGACTTAATAAAAGAAACACGGTCTAAAAACACATTGCAACAACCGTGTTGGGTACAGCCCCAAATAGAATCCGATGGATATGGGTCTGTCCCCATATCCCTATAAAAACATAAAAACTTAGTAAAAAAGACTATAAAAACTCATTGAAAAAAAGTGTATTGGGTCTGTACCCATCATGTTATAGGTTAGAATTTGATAAAACACGGCTTAGGTCTGTACCCATAACGAAGGAGGGTAAAATGGTAAAGTTCCAAACCAGCAAAGTTAGCCTAGGATTTAAAAGAGGATTTTTTTTGAACTAGGATTTAAAATTGGAAGTTTTGAAAAATTGGGGTGTGTTTTGTATTTTCCTCTCAAACATAACCCGAAAATAAGTCAGCTTTTTCAATCTTTCCTTTTATCACCATCATCTCTTAAATCTAATACACCTGGCTTTTTGTCATCATCTTCATTAATTAATGTTTTAGAAGAAATAAGAGGATCTCGATATCGGAATTGAATTGAGCCGATTGATTATTAACCAAAATAACTCGAAAAAAAGATTGTGATATCGAATTCTTATCATTAAACTGAAGAAGGGAAAGTGAGGTGAGGATCAAAAGAGCATTAAGATATCTAATAAGAAAGAAAGAAACCTTGAAGGTCTTCTCTGGAACCATAATAAAATCGCAATAATTCAGTTAATTCTGAAGATCCTTCTAGATAAACTAAGAAAGTAATCAATTTTTACACCCACAAAAATAAGATATAGAGATTCTCTTATCACTCAATTTGATTCATTCAAGAATAAAGCTTAATCTCAGATGAGAAAAACAGGTCAAAAGTTGAAAGCATATAAGTACTAAAAGCTTTAAGCGGTCTTTGAGTCTTTCAGAAATCTGCAAAGAACATATATGCACTGTTAAAATCAAGTTATCAGCTCAGGAAAACAAAATTTACCAACCTTAACATTTATCAAGTTTATAACTAAATACCAGGAAAGAATGAGTAAAAGGTAAAAGACAAAGTTAAATTAATGATAATAAATATAAAGTTTACCATAGAATTACCCAACAGAGATTTTAAGAAGAGGTACCTTGTCAGCTTCGAGAATTGGTCCCTGTGTTATGCAAAATAGTCAAATACTTGCCTGTTTCAGGGACTAATTATGCAATTAATCCTTCCAACAATCATATAAAATTATGAATGCTCAAATTCAAAGCAATTCCATTTATAAGAACCAACAAAACATAAAATTTATTAAAACCCTTAAAATAATACTTTTTCACGGAAATGTTTTTTAATTACAACATAATTTAGTCCATTTGGTGAAAAAAATTAAAAATTTATACACATTTATACAGCGCAGCGCATCAAGTATACGTAAAAAAACAAAAGAGTAAATAGGTAAATAGCTAAATATAACTGTATTCACGAAAAGTAACAAATATACCCCTAAGTATTTTAAAGATCAGCATGTGATTTTTGATTTTATATGCTATATCCTTCTCAGCCCCTTCTAGCCTTTCTAAAGCTTTTTATTGAAACACGTTATAAGCCATATCCCTTTAGATTATAGGACTTTTCCATATGACCCGCATTCGAATCGCGATGCATAGACAGTTGTTTTAGAGCTTGAGTTTGGGGTGGTGGGTCCACCATTATGGGAATTGTTATTGGGTTGGGATTTTTGAGCTTATTAATTGTGCTTTGTGCTTTATATTGATGTTGATTCACATGTTTGTATTGTAACCCTTTGCCGGGGTAATAGTGAATGAAAAAGAAGCTACGAGCTAAATTTGCCAACAAGGGCATTAAAAGAAAATATATATATATATATATATATATATATATATATATATATATATATATATATATGAGCAATTAGCATGATATCTCAACATTAAAAGAGAGTCATAGCTTGAGAAATTGATTTGAAAAGAAAAGAAAATATATATATTCGGACCGGCAAAGTGGATTTTTATGTGAACATCTTAAGCTTTAATTGGGCTATTGGGGATGCTAAATTGTGCATCAAAGAATTCATTGGGTTGAGTGAGAAACGTTTTATGAGAGTAAGCCAAGCTCTAGGGCGATTCGTTGATGGCTAGTGAGGAGAGAGCCAAAAGTTCACTCCAAATTATCCAAATATACTATCATACCGTCCCTAAGCCTACATTACAACCTAAAAGACCTTTTGATTCTTTGCTATGTAATTGAGAAGTGATTGAGACATTAGAGAGTAGTTAGATGGATCTTTGAATACTAGTGAAAATCGATGAACAATCTATAGCTCTCTTGGGGAACTGAGTAAAGTCCCAATCCTTCTTACATTGCGAAACTAATCTGATCTTGAATTCAAGCCGTGTTGACTGTGGATATGAGAAGTGTACAGGTATGTAGTTTATGAATATTATTGCATGAAATTTTTTGAGTTGTTGTTTTAGGTATATTCTATATATTCTGCTATGTTTTTCCCATTGTGTTGAGAATTTTATAAGTGTGTATTTATAGTCTTTCCTTTGTTTTTATCTTTATTGTATCGGGACGATACAACTTTGAGTTGGGGGTCTTGATGTATCCTCATTTGTGATAGATTAATGTTAGGATGAGACATCATTTTTAGTGATTTAGAAGTCATAAATGTCGATTTTCTTGAGAAATAGTGCACTTTCCTATTTTGAGTCTTGATTTAGTAAAATAATATTTTTAGAGCATATTGGGTTTGATTGTTTATTTAGTGTGTAGCTTTAAAGATAATTATGGAGCTTAATTAGAGTCCAAGTCAAAGATTACAACTTATGGAAAGAGATTTGCATGGTAATTGGAGATAAGGAAACAAAATCTTAAAAGATGGAAAAGGAAAAGCTGCCTAAATCTGGGATTTTGCAGCACACGCCTAAAGAAGTGCTATTTACCCCAAGAAATAGGCCGATTTTGGTAATTTCCTTTCCTAGGGACAAAGATAATTCTGTTACGATTCTTTTGGTATCTTATGGAGCTCAAACCGACCAATAACGAAGAAGATATGCTCAAAACGGTCCAGCAGTGTTTATCTTTATTTCCATACGAATTTGAGTTGGGCTAGAAGTCCAATACTTTATCTCTTCCTCAAGAAAACGAATTAGGTCTTCTAAACACCTATAAATACACCCTTATATCACTTGTAAAATCATCCTTGCCTCATAGTAATTAGTTCTTAGAGTTTTATTTTTCCAGTTTATTGTAGAGAGCAAGATGATGTCTTTTGTAATTTCTTTTAGTTTATTTCCATCAGGTATGAACTAAACTCCTCATAGCTTGGGTTTTGCATAATGTATAATCTATGAATTCTAATTCTTCTATCTAAGTTTCTTTGGGAATTACATGTTTTAATCTGATATTAGCTTCTTACTTAATATTTGTTTATGTGTTTTGATTTAATGTCTTTCCTAGAACTGATCACTTTAGGATTGTTTTAATAGTAGTTAGATGGTCTCCTTGACAGGGTGTTTAATTATTGAATCACCACATAATGTCTAGTGTCGATATTAGTTTTGAAAAAACATGATTCTAACTAGATAGTCATTAGGGTTTGTTTTAATCACCATATCACCAATGATTGCAGTGTTTGCTTAGGGCCTTAGTAGCGTTTGATAACCCTATTTGAAACCACGTCTTGGTTGTGCCGTAGCCCCCTTAGTCGCTCTCAAGGTCTAAGGTATGGGAATTTAGAATCCAGACTAAGTATACCAAGAGCTAATATTCTCCCTTATTAACTAGATCTATAGATAGAATTAGAAGGATTAGTGCGTACTAGCAAAACCTGAGCTATACTTCTCATCTCATATTCTTCGTATTTTATTTTATTGTCTTTATTTTCCTAGTTTTCATTAGTTTTAAGTCTCAATCTCGAAAATCTATTTGCTTTTATTTTTCTGTCTTTAATTATTTGCTTTTACTCGTTATTCCTACTCACGCGATTAACACACTTAAGTCCCTGAGAACGAACTTAACTTATCATTAAAACTTGCATACGTCCTGTAATACTTGTAGTACTGTGCCTGTCTAGGGTGAGAGTGCGTAGTTTCTTGGCTTAATTTTATCTTATTTTTATCACACCCTAGGCGACACCATTATTGCTCTCTTAAACTCTTCTTCGCATAATCATCTCTTACCCTCAACTTTTGATTACTGCTTTAAAACTAACCCACTTTCACTCGATGGAAACTTTAATTCTTCCCACTGTAGTATTACAAAGTTTCCGCTCATGGCAACCAGAGACTGTCATGCACTCCCTATTGTTCCTCTGGCTGAACACAACTTCAGGAGACTAGGAGTCATCAACATCAGTATAAAGGCTAAAATGACAGAGAGTTTGAAGGAAGACACAACTAACATCCTCAGAGCTGTATGAGATAGCCCAATCTATGCAGTAGGACTCAAAAGGGTTACTGAAGAAAAATGGAACCTCCAAGGCAACTTTCGTCTTACAGAACTAAAAAAATAATACTTTCAAACTGGAAGTATTCAACGATCGTGAGTTCAAGAGAATATGGGAATCAAGGCTATGTGTTTTTTCAAGACACACTTTGGAATGACTCTTTGGCCACATCAGATTAAGTTCAAAGACATCAATGCGAACTACTCATCAGTGTGGATATTGATCAAAGGACTCCCCTCTAAACAAAATAATATTAATACTATTCAAGCTTTACAAGTTTGCTTTGTCAAGATTGTGGAAGTGGATTTACCAACAAATCCTAACACATACATTAATGTTTTAAGGTTCAGAGTAAAGTACAACATAAAGCAACCACTACCACCAGGAACATACCTACTACAGGAAGAAGGATTTGGATGGGTACTCTTCCAGTATGAAAATACTGGATCTTTGTGTTTTAGGTGTGGACGAGTTCGGCATCAGTTTGGGGATTGCAAAGTACCAGGGGTCAATATTGTGGAGGATATTGATGAAAGAAGAAAGAGCTCATGGAGTATTGACAACATTGCAAAGTCCTCTCCTTCTAATCCTATCTATGGTTATCAAGTAAACATAGAGGGTAAGTTTGTAAGTTACCCTTTCAATAATATAAATGAAACTGAGAGTGCAGGTAGAAACAAAGGTCCAAACGGAGGTTCAAATGGAATAATCATTAAATATAGCCTAGTAGTTAAATTGAGCAAATACAACTACACAATACATGGAGGAAGTAGTGCTAGAGACAAAGGGAAAGAACTGGAGGACGAAAGGGAGAGTGAACAAAGAGATTGGGAAGACTGGAACACGCAAATAGACAACCTTAGGAATGAACTCAATGAATTTGACAAAGAGAATCCAAGCGTTTAAAAACAATATGAAAAAAAGTGAGGGAGCAGGAGAAATTAAAGTGGGAGGCCTTCAACAGGTAAAGTAGACAGATGAAGAAGGAACGTGAAATGCAAACGGAAAGCAGCTTGCTCATGTGACTATCGACAGCTCATCAATCATAGATGGTTTCATGGAGAAGAATCCAAACGTTGGGAGGAGGATAGAATCTAAGGAAAAAGAAGTCGAGGTTAATAATTTTGTTTGTAAGAAGGCTCTTACAGGGAACTTTAAAAAACTCAGGGTAGAGAGGAAAGTCAGGGGTTTATTAATGAGAACCAGTTCCGAATGCTTGAAGAAGATCAAGAGGATGAAGGAGATGTTGCTACTAGATCATTTGAAAAAATTAACGATATATCAAAAATAATAGACGAATATGATTCACATATTGAGCCAGAAGAAGAGGAAAACCCAGATGATGAAGATGAGGCAAATTACTTCGGAAAAGACTATATTGGTGAAGAAAATGATAATGATATGAAATACATATATGAGGATGCAGAAGAAGAACATGAGGGAGGTGGCTACTCCTATGGGAAATCCGCAGAGAAGATATGAGCATTTTGTTTTGGAATTGCCAAGGGCTCCGAGTTCCCTTGACAATTTCAAATCTTGGTGCTTTGGTGGCTCGTTATAGACCGGTGGTTGCGTGTTTTTGTGAGACAATGTTGAGGGAGGTTGACGCTCTCGACACTGTCAGAAGACTTGGTTTTGGTAACAACTTCTTTGTGGACCCTACCGGAAGTGAATTTCATTCCGGAGGCTTCATGGTTTTGTGGCAAGCTTGTGTGGACCTTTTGATTATGTTATGCTGTCCTTCTTTAGTTATTTTTAAAATTAATGAATTGTCGTTTACTTATTATGTTATTTGCATACATGCCCCCTATGACTTCAAATATAGGAAGAAAGTTTGGTACGATATTTTGAATTGGAATAAAAATATCAGTGAACCATGGACTATTATAGGGGATTTTAATGAGATATTAAGTATAAATGAAAAATGCAGTTAATTACCTACTGACATTAACCATATGAACGAATTTAAGATCTTTACCTATAGCAATTCTCTTATAGAGATTAAACTAATGGGCGTTTTTTTACTTGGACAAACAGGATGGAAGGTGAAAAATACGTAAGAGAAAGGATCGATAGAACAATGGCTACATACGAGTGGGCGAAGCTATTTCCGAGGGCGCAAGTCTTTGTGCCCCCGACAATAAGTTCCGACCATTCTCATGTCATCTTAAATTTTGATGTTCCTATGACTCGTCATTCTAAGTTTTTAAATTCGAATCCTCATGGCTTGATAACGAAAACTATCAGAAAACGGTGGAAAAAGGTTGGAATATCCCTAATTTCAAACCCTCATATTGCTAACTATACAAATAAAAGGGACAATACTATTGAGGAATTAAGGATATAGAGCAAACAAATGTTTAAAAATCATGAGATACAAATAAATAGTCTAAAAGAAAGGTACAAAGATTAATAAATTATGCCCTACCAAAGAATTAATAGAAGAAGAAAATGAGATTAAAGAAAAGATAAAATATGAATATGCATGTGAAGAAAAATATTGGAGATATAGATCGAGGCAAAATTGGTTGATATATGGAGACAAAAATACTAAGTTTTTTCAGTTATCTACCATTGCAAGAAGGAAGTATAATAGAATAACGAGAATTAAAGATGATAACGGGATATGGCAAGAAGACACTTCGGAAAATCAAAAATTGTTTTCATAACTATTATAAGAACCTTTTCTCAGAACAATATTCAGAAAATGGAAGATATGGAAAACGCAGCGGAATTTATAACTCCGGAAGTCAGCCAACAAATGAATGCGGAGTTAACAAGAGAACCTACACTAGAGGAAGTGGAGAAAGCGGTAAGAGAGTTGTCCTTCTCTAAAGCACCTGGAGCCGACGGTTTGAACGGTAAATTCTATAAAGAACATTGGGATATTATCAAAAATGATGTCTTCGACCTTGTTAAAGATTTCTTTGCTAATAATAGTAAATTAGACAATATATATGATACTTTAATAACTCTTATTCCTAAAGGTGATATCCAGGAAAGGTTATGGGATTATAGGCCCATTTCCTGCCTGAGTTTTATATACAATATTATTTAAACAATACTTGCTTATCGTTGACATGGTTTTATGAATTCAATTTTGTCACAAACTCAATCGGACTTTATTAAAGGGAGAGCTATCTAGGATAATATATTGATAGCTCAAGAAATTTCATTTTATATGAGCCTGAAAAGGAAAAACAAAAAACATATAAAGGCCATAAAAATAGATATGGCGAAAACATATGATCAGGTAAACTGGAAATTTCTCATCACAGTTCTCAAAAAGTTAATTTTCTGCGACCAATGGGTAGCATGGATACAGAATTGTATTACTTCAGTGTCATTTAATATGAACCTTAATGGAACGTCTTGAAATGTTCTCACCAGAACGGGGGTTAAGGCAACGTGACCCTCTTTCCCCTATTCTCGTTACGATAATGACTGCAGGCCCTTATCAATATTAGCAATCATTACACTAATAACGGCCTCGTCAAAGGTATAAAATTAATAGAAACTGTCCAGATATTTCGCATCTTCTTTTTGCGGATGATTTACTTTTCTTTATAACACTTGATGAGACAGATGTCCAAACTTTTAATAACTGTTTGAACATTTATTGCAAAGGATCATGACAGAAAATAAATTTCAACAAATCGGCAGTTATTTTTAGAAAAGAGACTCCACAAGAATTAAGGGACGGTTTCATTAAGGAAATAAATATTAAAGAAAAAGAGAATTTGGGGAATTATTTAGGGATACTTCTATGCCACAAGAGATCAAAAGTTGAATCGTTAAAATAGATAGCAGAAAAACTATTTAACAATACAGACGACGAAAAACAAGATTACTATCAGAAGGAGGGAAAGAAGTTCTCATTAAAGCCACTATACAAGCTATTCCGAATTATTATATGTCAATTTTTTTCTTTTGCTATTTCCTTTTGTAAAAAACTTGGCATAGCAATTTCTATCTTTTGGTGGAATTCAGGAAAAAGAAATAGAATTTACTGAACCGCGTTGAAAAAATTGGCGATGGGAAAAATTATATGAGGTTTAGGGTTTAAGGATTTCAAAAAGAATGAATACAGCTCTTTTAGTAGCATAGGCGTGGAGAATCATGGAAAACCCAGATAATTTAGCATCTAAGCTCCTCAAAGGGATTTATTTCCACAAAAAATAATTCATGGAGGTTAAACTAAGCCAGAGTAGAACGTGGAGTTGGGCAAGCTTAATGGAAGGTCGGGATTTTATAAGAAGCATCGCACATACCAAACAGGAAATGAAGAAAATAATGATATTTGGAACGACAGATGAATTGATACTGAATAGAAACTAGAAAAACCAAAAAACTGCAATCTACAAAAGGTAAGTCAGTTACTTTACCCAAAGACTAATATCTGGATTTTGAAGTTATAAATAAAATCTTTCCTACACCTATCATATCTTCAATTACTAGGATTCGCATAATAGATATAAATAATGAGGACACTTTTTTTTGGTCATTAGCTAAAGATGAAAAATATAATACGAAAAGGGGATACAAAAAGCTTGTAGAAGTATAGGTTATTAATATGCCACAAAAGGTGGAGGCTAGAAATATGTATAAGTCAGATATTTGGAATACTATATGGGCATCTAATATACCTTAAAAAATTAAAATATTCACGTGGAAAGCTTGCAATAATGCAATATCCATAAAAAACAATCTATATAAGAGGAAATGTGCAGATACAAAACAATGCATTTGGGAATGTAATCTCTTAGACATGGTGGAACATCTCCTAATACAGTGTAAAGTTTGTAAATAAATTTGGACATGAATCACTATACAACTAAGAATAAATGAAGAAGATAACACCCCCATAGATGAATGGATACTTAAAACAATAGAAACATACACAAGAGGAGGATGGAATAGAAAAATAATTAGAGACTATATAATGATTAATATGTGAAATATATGGAAGGCAAAAATAAAAGCGATTCATGAAGAGAAAAAGATTGATGGGCAGGGTCGGTCCTGAGGATAGGCCAAGGAGGCCATGGCCTTGGGTCCCCCTCAATTCTTATAACTTTTTTTTTTTTTTTTTTTGGACATCGAGAGGGTGCAAAGGCACCCCAAAAAAAAACAACGAAATTACCCTATTCCTAGTTTACTAAATGCCGCTGAGAGATCGGAGATACTAAGCGTATTCCGATTGACAAAAGTTGCTGCGTGCCTAGCTTCCTTCGCTAACTTATCCGCATTCCTGTTGAGCTTCCTGTTAATGTGTTTGAAAGTAATCTGCCGGAGCTCCTCAGTTGTGCAAATAATTTTTCGAAGAATGGGTTGGATGTTCCAACGTGCTGCTGACACCTGCTTTATACCTTGAATCACTTCAAGGTTATCAGAGTGGATGGTAACTCTTTTCTCGTGATATCTTCTCGCTATCTTTGTAGCTTCCAAAACCGCTGTTGCTTCTCCTTCTACTACTGTGTTGCAGTCGATGGTTTTACTTGTTTCTGATTTCTCGTTGTTCTCTCTTTGTTCCCATACAATTGCTATTCCTGTTGGTTCCCACTTGTTCGAAAAAGAAGCATCGCAATATATGTTGATTTCGTCCTCATAATCCGTATTTCTTGCTTCATTTTGTTCTATTAAGTTATTGAAGCCCTTATAACCATCTTTAACCCAGTTAATGCCGTGAATTTCCTGCATGAGTTTTGTAGATGTCTTGTTTATTACTGTTCCATTCGCTGCAGTTCCCTCGTGAAGGCCTTTCATTTTTGCTTTCCAGATGTTCCAAAGGTTGATCATTATAAAGTCTCGAACTACTTTCTCGTCCCACCCTCCTTTTTTGAAAGATTTTACCGTTTTTAGAAACCAGTCTTCTATATTATCATCCAGTTTATCTTGAATTTTGATTTGTAAGAACGATCCTGCCCAGATATCTTTGCACATATTGCATTGAAGGAGTAGGTGTTCCACATCTTCTTTATCTTGGTTGCACCATAGACAGTTTTTGCCATCTGCGCATTTCCTTTTGGAGAGATTAACTCTAGTAGGCAAAGCATTATTAACCACTCTCCACATAAATAATCTAATTTTTTTTGGTATATTTGATTTCCATATTTTCTTCCATATTTTTGTTTCTTTCATAACCCTTGTTTTTGTAGTAGTCGCCTTGTTGTTGTTGTATTCCTCTATAATTAGTTTATACCCTGTTTTTGTATCGTAATTACCATTTTTTGAGTAAGGCCATATGAATTTATCTTTAGTATCAGCTTCTTTGATTTTTGTTTTCTTTATCAAGTTTATTATAGGTTCGTGGAAAAGGTTATCTAAAATTTCGAGGTTCCATTCCTCACCTCCTTCCTTCATGAGTTCATTAACTTTTGTGATGTTCGATCCATTTGGTCTCTCTAATTTCCATTCTGTATCTAACCATCTTTCATTCCATATATCCGTGTCTTTCCCGTCGCCTATTTTTTTGATACCGTATTTTTTAATAAAGTCTCTACCTTCCATTAAACTCGCCCAACTCCAGGTTCTACTCTGTTTAACTTTACACGACAAAAAACTAGATTTATTAAAGTAAATACCTTTGAGGAGTCTAGCTGCTAGGTTATTTGGATTATGCATAATTCTCCAAGCTTGAGCGGCTAGAAGAACTGTGTTCATCTTTTTGAGATCTTTAAAGCCGAGTCCCCCTATGATTTTATTCACCGTTATTTTTTCCCAAGCCACCCAGTGTATCTTGTTTCTCTCGCCTGAATTCCACCAGAAATTAGAAATAGCTGAGATAAGTTTATTACAAAATTAATAGGAAAGGAGAAAATGGACATATAGTAATTTGGAATAGCTTGAAGGATTGCTTTGATGAGCACTTCTTTGCCTCCTTCCGATAGGAGTTTAGCTTTCCAACCTTCTGTATTTTTAAACACCTTATTAGCTATCCACTCAAGAGAATCTACCTTTGATCTTTTATGACATAATGGGATACCCAAATAATGTCCCAAGTCTTCCGTTTCTTTAATGCCCATTTTCCCCGTTACCGAATTTTTGATCTCTTCTGTTGATTCCTTACTAAAATTAATTGCCGATTTATTAAAGTTAATAGCCTGTCCAGATCCTTCACAATACATATCAAGACATTCTTTAAAAGAGTCAATATTAGAATTATCTAAGTCTAAAAAGAAAAGGGAGTCATCTGCAAATAAAAGATGAGAAATAATAGGGCAGTTTCTATTAATTCGTATACCATTAAAGAGTTTATTGTCGACAAAATGATCCACGATACTGATTAGAGATTCAGTCATAATAGAGAAAAGGAAAGGGGAAAGGGGATCCCCTTGCCTGAGTCCTCTTCCTGGTTTAAAATTTTCTAGCCTTTCACCATTGATGTTGATATAGAAAGACACTGAAGTAATGCAATTCCTTATCCAATCGATCCATTTGCTACAAAAACCTAATTTACTCAAAACCTTAAAAAGGAACAGCCATCTTACCTGATCATAAGCTTTAGCCATATCTATTTTGATTGCTGCCAAATTTTTCTTGTCTTTCCTCTTCCTACTCATAAAAAAAGAGATTTCTTGGGCAATGAGTATGTTATCCTGTATGGCCCTACCTTTGATGAAAGCTGATTGCGTGGGTGAAATAATTTTGTCCATGATTTCCTTTAGTCGGTTGGATAGAATCTTTGTGATAATTTTGTAAATAAAATTGACACAGGATATGGGTCTAAAGTCTCCTAGATTCTCTTGTATATTCCCTTTTGGAATCAGTGTGATAAGCGTGTCGTTTATAGTTTCCACCGATCGATTGTTTTCAAAAAAATCCATAACAACCTGTATCACATCGTTCTTAATAATTTCCCAAAATTCTTTATAAAACTTACCATTTAAACCATCCGGTCCTGGTGCTTTTGCTGCCGACAATTCCTTAACAGCTCTCTCTATTTCTTCAATATCAGGTTTTTTTGTTAACTCTTTATTCATATCCTCGGTGACGCGGGGTGATATATACTCAACTGCTTTATTCATTGCTTCTTCTTCGCACCCTTTTTCTTTAAAGAGATTTTTATAGAATTCTTGGAAGTTCTCTTTGATATTCTCAGGATCATCTGTCCAACCACCTTCTAAATCTTTAATTCTATTTATTCTGTTAAGTTTCCTTCTTTTAATAGTAGCCAAATGAAAGTATTTTGTGTTCTTGTCACCATACGTGAGCCAATTAAGTCTCGCTCTATCACACCAGTATTTCTCTTCTTTCTCGTACTCTTTTTTTATTTTCCCTTTGATAATGACTTCCTCGTCAGTAGTATCTTTGTCTATAGTGTTATTGAGCTTTATCAGCTTATCTTGAAGTTTTTTAATAGTAATTTCGTGGTTTTTAAAGTATTTCCTACTCCAAGAACTAAGTTCTTTTTTTGTGAATTCCCGTTTCTTAATGAATTTTGGTATAGGGCTATTGTAATTAGGGATAGGCCAACTTTCTTCAATAATTTTTTTGCAATTCTCATCATCTAGCCATCTCGTTTCAAATTTAAATTGTTTTTCCTTTATTTTTTTATTAAAATCGAAATAAAGGATTAAAGGAGAGTGGTCCGACCCTATCGCTGGTGGTATGTGTATAAGTGCTCTTGGGAAGCGTTCCATCCATTCATAAGTAGCAAGACCCCTATCGATTCTTGTCTTGACATTCTTTAAACCTGCCATCCTGTTAGACCATGTAAAGAAACACCCATTAGAGTTAATTTCCGCAAGAGAATTACAACAAGTAAAATCAATGAAAGTATTAATGTGATCCATATTGGCCCTATTCTTGCTATTTTTTTCTGAAGTATTGAGAATTTCGTTGAAGTCCCCAATAATTGTCCACGGTTCATTGAAGCTTTCGCCCCATTTTGTTATCTCTTTCCAAGTTTCTAATCTTTGTTTAAAGTCATTGGGAGCATGAATAAACACAATATAATAACTAAAAGAAAGTTCATTAATACGAGCAATAATAAAGGAGTTACAACTAAAGACAATATTAAGATGCACGTAAGAGTGCCACAAAACCAGGAACCCTCCTGAATGAAAAGCTTTCCCAGTGGGTTCCACAAAAAACGAGTTATCAAAACCAAACCGAGCCAAAACATCTTGAGAGTCCACTTCTCTCAACATCGTCTCACAAAACGCCACCACACTAGGTCTGTATTGAGCCACCAACGAGCTAGCTTTTGTTAATGTTAAGGGCGCTCGTAAACCCTGAACATTCCAAAATAAAGTCGTCACTTAATCTTTGCGGCTTTTTTGGAGTTGCCGCCTCCGTTCTTGTTTTCGAAAACCTCCTCTTCATCCTCGAAAGCATCAGCATACTGGAAATTCATGTCATGGTCCTCTCCTCCACCTTCGTAGTCCTTCTCAAAGTAATTCTCGCTACTTTCAAAGTTCCCCTCCTCCTCTTCCTCAGGTTCATACTGCGAGTTCTCCTCATCCACTTCTTCTGTAACCTTCTTCGAGTCCTTTCCCTTCTCTTTAACTATAATGTTCCTTTCCGCTTCTTCTTTTTCATCCTCTAGGATACTGAATTGATTTTTTTTAATGAAATCTTCAATTGGATCCACTACCCTTAATTTTTTGAAATTACCAGCCATTTTTGAGTTAACTTCACCACTTCCAGACTCAATTCTAATTCCTCTCGTTTCCCTCCTTCTTTTTATAGTTTGTTGAGAATTTGATGAAGTCTCCATGTACTGATTAGAGGTGTTGTTGGAAGTAGCCACGTATTTCCCTTTGATCTTCTTCATTTGTTCTTCGAATGCCATGAGCGCAGCTCGAATGCTTCCTTCGTTCCCTTCCTCACTCTCATCTGTTATTCCATGAGTTCTTTTGAATGCTTCCATTTTTAAAGACGATTCATGTAGTTCATTGCGTAGGTCATGAATTTGCTTATTCCAGCTCTCCCATTCTCGTTCCTCTGTGTCCTTATCCTCATCTTCCTGATGGTTCTTGCTCATTTTCCTTTCGCCATTCTTCTTTGTGTAGTTGAATTTGCTCAGAACATCCTCATCTTCATCTCGGAGCTGGGTACCCTTGGTTGGGTTGTTAACTCTGTTGCTTGGACCTGCATCTTTAATAGTTTTATCACTATAAAAGTAGTTAGTAAATTCCCCATTATTTTTAATATGAAGACCATAAATCGGGTTGAAAGGCGGGAATTTTGCTATGTTGTCGATGCTCCATGAGACTTTCCTGCGCTCATCAATGTCTTCCACCTGTTTAACACTCTTATTAGGGCAATCTCCGTATTGATGTCCTATCCTTCCACACCTGAAACAGAGTAATCCCGTATTTTCGTATTGGAACACTACCCAAGCTGGACCCTCCTCTTGGTAAAGATAGGCTCCAGGGGGTAGAGGATATTTGGTGTTGATCCTAGCTCTAAACCTTAATATCTTAACATCACAATTTTGATTGTTGGGAAGATCCACTGCTTCTATTCTGATAAAGCATACCTCGAGAGCTTTAATAGTGTCTAGATTGTTTTGCTTAAATGCCAAACCTCTAACTTGGACCCAGATTGAAGAATAATCTGTCGCCAAATCATTAAAATCGACAACAAGAGGCCACATGGTCATGCTTAAGTGAAGCTTCTGATATAGTCCTGGTCTCATTTCCCAAACTCTTTTGAACTCTTTTTCATTGAAAATCTCCAGCTTGAACATATTATTCTTGACATCGGTTAACCTGTAGTGCCCTTGTATTCCCCATCTGTCCTCTATTAGCTTCCTGAGTTGCACAGCATAGATGGCAGAATCTCCAATGGCCTTGATGAGAATGGCTTTCTCTTCCTTCATGCTAGCAGAAAGTCGCGCCTTAGAGCCAATGTTTATAACTCCCAACTTACGTGCTTTGTGGTCGTTGAGAGGAATTATAGGTAAGGCATGGTGATCTCTTGACGCCATGGTAGCACCTGGACAGTCAATAGGCACTAATATACTAGAAAGCACAGTAATTAGAAAGCAAAAAGAGTAGGAAAAAGTGAAATGAAAAGCTTGAAAGGTGAGGGTGTTATCTGGAAAGTAGCTAGTAAGAGAGCAGAACTGAGGAGATGATAATGAAACAGCTTCACTCTCCTCTTTGGGTATATATAGGTGCCATCCTTTACCCTCTTCATAGGGTGTCTTAATTACCCTAAGGCAGGTTGAGTAATCCTTTCCAATGCTTCGGTAAGTGGTGATTTTCTTCCTATTACACTCTTTAATTATGAGAAAGTAATTATTATTACCTGGCTCTATGGTTAATCTTGGTGATATCGAGGTATCTTGGCATCCTTTGATAGGTCTATACCCGCGTGCTAAGTAAGCCCATCCAAGTTCGTCTCTTCGCCTCCTCCACCCAAGTCTATTTTTTTTTGCTTTTGATTTCTGCACAAAAAGTGAACCGAAATTATAACCAACAATATTTAATAGCTTTGTTACCTCGATGAAAGGAGAGATTTGGTCTGCAGCACACAAGAGGAAGAGAAGTTCAAGCGACGCCATCGTCGCCTCTTGACCATCCTCATCATTAAATCCACTTCCCCATTTTTGTCTGCACCATTTTTCTACTTTATTAGCTTTCCTGATTGTTGAATTAGATTTGTTCTTCCCCAAATCCGAAAAGGAAAAGTCCTTTTGTAACCCTAATAATCCATCTGACGAAACCCCCATTCCCCATTTTTTTATATGTAGTATATTTTTTTTTATATAAAAAGGCTCAATTTTAGCCCAATTCAAAGCAAAAATACTAGTCCATCTTTTTTGCTTTAAATAAAAAATTGTTTAACTAACTTAAGTAAAAAAAAATCATCCATAAACATATAAATTATTTTGAAAGACCCACTTTTAAAAGTTCGCCTTATACCTCCAAAATGTCAGGATCGGTCCTGTTGATGGGGATAATATAATTTATATAACAAACAAACTCATGAAAGAGATTTATAGATTAGATTGGAAGAAGATCAATAATTCAAAAAGCCTTTCTATAGAGTTACCAAGTAAAGAGTGAGAAGAGATAAATTACGAAGGGGCAGATGTGATCATTAATTGTGATGCATCGTTTAAAGTTAAATATGAATCAACCGGCATAAGGATCGTAATGCATAACAAAAGGTCAAGAGAAAACACGTACCTGGAATCCGATCTTATGTGAGACTCAACATTGGAAGGTGAGGCATTTGCGGTGCTCAAGGCGGTTCAGGCATGTGAAGGTCAACGAGAAGATAGGAAGATCATTCTTTCTTGAGATTTAAGTTATCAAGTAGGTGCCAGCTGCGAACTGGCGTATTCGTTGGACTATTGAGTAGATCAAGCAGAAAGCTATCGAGTTTGGTCCCATCTCATTCCATTTCATTAAGAGGAGTTGCAATAGTCTTGCAGACAATCTCGCAAAACAAGCTAGACACAGGGCAAGTGAGACTTGTGATACATCAAGAGTACTATTTGAGTTTGCTGACAACTTTTGCAGATCTAGAATAGGCTAATTTTTTTTGTTTTTGTTTTAGATTCTAGTTTCCTGTTTGTGTTTTTTACGCTTTGTTTTTTTTCTTTTTTTTTTTTTACATAAGAAGGTGCCGAAGCACCAAAACAATTATCCGGTTCTTATGTAAAAAATAGAAAAAAGACAAAGGCTGTCCTTCAATTACTTCCCTTTAGATTAAATTAACAATGCAAATAATCAAGCTGAAAAATAAACACACAAATCTATATCAATAGTTCTTTACAAGAACAACTAAGGCTAAGTCCAACAGCTACCCAATAATTTTGCCAGAAGTGGGAGTCAAACATATATTCCCTATCATATATTAACCTTATAAAACAACTCTACTCCAACAGCTTCCCAATTTTAACCCCCAATTTCAAAAAACTCTACTTTAATTTTATTTAAAAAAATTCTTAAATAAATAAATAAATAAATTTTTAAATTTTCATACAATTATTTATTTACTATTTTACTTTTATATTTGTAAAAAATATTCGAAACAAAAAAATATAATGTTAATATTTAAATTATAATTCTCAAAAGAATAATCAAACAAATATTATTTTATTTTTTTCTTTTTAATTGAAACGAGTTTTTTCATCATCCAATAAGATTAAAATATATTAGTACTATTTAATAAATTATGAAGATATAATTTTTTTCAATTAATTTGATTATTAAAATCTTTAAAATCTTTTAATTAATAATTTTTCTAATAATTATAAATTTTTTATTGAATTTTTTAACTTATAATAAAAATATTTGCATACATAATATTGATATTTGAATAATTTATTTTTTAAAACTTAATTATATATATAATAAACATATTTAAATTAAAGAAAAAATTAAAAAAATGTAGCAAAGTTGAATTGGAGTTAGCCACATGTGGCTAACATTTCTTTAGAATAGGGAACCTATTGGAATTGATTTTTTCATTGTTCAACCCCTAGCTTTTTGCTACAGTTGGGGTCCTATTGGGGTCAACAGAAACTTGCTCATTAATCAATTCATTTCTTTTTTTTTTTGTTCAAATCATTTATCAATTCATTTCAACCCATCTCCTAATTGATATTCTACTTACATTTTGTGTCCTACAACAATTAAAGGATCATTCGTCTCTTCTTCTTTTGGTTCACAAAAATTACATATAATAGTAAATCGATTAGTGAATGTTAGTCACCTTGAAAATTTCATCTTTTCTTCATAGAGTTGTAACAGCTCAGGAGCTTCTTTTTCATAACACTTGACATACTTGTTACAAAACTCCTTTTCTGAAAATCTCATTAATGTAAACACGCTTAAATGTTTTTTGATCAAACCTTTTGAAAGCAAGACTTTGTAAACTGAACACCTTGGAATAATTCTTTTCTTTAAGCTATGAGAAAATATAAGTGAATTCCACATCAACTTAGCTGGTTCACAACCCATTTCATTCACAAAATGTCCCATTATTGCATCGATCTTTTCCTCTGATACAGACATACACCATGGATTTGAAACAAACGTCTTCATAACTTTATCTTCAGAACAACCCCATCTTTTATAAACTTCCATTTTCTTTTTCCAAGAAGACCCTCTGAGCCCTAATACCACATTAACCCCTACACAGAAAGTCGATTTCACAGGATCAATCCCCATTTTCTTCACTTCCTCCACAGCTTCTTTAAATGTTTTAGGATTAAAGGTAAAATATTGTGGCCAGCTTCTCAAAAAACTCTTAACCCAACGCTTAGGTACACCGGTTCTTTCCAGAATTTTAATGTTCGGAAGAACATTCTTTTTAAAATTTCCTACGAAGCCTTTGCCTCTGCCTCCACAGCGACTGATAGTCAGCATTACATCTTCAGCAGAACCGAATAAATTCTTCAAGTAATTGAAGGAGGGTATAATTGTCCTGTCTAAATTCATTCGAAGAATATCCGGTGACGCAGAAACTGTTGTTGCCAGGTATGCTCGGGAAAGACCTTGAGACAGAAGAAATTCAATCTTGGGCAAAATGGTCTTTTTAATATTAAACGTCAGAGCTTGAGGACATTTCCTAATTAATTTCAAGACTTGTACTTCACTAAACCCTTGATTTTTCAAGAAAGATATTACCGCATCGGGCTTATCTGATTTGTCAAAATTGAGATACTTGGAAACTAAAATCGATCTTTCGAGTGAAAACCCACATTTATTAATAAGGTAATTAATAGCAAAAGAGTGATCTTTTACAGAATCTGAAGTGGGTTTTGGAGAGATTGATGAGGAGAATGACTGAAAAAGAATATGCAGCTCAAGTGTTGATGAAGAAGGTGTTAAAGAATGCTTAAAATTAGGAAATGATTTACGTATGAGATTAAACATAGATGAAAGTTCTCACCTTCACTTTGCTATATTTTAATACACTCACTTTTGAAGCCGATGATGAAGAGAGCAATGTCTGTTTCAAGCGAGGTTCATTAGTGGAGGTCGCGTTTTGTTCTTCGCTTGGGACGATACAAACATCAACGAGCTTTTCAGATCTACCTTTTTCCCTCTTTTAGGCTCAGCTTTATTTTTTATTTCTTATTTCTTATTTATGTATATATATATATATATATATATATATATATATATATATATATTTTTGGACATGGTACAATAAAACAAAACTAAACCAATCAAAGAGGGGGTATTCAGCCAATACCCAGCCTTTTGAAACTATTCACTAATATCCGGGCCGGGTCTTCTTTTGTTGTGGCTCTGTGTCTAGCGTCTTTCGCAAGACGGTCAGCTTGACTGTTCATCCTTCTCGGAAAGTGTATGAATGAAACCAGCCCAGCTTCTTCTGCTCTCATCCTGATCTGCCGGATGATAGGTAGAATTGTCCATCTCACCGCTGACACCTGCCTGATACCTTATATGATTTCAAGGTTATCTGAGTAAATCGTCTTTGTGTTGTTCGTGAAAGATTTTGCTTCTTCTGTCGCTCTTAATACTGCTACGGCTTCCCCTTCCAGACTTGTATTGCAGACTATTGTGGACTTTCATATGCTTGTATTGCTTGTTCTATTATTATTAATGACAATTCCTATTCCTGTAGCATCATATTTTGTTGCAAAAGACGCGTCACATGTAATGATAATGTCGTCTGTGTTTAATTGTTCCGACTCTCGCATTTGTCTTTGACTTCTTGTTTGTTCTGTGTTATCTTCCTTCCTTGTCCAATTGTTTCCATGTAGTTCCTGCATTGTCTTGTTAGTGTTTTGAATAATCTGGTCGATATTAATCTGGTTTGTTTCGTGAATGGCTTTCATCTTTGACTTCCAGATGTTCCAAATAAGTATCTGTAGGTAGTCGATAACAATTTTCTTCTCCCATCCTCCGTTAGAAAAAGTCTCGACCACGGTTTGGAACCACTCCCCTAGATTATTGATCTTCGTATGTGGAATTGATATTTGTAGTATAGATGCTGCCCAAATTGCTTTATTCACGGTACACTGGAGTAATATATGTTCGACTGATTCCTCTTCATTCTGGCACCAGGGGCAAATTTGTGTGTCTGAGCATTTTCGGACGTACAGATTAAGGGCTGTTGGTATCGCGTTACTACATGCCTTCCAATTGAAAATACGAATTTTTTTTGGAATGTTTGTATTCCATATTGTCTTCCAAAGAGAAGGTTTCACATTGATTGAATGAGTAGTCGTTTGCGGTTCTTCAAACGTCTCAATGTTTGTAAGTTTTTTATACCCCGTTTTTGTAGCGTATGTCCCGTTTTTCGAAAACGGCCAAATAAATCGGTCTTCTTCTTCTATGTTTTCTATCCTTATTCTCGTTATTTCTGGTATAATCGGTTGAGGGAATAAGTTATCCAAGAGTTCCGTATCCCAGTCATTAGTTTCCATTTTCCATAATTCGTTAACCGTCTGAAGTTCACATGTTACTGGCTTTTCTAGCTTCCAACTTGTATCTAGCCACTTGTCATTCCATATATTCGTTTTTTCCCCGTTACCTATTTGATATATGCCATATTTCTTAATAAAGTCCCTGCCTTCGATTAAGCTCGCCCAACTCCAGGTTCTATTTTGTCTTAATTTAATATTTAAAAAATCAGACTTTGGAAAGTAGATACCTTTTAATAGACGAGCCGCCAGAGACCTTGGATTGTGAAAGTTTCTCCATGCTTGGTCCCCCAAAAGGGCCGTATTCATTCTTTTTAGATCTTTAAAACCCATGCATCCAAGGAGCTTCCCAACTGTGAGTTTCTCCCATGCCAGCCAGTGGATTCTGTCTCTTTCCCCTGAACTCCACCAGAAGTTAGCGATGGCTGCAATAAGTTTTTTACAAAAAGAAATCGGATAGGAAAATATAGACATAGTGTAAACAGGTATGGCTTGAAGAACATCTTTTATTAGAACCTCTTTTCCTCCTTCAGATAATAGTTTGGCTTTCCATCCTTCAGTTTTTGCGAAAAGCTTTTTTGCTATCCATTCTAGTGCTTCTATTTTTGATCGTTTGTGGCATAACGGTATACCTAGGTATTTGCCTAGATCCTTCGTTTCTACCATGTGAAGTTCTTCAGAGATATGGTCTCTTATTTCTTGTGGTGTATCATTACTAAAATAAATTGCTGATTTTTGGAAATTAATTTGTTGACCTGATCCTTCGCATTATTCTGTGAGGCATGCCTTAAAATCTGGTATATTAGTATCGTTAATTGTAAGGAAAAATAGTGAGTCGTCTGCAAAAAGAAGATGTGAAATAACAGGGCAATTCCTAGTAATTTGAATACCTTGTATCATTCCTGTTTGTGTGGCTGCCTCATTTAGACTGATAAGGGCTTCTGTCATGAGAGAGAAAAGGAAAGGAGAAAGGGGGTCTCCCTGTCTCAGCCCCCTTCCTGATGAATTTTTTTCCATTCTCTGACCATTGAAATTAATTTGAAAGGTTACCTCCATGATACAAGTTTTGATCCATTGAACCCATATTTTGTCGAAACCCATTTTTGTAAGAAGATCCAAAATGAATTCCCATCTGACTTGATCGTACGCTTTGGCCATATCAATCTTGATACTAGCCATTGGCTTCGGTGTCTTTCTTTTCTGTGTCATATAAAATGAGATTTCTTGAGCTATAATGATGTTATCATGTATGGCGCGTCCTTTTATGAAAGCTGCTTGGGTTGGTGAGACAATCTCATCCATTATCTTTTGGAGCCGATTAGAAAGCATTTTTGCAATCAGCTTGTATCCAAAATTAATGCAAGAAATAGGTCTGTAATCTCCGAGTAATTCCTGAATATCTCCTTTTGGTATAAGCATAATTAAAGTATCGTTTAAATCCTTTAATGGTGTGTTATTTTTGAAAAAATCCTGTACAACTTTAAAGACATCATGTTTAATAATATCCCAGATTTCTCTGTAAAATTTACCATTTAGACCATCAGATCCTGGGGCCTTTGTTGGTGATAAGCTTCCAAGAGCATTTTCAAGTTCCTCCGTTGTTGGTTGTGCCGTTAGTTTCTGGTTCATTTCATCTGTTACCTTTGGTTTAATATGTCTTAATGCTAATCCTATTGCTTCTAAAGTTGTATCTCTTCCTGTGAACAATTGGTTATAGAAAGATTGAAAGTTAAATTTAACCTCGTTTATATCTTCTGTCCATTGTCCCGTTTCATTCTTTATCCTTGTTATTTTGTTATGTGATCTTCGTTGCATTGTTGCCATGTGAAAGAATTTTGTGTTCTTGTCGCCACACGTGAGCCATTGTTGTCTAGCTCGATCCGACCAGTATTTTTCTTCACACTTATATTCGAATTCAATTTCATTACGAAGTTGTTTTTCCTCTTCTTGGTTGGCTAATGTGGTTGGTAAATTTGTAAGCTGAATGAGGCGTTTTTTTATTTTTTATTTGTGTTTTATGTTTTTTGAAAGTGTTTTTACTCCATGATTCTAGTGCTTGAATCGTATTTCTGGTTTTTTGTAGGTAGTTATTAAGAGGATGTGTGTCGTTCTCGCTATTCCAGCTGACTTGGACCACATCCCTGCACTCATTATTATCTAACCAGTGTGATTCAAATTTAAAGAACTTTTTACCGATTGGCGTTGTTGAATCATAATTGAGTATGAGCGGAGAATGGTCAGAGCCAATAGCTGGAGGGATATGAACTTGGGCTTTTGGGAAACGTTGAACCCATTCATAAGAACCCAAGACTCTATCGATCTTGGTTTTGACCAACTTGTTCCCCATTTGTCTATTAGTCCACTATATGAGCATCCTGTTGAATTAATCTCAGCTAATCCGTTATTGCTAATGAAATTCTTAAAATCGATAATATGTTGTGTATTTGGAGGAGTAAGGCTGCTTTTTTCTTCTATATTAAGAATATTGTTGAAATCGCCCATGATAAACCATGGTTTGTTGTTAGTATCATTCCATCTTGTAATTTGATTCCATGTTTCCAATCTATCATTGTAATTGTTAGGTGCATGGATAAATATAATATAATACGGGAAAATAGGATTTTTTATATATAAAATAGCGTAGTACCGACTACAAAAAACAATATCTAACTTAATAGTATCCTGCCAAAGGATCAAAAAACCCCCCGAGTGACTCGCACTCCCTGAAGGGTAAAAAATATAAAAGTTTTGGTACCCAAACTTGCGAATAGAAAACTTCGCATCTTCCTGTTTTAAAAAAGTTTCACAAAAGCAAAATATCTCGGGCTTAAAACTAGACAAAAGAGATTGAATAAACGATTCTGTCAAGGGAGCCCGTATCCCTTGACAGTTCCAAAACGATGTGCTCATTTTCCACTGACGGCCATAGGGTGGCCGTACACCTCTTGGATCTTTTTGGGTTTTGATTTGTTCCTACTATACTTGCGGGTACTCTGCAACTCTTCCCCGCTCTCGTCCTCTTCCTTATCACCTGAAACTTTCTTCCAACCTTCACTTGTCTCTTCATCCACTTCCTCTTCCTCTTCTGGCTCGAATTGTGAGTCCTCGTCAATAGTTTTCCTTTTTTCCGTGTCCCTAGTGTTTTCGGAGTCAGTGATTGTAACAAAACCTCTTTCAGATGACGTATCTTCATCACTATCATCTTTACTCAGTAACACTACCTGCTTCCCTTTCCCAGCCATGTCAAGCCTCAAGCGCTTGGGATTTTTCTCTCCACTCCTCCTGTTGCTTCTAGTTCTCCCCGCTATGCCTTCCCTTCTTATCTTATCCTCTCCACTCTTCTGACCCGTGACCAGCTCTATAAATTCTCGGCGTCTCTTCTTCACGATTTCTCTTTGTTTTTTGTTCGAAATAGTTCTATCTATAGCTTGAGGATATTTTTTGTAAAACGCTGTACGAAGCCTTATGGTTGAAGTATCTGTACTGTTTGAAATTGGTTCCTTCCCACTCCTTCTATTAGTTCTAAACTGACTAACCTCTGGCACGGCTGCATCACTCGTGTTCTTATCTCCTTCTTGTTGTGTTTTGTTCAAATCAATTTCCTTTCTACCTTTACTAGCGTTCTTCTTCTGTTGGGTTATGTTTTTCCTTGTTAAACCTTCATTCACCACATCTTGAAGTAAACCAGACCCTCTCACTCCTCTTTGTTCCTGATTCTCGTCTCCTCTATCAAACCTTTGATCACGATTCTCTTTTTGTCGTTGTTCCCTTATATTCCTCTCTTTTGGATAACCCCCCATGTCCATATCTTGGTTGTGAACATTGGATGGCCCTCCTTCTTCTCTGCCCTTACCATCTCGGTCCTTGCCATGGTTACTATCTTCTCTATCCCACCTGAACTGTTTTCCATTTTTTTCGAAAATATTTCCACTTCTCCTTCAGATACCGTAAATGGGTTGGGTTGGTGGAAATCTTGCAATATTTGCAACTGACCATGTTGCTTTCCTTCTTTCATCAGGATCCTCGATCTCTTGTACAATGATCACTCCACACTTGTCTTCTCGATGGCCTATACATCCACAGCGAAAGCATAGGGCCCCATTGTTTTCATATTTAAACGTGATCCAAGCAGCCCCCTCCTCCTGAGTCAAGTACCAACCCGGAGGGAGGGGTTGCTTAATATTGAAACGAACACGAAACCGTAATATTTTTACATCCGAAATAACAACATCAGGAAAGTCGATAGCTTCTACTTCTAGAAAACAAGAACTAATATCCAGAATAGTCTCTTCAGTATTTTGAATAAAAGCTAGACCACTAGCTTGTACCCAAATCGAAGAATAATCGCGATTGATAGTAAGAGGATCTACAAAGTGTTGACAGAGTGTAAAGGCGAAGTGCATACCTATGAAGAACCCAGGGCGCAAGTTCCACAACCTCTCGAGCTCCCCTTCTTTGAATAATTCCAGCTTAAAAACATTCTCTTCTATCTCAGTGAGACAAAAGTCACCCTGGACCCCCCATTTGTCGCGAATGTGTCTTCGAAAACCTTGTAAGATTACTGTTTTGCCACCGATAGCTGATATAATAAGGTAAGGATCTTCTCTGTCGCTATCCACTCGTTTCACTTTGATTCCAAGCTCTATGACTCTTAAGCTTTTGGCATTAGTTTCAGTTAATGGTATGACTGGGAGCGCATGGCGGTCTCTAGTCGCCAACATCTTGTTTGAAAAGGTTGATTGATGAAGTCTTAAGTAAAGGTTGAGATGGGTATATGTATAATGGTTGAGAGCTCGGATTGAGATAAAGGCTTTTGAGAGAAAAAGGTTTTTTAGTTTGAGATTGAACACAAAGCTGTGAAATGAAAAATGAAGCCAACTAAAGAAGCTGAAGAGGTTCTCGAATCCTTTTATATAGAGCACAGAGTCTCGAGTTGTTAACCCCATGATTAATATCTCGTTCTTCGAAACCACTATCTCGGTTCCATGGAAATGAACCGCCTCTGAACTAATAATATTTGAAATGTGTGTTGTAATAGAATTATAGTTGGAGTATCTTACTTTGCATGGTATCCATCTGTCCTTAATACCCGAATAATAGTCCAAAACAAAAGCCTTCATTAAAAGCCCACTACCGAGGTTAGTGGATTTAATGATTAAGACTAAATTATTATCCTGCCAAACCCACTTGACATAGCCTCTTGAACCCAAAATACTGATATTATCCTTATCGTAATACAGTAATAAGCATTTATAAAATTGGAAATTTGAAAGAGAGATCAAAGTGAGCATACCGACCTTAATTTCCTTGTTCCTTGTCAGAAAATCTGAATAAGGTAGGTTAATAGTACGGTTGTTCCATAAAGATCTCCGATCCATTTGTAAGAACTTTGAATTATTGATTAGAAGAAGGTTGCTGTTGTTTGATGATTTTAACCTAAAATTAATCCCCTTTTTACCCGTAATCTTGTGAGGACATGATTTATCGTTGTTCTTTCCTGTATCTCGATTAACGTTGGAGTTGTAACCACAAGCTAAATTCCGATAACAGCCTTGAACGATGGTTTTAGGGTTTTGAAGAACTCCATCTGACGAAGGATTCATGCTTAAATTTGTTGTTGATGACTCCGAATAGTCTGAAAGCTCAATAGAGAACCGCCTTGATGCTAGTAACTCGTCTGAGTGCTAAGATCCGACTGAGAAACCATGGAAAGATGATATCGTTGACCACCGTAAGAAAGGTCGCCTTTTATCGCCTCCTCTTTATGTATATATTTTTTGAATCTACTTATACACTTTTTAAACTCAATCTTAATACTTTTTTTTAGGCTTAGTGACTTTTTAGACTCATTAGACATTTGAAGTCCACCTCCAATGAATAATGGTAAAAAAAATTCAATGGTTAGTCTCTTTTTGTCTCAAAGATAACTTATATTAATGAAAACCAAGTACAAATGCAAGGAGAATACAAAACAACTATCGATACAAAAGAACTAATCCCACATGTGGTGTTAAAGACATTATCAAACCGTGTTGATGCACTACTCCTCGGGGCTTGCCTCCCGAAGTTTTCCCACTTGTTTCTTGCTCTCATAGGCAATTGCACAATCTTGTTACGTAAATTTGTTCTTTTTACAAAAAGTAAAAGACACACATTAAAATTAGATTTAGAAATAACACCAAAGTTACTTGATTCTGGTATCGATGTCTCGTGCTTTATGATAGATTAATCGTACCACGAGACATCATTTTGGGTGTTTATTGGTTTTATTTGAGGGATTACCCTATTATTTGACATATTGTCACTTTTAAATCTTTCGTGAGTTAATCGTGTGTCACGTGTGAAACTTTAAGGTACACGGATAATACGATATCCCGATATGATGAGAAGAAGTCAAGAATTCAAAGCTAACCCCAAGTCACAATGTAAAAATACCAAAAAGTCACTTTGGAAGATCAAGGGCGTTTATTGGTAGAACTTAGAAGTCAACTTACGAGAGTCACCATGCACATTCAGATAGGATTACGAGAAAACCCTTTGGTTTTAAGATATTACTTGAAGCCACGGTCGCATGAGAGGTGACAATTTTCAATTTAGAGTTATGCTAATGTTTTCGTCAGAGCAATATTGAAGAAGTTACGGCCTAAACAAGACAACTACAGTTTATTACCTTTTTTATATTTTAGGGCTACAAATTTGATTTGGTACAGGAGTCCAATTGCTTGCCTCCTACTCCAAGAAATCCGAATTAGGGCTTCCTAAACTCCTATAAATACACCCTTTAACTATTGTAAACATGTTCTTGCCCTTATTTGCCTCCCACAGTTAGTCCTTAAGTTTTATTCATCATTAGGAGTCATTCCAGAGAAGCAAGTTGATAGTATGTATCTTTATTTTAGTTTATTTCTTTCTAGTATGAACTAATTTTCCCATACCTTGGGTTTTGCATATGTATAATCTATGAATTCTATTTTCTTCTATCTATATTTATTTGGGAGATTTATTGTCTGTCATAAACCAGATCAATTTAGGGTTGTGCTAATAGTAGTTAGATGGTCACCCGGAAGGGGTGTCTAATTATTGAAACACCACATAAACGTCTAGTATGCGGTAGTGATCCAGAAGGGCTTGCCTAACTAGATAGTCATTAGGGTTTGATTTAATCACCGATCATTATTTGTAGGCCAGTCTCATCTAAGAACCTAGTGGCGTAGGAGCACCTTAGTTAAGTCCCTTGGTAATTGTGAGGTCGACACCTTAGTCCACCCGGAAGGGGGTAGGGAGGAATTTAGAATCCTGACTACTTATCTAAGAGTTATTATCACCATTATTAACTAGTAGAAGAAATAGAAGGATTAGTGCATACTCGCAAAAACTGAGCTATATTTTTTCATCTTATTCTCTCATATTTTATTTAGTTAATCATTACTCCTCATCAATCATATTTATTTATTTAATGTTTTAATTATTAATTACTATTCTATTTTGTTAATCCTTACGTATAACACACTAAGTCCCTGAGAACGAATTTGACTTATCATTAAAACTTGCGTACGACCTGTGATACTTGCAGTGAGTAACGTGTTTAGTCTACGGTGTTCGTGCATCGTTATCCGTATTCATTTATCATATTTTAATCACACCGTAGGCGACACCAGTTATACATGCCATCTAGAAATATATATGACTCTAGTAAATATGCATAATTGAATAATACATATTTGTCTTATAGTTAAACTTTAAAATTATGTTAAATTATTTATGTTCCTATTTCCGGGTATTCAATATTTTCACTTCTTCACCAAATAGTCATTGATATCTTTTTCTTTGATTCTATTTCTACTCAATAGAGATAAACCAGATATTTTGTCATACGGGTATGCACCCAATCTAGCTCCACTACACCGATAACATTCAGTGTCAACATTTTGTGACGATTTCTTTTAGTTCATTTCCAATATTTTTCGACTTCTAGTGGCTATGGTTACTTTTCTTAGTAGTATTCAGACTACTATGAGACCACAAATTATTATTTCCACAACCTTAACCTCTTCCGGAGTCCAGGTGACCAGATTCAGTTCTAAACATATTAAAATATTAATATAGTTACGTTTCAGGAAATGATTTTTGTAGAAATTAAAGACCGTTCATTCACTTCAGGGAATACAATTCCATTCTCTTTAGGGCATGAAATTTTGCTAAAAGAATATAAATTATGAAATTCCGATACCAAATCGAGTTATAAAAGATTATCCATATATAATCTTACAATCTCAAATTAATTAATAAAACTTGATTATTCTATTTGAACATATATCAGCATAACTCCAATTTATTCATGGTTAAATTAAAATTCCCTCCCTTCTGATATATATTTGAAAATGTTGCATTTTCTTCTAAAAATGCTTTTCTTTTTTCAAAATACATTTTCATTTACCTCAAGAAATGGTTATAGATAGTGTATACAATGTTTAAACGCTCGCTTATTGCCAACACCCAATCAAATTTCCTAGATATAAAACTAGTATCATTCACTTCGGGAAATGCAATTTCATTCGTTCGAGGAACGATAATAATACATTAGAACGTGAATCTTAATTTTAGATTAAGAATTCATTTTTTTCAATTACGCAAAAATATAATACTGATCAAAATATTATTGAATACATAATAACTTATGCAAATTTACCCATTCCCAGTTTGTTTCATCCATATATAAAAACCTTTGTTGACAATTTTTTTAGGTGATAATTTAATCCATAAAATCATGGTCTAATAATAATATGAACCACACAATGGGATGAAAATAAATTAATCTCTTATGTGATGCTGACATTATGGAACATCTAGAAATCAAAAATGAAAATGGTACACGAAAATCTCAAACTAGATCCACATAACGTTATTATGGTTGTCCATGTAGGTATGAAGGATCTATATGGCCAAAAGTGGTATATGAATCCACAAATTACAACACGTGCTCAACCATGTCCTTGCGACAATCCATGGGACCCGCAGGAGCTTATAGGGACGCAAATTATATCCATACATGACACATCATTTAAGGACAAAACAGAAAAAAGTGGTATAGGCATAGTAAAACAAGATACGAACACACGACATATCTTTTCAAAAGCTATTTGGATTGACTCAGCAGCAGAAGGAGAAGCGATTGTCGTCCTGGAAGCCGCGAAAATGGGACTCCAGAACACAGGGAAAAAAACCATTATGTGCTCGAATAACCTTGATATTATTCAAGGTATTAATTCGTTTTCATATGCGTGATGGAAAGTTAGACCGTACGCCAAGCGGATTATTCAAATAGCTGGAGAACACCAAAACATGTTCTTCAAACATTTGTTGCGAAGGCTCAACGGAATGGCAGACACAACTGCACGTAAAGGTAGGAAAACGACATCTAATGAAGAGGGGAAGTTCGCCCTGAACTTTCAGTTTACGAGATTAGGTATCGACTGATAGGTATATGGTCGCGTTGTAAGGTTACGATCGTCCAAATAATAGTAATAATAATAATAATAATAATAATAATAATAAGGGGAAACACCCAGTTAATTACACGGAGAGCGTAATAATTCCCACTTAATTACAACTTCAACTTAATTCCCACTTAAGCACAATTTTTAATTTGATTACCATAATACCCTTTCATCTTAATAATACACAAAAAACAAAAAAAAGGCCAACACAAAAACGTGGAAGATAAATATAAAAGTATATCATAACTGCATACACTAACACACATACAAAAAACACGCACCACTACTCCACTCTCTGCTCTCACGATCTCACTCACTCTCCCGTTATATTCAATCGGCGATAACCGTACTAAAAAAACCATCTCATCTTCACCATTAACAATGCATTCAACCGTTACTATTAAATTCATCAAATCATCAACATCACTTCAATATAAACACTAAAAGCAGAAGAAGAATCGAAGCAAAGAAGATATTTTTCCTAATCGAAGCGTACCTTTGGCGTTTGTACTAGGAGCTCGCGAAAGTGGCCAACTCCTGTCTGTTTCAATAATATTTTCTAAACCTTCGGCGGCTTCTGCAGGATCCATGGACACGAAATTTCCCTTTCCAAGATTATCAACCCTCAATCTACTTTCTCTATTGGTACCCTGATAAAATATAGCTAACTGTAAAGACGGGGTGTAACCATGGAGTGGACATCTAGCTAACTTCTGTTGAAACCTTGTCCATGCTTCTCCTACTTCTTCTCCACTCTCTTGACAAAACTTTGCAAGCTCGGTTTGGTCTTTGAGTCTCATACTCTTCGGATAAAACGGTTAAAGAATGCGGCTTGAAGTTCTGCCCATGTATTAATAGTTACTGGTGGTCGCCTATCTAGCCACTCACCAGCTTTACTAGTCAGAAAGAATGAAAACATATGACAATACAGTTGCTCGCGTGTAATGCCTGGAGTAACATAGACATTACAAATCTGCATGAACTTCTGAATCGCTCTTTCCAGATCTTGAATTGTTGCACCACTGAAGAGTCCAAAACTTTGAAATTGACTGAGCATGCCCGGATCGGGCCTAAATTTAATATTTTGGATCTCTGGAGGACGATAACCTAATGGTTGACCATGAAACGGTACTCCCAAGCCTGGGAGGTCTTTCTCAACTCTGTTATGATTTTTGTTATTTCCGTTACCTCCTACCTGTGGTATTTGTTGTTGTCGTACAGGGACAAGTGGTGGATCTACCGGATCTTGTACTTCTGCCATAGCTCTTCTCAAGTCTCTTTCTTCTCGGATACGGCTGTTATAAGATGTGAAGCTCCTCTCGGGCTCCGATAGAGGAGGCCAAAGATGAAACACTGTTGAAACCTGAAAAATACTAAAGAAAACCACAAGCGTAAATCTGGAAAAATAAAAATAAAAACTGAAAAATAAAAATTTAACTAAAAACTACTACTCGAAATAGATAGCCCACACGCTAACGAGACACAAGTCCCCGTTAGCGGCACCAAAACTTGGTGTTGCCCAGGGTGTGATAAAATAAGATAATAAAAGATATGAAAACGATGCACAATTCACCCTAGATAAGCACGGTACTGCAAGTATTACAGGACGTATGCAAGTTTTAATGATAAGAAAGTTCGTTCTCAGGGGCTTAGTGTGTTACACGAATGAGTAATAATTAAGAGTAGTGAGTAATTAATTAAAAGCTAGAAAATAAAGATGATTGATTGAGAGAATATTAATTAAACTAATAAAAATAAAAGACAATAAAATAAATACGAAGAAATACGAGATGAGAGATATAGCTTAGGTTTTGCTAGTATGCACTAATCCTTCTAATTCTTTCTATCAAATTCTAGTTAATAAGGGAAATAATAGCTCTTAAATACTTAGTCAGGATTCTAAATTCCCATACCATAGACCTTGAGAGCGACTAGGGGGGCTACGGCACAACCACGAGCCAGCCTAAACTTAGGGTTATCAAGTGCCACCAAGGCCTTAAGAAAAACAATTCCAAGCATGGTGATAGTGGTTAAAATATACCCTAATGACTATCTAGTTAGAATCGGTGTTGTCAGGACCAATATCGGACACTAGACGTTATGTGGTGTTTCAATAATTAGACACCCCTTCCGGGCGACCATCTAACTACTATTAAGAAAGCCTAAAGTGATCAGGTTTAGGACAGGCAATAATTCAAAACACATAAAAAAGTATATGGGTAAGCAACTAATATTAGATTAAAACATATAATTCCCAAAGAAACTTAGATAGAAAGAAAATAGAATTCATAGATTATACATAATGCAAAACCCAAGCTATGGGAATATTAGTTCAAACCTGAAGGAAATAAACTAAAAAATTGATACAAAGAATTCATCTTGCTCTCTACAATAACTCTAATGATATAAACCCTAAGGACTAATTTATGTGAGGCAAGGATCATTTACAAGTGATATAAGGGTGTATTTATAGGTGTTTAGAAGCCCTAATTCGTTTTCTTGGAGCAGAATACAAGTAATGGACTCCTAGCCCAACTCAAATTCGTAACCCTAAAATATAGAAAAGGTAACAATCAGCCACGTTTTTGTTTTGGTCATAATTGCTTCAATACTTATCCGTTTGATGTGTTCCAATAGTCGAAACTGATCGTCTCAAAAATCTCTTTAACTTTGATCTTGACCATTCTTCCAAAATTCTAGCCAATATTGAGATAGAATCCCTTTTGTGATCGTGGGTGCTGGAATTTAGATTTATTTGGCAACTTTATCTTTCCATATCCTAGCTTTTCCTTTCTTTTCTCCAATTTCCATGTATATCTTCTTTCCTTTATCTCTTAGAATTGTCTTGGCATCTAATTAATCTCCATATATATCTTTAAAGCTTCACACTAAATTCATTAAATCAAGACTAGAAATAGGAAAGTGCACCATATCATGTGAAAATCGAGTATTTAGACTCCTAAAACACTAAAAATGATGTCTCTAACTAATATTAATTCATGAAAAATGAGGAGACATCAAGACCCTCAACTCAAAGTTGTATCGTCCCGATACAATAAAGATAAAAACAAAGGGAAGTCTCTAAATACACACCTAGGTCATTTAAGCACAACGGGAAAGGTGATAGCAGAATATATAGAATAGACATAAAGCAACTACTCATAAATTTTCATGTAATAATATTCACAAACTACATACCTGTACACTTCTCATATTCACAGTCAACACAGTTTGAATTCAAGATTAGATTAGCTTCGCAATGTAAGAAGGATTGGATCTTTACTCAGTTCACCAAGGAAGCTATAGATTGTTCATCGAACTTTACTAGTATCTAAAGATCCACTTAACTACTCTGTGTTGGCTCAATCACTTCTAGATTACATAGCAAATAATCAAAAGGTCTTTAAGGTTGTAATGTAGGCTTAGGGACGGTATGATAAGTATTTTTGGATAATTTAGAGTGAGCTTTTGGCTCTCTCCTCACTATCCGTCAACGAATCGCCCTAGAGCTTGAGTTACTCTCATTAAATGTTTCTCACTCAACTCAATGATTTTTCTTGATGCACAAAGTAGCATCCCAATAACCAATTAAAGCATAAAGATGTTCACATAAAAATTACTCTTTGCCGGTCCGAATATATATTCTTTTCAAATCATTTTTTTCTTTTGTATAGCTATGACTCTCTTTTTGATGTTCGAGATATCACTCTATTTTTCTCATAGATTTTTTTCTTTTCTTTTCATGCTTTTTAGATTTTTTTTCATTCACTATTACCCCGACAAAGGGTTAAAATATAAACCTGTGAATCATCATCAATATAATATTAGAGCATAATTAATAAGCTCAAAAATCCCAACCCAATAAATATTCCCATGATGGTGGACCCACCACCCCAAACCCAAGCTCTAAAACAACTGTCTATGCATCGCGATTCGAGTACGGGTCATATGGAAAAGTCCTATAATCTAAAGGAAGGATAAATAATAATCAAAATAAAAGGGTGAGAAAGTTAAAAGGCTTCAAGTGGCTTCAATATGAAAGAACTGCCTTAATCATTTTCTCCACCATGCAATTTCGTTATTCTCTTACCTTTTGCACGTTCATCAAATGGGTTTGTCAACTAGCTTGAATCTCACGGCCTACACACCACTCAAGGCTCCCTGAGATCGAACATACTTTCTATCACATTGCTAACTAATCTTTTCTTTACTATCAATTTGTGTTTTCCTGCAAATACTCAAAGCATACTCACTGAGCTTATGCTTTCAAGCTATAAAACACATTGTACATCTAATTCTTATGTATCAAAAATTTTAATTTCTACCTAAAAACAGAATAAATGGAGATGAGAGACAACGAATCCCTACAACCCAAACTAAAAAATGAGCCATGTCCACACGACTAAAAAAAGACTCGAAAAAGAAATTAAAATTAGCAGATAAAACATTTACAGAAATGGTAAGGAAGAAAGAGAACATACTCTCGAGGCTATTGCGTCGCTTTATCGACATCCAAGATAGGATTTGCTGGATCTTTCTTTAATTTCTCAAGGTGTGTTATGATGTGCACTTGATTGGCTTTGATTTGTGCCACATCTCCGGATAAGGAAGTTTGAGCTGCTTCGACTTTATTTAAACGCTCCTCCATCGTCTCTTGCCAACTTTTCTCCTTTTCTTCTTTTGAGATTTGCGTAAATCCCGCTCCTCTCAAGACTTTCATAATCCAAGCATCGTTAATAATGTTACTCTTTTTAAATTCAAGTTTCTCTTCTTCACTGAAGTCTCCTTATGTGTTCTAAATAAACACACCTAAAAAGGCAAGACACGTACCGCAAGTGTACGAGTCGTCCAAGTAATATCCGGTAAACGGGAATTCGATCTCAGGGACGGATTAGGTAAAACTAAGGTATTATGCAATAAATGTAAATAGTTGCTTAAATGACAATTAAAAGTAATGAAATAGATTTTTGTTTGGTTTTTGTTTAAGAACTAAAGTGAAAATAAAGTAAAATATTAAACTAAGTCAAGACCAATGCAAGAAAATAAAATATGAAGAGACGCAAGGATGAGAGATAGTACTTGAGTCACGCTAGGGTTTTACCAAAATAAACTTAATCAATGCTTCTTCTAAGGGACAAATTAGTAACTAGCAATAGTCGGGATTATAGATTCTCCTAACACCCGTCAGGGTGGACTTAGGAGCTATTCTTAGATGTTACAAACCCCGCCAGGGCGATCATAATCCACCTTCGAATGTCAGGTTCTCTACCCAATTGGCTATAAGATTAACTAAGTCCGTCAGGATCAATAATTTTTATCTTACGTTTATTACCTATGTTCGTAATTAAACCCCCCGTCAAGATGATCACCGCTACTAGTGAATAACTTAATTACTCAAACCTATCTCCGATTAGCTAATTCATTGATAGTGAAATTAACTTACGATAATAAACAATACTAAATTACTCAATTCGAATTAAATCATAAAAATCCCAAATTAGAAAACATCTATTAACTAAATTAAGGTTCAACCCATATAGCGATTCTCAAGCCCTTAAGAAGTTTAGCTCATAACGGAAAATAAAAATAAGACAATAAAATTAAAATACATAATTTTTACAGAAAGAAAATAAATAAAACCTAATTAAGAGGTTGGGTTTGGCTGTGAATTGGTGAAGATGACTGCTCCAGCTCTTAGCTTCTTCCTTCCTGCTTGCTCTGACTTGAATCCTCAAGTCTCTTTTATAATTATACGAAGTGTGTGTAAAAGAGGAGGTTAAGGAGTGTATTTATAGGTGTTAGAAAGCCCTAGGTCGAATTTACTTGGAGTGGAAGACAAGTCAAGAACTCTTTAATTCGTAGCCCTAAAATCTAGGAAATGTAAGATTCTGCTCTTGATTTGCTTTGGTCATATCTCTCTCAATACTTATCTGTTTGACGCGTTCAAATAGTCGAAACCGCTTGTCTCGGAAAGCTCTATCCAGTGGTTTAGACAATTTTCCAAAATTCCTATCCAATCTTAAGTTATGGACTCGTCTTTGAAACATGGCTGGAATTTCAGATTTATTTGACAGCTTTATCTTTTCCTTCTTTGCATATATCTTTCCTTAATCTTCTTATTTCCATGTAAATCTCTTTCCTTTACTTCTTTGACTTGACTTGGTCTCTAATTAATTATCATATATCTTTTAAAACTTCACATTAAATAAATAATTAAACCGCATATACTTTAAAAATAATAAATCAATAATTCAAGACTAAAAATAGGAAAGTGCACTCTAAAATTAGAAACTCGAATAAAAATACTTCCTAACACACTAAAAATAACCTAAGACTCTAGTTCTCACTTCTCCTCCTTGTATCAAAATTTAGGAACATACTAACTTTGCACTAAAAATAATCAAATTAACGCACAAAAAGTTCTAAAATTGCAAATAGTCTAATTCCAAGGGGAGAAAGTGTAATATGACGAAATATGCATAAAAGTATAGCTAATAAGTCAATAATTCACCTAAAATGATGTCTCTAGAGGGCTAATATTTAGAACGAATAGGGAGACATCAAGACCCCCCAACTCAAACCTTTGTCATCCTGACAAAGTAAAATTAAAACAAAGGCCCCTTTTAGGTAAAACGCAGAAGGTAGAATCTAGAAAATATTCCCAAAGCACAACTCAAAACAAATCTCACATAGTCTTATCTAAGAATTAATATACATATACCCTTATCATATAAAATCAAATACAAAATAATATCAATCCAAAATTAATTTCACAATGCTAGAAGGTTACGCTTATTACTTATCTCAAGATGGTGGCTATAGGGTGTTCCTCGATCCTTACTTGCTTTGAACGCTCCACTTAGCATACTCCCTATTAAATCACTGTGTATCTAGGAATCACGAGGTCTTTACGGTTTTAGCGTAGGCTTAGGGACGGTATGGTATGTATATTTGGTAAATTTGAAGTGAGCTTTTGGCTCTCTCCTCACTTGCCATCAACAAATTGTCCAAGAGCTTGAGTTTACACTCAAATACGTTCTCACTCAACCTATTTTACGCGCTAATGTAGCGTCCCCAAATTAACCCAATAAGCACTAACGATGATTCACTTAAAAATTCCTATTTGCCGGTCCGAATATTTTTTTTTTCAAATCATTTTTTTCTTTCTTTTCTTTTGTGTAGCTATGACTCTTTTTTTTTATGTTCGAGATATCACGCTATTTTTTCATATTTATATTTTTCTTTTCTAGCTCGTAGCTTATTTTTCATTCACTAGTACCCCGAAAAAGGGTTACAATATAAATCTGTGAATCATCATCAATATATAGAACGAGCACAATTGATAAGCTCAAAAATCCCAACCCAATGATAAATTCCCATAATAGTGGACCCACCACCCCAAACTCAAGCTCAAGACAGGAAGTCTCAGGATCGTGATTCAAGTGCGGGTCATATGGTCATGCCTAACAATCTAAAGGGATATTGGCTTATATTGTGGCGACAAAAGAAAGGCTTAAAGGCTAAAAATTTGGATAAGAAGGATATAATTAATTCAGGGATAGAAGGCCAAAAAGGATTCAAAGGGCTAATAAAGATCTGCCTCTATCATTTTACTATCTACACAACTTGCCTCTAGTTCATACCTAAGTGGGTTCTCTACTCATTCAGATCTCACGTTCTACAAACCACTCATTATCCTTAAGCACAAGTTTACTTCTTTTGCATTGTTCATCAATTCTTCCTATCAATTACCTCATATTTGCATGCAATCTAAGTGTGTTTTATACTAACTCCTAAAGTCAACTATTTTCTATCATAAATTCATGAAAATCATACTTGATGGGGCATTTAAAACACTCGACAGTCAAACGCAACCCTAAAAAAAAATACTTTCTGAAAGCATGTAAAACACAAAAAATTGGGATGAGGCAACGAACCCCACCCTAAACTCAAAAGTGAGTCGAGTCCCCACGACTAAAAAAAGACTCAATAAAGCAATTAAAAACTAAACTACCTAGTGCCTACCATCAATTAAGAAGATGAATTAGAACGTGGTACCTGGCCATAAAGATCCATCATGTCCTCCTCCTCCGAAGAATAATAATTATCAATATCCATGATCGTAGTTACCTCTTCCAATTGGGAATTAATCTGTGTAATTTCCACCCAAAGTGCTTTGTTTTGTTTTCTTAGATGATTTACTTCTTGTCGCAAGTTGATAGCCCATGGGGGTGTGCAAGAATTATTCTGAGAGGAAGAAGAAGAACCTTGATCTTGAATTTGTGTCTTTTCTTTAGGCTTTGATGGTACCTTCATCCTACCTGTGAATTTCTTGTGTAGTGGTTGTGCAGGTGCCTCTTCATGTTGTTTCCTTTCAATAGGCTCATCAAGATCGATGGCCGTTTCAATTGTTGCTCCAGGCAAATTTTTGTTCTTCCCTAGGATTGAACACTTCCCCTTATAATCCATAGCATCTGTTCTGTTTGTCATGTTTGATTTGACCCCAAACTCAAGTTACACCAAGGATGGTATAAAGTTAAGAAAGATTGGTGTAGCTTGAGTTTCTTGCTTGGATTTGATAAAGAAAGAAGGTTTCTTGATGATTCTGGGAAGAATTCTTGATAGCTTGATGATCTTGATGGTGTTTAATGGTGTAGTGTGATAAATTTGATGAAGAAATTGTGTTTATGGAGGATGGAGGAGAGAATTATTGATGTTATTGTGTGTGTGTGTGTGTTGTAGAGGTTTAATCAAGCTTCAAGGTCTATTTATAAGGTTGGGAGCTGGAAAATTCGTATGTGAGAGGCTAGGGTTTTCACTTGATAAGGTAAGAAGTGTATAAGGCAACAAACTCTTCCAAACCGACATACTGGCCGGCATACCGGAGATCTGGCCGGCATACCGGTGCTTGGTGGTCCTTTGTGTGTTCTAAAATAAATGCAAAAGTAATCGAACCACTACCGCAAGTGTACGGTTGTCCCAAGTAGTAATAAGTGATTCTAGGATCGTTCGCAGGGACGGTTTGGTTAACTACAATGCTATCAAATAATGAATGGTTGCACTTATGAAAGAAAGTAAAGATAATATGATTGATTGTTTGTTTTTATTAATTCTAAGTTGAAAGAAATAAAATAAGATAAATATTATTTTATTCCATGTCACCCATGATGGGGTAACATGAACGCACTTTGGGAAGTTAGTCAGGAAGTTACAATGGTAACTTGCCCACTAAGAGAGATGGGGATAGTGGAGATAATGGAGATAGTGGAGTGATGGTTTATTATCAGTTAATAAACCAACGCTCCTATCCCTCCATAAATAGGAGCCTGCTTCTCCTCTCCAGACACAACAAACACTACAACAAAAATCAATCTCTTTTCTTATACACTTAACAACAAATTCTCAGACTCTTAGGTGGTGAAAACAAAGAGCTTAATTCTAGTAATTAAGTTCACGATCAGAAAGCAAGAATTCAGAAATCAATCCGCTGCGTAAGAAGGTTTGTCTAAAACCTTTACTATTTAATTAATAGGTAACAATTGGTATCAGAGCGTTTGTTACCTGGATAATTATTTGCTTCCCTTTCTTGCAATTCTTGTGTATATAAAAAAAAATAAGAAAAATAATTTTTTTTTCTCTGTCGAACGTGTTTACAGAAGAGAAGAATTTATTTTAAGCTTTGGTGTTATTAGGTTAATAACTTTAAATGGCGTGTGTGTTTTTTTTTACAATTAGTTTATTGGAGCCCATATCTAATTAATTCAGTCCAAATAATATTAGTAGGCCTTTCTAGATTTTATTTTGGGCCGAATTAATCAATTTTTTTGGGACCGAATCCATTTTCTTTTTGGGCCATAATTAATTTTAGATTTAATTAATTTTTTTGGCCGAACCTATTTAATTTATTGGGCCGAGATCTATTTTTCTTTTGGGCCGGACGTGTTTACAGAAGAGAAGAATTTATTTTAAGCTTTGGTGTTATTAGGTTAATAACTTTAAATGGCGTGTGTGTTTTTTTTTACAATTAGTTCTAATTAATTCAGTCCAAATAATATTAGTAGGCCTTTCTAGATTTTATTTTGGGCCGAATTAATCAATTTTTTTGGGACCGAATCCATTTTCTTTTTGGGCCATAATTAATTTTAGATTTAATTAATTTTTTTGGCCGAACCTATTTAATTTATTGGGCCGAGATCTATTTTTCTTTTGGGCCGGATAGTGCTGGCAGTAATTTTTTTTAAATAAATTTCGAACCAAATTAGGTAGTAGTAAAATCATTTTGCATGTAAGAGGATTCAAACCCTGACCAACACTACTAGAGACTAATAACTTAACAACTTCTTCTATACAATTAGTTGCTACTTAAAAGAATATATGTTTTATTTATAACTAATTTCAGAAATGTATTATTTTAATTCAAAAAGGTGGTGAATTATTTTTTGTTCTTAATTTTTCTATAGAGGAAAATGGTGATTACACGATCCCGGGGATTACGTGCATTCAGACGCGACCTGTTGATGAACTACATGACTGATTACAAGAACATAACGAATACTAATAAACCAAAATTGGTTTACACCGCCAAAGAACCCGAGTCAGATGGACAAAGGGAAGATTTGAAAAACAAAATAATGACACTTCGAAATTATAAGATGAAATCATCACATTCTTTAATACAACACGTGAAGATTCTAAATGATATGATACAAGGTGTCATAAAATATGCCTATCACATGAATGAGAATGACAAGGTTGTTGCCCTTCTCAGAACTTTGCCAAAAGACTTGAGAAAAGATCTCCTTGATCTATGGAGGAATGTGAATCCCGAAAATTATGTAGATAGGAGATAAAAAACATATGGTTGGGTCGTATATGCCTTCACTGAATCTCATATGTGGAATCATTTTAAAAGGCATACAAGTTTTTTCAAATATCCTTGTGAGATGAATTCGCCTACTAAGTATGATCCGATAAGTCTCTATGTAAAAGAGGGTTTTGAAAAATCGATTCCTTTGAAAACGAGATACGAGTGATTGTCATGTATAAGTTAGAGTTTCTTTGCTAGGTAGTTTATTTTGGTAGTTCGTTTCAAATGTTAGTCTTTGATTTTATTTGGTTTTTTTTTACCAAACATGTTTTTTCATTTATGTATGAATTCAACTAGATTATTTTCTTTTATGTTATTAGTTGTTTAGTTTTCATACATTTGTGCTCTATTCATGTTAGAGTAAGTGGGAGTTCTTGAAGAACTTAATTTTGCAGTTAATGAAATTGATTGAATGGTTAAGACAAACAAAATATAGTGGTTCATGATTGGGAACGTAGTGAACTTTCTTTATCACTTATTTTGTTATCTTTCTTATTCATTCCGTTTGCATTAATAGCATAGTGTTGTTAAATAAATGTATGATATTAATGGAAATCTCTTACTTTATAGAGAAAATGGCATCGAAAACCATCATTGCTGATCTCAACAAAGGAGAAAATATGAATGGTGAGAACTATAACCTTTGGAAGCTCAAGATACACTATGTTCTAGAAGAGCAAGATGTTCTTGAGGCTGTTAACAATGTCATGGCTCAGCCTGAGGAAGGCAACACAGCTCAAAACAGAAGGGACATGGAGGCTTATGAGAAGTGGAAAATGAAAGATTCCACTGCAAGAGGCATCTTGATAGACTCCATGAATGACAATCTTGTCTATGAATGTCAACGATACCTCACTGTTCACGAAATGTGGAATGCTCTTAAGGAGAAGTATGGGGGTACGACTGTGACTAAGTTGCGTCAATTGACCATTAAGTTTGACACTTGCAAAAAGAATCCTAATCAAACCATGCAAAAACATCTCCGAGAGATGTCTAACATGATTAGGGAACTTAAGAATGCAGGTCATAACCTTACTGATGAACAACAGGTTCAAGCTGTGATCCGATCTCTTCCAAATAACTGGGAGCATTTGAAGATAAACTTGACTCACAATGACAACATCAAAACTTTTGATGATGCTGCTCGTCATGTGACATTGGAAGATGAACGTCTAGATGCAATTAAGCCTCATGGTCAGGCTTATGTTGCTGAGTCAAGTTCCCACAAAGTTTTTGGCAATAAGCGCAAGAATAATGGGAAGAAGAACGGAAATGAGCATGTTTCCAAGAAGAACAAGAAGGGTGGTAACAATAATGGAAAACGTTTCCGTAAGAAGAAAGACAAGAGTAAGATGAAATGCTTTAACTGTGAGAAAATGGGTCACTTCGCTCGCGAGTGCAGCGAGCCCAGAAAGGTAGCAATGTCATTTACTTCTTGTAATTTTACTTATGTTACCAGTACTGCATTGCTTGCTGATTCTAATCCTTTGTGGACTCAGGAGCGACAGACCATGTAGCCAGAGACCGAGAGGCATATGTAGAGTACCGTCGGATTCCAGAGGGATCAAGGTGGATATATGTAGGAGACAACAACAAGGTTGAAATCAAAGGAGTTGGCACTTGCAAGTTGAACTTGCGAGGTGGTCAAACCTTGTACCTGCATGATGTACTTTACGCACCTGACATTCGACGGAACTTAGTCTCGGTCACTGTTCTTCTAGGATTAGGTTTTAATTTGCATTTTCATAACAAACAAGTAGATATCTATTATGATGCTAGGTATTATGGTTCTGGTTTTATTTCGCATGGTTTAATTGTACTAGATGATGATAACTCGTTTAATAGTTATTGTTTAAGTAGTTGCTTTTCCACTAATACTTCTTCTTCTAGTAATTCTAATGTAGAAGAAAATGTATGGCATGCTAGATTAGGTCATATTGGTCAAGACCGTATGAATTTGTTGGCTAAGGCGAACCTTTTGGGTTCGTTGACTAAAGTCAACTTGCCAACTTGTGAAAATTGTCTAGCAGGTAAAGCAAAACGGAAACCATTTGGAAAGGCTAAACGAGTTGAGTACCCATTACAAGTAATTCATTCAGACATCTGTGGCCCAATGAGTGTTCAAACTACACGTGGGGAACGCTATTTCATCACTTTCATAGATGATTTCACTAGGTTTGGTTATGTCTACCTGATTTCTCACAAATCTGAAGCATTGAAATGTTTTATGACATTTATCAATGAAGTGGAAAATCAGTTAGAGAGGAAGGTGAAAAATCTAAGAACCGATCGAGGACGTGAATATCTATCTGATCAGTTTAAAGAACTGTGTGATGAAAATGGGATAGTAAGGCAACTTAAAATTCCTAGAACACCACAACAGAATGGTGTGGCTGAAAGGAGGAATAGAACACTCCTAGAAATGGTTAGGTCTATGATGGCACAAGCAAATCTTCCAATATCTTATTGGGGAGATGCCTTGTTAACCGCCTGTTATATACTTAACCGAGTACCCACAAAGACTATTCCATCAACTCCTTATGAACTATGGACAGGTAGGAAACCTAATCTGTCATACTTGCGACCTTGGGGGTCGGCAGGCTATGTTCATGATCTATCTCATAAGTATGGGAAGTTAGGTCCAAGAGGTAAGAAGTGTATCTTTATTAGATACCCAGATCACTCTAAAGGATATGTGTTTATTGGTGAACATAATGATGGGGGTCTTACTGAAATTGAGTCACGAGATGTTACATTCTTAGAGAATGATTTTCCTAGCAGAGGTGAGGTTGACAGAAATTCCATTTTATGTGAATTAAATGAGATTCAGGAAGATGATATGCAAACAAATGTGACACCTGATGAGGTAACACATACTCAAGAATTAGAGACGGACACTCCTCTAAATCTTGAGACGGAAGAAACCATTGCATCATCTAGTAATCCTATTTCTCAAGATTCTCAACTTAAGAGAAGTGCTAGAGGTTTAGTTCCTCGTCGCCGATTTGAAATCGAAGGAGAAGTCTTTATGATAACTCCACAAGACGAAGAAGAACCTCGAACAGTTAATGAAGCACTCTCATGTCCCGCTAAGAATGAATGGAGGAAAGCAATGGAAGAAGAATTGGAGTCGATGAAGAAAAACCAGGTATGGGAACCGGTTGATCTCCCGAAAGGACGTAAGGCAATTGGGAATAAATGGGTTCTCAAAATAAAGAGGAAACCTGACAATTCCATTGACAGGTATAAAGCTCGCTTGGTAGCGAAAGGCTATACTCAACGGGAAGGAATAGATTTTAAGGAAACTTTTTCTCCTGTTGTTAGATTTACCTCAATACGTCTTATTTTAGCTATAGTGGCGCATCTCGATCTGGAGTTGCACCAAATGGATGTTAAAACTGCATTTCTAAATGGAGATTTAGATGAGGTAATTTTCATGGAACAACCCTCGGGTTTCATTGCAAAAGATCAAGAGAATAAAGTATGTAGATTGTTGAAATCAATCTATGGTCTTAAGCAAGCCTCGAGACAGTGGAATTTGAGATTTCATGAAGTTATCTCGTCAAATGGATTTGAGATGATAAGTGAAGACCACTGTGTTTATATTAAACGTTCCAAGAAGAGTTTCATGATTTTATCTCTATATGTGGATGACATTCTATTAGCTGGGAATGATAAAGAGTTTATTCAAGCTAACAAGGAGTGGCTAGCTTCTCAATTCGATATGAAAGATATGGGAGAAGCAAATTATATTCTTGGTGTTAAGATTCATAGAGATAGGTCTTAAAGACTATTATCTTTATCTCAAGAACCTTACATCATGAATGTACTTGAGCGCTTTGGTATGACTACGTGCAATGCCATTGACACTCCTGTAGCAAAGGGAATAAACTTAACTCTCGACATGTGTCCTAGTACTACAGAAGAAAAACAGAAAATGTCAACAGTACCATATTCTAGTGCCATTGCCAGTCTTATGTATGTTATGATGTGTACGAGACCAGACATTTGTTATGCAATAGGTTTAGTTAGTCGTTTTCAATCGAAACCGGGATAAGAGCATTGGAAAGCTGTGAAAAGGATATTGAGATACCTAAAAGGCACCAAAGATCATGCCTTATGCTTTCGAGGAGATAGATTACGCCTAGAAGGATATACAGACGCTGATTGGGCTGGTGATATAGATGGGCGTAAATCCACTTCAGGTTATGTATTCTTGCTAAATAATTGCACAATCTCATGGAGTAGCAAGAAACAAACCTGTGTAGCTTTGTCAACGATGGAAGCTGAGTTTGTAGCTTGCTCAGCTGCGGTTCAGGAGGCTGTTTGGTTAAAAAGGTTCTTTGAACATTTAGGATTCTCTGGTGATAGTGGGAGTCCAATAACAATATACTGTGATAGTCAAGCTGCAATGGCTCATGTGAAAGATCCAAAATATCACAGCAAGACCAAACACATTGATATAAAGTATAACTTCGTTAGAGATATAATTGCACAAAAGGATGTTACTTTGCAATATATACCCACACACAATATGCTTGCTGATCCATTCACAAAAGCTATCCCAAGGGATGTATTCATGGATCATGTTAGATCTATAGGATTAAGCAAGATATAATGTATGAATTATTGCTAGTTTATGTGCATTCATGTATATATTTCCATTAGTATGTTTATTTAACTGTTTATTTTAATGATATCATGTTTGATATGTATTATATATATTGCGTGTGATTTTGTAAGTATGTATGTCCTATAGACTGAGATTGGCCCTGTCACACGGGCAATCGCCTTTGGCATAAGAAGTGCGCAAAGATGAGACTAACTCATAGCAGTGAAGAACCCTTAAGATAACTTGAGTTAAAGATAGTCGCCTTAACTAAGTGTTAAGATGAGATCATAAACATGGATAAGCCATGTTAAACTTATATTATGATCGAAGTAGAATCCCACTATCTACTTAGTCTATAATAGCCAGATATGAATTGCTTGATTGATTTCATAGAAGGGTTGATCGATCGAAGAATTCATCTTAGGCAACGAGGCTTGTCTAATTATATATCTGTATGGTATTTGTAAAATTGTGACATACAATTTGAGATATATGAATAATACCATAACACGTGTGTCATACCACGTGTGCTTTCGACCAAAAGGAAGTGAAGAATTGATCCCTGTTTCTTCACTGTGTGATACCTTTGATTTGTGCCCTTATTACTTTTGACTATATCTTGATATTTTGATTAGGTGTATGCTACTTTGAACACATTACCAATGATCATGAGTGATTCCGTCTAATGGGGTATGTTTGGGAAAGCAACCTAATCAATATAAAAGGATATAAGTGTAAAGGGAAGACTAGAATTGTGTATCAAATGTGTGCTTGCAGGTTAACCGATCATGTAAGTCAATACGGACTATAACATGATAGTGAGACACATAAACAAAATGACAGTGAACTCTTTTTCACATAGAAGTTGTGATATAAATTTGAAGGGGTCAGAGTTACTGTAATATGATACAACATATTGTTAGTCTGGGGTACTACAAGATACGTAAGGAATGAGATTTCATTTGAGCAACTATGTACCCTAACAGGTTAATAGTAACATATGCTCGTATGCTTGTCGGTCGCACGACCTATTTGTCAAGTATGATGAATTATTGTAGTAGTGTGTATATGAGAAAATTTTGAGAAAATTTTGATGTATGGGACTTTGTGATGCACGTACCTAATAGTACGATGGTAACCCCATCATGTGCGAGTGGGAGAATGAAAGAAATAAAATAAGATAAATATTATTTTATTCCATGTCATCCATGATGGGGTAACATGAACGCACTCTAGGAAGTTAGTCAGGAAGTTACAATGGTAACTTGCCCACTAAGAGAGATGGGGATAGTGGAGATAATGGAGATAGTGGAGTGATGGTTTATTATCAGTTAATAAACCAACACTCCTATCCCTCTATAAATAGGAGTCTGCTTCTCCTCTCCAGACACAACAAACACTACAACAAAAATCAATCTCTTTTCTTATACACTTAAAATTTGTGGTGAACCTGAAACAAATGAGCATTTATTCTTTCTTTGCCCCCCAGCTTGAGCCACTTGGTTTGCAACTCCTTGGGGTTATAAAACCTCTATTGATCATAACATTAATATGGATCAATGGATACAAAATCTTATTGATAATAGAGAAAAAACCCAAGTTGAGATGGCAATTTATACCCTTTGGTTCATATGGAAAGCAAGAAATAAAAAAATCTTTGAAAATGTTGAAATCTGCCCCTTATCAACAATACAAAAGTCATATCTTGCCTATGATGAATACAATATAAATGAAAAACGAGATTCTGAGGCAACAACACCTGAATTACCACAAGGAAAAAAAGAAAGTCAAGGAAAAAAACCTATTAAATACTCCTATACCAGGAAAGTCAATAACTCTAAACCTATTAACTTCATTTCAGTAGATGCATCTTATGATAAGCACACTAATAACTCAGCTATTGCTTTCTTATTCAGTGATTCACAGGGCCAATTTTTGAAAGGAAAATCTCTGAACTTCATCGCAAAATCTCCTGAAGAAGCTGAGGCTGTTGGTATAAGAGAGGCTATTAATGAAGCAGCCTTACAACCTTCCACTCATTTTGTTCTAAAGAATGACTGCCAATCACTAATGAAGCCGCTTATGGAGTGTAAACAGTTTGAAAATCGTCATTTACATCACATTTATGAAGATATTCAAAGAGTTTCTAGCACCCTAAGCATGGATTTCCTCTTTGTTCCTCGGAAATTCAATCAAGCCGCCGACTGGATTGCGAAGAAGGCTAACTCCAACAACCTTCCTCACGATTGGGTGTCTTCACCCCCCATTTTACTTGTAAAATTGTTTGTTAGTGACTTCTCTTCTATTGGTATTGGCTAGATACATTCTAAACTTATTGTAACTTATTGTCACATTTTACTTTAATTTAAATTATGTTTCAACCGTAAAAAAAAAACAACAAATTCTCAGACTCTTAGGTGGTGAAAACAAAGAGCCTAATTCTAGTAATTAAGTTCACGATCAGAAAGCAAGAATTCAGAAAGCAAGAATTCAGAAATCAATCCGCTGCGTAAGAAGGTTTGTCTAAAAACTTTACTATTTAATTAATAGGTAACATAAGTAATGAAAGACTAAATGGAAAATGCAATTAAATACTAAAATGCAAGTAAATAAATGTGAAACACAAGTATGAGAAGGTAGCACTTGAGAACGCAAGGGATCCTCTTAATCCTATATCATAACCTATGCTGTTTAATGGTTAAATTGGTCAATTACAATGGTCAGGATTCTAAATTCCTTATACCCCCGTCAGGGTGGACTATAAGGCTATCCTAGAGTGTCACTAGTCTCGGAAGGGTAAATATGATCCACTTTTACCTCATTGGCCCTAAAATTAGCTAAGTTCGTCAGAATCAATAGCTTCTATTTTAGATTGAATAAATATTTCCGTACCTAAACCCTCCGTCAAGATGATCACACGCCACATATGTGGAATAGCCTAGATACTAACACCTGTTCTTAGTTAGCTACTCCAAAAACAGTAAATAATCTCAATTTATCGAAAAGAGTAAAAGACCCAATTTAATTTAATTTAACAGAAACCCAAATTCAGACATGAAATTCAATAGAATTGAGATTCACCCATAAAGCATTCTCAAGTACTATAATGGAATTAGCTCATAATAATTGAAAAGAAAACTAATTTAAAAGAAATAAGACTCATATTGTTTTACAGAAATAAAAATACAGAGAAACCTAATTTCAGAATTGGTTTGGCTGCGAATTGGATATATAGACAGTCTCCAGCTCCTAGCTTCTTCTTTTCCTTGTTTCTGCTTCTTCTCTGGACACTCTCTTCAAATGATGAATTGAATTGAAGAATAAAATGAGAGGTCTTTTACTCTCTCTCTAAGGATTTGTAAATTGAAGAAAATATGAGAGGTAAGAAATAATGAGGTCAAAAGCTCCTTTTATAAGCTCAAATTCGGAATGTGCTTTTAATTAGGGTTTAAGTGAACAATAAAAAGTCCAAGTCCACTAATCAAGCCCAAATCCCGTATTTGCTGCTCCACCTCCACTAAAACGGCTTTTCCCGCTTCGTTATAACTCTGATTGACTTGATTCCAGTTGCTAAATTTCCGTAACTCGATAAGGAATGTTTTCTCTTCAAAGGTCAGCGGCTAAATCATCTCTTAAGCGCCTTAAAAATCAGCAATCTTTGGCCTGTTTTCCAGATTTGCAGCTCTAAAATCAAAATCTTTCGGGATTTATCTTCAAGTCTTGACTCCATATCACGATCTTTGACTTTCTTCTCGGATTCATCTCCTAGCTAATATTCAAAACCTACAAACTTTTCACTAAAATACACAAGATTACGCGCAAAAGTTTAATAAATCAAAAATACTAGAAATAAAAGAGGAAAATCGGATTATTGCATATTTAGCCCAAAAGTCTATTAAATTAATCAAATAAATACCAAAAACGATGTCTCCCAAGGGCATAAAATTAGAACATTTAGGGAGACATCAAGACCCCCAACTCAAACCTTTGTCGTCCCGACAAAGCAAAACTAAAAACAAGGGGAATGAAGTAGATGCAAGAGAAAATAGAAGCTATCAAATAGACCCTAAAGCAATTCTTAAAATAAATCTCATATAGCAAAAATTAAGAACTAACATACACATACACTAATCATGCAACATCAAACACAAATAACTTCAATCATAAATTAACTTTGCAATGCTAGAAGGTTACACTTGTACTTATCTCATTATGATGGCTATAGTTTGTTCCTCGATCCTTACTCGCTTTGAACGCTCCACTTAGTATACAACCTATTAACTTACCATGAACCTAGGAATCACGAGGACTTTACGGTTTTAGCATAGGCTTAGGGACGGTGTGGTATGTATATTTGGTAAATTTGAAGTGGGCTTTTGGCTCTCTCTTCACTTACCATCAACAACTGTCCACGAGCTTGAGTTTACACTTATATAATGTTCTCACTCAACCCATTTGACGCGATAATGTTGCGTCCCCATGTCAACCCAATTAATCTAAGATGATTTTTCAAAATATTCCACTTTGCAGGTTTATTTTATTCTTTCTTTCTTTTTATTTTATTTTTTATTTCTTTTCTTCTTTTTTTTGTACAAGATACCCATGACCATCCTTTTGATGTGAAAGGTCATGTCTCTTATAATTTTTTTTTCTCTTTGTCTTTTTTTTCTTTTTTTTTTTCAAATCCCGGCAAAGGGTTACAAATAATAATATCATCTTTATTTTGTGCCTCAATACAAACACATCATTTCCCACCCAATGAAATTTCCCAAATGTGGACCCTCCACCCCAAACTCAAGCTCGAGACAGGTCTCAGGAATGTGATTCAAGTGCGGGCCATTTGGTCATGCCTAATAATCTAAGGGATAATGGGCTTATATCATGGCTACAAAAGAAAGGCTTAAGGCTCAAAATTGGGCTAAGACGGATAATATTCATATCAGGGATAGCAAGCTAAAAGGCTTCAAATGGCTAACAAAGAACTGCCCCTATCATTTTCCTAACTACATGGTTCGTCTCTAGTTCATATCTAAGTGGGTTCTCTACTAATTTAGATCTCACGTTCTACAAACCAAACATTTTCCTTAAGTACAAGCTTACTTCTTTTGCATTGTTCATTAATTTTTCCTATTCATTATCTATGTTTGCATGCAATTAAAGTGCGTTTTATGTTATTCTCTAAAGTCCACTATCTACTATCATAGATTCATCAAAAGTATGCTTAAAAGGAACATTTAAAATCTTCTACAGTCAAACGCAACTCCTAATTAATTTATTGAAAGCAATTAAAAACAAATAAACACATAAAAACTGGGATGAGGCAACGAACCCCACCCCAAACTCAAAAATGAGTCGTGTCCCCACGACTCGAAAAGACTCAATAAAGCAATTAAACTAATATACACTAAATGAGAAAAGGATTGGAAAACATATCTGGATCGACACTAGGCCGATTACGTGCAGTCTCATGTTAGGGTTTTGAATACTACTTCATCAAGTTTTAAAGATCATTTAATTGTTGCATCCATCTTGAATAAAGTGTTCTTCATTACCTCGAACTCTTTTGCCATATTTTCCAAATCTTCATCATTTCCTATCTCTCTAAATCATCATCTCTTCTACGAAAACATTTCCTCAACACCCAACTTTCTATCTTCATCATGTTCTTCGTACCTTTTCCAACCTTCATGGTCATCTTTGATGACCCCAAACTCAATTTTTCACCTACTTAAAGATTACTTGCAAAATATATAATATTAATAGGCTCAAACAATTCACAATTCCTCCGCTAAATAACTAAAATAAATCTTAATTCCCAACTGGTAATAGAAAGAAAATAAGAGTTCTAGCTATTTTACCGGATTGGCCATGGAATTTATGATGATTTGATACCTTGCACTTGCACTTGCAATCTCCAAACTTCAAAGTACCAAACCTATTGATGAAATTTGTGTTGCTTGATATTGTTGAAAGTGGAACAGTAGTGGAATTGGTGATTTATTTGAGATGGGTATTTAATATCTATGGTTTTGGAAGGTTTAAAGGATATAATTTAAGCTTTGGTGAAGAAATTTTTGGATTAAATCTTGAATTTCTTGGTGTTTTTGGAAAGATTTGTGATTGATTATATGTTTGGATGATGTTTAGAGCGATGGATTGGTGATATTTTGGTGTTTTGATGATGAAATTTGAGTGTTTTTGGAGCTTTGGTTCGTCATCAATGGTGTTAAGTGGAGACGCAACCACGAGACGCAACTAATGGCGGGCCTCAAAACGCTGGGTCAGAAACTTTTAGCTGTTAATACGAAATTTTTGACTTCACCATTGGATAGAGATCGAAAAGTTATGTGGTTTAGGCTCAAGAAAAAGTTAATTCCGACCTCCGAGCGTCAAGCTATGATCTTCCGAAGTTTTGATACCTGGGGTACAGCACCAAAAACGGGTCCCCGCATTTTACAAACCGGGTACCCGGTTTCTACTGTGTTGGAACCCAAAATTTTCATTCTTTTTCGTTCTAACTACCCCAAACTCGTGACCTTCACTCCTGTAATCATCAAAAACACCAACCTTCCTCATTTCTTACAAATAAACACTAAATCAATAACCATTACACTAATTTACACTAAGAATTTAAAAGACATGAAAGCAATTTAAAACTTGGGTTGTCTCCAAAGAAGCACTTTTGTTTATTACGTCTTTAAGTTCGACGTGTTACCTTCCATGAAGATGGTATTGAGGCCCTTGCGGTGTTCCTTCGCTTAAACTCGCCTCTTCCTTGATGTAAAAGCTTAAGAACCTTCCCCCTTATAATATTATTCAATCGATCTCTGAAAGGGGGTGGGTAAGTACTTCGTTTCGCCTTCTTACTTTCACGACGAAACTCATTTTCCACCACATTAGAGTAGATAACCGTTCTCAATGGTATAAGATCATTTTTATTCCTTGTTTCAATCTCGGATTCATCTTTAAAATGTGGTGGGTAGGTGCTCCTCCTTGCCGTTTTGCTCTCGCGGTGTGGCACCTTGCTTGTATAACACATATTGATCATTTGTGGTAGTGGAGGTGATTCTGATTTTTCATCTCTTATAATGATTCGTGGGGGAGATGGTGATTGGTGAACTTTTTGTGGCGGATATTCAATTTCTATTTTATCTTTAACCTTTAATTCTTCAATTGATTCTCCAACCATTTCACATTCGTCTTCACTTTCAACCCAATCTTCCACTATTACCTCATAATACTCTTTCTTTGGATTTTCTATAACCTTGATCTCCACCTCTTCTTGTTTGCGTTCTATATCTTGATCATGTGTATACACCTTAGGAATAGCAATCTCTGTGTTAACTTCTAGGATTCGCGTTGCTACTCCTTCTTCCACCATGCTAACAAGATCCTCAACCACATGGTTGTCTTCATTTATAATCGGCACGGTGTTCATATCACTAGAACTAATACCTTCCTTCAACACCTCCTCCTCAACTACTTCTTCCGGTTGATCTCTTCCATCTTCATAATACTTGATACTATTGGCAAAATGCTGAGAATTAATTACGGATTCCATTTCGTCTAGCTTCTTTTGCAGTCTTTGCAAGCGGGAATTTCTTTCATCTGTTAACTTCAGTGATTGTTCATATAAGCTCACGAGTTCTTTAAGTGATCTATCTAATTGGGAAATTTGTGGTGAAGGTGGAGGTTGTTGAATGTTTTCAACCCGGTGGTTGTTCCATTCATGCCCGTGTTGATAGTGATATGATAGCTGTTGTTGATTGTTCTCGATCCATTGATTGTTCCATCCTTGCTCTTGCGGGTATTGATATGGTTGTTGGTAAGAATTTATACCCCATTGTTGTTGTCCCGAAGAGTCTTCCCAATAGTCAAATGGACCAGGATTTGGGTAATGTTCTCTATACATCTTTAATTAAATTTCTTGATCATTACCTGAATAAAGCACCTGTAAAAACAAAACAAACACAAGCGTAAAACTGAAAATAAAAATGCAACTATCACTAAAGTATAAACACCGTGGTCACACGCTACCGTCCCCGGCAGCGGCGCCAAAAACTTGGTGGTCCTTTGTGTGTTCTAAAATAAATGCAAAAGTAATCGAACCACAACCGCAAGTGTACGGTTGTCCCAAGTAGTAATAAGTGATTCTAGGATCGTTCGCAGGGATGGTTTGGTTAACTACAATGCTTATCAAATAATGAATGGTTGCACTTATGAAAGCAAGTAAAGATAATATGATTGATTGTTTGTTTTTATTAATTCTAAGTAATGAAAGACTAAATGGAAAATGCAATTAAATACTAAAATGCAAGTAAATAAATGTGAAACGCAAGTATGAGAAGGTAGCACTTGAGAACGCAAGGGATCCTCCTAATCCTATATCATAACCTATGCTGTTTAAGGGTTAAATTGGTCAATTACAATGGTCGGGATTCTAAATTCCTTATACCACCGTCAGGGTGGACTATAAGGCTATCCTAGAGTGTCACTAGTCCCGTCAGGGTAAATATGATCCACTTTTAGATGTTTAAGAATTTTACCTCATTGGCCCTAAAATTAGCTAAGTTCGTCAGAATCAATAGCTTCTATTTTAGATTGAATAAATATTTCCGTACCTAAACCCTCCGTCAGGATGATCCACACGCCACATATGTGGAATAGCCTAGATACTAACACCTGTTCTTAGTTAGCTACTCCAAAAACAGTAAATAATCTCAATTTATCGAAAAGAGTAAAAGACCCAATTTAATTTAACAGAATCTCAAATTGAGACATGAAATTCAATAGAATTGAGATTCACCCTTAAAGCATTCTCAAGTACTATAATGGAATTAGCTCATAATAATTGAAAAGAAAACTAATTTAAAAGAAATAAGACTCATATTGTTTTACAGAAATAAAAATAAAGAGAAACCTAATTTCAGAATTGGTTTGGCTGCGAATTGGAGATATAGACAGTCTACAGCTCCAAGCTTCTTCTTTTCCTTGTTTCGGCTTCTTCTCTGGACACTATCTTCAAAGGATGAATTGAATTGAAGAATAAAATGAGAGGTCTTTGACTCTCTCTCTAAGGATTTGTAAATTGAAGAAAATATGAGAGGTAAGAAATAATGAGGTCAAAAGCTCCTTTTATAAGCTCAAATTCGGAATGAGCTTTTAAAGGGTTTAAGTGAATAATAAAAAGTCCAAGTTCACTAATCAAGCCCAAATCCCGTAACTGCTGCACCACATCCACTAAAACGGGGTTTCCCGCTTCGTTATAACTCCGATTGACTTGATTCCAGTTGCTAAATTTCCGTAACTCGATAAGGAATGTTTTCTCTTCAATGGTCAGCGGCTAAATCATCTCTTAAGCGCCTTGAAATCAGCAATCCTTGGCCTGTTTTCCAGATTTGCAACTCTAAAATAAAATTCTTTCGGGATTTAACTTCAAGTCTTGACTCCATATCACGATCTTTGACTTTATTCTCGGATTCCTCTCCTAGCTAATATTCAAAACCTACAAACTTTTCACTAAAATACACAAGATTACGCGCAAAAGTTTAATAAATCAAAAATACTAGAAATAAAAGAGGAAAATCGAATTATTGCATATTAGCCCAAAAGTCTATCAAATTAATCAAATAAACACAAAAAATGATGTCTCCCAAGGGCATAAAATTAGAACATTTAGGGAGACATAAGTGCTGGACGTGTTTCTTTTTGTAACTTTCTGCCTTGAACCCGAGTCCACTACCCGAGGCCACGTGTTCTCTTGGCGCCGGCATACCGGCGGTGTTCACCGACATGCCGGTACGCTGTTCTTCGCAAATTCGCGCTCCGTCAAAATACCTGTGTCGAGCAACACGTGGGCACGTGTTTTCCTTCTGGCCGGCATACCGGAGATCTGGCCGGCATACCGGTGCGACTATTCAGTTTTTCCTACCTCTCGGCAAACAACCCGAGCCATGGACCCGTGGGCACGTGTTTCTGCTCCACCGGCATGCCGGTGGTCTGACCGGCTAGCCAGCCAGTGCAGCATATTTTTCCCTCTTTCGTCCCTCAGCACCCCAAAATCAATTCCTGCACAATCAACACACTACCTTTCTCATTTCTTTTAAACGTAGACAGTACGACTCGACATTAAACTTAGAAATATACACTAGGAATTTAAAAACATAAAGCAATAAACTAATATACAAGTAAAATGGCTTTTGTTTAATGTCGTTAAGCTCGACGGTTTACCTCTCGCATCACTTTTTCACATAACCTCCCCAGCAGTGAGTGAGGTTATCAACGTTTTCTATACGGAACTTGCATCCCTTAGATTTTATTACCACCAATTGATCCGAGATAACCTTTTTGACCATGAAAGGTCCTAGCCAAGAACTATTGGTTTTGTGTGCTTTTTGAGGAGGGTCAGGATTTTCATCACGACTTCTTCGCCCACACTGAACTCCTTCTTATTTCTTTTCTTAGGTTCTTTGGGAACCTTTGTAGCACGCACCTTTTCTTTCTTTTTAGCATGGTCAAGGTATGGGTTTCCCTTAGGATATGGAAGATTTTTATTGGGTGGTTTCTTTCTGAGTTCTCTTTCCTCCATTCATATGGCTTCCACACCCTTAGGTGGCTCTTTTTCTTCTTGTTCAATCACATCTATCCGGAAGCACTCCTCGTTGGAGTCCGGAAACTTCATTGATCGGAACACGTTGAACTTCACCTCCTCGTCTTGGATTCTCATAGTCAATTCTCCATTCTCTACATCAATTAAAGTACGCCCCGTGGCTAGAAATGGTCTTCCCAAAATAATGGGGACGTTCCTATCCGCGTTGTAGTCAAGTATAACAAAATCAACTGGAAAAATTAAAGTACCTGCCTTGACGAGGACATTTTTTATTCTTCCCTCTGGATGCACGAGAGATCTATCAGCCATTTGCAAGACCATAAAGGTTGGTCTTGCGTCTCCTATCTTCAACTTTTCAAAAATTGATTTGGGCATAAAATTAATACTCGCTCCCAACTTGCATAAAGCTTTCGCTTTCCACTCATTACCAATAGAAATAGGAATAGTAAAACTCCCAGGATCAAGTAAATTAGGTGGTAACTTACTCTGGCATACCGGCGTTTGTTTGTGAGAGCTTTTTTTAGGAATTTCAAATACTTTGGTACTCCCTTGATAGCCTCTAATAAAGGTATATTGATGTCTCCCTATTTGTTCTAATTATTAGCCCTTTAGAGACATCCTTTTAGGTGAATAAATGACTTATTTTATAGACTTTTAGGCTTATGTGAGCATATTGCACTTTCTCCCCTTGGAAATTAACTATTTGCATTTTCTGAGTTTTTGTGCGTAAATTTGACCGTTTTTAATGCAAAGTTAATCGGTTCTTGAATTTCATGAAAGACAAATCCAAGGAGGAGAAGTGAGAATTAAAGTCTTAGTGTATTTTAGAGTGTTAGGAAATGTTTTTACTCGAATTTCTATTTTTAGAGTGTACTTTCCTATTTCTATTTCTTGAATTATTGATTTATTCTTTTTAAGCATATGCTGTTTAATTATTTATTTAATGTGAAGCTTTAAAAGATATTTGGTAATTACTTAGAGACCAAGTCAAGATAAAGAAGTAAAGGAAAGAATATTTACATGGAAATAAAAAGATTTAGGAGAGATATATGCAAAGAAGGAAAAGATAAAGCTGTCTTATGAATTTGAAATTCCAACCACGTTTCAAAGATAATTCCATAACCAAAGTTTGGCTAGGAATCTGGACGATTAGTATGCACCAATAGAAAGATCTTTCCAAGACAAGCAGTTTCATATAGTGGAACTCTTCAAACGGATAAGTATTGAAAAAGATATGACCAAATCAAATCAGCAGCAGAATCTTACCTTTCCTAGATTTTAGGGTTACGAATTAAAGAGTTCTTGACTTGTCTTCCACTCCAAGTAATTCGACCTAGGGATTGCTAACACCTATAAATACACCTCTTAGACCTCATAATTCAGTACCTCTCACAATTCATTCAATATATACATCCTTAGAGAGAGAGAGAGAGAGAGAGAGAGAGAGAGAGAGAGAGAGAGAGCCAAGAGGCGGAAGCAAGAGCAGAAGCTGGAGAATCCTTTTCCTCCAACAACAGTTCAAGCCAATTCCTCTATCTAGGTTCTTATTTTATTTCTATTATTAGGACATGTATATTATTAATTTCCTTATTGTTTTTACTATGAGCTAAACCTTAATTACTTGAGAATCGTAATGGGATGAACCCTAATTTGTTTAATTCATGTATTTCAATTTGGGATTAGTTTCTAGTTTAATTTGAATTAGGTATTTCATATTGTTTCTTATTTTATATCAATTTCACTATCAATGAATTAGCTAAACGGAGATAGGCCATAGTAATTAAGCTATTCACTTTGGTGGGGAAGTGATCGCCTTGACGGGGGGTTTAATTACTGAACTAGATAATAAACGTAAGGTAGAAATTATTGATCCTGGCGGACTTAGTTAACCTTATAGCCAATTGGGTAAAATAGTATTCATTCGAAAGTGGATTATAATCTCCCTAACGGGGTTTGTAACATCTGAGAATAACTCCTAGGTCCACCCTGACGGGGGCTAGGAGATTATAGAGTCCCGACTAATATAGAAATATCAGTTTTGCCCTTAAAGAAAGCATTAATTAGGTAAGTTAAGGTAATTCCCTAGCGAGACTCAAGTATAGCTCATATCTGCGTCTAGTCCTTTAGTATTTACTTTTAGTTATTTTGTTTCTTTGCGTCTAGTAGTTTAATAACTCGAAACCAAATAAATATCTTTTATATTTTATATTCTATATTTGCAATTACTACTACTTGTTTACTGAACACTTGGGTTATACCAGTCCAATCCCTGAGAACGAATCCGACTTATCGGAGTATTACTTGGACAACCGTACACTTGCGGTATTGTGGTTCCTTTTATTTCAGTACTTAATTTATAAACACACCAGGACCCACCATAATATTGAGCTTACTTACCATATTAATGAATCTTTCATATTCAGCCGTATTTCCTTTCTTCTGAACTCTGGAAGGGAATGGTGGATGAGGGCGGGTTTCCATAATATCTTTCTTCTTTGGCTTTTCCAGAATCTTCTCCACTTCTACCACTTCGTGTTCTTCATCTTTTTCTTCCACCTCCTCTAACGGTTTTTCTTTTCTAGCTACTTCCTTTTCTCTCATAACCTGGAAAGGTGGTGGTGGAAGATTCTTCCCACCTCTGAGTGTGATCGCGTTACAACTTTTATATTGCTTAGGAACCTCCGTATCACTTGGAAGTTGGCCTTGACCTCGAACATTCAAGTTATTGACGATCTTCGATATTTGAGTCTCTAAGATTTTTAACGAAGCGGAATGTGAGTTTAATTTTTCTTCCATCTTGTTTTCTCTCGTGAGGGTGTCCTCCATGAATCGAGATGGCTGGTTTTCGATTTTTTCTGATCTCTTCTCCGCATTGGACATGTATTGCGTTACAGTAAGTGCTAACTCACTTGCGGTAATTTCGCTTCCCATTCTTTCATAACCTTGTTTATAGTATTTATAGGGTCCGGCTTATTAAAGTTGTATTTATTATCATTCCCACTCTTCCATATACACCATAAGAGAGTACCAATCTGTTCCATCATAAATGAATTTCCCATATTTTGTTAGTTTATATTCTCTACTAATCTTACCATCCATATATTTATTATACTAGATAATTGGTTGCAAGTTAGTAGATTAAAAGGTGAAGCAAACCAAGCTGCTCTAGCCCAATCACAATTTTTTTTTTGTCAAAAGTACAATTCTAAATATTACAACATCTAGCTAAGAAATTAAAGGAGCTAATAATCGAGAAATCTTTCCATCCTGATAAGTTGATATTCTTTCTAGCACATTTGGCTAAAGCATCCGCGATGGCATTGTGATCCCTGTTAATATATGAAATCTTCCAAGTTGGAAACGCATTAATCCATCCTCTTATTTCTTCAATGATTGGGTTAAGCTTACAATGTAACCTAACTTGTCTGTGAATACCTTGAACGAGTTCAAGGTTTTCAGAGTAGAAAGAACTACTCTGGATGCCCGTTGATCCCGCCGATCTAAGGGCCAGGAGAAGAGCCCAAGGTTCCCCTTCCAATGTATTGCTTATTCTGCATCTAATTGCTTTCTTGTGCTTGATTATACCTTCAGTATTAACCCCAATAGCTGAGATAGTTGCTGGTTCCCATGGAGATGTAAAAGATGCATCGCTAAACCAAATCATTTCCGCAGTATCCTCGATTGCCGGGTTGTCCCTATTAGTATCATTATCTTTCGTTTTTCTCTTTTGTTGCTTAGCATGTTCGTTTCCCTTATTTCCATCGAACAGTCGTGCGATAATGTTATTTGTGTTCATAGTTATGTTATTCACCGCCCATTCCTTTCTTTCGAAGAAACCCTTCATTCTTTCTTTCCATATATTCCATGACTTGACCATTATTGTAGCCGTTACTTTCCTTTTATCCACCCCATTCATTGCATAACTTGAGATTGTCTTTGTAAATCATTCTGAGAATGAATCAGTCATTTGATGATTAATTTTAATTTGGAGGGATGATTCCGCCCAAGCCTGTATACTAAATGGGCATTTAAGTATAATATGGTCGGTGCCTTCCGTTTCTCCTTCACACCATTCACACGTGCTCTCAATCTTACACTTTCTCTTCTTCAAGTTATGTTTTGAAGGGAGTAAATCTCTACATATTTTCCAACAGAAATTCCTGATTTTTGTCGGAACGTTGGCATTCCAAACAAGATTCCATAATGTGGTATTATTATCTTTTTCTCCAATTGCCGACGATTGCGGCTGACATTTCTCTTCCTCGCTTATTAAAGTATGATGTCCAGATTTCGTTGAGTAAGTTCCATCCTTTGTATAAGCCATATAAGGGTATCATTAGCAACTCTATTAGTAATAGGGACTTTCATAATCTCACTACCATAATTGGGTCGAAAGTCGATTTAATAAGATCAATGTTCCATCCCAGTTTTTGTTTGTCCATAAGATCACTTACCCATTTGATCGCATTATTATTTGTGTTTTCCAACTTGTATTCATTCATTAGCCACTTATGCTCCCATATATCGATAGATATTCCGTCACCAACTTGCCATATCGCGTGTTTTTTAAGTAATTGAATCCCTTTAAATATGCTCGCCCAGCTCCATGATCTTTTATTCTTTAGTTTCGTGTCCCATAAGCTCCCATTTTGTGAATAGCTACCCTTTAGCACTTTATGAACTAGTGAATCGTTATTATTAATAATTCTCCATGCTTGGCCAGCCAGCATAGCCAGGTTCATTTTTTGAAAATCTCAAAACCCAACACCACCAATGCTCTTAGACCTGGCCATCTTTTTCCAATTGACCCAATGTATCATTTTTTATCCTTAGTGTCCCACCAGAAGTTGGCAACGAGTGCAGTCAATTTCTTACACAATGTTTTTGGAAACTCAAAAATAGACATGGCATAATTCGGAATTGCTTGCATTACCGCTTTAATAAGTGTTTCTTTCCCCCCTTCCGAAAGGAGTGAAGCCATCCAACTTTCTGATTTAGCCAAAAGACTATCCTTGATGAAATTTAGATTCTCCATTTTGGATCTTTTTAGTGTCAACGAGAGTCCCAGATATTTCCCAAGGGAGTCCGTAATTCCAATTTTAAGCGAATCTGAGACCTTTTCTTTGACATGATCTGGAGTGTCCTTGCTGAACATGATCATTGACTTTGAAAGATTGACCCTTTGTCCTGATGCTTGACAGTAAACTTGTAGCGTTTCCCTAAATGCTTCAATTTCTTGATCTGAAATTTTAATGAAAAAAAAAGCATCATCAACAAAGAAAAGATGTGTAAGCTTTGGGCACTGTCTAGTAATTGAAATCCCGTTTATATTTCCTTCTCTACATTGATTATCGATTAGACTAACAAGGCTTTCTGTTAGAATAGAAAATAAGAGTGGTGAAAGTGGGTCTCCTTGCCGGATTTATTGTTTTGGATATAACTTTTTAAGTCTTTGTCCATTTATTTTGACTTGCATTGAAACAATAGTAACACAATTCTTAATCCAACTTATCCATTTGTCCGCGAATCCAAGCGCACTCATTGTATCGAAAAGGAACTCCCAGTTAACCTGATCATAAGCCTTTTCCATATCGATTTTGACCGCCGCATAGTGTGTTTTCGATTTTCTATTGGTGTTTAAAAAGTATGATATTTCTTGAGCAATAAGCACATTATCTTGGATGCTTATGCTTTTAATGAATGCCGATTGAGTCTGAGAAATAATATCATTCATAAAAGGCTGTAATCTTAATGCCAGAATCTTGGATATAATTTTATAAAAAAAATTGACACACGCGATAGGTCTGAAATCCTTGATAGTTTCTTGTCTCTCCCCTTTAGGTACCAAGGAGATTATCGTATCATTGAATAGGTTAAGCGGTGTATTATTCGTAAAAAAATCGATAACCATTTTAACTATATCATCTTTTAAAATTCTTGGTAGAATTTTCCTAGGAGTCCGTCTGGCCCTGGCACTTTTGAACCATCCATTACGAACACCGCATTTTCGATTTATTTATAATCTAGTATCTTGGTAAGACTTTCATTCATTTGGAGGGTGACTTTTGATGGTATATATTTCGTGACTTCTTGAATGTTTGTAACCTCCTTCTCTCTAAATAAGTTCGTATAAAAACTTTGTATATAATCTCTAATTTTTTGAACGTTTTCACACCACTCGACTCCGTCACATTTTAGCATTTTAATTATGTTGATTTTCCTGCGATGCATTGTTATGGCAAAAAAATATTGTGTATTTTTATCGCCATGTTTAATATTAAGGTCCCTTGCTCTGTCCGCCCAATACATTTCCTCCTCGTCCCAACATTTTTCGATCGAGCTTTTAATCTCAAGTTCCTTATTCTTATTAATTCCCGACATTTCTTCATCTTGAAGCTTCTCTAATTCTTTATAGAGATTATTAATTCTTTTCCTGATGTTGAAAAATGTGTTTTTGCTCCATCCTTTTAGAGTGAGGCAAGTTGCGTCTCTTTTGTTACATAGATCTTGTATATTTCTAACCAATCCACTCCTGCCCCATTCATTTTCAACCACTTCCCTACATTGGATATGTTCTAACCACCTCGACTCGAAGGTAAAATATTTGTCGTTAATTTCTTTTTGTTGCTCCAGTTGAAGGATCAAAGGTGAGTGATCAGATCCTATAGTCGGTGGAACTATTAAATTGGAGTTCATAAATTTGTTACACCATTCAAGGTTGGCAAGAACTCTATCTAACTTCTCTTTAACATTCTCCCCATCCTTTCTACGGTTTGTCCATGTAAAGAAACACCCTTTACTTGGCATAGCCACCAAATAATTGTTATTGATAAATTCATTGAAACTCAAAATTCTATCAAGAACGGGTTGCGTTTTTCCAATTTTCTCCGAAAATTTTGTTATCTCATTAAAGTCACCAAGAATTAAAGTAGGTCCATTTAGTTTGTTAATCCAATTCGTGATCAAGGACCATGTATCTTTTCTTTTATCTACATCGGTGGGAGCAACAACATTCGAAGAAGAAAAGATAATATCAACCGAGATATTATCTTTCCACATCAAAACCATACCACCGGACATATACGATCTTCCTCCGGGGTCAAGGACATGAAATTTACTAAAGTTATTAAATTGAGAGCATGACCTAAGGTCTTTCCTTCTCAATTTAGACTCACACAAACAAACAAACGATATATTAAACTTATTAACTAACAACTTAAACGCCTTTCTTGTCAAGGGAGCCCTTACACCTTGACAATTCCAAACACATTACAGAATTTTTTAAAACCTATGCCTTCCACAAATCTAAAGCTTAATTCATCTATTATGACCATTTCTGCTAGTGCCCTAGTACAAGCTTCTATAGAAAACACATAAGTACTAACAACATTCTTTCCTTCATCAGTTTATTTAAAATTTAGCAAAGATTGACCATCCTCTGCTGGAGGATAGAAAGGATATTTTGGACACCTTCTAAGTTTAATATGATTATTCATATTAGTTGTACCAGGTTTTCTAGAATTAGCAGCATAAGAATGTTCACAATATTTACAAACTGATCTAATACTACCATCTTCATAAGTAACAACTTCAATATGTTTCCAACAATTAGAGGTTTCTTTTTTTTGCTTTTTTAGGGGCAGGGGGTAAATTAGATGATGTGCGAGTGTTAAGAGTATCATAAGAGTTACCAACAGGTGTTTGATCAACACCTTGAGTGGGTTGTGGTATTGTAAAATCAATGATGGATTCATCAAAGTCCTCCATAATCATTAATCTGCAAAAGCATAAAAAGAAATCAAACATATTAGTTAGTAAAAAATAAAAATAAAAAATGAAAAACAAAAGAAATAAAAACTCAAAATTATTTACATAAACAAATAATCGGAGGAAAAGGAGCATGGATTAAGCAACAGATTAGAGTTTAGAACACCATACCTTAAAGAGGGGTTTTGAAGAACTCAGAAACCCTAGCTCGGCCTTTTATACATCTCCATAAAACCCAGAACTCAATACATCATTAACCAAAGCAGAATAAGTATTAACCATGGTAAGCTCACAAACCGGAGGCTACAAACAATTAATGCGGACCTCGAAGGTTGGTGTAATCCATCGAAATAATTAATGCGGAGTACAAAAGATGCCATGGTGTGATGTAAAGAGACGGTGATGGATGATTGAGAAGGGATGGGTTTCAGATTCATAGCGAAGAGAGAGGCGAAAAGGTAGGGTTTTTTCCCCCTTTTCGTGTAAGAGACAGAGAGAGAGAGGATAGCGTATAAGGGACGAGCGAAATGGGGTGGGTTTTCGTTGACCACCCCATATATACGGTCAAGTATTAAAAAAAAAATAGAGTTGGGCCAAAAGTGCGGGTTGGGTAGGTTATCCGCGGTTTGGGCTTTTCCAAAACCGCAAACCAACCCATATCCACCAAAATCAAATATTAAGGCCCATAGCAAACCATGAAAACCGTGGATCGGTTTTTTCGGGTTGGTTTGGGTCGGATTTGGCCGGTTTTGCGGGTCCGCGGTTTGTCTTGTGCAGCCCTACTATAAATACAACCTCTTCTCATTATAAAATCATCCTTGGCCAAACCTTTAAGCCAAGAGGAAGCTGCAACACAAGAGAAGAAGTCTGGAAGGAGCTGAACACCAATTCATGTCTTCTTCAACCTTTAAATTTGTAATTTCTTTCTTTTATTTCATTAGTATGAATTAATTTACTTTTAGCTTGAGATTTAGCATATATGTATGAACCCTAGTTTTTCTATCTGATTTGTGATACCACGGTATTTAATTGGAATTCATGTTTTATGTTCTGTTTATGTGTTTTGATTTAATGATTGTTTTCCTTGCTAGTGCACGAGTATAAGATTACCTTAATAGTAGTTAGATGATCACCTTAACTGGGTGTCTAATTATTGAAACGCCACATAACGTCTAGAACAAGGTTTAGACCTGACAAATCAACCTAACTAGATAATCATTAGGGTATGTTTTCACCACTATCACCTTGTTTGGAATTGAATTGCTTAGGGCCTTGGTGGCTCTTGATAACCATAGGTTTAGGCTGCCTTATGGTGTGTCCGTAGCCCCCTTAGTCGCTCTCAAGGTCTAAGGTATGGGAATTTAGAATCTTGATTATTTCATATCACTTGATTCACCCTTAAGCGATAGAATAACCAAAACTAGTGGGGATTATTTGCTAATATCTCGAGCTAAACTCTCATACTACTTGCTTCTCTCTTTTATTTAATTTTCTGTCGTTTAATTTAGTAGTTAATTTTCGAGTTCTTAAAAGCAAACAAAAATCTCTTTTCCTTTATTTCTTTGCGTATTTTTTGTTCTAGCTTCCAGTATCTGCACTTGAATATTTTCATAAGTTCTCTCTAACCTTCGTAGTCTCTGAGGAACGAATCTTACTTATTCATTAAACCTTGCATACGTCATGTATACTTACAGAACCGTGATAGGTTAGGGTGTCTATTTTTGCACTTATTTATATCATCTTTTTATCAACCCTAGTTGACACCAAGTTTTTGGCGCCGCTGCCGGGGACTACATCGTTAGTCCTTGTGCATATATCTAGTGCTTTTGTTTCAGTTAGTTATATTTTACGCTTTTGTCTTTTTAGTTTTTGTTTTTACAGATTTTTACAGATGGAGAACCCAAGGAGACTTGATTTACCCATCACGTTTAGAGTGCAACCATGCAGAATCTGCACTCCTGAAAATCCAAGCCGCTAAATTTAGGCCAGATCCAGGGATAATAGCGCAGTTTGAAAATCATGGACAATTTAGCAGTGCTGCACAACAAAATTCGATCCGATATATTCAGAAATTCATGCAGATCTGTGATGCTTTTATCGTAAGAGGAGTTACAAAGGAGCAGATGTATTACGTTATGTTCCAGTTCTTCTTGACTGGAGGTGCAAGCGATTGGTACTTTGCAATCGAGCACTTTCCTTGTTGACTCCTTGGTTACACATGGGATAGAAGATTTATTAGTACCCGTAACTTGTAGTGTAGCTGCATCTCAATTTATCTTTTGGTAGTGGTATCCATTTCAAGTTATCTGTATTATTACCCCCATTTATACTATCAATGACTAAATTGGTTCCAATTTCCTTAGGAGAATGGATAAAAGAATATCAAAAATGAAGAAGAATAGAGTCTATCCCAGATTTGAATTTATTGTTAAATTAGACAAGGCTATAAGACTCTATCTATATATTAACAATGCAAATAATCAAGCTGGAAAATAAACACACAAATCTATATTAATAAGGTCTTTATGTGAACAACTAATTACAAGAAAAGGAGATCATCAGAATTAACAGAAACTTGCTCATTTATCAATTCATTTCAACCCATCACCTAATTAATATTCTACTTACAATTTGTGTCCCACAACAATTAAGAATTACTACTTATCTTTTCACCTAATTAACAGTGAATTGATTAGTGAATGTTAGTCACCTTGAAAGTTTCATCTTTTCTTCATAGAGTTCTAATAGCTCAGGAGCTTCTTTTTCATAACACTTGACATACTTGTTACGAAACTCCTCTTCTGAAATATTTATTAAATAATACAAGCTTATATGTTTTTTGATTAAGCCTTTTGAAAGCAAAAATTTGTACACTGAACACCTCGGAATAATTCTTCTGTTTAAGCTATAACAAATTATACTTGAATTCCACATCAACTTCTCTGAGTTCCAACCCATTTCATTCACAAAATGTCCCATTATTGCATCGATCTTTTCCTCTGATACAGACATACACCATGGATTTATCACAAACGCCTTCATAACTTTATCTTCAGAACAACCCCATCTTTTATAAACTTCCATTTTCTTTTTCCAAGAAGACCCTCTGTGCCCTAATACCACAGTAACCCCTACACAGAAAGTCGATTTCAGAGGATCAATCCCCATTTTCTTCACTTCCTCCACAACTTCTTTAAATGTTTTAGGATTAAAGGTAAAATGTTGTGGCCAGCTTCTCAAAAAACTCTTAACCCAACGCTTAGGTACACCGGTTCTTTCCAGAATTTCAATATTGGAAACCACATTTTGTTCAAAATATTCTAAGAACCTTCTATGGAGACTGATTGTCAGCATTGCATCTTCTGCAGGACGCCTAGGGTGGTTTACAACCCGGAGTTGGTCGATAATATTTTAGTATAATTGTTATTCCGATCCTTAGGGGTCTCCATTGTATTAAAAAAAATAACAAGCTGGTGGGTTTTATTTCTATGACCTATAAAACAACGCCTTTGAATGAAGAAAATAATAAGACCATACACAAATCGGGCCCAAAGATATTTAAAAAACTGTTTACTCAAGCCCAATGTTTTTATTTTAAAGAGAAAAATACAATTTAAGGCTTAAAAATTGTCAACTTTATATTTCAAGTGATAATTAAATAATAATTCTATTAAATTTCTAATTGTAAAGTTTTGGTTTGGTTTTTGACTTTTATACCTTTGGGTAATCTGAAATTTGTTTAATTTTTCCAATGGGTACGGACCCACGAACGCTCGTAACCATTTTACGAAATACACCCTTGATGGGTACAAACCCGTATCGTGTTTCACATTTTTTATTAGTTCATTTTATTAATTGTTATTAAATCATTTGGTAGTTTGTCCATATGGGTACGAACACACCTTGAACAAAATCTATATCGGGACGGACCCAAGTAAACCATTTCACCAGTACACATGACCCAACAAATAACCCACACAAAATAGTGAAACAGGTTGTATCCATCAAGAACAAAAACAACACAAATATGCTGGGTTGTACCCCATTTAGTTAAAAATGGTTATTCACAATTCAAATGGAATGTACCTATTTAGTTAAAAGCAGCTCTTCACAATTCAGATGGGGGTTGTAACCATGACCCAAAAACCAGTGGGCTGACCCAAACACAAAATCAAAACGCCACTATCGTATTAAAAAAAATCGCGTGAAATTGGATCCACGAACGCTGAAGACAATGTGTCCACACACGGTGAAGAGAATGGGTCGACGAACGACAGTGAACACGGCTTCCAGGCGAAGAGGTGGCGAGAGAATGGGCCACGCAGCGGCGACGGTTTTCGTGTTCAGATCCAGCGTTTATCGTGGTTTTATGTTGGAGAATGGGCCACGCAGCGACGACGGTTTTAGTTTATGGTGGTGAAGATTTTGTTGAGGATGGTGGATGGTGTAGATGACGGGGGTGGAGATGGTGGATTGGTGGATTGGTGGATCTGTGAGAATGGTCGGCGATTTGCTTGCTGCGCCAGGAAGGGAGAGGGGTGGGTGGTAGAAAGCAGTAGATTGGGAATGTGAAGAGGGAGGGTGAAGAAGAGGAAGATCAGAGAGGAGATAGTGGTGAGGATGGTGGTGATGTGGGTGGAGATGGTGGATAATGGTGAACATGGTGGTGATGTTGGTGGAGATGACAGTGGTCCACGCAGGGGGATAATTTTCTAGTTCAGAAAGGGGAGAGTGAGAGGGAGAGTGAATTTCCCGTAACCCCAAATGGGTTTCTGATTTGTTTTTTGCTTCTTCACTGTTAATACAAGGAGAAAGAGGGATATTTTGGTAGTTAACCTCCTTCTAGTTGGGCTAGTTAAAATGTAGTTGGGTTGTAGACTTTTACTAGAAACCCAATATGTTTTGGGCAATAAAAATGTATCTGATTTTTTTTAGCAAAATCCTTAAGAAATCGGACTTTCGTCTACCATGAGCCAAAAGTTCGTCCTCCTCAAATCCTTTCCAAAAATATATTTCAAAGCTACCGCATCGAATCCCGCAAAATTTTCGCCCATCCCGAAAATCCATCCTGGAGCTACCACCGAGATGGTATATATAGGGGAACAAGCTTGGTTATCTCAAATCAATGGGTTAGGAATTAGAGTTAGAGGCTCAAATTGTTAATATGAAAGTTGACGAGGTTTGCGGATTTTGACCCATAAGTTGGAATCTCTCGACAAGTTCCACAATCAAGGATGCTATCGAGAGGTATTATACCCAAGTACTTTGTCTTTTTGAGACCAAACAACATTATAGCTTTCTAATTAAATTTGGTAAATCTATTAATATGGAATTAGCTACTTATAGACCCTAGAGTAAGGATGTAAACGAAATAAGTCAAGCCTAATTGATGCTCCGAGAGCTCTGTCTAATATTATACGCAACAAATAAATCAACAACATTTTAAGAATGATACTAGAGATATCCGAACTTTTTAATCGTGATTTAAAAGAAAGAAGAAATTGAGAATGATTCAACAGTAACTAACTTTAATTATCCATAGATCAGATCAACAAACAGAGCCTCACATACTAACTCTTACTACCTCCATTCCATATTAATTGACTCTTTAGAGTTTTTCACACATATTAAGGAATCTAAAAAGTATGTGAAATTTAGTTTAAAATGACTAACATGTCCCTAATTATAAGAGAGAGAAAATTAAATATTTAATTGGTAAGACATTTTAAAAGGAGGGTAAAATAGGAAAAAAAGTCATTTATTTTGCTTTGAAACTTTAAAAGTGACACATATTATGGGATATATTTTTTTGGCTAAAGAGACAATTATTAAGGAATGGAGGTATATCTTACTACATTTAATAAGGAAACTTTCCACCTATACCCAGGGGCGGAGCCAGGAATTTTCGTAAGGGGGGGCCAAGGGGGTTCGGGGGCTAGGCCCCCGAAAAAAATTTTTCCGCCAATATTTGCACTATAAGTCTAAATATCATACAAAAATCATAAAATAGGTCCCTATATTAGGAGAAATTGCTCTAAAGGTCCCTATATTGTGTAAATATTACAATATAGTTTCGATATTAATTTTTCTAATTAATTATGCTATAAATTTCTTTTTTTAATATAAAATAACATATATTTTGTTATAAAAAATAAAAAAATATTATAAATAAAAAAATTTAAAGCTTAATAAAAGAACTTGTAAAAATTAGGGGGGGCCAAATGAAGATTTTTTAGAAATTTAGGGGTCATTTACTAATTTTTTTTTTTTTTTTTTTAGGATAGTTATAGTTTTTTTTTTTCAAAAATCCAGGGGGGGCCATGGACCCCCCTACCATGTGCTTGGCTCCGCCACTGCCTATACCACAATTGTACACCTAGGACTCAGTGTCACCTTGAGAGTTTCATCTTTTCTTCATAGAGTTCTAACAGCTCAGGAGCTTCTTTTTCATAACACTTGACATACTTGTTACAAAACTCCTTTTCTGAAAATTTTATTAATGTAAACACGCTTGAATGTTTTTTGATCAAACCTTTTGAAAGCAAGACTTTGTACACTAAACACCTCGGAATAATTCTTCTATTTAAGCTATAACAAAATATACTTGAATTCCACATCATTTTAGCTGGTTCACAACCCATTTCATTCACAAAATGTCCCATTATTGCATCGATCTTTTCCTCTGATACAGACATACACCATGGATGTATCACAAACGCCTTCATAACTTTATCTTCAGAACAACCCCATCTTTTATAAACTTCCATTTTCTTTTTCCAAGAAGACCTACTGAGCCCTAATACCACATTAACCCCTAAACAGAAAGCCCATTTAAGAGGATCAATTCCCATTTTCTTCACTTCCTCCACAGTTTCTTCAAATACTATAGGATTCGATATCAAACTATTTGGCCGTCTCAAGTAACTCTTGACCCAACGCTCAGGTACACCGGCTTTTTTCAGAATTTCAATGTTGGGAAGCACATTATTTTCAAAACATCCTAAGAACCTTCTACCGCGACTGCGACTGATTGTCAGCATTGCATCTTCTGCAGAACCGAGTAAATTCTTCAAGTAATTGAAAGTTGGTATAATTGTTTTGTCTAGATTTCTTGTAAAAATCTCAGGCGATGCAGCAGCTAGGGTTGCAACGTTAGCTCGGGAAAGACCTTGAGACAGAAGAAATTCAATCTTGGGCAAAAGGGTCTTTTTAGTATTAAACATCAAAGCTCGAGGATAAGTCCTAATTACTTTCAAGACTTGCATTTCACTAAACCCTTGATTTTTTAAGAAAGATATTACCGCATCGGGCTTATCTGATTTATCAAAATTGAGATACTTGGAAACTAAAATCGATCTTTCGAGTGAAAACCCACATTTATTAATAAGGTAATTAATAGCAAAAGAGTGATCTTTTACAGAATCTGAAGTGGGTTTTGGAGAGATTGATGAGGAGAATGACTGAAAAAGAATATGCAGCTCAAGTGTTGATGAAGAAGGTGTTGAAGAATGCTTAAAATTAGGAAACGATTTGCGTATGAGATTAAACATAGATTAAAGTTCTTACCTTCACTTTGCTATTTTTCAGACCCTTTCTTTTGAAGCTGATGATGAAGAGAGCAATCGAACTTTTGAAGCTAGCGTTTGAAATGGGAACTTCTATTCTTCAAACATTTTTGAAGAAGGTATGGTTATGTCAGTGCAGAGTAGGTAATGTCAGTGCCGAGTAGTTAGGAAACTAACAAGCTGCTGGGAGTTTTTTTTTATGTGTAACGTTATTTATTTAAATAATCGGCAATTTGGCCCAATAAGGAAAAGAATTGCAAAACTAACACATGGGCGGTGGCCCAGTTACCGCCCGTCTTAGGTTTGTGATTAAAAGAGAAAGGATGTATGCTAGAAACCGTCCAAAGAAAAACACTTTTGCTGGCTCTTTTCAATCGTATAATCAATAGTACTGTAAAACCTTTATGCAAAACAATGATTCTTTCCTTCTTCAAACACTACTAATTATCCTTTATGAATCATCATATTTGCCTTTTCTGCTTTCTGTCAACAGAAATTAATCAAAGTGATTGAAATAAAAAATGCAGAATCTGAGTCCGTTAATAATTGGGCCACACCCACTCCCTCCACACCGCCGGAATCAACAATTGGTGGGATCCGGTCTTTGTTGGCCGAGAGATATACTGACCCGGGTCATACCCAACCCAGGTGTGTCGTGATTAATGTGATCATGTGTTTCTGCAACTAATACAGAAAATTGCACAGTTGATCCTCCGTTTTGCAAATTGGTGCTAGCCCTTAATTAAGAAACGTAATTATGAACGCCCTTTTGTTTTAATCACTAACCTAAGTAAGAGCGGTGCCCAAATCACCGCCCAAGAAGAGGGGCGGTTATCAGGCTACCGCCCAAGTGTCAGTTCTGCAATTATTTTTCTTCTTGGGCCAAATAGCCAATTATTTATATAACTAAAGTTAAACATAAAAAAAACTCAGCTGCTGGGTTTTATTTCTAGAGTTTTTTATAATAATATACTAGTAGAATAAAAAAGTAATTGTAAAAATATAGCGAAAGCGAAAGTAATTGTAGAACTATACCATTTTGGTAACCCAATCCATAAGTTAGCATGACGGAAAGGGCAGCACGTTCTTTTGTAAGAGATCTCGAGTTCAAAACCCCAATTTATATTTTTTGAGTTTCCCAGCATAAATTAACAATTGATATAACCTAAAATCCATATTAAAAGGCTTTCATATTAGTCACCCCTAAGATTGATTGTTTTTTTATATACTTAATTATATTTATTATTTTATATATCATTTGTTATACTTAATTATATTTATTATTTTATATACTATTTGTTGATTTTTTTATTAAACCGTAAAAGGTCCTATTTTTTTATCTCGCCTTAGGTACCCAAGACTCTTGGGTCAGCCTTGATAATATCTCGCCTTAGTTCTGCAATTACTGGGTATAGGGATGGCAATGGTTCAAATATTAACCGTAACCGATGGATATCTGATCCGATAAAAAATTCGTTAGTGGAACCGACGGTGCATCCATGAGGGTTTGGTTCTCACAAAAGGTAACCGATGGATTATCCGTTAGGATTTGGTCTTCTACAATAATCCGACGGATAATCCGTAATCCGAAATAAAAATATAAATATTAAAATATTAAAATATATATATTATATATAAAAAGATGTTCTATATATGAGATCGATAGTTGGCCTAGTGGTTAGGTTACTCTGCAGAGACCAAGAGGTCCTGATGAGCCCAAAGTGGCTCTCCCATGTATAAAAAAAAAATTCTATTTATGCAAATTTCATACGTATATTAATCAAATATAATTATTTCATACATAAACTAGCTAATTGATTATTATCTATTTTATTACAATATTGCCTAATATCATTTTATGGTCTACTAATAATTTTGTAGCTAATTTTAGAATTTTAAAAATATTTAATAATTTATTTTATATAAATCATTTTAAATGATTATGGATACAGATTAACCGCGGATAAACCGCATCTGTCGCAGATACGGATTTGATAAATAATTCTAAAATCCGATGGTTAATGGATGTGGATTTGGTTATCGTTTTTCTTAATGGATGTGGATATGGTTAAGTAATTTTTAGAGGATATCCGATCCATTTCCATTCCTAACTGGGTATCCGAAATGTTATAATTCTGCAATTACTTCTCCTCGTGGTATGTTTTTGCAATTACTTTTGTATTTTAAGATATTATTAAATAAACTCAACAATAAGTCTATTTTCAGGCTTTATTTTACTAAAATGCTTATACATTACTAATAAATAGGAGACTGTAATTAGAAGTCTTTAGAAATCCTACCTACATAAGAGATATTACTATATAATATAATAATTATTATTCTTTTTTTGTCACAAAATTATTATTCATTAATATATTAGAGTTTAATTGACCAATGTTTAAGGACCGTTTTGAAAGTCTTGGGTACCTAAGGCGAGATAAAAAAAATAGGGCCTTTTACGGTTTAATAAAAAAAAATCAACAAATCGTATATAAAATAATAAATATAATTAAGTATAACAAATCATATATAAAATAATAAATATAATTAAGTATAACAAATCATATATAAAATAATAAATATAATTAAGTATATAAAAAAACAATCAATCTTAGGGTATCTTGTAAGTATGTTAGGGTTTCGAACTCCAGATCTCTTACAAGAAAATGTGATGCCCTTTCCACTGTGCTATAAGATAATTAAGTATGTTAGGGTTTCGAACTCCAGATCTCTTACAAGAAAATGTGATGCCCTTTCCACTGTGCTATCTTGTAGACTGCGTTAAGTAATAAACCATTTCGGTAACTGGGTATCCGAAATGAAGTATAGTTCTGCAATTACTTTTACTTTAGGTATATTTTTACAATTACTTTTTTATTCTAGTATATTATTAAAAAAAACTCTTATTTCTACATGACCTATAAAACAAGAGGAATTACAAATTAGATCCAAATAGCCAAAAACTTATTTTTAAAAGCTTAAAGAGTTAAGAACTTCTTATTAAGTTCTCAGTTAACTTTTTAGTTACATAACATTACTTTCATACAACCTAAGCATCTTTATCTTCATCACGGGTACGCGCGCAACGAGGTTTAACTGGGTACGAACCCATTTACGCCTCACTCGTTTTCACACAGATGTGTGTTGTTTTTTTATTGTATTAAATTTTATTAAGTCCTTAAATGGGCTATCCATGTAAAAGTCTTTATGGGTACACAGACCCATCTCGAACAACAACTAGATGGGGCGGTACCCACCTCGGAAAATAGCAATATGGGGTTGTATCCATCTCAAAAAATAGCAATATGGGGATGTATCCATCTCGAAAAATAGCAATATGGGGTTGTACCCATTGGGGTTGTACACGTTTAGGATGTCAACATGATGTCTCCAGTTACAGTCAAAATAATGACCCACTGAGGCTGTACACAACGAATCATACACTATAAATGGATAACAGATGTGGTGGCGGATCTGAGTCTCTTTTGTGGGGGAGGGGTAGATCTGGCGGAGGTGTCGCCTTTCGTGGTGGTGCAAATGTGCAACGAACGCGGCGGCTTTCGTGGTGGTGAATATTTGCAACGGCGGCGGCGGATTTCGTGATGGTGTCAACGAAAGCGGCAGATTTCTTCGTGGTGCTGGAGATCTTGAGTGGTCACGAACCGGATCTGGTCGGTGTTGATGGAGAATGGCCACCAACAGCGACGGTTATCTCGGTTGTGATAGAGCAGAGGCGACCACGAACGGGATCTCAGTGGTGATGAAGAATGGCCACCAACAGCGGGAGTTATCTTTATAGTGATTGATGAAGGAGAATGGCTACCAGCGGAGGCGGTTAGCTTGGTGGTGATGGAGAAGCGGACGTGCGATGGCCATGAGAGAGAAGAGGGAGAGAAGAGAGAGGGAGCGGAGAGACAAGAGAGAAGAGAGAAGAGAGAAGAGAGAGGGAGTGGAGTGAAATGCAAAACGTAGCATAATGGAGAATGAGATTGGGTTATTAGTTTTCACTGTAATAAAGGTATGGAGGGAGGGCTTTTTAGTCTTTTTGGGTTATTTAGTTCGGTCAGAATTACTAGTTATGGGGTGGGATTTTGTTAGTAAACATAGATGTTTTGGGGGCCTATATTTATAATTCCCCTATAAAACAACGCCTTTGGCTGAAGAAAATAATAAGACCATACACAAATAGGACCCAAAGATATTAAAAAAACGGTTTTTTTTCCAAACATTACTTTATATAAATAACAATTATTACATTTTATCCTATTCCGGAGGGAACAGATTCGTTTCTAATTATTTCAGCTAACCTACTTGGGTACGCGGTTAAACGTGAGACCTTCATGTTACTAGAGAACTTATGTTTGGCTACCCCATCGGCTAAGCTATTCCTATCACGATTAATCCATCAAAATATAGGTTTACAACTTTCAGAAATAAAGTAAATACTCTTAATAATATTACAAATTTTTGGAAAATAAATAAGTTGTCCTCTAATGGAAGCATAATTTGTTGGCTATCATTCTTGATAATAACTCTAGTATCACCCATGTCTCGCGCAACAACAGAATCCATGAGGATTCTAAAATCTTCTGCTTTAATAGGAGATTCTTCTCTTATTTCTCAAGCATTGCATCCGCTACGTTTCCTAGATGATCCCTGCTAACACAAGATATAGCAACTCTATTATTAACACATGTCGCGTCACAATTTATCTTAATAATATTAGGAGGTGGAGGTACCCAAAGTTTTTTATCTAACTGATCCTTAACTTATTATCAGATTCAGGGGCATTCTGGAGCTCTTTTTGGTGGTTATTTGTATCATTCGGTATAGAATTTACATCCTTAGGATAATTAGCATTTTTGTATTCTTCCCATTCTTTCATAGCCTTACTGATTGTTTTTATTGGGTCAAGTGTAGTATGCTTATACTTATTATCATTTCTACTTTTCCATATATACCACAAGACAGTACATATCTATTCTAATATAAAGGATTCTCCTATATTCTGTTTTTTGATATTCTCACATAAACTTGCCATCCAGTTATCCAATCTGCTGGATATTTGGTTGCAAGTATTGATATTAAAAGGAGAGGCAAACCAAGCCACTCTAGCCCATTCACAGTTAAGAAGTAAGTGTTCAGTAGTTTCAACTTCCTTATTACATATATCACAAAGTGGGGTTTTTAATACTTTCTTTTTATGAGTATTCTTATTAGTAGGTAATAGATTTTTGAGCGCTCTCCACATAAAATTTTTAAGCTTAGGAGCTACTCTAAGACCCCAAACTAATTTCCATATTTCAGGGAGTATAGACTGAGAGGAGATAGACCCATTGTCACTTTTTTTAGAGCTTTATTTATCTTTCTCTTCTTTCAGGATTTGGTAACATTTCTTAACCGAGAATTCTCCTCTTATATCCTTATCCCAGTAGGGAATATCTCTCCCACCTGAATAGGGTATGAAATTATTGAGAATTATATAAGATATCTCTGAATGAAACTCTTCCTTAACAATATTTTCATTCCATCTTCTTTCATTATTATACATTAAATCTCTTACCCTTCCGATCCCTCCATTTTTGGGTTTTATAATTTCATCTTTATCACCTATCAAAATATCCTTATATAGGTTGATAGTGTAACCATTACCAACCTTCCATTTTAGATTTATTTTCATGATATCCCTTCCACACATTAGGCTCCTCCAACCCCATGAGGGTGATCACCCAATTTGTGCCTCCAAGAAGTTACATAGTGGGAAGTACTTCCCTTTTAGTACCTTATATAATAAGGGGTCTTGATTATTTATTAAATTTCAAGCCTGTTTACCCAACAGAGACAGGTTCATAAGATGTAAGTCTCTAAAACCTGATCCCCCAGTAAGTTTACTTTTAGTAAGTGATTCCCACTTTCCCCAATGAATTTTCTTTTTGCCATTACTGCCCCACCAGAAATTTGAAATCTGGGAGGATATAATATCACAAACTTTCTTAGGGACCAGGTAAGAAGAGATGAAATAGTTAGGTAAGATTTATATAACAGATTTGATAAGGACCTTTTTATCAGCTACAGAGAGAAATAGATTTTTTCCAATTCTCCATTTTTTGTAAAGTTCTTTCAACCAGCAAATTTAGGTCTTTAAATTTTGATCTTCCCTACTCAATAGGGAGTCCCAAGTAATTACCTAAATTATTAGTAATAGGCATATTCAACCTTCTAGCCATACAATTTTGAAGATATGTAGGTGTATTGGGACTAAACGTGATCCCACATTTATTCAAATTCAACTTTATACATGTAGCATGTCTATATTTATTAATCACATCCATAAAACCCTCAATTTCTTGATTTGTAGCTTTCATGAAGAATATACTATCACCTGCAAAGAGCAGGTGTGTAACACTTGGGGCTAATTTAGATATTTGTATACCTTCCATAATAGTTCTGTCTTTTTTGTTATTAATAAGAATAAATAGTAATTGTGTGACTCTACAAAACAAGAAGGGTGATAAAGGGTCCCCTTGTCGTAAGCCTCGCTGAGGTTTATCTATTTCAACTGGGGACCCATTAATCAAAACTGAATATGAAACTGTACAAACACACCTCATAATTTTACCAATTCGGTTCTCATTGAAATCCATCCTTCTCATAATATCTTGCAGACAATCCCCTTTAACATTTTCGTACGCTTTTTGTATTCCTGCTTTAATAGTCATAAAGTATTTCTTAGTGTATATTCTTTCTTTAATAAAGGTGATAATTTCATGTGCCACCATCGTATTCTCTTGAATGTGCCTTCCTGGTATAAATGTTTATTGACTTTCATCAATCAAAGCACCCATAACAGGTTGCAATCGATTCAAGAGAATTTTTGCAATTATTTTATAAATAAAGTTAGAGCAGCTAATAGGGTGGTAGTGTTTAATATTAGTAGGCTTAGTAATTTTAGAAATAAAAGAGATAAATGTTTTATTCAAGTCTTCAATAGATCCCTCATTATACAAAAAGTTGTTGATAAGTCTGACAACATCTAATTTAATAATATCCCAGTATTTTTATAAAAAAAGGCCCGAATATTCGTCAGGTTTTGTGGTTTTATTGGCTCCCAATTCATTCACAGTTTTTTCAATTTCTTCAATTTCTAATTTTTTATTAAGGCGTTCATTCATATTGCTGCTGACTACAGGCTGAATAAGGTCTAGAATAGGCCCATAATCTCTATTTCCCACTGCTTTAAAAATGTTGTTGAAATCGTCCTTAATTTCCTTATTAATCTCAGAAAAATCCTCAACCCAGTTTCCATCCTCTGTAACAAGTCTAGAGATTTTATTTTGCTTTCTTTTCTCTTTAGTAGAGGAATGGAAGAAAGAGGTATTTTTATCCTCTCTCTTGAGCCAGTTATTTCTAGGTCTAGAGGCCCAGAAGTCCTCCTCCCTTTTCTATAATTCTTCTACCTTTTATATAATATTATTGTATTCCTTCTAGTCTTTAGTATTAGGGTCGTTAAAGATTTCCTCGAGGGTCTTAACATAATAATCTATCATTTTCTTATTGTTGTTAGAATTATTTTTACTCCATTTAGTTAACAGGATACTACATCTCTTAAGTTTATAGGTCAGAGCATCTCTTTGTAAGTTATAGCCACAATTTTTTAGTTTCCACACTTTTTTAAAAATAACAAGACATTCAGCTCCTTCAGTCCAATTATTTTCAATATAAAATCTCCTATCCTTCTTAACATGATTATCTTTCATATATAAACTTTAGGGGGAGTGGTCTGATCCTATAACAGGAAGGAGAGCAACCAAACAACAAGGATGCTATCGAGAGGTATTATACCCAAGTACTTTGTCTTTTTGAAACCAAACAACATTATAGCTTTCTAATTAAATTTGGTAAATCTATTAATATGGAATTAGCTACTTATAGACCCTAGAGTAAGGATGTAAACGAAATAAGTCGAGCCTAATTGATGCTCCGAGAGCTCTGTCTAATATTATAGGCAACAAATAAATCAACAACATTTTAAGAATGATACTAGAGATATCCGAACTTTTTAATCGTGATTTAAAAGAAAGAAGAAATTGAGAATGATTCAACAATAACTAACTTTAATTATCCATAAATCAGATCAACAAACAGAGCCTCACATACTAACTCTTATCTTACTACATTTAATAAGGAAACTTTCCACCTATACCACAATTGTACACCTAGGACTCAGTGTCGCCTTGAGAGTTTCATCTTTTCTTCATAGAGTTCTAACAGCTCAGGAGCTTCTTTTTCATAACACTTGACATACTTGTTACAAAACTCCTTTTCTGAAAATCTCATTAATGTAAACAAGCTTGAATGTTTTTTGATCAAACCTTTTGAAAGCAAAACTTTGTACACTGAACACCTCGGAATAATTCTTCTGTTTAAGCTATAACTAAGTATCTGTGAATTCCACATCAATTTCTCTAGATCCCAACCCATTTCATTCACAAAATGTCCCATTATTGCATCGATCTTTTCCTCTGATACCATCATACACCATGGGTTTATCACAAACGCCTTCATAACTTTATCTTCAGAACAATCCCATCTTTTATAAACTTCCATTTTCTTTTTCCAAGAAGACCTACTGAGCCCTAATACCACATTAACCCCTACATAGAAAGTCGATTTCAGAGGATCAACACCCATTTTCTTCACTTCCTCCACAGCTTCTTTAAATGTTTTAGGATTAAGGATAATACTTTGTGGCCGGCTTCTCAAAAAACTCTTAACCCAACGCTTAGGTACACCAGCTTTTTCCAGAATTTCAATGTTCGGAAGCACATCATGTTCAAAATAACCTACGAAGCCTTTGCCTCCACAGCGACTGATAATCAGCATTGCATCTTCAGCAGAGCCGAATAAATTCTTCAAGTAATTGAAGGAGGGTATAATTGTCCTGTCTAAATTCCTTATAAGAATATCCGGTGATGCAGAAACTGTTGTTGCCAGGTATGCTCGGGAAAGACCTTGAGACAGAAGAAATTCAATCTTGGGCAAAATGGTCTTTTTAGTATTAAACATCAGAGCTTGAGGACATTTCCTAAATAATTTCAAGACTTGTACTTCACTAAACCCTTGATTTTTCAAGAAAGATATTACCGCATCGGGCTTATCTGATTTATCAAAATTGAGATACTTGGAAACTAAAATCGATCTTTCGAGTGAAAACCCACATTTATTAATAGGAAATAATTTAGATTAATTAAGAAACGTTTACAAATACAATAAGATAGGATGTTTGTTCTTAGCCTATTCCCTCTATTACAAAATCCATTTCGAGAAGTTTAAGAAAATGAGGAGTTGGGTTAAGAACCCAATCTTCCTTAAGGGTTGCAAGTCTTCCCTCTTTAGCAATGTGATCCACTGCCTTGTTGAATTTCCTTGATACGAATTGGAAATTTATATCCATGTTGAGAGACAAACTTTGAATATCTTCAAAAATATGTAATAAATGACGATTTTCAAACTTTGTACCCTTCATGAGAGGTCTCATAATGCTAAGACAATCATTTCGCAAAATATAACTTCTAGTGGGAAATTTTGAAGCCTCAAAAAGCGCATTCCTAATACCAACAGCTTCTGCTTCCTCTGGAGAATATGCCATGAACTTCCATGTTTTCGCTCCCAAAAAGTGGCCCTTTTTTCACTAAATACACAAGCAGAAGATGCAATGTTAGTTTTTGATAAGTATGAAGCATCAACATTAAGATAAGTAATAGAATTATTGTTAACTTTCCTGTAAGTGTTTTGTTGTTGTTCCTCATTGTTATGAGTTTTGATAGTATTAGCCTCGGATGTTATAAGAGAAAAGTTTATAAACTCGTCATAGGCTTTATGGGCATTTTTTGCACTTAAAATGGGACAAATAGCTTGATTTTCAAATATATATTTGTTTCTTACTTTCCAAATGTACCACATGAGCCAGATTGCCATCTCAACCTTTGATCTATCTCTTTCATCATTAGGTAGTTTTAACTCAATAAGATTTTGTAGCCAGTGTTGTAAATTACTTGTGTAATCATGTGAAGAGATATTACCAAAGGGAGTTGCAAACCACACGGCTCTAGAACTTGGACAGAAGAATATGAGGTGCTCAATATTTTCAGGTTCATTCCCACAAACCTTGCAAACATTGTTTAAAGCGCATTTTCTATTAAATTTATTTTTTTCAGTAGGTATTGCATCAGATAGGACTCGCCAAATGAAATTTTTCAGCTTTGGTGGAACATTTAAGTTCCAGATTGTATCCCAAAATTTTGGGCAAAGTTTAAATGAAGAAGAGGGCAACAGAATTTCCTGATTATATTTCAAGTCAGTAGCTTTTTTGGTAATGAAGTTATAAGCCTTTCTAGCAGTAATAGTACCTTTCTTATCATGTTTCCAAACAATTGTATCAGGGGCATCTGTAAGACTAATATTTAGGGATTTAACAAGCTTAGCTTTTTCATCCCCTAATGTATTTTTCAAATTTTGTTCCTTCCATTGTTTGTTGTTATCAATAAGAGAATCAACAGTATTAATGGGAAGGTTTTCCGAGTTAATTGGTTTAGGAAAATGGGGAATCCATTCATCCTGCCAAATTTTTACAGTTTTTCCATTTCCCACAATCATTTTTGTATCATTTATATAAAATTCTCTGCCTTTAAGTAAGCTTTTCCAGGCCCAAGAGGGATTATAGCCAATTTTAGCATTTTTGAAGTCTCCATTAGGGAAATATATTCCTTTGAAGACTTTATGGACAAGAGATTGTGTGTTATTATTAAATTTCCAAGCCGAGGAGGCTAATAATGCAGTGTTTAATTGAGTAAAAATTTTAAAATTCATACCACCTTCAGATTTAGGCATTTCCATGTATTTCCAACATATCCAATAGATTTTTTTCTTTCCATTTTCCCCCACCAGAAGGAGGCAATTAAAGAGGAAATCTTTTGACAAATAGATTCAGGGATATTAAATATTGACATAATATATACAGGGATAGATTGAGTAATAGCCTTAATAAGGGTTTCTTTACCAGCCTCTGATAGGAATTTTGCATTCCAGTCCCCCAATTTTTGCATAATTCTTTCAATAAGCCATTCAAGATATTTGGTTTTAGATCTTCCCCAATCTGAGGGTAATCCCAGATAAGATCCAAGATTTGATAAGTGATTCATTTGTAAAATATTTGTTAATTCCGAGGCAACATTTGTGGGGGTGTTTTTGCTAAAAACCACCCCACTTTTATTAAGATTAATGTTTTGACCTGAGGCATAGCTGTACATATTCATAACATCAGTGAATTGATAAATTCATCAATATCTGCTTTTAGCATAAAAAGGCTATCATCAGCGAATAGAATATGTGTAAGAGTAGGGCAATATCTACTAAGTTTTATACCTTGAATGAGACCTTTTTGAATTTTATCATTCATAAGAGAAGTGAGGGCTTGAGTGACAATGCAAAAAAGAAAAGGAGACAAAGGGTCTCCTTATCTTAGGCCCTTAGTAGGATTTTTTAAGTGTATAGGATTCCCATTAAGAAGAATAGAGTAAGTGACAGTTTGTACACACATTTTTATCCAATTAATCCAAGTGTTTGAGAAGCCAAGAGCTTTCATGGTATCAAATAAAAAATCCCACTCTATGCTTTCAAAAGCTTTTGAGATATCAGCTTTTATAATAGCTGAATAATTTTTCGACGTTCTTTTATTTTTTAAATAATGGACAGCCTCATGAGCAATTAAGATGTTATCAGTAATATTCCTATTTCTTATAAAGGCAGATTGTTCTTGAGAGATTATAGAATTCATAAAAGGCTTTAGTCTTTTAACTAAAATAGCTGCTATGATTTTATAAAGAAAATTTGGGAAGCTGATGGGCCTTAATTGGGCTATAGTAGCAGGTGTTTTTACTTTTGGAATAAGTGTTATATAGGTTTTATTGATAGAAGTTAAATCTCCCTTATTCCAAAGAAAGTCTGAAATACATTTCATTAAGTCAAACTTAATAATATCTCAATTTGTTTTGTAAAAACAATCAGTGAAGCCATCAGGGCCAGGAGATTTGTTTTTTTCCTAACTCCCAAACAGCTACCTTTATTTCTTGAATAGAGACAGGAGTTTCAAGAGTTTTATTCATCTCAGAAGTGACAGTAGGTTTAATTTTATGAAGGATAGCTTGGTAATTTATAGGGCCTTTAGTACAGTAGATATTGTTATAGTGGTTTTTTATGTGATTTTCAATATCATCAGCTTTATCCATCCAAATATTGTCATGATTAAGAAGTCTAAGGATTTTATTATGTCTTCTTCTACTTTTTGTAGAGTTGTGGAAGAAAGTAGTTTTTTATCTCCTAGTTTTACCTACTGAATTCTGGACTTTTCTCTCCAGTATAGTTCTTCCTTGTTCCAAAATTTTTCAATTTCAGCAGTGATAAAATTATATTCAATTTTTTGAATCTACTTATACACTTTTTAAACTCAATCTTAATACTTTTTTTTAGGCTTAGTGACTTTTTAGACTCATTGGACATTTGAAGTCCACCTCCAACTAGGGGTGAGCACGGCTCGGTTCGGCTCGGTTTTTGGCTAAAACTGAAACCGAAACCGAATGGTTCGGTTTTTAAGGGTGGTGTTACCGAACCGAACGGTTTTCATCGGTTCGGTTTTGTCGGTTTTCGGTTAAGTATATGTTCGGTTCGGTATATTTTTCGGTTTTCCTTCTTAGTTTTTTATGTAATTATCATTTTGGCAATATTAATTATGCTACACTTATGCTATATTGGTAAATAAAAAGTATGCTGGAGATTTGCTGGTATACCTCATTTTGGGCACAATTGGATGATTTATGAATTAATTATTAATAATTACTAACGTTTAAAAATAGAGACTAAGAAGTTTACCGAAACTTTATGGAGTAGCTTTCTGACATAGAAATATTGCATGATATTCAGTGAGTAGTAGTAGTTGTTATGGTTAAATAAAGAATTGTAAAATCAATAAAATTATTTAAAAAAATGAAGCTATTATAATCAAACTTAAGTTATATATACACATGAGCCATATGAAAGTCTATAAATTTCATGACTTGTCGTAATTATACATGCTTTGTTTTGTTTTTCAGAAGTTGTATAATTAAAGGACAAATCATGCAATAAAAAAATAAAATAAAATCAACCAGATTTTGTTATTAAATTGGTTTAATCTCTTTAAGCAAATAGACGCCTTCAGTATTAAATTGTAAAGTATGGTTTCTTCATTTTCAATCACCCAAAAAGATAAATTGAATATCGTAACTACAATTAAACGATTTCTTAATACCTTCCATTCGAGTGTATGAATTAATATTAGGTAGTATTTAAATTCGAGTGAATATTCGGTTTTTCGGTTCGGTTTAGTATAGAAAAACCGAACCGAACCGATTTTTTCCGGTTTTCTAAAAAGGTTATACCGAACCGAACGGTTTTCTCGGTTTTCGGTTTTTCTCGGTTCGGTTTTTTCGGTTTTTGGGGTCGGTTCGGGTTTTCGGTTTTGTTTTGCTCACCCCTACCTCCAACGATGATGTCGACGGTGGAGCGCTGCAGACGATGGCCGGTGTTTAATGGTTGACGTTGAACAATATCGGTACTCAGTGACTTTTTGAAAATGCGTTCAATGATCATTTTGCTATTTGTTATTTATCTTTATGTGAGTTTTATATTATTTGAGTAATACAAATAATTTGTTTCCTATAATCTTGAACTTATACAATGTATTCGGAAGATGTCAATAGCAAGATGGACTATTCAATCGATTATCCGTCAAATTCGCCGGAAAACAAAAAAGGTAGGACCGATATCCTTTCGGCACTTACCGCGAAGGATGAATAGTCTTGCAGACCATTTAGCCAAACAAGCTAGACATGGAACCAAATGCTGGAAGGAATCATTTATCGACCTCAACCGCTATTTCACCAAAAAGGGTATCAGATGAATGGTCTGTTTTATTGGTGATTTATTTGTCCAAATCTTTTTTCCTCCTTTATTGACGATTAAATATTTTTCTAAGATTCTTTGGATCAATAACATTTTTTTTTACTGATATTATTGAAAGAAAGAAAATAGGTATGCACACCAAAATCTAGATATCATATTGGTTGATAGATTGTTTTTCAATTCAGTGTAAGTTAAAGAAAAACTCCCACATACATATAGTGTATGTGTGCGATAAGGGGATGTTGGTATGGGTCATTAAAATTTCTCTTATTTAGTATCGATTATGTATAAAATTAAAGATTAAAATGAAATATGAATTTACTTTTACGGTCTCAAATATAAGAGGAAATTACAAATAGAATCCCAAATTATCCAAAAGTTATTTTTAAAGTCCTACTTAGTTAGGACTTCTTATTAAGTCCTTAGTTGGATTTTTAGTTACTTAACATTACCTTCTTACCCCTGAGGATAGTTACCTTCGTCATGGGTACGCGCACATCGGGGTTTAACTGGGTACAGACCCATTTTACGCGTAACTTATTTTCATTCAGATGTGTGTATTTTTTTTTTTTTTTAGTGTATTAAATTTTATTAAGTCCTTCAATGGGTTGTCCAGGTAAAAGTCTATACAACAACTAGATGGGTACGTGTACAATAGGAAATACGGTATCATGGGAACGCGTACAATAGGAAATATGATATCATGGGAACGTGTACAATAGAAAATATGGTCTCATGGGAACGTGCACATTGCGAAATACGGTGGAACGGGTACGTGCACAGAAGCAATAGCAAAGGATTTCTAAGTCGCTCATGGGAACGTGCACATTGCCCGATCTAGATGGGGTTGTACACAAATGCGATTTTTGGACTGTGAAGGGGCTGTGCCAAGTGGGGGTTCAACGATTCTGCAAAAGACAACAAATATATTAAATTAAAAAGCACATTCAAAAATAAATAAGAAAACAAAACCTAAATGCATCACCTAAAAGATCTGGATCTAGATCCAGATTTGCTGCAGCAGTTGTGGAGGTGTGCAGCAGTGTCGCTGGATCAGAGCTTTCATGGAGTGCAGCGGCGAGATCCGGCAGCAGCGACAGTGGAGATGCAGCGCTCGAGATGATGCAGTTCGTGTTCGTGTTCAAAGGTCTTGGCAGCAGCAGCAGCAGCCATTGTTGGACTGGATCTCGGAGGCCTCGCTGAAGGAGATGACGCGAGGTTCTGGATCTGGTTCACGCAGCAGCAACAGTGGTGGGAAGTCGCGCAGCAGCAGCAAACTCCGGCAGCACTCTGCCTTGGCGAAGCGCAGCAGCAGTGGCTTTGCAGCAGGGCTTCTGGATCTTGGCACGTGGTGGATTCGCCTCGTCGTGGTGCCCTGTTTCTCGAAGGTCAGCTGGTGGCTATGGCAATGGCTTCTGGATCTGGTGCACGAACGGGATAAGATCTGGTGGTCCTGTAAAGCCCACATCACAGATTCGTATGGTGGTGGTAATTAGGAGGGGGTGCTGTGCTGTGGTGCGGTGCTGTTGTGTGGAAGGGGTGCGGTGGCGTGAGGAGAGAGAAAGATGGGGGAGGGGAGTGAGGATGGGGCGCTCGTGGAGAGAGAATAGGGGATGAAGAAGGAGATAGAATGGGGTGGGAGAACTAAATGGTGGATTGGTTATTCCCGTAACCTATATGGGTTGGGATTTTTCTTTTTTTTTTTGGGTTTCCATTGTTACAGTAGTGAGTAGGGGGGCTTTTTGGGTATTGATGGGGGTTTAGTTGATATGAAACTAGTAGTTAATAGGGAGGCCTTTTATCCATAACCCACATGTTGTTTGGGTTCTTATTTATAATTGCCCCCAAATATAATAAGTATAGGTCATTCAATGAATAATGGTACGAAAAAAATTCAATGGTTAGTCTCTTTTTGTCTCAAAGATAACTTATATTAATGAAAACCAAGTACAGATGCAAGGAGAATACAAAACAACTATCGATACAAAATAACTAATCCCACGTGTGGTGTTAAAGACATTATCAAACCGTGTTGATGCACTACTCCTCGGGGCTTGCCTCTCGAAGTTTTCCCCACCTGTTTCTTGCTCTCATAGGCAATCTGCACAATCTTGTTACATAAATTTGCCCACTTTACAAAAAGGAAAAGACACACATTAAAATTAGATTTAGAAATTACACCAAAGTTATTTGATTCTGGTATTTATGTCTCGTGCTTTATGATAGATTAATTGTACCACGAGACATCATTTTGGGGGTTTATTGGTTTATTTGAGGAATTATTCCCTATTATTTGGCATATTGTCACTTTTAAATCTTTCGTGAGTTAATTGTGTGTTAAGTGTGAAACTTTAAGGTACACGAATAATACGATATCCCGATATGATGAGAAGAAGTCAAGAATTCAAAGCTAACCCCAAGTCACAACGTAAAAATACCAAAAAGTCACTTTGGAAGATCAAGGGCGTTTATTGATAGAACTTGGAAGTCAACTTACGAGAGTCACCACACACATTCAAATAGGATTACGAGAAAGCCCTTTGGTTTTAAGATATTACTTGAATCCAGGGTCGCATGAGAGGTGACAATTTTCAATTTAGAGCTATTATAATGTTTCCGTCGGAGCAATATTAAAGAAGTTACGGCCAAAACAAGACAACAACAGTTTATTACCTTTTCTATATTTTAGGGCTACGAATTTGATTTGGTAAAGGAGTCCAATTTCTTGCCTCCTACTCCAATAAATCTGAATTAGGGCTTCCTAGACTCCTATAAATACACCCTTTAACTATTATAAGCATGTCCTTGCCCATATTTTCCTCCCACAATTAGTCCTTCACTTTTATTCATTATTAGGAGTCATTCCAGAGAAGCAAGTTGAAAGTATGTATCTTTCTTTTACTTTATTTCTTTCTAGTATGAACTAATTTTCCCATAGCTTGGGTTTTGCATATGTATAATCCGTGAATTCTATTTTCTTCTATCTATATTTATTTGGGAGAACTATTTTAAATTGATTCTAGCTGCTTAACCATATATTTGTTTTATGTGTTTTGATTTATTATCTGTCTTAAACCTGATCAATTTAGGGTTGTGCTAATAGTAGTTGGATGGTCACCCAGAAGGGGTGTCTAATTATTGAAACACCACATAAACGTCTAGTGTGCGGTAGTGATCCAGAAGGGCTTGCCTAACTAGATAGTCATTAGGGTTTGATTTAATCACCGATCATTATTTGTAGGCCAGTCTCATCTAAGAACCTAGTGGCATAGGAGCACCTTAGTTAAATCCCCTGGTAATTGTGAGGTCGACACCTCCAGAAGGGGTAGGGAAAAATTTAGAACCGTGACTACTTATCTAAGAGATATTATCACCCTTATTAACTAGTAGAAGAAATAGAAGGATTAGTGCATACTCGCAAAAACTGAGCTATATTTTCTCATCTTATTCTCTCGTATATTATTTAGTATGTTTTTAATTATTAATTACTATTCTATTATGTTAATCCTTACGTATAACACACTAAGTCCCTGAGAACGAATCTGGCTTATCATTAAAACTTGCTTACGACATGTGTTACTTGCAGTGAGTAACGTGTTTAGTCTAGGGTGTTCGTGCATCATTATCCGTATTTATTTATCATATTTTAATCACACCTTAGGCAACACCAGTTATACATGCCATCTAGAAAAATATATACGACTCTAGTAAATATGCATAATTGAATAATACATATTTGTCTTATAGTTAAACTTTAAAATTAGGTTAAATTATTTATGTTCCCATTTTCGGGTATTCAAGTTTTTCACTTCTTCATCAAATAAGTCATTGATATCTTTTTCTTTGATTCCATTTCTACTCAATAAAGATACACCAGATATTTTGTCATACGGGTATGCACCCAATCTAGCTCCACTACACCGATAACATTCAGTGTCAACACTTTGTGACGATTTCTTTTAGTTCATTTCCAATATTTTTCCACTTCGCTATGGTTATTTTTCTTAGTAGTATTCAGACTACTATGAGACCACAAATTATTATTTCCAAAACCTTAACCTCTTTCGGAGTCCAAGTGACCAGATTCAGTACTAAACATATTAAAATATTAATATAGTTTCGTTTCAGGAAATGATTTTTGTAGAAATTAAAAACCGTTCATTCACTTTAGGGAATACAATTCCATTCTCTTTAGGGAATGAAATTTAGCTAAAAGAATATAAATTATGAAATTCCGATACCAAATCGAGTTATAAAAGATTATCCATATATAATCTTACAATCTCAAATTAATTGAATAAAACTTGATTATTCTATTTGAACGTTCACCGGCATAACTCCAGTTTCATGGTTAAATTAAAATTCGCTCCCTTCTGATATATATTTGAAAACGTTGCATTATCTTCTAAAAATGCTTTTTATTTTTCAAAAATACATTTTCATTTACCTCAGGAAATGGTTATAGATAGTGTATACAATGTTTAAACCACTCGCTTATTGCTAACACCCAATTAATTTTCCTAGATATAAAACCAGTTTCATTCACTTCGGGGAATGCAATTTCATTCGTTTTGAGGAACGATAATAATACATTAGAACGTGAATCTTAATTTTAAATTAAGAATGTATTTTTTTCAATTACGCAAAAATATAATACTAATCAGAATATTATTTAATACATAATAACTTGTAAAAATTTACCCGTTCCCAGTTTGTTTCATCCATATATAAAAACCTTTATTGACAAATTTTTTTAGGTGATCAATTTAATCCATAAAAGGAATCCATGGTCTAATAATAATATGAACCACACAATGAGATTAAAATGAATTAATCTCTTATGTGATGCTGACATTATGGAACATCAAGAAATCAAAAATGAAAATGGTACACGAAAATCTCAAACTAGATCCACATAATGTTATTATGGTTGTCCATGTAGGTATGAAGGATCTATACGGCCAATAGTGGTATATGAATCCACAAATTACAACACGAGTTCAACCATGTCCTTGCGACAATCCATGGGACCCCCAGGAGCTTATAGGGACGCAAATTATATCCACACACGACACATCCTTTAAGGACAAAACAGAAAAATGGTATAGGCATAGTGAAACGAGATACGAACATAGGACAACGACATATCTTTTCAAAAGCTATTTGGACTGACTCAGCGGCAGAAGGAGAAGCGATTGTCGTCCTGGAAGCTGCGAAAATGGGACTCTGGAACACAGGAAAAAAACCATTATGTGCTCGAATAACCTTATATTATACAAGGTATTAAGTCGATTCCATATGCGTGGTGGAAAGTTAGACCGTACGTCAAGCGGATTATTCAAATAGCTGGAGAACACCAAAACATGTTCTTCAAACATTTGCTGAGAAGGCTCAACGGAATGGCAGACACAACCGCACGCAAAGGTAGGCAAGCAACATCTAATGAAGAGGGGCAGTTCGCCCTGAAATTTCAATTTACGAGATTAGGTATCGGCTGATAGGTATATGGTCGCATTGTAAGGTTACGATCATCCAAATAATAATAATAATAATACACAGAGAGCGTAATAATTACCACTTAATTACAACTTCAACTTAATTCCCACTTAAGCACAATTTTTAATCTGATTACCATGATACCTTTCAACTTAATAAAACACAAAAAGAAGACCAACAAAAAAACGTGGAAGATAAATACAAAAATATATCATAACTGCACACACTAACACATATACAAAAAACACGCACCACTACTCCACTCTCTACTCTCACGATCTCACTCTCTCTCCCGTTATATTCAATCGGCGATAACCGTACTCAAAAAACCATCTCATCTTCACCATTAACAATAGCATTCAACTGTTACTATTAATTCATCAAATCATCAACATCACTTCAATATAAGTTAAGAAACACTAAAAGCAAAAGAAGAATCAAAGCAAAGAAGATATTGTTCAACAGTTAAAGGTACAACACTGAAACCCTAAGTATGAACGAACACTTATATTTAAAATTTGACATTAGTTGAGCAAATTTGGATTCGATTATGCTTATATTATCTTTATTACTTGAACTTACAACAGTTGTGTGTAACATTTACAACGCTATCTATATTGATGTTAAACGATTAATTTAGTGGAAATATTAGTTGATAATAATGTGTAAATGTTTTGATTAGTTTATAAGAGTGTAATAATAGAGTAATTTATTTATTCTTATGTTGTATATAGAACCATAGTTCATAATGAAGTGTATATACGGTTAATTTTGTGGAATTGTACGATATAGAGTAGAAACGCAGGCGTATGTGTAATTTGAGCATGTGTTTATAAGTAAATGTGTAGATTAATATGATTATTCTGGTTTTGTGTGTTACAGCTACACAAAAAAACAAGATGTGTGTGTAACAGTAACACAAAAAATGCCAGACAGATCATATCATGACACAAAATTACTTAAAACAATTAACTGCAAAATTGTGATAAGATGTAACACATAGTTTGTGTTGCAGTAGTCAAAAATCATATGTGTTAGTCAATTGATATGATTGTAGGGTTTTGCACAGAGTTGATGCTATGGAAATGATAAGTTATGTTTTGTGTGTTATAGATACACACAACAAACCAGTTGTGTGTATATGTAACACATATTTTGTGTTGCAGTAAGTCACAACTCATGTTTCTATGATAGTCGATTTTTATCATTCTATGTGAATTCGTGTGGGATACATAAAGACAAGTATGTTCTCGATGATTTAGTAATCATATTTTGTTTATACTTGTACAGATTTGGAAATGACAAAAGAAGGCAAGACACATGACGAAACCATTAGGCTGCCTCGACTACCAAAAACTCTAAAGGCTGAGAAGAAAAAAACGGGTGCAAAGCGGAAGAGGAAGACCGTTGAAAGACTAAAATATAGGTCTACGTTGTATGGCTTGCATAGATTATCACATTGAAGGCCATGTCCGAAGAATTCATAGAAGGGTGTAGAAACACACCTTTCTACTACCTTTATAAATGGTTATGGTACATGCGTAAAGACTATGGAAAGTGGAAGAAACGTGACATTATGATTAGGGAAATCATAAATGTTACGAGGCGAAAAAGGATGATTTCAAACTTGGAAAAAAACTAGTGAAGTTAGAAGCAAATGAACTAAAATTAATATTCGGAATCGTTGATGGTAACGAGAACATGCCAACTTACACAAATGAGGATTTTGAAGTTGAGTCAAATTGAATGACTCAAAATTTTGCCGTGAATGACAATAAAATATCAACAACACAGATTCAGAAGGCGATAGAGAAGGTGTTGGCGCTGGGGCATGAGCATCCAGGAGCGAAAGCGGACTTTGCAAAGATGATCACGCTCTATGCGTTTTTTTATCAATTTTTCTGTGCACAACTGGTGACGTTGCAAACCGAAAGTATGTAAAAATGGAAGAAGACATATTCAATCTAAGGAATGTTAACTGGAGCGGGGAGATAACAGATTATCTGATGGAATCCGTTAAAGATCGTCACCGAACTGACCCAGAGAAAGTAATAGGATGCGCATCCGTATTCGTGGTAAGTTGTGTTAACTGACGAACACTATTTATTTGTACAAGGGTTAAAAAAACTAACCATTGATATTTTTTTTCACCCATGGTTTTACGAGCATACAAGGATCTCCGTGCCTTGGAAGGATGATAGGTTTCCTAAATGTATAAGATGGAGACACAACAAAAGGCCAACGGGGTTAAAAAAAACGATCGGACAAGCTTCGCGGAATACAGGTGTGTAGTATGTGTGTTGCTGCAATACACAACCCACTGGATTGTGAGTAGTTGCATAAAACAAACCATTGGATTGTGTGTTGCTTCAATACACAAAGAGTCTGCAAAATGATTATTCGACTGTAAAAAAATCTAACAACATCAAAAACAAATCCAAATGTTATCTCAGTTTAGGAGCAAGCTGAAGTTGAAGAGAAATGACAAACAATTCATGAAGGAAGGAACTATGTTCAATAGGGATACCAGGTCGGTGAATGAAGATGAGGTGGGTCCGAGTGAACCGGTGATATCAGACCCACAAGAAAAGGGGGATGAAGAAATTGATGCGGCATTTCTGACAGTAAGCGAAGAATCTAAAATCAAGAAAGAAGAAGAAGGTGACGATGAAGAAGAATCGGGAGAGGATGAAGACGATGATAACGATGACGATGATGATGGTGATAGAGACAATAACAAACGCATGAGAAGAAGAATTGAGAGTGGTAGCAACTTCGAGCTAGGTAATATGCAAAAATTGAATGACTATTTGTTTTAGCAGAGAACGAAAGTAGGGAAAGTTTTGTGTTTAAGCAACACAAAAAATCAGAGTCTTTTTGTGTTCAGTTAACACACAAATGAGTGATGGTGCATTCTGATCAAGGTTGTGTGTTGTATCAACACAAAATTCTGTGAATATTTGTGTTTAGACAACACACAAATGAGTGATGATGCATTCTGATCAAGATTGATGTTGTATCAACACAAAAATCCTCGAATATGTGGGTTGCTTAAACACAAATAAGTAGTCACTTGTGGGTTGAGTAAAAAAAAAATATATGATAGAGAAGTATGAACGAGTTTGTGTGTTATATAAACACAAAAGTTCGTGATGTTTGTGTTGCTTAAACTCAAATATTTGTGATTTTGTGTTGTGTCAACACATAACTCATTGATGGTTTATACTTATCAAGTTTTTGTGTTGTACCAACACAAAAGTACATGATTTTTTAGTTACAATAACGCACAATCTAATAAGAATGGCACGATGAATGGTAGCATGTGTTACAGTAACACAAAAGTTAGAGATTTTTGTGTTGATACAACACAAAATTAAAAGCTTATACCAAAACAGCTTAACAACAACAAACTGACTGAATAAATATGTATTTACAGATGAGGTAGATGATGATGAACGCATAAGAAGGACAAAAAAAGGTAAGGAAGTTGAGAGAAATGTCCGGGATAAAAATAAAAAAAATAAAAAGAAGGGCGAATCATCAGAAGTCGTGGGCCCCGAGCGAGACAACCATCATCTTGTAATGTTTGATGTGATAAAAGATCTTAGGGCAAAGATCCAGAAATCTAAAGCTAAGGCGAAGGACAGAGACGAGGAGATAGAAAAAGTGAAGGCATTGCTCGCCGGTTCATCCTCAAGAACATAGGGAAAAGATATAGGTCGGTTAGAAGAAACGATCAGGAAGAAGGACCAACAAATTAGAGATCTAATGGCGCAGGTGGACAGTTTAAATGCCGAGAAAAAGAAAGACAAGAAAAAGCTCGAGAGATGTGACAGAAAACTGAAGCAATATGAAGTTGAGATGAGGAGCGAGAAAGAAGAAGTGAAAAGGCTGAAACAAGTACTGAAAGCATTGGAAAAGACAACTATCACAAGAGGTATTGATTCGGCAATAAAAATGGGCCAAACAAGCAATGTCCATGCTAAGATTGTGACAGAGAAAGGTAAACACAGAGAGCCGAGAAAGGAGATAGGGGCAGAAAAGGAGACAGGGAAAGAGAAACTGGTCGAGACCGAGGTAGATAAAGATGACGAAATCAAAGACAACAGTACTGAGGATGACGATATTTTCTAAGAAAACCGTGAGAATTTCGAGAAGGCAGGAAAGAGCATACCTAAGAGAAAGAAAATACCGGATGCAACAGAGTCCATCATGTCAGAGGGAAGCACCATTGCAAAGAGAGTCAAACGATCAAAATCGGTGCAAGTAAAGACAACAATGAGAGAAGAAACAGAAAAGAGGAGGGCAGATGAGAGAAAAGAAAACAAAAAGAAGAAAACAGGGGAAAGACAAAGGAAAGAGTTGGAAAATAAGGAAAAGAAATCAATAGAAGAAAAAGAGAAAAAAGAAAAGAAGGAGAGGGAACAGAAAGAAAAAAGGAGAAGGAACAGAAAAAAAATGGAGAAGAAAGAAAAGAAAGATAGGGAACATAAAGAAAAAAAGGAGAGGGAGAAGAAGGAGAAGGAAGAGAAAGAGAAAAAAATAAAGAAATATAAAGAGAAGAAAGAAAAAGACGAGAGGGAGAAATAGGAGAAGAAGGAAAATCTGAGAGGGAGAAGAAGGAAAAATCTGAGAGGGATAAAAAGGATAAGGAAGAGAGGGAGAAAAAGGAGAAGCAAGATAAAGAGAAAAAATGACAGAAGAGATGGAGAATAAAGATAAGAAAGATATTGAGAATAAGGAGAAGGAATATAGGGAGAGGAAGGAAAAAGAAGAGATGGAGAAGAAAGAAAAAGAAAATCGAGAGAAGAAGGAAAAAGTGGACAAGGAGAAGAAGAAAAAAGAAGAGATAGAGAAGAAAGATAGGGAAGACAAGGAGAAGAAATATGGGGATGACAAGGAGAAGAAAGATAAGGAGGACAAGGAGAAGAAATATAAGGAGGACAAGGAGAAGAAGGGAAAAGAAGACAAGAGAAAGAAGGACAAGGACGACAAAGAAGATGGTGGAGGTGGGACGGAAAAGGAAAACGCTTACAGTGGGAAGGATAAGGCGGATAATAAAGATGGGAACCAAGACAATGATGGTGGGACAAAGGATCCAACCACAAAAACATACAAGACAAGGGCTAGAAAAAATGAGGAAGAAAAAGGGAAGAAGGAAACAGATAAACCTCAAGATAAGGAAATGATTGTTTCAACACCGAGAACTAAGAAGACAGCTGGGCGACGTAAAGTCAAATACGAGCGTCCATTAATACCACGTCACATAGGAGGACCGAGGAGATTGGACAATGATGAACAATCATCCACATTTGGCAGAAAAACGATACCCGAGACCCCCGTCGAGATAAGAAAAGTATGTAGTTTAAAAAATAAAGATACAGATTAGTTAATATATGTATTGATAGAGTAACAAAGCATTATGTGTACAAGAAGCCTTTTTGGAAGTCACAGTATTGACGTGGTTGTCACATTCAACGATTTCGACGACTTGGATCACGGAAATGAAATAAGGATGGAGGTAAGCGAAGTTGTAAAGGTAATAATAGGAGCATGATTAAGGATAATTTTTGTGTGTTGCAGACACACACAATTATGTACTTTATCGGGTTATATGAACACACAATTAACTGGATCAGAGTAATTGTTGGATAATTTTTTGTGTAAGGTAATGAAGGCATGTTTTGAAATAATGGAATTCGGTCACATGATCGTGTGCCAATTGGGCCTTAGCATGGATATAGGCCGATAGAAGTCATGCACTTCAGTCCAGATTGGATGGTAAGAATTATATATATATATATATATATATATATATATATATATATATATATATATATATATATTACATAACGATCAATGTGAAATAATGATAACATGTATATGAATAATGTGCAGTATGAGATATTATCAGCGGACAAGAATAGGGCAAGGGACAACATATTGTTAAAGAAGCGCTCGGATTGTGTGTTCTGTTGTTTCTGATACACACACCAAGTGAAGATGCAGATGGGAAAGAGAGCACATCACATTGGTCCCTTCTAGCCTGCAATTTGAGAAATAACATATGGACACACTACAATTCGGCAATATACAACGGTCCAAACTCAATAGCAGATGCCAGTGACAAAAATGCGCAACTGTTGTACAACTGTACACGAGAAAACTGCAAGGAGGTTGAGGGGGATGTGCAATCTCCTCATGGAAATATCCATCACGGTGTGTGCCATAAGCAAAAAATAAAGGAATATGCAGGTGTGTATACATTGATGTATGCGCAAGACATATACAACAAGCTTGAGGTGGAACAAATATACATCAAAATAACAACACATTCAGATTTTAGGGTCAAGATGAGGAAGAGGATTATCGTGGACGAACAGAATTGGATAAAAAAAAAAGATAGGGTAGTTGGATAGGTAAGAGTACCAATACTTAATTTGATGTATAAGTTTCGTGAACGTTTTAGGTGTGGAGTCAGTTGGTGAAGGTTTTATTTGTCAAGTCATTTATATTTGTAGTTTTAATGTCATGTCAAGTACATTGAACATATTTGTTTGAAGTAGGGTATTTCTAGTTAATGAATGATTATGTGTTTAAGTATTTATGTTATTATGTGTTACATGAACACAAAAATAGGTGATTTATGTGTTCCAGAACACACAAAAGCATTGTTAGCAATCTATAACAAATAGACCAGTATATGGGAAGGTGTGCATGTTTTTGTGTGTTGCATCAACAACAATTAGATAATTTATGTGTTACAAAACACACAAAGTCAGAATTCACAAATTATAAAGCTAGATTATTATATGGGAATCTTTCCAAAAAAAGATTATTATATGGGAAAGTTTTTACGTTATTGTGTGGTGCAACACACAAAAAAATAATTTGTATATTATAAAACACACAAAAACACGATTCACTATATCTAACAATAAAACATTGTAATAAACACCAAAAACCAAACATTAAACAAATATCATAAACCATAGAACATTGACTCATAATAATTCAACCCTAAGTGGTAAAACATTTTACTCGTAGCTAAAAATAAAAAATAATAAGTACACACAAGTAGACAGTTGTGTGTTGTAGAACACACAAAAACTATAAATTGTGTGTTGATGTAACACATAATTATGATAATTGATATATGAAAGCATGTGAGATTGTGTGTGTTTACAAGTCATGAACAGTACTATTATGTGCTGATGCAACATAAAAAAAAATATAAAAAATATAGATAAAAAAATAAATCAGAAGATTTAGTTACAATTAGTATATCATCAATAGAATTGTGTGTTTAAGCAACACACAAAAACAAAGATTGTGTGTGTATACAAGTCATAATTGATGTCTCCCCATTTGTGATGATTTAATCTTAGTTGGAGACATCATTTTAGGTGTATTTATTAGGATATAGGTCGATTTTCTCATGATTTAGTACACTTTTCAATTTCGTGTCTTGATTTGAATATTTATTATTTTTAGAGCATATTGGGTTTAATTGTTTGTTAATTGTGAATCTTTAAAGATATATGGTAATTAATTAGATGCTAAGTTAATTCTAAGAGATAAGGGAAAGAAGATAAACATAGAAATTGAAGATAAAGGAAAGAAATATGAAAAATGAAAAGATAAAGTTGCTAAATAAATCTGAATTCCAGCAACTACAAACATAAAAGTGATCATAACTCAAGATTGGCTATGAATTCGAAAGAATAGTCTGAAACAAAGTTATAGACATTTTCGAGACGATCAGTTTCGACTATTGGAACGCGTCAAACAGATAAGTATTGAAGGAGTTACGGCCAAAACATAACAGCACCAGAATCTTACCTTTTCTATATTTTAGGGTTACAAATTTGAGTTGGGCTAGAGTCCAAGTTACTTGTATTCCAATCCAAGAAAACGTTTTAGGGTTTCCTATACCCTATAAATACACCCTTTAATTAGAAGAAACGTATCCTTGACAAACCTTAAGCCAAGAGGAAGCTTACAACACAAGAAGAGAAGTCTGGAAGGAGCTGAACACCATATCATGTCGTCTTCAACCTTCAAATTTGTAATTTTTTTTTTCTTCTTCTACTATGAACTAAATAATTTTAGCTTGAGATTTAGCATATGTGTATCAAGGGATGGCAACGGATCAGATTATTGCAAAAAAATCCAAAACCATGTCCATATCCATTTAATTTATCAAAAACCAAACCCTAACGGATTTAACCATCGGACTTACTTTTCAAAACCATATCCGAATAATTCGGATTCGGTTTTTTTAAACGGTTTTTCGGATTTTAACCATAACCCAGCTCGCGAGGCGTCCCTCTCGCAGTAGGATTCCTAACCTCGCCTCGCTCTCGTGACATGCCAAACTGTAACTCTCTAAATATATTGAAAATATTGAAACAAGATCACAAATACATGAAAAATCTCCAATATATAAAATATTATGTTGATCTTTAATTAAATAACGTTTTTGTTAATTCTTATACTTAAATTTTAGTTTTGAGATATGCAAATACTTTTTTATCTATATTACTATAAAATATACAAAAATAGATGATAATAAATGGGTTTTTGGTTATTCGGTTTTATTTTTATCTAAGATTTTAACCTAAAGGATTTAACCATCGGTTACATTTTTCAGAACCATAACCTAACGGTTTTATCCATGGTTGCATAATCGATTTTTAATCGGTTCAAATTTTCATCGATTTTGATTTTAAACCATACCCATTTCCATCCTTATCTATAGTTGGGTTGAGACTTTTGGCCTTTTGGTAATTAAAAATCAAAAAAATATAAGAAAGATGGACTTCAAAATATAAAAATACATGATTTTAGCCTTTAATAGGTAAAATAAAATCATATATATATATATATATATAAAACGGATTTTTGGTTTTTCGGGTTTTTTTTAATCTAAAACCATAACCTAACGGTTTTAACCATCGGTTTCACTTTTTAAAACCAAACTTTAACGGATTTAACCACGGTTACATAATCGGTTTTTATTTGGTTCGGTAATCCGTCGGTTTCGGATTAAAATCGTAACCATTGCCATCCCTATGTGTATGAACCCTAGTTCTTATTTATCTAACTTGGGATACTATTGCATTTAATTTGAATTCATGTTTTATTCTCTATTTATGTGTTTTGATTTATTGTCTTTTTTCCTTGCTAGTGCACGAGTATAGGATTACCTTAATAGTAAGGGGTGTTTAACTATTGAAACACCACATAACGTCTAGAATAAGGATTTGGTCCTGACAACTCCAGCCTAACTAGATAGTCATTAGGGTTTCACCAATTGAAGGAATTGTTTGCTTAGGAACCTAGTAGTGTAGGATAACCCTATTTTAAAATGCCTTGTGGTTGTGCCGTAGCCTACCTATTCGCTCTCCAGGTATAGGTAGGAATTTAGAATCCTGATTATTGCAATACTACATGATTCACCCTTACATGTTTAGAATAAACAAGACTAGTGGGGATTACTTGCTAATTTATCGAGCTAAACTCTCATACTATCTTATTTTCTTTGCATTTAATTTTCTGTCTTTAATTTATTAGTTTAATTTTCTTATTTAAAAACCAAAGAAAAATCTATTTGTCTTCTCTTTATTTTTGCGTATTATCTGATCTAGCTTTCATATCGGCACTTGATAAATTGCATAAGTTCTCTCTAACTTTTGTAGTCTCTGAGGAACGAATCTTTTATCAATAAAACTTGCATACGTACTATATACTTGCAGAACCGTGCTTAGCCTAGGGTGTTTATTTGCGTTATTTTTATCTAGTATTTTATCACACCCTAGGCGATACTAATAATCAAAACTAATATGTGTTGATGCAATACAAAAAAAAAAGACAGAAGATGTAGTTTGACAATTAGTATATCATCAATATAATTGTGTGTTTAAGCAACACAAAAAAACAAAAATTGTGTAAACCTGCAACACAAAAATAGAACAAAAAATAACAAAACCGGATTTGTTTCAGAAAAATAAAGATCCATTACATGAAAAAAATAAACAAAGGCAATCAAGTGGTATCATAAGAGACATAATAAAGAGTAAATAGAAGATAAAAATATAAGTAGTATCAAGAATCATGTGACCACACGACACGACTTTCTATTGTGGTGAGCATATTTCTTACAACGACCACACCTCATGCGTCTAGGCATATTCTTGCCTTGACTCTTTATCCGCTTAGAATGTGGCCTTGCAGATTGTATTGTGCATGCATGAGGAAGAGCGAAAAATGATCTCATCTGGTCAAGTATGGGAGCATTGAATGTAGACATGGCAGGAACATTAAAAGAGTAGCATTTCCTGTATTCATCGGCATGGAAAAAAGTCTCAACATATTGATAGCGAACAGAAGGATGTTGCGTATTTGACAAAACTTTAATCACATGAGCAGATAGGAATCATTTAGTTTTCCATTGACAGCAAGAACATGTACCTTTCGCGATATCAACTACCATAGGGGGGTTCGAATCAACCTGATACACACTATTGGTACACCGATGACAAATCCAAGGACGCCCTATATTAAAGTTCTCATTGAAATTCAAAAGCTTCTTCGGGCAAAGGGTATCCATCCATTTTCGAGATTCGGCTAAACGCTTAGATATTAGGTCCATCAACTTTACGCGGATAAGATTCACAAGTTCCAATATAGGACGATCACAGAAATCCTTAATCATTGAATTAAATGACTCTTTGGCATTGGATGTCATTTCACCGTAACGTTTACCTTTAAAATAAGCGTTGGCATAATTCTCCCAAGGAAGATTGTCCATGAAGGTTATACCGCGCTAGTCGGAATATTTTTGAAAAGACTCTAGGCATTTCTCATACTGATGGACTGTGAATGCACTGGCACAAGCGTTGAGCTTCCCGACAATCATCTCCCTGTACGGATCATCACCATGTCCGGTTAAAGCTGCTCTCAAATTGTTACCGACATGATACATGCAGAACGAATGATGGTCGTAAGTAAATACAGCGCGGACTGAGTTTAGTCTGCCCAGATTGATATAAATGTCAATTTCCGTTAACTTATAAACGGCCTCAGGGACTTAAGAAAATCAGACCAATTTTCCGTGTTCTCTGAACGAACAATACCAAATGCAATGGGGTAGATACCTGAAGTAACTTGGAAGAAAAGATATAAGAACAACAAACAATAGGTAAGAACACATGGTTCAGGAAAAAGAGGCCAGTAAAAAAATGAAATAACAAGAGAACACAAAAAGAACAAGGAAAGGAATAACATACAAAAATATTTTGTAATGTGTTAATGCAACACAAATTAAGAATAGTTGTGTGTTACTGCAACACATAACCAACCAGATTTTATGTTGCATCAACGCACATTTCATTTACACATCAGACAGAAAACATAGACATTGTTGTTTGTGTTCATACAACACACAATATTAACACATGTGTGTTGCATGAACACATACGCATTAGAAAACAGCAAATCGTTACAAACCCAAATATTCTATATTGAACAAGAAACATATCGTTGTTGCCGTCCTTCCCGGTAGTTGAAAGAAGATGACCCTTGTATTTGTTAATAAGGAAAGTGGCCTCCAAGAAGATTATCGGGAGACAACATTTGAAACCTTTCAAACAAAGACCGAAAGCTATAAAGAAATGCTCAATCTGGTTGGTGATTGCGTTACACTGGAAGGAGTACTCGGTTGAGGGAACGTCAGCTTTGACGTTCTACAGATACAAGCGTAGACAGTGGTAGGATAGGTCCTCGTCTCCATAAATTGCGTCTTTTGATAGTCCTAGAGGGGGGGTGAATAGGATTACTAATAAGATAATGCCTAATTAAAAATCTTTTGGACAATAATAAGTTTAAGAGAAAACTTCTAGGTCAACTAATTAAAACAAACTCTTATAGGATCATGCAATGGAAAGAGTAAGGTTTGATATAAAAGTATAACTAGTAAAAAGTTAATCCAATATCTTAAACTACTCTAGAAGACTATATGTTTAGATATCCTAGATAAACAATATCATAGAATTCATGCAAGCATATAATCAAACATATAAAGTGCGGAAAGTAAATAGAGTAGGGATAGAAAGATACACACGATTTATAGTGGTTCGGTTTCCCTACATCCACTACCTAAGGAAGCCTCCTTAGGATTTTAAGCTTTTCACTAAGCTCCCGTGTCTCTCTTAACCGGGTCGAGAACACAATAACCTTTACAAACTCTTCGATAACACGAAGGACACACCACTTGCGTAATCACAACACAAGGACACCAAGTATACTCCCTATACTTGAATTCTCTCTTAATCTATCTATTACAAGACCTAGACTTAAGAGGATAGCAACAAAGTGTTTAAAGGTTTGCTAATTAAAGCTTGTAACTAAAACTCCTAATAGAGTGGATATGACTATAAGCTTGTATACTCCTTCTTGAGTGGATAGAACCTTGTGGCTTAATTGATTAACTCCTTGAAAGGATTTATAAGCTCACTAAGATTGAATTTGACTATGTATAGCACTTGACACCTTCTTGAATGATAGCAATTAAGCCCCTTAATGTTTGTAATTAGTTGGTGTAGTTGTAGCCTTCAAAGAGCTTCAATTTATAGTAGAAAATGGCTTCCAACGGTCATAAGGCTTGAGTCCAACGGATCTATTAATCTCCCAACGGATATATTTCTTATGACTTGTCTTTTGTGCAGAAAACCCTTTCTTGCGGTGTACCGCAAGATTCGTGCGGTGTACCGCGCTTCAATGGTTTGATTTTCTAGCATACTGACGGGCTAGTCACTGCACCGCGCCCTGGTCCGCAACCTTGGTCCGGTATACCGCAGCGGTGTACCGCGCCAAGTAATCTTTGAAGGATAATGACTTGGATCAATAAATCTTCTTCACGAAAGTTGTTGTAAACATTATTCTAAGAATCTTTGAAGATGAACACTAAGGCTAATTCTCAATAAACATAAAGATAAGGTTAATAGCATTTGTATGAGAATAAGATTCTTAAGATAAAATAATCAAGTTGAACAACATGATAAAGAAAGAGCTTTTTGATGAAAAAGAGTGCAAGAAGAATGTAAATAACAATAGAAATTAGCATGCTAAACACAAGAGGATTTGTCACATTAAAACAACCTAATAAGGGAGGCTAAAAGCCAACAATCTCCCCCTTTTTGATGATGACAAATCCTTCACTAAAACACTTTAGGAATGATATGAAAGTTTAAGTACTAATAAAATAAAGCTCCCCCTCACAATAAGCATAAGTTTTGAGATGCATTTGTGAGTGTTTAAAACGTGCAAGTTTTGAAAGTTTTAGTGCACATAATATTTCTCCCCCTTTGTCTTCATCAAAAAGACGGGGTAAAAACAACTAAGAATAGAAGAGCAAAAACTCGAGTGAATAGATTTTAAACAATGATTGCAAGAGTTTAAATATTTGTAAGGCAAGAGCTAAGGATAGAGATGTTTACCAACTCCTTGATAGATTTTGATTTCATATGCTTTCTAATGACACAAACGATTAGTTGCAAAATATGAAATAAATGATTAGTCTAAGCATTTGAGTCTTAAAAATATGATTTAGCAAAGACTCCCCCTTACAAAATGCATATAGTTTGTTTTAATATGTAAACGTTTGATTGACAATTTTCCCTAATAAGAACACTTGAAATCATATTTGAAGAGATTTAGGGGTAAAACTGTAATTTTGTTGAAAAGCAAGGGGTCAAGATATATTTTTCAAAATATTTGGGGACTAAACGCAATTTTGAAAAATCTATTTGGGACCGAAATGCAAATTTCAAACTTTTTAGGAAAAAAGAACAAACTATAGGGACTAAGGAGCAATATCAAGAAGTACCTATAACATCAAAGAACATGTTAGCAACATAAAAACCAAATCAAAGATGATAAGCAACTAACAATCATGATAAAAACAAAACAAGTTAACCAATTATCCAAATAAAACATTTAGCATCCTAACATAAAAATCAAATAAACCAAAGTAGCAATATCCTAGATGTCCAAAACACGGACCCACAAATACTTAAAAGCATAAACACACCACTAAACAAGTTCTAAAATAACCACATAAGCACAAAAAGACCTATAAACCACCAAGAACGATAAAAAGATGATTTTAAACACCAAACACCAAGGCAAGAGGGATTAACGATAATCACGAGGAGAGCGGCTCCTAGACCTTCTTCCATTTCCAATATCATCGCGAATACACGAAACATCATTTTTCATACACGAAAGCTCATTCGCAAGATGCCCTATCTTATCTTCCAAAACTCCAAATTTCCTTTCTATTTTGTCTTCCAAAGCCACAAATTTACTTCCTATGTAGTCCATGAAACGAGACATAGCGCTTTCAAAACCGGATGGAGTAGGAGGGTTTACATTGGTGGGTTGGCTTGGAGTGGGCTCATTAGGATTAGGGTTTTGTTGGTCCGGGTTATCTAATAAATGAAGAGTCTCAAGCTCCGGACCATCGGTGCACTTTCTTGCTTCAAGAATGCGATTACGAATAGTAGCATCCGAGATACGATTAATAGTGGAGACCGAAACATAGGTGTTGTTATAAATAACAAATTTCATTCTTAGAATCGTGAGATAATCGAAATTCCATGACTTATTGATTGGTTTCACATTAGTCCCTCCAAAAGAAATATCATTAGCTTCAAAGATTTTGGAAAGAAAAATACCGTAAGGGACTTTATCCCGAGAGGCTCGAGCGTGATTCATCCATTTGAACATTATCGCAATAATGTTTATCGGTTGTTTGGTGAAGATCAAATATAAAAGATAAGCTTCATAAGGGATAAGTTTTGCATCATGCTTATCTTTCGGAATCACGGCCGAGATAAGAAACTTGTGGGCCACGATAAATTCCGGATCAAAATTACGAATATTCCAACTACCATCGGGAACAACCATTCTACTATTAACAAAATCATTAACTTCATTTTGAGCAACTATATCAATATTCGAATTATCCCAACCACTAGACCAAAATCCGCTAAAACCATCCGAAGGAATATCAAATTTAGAGCACAAAGTATTCGACTTTAAACGTAAAACGGTACCCGAAACGGTTGATTTAATCGAAGTAGTAGCATGATTAAATTCAAAATTAGTATAAAACTCTTCGATTAACCCGATTGCCAAATGACTACCCGAAAAAGCAAAGATTTTATGAAATTTTTGAATTGAAAAGAGTCTAAAGAGAGAATTTTCACCGGAGGGAAAAGCCGAAGGGCAAATCGTTCTACCCGGAAGAGCATCGAATGGCCGGAGTGGTGGTGGTGTCGGTGACTTCGCCGGAGATGGTTCACGGTGGCGGCTGGAGGAGGCTCCGGTGGAAGCTTTCTTCTTGTTAGCAATAGACTTGGTTCTAACCATGGTGAAAGATAAGATGGGCAATGAAGGAAGGAGAAGGAGGAGTGATTTAATCGGAGAAGGAGGGTGTTTTGGTGGTGGAGACGGAGTGTAGGTGGCCGGAAATCGCCAAGGAGGAGGAGAGGAGAAGTTTTAATGATAGAATGAGGAGAATGGAATGAAAAACGGGCTCTTAATCTGTCAAAACCCTTACGTGCGGTGTACCGCGGGAATCGTCCGGTGCACCGCACGAGTGTTCGGTTTGGTCAACAAAAATGAAATTTTTGATTCTTTTAAAAACACCCGAAACACAATCGAAACTTCCCCAAATGACTCGGAATGATATAAAATAATTTTGAGCATCTTTGTTTTAGAAAGAAAAGCCAAGGAGAACCTAAGAACTCATATAACAGTTAATTTCACAAAAGTCCCTAAGTTTTCTAAAAGTGCAAAAAGACCCAATGCAAGAATAAAGCAACACTTAAGCATGTAAAAGGTCAAGAACAACAAGATAGTATCACAAGTTGATAAAACACATAAAACATAATATAAAAACATAAACAAAAACACAAGAGAGGAAAGAATTTCACCGTATTTTCCTTTTATGAGGTTTGAACGTCCTTTTGCATAAAATTCCATTTTCTTGACGCTCAACACCTTCAATGCATATTATTATGGTACCCGAGGTGGAATGGATCCGGAAATGTTATTAGCATTTGTCACGATCCATATTGGTTTTTCCCATGAAGGTATCAAAGATCCACTAATAAGTTGTTCATGGTAATGGCACGTAGAAGCATGATGACCGGGTTTACCACAATAGTTGCAATAACTTCTTTTTTGAATAGAGTAACCATGTAAAGGTTTTGAACAAGAAGTTTCCACATTCTTTCCAACATCCAAATTATCACTAACATATAATTTTTCTTTGAAAAAGTCATTTGGATCAAAAGGAGTGACATTTGAGAAAGGATGATTTTTTAAAGTATCAAGAGCGAGGGAAAACGCTTCATCCAATTTTTTAAAACCTTCTATGCTTTTCTTCAAAGGATGTTTCCATTTATTTAAAATAAAAATGTTTTCAAAACATGGGTTTTTAGTATTGCCAAGAATATCATCCAAAGTGATACAACATTTAAAACAATTCTTTAGCACAATATTACCCTTTTTTAACATAAGATTATTCAAATGGATTTGAGAATCAAGAATTTTGAGAAGGGATGAAATTTGCCTAATATCACAATAATTATAAGGAAGAGATAAAGAGTTAGGATAAAGTGCTACCTCATGATTAGGTTTAAAATCGTTGTGAGATTCATCATGGATAGAGACTTCTTCTTCTTCGTCATTTTCGACAATTCCATATAAAAACTCCAAACGATTCCAAAGCTCTTTTGCGGATTTACAATCTAACATTTGTGAGAAAATTTCTTCGGAAATTCCACGAATGAGAGTGTACATTGGTTTTGCATTTTGAGTGAGCTTAGCCTTTTCCTCAATGGTGAGTTCATCAAAATCTTTTTCTTCTTGATTTAGCTTAAGAACTCCCTCTTCATTTAACTCTTCTTTATAAGGGACAAATGGACCTTCCTTTACGATTCTCCATTGATCGGGATCTTCGGTTTTTATAAATTCCTCCATTTTTGTTCTCCAAGCAAAATAGTAGGTTCCTACAAAAAGTGGAGGTCGAGTAGAAGACGAACTTTCCAAAAGATTAAATTCCATATCGTTTACTCTACTAACGATTAAGCTATTCACGTAGAGTTAGGCTCTGATACCAATTGATAGTCCTAGAGGGGGGGTGAATAGGATTACTAATAAGATAATGCCTAATTAAAAATCTTTTGGACAATAATAAGTTTAAGAGAAAACTTCTAGGTCAACTAATTAAAACAAACTCTTATAGGATCATGCAATGGAAAGAGTAAGGTTTGATATAAAAGTATAACTAGTAAAAAGTTAATCCAATATCTTAAACTACTCTAGAAGACTATATGTTTAGATATCCTAGATAAACAATATCATAGAATTCATGCAAGCATATAATCAAACATATAAAGTGCGGAAAGTAAATAGAGTAGGGATAGAAAGATACACACGATTTATAGTGGTTCGGTTTCCCTACATCCACTACCTAAGGAAGCCTCCTTAGGATTTTAAGCTTTTCACTAAGCTCCCGTGTCTCTCTTAACCGGGTCGAGAACACAATAACCTTTACAAACTCTTCGATAACACGAAGGACACACCACTTGCGTAATCACAACACAAGGACACCAAGTATACTCCCTATACTTGAATTCTCTCTTAATCTATCTATTACAAGACCTAGACTTAAGAGGATAGCAACAAAGTGTTTAAAGGTTTGCTAATTAAAGCTTGTAACTAAAACTCCTAATAGAGTGGATATGACTATAAGCTTGTATACTCCTTCTTGAGTGGATAGAACCTTGTGGCTTAATTGATTAACTCCTTGAAAGGATTTATAAGCTCACTAAGATTGAATTTGACTATGTATAGCACTTGACACCTTCTTGAATGATAGCAATTAAGCCCCTTAATGTTTGTAATTAGTTGGTGTAGTTGTAGCCTTCAAAGAGCTTCAATTTATAGTAGAAAATGGCTTCCAACGGTCATAAGGCTTGAGTCCAACGGATCTATTAATCTCCCAACGGATATATTTCTTATGACTTGTCTTTTGTGCAGAAAACCCTTTCTTGCGGTGTACCGCAAGATTCGTGCGGTGTACCGCGCTTCAATGGTTTGATTTTCTAGCATACTGACGGGCTAGTCACTGCACCGCGCCCTGGTCCGCAACCTTGGTCCGGTATACCGCAGCGGTGTACCGCGCCAAGTAATCTTTGAAGGATAATGACTTGGATCAATAAATCTTCTTCACGAAAGTTGTTGTAAACATTATTCTAAGAATCTTTGAAGATGAACACTAAGGCTAATTCTCAATAAACATAAAGATAAGGTTAATAGCATTTGTATGAGAATAAGATTCTTAAGATAAAATAATCAAGTTGAACAACATGATAAAGAAAGAGCTTTTTGATGAAAAAGAGTGCAAGAAGAATGTAAATAACAATAGAAATTAGCATGCTAAACACAAGAGGATTTGTCACATTAAAACAACCTAATAAGGGAGGCTAAAAGCCAACATCTTTGTCTTTATTTAATGCATGCCATGCAATTTTGAAAGTAACATCGTATCCGTAACCTTTACGGAGCTCAACAATGACGTCATTTCCGGTCATGCTAGGCCTAGACCTAACGTCTTCCCGGATTAGATGGGAAACAAACTCGGATGACATGTATTTACTCGTGGATGACTTCATTAACGACCCACGTGTATGTTTCGAGACAAATTTATTAATATAAAAATGTCTAGTTGAATGTTGGACAGCTGCATACACTCTCCATAAACACATGGAAGATTCAGAATGGACACAATGTGCGCCTATTCGTTCAACACAGTTACATTCTAGGGTAAACTCGAATCCGAGCTCACAAGCATACTTCCAGAGTGTGTAGCGGAAATCTTTGGCTCTATCGTAGAAACATTGACAAATAGTGTGCAAGGCAGTGTCCCATCCCTTGATTTTAAGAACCATTGCATTGGCCGTTGATGTTGGCTTATCTTTGGGATTAACAATTATAGAACCGGTCAACAAAGAGGATCCGGGATTAAACAATCGCAAAACCGGACGAAGATGAGGAACTAGCTGAAGGTTGATGGAAAACAGATTCGGCAAGAGCAACGGACAATGAAGAAACAAGACAAACATATCTACAGTCCGTGACAACAATTTCCAAAACCGTGACTGAGGCGATGGTCAACATAGTGAGCATGTTGCAAAAGTATCGTCATCGTCTAACAACAAACGACGGGACTCTCCGATTGATTAATGAAGTGAGATGTAGTCGGAATCGAGGCACGACCACTTCGAAGCAACAAAGCTAACCACGGAACCTAGACAAGTGAAAAGTTCAAAACGTTGGACAGATTGGATATGTCCAAGCTTGAAGATAACCATGAGCGGGGAAGACATCTACAAAACAAGTATATAATGAGAGAAAGGTAAGAATTCAGAGGAAAACAAAAAGAAAAAGAAGAAGTAATGCATCACATACAGATATGTGTGTTGCAGCACGTCACATCTAACAAAATGTGTGTTCATGCAACACACACAAATGCAGTCTGCAACTAACAATCATGCAAATATGCAATTTATGGATCACCAACAATACTTTAATTGCATTATAGGTCCCTGTGATATATTAGGGAAGATCAAAAGATCATAGAGCTACTCAGAATTTGTAACTCTTTTACAAAATTATAAACTAAACAATATATATGAACAAAAAGATAAATACACACATATGATAAGATATGTGTAACCGAATAGAATATAATTGCACTAAGGTCCCTAAAACATCCACATCTTAACAAAACATGCAATAAATGCAAGTTTTCTGAATTTTCAGGACAAGCACATATTAAGAGCTAAACAATTCAAATCATAAGTCTAATTAATGATTATTAAGTCAGGAATGATAACATACAAGTACAATATCACATAGAAACATAAAACATATAGTGAATCCAAGCATTCTGACTCCATCATTCATGAACTAATTGTGCAGAAAATACACAAAATCAAACAAAAAAATTATACAGAAATAATTGTAAACTAACAAAGGAATGATATAGGAACACAAAACATCTAGTGTATCAACGCAAGTTGAGTACATGATTCATGAACTAAATATGCAAAATATACACAAAAGCAAAAAAATACAATAATAATATTAAATTAACCAACGAATGATTAATTATGCGTGTAGAATAAATATATGTAATCAAAAAGCAGAAATCACAAGGCAAAAGCATAATCAAACAACAGACAGAAACATGTGAAGAACATAGGGAGAGAATATGTACCTGGATGTAGCAAACAACACAAACTAATGAAGATTCCAGTGTTATTGATGGGTTAATACACGAGGAAAACAAATTCGATCAACAAATCAACAACAAAAAAATCAAAACATGAGTCGTAATAGAAAAACGAACAAAAAAATTAAAATAAATTTGATTAGGTCACAGAATACTAACCGTGATAATTAATTTCAGATATAGATGAAGGATTCAGCAATATCAAGTGAAATTCGGAATTAAAGTAGAAATTCGAAGAAAAACTGGAGATGAGATGTTGCGTGAGAGAGAGGGGAGTGATGATATGTGTGTATATGCATTTATGGTGTCTGCTTTAGGGAGCGTAGAACAAAATAAAAAATGGAAAATATTAATAATAAAGGGTTAAGGAATAAATGAAGTAAGAAAATAAAATATAGGCATTTATAAGGGGTAAAGATGGAAGCTAAATATGTCAAAAGTAATTTAATTTGCTCTTTCCTTTTTTTTTTTGAAAATAAAAAATATGGAATTGTAATTTATTAGAAATTATCCTTAATAATAATACTAATAATAATAATGATAATAATAATAATAATAATAATAATAATATGAACCCAAATGTTTCAAAAAAAATTCAAAATTGAATTTATCTAAAAATATTATATGAAAAGTCAAGGACTTAACTATTTTAGCAACAAAAAGCTTCATCTTTTCAAAGAGAAAAATATAAAGAGAATAACGTGGATAAAGAATGTCTTTTTTCCCAAATATTACTCTATTAAACGATAAACTTATTACAAAATTATCTAATTTCAGAAAGAACATATTCGTTTCTAATTATTACAGCTAACCTACTTGGGTACGCGATAAAACGCGAGCCATTCAAGTTGCTAAGGAGCTTATGTTTGGTTACCCCATCAGCTACGCTATTCCTATCTCGAATAATCCATCTAAAAATAGGTTTACACTTCTCAGAAATAAAGTAAATACTTTTAATAATATTACAAATTTTCGGAAAAGAAATAAGCTGTCCATTCTCTTATGGAAGCATTACTTGTTGGCAATCACTCTCTATAATCACTCTAGAGTTGCCTAAGTCTCGAGCAATTACACAAGCCTTGAGGATTCCTAAAGCTTCAACTTCGATAGGAGAATCAGCTTTCACTTCCCAAGCATTGCAATCTTTTACTTTGCCTACATGATCCCTGTTAACACAAGATATTGCAACACGCTTATTAATAAACGCAACATCACAATTAATTTTGATAGTATTTGGAGGTTGAGGTATCCATTTATCCTTACAATTACGATTATTAATCGCATTTCCAGTCACAAGGGGTACTTTCTTGTTCTTTTTGTTGTAATTTTGTATCTTTCAATTTAATATTCACATCCTTAGGATAGTTAACATTTTTATATTCTTCCCATTCTTTCATAACCTTGTTTATATTATTCATAGGGTCTGGCTTGTTAAACTTGTATTTATTATCATTCCTACTCTTCCATATACATCATAAGAGAGTACCAATATGTTCCATCATAAATGAATTTCCTAGATTTTGTTAGTTTATATTCTCTACTAGTCTTACCATCCATATATTTATTCTACTGGATAATTGGTTGCAATTTAGTAGATTAAAAGGTGAAGCAAACCAAGCTGCTATAGCTCAATCACAATCAAGCAATAAGTGTTCAGTTGTTTCAATTTCTTTATTACATATATCACATAAGGGAGTTTTCAGACCTTTCTTTTTATAGACATTTTCATTAGTAGGTAGCAGGTCTTTTAGGACCTTGTACATAAAGTTTTTTATTATAGGGGTAACTTTAAGGCTCCAAATCATTTTCCATATCTAAGGAAGAATAATATGGGAAGAATTGGCCTTATTATCACTTGTTCTAGAGTATTCTTTATCCTTTTCCTCCTTCAGAATTTGATAACACTTTTTTACCGTATAAGTTCCTTTCTTATTTTTATCTTAGTAAGGAATATCCTTCCCACCTGAGTAGGGAATAAAAGTATTTAGAATTATATCAGCTATATCTGATTGAAACTCTTCATTAATAATATCATTGTTCCATCTCCTTTCACTAATAATCATGAGGTCACTTACTCTTTTAACCTTATCTTTTTTGGGCCTGATGATATCATCTTTACTATGTATCCATTTATGTGTATAAAGGATTAAAGGTTAATATTATAAGCATTACCCACTTTCCATTTCAGATCTTTATTAACAATATCTCTTCGACACAACAGGCTCCTCCAACCCCATGAGGGTGAGCTCCCAGTTTGTGCTTCAAGAAAATTACATAATGGGAAGTATTTCCCTTTAAGAACTTTATACAATAAGGATTCTTGGCTATTTATTAAATTCCAAGTCTGTTTACCTAAGAGTGATAGGTTCATGAGATGTAAATCTCTAAAACCCAAGCCTCCTGATCGTTTACTTTTTGTTAAGGAGTCCCACTTTCCCCAATGGTTTTTTTTTCTTCCCATCACTTCCCCACCAAAAATTGAAATCTGAGAAGTAATTAGATCACAAATTTTCTTAGGTACAAGATAGGAAGACATAAAGTAGTTGGGGAAACTTTGTATAACAGAGTTGATGAGAATTTCCTTACCAACTGTAGAAAGAAACATATTTTTCCAATTCTCAGTTTTTTTAATGTTCTTTCAATAAGTAAATTTAGGTCTTTTACTTTAAATCTTCCCCACCCAGTGGGGAGTTCCAAGTAATTCCCTAAATTATTAGTGATGGGCAAATTCAATCTTTTAGCCATACTATTTTGTAAATATGTAGGTGTATTGGGGCTAAACTTAACACCACATTTGTTCAAATTCAGTTTCATACCTGTAGCATAGCTATACTTGTTAATAACATTTTTAAATCCCTCTATTTCTTAATTTGTAGCTTTCATAAAAAAGATACTGTCATCTGCAAATAGCAAATATGTAACACTAGGTGCAAGTTTAGCTCTTTTGATTCGTTCCATAATATTATTATCTTTTTTGTTATTTATTAGTATAGAGAGCAATTGTGTAATAATACAAAATAAAAAGGGGGATAAGGGGTCCCTTGGCGCAAACCTCACTGGGGTTTGTCAATTTCAATTGGGTATCCATTCACTAGCACTGCATAGGATACAAACTAACACATCTCACGATCTTACTAATCCAGTTCATACTAAATCCCATCTTACTCAATATATCTTGTAAACAATCTTATTCAACATTTTTGTATGTTTTTTGGATGTCAGCTTTAGAAGTCATAAGGTATTTCTTAGTTTTCCTCTTTTCTTTAATAAAGGTGATAATTTCATGAGCAACCATCGTATTCTTTTGAATGTGTCTTCCAGGTATAAACGCTTATTGATTTTCATCAATCAATATATTCCTTACCGGTTGCAATCTATTCACGGATCTTTTCGCTATTATTTTATAAATAAAGTTCGAGTAACTTATGGGGCGAAAATATTTAATATTAGTAGGTTTAGTAACTTTAGGGATAAGTGAGATAAAAAGGTTTGGTTCAAATCTTCTATAGAACCCTCATTATAACAGAAATTATTAATGAGTCCAGTCACATCTAATTTTATAATATCCCAAATTTTTTTATAAAATAAACCAAGGTACCCATTAGGTCCTTGGGATTTATTAACCCCCAATTCATTAATAGCTTTTTCAATTTCTTCAATTTCTTGTTTCTTGTTAAGTCTTTCATTCATACAGTTAGTAACAACAGGTTGAACCGAACCCAATATAGGATCATAGTCCCTCTTCCCCATTGTTTTAGATATGTTATCAAAATATTCTTTAATCTCCTTATTAATATTAGAATAATCCTTCACCCAGTTTCCATGCTTTTTAGAAATTCTAGTAATTTTATTTTGTTTTCTCCTCTCCTTAGTAAAAGCATGGAAAAATGAGGTATTTTTAGCCCTTCTCTTAAGCCAATAATTTCTAGACCTAGAAGCCCAAAAATCCTCTTTCTTTTTCCACAATTCTTCTACATTTTTAATAATATTATTATACTCATCCCAATCCTTAGTATTAGGGTCATTAAAAATAGTTTCAAAGTTATTAACATACTAGTCAATCATTTTTTTATTATTGTTAAATTTTTTCTTGCTCCATTTGGATAAAAGAATATCTTTTTTTTTGTTCCAAACATTACTCGATATATAAACTCAAAATTATTAAAGCTTATCCAATTCCCAAAGGAACGGATTCGTTTTTTATTAAATCAACTAACCTACTTGGGTATGTGTCTAAACACGAGTCAACTATATAGCCATTCAACTTATGTTTGGCTACCCCATCAGCTAACTTATTCCTTCTACGATTAACCATAGAAAAATAGGATTACAATTTTCAGCCACAAAGTAAATACTTTTAATAATATTACGAATAATGGGAGAATAAATAAACTGTCTATTCTCTAAAGGAAGCCTAACTTGAAGGCAATCATTTTCAATTATAACTCTTGATTCTCGCAAATCTCGAGCTATAATACACGCTTTTAGGATACCAAAAGCTTCTGCATCCTTTGAAGTTTCAACTGCATCCTTTGAAGTTTCAACAGCTATGTCCCATGCTTTGCAATCGAGCACTTTCCTTGTTGACTCCTTGGTTACACATGAGATAGAAGATTTATTAGTATCTCAATAAATTCTTTTGGTGGTGGTATCCATTTGAAGTTATATTGGTTCCAATTTCTTCAGAAGAATAGATAAAAGAATATCAAAAACGAAGAAGAATAGAGTCTATCCCAGATTTGAATTTATTGTTAAATTTAACAAGGCTATATAAAAGACTCCATCTCCTTCCCTTTAGATTATATTAACAAGGCTGGAAAATAAACACACAAATCAGAATCAACAGAAACTTGCTCATCTATCAATTCGTTTCAACCCATCACCTAATTAATATTCTACTTACAATTTGTGTCCCACAACAATTAAGAATTACTACTTATCTTTTCACCTAATTAACAGTGAATTGATTAGTGAATGTTAGTCATCTCGAAAGTTTCATCTTTTCTTGATAGAGTTGTAACAGCTCAGGAGCTTCCTTTTCATGACACTTGACATACTTTTTACAAAACTTTTCTTCTGGATAGTATAGCAATGAATACAAGCTTACATGTTCTTTGATTAAACCTTTTGAAAGCAAAACTTTGTACACTGAACACCTTGGAATAATTCTTCTGTTTAAGCTATAACAAAGTATACTTGAATTCCACATCAACTTCTCTGGATCCCAACTCATTTCATTCACAAAGTATCTCATTATTTCATCAATCTTTTCCTTTGATACAGACATACACCATGGATTTATCACAAACGCTTTCAAAACTTTATCCTCAGAACAACCCCATCTTTTATAAACTTTTATTTTCTTTTTCCATGAAGACCTACTGAGCCCTAATATCACATAAACCCCTACATAGAAAGTCGATTTAAGAGGATCAATCCCCATTTTCTTCACTTCCTCCACAGCTTCTTTAAATATTTTAGGATTACTGATCAAAACTAGTGGCCAATTTCTCAACAAACTCTTAACCCAGCGCTCAGGTACACCGGCTTTTTTCAGAATTTCAATGTTGGGAATCACATTATGTTCAAAATATCCTAAGAACCTTCTACCCCGACTGAGTACTAACATTGCTTCTTCAGCAGAACGGAATAAATTCTTCAAGTAATTGAAAGGTGGTATAATTGTTTTGTCTAGATTTCTACTAAAAATATCAGGTGATGCAACAGCTAGGGTTGCAACGTTTGCTCGGGAAAGACCTTGAGACAGAAGAAATTCAATCTTGGGCAAAAGGGTCTTTTTAGGATCAAACACCAGAGCTTGAGGACGAATCCTAATTACTTTCAAGACTTGTACTTCACTAAACCCTTGATTTTTCAAGAAAGATATTACCGCATCGGGTTTATCTGGTTTGACAAAATTGAGATACTTAGATGCTGAAATCGATCTTTCTAGTGAAAACCCACATTTATTAATGAGGTAATTAACAGCAAAAGAGTGATCTTTTACAAAATCTGAAGTGGGTTTTGGAGAAATTGATGAGGAGAATGACTGAAGAAGATTATGCAGCTTAAGTGTTGATGAAGAAGGTGTTAAAGAATGCTTAAAATTAGGAAATGATTTGCGTATGAGATTAAACATAGATCAAAGTTCTCACCTTCACTTTGCTATATTTTTATACACTCACTTTTGAAGCTGAAGATGAAGAGAGCAATGTCTGTTTCAAGCGAGGTTCATTTCATTAGTGTAGTCGCGTTTTGTGCTGCAGTTGGGACGATACAAACATCAACGAGCTTTTCAGATCTAGTTTTTCCTTCGAACAAAAAAAAAAGATCTAGTTTTCCCTCTTTTAGGCTCGGAGCTTTATTTTTTGAGGAAATTACATGTCCGTTTGTGATTGATTATTTTAGAGTTATAAGCGTTTTTCGAATAAAATTAAAATATTTGTAAAATTAATTAAAAAATATTTAGACATGTAAAATCACTTTAAGTGATTATGACAAGATTTCTATGTATGTTCCTAAGACCATGGGTAAAGACAGATGTGGGAACGTTAATATTGAGACCACGTATCATATTCAAGAACTTCTGATATTCAGCCATGTCTCCTTTCTTCTGATCTCTGGAGAGAAAAGGTGGAGGAGGACGGGTGGTGGTCTTTTGTGTGTTCTAAAATAAATGCAAAAGTAATTGAACCACAACCGCAAGTGTACGGTTGTCCCAAGTAGTAATAATGATTCTAGGATCGTTCGCAGGGACGGTTGGTTAACAACAATGCTTATCAAATAATGATTCTAGTCATTTTTCCTAAAAGTGATTTTAAAAGTCTAATATATTTTTATGGATCTAAAATCATTATAAGTGATTATTTTAAAAAGCAATCTCAAACGCACCCTACGTTTTTCAGGCCCAAAAACAAAAGATGTTCTATTACAAAGACTAGTTGAAATCATGTCTGTTGTTTTAAAGCACTTTTCTTCTTACTGATCCCTTGAGTCCATCTTCCATACACAGCGTGTATATACATTTGTATTAAAAATAAATAAAAAAGAATACGAAATTACTACCATACCCTTAGAAATGACAGGATTTTGTGAGACTTTAGATAGATTTCGAATAAAGGTGCTTTTGGAACACTTTATTTTTGTTCTTATTAAAATTACTATTTTGCCCTTTGACTTCTATTGTATTTTTTGATTCATGTCCCTTTATTTAATGTAGATTGTAGTCATGTATTAGTATAATATTTTGTTCCAGATGGACCGATGGGGGAACAGTGTTTTGGTATTTAGGGAAAACACGTGTCTAACATGCACTCAATTATATACGTTTATTGCCCAAAAAAGAAAGACTAATCGTGCGCAAATCGATGTGGAGTATTGTCCCATCAGACTATTTGTTGTCTACCTGCTACTTGGCCTTTCTTGTTCGAACACTCCACCTCCATTGAAGCAAGAAAGAAGAGAAGAAAAGGAAGAAAAAAAAGTTTTAATTGAACAACCACGCATTAATTTTGCAAAAAAAAAAATTCGACTTTTTCATCTAGACAGAAGAATAGTTAACATGTCGAGCAGCAGAAAAAAGAGTGTGAATGGCAAAAGGTAAGGGTTTGGTTTATACTTTTCTGCTTATTTTAGGAATTAACCCAATAGTGTTTTTCATGCCAGAAGAGGACTACAGAAAAGCAACGTTAGCAATGTTAGCCCTAAAAAAACTGTTTCAAAACCATCAAATGCCGCTGAATACTATGCGTAAGTTTGGGGGTACCTGTAACTTAATTGTTGTTCATCTTATTATATAAGTTTGATATATATTTTAATTTCTACAATTGTGATAATTAGGATATGTATGGCGCACGAATTTAGTGAGAAGTACCCCCATCTGGGTTTGGATTGGGATGCCACTGTGCTAGCGTATTATAAACTACCCGAAGATCGCAGGGCATTGTTCGAGGATGGTTATATCCTTTATAAACAAAAAAAGTTTGAAAAAGAAAAGATGGAAGAAGAAGACGAGGAAGATGAGGAGGAGAGTGACACGGTATGGTTATTTTTGTTAATAAAAGTTTAATTTGGGATTTGGGTACTCGACCAATAAATCACATTCCTCATGTTTTTAACAATTTTTTATTGGATTCCCATTGATTTGTAGATTGAGCTGGAAACAAACCGTTTTTTTTTTGGCTTATTATATGAAAAAATTATTGTTTAGGAATTATTACTTTTGTGGTTTTCTTTCTTTTGTGGTACTATGAAAGTATCTTATATGTGAAAATGTTCTTTATGTGTGCCACTTTACATGTTTTGTCTGTTTTGTATTAAGTTAAATTTATATACCAATTTATGGTTTGGATTTTTAAATGCATCATATGATTTGTCATGTTGTTTTCTAAATAATTGAATGATCTAGGTTTGACTATGTTTTTTAATCTGTGAAAAGTAGATGACTAGTTGTATTGTTTCCATTTTAAAAATTAGACATTCTTCATTGGGAATTGGTTCTCTAGTAGGGAATAAAAGTTCGTATTATATTTTGTTTTGCAATGACACGTAATTACACATTAAATTATTAATATAGTCTTGATTCAATTAAAATATGTGTTGATGTTACTTAAATGCAGAAAATGCTTGTAACTAAGTTGTCTTTGAAAAAGATGCACAACATCTCAAAGAGATTGACACCGGGGCAAAAAAAGACGGTAAGAGCGATGGGATTTGGCACATTTGTCGATTTTCCAAAGACATATCTAAAAATTGAAGTATGCCAATTCATGGTTGACGCTTTCGACCCTAATAGCAGTGCATTTAACCTTCAGGGGAGTTCACTTAAATTTTCGTATGTTGACGTGAATAGGGTGTTGGGTATACCTATGGATGGCCAGTTACCCCCGTTAAAAGGTGATGGTTGCGCTAGGGTTAGGGCCTTAGAGGAGCATTTTGGAGGGCATTATGTTAAGGGCAACTCGGTTGATTTGTCATTCCTAGAACGTAGGTTTTACGCTTGTAAAACCCACACAGATTTGTTTAAGATATTGTTCGCGTTGTATGTACTAGGTTTCTTCCTTTGTCCGCCTAATGTACATGGAGTTGATATGTCTTATTTTCATTCCCTTAAGGAGGTTGAACTGATCCCTAGATATAATTGGTCCTTCTTAGTGTATGACATTATTTGCAAAGGAATAAAAGTGTTTGGGTCAGTGACCCTTGATGTAAAATCAAAGTACTTTGTGGGTTGTGTTTATGTGTTACAGGTACGAATGATAAGCGTCGTGAGAATAATTCATATAATGTATTTAATTTGATATTATTTTGATATAATGGATGTTATTTTGATTTAGCTACTCGTTTGACTGCTTGGTTAGGTTTTATTTCTTGAGAATGTACAGCGCCTGAAAAAATATGTAGACTTTCCTTTAAGTATGCCCTTCTGCCTAAATTGGTGGACCAAAAATACATCTAAGAAAATCAAACAACTGGGGAGGATCCAACTATGAAAAGTGTAGATTTATTGAAATGGACTTCGATGAAGATTTAGAAGAAGATGCAATGGAGGTGTCAGATGATGAAGCTTTAACGACTGATAGTTTGGAAGATGTTTTTAGAAGCCCTGCAAAGTCTGTTAATTAAAAAACTTGTACACCTAAAATCGTTGAGCAAGTGGTTGTTGATAGAGAATTTTTTGATGAGTTGAAGGAGTGTATGCGTACGTTAGCCAAAACTGTTAGTGGGAAGGTTAGTGATAAAGGTAAATGTATTAGTAAGAATCCTATAATAGATATTGGTGGAGATTTAATAAACAAGTTTGATATGGTGGCTGATTCCCCGGTTGAGGGTGATGTGGAAATCTTGAGCGCAACAAGAACTCCTGTCCAGGCCAGGAAAGCGAGAGTTCCCGATTCTCCCATCGATATAGTCGGGAGTCCTTCTAAAGCTAAAAATGAGAGTTTGATTAAGGGTAAAGGGTGTGGTACGCATATGGTGTCTAGTTCATCAAAGCCTCGTACTAAAGTTTCACCAAAACAATATGCTATTCATAGGGGTTCTGATAAGGGCTGATCTCATTTTTAACGTCTTCTAAACAATGATGATAAGATGTTGTACTCATATTTGAATGACCCCAGACCCCCCGCCAAGTAAAAATCATGAAATAAAATATGATTGTATAGTTAAATTTTATCATTTTTTTACATTGGGAATAACATAATTGCTGAGATGCTAATATATAAAACTAAATTTTGTGCAGTGAAGTGATAATTTCCTTTACAAATTTTAATTTGAATCGAAAGGAGATGAGGAAGCTATTATCTCCCGAAGAATATGTATCCGTTGATTAGAGTTTATTATTAGTAATATTAATTTGTGACATTAGTCTGCATGAATTATTACATTTGTAATTGTTTTAGGTGATTGATCTTTGTGGAGAGTTGTTGTGAGCGGAGACTCGTCGAATTGATCTCAAATGCAAGCACTGGTTCATGTCCACTTATTTTGCTATAAGTGTATATAGTAGATAATAGTTGTTTGGGTTTCTCTCATTCACCGCTATTTTATGTACTTTTTCGATAATACAGAATCATTTGTTAAGCACAATGAAAACCATGGACCAGAATATACATACTTATTATGATCTACACCGTTTCGATGGAAATATAAAGGATCTAGAATGGGTAATCACGCGTACTATATTGTGTTTAATATGGGAAATTCTCAATAATTTTTAATTGGGACAAATGGCCAAAGTGGTTTACTGAATTTTTTTACTGTTATGTAGCTTTATGTACCAGTTAATGTGGCAACAAATCACTGGGTCCTTTACATATACGACTTCATAGATTTGAAAAAATATTTCTGTGATTCTATACTACCTTGCAATCTACCCCGTTCTTTATACTTGAAACAGTTTAACCGTGTGGTAAGTGCTTAACATATATGTTTGGATGGAGGGATTAGAAGGGATGGGATTGTATTAAAGGATAATGACAATCCCATCCCTTGTTTGTTTTGGAAATAAGTAGAGGGGATAGTTTATTAAAGGATACTTGCAATCCCTTACGAACCCATATATTCAATCCCTTCAATTCGGTGGAATTAGGAAGGAAGGATTCTTTTATTACGTTGTAATGTCTAAGTTACCCTTATTCTTTCTTTATAAAATATTTTAATAGGGGTATATGAGTCATTTAGTTATAAAAAGAATCCCTTCCTTCCATTATTCTTCTAATCCAAACACCGGATAAATGTTATCCTTTAATAAAATCCCCCCTTCTCTTTTTATTCAATCCAAACAAGATTAAATACTCTCATTTCCATTCCCTTGTTATACTCTCCCTTCCTATCCTTTAATAAATAATCCCCTTTAATCCAAACATACCCTAAAGGAAAGTATTTCTTATGTATCAAGATAGAGCAATATGTTTTGACAGAGAAAGGCATATAATGCTCTATTTTTCCAGCCTCGAATCAAATCAAATCAAAACATACATGGATTACTATAAACAATGAACTAAATGTCTACTGAGATTGCCACCTGGATCCATGGAAAGATTGGTGTACTTGTCCCAGCTGATTCTTTAAGACATTTAGTTTGTGATTGCCGGGGTTAAGTAACCTGATCTTAGACATTTAGTTTTGTTGCAAACAAAAGGGCAAAGAGAAAAATATAAAGAAAATAAAAAATGAAGAAGAATAGAGTCTATCCCAGATTTGAATTTATTGTTAAATTAGACAAGGCTATGAGACTCTATCTATATATTAACAATGCAAATAATCAAGCTGGAAAATAAACACACAAATCTATATCAATAAGGTCTTTACGTGAACAATTAAGTACAAGAAAAGGAGATCAGCAATTCATTTCAACCCATCACCTAATTAATATTCTACTTACAATTTGTGTCCCACAACAATTAAGAATTACTACTTATCTTTTCACCTAAATAACCGTGAATTGATTAGTGAATGTTAGTCATCTCGAAAGTTTCATCTTTTCTTGATAGAGTTGTAACAGCTCAGGAGCTTCCTTTTCATGACACTTGACATACTTTTTACAAAACTTTTCTTCTGAAATGATTAGCAATGAATACAAGCTTGAATGTTCTTTGAACAAACCTTTTGAAAGCAAAACTTTGTACACTGAACACCTTGGAATAATTCTTTTGTTTAAGCTATAACTAAGTATCTTTGAATTCCACATCAACTTCTCTGGATCCCAACTCATTTCATTCACAAAGTATCTCATTATTTCATCAATCTTTTCCTCTGATACAGACATACACCATGGATTTGAAACAAACGTCTTCATAACTTTATCTTCAGAACAACCCCATCTTTTATAAACTTCCATTTTCTTTTTCCAAGAAGACCCTCTGAGCACTAATACCACATTAACCCCTACACAGAAAGTCGATTTAAGAGGATCAATCCCCATTTTCTTCACTTTCTCCACAGCTTCTTTAAATATTTTAGGATTAAAGATCAAATCTTGTGGCCAGCTTCTCAAAAAACTCTTAACCCAACGCTCAGGTACACCTGCTTTTTCCAGAATTTCAATGTTCGGAACCACATTATTTTCAAAATATCCTAAGAACCTTCTACCCCGACTGAGTACTAACATTGCTTCTTCAGCAGAACGGAATAAATTCTTCAAGTAATTGAAAGGTGGTATAATTGTTCTGTCTAGATTTCTTGTAAAAATCTCAGGTGATGCAGCAGCTAGGGTTGCAACGTTTGCTCGGGATAGACCTTGAGACAGAAGAAATTCAATTTTGGGCAAAAGGGTCTTTTTAGGATCGAACATTAAAGCTCGAGGATAAGTCCTAATTAGTTTCAAGACTTGCATATCACTAAACCCTTGATTTTTTAAGAAACATATTACCGCATCGGGCTTATCTGATTTGTCAAAATTGAAATACTTGGAAACTGTAATCGATCTTTCGGGTGAAAACCCACATGTATTAATAAGGTAATTAACAGCAAAAGAGTGGTCTTTTACAGAATCTGAAGTGGGTTTTGGAGAGATTGATGAGGAAAATGACTGAAGAAGAATACGCCGCTCAAGTGTTGATGAAGAAGGTGTTAAAGAATGCGTAAAATGAGGAAACGATTTGCGTATGAGATTAAACATAGATCAAAGTTGTCACCTTCACTTTGCTATATTTCAGACACTAAACTTCGAAGCTGATAATGAAGAGAGAAATCGAACTTTTGAAGCTAGGGTTCGAAGTGGGAACTTCTATTCTTCAAACACGTTTTAAGAAGGTAGGAAATTACAAAATCCAGCCTATATAACAAAAACTTTATATTGTAAAGCCTCCTTAGTGTTCGTTTGGAAGTGTTTTTTTTGGAGAAGCCCTTAAAAGTGCTTCTAGTATTTTAAAAGTTTTTTTAACCTTGAAAAATACTTTTTTGAGAAGCACCAAATATGTGCTTCTTTCTCTTTCCGTTTCTTCTCCCCACCAAAAATTTCCTTCTCGCGATGGAGTTCTTTGCTCCTTCTCACCCCCTAGCAAAAGACAAAGCACTAGTTATCTCACCAGATGCTAACTCAGTATACAAAAATGCTAGAGAATTTAAAATCACTGTTAAACTCCTTGCTATGGAGAAAGTTAACCACATTTTTATCAAAAACCATATCAACAAGTACTGGGTTCTAAATGAACAAGTTGAAACAGAGAGATGTGCTGCTAATGTCTTCACCATCACCTTCAAAAATGAAGAAGATATTAGTAAAGTTTGGAATCAAAGGCCTTGGACTATCCAAAGCAAACACTTAGCTATCAAAAAATACGAAAGTCACAACAAAAATGAAGTCAATCACACTACGGTTTGGATTCAACTTAATGGAATACCAGCTAATCTGTTAACTAAGCACTGTATTGGAAAAATGATGAGTTACTTTGGGCAAGTTCATCAAATCAACACCTGAAGAACTCAACATTGATGAGAAATCTACTACAAAAATCCAATTAGATTGGAATATATCAACACCACTTATACCATGCATCAAATACTGGGAAAACGAAGATTCGGCAGCTTGGATTAAGTTCACATATGAAGACATCGGACAAGTTTGCTATGGTTGTGGACTTTTTGGTCATGAAGAGAATAACAAGACTTATCAATGCCAAAACCCAAAAGTTACCCCCAAATTAGGGGCTTGGATCAAGACTTCCACAAGAGGACCAACTCCTATGGTGGCTCAAAATATGAACAAAAGGAAGATTATCAACCAGAAATTTACTACGAGAAATGCACCCACCTTGAACCGAACTTGGAATAACTCAGTGGATAAAGCTAACTCGGTCTCTGAGTTGAAATCAACGAATGGAGTTAACTCGGAAATCAACAATCAACTCACCAGCCAACTCACAACCACGAGTGCTGGTACTACAGGTATTACGAATGTTTTCAAATTCGGTACTAATTCGACAAAAGACAAAGAAAGAGGAAAAGGACTAGCAGTGGGAACGAAGAAAGAGAGTCGGAAGAGTGGTAGTGGAGCCGAGTTTTCTCTTTCTTCCTCTTTGTCTCTATCGGATTACAATAAAAAAAATAAAGGTAAAGAAATTAATCCCAACCCGGTTTTGGACAAGGAGAAAAATTTGGCCCAGCTGGCTAAATGTTTTATCAAAGATCTTAACAACAACCCATCCCAAGAAAGCCTTTTAACCTTTGGGACTTACATCAGCCCACCTAACTTTATTAAAAGCCCAAATGTCATACTTCCCAAAACCCACACCCCACAAAGCCCAAACACATCGTCAGCTAACCATAACCCAAGTCAACATATCCAAACAACTAAAACACCTAACCCTAAATCCCCAATCGATCGAACCCCATCTCAGACCCCGTCTTCTCTCATCCCAAATCCGACCACCCAAAACCCTCAAATCAACGATGAGTTCACCACACCAAGTCACACTATACCCCTCAACTTCACACCAACCCTTTCAAATACCACCACTTTCAGAAACTGTGAGACTATTGAGGGCTCTCAATTGTCCATTATGAAGAAGAAGTTTTTCGGAGAAATTAGTATGAGAACTCCGATCAAAGCTAAAAGCACAAACATTAAGAAAAATCAACTAACTCAATCGAATGTCAAGCGTCAAAAATCTCTTTGGGCAGCTAGAAAAGGAGCAAATGAAGAAGAGATGGAGACTAAGATAGAACTAATGGATGAAAAGGCTAAAACAAATGCTGAACCAAGCAATTCGGGTTGCAAGAAGGATAGCTCAGTGGAAGAAGAGGTTTGCGGGGTTGACCTTGATCAACCCCTTCACCATCAATGATACATCTATCCTGGAACTGTCAGGGTATTGGCAACACCTTGACAGTCCAGGCCCTAGCCGATATGATCAATAAATATCGGCCACATGTACTTTTTCTTTCAGAAACTAAGAATTCGTATTTTGCTGTTAAAAAAATTGAAAAAATTATTAATATGACACTTATAGAGACTGTGGAACCTAAGGGTCTTAGTGGGGGTCTTGCAATCTTTAGTAAAAACAATTACGAAATTAAAATCATTAGTAAATCTATCAACCATATGCATTGCAAAATTAATAATGAGGGAACTGAATTTTTCTCTACATTTGTATATGGGGCACCATTAGAAAAAAAAATAAAGAAGAATGCCTTAAATTATATGCTAATTGCAAACCTGTGAATGATGCCCCTTGGTTGTTAATTGGTGATTTCAATAACATTAGATACACTTCTAATAAAAAAGGTGGGAACTGTAAAATTAATAAATACATGAATATGTTCAATGGATTTATAAAACATCAAAAACTTGATGAAATTGTCACAAGAGGATGCAAATTCTCCTGGACTAACAAAAGAGACAATAATGAAATGATTAAGTCTTTCATTGATAGAGGTCTTTGTAATAAAGCTTGGAGTGATCTTTACCCCTCTGCCTGGATTGCACTATTACCAGCACTGGGGTCAGATCACTCTCCACAAGTACTCACTTTATATGAAAATCACATTAAGAAGGATAGAAGATTCTATTTTGAAAATAGTTGGGTTGAAGATACTGAATGTCTTGAAATTATTAAAAAAGTATGGAACATTAAGAATTGCCCCTCTGGAATCATTAGAAATATCTTTACTCACAAACTTGAAAAGTGTAAAGTTTTACTTACTAAATGGAGTAAAGAGAAGTTTAAAAACAACAAAAAAGTTATCAATAAACATATTAAACATCTTGAAAAGATCTATAATGACCCTCTCACTAAAGACTGGTATGAATATAACAATATTATCAAAATAGTGGAGAATTTATGGAAAAAGGAGGAAGATTATTGGGCCTCCAGATCCAGGAATAATTGGCTCAAAAAAGGTGATTGAAATACCTCCTTTTTCCATGCATCCACTAAAGAAAGAAGAAAAATAAACACCATTACTAGATTAAACACTGAAGAAGGTATTTGGGTGGAAAATTTCTCTGATATTAAACATGAAATAACTAGTTATTTCAACAACATCTTTAAAACAGTAGGGAGTAGAAAATATTGCTCTATCCTAGAAAATATTATACCTACCATTACAGATAATATAAACAATAATCTCAACAAAAAACTCGAGATTTATGAAATTGAGAAAGCCATTAATGAGCTAAGGGCTAATTAAGCCCCGGGCCCTGATGGGTTTCCTGGTTTTTCCTATAAAAAATACTGGCATATTATTAAACTTGATATAATTAAAATCATAAACAATTTTTGGTATAATGATGGGCCCTTAGATGATATAAATCAAACTTTCATCTCGCTTATACCTAAAATATCTAAACCTACCTCTATAAAACATTTCAGACCAATAAGTTGCTCTAATTTCATTTACAAAATAGTGGCTAAAATTCTTGTGAATAGAATGCAACCGGTGTTAAATGTTTTGATTGATGAAAATCAATCAGCATTTATACCAGGACGGCATATTCAAGAAAATACGATGATTGCCCATGAATTAATTCACTTTATTAAAAACAAAAAAGATACGAAAAAATACTTTATGACCATGAAAACGGATATCCAAAAAGCATACGAAAATGTGGAATGGGATTGCCTTGAGGATATTATGCTTAAAATGGGATTTGATACTAAGTGGGTTAACAAAATCATGAGGTGTGTTAAATCAGTTTCATACTCAATCTTGATAAATGGATATCCAACTGAAATTGATAAACCCCAAAGGGGTTTACGACAAGGGGACCCCCTATCCCCTCTTTTATTTTGTATTACTACACAACTACTCTCATCTCTTATTAAACAAAAAATGGATAATAATGACATGAAAGACATAAAAATTGCTAAATCATGTCCCCAAATATGCCATTTACTCTTTGCTGATGATAGCATATTTTTTATGAATGCTAACAATTTGGAAATTGAAAGTTTTCGAGATGTTATGAACAAATATAGTTATGCTTCGGGAATGAAACTTAACCTTAATAATTGTGGAATAAAATTCAGCCCCAACACCCCTATTTTCTTACAAAACATGTTTGCTAAAAGATTAAATATGCCTATTACTAATAATCTAGGTAAATACCTCGGATTACCCACAGAATGGAATAGGTCTAAAGTCAAAGACCTTAACTTTCTTGTGGAAAAAACTCTACAAAAAACTGAGAACTGGAAAAACCTTTTCCTATCAGCTGTAGGTAAGGAAATCCTTATAAAAGCTGTCTTACAAAGCTTACCTAATTATTTTATGAATTCTTTTCTCATCCCAAAAAAGATTTGTGATCTTATATCCTCACAAATCTCCAATTTTTGGTGGGGAGCAAATGGAAAAAATAAAGTACACTGGGAGAAATGGGATAACCTTACTAAAAGTAAACATTCAGGAGGACTTGGATTCAGGGATTTACATCTCATGAACCTTGCTCTCCTTGGAAAACAAGTTTGGAATATACTTAATAAACAAGATTCTTTACTTTTTAAGACCCTTAAAGGTAAATATTTCCTAAATAATAATCTCCTTGAAGCCCAACTAGGACACTCACCCTTTTGGGGTTGGAGAAGTCTAGTGAGTGGTATAAAGACTATCAAGGATAATATCAAATGGAAATTAGGAAATGGTTCCACTATCAATATCCATAAGGACATATGGATAAATGGTAGTTCAGATATCATTAAACCAAAGGTAGGAAATTCGAATTATGTCTCAAACCTTATGAATACAAATAGTAGACATTGGAATATAAATAAGGTCCATCAAGAATTTGACCTTGATATAGCATAAAATATTCTCAATACATTTATTCCTTACTCAGGTGGTAAAGATACACCTATTTGGAATCTTGATCAGGATGGCCTATATACGGTTAAAAAATGTTATCAATACTTGAAAGAGAAACATGACAAGGAAAATCATAATAAAAACAATAGCAAACCTACAACTTCTCACATCATCAGTACAGACATTTGGAAAATGATGTGGAATTTGAACATTTTACCAAGGATAAAAAAATTTATGTGGAGGGCACTTAAAAACCTCCAACCAACTAATGAAAATATTTATAAAAAAAGAGCAATTAAGACTCCCCTATGTGACTTATGTAATTCAGAGGTGGAATCTACTGAACACATGCTCTTTAATTGCTCCTGGACTAGAGCATTATGGTTAGCTTCTGAATTCAATATTAAAACTTGCAACCAAAATTCAGTTAGATTGGATTCTTGGATGGAAAGTATAGTGGAAAATATGGAAAAACAAAAGAAGGAGAAAAATGAAACTATGGGAAAAATATGTTTCCTTCTGTGGCAAATATGGAAAACAAGGAATGATAGTAAATACAAATTTACTAAAATTGACCCTATGGTAACCCTTGAAAATGCGAATAGGGAATGGATTACTTACAAAAATATTATACCTTATGATGTTAGTATAAAACTGAAGGTTAATAATGAAAATGAAATTGACAAAAGAGGTAATATAATAAAAGCAAATGATGAGGGTAAGAACAACTCAATTAGTAACAAAATGAATCCAAGTAAGGAATGGATTCCACCTCCAAATTTTTTTATTAAAATTAATGTTGATGCAGCTTTTGCTAACAACAAATCTGCAATTGCTTGTGTAAACAGGGACAATAATGGCAAGATTTTGGACAACAATGCTTGGAATGTGAATGTGGAATCTCCCTTAGAAGCCGAAGCCCTAGGCATACTCAAAGCCTGCGTAATTGCCCGTGATTTGAAGGAGTGTAGGGTAATTATTGAAGGTGACTACCAAAGGTTAATGCTTCCATTAGAGAGGAACACTTATATTCATATTCCAAAAATTTGTAATATTGTTAACAGTAATTATTTCATTTCGGAGATTTGTAATCCTATCTTTAGTTGGACTTGTAGAGATAGAAATACACTAGCTGATGGATTAGCCAAAAGAAAGCTACTTAGCAACTCTTTTGGACCACATTCTATTGTGAATCCTAGTAGGCTAGTTGAAACTAGAAACATTGAAGCCCCTTCTTCGGGATTTGGCTAAATTTTGTAATCGGCTTTATTAGTTTTAATATATTATGTTTGGAACAAAAAAAAATGTGCTTCTTGAAAAAAACACTTTCAATAATTTTAGATTTCGAAATTATTTTTGATAATTTTTTTAAATTTTGAATTTTATTCCAAAAGTGTTTTTTTACTCTAAAATAAGCACTTCCAAACGGGCCCTTCGTTACATCTTCTATTTAAGTCCTTAGTTTCATTTTCTAGTTTGCCCAATTACTTATATACCCTTTCTTTTACTATATAATATGCTTAAAAAATTTAACTTATAACATAATTAGTAGAAATATTTTTTTTAATTTTGCTTTATATTTATTTTTCTTTATAAATTTATACTATTTAATTAAATTATAAAGGATAAAATTGTAACTTACTTTGATTTAATAGTTGATCATTAAAAGATAGGGACTAATTTATCTATTTAAAATTTGTGAGGGACTATATCATAATTTACGAATTTTATAAGTGGGAAATTATTTTTAACTCCTTTACCATTTCGTATAAATATTAGTATTTTTTTAATGACATTTGACTTAAAAAAAAAAAAAAAAAAGACAATTCTACCCAAAAAAAAAAACCTACATCCACAAAAGAGCATCTCAAGTCCATCACAGATTCACAATCATTTTACAATATTAGCAACAACCATTTCCTTCATGAAGCTGATTGGTTCTTCTTTGTTTTGCTTTAGATCTTCTCTTTCTTCCCTCAACACAATCGGTAACCCTTTTTCCCTCTTCTTTTATTCTTCAATTTCATCTTTTGATGATATCAATTGTGTCAAAGATGCTCGTTTTACTGTGAAGCAAATGATCAGAACGCGACCTAAGCTTACTGTTATAGATTACAATAAGCTATTGGGTACTGTTTTGAAGATAAAAAATTATTCTTATGCTCTTTCTCTATTCAGAGAAATGCGTATTTTGGGGGCTCCGGTAGATAATTACACAATGAATAGAGCTATAAATTGTTATTGCTCTTCAAAAAAAAGCAATATGGGTTTTGCAGTATTTGGGTGTCTCTTAAAAAGTGGTCATGTTCCTTCGGTGGTTACGTATAACACCCTGATAAAGGGCCTCTTTGGTGAAGATAGAGGAGCCGAGGCTGTAGAGTTGTTTGAAAGGTTAATGAGGGAAAAACTTTGTGAGCCTAGTGAAGTTACTTTTGGGATCGTGCTAAATGGGCTTTGCAAACATGGACATACACTTAAGGCTCTTGAATGGCTAAGATTATTTGAAAAAAGGGAGATTTCTAAACCTGGCATCCAATCTTATACCACCATTGTTGATTGTTTATGCAAGGATCGGATGGTTGATGATGCTGTTAAATTATTTTCTGAGATGAAAGATAAGGGCATATATCCAGATGTGGTGACTTATACTGCATTGATAGATGCATATTGTTTAAGGGGAGAATTGGAGGAAGCTATGGGGGTATTAAGTACCATGGAAGCTAAAGAATTAAAACCTGATATTAAAACATATAGCAGTATAATCAATGGTTTAGTGAAGACAGGGTGGGTTGATAAAGCTTTTCAACTTTTTCAATATATTCCTTCAAAGGGACTACAACCTAATACTGTTACATATAACAGTATGATACAAGGGTTGTTTCAGAAGGGTAGATGTGTCATTGCCCAGGAATTATTCAAAAAGATGAAATCTGAGACTGAGGGTGAGGGAGTAATTAGTCCTAACTTTGTTACATATAATATAATGTTAAACGGATTGTGCAATAATGGACGTGTTCCCGAGGCTATTTCTTTATTAGACTCCATGGAAAGTAGCAATGTAACTCCTGATATTGTGACATATAATACAATGTTAAACGGATTGTGCAAGAATAGACGTTTTACCGAGGCTTTGTCTTTATTAGCCTCCATGGAAAGTAGCAACATAACTCCTGACATTGTGACATATACAACTGTTATTCATGGATTATGTAAAGATGGCCAACTTGATGCTGCATTAGATGTTTTTTACAAGCTATCAAACAAAGGTTTGAAGCCTGATATATATACTCATAATACTATTATAGGTGGACTTTGTCAAAGAGGAATGTTGGAAGATGCAAAAGAGTGGGTTTCAAGTATGAAGAAACATGGTTTGTCTCTAGATAGTGTGACCTACAATGTTATTATACAGGGGTTTATGAAGAAAAAAGAGTATGAAGAGGGAATTGAATCAGTGAAGGAAATGAGAAAAAATGGTTTCTCAGTAGATGCAGCTACTTATAGAATCATACATGAACATCCTAAGTTTCTTTATATGATTCAAAAAATGTAAACTTTTAAAAATCAACAGTCCTTAGATTTACAAGTGATAGAGAGATGGTCATTAATCAGCCTAGGCTGATAGTGAAAGACATTTGCAAAAAGAAAAGAAAAGGAGACGTGATGAAGTATGATTTTATTTATAATTTATTTAATTTACATATTTATTTATTAGTTATTATAAATTACAAAGTAATAAAACACACTTCATTTTCCGATGAGCAGCATGACGTGAAGAAGAAAAAGAAGGCAGGCGACACTTATGGAGGTTGCTAAGGAGACGGTGAATGTTAAGGAAGATCGAGGCTTTCGAATTTTAGGATTTAGGAGATTTTGAAATCGAGAGGTATTGAGGCTTTGTTTCCTATTCAACTAATTGAGATGGAGAAACTAATGGAGGCTTTAAAATTAATTCAACTTTACTAATTTATATTGAATTTTTATTAATTTTTTCTTGATTTTCAGATACGACGTTAACGTGGATGCTGATGGAGCGGGTAAAGTGAGGAAACCTCAACCTTTGAAGGTGACTGTAGAAGAAATCAACAAGGAGAAGCCAATCAGCCAAAAAGCAAGGCCCAACACTTACTGGTAAATCTTGATCTATCTAAAAAACACAATCATGATAAAGGATACCCCTTTCTAATCTATAAATGTTGTATATAAATAGGCTAAGAAACCAAAAGCCCAGATATTCGAAGCTACCTCCAATTTCCCCATTCGGTAATTTATTCTCTTTCATCTCTTATTCAATGAGTTGTAAAACAGAACCGAATATATGTTTCACTAGACAAGGGCAAAATAGTCTTTCTTTTTCTTCGATGCTTTTTACGGGTGAGCCACCTTGGTCTCAACCAAATCCTCATACCTTAATTCATTCAACTAGTAGGAATAATGCATTATAGAGAAAAGAAGAAAGCACCAAAGTTTGTTTTTTATTACGTTAATACCCTTATGTATTTTAACATTATTTTTTGTGTTTAATTTAGATTTGAGAATAAAGTAAGATATGCTTCACGAAAGGAAAGGCGAGAGCTGATGTGAGAAAGGACGGTTTGTAAAAGCTGGTGAAGCTATTGAGATGTGAAGCTTTATAAAGAATGTATGTATATTGAGACTAGCATTAGAAAATTTTGGCAGATCTGAGTTTGGTTGAGAAGAAAAGTTGCTCTACTCATGCAAATTGGTTCTGTGCTAGCGAAAGATAAGTTCTCAGAAAACGTGTCTGTGAAGATTCAAATTTCTTAATTTGGTAATAAAACACATGGAATATGTAATCAGCGGTGATGCGCGAAAGCTTGAGAAAACTTGTAAAGTTAGTATTTAAGTATTGAGTGAAAGTCACAGTAGCTTGCTTGTTATACTGTTGTAGTGTAAGCAAGAATAAGTTGGATTTGTAAGGTTTTAATACTTATGTCTTATGTTTTTCTCTTTTTTGTTTCTTTTTCTCCTTTTTGTTCAAGTGAAAATTTAATCGGTATTTGTCCCGCGAACATTTGAAAACGGGTCCATATACATTTTCAACCCTTTCCATGTATAACGGACAAAAACTTTTAATCAAATGGTGTCGTATGGGACCTAAATGAACCCATCAGTGCGGCGATTCCCATCAGCGCGATGGAGTCCCATCAACGCGATTGAGTCCCATCAACGCGATTGAGACCCATCAGCGATTGATTCCCATCAGCACGACGAAGTCCTATCACTGCGACGAATCACATCACCGCGACGAATCCCATCAGCACGGGAAATCCCATCAGCGTGGTGAACCCCATCAGGCGATGAATCCCATCAGAGCGATGAATCCCCTTCTAAAAAAAGTTTTTAATCTATATTTAAGAAAAAAATGAACTTCAATACCCATAGTCTTTGACTAAAAAAATTGAAGCTAATCATCGATCTGAATTTGTAACCAGTTCACAAAAGAACATCTCAAGTCCATCACAGATTCACAATCATTTTTACTGCAATTTCAGAAACAACCATTCCCTTCTCACGTCATTAGTTGGAAGGCATAACATAACATCATGAAGCTGATTGGTTCTTCTTTGTTTTGCTTTAGATCTTCTCTTTCTTCCATCAACACAATCGGTAACCCTTTTTCCCTCTTCTTTTATTCTTCAATTTCATCTTTTGATGATATCAATCTTATCGAAGATGCTCGTTTTACTGTGAATCAAATGATCCGTACGCTACCTAAGCTTACTGTTATAGATTACACTAAGCTATTGGGTACTGTTGTGAAGATGAAAAATTACCCTTATGCTCTTTCTTTATTCCGAGAAATGCGTATTTTGGGGGCTCCGGTAGATAATTACACAATGAATATAGCCATAAATTGTTACAGCTCTTTAAAAAAAAGTAATATGGGTTTTGCGGTATTAGGATGTTTCTTCAAAAGCGGTCATGTTCCTACTGTGGTTACGTATACCACCCTGATTAAGGGCCTCTTTGGTGAAGATAGAGGAGCTGAGGCTGTAGAATTGTTTGAAAGGTTAACCACAGAAAAACTTTGTGAGCCAAGTGAAGTTACATTTGGGGTCGTGTTGGATGGGCTTTGCAAACATGGACATACACTTAAAGCTCTTGAATTGCTACGAATATTTGAAAAGGGGAGATGTAAACCTGACATCCAATCTTATACCACCATTGTTGATTCTCTATGCAAGGATACCATGGTTGATAAAGCTTTTCAACTTTTTCAAGATATTCCTTCAAAGGGACTACAACCTGATACTGTTACATACAGCAGTATGATACAAGGGTTGTTTCAGAAGGGTAGATGTGTCATTGCGCAGGCATTATTCAAGAATATGAAATCTGAGGGAGTAATTAGTCCTAACTTTGTTACATATAATATAATGTTAAACGGATTGTGTAATAATGGACGTGTTACCGAAGCTATGTCTTTATTAGACTCCATGGAAAGTAGCAACATAACTCCTGACATTGTGATATATAATACAATGTTAAACGGATTGTGCAATAATAGACGTTTTACCGAGGCTATGTCTTTATTAGTCTCCATGGAAAGTAGTAATATAACTCCTAACATTGTGACATATACAACAATTATTCATAGATTATGTAAAGATAACCAACTTGATGCTGCATTAGATGTTTTTTACAAGCTATCAAACAAAGGTTTGAAGCCTGATTTATATACTCATAATACTATTATAGGTGGACTTTGTCAAATAGGAATGTTGGAAGATGCAAAAGAGTGGGTTTCAAGTATGAAGGAACATGGGTTCTCTCCAAATAGTGTGACCTACAACGTTATTATTCGAGGGTTTATGAAGAAAAAAGAGTATGAAGAGGCAATTGAATCAGTGAAGGAAATGAGAAAATATGGTTTCTCAGTAGATGCAATTACTTATAGAATCATACATGAACATCCTAAGCTACTTGATATGATTCAGAAAATGTAAACTTTTAAAAATCAACAGTCCTTAGGTAATCTAACGAAGAGATCTCTTGGGATAGTGATAGATAGGAGAGATTACAAGCTTTTGTACAGCAGCTGATTTTACCACAGGGACCTCCTGTGCAATTTCGATGGGTCAGAACAGGCGCTGCGATACTGCCATCTGTCACAAGCCCAAAGGAACTCCTCACAGCAGCAGGTGGTGGAATAAGAACATTTCAAGCAAAAGTTTTTTTGGAGCATGTTCTTCGGTATTTTGATTATATTGATTTAATTATTGAAGGTGTTTTTATTCTTATTATTATTATATATGTTGGATAGGATAAAATGTCGAGAAGAAATGATCCGAATGATTATGTGGTTCATGATCCACTTTTGGAGAAAGGGAAAGAGAAGTTTAATAAAATGCAAGCTAAGCAAAAACGAAGAGAAAGAGAATGGGTTGGTCAATCTCTTACTTAATAATAGATTTGTATCAAGTTATGTTTATGGAAGTAAACAAGTTATGAAAATGTGTATAATCGATCTATTTCTGTTAAATTTTATGTATTGTTGAAAATGTTTAAAGGACATCTCGATGTACAAATGTAATAAGTATTTTGTGCTTTACTGAATTTTTACAAGATTCAGCTTTTTTGCTTAGCCAAGGTAACAAAAACTTTTATCGTCTCTTATTGGAATTACATAACAAGCAACTTGAAGATGGTTTGGATGGGAAACCAGTGTTGTTCCAGAAATGTTGATATGGGTGATGGCAATGTTGACACAGTTTTAGTTGAGTATACCTGGAAACCAGTGTTGTTCCAGAAATATAAAATGTTGGGTCACTCAGAGAGCACTTGTAGGAATGTTAAAGAAGTTTGGATCCCAAAGAGACTTGTAGAACCAGATGAAAAGCCCAAAAGTCGGGATAACCCGCAATGGACCACTATATTTGCAACAAAACACAATTCTCCAAACAAACAAGATGGTCAAACATCAACTATAATAAACAACAGCTTTAGTATTCTTAATCATGATACCATAAGTGAAGTAGTTGATAGGTTGATTAACAAAGATGATGAGGTGGCTGCTGAAAAGCCTCCTAACCCCTCCTTCTCAAATGATTGTTAGTTGGAATGTGAGGGGTATGAACAAAAAGTTTAAACATGTTGACTGTTTGAAGCAAGTAATATATAAGGATGTTTGGCTTTTCAGTTTCCTGGAAACAAAAATCAAACAACATAAGTCTATGAAAGTTATTAATTCAGTTTTTAATAAATGGCAAGTAGAAACAAATTACCAACATGATATCAAAGGTAGAATATGGACCTGCTGGGATCCTAGCAAAGTAAATGTAACAGTTTTGGATATGACTGATCAGGCTATGCTGTGCAGAGTAAGCCACATTCATTCAAAAATCGAATTTTACTTTACCCCTGTGTATGCTCAAAATGATGAAAACCCTAGACATCATTTGTGGGACACACTAAGGGCATGGGACAAGATAATTCAAGACGTGCCATGGGCAATTCAGGGTGATTTTAATGAAATCACAAAAATTGAGGAAAGACTTAACTGTGTAGCTCTGTCCAAAGGGTCAGAAGATATGATTCAATGTATTAATGACCTAGATCTCACAAATCTCAAATATAATGGGCGTAAATATACATGGACCAATAGAGCAGCTGAGGATGAAATGAGAGTTAGTATAGGACATTGATCAATTCAACTTGGCTCACTAAAATCAGTCAGACATCCCTAATTTTAAAACCTCTTGGTGTTTCAGATCATTGTAGCCAACACTGACAGATTTTCAAAAATAAAAGTAAAGGCCTTGTACCATTCAGATTTTATAATATCTGGCTAGAACATAAGAATTTCATGCCCCTGGTAGAAGAATCGTGGAAGAATCATGAAAGAATCAATTTGCTAGGACTCCAATGTATAACCTTACAAGGAACTTGAATCATCTGAAAAAGAAATTGAAAGAGTTTAACAACTTATATTTCAAGAATATTTCAAATAATATTGATCATCTTAATAATAGACTTGTTGATATTCAAAGTGTTAGGCTACAGGGTAATAAATCTAGTGCCATCCTGAAGGAAGAAAATGTTTTACTGGAGGAACTTCAAAATGAGAAAGTTAATGAAGAATCCATTATTAGACAGAATCTCGTGCTATTTGGGTTACAAATGGTGAGTTAAATACGGCTTACTTTATGAAATAGGTCAACGGTAGAAAAGCTCAAAATAGCATCACAAACATTACAAACACCTTAATTCTTACTGAAGATGAACTTTTTCACGAGTATTACATCCATATCTGCGTGATAATGACCAGCTTTAATTCCTCTTCCACGTAATTCTTTTGCAACCTAAATTTTTTTAACAATTATAAAATGTAAAAAAAACATAAAAGAGGCTTACTTGTCAGAGAATTCGTCACTACATGTTGTCTTAACCAGAACATAAAAATTATGTATGGAAAAAGGTAATGGATTACGAGCCCCTTCTAAATGATTAACAACCTGTTTAATACAAAACATGATAAGTACACGAAAGTAATTCAATATAGTGAAGAAGCTTTTACCAGATCCACGACACGAAGATCCAGCAACTCAAATGCAGAAAAAATTTCTCCAAGTTTCCTCTTAGCTTCCAGCAAAAGAGTCTAGGGACATGAGAGGTTTTGTAAACAAGCAAGGTCTTAGAAATGTTTAAGTTTAGTTTAGTTTTGGAAATGTATAAGTTACTTGTAGTTTCAATTTGGTTTTGGAATGGTTTAATTTGTAATTCAAGGTTGTAACTTGTAAGGTTTTGTACTTAACTAGTGAAAGTAATTCAAGGTTGTAAGGTTTTTTATTGAACTAGTGAGGTTTTGTATCTTATATGCAATATGTTTAAATTTTGCTGGAATAATTATTTTAGAATATAGTTGTGTGAACTCGAAACCAACCCAAAACCAACCCAACCCGCAAAACCCGAATTCGAAACCACCAAAGACAACCCGCAAAAAAACAAACCATAACCATTTATAAGTAATGGATTGGTTTTCGGTTTTCAAAAACCTAAACTCGCAAATATGGGTTCGTTCCCTCCTAGAGGTCAATGAGTCGGTTACCGGACCCGGGTGCACCCCTAATTCTAACTCTTACAAAGAAACACGTAAACCCCTAAAAAGAAAGGAAACCCTATCATTTAGAACCAAAAAAAAGGGAAACCCTACCTTTTAACTTCACTCTACTTTTTGATTTCAAAACACAAAGATAAAAAAAGAAACCGGAATTGAAGATGAAGGTTGGGTGGTTTCGGATCTGCTTTGGATCTTTTCCTTCTTCCTTGAACGAAATTGGTAACCCTTTTTTCCAATTTTGTAACGGTTCAGTTTCATCTTATTCTTCAATTTTGTCTAATTTTACAAAAGATATCAATAATGTTGAAGAAGCTCGATTTGCACTCCATCGAATGATCGGAATGCGACCTAAGCCTTCTGTTTTAGACTACACGAAGCTATTGTGTGTTGTTGTAAAGATGAAACAACAATCGGCTGTTGTTTCTCTATTCAAAGAAATACGAATTTTGGGGGCTCCGATTAATGAATATACGATGAATATTACATTGAACTGTTACTGTTCTTTGAAATGCATCAATTCAGGCTTTGCGGTATTTGGGTGTCTCTTAAAAAGTGGTCATGTTCCTTTTGTGGTTACGTATAACAACCTGATAAAGGGTCTCTTTGGTGAAGATAGAGGAGGTGATGCTATAGAATTGTTTGAAAGGTTAACCACAGAAAAACATTGTGAGCCAAGTGAAGTTACATTAGGGGTCGTGTTGAATGGGCTTTGCAAACATGGACATACACTCTAGGCTCTTGAATGGCTAAGAGTATTTGAAAAGGGGAGATTTAAACCTGGCATCCAATCTTATACCACCATTGTTGATTGTCTATGCAAGGATCGCATGGTTGATGATGCTCTTAAATTATTTTCTGAGATGAAAGATAAGGGCATATATCCAACTGTTGTCACTTATAATTAATTGATCCATGGATTGTGTAAGTTTGATAGGAAGGAAGAGGCTAAAATGTTGTTGATTGAGATGTTGGATTAGAAAGTTGTTCCAGATGTACATACTTTTAGTATATTGGTTGATTCACATGGAAAGGAAGGCTTAATTGAAGATGCAAAAAGATTTATAGAGATCATGATTGAAAGAGGCCTAAAACCCAATGTAGTTACATATAATGCATTGGTAGATGCATATTGTTTAAGGGGTGAGATGGAGGAAGCTGTGGGGGTGTTAAGTACAATGGTAGGTAGAAAATTAAAGCCTGATATCCAAACATATAACAGTATAATCAATGGTTTAGTGAAGAAAGGGTGGGTTGATAAAGCTTTTCAACTTTTCCAAGATATTCCTTCAAAGAGACTGCAGCCTAATACTGTTACATACAACAGTATGATACAAGGGTTGTTTCAGAAGGGTAGATGTGTCATTGCGCAGGAATTATTCATGAAGATGAAGTCTGGTGGTGAGGGAGTAAGTCCTGACTTTGTTACATATGGAATAATGTCAAACGGATTGTGCAATAATGGACGTGTTACCAAAGCTATGTCTATATTAGAGTCCATGGAAAGTAGCAATGTAACTCCTAACATTGTGATGTATAATACTATTATTCATGGATTATGTAAAGTAGCAATGTAACTACTAGATTCATCAATAATCTATCGTAGATGATACAACAATGACTTTATCGTCATGGTAGGACAATGCATATTTTCTCTGAGGGGTAAAAAGTTAGAACAACAAGAAAGGTTTGCGAATGTAGTCCCGATATTTTTTTTAAAATGTAATTTCTAGTTTTGGAAGGCTTGGGGGAGAATATATAGACTCTGGGAAAAAGTAAATTTCTACTAATGTTTTTATGTTAAAATAATTTGCACGAAATTTCATTACATTCTAGGACTGAGGTGGGCGGCCTCACACCCCAGTCGACCCCTAAGTCTGTCCCTAATTTGGGGAATTTTTAAGATCAAGATTAGTATAGGATGATAAAGTGAGTGATGAGAAATGAATTTGTTACTTAGTGGTTATTTTATTTAATTAAATAATAACGGATAAAACAGAATGGTAAAAAAATCTTGCTAGTATTGTGTAATTAATTTAAAAATAAAAGTGTCCATTTTCGGTTAAAATAGAAGAATTGTATTGTTTAGATCAAGAGAGATTTGACCAAAATAAAAGATTTGGATCTTTAATCTATTTTAACAATATAATATGCTTAAAATTTTTAACTTATAACATAATTAGTAGAAATATTTTTTTAATTTTGCTCTATATTTATTTTTCTTTACAAGTTTATACTATTTAATTAAATTATAAAGAATAAAATTGTAACTTACTTTGATTTAATAGTTGATTATTAAAAGATAAGGACTAATTTATCTATTTAAAATTTGTAAGGGATTAAATCATGATTTATGGATTTTATAATTAAGAAATTATTTTTAACCCTTTACCATTTCGTACGAATATTAGTATTTTTTCAATGACATTTGACTTTAAAAAAAAAAAAAGAAGACAATTCTACCGAAAAAAACCCTACATCTGCGATCTGATTTTGTAACCAGTTCACAAAAGAGCATCTTAAGTCCATCAGACCATCTCCAGCAGATGCGTCAAATGGATAAATACTGCAAATTTTGAATGAAAATACAGTAAATGCTAAAATTGCTCGCTCCAGGAGATGCTGTAAATATTGGGACCCACAAAAATATGCGCTATATTCATCTGAATGTACGCTATTCTCATTGCATTTTTTTCATACGGTATATAATATTTTAATCAATTATAAGATTCTTTATAAATAAAAACACTTTTTTATTTACCAATATAAATAAATAATACACAATAAAAATATCAAATATATATATATAAATCTAATATTTTTAAAAAAATTATATAAATTGAAAAAAAGAAAATTGAGATTAATCAAGTTTTTTTTTAAGTTTCATTGGTAAATTTTATATTATATTTATAATCAAATCTATTTTTTAATACATTATTAAATTTAAAATTTAAATATTAAATAAATATTATTTATGTACATAAATATATATATATATTTAAGTAAAAGTAATTTTCTTATTTAAATTAAATAATAATAAAATTAAATGTTATTATTATTACTATTACAAGTAGTACTTTTATTTATATTATTATAAAAAATAATTAAAAAAATAAAATTATAAATAAATAGTAGATATGAAATATAATTATAGAGTAACTGAAATAGTAAAACTGGAAATTGATAAGGTAAATTTATGAAGTAGCTATATTTTGATACGGTATAATGAAATATAGAGTATAAAAATAGCGCATCTGCTGGAGATAGTCTCACAGATTCACAATCATTTTACAATATTAGCAAAAACCATTTCCTTCATGAAGCTGATTGGTTCTTCTTTGTTTAGCTTTAGATCTTCTCTTTCTTCCATCAACACAATCGGTAACCCTTTTTCCCTCTTCTTTTATTCTTCAATTTCATCTTTTGATGATATCAATTGTGTCAAAGATGCTCGTTTTACTGTGAAGCAAATGATCAGAACGCGACCTAAGCTTACTGTTATAGATTACACTAAGCTATTGGGTACTGTTGTGAAAATAAAAAATTACCCTTATGCTCTTTCTTTATTCAGAGAAATGCGTATTTTGGGGGCTCCGGTAGATAATTACACAATGAATATAGCTATAAATTGTTATTGCTCTTCAAAAAAAAGTAATATGGGTTTTGCGGTATTAGGCGGTCTCTTTAAAAGCGGTCATGTTCCCACTGTGGTTACGTATACCACCCTGATTAAGGGCCTCTTTGGTGAAGATAGAGGTAAAGAGGCTGTAGATTTGTTTGAAAGGTTAACCACAGAAAAACTTTGTGAGCCAAGTGAAGTTACATTAGGGGTCGTGTTGGATGGGCTTTGCAAACATGGACATACACTTAAGGCTCTTGAATTGCTACGAATATTTGAAAAAAGGGAGATTTCTAAACCTGACATCCAATCTTATACCACCATTGTTGATTGTCTATGCAAGGATCGGATGGTTGATAAAGCTTTTCAACTTTTTCAAGATATTCCTTCAAAGGGACTACAACCTGATACTGTTACATACAGCAGTATGATACAAGGGTTGTTTCAGAAGGGTAGATGTGTCATTGCGCAGGCATTATTCAAGAAGATGAAATCTGAGGGAGTAATTAGTCCTAACTTTGTTACATATAATATAATGTTAAACGGGTTGTGTAATAATGGACGTGTTACCGAAGCTATGTCTTTATTAGACTCCATGGAAAGTAGCAACAAAACTCCTAACATTGTGATATATAATACAATGTTAAACGGATTGTGCAATAATAGACGTTTTACCGAGGCTATGTCTTTATTAGCCTCCATGGAAAGTAGCAACATAACTCCTGACATTGTGACATATACAACTATTATTCATAGATTATGTAAAGATAACCAACTTGATGCTGCATTAGATGTTTTTTACAAGCTATCAAATAAAGGTTTGAAGCCTGATTTATATACTCATAATACTATTATAGGTGGACTTTGTCAAATAGGAATGTTGGAAGATGCAAAAGAGTGGGTTTCAAGTATGAAGGAACATGGGTTCTCTCCAAATAGTGTGACCTACAACGTTATTATTCGAGGGTTTATGAAGAAAAAAGAGTATGAAGAGGCAATTAAATCAGTGAAGGAAATGAGAAAACATGGTTTCTCAGTAGATGCAGCTACTTATAGAATCATACATGAACATCCTAAGTTTCTTCATATGATTCAAAAAATGTAAACTTTTAAAAATCAACAGTCCTTAGATTTACAAGTAATCAGCCTAGGCTGCTCCATTAGTCCTTAATTACTCATCATCTTAAATGCCTAAATTGTTCATCTGTTTAGGCTCCAATTAGTATACTATAAAGTAAGTATATTCTTTAATCAGTGTAATTACACTTATCTGATGATTAACATAAATATTTACTGTTTATAATTCCAGAAAGTTGAATTTACTTTCATTTGGAGAAGAAGCAGAAGAAGAGGAAAAGGAATTAGCTGATGTGAATATTAAAATAAGTTTAAAGGAATTATGGGTGGGAAATCGAAAGCTGAAAAGGTGGAAGTTATCTGATTGGGCGAGTGTTAAACTAGAATTTGGTCCTGAGCATAAGGTATTTTGATTATTGAATGTGTATTTTTCTTATTATTATTTTGATTATATTGTTAATTGTGATTACCTTTAGTGTAGCTGAGACTGCTTCTTTACAAGCTGAGTTATACATATCCATTGTTTGCTTTAATTCTAATTTTAGCCTTTTTCATCTCAGCTTCCATGTCTTTCTGCATTGAACCAAATCTTCGCATTATAGAGAAGAAGCTACCCTCTAGGGACTTATAATGTAATTTAATTCATTATTATTGTCATCAGAGTTAACATAATTTTTGATGTTTTACTATCCAGTCCCTTCTTGGGCTTAATCCGCTCAGATCCCAAGGGTATATGTTCTCCCTTTAACGACATGGCCCTTTGCAATTACATACACAGAACAATGATCTGGGGCAGCTTTGTTTATCATAGTCTATAAGTGCCTTTGACACATCCATATCTTCGAGCACAATTTCTTGCATTGTTATCTAAGAATTCAAAAGATTCGGAAAGGTAAATTTAAATAATTTGAAAAGTAAAAGAAACAATATGCACGGAAAGGTGTGAAAACTAACTGCACATCCGCCTCTGAACCTGCATCAATATCATCCCATTATCAACTATAAGTTAAAAAGTAATGAATAATTATAGAGAAGGCATGGATCAAGGTAAGGTTGGATTCAGATAATAAGAGATTGTCAATGGCCCATTTAACAGCATGTTGGCTATTCTTGTCTTTATTGAAGGTTTCCATTTTCGGATAAAACCTTTTCTAACATTTTGTTAAAACGCTTGGTGATCAATATTTTGATAAGAGGTTTTATTGTCACCTCCACAGAGTCTCACCACCATCATTTCTAACATGAATTTATGATGGAATAAGAGGGACAAAGGCGGGTCCCTCTCTCTTCCTAGTTTGTGAAAGTCAACCTGAAACCTTAACGAACACAACTGGTTTGAGTAGACATGTAAGGTTTTTCTCGTCTCGTTTTAGTCATTTGATTTTATTTTATTTTTCATTGTCCTGAATTTTAGCAGTCTCCGGTTTTTTTCTGTTTTTTCACAATTGAATTGATAGGTTAGGTTTCTATTTTTATATATGTTGGTCAGATTTTTTCTTTTCTTCAACTATTATTTCATACTTATTTCAAGGGGTAATTAGAGAAAAATGCCTCCTTAATTAGGTTACTAATTTTTTTAAGCCTCTAACTTTTTTATTTAGAGATAAATGCCTTCTTAATTAAGTAATTAGAAAAAAACTCCCCTTAATTATTTGCTTTCCCTTTTTACCTAATATAAATACTACATTTATTAGAAACTAGGTAATTAATTCCCCAATTATTAGGTCACACACTCACGTACAAATTAGATTCTCTCTCTATTTCTCTCTCCTCTAACAGTTTTCTTCTCCTCCATTAACGACGAAGCTCACTCACACTCACTCACTCACTCACTCACCAAGATTACTCAGCAAACTTGCACGTTTTCTTCTTCTTTAAAGGTAATTAACATCGCTTCTATCTCTCACGCTCTCGTCTCTGATTTTTTCTATTTTTTTCTTTTAATTTTTTATTTCATTTTGTTGTTTTGCTGATTTGCAGGTTTGAGTTTCTATATATACGTATACATGTGTATGTATTCTCTATTTTGAAAGCATTTGGATTCACATTTTCATCCTACTTTGTAACTTGAAGCAATTCTACTGTTTTGAAGTTTTTTCTCTTCTAATTGTTTGTTTTGTTATGATTTTGTGTTTATATTCTTAGTTTTGTTCATATTTTGCTTTGATATTTGCAAATTTTTGTGTTTAAGCTCTTTTTGTTATGATAATGTGTTTACACTCTTCATTTCTTCATATTTTGCTTACTTTTCTGTAAATTCTGTGTTACATTCTTCATTCTGTTCATATTTTGCTTCTTTACTGCTAGATTATGTGTTTAAACTGTTTTACTCGCAGTATATTGTGTGTTTGAGCTGTAATTCTGTGAAGATGTTTGTGCAGTTGCAGAAAACATGGAATTCCATGTTTCATACAGTTTCATACTGTATAAAACATGGAATTCCATGTTTAAAACATGGAATTCTGTGAAGAGGTTTGTGCAGTTAAAGAATTCCATGCTTTAAACATGGAATTCCATGTTTTATACAGTATGAAACTGTATGAGACATGGAATTCCATGTTTAAAACATGGAATTCTGCGCCTGCACAGAATTTTTTCCCTTTTCTACTTCTTCCTTTGTTTGTGTTATTGTATTCTAGTACTTATGTCATGACTTGTTTTCTGCAGATGGTTAGGGTTGTAGTAAAGTTCGGTTCTCAACGTTATATGTGTTCGTTTGATCTTTTCCGACTCTCGATTCTGTTTTCGATTACGTGTTTCCACGATCCCAAGTAGCATACATTTGGTAGTCACAAAGATTTGATTCTGAAAAGCAACCGTTGGAGTCAACTAATCAGTCACGTCGGTCAATGCCAAAATTTGTCAAGTTGCTCTATGATTATTTTTTATGATCATTATATTCTTGTAACAGTTTAATATTCACCGGTTTAACAATTTTTACAGTTTCTATTGTTATGTTTTGGATCCTTTTTGTTTTTATATTGTGTTGTGATTCATTCCTTTATAATTATTATCTTTCTGTATAGGTTTCGATTCGAGTAGCTTAAGTTGTTAGTGTGCAGGTTAGTAAATTTTCATGTTCAAACATGAAATTTCATGTTTTCAAACATGGAATTTCATGTTTTCAAACATGGAATTCCATGTTTTCAAACATGGAATTCCATGTTTCAATCATGGAATTTACAAGTCATTTTTATGTGTTGCGGATTTTGCCTGCCTTTTTAAGTTTTTTGTTGGTATCAAAACTGTTCTAATCAAATCATTCACAATATGAAATACTAATCAATTTCCATTTCTAATCAAATTCTTCATAATACTTAATAAACTAACAAGTCATTTTAAACATTACAATCTAAAACATTCCAAAATAAGTACAATTAAATACGAAATACTCTTTTCAATACAATAATAGAAACGTCAACACATTCATCAATATTCTTTTAGATAACTGATTCTTTGATCTTTGAACTGCATATACACTCTTCAATGAACATAATCCACTGAGGGGTTGCTCATCACTTAGAAAAGCTAGTAGTTCTTCCTTTTCACTGCTTGTATCTTATCATCTTCTTGTTCATCAGTAAATCTTCTTCTTGGAGGCATTTTTACTTGTATTTACACAAACTCCAACCACAAGAAACAAATTAGTAGTCTTGACTTGATAACTTTTCTTCTTGGTGCCATTTTCACCTGTTTTTACACAAACTCCAAGCACAATAAAACATATTAGTAGCCTGAATTGAGTTAATTCCATGTTTAATACAATTATCAAAACATGGAATTTCATGTTTAATACAATTATCAAAATATAGAATTTCATGTTTTGATAAATGTATTAAACATGGAATTCCATGTTTGATACAGTTACTAACAACATTTTACAGAATTCCGAACTATACTGTAATTACACTTAAGGTCCCTAAACTACACATTCTATCTTAATACATTTATCAACACATGGAATTTAATGATTTGATAACTGTATTAAACATGGAATTCCAAGTTTGATACAATTACTAACAACATTCTGCAGAATTCCGAACTATACTGTAATTACACTTAAGGTCCCTAAACTACACATTCTATCTTAATACAGTTATCAACACATGAAATTTAATGATTTGATAAATGTATTAAACATGGAATTCCATGTTTGATACAGTTACTAACAACATTCTGTAGAATTCCGAACTATACTGTAATTACACTTAAGGTCCCTAAACTACACATTCTATCTTAATACAGTTATCAACACATGGAATTTAATGATTTGATAACTGTATTAAACATGGAATTCCATGTTTAATACAATTATCAAATCATTAAATTCCATATTATGCAGTAATTACACTATAAGGTCCCTAAACTACACATAATGTCTATAATACAGTTTTCAAAACATGTAATTTCATGATTTGATAACTGTATTAAACATTGAATTCCATGTTTAATACAGTTACGAAAAACATTGTGCAGAATTCTGCATTATGCAGTAATTGCATTTTAGGTCCCTGTTTAACACATTTATTCACATTTTATGACTCTAATCCATCTTTCGTTCATGTTGATCACTGATAAATTGAACACATTCATCAAATAATCCTATTTTAAACCTTAGAAACCCAAGAAATGTGTAAGAAATCAAACAAAATCAACATGAATCACAGAAAAACAGTTTCTAATCCAAAAAACACATTCGAAACCTCAAAATTAACATAAAAATAGGATTATATTTTACTTACTTATGGGTTTCTTTTGGATTTTGGAGTCTAATCTTTAGTTTGATCGATAGATGTTGCTTCATAGTTTGCTCGCCGGAGTATAGTATCTCTTTCTTGTTCACCGTCGCCGCCGTTCACCGCCGTTCGCCGCCGATTCTTCTCCTGCTCTCAAAGACCTAGTGTGTGTGGTGTGTGTGTTTGTGTGCCGTGTGTATAACTGTTTTGTTTTGTTTTCTTTTCTTTTATACTTTAATAACTATTAAAGTATCTAACTTCTTTTTTTTTTTTTTAATTATCATTTGTAAGGGTATTTTGGGGTGGGGCTGTTTTCTATAAAATGTCTTATTGGAGGCACCTTTTTTTTAATATTTTTTCTAATAGGCATTTCTCTCTAATTGGCTCTTATTTCAATCGATAAGACATACTCTCCGTTCCGACTTTCTAAAATAAGGTCAAATATCATTTGTTTTGATGGTTAATATAAAGATATTATTCTAACCAATTGGGATTTGTTCACTCGTCAAAGTTTTGGTCAATCCAATATAGTAGTGCAGGTTTGAATCAAAAGTAGCTCTCCCGTGTAACAAAATAAATTATTTAATGTGTTAAAGAACAATTGTATAAAAAGTTATGATGTAGAAATCGTCGTCTAAACGTCAACTTCCCGTCACCTACCTATGCCTAGTAATAATACTAGGTGTTTTTTCTTGCCCCTTAGTTGATGTGGTGGTGCATAAGAGTTGATTAATGGCAAGAAATGGCTGCTTAAACTTTTTTTTTAATTTTTTTTTTATTCACGAGAATTCTTGAACAAATATTATAACTCAAATTTTAATATTTATATATTTACCATAGTGTTGTTAAATAAAATTTATGACTTAAAAAGTTATAATTGTTATATTTATTGTGTATATATTACTAATATAGAAATCATTGAGAAGTTATTTTTAACCCTTTACCATTTCGTACAAATATTAGTATTTTTTTAATGACGTTTGACTTAAAAAAAAAAAAAAAAAAACAATTCTACCGGAAAAAAAACCCTACATCTGCGATCTGATTTTGTAACCAGTTCACAAAAGAGCATCTCTTCACTTAACATCACAGATTCACAATCATTTTACAATATTAGCAACAACCATTTCCTTCATGAAGCTGATTGGTTCTTCTTTGTTTTGCTTTAGATCTTCTCTTTCTTCCCTCAACACAATCGGTAACCCTTTTTCCCTCTTCTTTTATTCTTCAATTTCATCTTTTGATGATATCAATCCTCTCGAAGATGCTCGTTTTACTGTGAAGCAAATGATCAGAACGCGACCCAATCTTACTGTTATAGACTACACTAAGCTATTGGGAACTGTTGTGAAGATGAAAAATTATTCTTATGCTCTTTCTCTATTCAGAGAAATGCTTATTTTGGGGGCTCCGATAGATAATTACCCAATGAATATAGCTATAAATTGTTACTGCTCGTTAAAAAAAAGCAATATGGGTTTTGCAGTATTAGGATGTCTCTTCAAAGGTGGTCATGTTCCTGATGTGGTTACGTATAACACCCTAATTAAGGGCCTCTTTGGTGAAGATAGAGGTAAAGAGGCTGTAGAGTTGTTTCAAAGGTTAATGAGGGAAAAACTTTGTGAGCCAAGTGCAGTTACTTTTGGGGTTGTATTAAACGGGCTGTGTAAACTTGGACATACACTCAAGGCTTTCGAATTGCTAAGAGTATTTGAAAAAAGGGAGATTTCTAAACCTGACATCCAATCTTATAGCACCATTGTTGATTGTCTATGCAAGGATCGCATGGTTAACGATGCTCTTAAATTATTTTCTGAGATGAAAGATAAGGGTATATATCCTGATATTGTGACATATAATACAATGTTAAACGGATTGTGCAATAATAGACGTTTTACCGAGGCTATGTCTTTATTAGTCTCCATGGAAAGTAGCAATATAACTCCTGACATTGTGACATATACAAGTGTTATTCATGGATTATGTAAAGATGGCCAAGTTGATGCTGCATTAGATGTTTTTTACAAGCTATCAAACAAAGGTTTGAAGCCTGATTTATATACTCATAATACTATTATAGGTGGACTTTGTCAAATAGGAATGTTGGAAGATGCAAAAGAGTGGGTTTCAAGTATGAAGGAACATGGGTTCTCTCCAAATAGTGTGACCTACAACGTTATTATACAGGGGTTTATGAAGAAAAAAGAGTATGAAGAGGCAATTGAATCAGTGAAGGAAATGAGAAAAAATGGTTTCTCAGTAGATGCAACTACTTATAGAATCATACATGAACATCCTAAGTTTCTTCATATGATTCAAAAAATGTAAACTTTTAAAAATCAACAATCCTTAGGTAATCTAACGAATAGATCTCTCGGGATAGTGATAGATAGGAGAGATTACAAGCTTTTGTACAGCAGCTGATTTTATCACGGTCTATTTACTCGGCAATTCCTCCGGTGACTTTACGGTCGTCCTAACGGATTAAATAAATACATCAATTCATCTCTCCATTTTCTGTGAAAAGGGGTGAATATGTCAATTTTCTGTGATCTGCCACCGTTCACGACATTCCTTGCTTCTCGCTGCGAACGGCTCCTTGGTGGAGGAGTAGAATGAACATCGGGATGATACTACGAAATATGGTTCGAAGAATCTCGATAGTTGAAATGATTTTTTTCTTTTTTTATATAAAATTTTCTAATATAAACAATGTAAACAATACAAAATCATTTAGTTCTTTTCTTGTCAATACAAAATCATTTTCTTCTTCTCTTTCCATCTCTTTTAATCTAAATAAACAGACATGTAGATAGTTGAGAATTGTATAATAGTAATTAATGATAAAATAAGTAATTTATTGGTAATGATCTGACCTTAATTCTTTTATTTTTTGGATTTATTTTTAAATTTAAAGATCATAAACAAAATTTTAAATAAAGCTTTTATAGTTAGAAAAATAATTTTTTTAAAAATTAACAAAACATCACAAATAAAAAAAAAATTGTTTAGACAATGTTTGAAATTATATTTGAAAAATTTAATTAAAAAATTGAATTAAATGGATCAAATATCTATGAAGGTTAGAGGATAGTGTTAAAATATTTGTGTTATCTCATAAATTTTACTATTTATATAATAAATGATATTTTCAAAATATTTTTAATAAGACATTTCATTTTTATTTGAAATAAAATTAGATATGTATCAAATTTATAATTTTTTAAAACTTTTCTAGTAACAGTGGCCTAATGAACAAAATATATCGAACAAAATATATCGATAAATTCAAATTTATATAAATAAATAGAATATTTTAAAATAAAATTACGTACAGTTAAAGCAATGATGGGTACTTTAGGAAATTGAGTTTTTAAGATACCGAGATTTTTGTAATTCGGTCGAAAATGATGTCCCCATTGACTACAACAATGTGCTTCCTATAAATGAAATTTTAATTATTATGAAAAAGTGTAGGGATAAAAATTAATGAAAATGAAATTATAACTTGAATCAATTATAGATTAATGTTTATTAAAAAACTTATTTAGAAAAAGGTATCTACAATAATAAGATACTTTATTGAAAACAGCCTCATCCCAAACTACCACTTTGTAGAGGTTATTTTATTTAATTAAATAATAATGGATAAACAGAATGGTAAAAAAATCTTGCTAGTATTGTGTAATTAATTTAAAAATAAAAGTGTCCATTTTCGGTTAAAACAGAAGAATTGTATTGTTTAGATCAAGAGAGATTTGACCAAAATAAAAATAAAAGATTTGGATCTTTAATCTATTTTAACAATACAATATGCTTAAATTTTTTTAACTTATAACATAATTAGTAGAAATATTTTTTTAATTTTGCTCTATATTTATTTTTCTTTACAAGTTTATACTATTTAATTAAATTATAAAGGACAAAATTGTAACTTACTTTGATTTAATAGTTGATCATTAAAAGATAGGGACTAATTTATCTATTTAAAATTTGTAAGGGACTAAATCATGATTTACGAATTTTATAAGTGGAAAATCATTTTTAACCCTTTACCATTTCGTACAAATATTAGTCTTTTTTTGAGATAATTACACCTAGGGTCTTGACCACACCCCCCTCTTCAAGATGGGGACCCGGCCTAGAGCCTCTTCTTGCTAAAGATCTCAGCAACTTTTTAACACATGAACCCCAAAACCCCAATTACTAGACTACCCCTCTTTGTTTTTTGTATACCTATATATACTAATTGTCATTTTCAAATTTCATTCACGTTCTAAATTCAATACCTCACCTCACTGCTTCTCTCTCCTCTCTCCTCTCAACAACCACCTACACCACCTAAATGACCACCACTACCGCCGAAATGGCCACCACCACCACCGCCCTAGCACGCCTTCTTCTGCTTGAAGCTTCGTGACCACCGGAGCTGCTAGGGTTTCGCGCAGTCCATGGTGGGACCTCCGATCTGTGAGCTGCTCTCCTCCTTCTTCCAGCGGCGAGCCACCACCTGGAGATCGACTTCAGATCCGAGATGCCGTTCTTACCTTGTTAGCAGCGTGGCTTTTCCGATGCTGCAACCATGTAGTGTGGTCGGTGGGTTTTCCGATGCTGCAACCATGGAGTGTGGTCGATGCTGCTAGCCTCGCCGGAGCTATGCGCAGATTTGGGTTCAATGGTAGCACACTTCTCCATCGGCGGTCGAGCTTCATTGGTAGCACAGATTTGGGTTCCTTGTTCGAGATCTGAGATCCAGCATAACCATGGCAGCATAACCATCGACCCTTGTTGCTAGCCTCGCCGGAGCTATGCGCAGCAACACCTCAGATTCTGTTCACTAGCGAAACCCTAGCACATAGTGTTGGTGGTGGTACTGTTCTCGGTGGTGAAGAAGGTGTGCTAAAGACCATCGGAGCTGAAGACCATCGGAGCTGTCCTTCTCTTTTCTTTTCTTTTTCTCGCGTACTGTGTACGCACGATTGTAGTGTAATTTTTTTTCTTTTTTCCAGATCTGGTTTGACCAGATTTGAAAAACTTGTAATTAGTTTAGTTTTTTTTTATATATTGTAAATGGTTTAATTTTTTAATAGAAATGTTTTTTAATAGATACATATGATGTTATAGAGTATTTATTTAATTTTAAAGAGTACTCTTAATATTTTATAGAGTACTCTCTCTTTTTCATAGAGTACTCTCTATATTTCACAGAGTACTCCGAATATTTTTATAGAGTACTCTCAGTTTTTTTCGGTACTCTATGAATTCTTGGAGCACTCAACAAATTGTCGGAGTACTCAGCAATTTTAGAGAGTACTCTCAGTTTTTTCCGATACTTTATGTTTTTTCCGGTGACTGGTGGTCGGTAGTCGGTGGTTGGTGGTCGGAGGTCGGTGGTAGGTGGTGGGAGGTTGGAGGTAGGTGGGTAGTGGTAGGTAGAGGAGAGAGAAATAGTGACATCACACTTTTTTGTCTTTTAGTGATAGTAAGGGTAGGAAAGACTATTGTCAAAATTCAGGTCTCTAAGAAGAATGTCATTTAAGAAACTACTCTATAGAGAAGACAATTTGTCTCCAAGACCCTATATATAATTCACCCTGTTTTTTTAGAGTAATGATATATGTCACCTCTTTTTATGTCACTCTTTTATCACCCTTCTATATATATGTTTTGATTTCCTTGAATAGAAGATAGAGAAAAATAAAATAGGATAGAGAAATCAATTCATTGGTACATGTAGACATATATGTAGGAGGTGATAAAAGAGTGATAAAAAAAGATTGACAAATATCATTACTCATTTTTTTAATGACATTTGACTTAAAAAAAAAAAAAAAAAAAAGACAATTCTACCGACAAAAAAACCCCTACATCTGCGATCTGATTTTGTAACCCGTTCACAAAAGAGCATCTCAAGTCCATCACAGATTCACAATCATTTTACAATATTAGCAACAACCATTTCTATCATGAAGCTGATTGGTTCTTCTTTGTTTTGCTTTAGATCTTCTCTTTCTTCCATCAACACAATCGGTAACCCTTTTCCCCTCTTCTTTTATTCTTCAATATCATCTTTTAATGATATCAATCCTGTCGAAGATGCTCGTTTTACTGTGAATCATATGATCCGTACGCGACCTAAGCTTACTGTTATAGATTACAACAAGCTATTGGGTACTGTTGTGAAGATGAAAAATTACCCTTATGCTCTTTCTTTATTCAGAGAAATGCGTATTTTGGGGGCTCCGTTAGATAATTACACAATGAATATAGCTATAAATTGTTACGGCTCTTTAAAAAAAAGCAATATGGGTTTTGCGGTATTAGGCCGTCTCTTTAAAAGCGGTCATGTTCCTAATGTGGTTACGTATACCACCCTGATAAAGGGCCTCTTTTGTGAAGATAGAGGAGCCGAGGCTGTAGAGTTGTTTGAAAGGTTAACCACAGAAAAACTTTGTGAGCCAAGTGCAGTTACTTTTGGGATTGTATTAAACGGGCTTTGTAAATGTAGACATACACTCAAAGCTCCTGAATGGCTAAGAGTATTTGAAAAAAGGGAGATTTCTAAACCTGACATCCAATCTTATACCACCATTGTTGATTGTCTATGCAAGGATCGCATGGTAGATGATGCCTTAAAACTATTTTCCGAGATGAAAGATAAGGGCATAACTCCTACCATTGTGACATATAATACAATGTTAAACGGATTGTGCAATAATAGACGTTTTACCGAGGCTATGTCTTTATTAGCTTCCATGGAAAGTAGCAACATAACTCCTGACATTGTGACATATACAACTATTATTCATAGATTATGTAAAGATAACCAACTTGATGCTGCATTAGATGTTTTTTACAAGCTATCAAACAAAGGTTTGAAGCCTAATATATATACTCATACCACTATTATAGGTGGACTTTGTCAAAGAGGAATGTTGGAAGATGCAAAAGAGTGGGTTTCAAGTATGAAGAAACATGGTTTGTCGCCAAATAGTGTGACCTACAATGTTATTATTCGAGGGTTTATGAAGAAAAAAGAGTATGAAGAGGCAATTGAATCAGTGAAGGAAATGAGAAAACATGGTTTCTCAGTAGATGCAGCTACTTATAGAATCATACATGAACATCCTAAGTTTCTTTATATGATTCAAAAAATGTAAACTTTTAAAAATCAACAGTCCTTAGATTTACAAGTAATCAGCCTAGGCTGCTCCATTAGTCCTTAATTAAGACGAACTTTTCCATCTGAAGTTGCTAAGCTGCTTCCAAAGAATCGTCTCCTAACTGAAGTAATTATTTCCCCCCTTTTCTATTGATCCTATTAGTTTTCTGAGGAATTTAGAAACAAAACATGTCAATTCTATTAATTTGCGTTCTATTTCCTATTAATATTACTTCAAATTAACTGTTGGATCGATTTTATAGCTTATTAGTTTGAGGAAATAGCTGTGATGAAATGTCTTGTTTGCTTATTTTTCAATCAAAACTTGATTTAAATGTTTTTTTCATAGTGTCTTGTTAACTTAGCAGCTATAATGCGAAGGATTCAGAACTCAGAAGCTAACTAAACTAATTTTGACCCTGATGGGATTTAATAGGTAAAAGACTATATTTTGAATAATTGAGATGAAGCATATACGATATAATTTTAAGGGATTTTGTACTAGAGAGTAGAATAGTTTTTATTTTTGTGTATAGCTGCAGACCAGACAAAACAAGGCTCTTAATAATTTTCAGGAGGTTGAGGAGGAGACTGATTACTGAGTTAACAAATTTAATCAACTTTTAAAGGCCTAGGTGGACAAGTGTTATGTAGATTTATTAATCAAGAATTTAATCAACTTTCTCCCTTATCGCTCTTTCTGTCATGGTTACTACCTCCAATTTCCCCATTCGGTAATTTATTCTCTTTCATCTCTTATTCAATGAGTTGTAAAACAGAACCGAATATATGTTTCACTACACAAGGGCAAAATAGTCTTTCCTTTTCTTCGATGCTTTTTACGGGTGAGCCACCTTGGTCTCAACCAAATCCTCATACCTTAATTCATTCAACTAGAGAAAAGAAGAAAGCACCAAAGTTTGTTTTTTATACCCTTAGTTTCTGGATATGTATTTTAACATTATTTTTTGTGTTTAATTTAAAAAATGGGTTTTGCAGGTCTGTAAAAAATCATCTGTGGCAAAGATAGTTATTGATGAAATAGATATACAAACTTCTTACTCGAATAATGAATCTGGAATTGTTTATTGTTTCGGATCCGATTTCCACCCCTAGTGATAACTGTGCTTTTTCATGACATCTTAATGAAATGGATGTCTGTCTCAGGTGGGTCCCACAACGTTTTTATAAAAGAATTAATAATTGCATTAATCTTTATAAAATCTTAATAAGTTGATGTATTTTCTCAGGTCCTGAGTTGAAAAGGGAGAAGCTTGAACAACTTGTTATTCAACTCATAGTGGAACGAGTCCTGGTATATATATATATATATAAATATAATTTAATATTAGTTAATTTACATGAATTAATCTTTTTTTTTTTTTTTTTGATTTAGAAAGAAGAGTTTCAGCACATTGGTTATGCTACAAATGCTTATGTAACAATTGGTCCACTTGCAAAGCAAGTATTACAAGGTAAAGGATACTTCATTTATTTTTTATATGTATATTCTTAACTTTTACTCTTTGAAATACAGGAAATAAGAACATCGCAAGATAAGAAGATCAGTTCAAGTATTATTAATCGATCTAATAATAGCGGCATTGTTTTGTAATCTTTACAGAAGTATATAATATAATGTTATTATTAGTGTTTAATTGATTAACCACATGCATATGAATCTTTGCAACAAATCCAAACATCAATAGGCTTATCCTGAGGAATCTCTAAAGTACATATACAATTGTAAAAAAGAAATGGAGTGCAGAGTACATATATACGTTGCTATGATATTTTTTGCAAGTTCAATATGTTAACTATGATTTCGAGCTGTGTTTTTCTGAGAGTGAGTGATAAATAAAAAAGACTTACCTTTTATGTTGAAATAATATTGCAGGTGTGATTCAATTAGAGCTTCTTATTCATGTATGAACATAGTGCAACCTCAAATTATTGGACAAAAATGTAATTGGGCACTTTTAGCAGTGTAAAAGAAAAAAAAAATTAGCTGAGGATGGAGAGGGGGTTATTATAGAAAATAAAAAAAAGAATCATCAAATATCTAAAAGAAACAGTCTTAAAGAGTCTGAAAAAACAAGAACATGTTATGTAGTTATTATATTACACACCACATTTTTTACTAAGCCGTTGAAATATTTAATGCTCTCTTTCCAAATTAAAAGATTATTTACCATTCAATACAAAAGCTGACTCAAACTTCATTCTGATTTGAAACCTGAATATCTTTTACTTAACAAGGTGATTACAAGACTGTTGATTGTTAAAATTTCTACATATGTTGAATCATATAAAGTAGCTTAGGATGTTCACATATGATTCTATAAGTAGTTGCATCCACTGTGAAACCATATTTTCTCATTTCCTTAACCCATTCAATTGCCTCTTGATACTTTTTTTTCTTCATAAACCCCTGTATAATAACATTGTAGGTCACACTATTTAGGGAGAAACCCTTTTTCTTCATACTTGAAACCCACTCTTTTGCATCTTCCAACATTCCTATTTGACAAAGTCCACCTATAATAGTATTATGAGTATATAAATCAGGCTTCAAACCTTTGTTTGATAGCTTGTTAAAAACATCTAATGCAGCATCAAGTTGGCCATCTTTACATAATCCATGAATAATTGTATTATACATCACAATGTTAGGAGTAACATTGCTACTTTCCATGGAGACTACTAAAGATATAGCCTCGGTAAGACGTCCATTATTGCACAATCCGTTTAACATTATTCCATATGTCACAAAGTTAGGACTAATTACTCCCTCAAATATCATCTTCTAGAATAATTCCTGTGCAATGACACATAAACCCTTCTGAAACAACCCTTGTATCATAGTGCTGTATGACCGCTTTTAAAGAGACAACCTAATACCGCAAAACCCGAATTGATGCATTTCAAAGAACAGTAACAGTTGAAAGTAATATTCATCGTATACACATTTATTGGAACATCTAACATGCGCATTTCTTTGAAAAGAGAAATAGCAACAGAGTGTTGTTTCATCTTCTTTACAACGACGACTAATAGCTTATTATAAACTTTAATTGAAGGCGTAGGTCGCATTTGGACAATTCGATACAGTGCAAAACGAGAGTCTTCAACATTATTGATATCTTTTTCGAAATCATATGAATAAGAATAAGATGAAAATGAATTATAACAGAATTGGGTAAAAGTGTTACCAATTTTGTTCAAGTAAGAACGAGACGATCTATAGCAAATCAGATTCCACCCAATTAATGAACTACTCAGTTTCATCTTCAATTCCTAATTTTTCGGTTTCTTTTAATCTTTTTGTTTTGAAATCAGGGTAGAGTGAATCCCTTATTAGGGTTTTTGAAGTATTACTTGCTGTAACAGATATTAAATATAATAAGAAACGGTAATATGGGAGAGAGGAATATACAAATTGAGGCCCAACTAACTCATAACTTATTTTATAAGGCTCTACAGTAAATTTATTCTTTTTAAGGCCTATTTTCAAATTCTGGTTGGATTTTTTCCAACTTTACCCTTCTCTTTTTTTTTTTTTTCAGAAATTCGTTTTTTTAATTTTTCTATTATGATACATTTAGCGAATGGGTCCGTACCATTAGGTATGGACCTATATTGGTTTTTTGTATTTTTTAAGTTGTGTTAATTTTTTTTATAATGTCTAAATACACTAAGGGCTGTACCAGAGCCTATTTGTTCAAATTCATATCAAATTAAGTCAAAATTTATTCTCCTAGGTCTGTACCCAAAGCCCAATGTACAGTCCAACTCAACCAAACCACTTGGTCCAACTATACCCAATCTCCAGTCCAACTACCCAATCTCCAGGCCCAACTACAACCAAACCACTTGGTCTGTACCCAAGAAGAAATTACTTAACATTTAACATTTAACATGGCCCAAAGGGGCTGGACCCATGGGCTAAAAGGGCTGGACACATGGGCTAAAGGGGCTGGACCCATGGACCAAAAGGGCTGGAATGGTTGGTTTCCTTGCGCGAGAGTTGGATATGGAGATGGCGGTGAGATATGGGTGGTGGTGGGAGGTTGCAGATGCTGGGAGGCTCGTTGGAAGGAGATGATGGTGGCTTCGGCGCTGGCCAGCGAGGAGGGCCACGGTGGGTTGGTGGTGCTGTTTTGGTGGAGGGGTGAAGAAGGTGGGTGGTGGTGTCGGTGTTACAGTAGCAGGGTGGTGGATCGTGGTGGTCGGCGAGAGGGAGGGAGGAGAGATCCACCAAGATGGTGACCTCGAGTGGCATCGGTGGTGGTGCGTCGTGGTGGAGGTGGTGTAGAACGATGGAGGTGCGTTGATTGGTCTTCACAGCAGTGGCTCTGCTTCGTTCGTGGCGTGGTTCTCCTCGATGCTTCGTGGGGGCGGCGAGACCTGGTGCAGCGGCAGAGGTGGAAGGTGGAGCAGATCTGATGATATGGAGCGCAGGAGGAGCAGATCTGATACTATGGCGGTCCACGGTGGAGGGCAACGGCGAGGTATTGCAGGAGAGAAGATGGGTGGCTTCGGCGCTGGCCAGCGAGGACGGCCACGGTGGGTTGGTGGTGCTGTTTTGGTGGAGGGGTGAAGAAGGTGGGTGGTGGTGGCGGTTTTACAGTAGCAGGGAGAAGGTGGGTGGTGGTGGCGGTTTTACAGTAGCAGGGGTGGGGGGAAGGTGGGCATCGGTGGGGTGGGGTGAAGAAGAAAGAGGGAGGGGCGGTATGGGTGCAGAGAGAAAGAGGGTTTCCAAACCCTATATGGGACTTTTGTTTTGGGTCAAATGGTTTTAGTGTATATAAGAGGGGTAGGGGGTGGGTATTTGGTCTTTTTGCCCCTCTTTAGTTGGGTTTCAACTAGTAATTGGGTGCTAGGCCTTTGTTTATTAAGTGAAGGTTGCTTGGGCCTTATCTAATAATTCACCCTATGGGAGAATGACTTGGTTTATGGCATTATATAGCCTTACAAAGAGAAACTGAAAGCTAAAAATCTGCAGCGTATCTTTCACATTTAAATCAAATAACTTATTCCTAAAAATAGGTCTTATTAGCAGATAACTAAAACAATCCTACAAACTAGAAATTCTTATTAAATGCGTGTAAACTTAACATTTCCTCCCTTACTTCTGGTACTTGACAGACTCCCAGCAAATATCGAAACCTCTGAAACACATCCATCTTTAGAGGTTTGGTCATCACATCAGCAATTTGCTCTTTGGTTCCACAATAAACTAATTCCACAATTCCATTCTTTGTGAGATCACGCAAGAAATGAAAACGAACATCGATATGTTTGCAACGTCCATGTAGTACAGGATTCTTTGAAAGCTTGATTGTTGAATTGTTGTCACAAAACATTGTAGTACTGCCGTGTTGTGATTTACCAAGTTTCTCCAAAATCCTTCTCATCCAAATGATTTGACTAGCACAATATGAAGCAGCCACAAACTCCGCCTCAGTTGTCGAGAGAGTAACTATTGGTTGTTTTTTAGAAGACCAGCTCCTGAACTCAACAAACAAACATAGCCTGAGGTGCTTTTTCTGTCTTCTAAATCACCCGCATAATCACTGTCAGCATAAGCCACCAAATTTTCATTTCCTCCCTTCTTATAAAAAATCCCAAAATCAATTGTTCCTCTCAAATATCTCAGTGCCCTCTTTGCTGCTTGCAAATGCAGTTCAGTTGGCTGCCCCATATATCGACTAATGAGACTAACAACAAACATTAAATCAGGTCTGGTAGCTGTTAAGTATATTAAACTACCTACCACTTGTTTATAGAAAGTTGCATCCACCTTAACTCCATTTTCATCTTTGCAGATTTTGAACCCTGGTACTATTGGATTTAACACCGAATTACTTTCTTCCATGCCAAATCGCCTCAGCACCTCCATAACATACTTCTTTTGACAAATAAAGATTCCATCATCTCTTTGCATTACCTCAATTCCAAGAAAGTATTTCATCTTTCCAAGATCGGACATATCAAATTCATTCATCATTGAATTCTTAAATTCTTTAATCATGTGATGGTCATCCCCAGTAAAAATAAGATCATCAACATAGATACTGACAATTAAAATTTTTCCTTCTTTACTTACCTTGACAAAAAAGGTGTGCTCGCTGTGACATTCTTCAAACCCTTCATTTAAAAAGTAAGATTCTATTCTGTTGAACCACGCTCTTGGAGCTTGTTTTAGACCGTATAAAGCTTTCCTCAACTTATACACTTTATTTGGGCTGTCTTTCTTCTCATAACCTTTTGGTTGTTCCACAAACACATCCTCATTTAGTTCTCCATGTAAAAATGCCGACTTTACGTCTAATTGATACACTGTCCAACTCCTTTGTGCAGCAACTGCAATTATCATGCGTATCGCATCCATCCTTGCCACAGGAGCAAATACTTCTGTGTAATCAACTCCATACTGTTGTGAATATCCAAGGGCTACAAGACGCGCTTTGTGCTTATCCAGCTCTCCATTTTCATCAAATTTTGTCTTATAGATCCATTTAACACCAATACTTTTGGCACCGGCTGGTAAATCAGTCAACACCCAAGTTTCATTCTTTTCAATAGAATTCATCTCAGAGTCCATAGCAACTCGCCACTTATCATGTTGTACTGCTTCTTCGAAATTCATAGGATCAGAAGATATAAAGAATACTAAATTAATCACATCTTCTTCTTCAGATAATCCTTCACCACTCTCGTAATCATACATCCAAGTTGGTTTTCTTCTAATCCTTTCTTCACGTGGTTCTCTCATAGAGCTAGACAAGCTCCCTTCACTCATAATATTTGAGGAATCAATCCCCACGACTTCACTTTCACTTTCGCCTACACTGTTTCCCACAACATCAATATCACTTTCTTCTTCACTGTTTTCTTCGTTGACGCTATATAAAGTAATATTATCTTCATTATCTCCCCACTCTAAAGTAGCGGCAACTAACTCCTTATAACTCTTGTCCCAATCCCAACTTTTATCCTCTTCAAATTTCACATCTCGGCTCACCACAATTTTCTTGGACACCGAATCATAAAGTCTGTAGGCTTTAGATTCTTCACTAACTCCTAACAATACACAACATAAACTTTTATCTTCTAGCTTCGTTCTCTTGGCATCTGGTATGTGTACATGTGAGACACATCCAAATACACGAAAGTGTTCAACTGAGGGCTTGATTCCACTCCAGGCCACTTCTGGCGTCATATTTTTCACAATCAAGGTCGGACTTCTGTTTAAAACATGTATTGTCCAATTTACTGCTTCCGGCCAGAAATTTTTTGGAATATTCTTTTCTGACAACATACATCGAACCATGTTCATGATTGTTCTGTTCTTCCGTTCTGCCACCCCGTTTTGTTGCGGAGTGTATGCAGCCGTCAACTGCCTTTTGATGCCATTCTCCTTACAGAATTGATTAAACTCTTGTGAAGTAAATTCTCCTCCTCGATCAGTACGTAAACATTTAATGAAAGTTCCTGTTTCTTTCTCAACAAGGCTCTTAAAATATTTAAACATACTAAAGGCTTTTGATTTTCTCACATAAATAATAGACCCATGTTTTTCGACTAAAGTCGTCAATAAAACAAATTATGTACCTCTTGTTACTATTGGAAATAGGAGTAATTGGCCCACATAAGTCGGCATGGATCAGTTGAAGCTTCTGAGATGCTCTCCAAATACTTTTCTTTGGGAAGGGATCACGCTGTTGTTTTCCTATCATGCAATTTGTACATAAGGCTATAGAAGCAGCAAGTTGTGGCTGTCCATATACCATCTTCTTGACCTGGAGTATTCTCAAGCCTTTATAGCTCAAATAGCCGTACCTTTGATGCCATAGTTGAGACAAATCTTGAGTGGTTGTAAGAAGATAGACATTTTTGTTTGGTTGAGACACTACTAATAAGGAGAACATTCGATTAGTTGACATTTCAGATTGCATAATTAATCCCCTTTCTGGATGATAAATCCGACATTTTTCATGTTGAATAAGGATTGCTAGTCCTCTCTCCTGCAGCTGCCCTATACTCAACAAGTTATTTTTCAATTCTGGTACATAAAACACCTCTGTAATTACATGTACTAGTCCATTCACTTGTAGTCTCACACTGCCTTTTCCCATTACTGATATTCTTGAATTATCTCCAAGTTCAACCCTATGTCTAAAGTTTTCATTTAGATCAGTGAACCACGATTTATCGCCACTCATATGATTGCTGCAACCCGAGTCCAAAAACCAAATATCTTCCCTTTTTGCTTCATTTAACTCTACAAACGACATAAGCAGCGTTGCTTCTTGTTCATCAAGCTCGGCAAAATTGGCTTCTTTACCCCAACTTGGACATTCGTATTGAAAGTGCCCAAGCTTGTGACAATGATAACACTCAACTAGGGATTTGTTGAATGTTTGACGTCCTCCACCTCTTCCTCTATATGAACCTCGTCCTCTTCCTCCTGACCTGTCCTCGTGATTTATCTTCAAGGCATGTTCTTCCACATCATGCTTGTGGAATTTTTGTTCATGAACGATTAGCGAGCTTTGTAATTCATCAACCGACAACTGGTCAATATCTTTTGACTCCGCAATAGAACAACTTATTTTTTCTTAAAGCTGAAGAAATGTATTTCAAAACTTCAAGAATGTGATGAATATGTATAGCTTTGCTTTAGGGCAATGTATTAACCTAGATAAGAGTGGAGTCATTTACAGCAAAAACACTCCACCAAATATTGCTCACGATCTCACAAAAAATCTTGACATGAATCATCTATCAAAGATTGGAAATTATTTAGGATTACCCTCTAATTGTGGTAGGTCCAGAACCAAGGCCCTAAAATTGATCATATAAAGAGTGATAACTGAACTTGATGATTGGAACTATAAACTCCTTCTTGAGGCTAATAAAGAAACCTTAATCAATGTTGTAATTCAATCCATTCTAGTTTACATTATGTCTATATTTCATATACATGATGCAATATGTCATAAAATCGCCTCTCTTATTGCTTCTTACTGGAGGGGTAACAAAGAAAATACTAAAATTCATTGGAAAATTAGAAATATATGGAAATGCCCAAAATAGAAGGTGAAATGAACATCAAAAACTTCATACAAATGAATATAGCATTCTTATCATCTTCAACCTGGAAATTTAACCAGAACAAAAACTCTATAGCCTATAAAATCATTAAAGGCTTTTACTTTCCTCATGAGGATTTTGCTGATGCAAAAATTGGATATAACCCCTCATGGGAATGGAGAAGCTTACTCATAGGTAGATATACTTACTCAAATGATACCTTATATCCGCTGATATTGTATAACCTATAAAAAGAAATAGGACATATACACAAGACACATATGTTTCTTATGCATATATTCACTGATAGATCATAACTCTATAATTAAGAAATTTAGGTCATATATTATTATTATGCGAAAGTATAACTTGAAATAAAATAACATATTTGGTATTTTAAAAAGTATTTTATTTGCATATTTATAATTATTACATAATTTACCCATTCATTCGTTTAAATTTTTTACCTCAATATATTGTAGATTTCAACATATTATACCAAAATCGTATTTTTAAGATTATGAAAAGACCAATAAAATTATGGGTGAATACCCAATAAGCACCTGCCACCTTAGCCATTTGCTCATAAAAGGCACTTAAGGTAAATATACCTTAATTCCCTTTCTGTCGTCTACTGTTGTCTGTTGCTGCTGCCAAGGGCGAGTAATGAGAATGTTTCCCAGCACTCGTGCAAGTACACTTTTGTAAAGGGTGAGTAATGGGAATGTTTCCCAGCACTGGTGCAAGTACACTTTTGTACTTGTGGGCTAATGTTGAGTAATGGGAATGTTTCGCAGCACCCGTGCAAGTACACTTTTGTACTTGTGGGCTAATGTTGAGTAATGAGAATGTTTCCTAGCACTCGTGCAAGTACACTTTTGTACTTGTGGGCTAATGTTGAGTAATGAGAATATTTCTCAGCACTCATGCAAGTACACCTTTTTACTGTCTACTGCTGCCAAGGGTGATTTTTGCGTGTAATTTGAAATTTAAACGGTAATGAAGAGATATGAATGAGATAGAGAGAGAAAGAGATAGAGATGAAATAGAAAGAGAGAGAGAGAGAGAGAGAGACGGAGGAGATATATATATATATATAACTAACTCAATGTATACGAACTAACGACTAATAAACAGACGACGGCTAGGGTGAGGGGGTAAAATAGGAAAGAAAAAGAAAGGAGTGCCTTTTATGGGCAAGAAGAAAGCGGCGGGGGTGAGGGGGCCTTAATTCTAATTTGAGGTGTTTCTTGGGCAATAATCCTAAAATTATTCAATATTTTATGATATTTTTGACATTTTTTCACATATACCAATAAAATTATTTTTATTATATGATAACATGGCAACCCTCCCGAAACTCAACTTTATTTCTCTCGACCTTTCAAGAGACAACTATTTATCATGATACCTGGAAGCCGAAATCAACTTGGACGCTAAGTGAAAGTCCTAGAGGGGGGGTGAATAGGATTACTAATAAGAATATTGCCTAATTAAAAATCTTTTGGATAATTATAAGTTTAAGAAAGAAACTTCTAAGTCAACTTAATATATCAAACTCTTAAGGGATCATACAATGGATAAGCTAAGAGGTTCGATATATAAGTGATACAAGTAAAACGAGTTTCTAATCTCTTACTACTCTAGATGACAATATGTTAGATAAACTAGATAATCAATATCACAATATTCATACTAGCATATTATCAAACATATAAAGTGCGGAAAGTAAATAGAGTAGGGATAGAAAGATACACACGATTTATAGTGGTTCGGTTTCCCTACATCCACTACCTAAGGAAGCCTCCTTAGGATTTCAAGCTTTTCACTAAGCTCCCGTGTCTCTCTTAACCGGGTCGAGAACACAATAACCCTTACAACCTCTTCGATAACACGAAGGACAACCTCTTCGAAACCACGAAGGAAACTCTTGTGTAATCACAACACAAGGACACCGAGTATACTCCCGATACTCAAATTCTCTCTTAATCTATCTATTACAAGAACTAGACTAAAGAGGATAAATACAAAGTGTTTAAGGGGTGAAACTACTTTGCTAATAAACTCCTAAAGAGATGATATAACTATAAGCTTAAAACTTCTCTTTGAGTAGATAATAACTTTGAAGCTTCTTGGATTAACTCCTTAATTGAGTGGATATGACAATTATAGCTCTTGACACCTTCTTGGATGATAACAATTAAGCCCCTAAGTGTATATGGGTTGAAGGTGTTGTTGTAGCCTTGAAAGACCTTCAATTTATAGCTGCAAAATGCTCCCAACGGTCATAAGACTTGTCTCCAACGGATATATTAATATCCCTAACGGATCTATTCCTTTTGTCTTCATTTTGCTGCAGGAAACCCTAATCTGCGGTGCACCGCGGGGTTGGTGAGGTGCACCGCGGGGTTGGTGAGGTGCACCGCGGGATTGGTGAGGTGCACCGCGCCAAGCTTGCTAAATTCACTTGCTCTCTGACGGGCTAGCCCCCTGGTCCGTGCCCTGGTCCGCACATCTGCGGTGTACCGTGCCCATAGTGCGGTGTACCGCACCAAAGGTCTAAAACACCTTTTAATGAGTATATCTTTCACTACGATGCTCGGATCAGAAAACCTTCTTCACGAGAATTGTTGGAAACATCATTCTAAGAAACTTTGTAGTTGATCACTAAAGCTAATTCTCAATGTACACAAAGATAAGGTTAAAAGTATTTGTATGAGAATTAGTTTCATAAGATATAACAATAAAGCTTTGATCTAAATGATAAAGATGAGCTTTTTGATGAATTAGAGTGCAAGATAGAATGTATATAACAATAGTAATTAGCACACTAAACACAAGAGGATTTGTCACATTAAAACAACCTATTAAGGGAGGCTATATGCCAACACTAAGAACCTTTGGTGATAAATGGTGGATAATTACGTTTGATAGAACATCTCAAAAGTTAGTTGCAAATAATATGGAGAACAAGATCTTTTACTATAACTCTCATCTTGAGAAGAGTTAGTTCTACAGCATTATAGATGGAAAAAGTTATGACTGTGAGGGTACTGATCAATATGAATTCTTCTTGAGCAAACATTGTTCGTCAGGATATTGGATTGATTATCCTCCCCATATAATTACAAAAGTGTAGAATCAAATCCCAGATATGTTATCAAAAATTACTAGAGTTAAGTGGATAATCATCTTCTTCGAAATCGCCTTCTACTCTCAGGCACAATCCCCGAGGATAGCTGAGTTTTACTTTACCACCACTAAACCACCACCAAACCACCACCATAAACATCTAAATCCTTTACTTTCAATGTCATTTACTATCATCTACCTTCACATTGCAAAAATACATTATATTTACATCAATCTTTCCTGTTTCATCAAATTCTCTTTCACATTTATTTTCTAAAACCTAACTTTCTACACTGCATTTACAACACTACTCTCATCTATCTTTACTACCTCATTAACTACATTCTCATGGAATTCTACACAAAAAATCACCCAAACAACACTGAGGAAGCCTTTACTCTCACTGCAGATCCCAACTCAGTTTATGCTCAATTTGAAGGGCCCAAACTTTTCGCAAAAATCATCAGTAATGAAGATATTAGCTTTAACTACCTCAGAAAAAACATCAACTCTTCTTGGGGTATATCTGGAAAATGCCACACTGAAAAGAAAGGCTTCAACTCTTGCCTCATCACTTTTGAAAATGCTGATGATTTGGAAACAGTATGGAAGAATAGGCATTGGAATGTTGTTGGTAAACACGTCTTACTTCAGAAATGGGACTCATCAAAAGGCCTCACTGACAAACAGCTCAATACTACCTCTTTTGTTGCTCAGATTCATGGAATACCACCAACCTTGATCAATACTGATAATGCTACCAAAATAGCAGCTCAATTAGGTGAAGTTGAGTATGTAATTCTTCCACCTGTCAACACATTCAAAGAATTCGGAGCAGTCAGAGCGAGAATCAACTAGAATATATTCAAACCACTATCAAACAACTACTCAATCCATCTTGAAGATGGTCACGCTATAAAAGGGCAACTCAAGTTTGCAAAATTATGCGATTTATGTGCTATTTGTGGTCTTTTAGATCATGATGAATCAAAGTGCACAAACAAAACAAATCTCAGATACAAACTCTCTAAAGCCATCAACGGATTCGAACCAAAAATCAGTGAAACAAAAGATAAATCAAAAAATTTCTACAAAGCTACACAAAACCCTAACTCAGACACTCAACCACCGAGTCAACTCAATCAAAACCCAAATTCAAATTACAAAAACCAAGAAATACCTACTCTCGAGGCTAAGTCTTCAGCAGTCAACACAGCTATGAAAACAGCTCGTTCTTCACGAATGAGGAATGTTACCTCTGCTACGCAAAACTCACCTCTGACAAATACCCGTTTTAGAATAGAAAAAGCTGAAGACTTATCCACAAAAAAGGCCAGCTGAAATTGGACCAATAAACAATTGGGCCAATATAATTATTGAAGCCCAAACCAGTATTTACACCACACCTATTAAAACCAGCCCAAACAATACTACTCAATCCATCTCATTCGGATCCTTAGAAAAGCCCACATAAATTAAAGAGCATCATTATTCGCCCATTAATTATAACAATCCACAAACAATAAACCCCCAAATCCTATCCGATCAAAACAACACAAACAACCCTAACCATACTGAATCTTCAACCAACAACGAAATCAACAATGAAATCAATAATCCCACCCAATACTACTCTCCACCAAACTCACCAAACTTCAGAGCTATTGATTACAAGCCACAATCCAATGTTCAATATCCAAAAGAAAGCAGAGACTCGAAGACGATTGCGAAGCACGACAAGCTTTGGGCAAGAAGATGGGAACAATCTACTCAAACTGAAACAATAGTTGAGCTTCAACAACTTATCAATCAACAAGAAATCAATACTGAAGCCGAAAATATTATCGAGATTAATGATGATGAAGCCATGGAATCAGCAGAGAATCAAATCACTGAAGAGGTTTGCGGGTTTGTCCCAGAACAAACCCAAAACCCTCAATGATACACTTCAGTTGGAATTGTCAAGGGATTGGTACCCCCTTGACAATTCTAACACTCAAGGATGCGATGAAATCACACCATCCAGAGGTAATCTTCTTGTGTGAAACTCTTAATTGCTTATCTAAAACTGATGAACTTTGCAATACTCTGAATATGAAAAATGTCTGCACTATTGAACCTTTAGGTAAATCGGGTGGTCTTACTCTTATGGCCAAACAAGACCTCCCTATTAAAATTCTTATAAAAAACAAAAACTTCATACATTGCCTTATCACTGACCCTCTTGGAAACGAATTTTTTGCCACCTATGTCTATATTTCCCCATATGAAGATGAAAAGGATGAAAATATTATTGCTATTAATAATATTATGAAAAATAATCAGCATTCCCCTTGGTTTATTATTGGAGACCTCAATATGTCTAGATACAACTATGAAAAATCTGGAGGAAATGAAAAAACTGAAACAACAAAATTGAACAATTTTATTGACACAGACAATCTTATTGAAATAAACTCTAAGGGCTGTTACTTCACTTGGAGAAACAGAAGAAGTGGTAATAAGCTAATAAAAAAGAAACTTGATAGGGGTCTTGCTAACTCAAGCTGGGATTCTATTTACCCAAATGCTTGGATAACAATTCTTCCAGCTATTGGCTCAGACCACAGCCTCCTTATTCTTAACACTGAAAAAAATTCCAAAAAAGTGAATTCCAGATTTATTTATAAAAAAAGCTGGAATAATGAACAAGAGGTGGATAATATTATCCATACTCACTGGAATTCTTATATTCATAACATTTATAGAGGGATTGTGAAATTTGGCTCCAAATTAAACAAAATATCCTCTATAATTACTAAATGGAGCAAAACTAAAAGAATGAATAACAGGAACATTATTAGAGAAATAATGATCAAACTTGAAGCTTTATACAACTCCAATTCATCTAGTTGGGATGAATTTAATTTTCTAACCTCCCAACTTGAATCTCACTGGAATAAAGAAGAGATGTACTGGAGGGAAAAATCAAGAATCCAGTGGATTCAATTAGGGGATAAAAACACAACTTACTTCCATAATACCACTAAAACAAGAAGAAAATTCAATAAAATTCTTAGACTCATAAACAAAGATGGTAACTGGATAGATGATAACAAATCTATTATTCAAACTATCACTGAACATTATAAGAACCAATATACTACAAATGGCCCTAGAAATTACAGTCCTATTATTGATAGGATTAAACCTACTGTCACTGATAATATTAATAAAATTCTTGAGGAACCTATCACTTTACAGGAGGTTAAAGATGCAGTTTGGACCCTTGGGGCTAATAAATCCCCGGGTCCAGATGGTTTTACTGATAGTTTTTTCAAAAAACATTGGCACACCATTAAAGGTGATCTCATGAGGTGTATTACAGATTTCCTTTATAATAAAGGGAATCTCACCTCAATCAACAAAACATATATCACTTTAATACCTAAAGTACCCTCTCCTACTCAAATTGGAGACTATAGACCTATTAGTTGCCCAAACTTCATATATAAAATCATTGCTACCATCTTAGTTAAAAAACTTAAACCCTTTATGAATACCATTATCTCTCATGAACAATCTACCTTTATCCAAAATAGAAACATCTCTGATAATTTATTAGTGGCCCATGAGGCTGTCCACTACTTAAAAAATAAAAGATACACAAAAAACTACTCAGCAGTTTTAAAAGCCGATATGTCTAAAGCTTTTGAAAACATAGAATGGGACTTTTTGTTTGATACAATGGAAGCTATGGGTTTCTCCAAGGTATGGATTTCTTGGATTAAACAGTGTGTTATCACTGTTACTTATTCAATACTTATCAATGGAGAACCAAATGATATACAACCTCCTACTAAAGGCTTGAGACAAGGGGACCCTTTGTCCCCTTTTCTCTTTTGTATTGTAACTTAGGCATTAACTGCTCTTATAAATGATAAAGTTGAAAGAAAACTTTTAAAAGGCATAAAAATAACTCGAAATTGCCCAAAACTCACCCATATTCTATTTGCTGATGACTCCCTCTTTTTCTTGAAAGGTAATATTGAGGAATTTGAGCAATTTAAAGATGTCTTAAATAAATATTGTTATGCCTCGGGACAATCCATTAATCTAAACAAAAGTGGCCTCATTTTTAGTAAAAACACACCACCTAACATTGCCTCTGAACTCACAAACATCTTGAATATAAAACAACTTCCCAACTTAGGGACCTACTTAGGACTTCCCTCTGATTGGGGAAGATCCAAAGTTAAATCACTTGATTGGCTCATTGAAAAAGTGGTTACTAAACTCAATAATTGGAACACAAAATTCCTAACTGAGGCAGGTAAGGAAACTCTAATTAAAGCTGTTATTCAATCAATACTTGTCTACCTTATGAATATTTTCCATATTCCTGACACTATATGCAATAAATTATCCTCTTTAATTGCTACTTTTTGGTGGGGAAATAATGGGAAGGATAGAATTCATTGGAAAAATTGGGCCCACATGGAATTACCTAAAACCTTAGGGGGTCTTACTTTCAAAAATTTCACAAATATGAATCTTGCTCTATTAACTTCCTCGGCCTGGAAATTCAATTTGAACAAAAACACAATTGCTTATAAAATTGTAAAAGCAATTTACTTCCCAAATAGCTCTTTTCATGAAGCTAACCTAGGCTATAACCCATCTTGGGGTTGGAGAATTTTATTACTTGGTAGAAATAACTATATAAAAGATATTCATTACACGGTGGGAAATGGAAAAAGCATAAGAATTTGGGAAGATAATTGGCTCCCAAAATCTGTTCATAATAATCAACAAGCCCCTTTGTTAAATTCTTCAAATAGCACGCTAAAAAGTGTTTCAGAGTTCATAAACCCTGATAACACCTGGAACACTAATCTCCTGAACAATACATTGCCCCTAAATATTGTTAAAAGCATAACTGATTTAAATATCAGTACCACAGGCGCAAATGATTCCATTACATGGAACCTTGATCCCAAAGGAAATCTAAATGCTAAAAAGGTTTACCAAAATATTAGCAAAGTAAAGCCTGATCAAAGTAATGATAATTTACAAAAAGACCCCTCTACTTCCTTTAAATTAGAAGATAATTTTTGGGATAAAATATGGAATTTAAATCTCCCTCCAAAACTCAAGAATTTTGTTTGGAGAATTATCTCTGATGCTATACCTACGGAAGTCAATAAATACATAGAAAATGTGCCCTTAATAGTTATTGCAAAATTTGTAACACAGAGCATGAAAACACTGAACATTTATTCTTTCATTGCTCACATGCGAGGGCTACTTGGTTTGCAACTCCCTGGGCTTTTAGAACCTCAAATGATTTAAACCTTAATCTTGATCAATGGCTGCAAAATCTCATCTTAATTGATCATAAAGATGATGATAGAGGTCTTAACCAGGTTGAGATGGCAATTTGGACTCTTTGGTCCATTTGGAAGGCTAGAAACAAAAAGATATTTGAAAATGTGGAAATTTGTCCAAAAATCACTTGTAAAAATGCAACTCAGGCTTATGATGAGTTCAAAAAACTTAATAGTTATGACTCTGAAGCCATTTCACTGGAAAAAAATCACAAAAACAAGAATCCTTGAATTACAGGAAGAAAACACTAACTCCCCATCCTATATTTATAACAGTAGATGCTTCTTATCTTATTGAATCTAATGATACAGCCATTGGATGTATTTTCAGTAATTCACAGGGCCAATTTTTGAAAGGGAAAACATGGAAATTCAAGTCTAATTCAGTTGAAGAAGCAGAGACACTAGGAATTCGTCAAGCAATCATTGAAGCCTCTACTCAACCAAATCAATATTTTGTCCTTTTGAATGATTGCCAATCTCTTATGAAGTCGCTTATGAGGTGTCAAGCGTTTGCAAATCGTCATTTACAACATGTATATGAAAATATACAAACACTCTCTAGCACCATGAGCATTGATTTCCAATTCACCTCTCGGGAATCAACCAAAGCCGCAGATTGGATTGCTAGGAAGGCAAACTCTCAAAACCTTCCAAGCAATTGGGTGTCTTCACCCCCAGCTTTTCTTTCAAAGCTGCTTATTAGTGACTTTACTTCATTAGGCATTGGTTAAATACATTATAACTTAACTTATTGTAATTTATTTCGTACGTTTTTAATTAATTTAAATTGAGTTTTAACGTCAAAAAAAAAAAATCCCAGATATGTTTTGTTACTTGCTATAGTTTCCTTTGTTATAGGTTTGTGATTATGATACATCTAGATTGTTAGTTGAAAGGAATTATTTAGCCTCTCTAAGGTTTTCAAATTAAGTACCTCATTGTTAATTTATTGTTTGAACTTCGTTAATTTTGTGTCAGAATGGAATAAATCTCTTCATCCACAACTGATTTACTATTGAACTTTGTTAATTTTGTTTTTACCTCTGACTAAAGAAATCATGATGTTGCCTAATTGCTAAAATGACCTTCTGGATCTTTAGAAAAAGAATATCCCTTTTCCCTCAGATCTAACTTCTAAAGAATTTGTTTTCCTACAAGATTGGTGAAATTACGTTGAGCACCTATAATCATGGTTATGAAAAATGGTTTACTACATCCCGGTTTCGATTAGAACGTAGTTCATCTATTGAGGCATGGTGTATTGTTATGATCATTCTCCTTTTCAATCTATGGTGTTGTTCATCGGCATTAGAATTCCTCTGTCACTATGACGATGTGAAGTACTACCTTGTGGAGTCGAATGAGGGAGTTGCTACTAGTATGCATAATTGAATGAGTTAATTGATAGACGTGGGATAGACACATTCGATAGAGCATCTCCTGTAACTATCTATAACTAATACCAAATACAAGACTGAAGATTGAGAGCTGATCTCATCGTTTTCCTGAGATGGTTAATGTTTACATTTATATCTTTGAAAAAATTTAAGAGAGGTAAATTGTAGGAAGTGTTTCAATCAACTAAGATCTAATAGTTGTCACCACTAACCTTACCATAAAAAAAAATCTGTTTCGCCAAGATTCGAACCACACCCCACAGGCTTGTCAGCAATACAATCACAACAGTTATGCCTTGGGGGCCTAATAACAGTACTTGAGGAGTCTGGTAAATTGATAGAGGAAGGTATATACACAAATGTTCACAATCTCTCGTTATTATTCCTATGATTTTGGAAGTATTAGGGGAAAAAATGTGTGGAAATTTTCTTCATCATCATTGAATATTTGATCTTTAATAAAAAATGCATTTACCTATATTTTAGCTACTGACCCACATAAATTCAATCAAACAACACAGAAACCCACCAATTCATCAAATCAAACTTGCAATTAAACAATACAACTTATACATTTTAATTGTATTCTTTCAAAATGCAAAATCTTTTACTTAACAAAGATACAGAGACTATTGATATTTAAAAGTTTACATTTTTTGAATCATATGAAGAAACTTAGGATGTTCATGTATGATTCTATAAGTAGCTGCATCTACTGAGAAACCATATTTTCTCATTTCCTTCACTGATTCAATTCCCTCTTCATACTCTTTTTTCTTCATAAACCCTCGAATAATAACGTTGTAGGTCACACTATTTGGAGAGAACCCATGTTCCTTCATACTTGAAACCCACTCTTTTGCATCTTCCAACATTCCTCTTTGACAAAGTCCACCTATAATAGTGGTATGAGTATATATATTAGGCTTCAAACCTTTGTTTGATAGCTTGTAAAAAACATCTAATGCAGCATCAAGTTGGTTATCTTTACATAATCTATGAATAATTGTTGTATATGTCACAATGTTAGGAGTTATATTTCTACTTTCCATGGAGACTAATAAAGACATAGCCTCGGTAAAACGTCTATTATTGCACAATCCGTTTAACATTGTATTATATATCACAATGTTAGGAATAATATGACTACTTTCCATGGAGTCTAATAAAGACATAGCTTCGGTAACACGTCCATTATTACACAATCCGTTTAACATTATATTATATGTAACAAAGTTAGGACTAATTACTCCCTCAGATTTCATCTTCTTGAATAATGCCTGCGCAATGACACATCTACCCTTCTGAAACAGCCCTTGTATCATACTGCTGTATGTAACAGTATCAGGTTGTAGTCCCTTTGAAGGAATATCTTGAAAAAGTTGAAAAGCTTTATCAACCATGGTATCCTTGCATAGACAATCAACAATGGTGGTATAAGATTGGATGTCAGGTTTACATCACCCCTTTTCAAATATTCGTAGCAATTCAAGAGCCTTAAGTGTATGTCCATGTTTGCAAAGCCCATCCAACACGACCCCAAATGTAACTTCACTTGGCTCACAAAGTTTTTCTGTGGTTAACCTTTCAAACAACTCTACAGCCTCTTTACCTCTATCTTCACCAAAGAGGCCCTTAATCAGGGTGGTATACGTAACCACAGTAGGAACATGACCGCTTTTGAAGAAACATCCTAATACCGCAAAACCCATATTACTTTTTTTTGAAGAGCAATAACAATTTATAGCTCTATTCATTGTGTAATTATCTACCGGAGCCCCCAAAATACGCATTTCTCTGTATAAAGAAAGAGCATAAGGGTAATTTTTTATCTTCACAACAGTACCCAATAGCTTATTGTAATCTATAACAGTAAGCTTAGGTCGCGTTCTGATCATTTGCTTCACAGTAAAACGAGCATCTTTGACACAATTGATATCATCAAAAGATGAAATTGAAGAATAAAAGAAGAGGGAAAAAGGGTTACCGATTGTGTTGATGGAAGAAAGAGAAGATCTAAAGCAAAACAAAGAAGAACCAATCAGCTTCATGAAGGAAATGGTTGTTGCTAAAAATGTAAAATGATTGCTAAAAATGGTTGTTGCAATATGGTAAGAAAATAACGAAATTGCATAAGGTAGAAAGTGATTAAGACAGTTCTTTTATATTGGAGCCATTTGAATCCTTTTTATACCTTCTCACCTTATATTTTTTATTTTATATGCTATATCCTTCTCAGCCCCTTCTAGCCTTTCTAAAGTTTTTTATTGAAACACATTATAAGCCATATCCCTTTAGATAATAGGACTTTTCCATATGATCCGCACTCGAATCGCGATGCATAGACAATTGTTTTAGAGCTTGAGTTTGGGGTGGTGGGTCCACCATTATGGGAATTGTTATTGGGATGGGATTTTTAAGCTTATTAATTGTGCTCTGTTCTTTATATTGATGATGATTCACAGATCTTTATTGTAACCCTTTGCCGGGGTAATAGTGAATGGAAAAGAAGTTACGAGATAAAATTTGCCAACAAGGGCATTAAAAGAAAAATATATATATGAGAAAAGTAGTGTGATATCTCAACATTATAAGAGAGTCAAAGCTTAAGAAATTGATTTGTAAAGAAAGAAAATATATATATTCGGACCGGCAAAGTGGAATTTTTATGTGAACATCTTATGCTTTAATTGGGTTATTGGGGATGCTAAATTGTGCATCAAGGAATTCATTGGGTTGAGTGAGAAACGTTTTATGAGATTAACTCAAGCTCTAGGGCGATTCGTTGATGGCTAGTGAGGAGAGAGCCAAGAGCTCACTCTAAATTATCCAAATATACTACCATACCGTCCCTAAGCCTAAATTACAACCTTAAAGAGCTTTTGATTCTTTGCTATGTAATTGAGAAGTGATTGAGCCATTAGAGAGTAGTTAAGTGGATCTTTGGATACTAGTGATGTTTGATGAACAATCTATAGCTTTCTTGGGGAACTGAGTAAAGTCCCAATCCTTCTTACATTGCGAAACTAATCTAATCTTGAATTCAAGCCGTGTTGACTATGGATATGAGAAGTGTACAGGTATGTAGTTTATGAATATGATTGCATGAAATTTTCCGAGTTGTTGCTTTATGTCTATTCTATATATTCTGCTATGTTCTTCCCATTGTGTTGAAAATTCCATAAGTGCGTATTTATAGACTTCCCTTTGTTTTTATCTTTATTGTATCGGGACGATACAACTTTGAGTTGGGGGTCTTGATGTCTCCTCATTTATGATAGATTTATATTAGGATGAGACATCATTTTTAGTGATTTAGAAGTCTTTCTAATCGTTTTTCTTGAAAAATAGTGCACTTTCCTATTTTGAGTCTTGATTTAGTAAAATAATATTTTTAGAGCATATTAGGTTTAAGTATTTATTTAGTGTGAAGTTTTAAAGATAATTATGGAGATTAATTAGAGTTCAAGTCAAAGACTACAAGATATGGAAAGAGATAAGCATGGTAATTGGAGATAAGGAAACAAAAGCTAAAAACATGGAAAAGGAAAAGTTGTCTTAATCCTGAATTTCTGCACCTACGACCACAAATCAACTTATATCTCAAAAACGGTGTGGAATTTGGAGAAACGGTCAAGAGAAAAGTTGAAGATCTTTCCGAGAAGATGAATTTGGTGTACTCATACGCGTCGAACGGATGAACATTGAAGCTGCTAGGACCAAAAGAAAAACGGGCCTGGTTTCATGTTTTTAGGGTTACGAATTTGAGTTGGGCTTGGAGTCCATTACTTACCTTTTCCTTCAAGAAAATGAATTAGGTCTTCTAAACACCTATAAATACACCCTTATATCACTTGTAAATCATCCTTGCCTCATAATAATTAGTTCTTAAGGTTTATTCTTCCAAGTTATTGTAGAGAGCACGATGATGTCTTTTATTATTTCTTTTAGTTTATTTCATTCAGGTATGAACTAAACTTCTCATAGCTTGGGTTTTGCATCATGTATAATCTATGAATTCTAATTTCTTTCTATCCAAGTTTCTTTGGAAATTACATGTTTTAATCTGATATTAGCTTCTTACCTTTATATTTGTTTATGTGTTTTGATTTAATGACTGTTTTCATTGCTAGTGCACGAGTATAGGATTACCTTAATAGTAGTTAGATGATCACCTTAGCTGGGTGTCTAATTATTGAAACACCACATAACTTCTAGTGTCGATATTAGTCCTGACAACACTAATTCTAACTAGATAGTCATTAGGGTATAATTTAATCACTATCACCATGTATGGAAATTGATTGCTTAGGGCTTAGTAGCGTTTGATAAGCCTATTTGAACCAGCCTCGTGGTGTGTCTGTAGCCCCCTTAGTCGCTCTCAAGGTCTAAGGTATGGGAATTTAGAATCCTGACTAAGTATACAAGAGCTAATTATCTTCCTTATTAACTAGATTTAATAGAAAGAATTAGAAGGATTAGTGCATACTAGCAAAACCTAAGGTATACTTCTCATCTCATATTCTTCGTATTTATTTTATTGTCTTTTATTTTCTTAGTTTAATTAATTAATCTCGAATTTTATTCCTTTTATTTTCTGTCTTTTAATTATTTACTTCTTACTCGTTATTGCTACCCATTCGACTAGCATACTAAGTCTCTGAGAACGAACTCAACTTATCAACTAAAACTTGCATACGTCCTATAATACTTGCAGTACTGTGCCTGTGTAGGGTGAGAGAGCGTAGTTTTCTTGACTTATATTTATCTTATTTTTATCACACCCTAGGCGACACCAATGGTTAAAAGTAATGATTCGCGTATGTGTAGGGCTATTGTTGAGGGGATTGGTGGGTTGAAAAGAGGGTCTAGAGGGCTTGTTAAAAATGGAAGGGATGTATCTTTTTGGCTAGATTGATGGACATGTGATTTGCCACTTATAAATCATGTTATAGGTGAGGTGGATGGGTGGATATTCAGAAAAGTGTGAGAGAGTATATTAGACATGACAGATCTTGGGAATGGGAAAGTTTCCATCATGTGCTGCCGCCTACTAAATTACTAGATATCGCAGGTGTTAGAGTGGAAGAGGGGGATTGAAAATAGAGATGTTCTGTCATAGATGCGCGAGATTAGTGGAATTTACTCGGTGAAATCTGCTTGAGACGAAGTGGTACATAGGGAATCGGAGTCGGGGCTCTTATGGGACAACATTTGGCGGTTGAAATGTCCACAAAGGACACAGGTCTTTCTTTGGCGTTGGTGTGGCCTAGGGTGTGATAAAAAGATGTATAAATTAGATGCAAACAAACACTCTAAGCTGACACGGTTCTGCAAGTATACATATCGTATGCAAGTTTTAATGATTAAGTAAGATTCGTTCCGCAGAGACTACGAAGGTTAGGGGACTCTTATGCAATAATCAAGTGCAAATATAAAAAGTTAGAACAAATAAAACGCAGAAAAAGTAAAGATAAATAGATTTTTATTTGGTTTTTAATTAACTAAATTAAACTAAGAAAATAAAGACAGAAATTTAAATGCAAGAGAAGAAGTAGTATGAGAATATAGCTTGAGTCAATAGCATGTAATCCCCACTAGTTTTGCCGTTCTAAACATGTAAGGGTGAATTATGTAGTATTTCAATAATCGGTTCCAATTGCGCTAGGTAGTTTTTAATAGGATTTACCTGTGTCAATAAGGAGTCTTAAGCAAATTGTTCCTGCAATTGGTAAATAGCAATACACTAAACCATGGTGATTATCTAGTTAGGTTGATTTGTCAAATCTAAACCGTACACTAGACGTTATGTGCTAAACATGTAATTAAACACCGTTGTCAATGGTGACCTAAATACTAGATGGTAATTCTATATGGTCGCGATCCACAAGAACACAAAATATAAATCCAAACACATAAACAGAGAATAAAAACAATAATTCAATTTAAAACATAGAATTCCCACATTAGATAGATGTCAACCAAAACTAGGGTTCATACAAATATATTAAAAACTCAAGCTAATAGAAATTTAGTTCATACTAATGGAAGAAAAGAAAGAAATTACAAATTCCAAGGTTGAAAATGACATTATTGATGCACAGCTCCTTCTAGACTTCTTTTCTTGTGTTGTAAGCTTCCTCTTGGCTTAAGGTTTCACCAAGGATGATTTTCAGGTGTTAAGAGGCTGTATTTATAATGTATAGGTTGACCTAATCGTTTTCTTGAAGGAATATTGGGCTCCTAGCCCAACTCAAATTCGTAGCCCAAAAACATCTAATCAGTCCCGTTTTTGTTTTGGTCCTAGCAGCTTCAATACTCATCCGATTGACGCGTATGAGTAGTCGAAATTCATCGTCTCGGAAAGATCTTTAACTTTTCTCTTGACCGTTTCTACAAATTCCTCACCGATTTTAAGATATAAGCTGATTTGTGGTCGTAGGTGCAGACATTAAGATTTAAGGCAGCTTTTCCTTTTCCATGTTTTTAGCTTTTACTTCCTTATCTTCAATTCCCATGTTTATCTTCTTTCCTTTAGCTCTTTGAACCAACTTGGACTCTAATTAATTACCATATGATGTCTCCTCATTTGTGATAGATTTATATTAGGATGAGACATCATTTTTAGTGATTTAGAAGTCATTATAGTCGATTTTCTTGAGAAATGCTACACTTTCCTATTTTGAGTCTTGATTTAGTAAAATAATATTTTTAGAGCATATTGGGTTTAATTATTTATTTAGTGTGAAGCTTTAAAGATAATTATGGAGCTTAATTAGATTCCAAGTCAAAGACAACAACTTATGGAAAGAGATTAGCATGGTAATTGGAGATAAGAAAATAAAAGCTAAAAAGATGGAAAAGAAAAAGCTGCCTAAATCTGGGATTCTGCATACACGTCCAAAGATATGCGTTTTTACCTAAGAAATAGGCCGAATTTGGTAATTTCCTTCTATAGGGTCAAGATAATTCTGTTGCGATTCTTTTGGTATATTATGGAGCAAAAACCGACCAATAACGAAGAAGATATGCTCAAAACGGTCCAGCAGTGTTTATCTTTATTTCCATACGAATTAGAGTTGGGCTTGGAGTCCACCACTTACTTCTCCTTCAAGAAAACGAATTAGGGCTTCCAAGATACCTATAAATACACCCTCTTATCATTGTAAACATGTCCTTGCTCAATTGCAAAGTATAGGCTTAGTCTTTACTTATATTTTCTTAGTTTCAAACAATAGCTTAGTCCTTTAGTTAGATATTCATCCTTAGAATCAAGTTATTCATCCAAGAAGCAAGCTGACCTATAGAGGAAGACAAGAAGAAGAAGATTGGAGACTGACAACTCCTCTTCTACATCTCACCTTCTCTATATTTAGAGTAATTAGCTATAGATCTATTCTCAACCATATTTCTAAGCTTTTATTCTGTAAGTTTTACTTTTAATTGTTGGATTATTATTTTGTCTTTAAATACTATTTGTTTATTTTAATTGGTTAAGCTTGGCGTATATTGTATTATGTGTTTTGACTTATTTCCTTAGATTTGGCCAATCTTAGGATTATATTTAGTTATTGACAACACCACATAATCGTCTAGTGTAACTAGATAGCCATTAAGGTTTGATTTAATCTCCAAACATTACTTAGGAATCCCTAGTAGTGGAGAGGTTGCTCCTAAGTCTAGAAAAGGCTAGGTAGTTATTAGAATCCTGGTTAATATATAATGCTTAATGTGACAGGTTAGAATAACAATTTAGTAATAGACGTAGTAATCCTAATCTATTTGACTTACTTTCATATTTAGTTATTTGTTTTGTTTATTTGTTATATTTATTTATTTGCGTTAGATAGTATTCATATTATTTTATCTTTCATATTTTATTCCAAACATCTAAATTCATCTACGCTTGTTAAATATAAGTAGATCTAACGGATACAATCCCTGCGAACGAACTTGACTTATCATTAAAACTTGCATACGATATGTGATACTTGCAGTGAGTTCCGTGGTTCTCAAGGGTGTGTGACTCTTTATTTATCTATTATTTTATCACACCTTTGCCCCCACCACCATATATCTCTAAAGCGTCACACTAAATAAATAATTAAACCCAATATGCTCTAAAAATAATAAATAATCAATTCAAGACCCAAAATAGGAAAGTGTACTAAATTATGTGAAAATCGACCTATACTCTAATAAATACAACTAAAATGATGTCTCAGAAATATATTTTATTTGTCACAAATGAGGAGACAGCAGGCGTGTTGTTCAGGAGAGGGTCGCAACTAAAGGCAATTTGGTTAGGAGAGGGGTGGAGGTCTCGGGCTTTTGTGAGCTGTGTGGAAATTCGGAGGAGGATGGACTGCATCTCTTCCGTAGCTGTGAAAAAGTACGGGAGGTCTGGGGCTGTATCAAGGGCGAGATTATTAGAAATGGTGGGTGGTCAAGAGAGTTTCGAAGTGAAGTGTTTGGGGTAGAAGAAAGCAGCTGTGGTTTAGTGGCTAGGACGGGACTTGACGGGCGGCAACAGCAGGTCAGTAATTCCGTTAATTTGCAAACTCAGAATTTGTTTAATGTGCAGGAGCCGGGGAGTGCTGTGGCAAGTCGGGAACAGCTGCAGGATGCGGATAGAAGGCGCTGGACAAGAGAAGGGACCGGGAATGCAGCGAGGGAGGATGGAGGAGCTGAGCGGCGTGAACAGAACAGCCACGGACTCGGCAATAGCGCAGCGCGAATGGATGACTCGGGTAAAAATTCTGCAGCAAACAACAATAATTCTGCAGCAGGGAGCCTGGATTTTGCGAGGCGAGGCTGGTGGTTGCGGAATTTATCAAACAATAAGTTGTTTGCAGGTGTTAATTGGAGTACGTTCTTTGGTGCGCTTATAGACACTATATGGAAGGATAGAAATCATAAAGTTTTTAACGGCTTGGAGTTTCCACATAGCACGGTGATTGTGCGGAAGGCGAAGTATTTAGCTTTGAAGTATTGTAGAGCATGGGTCATGTTACCGGGTAGAGTGGTTTCGCGTAAACATCGAGTGAATTTAGTGGGTTGGTCGAGGCCTATTAGAGGGGTTAAGCTCAATACGGATGGGAGTGGTGACAAGAGGTATAGAATAGGAGGTGGTGGTGGGGTTTTTCGAGACACAAACGATGAATGGATTAGGGGCTTTGTTATGAAGATTAATCTGGATAATCCGATCTTAGTGGAGTTAATCGCGCTAAAAGAGGGCCTACAACTTGCAGAGAGCATGGGGTTCAAGGAGATGGTAGTAGAAACGGATTTGTGGGAAGCGATTGAGGCAATCAATAAGGTGGAGCAAGGGAGAGGGCCAGGGGCTCAATGGATCACATCTATTTGTGCATGTTTAGCGAGGAATAAAGGTTTTACGCTGCACGACATTTATAGGGAGGTGAATTCATGTGCGTATTGGCTGGCAAGAGAGGGCATGAGAGGCTTTGATAATTTTGCTCTACTCGAAGATCCACCGGATGGGATTTGGAGTATGCTTACGAGGGACATGACGGGTTGGAGGACGCCTAGGGTGGTTTACAACCCGGAGTTGGTCGATAATATTTTAGTATAATTGTTATTCCGATCCTTAGGGGTCTCCATTGTATTAAAAAAAATAACAAGCTGGTGGGTTTTATTTCTATGACCTATAAAACAACGCCTTTGAATGAAGAAAATAATAAGACCATACACAAATCGGGCCCAAAGATATTTAAAAAACTGTTTACTCAAGCCCAATGTTTTTATTTTAAAGAGAAAAATACAATTTAAGGCTTAAAAATTGTCAACTTTATATTTTAAGTGATAATTAAATAATAATTCTATTAAATTTCTAATTGTAAAGTTTTGGTTTGGTTTTTGACTTTTATACCTTTGGGTAATCTGAAATTTGTTTAATTTTTCCAATGGGTACGGACCCATGAACGCTCGTAACCATTTTACGAAATACACCCTTGATGGGTACAAACCCGTATCGTGTTTCACATTTTTTATTAGTTCATTTTATTAATTGTTATTAAATCATTTGGTAGTTTGTCCATATGGGTACGGACACACCTTGAACAAAATCTATATCGGGACGAACCCAAGTAAACCATCTTCACCAGTACACATGACCCAACAAATAACCCACACAAAATAGTGAAACAGGTTGTATCCATCAAGAACAAAAACAACACAAATCTGCTGGGCTGTACCCATTTAGTTAAAAATGGTTATTCACAATTCAAATGGAATGTACCTATTTAGTTAAAAGCAACTCTTCACAATACAGTTGGGTTTGTAACCATGACCCAAAAACCAGTGGGCTGGCCCAAACACAAAATCAAAACGCCACTATCGTATTAAAAAAATCGCGTGAAATTGGATCCACGAACGCTGAAGACAATGTGTCCACACACAGTGAAGAGAATGGGTCGACGAACGACAGTGAACACGGCTTCCAGGCGAAGAGGTGGCGAGAGAATGGGCCACGCAGCGGCGACGGTTTTCGTGTTCAGATCCAGCGTTTATCGTGGTTTTATGGTGGAGAATGGGCCACGCAGCGACGACGGTTTTAGTTTATGGTGGTGAAGATTTTGTTGAGGATGGTGGATGGTGGAGATGACGGGGGTGGAGATGGTGGATTGGTGGATTGGTGGATCTGTGAGAATGGTCGGCGATATGCTTGCTGCGCCAGGAAGGGAGAGGGGTGGGTGGTAGAAAGCAGTAGATTGGGAATGTGAAGAGGGAGGGTGAAGAAGAGAAAGATCAGAGAGGAGATAGTGGTGAGGATGGTGGTGATGTGGGTGGAGATGGTGGATAATGGTGAACATGGTGGTGATGTTGGTGGAGATGACAGTGGTCCACGCAGGGGGATAATTTTCTAGTTCAGAAAGGGGAGAGCGAGAGGGAGAGTGAATTTCCCGTAACCCCTAATGGGTTTCTGATTTGTTTTTTGCTTCTTCACTGTTAATACAAGGAGAAAGAGGGATATTTTGGTAGTTAACCTCCTTCTAGTTGGGCTAGTGAAAATGTAGTTAGGTTGTAGACTTTTATTAGAAACCCAATATGTTTTGGGCAATAAAAATGTATCTGATTTATTTTAGCAAAATCCTTAAGAAATCGGACTTTCGTCTACCATGAGCCAAAAGTTCGTCCTCCTCAAATCCTTTCCAAAAATATATTTCAAAGCTACCGCATCGAATCCCGCGAAATTTTCGCCCATCCCGAAAATCCATCCTGGAGCTACCCCCGAGATGGTATATATAGGGGAACAATCTTGGTTATCTCAAATAAATGGGTTAGGAATTAGAGTTAGAGGCTCAAATTGTTAATATGAAAGTTGACGAGGTTTGCGGATTTTGACCCATAAGTTGGAATCTCTCGACAAGTTCCACAATCAAGGATGCTATCGAGAGGTATTATACCCAAGTACTTTGTCTTTTTGAAACCAAACAACATTATAGCTTTCTAATTTAATTTGGTAAATCTATTAATATGGAATTAGCTACTTATAGACCCTAGAGTAAGGATGTAAACGAAATAAGTCGAGCCTAATTGATGCTCCGAGAGCTCGGTCTAATATTATACGCAACAAATAAATCAACAACATTTTAAGAATGATACTAGAGATATCCGAACTTTTTAATCGTGATTTAAAAGAAAGAAGAAATTGAGAATGATTCAACAGTAACTAACTTTAATTATCCATAGATCAGATCAACAAACAGAGCCTCACATACTAACTCTTATCTTACTACATTTAATAAGGAAACTTTCCACCTAGGACTCAGTTTCACCTTGAGAGTTTCATCTTTTCTTCATAGATTTCTGTTAGCTCAGGAGCTTCTTTTTCATAACACTTGACATACTTGTTAAGAAACTTCTCTTCTGAAAATATCATTAATGTAAACAAGCTTGAATGTTTTTTGATCAAACCTTTTGAAAGCAAGACTTTGTACACTAAACACCTCGGAATAATTCTTCTATTTAAGCTATAACAAAATATACTTGAATTCCACATCAACTTAGCTGGTTCACAACCCATTTCATTCACAAAATGTCCCATTATTGCATCGATCTTTTCCTCTGATACAGACATACACCATGGATTTGAAACAAACCCCTTCATAACTTTATCTTCAGAACAACCCCATCTTTTATAAACTTCCATTTTCTTTTTCCAAGAAGACCTACTGAGCCCTAATACCACATTAACCCCTAAACAGAAAGTCCATTTAAGAGGATCAATTCCCATTTTCTTCACTTCCTCCACAGTTTCTTTAAATACTATAGGATTCGATGTCAAATTTTTTGGACGTCTCAAGTAACTCTTGATCCAACGCTCAGGTACACCGGCTTTTTTCAGAATTTCAATGTTGGGAAGCACATTATTTTCAAAACATCCTAAGAACCTTATACCGCGACTGCGACTGATTGTCAGCATTGCATCTTCTGCAGAACCGAGTAAATTCTTCAAGTAATTGAAAGGTGGTATAATTGTTCTGTCTAGATTTCTTGTAAAAATCTCAGGTGATGCAACAGCTAGGGTTGCAACGTTTGCTCGGGAAAGACCTTGAGACAGAAGAAATTCAATCTTGGGCAAAAGGGTCTTTTTAGTATTAAACATCAAAGCTCGAGGATAAGTCCTAATTACTTTCAAGACTTGCATTTCACTAAACCCTTGATTTTTTAAGAAACATATTACCGCATCGGGCTTATCTGATTTATCAAAATTGAGATACTTGGAAACTAAAATCGATCTTTCGAGTGAAAACCCACATTTATTAATAAGGTAATTAATAGCAAAAGAGTGATCTTTTACAGAATCTGAAGTGGGTTTTGGAGAGATTGATGAGGAGAATGACTGAAGAAGAATATGCAGCTCAAGTGTTGATGAAGAAGGTGTTAAAGAATGCTTAAAATTAGGAAATGATTTACGTATGAGATTAAACATAGATCAAAGTTCTCACCTTCAGTGGAGGTCGCGTTTTGTGCTTCGCTTGGGACGATACAAACATCAACGAGCTTTTCAGATCTACCTTTTTCCCTCTTTTAGGCTCAGCTTTATTTTTTATTTTTTATTTATTTATATATTTTTTGAATCTTTTTTGTTTTTGGACAAATATATATATTTTTTTTGTTCGAAAGCATAATATTATAGATAAATAAGATACGGTTACAAAGGTTAGCCCACCCCGGAGGGTTCGGCTTCATTACAAATCATAGTGGCTAACTGGGTCGGAATACAAGTATTCCAGTTACCAAACAAAGTGCTAAGGAGCTCTTGTTTGACAACCCAGTCAGCTGCTCCGTTTCTACCTCTAGTTACAAAAGAAAAAGAAGGGGAAGATTGTTCAGCAAAATAATAGATATTACAAATAACGTTTTTTAATCGAATGACTCAAAACAGGACGTCCAGAAGCAAGTGGTTTCATAATAGTAGCCGAGTCATTCTCAATTATAACACTACCAAAAGGATAATTTGAAGCCAACTCTGTAGCTTTCAAAATACCCGTGGCCTCTGCCTCTAATACCGAATCCGCTCCAACTTTCCAACTATTACCTGTTACAAATTCACCATTAGAGTTTCTTACGATACAAGCAATTGCAACTCCTTTATCCGAGAAAGCTGCATCACAATTAATTTTAAATTTATTAGGTGGTGGTTTTTTCCATTTATCTTTAAATTTACTATTATGTGTAGTATTATCACTATTAATATTATTAAGACCAATATTATTATTATCCCTAACTTCTTTATCTAGGAAGTTGAAGTCATTAGGGTTTGAAATTTTATAATATTCTTTCCAAGTTTCAATAGCTTTATTAATAGTGATTAAAGGGTCACATATTTTGCCATTATAAATAAAATTATTTCTATCTTTCCAGATATGCCACATTATCATGCATATAAGTTCTAAGATCCTATCATTTTTGTTGAAACTTTTTGCAATGTTTTGTACTTGATTTAACAACCACTGGTCTAGCATTAAAGTTAAATCATTATCTGTTTTTAGATTAAAAGGACTAGTGAACCATACACTTTTAGACCATGGGCATCTAAAAAGCATATGTTCTACTGTTTCAATATTATTATCACAAATTTTACAAATGTTGTTGGTCCTACATTTTCTGTTAAAAAGGTTTTCTTTAGTGGATAATAGATTTTTAACTGCTCTCCACATAAAGTTCCTAATTTTTGGCGGAGATTCCATTTTCGAAATTAATTTCCAGATATTTTTATCCCTATCAGTTGAAGTTGAAGGTTTATTTTTATTTTTAGTAGCTTGTATGACTATTTCATCTTCTTTCATTTTATGATAAGCTTCTTTGACTCTAAATGTCCCATATTTACAATAGTCAATACTTATTTGGGGATGGATAACGAGACCGCCATGGATAACGACTCTTGAGTTCTGCTCTGTATGTTTGGGGATGGATAACGATTGGGGGTGGATTGATGGTGATAGTGATGTTGACTGGGGATGTTGATGGTGGTGGTGATGCTGATGTCGACGTAGGAGCTCTTCACCGGAAAGAGAGCTTTTCACGAAGTGAAATATGTTTGAGACCAAGTGAATTTTAGACCATGAAATGTGAAATGAGAGTAAGAAGTATGAGGGGTTATTTTTTAGCTTTTTTGTTTTTAGTAGCTTATTATATATACCAAGGGCAATTTTGGCATTTTTAATTTTTTAAGTAACAGAATGATCTGGAGCGTTGCCCGTGACACATTTTTGGCTAAGAATCAATCCCGACTCTTCTTTATACCTCCTTAGCGATATATATATATACACTAGGTATGAACCCGTGCCTGAAGGCACTCTTACAATATTGATTTTGAAAAAATAATTTACACGGAATAAACGAATAATTCTTGAGATAAAAATAAACTGATAAAAATTCAACCAAGCACAAAAAGTAGGATGTTGTTTTCACAAACAGTTACATAAACCATAAATCGACTAACCAAGATATAGTCTTATAAAAACTATGTGATTGTATTCCCATCCAGCCAAAGCCTGTGTAATGGTAACAATGGTAACAATATCGTATATTAGTTATCATATATCAACAAAATTTGAATATAATGTAATTGTTAATATTGTATGCATAAGTAGTCACACACTATACCAAAACCTCTGGGTACACTATATCTGCTCGTCTGTAGGTAGGAACAGTGAATTTTTTTAAATGTTAAAAGTTTAAATTGTTTATAGATTTTATTATGATTAATAGAACTTTAAAAGGCGATTCATTTCTTTTACACTAAGTCATGAATCTTTTAGTGTACAAAGGAGAATAACCAAAATAAACTCGTAGGCATTGCTCGTGCAACATCTGATCATGTTTTTAAGCAATTTGATTGAGAGAGGAAATACATTCACAATATTAGATTTGATTGAATCACAAATCCTTTTTCAAGCAATTTGATCGAATAGAAAAGGAGAGTAAAGCCTGTTTATTCATATCGTAGCAAACTCAAGAGAGATAGAGATGGGAATGAGTTCAATCCAGTTGTCCAATGATAAAGAAAACCTTCAAATTCTTGAGTGACATAAAAAAGTGAAATGTTGACCTTAATCCAATTGTCAAACTCAATCCCGAATCATCGATCTGTAATGTAGCATTTGGTGGGACAACTTTTTCATCACCTGAAGCTACTCTACCCTTCTCTCCGAAACCATCTAAAACATCATTAATAATAAGTATGAGAATTAATATAAATCTCTTCTTATTAAATTACTCTTATATTATACTCACTCACATTGTGGCTTTATTGTTTTCACAGCCTTGATAAGTGCAGGACAGAAATAACCTAATTACAAATACTTATTAGAATAAACACAAAAGGTAGAAAAATAATATATAGTATACCTTCATATACACGTTTCTGTGATGAAACTCAGTCAGAACTTCATCAAACTCATATGTATCTGAATCCCAATTGTTTCTCCGTAGTTTCAACCTTTTCATCTACAAAAATTTAAGAGCTAGATTTTGTAATGTTTGTATATAAAAGGGACCAATGGTGCAATTAAATACCTTTCCATAAGTTGCCACATCTTGCTAATTCTGGACCAGTTTCGAGAAAATGCAATGAACTCATTTTAAATCAGATTTCAAGCCCCTGTAACACACACCTTAGAGATAACAACTCGTATTGTGCGAAAAAGTACAAACTGAAGAAAAAATATTATATTTAGCTATTGTTGCACTATAAGTCCCTATATCACATTATAAATCATTACGAAAGCTTACTATAAGTCCTTAGAAATTTAAACTATTGTAAATAGGGAAATAACTACAAAATTTAAATTTGGACCAAATGGCAGTTAATTTTTAATTTTTAATTTCTTACTTGTTAATAACAAAGCATGATCCAAGGAAATGAGGTGTAAATAAACTTAACACCCCTTGCCAAAATATTTGATTTCCACCGTTCAGCTACAATTTGACTAATCAGTCAAAGTGCATTAAGGATTCGGTAAATTAACCTCAGATTAGGTGGAAGAGATTCATTGTTAATATGTTAATAGCACTCATAAGTTAAGTTAATATATATATATATATATATATATATATATATATATAATACCTTAACAACAATAATGGGATCAGAAGAACCATGAAAATCAGCGAATGAAACACATAATCCTTCAGCATCTGATAAAGTCTTAACTTCTAAAATGGCTTGTTCAGGTTTCATACCAAGTTTAATACCAAGAACAATCTACAAATTACAAATTACAAATTACAAAAGAACGAAATATTAGTAATGCAAAAGTGGGGGTAGATTTGTAATTTATTGAAAACTTACGGCAGCTAATCTACATTCAACAACACGATTATTATAATTAACTGTAGCAGTAACTGCTTTCTTAGATTCAGCTAAAGAATGAGCTATAATAAATGTTCCATTAGAAGGTAGTTGAACATATGTTGCACGAACAGGATTAAAATCAATAAGCTCTGCAAACCCCTATTGAGCCATTATAGAAGTTGCCTGTAAGAAGAAAGATTCTTTAACGTTAATAATTAATTCACAACACAAACTTTGAATTAAAATCATGTAATTTTACCTGGTCCATTCCACCAGATTGTGTACCAATATGTCTTTCACATATGCATGTAAGTTGAGCAAGTTCTTTCTGAAAATGGTGAGATATTTAAAAATGAGGTAATTTTTTAGTAATTATTAGATTATTTTACTTTTGGAATGGTGACATTAAATGCAGCCATACTAGCAATTGTGGAAGAGCAAACAAAAGCTGCAGAACTTGATAGTCCAGAGCCTGGAAAAGATTAAATATTATTAACATGAGGTATAAAATATAATAAAATATAATGAATTTTATTTAATTTACCTGTTGGGACTACACCATCTACGATAATATCAAGTCCAACTGGTTCACCAACAAAAATAAGAGCTTATAAGAAATCATCTACAATTACATCAATTTCGATGAAGAAAAAGAAAATACGAAGAAAAATTAGTACCTTTCTGGGAGCAGTAAGTGTGCCATCGACATCAAATAGTGCAATCACACCAGGCTTCAATGCCAACATCTTACTCTCAAAATTGTACCTGGGTAATAAATGGATAAATTGTTCAATGGATATATACTGCAAAACAATTCGAAAAATACAGAATTGACAAAATTGATATATCCAAACCAGAATAAGATCGAAAATAGCGGCTTGCTTAAAAGGAGGGTTCTTCGATTAGCCAAGTTTGACAATGGTGGATTCTTCAATATAGCGGCTTGGTATTCGATTGACCGATATGGTGGAGAGTGAAAGGTTCTTCGATTGAGCGAGAGAGAGTGTAGGTTCAATTAGGTACGGTACAATTATAAAAGTAAAAATAATTTCTTACCTTAGTTTTGGGTTCTTCTCCAAACTTGGGTTGATGTTGTCGGAGAATGGTTCCCGAGTGGCGGCGGTTTTCTTGTGCAGGAGACTGCTCGGTGGGAAGGTGAGTGTGAAGGAGCGGTGAAGTTTGAGGGCTATGAGGGTTCTTCGATTCAGATTGAGACACGATGATGGTGGAGGATGGTCGTGGCGGGTTGAGGTTGTTGGAGAATGGTTCCCGAGTGGCGGCGAGTGTGAAAGAGCGGTGAATGAGATTTCTTCGATTCAGATGAGGTGAAGTGAGAGAGAAGTGGAGTGAGAGAGAAGTGGTGAAGAAGCGGTGAAGTTTTGTTTTTTGTTTTTAATTTTGAATTTTAAAAAAAAAATTTAAGGGCTGAAAAATATAGAGGAGACATCAAGACATTTTAAACCATGGATTGAATTTGGACAATCTAGATCATTAATTGAAATTTGATCTAAAGGCTATAAATTGTGGAAAAAAACCGGAGACATTTCGGGCCGTTGGCCTTTCTCCAATATTATATAGATATATATATATATATATATATATATATTGTTTATTATTTATTTAGCTCCATCTTATTTACTTAGCGTACTTTTTTCATTAAACTAAAAAGCATTTAACAATTAACTACAACTTAAATTAATTAAAAAACTCGACAAAATTAGTTTACATACATAAAAAATAAAGCTGAGCCTAAAAGAGGGAAAAAGGTAGATCTGAAAAGCTCGTTGATGTTTGTATCGGCCCAAGCGAAGCACAAAACGCGACCTCCACTAATGAACCTCGCTTGAAACAGACATTGCTCTCTTCATCATCATCAGCTTCAAAAGTGAGTGTATAAAATATAGCAAAGTGAAGGTGAGAACTTTCATCTATGTTTAATCTCATACGCAAATCGCTTCCTCATTTTACGCATTCTGTAACACCTTCTTCATCAACACTTGAGCTGCGTATTCTTCTTCAGTCATTCTCCTCATTAATCTCTCCAAAACCCACTTCAGATTCTGTAAAAGATCACTCTTTTGTTGTTAATTACCTCATTAATAAATGTGGGTTTTCACTAGAAAGTTCGATTTCAGCATCGAAGTATCTCAATTTTGTCAAACCAGATAAGCCCGATGCGGTAATATCTTTCTTGAAAAATCAAGGGTTTAGTGAAGTACAAGTCTTGAAATTGATTAGGAATTGTCCTCAAGCTCTGGCGTGTAATACTAAAAAGACCATTTTGCCCAAGATTGAATTTCTTCTGTCTCAAGGTCTTTCCCGAGCAAACGTTGCAACCCTAGCTGTTGCATCACCTGAGATTTTTAAAAGAAATCTAGACAGAACAATTATACCAGCTTTCAATTACTTGAAGAATTTACTCGGTTCTGCTGAAGAAGCAATGCTAGTACTCAGTCGTGGTAGAAGGTTCTTAGTATATTTTAAAAATAATGTGATTCCCAACATCGAAATTCTGAAAAAAGCCGGTGTACCTGAGCGCTGGGTTAAGAGTTTGTTGAGAAGTTGGCCACAAAATTTGATCTTTAATCCTAAAATATTTAAAGAAGCTGTGGAGGAAGTGAAGAAAATGGGAATTGATCCTCTGAGATCGACTTTCTGTGTAGGGGTTAATGTGGTATTAGGGCTCAGAGGGTCTTCTTGGAAAAAGAAAATGGAAGTTTATAAAAGATGGGGTTGTTCTGAAGATAAAGTTATGAAGGCGTTTGTGATTAATCCATGGTGTATGATGGTATCAGAGGAAAAGATCGATGCAATAATGGGACATTTTGTGAATGAAATGGGTTGGGATCCAGAGAAATTGATGTGGAATTCACAGATACTTTCTTTTAGCTTAAACAGAAGAATTATTCCGAGGTGTTCAGTGTACAAATTTTTGCTTTCAAAAGGTTTGTTCAAACAACATTCAAGCTTGTATTCATTGCTAATCTTTACAGAAGAGAAGTTTAGTAACAAGTATGTCAAGTGTTATGAAAAGGAAGCTCCTGAGCTGTTACAACTCTATCAAGAAAAGATGAAACTTTCAAGGTGACACAGAGTCTTAGTTTGTAAAATGGGACCTGTGTGCAATTTCGATATAGATGTAAAGTTTTCTTATTAAATGTAGTAAGATAAGAGTTAGTATGTGAGACTCTGTTTTATGGATAATTAAACTTAGTTTATTCCGAGGTTTGTTGTTTCTTGTTGGGAATAAATGTTGTTGCTTTATTTGAATCTAGTATTTGCCTTATTGTGTTATTTGTGCTAATCCCATTTAAGTGTAAACCAAGTGGACATATCCACTCATGATATACTGCACAAGTTCGTGAATCCTTCAATTTTGTGTAAATTACCACACAAATATTAGCAGACAATTAATTGTGTGTAAACCATCTGCTTCATTCAAACTATTCAATTGTGCAGCATCAGGAGAATTAAACCCCACTTAAACCATGCCAATTACTTAAGGCATGCGAATTAACAAAAGCAGCAGATCCTTGGAGTATGTCCACGTCAGCTACTATAAGATTTCTAAGCTGATGTAATTCCAATTCGGTCTATAGGGCAGCAGCTATTTTCCAGCTTATAAATACATGTGTCACATCTTCCTTCTCGGCACCACATATGCTGCAAGATTTGTCTTCAATAACATTCCTTCTGTATAAATTTGTGGCGGTGGGAAGCCGATCACACACCATCCTCCATAATAACATGCGAACACTTTGGGAACATTTAGCTTTGCAAATACGTTTCCACTTGAGAAAATGGTTAAGTCAGGGGCGGTTTCCTCAATACAAGTAAACGCCGATTTCACCGAAAAAAGACCCGATGGTTCGTGTTTTCATTTATATCTAACCCCTTTCGCACCACTATCCACTATTAACCCTTTCTGAAGCAACTCCAATCCAGCTAAGATAGCTTTACACACATTAGAATCACTATTTTTTTTCTCCCTTTGAAGGAGACCATCATTAAAATATGTACTATTGAAGATCTCTACCTACGCAATTTTCTGATTTTGGAACAACTTCCACCCAAGTTTTGCTAATAGCGTCAAATTACAATTTGTTGCACCTCGTAAACCTAATCCACCTGCCGATTTTGGTTTGCACAGTTGATCCCAAGAAACCCAATGTATTTTTCTCTTCTCATTCGAGGAACCCCATATAAAAAATTTCACTATCCAGTCTATTTCCTCGCATTCATATATCGAGAGTTTCATCGCCTGCATTTGGTAGGTTGGTATTGCACAAAGCACTGATTGAGCTAGTGTTACACGACCCGCTAACGAGAGAGTTTTGATCTTCCATACCGCTAATTTTCCTCTCATTCTCTCCACAATTCTCTTGTAAAACACCTTAGGTAATCGACCAGATTGTATAGGAGCTTCTAAATATGTTCCAAACGAATCACTAAAACAAAATCCACTCACCCTAGCCAATTCAATTTCTCTTTCTTTTGGTACATTTCCAGGAAAATATATAAGCAATTTTTCGGCACTTACAGTTTGACCTGCCTCTTTGCAAAAAATGTCAAGTGTCTCCTGAATTAAGTTCACCTGAGATAAGAATGCTTCACCAAACAAGATTAGATCGTCAGCAAAAAATATATATGACAACAAGAGATGTTGTTAATTCCATAAATTTTGAGATGTAACAACAAGATCTTCACATTTTTCAGCCAATTTTTTTTCTCACTAAATCAGTTTCTCTCTATTGGAGAAACAACAACACCTCTTCGAGATCTATTGGAAATAACAACAAAAAATTTAGAAATAAAAACAAAGGTATCGCACAGAGATATCTACGATTACTCCGACTAAAATGATTGAAAAAAAGAAGATAATCGAAGATAAACTCAAGGAGCCGATTGATACTTGTACTAGTTATGATATTCCTACTGAAGTGGGGACTAGATTTAAAGAAACTCAAACTTCTGAAAACACTATAGAACAAATTAATGAAAATAAGTGGTGAAATTTGTTTGAAGGCAAAATCAAAAGTGATCTTAAGCTTAAGTTCCACAAACTGGTTGTTCATGATGGACAAACCATCATTAAACTACCATAACGTGTGTTAGATGAATAAGCTAAAATTAGGGAGATTTGCCTTGTTGGAAAATTTATTGGAGCTCCTCCTCAATTTTACATGTTAACAAATTTTGTGAAGAATCAATAGAAGGAGTTCGGTTAAAGTTAACATCAACTCTGATGGTAAAATGTATGTGTTTAACTTTGAAGATAAACTTAATTGCAGCAAATCCCTTGAACATATTTGGCATGTGGTTGGTAAGCCTTTATTCTTAAGGGAATGGAAAAATAATATGCAATTTGGAAAGGTTGATATAAATAGAGTACCACTTTGGATCAAGTTAAAAGACGTGCCTAAGAATTGGTGGACTAAAGAAGGTTTAGGATATATTGCAAGTGGTATTGGTAAACCCATTCAAATGGATTTGATTACTGAATTTAGAACCAGATTAGGATATGCACGAGTTTGTATTGAAGTCGATTTACTTACAAGCTAACTTACCAAAGAAAGTATATGTTGATATTGGTTTATGTGATCTTCATGAGGTTGAAGTTGTGTTTGAATGGAAGCCAACTCATTATCCTAAGAGTTGAATCTTTGAACATACAATGTGTAAGACAGAGAAGAAATTATGGGTTCCTAAAGCAGTTGCAACAGCTATTCGTTAATAAAGATGACATTCATAATTCTAACGGTATTGATGCTCAAGAGATAATAACAATGAAAAGTCATGGAGATATGTTACTAAAAGGTCAAAATTCTGAACAAGCCAGAAGTAGCAATTATATTTCACTTGTTTTTGCTAAGATACTTTTACTGCTCTTAATAGTCCCCTCTTAGCTCTTGATGATGATGTTTTGAAGATCATTATAGTGCTCAAGGTAATGAGGGGTACAAATCTAAACCCCTTGATCCCTGATCATTGGTTCATGGAACGTGAGGAGTTTGAACATGACCTTTAGACAATTTGATGTCTCAAATTTATGTTCAACAACAAAGTACAAATCATGTGTTTATTATAGACTAAATTTACTTTCAACAACATGAAGAAAATTATGAATGATCAATTCAAGTACTACAGTATCATATAAAATTATTTAAATGATCCTAAGGGTAGAGTATGGATTATTTGGAAGAGTAAAAATATTCATATTAAGATCATTAAATAATTTTTAAGCTATTTTAGCTGAGATTATTGACACAGATGATAACACCAAAGTATACTTAAGTGTCATTTATACTAGTAATGATGATAGAGAGAGGTTTAACTTGTGGAATGATGTTATTAGATGGTGAAATAACTATAAGAATGTTAGATTTAGCTGTATTAGAGATTTTAATGAGATATTGAAGGTTGAAAATAGATTAAACTGTGATGAAATTGCTGATTGTACTCAACAGTTTATTGACTGTGTTGATGAAGTTAAACTATATGAGCGTCAAACATGTGGGAACTTTTATACATAGAGTAAAAGGAGTCTAATTCAACTTAGAGCGAGTAAAATTGACATGCTACTTATCAACTCTTGTTGGATGGATAAAAGTTATTCAAAATTTCTTTCTTTATCTCCCTATAATCTATGATGTAGAAATCGCAGCACCGCCTAAGCGACAACTCCCCTCTCAGCCGCTTATACCTAGTAAAAGATCTAGGTGTTTTTCCTAGAGCCTTAGTCAGCATAGAAGAGGCGCCAAGCGCGCCGATTAATGGAAAAAATGACCGCATGAGCCTTTTTATTAATTTATACGTTAAATTCATCTCGATTTTTTCTTTATATTCTCCAAAATACATTTTTTTCAGTACCACAACTTTTTGAAGCAATTTTCAGGTATATACTATGAATTCAACTATTCTCTCATTGTTAGTCGATGCTTACTTATTTTGTTTTTAAAGAGTTGTTAATGCATTTTTTTTGTTAATTTAAATTTGAATATCTGTGTTTTACTATTTTTTGATAATACATTTGCTCATCTATATGATCGTTGTATCTTGTTGTGTAACTATTGTGTACTTGTTAAATATTTTCTTCGATTTTTATTTCGTCTGTGTTATGAATGTTTATTATGTGATCATTGAGTTTTGGAAAAATTTCCAGAACTCGTTGTTTCTCTGTTTTTTTTTTGTCTTTTCATAAGCATAAGTTCAGTTTTTCGATACTTATACACATATGTGTCAATTTTTGTTTATAAACAAAAGTGAAGAATATATATATATATATATATATATATGCATTTTTCCGAATTTTTTTGGGGTTTTTTTGTTTGACTGCATTTTAACTCATGTTATACATCATTTATTGCTTTTATGTTATGTTTTATACATAGTGATGTTCATTTTTTTTTATATATTATCAATTTTTTACTTCACTTTTGTGTGATTGGTTTGTTTGGGTGGTAACTTATTGAGTTTGGAAAATTTGTTGAGGTTTTGGAAAATTCTGAGAACAGACTGTTTCTCTGTATATTTTGTGTTTTTATAAGTATAAATTCAGTTTTTCGATACTTATGCACATATGTTTCAGTTTTTATTTATAAAAATGTGAAGAAGATATTTATATGCACATATTCTCGAATTCTCTTGGTTTCTTTTTTTTCTACTGCATTTTATCTCAGTGTTGAGATTTCTCCCTGAACTGATGTTATACATAATTTTATTGCTTTTATGTTATGTCTTACGTGTTTTATACATAGTGATGTTTATTTTTCTATATATTATCAATGTTTTACTTTATTTTTTGTGTGGTTGGTTAGTTTTGTAGCAATTTACTGAGTTTTTGTGCAATTTCTTGAGTTCTGGGAAAGTTCCTATAACTCACATATAATATATTTTTCTAGTCTTTTTTTTTTTACATTTTTCTATTATATTCCTGATTCTTCTTTTCTTTTGTTGATTAAGGTATATTGTTTGTGATGACTACTAAAAAATTGGCTTTTCCCAAGTATGCAATGTATCTTTTTGAGTATTTTGAATCATTTCAGTTTATCAAACAATATGTGATAAAAAGATGGGATGATTTGAATCATATATCCTTTGATATCCATTATACTTATGGAGATCATTTATCCTGCAAAATGGTTACTGAAGGTGATTATTCAACTCTTTATGGTTATTTGAACGTGATGGTGGAGATAAAGTCGATCTTTTGATTACGAATATGAATTCTATTACTCATTTAAATTCTAGCATTCTTACTTCATCATCTCATATTTCTAATGAAGCGATTATGCATCTATCCAAATGGTTGAGGATGAATAAGATTATCCCCGTAAACAAGTTTTACTTCGTAGTAGTGAATGGAAAAACGGGATAAAAGTTATCGGTCAAGTTTTTCATGGTTGTTTAGAAGAGTTTAGATGTGTTTTGTCTAAATTTGCGTGTGAAACTGGATTTCCATTTGACTTTTCTCACAATGATAGTGGACATTATTTTTGGGACGGAGGGCAGTGGCGGATCTAGCTAGGGCCCAGAGGGGGCTCAAGCCCCCCTGAACCCGTAAATTTTTTTGATATGCAAGTGTAATTTTCGCCCGAAAAAAAATTAGTCCCCTTTAGACGTTTATATTATTCATTCTTGCACTAAAGTGTACATAAGATGTTATAGCTTAGTGGATATTTATGCTTGGTTTACAAGAGTTAGAATAGAGGTTGTGTGATCAAAACATAGCAATTACCTTATTTTTTTCTTAACCGCACATAGAATATAAAATCAAATATAGTTGAATAGACTTAAAATTGAAACGATAATCCTCAAATTTCCTATATATATATATATATTATAAGCCCCCCTCATTTTGTCTCCTGGATCCGCCACTGACGGAGGGAGTAATACATTAAGCTATTACAAACCAAAAGTAACTGAATTACATAAGAATATATCCAAAAACTGATAGTAAATTAAAACATTTCCAAAAACAAACTACACCCTTGATCAAAATTTCCAAAAGTTAAGTTTGAAGATACAAACATTCCAAAAAAAGAGTTGCTCAAAACCTGCATTGTTCTTTACTTCTTTTCATTCCTGATTCTTTTCCATCCTATTTCATAAGAGTTGTTCAAGGCCTCCCTTATTTAGTTCCAATTCGATTGTTAAATGAAGCAAAATATTAATTTCCTTATCCTCATATTATAAAGTAATCATTGGATATTAAAATTATTAATGTTCAAGGGACATTTAGAACTCGCAATAAGGTTCAATGGACTACTTTGCCACCATTCTTAACAACATTAACACCACATTGCTATTCTTGTCAACATACTGTTATTGTTGTTATCAATGGTGACAAAAGTAGTCCACAAACTATTGAAGTTAAGCCTCAGAATTAGCAAAAGAAGTAGTCCACAAACTATTGAAGTTGAGCCTCAGAATTAGAAAAAGTAGTTCATCACCGGCCCTTTATAAACCTTAGGGACAAGGGACATTTGTAACTCGCAATTAGCTTCATTGGACTACTTTTCCACCAGTCTTAACAACATTAACACCACATTGCTATTGTTGTCACCATAATGTTATTGGTGTTGAGAATAGTGAAAAAGTAGTTCAATTACTATTGAAGTTGAGCCTCAGAATTAGCAATGTAAATCATCACAGGCCTTTATAAACCGTAGGGACAAGGGACTTGGTGAGTTTTACAAAAAAACCTGCAATTTTTCAACTACAAATGCATGACAAAAGAATGCCATCTCTAATGACTTCCTCAGCTAAATTATACATAAAAATAAACATGTGCACATCATATTCGATCTATTTTGCATCATAGGAAGCTCATGAGTTGCTTTCTTATGTCTAAATGCACATGTATAATGAAATGCAAGTTTAAATTGTATGAAACTGATGTATAACTCTGATGTCTCCTCATTTGTGATAATTAAATCTATTTCAGAGACATCATTTTAGGCGTGTTTATTTGTTTATAGGTTGAATTACTCATGATTCAGTACACTTTCCTATTTTGGGTCTTGAATTGATTATTTATTATTTTTAGAGCATATTGGGTTTAATTATTTATTTAGTGTGAAGATTTAGAGATATATGGTAATTAATTTGAGTCCAAGTTGGTTCAAAGAGCTAAAGGAAATAAGATAAACATGGAAATTGGAGATAGAAGGAAACAGAGTTCAATTAGGAAAAGGAAAAGCTGCCTTAAATCTGAATTTCTGCAGCTACGCCGAAAGAAGTGGTGATAACTCCAAAAGCAAGCCGATTTTGGAAGATTCCTTTCACTGCGACGTAGATAATTCTGTGAGGATTCTTTTGGTATATTGTGGAGAAAAAACCGACCAATAACGAAGAAGATATGCTCAAAACAAGTCAGCAGTAATTATCTTTATTTCCATACGAATTTGAGTTGGGCTTGGAGTCTATTACTTGACCTCTCCTTCAAGAAACGAATTAGGTCAACCTATACACTATAAATACAGCCTTTTAACACTCTTAAATCATCCTTGGCCAGACCCTAAGGCCAAGAGGAAGCTGCAACACAAGAGAAGAAGTCTAGAAGGAGCAGAACACCATATGTCTCCTTCAACCTCTTATTTTGTAATTCTTTTATTTTCTCTTCTTAGTATGAACTAAATTTCTATTAGTTTGAGTTTTTAGCATATGTGTATGAACCCTAGTTTTGATTGACATCTATCTAATTTGGGAATTCTATGTTTTAAATTGAATTATTGTTTTTATTCTCGGTTTATGTGTTTGGATTTATATTCTATGTTCTTATGGAACCTAGGCCATATAGAATTACCATCTAGTAGTTAGGTCACCATTGACAACGGTGTTTAATTACATGTTTAGCACATAAAGTCTAGTATTCGGTTTAGATCTGACAAATCAACCTAACTAGATAATCACCATGGTTTAGTACATGTTACTATTTACCAATTACAGGAACAGTTTGCTTAGGAAGCCTTATTGACACAGGTAAATCCTATTTAAAACTACCTAGCGTAATTGGAACCGATTATTGAAATACTACATAATTCACCCTTACATGTTTAGAACGGCAAAACTAGTGGGGATTACATGCTACCCACTCAAGCTAAACGTTCATACTATCTTCTTTTCTTTTCTGTTATTTAATTTTCTGTCTTTTAATTTATTAGTTTAGTTTTCTTTATTTAAGAACAAAATAAAAATCTATTTTTCTTTCTTTCTCTTGCGTATTATCTTTTCTGTCTTTCATATTTGCACTTGATAATTTGCATAAGTTCTCTCTAACTTTCGTCAGTCTCTGAGGAACGAATCTTCTTATCATTAAAACTTGCATACATCCTGTAATACTTGTAGTACCGTGTTAGCTTAGGGTGTTTATTTGCATCTAAATTATATCATCTTTTTATCACACCTTAGGCCACACCAAACTCACATTAGGTTATTGGCTAAGTCATTGAATCAGTTAGAGTGGATTGTGGAGTTTCACTCATACTTAATTCATCTATTCCTTAATAACCTACAAAAGATAGAAAAAATTCAAGTTAGATAGCATTAAATAGTTGAAGTTAGCCTCGCAAATTGCAAAAAAAAGTAGAAAAGTATTGAATTTACCCATTTAAGCTTCCAAGTTAATTCCACTAGTTGTTTAGATGTTCCAAGATTAATTGGAAGTGAAGATCTAAGCCAATTTTGAGTACAAATTAAAGCCTCAACAGTTTTAGGGGACAATGATTTTTGAATTGATCAATTACTCTCCGACTAGTGCTAAATGCACTTTCAGAAGCAACAGTAGAAACTGGAACAACCAAAACATGTTTGGCTAGTTGGGACAACACTTTAAACCTCATTGCATTACTTTTCCACCATTGTTAAATGTTAAATTGTGAAGACATCTCTTCTATGTCCTCTTTTAGATACTTATCTAATTCAGTAGCTTTAGATGGGTGTGTCTTAGCCATAAAAGATTGAAACCTACCACCAAAAACACAAGGACTTTCAGTTGTACTTGTAGTAGAACTAGCCGCTTCACCACTAGTTGAACTAGTAGGAGCAACTTTTTTTCATACACTTTAAACATCCTAGTTAAAGCATCTTTGACTCTTTTAATCAATACTTCACTTTGTTCAGGTGTATACATAAAACTGAAATATCATTGAAGGTATTTAATTTTTTTCCTTGGATCTAAAGCAACTTCCACATAGAGAATAATATTGATACTATTAACTCCCCAATATATGTTGAACTTTTTCTTCATTTCAGTTGTCATTTTACGTAGTACAGGATTTTCATTCTCGCTCAACTCCACAATTTTTTCCCAAATTCGCACTATTTCATCAAAGAATAGATTGGTGGTAACAAATTAAGTTCCACTAAATTTCTTAGTGGAAATGTAGAACAATTTCAGAAACTCAATGAAACACCTCGCATTTTCCCAATCTATCCAGTTTGGAGGATTTCTTGAAGCATCATTAATGTGTGTTGTATAACCAGGATCATCCACTTTCGTTCTCGCAAAAACACTTTCAAATTTTTCAGCACACTCAAGCATTTTATATGTAGAATTCCATCTTGTAGGGACATCAAGCCACAAAACCTTTAAAAGCTATAAATTATGCAGGAGAACCTCTAACATCTTTAACTGCCTCTCGTATATTTTTTATACAAGCTTCTAACTCAAACATGCCCTCTTTTACAATAAGATTCAAGATGTGAGCGCAACACCTAACATGAAAAAATTCATGTTTTAGTAGAGATTCTGGGTTTTCCCCTGCAACTTTCACCAAATACTTAATTATCACAGTGTTAGAAGAAATATTATCAACTGTCATAGTAAGACATGATTGGATATTCTAATCCATAAGAATTGCTTCTACGTTTCTACCTATTGTTTCACCTTTATGATCCTCAACTGAACAAAACCTATGATTCTTTTATTTAAATTTCAATTAGAATCAACATAATGGGCAGTCAAACACATATAATTCAAGTTTTAATTAGAGGTCCATGTATCAGTGGTCATATTAATAATTAAATCTTTCAACTCTTTCTTTAACTTAAACTTTTCTTCTTCATATATAGTCATACACTTTCGCATAATGGTCATTCTAGATGGTATGGTTTTATACTTGGGTTGCATTACATTACAAAATCTTTTAAATCCAATGCCTTCCACAAATCTAAAACTCAATTAATTTATTATGACCATTTCTGCTAGGGCCTTAGTACAAGGTTCAATAGAGAACAAATAAGGAACAACAACATTCTTTCCTTCATTAGTTTTTTTAAAATTTAACAAAGATTGACCATCTTCTGCTGGAGGATAAAAGGGATATTTTGGGCATCTTCTAAGGTTAATATGATTATTCATATTAGTTGTACCATGTTTTCTAGTATTAGCCGCATATGAATGTTTACAATATTTACAAACTGATCTGATAGTACCATCTTCATAAGTAACCACTTCAAAGTGTTTCCAACAATCAGAAGTTTCTTTCTTAGCTTTTTTAGGGGCAGGGGGTAAACTACTAGATGTGTGAGTGTTAAGAGTATCATAAGAGTTACCAACAGGTGTTTGATCAACACCTTGAGTGAGTTGTTCTTCTTCTATAGTAAAATCAATGATGGAATTAGAAGAATCATTTTCCATATTCATTGATCTGCAAAACCAAAAAACAAAACAAAAATTTAATTAGTAATAATAAAAAAATAAAATAATATTGAAATATATTTTCGAAAATCATTTACAATGTTTTAGAACTTCAAATTAATTACAAGATTTGAGGAAGAGAAGAATGGTAGAAGAGATTTAAGCTTCATACCATGAAAAAGGGTTTTGAAGAACACGAACCCTATCTCGGCCTTTTATACAAAACCGGAAAACCCCAATACTCATTAACCATAGCAAAATAAGTATTAACCATGGCTTAATCCATGGTAAGTGGTAACCTCGTAAATCGGAGGCGAGAAACTGAGAAACATTAAATGCAGACCTCAAAGGTTGGTGTAAACGAGCTAAATAATTAATGCGGAGTACAAAAGATGTCATGGAGGGATGGAGAAGAGACAGTGATGGATGATTGTGAAGGGATGGTTTCAGACTCGTAGCGAAGAGAGAGGAAGCATCTTAGGGTTTTTTAGCCCCTTTTGGGGTAAGAGAGAGATGAGAGCAAAGTGGCGTGAAGGATACGAATGAAATGGGGTGGATTTTCGTTGACCACCCCATTTATACGGTCATATATAAAAAAAATTATAATGGGCTGTTTTTGCGGGTTGGGTTGGTTATCCATGGTTTGGACTTTTCCCAAACCGAGAACCAACCCATATCCACCAAAAAAATTATTTTGGGCCCATAAGAAACTGTGTGCGGGTTGGTTTTTCAGATTGGGCTGGGTTGGTTTTTTCTGGTTTTGTGGGTTTGGCGGTTTTTTTGCCGTCCTAGTAGAGAGTTAGAGACTAATAGTATCTAAAACAGTTGAGGCTGCAAACGAAATAGAGATTATGAGGTATGAATATGAATCCCTTTCAGCTGTTAGGTTATTCGAATCTGCTTGTTTCGTGTTAGGATCCGTCATATTTAATGTATGACTATATCAGTCATCGAATAAGGTCTTTTCTAGAAGGTTTTTTCGCCATGTCCATTTCAAACAAGAACAAGGTTCCCAGATTTTTAGATTTAAAAAAAATAAAGGATCCCAGATTTCATACCTGCAAGTACGAACGTCAAGTCATACAAAGATATATAGAGTTCCTCCCCATCGTACAAAAAGAAAGTCAATGAAAATACCCCATTTTCAGAAATGTGGCTTTTGAGCTCCATGGAAGCATTCATCTTTGCCTCGGAAATGTGACTTTTATCAAATATGACTAAATCACGAATACAATTCAGCAATTTAATTTAATAAAAATTAAGTACTCCTTAGATCTCTTCACGTCCTTGTTGTTTGATTTAATCAGTTGCTTAAATATGGCACTAATATATATTTAAAAATTTTACAAATATTCTGAGACTAAGCAATTCCACAGCTGCACTTTGTAGTTCTGCATTATCCATCCGATTTTCAACTAATCAATCATTTTCAAAAAAATTAAACACGTATGAATATAACTTCCATATTTCACTCTTGAACCAGTCCATTGTGTTTACTTCTTGTCTATAAAATGTTCTTATACTTCATTTCTAAGTGATCATCCATCAATTCATCGTCATTCATTCTTGTGTAAAAAAGTTTGATTCTTTGACACCCATGTTAACTTAATTTAATTCTTGTATTGTTTTTGATTTATCATAGATATTTGTGTATTTGATCAAGAAATTTTGTATTTTTGAAGGTTATAAGGAAGCAGAGGATACAACTTTATCTGTTTCGCGAAAATATTTTTTAATTTCGTTATATGAGAATTTGGATAGAAAACAATTTTTGTTTGTCAAGAAAAAAAAAAGGATTTTGATTCTCCAATAACATACCATTTTTGTTTAATTATTTCATGAAAGAAACAAATCTAAATTAAGTTGTTTCATGTGGCATTACGTGAATTTATTTTGTTTAGTTAGGTAGAAACTGAGATGTGTTGTTGTTTATGGTTTTGTAGGCTGAAAAATCAAAAGATTATTCAGAAAAGCAAGAATGGACATCCATGAATTGTTCTTGGTGGCACTAATGCCAGTTTTGAAGACCCTTTTGATTGCTTTACTTGGTCTATTCCTCGCTCTTGATCGTGTGCGTGTATTGGTCGGAGATGCAAGACACCATCTAAATAATGTAAATTTCTATTCATTTTTCTAATATAATAATAAGTAATAGTTTAATGAACTTGTGTTAACTAAATGATTTTGAACATGAACAGCTTGTTTTCTACGTATTCTTTCCTTCTCTTCTGGCAAGCAATTTGGTTAATTCAATTACCCCCTCCATTATATTAACCTTGTATGTTCATTCTCTCTATCTTCACCTATCAACTTAATTATTTTCTATTTATTTAAATCTCTTCATCTTCATTTGTTTGGTTAATGGTTTCAGGTGGTTTATTCCCGTGAGTGTTCTCATCACATATGGTATTGGTTCAGCTTTTGGATATGCACTTTCCAAAATTACTCGTACTCCTAAGCATCTAGAAGGCCTTGTAATTTGTTGCTGTGCTGCAGGTATTTATACTAAATATCTTTACAATTACTAACAAGAGTAAATCCTTAATTATTGAAATATTTTTGTGATCAGGAAATATGGGAAACTTGCCTGTGATTATTATTCCAGCAATCTGTGCTGAAAAAAACAATCCATTCGGTGAATCAGATCTCTGCAAAAAAAATGGAATGGCTTATGTTTCTCTTTCTGCCGCTGTAATATATATTTTTTCGCATGTGATGCTCATTTAATTTTACCTACTTGAATGATGACGAAAGTGTATGTTTTTCCAGATAGGAGGTGTTTTTGTATGGTCTATCGCGTATAATATTATAAGCGCATATGGAGTATATGTCCCAAAGACTGATGTAGATTCATCAATTAGAAAAATCGAGTCTGGAGAAACCCCGGAAATGATCTCCAATGGCAATACAGAGCCATTATTAAGCAAAAGTCCAGACTCTGAGGATCAACCTGAAACTCTGTTTGGAAAGATTAAACGGATGATAAAAGCTTTAGGGGGTACAATACTAAGTATTCTTATCAGACCCCCAACTATTGCATCGGTATGTTCATATATATATGTTACGTTTTACATGGTTTAAATACTCATTTTATCGTGCTTACGATCTTTGATTATTTTATAGATTATCGGGATTATCATCGGTGTTACCCCAATACGAAAAATTGTGGCTGGTGATAGTGCTCCTCTTCGCGTTATCGAAAATGCCGTTATTCTGCTCGGGTATGGATCCTAATTTATATTCGCGTAAAGTCAAATGTGTGGTTTGCTATTATACGCATAACTTTATTGAATGATCTTTTTTTTTGTTCTAAATACTGAATGATCTTATGACAGTGAGGCAGCAGTTCCATGCATGACATTGATAATGGGAGCAAATCTTCTAAAGGGTAATACTAATTTCTACTAATTTTTAAACAAAATTATTTTTTAATATGAATTTCCATTCTATTTCAGGAATGAGAAGTTCGGGAGTACGTGTATCACTCCTTATCGGTATGGTAGTAGTACGTTTTATCCTGATGCCTCTTTGCGGACTCGCTGTTGTGAAAGGTGCACGACACCTAGGTATAGTGGGAACAGATCCGTTATACCACTTTGTTCTTCTGCTTCAGTATTCAGTTCCACCTGCAATGTCCTTAGGTACTTCTAAGTAACTTGCCATTATTCAGTTTCTTTGTATTAGTTTGGTACTTATATTTGATGTTGATATATATTATCTTGTAAACTTTGTATAGGTACAATTACGCAGTTGTTTGGAATAGGTGCGACTGAGAGTTCTGTAATTACGTTCTGGCTTTACGCTGCTGCTGGGATTGCTTTGACACTTTGGTCAACCTATTTCATGTGGTTTTTGAATTAATTTGTAATAGTGTGTGCTTATTGGTAAATTTTTAAGTATTCTCCTCAGATGAACTTTACATAAAAGAGTTTTTGGTTTTTGAATAAAAATGTGAGAACAATACTACTATTTTCCATTATCAGTTAATAAAGGTTGTACTAAGGTGTACTTTCGCCGAATTAGTAAAAGAAAAGGTAATTTGTAGAAACTTCATGTTTTGATTCGCTTGATTAATCTGCGTAAATTTTGCTGAACTTGTTGATATTTTGTATGTTGCTTTTCACATTTTGTAATTGCCTGATGTTGTATCTCTTATTGATTTCTCACTCGTCCCATGAGATCTGCGGATTAATTATTCGAAACATCGTCGAACCAACTGAATCTGCAAACTTTATCGCAGTGAGTCAGGCTTAGGGATGACAATTGTTACAGATCTTAAACGGAGACTGCCCAGTACTTGGCGAAACTTTAAATTAGGTCCAAAAAGATTAATCAAAAATTAAAAAAGTATTCTTTTAATAGAATTAAACACTTTCTTTTTCATTGAGTATATAAATTTTACAATGAATATACTACTTTAAACCTGGCTTTAATTACCTCCACCGTTAAAGATGCACTGGTTTATAGAACCTTTAAAAGAAATTTACTTTCCTATAAATGCAAAAATTGAAACCCTGTTGGTGTTAGAAATCTCTCATGAAAAGGAAAGACTTATTTGGAAAATACTGGAGATCTATTGGATCTGAAATTTGACAACCAAGTATCCAAGGTTTTAAAAGTGATAAATAAGTATTCAAGATTTCATTTTATGTCTTCTTAGTACATACCGTTAATTTTGACGTTAAGTGCCATATGACGATTGCCTTATGTCTTTCGTTAGTATCCAAGTTTTCAAAATTCCATGTTTTGAAAAATGTTTGAAAATTTGGGTACTAACGGAGACATAACGCAATCGCCACGTACCACTTAACGTTAAAAGTAATGACGGAAACTAACCGATAACATAAAATGAAAACTTGAGTACTTGTTTGTTACTTTTGAAACTTTAGACACTCGATTGTCAATTGTTTGAAACACTAAATATCTACAAAGATATTTTCCTAACTTATTTTAAAGAGATCATATAGGTAATGACTCCTCTATTAATTTTCGGGAAGATCATTACAACAATAAGATTAATAATCTTAAAAACTCGGAACTTTCTACCATTTTTGAATTTATGATGAAAAATACAAATAACTGGAACAATGAAATCACCTTGAAAATATTTTATTATGATTTAGAAAATGAAATTCTTGTTGTAAATAAATCAAAAATTAAAAAAAAAATGACATTATGTGCTGGAATAAGAGTAAAGATGGTAATCTCGCTACTTCTATAACCATATCATCTACACTGTATTGCAGGAAATAAACTTTAATAAAAACCATCTAATTTTTATGCTAATAATAAAAAAAATTGGAAAAACATAGAAATTTAAGATAACTTCAAAAATTAAACTTGTTTTTGAAAGACCGCTAATAATACAATACGAATTCAACAAAGTCTATTTAATAGAAAATATACCTTAAATAGTCCATATAAATTATGTGATAGATAATATTAAAGCTATTGAACTATTTTTTTTTCTACTGTCCATGTTCAAGAGTAATCTGGTTTGCAACTCTAATGAATTTCTTATCAAATTCTACAATCATAATGAGATTTTAATCTTTGGGTACAATATCTTATGAACATTAACATCCCAATGTATACAGAAATTTTGTAAAAATGAAAACTTGGATCTCTTGGTTCATTTAGAAAAGTCGAAACAAAAAATTATTTAAGAATATAAAAATTATACCTCTTCAAAATATAAAAAAAACCTATTTTATCTATGATGAATACATAAAAGATAATAAACATGATTATGTGAACGCATTTAATCTCTAACATTCTTGCAAAAAAAAAGATATTTATGGATTTATTGATCCACTTTGTGGACCGTTGTGTTACGTTTTGGTCATAATAGATGCATCATCAAGATGGTCACATATGAGTTCACTATCAACACAAATAGTTTCTTTTACCAAATTTCTTGATTAAATAATAAGATTGAGCATAATTTCAAGATTATCGGATAATGACTACTTATATTGATAATGATGGTGAATTTAAATCTCAAACATTTAATGATTATTGCATGTCAATAGGCATTGATGTTGAATATTATGTAGCACGTCTACTCACTCAAAATGGCCTGACAGAGTTATATATCAAGAGATTGCAAGTAATTGTTATACCTTTACTTTTAAGGTCTAACTTACCTACCTCTGTTTGGGGGCATGCAATTTTACATGCTGCATCATTGGTTCGTGTTAGACCAATTTCAGTTAATCAATATTTACCATTACAACTTGTTTTTGGCCAACAACTAGATGTGTCTCATTTTAATTTTTGGTTGTGCGGTTTATGTTCCAATTTATCCACAACAACGAACAAAGATGGGTCCTCATAAACATCTTGGAATCTATGTTGGGTTTGATTCCCCATCCATCAACACACACTCGAGCATATCCTAGCCTTGTATTAGATTTAGTTGTAGAATCCATTTGAATTGATTTACCAATTCCACTGGATAACCTAGTCCATCTTTAGTCCACATATTCATAGGCACATTTCTTAGCTTAACCGTAAAGGTACCCTGTTAACTTCAATTATACCAAACTGCATATTTTCTTTCCATTCTTTTAAGAATAGAGGCTTACCTCCAACATGCCAAATCTGCTCCATCGCCTTGTTACAATTATCCTTATCTTCGAAACTAAAACATACGTGTTTCCATTAGATTTTATGTTATCTCTACCAAATTATTTCTACTGATGTTTAAGAAAGTTGGTAATCATATAGAATTGTGGAGGAGCTCCAATAAGTTTCCCTACCAAACAATTTGAATAAATCTTTGCACCATCATCTGAATAGCTTCTGGTGGTTTGATTAGGGTACATCCTTCATGAATAATCAGCTCATGAAATTCGAGTTTAAGATCACTTTTAATTTTACCTTAAAGAGATTAGACCATCGTGTAGTAATATTATTTTCAACGACTGATTCAACAACTTGGATTTCATCAGAACTGGCCTTCTTTTTCGGGAAAATAGAATTATTAGGGCTCTTCAGAACATTAGGAGTGATAGAATAGATCGCAAAATACTATGTTTTCCTTCTTTAGTAGGATGAACATTGACTATCAATTTTGGCACTAAACTCTTGGCTTTGTTATGACCATTCAGATGGTTACTTGTAGATTTTGAAGTATTGTTGTTATTCTTACTAGATTTGTTGCTATCCTATAAAATTGTCATGTTATATCTCTTTAAGTCGATTTTTAGTAGGTTCCATTGTAACAACGAAGAAAAAGGGTTAGAAATGAGAAGAAACGAAATGGAAAATAGATGCGGTTTTTAGTTTTAGAGGAGAAATGATACGGTAGAAGAAAAGGGCTAAAAAGGAGGTTGATATTGTGTTAGATCCCAAAAAATGTGGGAAGAAACAAAGTTCAGAAAAAGAGGAAACCAAAAAGTGTGGTTTTCTGTGTTTTTTTTGAAGTAATATTCAAATCCGGAATGAGAAAAGTGTAAAAAAGCTATGATGCATGTTACACCAACTACCTAAAAACAGAAAAGCACATGAGTGAGTGTTAGGTGCGTTCCACATTCTTTATGACTCTCATTTTTTTCGTCGAACCTACTGGGTGCTCTATATTTATTGTTTGTATTTTTTTTTTATTCTATTGTGTTTATATTGCTCTGGTCCATCTAATTTGGGTTGGGTAATATTTCTTTTTGTGCGGATGTGTTAGCGGGTCCCTTTGTGCGTGTTCTTTGTGTTCATAAGTTTACACTTCAGTTTTATTTTTAATAATTCTTATTTGGTTTATGTTCGTCCGAGCAAAAAAGGATTTTTTGAGGATTTCATGTTAATATTCCTATACTTCGGTTTTATATTTACACTTAATTACTAATTTACTTAATATTTCTATACTTCTCAACTGTATGATGGGGACTTTCGATATGAATGCCATACGTTCGGCCTAAATCCTTTGATGATTTACAAAAAGAAATGTCCATGAAATCCCTATAAGCAAATCCTTTATATATGTGTTATAAAACAGGATTTTTGGTGGCCATTTGAAGTTGTCGCCTTGTTTGGAACACTGTTGAGATGGGTTTCTGAGATTCTTAGTTTATAGTTCAACCCCCTCTGAGGCTAAGGGTGTATTAGCGAGGCCTGTGATGATATTAAAAAAAGAAATAACATTTCTTGGGAGTTCACTATTACTTAAGTGGGTGCTCAGTAACATGATCTTTATGTCATTTTTGGCTGTAAATTTTGATGTGGGTGCTCATATATTACTGAAGTGTTGTTTCGATGAATATGACGGTAACTATAATACAAAGAATACTTTTTTTGGAAATTGGAGACATTAAACAATCATATATTTGAATTTACTTGTTATATGTTGTTCTTAACAAGTAACAATGTAAATGTGACATGACAATTAGGAATTGGGTTTACTCCCCATGTGATTGTAGTGCAAACTGACTACGTAATAATGTGATTTTTAATTGAACCATGTATTGGATCTCAAATTGCTTGACATCAGTTACTTTTCAGCTTAACTTTAATGGAGATAGATTACGTACAAATCTGAAAGGGGGTTATGTCAAGGAGACCCTTTATCTCCTTTCCTTTTCTCCGTAATGACGGAATCCCTAATCAGTTTAATTGATCAGAAAGTCGATCAAGATAAGTTGAAAGGAATACAAATTACTAGATATTGCCCGGTTGTTACTCATTTACTGTTTGCAGATGATTCACTTTTCTTCCTGACAATTGAAGATGATAAAATAAAACAATTTAGAGAATGAATTACAACATATTGCATAGGGTCGGGACAAAGAATTAACTTTACAAAATCATCTATCTGTTTTAGTAAAGATACGTCAGAATAAGTAACTAATATGATAGGTATACAAGAAAAATAAGATCTCGGTCGTACCTAGAGATCCCGTTATGCCATAAACAATCAAAGGTACAATCATTACATGGATAGCAGAGAAATTGTTCAAAAACTCAGGAGGATGGAAAGCACAACTTTTATCAGAAGGAGGAAAAGAAGTACTTATAAAGTTAGTTCTAAAAGAATTCCCGATATACTCGATATCAATTGTTTCTTTCCCTATTACTTTTTAATAAATTAATATCAGCAATATCGAACTTTTGGTGGAATTCAAGTGAAAAGACACAAATACATTGGATGGCATCGGAAAAATTGGCGATCAACAAAATGTTAAGAGGAATGGGATTCAAAGATTTTAAGGGAATGAACACATCGTTACTCGCAACACAAGCCTGGCATATTCTCAATAATCCGAACACTTTTGCGGCTAAACTTCTTATAGGTATATATTTCCCGAAAAGTAATTTTCTTGATGTTAAATTAAGACAATCTCGGAGATGGTCATGGGCAAGTTTATTAGATTGACGAGATATGTTGAAAAATATGGCAGATATCAAATAGGCGATGGAGAATCTATAAACATCTTGACGGATAAATGGTTAGATACTCAATGGAAATTAGAAAAGCCTAATGGATGTGAGATACATAAATCAAAGACCTTTGGGTGTATGATTCAACAGAATGGAACCAAGAGCTATTAGATGAAATTTTTCCAGAGCCGATCATCCCATTCATTTTAAGGGAAAAAGTGTTCTCAAGAGACTCACCGGATAAGTTCATTTGGACATAAGTGAAGAGTGGAGAATACGTAACAAAGACAGGATACAAGGTTCTAACAGATGCAGAAATTTTTGAAGAGCCTCGTCAGTCAATGTTGTTCCAGCTGAGAGCACGCTCTGGAAAACCCTTTGGAGGTGAAACGTACCCACAAAGGTTAGAATCTTCAACTGGAAAGCTTGTAATAATGCTACACCAACAGGTAAAAATCTAGTGACAAGAAAATGCGAAGTTGAAGTGGATTGTCAATGGTGCAATACGGAACAAGAAATAGTGGAACATATGTTACTCACATGCGGAATAGCTAAATTGGTATGGGCAGGGTCCGCACTTCAAATCAACATATGTCATGGCGAAGAGGATTTGGGACAATGGATTCTTAAGATAATTGAGACTTTTGTTAACGGTGGATGGAGACGAGAAGTAGTTGTGTCTTACGAATTGTTGATCATATGGAATTAATGGAAATAAAAAACGAAAAGCAGGCATATCAACTACAAGATAAAGCCCGACGAGATCATCCAAACTACCAACAAAAATATGGATGAACACTTTTGCAGAGATTGGGTTACAAGTGAACAAAGAAAATATAAATACGGATAATGGAAATGGTACATATGGAGATCTCGACTTTCAAACAAATTTTTCATTCACATGTGATGCATCTTTCGGCCAGCCACACAGCCCCACAGCCCCACAGAGATAGGAGTGGTCCAGATCTATAAAAATACAGGATCTCGAACCGAATTCTCGAGGATTATCACTTGTAATTCTTATACAGAGGGAGAAGCGCATGCGATAATTCATGCATTAGACACAAGAAGACAAGAACCGCGAGAGGAGATAACCATCTTCTCTGAAAACCTTGAAATAATTCAAGGTATCAAGCAGGTGTCGGCAGTTAGATGGAGGCTCAGACCATGGATCAGACAATTCAAGAAGCTGGATATAGAGTTTGGTTTGGTTTTCTTTAAACATATCCCACGAAGGTTTATTGGTCGAGCAGACACTCTAGCAAAAGAAGCCATGCACAAGGCATTGAGGAAGCAAGAACCATGGATAAAAGTGTTATGTCAGTTCTCTAGACTAGGGATAGGTTAATTCTCGATGTAATTATCTGTAATTTCTTACATGGCCAAAAAAAATTGATCCATGTATATCCGAAACGGTTAAATACTCTGTTAAATACATTCCTTTGTTTTATTTTTTGAAATGCCACATGAATATATTTGGGTACATAGCTGTTGTTAGGTAACACGTGGACTCATTAGTGCAAATAATTCAATTTAGCCAATTTTATTTAGAGTAATGATATTTGTCACCCTTTTTTGGGTTCACCCTTATACCATCTTCTATGTGAAGGGTTTAAACACCAATCATATTGATTCTCTTTCCTAATCATTTTTTTCTCTCTCCTTGATTTAATGACACATAAGGTGACACATAAGAGGTGATACAAGGGTGAACCTAAAAGGGGTGACAAATATCATTATTCTTTTGTTTATGTCTATTTACATTTGTCTATTTACTATTTTAAGTAATTTTTAGCTACATATCAATTTTTGTAAAAATATTGTATAATGGTTAACAATTTTGTTGTTAAATATTGTATAATAGTAAACAAATTTAGCTTTTCCAAATTTTTTGTCGTTTTTTAACTCTTTAATGTAAAGTTTGACTAATGTTGATTAAAGGGAGTAAACTGAAAATAACCGAAGGTTAATCCAAAAGTAATTTTTTTACCCTATATTTGGATTACTCAAGCATTTCTTAAAGCGAAATATATTACCTTTGATTTATTCTAACTTCAACACCAAGTAAAACTGACCTAAGCTTTCCCCTAAGCTTTCCCTTGATTATAATAAGTAGGGCTGAGAAAAACAAAACCGAAAAACCGAACCAACCCCAAAAACCAAAATAACCGAAAACAAAACAACCGTTCGATTCGGTATAAACTTTTCAAAAAACCGAAAAAATTCGGTTCGGTTTGGTTTTTATATGCTAAACCGAACCGAATAACTAAACCTAGAAAATATACAAAACCTAACTTATGTCACTAATATTTTCTAGTTTTGGATGACCTCCCCTCTGCCCTTACTTAAGACACCCCTTACTTTCTATTTTTAAAAAGTGTTATGATTAGGTGACAGAAAATGGAGTAAATTTTGAAAAGAAAAATACTCACAAATGACATGTGTCACGCCTTCGAAGGTCATAATGGACAAAATATGCACAAAATATTAGTAGATATATCTAAATAGATCATTCGTTTATTGAATTTTCTTAAAACTAAAACATACACATTAAGTTAGAGAAATAATTCTCTATAATTAGTTGTTTACAATTTTATGCATAATTTTTCAATTTTAAAAATGCAATCTTTTTACAGTGGCCAACAACATGAAAATTGGACGATTCATATATTGATTTGTTAGAAAAAAAAATATTTTAAATAGATACTTGAGGGTTGTCCAGTTTTCAAACCAAACCGAACCGACAAAAACCGTTTAGTTCGGTAACAACCTCCTAAAAAACCAAACCATTCGGTTTCGGTTTTGGTTTTAGGCAAAAATCGAGACAAACCGTACCTTGCTCACCCCTAATAATAAGTAATTATTTTGCACCCTTTTATCATAAACATAGATTTCATGCCGCCAACAAAAATATAGATTAAAAAATTTGATGTGGCTCTTGAGCTTCAGTTGGGACACTACCAAAATATATCTTATAAATTAACTTGGGAAGGTCTTTTTTTTTGGAAGACGGGTACTTGGGAAGGTTCAAATTTGCTTCCTCTACTGGGTAGATCTTCATCAAATAAATATCTTAAAAAGAATCTTTTACTGGTTCAATTACATATAAATAAGAATAACAAATAATACGAAATTATATCTTTACTATTCATTAAATGAACAACACCGATATATATAAACCAATATAATTAAAGACCAACTTCACCAGATTCTTTTTCTTTTTATTTTAAAAATCAATTGATATGACTAACAAACTAGAAAACAAGTTTGCTTTAAATATATATCGTTGTAGGTCCTTGTATCAATTTAATATTTAAAAGCGCAATATTTTTATTCATTACTCATCTGTTTTGAGTATGTGAAAGTACTTTCTTAATCTCCTTTTCAACCTTTCATTTTCGGGATGAATTCAAAAAATTTATTTTTAGAAAATTAAAATCAAGACACGTTGTAAAAACTAAAATTAAAGAGATTAATTTTACGTATAAATTTAGAAAAAAACTCCAAAAAAAAGAGGGTATATAAATGTTTCTTTTTTGTTGCGGCAGTAGGCTAGATCCGCCACAGTTCACAACTGCAGGCCAGTTGTCACTGTAGTATATAAAGCTTTACTTCATTCCGAGTAAACTCACTATTCTTTACCAACTTTTATTGAGAATTCCTGACTCACCCTTTGAGGTTAAATACTAAAACTATGTTTTTCTTGATATTTAGTACAATAATATTCATCTTCTTATCAGTTGAGCAACATGATTTTCTTGATCATGAAGGATAAGTTATTTGAATTAATAACTTTTATTATATACAAGGATACTGAGATGCGTTTTGTTAATTCTTTATGTTGTTGCAGGTTAAAGTTAGGAAGAGCTTTGACAATTGATTTAGCCAACTAATTCATGTTGTAACTTCTAAGGTAAATCTAAAAAATAGTTTTTGTTTCATTTGGGTTGTGATGTAATTAATTTGCAGTTCAGATTATAATTTGTATTGATCATTAGGTAAATCCTGATTTGTTACCGTAGGAGAGTTAATTAATCTTAGGATGGAAATTCAAGACTTGTTTATGGTGGCACTTATGCCAGTTCTCAAGACTCTTGTAATTGCTATAGTTGGTTTAATCCTTGCTCTGGATCGTGTAAATATTTTGGATCAAATAGCTCGTCACAAATTGAATAATGTAAGTCAATATCTACTATTTTCTAAGTCCTCTGTTTTGCTATTCCAACCTTCTAAACTCATTCTTGATTCATCCATATATCGAATCATAAAGGTTTAGAGTACATCAGTATTGTTTACTTCACAAGATCATTATCTTTTGATACAAGATTAGTTGTACATAATCACTACAAGAAATAGTAGCATTAGCGGGGAAGCTATTGCGGCAACAACTAAAATGGCTTCTAATGATATGTTTAAAAACCAAAATGGCTGCTAATTATATTTTTAGCGGCAATATTTGCTGCTAAAGATAAAGTTAATAGAGGCAAAAACAAATAAATGAATAATTTGCTACTAAAGGTATCTTTAGCGACGAACTTATAGAGGCAACAAATAACGACTATTAGCGGCAAAATTAAGATTTTTAGTGTTAAATATTTTGCCACTAAAGATACTATTTCTTGTAGTGAATTCAAAAGAGTTTAAATTGTAGTGACTGGACTAAGAAGAGATTTTTGTTTATGAACATGAACAGCTTGTCTTCTACATATTCTTTCCTTCTCTTTTAGCGAGCAGTTTGATTGGTTCAATTAACGCTACCAATATAATTTCTTTGTAAGTTCATTCAGTTCACCTAACTTCTACTACATAAATCTCTTTCCTTTTTTATTATTTGTTTATTATTTATTATTTTTGCAATAAAAGGTGGTTTATTCCAGTGAGTATCCTCATGACATTCATTGTTGGATCAGCTCTTGGATTCATACTTTCCAGAATTACTACAACTCCTAAGCATTTAGAAGGCCTAGTAATTAGTTGCTGTGCTGCAGGTACGCAAATATGAAGCCTCTTGCTCCAATTTTTCATCTTATTAATGATTGAATTAAATATAAATCATTCATTAATTATTTCAGGAAATATGGGGAACTTGCCTGTCATTATTATTCCAGCAATTTGTGCTGAAAAAAACAATCCTTTTGGCGATTCAGTTACATGCACAAAAAATGGGATGGCTTATGTTTCCCTTTCTATGGCGGTAAAATCTATTATCATAGGACAATAAGAATTTATTATCTTCGACATTGAGTAATTTCTTATATTTTACAGATGGGAGCCATTTTTGTTTGGTCTTTATCTTTTAACATTATACGCGCATATGGAACAATCACTGATATTGAAACTGGTGAAAGCACAGAATCATTATTAATAAATCATGGTGAAGTTAAGGTAACATCCTTATTTTCTCACAACTATTATGAATAGTTAAATACTTGTAAGTGATAATTTATATCATTGGCGAAAGGTTTCTAAATTGAAAGCTTTGGAGAGAAAGATTCTGGAAATTCTTCTTAGACCCCCAACTATTGCATCAGTACGTTCATGCTTCATGTTCACGTATCTTTTAATACTCATGCTTATATTATTATCATTACGATGGTTAAATCATTTTTTCATGTAGATCATGGGACTTATCATAATAGCAGTCTCTCCACTACAGAATTTAATGGTGGGTGATAATGCTCCTCTTCGAGTGATCCAAAGTTCTGTTCTTATGTTGGGGTATGATTAAAATTCAACTATTAATGTTAAAATCTTGTTTTGTTTAATGCCGTTGATTGATTTTGATTATGACAGAGAAGCAGCAGTTCCGTCAATGACATTAATAATGGGAGCAAATCTTCTAAAGGGTTTTAAAGAATCAGAAGTAGGTCCTTCGCTCAATGTAGGATTAGTAATAGTTCGTTTTATCTTATTGCCTCTTTGTGGAATTGCTATTGTTAAAGCTGCACAAATTCTTGGGATAGTGGGAACAGATCCTTTATACCACTTTGTTCTTTTGCTTCAATATGCAGTTCCACCTGCAATGGCTTTAGGTATAGTTTGTAACATTAATGGAGGTTCAGTTTGATAGATTTGTTGGTTATATTTAATGTAAATTATTATGTTGTATAGGTACGATCACACAGTTGTTTGGAATTGGAGAGACGGAGAGTTCTGTTCTTTTATTCTGGAACTATGCTGCAGCTGGAATTGCTTTGACACTTTGGTCAACCTATTTTATGTGGATTTTGTGTTGATTTACTAATGTTGTATTCATTTTCAAGTTTGATAGAATAAAATTATAGAAATTACAATTTTGTATAATCATTTAATACAAGTTTTACCAAGATGGATTACGAATTTACTGGAGTAGCCGTTTTAGGGAAGAACTTCTAGGTGTTTTGTATGTTGACTGTTCCCCTTCGAGAATTGGTTAATGTTCTGTTATCGAAACTGCAAGCTTGTTACTTTGAACAAAAAAAAAAAAAAGCTTGTTAGAATGAATTGTCTTAAGATCAAATCACATGAGTGAAATTGAAATGCTTGTTAGAAATTGTCTTAAGATCAAATCACGTGAGAGAAATTGGAACCAAGCAATAAAATAAAAAATTCTCTCCTGAATATCCACTGGTTCGTGTTTTGAATAAATAAATACCTAATTTTATAAAAGTGTATAAATCAAATACACGACATTCTATTTTTAGGCTCACGTTAGTATCTGTCGTGAAATTTAACGTTAATGTCACGTGTCAATAAATAATATCATAGTCCCTTTTGCAAATAAATAACGTTGGATACTTGTTTGTCCACTTTTATGAACTTGGATACTTCATTTTGAAAGGATAAAGTAGCCACGTTGCACTTGACGGCAAAATTCACGACGGGTACTAACAACAATCTAAAAAACGAAACGTTGGGTCCCTGTTTGTACATTTTTGTAAAATTATATACTCCCTCCGTTTCAAAATGTTTGTCCATATACTGAATATGTAGTTTCAAAATGTTTGTCCACTTAGAATATCAAGACACGTTTTCCCTCTTTTTTCCACTAATACCCCCATTAAAAAATTAAAATTTATGTTACCAACACATATTTAAAATATCAAGACAATTTATGAAGGGTACTTTTGTAATAGGTAACATAATAATTACATTTCTTAATTTGTGTGAAAAGCAAAGTGGACAAACATTTTGAAACGGAGGGAGTACTTATTTGTCAAAATTTGAAACAATGAGTATCTACGAGGGAATTTTTTCAATAAAAAACCGCCCTAACACAAAGACTATCCAAAAGAAAAATAAATAACAATCTTAATACCTTAATCCTCAACAACGGTGACAAACACTTGGTAGCTCCCAAATGTGATATAAGATCGACACTTGGGAGGATATGCCCAGTGTACAGGTAGTCTAATAATAAAAATGAATAATTAAAATTGTTACCACATGGATTGTAAGGTAAATTGTAATGTTTTTAACAATTGATGAGAATATTTTTTTTTTTTTTTTGAATTCCATGGAGATCCATCAGGATCGAGGAAAGCTAACTAAACTAGCACCTTATTCAACAAATCAGAACCATAAAGAATACGTGGAATCTTCCATCCCATCCCATCTCGTGTAAGGATGCTCCAAATTTTATCCGGTGGATCGGTGTGAGGACAGAACATGTCATCTTCCGCCAACCGGCGTGTGCTAACCTATCGGCGCATGAATTAGCCTCCCTATAAACGCTCTTCATCGTGAATCCTTTGTTCCTAGCCTAAATAGTACGAATTTGCTGAACCCACCTCGCCACTGGGCCTCTATTGTCTTCAACCCTAAGAACTACCTCAATCGCTTCACTAGAATCGACTTCTACTTCTACCTCATGCAAACCCAAGTTTTCCACCATCCTAAGACCTTCACATAACTCAATTACCTCACTTTTTTTTGTTCAAATCAATAGATAAAGTACTATTAATTTTCATCTTTAATCCCTGAAACCAACTCCTGGTAGTATCTCGAACAACCCCGCCACCTCCTCCTTTTTGGCGCCTTCCGCTAAAACTTCCATCAGTATTTAGTTTAAACCCTCGTGCCGCTTTCTCCCAACCAATAAAATGCACACTATTTTTAGTCATGGAAACCTTGCCCGAAATATTTCCCCATACCTTACTATATCAAGTAGTCTTATGAATCACTTTCTTATCCATTCCTATAGCATGTGTGAATTCCCCACCTTAGAAAACTACATTATTATGGTCTTTCCAAATTACCTCAACCAATGCCCCGAAAAAGGTACACCACATCACCCCTGCAAAGAGACAATTGTTGGACAAGTGTTTTGACCACCAGGCTCCATCATCATAGCCCTGCAGCTCGAACATGTTCGTCAAGTTATCTGTCGCAGCAGTGGGGTGACAATGTGAATCTGCGATACCTGTGCTACCAAGTTCTGTCCTAGTCTCTCTCAGCTGTTTGTTTCGGATTACACCAGTACCATAACTAAATTACAGGCCCTTTGACGACCCCTGATGCGGATTAGTGGGATGTTGTAAACTAGTCTCCAATGGTTCCATTAGCATCTTTGGAGAATCTATCATCATACCATGATGTAAGCAAGATCCATGTACCTGCTGGTGGGGCGAAGAAACCTTCAGCCATCCCGGAGAATCATGTTGGTCCAAACCCCTCCCGTCCTAACACTTTCTCTAGCTGCTTCATTTCTTAGCAGCTCCCAAACCTCTTTCACTCTACTACAATCTCGAAAAAGGTGTAATGTTGTTTCGTCAACTAACCCACACCACAGACACCTAGAAGATATTACTATACCCCGTCTCCGGAGATTAACATTCGTCGCTATTCTATCTTGTACTACTCGCCACAATAACATCCTAGTCCATTGAGGACACCTAGCCTTCCAGATTTTGTCCCAACTAATCCCAAAATTTACCTCGTTGTTATTATAGTCCCATACTGCTGATTTGACTGAGTAACAACCATTAACCTCGTGTAACCAAGAAAGGATATCTCGATGACCCTCCTCTCCTCTCACTCGCATACAAGTAATTTCCAGCAACTTGGAAGAGGGGAGTAAATGCTGAAAACTATACCAATCCCATGAGCCATCCGGATGATTCTGGAATTGATCTTTCTAGAAATCATAGGGACTCAACTCAGAATTAATCAAGTAAGTTGTGTGAAGTTTTCAAAATTAATCTTGTGAATTCCATTTCTTTGTTTAATTTTGAAGATTTCCAATATTAATTTTGGCTTTGATGTTTGCATGTGTTTTTGGTATGGAGTTGATGAATAGATGAGTTCTTGTTGATGGTTTATTGATTGATTATGTTGGTAAGTTGATGGCTTTGATCGCTTAACAATTCACAAATCTTGTTTATTGTCCACGGTTTATCTAATTTGTGTGTTGTTAATGTTCTTCAAGTTGTTCCATGTGGTTTTGTTGAAATTCATACTTGTAGTATATGCTATAGATCTCCCCGCCTAGGCGTCAACTCCCCCCTCAACCGCTTACGCCTAGTAAAAATGCTAGGAGTTTTTGTCTAGCGCCTTAGTCGTCGTGGAATAGGCGCCTAGCCCGTCTAGACGCTGATTAATGGCAAAAAATTGCCGCCTAGGCGTCAATTAATGGTAAAACACGCCCGCATAGACCTTTTTGTTATTTTTCTTATTCTCGAGAATTCTTTAATTGATATTATAACTCAATTTTTAGTATATTTATATTTATTATATTGTTTTTAGATTAATTTTATGAATTAAATAGTTAAAATTTCTATAATTACAACATATATATTACTAAATATACAAAATTACACAGCGGGATATGAAACCGTATAATTCCGCCTAGGCACCGTGTACTCCCGCCTAGGCGCTAGGCACTGGTCGACCGCCTAGACCGCTAAACCGAGATCTACATCATAGCTTGTAGTCCCTCAGTATTTGCAAAATTGGTCTCTGGTTTATGTGATTTGTGTGATGTTGATGTTATTCTAGTTGTTCCTGGTTTATGTGATTTCAGAAGATGTTAGTTATGTGAAATTTTCGAAAATTAGTCCATTTGTTTTGAAATTTTGCAAATTTAGTCCATTTGTTTTCGAAATTGTGAATTGAGTGGAGTCCATTTGTTTTCGAAATTGCGAATTGAGTGGAGTCCATTTGTTTTCGAAATTACGGATTGAGTCCCTTTGTTTTCGAAGTTGAAATTTAGTACCTATATGTTGATATATTGCGAATTTCAGTGCCTATAAGGCTCGAATATGCCAACTGAGGTTCCTATGTTTTCCTATTATGCGAATTGAGGTCCCTATGTTATCCTAATTTGAGAATTGAGGTCCCTATGTTTTCCTAATTTGTGAATTTAATTCCCTATATTTTCCTAATTTGCGAAATAAGGTCCCTATGTTTTCATAATTTATGATTTGAGGCCCCTATGTTTTCCTAATTTGTGAATTGAGGTCCCTATGTTTTCCTAATTTACGAATTGAGGTCCCTATGTTTTCCTAATTTGCGAATTGAGGTCCCTATGTTTTCCTAATTTGTGAATTTAAGTCCCTATGTTTTTCTAATTTCCTAATTGCGAATTTCATGGGCACAATCACCAACCCTCTTCTCCCATAGATTATTCTCGATTCCCGAAGCAGTCTTACAATTGATATGTTGTTCTTTTGGTGAAATGAGATTGTAATATTGTATTACATAGCTAAATTATGTTTATAATAAGATATTTTATTATACTTTGTAATTTACTGTATCAATATTGCAAGCAATTGGATTTATGAGACTATCGGTACAAATATTGAAGAAAAATATGATTTTATATTTTTTCTATTGCCACGAATCCTAGCTCAATACAAAAAAACACTTAACAAAAAATATTTAGTACAAATAAAGTTTTAAAAAATTAATACAAAAAAGAATTTTTAAAAAAATAAATAAAATAAATAAACTCGGCCTGGTTGGGAACCGGTAAGAACCGATCCAGAACCGGTGCGGGACCGGTTTGACCGGTTTTTCTTACTAATCTGTGACTCAGAAAATATTACATAGGATCAGACCGAACCGATAAGGAAGTGGACCGTTGGACCGGAACGGTCCGGTAAGACCCAGTAACGCTAAGAACCGAACCGGCCTGTTAGCCAGGCTGAACCACAAGATCTTACAAGACTTTTTGGAATCCGAATTTAATAACACAAATTTTAGAAGACTTTTTGAAATCCAGATTGAATACCTCTAGAATTTTGTAACACAAATAATCAATACAACCTATATTGAATACACCCTCTCTAAATGAAATTAATAAAGATTATATTTTAAGAATTAATTCAAAACTAAATTACGATATAACTAAAAACACGATAAAAACAAATTAAAGGGTTTTAAAACGAGTAAAGAAGCTAGCTTGGAATTTGGTCCTATTACCTTTCATTTTATCAATAGGAATTTCAACTGCCAAGAGGATAAGCTCGTGAAAGAAGCTAGGCACGAGGCTAACGTTGTTTTTGGGTTATCAGCCGTACTGTTCGAGTTTGGTAATAATTATGGTAGATCAGGGATCAGTTAGAGTTTTACTTTCCGTTTATACATTTCTTAGTTTTCTCTCGGATATTAGTTTTTTTATTGTTTGGTGCTTTAGGCACCTTTTGAAGTCCAAAAAAATGTTTATACTTACCATTTACCAGAATTCTAATATCCACATAAGTCCCATCAAGGTAAATAAGAGGTGACCTTGTTAATCTAGGATATCCTTACAGATAAACATATGCACTTTATAAGGCGCTTGCTAATTTAAATTCACATAATACATGTATAAACTATTTAGGTCTTCCGATTCTTAAGATAAATTTATACAATTATTATTTAAATCCAACTATGATTTCCCCTTACAGAATAAATTCATAAGATAATGTATTACAATTTACACGCTCCATAAACACATTCAAATACAAAGAAAAATAATAATCAGACAAAATTTACACAATATATTTCAACTTAATAAATCTCAATAATTATACATTATCAAAAAGTTGTCAATAGGTTTCACAAACTAGACATCCCAAACTAATATAGAGTTCGGATCATACTCAAAATTAAAAGAAAATATATAAATACATAATATGGAGTTTAAGGGCAGAAGAACTACGAATTGGAAGAAAATTGTGTTATTTTCCTTACAATCCCTTGTTTCTCTTTTACTCCACAAGTTAATAACAACCAAATTGTGTTTAAAAACTGAAAACAAACTATTTATAGTACTTAAATTTAGAGGTTTAAGTTGTGGTCCCAAAATTTGGTCAAAATTGGCATGTGGACTTCTTTCCTAAAACTGGACACCCAAGTAATCTTTCAAAATTATTCATAACCTCCTCGTCTCAAATTAGAATTGATTGTATTTTCTTCTCACACGTAATAGACTCTAAGGACTATCTTGTGCCAGAAGATCATGATCAGATTCATTACCAAATATCTGTCATTATCTTTCTAAGTTGATGAATCCATTTATCCAGAATTGGTGCTTTGACTTCTAAAGATCATTTTTACTTCTTGACTTGGTCTATTTTCCACTCATCTTGGGTGTTTTATTACTTTCTCGACTCCTTAGCTTGGACTTTATGTCCTCAGATCCTCCATGTTTTAAGAGTTATACAATCAGAACACAAACTACCTAAAATTTCTCTAAACACAAATAATATTATATAATAGCTAATAACTTAAATTATTCAAAATTAAGGGATAAATCCAGTATTTTATTCTTGAAACAACCCAAGACGATGGCTTAAAAGTATAAAAATATATCACAAAAAGTGACATCAATGAACATCAAGAATCATGTTCTATCTCTTGGTGAATTGATGATGACAAGACATTAATCATGTATTAGAGATCTAACTTGAGACCACTTTATAAGAATCAACGTACTCAGATAACCTCCCGTCACCAAAAATCTTGGGGCTTTGTATCACTCCGAACTTAGGTGACCTCACGTTACCTCATGAATAGGAAAAGCCTACATCTTTTTGCGAATACCTTTATTGTCTCGGTTTGGAATTTGCAGAGAAGGTGAGAGTAGTGGAAGATTTGGTTGGGAAAGAGGACATTATCTTGTCCTCTTGGTGGGAGAAAACTAGCAGGCGCTGCACGAATTTGAACTTAGACGAAATTTCAAAAATAGGATTGAGCTGGTCCTAGCAGCTGATGACGATTTGGAAAGTTGGTCACAATATCTACTTCGACTTCTTAACTAACATGCGAAGGGAAGCACTTACTGGAAGTGACATTATTTTCGCCGAGAGATACAAACGAGACATTAATCTCTTGTTCCAGTCCAGCTTGGAAGCCGACAACGGTTAGCTTTTTTTGATTGACACTTGTGAATTGGAGATAGCATTAGTAAAAAAGAGGAGAGCATGATTCTTGTATTATGATTCATAATAGTCCTATTGTTCTTAAAATAAGTGCAACCCAAGTGCTCGATGAAAAATGCATAGCTTAAAGGATACACTTGTGGGAGATTTTGATAAGTTTTGTAAACCAAAGAAGGTGGTCGATTTGTGTGAGATGACTACACAAATTCCCGTGAACAAGGTCGGAGACTCGGTAGTGAATTTGCAAAGTTAGAGTTTACCCCAAACGAATGGTAAATGGCAGAGTAAAGCGGATAAGCAGAGTATTTTTTGAACAATCGTGTGCCTTCGCAAGGTATGCAATTGGAATATTTTAATCTTAATTATGTGGAAATGATTTAACTTCTTGCTAGTGATGTATTACCGGTTGACGAAACTTTTAGAATAACTTTAATGTGATATGTGGCAGGTAAATATTCGAAGATGACAAAATAAATTGAATAGTCATGGGGTAGGAGTTAAGTGTAATTTGCAAAAACAACCAACCGAGTGAATTATCTCTAAGTTTAGTAATATCGAAGAACGAAGCATGGTCCACGGTCTTTATTACTTGTATTGTAGGCCCCCTTTGCTTGCCGAAATCCCAAACTTCTTAGGAAACTATGAGATTACAAAGATGTCTAACACTACTTCAATTCTAATTAATAATATCCTGGAGCAAGCTCGAACAAATAGTGGTATGGCTAAGTTTGCTTGTATTATATGAAAGCTGATTAACGTTACTGGTATTACGATTAGTAAAGATGATATTGCATTCGCTGTGGTGCTTGTGGAAATCCATATCAAGAAAAAAAATATGAGGTGGAATTCAAATTACCAAAGGGTCAAATACATGTGCAAAATATCGAGTACGATAAATATTCTATATGTTGTGAAAATTATAAAACAATATGACATTTGGCAGAAAAATATTCTATATGTTGTGAAAATTATAAAACAATATGACATTGGGCTAGAACAAAAGATAGAATGCCGTATATGGAGTTGGATCCACTTTGTGGGTTGTGTGGAGAGGATTTCGAAACAAACAATCACCTATTCTTTGAATGTGTTTTCGCAAATGATATTTGGAAATAGGCGAAAAGGTTGTTGGGTGTTGAGAAAAATGAAAAAAACACGGTATTGAGTTCCCTTAAATAGCATATGAAAATCAAAACCCGAGAAAATGGGAGAATAAAAACATGGCAAGTTGCCTTTGCCGTTACTATTTTTTCACATTTGAAGAGTACGAAATAATCTTGCTATGATGGACCTAGGCACTAGTGACTATCAAGGAAGTCAAAGTGTGCACGTTTTATATTCTTTTTACTTTATACCCTCATCATACTTTCATGGATGATAGTGAGATTTTAATTACAACTCATTAAGATATTCACTAACGTTTAGATAGATATTACTTTGAGCTTTGAGGCCTAAGTAGCATAGGTAATATGTATAATGTACAATATTTACTTTTTTTAATACAACTGTTTACTAAAAAAATAAGATAAATAGTTACCAGATTATTGTATCAAATTAATTGAAAATTTGACGCTTTTTGCTTTTTAAAAACACAAATTATAATTACAAAGTACTTATAAATATATACTAAAAAATATACCTACGACAAAAAAAAATATATTATAAATAAAAATGAATCTTGAACTACTAACATGTTATAAAATTTAAAATTATAATTTTAAATATAAAATAAAATATAAAGCTACAGTTCTAATCGATCACATAATAATATGATATCGAATTATATATAATAATGTAAATAGTTGTATAACTATTACTTTAAATCTCTATAAAGCTCAACTACATAACCAGTGGTAGATATATATGGAGCGAGTTTCCGGGGCCCAAGCCTCTTACTCGAAGTTTTAAATTTTTCAAAATGTATGTGTAATTTTTTTTTGAGTAAAGATATATATCACCCCTTATTGCTTCACCTCTATATTACCTCCTATGTGGAGGTTTTAAAAGCCAATCAAATCTTTTCTCTCTGCTAATTAATTACTTTCTCTCTCTTTTGTTTAATGCCACATAAGGTGACACATAGGAAGTGAAATAAGAGTGAAGCAAATAGGAGTAATATATAGCAATTCTCTTTTCTTTTTAAAATAATAATTAATCTCTTTAAAATAATAAAAACAAACAAATAAAGCAAGTGTATTTATTAATTTATTTTAGTCGACCGGAAGTACTTTGTGGTTAAAACAAAAATTTAAGAGATTAGCTTTACATACCAAATTTAGAAAAAATATCCGAAAAAGAGGGTATCTAAAAGGTTTTCAGCGCTAGATTTTTGCATGGTTCACAGCTGAAGTTGTCATTGTAGTATATAACTCTTTTGTATTTTCTGCTAGACAATCTCTCTTTGTCACTTTCCAAGTAAATCGATATTAACCCAATCATTCCATTGTCTTTCTTGTAACTTTTTCTACTTCATTTCAAGTAAACCCACTCTTCACTACTAATTTTTATTGCGAAATCCTGACCATCACACTGAAAAAGTTTATAAATTTGATCATGAGTTTAAATACTACTAACTATGATTTTCTTGATATATATGTTATAGTAATATTAACATTCTTGCATGTTGAGCAACTTGATTTTTCTTGATTATGCAACTTGTCATGAAGGATAAGTTTTATGTGGCATTAATAACTCTTGAGAATGATTTTATCATATAAAAGAAAACTGAGATGCGTTCTTGTTAATCTTATGGTGTTGTAGGTTGAACTTGGAAGGAGCTTTTCATATTGGATTTAGCCAACAACTTCATGTTGTAATTCCTAACGGTAAATCTAGAGAATCGTTTTTCCTTGGTTTGGTTTGTGATGCAAAATATCTGTATTTCAGATTGTAATTTGTATAGATCATTCGGTAAATCCTGATATGTTACAGGAGAAGAGTTAATTAATCTTAGGATGGAAATTCAAGACTTGTTTATGGTTGCACTCATGCCAATTCTCAAGACTCTTGTAATTGCTATAGTTGGTTTAATTCTTGCTCTAGATCGCGTAAATATTTTGGATTCAACAGCTCGGCACCATTTGAATAATGTAAGTCAATCTCTAACTTTTAAAATTAGTGTTTCTAAGTCCTCTGTTTTGTGTATATCGCTCTTTTTTACTTTACAAGAACGTTATCTTTTGATCCAAGATTAGTGGTACATAATTCGAGAGGGTAATGTATTGTAGCTCATTAATGGAGGACTAATAAGAATTTTTGTTTTATGAACATGAACAGCTTGTCTTCTACATATTCTTTCCTTCTCTTTTGGCAAGCAGTCTGGTTGGTTCAATTAACGCTACAAACATAATTGCTTTGTACGTTCATTCGTTTCACCTTCATTAATCTGTTTTATTCTAACATTTTTCTTTTCGATTTTTCATCTCTTCGCTTGTTTATTTATCATCAGATGGTTTATTCCAGTGAGTATCCTCATCACATTCATAGTTGGTTCAGCTCTTGGATTTTTACTTTCCAGAATCACTAAAACTCCTAAGCATTTAGAAGGTCTAGTAATTAGTTGCTGTGCTGCAGGTACACAAATATGAAGCCTCTTTATCCAATATTTTATCTTATTAAAGATTAGTTTAGAGTGTGAATAATTAATCAATTAATTAATTAATTCAGGAAATATGGGGAATTTGCCTGTCATTATTATTCCAGCAATATGCGCTGAAAAAAACAATCCATTTGGTGATTCAGTAACATGCTTGAAAAATGGGATGGCTTATGTTTCTGTTTCTATGGCGGTAATACATTCTCCTAAAGTAAACTACTTTTTTCATTGCATAATTTCTTTGTATTTTTCAGATGGGAGGTTTTTTTTTGTGGTCTTTATCGTTTAACATGATACGTGCATATGGCAAAATTACTGATATGGAGTCTGGTGAAAGCAAAGACTCATTATTACAAAATCATGGTGAAGTAAAGGTAACATCCTTAATTAGTTTCTCACAACTATTACGAATACTCGTAAGTGAAAATTTAAAGCTTTGGCTACAGGTTTCTAAATTGAAAGCTTTGGAAAGAATGATCATGGAAATTCTTCTCAGACCCCCAACTATTGCCACAGTACGTTTATGTTCATTTGTCTTCTGATAATCATGCTTATATACTCAATCTATTGTCTTACTATGCTTACTCTTTTTGCATATAGATCGTAGGGCTTATGATTATTGCAGTCTCTCCAATACAGAATTTAATGGTTGGTGATAGTGCTCCTTTTCGAGTGATCCAAAGTTCTGTTCTTATGTTGGGGTATGATTATGAATCTTTAACTCTTCTTCACTTGAGTGTAAAAGATATTGATTTTAATTATGACAGAGAAGCAGCAGTACCGTCAATGACATTAATAATGGGAGCAAATCTTCTAAAGGGTCTTAAAGAATCAGAAGTAGGTCCTTCGCTAAATGTAGGATTAATAATAGTTCGTTTTGTTATTTTGCCTCTTTGTGGAATTGTTGTGATTAAAGCTGCACAAATCCTTGGGATAGTGGGAATAGATCCGTTATACCACTTTGTTCTTCTGCTTCAATATGCAGTTCCACCTGCAATGGCTTTAGGTATAGTTTGTAACATTAATGGAGGTTCAGTTTAATAAATTTGTTGGTTATATTTAATGTAAATTAATATGTTGTATAGGTACGATCACACAGTTGTTTGGAATTGGAGAGACGGAAAGTTCTGTTCTTTTATTCTGGAACTATGCTGCAGCTGGAATTGCTTTGACACTTTGGTCAACCTATTTTATGTGGATTTTGTGTTGATTTACTAATGTTGTATTCATTCTCAAGTTTGATAGAATGAAACTATAGAAATTACAATATTTTACTATCAGTTAATACAAGTTTTATCAAGGTGGATTACGAATTTACTGGATTAGAAATTTTTGCCTAATCTGCTCTATATATTTTTTATGCTGACTTTCCTCCTTGTAGAATTAATTGATGTTCTATTATCCAAAAGTCCCACAAAGATAAAGTAACCTTATAGTATAATTTAGCACTAGTGGTAGAGTTCTTGACCAATTCAGAAATCTTTTATCTCCAAAAACAGGGGAGGCACTTATTTGTACTCAAAATTGGTTGAAATCTACACTACCAATTAATTTAAACACTTCAAAAAAGCTAATTGAGGATTTGGAAGCTGAATTAGGTATGTTACTGTATTATTGAGTTTTTTTGGGATTTCTTATTTGCTACACAATCTGACTTTGTGTTTGTTTATACTATATTTTGTTTAACAAGTTATTTAGGCTTGGATGAGTTGAGTGAGACCACCATTGAGTCCACTATAACCCATCTGTAACCAATAACCTTAAGGTATAAATCACTGACTCTTTTATATTATCTCAAGGATTTTCAGTTTTCAACTTCTATTGTTTTGCATCTCCCAACTTCCTTTCATTAGAGGCCTATGATTATGTTTTAAACTATATATTTATGAGGCTATGGTAATTAAGGAAAACAAGGTTGAGTTGGCAACAATTTTAGTTGGAATTGAGAGTAACATGTGATATTTAAAAGTAGTCCTTGTCCTTTTGTCCCGAGGTGATCCCTAAGGCCAATGATGAACTTATAATCTGAGGCTTAAATATAACAAATTCCATTTCCATTTTGTTGAAAAAGTCAGGAAAATTGCAGCTGGATTGAAAATTGGAAGAAGTGGCAAGGTTTTTGGAAGCAAGGAAGAAAATGCAACCAATTTTGTACATCTTCTCTATTTTGCACAATAGAGGTTGCATTTAAACTTATTTGACTGTAAAATTTGTATAAGTACTATAACTTTGATTTGGTTTTGTGTAATTTGTAACTTGTCTAACTTCTCTAATGGTTTTGTTGTGTAACTTGTAATGGTTTGGTCATTTGGTGTAATATCTAAGCTGTAATTTTAATTTGTAATCTGAGTTGTAACTCCTTTTAGGAAAGTTACTATATATAGTAACTTTCTTATTCTGTTAAGTTTCTATATATGGAATGTTTTGGAAATTTTAAATATTTTTAAGTACTTTGACTTTGTGTTGACCAGACCCGCACCCGAGCCAAACCGCACCCAATCCGCGGGTGCCCAACCCGTTCAGATTTAGAGAATTAAAATAGGGTTAGGGTCTCAAATTCCCAAACCCGCACACCTCGGATTGGGTGAAGGGTTTAGCACTTCGGGTCGGATAACCGACCCGTGTGCAGCCCTACCTTATACTACAAAAAAACAGTGTTTTGGTGACACACTTTAGGTGACAGTTTTCTAAATATGTCTCCTATTATGCTTTTGGCGACGGTTACTAAACTGTTCCATGATTTGGTGACATTTTTCCATAACTGTCGCTATAAACTGTCACCCATGATACTTGGCGACATTTTTTTGTCTCACCTATATAAATCGTGCTTATAAAAATTAGGCACGTGATCCCCTACAAAGTAGACCACCTATATAACCATCTAAACTATGTAATTATTCATGTTTACTTATATATCTATATAATAAAGCAGAACCAAAACTAATTTACCCTATTTATCCTCAAACTCCCCCGTTAGTCTCATAATCCCCCCATTTGGCTCATAATCCCCCCATTCATCTCATAATTTTCCTATTTTTCCCATTCTTTTATTTATTATATACATATACGCATGGAAATATCAAATAATATATAATCCTTTTAACCTTCATATAAATAAAATTATAAAAATTCGAATTAACTTTCATATAAATAAAATTTATTCCTTTTTATAAAAATTTATAAAGTACTAAAAAATTTAAGATTTTTTTCAAAATTTATTATAAAAAAAAGTTCAACTAGATATAATATAAAATTAAAAAAAATCACTTTACATTATAATATTTAAATGATTTTTTTTATTTTATTTTCTTTATTTTTAATCTCATTTGAAACATGAACATTATGATAATGACAATGGGACCGTGATATCTTTTTTATCTCCTATAATAATAATAATAATAATTTTTCAATTAATTTTTTTTGTGACATAAAACTTAATTAGTAGAATATCTTAATCACTACAGTTAAATAAAGCCTTATCACCTTTTGGTAAACTTTTTAACGTAAAATATAATTTAAAAATAGAAAGATAGTCATTAAAAAAATAAAAAAAATGAATAGAAAAGATTGAGCAATGTTTCCCTCGAGGGGTCTAATTTACAAAATGAGACCCCTTTATGCAAAAATATTATAAATTGAAGACCCCTAAAAACATCAAAAAATTGGAGGCCTGAAGCGGTCGCCTCTTCAACCTACCCTCGGGACCGGCCCTGGGCCTTCCCTGTATAATTTACTTACTATATTGATTCATGACTTGAATTGATAATATATTTTTCAGGATTAAGGGACTAAATGTTGAATATGATTAAAATGAACCTTAACCCTCAACCTATTAACTATGACCTCAACTTCTTAACTATTATTTCTTTAACCTTAACCCTAACCTTGACCTTAAATTTAACCTTAACCTTAACCTAAACGTTAATCTTAACCTTAACTTTAACCTTACACCTAAAACCTTAAACCCTAATCTTCATCTTCATCTTAACCTTTAATTTAATCTTAACGCCTAAACATATATCCTTAAACCTTACATCTTAAACATTAAACCTTAAACCTTAATCTTCATCTTCACCTTAACTGTGACTTTAAACTTAACCCTCAACCCTTAAACCTTTAACCTTAACCACCGTAAACCTTAAACCTAAAACCTTAACTTTTACCTTTACCTTTACCTTCACCTTTATCTTAACTTTAAACTTAACCTTAAGCATAACCTTAACCTTGATGTTGAAACTTAACCTTGACCTTGACCTTGAACCTTAAATCTTAAACCTTAACCTTAACCTTAAATCTTACACCTTAAACCTTAAACCTTAAACCCTAATCTTCATCTTCATTGGAACCTTAAATTTAATCTTAACGCCTAAACATTTATCCTTAAACCTTACATTTTAAACATTAAACCTTAAACCTTAATCTTCATCTTCGCCTTAACCTTAACTTTAAACTTAACCCTTAAACCTTTAACCTTAACCCTTAAACCCTAAAACTTAATCCTAAAACCTTAACTTTAACCTTTACCTTCACCTTTATCTTAACTTTAACCTTAACCTTAACCATAAACTTAACCTTGGCGTTAATACTTAACCTTAACCTTGAGCCTTAAACCTTAAACCTTAACCTTAACTTTAACCATGACCTTGAACCTTAAACCTTAAACCTTAAATCTTAAACCTTAACCTTAACTTTAACCTTAAGTCTTACACTTAAAACCTTAAACCTTAAACCCTAATCTTCATTTTCATTGTAACCTTAAATTTAATCTTAACGCCTAAACATTTATCCTTAAACATTACATCTTAAACATTAAACCTTAAACCTTAATATTCATCTTCAACTTAACCTTAACTTTAAACTTAACCCTTAAACCTTTAACCTTAACCCTTAAACCCTAAACCTTAAACCTAAAACCTTAACTTTTACCTTTACTTCACCTTTATCTTAACTTTAACCTTAACCTTAAAAATAACCTTAACCTTGACGTTAAGACTTAACCTTAACCTTGAGCCTTAAACCTTAAACCTTAACCTTAACTTTAACCATGACCTTAACCTTAACCTTAAACTTTACCTTAAAACTTTAACTTTAAACCTTAAACTTAATCTTAACCTTAACATTTAACCTTAAACTTTACCTTAAAACTTTAACATTTAAACCGTAAACTAACATTAACCTTAACTTTAACCTTAACAGTAACCTTACCATTAAACTTAACCTTAAACTAAACCTTAACCTGAACCCTTAATCCATTATCATTTTGCCAGCAAAGCTCATGCATGGAGAACTCTTATTTTCAGGAATATCTCAAGTTCCTCACTTCTACTAGCAAGTGAGTATTAGTACATTTTTTATTCTTTTTCTTTCGTCTTTTTCCTCACTAATTAAACGTGAAATCAACATGGAAGAGTTGAAAGGAATTAAGGGTATTAAAGTGAAGAGAGCTACTTATATTCTTGAATTACGTGAAGATTCTCCTAATCCATTCAAGTCTGTAAGGTCTATATTTTTCTTTTCTATTGTGATGGATCATGGATGATAGTTTTTGTTGTTTGTTTTTAATAGCTTGACGAGTTGGAAAAAATTGGTAAATCTGCGAAGTAGATATTATTTTAAACTTAGGTAGTTACTTTTTAACGTTGTATCAGAAATGTTTATTTTTTGAGTGATGTTAAAAAAAGAATCTCTTAATGGTTACAGGTGAAAATTATGATGAATAGGATAGTTGGATATCTTTTCAGTTTTTTGTAATAATTTCATATGTTTTTTGTAACCAAGGATATATGAAGTAAGGACAGACGGAGATCTTTTACTTTTTTGTAATCACTTCATATGTTTTTTGTAACCAAGGATATATGAAGTAAGGACAACTAGAAATCTTTTCAGATTTTGTTATAGCTTCATATGTTTTTTGTACACAAGGATATATGAAGTGTTATTGTGATTAATTCATAAAATCACTTCATATATCTGCAGTTTATCCCACAAAGGCCAAAGTGTATGATATGAATGTCATGTAAATCTTTAATATTGCCTTTGGGAGGAAAATGCTTTTAATTAAAAAAAATTGTATTATATATGTCTCAAAAGTTTTGATTCAACTATACACGCGGAAGAATTGTTCATCTCAACTGTAAAGAGCTAGATAAAAATTGGAATTTGCACTAAACAGTATCAGTTGAATGTTAATATTATGGTGATAATTTGCAGAAAGGAGGAGATGCAAATGCAACGAATCATACAAGTCAAACAATACACTGGCGTGCAGTTTGAGTTGTAGTTCAAGTTGTTGAGCTTTTAGTACAAGAAGGTGGCATGTAAGATTTGGGTTTGATTGATCAGTGTTTATAATTTCTTTCTAATTTTGGGTGAAATGCTTCATTGGTACATGTATTATAGGAAATGACCAAATATATTGCATCGTTGGTCCCCGTATTCATTCTTATTGTTGAAATGTGATAAACCGTTTTAACTGTCTCCGTTTTCAAATTGGAAAATCTATAGGGATTAGTGGTCCAACATAAATTGAATAATGTGTTTCATGTAGCATTACTTGAAGAATCAGGTTTCATTATGATGATAACGGATGTTCAAGTGGAGCCAAAATGGGGTTGCGGTTTCATCGTATTGTATTAAGAATGAGGTGAATCGAGGAGCAGTTAAGTGCCAGATGAGATGGAGAATTCATAATTGAAAATAATGCTAGGTTTTTCAGTTGGTCATAGTGAATAAGTGATATATTTTTCAGTTGGTCATTCCACAATAAAAAAATCATAATGTTTCATTAAGTTAGGGATGACTTATGTTTCACTTCTTTTTTTTAATTCATCGTAACTCTATGGGAAATTTTGTGGTTGTTATTATTTTTTTTTAAATGTGGAATTAGGTGAAAACTCATTAGTGATAACACAAAAAAGGTCCTCTTTTGATTTGTTTGGTTTTTCTTCTTAATTTCTAATTTTACTGTACTTCTAGACATATTTCATGTTATTTAAAATAGCAAATTATATACATTTTGTAAAATGTCACATATATTCGTGGATTTTTTTAAAAAGATTCTTAAATAAAATCTGAAAAAATGTAGGATCAAAGGTAAAATACGGTGGTTAAGGATTTGAGAATCGTCAATATTTTTTGTTTTATATCTAATTTTTTTTAGCTCAATTCAATCATCGTCCTTTCTTATTATTGCGTAACTTTTTTTAATCATCGAAGTGCCTTAAGGCACGGGTAATACCTAGTCTATATAATAAAGCAGAATGAAACCTAACTATCCCTATTTATCCTCAAACTTCCCCATTCGTCTCATAATTCTCCCATTTAGCTCATAATTCCCCCATTTATCTCATTCTCTCATTTATTATATACATATACACAAGATTCAAATATATACACATTATTATATACGCATGAAAATAATTAATAATATATAATCCACTTAACCTTCATATAAATAAAATTATAACAATTCATATTATTTTTTATAAAAATAAAATAATTAATAATATATAATCCACTTAACCTTCATATAAATAAAATTATAAGAATTCATATTATTTTTCATATAAAATAAAGTTTATTCCTTTTTATTAAAATTTACAAAGTACTAAAAAAAATTAAAAAAATTCAAAATTTATTAAACGAAAAATTTAACTAGATACAATATAAAATTAAATAAAAATCACTTTACATTACAATATATAAATAATTTTTTTATTTTTTTATTGTCAAAACATGTATAATTTTTACAGAAATCATTTCAACTTTATAAAAATAAATTTTCAAGACAAGAAATATATTAATTCAGCCAATAAAAATTATAGAATACTATAAAGTCAAGATTGAATCCATAGAAAAATATATATATATATATATATATATGTCTATCATATAAAAAATTAAAATTAATAAACACTTAAAGGATAATTACGAATTAAACTATTTGATAATTGACCATAATCTATATAATAAAATACTTTTTTACACGGGTTAGACCCTAAAAAAAAAAGCCGAGCATGATCGTCTTTGGTCCCTTAATTTATTTCTTCACATTAATTGCATCAATTTTTTTCTAATAAAAACTTAATTGTCCCTTATCCCACTCCATTAGACATCTAAAAGTTCCGTATTTGGTCCAGGCTGACCGCAAACCTCTAACCTTAACCCAAATTCTTAACTATAACCTAAACCTTAACCTCAAACTCAACTTCAACCTTTGAATTAAACTTAACATCAACCTCTAACTTAAATTTAACCTTAACATTAACCTTAAATTTAACCTTAACCTTCTCCTTAACCCTAGCCCTCGACCTATCCTTAGACTTAGCGTAAGCCTTAGTCTTAGTCTTAACCTTAGCCTTGGCCTTACCTTTAGCCTTAGCCTTATCCTTAACATTAGCCATACTCTTAGTCTTAGCCTTAGCCTTAGTCTTAGCCTTAGCCTTAGCCTTAGCCTTAGACTTAGCCTTAGCCTTAACCTTAGCCTTAACCTTAGCCTTAGCCTTAGCCTTAACCTTAGCCTTAGCCTTAGCCTTAGCCTTAGCATTAAACTTATACCTAGCCGTAGTCTTAGTCTTAGACTTAACCATAACCATAAACTTAACATTAACCTTAAACTTAACCCTTAACTCCTTAACCCCTTAACCTTAACCTTAACCTCAACCTCAACTATTTAACTAATCACCTTAACCATATCCTTAACCCTAAACTAACATTATCGTTGAACTTAACCTTAAACTTAAACTTAAACTTAAACTTAAACTTAAACATAAACTTCAACTTACACTTACACTTAAACTTAAACTTAAACATAAACTTGAACTTAACCTTATTGTTAACTTTAACCTTACCCTCACCCTTACCCTTAACCTTAACAATAATATTAACCTCAACTTTAACCTTAAACTTAAACATAACCTTAGATATTACACCTTAAACTTTAAACCATAAACCTTAATCTTCACCTTCACCTTAACCTTAACCTTAACTTTAAATTTAAACCTTAAAAATTTACCTTAAAATTAACCTTAAACCTTGAACCTCAAACCTTAACCTTTACCTTAACCTTAAACCTTATATCTTAAATTTAACTTTCACCTTAACCTTCATCTTTACTTTTTTAACCTTTATCTTAACCTTAAAGTTACAACTTAACCTTAACCTTAATTATAAAATTAATCTTAAATTGAACCATGAACCTTAAAGCTTAAAGCATAAACCTTAAAGCTTAAGCCTTAAAGTTTAAACCTTAAACCTTAAACCTTAAACCTTAAATCTTAAACCTTAAACCTTAACCTTAACTTTAACCATAACCTTAATATTTAACGTTAAACCTTATACCTTAAACCTTAAACCTTAAATCTTAAAATTTAAACCTTAACCTTAAATCTTAAACCTTAACCTCAACCTTAACCTTAACCTTAAACAATAACTATAACCTTCACCTTCACCTTCATCTTAAATTTTATAACCACTATCTTAACTTTAAAGTTAAAACTTAACCTTAACCTAAATATTAAAACTTAACTTTTACCTTGAACCTTAGACCTTAAACCTTAACCTTACCTTTGACCATAACCTTAACCTTAACAAATAACCTTAAACACTACCTTAAATTTTACCTTTAACCTTAACCTTAACCTTTATCTTAACCTTAACCAAATAAATATTTATAGCGTTAATATTCAACCTTAAACCTTATATCTTATTAAACCTTAACCTTGAACCTTAAAATTTACATCTTAAACCTTAACTCTAACCATAACCTTAAAATTAACCTTAACCTTGACCTAAACCTTAACCTTAACCATAACCTTAACCATAACCTTAACCTTATTCTTAAACTTAACCTTAACCTTAACCTTAATCTTAACCTTGACTTTCATCCATCAAACCTGGGTTCGATTCCCGTCAATGGAAAAAAAATCTTGAGTGTCTTCAGATATATGTATGTTGACACAATGATACTTTGTAGAGTTATGAGATTTATTCACGTATATTAAAAACTCGAGATTATATGATTCACACATTTAGATTATGATACTCTTTGATTATTTTCGTATTTTAATCTATTTATTAGTTGTTTGAATTGTACATGGATTTATGGTGCATTTGAATTTAATAATCAGTTTTTTTCCCACTTTCGTATTCATTCTATCTATTATTTCGGTTTTTACATATTCAAGACAAAATATCATCACATCTTTTAAACATTTTCTATGTTAAACCTGAAAGTAGACAAGTAACTCAATTTTTATGTTTTGAAATGCCTTAAGGCACGGGCTATACCTAGTCTATATAATAAAGTAGAATGAAACTTCATTTATCTCATAATTCTCCCATTTATCTCATAATTCCCCCATTCATCTCATAATTTCCCTATTGTTCTCATTTTATTTATTTATTATATACACATACGCATGGAAATGTCAAATAATATATAATCCTTTTAACATTCATATAAATAAAACTATAAAAATTTGAATTAACTTTCATATAAATAAAATTTATTACTTTTTATAAAAATTTATAAAGTACTAAAAAATTTAAGATTTTTTTTCAGAATTTATTATAAAAAAAGTTTAACTAGATATAATATAAAATTAAAAAAATCACTTTACATTACAATATTTAAATAATTTTTTATTTCTTTTATTTTCTTTGTCTATATAATAAAGCAGGATACACATAACTTTCCTTATTGACACTCAAATTTCCCCCATTCGTCTCATAATTTCCCATTCGTCTTATAATTTCCCCATTCGTCTCATAATATCCCTATTTTTCTCATTTTTTTATTATATACACATACACATGAAAATATTAAATAATATATTTTTTTTTGGTCGGCATTAAATAATATATTATCATTTTAACCTTCATATAAATAAAATTATAAAAATTCAAATTAACTTTCATATAAATAAAATTTATTCATTTACATAAAAGTTTATAAAGTACTAAAAAATTTAAGGTTTTTTCAAAATTTATTATAAAAAAAGTTCAACTAGATATAATATAAAATTAAAAAAAATCACTTTACATTACAATATTTAAATAATTTTTTATTTCTTTTATTTTCTTTGTCAAAACATGTATAATTTTGAAAGAAATCATTTCAAGACAAGATATATTGATACATCGAATAAAAATTATAGAATATTAGAATGTCAAGATGGAATTCATAGGATAATAAATATATATATATATATGTTTATCATATACAAATTTAAAATTAATAAACACTTAAAGGATAACTAATAAATAATCTGATAATTGACCATTAACATTTATTATTCATTATATCTCTATATCTATATAATAAAATACTTTTTTAAACGGGTTGGACCCTCTACAAAAAAGACGAGCATGATCGTCTTTTGTCCCTTAATTAATTTTTTCACATTAATTGCATTAATTTTTTTCTAATAAAAACTTAATTGTCCCTTATCCCACTCCATTAGACATCTAAAAGTTCTGTATTTGATCCACTCTGACCGCAAACCTCTAACCTTAACCCAAACTCTTAACCGTAACCTAAACCTTAACTTTAACCTTAACCTCAAACTCTACCTCAACCTCAGCCTCCACCTTTGAATTAAACTTAACATCAAGCTCTAACTTAAATTTAACCTTAACTTTAACCTTAACCTCAAACTCAACCTCAACCTTTGAATTAAACTTAACATCAACCTCTAACTTAAATTTAACCTTAACATTAACCTTAAACTCGACCTTAACCTTCTCCTTAACCTTAGCCCTGGCCCTAGCCCTCGACCTAGCTTAGCATTAGCGTTAGCCTTAGTCTTAGTCTTAGCCTTGGCCTTACCCTTAGACTTAGCCTTAGCCTTAGTCTTAGTCATAGCCTTCGCCTTAGCCTTAGCCTTATACGTAGCCTTAGCCTTAGCCTTAACCTTAGCCTTAGCCTTAGCATTAAACTTATCCCTAACTTTAGTCGTAGCCTTAGTCTTAGCCTTAGCCTTAACCAATACCATAAAATAAACATTAACCTTAAGCTTAACCCTTAACCCCTTAACCTTAACCTCAACATCAACTTTTTAACTAATAACCTTAACCATATCCTTAACCCTAACCTAACATTAACCTTAACCTTAACCTTAACCTTTAACTTAAAACTTAAACTTAAACTTAAACATAACCTACAACTTACACTTAAACTTAAACTCAAACATAAACCTAAACTTAACCTTATTGTTAACGTTAACCTTACCCTCACCCTTACCCTTAACCTTAACAATAATATTAACCTCAACTTTAACCTTAAACTTAACCATAACCTTAGATTTTACACCTTAAACCTAAACCTTAACCTTTAAACCATAAACCTTAATCTTCACATTCTCCTTAACCTCAACCTTAAATTTAAACTTAAAGCTTAAAAAATTACCTTAAAATTAACCTTAACCTTAAACCTTGAACCTCAAACCTTAACTTTTACCTTAACCTTAAACCTTGAACCTCAAACCTTAACCATTACCTTAACCTTAAACCTTAAACCTTAAACCTTAAACCTTAAACCTTAAATTTAACTTTCACCTTCACCTTCATCTTTACTTTTTAACCTTTGTCTTAACCTTAAAACTTAACTTTAACCTTAATTATAAAATTATCTTAACTTGAACCATGAACCTTAAAGCTTAAAGCTTAAACCTTAAACCTTAAACCTTAAACCTTAACCTTAACTTTAACTATAAACTTAACCTTAATATGTAACGTTAAACCTTAAACCTTAAATCTTAAACCTTAAATCTTAAAACTTAAACCTTAGATTTAAATATTAAACCTTAGACTTAAATCTTAAACCTTAACCTTAAACAATAACTATAACCTTCACCTTCACCTTCATTTTAACTTTTATAACCACTATATTAACCTTAAAGTTAAAACATAACCTTAACCTGAATGTTAAAACTTAACTTTTACCTTGAACCTTAAACCTTAAACCTAAACCTTAAGCTTAACTTTAACCATAACCTTAACCTTAACATTTAACTTTAAACATTACCTTAAATTTTACCTTTAACCTTAACCTTAACTTTTATCTTAACCTTAACCAAATGAATATTTATAGCGTTATTATTCGACCTTAAAACTTATATCTTATTGAACCTTTACCTTGAACCTTAAAATTTACATCTTAAAACTTAACTCTAACCATAACCTTAACCTTGACCTAAACCATAACCTTAAACCTTAACCTTAATCTTAACCATAACCTTATTCTTAACTTAACCTTAATCTTAACCTTGACTTTCACCCACTAAACATGGGTTCGATTCCCGTCAATGGAACAAAAAATTTCTTGAGTGTCTTCAGACACAGGTTTTACCTAGTCTATATAATAAAGTAGAATGAAACCTAACTCTCCCTATTTATCCTTAAATTTCTCCATTCATCTCATAATTCCCCCATTTATCTCATAATCCCCCCATTCATCTCATAATTTCCCTATTTTTCTCATTTTTTATTTATTATATACAAATACGCATGGAAATATCAAATAATATATAATCCTTTTAACCTTCATATAAATAAAACTATAAAAATTTGAATTAACTTTCATATAAATAAAATTTATTCCTTTTTATAAATTTTTTTAAAGTACTAAAAAATTTAAGATTTTTTTCAAAATTTATTATAAAAAAAGTTCAACTAGATATAATATAAAATTAAAAAAAATCACTTTACATTACAATATTTAAATAATTTTTTATTTCTTTGTCTATATAATAAAGCAGGATACACATAACTTTCCTTATTGACACTCAAATTTCCCCCATTCGTCTCATAATTTCCCATTCGTCTTATAATTTCCCCATTCGTCTCATAATTTCCCTATTTTTCTCATTTTTTTATTATATACACATACGCATGAAAATATTAAATAATATATTTTTTTTGGTCGGTATTAAATAATATATTATCATTTTGACCTTCATATAAATAAAATTATAAAAATTCAAATTAACTTTCATATAAATAAAATTTATTCATTTATATAAAAATTTATAAAGTACTTAAAAATTTAATATTTTTTCAAAATTTATTATAAAAAAAGTTCAACTAGATATAATATAAAATTAAAAAAAAATCACTTTACATTACGATATTTAAATAATTTTTTATTTCTTTTATTTTCTTTGTCAAAACATGTATAATTTTGAAAGAAATCATTTCAAGACAAGATATATTGATACATCCAATAAATATTATAGAATATTAGAATGTCAAGATGAAATTCATAGGATAATAAATATATATGTTTATCATATACAAATTTAAAATTAATAAACACTTAAAGGATAACTAATAAATAATCTGATAATTGACCATTAACATTTATTATTCATTATATATCTATATCTATATAATAAAATACTTTTTTAAACGGGTTGGACCCTCTACAAAAAAGACGAGCATGATCGTCTTTTGTCCCTTAATTAATTTCTTCACATTAATTGCATTAATTTTTTTCTAATAAAAACTTAATTGTCCCTTATCCCACTCCATTAGACATCTAAAAGTTCTGTATTTGATCCACTCTGACCGCAAACCTCTAATCTTAACCCAAACTCTTAACCGTAATCTAAACCTTAACTTTAACCTTAACCTCAAACTCAACCTCAACCTCAGCCTCCACCTTTGAATTAAACTTAATATCAACCTCTAACTTAAATTTAACCTTAACTTTAACCTTAACCTCAACCTCAACCTCAACCTCAACCTTTGAATTAAACTTAACATCAACCTCTAACTTAAATTTAACCTTAACATTAACCTTAAACTCGACCTTAACCTTCTCCTTAACCTTAGCCCTGGCCCTAGCCCTCGACCTAGCTTAGCATTAGCGTTAGCCTTAGTCTTAGTCTTAGCCTTGGCCTTACCCTTAGACTTAGCCTTAGTCTTAGTCATAGCCTTAGCGTTAGCCTTAGCCTTAGCCTTAACCTTAGCCTTAGCCTTTGCATTAAACTTATCCCTAACTTTAGTCGTAGCCTTAGTCTTAGCCTTAGCCTTAACCATAACCATAAAATTAACATTAACCTTAAGCTTAACCCTTAACCCCTTAACCTTAACCTCAACATCAACTTTTTAACTAATAACCTTAACCATATCCTTAACCCTAACCTAACATTAACCTTAACCTTTAACTTAAAACTTAAAACTTAAACTTAAACATAAACTTCAACTTACACTTAAACTTAAACTCAAACATAAACCTAAACTTAACCTTATTGTTAACGTTAACCTTACCCTCACCCTTACCCTTAACCTTTATCGATGGTTTTTGTCCGTTTTCTATGCTGAACAACTAGTATAGCATGTGGCCAGTTATATTGACTGTTTACAACTTGCCACCGTGGGTATGCATAATGGAAACCACATTTTAGCTTTGTTTGTTGATTCCGGGTCCCCGCTCACTTGGAAAGAACATTGATGTCTTTCTCCGCCCTGTTATAGATGAGTTAGACATGTTGTGGGAAACTGGGATCTTTACGTATGATTCCCATACGAAGCAAGAATTTACTATGAAGGTTTGTTTGTTGTCCACGACCAATGATTACCCCGCTCGGTCATACACTTCAGAATGGTCGAGTCAAGGTTACATGGCTTGCCTAGAATGTATGCATTCTACTCCGTCATTGAGGGTGAAGAAAGGGGTGGTTTATTTCTATCATAGACGTTGGTTACCTATCAGGCGTCGATTTAGAAAAGACAGATTTTTGTACCCGGCTGCCGATCATAGGGGCCCACCGAGGAAACATACTCCGGTCGATATTCAGACACAGTTGGATGGGTTGCCTATTGTTTTTCCCGATAAACACAAGGATTTTGGGGGCAAGGCGACGAAGAAAACAGGTCCTCGCGAGTCCAACTAGAAGAAAAAGAGTATTTTTATCGTTTACTTTATTGGTCGGAAAATTTGTTAAAACATAACATCGATGTAATGCATTGCGAGAAGAATGTGTGCAATAGTTTGCTTGGTACAGTTATAGGACTTGATGGGAAAATGAACAACGATAACGCGAAGGCGTGAATGGATCTTCAGGATATGAAAATCAGGAAAGAGTTGTGGTTCACATTAAGAGGAGGTAACGCGATATTAAAGCGAGGAAAGTATACGTTGTCAGCGGGGAAGCGGAAAATTTTATTGAGTGGTTACAGGCGCAATGGTTTCCCAATGGTTTCGCGTCTAGTATGAGGAATAATGTTCAAGTTGATACGGGAAAGATTATTGGAATGAAATCGCATGATTGTCACGTTATGATGCAGAATCTTTTTGTTTGTTGTCTCCCCGGTCTTATAGATGATAAAACTGTTAGCGATGCGATTATTGGGTTAGCTAACGTGTTTAGAGTTGTTTGTAACAAGAATCTAAGTAGGAAAGAGTTGGAAGCCGGTAAGGCGGGAGTGGTTTAACTGATGTTAAAACTAGAAATGATCTTACCTCCCGCATTTTTTAATATAATGATCCACTTGGTGATACACTTATATGATGAAGCATTACTAGGGGCCCGGTTCAAATGCGGTGGATGTACCCATTTGAAAGGTATTTGAAAAAGTTGAAAGACTATATTTGAAACCCGGCTAGGCCAAACTATTCAATAGCCTTAGGTTACGTGGAGGAAGAGACATTGACCTTCATATCACAGTATCTTAGTGAAGAAAAAAAAGTTTAGCAATCCAGGTAGATACAACGAACCACTGCCAGAACCAAAAGAGCTATCCGTTTTCAAGTCTCAGTGTACTCCAGTTGGCAAGAAAGAGTCCGGTCCTTTACCACATAAGGATAAGGAGCACATCACTTGGTATATTTTGAATAATTGCGACAAACCCGAACCATACATGACGTAAGTAACATTTACTTATTTACATTAATTTATTTATATTTATTTACATTAATTTATTTATATTTATATTTATATTTATTTACATTAATTTATTTATATTTATATTTATATTTATGTCTATTTAAATTAATTAATTTATATTTATTTACATTAATTTATTTACGTATTTAGTGAACCCAAATCCACGCTTTCGGGCACGAGTAGAGTAATAAAGAATATGCACTGTCAAATTTTTAAGGGATGGTTTTTGGAAAAGGTATATAACTTTAGACATTGGTTTAAATATTATTTATTTATTTTCGAATTTTAAAGAATTATTTTTGTATGATAGATTCATGGAATGCAATCCCGTGGTGATGCATTAGCTACCCCTGAGATGGTGTCCTTGGCAAACATGTCTTATGGTGCGGTGCATAAATACGATTCATTTGTTTTGATCGGTGTCAAGTGGGTAACTAAAGATAAAGGAGAAAAAAGAGTGACGCAGGATTACGGAGTTTGTACCATGTACGATGGGTCACCTTATTACAGTGAATTAGTAAAAATCTTGGAGGTTATGTTCACTGGAGGTTGCTCGGTTGTGTTATTCGTTTGTAGGTGGTACAAAATGGGGCGACGAATCATATACTTTAGGATCGTAGACCAAGAAGGTGTTTTACATTGACAAGATTAAGCCAAAGAAAACAATGAAAGATTGGAAAGCCATTTGGGAAATAAAAGATCGTCACGGATGGAGTCTCGAGTTATGGGGTTCAGAATCACTACTTACTGAAAATGAGAGCATCAGGATACCTTTGGTAACACTGGAGGGTTTCCGATCTGGTGAAATTGACAACTACCGAGGAGATCGAGATTGACCCATCTCATTTTCGTACTGATTTGGTTATTGATGAAAACGATGAAATTGATGAAGACACGTGGGTAGATTATGGAGATGAAGAACCTATCCAGGTTGATAGCGATGATAAACCTATAGATAATAGCGGATATGAAATCGACTAGCGAAAAAATTTATTTGTTTATTTTTCTTTAATTTATTTGAATGTTTTTTGGATTCGGGATTTGACTCTACATTTTACTCTAATATTGATTAAATACCCCCAAACAAGTAAATTTGACTTTAATAGTTGACTAAATACCCCAAACAACTACATTTGACTCTTAAATTTGCCTAAGTACCCCCAAACAACTACATTTTACTATATAGTTGACTAAATACCCCCAAACAACTACATTTGACTCTAATAGATGACTAAATACCCCCAAACAACTACATTTGACTCTAATAATTGGATAAATACCCCAAACAACTACATTTGACTCTAATAGTTGACTAAATACCCCTAAAACTATATTTGACTCTAATAGTTGACCAAATACCCCCAAACAACTACATTTGACTCTTAGAGTTGACCAAATACCCCAAATAACTACATTTGACTCTAATAGTTGACTAAATACCTCAAACAACTATATTTGACTCTAATAGTTGACTCAATACCCCAAACAACTAAATTTGACTCTAATAGTTGACTAAATACCCCTAACAACTACATCTGACTCTAATAGTTGACCAAATACCCCAAAAAAACTACATTTGACTCTAATAGTTGACTAAATACCCCTATCAACTACATTTGACTTTAACAGTTGACTAAATACCCCAAACAACTACATTTGACTCTAATAGTTGACTTAATACCCTAACAACTACATTTGACTTTAATAGTTAACCAAATACCTCAAACAACTACATTTGACTCTAATAGTTGACTAAATACCCCAAACAACTAAGTTTGACTCTAATAGTTGACTAAATACCCCAAACAACTACATTTGACTCTAACAGTTGACCAAATACCCCAAACAACTACATTTGACTCTTAGAGTTGACCAAATACACCAAACAACTACATTTGACTCTAATAGTTTACTAGATACCCCAAACAACTAAATTTGACTCTAATAGTTGACTAAATACCCAAAATAACTACATTTGACTCTAATAGATGACTAAATACAACTAACAACTACATTTGACTCTAATAGTTGACCAAATACCCAATACAACTACATTTGACTCTTAGAGTTGACCAAATACCCAAAAAACTACATTTGACTCTAATAGTTGACTAAATACCCCAAACAACTACATTTGACTCTAATAGTTCACTAAATACCCCCAAACAACTACATTTGACTCTGATAGTTGATCAAATACCCCTAACAACTACTTTTGACTCTTAGAGTTGACTAAATACCTCAAACAACTACATTTGACTGTAATAGGTTACTAAATCCCCCCAAACAACTACATTTGACTCTAATAGTTGACTAAATATCCCAAATAACTACATTTGACTCTTAGAGTTGACTAAATACCCCAAATCACTACATTTGACTCTTAGAGTTGACCAAATACCCCCAAACAACCACATTTGACTCTAATAGTTGACTAAATACCCCTAACAACTACATTTGACTCTAATACTTGACCAAATACCCCCAAACAACTACAATTTTTTTTTAGGATTAAACTTACCATTTTATATCCACAAAATGACAAGTACAAATCAAACCCCTACTTGTTTTTGACTAAAAAATAAGCATGTCTAGGAAAACAAACCCTATACAACATTTACTAGAAAATAAACCTATCAACTTGCAAACAACCTATACAACCATTGCTATAAAATAAATCAAAGTAAAGTAAAACCCTATACAACCATTGCTAGGAAACCCTATACAACAATTGCTAAAGTCTTATACTAGGTCCAAGCTCCAAGCTATCCTCCTTGATCTTCTTGCTCTCCTCACTTGAGTACTCCATGTAGCTTCCATCTTGCCACCAATCTCATATTCTCAACACTCCTCTTAAATAACTTTCTATTCCAAAGTGTATATTGAACATCTTTCACAACTATTTTCACAATATCCTCATATTTGGGATATATCTTCTTAAACTCTTGTTTATTCCTCACATCCCAAATACAATAAAGAAAACTAAGGAAAGAAATATTTGATATAGTATCTTTTAAGGTGTTACCATTGAATTTAAGCATAAAATCAAGCCTTTCTTCCCAAGTACCACCCGAGTTGTGCCAATTGTGAAGAGCACAAATCTCCTTCCAAGCCAAAGTTGTGAGTTTGCACTTCACAAATAAATGATCCCGAGATTCATGATCTTCAAAGCAAAGGTTGCTCATCTTGTCCACTTCCATACCCCACTTGCTAAGCCTATCCTTTGTGCTTAACCTATCCTTACAAATTAACCAAGCACAAAACTTGTGCTTTGGCATACTCCATTTATGCCACACCACACTATAACAACTACATTTGACTCTTAGAGTTGACTAAATAGCCCAAACAACTACATTTGACGCTAATAGTTGACTAAATACTCATAACAACTACATTTGACTCTAATAGTTGACTAAATACCCTTAACAACTATATTTGACTCTTAGAGTTGACCAAATACCCTCCAAACAAACACATTTGACTCTTAGAGTTGACCAAATACCCTGAAGCACTACATTTGACTCTTAGAGTTGACCAAATACCCAAATCACTACATTTGACTCTTAGAGTTGACCAAATATACCAGACAACTACATCTGACTCTAATAGGAAGGTGACAATAGTTAATATTAATATTTGAATAAAAAAGAAAAAAAGAAAAAATGTATTAAGGAAAAAAAAATTACAGACGAGTTCTTCGTTTGTAGATCGTCGCTAAGTATATTAGCGATGATCTTCAACGTGTAGAATTTAATTAAATAAGATATGAATTAAAAATAAATAAATCGAAAAAAAAATACCGACGAGTTCTTCATATGAAGACCGTCGCTACGTCAATTAGCGATGACCTTCATATGTAGAACTCATCGGTAAAATTTCACCAAAATTCGATTGGCCAGTTTGGGCGGTCAACTTTCCCGCTCTTACCATTTACCGACGAAATCCAAAATTGCTGACGATACGTGTCGTCGTTAGGGGAGGCCAAGCAATAGTCGTACATACGGATTTTGACGCGTGTAATTATTTTACCGACGAAATGCGAGTCGTCAGTAAATAACTATTCTATAAAACCCTAAACCGAGCTCATTTCTGCAAAATCGAATCAGAATTTCTCAAAAAAATTCCCAAAATCCTCCTTTCTGAAGCACTTCCGAGGCTTAACATCATTTCAAGCAATAATGTAAGTGAAATCCATCCAAAAACAACTTCAAATTATTTATTTTTTTGTTTTTATTTTCAAATTCTAATAAATTTTTTTTGTGGTTTTTGATTCCTACTAATTGGCATGTATTCTCTGCTGCAATCTTCACCATTCCCACGTAAAATGTCTGAATTTTCGGTTTTAAATTCCTCTTTACTTTTTTTAAAGCAAAATTTGTGGTTTGTAATTAATTTGTTAGGATTTCCGAATTTATGTGATGTTATTTTAAGTTGATTAGTAGTTTCGTTGGGTTAAATACATTTTAATTATGGAATTTTTGGAAAATTAGAGTTAACAAATTATTTAGGGTTAATTTGTAATTGTTAAAAAAATAAAAGGACTAAATTGCAATTTTTAAAATAATTAAAAAGATTACAAGGACTAATATATAATTTTAATTAATTTCAAGTTTTGAATATTTAAAATAATTTAGAATTATTTAGGGTTAATTTGTAATTTTTAAAAAATTAAAGGACTAAATTGCAATTTTTAAAATAATTAAAAAAATTACAAGGACTAATATATAATTTTGATTAAATTCATGTTATGAATATTTTAAAAAAAATTAGAATTATTTAGGGTTAATTTGTAATGTTTTAAAAACTAAAAGGGCTAAATTTCAATTTTAAAAAAATATATAAAAAAAAATTACAAGGACTTATATGTAATTTTGACTAAATTCATATTTGAATATTTAAAAAAATTAAATTATTTAGGGTTAATTTCTAAATTTTTACAAAATAAAGGGACCAAATTGCAATTTAAAAAAATAATTAAAAAAATTACAAGGGCTAATATGTAATTTTGATTAATTTCATGTTTTGAATATTTTTAAAAAAAATTAGAATTATTTAGGGTTATTTTTTTAAACTAAAAGGACTTAATTTCAATTTAAAAAAATATAGGGGTTGATATGTAATAATTTATTATTATTTGTACTAATTTATTATTTTTTGTACATTTAATATCCAGAAATTTATTTACTTTGATCCAATGTTGTAATAATTAATTATTTGATTGTAATAATATAAATTTATTTATTCATTCATAGTGTAATAATTTATTTATTTATTCATATTGTAATAATTTATTTTTTATTCATAAAGAATGTAATATTTGTCTGTATTTATTTCTTTAAATTATAGATGACAGATGTAATAAGTCGTAACCATGACGAAGATGAGAACTTCCAAGATCCTCTGAGGGATCCGAACCGTCCATTAACAGACTGTGCCCAACCATTGGGTAATCTAAAATAATCAAACACGCTCAATTAATACAAGTTAATAATTATTTAATATTATTCAATTTAACAGCTTCACTTAAAAGGCGCCCCACTTCCTTAAAGTCGGCCCAAGAAGCAAAAGAGAAAGTAGGCTGGCCCGTACCCATTCAGTTTTCTATCCTTAACAATACTTGAAATTTTGTGGGAGAGTACGGGAAGGAAGTGGCCCAGGTGGTGGGGGTCGTAATTCGGGAAACGGTGCCTTTGTGCTACAAAATCTGGAAAGATGTCCCTGATTATTATAAAGGGACTATTCTAGTTCGACTTCAGGATTTTTTCGATCTAGAGGATTGGAGGCGGCGAATGGACTGGGATGAGATTAGGAAGATATTGACCACAATTCAATCTACGAGCTATAGGCGATGGAAGGGGAATCTTAAGCACGACTATTACAACACGAATACAACACCCCCGGATTTTCTTCTAGAGTTTTGGGGAAAATCCAAAGAGATGTGGGCTGACGAGGATGTTCAGGTACAAAAGTTTAAGTTTATGGTAACTAAAATAATATTTTATTTGTCTTTATCTATTTATTTTTTTGAATATAATTGTAACAAAGCCAAGCGAAAATAATACAATCGGCAGTTGCAGTCAAAGACGAGCAAGACAAGATGTAGGAACTTATCCCAGACACGGGAGGTCATTATAGAGGTATAATTTCTTATAACAAAAATATAATTCTCTAATTATTTAATTTATTATTTAATATATTATTATTTGTTATTGTATACTGTATAAGGGAAGCTGGAGACACAAACTAAGGTGTCGTTGACTTTTTTTCGTCGAGCAAACTCAGGAGGAGATGGAAAATCCACCGTTAGGTGGCTACTTCGAGCACATTTCTTATGATGCGACTACAGATACCTGGCGGAACGAAAATTATAAAGAAGCTAGCGTACGTATTTAATTTTAATTTTTATTGCTTTAAATTAATTAATTTATTTTTACTTTATTTTTTTATTATTTTAATCAATTTTTAAATTTAAATCTAATTACAAGGAGTTTATCGGGAGAAGGTAAAATAGAAGGTTATCGAGGCCGGATCCGTGGCTACTAATGTTCCAGTGCAGGAACAAAATGATCACATGAAGGAGATTTTAATGGAGGTAATTGCCCCACCAAAGACAAAATATTAGATACCTGCCATTGGTCCCATCTGGAAGAAAGCCCAGACTACTTCACCGCCGGACCCTTCGGTTAGGCAAAACGAGCAGCTACTCCAGACGATGCTAGCGGTTATGAACGAGTTTCACGCAGCTCAAGGCCTTGAAGCTATACCGGATCCAGCCACCTGATCTATACCCTCCACAGCTACTCCGAGTCATCCAAGTCAGCCGAGCATGGTGGACACGCTTCTCAAAGCGTTGAATAGTATGAGAGCTGACCAAGGTCTTCACCCGATTACCGCCCCCGAGGCCCCACCGACTGAAGAGAGTAGATGAAGATGAAGAAGAATGATTGAAGAATTCGTGAGTGTTTGTGATGTATTGGAGTTGGTTTGATTTTATTTTGGTTTATTTTAACTTTTATTAATCGGATGTAAGACTTTAATTTGACTTTTATTTGTCTATGTTTGACTTAATTTTAATATTAATTGGTATTTTCTATAAATTTGTTGCATTTATTTATTTATGAATTATATTTGCATTATATTTAAAAAAAATTAGAAATAAACAAATTGAATTTAAAATATAATAAAAAATAAATTAAAAAATATTATTAAAAAAATGTCGTCGGTAATATAATCTACGAAAAAAAAGAAATATAAATCAATAATTCGGGAATAAAAAAAGATTTATTATATACTTAGTAACGGATATATCGTCGCTAAGTATCGTCGCTAACTTTATACAATAAAAAAAGTAAAAATAAATCAATAGTTTGGAGAAAAAAAAGATTTATTAAATTATTAGCGACGACATATGCCGTCGCTAAGAGTATAACTTAGCGACGAAATGTTTTTACGCTAAGTTTCTCTGAAATTCGGGGCGAGATTAATACTTTTCGTCGCTAACACACTAACTTATCGACGAATCTCTATGGACGACCTACTACCTACGAAATTTCGTCGGTAAGTACTAATACTGACGAAATCGCGGTATTAAGTGACGACGCGTGTTGCCCCTCAACATGCAGTATGTTGTAGTGAGGCTCTCAAAGCATTTACTTTCATTTTTTCTTACAGATTTATTTACTTATTGCCTATTATATTCTGTCAAAATTAGAGGTTCCCCATCTTCCACTATTGCACATCTTACTAACATTTACAAGAAAAATGGTTGGCAGAGGATCATGGTCCGATCTCCCCCAAGAAATCCTTAAACAGATTATTCAAGCCTTAGACACTGATATCTATGTTCTCTGCTTTCAAGCAGTTTGCTCTTTATGGCGCAAATCAAGAGTTGTTTTGCGGAAACCTCCGATAATATCTATTCCCTTGGAACTGCGTTACCTTTTTGAAAATTCTCGTATTGTTGATCGCAATGCCTACACACTTCTCACTCAAAGCACTGTATATCTCATCCAGCCACCACTGAAAACTGAGACACAACAAGTACAAGGCTGGTTAGTTAAAGTTCAAAAATATGAAGAAGGTAATTTATTTATCAAGAGTCTGGTGTCGCAGAGAATCAAGAATGTTAATCCATTGTCTAAGGTATTAAACATGTTGCATTTTCGTTTAACTGAAATTTGCAAAGCATACACTCTTAAACATAGTGATTTTCGAAATCATAATCCCAGATTTTATTCTAATGAATTTACGGATATGCAAATGATGATTATGTGGATTGTGGTACTTCAAATTTAGAGATGGAAAATGGATAGATTGTTAGATTGTCTAGAATTTGTTGATGTCATTCACTACAACCAAACGTTCTATGTTGTTGATCAATTCGGAGAAACACTAGGTTTTTAATCTGACACGATTTATTTTGTCTCTGATGGAGTCAGTTGGGCATGATGTATGAACTTGGAGTCAATGTGTATGATGTATGAGATGCAAAAGCAAAATTTTATATCTCTAATTGTGGGGTTCTAAAAGTAACACTTAACCTTTTTGCTTATTGATGCAATAATAATATTAAATTGTTTGTGCGTTGTGAAATGCCGATAGCTGTACAGTATAAAAATTATGTACAAACTACTAGTTGTTTAGCTAGCAATTCAAGGAGGTTTATCATATATTAGCATGTCACGATTGTGCATACATTTGGATTGTATAGATAATGAAAATTGTTAAGGATTTAGACAATTTATTTAATGGATTTGGTTAATTCAAAACCTAAAAGAGGCGATTTCTTTAAATAAATAAATAAAAGGCCGTATAAAAAAGTCAAAATCCTTTTCACTATTAGCTCATTTATGATAGATTTATTACATATTAATGAGTGTTGCCTTTTTTCCACCTTTTTTAATCTCTTCCGTTTAACAATTCTTCTGCTTACTCCTCCTTCGAGAAAAAGAAAAAATACAGTACATTGTTCCTGCCATTCTTCCGGTGCCAATTCTTTTGAGTCACTACAATGGAAGGCTTTAGTGGCATATCAATTCTGTTCCGGATTAATATGGTTCTAAATGTTGATTAAAGTATTTCCAGTAATTGAAATCGGTTGTACAACTCTTCTTTTTCTTCTCATAATTCCAACTTTCACACTACTATTGAGATTGTAATTTATCTATTAGAGAAAAAACTATTGTTGGGAGAGAGTGAAGAACTTGCAGCGTGAGGAGAGAATTTGGTTTGTAGGAGATGATTGTTTCGTCTCGGTTTCTGCCAAAGATTTTGGGCTACTGTATAAAAGGAATTGCATTATTATAATAAATTTATATAGAAGATTATCAAATACTTTAGAAAGGAATGAAATTAAGGTGGCAAAAGGATCTTACAAAATTTGAACAGACTTCGTCTTTTATCCAATCTTTATGTGCATATATATTTTGTTGTTATTTTTTAAATTTTGATTGCTATATTGAATAATTATGCTATTCTTGTAGTGTTTATTTTATCGACTTTATTTTTAAGGTGAAATTGAAATGTAGTTCCAGATATGGTAGTTCTAAATTAATAATATTTTTGGTGCTTCATTAAAACAAACCTTATTTATATAAAAAATATCCCAAAAAAGACTTTGTTCAAGAGTGGAAAGTTGAACAAAATTTTAAAATTTAAATGGGAGATCGCAACTATACTGTGTTTATGTATAAAGGTATAAGATTATTTTAAAATCTTGTCCAACTTTCAACTCTTTAAATCCTAAACTACCTTTTTATTTTGGAAGATAAACATCATTTGAATATATTTTTGCACCTATTACAAATGAGGTAATGCCTTTATACAAAAAACACAATATAATATTGTTTACCTTATAGAGGACCCCAGGGAGGATAAATTATTACATACATACTAGATACAACTTCTAAGAAAGGTAATTTTATGCTCCCTAGGGTCCTGTATGAGATAACCAATATTATGTTGTGTGTTTGTATTAAGTTATAAACTCATTTGTAATAGGTGAAAATATGAATTTGAAGGATGTTAGTCTCCCAAATCAAAAAGTTGGTCTACTATTTAAAGATTTTATCTTGACTAATAAAGTGCATCTTCAAAAGTTATCTTGGAAAATAAAAATATCAAGAGGCTATTTATGAGAGTCAATGAGAGTAATAGGTTTTTTAACGAGAGATGTATTCAAAATTTATTATATCGCATAGACATATAAAAGGATGGGTTCCATATAATCAAACCACACAAAGGTTGTTTGTACAAAATTTCAATCAGCTTTATTCTTACCTTAATGATGTCCCCAATGTATATACATTTTTGTTTTTTTGAAATGTGATGACCATTGTTCTTTTATATTCATCCAAATTCTATATATATCTTGATAAATGAACCTAATTAAAAAAATAATATAAATTGTTCAAATATATTTTTGTATGTAAGTAACTTAACATCTAAACAAGTTGAAGATGGATTTATATTTTGTTTTTAGTAAGTCATTTGCTACAAAAGTATATTACATCGATTTAGAAAATGTGTTTATGTATAGTATGTGTGTATTAACAATTCAAATATAGTATGATATCAATATGTATATTACATATGTAATTTTGTACAAATATTATGTATTTATTTTGAGAACTATAGAATGTATAGTTATTATATATGTGGGTGGAGAATATTAGAGGTTAATTTCTCTTAGTGGCTCTGATGTGCACAAATACAACAACATTGATCGTTTTAAACCACCGAATTTACAAATGACACTTTAATATCTATTGTATTCAACAATTTTTTGAAGAAACGCTAATCGAGCAGAGGAAGATTTCTTACGAAAAATAGGAAAACCAAAAAAAAAACTTAATTATATAAGAATTAAAATTCTGATTAAAAATAATTACACACACACACACACACACACACACACATATATATATATATATATAACACATATAATTTCCCCATATCATTTTTATAGCTAAAATAGAAATTCAAATTTAAACTTGTTAATGAAATTAAAATACATACATGAAAAAAGTTAAAAAAATAGTTTCATCTCCAGGTCAAATAAGATAAAAAAATCATCTATATGTATTTTTTATAAAAAATGATTTTTTTTACCTATATCGTGAGATATTGCGGGGCGTTGAAGACTATATTTGATATCTATGTAAATTGAGGAGCGATCTGATCGAGTGATTTAAAGGAGAGATGGAGGCATTGCTAGAGTTTAGGGAGAGATGTGTTTGACAGAGTTGAGAAAGAAAGATGCGGCAGTATGAAATTTGAGCTGGAAATTAGGTTTTATTATTATATAAGACTTATTTATGTTCTAGACATTTTATTTTTTTTAATAGCGAGCATCAATTTCACAACAATTATGAATATATATTTTACTATTATATTTAACTTATTTTCTTTTTTGTTTTTGTTATAGCATTGAGAACATTATGGAATTTATGTTAAGATATATATTATTGGTTTAATAAAATCTTAAACACAAATCCGATCATGTTCCTTTAGAGAATTGGAAAAGTCGTATATTAATATAGAGTATTAAGTAAGACCTTTCCTATTCCTATTGAAAAGTGGAAAGTACATTTTTGTGAAGAAATTGTCCCACATAGGAGCGGAGATAGAAATATTACTAGTTTAAAATAACTTACATATCTATTCCTATCAAAGAACTAAAGGCTATGAAAGAAAAAAGGAATAGGCAAAGCCCCACACACGCGCACCACCACCACCACTCGCCCGGCTCGGTGACAACGATAGCGACGTCGTGGGTGCGGGCGTGGGCTCATCAGGGAGTTGGGGAGTCAAAAAATGAAAAATGTAAAATGAAAAATGAAAAATGAAATAAGTTTTCTAAAGTAAATCAGGTGGAAGAAGACTAGTTCTTATAGTAGTTGGTGGCAAGTCAAAACCTTTCAGCCTTTCAGCTAAAAGACAAACATCCACTAATTACGCACCAGAAGGCAAGCATCCACCAATTTAGCACCAGTCAATTGTTACAGAAATTGGTCAACACGGGAATGAATCTAGTCAGGCTTGTGTCCAGGTTCATTGATGGAAATTAAAACGTGTTGCATATGCCTCAATAAAAAAAACAGTCAGCAATCAATTTGAGAGAATCGTGGGCATGAATTGTGACGTTTCTGAAAGGCTTGCTCCTTACCTAAACTCCTATAAATACCACTCCTCCCCACTTGTCTTAGCTACAAATACACAAATTCGAAAAGCAAAAATACTCTATCTTTTCTCTCTGAAAGACATAGTTGTAAAATTTGTTAGAGATAACCTACACGCTGGAATATCTTTTTAAAACCCTTTTTTCCGTGTATTGTTTTCCTTTTCGATTTCCGTGTAAATCTGTATTGTATTTCAATTTTCTGTAATAGTCAGTTTACCTTAATTGAAATTATTTTTCTGGGATTGCCTTTTCTCATTCTTTTGAAACCGGTAATTTAATTTTTTTCCCATCAATTTAAAAAGATATTCATTTATCATCGTTTGTTTTTCTCGAAATGGCTTTTCTTATCTCGGCCATTGCTTCATCATTGAACACAAAGTCCTTTCCCGACGTGAATAAGTTGGAGCCCCTTAATGGTTCCAAGTACAATATTGGGCACAAAAGAATGTGATCTTTCTTAAACAGTATGATCTTGACTTTTCTATAGTCGAGACTCCTCTACTTATAGTGGACAATGGAGCTCCTACTGAACAAGAACAGGCTAGACATTTCGCCCTCGAATCCAAGTTCAAAAGAGCTAATACCATGGCTTGGGGTAAGATGTTGAACATTGTATTGAATCCCATTTTTTATCTTCTTGTCAAAGAAAAATCGGGAAAGGTCATATGGAAAACTCTTGAGAAGAAGTATGGCACTGATGATTCCGGTAAAAAGAAATACGTCACTGGTAACTGATATAACTTTACCCTGACTGGTCAGAAACCTATGACTGAACAATTTCATGTGTATGAAAACCTATGCGCGGAGGTAATCTTCAAAGGCATAAAGATGTGCGAAGTTTTCCAAGCCAACATCTTGCTTCAGAATATTCCCCTTCATGGAGTGAACACCGTAACCACCTCAAACACAAAAATAAGGAAATGATCCTCCAAGAACTCATCAGCCACATGCAAGTCGAAGAAGCCAATCGACTCAAGGATAAGTCTCTTTCTTTCCCTCCTCTTTCCTCGAAGGCTAACCTTATCGAAAGTTCTTGGCATGGTAACAAGGACAGGTTCGAAGGTAATGGAAAACATCAAGCCACTAACAATTTCCAAACATGGGGGAACAAGAACCGCAACAACTCCAACAAACAAAATGAAAGTTTTAAAGCTTCTGGTAAGATTCAGAAATCTAAGGGTGCTTGTTATTGTTCTTGTAAACATAGACATAGAGATTTTTAATGTACTCTTAGAGTTATTCTTAATCCAAAACCTATTGCAAACCTAACTGAAACCAAAGAGATAATCGCCGCGGTAATGTTTGAGGTTTACTTGGTGGAAAACAAAAGAGAGTGGATCCTTGACACTGGGGCCTCACGACACTTTTGTGAAAATAAAGTCATGTTCAAAAAGTTCGAGGAGGCAACAAATGGTGAATGCGTATACTTGGGAGATTCATCCACTTCTACAGTACTAAAAAAAGGACAAATTATCCTCAAACTCACTTCTGGTAAGATCTTTGAGTTAAACGATGTTCACTTCGTCCCTCGCTACGTAGGAACTTGGCTTCCGGAGCTCTTTTTAATGAAGTGGGACTCAAACTAGTTTTCGAAGGGGGAAAATAATTATTACCAAAAATGATGTGTTTGTGGGAAAAAGGTATTTACATAATGGTTTGTTTGTTTTTAAATATTGTATTCCATGACTAGTACCAAAGTGATGAGTTTGTGGGGAAAGGGTTTTTTCAAATATGGGTTTGTGTGGTTGAACCTTATAACCTCTAATAAGGACAATTTGTAATTTTGTTTAGCTATTTGAATGTTTAGATGCGTGGAATGGTAGAGTAGGATATATTTCTTTTCTCTCCCGTCAAAAGGCTAAACTACTAGAATTAGTACATTCGGGCCTAAATGTTTTTTAAATCCCGCTAGTAAATGAGAAAACCCATACTATATAACCTTCACATGTGACTATTCTTGGTTTATGAGAGTATATCTCCTAATACTAGAAGTGAAACGAAACATGTGTTTATAAAATATAAGTCCAAGGTTGAAAACCAACTATTTTGCTAAATCAAAAGACTTTGGGCACAAATGTTGTTATGCATTCCTTGTAATAGCTCTGTGACATTAATGGAATTATCGACGAACTTAGTGCCTTACACACCCCTACGTAATGACATAGCTAAAGGCTATGATAATCAGTTCCAGCCATAACTCAAATGTGGTGGTGCTTAGCAAAGGTTGCCCGATTTCTAAGTACGGACACGTTGGGCCAAATAGAATAGACTCAATAGTCATGGGATATGACACGAATGTATAAATCGTCTTAATGAATTCATAGCCACTCGTGGTGGTCCTATTGAGAAGGACTTGATGAATTAACTCATAAGGCATATCAAATAATACGAGGATGAGTGTTCAACTCACAATGAATTCATAGCAATTATGCGATGGTCCTTTTTGAGAAGGACTTGATGAATTCACGGTCAAAAGTGAGACAACACATTAATGATAGAAGTTAAGGAGACGTCCTTAACAATCTCATATGAATTAATACACAAAGCTCATGGCTCGCAAGGGGTGGTCCTTAGAGAAGGACTTGATGAACTAACTGAAGGGTGATATTCAAGGGAACCATAACTTTCAGTAGGGTAGAGTATGTGTTGTAAGGGTCTCGATAAAAACCGTTAAGATCAAGAGTAAGTTCACTAAAACGGAATTCGGTGGTTGTCTTACTTCAGTACGTGTCAATTCAAATCGAAAGATATTGGCACTTAAGTACAATTCACCCAAATACAGGTAGATATAGAAACCTGATCACCTTCTCTCCAAAAGACCCTGAGTTGGGGATTGTTGGAATTTATGTTAAGATATATATTATTGGTTTAATAATAATCTTAAATACAAATCCAATCATGTTCCTTTAGAGAATTGAAAAAGGCTTAGATTAATATAGGGTATTAACTAAGACCTTTCATATTCCTTTTGAAAAGTAGAAAGGACATTTTTTGTGAAGAAATTGTCCCACATAGGAGCGTAGATAGAAATATTACTAATTTAAAATAGCTTACCTATCTATTCCTATTAAAGAACTAAAGGCTATGAAAGCCAAAAAGGAATAAGCAAAGCCCCACATGCGCACACCACCAGCACCACCACTCGCCTGACGACAGCGTGGGCCATGGGCTCGTGGGGGAATTCGGGGAGTTTGGGGAGTCAAAAAATGAAAAATGAAATAAGTTTTATGTAGTAAATCCGGTGGAAGAAGAATAGTTCTTATAGTATTCGGTGACAAGTCAAAACCTTTCAGCCTTTCAGCTAGAAGGCAAACGTCCACTAATTACGTACCAGAAGACAAGCGTTCACCAATTACGTACCAGTCATCTGTTACAGAAATTGGTCAACACGGGAATGAATCTAGTTAGGCTTGTGTCTAGGTTCATTGCTGGAAATTAAAACGTGTTGCATATGCCTCAATAAAAAAAACCGTCAACAATCAATTTGAGGGAATCATGGGCATTGACTGTGACGTTTCAGAAAGGGTTGCTCCTCACCTAAACTCATATTAATACCACTCCACCCCACTTGTCTTAGGTATAATTACACAAATCCGAAAAGAAAAAACACTCTCTACTTTTCTCTCTGGAAAACATAGTTGTAGAATTTGTTAGAGATAAACGGCACCGTGCCGGAATATCTTTTTAATACCCTTGTTTCCGTGTATTGTTTTCCTTTTCGATTTTCGTGTAAGTTCGTATTGTATTTCAATTTTCTGTAATAGTTAGTTTACTTCAATTGAAATTAATTTTTCTGGGATTGCCTTTCCTCTTTCTTTTGAAACCGATGATTTAATGTTTTCCCAACAAATATAACATGATCAATTGGATCGTAATTTATGGACTAACAAAATGTATCATTATTTCATTTTTATATAGCTAATAGGGTAGATGTCATTACATGTTATCAATTAACTACAGTGGAACTGAGTTAATGTCGAATTAAAATTCTTGCATTCTTCTCCTCACTACCATTAAAACGAAAATGTTTGAAAACTTGATTTAGCCAAATCAACTAGGCATGCACAAGATACCTAATGTATAAAATAAAACAATATTGTCACTCCTAAAAAATGTGATCGCACAATCTAACTAGCATTAATAGACAAAATATATAATTGGGATAACCTATATTATACTGTATTATAATGATTCGTTATTAGCTGACATTATTAAAATAAAATAAATAAACAATTATAGATTTCTAAGCTTTCCCTACAACCTTTTCTTGAGTCTCTTAAGTTTCTACCCAAACCTCTGAAATATTTCAACCAATTTGGAAAGATGTAGGAAAAAAGTTGTGCTACCATTTACTCGGTAAGAAAATAAATAAGGCCTATATGAAAATCATAACTTCTCAAGGATTACTTATATTTAACGTGTTGTCATTGAAAATATATATATGAAAATTTTAGCAGAACATAATGTTTTCTTAAGTGTATACACGGGGTTTACCTAGTAAAATTACAGACTATAAAATGTGATAGAACTAATGGCTGAAAAATATAGAGAGAAATAGGATATATTTAGGGTTGTCATTATCTATTTTAAGTAGATATAAAGGATGATAAATATTGAGAAATATATGTGACACTTTGAGTCCACACTAGGCAACCCATGCTATCAGTGAGAAATTGCAATAGAAATGAAATATATATATATATATATATATATATAACCATGTAAAAATAATATGATTGTCTCCCTATGACTCCCACAACAAACTTAGTCTTCGTATATCACATGTTATACCTTGGGTGTATGATGATCCTACAACCCCTTGTCTATGAAACTCTCCGTCCATGCAACAAGTAAAATATACATAAGGGATGTATGTCCATACCGGCAAGAGTAGTGATGCCTGACTGACTGAACACTTATCAAGCCAAAATGATCAAAGCATAAGATTTGTACATATAATTTGTGGCATTTATATTAACAAAATTCAATCTATATTTGAGGTAGTGACTATCTAGAGCACTCCCTTTTCAGTAACAACGTAATGAATATAAAATATCAGTTACTAATCAATTAACATGCGTCGAAGTAGACCACACTATCCCAATTCATGAGGGTTTTATACAATTTGAATTTATATTACCTTGGCAAATATTAAATTATCATTCCGACCCAGTTTCTAATATTTATCGTATATGTTTAAATTATAATATTTATCGTAACATGACAAATTATAATATTTATCGTAAAGGGTCGAATTCTAAATTTTATTGCAAAGGGCCAAATTCTAGTATTTATCGTAACGAGCCAGATATGAATTTATATAGTAATGTGTCATATACTCATATATATTGTAAAGGGTCAGATTTTAATATTTATCTGTGAAGGGTCAAATTTTAATACATCGTAAAGGTTCAGATACTTAATAGTAATTGTAAAGGTTATCTTCTAATAGTTATAGATAATGTTTGGTTTGTAATAGTTATCGTATGGGCTTATTCTAATTTTAAGCGTAAATGGTCATATTCTAACATTTATCGTGAAGGGCCGGATTCTAGTTTTTTCGTAAAGGAGATTCTAATATTTATCATAAAGAGCAATATTTTAATATGTATCTTAAAGGGTCAGATTCTAATAATAATCATAAACGGTTAAATTGTAATACTTATCTTAAAGTGTTAGATTTGAATATTTACGGAATATAATCTGTCTATCAAATGTAAAATAGAAATTAATAATCAATATATTATATTATAATTTATTTCATCACCTAAATACGTGGTACAAATGATGGTTTCACCTTTTGATCATTTGTTGTTCCTACATATATTTTAACTTATAATACATATATACATATATATATATATATGTATGTATCTATGTGTGTGTTTATTCGTATGTAGGATTTTTATGTATATAATTTGTTTTGTTTTCATGGAGTATTTGTATCGATGTGAAAAGAATAGATATATTTTGAAGCCTCGTAATAGAACAAGAGTATATTGAGGTCACATGTTATTTCAAAATTTATACTCCTAAAGACAGTGGTTTCTACTTCCTTTTTTACAAAAAAAAATTGATTGTACTTCCTTTTCTTTGTCATTAGGTAACTTAGTATAACTTTCCAAACGATAATGACCTTTTTTATGAATTCTAAATCACACTACGTTTGATTTTCAAAATGTTGACCTTGTCAATTGTCTTTTATGAAAAAATTATCATTATTGACTTTGAAATACGTGCTTCAATATCTATTTCCCTAAGCTCTCCGTCCACCACCTCTACATCTACCTCTTTCTCTATATTTTGGGTAATAATTAGAGGTAGAAGCCTTCAAATATTTCTTATTTGAAGTTTAACTTTGATTCATCTTCTGTCATACACAAGTGAGGAACTATGGAGTTCATCAAGAGAGAATTCATCTGTCTTTTTATTCTCCAGTTGAACAAGCTACATAATCAAAATATGCTTGCAAGGAACGAATATTTTCTCCATAATGGTTAAATCTTGAATCTTGTAACTTTCTCCTTTCCAACTTTGTTTTTTGGTCGTCCGTCAACACAACACCTTCAACTTGTTTGGAAACTCCTGAAACACCAATCGTCCATTATTATTTGGATCTCAAGAATTTCTCCATGACCATACTCCAATAATCAAAGTGACCATTAAAAAAGTGAATAGTTGGTTGTACAAGACTCTTGCGAGCAATCAATATTATACCATTTTTATAATACCATTAATAAAAAGGAGAGAAGATAAACAGTTACACCAATACAAAGTGAAAAAGAGAAAAAGTTAAATATATTATAAACTAAAGGAGAAAGGATAAATACATAGGGGGCCTTGTATTCTCATAAATAGTAATATTACAATGAAATGATCTTATATTTATAGGAAAATGAGTGACCCTCAACAAGCCACAATAAATAAGAAATATAAAGTTTTAACCATTTGTACATCCACTATTGAGTATAACTTATTCATAATACTCCCCCTTAGATGTCCAACCATTAGAAAATATGTCTTGTTAAAATCTTCCAAGAAAAAAGGATGAGATAAAAAGTTGGTCGAAGGGAAAATAGTACATATAGATGGAACTAATCATATTGAAACCCTACCTTGGTAAAACCTTGCTAAGATAATCTAATGGGATAAAAACTTGGAAGAAGGAAAAAAAGTACTATCTTGATTACGCTCCCCTAATGATGGCAAGATATCTATGAGTTGTCTCATTCTAATATTGTGGATCGACAACTACAATGTTGTGGCTCGCAATGATATTGTAAGAAAATCTGCAAAACTCTCACGTTATTGTATATGTCGAGTGTCAAACTTCATATTCTTCTTTAACTTATGGGTGTAGGAAATTTTGGTGATATATGTTACGTTTTATCGCCTTTGATGTAGACATTTTAATTATGTGTCATACAAGAAAAAATATTCTCATACAAAACCATCGGTATATTCTTGTTGAAAATAAACTACAATTATCTTGGGTATGTTGAATAATACACTTAAGAGTAAATACCTCCACTATCCCCCAAACAATGGCCAAATTGACAGTTTTCACCCCACTGTATTTTTTGGTACTGGATTCCCCTTAAATTTCATTTTAGTGACCGGATTCCCCTTAAGTTTTATTTTCGTGATTGGATGCCCCTTAAGTTTCATTTTTCATGACTGGATGCCACTTAATATTCATTTTCGTAACTCTGGAGAGATTAAATGGAGCCTACTTCTTTATCGCATAAGTGGATGCCCCTTAACATATGGTCATTTAAATATAAAAAAATAACTATGTTAAATATCAAGCTAAGGGCATCCAGAAAGGAGGATCCATTATGGGGGATTTGTTTACATTTTCGTGATATTTAAATGGCGCATATTTCATTGAGGGGAATCCCGTCATGAAAGGGGTATCCAGTCACGAAAATGAAATTTAAGGGGTATCCAATACCAAAAAATACAATGGGGGCAAACTGTCAATTCAGCAATAGTTTAGGGGGTAAAGGAGGCTTTTACTCTACACTTAAATAAATAATTCATACCACTCCCCTTGGATATTCACTGAAGAAATTGTCTCATTAAAACCTTACCAAGAAACCCCATTGGAAAAAAATCTGATTAAGAAAAAGGAGTACATCACTCCTTGGGGGTTACGACTCATATTGAATCGTTTCGTAGAAACCTTACTAGGAAAATCCAATGCAAAAAAAAAACTGTGGTAAAGAAAAATGGTGCAGAATTTCAATATATTCTCTACCACATTACGACATAACATATTTCATAATACATTAGATACTTACGAACTTGTACCTTGATATCGTTGTTAATAAAAATTTAATTAGCAAATCTTCTGGATTTTCATGAGGGTATTGACTAATAGTAATATCAATTTATTGATCAATAAAAAGAGTATATACTTCTTTTGATAATGAATATTTGGCATTCCTCGTTAAAACCTTACTAGGAAAAATCTAGTGGAAAAACCTCACTGAAGGAAAAAAGTACAATACACAAATATCACATCCTCCTCATTATGACATTAATTATGACAACAATTTTTCTTAGTATCCTTTCATAAATCAGACACCCGTCTCTTATACTTTAAATAAATTATGTTCATCGAGACCTTTTACACTCCAAATACATATCAATATTTTAGAAATTCATATATAGATGCCCTAAGTACTTCAGGCACCTATCTTTCTCCAGACACTTGTTGTGGTTTTAAACACCTTTTATATTTGGGCACCTATCATGCTTTAGGCACCTATGGTGCTTCTAACACCTATTTTGTTCATCAATTTTTTTAAATGAATCTTATCACCACTACACCGTATCAATAACATAATAATAAGAAAATCTCCTCAAAATAAATTCTAGGTTTCTACGAACCTCTATGATACAAGTACGGTTTTAGATTTTAAAATTCGCTATTATCTTCTCTGTTATTGTCGATATATTTTACCACTTTTTGCTTTAGGATCCTCATTATTTATTTCAATCTCTATATTAAATGAGAATATATTAATCCCATGACTTGTAAAACACTTTTAAATATTTCCAGTAGACAAATATTCTACATAAATTTTCTCGTATTTACGTACCTAGATCTTCTCAATGGCCATTACTTTCTTTAAGAGCAATGCGTGTGCCAACATTAGTTGGCTTGATAATTCTTATCGTATCACGTGGAATGCACATTACATAATATTTACTATTTCATCATTTATACATGATATTTTCTTCTTTTGGGCATGTTATAATTATAACTGATAGACTTACCACTCTTCGTGCATTGTTTATATGCATTATAGATCAATCAACTTTCATGCGTTGGTTAGATGCATTAAAGGTCTACCACGCTTCATTCGTTGGTTCGATGCATTCGATGTGTCTATATGAGACACTAACCTATCTGGGAGGGTTTACAACATATTTTGGGATTTTAAAATATTCAACATACTTGTGAATGCATTAGGTATATTATTTGCAATACATTGCAAATTGATATTCCTTTGAACTTCAAGTTATTATTCTTTAGTTCATGGATAGAAATGATATAATAAATTCTATTCTACGATACGTCACGCAACTCCAGGTTTCCTCGTCTCTCCCACTAATAAGGGGAACCATCTCTTTTAAATGACACCTCGCAAAGTGTGTTTTAAGATACCAACTCTTAAGGATTCGAGATATCCAATAATTTAAAGACAATCAGAATCAACATAAATCCAAAATCCCTAGTTAGGATAGTCAATAAATTTTACTGTAGAATATAAATTTATGGAAGTCACTTCGTAAAAGAATCTTCTAGTTCTTTTAAGTAGATACCAAGTGAGTTATCTATTATTCGAAATATCATTATTGTCACTAGATGATCAAGTCGATCATGTAACAATGCAAAGTTCTTTGGCTTGTGACATCTTTTCTTTTGCATAATGTGTGTTTTACCTGCTCGAATTTTTATGTAATACAACTCTAAAGAAATAGTAGATTTTTTTCTCATACACACTTTTGGTTAATTTTTAGGAAATAATGCAAAGATATGCATTGTTACAGACACTTGTGGTTTATACAAAATACTTATTTCGTACAAATTCCTTAAATTTAGCACATCTCTTCGGGATTGACGTTAAAAATAATAGCCATTTATATCAATGTTGTACCACAAAGTAACATGACTTTTAGGCAAACACAAACTTTAAATTAGATCGACTAAATGTCTTAGTATACGATGGGTACATAGACACTCAATAGTACTAGTTTAGCGATACTATTCATGGTTATCATTTCATGATGGCTTATTATCTATGAATTTTTACTTTGAGGATATTCCTTATATTCCATTTCTAGTGGTATGGTTTTCTTCTTAAAAGTATGGCGAATACTGTGAAATTAAGAGTTGATTCTTCCATGACATTAACCAAATGGAGTTTGCGTAACTAAGATATCAATTCACGACACATTGGAAGACGTTACCTTTTCTCTCCTACTAGCTTTAATACACATTAAACTTATTAATTTTCACTACAAAACGTAAACCTAAACTAAGAAAGTTGTAAACAAGGGATGCCTCCCAAGGGAACTTTGGTTAACGTCAGTGAAGTTCGACGTGTTACCTCGGGTTACTCAACTTAGAGGAGGTACACAACCTTCCCTTGGGTGACATCACTACTCGTGTAGTATATCTTCACTCATTGACCATTAACTATAAAGGTTATGTGTTCGATTGGTTGTTCAATTCAATTGGTCTGTGAGGTGTGACTCTCGTCACAATGTATGGTCCCACCCAAGGGGACTTGAGTTTCGCCAGATAGTTTGAGAATATTGAATTGTATAGGAGCACACACTGTCCTACCTCTAACTTCTTCCATCTCTTTGTCTTCTCATTCTAGAGATCTGTGTTATCATAAGTGTGGAAACGGAATCCGTCTAACTCATTCAACTTCATCATTACTTTTTTACCTTTCAATTGTATATTGAGATTTAAGTTATTTATAGCCTGATAAGCTCGAGCTTCCAACTCGATAGAAAGATATCATGCTTTGACGTAGACCATACGATATGGAGATCCTCCCACTGGTGTTTTAAATGTTGTTCTATAAGCCCATAGAGCATCATCAAGCTTCAGTTACTAATCTTTTCTTGTTTTTTTTCACAGTTTTCTCTAGAATAAATTTGATCTCTAGATTACATACATCTACTTGACCATTTGTTCGAAGATGATAACCGTGGATATACGATGTCTCACCCAAACATATGAAGCACAACTGTCAACTAAACATTGATGATGTGGATACCTTTATAACTGATGACAATGTGTGGCGTACTATGTCTTGAATATATATTGGTCTCAAGGAATGTGTCCACATTCTTAGCATCGTTCTTTGGTGTCACCACGGCTTCTACCCACTTAGAGACATAGTGTACTGCTAGCAAGATGTAATTAGTCCCATGGGATGGAATGAATGGTACCATGAAATCTATAACCCAAATATCAAATATATCTACCTCCAACACATTATTGAGAATAATCTCATCTCACATTGATATATTGTTATTGAATTGAAATTTTTTAAGCTCTGAACGTACCAATGGAAATCTTTGTGTATGGAGGGCCAATGAAACCCAGATTGAAGATATTTCGTCGTGGTTCCATCGCCCTTGAAGTGAAACCCATAAAGCAAGTGATGACACTTCAAAATAATATTCGGTATCTCCCTCTCATGAACACATCTTCTAAAAACTTGAATACTACATACCTTGAATAGCTATGGATCATCCCCAAAAAAATTGCGTAGCTCGATGAATCAACCACTTTCGCTGTTGTTGATTACACTCCGCGGGGAATGCACGACTCACTATGAGGTTAACTATATATGCATACAAAGGAACAATCACATTATTTAAGACAAAGAGTTTTTCATCGGGGAATACCTCATTGACTCCCGTTGGGTAATTTCCTGATGAATTCTCGGGAGGGCGAATTGGGTAATTCACATTAGCCAGGGCTCAAAAATCCTTTTAACTCTCGTTAGTAGCTTAGAAGGAATTTTTCCTTCACTAGAGTTCCCTCCCGGGTGACCCTAAATTTTTTTTGGATGGTTTAAGTTCTAACCTGTTAACTAATCTAGCAAGGCAAGATCTCCCGGTTACTACACCTAAAACACACATTTCTTCTCCTTCTCTCTTCTTTCTCTCACTAGGGTTTGAAGTTTGGTCAAAGTTTGACCTTGCTTTGACTCCTGTTGACTTCCGTTGACCCCACCCACCCATCATCGATGACTCTCCGACCATATGGATGGAGTTTGACCGGAGATTGACCGGCGGCGTTGACTAATTTTGACCGGAGTTGGAGTTTCTTCATAAATTGTTTTTTTCTTTTTGGTTTTGATTTGGATTAATAAATAGATCTTCAATTGGAAATTAATCTCATTTGACTGGTGAGAGAATTAGTGGGAAGCTGATTGCAATTGTTAAGGAAATTAATTCACAGCAGCCGTTAGTGGAGATCCGAGTTGGACAGGGCTGTCGGGTGGAATAGTGGAGACACGGGTTCGTGAGAAACACGCGAGTGTATATTGGTGGGGAAAAGGAGACGTGTTAGTATATTAAAAGCTAAATTGCTTCGGTTAAGTGGATAAAGAGATAAGGCTAATAATTGGGTAATAATTGCGTTATTATTGGTAAAGAATCTGCATCTATTTCAGCACCAAATCAGCAACGAAAATAGTGCAAATTTCAACTCGTTTTTTTTTTGCTAAAATCGCGACAGCAGCTATTTTGGTGTTTCTGAGCTCATTTCTTAACCAAAAAACGTGATTCTTTTTTTGATATTCATCTATTTTCATTCCTGATCTTATGGCACCTCGCAAGAAGACTAAAAATTGCGGAAATAAGGACAGTGATGAAGTTAATGAACCTCAAGGAACGTTTGCGCCAATGAAAGGTAAATATATCCCTGCTACCCCTGTAATTCAAGTGAGTAACAACTTCTCTGCTACTAAGAGGGGTAATTTGATGAGTGGGAGTGTGGATAAAGGCATTTCTAGCAGGAAGGAAGATGGTTCATGTAGTGACTGTAACGTGTTTGATAAAAGTCCTGAGAGAAGGACAGTAGATAAAACACAAGAATAAATGGATGGAACCTTACTTAGCTCCAGTGAAAGCATCCAAGCTACTCAAATCATTGAGTGTACAATGGTTGAGGGGATGAACGGCCAAGATGGGGCCCTAATTGAGGGTGAGGCTCCTAATCCTCTCGAGAATAGCTTGAATATGAGTCACAAAGAGGATTACTCCACTTTAAGTGCAGGAATTGGGATAATTTCTCCACCTAGTGAAAGTACCCTCTTGGGAGTAGCACAAGGTCAAAGTGTGGAAGAGGAGGATGAATCCGAGGTAGAAATTATTGAGGAAAACAATGGGAAGCAAGGTAAATGGACAGAATTATTCAAGAAAAGTGAACAAGATTTGAAGCTAAAGTACTTTGCTCCTAGTTAAGTAGAAGATGAACTCATGGTTAAACCACCTAGAGATATAGTGAAGAGTGGAGTTGAGGAGTGGGATAATTGCTTAGTTGGACAATTTTTTGGAGAAGCTCCTGCATATCACATGGTTAGAAGTATGGTTAATGCTCAGTGGAGGAATTGTGGTCAAGTTGAAATAAAGTCTACGGATATGGAAGTGTTTCTATTCAAATTCAGAGGTGAGCAAGAATGTAACAACATATTAGAGCAAGTTTGGCATATAAACGGTAGAATTATGATCTTAAGAAAATGGGAACCTAACATGAAATTTGAGAAGCTTGATTTGACTAAGGTTCCATTATGGGTTAAGTTGAGAAAGGTTCCATTACACTTGTGGAATAATGATGGGTTAAGCTACATTAGTAGTGCTTTGGGTATTCCACTCCAAATGGACCCAATCACTAAGACAAAAAATAGATTAATCTTTGCTAGAGTATGTGTTGAAGTAGATATGAAAAAGGAGCTTGTAAAAGGGTGAAGTTTGATCTTGAGGAGGATGGTATTCATGTGGTGGAGGCTTACTATGAGTGGTTCCCTCCAATATGCTCTAATGGTAAGGCTTTGGGGCATAAGGAGACTAATTGTAGCCAAGGAAGGAAAGAATCTATCAAGGAGAGACCTAAACCAAACCAAACCTATAACCAACCTAAACCAAACCTAGTAAACCACCAACCTAAACCAAACCAAGCTAATCACCAACCAAACCAATACAAAGTTCAAAAGAGGGTTGAAGAATGGAGGGTAGTGTAAAGAAAGCAAAAGAAGAAGAAGGATAATGAAGTTCATATTCCTAACACCAAAAACACAAAAACACCTCCACCTCAAAATGTGGGAAGTAGTAGTGCAAAGGGGAAAGAAATAACCCCTAGCACACCTAGAGAAGGTGCTTACAATTCTAATATTTTTGTAGGGGAGTTAAGTAACTCCTTTTATGCTTTAAATGTGGCTAATGAAAACCTTGAAGAGGCTTTGAATAGGTTTGTGGGAAGTACCCATAGTGAAAGAGAACCTCCGGATTTAAATGATAATTAGCTCTTGGAATGTAAGAGGTTTGAATCAAAACCTCAAACAAAAAGAAGTTATTCATGTTGTACAAGACAAAAAAGTTGATCTAGTTGGTTTATTGGAGACTAAAATGACCCTACGAAGCTACAATAAGTTTCACAACACTTATTTGAGTAATTGGGGTACAATAACTAATCATGATAAGGATGAAAGAGGGAGAATATGTGTAAAGTGGAATAAGAATGTTTTGGATGTAAAGTGTCTTAATTCAACTAGCCAAGCCATCTTCCTTGGGGTACATGATATACATAATAAGAAAACATCTAATTGTGTGATGGTATATGCGGATAATGATGATGATAAAAGAGTGCTTCTTTGGGAAACACTTGGTGAATGGATGGTTATTAATGGGGACTCTCCTTGTATTTGGTGTGGGGATTATAATGAAATTACTAAAATTGATGAAAGAATGGGCTGCACTAGCCTTCATAAGAGTTCTCGTGAATTTGTCGATTGTATCAATGATAATGGGATGGTTGAACATCCTAGCCAAGGGTGTTATTACACTTGGACTAATAGAAGAATAGAAGGGTTTATATCTAGTAAAATTTACAAAATTTTTATAAATGATGCTTGGTTCACTTGTTTCAAGTCTCATTTGATGATTGAAGCTCCTGGAATTTCAGATCACTCTAATCTTATCCTCAAAATTTAGGGGAGTTCAAATACTAAACCTTCATCTTTTAAATTTTTTAATGTTTGGATTGATCATGATGAGTTTTTGCCTTTGATTGAAAAGGTGTGGAAATATGAAGTTAAACGGAGTATGATGTATAAAGTGGTGAATAAATTGAAGAAAGTAAAGAAAGCTTTGAAGATCTTCAATAGAAAATATTTTCATCACTCTACTAAAGAAATAATGGAGCTTAAAGAGGAGCTTGAGAAGGTACAAATTATGCTTATGAATGGTGATCAATCTATGCTTACTATTGAGAAGGAGCTTAGGGACAAACTTATGCATCTTCTTAATATTCAAGAGGAGATTCTAAAGCAAAAATATGGAATTACTTGGGCGCAAAAAGGTGATTGTAGTACTACCCTTTATCACAAGAGCATCAAAGCTAGAATCACTCAAAATCGAGTTGCCTCTATTGTGAGTGAAAATGGTGATATTGTTCTTGAAGATGAGGCTATTCATGGTGAATTTATCAAGTACTACACTATTTAATTGGTACCAAGGATGTTTATGAAGAAAGTGTTAGCTCTAGTTGTTTAAATAAGCTTGTTGATAGAGCTATTACTAATGAAGATGCAAAAGAAATGGTGAAAGACATTACTAGTAAGGATATTAAAGATGCTATTTTCTCTATTGATATCTCAAAGGCTCCTGGCCCAGATGGTTTTAATAGTGCTTTCTTCAAAGCTACTTGGAATATTATTGGGGAGGATGTTTGTAATGCTATAAAGGAAACTTTCAAAAATAGACAAATTTTGAAGCAAATTAATGCTACTAATCTTGTTCTTATTCCCAAGGTTAAAAACCCCACTTCAGTGAAGAGTTTTAGGCCCATTGCTTGTTGTAATATCCTCTATAAAGCTATATCTAAAATCATTGCTAATAGGATGAAGAAAAGCCTCGAGGAGCTTATATCTAAAAATGCTTTTGTGGGAGGAAGAAGTATTTCGGATAATATATTGGTTGCTCAAAGTGTTGTGGCAGGTTATGATAGGAAGGAATTGAGTCCAAGGTGTACTTTAAATATTGATCTTCAAAAGGCTTTTGATACAATTAATTGGAGGTACCTTTTCCAACTACTTCAAATTATGGGATTTAATAAAAAGCTTATATCTTGGATCAAGATGTGTATTTCAACACCTATGTTCTCTTTGTGCATTAATGGGAGTGTGTGTGGTTATTTCAAAGGAGAAAGAGGATTAAGACAAGGTGATCCTTTATCTCCTTATCTATTTGTTATATGTATGCAAGGTTTCTCTTCTATTCTTGAGAAAGTGGCAAATAATAAAGCTTTTACTTATCACCCTAATTGTGCTAGAATGGAGTTGAACCACCTTATATTTGCTGATGATTGTTTAGTTTTCTTTAATGGTGATAAAGAATCGGCTATGAGACTTAAACAAGGCCTTGATCTCTTCTCTAGACTCTCTGGCCTTAAAATAAGTCCTGAAAAAAGCGAGCTATATATGGGAGGATGTAACAAAAACCTTCATGATGATTTGAGTAGTATTCTCAATGTAAAGAAGGGTAAACTCCCTGTTAGATATCTTGGGGCTCCTTTAACTACAAAAGGCCCTAATAGCTTAATGTGTGCTACCCTTATTAATAATATAGTTGGAAGTGTTGAAGGGTGGATGCATAGATTTCTTACTTTTGCGGGAAGGCTTCATTTAATCAAGAGTGTTTTGCAAAGTAAAGCTAGATATTGGTGCAATGTAATGATCCTTCCAATGGGAGTTATTCATGAGATAGAATCACTCTTGAGTAGGTTTCTTTGGAAGGGTAATACTAATGATTTTCATGGTGCTAAAGTGGCTTGGAAAAATTTGTGTCAAAGTAAGGAAAATGGAGGACTAGGCATACCTAATCTTCTCCATATTAATCAAGTTGCTATTCTCAAAGCATTTTGGAGAATGTATGGATATAAAGATAATATTTGGTCTCAATGGGTCTACTCGAATTGGCTATGGAACAAGAACATATGGAGCATTACATATGATAATAAACTTCCTTGGACATGGAGAGCTATGCTAAATGTGAGGTACCTTGCTTTTAAATATATTATACATGATGTTGGAAATGGAAAGAGAACTTATATGTTAGATGATAGATGGATAAAAGGAAAGTGTGTAGGTGATATTTGTGAACAAAAGGATGCTATTTCTTTGGGTAATTACAATATTAACAAAAAGGTGGTGGACTATTATGTGGGGAAGAGGTGGAGATTTCCACCTAGGTTTAAAAAGGTGTATGAGGTGGTAAAAGATGTGGTGCTTAATGAGAAGCATGACACTATAAAATGGGGAGATAAAGGCTTTAGGACCTCGGATGTTATGTATGACCTAAGGGGTCCTAATGAGAAAACAAAATGGTATAGTGTGGTGTGGCATAAATGGAGTATGCCAAAGCACAAGTTTTGTGCTTGGTTAATTTTTAAGGATAGATTAAGCACTAAAGATAGGCTTAGCAAGTGGGGGATGGAAGTGGACAAGATGTGTTACCTTTGCTTTGAAGAACATGAATCAAGGGATCACTTATTTGTGAATTGCAAATTCACTAATTTGGCTTGGAAGGAGATTTGTACTCTTCATAGTTGGCACAACTCGGGTAATACTTGGGAGGAAATGCTTGATTTTATGCTTAAGTTTGATGGTAACGCCTTAAAAGATACCATATCAAATATTACTTTCCTTAGCTTTCTTTATTGTATTTGGGATGTGAGGAATAAAAAAGAGTTTAAGAAGATGCATCCTAAATATGAGGATATTGTGAAAATAGTTGTGAAAGATGTTCAATACACACTTTGGAATAGAAAGTTATTTAAGAGGAGTGTTGAGAATATGAGATTGATAGCAAGATGGAAGCTACATGGAGTACTCAAGGGATGAGAACAAGAAGATCAAGGAAGTAGCTTGGAGCTTGGACCTAGTATAAGTCTTTATCAATTGTTGTATAGGGTTTAATCTCCTAGCAATAGTTGTATAGAGTGCTTTTACTTTGATTTATTTTCTAGCAATGGTTGTATAGGTTGTCTTGCAAGTTGATAGGTTTACTTTCTAGTAAATGTTGTATAGGGTTTGTTTTCCTAGCCATGCTTGTTTTTTAGTCAAAAAAAAGTAGGGGTTTGATTTGTACTTGTCATTTTGTGGATATAAAATGGTAGGTTTGATAAAAAAAAAAAAGATCTCCCGGTTCACTGTCGCATACTAGACGCTTATATACTATGTCCAAAATCCGACGCCCTCTCCCGTTTGTTAGCCAAAACTCTCTTACTATCCAATACATGATCAAGGAATGAATAGGAAACTATAATAAATATATAATCAATGTAATATAAGAAACCTCAATTCTTTTTAAATTAAAATATCCCAAATCCAATTAACATAGAAATTAATTAATTAGGGTTTATATCCATTGCAAGCCTCAAGGAAAAGAAGTTTATTTTATACTAAATAACTGAAAATAAATTAATACAAGAATCATGTTTAAAAGATAAAATAGAATAAAATTAATCTAAAACACAAAAATGAATGGTTGTGGAATGGTGGAGAATGATGAACTTGGGTTGAAACCCTCCTTCTCTTCTCTCCAAGCGTTTTTGCTTACCATTTGCTGAAATAAAACCGATATCTAATGTTCTATCTTGATTAAGGAGGCTCTAATATGATTATATAATTGGCCAAAAAAGTTTGGGGCTTTATGGGATCACTTAGGTGGGTTGACAATAGCCCAACCCGTATTTACCAGTGTTGCTCTGGTTCGAGTCATGGTGGCGCAAATGGAAAAACTTTCTCATGTCAAATCTGAACTGACTTCTGTCACCTCTCACACAACACTGACTTCAAGATCTTTCTGAAGCAATATAATTTTCTTAAAAAGTTCTGACCAATTAATCATGGTGACTAAAACATTATAACGTCAAGACTTGTCTGGTAAACGCTATAGCTTTCCCAAAGTGACTTTTAGCTCTCTTGATGCCTTGGTTTGGTTGTGGACTTCATTCTTGACTTCTCTATATCTACTTGGACTCTAATGTAAACCATTTACCTAAAACATACACACTTAACACACAATTATAACACAAAAACTCTATAAATAGCATAATTTCCAAAAGAATGTAGAAAAGTAAGATATAGAAAATACTAGAGAAGAATACTTTACTTAGGTCCTATAAACCCTCAAAAATATGTCTCGTGATTAGATTTATCCATCAAAAAAGAGGAGACATCATCTACTTTAAGATGTCATAGAAAGTTGTTTTATTGTATACTTCTTGTGTAATTCGGTTCATGACATATATGCGTAAACAATCATCTCTCGGATCTGGAAACTTCATAGCCTTTTACACATTGAATTTCACCTATTCATCTTGGATCTTGGATATTCATGATCAATTCACCATTATCAAGATCAATTGGTCTACACCCGGTGGCTATAAAATGGTCTACCCAAGATGATGGGGACATTCTTATCCGCGTCGTAGTCAAGAATAACAAAATCACATGGAAATATAAAACTACTAGCTTCAACTAAAACATATTCAATTATACCTTCATGTTAGGAGAGGGGCCTATCCTCAATTCGCAAGACCACGGTAGTAGTTCCAACTTCCCCTATGTTAAGCTTCTCTAATAAGGACTTTGGCATTAGATTAATACTTGCACCCAAGTCACACAGTGTGTTCCCAGACCATCCTTCACCAATGGCAATAGGAATCATGAACCTTACGGGATCTTTAAACTTTGGTGGAAACTTTCTTTTGCATATAGCACTACATTCCTTAGGTAAACGAACCAATTCCCCATATTCATACTTCCATTTGTTGGATAGGATGTCTTCATGATTTTAAATACTTTTGCATTCTCTTGACAGCTTCCACGAACAGTTTTTGATCTCTACCTTTCTAACCATGTCTATGAACTTCTTTAATTCTAGCTCATTGTTCTTATTTTGGTCACGTGAAGGGAATGGTGGTGGAGAACGAGGCTTTTTCACCACTAAGTCTTGATTTGTCCTGTACTTTCTCTATATTAGCACTCACCGATTCAACTACCTCCTCGACTGTATCTTTAACCACCTCTTCTGGAAATGGATTTGAATCTTTCTCTCGTTCTTTTTCCTCGACTATGGGTAGAGGAAATTTTTTCCACTACTCAATTCAACCTGCTTACAAGAATCATCTTCTTCTAAATTTATATTATTGCTCGGAAGTTGACCCAAATGTCTAGCTTGTATGAGATTTGCAAGCTGTGATACTTGATTTTCAAATTGTTTCAAGGCGATGGATTGTTCATTAAACCTAACTCAGTTATTTATTGCATTCTCTTCACCCATCCTTGCAAGTGTAGCCATTTGCTGTTCAAATTCACTCCTAGGTGGTTGAGTAGGTACAATTCATACTTGTTGCGTGAAATTTTCCGCATATGGTATGCAGGTTGTGGTGGAGCTTGAGCTCCATAGCTCGAATCCTTTTGATAGAACGGATAAGGTTGAGCTTTATAGATATTCATTTGAGGTTGATGTGGGTATGGACTTCCTTGACATGAGACTTCTCTTTGATTCATGTGTTGGAAACATGAATAGTTTCGCTTTCCTTGAGCATAATGTTAACCGTTCGAGTGATAGGCCTCACAATGAGATATAAAGGACATCGAAGCTAGATTATTAGCACAATTATCCTAACATTGACAGATCATTCCACAACTTGAACAATTATACGCTATATTAATGTTATTCACCTGAATGTTGTTGCTGGAAATCTTTTTTATATGTGTGGATAATTTTTTTTCATTTGTAGATTAAATTTCTCGAACCCAGTTTCCATAGCAGACATACCCTATTCTTGTGACAGGTCTTCTGAAGTTGTATCTTTTAATGATGGAAAATTCTTTCAATTTTGACAATCTTCTTCATGGCCATCTTGGCTTCCTTGGGGTTTGTCAAAATGAAACTACCACCTCTTAGATCATTCACTCTCAGTTGAGACTGTGTAGTGAGTCCTTTGTAAAATAGGGGAATCTTGTATCCAAGCGTGTACCCATGTAGCTGACATTTAGCTTTCTTTCTTGTACGAAATTTACAAGTTTCATCATGTATTTCTATCTCATACTCATCGAATAGAATTGATTGATGAACTTTTCTTGGAGCTTATTACAACTTGGGATAAAATCAGGGTGTTGATTATCATACCAATCGATCACACTTCAGATCAAGAAGAACTGGAACATGAAGTAGTACAAATGTTCCTTTGTGACACCTTCAGTGATGTAAGAGTCAGTAATTTGCATGAATTTCTGAATATACCGAACTAGATCTTGATGTGTATCGTCACTAAATTGCCCAAAAATCAAAAATTGATTTAGCATGCCTCGTTCAAGACTAAATCAGTGGCTTGGATAGCTGAAGACTGAATCCTCATAGGTTTCACTCTTCATGCAACAGGAAGTCCTAAATTTTGCTGACTAACCTTATGAATAATATGAAATAGAAAGAAAACAGGGTGAAATAGAACAACTAGAAATAAAACACTAAATAAGAACACAAAAACTAACGATGTAGTCCTCGGCAGCGGCACAAAAAACTAGGTAGGGGCAAAGGTGTGACAAAATAACGAATAATAAAATATAATAAATTACACACACTTAAGACGAATACAATAAACTCTACGCAAGTGAGTGGATCGTTTGCAAGTAATAAGTAAGTATAACAAATACCAATATCCGGGACTACAAAATCGAGTTCTTAAACAGTGTACTTAACAAGTGTACTAGCAAAAGTTGATAAAATAATACGCAAAGACACTACAAAAATATTGGGTTTTTTATACTCTAAAAAATTAAAAATTAAATTAAATAATATTTAAACTGAAGAAAGAAATAAAATACGAAGAAAGGAAGCTATGAGAGTTTAGCTTGAGCTAACAAATAATCCCCACAAGCCTTGTTTCTACGTTTTTGTCTAAGGAAAAATTGTGGCATATAAAAGAAATAGCGGGGATTATAAATTTCTCCTAAATTCTGTCAAGGTATCTTATGGGGAAATTTTAACACTACCAGGGGGCTTGGGTAAGGAGACTTTCAGAAATTGAATTTGGCATTAGTAGCAAACCAAGCTTGGAGAACCCTTAATAATCCAAATTTGTTGGTCGCTAGAATTCTTAAAGGAATTTATTTTCCTAACATTAGTACGTGAGATTCAAAGATCAAAAATAAACATTCATGGAGATGGACAAGTATATATAAAGGGCTTGAAAGAGGAATATGTCTAGAAAATTTGAAATGGTCTTGATATTCTTGGATCGAAAAAAGTTTTAAATTGGATACACCAGTGGATTGAAAGCTAATCAAAGTGGTATAATGTTTGAACAAAAACATTTCTCGCTGGGACTTTGATGTAATCAAAAAAAAATTACATTGAAAATATTGCTGAAATCATCAAATTTCATTGATACAACTTGAGAAGGAAAATAAAATCATATGGTCTAACACAAAAGATGGAAAATTCTCACAAAAATCGGGCTATCACCGTCTTGGTCAAAAATATCTAGAAAAAGAAAGTCAACGTCTGAGATGGGTGACAAAAATGAAAGTGAATATTGGAAATTAGTTTGGCACTTTAACGTTACTCAAAAATTGGGAATTTTATTTGGAAAATTAGCAACAAAGTGATTCCAACCAAGAAGGTTTTGAAAATGAGAATATATATGAAAACTAACATTTGGGATAGGAGCTTGACTAGTAATTATTTTCGTCAAGAAAAATTAATATGGTATCGGATTCCATTTCTTGAATATAATTCAAAATAAATTATATATTTTCAGAAAAGGTTTTAGTTATATATATATATATATATATATATATATATATATATATATATATGAGCAAACAATATATTCTGTAATTAGTTGGGATTATCTCAAATGACTAGAACCCTTATTATCTTTTAATCTAACCCTGACTATATTATTAAATGAATAAAAGTCATAATTTACAATTTCCAACCAAAAAAATTGAAAAATATATAAAACATTAAAAAGTTAATTCATTTTACCATATTTATTAAAATTCTTCTTTTTTGGTCGAAATTTACTATAATTCTATAGGCTCTCAAAGCATTTATTTTCTTTTTTCTTACAGATTTATATACTTATTGTCAATTATATTCTGTCAAAATTGGAGGTTCCCCATCTTCCACTCTTGCACATCTTACTAAAATTTAGAAGAAAAATGGTTGGCGGAGGATCATGGTCCGATCTTCCCCTTGAAATCCTGAAACATATTATCCAAGCCTTAGACACTAGTTTCTATGTTCTCTGCTTCCAAGCAGTATGCACTTTATGGCGCAAATCAAGAGTTCTTTTGCAGAATCCTCCAACAATATCTTTTCCCTTGGAACTACCTTACCTAACTGAAAAATCTCGTACTGTTGATCGCGATGCCCACACACTTCTCATCCAGCCACCACTGAAAAATGCGACACAACAAGTACTAGGGGTGAGCAAATGAGAACCAAAAAACCAAACCGAATAAAAAAAAACAAAAACCGAAAAACCAAATGGTTTGATTTTCAATTTTTCAAAATCCAAATTTTTTGTAGAAAAACCGAACCAAGAAAAACGAACAAAAACGGAACTAAAAATAGAGAACGTGTGAATTTTTATAAGAATTGTGTGGTAGAAACTTTGTTGAGAATTTATCTTCAACGTGAAATTTTAGTTTTACTATTCGATGGCGCTATTAGTAATAGTTTTTTTATATCACTTAACGTTATAAGTTACCATTACTTGATTGATTTTATAAATTGTAATTGTGTGAAGTTGGAAGTAATAAATTTAAATGTATAAAATTATGTACTATTGTAAATTAAGATAAGTATTCTTAAATTATAGGTTTTTACTTGATTGATATATTAATAGCCCCCATGGACAAGTAATAGTAGCATAATTGTATTGGAATATTAGTCTGTATTGGACAATATATTTCAACAAGTGAGGAGAAAAATATTATTGAAAAAGCATCCGAATTCGAAGCGAACCAAAACCAAACCGAAACGAACCAATGCGGATCCAAAAAACGCATGTGGAACCAAATGCGAACTACCCGGTTTGGTTATTAAAATATAAAAAGCCGAAATATTCGGTTCAGTTTCGATTTTTGTAAAAAAGCGAGACGAACCGAACCATGCTCACCCCTAACAATTACAAGGCTGGTTAGTTAAAGTTCAAAAATATGAAGAAGGTAATTTATTTATCAAGAGTCCAGTGTCGCAAAAGAGAATCAAGAATGTTAATCCATTGCCTAAGGTATTAAACATGTTTCATTTTCATTTAATTGAAATTTTCAAAGCACACACTCTTAAACATAGTGATTTTACTTAGGTGGATTGTGGTACTTCAAATTTAGAGATGGAAAATGGACTAAATTGTTAGATTGTCGAGAATTTATTGATGTGATTCACTATAACCAAACGTTTTATGTTGTTGATCAATTCGGAGAAACACTAGGGTTTTAACCCGACACGATTTATGTTGTCTCTGATAGAGTCAGCTGGGCATGATGTATGAACTCGGAGTCAATGAGTATGATGTATAGGATGCAAAAGCAAAATTTTATATCTCTAATTGTGAGGTTCTAAAAGTAACACTTAACCTTTTTGCTTATTGATGCAATAATAATATTAAATTTCTTGTGCGTTGTGAAATGCGGATAGCTTTAGAGTATAAAAATTATGCACAAACTATTAGTTGTTTAGCTAGCAATTCAACGAGGTTTATCATATATTAGCATGTTGAGTCATGATTATACATACATTTGGATTAATAGGTTGATCCAAGCAATTTCTTAAACGAATTTGGTTAATTCAAAACCTAAAAGAGGCGATTTCTTTAAAGTAATAAATAAAAGGCAGTATAAAAATTTAATACCCTTTTCACTATTAGGTCATTTACGATAGATTTATTACATTTCAATGATTGTCGCCTTTTCCACCTTTTTTAATCTCTTCCGTTTAACAATTCTTCTGTTCACTCCTCCTTCGATAAAAAAAAATACGGTACATTGTTCCTGCAATTCTTTCGGTTCGAATTCTATTGAGTCACTGTAATGGAAGGCTTTAATGGCTAATCAATTCTGTTCCTGGTTAATATGGTTCTAGATATTGATCAAAGTATTTTTCCAGTAACTGAAATCGGGTGTACAACTCTTCTTTTTCTTCTCAAAATTTCAACTTTCACACTGCTATTGAGATTATAATTTATCTATTAGATTAAAAACCTATTGTTGGAAGAGAGTGAAAAACATGCAGGGTGAGGAGAGAATCTGATTTGTAGAAGATGATTGTTTCTTTTCGGTTTCTCCAAAGATTTTAGGCTACAACAGTGTAAGCGGAATTTAATTATTATAATAAATTTATATAAAAGATTATCCAATACTTTAGAATGGAAGGAAATTAAGGTTGCAAAAGAATTTTACAAAATTATGAACAGACTTCGTCCTTTATGCAATCTTTATGTGCATATTTATTTTTTGTTATTTTTTAAATTTGGGTTCCTATATCGAATAATTATGCTAATCTTGTAGTATTTATTTTGTCGACATTATTTTTAACCTGAAATTGAAATTTAGTTCCAGATATGAAAGTTCTAAATTAATAATATTTGTGGTGCTTCAGTAAAACAAACCTTATTTATTAAAGAAATATCCCAAAACCGACTTTGTTCAAGAGTGGAAAGTTGAACAAGATTTAAAAATTTAACTAGGAGATCGCAACTATGTTGTGTTTTTGTATAAAGGTATAAGCTTATTTTAGGTACACAACAAGCTAACAGAGAAAACTGTATCTGAGATTACTAACAAGTACAGAATCTTAGATGCCGAGAACAATGTTCTTAGAGAAAACTAATGGAGTTGAAAGAGAGGTTAAGGTCTTTGGAGGATATGATCCTTAGCGTAAGAGATAATTTGAAGATCACATACAAAGAAATAGTGGCATCCATCTTTGATAATTCTGAAAAGAACATGACGCTGGATATTGAGAACTTCTCTCTTAGCATTGAAAAAAAGGAGTTGCTTGAGAAGTTACAGTCTTTGGAGTTGCTTATTTTGAAATGTGATGACCATCGTTCTTTTATACTCTTCCAAATTTTATATATATATCTTGATAAATGAACCTATTTAAAAAAACAATATAAATTGATCAAATATATTTTTGTATGTAATTAACTTAACATCTAAACAAGTTGAAGATGGATTTATTTTATGTTCTTAATAAGTCATTTGCTACAAAAGTATATTACATAGATTTAGAAAATGTGTTTCTGTATAGTTTGTGTGTATTAACAATTCAAATATAATATGATTCAATATGTATATCGCATATGTAATTTTGTACATATATTATGTGTATATTTTAAGAACTATAGAATGTATAATTATTATATATGTGTGTGGAGAATCTTAGAGGTTATTTCCTCTATTAGTGGCTCCGATGTGCAAAAATACAACAACATCGATCGTTTAAAAACCACCGAAATTACATATAACACTTTAATATCTATTGTATTCAACAATTTTTTGAAGAAAATAAAGGCTCGCTAAATCGAGAAAAAAAAGATTTTTTTACAAAAATTAGGAAAACCAAAAAAAAAACGATCTTAATCTTATAAGAACTAATTCTAATTGAAAATAATTACACAGATATATGTATATATATACATATACATATATATATAACACACATGTATTTTTCCCATATCATTTTTTATAGCTAAAATAGAAATTTAAATTTAAACTTGTTAATGAAATTGCACTACATACATTCAAAAAGTTATATTAATTCTAAAATACTTTCATCTCCAGGTCAAATAAGATAAAAATCATCTATATGTACTTTTTATATAAAAAATGATTTTTTTACCTATATCGAGAGATATTGCGAGGCATTGAAGGCTATATTTGATATCTAAGGTAAGAGGATGCCAAAAAATTGAGGAGCGACCTGATCGAGTAATTTAAAGGAGAGACGGAGGCGTTGATAGAGTTCAGGGAGAGAGGTGTTTGACAGAGTTGAGGAAGAAAGATGCGGCGGTATGAAATTTGAGCTTGAAATTAGGTCTTTTATTATTATATAAGACTTATTTATGATGTAGACTAGGTCTTTTTTTTTTTTTTTTGATCGGCAAATCAAATTATTTCATTAAAACTTAACACACCATGTTCTTTACAACTTTCTAAGCCCTTTACTATTTAGGCCCATTCTACCGAGATTACATTACATAACATAGCTATTAAATAAAATTACAATAGGCCCACTAGCTATTACAATTTCTAACTTATCTAAATAGGCCCAATAACTAATTTATCTAAAATGTCCTTTGAGCCTTTTTCCTTAAGCTTAAACGCTTGCAATCTCGAGCAAATCATCAACATAATCTCATCTACAACCTGCTCCTCAGTGCGCATTAAGCTCCCATGATCTCTTCCATTTCTTTCACTCCATATACAATAGACATATGAAGTAAAAAATAAACTTACAATACTCAGATGTTCCTTACTTGGAAGAATCAGAAATGACTTGATCAAAGGCAAGAAACCTGAAGCAGATATATGTATTCCACTAAGCTTCATAACTTTAGTTAGGATTCTCTGAGAAAAAGAGAAAGATAGAAATAGATGGTCTCTATCTTCTCCACAATTGAAACAGAATTCACATAGAAGATTGACCTGTAACCCCCAACCTATCATTCTATTTTTAGTTGGGAGCCTATCTTGAGCAGCAACCCAAGTAATAAATGAGCATCTTGGCACACAAAACCTGTTCCATACTACTTCACTCCAATCAACTAACTCTTTAACTTCACTAATACCAGATAAGGTATTTTTAAAGGAAAATCTCTGCTTGATACTGTGGTCCCACATAATCTCATCAGGCTTGTCAGTTAGAGAGCATCTTATATAAGAATTATTTATGATGTAGATATTTTAATTTTTTTATTAGAGAGCATCGATGTTCACAACAATTATGAATATATATTTTACTATTATATTTAACTTACCAATTTAACTTATTTTCTTTTTTGTTTTTGTTATAGCATTGAGAACATTGATGGAATTTATGTTAAAATATATATTTTTGGTTTAATATAATCTTAAACAAAAATTCGATCATGTTCTTTTAGAGAATTTGAAAAGGCTTAGATTAATATAGAGAATTAACTAAGACCTTTCATATTCCTATAGAAAAGTTGAAATGACATTTTTTGTGAAGAAATTATCCCACATACGAGCGGAGATAGATATATTACTAGTTTAAAATAGGTTACCTATCTATTCCTATCAAATAACTAAAGGCTATGAAAGACAAAAAGGAATAGACAAATCCCAACACACGCGTACCACCACTTGCCCGGCCCGGCGATGGCGACAGCGTGGGCGTGAGTGTGGGCGTGGGCTCGTGAGAGTGTTGGAATGTTTGGGGAGTCAAAAAATGAAAAATGAAATAAGTTTTCTAAAGTAAATTTGGTAGAAGAAGGCTAGTTCTTATAGTAGTTGGTGGCATGTCAAAACCTTTCAGCCTTTCAGCTAGATGACAAACGTCCACTAATTATGCACCAAAAGACAAGCGTCCACCAATTATGCACCAGTTAACTATTACAGAAATTGGTCAACATGGGAATGAATCTAGTCAAGCTTGTGTCTAGGTTCATTGCTGGAAATTAAAACGTGTTGCATATGACTCAATCAAAAAAACTGTTAGCAATCAATTTGAGGGAATCATGGGTACTAATTGTGACGTTTCTGAAAGGCTTGCTCCTTGCCTAAACTCCTATAAATACTACCTCTCCCCACTTGTCTTAGCTACGAATACACAAATCCGAAAAGCAAAAACACTGCTATTGAGATTATAATTTATCTATTAGATATAAAACTATTGTTGGAAGAGAGTGAAAAACTTGCAGGGTGAGGAGAGAATCTGATTTGTAGAAGATGATTGTTCCTTTACGGTTTCTCCAAAGATTTTAGACTACAACAGTGTAAGAAGAATTGAATTATTATAATAAATTTATATTGAAGATTATCAAATACTTTAGAAAGGAAGGAAATTAAGGTGGCAAAAGAATTTTACAAAATTATGAACAGGCTTCGTCCTTTATGCAATCTTTATGTGCATATTTATTTTTTGTTATTTTTTAAATTTTGGTTGCTATATCGAATAGTTATGCTAATCTTGTAGTATTTATTTTGTCGACATTATTTTTAAGGTGAAATTGAAATGTAGTTCCAGATATGGTAGTTCTAAATTAATAATATTTGTGGTGCTTCAGTAAAACAAACCTTATTTATTAAAGAAATATCCCAAAACAGACTTTGTTCAAGAGTGGAAAGTTGAACAAGATTTAAAAATTTAACTAGGAGATCGCAACTATGTTGTGTTTTTGTATAAAGGTATAAGCTTATTTTAGGTATACAAAAAGCTAACAGAGAAAACTGTATCTGAGATTACTAACAAGTACACAATCTTAGATGCCGAGAACAATGTTCTTAGAGCTAAACTAATGGAGTTGAAAGAGAGGTTAAGGTTTTGGAGGATATGATCCTTAGCGTAAGAGATAATTTGAAGATCACAACAAACAAAGAAATAGTGGCATCCATCTTTGATATTTCTGAAAAGAACATGACGCTGGATATTGAGAACTTCTCTCTTAGCATTGAAAAAAAGGAGTTGCTTGAGAAGTTACAGTCTTTGGAGAATGTGATCAATATCAATGGTAACAACTTGAGAAGCTTATTTTGAAATGTGATGACCATCGTTCTTTTATACTCTTCCAAATTTTATATATATATCTTGATAAATGAACCTATTTAAAAAAACAATATAAATTGATCAAATATATTTTTGTATGTAATTAACTTAACATCTAAACAAGTTTATGTATAGTTTGTGTGTATTAACAATTCAAATATAATATGATATCAATATGTATATCGCATATGTAATTTTGTACATATATTATGTGTATATTTTGAGAACTATATATAGAATGTATAATTATTATATATGTGGGTGGAGAATCTTAGAGGTTATTTCCTCTATTAGTGGCTCCGATGTGCAAAAATACAACAACATCGATCGTTTAAAAACCACCGAAATTACATATAACACTTTAATATCTATTGTATTCAACAATCTTTTGAAGAAAATAAAGGCTCGCTAAATCGAGAAAAGGAAGATTTTTTTACAAAAATTAGGAAAACCAAAAAAAACGATCTTAATCTTATAAGAACTAATTCTAATTAAAAATAATTACACATATATACATATACATATATATAACACATGTATTTTTCCCATATCATTTTTTATAGCTAAAATAGAAATTTAAATTTAAAGTTGTTAATGAAATTGAACTACATACATTCAAAAAGTTATATTAATTCTAAAATAGTTTCATCTCCAGGTCAAATAAGATAAAAATCATCTATATGTACTTTTTATATAAAAAAATGATTTTTTTACCTATATCGAGAGATATTGCGAGGCATTGAAGGCTATATTTGATATCTAAGGTAAGAGGATGCCAAAAAATTGAGGAGCGACCTGATCGAGTAATTTAAAGGAGAGACGGAGGCGTTGATAGAGTTCAGGTAGAGAGGTGTTTGACAGAGTTGAGGAAGAAAGATGCGGCGGTATGAAATTTGAGCTTGAAATCAGGTCTTTTATTATTATATAAGACTTATCCATGATGTAGACTAGGTCTTTTTTTTTTGTGATCGGCAAATCAAACTATTTCATTAAAACTTATCACACCGTGTTCTTTACAACTTTCTAAACCCTTTACTATTTAGGCCCATTCTACCGAGATTACATTACATAGCATAGCTATTAAATAAAATTACAATAGGCCCACTAGCTATTACAATTTCTAACTTATCTAAATAGGCCCAATAACTAATTTATCTAAAATGTACTTTGAGCCTTTTTCCTTAAGCTTAAACGCTTGCAATCTCGAGCAAATCATCAACATAATCTCATCTACAACCTGCTCCTCAGTGCGCATTAAGCTCCCATGATCTGTTCCATTTCTTTCACTCCATATACAATAGACATATGAAGTAAAAAATAAACTTACAATACTCAGATGTTCCTTACTTGGAAGAATCAGAAATGACTTGATCAAAGGCAAGAAACCTGAAGCAGATATATGTATTCCACTAAGCTTCATAACTTTAGTTAGGATTCTCTGAGAAAAAGAGCAAGATAGAAATAGATGGTCTCTATCTTCTCCACAATTGAAACATAATCCACATAGAGGATTGACCTGTAACCCCCAACCTATCATTCTATTTTTAGTTGGGAGCCTATCTTGAGCAGCAACCCAAGTAATAAATGAGCATCTTGGCACACAAAACCTGTTCCATACTACTTCACTCCAATCAACTAACTCTTTAACTTCACTAATACCAGATAAGGTCTTTTTAAAGGAAAATCTCTGCTTGATACTGTGGTCCCACATAATCTCATCAGGCTTGTCAGTTAGAGAGCATCTTTTATAAGAATTATTTATGATGTAGATATTTTAATTTTTTTTATTAGAGAGCATCGATTTTTACAACAATTATGAATATATATTTTACTATTATATATAACTTACCAATTTAACTTTTTTTTTTGTTATAGCATTGAGAACATTGATGGAATTTATGTTAAAATATATATTTTTTGTTTAATATAATCTTAAACAAAAATTCGATCATGTTCTTTTAGAGAATTTGAAAAGGCTTAGATTAATATAGAGAATTAACTAAGACCTTTCATATTTCTATAGAAAAGTGGAAATGACATTTTTTGTGAAGAAATAATCCCACATAGGAGCGGAGATAGATATATTACTAGTTTAAAATAGGTTACCTATCTATTCCTGTCAAATAAATAAAGGCTATGAAAGACAAAAAGGAATAGACAAATCCCCACACACGCGTACCACCACTTGCCCGGCCCGGCGATGGCGACGGCGTGGGCGTGAGTGTGGGCGTGGGCTCGTGAGTGTATTGGAAAGTTTGGGGAGTCAAAAAATAAAAAATGAAATAAGTTTTCTAAAGTAAATTTGGTAGAAGAAGGCTAGTTCTTATAGTAGTTGGTGGCATGTCAAAACCTTTCAGCCTTTCAGCTAGATGACCAACGTCCACTAATTATGCACCAAAAGACAAGCGTCCACCAATTATGCACCAGTCAACTGTTACATAAATTGGTCAACATGGGAATGAATCAAGTCAAGCTTGTGTCTAGGTTCATTGCTGGAAATTAAAACGTGTTGCATATGCCTCAATCAAAAAAACCGTTAGCAATCAATTTGAGGGAATCATGGGTACTAATTGTGACGTTTCTGAAAGGCTTGCTCCTTGCCTAAACTCCTATAAATACTACCTCTCCCCACTTGTCTTAGCTACGAATACACAAATCCGAAAAGCAAAAACACTGCTATTGAGATTATAATTTATCTATTAGATATAAAACTATTGTTGGAAGAGAGTGAAAAACTTGCAGGGTGAGGAGAGAATCTGATTTGTAGAAGATGATTGTTCCTTTACGGTTTCTCCAAAGATTTTAGACTCAACAGTGTAAGAGGAATTGAATTATTATAATAAATTTATATTGAAGATTATCAAATACTTTAGAAAGGAAGGAAATTAAGGTGGCAAAAGAATTTTACAAAATTATGAACAGGCTTCGTCCTTTATGCAATCTTTATGTGCATATTTATTTTTTTGTTATTTTTTAAATTTTGGTTGCTATATCGAATAATTATGCTAATCTTATAGTATTTATTTTGTCGACATTATTTTTAAGGTGAAATTGAAATGTAGTTCCAGATATGGTAGTTCTAAATTAATAATATTTGTGGTGCTTCAGTAAAACAAACCTTATTTATTAAAGAAATATCCCAAAACAGACTTTGTTCAAGAGTGGAAAGTTGAACAAGATTTAAAAATTTAACTAGGAGATCGCAACTATGTTGTGTTTTTGTATAAAGGTATAAGCTTATTTTAGGTATACAAAAAGCTAACAGAGAAAACTGTATCTGAGATTACTAACAAGTACACAATCTTAGATGCCGAGAACAATGTTCTTAGAGCTAAACTAATGGAGTTGAAAGAGAGGTTAAGGTCTTTGGAGGATATGATCCTTAGCGTAAGAGATAATTTGAAGATCACAACAAACAAAGAAATAGTGGCATCCATCTTTGATATTTCTGAAAAGAACCTGACGCTGGATATTGAGAACTTCTCTCTTAGCATTGAAAAAAAGGAGTTGCTTGAGAAGTTACAGTCTTTGGAGAATGTGATCAATAGCAATGGTAACAACTTGAGAAGCTTATTTTGAAATGTGATGACCATCGTTCTTTTATACTCTTCCAAATTTTATATATATATCTTGATAAATGAACCTATTTAAAAAAACAATATAAATTGATCAAATATATTTTTGTATGTAATTAACTTAACATCTAAACAAGTTGAAGATGAATTTATTTTTTGTTCTTAATAAGTCATTTGCTACAAAAGTATATTACATAGATTTAGAAAATGTGTTTATGTATAGTTTGTGTGTATTAACAATTCAAATATAATATGATATCAATATGTATATCGCATATGTAATTTTGTACATATATTATGTGTATATTTTGAGAACTATATATAGAATATTTATTATATTTATAATTTATGTGGGTGGAGAATCTTAGAGGTTATTTCCTCTATTAGTGGCTCCGATGTGCAAAAATACAACAACATCGATCGTTTAAAAACCACCGAAATTACATATAACACTTTAATATCTATTGTATTCAACAATTTTTTGAAGAAAATAAAGGCTCGCTAAATCGAGAAAAGGAAGATTTTTTTACAAAAATTAGGAAAACCAAAAAAAAACGATCTTAATCTTATAAGAACTAATTCTAATTAAAAATAATTACACAGATATATATATATATATATATATATACATATACATATATATAACACACGTGTATTTTTCCCATATCATTTTTTATAGCTAAAATAGAAATTTAAATTTAAACTTGTTAATGAAATTGAACTACATACATTCAAAAAGTTATATTAATTCTAAAATAGTTTCATCTCCAGGTCAAATAAGATAAAAATCATCTATATGTACTTTTTATATAAAAAAATGATTTTTTTACCTATATCGAGAGATATTGCCAGGCATTGAAGGCTATATTTGATATCTAAGGTAAGAGGATGCCAAAAAATTGAGGAGCGACCTGATCGAGTAATTTAAAGGAGAGACGGAGGCGTTGATAGAGTTCAGGTAGAGAGGTGTTTGACATAGTTGAGGAAGAAAGATGCGGCGGTATAAAATTTGAGCTTGAAATTAGGTCTTTTATTATTATATAAGACTTATCCATGATGTAGACTAGGTCTTTTTTTTTTGATCGGCAAATCAAACTATTTCATTAAAACTTAACACACCGTGTTCTTTACAACTTTCTAAGCCCTTTACTATTTAGGCCCATTCTACCGAGATTACATTACATAACATAGCTATTAAATAAAATTACAATAGGCCCACTAGCTATTACAATTTCTAACTTATCTAAATAGGCCCAATAACTAATTTATCTAAAATGTCCTTTGAGCCTTTTTCCTTAAGCTTAAACGCTTGCAATCTCGAGCAAATCATCAACATAATCTCATCTACAACCTGCTCCTCAGTGCGCATTAAGCTCCCATGATCTCTTCCATTTCTTTCACTCCATATACAATAGACATATGAAGTAAAAAATAAACTTACAATACTCAGATGTTCCTTACTTGGAAGAATCAGAAATGACTTGATCAAAGGCAAGAAACCTGAAGCAGATATATGTATTCCACTAAGCTTCATAACTTTAGTTAGGATTCTCTGAGAAAAAGAGCAAGATAGAAATAGATGGTCTCTATCTTCTCCACAATTGAAACAGAATCCACATAGAGGATTGACCTGTACCCCCCAACCTATCATTCTATTTTTAGTTGGGAGCCTATCTTGAGCAGCAACCCAAGTAATAAATGAGCATCTTGGCACACAAAACCTGTTCCATACTACTTCACTCCAATCAACTAACTCTTTAACTTCACTAATACCAGATAAGGTCTTTTTAAAGGAAAATCTCTGCTTGATACTGTGGTCCCACATAATCTCATCAGGCTTGTCAGTTAGAGAGCATCTTTTATAAGAATTATTTATGATGTAGATATTTTAATTTTTTTTATTAGAGAGCATCGATTTTCACAACAATTATGAATATATATTTTACTATTATATTTAACTTACCAATTTTTTTTTTTTTTGTTATAGCATTGAGAACATTGATGGAATTTATGTTAAAATATATATTTTTGGTTTAATATAATCTTAAACAAAAATTCGATCATGTTCTTTTAGAGAATTCTAAAAGGCTTAGATTAATATAGAGAATTAACTAAGACCTTTCATATTCCTATAGAAAAGTGGAAATGATATTTTTTGTAAAGAAATAATCCCACATAGGAGCGGAGATAGATATATTACTAGTTTAAAATAGGTTACCTATCTATTCCTGTCAAATAAATAAAGGCTATGAAAGACAAAAAGGAATAGACAAATCCCCACACACGCGTACCACCACTTGCCCGGCCCGGAGATGGCGACGGCGTGGGCGTGAGTGTGGGAGTGGGCTCGTGAGTGTGTTGGAAAGTTTGGGGAGTCAAAAAATGAAAAATGAAAAATGAAATAAGTTTTCTAAAGTAAATTTGGTAGAAGAAGGCTAGTTCTTATAGTAGTTGGTGGCATGTCAAAACCTTTCAGCCTTTCAGCTAGATGACAAACATCCACTAATTATGCACCAAAAGACAAGCGTCCACCAATTATGCACCAGTCAACTGTTACATAAATTGGTCAACATGGGAATGAATCAAGTCAAGCTTGTGTCTAGGTTCATTGCTGGAAATTAAAACGTGTTGCATATGCCTCAATCAAAAAAACCGTTAGCAATCAATTTGAGGGAATCATGGGTACTAATTGTGACGTTTCTGAAAGTCTTGCTCCTTGCCTAAACTCCTATAAATACTACCTCTCCCCACTTGTCTTAGCTACGAATACACAAATCCGAAAAGCAAAAACACTGCTATTGAGATTATAATTTATCTATTAGATAAAAAACTATTGTTGGAAGAGAGTGAAAAACTTGCAGGGTGAGGAGTGAATCTGATTTGTAGAAGATGATTGTTCCTTTACGGTTTCTCCAAAGATTTTAGGCTACAACAGTGTAAGAGGAATTGAATTATTATAATAAATTTATATTGAAGATTATCAAATACTTTAGAAAGGAAGGAAATTAAGGTGGCAAAAGAATTTTACAAAATTATGAACAGGCTTCGTCCTTTATGCAATCTTTATGTGCATTTTTATTTTTTGTTATTTTTTAAAATTTTGGTTGCTATATCGAATAATTATGCTAATCTTGTAGTATTTATTTTGTCGACATTATGTTTAAGGTGAAATTGAAATGTAGTTCCAGATATGGTAGTTCTAAATTAATAATATGTGTGGTGCTTCAGTAAAACAAACCTTATTTATTAAAGAAATATCCCAAAACAGACTTTGTTCAAGAGTGGAAAGTTGAACAAGATTTAAAAATTTAACTAGGAGATCGCAACTATTTTGTGTTTTTGTATAAAGGTATAAGCTTATTTTAGGTACACAACAAGCTAACAGAGAAAACTGTATCTGAGATTACTAACAAGTACACAATCTTAGATGCCGAGAACAATGTTCTTAGAGCTAAACTAATGGAGTTGAAAGAGAGGTTAAGGTCTTTGGAGGATATGATCCTTAGCGTAAGAGATAATTTGAAGATAACAAAAAAAGAAATAGTGGAATCCATCTTTGATATTTCTGAAAAGAACATGACGCTGGATATTGAGAACTTCTCTCTTAGCATTGAAAAAAAGGAGTTGCTTGAGAAGTTACAGTCTTTGGAGAATGTGATCAATAGCAATGGTAACAACTTGAGAAGCTTATTTTGAAATGTGATGACCATCGTTCTTTTATACTCTTCCAAATTTTATATATATATCTTGATAAATGAACCTATTTAAAAAAACAATATAAATTGATCAAATATATTTTTGTATGTAATTAACTTAACATCTAAACAAGTTGAAGATGGATTTATTTTTTGTTCTTAATAAGTCATTTGCTACAAAAGTATATTACATAGATTTAGAAAATGTGTTTCTGTATAGTTTGTATGTATTAACAATTCAAATATAATATGATATCAATATGTATATCGCATATGTAATTTTGTACATATATTATGTGTATATTTTGAGAACTATAGAATGTATAATTATTATATATGTGGGTGGAGAATCTTAGAGGTTATTTCCTCTATTAGTGGCTCCGATGTGCAAAAATACAACAACATCGATCGTTTAAAAACCACCTAAATTACATATAACACTTTAATATCTATTGTATTCAACAATATTTTGAAGAAAATAAAGGCTCGCTAAATCGAGAAAAGGAAGATTTTTTTACAAAAATTAGGAAAACCAAAAAAACGATCTTAATCTTATAAGAACTAATTCTAATTAAAAATAATTACACAGATATATATATATACATATACATATATATAACACACATGTATTTTTCCCATATCATTTTTTATAGCTAAAATAGAAATTTAAATTTAAACTTGTTAATGAAATTGCACTACATACATTCAAAAAGTTATATTAATTCTAAAGTAGTTTCATCTCCAGGTCAAATAAGATAAAAATCATCTATATATACTTTTTATATAAAAAATGATTTTTTACCTATATCGAGAGATATTGCGAGGCATTGAAGGCTATATTTGATATCTAAGGTAAGAGGATGCCAAAAAATTGAGGAGCGACCTGATCGAGTAATTTAAAGGAGAGACGGAGGCGTTGATAGAGTTCAGGGAGAGAGGTGTTTGACAGAGTTGAGGAAGAAAGATGCGGCGGTATGAAATTTGAGCTTGAAATTAGGTCTTTTATTATTATATAAGACTTATTTATGATGTAGACTAGGTCTTTTTTTTTATCGGCAAATCAAACTATTTCATTAAAACTTAACACACCATGTTCTTTACAACTTTCTAAGCCCTTTACTATTTAGGCCCATTCTACCGAGATTACATTACATTATATAGCTATTAAATAAAATTACAATAGGCCCACTAGCTATTACAATTTCTAACTTATCTAAATAGGCCCAATAACTAATTTATCTAAAATGTCCTTTGAGCCTTTTTCCTTAAGCTTAAACGCTTGCAATCTCGAGCAAATCATCAACATAATCTCATCTACAACCTGCTCCTCAGTGCGCATTAAGCTCCCGTGATCTCTTCCATTTCTTTCACTCCATATACAATAGACATATGAAGTAAAAAAATAAACGTACAATACTCAGATGTTCCTTACTTGGAAGAATCAGAAATGACTTGATCAAAGGCAAGAAACCTGAAGCAGATATATGTATTCCACTAAGCTTCATAACTTTAGTTAGGATTCTCTGAGAAAAAGAGCAAGATAGAAATAGATGGTCTCTATCTTCTCCACAATTGAAACAGAATCCACATAGAGGATTGACCTATAACCCCCAACCTATCATTCTATTTTTAGTTGGGAGCCTATCTTGAACTGCAACCCAAGTAATAAATGAGCATCTTGGCACACAAAACCTGTTCTATACTACTTCACTCCAATCAACTAACTCTTTAACTTCATTAATACTAGATAAGGTCTTTTAAAAGGAAAATCTCTGCTTGATAATGTGGTCCCACATAATCTCAGCAGGCTTGTCAGTTAGAGAGCATCTTATATAAGAATTATTTATGATGTAGATATTTTAATTTTTTTTATTAGAGAGCATCGATGTTCACAACAATTATGAATATATATTTTACTATTATATTTAACATACCAATTTAACTTTTTTTCTTTTTTGTTTTTGTTATAGCATTGAGAACATTGATGGAATTTATGTTAAAATATATATTTTTGGTTTAATATAATCTTAAACAAAAATTCGATCATGTTCTTTTAGAGAATTTTAAATGGCTTAGATTAATATAGAGAATTAACTAAAACCTTTCATATTCCTATAGAAAAGTGGAAATGACATTTTTTGTGAAGAAATTATCCCACATAGGAGCGGAGATAGATATATTACTAGTTTAAAATAGGTTACCTATCTATTCCTATCAAATAACTAAAGGCTATGAAAGACAAAAAGGAATAGACAAATCCCCACACACGCGTACCACCACTTGCCCGGCCCGGCGATGGCGACGGCGTGGGTGTGAGTGTGGGCGTGGGCTCGTGAGAGTGTTGGAAAGTTTGGGGAGTCAAAAAATAAAAAATGAAATAACAAATACCAATATCCCGGACTACAAAATCGAGTTCTTAAATAGTGTACTTAACAAGTATAGTAGCAAAAGTTGATAAAATAATACGCAAAGACACTACAAAAATATTGGGTTTTTTATACTCTAAAAAATTAAAAATTAAATTAAATAATACTTAAACTGAAGATAGAAATAAAATACGAAGAAAGGAAGCTATGAGAGTTTAGCTTGAGCTAGCAAATAATCCCCACAAGCCTTGTTTCTACGTTTTTGTCTAAGGAAAAATTGTGGCATATAAAAGAAATAGCGGGGATTATAAATTTCTCCTAAATTTCTGTCAAGGTATCTTATGGGGAAATTTTAACACTACCAGGGGGCTTGGGTAAGGAGACTTTCAGAAATTGAATTTCGCATTAGTAGCAAACCAAGCTTGGAGAACCCTTAATAATCCAAATTTGTTGGTCGCTAGAATTCTTAAAGGAATCTATTTTCCTAACATTAGTACGTGAGATTCAAAGCTCAAAAATAAACATTCATGGAGATGGGCAAGTATATATAAAGGGCTTGAAAGAGGAATATGTCTAGAAAATTTGAAATGGTCTTGATATTCTTGGATCGAAAAAAGTTTTAAAATGGATACACCAGTGGATTGAAAGCTAATCAAAGTGGTAGAATGTTTGAACAAAAACATTTCTCGCTGGGACTTTGATGTAATCAAAAAAAAATTACATTGAGAATATTGCTGAAATCATCAAATTTCAATGATACAACTTATGAAGGAAAATAAAATCATATGGTCTAACACAAAAGATGGAAAATTCTCACAAAAATCGGGCTATCACCGTCTTGGTCAAAAATATCTAGAAAAAGAAAGTCAATCGTCTGAGATGGGTGACAAAAATGAAAGTGAATATTGGAAATTAGTTTGGCACTTTAACGTTACTAAAAAATTGGGAATTTTATTTGGAAAATTAGCAACAAAGTGATTCCAACCAAGAAGGTTTTGAAAATGAGAATATATATGAAAACTAACATTTGGGATAGAAGCTTGACTAGTAATTATTTTTCGTCAAGAAAAATTAATATGGTATCTAATTCCATTTCTTGAATATAATTCAAAATAAATTATATATTTTCAGAAAAGGTTATATATATATATATATATATATATATATATATATATATATATATATATATATGAGCAAACAATATATTCTGTAATTAATTGGGATTATCTCAAATGACTAGAACCCTTATTATCTTTTAATCTAACCCTGGTTATATTATTAAATGAATAAAATTCATAATTTACAATTTCCAACCAAAAAAATTGAAAAATATATAAACATTAAAAAGTTAATTCATTTTACCATATATATTTAAATTCTTCTTTTTTGGTCGAAATTTACTATAATTCTATAGGCTCTCAAAGCATTTACTTTCTTTTTTCTTACAGATTTATATACTTATTGTCAATTATATTCTGTCAAAATTGGAGGTTCCCCATCTTCCACTCTTGCACATCTTACTAAAATTTAGAAGAAAAATTGTTGGCGGAGGATCATGGTCCAATCTTCCCCTTGAAATCCTGAGACATATTATCCAAGCCTTAGACACTGGTTTCTATGTTCTCTACTTTCAAGCAGTATGCACTTTATGGCGCAAATCAAGAGTTTTGCAAAATCCTCCAACAATATCTTTTCCCTTGGAACTACCTTACCTTTCTGAAAATTCTCGTTGATCGCGATGCCCACACACTTCTCATCCAGCCACCACTGAAAAATGCGACACAACAAGTACTAGGGGTAAGCAAATGAGAACCAAAAAACCAAACCGAACCAAAAAAAACCAAAAACCGAAAAACCAAATGGTTTGATTTTCAATTTTTCAAAATCCAAATTTTTTGTAGAAAAACCGAACCAAGAAAAACGAACAAAAACGGAACTAAAAATAGAGAACGTGTGAATTTTTATAAGAATTATGTGGTAGAAACTTTGTTGAGAATTTATCTTCTTCGTGAAATTTTAGTTTTACTATTCGATGGCGCTATTAGTAATAATTTTTTTATATCACTTAACGTTATAAGTTACCATTACTTGATTGATTTTATAAATTGTAATTGTATGAAGTTGGAAGTAATAAATTTAAATGTATAAATTTATGTACTATTGTAAATTAAGATAAGTATTCTTAAATTATAGGTTTTTACTTGATGGATATATTAATAGCCCACATGGACATGTAATAGTAGCATAATTGTATTGGAATATTAGTCTCTATTGGACAATATATTTCAACAAGTGAGGAGAAAAATATTATTGAAAAAACATCCGAATTCGAAGCGAACCAAAACCAAACCGAAACGAACCAATGCGGAACCAAAAAACGCATGTGGAACCAAATGTGAACTACCCGGTTTGGTTATTAAATTATAAAAAGCCAAAATATTGGGTTCAGTTTCGATTTTTGTAAAAAAGCGAGACGAACCGAACCATGCTCACCCCTAACAATTACAAGGCTGGTTAGTTAAAGTTCAAAAATATGAAGAAGGTAATTTATTTATCAAGAGTCCAATGTCGCAAAAGAGAATCAAGAATGTTAATCCATTAGCTAAGGTATTAAACATGTTTCATTTTCATTTAATTGAAATTTTCAAAGCATACACTCTTAAACATAGTGATTTTACTTAGGTGGATTGTGGTACTTCAAATTTAGAGATGGAATATGGACTAAATTGTTAGATTGTCGAGAATTTATTGATGTGATTCACTACAACCAAACGTTTTATGTTGGTGATCAATTCGAGAAACACTAGGGTTTTAACCCGACACGATTTATGTTGTCTCTGATAGAGTCAGCTGGGCATGATGTATGAACTCGGAGTCATTGAGTATGATGTATGAGATGCAAAAGCAAAATTTTATATCTCTAATTGTGAGGTTCTAAAAGTAACACTTAACCTTTTTGCTTATTGATGCAATAATAATATTAAATTTCTTGTGCGTTGTGAAATGCGGATAGCTTTAGAGTATAAAAATTATGCACAAACTATTAGTTGTTTAGCTAGCAATTCAACGAGGTTTATCATATATTAGCATGTTGAGTCATGATTATACATACATTTAGATTAATAGGTTGATCCGAGCAAATTCTTTAACGGATTTGGTTAATTCAAAACCTAAAAGAGGCGATTTCTTTAGAGTAATAAATAAAAGGCAGTATAAAAAATTCAATACCCTTTTCACTAATAGGTCATTTACGATAGATTTATTACATTTTAATGATTGTCGCCTTTTCCACCTTTTTTAATCTCTTCCGTTTAACAATTCTTCTGTTCACTCCACCTTCGATAAAAAAAATACGGTACATTGCTGCAATTCTTTCGGTTCGAATTCTTTTGAGTCACTGCAATGGAAGGCTTTAATGGCTAATCAATTCTGTTCCTGGTTAATATGGTTCTAGATGTTGATCAAAGTATTTTTCCAGTAACTGAAATCGGGTGTACAACTCTTCTTTTTCTTCTCAAAATTCCAACTTTTACACTGCTATTGAGATTATAATTTATCTATTAGATAAAAAACTATTGTTGGAAGAGAGTGAAAAACTTGCAGGGTGAGGAGAGAATCTGATTTGTAGAAGATGATTGTTCCTTTTGGGTTTCTCCAAAGATTTTAGGCTACAACAGTGTAAGAGGAATTGAATTATTATAATAAATTTATATTGAAGATTATCAAATACTTTAGAAAGTAAGGAAATTAAGGTGGCAAAAGAATTTTACAAAATTATGAACAGACTTCGTCCTTTATGCAATCTTTATGTGCATATTTATTTTTTGTTATTCTTTAAATTTTGGTTGCTATATCGAATAATTATTATAATCTTGTAGTATTTTTTTTGTCGACATTATTTTTAAGGTGAAATTGAAATTTAGTTACAGATATGGTAGTTCTAAATTAATAATATTTGTGGTGCTTCAGTAAAACAAACCTTATTAATTAAAGAAATATCCCAAAACAGACTTTGTTCAAGAGTGGAAAGTTGAACAAGATTTAAAAATTTAACTAGGAGATCGCAACTATGTTGTGTTTTTGTATAAAGGTATAAGCTTATTTTAGGTACACAACAAGCTAACAGAGAAAACTGTATCTGAGATTACTAACAAGTACACAATCTTAGATGCCGAGAACAATGTTCTTAGAGCTAAACTAATGGAGTTGAAAGAAAGGTTAAGGTCTTTGTAGGATATGATCCTTAGCGTAAGAGATAATTACAAGATCACAAACAAAGAAATAGTGACATCCATCATTGATATTTCTGAAAAGAACTTGACGCTGGATATTGAGAACTTCTCTCTTAGCATTGAAAAAAAAGGAGTTGCTTGAGAAGTTACAGTCTTTAGAGAATGTGATCAATAGCAATGGTAACAACTTGAGAAGCTTATTTTGAAATGTGATGACCATCGTTCTTTTATACTCTTTCAAATTTTATATATATATCTTGATAAATGAACCTATTTAAAAAAACAATATAAATTGATCAAATATATTTTTGTATGTAATTAACTTAACATCTAAACAAGTTGAAGATGGATTTATTTTTTGTTCTTAATAAGTCATTTGCTACAAAAGTATATTACATAGATTTAGAAAATGTGTTTCCGTATAGTTTGTGTGTATTAACAATTCAAATATAATATGATATCAATATGTATATCGCATATGTAATTTTGTACATATATTATGTGTATATTTTGAGAATTATAGAATGTATAATTATTATATATGTGGGTGGAGAATCTTAGAGGTTATTTCCTCTATTAGTGGCTCCGATGTGCAAAAATACAACAACATCGATCGTTTAAAAACCACCGAAATTACATATAACACTTTAATATCTATTGTATTCAACAATTTTTTGAAGAAAATAAAGGCTCGCTAAATCGAGAAAAGGAAGATTTTTTTACAAAAATTAGGAAAACCAAAAAAAACTATCTTAATCTTATAAGAACTAATTCTAATTAAAAATAATTACACAGATATATATGTACATATACATATATATAATACACATGTATTTTTCCCATATCATTTTTTATAGCTAAAATAGAAATTTAAATTTAAACTTGTTAATGAAATTGCACTACATACATTCAAAAAGTTATATTAATTCTAAAATAGTTTCATCTCCAGGTCAAATAAGATAAAAATCATCTATATTACTTTTTATATAAAAAATGATTTTTTTACCTACATCGAGAGATATTGCGAGGCATTGAAGACTATATTTGATATCTAAGGTAAGAGGATGCCAAAAAATTGAGGAGCGACCTGATCGAGTAATTTAAAGGAGAGACAGAGGCGTTGATAGAGTTCAGGGAGAGAGGTGTTTGACAGAGTTGAGGAAGAAAGATGCGGCGGTATGAAATTTGAGCTTGAAATTAGGTCTTTTATTATTATATAAGACTTATTTATGATGTAGACTAGGTCTTTTTTTTTTGATCGGCAAATCAAACTATTTCATTAAAACTTAACACACCGTGTTCTTTACAACTTTCTAAGCCCTTTACTATTTAGGCCCATTCTAACGAGATTACATTACATAACATAGTTATTAAATAAAATTACAATAGGCCCACTAGTTATTACAATTTCTAACTTATCTAAATACGTCCAATAACTAATTTATCTAAAATGTCCTTTGAGCCTTTTTCCTTAAGCTTAAACGCTTGCAATCTCGAGCAAATCATTCACATAATCTCATCTACAACCTGCTCCTCAGTGCGCATTAAGCTCCCATGATCTCTTCCATTTCTTTCACTCCATATACAATAGACATATGAAGTAAAAAATAAACTTACAATACTCAGATGTTCCTTACTTGGAAGAATCGGAAATGACTTGATCAAAGGCAAGAAACCTGAAGCAGATATATGTATTCCACTAAGCTTCATAACTTTAGTTAGGATTCTCTGAGAAAAAGAGCAAGATAGAAATAGATGGTCTCTATCTTCTCCACAATTGAAACAGAATCCACATAGAGGATTGACCTGTAACCCCCAACCTATCATTCTATTTTTAGTTGGGAGCCTATCTTGAGCAGCAACCCAAGTAATAAATGAGCATCTTGGCACACAAAACCTGTTCCATACTACTTCACTCCAATCAACTAACTCTTTAACTTCACTAATACCAGATAAGGTCTTTTTAAAGGAAAATCTCTGCTTGATACTGTGGTCCCACATAATCTCATTAGGCTTGTCAGTTAGAGAGCATCTTATATAAGAATTATTTATGATGTAGATATTTTAATTTTTTTTATTAGAGAGCATCGATGTTCACAACAATTATGAATATATATTTTACTATTATATTTAACTTACCAATTTAACTTATTTTCTTTTTTGTTTTTGTTATAGCATTGAGAACATTGATGAAATTTATGTTAAAATATATATTTTTGGTTTAATATAATCTTAAACAAAAATTCGATCATGTTCGTTTAGAGAATTTGAAAAGGCTTAGATTAATATAGAGAATTAACTAAGACCTTTCATATTCCTATAGAAAAGTGGAAATGACATTTTTTGTGAAGAAATTATCCCACATAGGAGCGGAGATAGATATATTACTAGTTTAAAATAGGTTACCTATCTATTCCTATCAAATAACTAAAGGCTATGAAAGACAAAAAGGAATAGACAAATCCCCACACACGCGTACCACCACTTGCCCGGCCCGGCGATGGCGACGGCGTGGGCGTGAGTGTGGGCGTGGGCTCGTGAGAGTGTCGGAAAGTTTGGGGAGTCAAAAAATGAAAAATGAAATAAGTTTTCTAAAGTAAATTTGGTAGAAGAAGGCTAGTTCTTATAGTAGTTGGTGGCAAGTCAAAACCTTTCAGCTAGATGACAAACGTCCACTAATTATGCACCAAAAGACAAGCGTCCACCAATTATGCACCAGTCAACTGTTACAGAAATTGGTCAACATGGGAATGAATCTAGTCAAGCTTGTGTATAGGTTCATTGCTAGAAATTAAAACGTGTTGCATATGCCTCAATCAAAAAAACCGTTAGGAATCAATTTGAGGGAATCATGGGTACTAATTGTGACGTTTCTGAAAGGCTTGCTCCTTGCCTAAACTCCTATAAATACTACCTCTCCCCACTTGTCTTAGCTACGAATACACAAATCCGAAAAGCAAAAACACGCTCTACTTTTCTCTCTGAAAGACATGGTTGTAGAATTTGTTAGAGATAACCGGCACGACGGAATATCTTTTTAACACCCTTGTTTCCATGTATTGTTTTCCTTTTCGATTTCCGTGTAAATTCGTATTGCATTTCAATTTTTGTAATAGTTAGATTACTTTAATTAAAATTACTTTTCTGGGATTGCCTTTTCTCTTTCTTTTGAAACTGGTGATTTAATTTCTCCCCAACGATTAAAAAAAATATTCATTTATCACCATTTGCATTTCTCGAAATGGCTTTTCCTATCTCGGTCGATGCTTCATCATTGAACGCAAAGGTCTTTCCCGACGTGAATAAATGGAAGCCCCTAAATGGTTCGAACTACAATATTGGACACAAAAGATTATGATTTGTCTTGAACAGTATAATCTCGACTTTGCTATAGTCGAGACTCCTCTACTTATGGTGGACAATGGACAACCTACTGAACAAGAACAGGATAGACATCTCGCCCTCGAAGCCAAGTTCAAAAGAGATAATACCATGGCTTGGGGCAGGATGTTGAACATTGTATCGAATCCCTTTTTTTAATCTTCTTGCCAAAGAAAAATCGACACAGGTCATATGGGAAATTCTTCACAAGAAGTATGGGGCAGATGATTCCGGTAAAAAGAAATACGTCACCGGTAACTGGTATAACTTTACCCTTACTGATCAGAAACCTATGACTGAACAACTTCACGTGTATGAGAACCTATGCGCAGAGGTAATCGCCGAAGGCATAAAGATGTACGAAGTTTTCCAAGACAACATCTTGCTTGAGAAAATTCCCCCATCATGGAGTGAACACCGTAACCACCTCAAACACAAAAAGAAGGAAATGACCCTCCAAGAACTCATCATCCACATGCAAGTCGAAGAAGCCAATCGACTCAATGTCAAGGATAAGTCGCTTTCTTTCCCTCCTCATTCCTCGAAGGCTAACCTTGTCGAAAGTTCTGGGTATGGTAACAAGGACAGGTTCGAAGGTAATCGAAAACAGCAAGGCGCTAACAATTTCAAATTTGGGGGGAATAAGAACCGCAACAACTCCAACTAACAAAACTAAAGGTTTAAAACTTCTGGTAAGATTCAGAAACCTAAGGGTGCTTGTTATTGTTGTGGTAAAGAAGTATATAGAGCTTTTTAATGTACTCTTAGAGTTATTCCTGATCCAAAACCTGCTATAAACCTAACTAAAACCGAAGACATAATAGCCGCAGTAATGGTTGAGGTTTACTTGGTGGAAACCAAAAACGAGTGGATCCTTGACACTGGGGCCTCATGACACTTTTGTGCAAACAAAGCCATGTTCAAAAAGTGTGAGGAAGCAAAAAATGGTGAATGCATGTACCTAGGAGACTCATCCACTGCTACAGTCCTCAGAAAAGGACAGGTTACCCTCAAACTCACTTTTGGTAAGATCTTTGACTTAAACGATGTTCTCTTCGTCCCTCGCTCTGTAGGAACTTGGTTTCCGGAGCTCTTTTTAAATAAAGTGGGAATCAAACTAGTTTTCGAGGGGAGGGGGAATAATCATTACCAAAAATTATGAGTTTATGGAAAAGGGTATTTACATAATGGTTTGTTTGTTTTAAATACTGTAACCCATGACTAGTACCAAAATGATGAGTTTGTGGGGAAGGTTTTTTTTTCAAATATGGGTTTATATGGTTGAACCTTGTAACCTCTAATAAGGACATTTGTAAATATGTTTATCTATTTGAATGTTTAGATGTGTGGAATGGTAGAGTAGGCTATCTTTCTTTTCTTTCCTATCAAAAGGCTAAACTACTAAAATTAGTATATTCAGACCTAAAGGTTTTTTAAATTCTGCTAGTAAATGAGAAACCCCATACTATGTAACCTTCATATGTGACTATTCTTGGTCTATGAGAGTATATCTTCTAATACTAAAAGTGAAACGGAACATGCTTTTATAAAATATAAGTCCAAGGTTGAAAACCAACTATTTTGCTAAATCAAAAGACATAGGGCACGAATGTTATTATGAATTCCTTGTAATAGCTCTATGATATCAAAATTATCGACGAAATTAGTGCCTTACACACCCCTACATAATGACACAGCTAAAGGCTACGATAATAGTTCTAACCCACTAACTCAAATGTGGGGTTCTTATCAAAGGTTTCCCGAGTTCTAAGTACGATCCCTGTTAGGCCGAATACAATAGACTCAATACTCATGGGATATGACATGAATGTACAAATTGTCTTAATAAATTCATAGCCACTCTTGGTGGTCCTGTTGAGAAGGACTTGATGAATTCACTCATAAGGCGTATAATTCTAGAAAGAATACGAGGATGAGTGTTCAACTCATAATGAATTCATAGACATTATGTGATGGTCCTTTTTTAGAAGAACTTGATGAATTCACGGTCAAAAGTGAGACTCGACATTCATGATAGAAGTTAAGGAGCCATCCTCAACAATATCATATGAATTAATCAACAAAGTTCATGGCCCGCAAGGGGTGGTCCTTAGAGAAGGACTTGATGAACTAACTGAAGGGTGATGTTCGAGAGAACCATAACTTTCAGTAGGGTAGAGTATGTGTTGTAACAGTCTCGATCAAAAACCGAGTAAGTTCACTTAAACAGAATTCGGTGGTTGTCTCACTTCAGTACGTGTCAATTATTTCCACTTAAGTACAATTCACCCAAACGCTGGTAGATATGGAAACATGTACACCTTCTCTCCAAAAGACCCTAAGTGGGGGATTGTTGGAATTTATGTTAAGATATATATTATTGGTTTAATAATAATCTTAAATACAAATCCAGTCATGTTCCTTTGGAGAATTGTAGAAGGCTTAGATTATATATAGTATTAACTAAGACCTTTCCTATTCCTTTTGAAAAGTGGAAAAGACATTTTTTTAAAGAAATTGTCCCACATAGGAGCGGAGATAATAATATTACTAGTTTAAAATAGTTTACCTATCTATTCCTATCAAATAACTAAAGGCTATGAAAGACAAAAAGGAATAGGTAAAGCCCCACACGCGCACACCACTAGCACCACCACCCGGCTGGCCCGACGACGGCGTTGTCCATGGGCCGTGGGCTCATGGGCTCGTGGGGGAGTTTGGGGAGTCAGAAAATGAAAAATTAAATAAGTTTTTTGTAGAAAATCTGGTGGAATAAGACTAGTTCTTATAGTAGTGGGTGACAAGTCAAAACCTTTCAGCCAGAAGACAAACATCTACTAATTACGCACCAGAAGACAAGCGTCCGCCAATTAGCACCAGTCAACTGTTACAAAAATTGGTCAACACGGGAAATTATGCATGTGTTCTTTTATTTATATTTTTTTCTCATAAATTTTATTTGTTTAATTAATTATTCTATTTATTTAGTTATAATTTTATTCATGCAATGGTTTGTAATTTTATTCATTCGGTGGTTTGTAATTTTTATTCATTCATTGGGTTTGTAATTTTTATTATTTTATTCATTGGGTTGTAATTTTTGTTCATTTTATTAATTTGGTTGTAATAATTATTTATTTTATTTTCATATTAATGTAGTTGCTTAGTTATATCATATTGTTGCTAAAAAATGGTTTTGGGCATGGATAAGAGTTGGATCAATACGACGGATTATTATATGGAAAAATATATTTTTGGAGTTTTTGCTTTTATCGAATATGCTAAAAAATGGTTATAATGGTTTCATTTCTTGCCTGTGTAATAAATGTAATAATTTCATGTGCTAAATATAGAAAATGAAATGCATGAAGTTTATGACGATGTGAGACACAGTTACGATTTTGGTGGACGTCCGGGTGATACCGAGATGAGAGACGCACGTCTTCCAAGTCGGAGCAGTTTTGAGAATTTGTTCGACGAATTGGAAACAGAATTATATCCTGGTTGTACAGCGATGAGTTCCTTGAATTTCATTGTCAAACTTATGCATGTAAAAGTAAAGAAAAAGTGGACTAACACATCATTCAACGAGCTATTGGACCTGGTTTGTCGTATTTTGCCCAAACCTCACAATTCGCCCGATTCTTATGATGCATGCAACAAGAAGTTGAAAAGTTTGGGTATCGGGTATACTACTATCGATGTTTGTTTGAACGGTTGTGCCATTTTTACAAGGAGAATGAATCTATCGACAAGTGTCCAGTATGTAATGAATCAAGATGGGACCCGAAGAAGGGTGGTGGGTCCTAGTGTGTTATAAAATAAAGTAATGAAAATAAAGGAACCACAATACCGCAAGTGTACGGTTGTCCAAGTAATACTCCGATAAATCGTATTTCGTTCTCAGGGACGGATTAGGTTCAACCCAAATATTAATCAGATAGTAGAATTAATTGATTGACAGAAAAGTAAATAATATGATTTTTGTTTGGTTTTTCTAATAACTAAGATGCAAATAAATAAAGACTAAAAATAAATTAACTAGAAAGAAATAAAGTAGTAAATTGACTAACTTCAGAGATGAGAGATACTTGAGTTTCGCAAGGAATCCACCTAATTAATATAACCTATGTGTTGTTTAACTGTAGAATTGGTATTATAATATTAGTCAGGAATCTAATATCTCCTAACCGTCGTCAGGGTGGACCTAAGAGTTATCCTACGGTATTACAAACCCCGCCAGGGTGATTATAAGCTACTTTCAGATGAATAATATTTTATCTCTTTGGCTTTGTAATTAATATGCCTTTCGTCCATTACACGGGTATTACCTAAGTCTGTATTCAAACCCCCCATCAAGGTGATCACTTCGCCACTTAAGTGAATAGCCCAAATACTAAAACCTATTTCTAGGTGTACTGAAAAGAAATAGTGATTAAGAACAAAGTAATATCCAACATCTAAGAATCAATTCAATTTAAATCGTAACAATCCGTAATTCAAAACATAAATTACTTAATTAGGTTTCATCCCTTTATTGTGATTCTCAAGTATATTGAAATTTAGCTCATAATCAAGTTAAATACTGAAATTAAATAGAAATACATCATATTCAACTAAAGAAAAGAAATTGATAACCTAATGGTTTGGTTGGCTGTTGTGGAAGAATATAATTCCTCCAGCTCTAGCTTCTCCTCTGCCTTCTTGCTCTGAAGTGGTTGACTCGCTCTCTCTAAGGATGTTATGAATTGAATAAATTGTGAGAGGTCTTTGACTCTCTCTCTCTCTCTCTAAAGATGTTATAAATTGAAGAATAATTGAGAGGTGCTTAATAATGAGGTCTAAGGGGTGTATTTATAGGTGCTAGGAAGCCCTAATTCATTTTACTTGGAGTGGAAGACAAGTAAAGGACTATTTAATTTGCAGCCCTAAAATCTAGGAAAGGTAAGTTTTATTGCTAATTTGTTTTGGTCATATCCCCTTCAATACTTATCCGTTTGACGCAATCAAATAGTCGAAATCACTTGTCTCGGAAAGCTCTATCCATTGGTCCAGACCATTCTCCCAAATTCCTAGTCAATCTTAAGTTATGAGCTCGTATTTGAACGTGGCTAGAATTTTAGATTTATTTGGCAGCTTTATCTTTTCCTTCTTTGCATATATCCTTCCTTAATCCTCTTATTTCCATGTATATCTCTTTCCTTTACTTCTTATACATGACTTGGTCTCTAGTTAATTACCATATATCTTTTTAAGCTTCATAATAAATAAATAATTAAACCGCATATGCTTTAAAAATTAATAAATCAATACTTCAAGAGTAGAAATAAGAAAGTGCACTCTAAAATTAGAAACTCGAAAAAAATACTTCCTAACACACTAAAAATACTCTAAGACTTTAATTCTCACTTCTCCTCCTTGTATTGGTTTTCCATGAAAATCAAGAACCTGCTAACTTTGCACTAAAATAACCAAATTAACGCACAAAAGCTCTAAAAATGCTAATAGTCTAATTCCAAGGGGAGAAAGTGTAATATGACGAAATAAGCATAAAAGTCTATAAAATAAGTTAAATATTCACCTAAAAGGATGTATCCAAAGGGCTAATAATTAGAACAAATAGGGAGACATCAAGACCCCAAACTCAAACCTTTGTTGTCCTGACAAAGTAAAATAAAAACAAAGGCCTTTTAGGTGAACGCAGAAGGTAGAATCTAGCAAATATTCCCTAAGCATAACTTAAAACAAATCTCATATAGTATCATCTAATAATTAATATATACATACACATATCATGCAAAATCAAACATAACATAATATCAATCCAAAATTAATTTCACAATGCTAGAAGGTTACGCTTATTACTTATCTCAAGATGGTGGCTATAGGGTGTTCCTCGATCCTTACTTGCTTTGAACGCTCCACTTAGCATACTCCCTTTTAACTTATTATGTATCTAGGAATCACGAGGTCTTTACTGTTTTAATATCGTCTTAGGGACGGTATGGTATGTATATTTGGTAAATTTGAAGTGAGCTTTTGGCTCTCTCCTCACTTACCATCAACAAACTGTCCAAGAGCTTGAGTTTACACTCGAATAACGTTCTCACACAAACCATTTGACGCGCTAATTTAGCGTCCCCAGATTAAAAAATAAGCACTAAAGATGATTCACATTAAAATTTTCTCTTTGCTGTTCCAAATATAAATTCTTTGCATATGATATTTCTTCTTTTTTGTCTTTTCTTTTGTATAGCTATGATTCTCTTTTTGATGTTTGAGATATCATGCTATTTTTTCATAATTTTTTTTCTTTTAATTGCTTTTCATATTTTCTCTTTTTTCATTTACTCTTACCCCGGTAAAGGGTTACAAATATAATAAACTTGTGAATCATCATCAAAATATAAAACAGAGCACAATTGATAAGCTCAAAAATCCCAACCCAATGTAAATTCCCATATAGTGGACCCACCACCCCAAACTCAAGCTCAAGACAGGAAGTCTCAGGATCGTGATTCAAGTGCGGGTCATATGGTAATGCCTAACAAACTAAAGGGATATTGGCTTATAATGTGGCGACAAAAGAAAGGCTTAAAGGCTAAAAATTTGTCTAAGAAGGATATAATTAATTCAGGGATAGAGGGCCGAAAAGGATTAAAAGGGCTAATAAAGAACCGCATCTATCATTTTTCTATTTACAGAACTTGCCTCTAGTTCATACCTAAGTGGGTTTTCTACTCATTCAGATCTCACGTTCTACAAACCACTCATTATCCTTAAGTACAAGTTTACTTCTTTTGCATTGTTCATTATTTCTTCCTATCAATTACCTCATATTTGCATGCAATCAAAGTGCGTTTTACACTAACTACTAAAGTCAACTATTTTCTATCATAAATTCATAAAAAGCATGCTTGATGGGGGCATTTAAAATACTCTACAGTCAACGCAGCCCTTAAATTAATTTTTATTTGATTTTTTTAAATTTTTTTGAAAAAGCAGTAAAAACAAAAAATTGGGATGAGGCAACGAACCCCACCCCAAACTCAAAAGTGAGTCGTGTCCCCACGACTCGAAAAAGACTCAATAAAGCAAATAAACAAATAAAACAAATAAGAAATGGATAGGAAAACATATCTGAACCAACACGAAGCTGGTTTCTATGGTTGTGTGTAGGTGGAGCTCCTTGTGTTGCGTAGGTGGCATATTGAACATTTCTCGCTCCACGTAATATGTTTTTCATAAGATCCAACTCTTTTGTGTCTTTTCCTATGGTTGTCAACACCTCTTCGTGATTATCCTCCAAAAGTTTCATTCTTTCAACTACATCTTTCAACACCAAAAGTAATAAGAGGCTCTCTAACTTCTTCTTCCTCTTCATGGTGTTCTTGACATCCCAATCTTCTTCATCTCAATGAACCCCAAACTCAAAACTTCAAATAATCAAAAACTAGAGAAGAGTTTTGAAATTTGATGTTTTGAGGATTTGGAATGAAGGATTAAGGTGTTATATGAGATGGATAATGATTATGTAGTGGATTGAGGAAGGTTTGATGAATAGGATTGAAGTTTTAAGGAAGAGGTTTAAGGTTGAAGGAGCAGATTTTCTTGATTTTCTTGAAGGATTGTGGTGTTGGATGTGTGTTTGGAATGGAATAGGAGGAAGGATTTAATGTTCTTGGGTGTTTTAGTGGTGGTGTACAGGTATATAAAGGGTTAGGGTCTGGAAAAATCGTTTTTGAAGAGGCTAGGGTTACTTCTTGATAAGGTAAGATATGGAATTGGAATAAAACACTTCAAAACACTTCAAAACTGCCATCGCGCCGGCCTACCGGTGGTGAAGATCTTCCTTTTTGCTTCTCTCGGCAATAAACCCGAATCCACTACCCGAGACCTCGTGTTCTTGGGCGCCGGCATACCGGCGGTGTTCACCGGCAATACCGGTGCGCTGTTTTTCACAAAATCTCGCTTCCGTCAAAATACCCGAGTCGAGCAACCCAAGGGCACGTGTTTCCTTCTGGCCGGCATACCGGTGCGACAAAAAAAAATTTCTCCCTCTCGGCAAACAACCCGAGTTTTAGACACGAGGGCTCGTGTTTTTCCTGCATCGGCATACCAGTAATATGACCGGCTAGCCGGCCAGTGCAGCAAATTTTTCCTTTGCGTTCCTTAGCACCCCAAACTCAATTCCTGCACCATTAACACACTACCTTTCTCATTTATTTTAAAAATAGACACTAAGACTCGACAATTACTTAGAATTATACACTAGGAATTGAAAAACAGAAAGCAAATTAAAACATGGGTAGTCTCCCAAGAAGCACTTTTGTTTGTTACGACTTTAAGTTCAACGCGTTACCTTCCATGAAGATGGTATTGAGGCCTTTGTGGTTCTCCTCCGCTTAAACTCGCCTCGTCCTTGGTATGTAAGTTTTACAACCTTCCCCCTTAAAATTTTATTCAATCAATCTCTGAAAGGGGGAGGGCAGTATATTCGGTTCGCCTCCTTGCTCTCATAGCGAAACTCATTTTCCACCACATGATAGTAGATAACCGTACTCAACGGTATAAGCTCATTTGTGCTCTATTTAATCTCGCGTTCCTCTTTAAAATGTGTTGGGTAGGTGCTCCTCCTTGCCGCTTTACTCTCGCGGTGTAGCACCTATTGATCATTTTTAGGATTAGAGGTGATTCCGATTTTTCAGCTCTAATTATGATTTTTGGTGGAGATGGTGATTGGTGAAATTTTTGTGGCAGAGATTCAACTTCTATTTTATTTTGAAGCTTTTATTCTTCAATGGATTCCTCAACCACTTCACATTCATTATTGCTTTCAACCCAATCTTCCACTATTACCTCATAATATTCTTGATGTGGAATCTCACTAATCTCGATCACCTCTTCTTCTTGTTTGCGTTATGTATCTTGATCATGTGCATATATCATAGGAATAGCAATTTTTGTGTTAACTTCTAGGAATTGCGTTGCTACTCCTTCTTTAACCATGCCAACAAGATCCTCAACCACATTGTGGTCTCCATTTATAATCGGCATGGTGGTCATATCACTATCAATAGTATCTTCCTTCAACACCTTCTCCTCAACTACCTCTTCCAGTTGATCTCTTCCATCCCTCGGGGGAATGGAATCTTCATAGGACTTACTACCACTTTCGGCTAAGTTGTTTAGGGAGACCATTTGATCTAGCATACGTTGTACGATAGCAAGGGTGGCATTGCTTTCCTCTTCTAGGCACTTGAGCTTAGAAAGTGATTCATTCAAGGTTTCTTGCTGATGGCGATTAGGTGGATATTTTTTAATGTTTTCAACCCATTGTTTGTTCCATACTTGCTATGAATCCTTTTCCTCTACTGCCTCAGGTCTTTGTTCATATAAGCGCAGGAGTTGTTTAAGTGATCTATCTATTTCAGAACTTAGTGGTGAAGGCGGAGGTTGTTGAATGTTTTCAACCCATTGGTTGTTCCATACTTGCTCCTGGGGATAGTGATATGATGATTTTTGTTGATTATTATTCATGATCCATTGATTGTTCCATTCTTGCTCTTGCGGGTATTGATAAGGTTGTTGGTAGAAGTTACTACCCCATATTTGTTCTCCCGAAGAGTCTTCCTAATAGTCGAATGGATCGGGATCTGGGTAATGTCCTCTATACATCTTCAATAAAACCTCTTGATCATTACCTGAATATAAAATACTTTACAACAAAAACAAAAACAAAAACCAAGCGTAAAACTGAAAAAACAAATAAACAATTAAAACTACTAAAGATTAACACCTGGGTCACAAGCTACCGTCCCCGGCAGCGGCGCCAAAAACTTGGTGGTACCTGGTGTGTTATAAAATTAAGTATCGAAAATAAAGGAAGCACAATATCACAAGTGTACGGTTGTCCAAGTAATACTCTGATAAATCGAGTTTCGTTCTCAGGGACGGATTAGGTTCAACCCAAATATTAATCAGATAGTAGAAATAATTGCTTGACAGAAAAGTAAATAATATGATTTTTGTTTGGTTTTTCTAATAACTAAGATGCAAATAAATAAAGACTAAAAATAAATTAACTAGAATGAAATAAAGAAGTAAATTGACTAACTTCAGAGATGAGAGATAATTGAGTCTCGCACGAAATCCACCTAATTCATATAACCTATGCGTTGTTTAAATGTAGAATTGGTATTATAATATTAGTCGGGAATCTAATATCTCCTAGCCCCCATCAGGGTGGACCTAAGATCTAACCTACGGTATTACAAACCCCGCCAGGGTGATTATAAGCTACTTTCAGGTGAATAATATTTCACCTCTTTGGCTATGTAATTAATATGCCTTTCGGCCATTACACGTGTATTACCAAAGTCTTGTATTCAAACCCCCCGTCAAGGTGATCACTTCGCCACTTAAGTGAATAGCCCAAATACTAAAACCTATCTCTATTTGTACCAAAAAGAAATAGTGATTAAGAACAAAGTAATATCCAATATCTAAGACTCAATTCAATTTAAATCATAACAATCCCAAATTGAAAACATAAATTACTTAATTAGGGTTCATCCCTTTATTGCGATTCTCAAGTATATGGAAATTTAGCTCATAATCAAATTAAATACTGAAATTAAATAGAAAGACATCATAGTCAATTAAAGAAAATAAATTGATAACCTAAGGGTTTGGTAGGTTGTTGTGGAAGAATAGAATTCCTCCAGCTCTAGCTTCTCCTCTGCCTTCTTGCTCTGAAGTGGTTCTCTCTCTCTCTCTCTCTCTCTCTCTCTCTCTCTCTCTCTCTCTCTCTCTCTCTCTCTCTCTCTCTAAGGATGTTATGAATTGAATAAATTGTGAGAGGTCTTTGAATCTCTCTCTAAAGATGTTATAAACTGAAGAATAATTGAGAGGTATTGAATAATGAGGTCTAAGGGGTGTATTTATAGGTGCTAGGAAGCCGTAATTCGTTTTAATTGGAGTGGAAGACAAGTAAAGAACTTTTTTATTCGCAGCCCTAAAATCTAGGAAAGGTAAGATTTTGTTGCTGATTTGTTTTGGTCATATCCCCTTCAATACTTATCCGTTTGACGCAATCAAATAGTCGAAATCACTTGTCTCGGAAAGCTCTATCCATTGGTCCAGACCATTCTCCCAAATTCCTAGTCAATCTTAAGTTATGAGCTCGTCTTTGAACGTGGCTAGAATTTCAGATTTATTTGACAGCTTTATCTTTTCCTTCTTTGCATATATCCTTCCTTAATCTTCTTATTTCCATGTATATCTCTTTCATTTACTTCATATACTTGAGTTAGTCTCTAATTAATTAGCATATATCTTTTAAAGCTTCACAATAAATAAATAATTAAACCGCATATGCTTTTTAAAAATTAATAAATCCATAATTCAAGACTAGAAATAAGAAAGTGCACTCTAAAATTAGAAACTCGAATAAAATACTTCCTAACACACTAAAAATACTCTAAGACTTTAATTATCACTTCTCCTCCTTGTATTGGTTTTTCATGAAATTCAAGAACCTACTAACTTTGCACTAAAAATAACCAAATTAACGCACAAAAGCTCTAAAAATGCAAATAGTCTAATTCCAAAAGGAGAAAGTGTAATATGCCGAATTAAGCATAAAGGTCTATCAAATAAGTCAAATATTCACCTAAAAGGATGTCTCCAAAGGGCTAATAGTTAGAAAACATAGGGAGACATCAAAGGGTCAGAAAGTACCGCATAAGAAGCTTCGTTACTTTCCGATTGCCCCGAGATTGTAGTGACTTTACGCTTCGAAGCATACCGCTGAAGACATGATATGGCACCATACCGGAAAGAGTACCAATCCAGATGTGTTACGTCATCCAGTTGACGGTGATAGTTAAAAAATGATTTGCAGAGTTACATCCTGAGTTTGCTAGTGAACCTCAGAACGTATATTTGGGCCTGGGTATTGATGGTTTTTGTCCGTTTTCTATGTTGAACAACTAGTATAGCATGTGGCCAGTTATATTGACTGTTTACAACTTGCCACCGTGGGTATGCATAATGGAAACCACATTTCAGCTTTGTTTGTTGATTTCGGGTCCCCGCTCACTTGGAAAGAACATGGATGTATTCAGGGCCGGTCCTGGGGAGAGGCCAAGAAGGCCATGGCCTTGGGCCCCTCCCCAACTCATATAATTTTAGGGCCCCTTCTAAAGCATAATATTTTATTTATTAAAAAGGCCCAGTTTTACTCATAGTTTTGGGTTTTTTCCCAACTTATATAATATTAGGCCCCTTTATGAAGTATAATTTTTTTTTATTACAAAGGCCTAATTTTAGTCCCCTGAAACAAAAATATTAGATTATATTTTTAGTTACAAAAATATTTAATTAAGTTACTTTTTTTTAATTTTAATATTACTTGTTAATTTAAAAGAGACTTAGATATTTTTTTCCTTTAAAATTAATTTGATTATTTTTTTTTTTAATTTTTTTTTATTTTATATAACTTGTAATTTTTTAGGGGTCCATTTTTTAAAGTTTGTCTTAGGCCCCCGAAATGTCAGGACCGGTCCTGGATGTATTTCTCCGCCTTGTTATAGATGAGTTAGACATGTTGTGGGAAACTGGGATCTTTACGCATGATGCCCATACGAAGCAAGAATTTACTATGAAGGTTTGTTTGTTGTCCACGACCAATGATTATCCCGCTCGGTCATACACTTCATAATGGTCAGGTCAAGGTTACATGGTTTGCCTAGAATGCATGCATTCTACTCCGTCATTGAGGGTGAAGAAAGGGGTGGTTTATTTCTATCATAGACGTTGGTTACCTATTAGGCGTTGATTTAGAAAAGACAGAGTTTTGTACCTGGTTGCCGATCATAGGGGCCCACCGAGGAAACATACTCCGGTCGTTATTCAGACACAGTTGGATGGGTTGCCTACCGTGTTTCCCGATAAACACAAGGATTTTGGGGGCAAGGCGACGAAGAAAACAGGTCCTCACGAGTCCAACTAGAAGAAAAAGAGTGTTTTTATCGTTTACTTTATTGGTCAGAAAATTTGTTAAAACATAACATCAATGTAATGCATTGCGAGAAGAATGTGTGCGATAGTTTGCTTGGTACAGTTATAGGACTTTATGGGAAAATGAACAACGATACCGCGAAGGCGTGAATGGATCTTCAGGATATGAAAATCAGGAAATAGTTGTGGTTCACATCACTAAAGCGATGAAAGTATACGTTGTCAGCGGAGAAGCGGAAAATTTTATTGAGTGGTTACAGGCACAGAGGGTTCCCGATGGTTTCGCGTCTAGTATGAGGAATAATGTTCAAGTTGATACGGGAAAGATTATTGGAATGAAATCGCATAATTGTCACGTTATGATTCAGTATCTTTTTGTTTGTTGTCTCCCCGGTCTTATAGATGATAAAACCGTTAGCGATGCGATTATTGGGTTAGCTAACGTGTTTAGAGTCGTCTGTAACAAGAATCTAAGTAGGAAAGAGTTGGAGGCCGGTAAGGCAGGAGTGGTTGAACTGATGTTAAAACTAGAAATGATCTTACCTCCCGCATTTTCAAATATAATGATCCACTTGGTGATACGCTTATACGATGAAGCATTACTAGGGGGCTCGGTTCAAATGCGGTGGATGTACCCATTTGAAAGGTATTTGAAAAAGTTGAAATAGTATATTTGAAACCCGGCTAGTCCAGAGGGTTCAATAGCCTTAGGTTACGTGGCAGAAGAGACGTTGGCCTTCATATCACGATATCTTAGTGAAGAAAAAAAAAGTTTAGCGATCCAGGTAGATACAACGAACCACTGCCAGAACCAAAAGAGCTATCCGTTTTCAAGCCTCGGTGTACTCCAGGTGGCAAGAAAGAGTCTGGTCTTTTACCACCAAAGGATAAGGAGCACATCACTTGGTATATTTTGAATAATTGCGACAAACTCGAACCATACATGACGTAATTAACATTTACTTATTTACATTAATTTATTTATATTTATTTACATTAATTTATTTATATTTATATTTATATTTATTTTTATTTTTATTTTTATTTTTATTTATTTATTTATATTTATTTACATTAATTTATTTACGTATCTAGTGAACCCAAATCCACGCTTTCGGGCACGAGTAGAGTAATAGAGAATATGCACCGTCAAATTTGTAGGGGATGGTTTTTGGAAAAGGTATATAACTTTAGACATTGGTTTAAATATTATTTATTTATTTTCGAAGTTTAAAGAATTATTTTTGTATGATAGATTCATGGAATGCAATCCCGTGGTGATGCATTAGCTACCCCTGAGATGGTGTCCTTAGCAAACATGTCTTATGGTGTGGTGCATAAAAATGATTCATTTGTTGTGATCGGTGTCAAGTGGGTAACAAAAGATAAAGGAGAAAAAAGAGTGACACAAGATTACGGAGTTCGTACCATGTACTATGGGTCACCTTATTACAGTGAATTAGTAAAAATCTTGGAGGTTATGTTCACTGGAGGTTGCTCGGTTGTGTTATTTGTTTGTAGGTGGTACAAAATGGGCGATTCGTGGACAGAACACGGTATCAACAAATTAAACTTTGATTGGGCCGACGAATCATACATATTAGCATCGCAAACCAAGAAGGTGTTTTACATTGACAAGATTAATCCAAAGAAAACAATGAAAGGTTGGAAAGCCATTTGGGAAATAAAAGATCGTCACGGATGGAGTCTCGAGTTATGGGGTTCAGAATCACTACCAACTGAAAACGAGAGCATCAGGATACCTTTGGTAACACTGGAGGGTTTCCGATCTAGTGAAATTGGCAACTACCGAGGAGATTGAGATTGACCCATCTCATTTTCGTATTGATTTGTATATTGACGAAAACGATGAAATTGAGGATGACACGTAGGAAGAATATGGAGATGAAGAACCTATCCAGGTTGATAGCGATGATAAACCTATAGATAATAGCGTATATGAAATCACCTAGCGAAAAAATTTATTTGTTTATTTTTCTTTAATTTATTTGAATGTTTTTCGGATTCGGGTTTTGACTCTACATTTGACTCTAATAGTTGATTAAATACCCCCCAAACATGTACATTTGACTCTAATAGTTGACTAAATACCACAAACAACTACATTTGACTCTTAGAGTTGACTAAGTACCCCCAAACAACTACATTTTACTCTAATAGTTGACTAAATACACCCAAACAACTACATTTGACTCTAATAGTTGGCTAAATACCCCCAAACAACTACATTTGACTCTAATAGTTGACTAAATACCCCCAAACAACTACATTTGACTCTAATAGTTGACTAAATACCCCTAACAACTATATTTGACTCTAATAGTTGACCAAATACCCCCCAAACAACTACATTTGACTCTTAAAGTTGACTAAATACCCCCAAATAACTACATTTGACTCTAATAGTTGACTAAATACCTCCAACAACTATATTTGACTCTAATAGTTGACTAAATACCCCAAACAACTAAATTTGACTCTAATAGTTGACTAAATACCCCTAACAACTACATTTGACTCTAATAGTTGACCAAATACCCCAAACAACGACATTTAACTCTAATAGTTGACTAAAAACCCCTATCGACTACATTTGTCTCTAACAGTTGACTAAATACCCCAAACAACTACATTTGACATTAATAGTTGACTTAATACCCTAACAACTACATTTGACTCTAATAGTTAACCAAATACCCCAAACAACTACATTTGATTCTTCTAGTTGACTAAATACCCCCAAACAACTACATTTGACTCTAATAGTTGACTAAATACCTCAAACAACTATATTTGACTCTAATAGTTGACTAAATACAACTACATTCTACTCTAACAGTTGACCAAATACCCCCAAACAACTACATTTGACTCTTAGAGTTGACCAAATACACCAAACAACTACATTTGACTCTAATAGTTTACTAGATACCCCAAACAACTACATTTGACTCTAATAGTTGACTAAATACCCAAAATAACTACATTTGACTCTAATAGATGACTAAATACAACTAACAACTACATTTGACTCTAATAGTTGACCAAATACCCCAAACAACTACATTTGACTCTTAGAGTTGACCAAATACCCCCAAAAAACTACATTTGACTCTAATAGTTGACTAAATACCCCAAACAACTACATTTGACTCTAATAGTTCATTAAATACCCCCAAACAACTACATTTGACTCTGATAGTTGATCAAATATCCCTAACAACTACTTTTGACTCTTAGAGTTGACTAAATACCTCAAACAACTACATTTGACTCTAATAGGTTACCAAATACCCCAAACAACTACATTTGACTCTAATAGTTGACTAAATATCCCAAATAACTACATTCGACTCTTAGAGTTGACTAAATACCCCAAATCACTACATTTGACTCTTAGAGTTGACCAAATACCCCCAAACAACCACATTTGACTCTAATAGTTGACTAAATACACCTAACAACTACATTTGACTCTAATACTTGACCAAATACCCCCAAACAACTACATTTGACTCTTAGAGTTGACTAAATAGCCCAAACAACTACATTTGACCCTAATAGTTGACTAAATACTCATAACAACTACATTTGACTCTAATAGTTGACTAAATACCCTTAAAAACTATATTTGACTCTTAGAGTTGACCAAATACCCTCCAAGCAACTACATTTAACTCTTAGTGTTGACCAAATACCCTGAATCACTACATTTGACTCTTAGAGTTGACCAAATACCCAAATCAGTATATTTGACTCTTAGAGTTGACCAATTATACCAGACAACTACATTTGACTCTAATAGGAAGGTGACAATAGTTAATATTAATATTTGAATAAAAAAGAAAAAAAGAAAAAATGTATTAATGGAAAAAAATCACTGACGAGTTCTTCGTTTGTCAATCGTCGCTAAGTATATTAGCGATGATCTTCAACGCGTAGAATTTAATTAAATAAGATATGAATTAAAAATAAATAAATCGAAAAAAAAAATATCGACGAGTTCTTCATATGAAGATCGTCGCTACGTCAATTAGCGATGACCTTCATATGTAGAACTCGTCGGTAAAATTTCACCAAAATTCGATTGGCCAGTTTGGGCGGTCAACTTTCCCGCTCTTACCATTTACCGACAAAATCCAATATTGCTGACGATACGTGTCGTCGTTAGGGGAGGCTAAGCAATAGTCGTACGTACGGATTTTGACGCGTGTAATTATTTACCGACGAAATGCGTGTCGTCAGTAAATAATTATTCTATAAAACCATAAACCGAGCTCATTTCTGCAAAACCGAATCACAATTTCTCAAAAAAATTCCCAAAATCCTCCATTCTGAAGCACTTCCGAGGCTTAACAACATCATTTAAAGCAACAATGCAAGTGAAATCCATCCAAAAACAACTTCAAATTTTTTTTTTTGTTTTCATTTTCAAATTCTAATAACTTTTTTTTGTGGTTTTTGATTCCTACTAATTGACATGTATTCTCTACTGCAATCTTCACCATTCCCACGTAAAACGTCTGAATTTTCGGTTTTAAATTCCTCTTTACTTTTTTTTAAAACAAAATTTATGATTTGTATTAATTTGTTAGGATTTCCGAATTTATTTGATGTTATTTTAGGTTGATTAATAGTTTTATTGGGTTAAAAACATTTTAATTATGCAATTTTTGGAAAATTAGAGTTAACAAATTATTTAGGGTTAATATGTAATTTTTTAAAAAAATAAAAGGACTAAATTGCAATTTTTAAAATAATTAAAAAATCACAAGTACTAATATATAATTTTAATTAATTTCATGTTTTGAATATTTAAAATAATTTAGAATTATTTAGGGTTAATTTGTAACTTTTTAAAAACTAAAAGGACTAAATTGCAATTTTTAAAATAATTTAAAAAAATTAGAAGGACAAATATGTAATTTTGATTAAATTCATGTTATGAATATTTTTAAAAAATTTAGAATTATTTAGGGTTAATTTGTAATGTTTTAAAAACTAAAAGGGCTAAATTTCAATTTTTAAAAACATAAATTAAAAAAATTACAAGGACTTATATGTAATTTTGATTAAATTCATATTTTGAATATTTAAAAAAATTAAATTATTTAGGGTTAATTTCTAAATTTTTAAAAACTAAAAGGACCAAATTGCAATTTTAAAAAATAATTAAAAAAATTACAAGGGCTAATATGTAATTTTGATTAATTTCATTTTTTGAATATTTAAAAAAAAATAGAATTATTTAGGGTTATTTTTTTTAAACTAAAAGGACTTAATTTCAATTTAAAAAAATATAGGGGTTGATATGTAATAATTTATTATTATTTGTACTAATTTATTATTTTTTGTTACAGATAATATCCAGAAATTTATTTACTTTGATCCAATGTTGTAATAATTAATTATTGATTGTAATAATATAAATTTATTTATTCATTCATAGTGTAATAATTTATTTATTTATTCATATTGTAACAATTTATTTTTTATTCATAAAGAATGTAATATTTGTCTGTATTTATTTCTTTAAATTATAGATGACAGATGTAATGAGTCGTAACCATGACGAAGATGGGAACTTCTAGGATCCTCTGAGGGATCCGAACCGTCCATTAATAGACTGTGCCCAACCAATGGGTAATCTAAAATAATCAAACACGCTCAATTAATATAAGTTAATAATTATTTAATATTATTCAATTTAACAGTGTCACTTAAAAGGCGTCCCCGAGGTGTAACTTCCTTAAAGTCGGCCCAAGAAGCAAAAGAGAAAGTAGGCTGGCCCGTACCCGTTTAGTTTTCTATCCTTAACAATACTTGAAATTTTTTGGGAGAGTACGGGAAGCAAGTGGCCCAGGTGGTGGGGGTCGTAATTCGGGAAACGGTGTCTCCGTGCTACAAAAGCTGGAAAGATGTCCCCGATCATTATAAAGGGACTATTCTAGTTCGACTTCAGGAGTTTTTCGATCTAGAGGAGTGGAGGCGGCGAATGGACTGGGATGAGATCAGGAAGATATTGACCACAATTCAATCTACGAGCTATAGGCGATGGAAGGGGAATATTAAGCACGACTATTACAACACGAATACAACACCCCCGGATGTTCTTCTGGAGTTTTGGGGAAAAGCCAAAGAGATGTGGGCTGACGAGGATGTTCAGGTACAAAAGTATAAGTTTATGGTAACTAAAATAATATATTATTGGTCTTTATCTATTTATTTTTATAAATATAATTGTAACAGAGCCAAGTGAAAATAATACAATCGGCAGTTGCAGTCAAAGATGAGCAAGACAGGATCTAGGAACTTATCCCAGACACGGGAGGTCATTATAGAGGTATAATTTCTTATAACAAAAATATAATTCTCTAATTAATTAATCTATTATTTAATATATTATTATTTGTTATTGTATACTGTATAGGGGAAGCTGGAGACACAAACTAAGGAGTCGTTGACTTTTTTTCGACGAGCAAACTCAAGAGGAGATGGAAATTCCACCGTTAGGTGGCTACTTCGAGCACATTTCTTATGATACGGCTACAGATACCTGGCTGAACGAAAATTATAAAGAAGCTAGCTTACGTATTTTTTTTATTGCTTTAAATTAATTTTTTATTTTTTTATTATTTTAATCAATTTTTAAATTTAAATCTAATTACAGGGAGTTTATCGGGAGAAGGTAAAATAGAAGGTTATCGAGGCCGGATCCGAGGCTACTAATGTTCCAGTGCAGGAACAAATTGATCACATAAAGGAGACGATAATGGAGGTCATTGCCCCACCGAAGACAAAATATTAGATACCTGCCATTGGTCCCATCTGGAAGAAAGCCCAGACTACTTCACTGCCGGACCCTTCGGTTAGGCAAAACGAGCAGCTACTCCAGGCGATGCTAGTGGGTATTATGAACGAGTTTCACGCAGCTCAAGGCCTTGAAGCTATACTGGATCCAGCCACCCGATCGACACCCTCCACAACTACTCCGAGTCATCCAAGTCAGCCGAGTCAGCCACCGAGCATGGTGGACACGCTCCTCAAAGCGTTGAATAGTATGAGAGTTGACCAAGGTCTTCCCCCAATTACCGCCCCCGAGGCCCCACCAACTGAAGAGGGAGTAGATGGAGATGAAGAAGAATTATTGAAGAATTCGTGAGTGTTTGTGATGTATTGGAGTTGGTTTGATTTTATTTTGGTTTATTTTAACTTTTATTAATTGGATGTAAGACTTTAATTTGACTTTTATTTGTCTATGTTTGACTTAATTTTAATATTAATTGGTATATTCTATAAATTTGTTGCATTTATTTATTTAGGAATTATATTTGCATTGTATTTAAAATAAAAAAAATTAAAATAAAAAAATACAAATTGATTTTAAATATAATAAAAAATAAATCAAAAAAATTATTAAAAAATAATACTTACCGACGAAACGTGTCGTCGGTAATATAATATACGGAAAAAAGAAATATAAATCAATAATTCGGGAATAAAAAAAGATTTATTTTATACTTAGCAATGGAAATATCGTCGCTAAGTATCGTCGCTAACTTTAGACAATAAAAAAAGTAAAAATAAATCAATAGTTTGGAGAAAAAAAAAGATTTATTAAATTATTAGCGACGGCATATGCCGTCGCTAAGAGTATAACTTAGCGACGAAATGTTTTGTCGCTATGTTTCTCTAAAATTCGGGACGAGATAACTACTTTTCGTCGCTAACACACTAACTTACCGATGAAACTCTATGGACGACCTACTACCTACGAAATTTCGCCGGTAAGTACTAATACTGACGAAATCGAGGTATTAAGTGACGACGCGTGTTGCCCATCAACATGCAGTGTGTTGTAGTGAGGCTCTCAAAGCATTTACTTTCATTTTTTCTTACATATTTATTTACTTATTGCCTATTATATTCTGTCGATTTTGGAGGTTCCCCATCTTCCACTCTTGCACATCTTATTAACATTTACAAGAAAAATGGTTGGCAGAGGATCATGGTCTGATCTTCCCCAAGAAATCCTTTAACAGATTATCCAAGCCTTAGACACTAATATCTATGTTCTCTACTTTCAAGCAGTTTGCACTTTATGGCGCAAATCAAGAGTTCTTTTGTAGAAACCTCCGATAATATCTATTCCCTTGGAACTACGTTACCTTTCTGAAAATTCTCGTATTGTTGATCGCGATGCCTACACACTTCTCACTCAAAGCATTGTATATCTCATCCAGCCACCACTGAAAACTGTGACACAACAAGTACAAGGCTGGTTAGTTAAAGTTCGAAAATATGAAGAAGGTAATTTATTTATCAAGAGTCCGGTGTCGCAGAGAATCAAGAATGTTAATCCATTGTCTAAGATACTAAACATGTTGCATTTCTGTTTAACTGAAATTTGCAAAGCATACACTCTTAAACATAGTGATTTTCGAAATCATAATACCAGATATTATTCTAATGAATTTACGGATATGCAAATGATGATTAGGTGGATTGTGGTACTTCAAATTTAGAGATGGAAAATGGACTAGATTGTTAGATTGTCGAGAATTTGTTGATGTCATTCACTACAACCCAACGTTCTATGTTATTGATCAATTCGGAGAAACACTAGGTTTATAATCCGACACGATTTATTTTGTCTCTGATGGAGTCAGCTGGGCATGATGTATGAACTTGGAGTCAATGTGTATGATGTATGAGATGCAAAAGCAAAATTTTATATCTCTAATTGTGGGGTTCTAAAAGTAACACTTAACCTTTTCGCTTATTGATGCAATAATAATATTAAATTGTTTGTGCGTTGTGAAATGTCGATAGCTGTACAGTATAAAAATTATGCACAAACTACTAGTTGTTTAGCTAGAAATTCAAGGAGGTTTATCATATATTAGCATGTCACGATTGTGCATACATTTGGATTGTATAGATAATGAAAATTGTTAAGGATTTAGGCAATTTATTTAATGGATTTGGTTAATTCAAAACCTAAAAGAGGCGATTTCTTTATAAATAAATAAAAGGCCGTATAAAAAAGTCAATACCCTTTTCACTATTAGCTCATTTATGATAGATTTATCACATATTAATGAGTATTGCCTTTTTTCCACCTTTTTTAATCTCTTCCGTTTAACAATTCTTCTGCTTACTCCTCCTTCAAGAAAAAGAAAAAATACAGTACATTGTTCCTACCATTCTTCCGGTGCCAATTCTTTTGAGTCACTACAATGGAAGGCTTTAGTGGCATATCAATTATGTTCCTGGTTAATATGGTTCTAAATGTTGATTAAAGTATTTTTCTAGTAATTGAAATCGGTACAACTCTTCTTTTTCTTCTCATAATTCCAACTTTCACACTGCTATTGAGATTGTAATTTATCTATTAGATAAAAAACTATTGTTGGGAGAGAGTGAAGAACTTGCAGCGTGAGGAGAGAATCTGGTTTGTAGGAGATTATTGTTCCTTCTCGGTTTCTGCCACAGATTTTGGGCTACCGTATAAAAGGAATTGCATTATTATAATAAATTTATATAGAAGATTATCAAATACTTTAGAGAGGAATGAAACTAAGGTGGCATAAGGATTTTACAAAATTTTGAACAGACTTTGTCTTTTATCCAATCTTTATGTGCATATATATTTTTTGTTATTTTTTTAAATTTTGATTGCTATATTGAATAATTATGCTATTCTTGTAGTATTTATTTTGTCGACTTTATTTTTAAGGTGAAATTGAAATGTAATTCCAGATATGGTAGTTCAAAATTAATAATATTTTTGGTGCCTCAGTAAAACAAACCTTATTTATATAATAAATATCCCAGAAAATACTTTGTTCAAGAGTGGAAAGTTGAACAATATTATAAAATTTAAACGGGAGATCGCAACTATATTGTGTTTTTGTATAAAGGTATAAGCTTATTTTAAAATCTTGTCCAACTTTCAACTCTTTAAATCCTAAACTACCTTTTTATTTTGGAAGATAAACATCATTTCAATATATTTTTGCACCTATTACAAATGAGGTAATGCCTTTATACAAAAAACACAATATAATATTGTTTACCTTATAGAGGACCCCAGGGAGGTTAAATTATTACATACATACTAGATATAACTTCTAAGAAATGTAATTTTATGCTCCCTAGGGTCCTGTATGAGATAACTAATATTATGTTGTGTGTTTGTATAAAGTTATAAACTCATTTGTAATAGGTAAAAATATGAATTTGAAGGATGTTAGTCTCCCAAATCAAAAAGTTGGTCTACTATTCAAAGATTTTATCTTGACTAATAAAGTGCATCTTCAAAAGTTATCTTGGAAAATAAAAATATCAAGAGGCTATTTATGAGATTCAATGAGAGTAATAGGTTTTTTAAGGAGAGACGTATTCAAAATTTATTATATTGCATAGACATATAAAAGGATAGGTTCCATATAATCAAATCCTACAAAGGTTGTTTGTAAAAAATTGCAATCAGCTTTATTCTTACCTTAATGATGTCCCCAATGTATATATATTTTTGTTTTTTTGAAATGTGATGACCATCGTTCTTTTATACTCTTCCAAATTCTATATATATCTTGATATATGAACCTAATTAAAAAAATTATATAAATTGTTCATATATATTTTTGTATGTAAGTAACTTAACATCTAAACAAGTTGAAGATGGATTTATATTTTGTTTTTAGTAAGTCATTTGCTACAAAAGTATATTACATCAATTTAGAAAATGTGTTTATGTATAGCGTGTGCATTAACAATTCAAATATAGTATGATATCAATATGTATATTGCATATGTAATTTTGTACAAATATTATGTGTTTATTTTGCGAACTATAGAATGTATAATTATTATATATGTGGGTGGAGAATATTAGAGGTTAATTTCTCTTAGTAGATCTGATGTGCAAAAATACAACAACATTGATCGTTTTAAACCACCGAATTTTCAAATGACACTTTAATATCTATTGTATTCAACAATTTTTTGAAGAAAATAAAGGCTCGCTAAATCGAGCAAAGGAAGATTTTTTACAAAAAATAGGAAAACCAAAAAAAACTTAATCTTATAAAAATTTAAAATTCTGATTAAAAATAATTACACAAATATATATATATACATATAAATAATACACATATATTTTCCCCATATCATTTTTTATAGCTAAAATAGAAATTCAAATTTAAACTTGTTAATGAAATTACAATACATACATGAAAAAAGTTAAAAAAATAGTTTCATCTCCAGGTTAAATAAGATAAAAAAAATCATCTATATGTACTTTTTATAAAAAAAATGATTTTTTTACCTGTATCGAGAGATATTGCGGGGCGTTGAAGACTATATTTGATATCTATGTAAATTGAGGAGCGATCTAATCGAGTTATTTAAAGGAGAGATGGAGGCATTGCTAGAGTTTAGGGAGAGAGGTGTTTGACAGAGTTGAGGAAGAAAGATGCGGCAGTATGAAATTTGAGTTGGAAATTAGGTTTTGTTATTATATAAGACTTATTTATGTTCTAGACATTTTAATTTTTTTAATAGCGAGCATCGATTTTCACAACAATTATGAATATATATTTTACTATTATATTTAACTTATTTTCTTTTTTGTTTTTGTTATAGCATTGAGAACATTGTTGGAATTTATGTTAAGATATATATTATTGGTTTAATAAAATCTTAAACACAAATTCGATCATGTTCCTTTAGAGAATTGGAAAAGGCCTAGATTAATATAGAGTATTAAGTAAGACCTTTCCTATTCCTATTGAAGAGTGGAAAGTACATTTTTTGTGAAGAAATTGTCCCACATAGGAGCGGAGATAGAAATATTACTAGTTTAAAATAGCTTACCTATCTATTCCTATCAAAGAACTAAAGGCTATGAAAGAAAAAAGGAATAGGCAAAGCCCCACACACGCGCACCACCACCACCACCATTCGCCCGGCTCGGCGACAACGATGGCGACGTGGGTGGCGTGGGTGTGGGCGTGGGCTCGTGAGGGAGTTGGGGAGTTTGGGGAGTCAAAAAAAAGAAAAATGAAAAATTAAATAAGTTTTCTAAAGTAAATCAGGTGGAAGAAGACTAGTTCTTATAGTAGTTGGTGGTAAGTCAAACCCTTTCAGACTTTCAGCTAGAAGACAAACATCCACTAATTACGCACCAGAAGACAAGCATCCACCAATTACGCACCAGTGTGTTTTCTTTTGCATGATGTGTGTTTTACATGCTCGAATTTTTATATAATACAACTCCAAAGAAATATTAGATTTTTTTCTCATACACACTTTTGGTTAATTTTTAGGAAATAATGCAAAGATATGCATTGTTACAGACACTTGTGGTTTATACAAAATACTTATTCCGTACAAACTCCTTAAATTTAGCACATTTCTTCGGGATTAACGTTAAACATAATCACCATTTATATCAATGTTGTACCACAAAGTAACATGACTTTTAGGCAAACACAAACTTTAAATTAGATCGACTAAATGTCTTAGTATACGATGGGTACATAGACAGTCAATAGTACTTGTTTAGCGATACTATTCATGGTTATCATTTCATGATGGCTTATTATCTATGAATTTTTACTTTGAGGATATTCCTTATATTCCATTTCTAGTGGTATGGTTTTCTTCTTAAAAGTATGGCGAATACTGTGAAATTAAGAGTTGATTCTTCCGTGACATTAACCAAATGGAGTTCGCGTAACTAAGATATCAATTCACGACACATTGGAAGACATTACGTTTTCTCTCCTACTAGCTTTAATACACATTAAACTTATTAATATTCACTACAAAACGTAAACCTAAACTAAGAAAGTTGTAAACAAGGGATGCCTCCCAAGGGAACTTTGGTTAACGTCAGTGAAGTTTGACGTGTTACCTCGGGTTACTCAACTTAGAGGAGGTACACAACCTTCCCTTGGGTGACATCACTACTCTCGTAGTATATCTTCAATCATTGACCATTAACCATAAAGGTTATGTGTTCGATTGGATGTTCAATTCAATTGGTCCGTGAGGTGTGACTCTCGTCACAATGTATGGTCCCACCCAAGGGGACTTGAGTTTCGCCAGATAGATTGAGAATATTTAATTGTATAGGAGCACACGCTGTCCTACCTCCAACTTCTTCCATCACTTTGTCTTCTCATTCTAGAGATATGTGTTATCATAAGTGTGGAAACGGAATCCGTTTAACTCATTCAACTGCATCATTATTTGTTTACCTTTCAATTGTATATTGAGATTCAAGTTATTTATAGCCCGATAAGCTCGAGCCTCCAGCTCGATAGAAAGATGTCAGGCTTTGACATAAACCATACGATATAGAGATCCTCCCACTGGTGTTTTGAATGTTGTTCTATAAGCCCATAGAGCATCATCAAGCTTCAGTTACCAATCTTTTCTTGTTTTTTCACAGTATTCTCTAGAATAAATTTGATCTCTAGATTACATACCTCTACTTGACCATTTGTTCGAAGATGATAACCGTGGATATACGATGTCTCACCCTAACATATGAAGCACAACTGTCAACTAAACATTGATGATGTGGGTACCTTTATAACTGATGACAATGTGTGGGGTACCATGTCTTGAATATATATTGGTCTCAAGGAATGTGTCCACATTCTTGGCATCGTTCTTTGGTGTCACCATGGCTTCTACCCACTTAGAGACATAGTCTACTGCTAGAAAGATTTAATTAGTCCCATGGGATGGAATGAATGGTACCATGAAATCTATACCCAAAATATCAAATATATCTACCTCCAACACATTGTTGAGCATAATCTCATCTCACTTTGATATATTGTTATTGAATTGAAATTTTTTACAGCTCTGAACGTACCAATGGAAATCTTTGTGTATGGAGGGCCAATGAAACCCAGATTGAAGATATTTTGTCGTGGTTCCATCGCCCTTGAAGTGAACCCCATATGGCAAGTGATGACACTTCAAAATAATATTCGGTATCTCTCTCTCATAAACACATCTTCTAATAACTTGAATACTACATACCTTGAATAGTTATGGATCATCCCAGAAAAAATTGCTTAGCTCGATGAATCAACCTCTTTCGCTGTTGTTGATTACACTCCGCGGGGAATGCACGACTCACTGTGAGGTTAACTATATATGCATACAAAGGAACACTCACATTTTCATTGGGAATACCTCATTGACTCCCGTTGGATAATTTCCCGATGAATTCTCGGGAGGGAGAATTGGGTAATTCACATTAGCCAGGGCTCAAAAATCCTTTTAACTCTCGTTAGTAGCTTAGAAGGAAATCTTCCTTCACTAGAGTTCCCTCCCAGGTGACCCTAAATTTTTTTTGGATGGTTTAAGTTCTAACCCTGTTAACTAATCTAGCAAGGCAAGATCTTCTGGTTCACTGCCGCATACTAGACGCTTATATACTATGTCCAAAATCCGACGCCCTCTCCCGCTTGTTAGCCAAAACTCTCTTACTATCCAATACATGATCAAGGAATGAATAGGAAACAAGAATAAATATATAATCAATGTAATATAAGAAACCTCAATTCTTTCAAAATTAAAATATCCCAAATCCAATTAACATAGAAAATAAATTAATTAGGTTTATATCCATTGCAAGCCTCAGGAAAAGAAGTTTATTTTATACTAAATAACTGAAAATAAATTAATACAAGAATCATGTTTAAAAGATAAAATAGAATAAAATTAATCTAAACACACAAAAAGAAATGGTTGTGGAATGGTGGAGAATGATGAACTTGGGTTGAAACCCTCCTTCTCTTCTCTCCAGGCATTTTTGCTTACCATTTGCTGAAATAAAACCGATGTCTAATATTCTATCTTGATTAAGGAGGCTCTAATATGATTATATAATTGGCCAAAGAAGTTTGAGGCTTTATGGGATCACTTAGGTGGGTTAACAATAGCCCAACCCGTATTTACCAGTGTTGTTCAGGTTCGAGTCATGGTGGCGCAAATGATTCTTTATTAGCTAACATTATTAAAATAAAATATTTAAACATTAACGAATATGTATTCCTAAGCTCTCCCTTCAACCTTATCTTGAATCTTTTACTTTTTACCCAAACCTATGAAATATTTCAACATGTTTGGAAAGGTGTGGGAAAAAAGTTGTGCTACCATTTGCTCGATAAGAAAATAAATAAGGCCTATATGAAGATCTTAAATTCTCAAGGATTACTTATATTTAACGTGTTTCCATTGAAATTATATAAAAAACTTTTAAATTAAACATGCAAACAAATTCATAGAGATATATGATGTTGGTGAGTCCTAGTGTGTTATAAAATTAAGTACGAAAATAAAGGAATCACAATTACCGCAAGTGCACGGTTGTCCAAGTAATACTCCGATAAATCGGGTTTTCGTTCTCAGGGACGGATTAGGTTCAACTCTAGTATTAATCAGATAGTAAAAATAATTGTTTAACAGAAAAGTAAAATAATATGATTTTTGTTTGGTTTTCTTAAAACTAAATATGCAATAAAATAACGACTAAACAAATAAAATAAAATGACTAACTTCAGAGATGAGAGATATTTGAGTCTCGCAAGGAATCCACCTAATCAACGTAATCTATGCTATGTTTAAGGGTAGAATTGGTATTATAATATTAGTCGGGACTCTAATATCTTCTAGCCCCCTGTCGGGTGGACCTAGAAGCTATCCTAAAGTACTATAAACCCCTATATAGGAGAATATGCCTCTTCGGATGATAAGAATTTACCTCTTTGGCTATGTAATTAGTTAAGACTGTCGGTCAATAACAGACATTACACGGGTATTATCTAAGTCTGTATTCAAACCCCCCTGTCGGATGATTACTTCGCCACTAAAGTGAATAGCCCAAATACTAAAAGATATTTCTAGTTGTACCGAAAAGAAATTGTGATTAAGAACAAAGTAATATCCAATATACAAGACTCAATTCAATTTAATTCATAACAATTCCAAATTCAAAACATAAATTACTTAATTAGGGTTCATCCCTATATTGCGATTCTCAAGCATATGAAAGTTTAGCTCATGATAAATTTAAAGACTGAAATTAAATAGAAAGAAATCATATTCAACTACATAAAAGAAATATATAACCTAAGGGTTTGGTTGGCTGTTGTGAAAGAATAGAATTCCTCCAGTCCTAGCGTCTCCTCTGCCTTCTTGCTCTGAAGTGGTTGACTCTCTCTATAAGGATGTTATGAATTGAATGAATTGTGAGAGGTACTGAATAATGAGGTCTAAGGGGTGTATTTATAGGTGCTAGGAAGCCCTAATTCGTTTTACTTGGAGTGGAAGACAAGTCAAGAACTCTTTAATTCGCAGCCCTAAAATCTAGGAAAGGTAAGATTCTGATGCTGATTTGTTTTGGTCATATCTCTTTCAATACTTATCCGTTTGACGCGTTCCAATAGTCGAAACCACTTTTCTCGGAAATATCTATCCACTGGTCTAGACTATTCTCCAAAATTCATAGCAAATCTTAAGTTATGAGCTCGTCTTTGAACATGGCTGGAATTTCATATTTATTTGGCAGCTTTATCTTTTACTTCTTTGCATATATCTTTCCTTAATCTTCTTATTTCCATGTATATCTGTTTCCTTTACTTCTTAGACTTGACTTGGTCTCTAACTAATTATCATATATCTTTTAAAGCTTCACAATAAATAAATAATTATACCGCATATGCTTTAAAAATTAATAAATCAATAATTCAAGACTAGAAATAAGAAAGTGCACTCCAAATAAAATACTTCCTAACACACTAAAAATACTCTAAGAATTTAATTCTCACTTCTCCTCCTTGTATTTAAATTCGGTAACCTACTAAATTTGCACTAAAAATAATCAAATTAACACAAAAGCTCTAAAAATGCAAATAGTCTAATTCTAAGGGGAGAAAGTGTAATATGACGAAATAAGGAAAAAAATCTATCAAATAAGTCAAATATTCACCTAAAAGGATGTATCCAAAGGGATAATAATTAGAAAAAATAGGGAGACATCAAGACCCCAAATTCAAACCTTTTTCGTCCAGACAAAGTAAAATGAAAACAAAGGTCTTTTACGCTAAACTTTGTAACTATTTTCTATTATCTATATTAGTATGCATCTGAAGCGAAAAGAAAAAAGAAAAAACCCCCCAATTGTTTTTATTGTCCATAGATACGGGATGGGGGATTTAGGAAATAAGGCCCCATGACCTTTGGATTAATGAAATAAGGCCCAGCCCCAGTTAACTAGTTGAAACCCAACTAAAGAGGGGCAAAAAGACCAAAAACCCACCCCTACCCCTCTTATATACACTACAACCATTTGACCCAAAACAAAAGTCCCATATAGGGTTTGGACAAACCCATTTTCTCTCTGCACCACACAGCCGCCTCCTCCCTCCCTCTTCCTTCTTCACCCCACCCCCCACCCTACCCCACCCCATGACTGCCGCGCAACAGCGCCACCGCCATAACAGCACCACCACCACTCTTCTCCAACACAGCACCACCGCCATAACAGCATCACCACCGCCGTAACAGCATCACCATCACTCATCTCCAACACAGCACCACCGCCATAACAGCAGCACCACACAGCGCCGCCTTGATCTCCACCGCACAGCGCCGCCGATTCGTCTTCTTCCATCGCTGCTGCAAGGTGCCGTCGTCTTCCATCGCTGCTGCAAGGTGCCTTCTTCCATCGCTGCTCCAGATTTATTGGTATCTTTCCAGATCTGTTCAGATCTGCACCTCCATCGACCAGCGCCACCCCACCATCAACCAGCGCCGCCCCGCCACCTCGCGAAAAGCATCTCCACCACCACTCCCTTCTGCTGCAAATCCACCGCCGCTCCCACCATCTGCAATCACACCACCACCCAGATCTCACCGCCACAGATCTCCATCTCCACCACCACCACGAAGCCCCAGTTTCTCGCCGCCATCGAAGCTCCGCCCCACCACCATCACGAAGCCCAGTTTCACTCCATTTCTGCTGAGACGAAGCCAGATCTCTTCTGCTAGGAAGATGGCTTCAGATCTCGGTTGATTTAGTTCGAGGTCGAGCTCACCGTGTGTCCAGGCCCCAGGGTCCCCAGCATGGTCCAGCCCGATCATGGTCCAGCCCCCCATAGTCCAGCCCACTTTCATTCTATATGGGTCAAGGGTCCAGCCATTGTAAAAAAGTTAATCAGTCCTTGTTTAGGCTAAGGAATTTCTTCTTGGGTACGGACCTATTGGTAAAGGGTACAGCCCATATGGTATAGGATTAAATATATACTTGGACAAATGACTTAAAAAATTAATCATAAACGTACGATCCCTAGGGTACAGCCCCCCGTGGATCATGGACACATCTTGATTTAATAAGTATGAATTTATAAGAAAAACGAACTTTGGTATAGCCCTTTGTACGAAAACCTAATCTAGGTCCGTACCTATAGGTACGGACCCATTAATTAAAATGTAAAGAATGGAAATATTAAACGAATTTCTGAAAAAAAAAATGAAAAGGGTAAGATTGGTAAAAATCCAACCAGAATTTGAAATTAGGCCTTAATTAGAACTATTTTCTAACTAGGCTTTAAAAAATAATGTTTGTGTAATTTGGGCCTCAATACATTCCTCATACGGGATACCTATTACCGTCCATTGTTAGTAGTCCCACGTGATGGTGTTATATTCCCCCACATTGGGGGGATGTAAATTAAATAATATACACAGTTGATTTGTATAGAAAAGTTATTTAGCTTTAAAAATATACACAATTGAGTAATAAATACAAGATAATTTGCTAAAGAATTCTCAGCTGAAGATCGACATATCCAGCCTTCACTTTATGTCTTTCGAAAAGATCTTTCAACGCTTCAACAAACTGATCATGCACTTCCGCAAGCTACACAAGTAAAACATAAGGAATTATTTAACTTATTCTTTTAGCAAAATTTGTTCAGAAAATACCTCTTCCACAGTGGGATTTGGATTCTTTTGTAACTCAATTGGTTTACCAACCACCACATACATAGGCCTTCGAAAAGGAAGAGGAGACCTAATATATAATGAAGTTAAAATGTGACTCTTTACATCAAATAGAAACCAAAAATTGTACTAATAAGGAAAGTGAACATACCCAAAAAGTCCCCAGAAAAGAATTGGTACAAACTTTATAGCTCTAGAGAAGTTCAAGTACAGTTTTCCACTAGGCTTCCACCACTTGTACACTTCAGTCTGCAATATATATACATATATATAAATTAATTTTTTGAACATAATTTTAAAAAAAAAAAAAATTATATACCTGGCCAAAACAGAAAACAGGAACCAAAGGTTTGCCTGTTTGCATAGCAATACGTACAAATCCTTTTCTTGTTTTAAGAAATGCTACCTATTATTGAGCAAATATAATGTGACTAATTCGAACTTTATAAGGTCAAATTGGTAAATTAAAATAGAAAAGTGAACCTCAGAATCATGCTCCATATAATAAGCTTCTTGAACGCCACCTGGCACAATGATGCAGCTATAACCAGATGTGAGAAGTGAAACAAAATTATTCCTTGTTGCTGCTGAAAGTCCTAACCATGACCATATATGCCTCAAGAATGGTGTATAAAACACCTGATCATATTTTGTGTTATTAACAAATTAAATGATTCGACATATTTAAAGATTAAAATTTCTTACAGCTGTACTTGCGAGCACTTTGATCTTTGTGAGAGGCATGAACCCTGTAAGATCAGCAAGTGAAACAACCCCAATAGGCCAAACTGAATGTGGCTCATAACCAAACACTGCAAAAAAAAAAAAATCTATAAACAAAAAAAAAAACACTAAATTGAATGAATTTACAAAAAAATGAATATATACCATATGCTTGATTAGGATCAAAAGCTTTGATATCCTCTACAATCAAGCTTATCGGAAAGTAACCACAGGCATGCTTACATATATATCTACAAAGATTAATTCCACATCATATCACTAAAATCATACTTTAAAGATCAAAGCTTTACCACTAAATATTATAATCATTCAAAGTCAAAGCTAACCTCCCAATTTTCCGACCCAATTTGCTCCTCTCATCAATAGGAATCACCATAAATATTACAAGCAAGCTAATCACCCTGTATATGCATACAAGATTATCTGATTTCATATATAGAGAATATAAATACACAAGCAAAGACTTATATACAGAAAGGAGCATACGCTATAGCTTTAGATAAAGGAAGGAAGACGAAGGAAGCAAAAAGTACGATAAGGTTGATATGAATTCCACCAAGCCAAGCTGCGAGAGCTAAAATAGAATGCAAAAGAGGGCCTTCGGAGCCTTTAAAGGTCACCGGCGTCGGAGTAGGCGGCGCCACCTCGTTTGAGAGCGGTGATTTCATCACAACCTCTAGGATTTCTTCCATGTATAGAAAACAATAAAATGAATAAATAAATATAGTTGTATATATATAGGTCAGCTGACTTAGGAGACATCGGTGGTTATAAATGTATATATAATATAAAACAACGAGGCAACACAAGAACGACAAGAAAGAGTTAGTGAAAACAAAACAACAGACGCAGAAAGTGTGAAAAGTCTTAAGTGAGAAGAATAATGAGATAATGTTAATAATGAAAATGTTTACGACTAATTAATAATGGCCACATATGCGTGCGACAAGTCACACCACGTTTTAGTGAGTACCAAAAACGGCACAATTTGTATCTTTGCTTTTTTCTTTTATAATTGTCCAAATAGAGTAACTTTAAGTTACAGAAAACCGTAACAACGATAAACAGTAAAAAAAAGAAATATATATATATATATATATTTTTTTCAAAGGACGTAAAAAATTACAACACACCTTTAGAGACCTAACTTCTTCTTTTTCCAAACACTTATATATTAAAAAACAAAATACAGTAACCAGTTGGGATTAGTTCACTGGGCAAAACCTTGGTAAACTAATCTAGTGGTGCAGGTTCTAACCGAGTCAATGACTCCGAGTCCAAAGTGGCTCTCCTATATAACAAAAAAAAACATAAAATAGATTTAGCCGATCCTTAACGATAGAGAATCTGTTTTTACAAGGTTCCGTTAATTTAGAAGGGATAGGAAACCTATCTGACTTTAAACTATTGCCTAATGGCAAGTTTTTAGGCACCCAATCAGCAACTATGTTTATACTTCACGAAACAAGAGAGAAGGCAGTATTACAGTACTCGAAAATGAAATAAATACTACGAATTACATTAGAAATACAAGGAATAGAAAAAGAGAGGTTAGACGCGAGGGGTTCCATTATAGTCTTGCAATCGTTCTCAATCACGCATCTTGTTTCTTTGAGTTCTCTCGCCCACAAACATACTTTCAAGATCGCTAGAGGTTCAGATTCCAATTGGCTTTCCGTGCTAATTTCTTAAGCATTATATTTTATTTATAACTCCTCTATGGCCCCTGCATACACATGATATAGAGGCTTTATTAATTTTAAATGAAGCATATGCCCAGGCCCTCGCTTCTACTATAACCGCTTCATGATGTGATGCTTAAAGCTACTTCTTCATCAACATTCCTTAAGAAGTAAATCATCGACTTATCATTGCTAATTGTTTGTCCCGCATCACGGCATAAGGTCTCTAACATGCCCTGTAAAAGATCAAAACCATGAATAGATGTTTCCGAAAATAACACAAGATCATCAACAAAGAATATATGAGAGATCGAAGTCTCCCCTAAGACGACTCAAATACGGCTCCAGTCCCCTTTCTCCACAAGACGCTGTATAAACAGCGATAATGGCTCCATGCATATGACAAAAAGGTACGGTGACATAGGATCGTCTTGCCAAATTCCTTTCCCTAGAATGATCAGAGGTAAGGGTGAGCCATGCCAAATAACACTCAACTCGTTATCTGCCATTCCTGCAATAATAACAGAAATCCACATCGAAGGTACCTAGAGACTCAAAAGATTCTCTGATGAAATCCCACCGAATTTCATTATAAGTTTTGGCAAGATCCACCTTGATTTCCATATAAATCTTTCTTCTTGTTTGATGTCTAAGGAAATGATCAACCTCACTAACTAAAACCACATTATCAATGGTAGAACGTTTTGGCAAGAAGTTACTCTGAAACGGCCCAATATAATCTGCCAACAATGGACGCATCCTGTTCATTAGAACCTTCAAGCAAATCGTATAGCTTACGTTAATCAAGCTAATCGTCCTAAAGTGAGTGATGTATTCCGTAGGTCCCAAACTTAGGAATAAGATGTATTAATGTACCCAGAACCTCTTTCAAGAAACGACCTTAAGCTAAAGCACGCCTAATCATATCGCAAATGGAGGGTACTACTATGTCCGAAAAATTCTGGTAAAAGCCTGTTGTCATCCCATCTGGGCCTAGTGCCTTGTAGAGAGACATTTGGAAAACGGAAATGCAAACTTCTTCATTCGAGACGTCCTCCCTAAGCGATTCGATCTCAATAGAAGTGAAGGCAAGGCAGCTAAGGTAGCTCGGGATGATCTGAACCTTCTTATCTTAACCAAGAAAAGATCTTCAAAAAACCCTCGAACCCAAGTTCTTTCAACCTCAATGTCTTCTATCCACTCATGATGAGCATCCTTGATACAGTGCACCCCACTATTATTGTTTTTTGATGGTCAAATTTCGTATTTCTCTCCCCATAATTTACCCAATCTTTATGTGCACACCGGAACCAATGAATCTCTTCCTACTCTAAAACACTTTCAAACTATACATGAGGAGACGTGTATATCCCCGTGGGATTAGTCGTGGTGCTCGCAAGTTACCCCGAATCACCCACGTACCCAAAAAAACACTTTCAAACTCCTTACTCAATTGTTTTTCTAATCTAACCAACGATTCATTGTAAGAGCACTGCAAAGCATTTGGAATACCCGAAATCCGCGCTGCGCTAGCTATCTATTCTTCGAAAAATATCCCCAAACATATCGAACTTCCACACCTCTAAATCTAAATCTTATCTTATGTGCACAAACATATAACAAAAATATTTAAAAAGAACTAATTATTTTTTGGTCAAAAACTATACTTACATATTATAAAATTTACAAATTTGGGGCTCGAGCCCTCCCAGACCTAAGGTAAATCCATCCTTGCGTGCAAGACTGGCGAAACCATAACATAACCAGCAAAACCAAACAATGCTCTGATAAAAGTAAGCAAAAACAGAGTACTGGGAAAATAATTTACTGAATATCCCCTAATTATAAATTCCTTGAAAGGGATATGAGAGAAACCCAAGAAAAAGAGGGTACGAGTAACCAGAAGAAAGGATCGGAGCAATGAGAGAAACCATAGCAATGTTTGTCTTAGTGCGATTACTATTCTTCATATGCACACTTTGACTTTTTCTCTCAACTCAAAGGGTTTTTAGAATTAAATCTTCTTCAACTAAAAAACAGACTAAATTTGTTTATCATCAAGTCTTCTCAGTAGTAATATGTTTATTATTTTGTTTATAAATAGTCTATAAATCCACGATTTACTAGCTATCGGGATTACTTTCACGATAGTCCTAATACAAGTGGAAGATTTACATTAAAAAATTCCTAAGTGAAACAATTATTGTACAAAACATAGGCAAGGCAGTAGAAAAACAGGATTAATTTATCTCATATAGACAAAAGTATATCGTATTAAGCAATAATTATGAATTACACTTCAAGTCTACAAATATCCATCTTTCCTATCCTGTTCTTCTGCCTCCTTGTTAGCAACTTGTACTGATTTGAACCAAAGGAATGCCTGAAATTTTAAATTCCAAGTTAAACGAAGCAACTCATGATTTATTCAATTTCGCAAACCAAATAATAAAACAAAATTAAAACTCATAGATAAAGTAAATTGCACCATTGGTCCTTGGGTTATGCAAATGGCCAACTATAGCGTGTGTTCCAAGAAGTAGTAAAAATGTTATACAAATTATCGAAAAGAATGAAGATTAACTTACAGAAGTGGGAATCCCAGTGATAGCAAAAAAGCCAAGAACTGGAGCATAAAAGATACTATCTGAATTCAGCAATCCAAAAACAGGCTTTTGATTCACATACTCAAAAACAGAACCAATCTGTAAAAAAAAAAAATCACAAACCCCACATTAAAATTTATCAGAAAGATTCAATCATTTTCATCTTAACATCCAAAAAAAAAGGAAAATTTACCGCTGCAATGGCAGTAATAGCTGATGCAAGCAAGTAAACAGAGAAAGGAACTTCAAAAGTAGAAGAATCTTTCTGGGTCTCATTACTGGCCCATGGCGGTGGCTCATCTGAACCAGGCTTAGCCCAAGAAGGGACTGATGGATCTTCATCATTATTACCTTCTTGTTTAGCCGCCCGAACTTTTAAGCTTACCCCTGATTTCTGGAATGATATTTTCTCCTTTTGATGATTTTTTGTGGTGAAAAATGGTGATTTATTAAGGTGGAAAGAAAACGGTTTAGTTTGTGTTAGAAGATAAGAGTTGCAGAGAGTTAATGAAGCTAATGTGACCATTATCACTGTGTATGTATAGCTCACAAGTATTCTAACATTTGTTAATTGAATATAGAATATTGTGAAGCGGAAAGAAGAGATGGAGGATTTTGAAAAATTTTGGTATTCGGATTTGCTGAAGCGGTGAGAAAAATGGCCTATGGCTCACGTTCATCCATAAAATGCTGTCATGTTTCACGGTTACAGTAGTTTGTGGAGATTTTTTTAATTTTTACTATTTTCCTGATCATTTACTTTTTTTTTTATAGACAAAAGAGAGACTAATATAAATAAAAGTCTACTAGTAAGTCGGGTGCAAGCTAGTAGCCCGGAACCCATGTAACCAAAAAAAAAAAAAAAAAAAAAAAGTCTACTAGTACATAGGGGTAGGGATGGTAACGGTTTGGTTTTTGGTAAAAATATTAAAAACCATAACCATAACCGTTTATTTTATTAAAAATCATAACATAACCGTTTATTTTATGAAAAACCATAACCTAACGGTTTTAACCATCAGTTACACTTTTTAAAACCATAACCGCATTATTTGATTTTGGTTTTTTAAACCGTCTTGCAGTTTTTAACCATAACCAAATGAGAATTTAATAAATATATTATTTTTCATCAAACAGAACTACACATATAAAAAAAATCTCTAAGGTATATAAAATATTATATTGGTCTTTGATTAAATTGCCTATATATTATTTAGTTTGTTCAGTCTAGTATTTGAATTTTGGTTTTAGAATTTCAACATACCAAATTGACCTAGATTATTATAAAATTTGAAAATATATATGATAATAAACGGTTTTCGGTTATTCGGTTTTATTTTTATCTAAAACCATAACCTAACGGTTTTAACTATCAGTTACACTTTTCAAAACCATAACCTAATGGTTTTAACCACAGTTATACAATTTGGTTTCATCGGTTTTGGTTTTTAACCGTAACCATTGCCATCCCTAGGTAGGGGTGAGTAAATAGACCGCCCAACACGTTCGACCGGTCTAATCTGTGAAAACCTGGCCTATACAGCCCGTGTATACGGGTTTTAAGCCTATATCGAACCTTAATATTAGCAAAACCTACAAGTTTGGACTTAAATCAGGCCTTAGTGTTATCAAGACCCGCTTAATCCAGGCATACATACATACTCCCTCCGTCCCAAAAATAATGTCCACTTAGCATTTTCACACAGATTAAGAAATGTCATTATTGAACCCTATATGTACAAAAATACCCCTAATAAATGTCATAATGTACACCTATTCCTATGCCTAGGAAAATGCAATCAAGTATAAAATAATAATTTAAATAATTATAAATTAAAAGAAAGGTAGGGGTAATAAAGGAAAAAGGTAGAAAAAGTTGTCTTGAAATGGTAAGTGGACATTATTTTTGGGACACCATATTTAGTAACGTGGACATTATTTTTGGGACGGAGGGAGTATATATATATATATATTATATAGTATTACTGTAAAATGTAAATTATATAAACGACTCACACATTTCTAGATATGTAAACTAATTTATTTTGTAAATTTGATTTTTTAATTAAAATTATAAAGATCGACATATTGATATGAGAGATATGATAATATTTAACAATATCAATTAAATATATTAATAGCTCATTTGATCAATTGAATGGACTTATAATATTTACTAAATATAACTTTTTAGTTTCCAGACAATGTGAACAACACTGAATAATAGCGGAACCATTCTCCTTTGACAACCTGAATAACACTTCTTATCAAAGGGTTCTCTTATGGATTTGGATGACAACAAGATAATCAAAGTTTCATCAAATATTTCGCCTATATTTTTTGTAACACTTTTATTGTATTCCCAACCCTATATTTTTTTTTTGATTTTTTACCTTCTTAAAAAAAATATAAATATATTAAATTAATATAGACCCGTTTGGCCCAATCCCGTAAAAACCTGTATTTAAAAACCCATTAAATCGGGTTTCAAAAATAGCTACCCGCAGTTAGATGGGACCGGATCGAATTATGTCAAAACCCGCGGGTTTTGGGCCCGTGCACAACCCTACTAGTAAGGACGAACTCACACCAGTAGAAGAGAAGGAGTTAACGTCATTACACAAAATAGTCTTAAATCCAAAAGCAAATTACATATTCAATTAACAAGGAGAATATTATTAGAGAAAGCTTTCACTAGCCAGTCCGCAGCCTTATTAGCAGTTATATGAATCCCACAAATTCCAATGTGTTGGTGGGCTTTAACCATACTTTTAATGTCTTCTAGTAAAGACGTCTTCTTCCAAGAACAGTAGCCAAGAGACTACACGGCTTGAATAACTGCTTCTGCATCATTTACATATTGTGTATTCAGTTATTTGAGTTTTTGATCCATTTTTGTGTATGGATTTGATTCTTTTAATCATTTTTTGTGTTTGATTTTATTGATCAATATATGTTCCTATACGTTTAGATATGTCATTCGTGGTTATTCATATCAGTTTCATCGATTTATAGTTACATTAACTGTTGTTCTTATATATTCAACTTTTGTTTTGTGTTCTTAATGGTAAATAGTACGTACAACCCATTGATTTACACATATAACCCATTGATTTACACGTACAACATATTTATATTACATGTACAACTCGTTTGATATGTCTGTGTAACCCACTATTTTGTATAGTCAACGCGCTGTTATTTACATTGTAACTCATTACCTTTTACTTACATTTTTAATTCATGATTCCTAACTATTATTTTTTGGTGATATACACATACAAGTTTGGTTTTGAATATTACTGATTTGGCGATTCAAGAAAACTATTGATTCTTTGTGATAGAATAGGAAATGTATATGGTATATTTCAGTTATAGTAGAATATTATATTTAAAAATATTTTAGTTATAAAAAATTTTGTGGTTATGGAAAGAGAATTTTGCTTATGAAATATTTGGTTATTAATTAAGGTGACATAGAGTATTTTAGACATTTTCATTGAGTTGGATTTGTTTGTCTAGCTCTATTGGGTTATGAAATTCATGAATAAATCATATTATATATATATAATTTGGCCAAGGGTGCAAAGGCAAAAGTATTTCAAGCATAGGAGACTCAAGCATGAAAGTAAGAGTTCTGATTCTCAGATTTGTAGCGCTATCGTGGAAGATATTGTCGTTTCGAGGCAGAGATCCCGATAATGCGTTAAGAACGTGAAAAGTATTTCTTTTGGGACGAATGTATGGGTGGGATATGTGTCGTTAATAAATTGTGTTAACTCGTCATCCGATAATGTGAGCATGCTTTCGTATTTGTCAAGAAGAAAGTAAAAGTGAACATGTGAACCTAGTCGTATTCATGGTGGATCATGCATAAGATGAAGATGCTAGTTGGGATGATAACCACCCAACACAAGAGATGAAAGATGATGGTTCAACTCACTATGTACTCATGGCAAAAAATTATGAGGTAACTTCTAAATCTGGTTTTTGATTATCAAATGATGATACTAGTGAGAAATATATTCATGATGCTTTTGATTCTCTTTATAATGATTTTTTGAACTCCATTGAAACAAACAAAGTTTTAACTAAATATATGGAAAATGAAAGAAATAAAAGTAAAGAGATCTCAAATGAAAATTTTTTTTTGAACAAAAAGGTAGAGGAATTAAATGTTATCAATTTGAAATTTACTAAAGGACAAGAAAATTTGGATTTGATTTTAGGTTCTCAATAAATGGCTTTTGAAAAAAGTTGTATTGGCTATGAGTCAAGAACCAAACAAAAAAAATTGAAAAGTGCTTTTGTTAAATCAACTTTCTCACATTTTATTCCTCCTTCCTTCAAAATCCTCTATCACATGCACCTATTGTGAGAAACTTAGTCATGATTCATCTTATTGTTATTATCGTAAATTGTTGTATTTAGGATCTCTAGTACCATCTTGGAAAAATCCTATATGGGTTATTATAAAAATCCACTAACTCTCATGGATCCAAACCAAGTTGGGTACCTAAAACTTAATCAATTTTGTTTGCAGGAATCGAGCATCAAGAGGCACAATAAATAGATTTTTGATAGTGGATGCTCTAGACATGTGACTGGGAACTCCTCATTGTTTTCCACCTTTACAAAAAATAGAAGGCAACAAAGTCACTTTGCCGATAGTGCTAAAAGACATGTTTTGGGTAAAGGTAGTATCGATAAAAAGGATTCTTTACTTATCTCAAATGTTTTGCTTGTTGAGGGTCTCTCTTTTAATTTACTTAGTATAGGTAAACTATGTGATGTAGGTTATACAATTAAATTTAAAGCTTCTAGATGTATTGAGTTTAAGAAAGATGAATTAATGTTATATGTGTTGCTAGAAGATCCGATAATGTTTTGTTATTGATCTTGAGAGTCTTATATGTCAAAGTGTAAAATACTTGACTGTCGTAAATGATAATTGTCTTTGGCATAGAGGTCTAGTACATACTAGCATGAATTTCATTTCAAAATTATGTAGAAATAATCTTGTTGTTGGTTTGCCTAAATACAAATTTGATAAATATAAATTATGTGATGCATGTCAACTTAGTAAACAACGTCTTCTTCTTTTAAATCCATATATAAGGTCATCACCGCTAGGCCATTACAAGTGTTACACACAGACCTTTTTAGTCCCGCTGAGATCACTGGTCTAGGAGGGTCTAAATATTTTTTGTAGTTGTTGATGATTATACTAGATTTACATGGGTGATGTTCCTTTCGTTAAAAACTCAAGCCTACAATGAATTTGCGAAATTTTGTCAAAAAGTGGAAAATGAGAAAGTCAATTCTATTACTTGCATTCGTAGTGATAATGGTATCGAATATGTGAATTCTCCTTTTATGAAATTTTGTGATGGTTTTGGCATTGAGCATAACTTTTGCCTCCTATAACTCCCTAACAAAATGGGGTAGTAGAAAGGAAAAACCAGACTGTACAAGAAATGGTAAGGAAAATGTTTAAAGAACATAGCTTGCCTACATATTTTTTTGGGCAAAGCCGTTCATATGGCTTGTTATGTGTTCAACAGAGTTTTGATTAGACCTATTACCTATATGATTTTTGGAATGGTTGACCTCCAACTATTCCATATTTTTGTGTTTTTGGGTGCAAATGTTTTATTATAAACACTATGGGTTATTTGAGAAAATTTGATGCAAAATCGGATGATGGTATTTTTCTTGGTTATTCTACTAAGGGAAAAGCTTTTTGTATTTTTAATAAACATACTCGAACTATTGAAGAATATATGCATGTTGATTCTGATGAGACTAACCCTTTTTTTATAAAGTAGTAGATATTGATTCGAACGTTGATATCACACAAGATCAACCTTTGGAACCTCGTAGTCAAGAATTGAAGACTCATGAAGAAACTAGTGAAGAAATCGATCAACCTTCAAATGATCCCACTCCGGATTTACCAAAATATTGGAATTATGTAAGAGGTCACCCAAATTGAGTTGATTCTAGGTGATCCAAGTGAAGGGGTAATTACTCGTTCTCGTATAAATGTTTTATGTGCTCATCATGCTTTTTTTGTCTCATATTGAACCCAAAAATATTGAAGAAGCTTTACTAGATGATCATTGGATAAATGTTGTGCATGATGAAGTAAATTAATCTGAGCATAGTAAGTTTGGACCTTATTTGAAAGACCAATGGGGCCTACCATTATAGGTACTAAATGTTTTTTTGTAACAAACTAGATGATTCTGGTATAATCACTAGGAATAAGGCACATTTAGTTGCACATGGGTACAATCAAAAAGAGGATATTTATTTTCATGAAACTTTTGTCCCGGTAGCTAGAGTTGAGTCTATTCGCATGTTACTTGCATTTGCTTGTTATATGGATTTTAAAATGGATGTCAAAAAAGCATTTTTAAATGGTTTAACATAATAAGAGGTTTTTGTTAAACAACCACTGGGTTTTGAAGACCCAAAATTTCCAAATCATTTTTACAAACACTTAAAAGATTTATATGGTTTAAAACAAGGCCCACGTGCATGGTATGATAGAATGATAAAATTTGATAAATGATGGTTTTAAATGCGGTAAAATTGACTCCACCTTGTTTATCAAAAGATCTTCATAAGATATTCTACTTGTTCAAATTTATGTTGATGATATTATTTTTGGTGCTACTAATGAAAATATTTATGAGAATTTTTCTAAAAGTATGCATAAGGAGTTTGAGATGAGCATGAAAGGAGAATTGAACTACTTTCTCTGACTTCAAATCAAGCAAATGAAGGATGGCATCTTTGTAAGTCAAGTCGAATACACAAAAGAGTTGATCAAGAAATTTGGACTTGAAGATGAAAAATAAATCGGAACTCCAATGAGCACAACCATAAAGTTAGACAAAGATGAAGATGGTTAAGATGTCGATGAAAAAATATATCGAGGTATGATCGGTAGCTTACTTTAAACTGCTTTTGGGCCGGATATTATGTTCTTCGTGTGTTTATGTGATAGATTTCAATCTTCTCCTAAAGATCTCATCTTAGTTCTGTTAAACGTATTTTATGATATTTGAAAGGCTCCCTAAGTTTAGGACTTTGGTACCTTAGATTCACGTTTTTGAACTAATAGGATATGCGGATACTGACTATGCCGGTTGTAGACTTGATAGAAAAAGCACTTGTGGTAGTTGTCAATTCTTAGATCAATCCCTTGTATCTTGGTCTAATAGAAAACAAAATAGTATTGTTTAATCCACGAACGAAGCCAAATATGTAGCAGACGAAAATTGTGGTGACTCAAATCCTTTGGATGAAACAAACCTTGTTAGACATTAGCTTAGAATATGAGTGTGTTTCCATTCGTTGTGATAACATTAGCACCATTAATCTTATGAAAAATTATATCCAAGACTAAACACATAGAGATTAGACATCATTTTATTCGCGATCACACTAAAAGAGGGGATATTTTACTTGAATTTGTCACCTCAAAAAACAAACTAGCCGATATTTTTTCACCAAAACTTTTTCAAAAGATCTCTTTGATAAAATTGGATGTGAAATTGGTGTGCAAATTATGTGATTATTTGTTTTCTTAAAGCTTTATATCATTGCTTGATTATACGCATAAAAATTTCTCAAAAATTGCTTAGATGTTTCAAAAAAATTGGGAAAAATTGTTTTTAGTGGTTTTTAGTCATTAAGGACTTTCCTACAAAATTTGGATAAATTTTTTTTAGTTTTGCGAAATTACTTTTTAGCCCTTTTCTTTGCAAAACAGAAAGTTTTTGCGGTACACCGCATGGGTTGATTTTTGGGTTCTACAATAAGTATTTTCTTTCTCTTCTTAAAACCCTAAAATTCGACTTTTCCCTTATTCTTCTTCTTCAAATTGTTCGACTCTTCATATCTCTCTATAGCTTAAAATCCTACTCCACTTCTTCATACTCCATTTCTTCATACTCATACATGGCCAGCACCGAGGGAAAGAAATCTGATATGGTAAAAGGGAAGACCACTAGAGCCTCATCTTCGCACAACCGCTCTCCTTCCACTCCGCCGGTGGAATTCAAGCCATTCAATGTCCTCCCGGAAAGATTCCTCAAACAAGATTCCTTTTTTGGCAATGATTTGCTTTTTACTCTTTTTAAGCTCAAGAATTTCACAATTTCTTTAATTTCAAGCTTGATAAATTAGGTGTACAATGTGTCGAGGAATTCTAGGAAAATTTGAGCTATGACTGTGCTAATAATTCTATTACATCTCGTGTAGAGGGTAATCCAATTTATTATTTGATAGAGTCGTTTCGTGATGAATTTGGTCTTAAAAATATTGGGTTTGGAGGTTTTTGGTCCTCGGGTTGGGATGACTCGTTCATTGATTATGTGACCAAAAATGTTGTTGATGATTTCATTGAGAGCAAAATGGTTGACAATTAGGGATGGGGTATAGAAAACTAGGTAGTTTGACCCAAGATTCTTATAGCTCACAAATTTTTAATCTCGGACGTGTTATGTAAGGATAAGCATGATGCTAAGGTGATTATGTACGAGGTTACCTTCTCTATCTCATTTTCAATAATGACCCAATAAATCTCTCTTCTATCATGTTTAAGTTGTAGGCCATGCTCGGTCTAGTCGAGGTAGTATTCCATATGGTATTTTTTGACGTACTTACTTGAATCTTATGAGATATCTTTCGATCGGACACATGTCAAACTGTTTAGTGCCTCATGGAACTTTAATTACATGACTATCAAGAGGATGAACATCGTGATTTACAACAATGCTTACTTCTCCACCGACTTTATTAGACACATTGTCGATGAATCCATTCGCCTTCGTATTTTAGACAGAAAGGATTCTTTTCAAGGTCCGGTTCTAGCTTCTTTGGATCTATTTCCTCATCCAGAACTAGAGATTCCCGTTGCTAATCCCGAACCTTCCATCATCTCCATCTCATCGCGACCTAATCCTCCGCCTCCTTTACCTCGTCGTGATAAGTCAATTACCTCGTTCATCGCTACTCAATTTCAACATCTTAAGGCTTATATGGACGATAAGTTTGAGCGATTCGAAAGGCATATTGGAAGTATTGAGTGTAATGTTGATGATATTAGGAGCAAAATGTCATGTACCGGACTCCGTTCTTGTTCCCGAAGCCGCTCTCCTTGTACGAGCCATGGATTTTATGATCTTTTTCTCTGTTTCTCTCTCAATCTTGTTTTATCTTGATATTTTTATATGGTCTTTTTTAGAACTTGTTTATTGCTTTCAACAACTTGTGTTTTGGATTACTATTCTGATGTCTCCTCATTTGTCATGAATTAATATTAAGATGAGACATCATTTTTAGTGTTTTAGAAGTCTTTCTAGTCGATTTTCTCATGAATTATTACACTTTCCTATTTTTAGTCTTGATATAATGAATTATTATTTTTAGAGCATATTGGGTTTAATTATTTATTTAGTGTGAAGCTTTAAAGATAATTATGGAGATTAATTAGAGACCAAGTCAATTCTAAGAGATAAGGAAATAAGATATTCATGGAAATTGGAGATAAGGAAACAAAAGCTAAAGTATGGCAAGATAAAGTTGCCAAATAAATATGAATTTCACCACCCACGACCACAAATCAGATTATATCTCAAAATCGGTGAGGAATTTGGAAGAATGGTCAAGATCAAAGTTAAAGATCTTTCCGAGACGGTGAATTTCGACTACTCATACACGTCAAAAGGATACGTATTGAAGATGTTAGGACCAAAACAAAAACGGGGCTGGTCTCATATTTTAGGGTTACGAATTTGAGTTGGGCTAGGAGTCCATTACTTACCTTCTCCTTCAAGAAAACGAATTAGGTCTTCTAAACACCTATAAATACACCCTTATATCACTTGTAAATCATCATTGCCTCATAATAATAAGTCCTTAGGTTTATTATCATCAGAATTATTGTAGAGAGCAAGATGAAGTCTTTTATTATTTCTTTTAGTTTATTTCCTTCAGGTATGAACTAATTTTCCCATAGCTTGGGTTTTGCATTATGTATAATCTATGAATTCTAATTTCTTTCTATTTAAGTTTCTTTGGGAATTATATGTTTTAATCTTGATATTAGCTTCTTACCCATATATTTGTTTATGTGTTTTCAATTATTGTCTTCCTAAAACTGATCACTTTAGGCTTTCTTAATAGTAGTTAGATGTTCACCTTAACTGGGTGTCTAATTATTGAAACACCACATAACGTCTAGTGTCGATATTGGTCTTGACAACACTAATTCTAGCTAGATAGTCATTAGGGTATAGTTTAATCACTATCACCGTGTTTGGAATTGAATTGCTTAGGAGCCTAGTAGCACAGTATAACCCTAAGTTTAGGCTGCCTCGTGGTGTGTCTGTAGCCCCCTTAGTCGCTCTCAAGGTCTAAGAGAGTGAATTTAGAATCTTGACTAAGTATTTAAGAGCTAATTATCTCCCTTATTAACTAGAATTGATCGAAAGAATTAGAAGGATTAGTGCATACTAGCAAAACCTAAGCTATACTTCTTATCTCATATTCCTTATCTTTTAATTTATTGTCTTTACTTTTTCTTAGTTTAATCATTAATCTCTCAATCGTTCCTATTTATTTTCTGTCTTTTAATTAATTACTCTCTACTCGTTATTATTTGCTCATTCGTATAACACACTAAGTCCCTGAGAACGAATCTTCTTATCATTAAAACTTGAATACGTCCTGTAATACTTGCACTATCGTGCTTGTCTAGGGTGCTTTAGTGCATTGTTTTCAGCGTTTATTTATCTTATTTTTATAACACCCTAGGCGACACCATATTCGTATTATGTTGTGTTTTTTCTTGGATTAATGTTTTTGTTAGATTCTGTTATGTATCGTTATTATGATATTATGTTGCTAACCTCTCTCTTGATTTAGTAGGTTATGTTGAAATTCGGTCATTATTGCTTTTAGTCTCGTTATTGATAAAATTTGCACTTTAGTCCCTATACTTTGAAGAAATTGTATTTTAGTCCCTTAAGTTTGAATAAAAATGCATTCTAGCCCTCATGACTTGGAAAATTGCAATTTTATCCTTTACATTGAAAATTTCCAACTTTGTCCCTAAGATTGAAAAAAATGTATTTTGGTCCCTATAATTTGTCGAAATTGCATTCATATCCCTAAACTCTTTTTTGTTGTTGACAAAAAGAGGATAAATTTTAGTGACACTTTTTCATGTGTTGCAAAAAAACTAGAAAACATTTTTTCAAAAAGGGCACAAAACTTTTATGTATATAGTAAGGGGGAATTTTCATTATATTGCTTTTAAAACTAACAAAATATAAGTTTAGCTTGAGGGGGTTTTTATCGTTTACAATGTTTTCCTTGCTACTTCAAAAGTTTTAATTTGTCAAACATCAAAAAGGGGGAGATTGTTGGCCTAACCTTTGTTTTAATCTTGATTTAATATTCGACAAATCACTTTTTAACTAAAGTTATTGTTGGTATTATTAATCGTGTTAGTTTCACAATTAAGACACGCTTTCTAACTTTGAAAATAGCATATACCATGTTTTGAATTAAACCTTTATTCATACTTCAAGAAAAACATTTTTTTAGTATGTCAAAAATAGGGGTGCGGTACACCACAGATAATCATGGTACACCGTATGCAGTACGGATCTCAGATATATCCCGCAACATGAAATCCTACCCCGCACCAAAACATAATTGTTGTACACCACATAGGACGTTTTTATGTTCAACAAAGAAGACAAATGTGTTATATTTGTTGGCTCTTTTTTATATCCGTTAGACACCATGCTTGTGACCGCTAGGGGATATCTCAGCAATAAAATGGAGCTCATTCAATTTAGAACTTACACCTTCCATCTACCAATCTTAAGAGTTTATATTAAGATCATTCAAGAAGGTTTCAAGGGAATTTAAAGTCATATCTACTCACTACAAGCTAAATTGTTTTGTCCACTCTTAGGGAGTTAGTCACAAAGTTGTATCACCACTTTAAACACTTTTCTTCCTCTTAATACTAGTCATTTTAATAGATCAAGAGTGTATTGTGAGTAGGGGGAGTATACTTGTTCCCTGGAATTTGTGATAGTACAAGTATTTTCTTCAAGTTTGTGAAGTGGTTGTAAATGATTTTTTGTTCTCACCCCGGGTTGAAGAGATGGAAAAATTAGTTGAGAATCTTTCAAATTGTAAGTTGGACACCTTAGGTTGTGGAGTAGAAAAACTGAGCACTCTACATCGTGTGTATCTTTCTTTCCATGCAGTCTTTACTTTTCGCACTCTATATGTTTGATAATATGCTTGTATGAATATTGCTTCTCTTAGTATCTATTACTTCTCTCTAACTTATGGTATTATAGAAAACTAAAAGAGTAAAAATAAAATTAGCTTTTAATTTTATTTATTTGAAATAAAATTAGTTGATTAATTTACATAATCCTATTCAATCCCTCCCCCCCCCCCCCCCTTTCCTTGTAGGACTTATATTGAATATCAATTTAATTTTTTCTTAATACTTAATTTTGTATATTTAGACGAATCAATAATTAGATGAATCAACAATTTAATAATACATTTTTATTTGTATTTCAATTTACTATTTATTTTCTCTTTTATCCATAAAAAATTAATATTGAAAAATATATATATATGTGTGTGATTAAAATTAGAGAAAACAAAAAATATGGTTTAAATTTGAAATTAAAAAAATTGACAAGATTTTAAAAAAAAATAAGTAAAAAAGAAAGAGATTTAAAATGGAACTTTACTCGACATTTTACCTGCAATATATTTCTAAATTAGTATGCCCAATAAGTTATTATCAGCCGCATTAGCAGTTCGCGTCAAATCAGACTCATTCCTTTTTAGTATTATATTAAATATTTTAATGCTCGATTATTTCGTAAGTTTAGTTTAGGGCAAATTACTTTATAAGGCCCAATGGGGGGGGGGTAAGTTTATGTTTTAAATCTCATTCCCAATTCTTTAGTAACTAGTCTAACTAGATGGACTAATATACCAAATTACCCCCACTCCTTTTCCCTACAGTAAGAAACGAAAATCCCACCCCTAAAACCCAATAATGAACCGAGATCCCCACCACCCCATCCCATTCTACTCCCTCTTCTCTCTCTTGTATCTATTTTTTCTCTCTCTCTGTTTCTCTGTGAAATCAACACCGAGTCCGCCCACCACCACCAACCCACTCACCACCACCAACCCCACTTTGTGCTCAGATCTCACCTTCACCACCATACAATCGAACCCCATCCTCAACCCCACCAAGTCGCCTCCTGCTTTGCCCTATACACCACCATCATCCCTGACGACTTTCCAGCAACCCTAAATGGTGCCGTTGTACACCGTCGCCCGTCACTTCTCTCCTGCCTAGATCAATCTTCAGTGTTCAACCCCATTCTGAACAACAAAGCCGAATCTGTCGCTGCCTCTTTGCATGAATCAATATGAAATCGTGGACCCAGTTTTTTTTAATACGCATGGCATGGGTACATCCCCCAATCACCCTTCTCCCATCACCCTTCTCACCTTGTTCATGGATCTAATATGAAGACACGAAGACAAGATCCACCTTCTCACCATGTTCGTTTCCAGTGCGTGATTGGTTTTTTTTTAAATGTTGGTGTTGATGGGGCCAGCACCATTATGTTGTATTGTATATAATGGGCCAGCCCCATATAGTTGTTGTTGATATTGGGTCCAGCTATGTATGGGTTTTTACATTTGAGCCATGATATATATGATCGACAATGTTGTTTTACTGTTTTATTATGTTGTTTGTGTTGTGATTAATTTTTTGTTCTTACTGGGTACAGCCCATGAATGTATTACATTGTAAATTTTAGGGCATGGGTACAACCCCATGTGAGGTAAAAAAATCGATTTTTGTTCATGTCAACCTGTGTTCCTTATGGGTACAACCCAATAAAGAGTTGGGCTGCAATTAAAGATAGACAATATTGTTTTTAGTTGGAGCCCATCTGTGTGTGCCTTATGGGCCTAGCCCTACATCGTTTGTTTGTTTGTTTCTTCTGGAGCCAGCTCCATGTATGACTATGAAGCTTGGTAAAAATAAAAAACGCAAATAACAAAAAAAACAAAAAAATTGTGAAGGGGTACGGGTCTGTACCCATTAAGAGAAGGGGTAAAAATGTAAAAATTCAAACCAAAAACTTAGAATTAGGAGTTAAAAAAAAGTTTTCCTAACTAGGATTTTAATTAGAAAGTTGGTAAAAATTAGGCCTCAATTTGCATTATCCTCTTTAGTTTAATGTTAGAGCAAATTTTATTTTTAGCCATTATTTATTGGGTCAATGACCCAAAAAATCAAAATAATATTATACTTGCCCCAAAGAATCATCCATTAACTTACTATTATAAGATTACATGTTTACCCGTCAAGGACGATTCCCGTCAAGGACGATTCCCATCAAGGACGATTCCCGTCAAGGACGATTCCCATCAAGGACGATTCCCGTCAAGGACGATTCCCGTCAAGGACGATTCCCATCAAGGACAAAATTTAGTTAATGATGTTATTGGGAAGAAATTTTGTCATTGATGTTATTGGGCTGAAAATAATATTATTTTGATTTTTTGGGTCATTTTCCCTTATTTATTACCTAAAAATATTTTTAGGCTAAACATATTTAAGAGTGCCATTTTTAGGACATTTTACTGATTCCGTGAGATATTTCATACATTTTAAAGGCGATTTGGATATTTTAAATAAAATTATTAGTGTGTGATGTGGTTAAATAAAAATATATTGTATCTGAAATATCTATATTATTTTTAAAATCTATAAGATATCTTACAAAATTAATGAAATATCCTAAAAAATGATACTTTAAATATGTTAAATATAAAAATAATAATTTTAAAACGTTATACTTAAAAATATTTTTAAGCTATACGGTCGCTTTAAAACTTGTAAAAAACATGGAATTTGCTCTTAATAGTAGTATTACATTGGAGTATGTATCTTTTCTTTACTAAAACATTATCCCTTAAGAAAAAAAACTTACTCAGTCCAAAAAAAAAAAGTTAGTGCATGTTATAGAATTGACAAAGTGGTTGTGAATTCAAGTCTGGCCATTCACTTTTTCAAATAAATATGTAATAAATATAAATCGCTCTGGCAACAAGGTACTATTTAAATACTAGATTCAATTACACAACAATAATTTTACCAATAATACCATACTCTACTTTGATAGGTCTAATTCTTGTGAACATATTCATGAATTTTGACACCAAAAATAGGCTCATTTCTTTAAAAAATTATTTTATCGAAATACTATATATATTTAAGATAAAAAAGAATTACAAATTTAAAAGTAGATGGATTACAAGTTAACCAATTTCACTAGACATTTAATCGAAAACATTGATAAAAAACTATTATTTATTTATTTATAAAAGCCTAACTGAAAAAACTCATATAAAAAACATAAATTTGTTTCTCTAGTTTGTTTTTTTACCCTTATATTTCTATTTTAGTTTTGTCGTTGGTACGTATTATTAATTTTTTTTTGGTATGTATCAATTAATTTCTTTTTGGTGCGTATTAAGTAATTTTTGTTTGGTACGTACCAATTAATTTATATATCATTTTTTTGTATTACTACTTAAGGGTATGTTTGGATTAAGGAGGGATTCTTTATTAAAGAATAGGAAAGGAGAGTATAACAAGGGAATGGAAAGGAGAGTATTTAATCTTGTTTGGATTGAATAAAAAGAGAAGGAGGGATTTTATTAAAGGATAACATGTATCCGGTGTTTGGATTGAAAGAATAATGGGGGGAAGGGATTATTTTTATAACTAAATGACTCATATACCCCTATTAAAATATTTTATAAAGAAAGAATAAGGGTAACTTAGACATTACAACGTAATAAAAGAATCCTTCCTTCCTAATCCCACCGAATTGGAGGGATTGAATATATGGGTTTGTAAGGGATTGCAAGAATCCTTTAATAAACTATCCCCTCTATTTATTTCCAAAACAAACAAGGGATGGAATTGTCATTATCCTTTAATACAATCCCATCCCTCCCAATCCCTCCATCCAAACATACCCTAAGTTATAATACTATTTTGTTAGATACGTACCCATGTTTGTTTTATGATTGTTATACAGTCATTTTTTATATAATTGCATGATAGGTCCCTAATAACATTTGTGTATAAACTCAAATGGTTTTTGTCCATGTCAAGGTTAATGTATGTATTGGATATGTACTCGTACGCAAGTCAAACTAGGGAAGATGAGTCCGAACTTACTTAGATAACCCAATCCAAGCTACCGTGTCAAGGTCCAACTGGTACATACCAAACAAATTTTTTCTGCAAAAACAATTCAAAAAAAATGAAAAGTTGAAATATTAAAACACTCGCATTGGAAAAATAACAAAAAGATAATCTCTTCGCGATAAAACCCAATCGGCACGTACCAAACAGGTCCAATTGGTACATACCAAACAGGTGCAATTGGAACGTACCATACAGATCCAAATCCGACCAAATTAAAATCTCTTCACACTTACTGATCAAAAAATAAACAGAAATAAATCTCTTCACACTCGCTTAAACAAAAAATAAAGAGAAATCTCTTCACATTCTCTGGAACAAAAAACAAATAGGTATCTCTTCACATAAGTTGGAACAAAAAAACAAATAGGAATCTCTTCACATTCGCTGGAACAAAAAACAATTTGAAATCTCTTCTCACTCGCTTGAACAAATACAAAAAGAAAAGAAAAGAAAAATTAAACGTTGAAAAACAATGAGATTAGGTTAAAAATAAATCTGTTTTTTAACCTAATAGATGGTGGAGAATGGTCCACTAGTGGCGGCGAGAAGGTGAGACCTCACGGTGAAGCGGAGGGAAAGTGAAACCTAAGCGGCGGCAAGGTGTGGCGGTTTTCTTATGGTGAAGACGATGGTGGAGAATGGGCTTGATGATGGTGGAGAATGGGCTTGATGATGGTGGAGAACGGTCCATAATGGAAGCAGTTTTCTTCTCAGGAGAAGTTAGAGAATGGTCTACTAATGGCAATGGTTTTCTTCTCATACGAAGATGGAGAGTGGTGTACAATAGTGGCGGTTTTTTTCTCAGGCGAAGGTGGAGGTGATCGGGGGCGATTTGATGATGGTTGAGAAGGGTCCACTGGTGGCGGCGATTTTCTTGTGAGTGTGAAGAGAAGTTCAGATCAATGGGAATAGAGAGGGAGGGAAAAGAGAGAGAAAAGGGAGTGAGTTTGAAGAGAAGCTCAGATCCGTAACCCTAATAGGGTTTTGTTTTGGTTTTGTTTTTTCATATAATAAGAAGGGAGGGGGAGGGGATTTTGGGTATTTTTTTCCTTTTAGTTGGGTTTCATCTTGTAGTTAGTGGGGGGGACTTTTACCAGTATTGTGATGTGTCTTGGGTCCGTTTAAAATAAAAGCCTCTTCTTTTCAAGCACGTTAAGTGATAGTGATGGCTAGTTCCACATTATTTCTCTCATTTACACTTACTTAGATGGTATATATCATAGTGAGATGTAGAAATATTACGAGTAAGGGAATTTATCCATTCTAGATACATGCTGCTCTCTCCCTCTCGCCCACAAACACACAAAAAGGTAGTCGATATTTCTATTCATGCCCATCCCTTAGTTCTCAAGAATAATTATGGAGCACAACACCTCCCAATCATACCGGCTAGGTCACATAAGACTCGGGCATCGCGAGTATTAAATTGAGGCACTCCTTACATTCCTTCCATCTCAATTATATGGAAGAGCATGATCAAATACAGCATAAAAATATGTGCAAGAACCCTACGTGATGGGGTGGACCCTAGCCACCACAAACTTTGTCAGTGCATTTTAAGGGTTTTGATTTCCAAATGGTTATTTGAAGTTTCCTAGATTATATAAGTCTTATTCTGAAAAAATAGAGGTAACTGATTAGTTCACAATCTATCTTTTCCCATACAACTTAGCTTCCTAACATCTTAATTTCACCTTATCCTATTTGGGGGCTCAATCATATACGATTGTTGACTTGATTGTTAGCATGCTATTGGGAGCCTTTCTCCTGGGTGGTGTTAATGCACATTTTTTCTTTGTGCATATGACAACTACATTATGGTATTTAGGAACATGGTTATATCATCCATCCTTACACCACACATAGAGAAAACACTTTTCAGCCTTAGTAGTTTAGAACTGTTTACGAGAACATATTCATTCCCAGAATTGACTAATTGAGAGCTTATCACTGTCTTAGCCAGACATGGACAAGGGGAGGGACTGTGGTACGTAATAGAGTTGAGGAATCCCTTATCCTTGTAATGGACTAAGAAAATGTTATTTAGCACAAGAAACACCCATACATGGGGTAGGGGGTGAACTACTACTATTTTTCAATGGCATGCAAATCTCGCTCTTGCTCGACATGTCCAAGTTGTTGCTTGAATGACTTTGCATCCTAATCATCCAGCTATGGGACTTCAAAGATGGTGTGCCCATCGCCTACCCTACCTAATTATGGATCAAACCTATTGTGTAAATTTAAAGAACGTCATATTTTTCATATCCTTGATCTTAACATGTATATCCATATCACTGTAGATCAGGAGTTGTGGTTAGCAGGTATCAACTATTGTGTAGGCGAGTATGTGTGTCAAGATGTCTCATTCGATACCTCATACATAAATATAAACGTGGGTCCTCTTAAATTAAATACTATTTTATATATATACCCTAGCAATGTTTCCTATGACCAATCATGGGTCAAGCTCGAGCCAACATGGTAAGTTGGTTAATTCACATGTATGTTTTAATTTAGTAGATTAAAGTTCACTATTAATAGCCTCTTCCCATAAACTAGCATATATTGATTTTATAGCCTCAATATACATTTTAGTTTCTTCCTCCATTAGAGAGCATGTTACTACCTCTTTAGTTATCATGTCCAGGTGAAAACCCTCAAGTCATAAAATCAATGATAAAGTCAGGTCCAAAGCTTGACTCGATCCTACGCTTCTTACTTCTCCTAGTTTCATCCTCAAGGATACTACTAGGACTCAAAGAAGTTAACATGGCGAAGGTATTATCACTTACATGCATATCAACGTTAGCAGATAAAGAGAAATTAGCATTGTTCATATTTTTCAAAGGAAATATGTTTTCAAAGAATTCAGCCTCTCTAGATTCATAAATTGAATTACTATCTAGCGATAGGATTCTATATGCAACACTATTCTGAGCTAATTATAGGAAATTGAGTCTATGATCTTGGGTCTAAGGATCTATATACTACTAGGACTCAAAGAAGTCAGGTCTGATGGTGGTTGTGCACGTGTGGGGTATTTTCCATGCTCCCTATCTCTAGAATGTTGGGTAACTTGAAACAAATACAAGGTAGAAATAATATATATGACTATATTAATCCTTTAAAAATCGATGTGGGAGTTTGAATAAGACTTTTGGTCTTCTTCCTCCAAGTGGATGAAAACTAATAATAAATCTTTGGTCTTTTTTAATTTCCGACGGGAACCATCTATAAACATATGTCAACGACGCTTTCAATGATCAATTAGATCGTAAACAGAAAACTACGTTAACAACATGTTGGCTAAAATTCAAACATTTGATACATACTTAGTTATTCTATACAAGGCATTTTGTGTCATGAGAGAACTGTGCATTCCCCTATATCCTGAAAAATGGGCTTTTGGTGTGACCTCGAACAAGTTTCTAGGTTTCATTACTAGCATTCAAGGGATTGAGATCAACTCTGATAAAATATGGGTGACTCTTAACCTATGACCATTAATATCATTTAAATAAGTTTAATCCTTGACAAGCAAAATGGTAACTTTTAGCCGATTCAAGTCAAAATCAATTGAGAAGTGTACCTCTTTCTAAAAGTTTTTAACAAGACAGAATATCTTAAGTAGCCAAACTTTAATTTTTCAACTGTGATTTGATAATCAATCACATCATTGGTATAGCAATCTAGAACCTCCAGTATCTCAAAAAAATACAAAAAAGATTATGCAAACATGACAACTATGAGACACATTTGCAACGAAATCACCAAGAAAACCTAAAAGATTGTTGAGTATTGATCACAACCTACAAATAAACCTTATAAAGCACGAACACACGAAGATTGCACAAAATGAGACCTTGATCAACACAAACAACCAAATTGACGAGAACCCTGGATTCTTCTTCATCAGCAACCCCCTCTCTTAGAACCGTAATTTTCTTTTTTTTTTCTGAATTGTTGCCAACCATTTAGATATCTTATTGTCATTTAATAAATTAACCAAATCATGACAAATTAGGTTCCTCAAGGAAATGGACCTGATTCAATCCGATTTGAAATTAAGTCACCATTATATTGGTCTTTCTTCCACCTTTCTTATTATTCGGTCGAACTTTCTTCCATATTTCAATTGGTCAACAAATAAATTTTCACCTCTTTGTAGTTAAAAAATGATAATCTATTAAAGTACGAATGCTACTCCCTCCATTTCAAAATGTTTGTCCACTTAATAAAATCATTTTCAAAATGTTTGTCCCATTAGTATTTCAAGATACTTTTTCCAACTTCTTCCATTATTACCAATATTTAAAAATTTAAATTTATATTTTCAATACACATTTAAGATATCAAGACACTTTATGGAGGATGATTTTGTAATATAAATTGTAATTATTACATTTCTTAATATGTGTGAGAAGCAAAGTAGACAAACATTTTGAAACAGAGATTAACTTTAATTTTTCAAAGGTGATTTGATAATCAATCACATCACTGTTATAGTAATCTAGAACCTCCAATATCTCACAAAAATACAAAAAAAATTATGCAAACCATGACAACTAAGAGACACATTTACACAATATCACCAAGAAAACCTAAATATTTGTGAGATAATTACCTACAGGGTCTTGACTACACCCCCCTCTTCAAGTTGGGAACCCTGCCTAGAGCCTCTTCTTACTAAAGACCTCAGAAACTTTTTTACACATGAACCCCAAAATCCCAATTACTAGACTACCCTTCTTTTGTTTTCTCTACACCTATATATACTAATTATCCCATTTCTATTTTCATTCACGTTGTAAATACAATTCCTCACCTCATTAATTCTCTCTCCTCTCTCCTCTCAACCACCACCGACACTACCTAAATGACCACCACCGCCGATCTACACCACCACCTCCCTCCTCCCTAGCCTCGTCGGAGCTGCTACAGGCGGAACCCTAGCCATAGCAGCTGATGCCGTTCGAGCTGCTCTCCTCCTTCTTCCAGCGGCGAGCTTCACTGCAATCACCACACCCAGCTCGTGCAAGTCCGGCGAAGGTAGATCGAGATCCAGGCCGCTAGTTCACCACCACCACTGGACGGAGCTTCATCTGCTGCACCACCACCGTACAAAGCTTCTTCAATGGATTCGAATATATATTTACACCGTTCGAAGCTCCTTCGCCTGAAAGATCCAGCAGCTGGTGTTCTTGAAGCTTCGAACAGATCCATGGCGGAACCCTAGCAGCCATGGTGAAGCTTGAACGATGGAGAAGAAGACTATTGTCAGCCATGGTGAGTCACGGAGGTTCTGTGGTGTTGGTTTGCTGCAAACTGGGGTTGTATTGGTTTGTTTGAAGCTTCGAACAGATCCATGGAGGAACCCTAGCAGCCATGGTGAAGCTTGAACGATGGAGAAGAAGACTATTGTCACAGGTTGGTTGCAAATCGGAAAAATGCTGCAAACGTGTGTTGTTTTGTGGTGTTCTCGGTGGTGTGAAGGTGTGGTGGTGCTTCATTGATTCGGAGTTACAGTGGTGGTGGTGCTTGTTGGAGAAGAGGCAGCTGGAGGAGTTGGTGGTGGTGGTGCGCCGAGATGGTGGTGATGCTTCGGAGTTATGTTTCACGCGTGAAGCCGCCTTCTTTTTTCTTTTTTTTTTTGTTTAGTTTGAAATGGTTGACCAGATCTAGATCTGGTCAAACCACTTAATTTTTTAGTTTTTTTTATTTTTTAAATGTATATCTTTTTGTAATTGTTAAAAAAAGTGTAATAAATGTGAATAAAAGCTTTTTTTGACTTTTTTTTATGCCTTGTTTTTATAGAGTATTTATGTAATTTCTAAGAGTACTCTATCTTTTTTATAGAGTACTCCGACTTTTTTACAGAGTATTCGGTTAAATTGTTAGAGTATTTTTTTAATTCTCGGAGTACTCTCTCTATTTTCATAGAGTATCGGGAAAAACTGAGAGTACTCTCTCTTTTTCGTAGAGTACTCTCAGTTTTTCCGATACTCTATGTTTTTTCCGGTGACTGATGTCGGGAAAAACTGAGAGTACTCTCAGTTTTTTCCGATACTCTATGTTTTTTCCGGTGACTGGTGGCCTGAGGTGGTCGGTGGTCGGTGATCGGTGGTCGGTGGTCGGTGGTCGGTGGTCGGTGGTCGGAGGTCGGCGGTAGATGGTCGGAGGTCGGAGATGGGTGGTAGGTGGTAGGTGGGTAGTGATAGAGGAGAGAGAAACAGTGACATCATACTATTTTGTCTTTTAGTGTTAGTAAGGGTAGGAAAGACTATTGTCAAAAATGAGGTCCCTAAGAATAACAACTTTCAAGACACTACTCTATAGAGAAAAAATAGTGCTCCTAAGACCCTATAGATAATTCACCCAATATTTGTTGAGTATTGATCACAACCTACAAATAAACATTCTAAAGCACAAACACACGAAGATTTCACAAAATAATACCTTGATCAACATAAACACCCAAATTGCCGAGAACCTTGGTTTCTTCTACATCTACAACCCTCTCTTTTGGAACCATAATTTTCATTTTTTTTTCTAAATTGTGGCCAATCATACATATATCTTATTGTCATTTAATCCTGTTGTAAAAATCTTTAAATCTTTTGGTTTGAAAGAAGTTTGATTCAAGTACAAATACAAAAAATAAAGCGTAGAAAAATAAATAACACATAAAATTTATCGTGATTCAGCCAAAAATTGACCTACAATGAGAGTAGCTCTATCACTATAACACCACGAGGTTACAAGTTTCAGTACCAATCTCAAGATTACACAACATTAACCGAACAAAATATGCCTCAAACCAGAAATTTCTAACCTAACAACCATGGTGAAGGCTACCTAGTGATGAATCAAGATGATTCTCACTAATTAAAAGAGATTTTACAATATAGAGGCTAAACCTACCATAGATCTAATGCTAAGATCAAAACCCAACATTTTCTGATGACCTAGGGTTTTGAGAGAGGAGAATGCGAGAGAGCGTGAAGGCTTCAAAAGACGAAAGAATGAATTAGCCTGACTTTGGTCAAAAGGGTGGGATTTTATATGAGACAACAATCAAGGAAAAATCTGGAGCGTCGAAACCAAACAATACCAATGAACATCATCACACCACGTCACCTCAGGGTCCAATGTGTGTCAAATAAATTGGCCCAACTTAAAACACTTCACCAAATATATATATATATATATATATATATATATATATATGTGTGTGTGTGTGTGTGTGTGTGTGTATGTATATATATATATATATATATATATATATATATATATATATATATATATATATATATATATATATATATATATATATATTCCACAATATCCACCTTGAAGTGTTCCAACTCCAGCTCCACCTGAAACTGCATCTCCTCAGCATCATAGTAATCCGGCCAACTCAACCATCTTCTCATCTCAAAAGCCTTGCAAAAACTCACCCAACAAATAACAAATCCAAGCAATGCTTGAATTTGGAATTAGTAACAATTTTAGTACCAAAATCTACAGGGTCATCCTCAATTGCAATTTTCAACAACTTAACATCTCCACTAGAAAGTACATTCCTTATATAATGAAAATTGACATCTATGCTCAGTTGTATAGAACTTTGACTATTAGAATATATATAAACTTTACCCTTAACCAAACTTGAATCTGATAGGAAATTTTGTAACCAAATAGCTTCCTTAGCTGAATCAGTAATAGCTACATACTCAGCCTCAGTGGTGGACAAAGCAACCAAGGGTTGAAGTTGAGATTTCCAAGAAATACAATTGCCCACAACTGTAAAACAGTAGGATGTGGTAGATTTTCTAGAATCTCTAACACCTGCAAAATTAGAATCCACATATCCAACTAATTTAAAGGGGATGTTATGATTACCATAGTACAATCCAACTCCAAGTGTACTGCTGACATAAGAAAGTACATGTTTCAAAGCACACTAATGATCCAACCAAGATTAGACATATACATGTTCAAGAGTGATATAGCAAAGGACAAATCTGGTCTAGTACTAATAATGGCATACATCAAACAACCAACCACATTTGCATAAGGGACATAACTCATCTTAACAATATCAGACTGAGTCTTGGGGTACTGTTGCTTAGACAAGACAAAATGACCAGCCAAAGGAGTCAACACATGTTTGCAAGTTAGGCTACCATATTTAGAAACTACTTTTCTCAAATAAGGTTCTTGATGTAACTTAATCATGCATAATTTTCTATTTCTGTTAATGACCATACCAAGTATCTTTCTAGCCTCACCTAAACCCTTCATATCAAACTCACTATTTAACTTATTCTTTAATTCAATAATGCACTTAAGGGATTTAGACAGAATGAGCATGTCGTCAACATATAGGAGCACATATACATGGTTTTCAGGTTTAATAAATATATAGAAACAAGCATCATACTCAGATCTAACAAAATCACATTTCATCATGAAAGAATTAAATTTCTTATACAATTGTCTAGGGGACTGTTTCAAGCCATACAAAGATTTTTTAAACAAACATACATGGTCAGGACATTTTTTATCAATAAACCCCTCAGGCTGCCTCATATATATAGTTTCCTTTAAATCCCCATGTAAGAAAGCAGTACTGACATCTAATTATTCAATCTTAAGATCATAACAAGCAGTATAAGCAAGCATGACTATAATAGTCTTAAACTTAACTACAGGGGGAAAAATCTCATTAAAGTCAATGCCCTCCCTCTGAGTATATCCCTTTGCCATATCCTATCTTTGAATCTGGGGGGGATCAAGATCATGCATTCCCTCTTTCAGTTTAAACAACCATCTACACTCAACAAATTTTTGTTTATCAGGTGGATTAACTAAAACCCAAGTGTTATTGTGCTTAAGTGACAAAATTTCATCATTCATAACATCATTCCACTTATCACAATCGCTAGACTCAAGAGCATCCAAATAAGAGGTAGGTTAAATGTTTGTTACCTCTATAGCTGCATATAATGTACTGTATACCAAGTCATCATATGTTCCACAGTGTTAACATAATATAAACCACGACATTCTTTCTGTCCCATAGCTCAGGTTCCACCCCTTCATAAATCCTTGTAAGCCAATCACCAATGTTATCTGGTAGGTCTTCTTGGATTCGAATTTGAAGGACCGAGCTGCCCAAACCTGTTTACTAAAATGACAAGATAATAGAAGATGTGTAGTCGTTTTCGTTTCATCCTCACACTGGTAGCACCATTTCTCATTACTACAGTGTCGTGTAAATAAGTTTTTCTTTGTAGGAAGGATATTCCTACAGGCATTCAAAGTAAAAGATCTCACTTTATTAGGTATATTGGATTTCCAAATTTTCTTCCACAGCGCCGAGTCTCGAAGTTATGCTTGTGATGATGACTGTGCTTCTCGATGTTCTGCAATAATGGATAGTGTACGATATCCAAGTTCCGTCTTGTATTCTCCGGAATGGGAGTGTAGCCATGTAAACGTATCTTGTTCTTGTCTGGTGAGAATAGGGATTCGGCTTATTTCGCTCTTGACCGGTTCTGGTATGACTGAGTCAAAGATGTCACAGTCTCATTCGTCTGTATTTGTTTTTATGAGCTGGTCAACCGTTTCCAAATTTGTGTAAGTTGGTTTGTCTTTGATAATAAACGACTGTAAGCATTTGTGTGTCTATATATTCGTATTTTCCCCATTTTCAGTTTATATGTTTTCTTGTTATATAAGCATGTCCCTATTCGTATTATTGGATTATCTTCCACCTTTCTTATTTTTCGGTCAAACTTTCTTCCATATAACAATCGTCAACAAATATTTTTTCACCTATTTGTAGTTCAAAAATGGTATTCTAGTAAAGTACGATAAAATGCTACTATATATAGCAATTAAACACTAGCCATAGTCCTTCTACTAAACCACACCACACTACCACAGCATACATGTGAAGTGTGAGGCATCACCATTTCTCTCTCTCATTCTACCTCATCTTCTCTCTCAAACCCATCCTTTTTTATCTTAATAGCAAAATGGGTTCACGTAATAATACCAAAAAATCCATTGTTTCTCTGTTTCTTGGTCTTTTACTTGCAGAGATTAACCTTTGTTTATCTTCCAAGGTACTAACCATTTATGGAAAGATTTGTAGATTAGCAAGGTGGTATTACGAATTTAACTTATAAATCGAGTTAACTTTATTTTTTTTTTACCTTTTGCAGTTATATGTGGTCTATATGGGAAGCAATAATGGTGATGATAACCCAGATGAGATTTCGGAACTGTATCATCAAATGCTTACTTCGATTCACAAAGGAAGGTAAAAAAGATATGATCTTTAACACCAAAATTGCTATTTTTCTTGCAATGCTTCATTTTTTGATTATTTTCGTACAGTGTTGAGCAAGCAAAGGATTCACATGTGTATACTTATAAACATGGGTTTAAAGGCTTTGCAGCTAAACTAAGTGAAAGCCAAGCTTCTAAAATAGCTAGTAAGTCTAAATGTTACTGTTTCAGGAACAGTTGTGACCTCTTTATAATAAGATCTTGTGGGTTTTACAAATCACTTACTGTAACTATTTTCGAATTATATATTGATTAGAAACATTAATCAGTGATTTATAAATGCATAACAGAAATGCCTGGGGTTGTATCAGTTTTCCCCAATACTAGAAGAAGCTTGCATACTACACATTCATGGGATTTCATGGGACTTAATGGTCAGGAAACTATGGAGATCCCAGGCTATTCCACCAAGAATCAAGTTAATGTCATAATTGGATTTATCGATACAGGTGATAAATTTGTTTCCCTTTCAAGTAAATTACCCATGTCTTCAATTTTCTTATTGATTACTTTTGTAGTTAGGTGAACAATTCTCGAGTAGTTCTTGATTTGTGCATTATGATTATTTAGTTCCGGGTATTTTTGTCGGGTGGGTTTCACATTGATAAAGTGGAAACCTTCTTAAAGGGTATTAAGGTAATTTCACTATTTTATAGGAATTTGGCCAGAGTCCCCAAGTTTTGATGATGTGGACATGCCTCCGGTGCCAGCTGGCTGGAAAGGACAATGCATATCAGGTGAAGCATTCAATGTATCAACATGTACCAAGTAATTACTATTCCCATTTTTATATTCAATAATCAATACCCATTTTCGAAATCCCTACTCATTAATGATACTATTATTCCAGGAAAATTATAGGTGCAAGATATTATCTAACAGGCTACGAAGCGGAAGAAAATCAGGACACAACAATTGCATTTAGGTCCCCAAGAGATAGTTCCGGTCACGGAACACACACAGCTTCAACCGCTTCAGGTCGTTACGTTTCAAACATGAATTACAAAGGTTTAGCTAACGGAGGAGCAAGAGGTGGTGCTCCTATGTCCAGAATCGCTATTTACAAAACATGCTGGACAAATGGTTGCTATGACGTGGATTTATTAGCAGCGTTCGATGATGCAATAAGAGACGGTGTCCACATTATTTCTTTATCTCTCGGTCCTGATTCTCCACAAACTGATTATTTCAACGACGCTATATCTATCGGCTCTTTTCATGCTATTAACCGTGGGATTTTAGTAGTTTCTTCTGTTGGAAATCAAGGGATTGTGGGGTCCGCTACTAATCTCGCTCCGTGGATGATTACTGTTAGTGCTAGTTCAACTGATCGGGATTTTCAATCGGATATTATTTTCGAAAATGGTGCACGATTCATGGTAATTTTTTTAAAAAAAAATTAATTAACGGTAATGTTACTTATGATGGTTATTTATACTTATTCGACAGGGGGAAAGTTTAAGTGTAATGGAATTAAACAACTTGACAAAAATCATCTCAGCATCTGAAGCTAACAATGGATACTTTACACCATATCAATCCAGGTGAACAAAGGTAGTATTTGAAGAATGTATAATCTAAAAAACTGTAAGAAATACAAAAATTTAAATTTAATTTTTTTTAAACCAGTTATTGCATAGAGAGTTCTTTAAACAAAACGAAAACCCGAGGAAATATTCTTGTGTGTAAACATGCTGGAAGCTCAACAGAGTCGAAACTCGCGAAAAGCATGGTAGTTAAAGATGCAGGTGGGGCCGGGATGATACTTATAGACGAAGCGGATAAAGATGTAGCTGTACCTTTTACTATCCCAGCAGCTATAGTTGGAACACGTGTAGGATACAAGATTTGGTCACACATTAAATCCACCAGGTTTATATAACTTATTAGTTACAATTTAATGTTATATTCCACGCTTTAGTGACTCGTTTGATTAAACAGGAATTCAATGGCGAGAATTTTACCCGCCAAGACTGTATTTAACACTGAACCGGCTCCACGTGTAGTTTCGTTTTCTTCGAAAGGTCCGAATTCTTTGACTCCGGAAATTTTAAAGGTGAGTAAATATTTTTTAGGCTTGATTGAATATAATTTTTTTTTCTGGTCTAATATTTTATTTACTAGCCTGATGTTACGGCACCGGGATTAAATATTCTTGCTGCGTGGTCCCCGGAAAGTGTTGGAATGAGTACGAATGTGTTATCGGGGACTTCAATGGCGTGCCCTCATGTAACGGGAATTGCAGCTTTGGTTAAAGGTGTACATCCTTCATGGTCTCCTTCTGCTATAAAATCTGCTATTTTGACAACTGGTAAAAAGCTTTCTTTCTTCTTGAAAATAGTCCCTGAACTATAGGCCATTTACCGATTTGGTCCTGAAACTTTGAAAGTTATATGAATTGTCCTCGTACTTCATTTTTGTCCTTCTGTTAGCAGGGGTGGAGCCATACCCATAACCAAAGCAAGTTAAAAAAGAAAAAAAATTATATTAACAGCTTATGGTCACCCTTGAAATATTCTGAATCTTTCACTTGGCCCCCTAAACTTTTTAAAATTTATCTTATTGGGTTTTGATTAAATTTAATTGTATAATTAGTTTGGTTTTTCTATGATAAAATATAGTGTTATGTTGTATGATATAGGGAGTTATAATGTAATTAATGTAAATAAATTGATATAGGGTATTTATTGCAATTTTGCATAATATAGGGACTTATATTGCAATACTCACATAATATAGGGACCTATATTGCAATTAACTCCAAAAAAATTCGGGGCGTTTTCCTGAACCCTCTTGGCCCCAGAACAAAATTCAAGGGTCCGCCCCTGTGTTAGTCCATATTGCAAAGAGAATCGAGGACCAAAACGTTAAAATGGGTATAGTTCAGGGACCAATTGGGAAAAATTTCCATACCATTAATTACGAAAATATACACTGCCACGTGGACTTAATGGTAAAAATGAAGAAAATTTGACACGGGGATGGGACAAAAACGAAAGTTTAAGTACACAATTTGGGTAACTTTTCAAAGTTTATGATCTCACTCAGTAAATAGGCTATAGTTCAGGGACCATTTATGGAACAATCTCTAACACAAAAACACAAAATGTAGCTAAAGTATTGGATAAACATCACAAGCCAATCTCAGCGGATCCAGACGGAAGAAAAGCTACACCTTTCGACTACGGATCAGGTTTTGTGGACCCCACAAGAGTATTAAATCCAGGACTAGTTTACGATGCTCAGTCTAAAGATTATAAAGCCTTTCTTTGCTCAATCGGTTATGACCAAAAATCATTGCGTATGATAACAAGAGATAACAGTACTTGCGATCAAACATTTTCTTCACCTTCTGGGCTAAATTATCCATCCATTACAGTGACTAATTTTCGAGGCCAATTTAAAGTAATTCGAACCGTAACAAACGTGGGTGAACCAATTAGTGTTTATAAAGCAGTGGTGTATGCTCCGAAAGGTGTAAATGTTACGGTTATGCCGAGGAGATTAGGGTTTCGTAGATATGGTCAAAAGATGAGTTTCATGGTGAAGTTTGAGGGAGGTGATTTATCATCGGGTGGTGGATATGGTTTCGGTTCATTGTCGTGGAGGAATAGAAAAACATGGGTTACTATACCGTTGATTGTCCAGGTGGCACGTTCTAGGTAGGGGTTGATTATGTCAGTGAAGTAGAGGTTAGAGATTAGTGCATATACAGGCTACGAAATTATGCAGATGAAGATAGAAAAATTATATTTTACATTCAGGAATTTTTTTGGGAGTATGAAGCGATAGAAGTTTATATTTGATGTATTGGGATCTCTTTCTTGTTTTTGATGTAATTAAATGGAAGTGATGGTAGTTATTATTAGGATTAATGCCCAAGAAACACCTCAAATTAAATTTAATGCCCCCTCATCCCTGCCGTTCTCCTTTTGCCCATAAAAGGCACCTCTTTTAATTTTTATCCTATTCTACCCTTTTCTACCGCCGCCGCTCTCTCTCTCTCTCCACGAGTTCATAAACAAATAACTATGATAGCCGCTCTCTCTCTCTTTCGTTTAAATTATCAGCATATACACAAACACTGTGAATTATGAGAGCACCCATTAATGACGAATTTAGCAAGAAAAATAAAGAAACAGAGAGAAGAATAAGAAGAAGAATGAATAAGAGAGGAAGAAGAGATGTTTTATTTCTTGTTACAGTTACAATGTACAAAACTAGTTTATATACAATCATGTCTAACTAGATATAGCTGTAATCTAACTAATTTTTATGTAGAAGAAACAATTTGCATTTTGGTCCCTGCATTATTTCTTTTTATCCAATTCATTTGCTGTATTCAAAGATAGATTGACATCTCCACTGAAACATGATATTTGAGTATTGGGAAAGTAAGAAATTATGATTGAATTGTGCGAAAGTTTGTATAGAATAAGTTGATTGATTAACGTTGAAAAACTAGAAGAAAAAAACAATTCAAATGAGTAATGGGAATCTCTCCCAGAACTCAATATTTAGTCCGCAAGTACAAAAATGTACTTGCTTAGCGTTTTCTGAGTTCTGGGAATATATCCCAGTACTCAACATTTGCCACAAGTCCAAAAGTGCACTTGCACAAGTACAAAAGTGGGCTTGCACAAGTACAATCCGAGTTCTGAGTAATGGGAGTCTATCCCAGAACTCAACATTTAGTCCACAAGTACAAAAGTGAACTTGCTTAGCCTTTTCCGAGTTCTGAGTAATGGGAATCTATCCCAGAACTCAACATTTAGTCCACAAGTACAAAAATGTACTTGCACGAGTTGTGGGAAACACTCCCATTACTCAACATTAGTCCATACAGTACAAAAGTGTACTTGCACGAGTTGTGGGAAACACTCCCATTACTCAACATTAGCCCATACAGTACAAAAGTGTATTTGCACGAGTTGTGGGAAACACTCCCATTACTCGCCCTTGACAAAAATTGTACTTGCACAAGTCCACTACTCGCCCTTGGCAGCAGCAGTCGACAGCAGTAAGCATTAAGGTATATTTACCTTAAGTGCCTTTTATGGGCAAGTGGCTAAGGTGGCAGGTGGTTATTGGGCTAAGGGCATTAAGGTATATTTACCTTAAGTGCCTTTTATGGGCAAGTGACTAAGGTGGCAGGTGGTTAATGGGCATTCACCCTTATTATTATTATTATTACATTGTGGATGCACCTCTCCACTGCATCAATATTTTTTCATTATGTTATTTCGTTTGTGTTTGATATTTCTGCATTAAAAAAGGTATTGGTTGAGAAAAAAAAAAAAAAAAAAACTTTTGAAACTTTGAAACTTTCGCTCCGCAAAATAAGCTACCAAATAACAAACAGAACCGTTGAGAATGTCTTCTCCGCAGCCTACAATGGTCGGCGTGATTCCGCTGGGTGATCAACCGCCGGAGAACCAGAACCAGATTGCAACGATAGTTGTGGCCGCCTCTAATGCTGATGCGAACCATGCTGCAACAGAGATACCACAACAGTTAGACCATCATATGGCCGATTTTCCTGAACTAAATGCTGCGATCATCGATGGCAGGGCTGGAAAAAGGCACCGTGTAAACGCTGAGGGAACGGCTACAACACTTGCGTTAAACGCTGCATCAAACCCACCCGTGATCAACACAGCTACGCGAGAACCAGTACAAATTGCTGGAACAACACAGAAAACAAATGCAGGTAACAGTGCTAATACTTTCATAAGACCAAAATTAGGAAATTGGAGAGGTACAGTCACAGGTAACAATTTGATTATACCCGTAATTGAGGACAGCGAAGAATCAAAAACCAATCCAATTATGGGTGAGGATGAGTTCTTTGAGTTAGAAAGTCTGATTGAGGATGACGATGATGTGGAAATTATTGATTCTATACCAACTGTAATTAGAACAAGGGATGAAATACAGGAGGGAGTTAGACTTTGGCGCAACACAGTGGTTATAAGACTTTTGGGTAGGGAAGTTGGATTCAACTACTTATCGTCCAAACTAAGACAAATCTGGACCCTAAAAGGACACATTGAAATCGTTGATGTTGGCTATGGTTATTATATGGTAAAGTTCGAGTTGAGAGAGGATTTCGATTTTGCGCTATCGGGTGGCCCCTGGATGGTTCTTGATCACTATCTAATCGTTAGAGAGTGGACACCAAAATTCAACGCAGCCTCTAACTCTATAACAACTACAACGACCCGGGTAAGGATATCGAATGTTGGCATGCAAAATTACACCGCGCGCATCCTGAGGAAAATTGGCGATAAACTAGGCAGAACTGTTAGAATTGACCCAATGACCAAAGGGCGATTAAGAGGAAATTACGCTAGATTAGCTATCGAGCTTGACTTGAACAAGCCATTAGAACCGGAGGTAAGAATTGGGTCCGCCATTTGTAGGGTTGAACGAAGGATTGCACTTGATATGTTTCGAATGCGGAAAGTTTGGGCATAGGAAAGAGAGTTGTCCGCCAAATATCCCGGATAGGATGGATATAGAAAAGAACGCGGCCAAGGGAAAGGAAGTTGTAGTGGAAGAGGTGGTAGAGGTACCAGTTATAAAGGAAAATTCTGGTGAGTGGATGACTCTGAGGAGGGGTAATAGAGGTGGAGGAAGGAATCAAAATAGTAATACATCAAAAGCGCAATACCAAACTAACTTGGGGTCTCGATTCGAAGCGCTTAGGATGGAAGAAAACTTGTCTGAGCCAAGGCATAATGTACAAAGTGTCACTAGCAAAGGCCAAAGCTCGGGTACGAAGAATAACAGCTATAAAGGCAAGAGCGTTTCGTGGAGAAACTCAGGTAATAAAAAAGGAGTAAGCGCTAAAGGTCACGGGGTAATTGCATCCATAAATTTCGAGCAAAGAATGGTGTTGGAAGATGTGGTTGAAGTGCAAGAATTAGGTGCAAGTGAGGGACAAAAAGGAGCGGCTGGATCGAAGAAAAAAACAGGGCGGAAAGGAACAAAAACTTTGAATATATCTGTTAACTCAAGCCCTGTTGGGGCTACTGTAGCTTCTGGCGAAAATAGAAATAATGGGTCAACTTATATGAATAGATCAGATGGGGAAATGATGGCTTAATAGATGTAAATATAACAGAAGAAGCAAGGAGGGACCTAAATGCAATTAACAATAATTCTTATATATTTGATATGGGGCCTGCCACACCACAACATCCCCCATCCCTACTTGCGGAAGTGGCTTTTGGAGTACCACCTAGTCCTAGCGACAAAACCAAAGAGGCTAATCCAGCGCCGCAACCACTGGACCCACTATGGGACATGGAGGCGCAAGACGAGGAGACAGGCCCCACATGGCTTGACAACCAAGTCCCTGAAACTTCCGAGGCTACTGTCCATGATCAATAACAGGTTCATGATGGCTCGAATGGTGATGTGGAAATGCAAGCTCGCGCTTAAGGCGCCTCGAGGTAACTAAATAAATTTATTTTTTATATTTAATGAGTTACTTAGATGTTTCAGGAATAGCATGGGAAAAATCAAAGTATCCCATAAATATATTAATTTGGAATTGCTATGGTGCGGCCAAAGCGAGATTTAGACGTGTAGTACGGGATATGATGAATACGAATAATGTGTGGCTTACAGTGGTAGTGGAACCGCGCGTTAGTGGTGTTTCAGCTAATAACATCATTAACTCTTTACAGAAAGACAATTCAGTAAGGGTAGACTCTGAATGCTATAGGGGTGGAATCTGGCTTTTGTGGAATGATTCAGATTAAGGTTGTAAACGAGCCGAGCCGAATAGTAGATGTACAGGCTTGTTTATTTATTTATAAATTTAAACGAGCCGAGCTTTGAAGTTAGTGTTCGAGCTCGGCTCGTGAGAATATAACAGAGCTCGAGCTCGAGCTCGGAAGCTCGTTTAAAAGTGTTTCGAGCTCGAGCTCAAAAGCTTGTTTAAATCTATTTCGAGCTCGAGCTTAAAAGCTTGTTTAAATCTATTTCGAGTTAGAAATCCCTTCTTTTATCTTAGGCTTTTATGGATTAATTATAAGATAGATTGTTCTAAATCTTTTAATTATATAAATTTTTAATTAGAACGTAATTGACTATTGTAAACTATCACTAAATACAATCACGTATTCTTTCTTTGGATTGTTAAATTTTGAATGATCTTTTATAATTAAGTAGGTAGAGGGGGAGAGTGACATGTAAGTGTTGAGATTAGATAAGTTTTTTTAATATAGTAATTGGTTTTAAATTTTTGAATTGTCAAATATCAATATGTAATAGATATTTATAATTTATTTATATTTTTCACGAGCTTTTCAGAAAAGCTCGCGAACGGGCTCGGCTCGGCTCGATTAATAAACTAGCTCGGTTTTAGGCTCGAGCGCGGCTCGTTTAGTTTAACGAACGATCTCGAGTCAAGCTTTTTCCGAGCCGAGCTCGAGCTGCTCGCGAGCGGCTTGGTTCATTTAGAGCCCTAATTCATATTTTAAGGTTAGAGTACTTTCAGCTGGTCGCCAAGTAATAAATGTGGAGGTAAGCCAACAGGGGTGTGAATCGTGGATTTTCTCCGTATTATATGCTAGCCCGGATTACAAGCAAATAGACATATTATGGGATGCACTTTACCACGCCTTTCACAATGTAAATTCGCCTTGGCTTGTAGCTGGAGATTTTAACCAATCGGATTGGAAATAGATAAGAAAGGTGGTGTTCAGGGTGTCTCAAGACGAATGGAAAAATTTGAAGAATGGAGACAGAGTTGCGGATTAATCGACCTTGGTTTCGAGGGTCTTCGTTATACTTGGAGCGATTCTTGGAATTCGGGACAACGTATCATGGAACGATTTGACAAGGCCTATGGTAATGTTGAGTGGCAGCTCCTTTTTCCGAATACGAGAGTAACTCATCTAGAAAGGGTGCATTCGGATCATATGCCCATTTTAATACAAGTGTGTCCGGCACAGAGACCTAGAATAAATTCGCGTCGATTTAGGTTTGAAACAGCGTGGTGTTTGCATAAAGATCTTCAAGATTTTGTGAATAGTAAATGGGATGGTAATAGGGATATCGGAGAAAGTATCGAAGAAATTCAGTCTCAAATAAATAAATAGAAGGTTGAAATTTTTGGAGACCTTAATCGCAAGAAAAGGATAATCTGTGCTAGGATTGGGGGCATTCAGAAGTCACTACAGGTGTCTTATAATTCATCGTTGCGCGAGATGGGTGTCCAATTTACAAAAGAATACGAAAGTGTCCTTGAACAAGAAGAAGTAATTAAATTTCAGAATGCTAAAGTGAAATGGATCGACTCGGGAGAAAGAAACACGCGTTACTATCATCTTGCAGCCTCTATAAGAAAGAAAACCGCTAACTGCAAGAGACTACTGAATGAAATTGATAATTGGGTGGAGGTTGAAGAAGAGCCGAAACAAATGGTTAGAGATTACTTTGAACATCTATACGAAGCTCCTAATGACCAGCTGGAAGGTTACATTATGCCTATCGTGGGACCCATCGAAGTGGGTGACTCTATAGAGCTTGACCGTCCGTTTTCCGATGAAGAGATACGTTGTGTGGTATTTCAATCGAATCCAAACAAAGCACCTGGTCCGGATGGGATGTCCGCTGCGTTCTATCAGAAGTGTTGGCCTACTGTAGGTCCCTCAGTTTGTAGAATGGTTCGGGAAGCGGTCCATTCTGGTCATCTTCCTCCTGGTCTGAATGGTACACTTATACATCTTATCCCAAAAGTGTCAGACCCAGATCGGGTAAGCCTTTATCGTCCGATTAGTCTCATTAATTGTCTAGTTCAGTTTATTATGAAGGCCATGGTCAATAGACTGCGGCCTATTCTGTCTAACATTATTGGCCCTTGCCAAAGTAGTTTTTTGCCAGGTCGCTCCACGGTGGACAATGTTGTGTTGATACAGGAAGTGGATCACAAGATGCGGCATCAACAAGGGAAGAATGGAATCATGGCAGTCAAAATCGAACTCGCGAAAGCTTATGACAAGATAAGATGGGAGTTTATTGACGAAACAATTAAGCATTTCGGACTCCCAGATAGCTGGATAAAACTAGTGATGTCGAGTATGCAAGAGAATGAGATGCGGGTACTATGGAATGGCGAGCCCCTTCAACCGTTTACTCCTCACCGGGGTATCCGTTAAGGGGACCCACTATCTCCATATATATCCGTGTTGTGTATGGAAAGACTTTCGATATTAATTCAGGAACTATGCAATTCAGGGAGGTGGAAGGAGATTAGGATTGGTCGTGGTGTCCCTAAATTATTCCATTTATTTTTTGCGGACGATCTAATCCTTTTTGGTGAAGCTTCTCTTTCGCAGGTACAAATTATACAAGAAACGATGGATAGGTTCTGTAAAGAGGCAGGCCAAACAATTATTGCCGGAAAATCCTTGATTTACTTCTCTTCGAATGTGCCGGATGAGATACAAGAAGAATTAGCAGTCGCGAGTGGTTTTTGTCATAGTACATCGTTTGGTTCGTATTTGGGTGTCCCTATCTTGTCTGGAATACTACCTAAGGGTTTCTACAAAGGAATAATAGAAAAAATGAGAGGAGACTAGCTTCGTGGAAGACAAAGACTCTATCGCTAGCGGGTCAGATCACTTTGGCTCAATCGGTCTTGAAAGTAATGCCGGTATACCAAATGCAAGTGTTGAAACTACCCAAATACGTTTGTAAAGAGATTGATAGAGTTGCAAGAGATTTCATCTGTGGTTCATCGGTCTCGGAGAGAAAATTACATTGGGTTGGATGGGAACAAATATGCAAACCAAAAGAGAATGGTGATCTTGGAATAAGAAGCGCGGAAATGTATAATTTAGCACTATTAGCAAAGCTGGGTTGGAAGATTCTTATGAATGATCAATCGGTAGCTTGGGTCCAAGTATTTAGAAAGAAATATTTTAAAAAAGGGATCCTTAATCGGGCTATTAATGGGAATGAATCGGGTGTTTGTAAAGAAATTCTAGTGGGTATTGAAGCGATTCGGGAGGGTATTGTTGAATTAGGAGAAGAGGATGGACTAGGTGTGAAGTGGGGACTAGAGAAGTCGGGGTTTTTCACCGTGAAATCGGCCTATATGAACCTTGGTAAATGGGGAGTTGACACCTCGTTCAAATGGGACTCCATATGGAGGTTGAAATGTTCACTAAAAGTCCAGGTGTTCCTTTGGAGACTATTTTTAAATCGTCTCGCCACAATCGAAAATTTATATAAACGGAATATCATGGATTCTTTGAGATGTTGCATTTGTGGAGCTGAAAGGGAATATTTGTTTCATGTTTTTCTAAGATGCAAAGTTGCTACTGTTATTTGGAAACTAATGGACTTTGATTCAGGTACAATTGAAGTGCATGATGTTGATCATTCCGTCTTGGGAGATAGAGTTGCTGTCGCTGAGGAGGTGGGGACTGCTGGAAGCTGCGGAATGCAGCAGGGAGAGCTGGAGGGCCTGACCGAGAAGGACAAGCTGTTCATCCTTGCACTGAACCGGAGCTAGAGCCGCCGCCGTGGAGGATTTCAGAATGCCGGACCTGCAAATCAGTGGCTGAGTTTATTCCAGGGACCTGCTGCAGCTGGTGCGATAGGTATTCAAAGGTGGATCGAAGGAAATCTTAGCTGCAAAGCGCGAGTTTCAGGTTTCGAGAGGACATACTTATTTATCTCCGCAATTTGGACAATATGGATCAAAAGGAACAACATTATTTACAATAACTTGGACAAGCTTCCACATAAACGAGAGCTTAAAAGTGAGATCTTATCAATGGCTGGTAATTTTGTTTTGGCTTGGGGTAAGTGCGTAGAAGGCGGAGTAGTCAAGTTGGCTTCAAACATTATGGTTAATTGGACCAAACCTTGTGATGGGGTCAAGTTAAATATTGACGGAAGCTACTTTGCCGAGAAAAACGTGGCGGGTATTGGTGGTATTTTTAGAGATAAATATGGGTTTTGCATTGCCGGTTTTCTGGGCCCGTGTTTGGCATTTTCTCCTATTATTTCAGAAACTTTTGCTTTACTTTTCGGTCTTAAATGGGCTATTAGCAAAGGTTGCGTTGAGATGGTCATTGAAACAGATTCGAAGGAACTCCACGCGCTAGTGAAGGGCGGTGGGAGTTCAACTCTTCATGAGAGGGACTCGGGGAAGTTTCACGCGCTAGTGAAGGGCGGTGGAAACTTAGGTAGTCGCCATGTTTCAATTATAAGGGAATGCCATGATTTATTGAAGAAATACCCCAAGTTTGAACTAAACTTCGTATATCGGGAAGCTAACCTTTGCGCGGATAAATTAGCAAAGGAAGGGGCTCGAATGATTACTCAACCTGTGGACTTCAAGGATCCTCCAGAATACCTGTGGCAACTTATTACGAGAGACGGGAATGAAAGCGCAACTGCAAGAGTTGGTTTAGATTAATAAATGCTTTTGTTCACCTTGTAATACTTTATTCTTAACGACTCTTTTTGGAGTCTCCTATGTATGAAAAAAAAAAGGTATTGGTCTACGTAATTTATAAAATCTGCATCCGCGGAGGTTGATAAAGAGTTTTTTTGTAATTTTATAGTACTACTATTTTTGAAACTATATACAAAATTAAACCATTGTAAAAATTATTTGCAATTTTGTATAGTTTCGGTATTTGAAGTTCTTTTGATTCTCTAATGTCCAATACAACCAACTATTTTACTAGCATCTAAAAATGTTTTCCTTCTCTTTCAACTTTTTTCTTTCAAAACAAAACTTTTACATTAAAAATCACTTTCCACATAAAAAATTACATCTTCTTTATCTCTTTAATCATCTTAAAACATTAATTTTGATGATGATCTGAGTTCTTCTTCTTATTTTGTCAGCCTTTTTTTCTCCTTGATCTTTTTTCTATTTTTCTCTCTTTTCTTGGGACATCTTAAAGTGTTTTTTTTCTTTTTCTCTCAGTTTTGCTCCTGCTACATTCATTGTTGTAGTTCTAATCGTTAGCATTTACTCCTTAGTACCTGCATAATAAATGTGTACAATTTTAACCACCCTAATGCAATAAGGGAATATCAATCTCTACTGAGAATGTCAACCACTACCAAACAGTTGAAGAGCCAAAGCTTATAGTAAAACTTATGCACTAGGAAGCTATAAACTTTGGTTATATCATAAATCATATACAAAAGTTTTGGGGAATTAGAAGAAAGATACAAACCAAAAGAGTTGCTCATAATGAGTTTATAACCAAGTTTGAAACAGAGCAAGATAAAAAGCTTGTGTGCGAAAAGAGGCCTTCGACCTTGATAGGGAAGCATTTCGCTTTAAGTGATTTTTCTACAACCTGCTGAAGAGTCACTCACACAACTCTATGGATCAGACTTTATGGGTTTCCCGTTACAGTTCTAAACACTAAAAGCATCACTGAGATGCTTCAACAAGTCAGAAAAATTCATGAGATAGTGTTACCTCCTGGTATAATTGTCACGCATACATTCACAAGGGTAAAACTTGAATGAGATTTGAAGAATCTCATATTCTTTGGCTTTAACTTTTGGGAGAACATCCATGCTCCTAAATGGATCAAGATCAAGTATGAAAATCTTGGGCAGGTGTGTTATGGGTGCGGGAAGTACGATCATGATGAGTCTAACTGTGACAACCCAAAAGTAATACAAAAGCTCGGGGGACAGATTAAAATATCAACTCGTTTAATCTAAACATCCATGGATGGATCTTCAAGCAACCTTACTGAAAAAAGAATGGATAAGGACATGTATAACACGTTTTTAGCAAACAAAAATATCTTCACATTTAATGCAAGGAGAGAGAGAGTAATAGCACAATGGATAATAACAGGAAACTGAAAGAAAAAGTTAATGAGGATATTTTAATTGCTAAAGATGGACCCCATCCAACTCATCAATATGAAGTAGTTGACTTCTAACAAGTCTTTGCTAACTCACGACGTAAATTTGCCAAAACCGATACAATTGACTTCAACAAAGTGGATGCTGACATGGAGAGCTCTACTACAAACATTTCATCTTCTTCAATAGGTAAATTGAACCACAACCCTTCTTACTCTGCTATCTTACATTTTACATCATCACCAAAAAACAAACTTACCCCCTAAACTCATCAGTTCATCCCATTAACCAACCACACTGAGAAACATAACAAATCATCCCCCTCCACCACTACTAGATACAACCAACCAACCATCTCAGTTACACCACCTAATCATACCAAATTACCCCCAAACCAGAAATAATCCTCAAACCAGCCCTATTATCACCACACCACCATCATTAACCAACAACATTCCCTCATCACCTTTTACACCAACATCTACATAATCAAACAAAAATGTCATTACACCAATCGGTTCAAGCCTCAACCAACCAAAACAATTGACGCATGAAGCTACACATCAACCAATCCCAACCCCCAAAAAACAACAACATCTACGGAAACCAGAACCAACTTACCTTACCTCGGTGAATAAGTTAGGACGATGGGAACCTCTGAATTATTTAAACTGGAGAATGAGGCATATACTTCATTGCTTGAAACCTTAAAAGCTCAAAACAGACACAAAGTTACTAAACACCGTGGCCGAGACAGATGAATTCAATCACAAGGAGATTCAAATTTGATGACCAAACAACCCTATAAGATAAACAAAAATATATATATGAAAAAATAGCGTGATATCTCGAACATTAAAAAGAGAGTCATAGCTATACAAAAGAAAAAAATTGATATGAAAAGAATATATATTCGGACCGGCAAAGTGGAAATTGTATATCATCACAAAAGGTTTTAATTTGGGATGCACATCAAAAGCATCAATAAATTGGGTTGAGTGAGAACATCTTCGAGTGAAAACTCAAGCTCTAGGGCGATTCGTTGATGGCTAGTGAGGAGAGAGCCAAAAGCTCACTTTTCATTATCCAAATATACCACACCGTCCCTAAGCCAAGTTATAACCAAAGACCTTAGGATTTCTAACTACTTGGTGGAGAAACAATTGAGCTATTAGGTAGTAGGTAAGTGGACCATTGGATTCTATATTAGGACCTATGAACAACCTATAGCCATTAGCATGAACTAAGTTATCAACCTCTCCTTCTGGCATTGCGAAATTAATCTTGATTTGAATTTATGGATTGTTGGTTACGTGTATATTGATCATACTTGTGCATTATTTCTTGAGCATTACTACATGAGACTTTTTAGGTATTTTGCTCTAGGATTATTCATTATGTTCTGCTCTTATTTTCCTCCTACTTCTTCTTCTTGTTTATAAGACTACCCTACTGTTCTTTATTTTTATTGTATCGGGACGATACAACTTTGAGTTGGGGGTCTTGATGTCTCCTTATTTGTGATGATTTAATCTATCTTGGAGACATCATTTTAGGCGTATTTATTAGTATATAGGTCGATTTTCACATGATTTAGTACACTTTCCTATTTTGGGTCTTGAATTAATTATTTATTATTTTTAGAGCATATTGGGTTTAATTATTTATTTAGTGTGAAGCTTTAGAGATATATGGTAATTAATTAGATTCCAAGTTGGTTCCAAGATCTTAAGGAAAGAAGATAAACATGGGAATTGAAGATAAGGAAGTAAAAGCTAAAAATATGGAAAAGGAAAAGCTGCCATAAATCTGAATTTCTGCACCTACGACCACAAATCAGCTTATATCTCAAAATCGGTGAGGAATATGGAGACACGGTCAAGAGCAAAGTTAAATATCTTTCCGAGCGATGAATTTCGACTACTCATACGCATCAAACGGATGAGTATTGAAGCTGCTAGGACCAAAACAAAAACGGGGTTGATTCCATGTTTTTGGGCTACGAATTTGAGTTGGGCTAGGAGCCAATATTTGCCTTTTGCTTCAAGAAAACGATTACGTCAACCTATACACTATAAATACAGCCTCTTAACATTAGAAAATCATCCTTGGTGAAACCTTAAGCCAAGAGGAAGCTTACAACACAAGAAAAGAAGTCTGGAAGGAGCTGTTCATCAATAATGTCATCTTCAACCTTTGAATTTGTAATTTCTTTCTTTTCTTCCATTAGTATGAACTAAATTTCTATTTAGCTTGAGTTTCAGCATATATGTATGAACCCTAGTTTTGGTTGACATCTATCTAATTTGGGAATTCTATGTTTTAAATTGAATTATTGTTTTTATTCTCAGTTTATGTGTTTGGATTTATATTATGTGTTCTTGTGGATCGCGACCATATAGAATTACCATCTAGTAGTTAGGTCACCATTGACAACGGTGTTTAATTACATGTTTAGCACATAACGTCTAGTGTACGGTTTAGATATGACAAATCAACCTAACTAGATAATCACCATGGTTTAGTGTATTGCTATTTTACCAATTGTAGGAACAGTTTGCTTAGGACTCCTTATTGACACAGGTAAACCCTATTTAAAAATACCTAGCGCAATTGGAACTGGTTATTGAAATACTACATAATTCACCCTTACATGTTTAGAACGGAAAAACTAGTGGGGATTACATGCTATTTACTCAAGCTAAACTCTCATACTAACTTCTTCTCTTGCATTTAATTTTCTGTCTTTACTTCATTAGTTTAATTTAGTTAATTGAAAAACCCAATAAAAATCTATTTGTCTTTACTTTTTCTGCATTTTATTTGTTCTAGCTTTTAGTATTTGCACTTGATTATTGCATAAGATTCCCCTAACCTTCGTAGTCTCTGCGGAACGAATCTTACTTATTTATTAAAACTTGCATACGATCTGTATACTTGCAGAACCGTGCTCAGACTAGGGTGATTATTTGCACTTATTTTATACATCTTTTTATCACACCTTAGGCGACACCAATTTGCTCTAGCAATTTTAATCCTTTTGAACAGTCTCATTTTTAAATAGTACTCAATCAAGCTTGTTAAAACTTGTGTAACTAAACAAAGAGGAATATACAAATTAAAGCCCAACTAACACAAAAATTATTTTTTAAAGCCTAGTTAGAATATAATTCTAACTAAGGCCTGGTTTCAATTTTTAGTTGGATTTTTTCCAATGTTACCCTTTTTTTTTCTTCAGAAATTTGGTTTTTAATATTTCTGTTCTTTACATTTTAGCGAATAGGTCTGCACCTATAGGTACAAACCTATATTGGGGTTTTGTTTTTTAAACTTGTGTGAATTTTTTTTTATAAAGTCCAAATACGCTAAAGGTTGTACCATATTCCATTTTTTGTATATATCCATACTTAATAAGTTAAAATGTGTCCATTATACACTAGAGGCGGTACCCTAGGGTGTGAATAATTTTATGAATAATTTTTTATGTCCCTGTCCAAAGTGTATATCCATATCAAATTCATATCAAATTAAGTCAAAAATTGTACCCCTAGGTCTGTACCCAAAGCCCAATTTATTCACTTCACACACAAAGCCCAACTACACCCAAGCCCAGTCCAACTGCACCCAAACCACATGGTCTGTACCCAAGAAGGGATTCCTTAACATGAACAAAGACTGATTAACTTTTTTTACAATGGCTGGACCCATGACCCAAGGGGGTTGGACCATGGCCCAAAGGGGCTGGACCTGGACCATGGTGGGCTCGACCCTGCTAAGCTAGACCCTGATGTATGCGATCGCTGGTGGAGTTGTGAGACCCGGGCTTAGACGGTGAAGATCTGGTGGTGGTGGGAGGTTGCAGATGGTGGGAGGCTCGTTGCTGAGGGCTTAGAGGGTGAGATCTCGGCAGAAGAGTCATCGTGGTGGTGATGACGGAGCTGCGCTGAAGGGAGGCGGCAATGGTGGAGCCCTGCAGCGCTGGAGGGAGGTCAGAGTCGGAGTCGTGTAGCAGGAGTGGTGCAGCAGCGCGGCAAGGAGCGCGAACTGAAGAGTAAAGGAGGGGAAGCTCAGATCTGGGTCTCGTAGTGCTTCTTGGTGGTGATGACGGAGCTCTGCAGTGGTGGATCTGGGTCTCGTGGTGCTTCGTGGTGGTGATGACGGAGCTCTGCAGCAGTGGATCTGTTACAGGCGTGATGGTCTTCTTCTCCAGCGTGGTGGTGCTGTTACAGGTGTGGTGCTTTGTGGTGGTGATGACGGAGCTCTTCTTCTTCTGCAGCGGCGACAGATCTTACGAGCGGCGACAGATCTGACGGATGTTCTGCAGCAGGGATCCGGTTCTGCAGCAGCGCTGACGGTGAAGGGCTTCGGTTTGCAGCAGCGCTAAAGGTGTAGGGCTCCGGTTCTGAAGCAGATCTGGTGGGGGCGGCTTTCTTCGCTGGCTGGTGTGGTGGTCTTCGATGGTGTAAAGCTTTGAAGACGCGTCAACGGTGGGAAGGTTCGATGGTGGGACGGTGGGGCTGGCTGGTATGGTGGTCTTCAATGGTCGGACGATGGGGTGAAGAAGGTAGGGTAAGAGGAAGGAGGAAGGTGGGACGGTGGGGAGAATAGAGAGAGGGGAGAGAATGGGTTTGCAAACCTTAATAAGCATTTTGTTTTAGGTTAGGTCTTTTCGGTATTTAGAGAAGCAGGGATTATTGGTCTTTTGTTCTGTTTTGGTTAGGATAGTTGGGGAGTAGTTTAGGTTGGGCCTTATATTATTAAGTCCCAAGTTATGGGGCCTTATTTCATAAATCATCCCTAAACAAAAAAGATAGGGTAACAAAGGGTCACCTTGTCTTAAATCTTTTAAAGCTTTTCATATCATATAATTGTCCAGTTATTTGAACCGTAACTGTTGATATCATATAAAACGTTTAGTAACGCATAAAATTTAAAAGTCAGGTTTATCATGATACATTATAATTTCCAAATCCAATAAAATAATAATCAACGTATCACGCACGCGCGCAGCTTCCAAGCAATACAAAGTAGAGTGTGCTGACCAAAAATCCTTGTTTGACAAAAAAAAAAAAAACCAAAAATCCTTGACCGTATTGAATTTTCAAACTTTAACAATATACTACTAATTAATGTGAGAGAATAATATAATATAGTAGGAAAATTTATCTATATGTCTATCTTAGTATATTTTAAAATATTATCTTATAATATAATATTTTTTCTTTTCTTAATTAATATATTATTTAAGTAAAATATAATTGATAGATGGCTCATAATATAATTTTATTAATTTCTTGAGTCCCAGTTTAAAACGAAAGGCCAGAAATTTGTTTCTGAAATTAAAAATTAGATACAATCTGGAGATAAATTCTTACTTGGAAATAGAATACAATTATATATATTTAATTTTTTTTGGTCAAATAAATATTTAATTTGAGAGATCTGGTATAAAGGTATTTGAAGTTAATAAATATCAAAGTCAAGTGTTGAGCTAATGAAGTTGTTGATATTTTTCTTTAAAAAATAAATTTATCCTGGAGTATTAAAATATTTATATTTTTTTTAAAAAAATTACAAATTAAAGTTTAAGATACTATTTACATATTTTTAAAGTGCAACTAAATTTTTTTTATTAAAATCCTGAGTAATGATATATACCACTAGGGATGGCAATGGTTACGGTCAGTGGCGTATCTAGAAACATAAATAAGGGTGGGCTTGAATATTACGGGGGTTCGGGGGCAACGCCCCCGGAAAAAAAAATTGTCGGTATTTAATATCACATGAAATAATTGAATCTAGTGATTTAATAAAATCATATAAATAAAAATAATTATAATCGTCGACAATATCCTATTCAATTATTTTCTTTTTCCTTTTTTTCAAATAAAATAGATTCAGACTAATCAATTAGGAGAAATTTTATTGTATAAGTTAATAATTTTCTATCAATTAATATTCATTATGATATTAACAATAATTAACAAAAGGGTAAAGAATACCTGATATGTGATATAAAATTATTCATAAGGTGAAGATTATAATAAGAGTAAAATATAATTTTAAAATTAAATTTGAGATTAAATAAATTAAAAGTCTAATTATATATTAGATTTTAAAAAGATACTAAACAAATAGGTTAATTTTTTTTTTAAAAAAAAAAATTGAGGGTGGGCTTGAGCCCACCTTTTGATTAAGTAGATCCGCCTCTGGTTACGGTTTAAAACCGAAACCGATGAAAATCCAAGACGATTAAAAACTGATTATACAACCATGGATAAAACCGTTAAGTTATGGTTTTGAAAATTATAACTGATGGTTAAATCCGTTAGGTTATGGTTTTAGATAAAATTAAATCTGAATAACCAAACATCCGTTTATTATCATCTATTTTTTGTATATTTTATAATAATATAGATAAAAAGTGGTTTCATATCTTAAAACTAAAATCTAAATATTAGAATTAACAAAAAAAAAAGTAACAAAAACGTTATTTAATTAAGATCAACATAATATTTTATATATTTTGAAGATTTTTCTTGTACTTATGATCTTGTTTTAAGAATTTTCAATATATTTATAGAGTTATAGTTTGGTTATGGTTAAAATTCAAAAAACCGTTTAAAACCCGAATCTGAACTATTCGGACATGGTTTTGAAAAGTAAGTCTGGTGGTTAAATCCGTTAGGGTTTGTTTTTTAATAAATTAAATGGATATGGACATGGTTTTGTTTTTTTTTTTTGCAATTATCTGATCCATTGCCATCCCTATATACCACCCAATGACGTGGCGTGAATTGGTTGACTGATCTAATTAACGATTTATTACCAACCAATTCACGACACGTTATTAGGTGATATTTAGGTGGTATGATTTTGGGTGGTATATATCATTACTCTAAAATCCGAATCTAATTTTTCTAGTTTGAGTTTTTACTATTATACCTTTTCTTATTTTTCTATTATTTAGATTTTTAATTTTTAAAATTAACCCAATGGTGCATACCTACATTTTTCGTTGGGTACATACCTCTGTTTTCCGGGGTACGTACCTATGCCGTTTTTAAATATTATAAAGTGATTTTTTATATGATTGAATTACAAGTCCTAGTTGGTTTTTCCGTCAAAGTCTAGGAGAGTTCGTATCTCTTATTATCCATGTCCAATTTCTGAAAACAAGCTATCCTATGCCAGTTGTGTCAAGTTCCAATGGATGTACCCCCAAGATTTGTATCCAAGCCTAGTTAGAAAACCATCTCCAAAGACTCCACTCGTACTCACCTCCACCAGGTGTTCCAAGCGGATTTTCAACCCAATCAGCCGGACCAAATTAGTCAGGCACAATGGGTTGTACCCTAGTCTGTCGCACTCGCATAGGAACAAAGAAACAAAAAATTATCTCCCACATTCACTCGCATACCCAAAAAGCTGTACCATACAAAAAAAAGTTGAAAAACAAAAACAAAAAAGGATCCTTTTACACTCACACTCGGAACGGACAAAAAAATAATAAGAATCCAGATCCAATAGGTTTTACCATAGTTAGCCGCCCCAACTCACTAAATTGCATAGGAACAAAAAAAACAAAAATGATCTCTTCACCTTCACTCTCATCTCCGATTGTTACTCCAAAATACATGAAACATGATAAATCTATTCACCATATCGGTGATTAAAAAAATGAACGTTGAACAAATCTGAGATGGAGGAGACCGGTCCACGGCGGCGGCAGTTTTCTTGTGTGGTAGTGAGCATTTGTTTTTTTTATGGTGGAGCTTGGTCCACGACGGCGGCAGCGGCTTGCTTGTGCGGAAGAGGTGGTCGAGAATGGCCCACGAATGGTGGCGTATGCTGATGGTAGAGTATGGTCCATGAACGACGGGTTTCTTTGAAAGAGCGCGACGGTGGTTAATGATCCCTGCACGATGGCGATTTTCTTGTGTAGTACAGCTGTCGGTGGTGGACATGGTAGTGAAGATGATGTGAAAAGTGAGAAAGAGAACGAGAGACAAAGGGAGCGATTTCCAATAATAGCGACAGGTTTTTTGTGTAGGGGAGGTTGTTGGTGTGAAGAGAGAAAAGAAAGAATTAGAAGAGAGATGGAAAGGAATGTTGATGCAGAACTCTAATAAGGTGTTTGTTTGAGATTAATATCCTTTACTATATATAGGTGGAGAAGGAAGATGATTTGGTTTTCTTTTTTAAGTTGGATTTTAATGATGGTTAGAAATGTACTTTTGTTTGTCAATTTGAAAATTGTTGAACTTTTATTAATCATTACCTATTTTTTATTTCCAATTAAAAATACTTATAACCATTTACCAAAATTTGCAAAAAATGTATACCGCTTTTTAAATAGAGGAATATACAAATTGAAGCCTAGATTCCATTCACATTATTTCTAAGGCCTAGTTAAAAAATACTTCTAAATAAAGCCTAGTTTCAATTTCCAGTTGCAATTTTTCCAACATTGCCCTTTTTTTAATTCGTTTTCCTGTTATATTCATTAAGCTGATTGTACCCACGGGTATAAACCTTAGTTTATTTTAATTTTTTTTAAAGTCATGTCAATTGATTTTTTTGTGTAAAGTGAATTTTTATTAATTGCATTATGAGTCCTCATATTTTTAGGTGTTGTCCATGTCAAGGTATAAGAAGGTCCAATTTTGTCCATATCAAAATTTCGGGAAATACATTATTCGGAAACCATTAACTGTACCATAGGGTACAGCCCCTAAGTTTTTGCACCCTACCACATTTACAAATATCACGCATAGGAACAAAATACAGACCCAAGGGGATGGACCCCGGGGATATTTATATGCAGACAATGGGCTAAAATACCGTGACTGACCTAAAATGGGTTGGCCCCTAATTAAAAAAAAAGTTTATTTTTCTAAAAAATACAACAAATGCTAAACCTAAGGGACCAGGCCTATCAAACTTCTATTTTAAAAATGGTAATTGGCCCAAATAAATTATTAAAAACAATCAAAATGGGCTGGAGAAAAACAATGAAATGGGTTAGAGAAAATTTTTAAGGTTTTTTCTTTAAAAAACTTGACTGATATGGGCTAGACTATGAGGGGGGCTGGACCATGCTGGGGGCTGGACACTGTTGGGGGCTGGACCATGCTCGACCTGGACCTAAGTCAATTAAGAAAACCCGAGATCTGAAGGCATCTAAAATGGTGGTGGTGCATCTGAGCAGCGGAGGAGATGATGGTCGTGTTGTACTTCAGCATCACAGCGGAGGGGCGGTGTAGGGCGGTGATGGCGCGAGACGACGGTGGTCATCTTCACGACCGCTTTTCTAGATCTGAAACGCAGTTTTCTCGTTCTGTAGTTTTCTAGTCGACGTTGGTGAGGCACTGATGGGCCACAGAGGGTGGCGCTGAGATCGAAGAAGATGGTGACCTGGCTCCGTGGTGGTCGGGATCTCTTGGCTCCGTGGTGGTCGGGATCTGATGGTGGTGGTGCTGTTCCTCGTCACAGCTCCGCGTTGGTGGTTGTCCTCGTCACAGCGTCGAGATCTGGTGGTGATATCGAGAACTGGTGCAGCGGCGAAGGTGGCTCAGTGGTGCAGCGGTTCTCTGGTGCAGCGGCGAAGGTGGCTCAGTGGTGAAGGTGGCTCAGTGATGAAGGTTGCTCAGTGGCGTGGACGCGACTGCAGAAACTTGCTCGGTGGTGGTGCGTCGTAGTGGATCTGTGGTGAAGGTGAGAAGCTTGCTCGGTGGTGAAGGTGAGAAACTTGCTCGGTGGTGAAGGTAGGAGGGGGAACAGGGTGGGTTAGGAGTTGCAGTGGTGGCGCCAGGTGAGAAGGTGGGTGGTGGTGGTGTTAAAGTAGCAGGGGGAGGGGGCGGTACAGAGAGAAAAGGGGTAGAAGGTGGGCATCGAAACCCTATTAGGTTTTTGTTTGGGGTTTTTGTTTTATCAGTATAATAAGAAGGAAAGGGGGTATTTAGTCTTTTATTGGGTTTTTAGTTAGAATCCAACTACTAGTTAAAGGAGGAAAGAGGTTGGACCTTATTTTATTAAGCAAATATTGTGTAGGCCTTATTTTATAAATCTCTCCTTTAAATATTATCATTTACCATTAGGCTATTTGTCATCTACCGCACTATCTATCGAAGACTATTAATATATTCTATTTGAACCTTAAGTAAAGAAAAGCATATTTATATATATAAATATATATGCTTTAAAAGTCTCTTACATTCCCATCTTCGCCATTATTCTCCATTTCCATTCTAGTTTACTCATGAAATGAGACAGCTCAGAGCAAAACTCACCGCCATTCTCATACTCTTTTGCTTTTCTCAAACTGTTATCGAAGCTCAGAAACTCAAAACCTATAGTATTAAGTATGATACATTTAATCAAAGTCACTATGATCCCTTATACGTTCAAGACCCATCCACAATCAGCAACAATGCTCTTCAGGTGACTCCTGATTCCGCATCACCGGACTTCAACAAAACCCACCGATCAGGTCGTATTCTGTTAAAACAGCCTTTCAGATTATGGGATAATAAATCTATCGGATCTTTCAACGCTTCTTTCCTTATCAACATTTATCGCCCTACAAACGATACAGCCGGTGAAGGGTTAGCCTTTATCATTGCGCCTAACTTAAACACTCCTCTCAATAGCCACGGTCAATATCTCGGCTTGACCAATTCCACAACCGATGGAAATTCATCAAACAAGCTTGTAGCCATTGAAGTTGATACTTTTAAACAAACCTTCGACCCTGATGCAAATCACATAGGTTTGGATATTAATAGTGTTCGATCTGTTGAAACTGTTTCTTTAACACCTTTCGGGTTCGAAATAGCTCCTAAAGGTGCGAAGTTCTTCAACTTTTGGATAAATTACGATGGTGGGAAAAAAATAATAGATGTTTATGTAGCAGAACAAGCTGACAAGACAGGCTTTACTCCACCAAGGCCTAACTCACCTATACTTAGTCATGAGCTTGATTTGAGACAAAACGTGAATGAAACTTCATACTTTGGATTCTCAGCATCAACAGGGAATTTTATACAGTTGAACTGTGTGTTGAGATGGAACATGACTGTTCAATATATCGCAGATGATAAGAAACCATGGGTCAAGATTGTTATAGGAGTTGGAGTACCTTTGCTCGTGTTATTGTTATTGGGGGTAGCTTGGTTAGGATATTATTTACACAAAAGACGATTAGCTAATCAGTCTAATTTAGATATCTTAGGGAAACTTCAGAGTTTACCAGGTACACCACATGAGTTTAAGTTCAGGGATTTAAAGAAAGCAACTAATAATTTCGATGAGAAAAACAAGCTAGGACAAGGAGGTTATGGAGTAGTGTATAGAGGAAAATTATCCAAGGATGATTCTGAGATTGCTGTGAAATGGTTTTCCAGGGAAAGTATTCAGGGACGTGTAGATTTTTTAGCCGAGCTTACTATTATTAATCGTCTCAGGCATAGACATCTCGTGAAATTACTTGGTAAGTTTTTCTTGAGCTCAGAATATTTTAATTTATTTTGTTAATCTCCATTGTTGGATAAAGTAAATAGGAACTAGCCAACCAAGGTTGAATAAATGAAAAAACTCCATTGTTGTTCCAAGAGAAAAGGTATCTAATGATAGTGATGTGAAATAATTTAGCGTACACCGTGTGCTAATTAATGTGAGATACTAAGAGTAACTATTCTAAAAAGAAAGACTTAAATGATGGTGCCAATTTTTGAATGAATACATTTATGACTTGCTTGTTATTGGCCTTTTACATGAAACTACTCGATATAGGAAAATTGAAAAACAGATAGGACGTTTCATTTTGTAGTACTATTATCGTTGTGTATTTTTTTTAAAGATTTCTAATTTAATTAATATTTTTATTATTTGTCGTACAATTTACTCTTAAACATAAAAATATTCCTCAGAGATAGATAGTTGGCCTAGTGGTTAAGCTACTCCGCAGAGACCAAGAGGTCTTGGAATCGAATCTCATTGGAGTCGAAATGACTCCGAGCCCAAAAAATGGCTCTCTCATGTACTAAAAAAAAAAAAAAATTCCTCCTAACAATCGAGGTAATTTTTTTCATCTTCTATGGTGTTGAAAATTTATGTGTGAAAAATATAACAATAAAAGGGAACCAACATTTTATTCCCACTAAAATTTAAATTCTATTACTTTAAATTAAGAAAATATTTTTTGATCAATAGGAACATAATGATGCAATGTATCTTGGGTTTTTGTGTAATGATGTTATCAAAGTTTCTAGATGAAAAAGAAGGGATAATGATATAGAGGATTATATATACAGGGGTAGTAGTTAAATTATTCGTTGGTATAGTATTTTAGAAATAAAAAGCAGCCTTTATTGGCTCCCTATATCACATGCTCACCACTCATCTGGCTAGCTGCCTGGCCTGGCCCCCATATCACTCACTCGTATCTTTAATTTCTTTCTTTTTTTGTCATCAAAAGCATTTCATAAATATTAAAATAGAAATATATAGACTTTAGCCTTATCCACGATCTTCCGTGTACAATATATCTCCTTTCAATATATATTTAGGATTTGTTTTTGTATTAGAAGTTAGCACTAATATTTAAGTTATACTTTTAAGATTTAACCTTGGTTGGTTAACCATAGTGTTTGGTTACGATAGTTCTGATTTAATAGACAATCAAGGAAAAGTGATATTTAAAAAATAAAAAAAAGGAAAAGTAATATGTATATTTATTTTTAAAAAATTGGGTCAAAATCTGAGCAGGTTTACTCGGCAAGAATATATATATATATTTGACTTCTCAAAGTCAAAGGAAAACAACGACTTTTCCTAAGAAGCATACAAGCATTTTCATCACTAACATTTGGGTATTCTTGAAATCGAAATACTAGTAGTACTATTTAAGGTTTGACACATTTTTCCAGATGATAAATAAAAGCCAGAAAATATATAGGCGAACTTAAAATTCATATCCACAAATTTTAAAAAATTAGTAAAACTTTACTCTATAGCAATAAAATTATTTTATACACTACATCACATAATTTTTAATTATTTTTATTTTAATTGCATGTCATTAATTTAAGAAATATTAATTTCATTGATTATTAAATATAACAAAATTCAACGTTTCAAAGTATTGTTAGTTAATTTAATAGTAGTTTCTTCATAAATTTGTAATTTACACAAGTTGCAAAATAAGACCAAATGCAATGTCAACGTTTTAGACAAAGTTTGATAATTTGAGAAGATAACTACTATGATGATCTATGACTTTTAATGAGTCTCATGTTCCGACAAAACTAAAATGGTGTCATAATTAAAATGACGTTAGCTTTATCGGTACGATTTGTTTTTAGACACATAATCAAGATATCTTTCTTAATGTATATAGTTTATCTTTACGATTTGTTTTTAAACACATAACAAAAATATCTTTCTCAATGTTTATAGTTAATTAGTTTTACACATTTACTTTGACTTGTTTAAATGTTGAAAATTCCAACATGGAGTGTCGAGAAATAATTTATCAACGTGTAGAAAACTTGACTCCATGATTTATTTATATACCAGGATGGTGCCACAAGAACATGAAGTTACTTTTAGTATACGAATACATGCCTAATGGGAGCTTAGACAATCATCTTTTCAAAGATAATGTAACCCTCCATTGGAATCTAAGGCATAAGATAATATCAGGAGTAGCTTCAGCTCTACATTATCTCCACAACGAGTATGATCAACGAGTAGTCCATCGCGATCTCAAAGCGAGTAACATTATGCTTGACGCAAATTTCAATGCTCGTCTAGGTGATTTCGGATTAGCACGAGCCTTAGACAATGAAAAAACTTCATACGCTGAAGCCGAAGGTGTGCTAGGCACGGTCGGATATATCGCACCCGAGAGTTTCCACACTTCAAAAGCTACTCAAAAATCTGATGTCTATGCTTTTGGAGCGGTTATATTGGAAATAGTATGTGGGTTACGACCCGGTACCAAGATTGACGGGTTTCAAATGTTGGTGGATTGGGTTTGGTACTTGCATCGCGATGGAAGGTTATTAGAAGCTGTTGATAAACGATTAGGAGATGAGTATGATCGTGAAGAAGCGATGAGAGATTTGTTACTAGGGTTGGCTTGTTTACACCCGATAGCTCATGAGAGGCCGAAGACACGGGACATCGTACAAATTATAGCTGGAACAATTCAAGTTCCGGATGTTCCTCCGTTCAAGCCATCGTTCATTTGGCCTGCAATGCCGGACATGGATTTATTTTCTGGTTCGTTCAATGTTGATTCCACCGCAGAAACATCGCTCACGACTTCTAACTATAATTCGGAATGGAGCGAGAATTATACTGGAAAGACCGATCGGTCAATGGTGTAGTTTCTTTTTTAAATTGACTCTTTTTCAGTATTCAATTTGTATTATATTGTTTTTGTTTTGAAATATATTGGTTTTGATACTTTTTTTGGTTTCGATTTGATTTCAACTGAAGAAGCTAAGGAAGTAGGGAGATAGATATGACGTTGTATATTCTTGATTATTTTTACTTGTATTTATTGTGTTGTAAGATTTTATATTTGATAATTGGTACGCGCATTTTTTTTTTATCAACACAATGTAGGGATATTGATATGCACTCGTCTATAGAAGCTACGAAACATGATCAAGGCTAATTTTGTATATTGGCGTTCTTTGGTAGTCTCCGTGTTACAAAAGTTGTACCCTCTCTCTGTTTTAAAATATTTATCCGCTTACTAAAATTGGTATTTTAAAATATTTATCTACTTAATATTTCAAAACACTTTTTCTCAATTTTTTCCATTAGTACCCTTATTAAAAAATTAAAATTTATATATTCCCAATACACATTTAAGATATCAAGACACTTTAGGAATTGTAATCATTAATTTTCTTAATTCGTGTGAAAAGCAAAGTTGACAAACATTTTGAAACAGATGGAGTTGGTTGATCTTTAATTTTTAGAGTGAATAACATATAGAATATTGGGCCATATATTTTCAAAGGCCTAGGGCCATATACACTTTATAATTTAAGTCATTTTAGTTAGGAAGCTGGTTAGTAGTTGGGTAGAAGGTAATGTCCAAAAAAAAAAAAAAAAAGTTGGGTAGAAGGTGTGTAAAGACACCAATGCCCCCCCAAACCTTTCTAACAGTGAAAAACAAAAAAACCATTCCCCTATCCCCTTAAGAACGCGGTTTCCCCCACCCCATTATTCACTCTGCACTCCCTCTCTTCCCACTTTTCACTCATTCCGCACTCCCTCTCTCCTCTCTGTAAACTACCCAAACCACCGCCCCCCACCAACAACATCACCATGGCCACCACTGACCATCACTCACCACCACAACTGCTCTCTCTCTGCGCCTGAATCCCCCCCCCCCCCCCGTCCACCCGTCGCAGCACCACAACCAACACCACCACCATCTTCATGACCACACCCAACCCATCATTGCTGCCATCGAGATCCACCGTTACTACTGCCATCGAGGTTCATCAACACCACCACCATTCTCGTCTGCAGGTTTGAGATCCACCAACCCCATCGAGCAGCGCCGCCGTGAAGGGCCACTACACAGAAACAACACCGCCAGCCCTGTTGCTCCTCTCTCCTCCTTCTTCATCCCTGCAAACCCCAACCCAGCACCGCTGCTGCACACCGAGGCCACCACTGTGAACAGCACCACCACTGCATCTTAACCGTGACGAAGCGCCGCCGTCAGACTCCAGCGCCGCCATCAGCGAGAAGAGCATCAGACCGCCACGATACCATCGCACCAGCTCAGCGTGACCTTCCCACCACCGCTGTTGCAGACCAACATCGCCACCATCGCTTCTTGACCACCCCCTCTGCAGATCCTCCACCTCTCTGCAGATCCACCACCAGTAAACCCTCCACCACCACTGCTTCACCGCTGCTGCACACCATCGCCACCAACGGAACCTACTGCAACTCATCGCCGCACCGCCACCTCTACGAAGAACATGAAGACCCCATTCGCTCGATCTGTTCACGCAGGGTTTTTTTTTTCCGGCTGTTATGTGTAATGGGGCCAACCCATATCCTGCTATGTATCATGGGCCAGCCCATATGGTTTTATGAATTTGGGTCGATATTGTACTATTTCTTTTTGTTCAGATTGTTGGATAGTGGGTCTAGTCCCTGTACGTGGTAAATGTTGATGGGGCCAGCCCATTGTAAAATGTTGGTGGTAATGGGGCTGGCCCCAGTATAGGGTGTAATTTTTTTTATATATATATTGGGTACAACCCATTGAATCTTGTATTTGATCCAAATGTGTTGGTTTTTGTTCTACTTGGGTACAACCCACCCCCATTTTTGTTCATTATAGGGCCAGCCCCTCTTTGTATTTGTACTTAACAAAAAATACTATAAAAAAATAGCACCTGGACTGTAAAAGGGGTCATGGGTACAGCCCGTTCAGTCCTCGTGGGTCTGTACCCTCACGCTGGACTGGATAGGGGTAAAATGGTAAAAGTACTTCCATCAGAGAGTAACTAAAGACTTTTAAAAGTAGGTTTTTTTAGTTAGGATTTAAAACATAAAGTTTCCAAAAAAGAGGCCTTCAAAAGTATTTTCCTCTAGAATATTGGATACTAAATTTTTGTTTTAAAGAATATAGTAAGATTTTTTTCTAAAGAGAAATCGAATATAAACAAATACTAAATACTAACATACGCTTATATAATACAAAAAATACTAAAAGACAAAAAGAAAATGTTAAGTGTTGGCATTGTTCATCTTCGACTATCATTCACCGCTCATCGACTATCGTCGCCACTAGTGGTGTACTCACTGATTTTACAGAGTACTCAGAGAATTAAAAACATAAAGTATCGGAAAAAAATATAAAGTTTTGGAAATTTTTTTTGAAAAAAAACATAAAGTATCAGAATTAAAATAATGAGTATCGGAAAAAATGCAAACATACTATTGGTACACTTTGTTAGAGCTTGAACACATTTGATTGTGGGTCATTAAGTAAATTCTGATATTGCAAACATAACATTTGATTGGTACACTCGATGTGTCTAATTATCCGACGAGTTCGATTATTGAATTCTATAATAGCTTATCTAAAATTAGATTGTAGTAGGTAGTAGGTTTTCCCTGCTTTGTAAAAAAAAAGATATTGCAAACATAACATTATGTGCCCGTTTGGGATTGATTATTTTAGAGTTAAAAACTGTTTTTTATTAAAATTAAAACATTTGTAAAAATAATTAAAAAGTATTTTGACATTTAAAATCACTTTAAGTGATTATTTTAATAATCACTAGTTTAGTGCTTTTCCTAAAAGTGATTTTAAGGGTATAAAATAATTTTATGGATCTAAAATCACTTCAAGTGATTATTTTGAAAAGCAATGTCAAACGGGCTCTAAAACATGTTATATTTTAAGTATTGTCATATGATTGTGTTGTTTCTCTAACTACTATAAGAATATTTATTATATATCGGTCTAACTATCATCAGAAATGGGTAAAGCTTTGATATTTCTTTAAAATGTAGAATTATGTATTTATTGAAAACACAAATATATTGACATTTCAACGTTTAATACATTAGGTATATAATTCTGATCTAAGTAGAATATTTTTTCTTCTAATAAACTATGTTACAAATATATGTATCCTAAACGATCATCTTATCCCAAGTCTTGAAAACATAAAATCCATATCCGTAGTAAGCTTTCCACTCCTGGCCCGCCGCATAGTATTCCTTGAACTGGTGTCAGCTCAACCGTCAAGCGTTTCAGGATATTATGGAAATGCACTGAAACTTATCGTTCTGCCAACTCCACAATTTTGCGTAAAATACTCTGGATATACCACCTTGCCGTTGACGGTAGGTTGATACCTTGAGTGACATTAAGATTATTAGAGAAAATAATTTTCTCTACATTGTCAAACCGTTCACAGAGTTATGTCGTTGCCAGTACCGCATAAGCTACCCCTTCGATAGCTGACGAATAATATATTGTTCGAGAATGAGAAAGAGGTGCCCCATGATTATTGTGGGTTTTAACGATTCCAATCCCCGCTGGCTATCACTTGTTAGTAAATGACATATCGCAAAAGAAAGACATGCCGCGAAATAAGTTCTTGTTCCAGGATCTCATGAGAAATTTTGTCGGAATTCGCCGATTGACTCTGATCATCTCCAGAATATTTCATCATCATTTTAACATGGATATAGTTATTTGACATTAAATAGTTACTAATTGTATTATAAATTATTATTTTAAAAAATTCATGATTTTAAACAATTTTTTCTTAGGAGTTCAACTAATTTTTTCTTTCCTAAAAGAAAATTTTGTTAACGGTTTGTCGTGTTTTCTCTAATGGATCCGTATTTTTTAATAATTTGTGTATCTTTACTAGGTCACGCGTTTATTTAATGAATTACAGTATTTTTCAACGTATTGAACAAGTGTCTTTTTAAAAATTCCTATCAACTCCATTAAACAATGCCTTTATTGCATTGACTTTTTTATAAATCACTTTTATATTATTTACGAAATAATTAATTATCGCATTTACTAACTTATTGTAATTTTTATTTTCTTAATAACTGTTCATTATTATATTAGACTTTTTTTGCAACGTTTTATACCAGGAACATTTATATATATACTTCAGAATATATGTATCCCACTACTTAATTAGAAGGCAATATGGTATTCATTTCCAAAACTTTGTCTATTTTTCTCATTCTAATCTTTTTATCAGGTACGACAACAATGTAATTCTATAGAAATAGATTTTATTGTAAAATATAATGCAAATAAATCATAATTTCAAGTAATGAAAAGGTCAGGAATTGCATTATGTTAAATCAATTTGAATCCATATGTAGTCTTGAGATTAACATTACTTGAGTTTGTTAAATTCTTTAGATAAAATAACAAATATAGTAAATTTAATTGGTAATTCTATTTATTCTCATCGAAGATTTTTCTTTAAGAACTATCACCCTTATTTGATAAGAAGTATTTGGAGATGGAGAAAATTTAGAACATCCCATTTTATAAACAAATTTGAAGAAAGTGTTTATCAAAATATATATAATTTAAATATAGGTATTTGATATATTTGTTAAATTATATGATTCATACATTTAATTTTTATATTCTTATATGTCATATTATTCCATGATCATTATTTTTTGAAAAAAAAATAGCCTGAAACTAAGTTTGCAAATATATTGATACTACATGAAAGAAATAAGGATAGTATATTGCTTTGATTTTTAAAAATAAATTTATACTAATATTGATGTAGATTTCAAAATGTTAAATTATAATAATTCAGTATTTATAAACTATTATATTTTCAATTATTTATTAATTAAGATTTTTTTAATATAACTTTATATTTTTAATCTTTAATAGTTAAACTTTATTTCAATTTTAATTAGTTGAGATTATTTTAATATTCTAGAAGAATATTATAAACAAAAATGGAGTTACTGTTCTTCAAATATAATTTTTTCATTTTGTGTCAATTTATATCATAATGTCTTATAGAAAATAACTAAAATACAAAATTATATCAGGGTCACAATATGGACAAGGTGTTGAGGGTCACGAGACAGCAGTTACACCTATTGAAAAACGACATCCAAGTGCAACAATTAACCAATTTCCTCATAGATGTGTTGGTTATATAGGCCTATGCGATGATTATTGTAATTTTGATTGTTGTCAGAAAAAATGTCTGGGTTGGTTTGTTGGAGAAAATCCACAGACATTTTGTAAAGCTATTACGCCTCATGATCCATACATATATTGTATGTGTTATTACGATTGTTAAATTTTATATTTCACAACTGAGTGAAATGTAATCATTGTTGATGAAATTTGATAAAAGAATTTTTTAAAGATATAATAATTGTCCATATGTTAGTCCACATTATTAAAAATAGTTATTCTTACATACCTGTTCACTTTATAAACTTAAAATACTTTTTATCCTTTTAAATTTACTTTATCTCTATTAAAATAATAAAATTTATGTTTGAAAAAAATATTTAACATATCAAATTAATTTATTATGGGTATTATAGTAAACATGATGTTAATTAACGATCTTTTTTAATCTATGTGGAAAATCAAAGTGGAGAAAAATTTGGGTACACATGAAGTAATTTGTTGTCCTATCTGTATGAATCGAGATATGAAATGCGCCCATTTATTTTTGTTGAGATATGAGTTGGTTAATTAATATTAAGAAACAAACATATGAAATTTTTGAGTAATAGTTTATACTCCAACAATTCATATAGGTTGAAAACTGGTTATTATATAAATATTGATATTTTATAGGTGAATGATGGTATACATGTATCTAGAGGAGAGCACAGATCGATTTTATCCGGTTTTGAGGTTAGGGTAAACCAACAGTAATATATTTCGATTTAAGGAATTGCTATGGGTAACCCAAGGGTAAGGTAAACAAAGTTCACCCTTGGGTTAATTAAGGTTACCATTTGATTACCTTCGGTTTACCCCCGTTAGTCGACATTAGTCAAAAAAAATTGACGCATGGAAAAGTTAAAGAAATGCAAAATTTGAAAAATATCATTATACTTCTGAGGATCAAAATTACAATTTTGACATTACGAACCAAGAAGTTGTTAAATGAATACTTCAAAATAAGTTATGCATGTTTGTAATATCTGAGAAGGTAAATTAAATGACTTCTCTAATATACATGTTTTGTATCTTTTTATTACCGGTTTTTCGGTTTGGGTAACCATAACCATATAGCTTGGGTAATATATAGGTCAAATACATGAACCCGAAAAATCATAAGGTAACTCGATGGGTAAGGTTGACACAGGTACAATAAACATATATTTTGGGTCGGTTTGATTAAAATTAACACGGTTTTTCAGTTTTGTTGAAATTCGGCTCCGCCATACATGTGTCCATTGCAAAACGAATCAAATAAAGATAAAGTCAACGTACAATCAAAATATTCTCTCTTCTCACCTGGTAGTTTAACATTGTTCTCTATCAGCTAACTAACCATTATCTCCACCATCCAAACCCTCCACCACTCTCGCATATTGTTCACCCTTCATCTATCATCTTATTCTATACCTTTTGTTTTTTCTCTTTTTATTTTTCTATTTTGTTAGTGTAGAGATTAAAGTTGTTAATGACTCCAAGAAAAAATACATTCTGTGTCATCACTAAGTTCACACTCACTCTGTCGAACACTATTAATCCGTTAGATTCAAGTCATCCAGTACTTCACTCAATTCCATCAAGTAGCAAATTTGCTGCAAATGTTATCAAAAACCTTATTTCAGAAGAAAACAAAGTAAATGTGTGGATTTAACTGTTGTACATGTGAATCAAGTCAAATCAAGTCGATTCAAACTGAAGAAGTGAAAGTTAAACAACCATGGTATACTTTTTGTTTGAAGGATGCATTAAGGATTCACTTTAATTTTTCTTTCATCAACCAATTTCCTATGTTGTAGATCTTGGTTTCGCAGCCTAGGCGGTCGACCGGGCGTAGCACATAGGCGAGATTATACGGGGATTATGCGTTTTTGAATCTCATTATGTATAGTAATATAGACGTAGTAATTATAATAACTTTAACTATTTAAGTCATAAAGATTATCTAACAACACTATAGTAACTATGAAATTTGAGTAATAATATCAATTCAAGAATTTTTTTAGGATAAAAAAATAAAAAGAAGGCATAGGCGACCACTTTTTGCCATTAATCGACGCCTAAGCGGGCTAGACACCTCTTTCACGGCAACTAAGGCGTTAGGCAAAAACGCCTAGCATTTTTACTAGACGTAAGCGGCTGAGGGGAGAGTTGACGCCTACGCGGCGCCTAGACACGCCTATACGAAGATTTCTACAACATAGCCCATTTCACATGAAAGAAAAATTATTGTGAAACCCCCAACTCACATTCTTCAGGAAGGAGCTAAAGTATGGGTGAACTCTCTTGCTAGATAATTTATTGAGACTCCTCCTCCATTTTATACTATCAATAACTTTGTTAAATTTCAATGGGAAAACATTGGTCTAGTTGAAGTTAAATCTAGTAAGCAAGGTATGTTTATATTCAAGTTTGAAATCGAACAAAACTGCAATAAATCACCCGAGCATGTGTGGCACACTAATGGTAAACCTATGTTAGGTCTTGTAAAGATGGATGCAATTTGAGAAAATGGATATTCATAAGATCCTTATTTGGGTAAAACTAAAAAAAATATACCATTAGCTAGATTAGTATATGCTTGTGTATGTGTGTCAAAGTTGATACATAAGATCCCTTGCCTGATTTCTTTTATTTATTTCTTTTATTTATTTGCTGATATGGGTGAGTATGATTTGCAAGAAGTCAATGGCATATACGATTGGAAGCCCATAGTATATTAAAAGTGTAATAGGTTTGGTCATACTAAGAACAAATACTAAAATACTAAAATTTGATGATATTGATTCATGGAAGTATTTACTCTACAAAGTAAACTTAGAAGCTCAAGAATAGAAACATGTGACAATATTGTTAAGAGAAAAAATTGTTTGATAATCTTTAATACATACCATATAATAAGCTTGAAGTAGATAGATTGACGCTTATTGAGAACAAGAAAAATACACATTGCATTTAGGTCCTCATTCTTCTGAAGATTTAGAAATATGACCCTTATAAGCAATCAACAACTCCTCAGAATGATCTGAATACCTCAATATATATCTCATTAAGAAATTCTTTTCTGGTAAACAAAACAAAGAAAGAGATCTAAGCTCTTGCTTCATAATCCCCTTTTCCTTCATTACTTTTACAACTCTATACCTTGGAATCACTCTATCTTGCATGCTAAACCTCAAACTATTAGGCGTTTTAACTATCATTGATCTCTTTGCTTCAAGAGTATTTAAAAAGAATTCAAGTCCAACCCTTATTTTAACCTCGGATGACTTAAGCAATCCTGGAGTTGTTTTAAACATATGCATACATTCAATTTCTGAGAACCCAAATTCCTTAAATATTCCATATTTCTTCATAAATGTGTCTTTACTAATAGAACTAACAGTGTGCAAAGCATGAACTAACATTCTAGAATCAGCCGAAACACCCATATTGATAGCTCTAGCAACAAGATTTTTAATTTTAGGTTCTAACAAAGTAAAGATCCTAGGTTTTGTTATCAAAAGCATAGCCAATTGAGACCCATCAATCCCACAACTTTTCAGATACGAGATATTAGCAAATAATCCTACTTCAGGGTTTCTAGCAAAGAGCCAATTACACCTTGACATAATCCGACACAACTCAACACCATTATCTTTACGATTACCAATAACAAGTATATCATTAATTGCATCAATACAAGGCTTTAATCTTTTATTCAAACTATAAGTTAAAAGAAATGAATGTTTGGAAAGAAACTTACTAAGCTGAACTCCAGATATACCAAAATCTTGAAAAAGCTTAATCTTTGGTTTAAGGGTGTTTTCGACATGGGAATAGAGTATCTGTGGGGAATTAATAATTGAATGTTGGATTTGAATGTCTGAAAATCCTAATGATTGAAAATAATTAACAACATTTTGAGGGTTTTTCAGGGTTTTGCTATATGAAATCAATCGGTTTGAAACGATGAGTGCTTTGGGTTTTGGAAAGTTTAGAGTGTTGATAAGGTAGTTGAAGATTATTGGGTTTATGGGGGGTTTTGAGATTTGAGTTTGGGTGTGACATAATCTGAAGATGAGAATGCTGATATCTGGTGATGATGATAGGAAGCTGCGTTTTAGCAGCATTTTCGACATTGAAAAGGGTGGAGTGGATGGGAGAGATGTGAGATTTTGTTTGTATAGGTTTTTTTTGTTCTTTTGGTTAGAATTGAAAAATTAATTGCTAAAAGATTATAAACAAATACTCGTAAACAAAAAAATATGCATTTGAGAAAAAAAAAATATATATGTTTTTAGGCTTCAAATTTTAAAATTTAAACTTTTAAAGACATGGTTAGACTTAGATATTATGTTTTTTAAATGTCTGGTTACGATTTTTCTGGTTTCTGGTTAAATCTTTGGGTACATATCCACTATTATAATTTTTATTTAATTACATTACAAGTCTCTGTTGAAATTTTTTTGTTTTAATTTTTTGGTTCAATGTCATTTTTTTGCCAAGGCCCGTGCTATAATTCGGGGGTATATGTCCACTGTTTTCACAATACATTTTTCATTGTCAAGGTCCATGGCATTCTAACTCAATGATAAAGATCCATACCCACAAAAAATGCAAAATAACGTGTATATACCCACAAAAACTACAAAACACTGGGTATATACCCACTGAAAATGCAAAACAATGGGTAAGTTAACAGATTTGAGATCGATGAAGGGGGTGGCGCTCATGGTGGTGGAGATGGCATCGTGGGAACGGTTTTCTAAGGCGTGACCTTTTGTGGCTCGTCAATTGTGGTTATCTTGTACAAAGGAACGCTTTCTTGGTGGTGAGATCTTGATGAATGGCGTTGGATTTCTAGTGGGGAAGATGGAGGTGGGGAGGTGAGAAGGTGGGGCGGCATTTTTCAACTTCACGGCAAGATCTTGTATAGACGAGCGGAAGAAATAGCTTGCTTGAGCGGAATACCCAGTGGGTATATACCCCCTTAAAATGCAAAAAAAGGGGTATGTTACTAGAGGTCTGAATAAATAGATCTGAGATAGATGAAGGGGGTGGTGCAATAGGGCGGCGTCTTTGCTGGGAACGGAGGGGAATTGATACCGGAATAAATGGAGGGAAGGTGAGATTTGTTGGAACAGAAGGAAGGTACGACCGTGGGGGGCTGGTTTTCTAGTACAGGAGGGCGGTGGTTTTCTAGTGCAGGAGGCGACGACTTTGCTAGGTACGGAGGGAACGTGACATCAGAGGGAAGGTGGGAAGGTCTGGCAGCGGGTTTTCTAGTGTACAGTAGAGGCGAACGGGAGCATAGAGAAAGAAAGGAAGGGTGGGTTTTCTGGTGAGAGAGTGTGGGTGATATCGTATATATTTTATTTGTTATTTCAAAATAGAATGCATTAAGTAAAAATTAATAACTTGATTTAAATGTGAGCATAGTTCGGTTTGGTTCGGTTTTTAAAGGTGTTTTTATCGAACCAAACAATTTTTATCGGTTTGGTTTCGTAGGTTTCGATTAGTTATATATTATTTTTTGGTTTTATGTATATTTAGTTTGGTAACAAGATAGTCCTCAATGACTTTATCTTGAGATGTTTTATTATCTAAAAGGTAGATATATGAAGTATCTGATTTTTATATTATTGAATGATATAGAAAGATTGTATTTTTTAAGAATTAAAATATTGTGCATAAAATTATATAAACAACTAATTATATAGGAATATAGAAAATTTAGTTTCAAGAATTGGAATGATCTTTTTAAATATAGAAACTAATAATTTAGGGCTTGTTTGTAATTGTTTTTCAAAATATTTCTTTGAAGTGGTTTTAGATTTTAAAAGTTATTCTAGATATTTAAAATTACTTTTATAAAAGGGAAAATGACCCAAAAAATCAAAATAATATTATTTTCAGCCCAATAACATCAATGAAGAAATTTCTTCCCAATAACATCATTAACTAAATTTTGTCCTTGATGGGAATCGTCCTTGACGGGAATCGTCCTTAATGGGAATCGTCCTTGACGGGAATCGTCCTTGACGGGAATCGTCCTTGACGGGAATCGTCCTTGACGGGTAAACATGTAATCTTATAATAGTAAGTTAATGGATGATTCTTTGGGGCAAGTATAATATTATTTTGATTTTTTGGGTCATTGACCCTTTATAAAAATACTAGATAAATAATTATTAAAATAATCACTTAAATAAATTTTAGATATCAAAATATTTTTTAATATTTATTATAAATATTTAAATTTTAATTAAAAAACGTTTTTGACTCTAAAATAATCTATCACAAACATGTTCTTAAACGTATATTTTTGCACATTATATATTTTGTCAGTGAGTAATTTTTTTCTTCAAAAGTTGCTCCATTTTTTGTTTCTTTATTATATGTTTATTTAGATATCAAGAAAAGTAAAGTGTGTCTAAAATAGAAATGAAGTGGGAGGTCATTTAAAACTTAAAAAAATTAGTGACATAACTTTTTAGTTTTTTGTATTTTTTAGATTTGTTCTTTTAGTTCAGTTTAGCATAGATAAGGCTATAAATTAACCAAGCCGCTCGCAAGCAGCTCGAGTTCGGTTCGGAGAAAAACTCGTTCGAGATCGGCTCGAATATAAACAAACTCAAGCTCAAGCTCCATTTTAAACTCGATAAAGTCTGTTCGAGTTCGGCTCGTGAGCTCATTTAAAATTATAAATTATAAATTAATATATTATTTATTTATAAATATATTATTAAACCTTCAATATCAAATTGAGTATTTTTAATTTGTTTAGACATTTATTTTTTCATTAATGTTATGTTTCATATTTTTACACCACACACTCATGAAAGTCCCATTTCAACCATAAGAAACAAATTTTTCATGAGAAGCTCGTGTTCGACTCTACAAAAGAGATTGTTTTATAAGTTAACCAAACAAGTTCTAACATTTTCTGATTTGGATCACTAGAAGTTCGGACTCGGCTCGTTTAAATTTGAGTCCGGCTCGGCTCGAGAAATTAAACAAACAAGTCTGTACATCTAGTATTCAGCTCGACTCGACTCGTTTACAACCCTAAGCATAGATAAACCAAATCAAACCGATTTTTTGGTTTTTTTTAGAAAACGTATAACGAACCAAACAGTTTTGTCTGTGGTTTTAATTTTTTTGGTTTTATTTTTCAGGGTAGTTCGATTTTTCGATTTTATTTTGGTCAACCCGATTTGAACAAAGTTATAACAAATGTTCTTTTTTTTTTTTTTTGGTCGAGAAACAAACAAACGTAATGAAACTAAACCCTCATCTAATCTATTCATCCGATCCCCATCTTCTTCATCCGATCCGTGATTTGTATCTCTGCTTCTTGTAGTTGTTATAACAAATGTTCTATAGTATTAAATAAAAATTGGAAACGCTCAATATGGGAGGTAGGTGGAGATTCCGACAAAAACAGAAAAATAGAGGTAAGTGGAGATGTGAGTACTAAAACAAGAAGAAATAAATAATTAATCAAATGGGGATCTGCAATCATTTGATATTGGTGATCTAAGCGTCCATATTTCTATTAAATTCAATTGGGACGCGTTTTTTATGGAAAATATCAAAGCGGACCTCAATTGAGTTTTAACTTGAAGTTGTGATGGAAACTCAACCCCAAAGAAAGCTAACAATTGTTTTTTGTTTCTTTTTGTTTTTCAGTAACGTGAAACACAACTGCGCGAATCGAATCCAGGATCATACTGGTTTCCAAACACATCAATTACCATTAAACTATCTCTCGAGAACAAAGCCAAGAATTATTTGCTTCCATGGCCATGAATCAAGTGGTGCCACTCTTAAGAAACAGATGTCACTATGGCCAGATTTTGTTCTTGAAGAACTCGATCTAGTTTTTCTAGATGGACCATATCAAGTACAACATTCTTCTCATGAAGACACTAGTGATCCACCTTACTATGATTGGTTTCAATCAGACGAGGTTTAATCATACGATTTCATAGTTACTCAAAAGTATTTCAAAACCTCATGGTTATGTTTATTGAGTACTCGCACAGATTTGAAATATTTTATCACTTGACTAACTATATTATTGTTTTGTTATTGAAGAAATTTGGAGAGCTCATGGGATATGTTGAAACTAATATGATAAAGTATGGACCTTTCGATGGTATACTAGGTTTCTCTGAGGTGCGTATTTATATATATATATATATATATATATATTGGGTTATATATGTATTTGTAGCGAGCTATATTTATATTAAATATATTGTCGGAAAAGGGAGGGGTTTTAGCCGCATCATTGCCAGCAATTCAACGGGAAAGGGTGGTGCTAACTAAAATTCCAAGAATAAAGTTTGTGATAGTCATAGCTGGGGCAAAATTAGGAGCATATAAAAACGGGCAGCTTCCCGAAATGGCTGTCAATTTATACTCCTCTCCAATCAATTGCCCTTCTCTACATTTTATAGGTATATAAATATATTCAGCAATTTTTTCTATGCTATACAAAAATTTAAAATAGATCTTGGGTTTTAAATGTCCAAAAAAAAAAAAAAAAGATCTTGGGTTTTAAAATGTTTAAGTAGTAGTAATTTTATATATCATTATTTTTATACCACCGTTTATTTCTTGTATATGTATGTTTAACAGGTGAGACGGATCCTATTGCAAAGGATGTGGGAATCGATTTATTAAACTCATTTGTGGATCCAGTTGTGATTCATCATCCAGAGGGACACGTAATACCACAATTAGGTATGTAAAACATGTCATATTATCATATATACATGTGATATGTTCCTGGAAGTGTTTGCTCATTAATGTTTCCACATAATTCTTACTCTTTACTTATCTTTTCTTTCAGATAACAAGAGCTTGGAAGTGGTGCTCTCATTTATTGAAAAGACTCAACAGATTACCGAACAAGAATAATGTTACATCATAAAAGATTTAAGTAAATTGATGCAATTTTTTGGCCCATGGATTTACTTGGCTCCAAAACCAGTCTTTACTTTTACTTTAATGTTGTTGTAATTTTATTTGTAACATATAGTTTTTATTTATCAACTTTTCGTTCCTATTGTTTCATGATAGCTTCAACTCAACTTTAAAACATCCCGATCCCGTTATCAACTCAACTTTTTCATGCAGTATTACATACAGCAGTGTTCGTTTTATTTTGTATTTCGACCTCCCAGTTGTAGTTCTTCATCCAATCCAACAAGACTTAGCCTATCTTAACATGATTTCTACCTCTTTTTTTTTTTTGTTCCAAACATGATTTCTACCTCCATTTTGTGTAGAAGTGGTTGGTCAATGCATATCTTTCTTCAAGTACGTTGACTATTTTGGTATTGACTCTTGACAGTGGTGGTGGTCAGCTTGTCATTATGTCCAAAATATCGTACATTCCAAGCGAATTTGTTTTGTATGTCTTTGATGCACCGTTCGCTTTCCACCCGTGAATCACACGGATATCCTTATTCGTAAGGGTGATTGTGATTTGTGTCCATTTAAAACGAATACCTTTGATTTTCTGTTGTAACTTTGAACTATTATTTAGATGATGAAGTCCAATTTGTGAATAACTTTATTTGTCATCCTTTATCCTTTATGTGTACAACGCTTTGTATAAGAGATAAAATGATGTTTTGCAGCCTATGCTTAAATTTACCTGGTTCTGAGAATAGGGTAAACTAAGAACAATGATTTTAGTTCAACGAATTGCAAGGTTAACCCAAGGATACGTAAAAGAAAATATATTTACCTCCGAGTTAATTCAAATTATTTTCGAGTTACTTCTATAGTTCTATTTGTCAATCTTAGTCAATTTTTTTAACACATGTAATTATAAAAAGTGACTAAAAATTTAAAAAATATTACATTGTTATCATTAAACATCAAATCCATAAATTTTACCTACTACAAACAAAAAACATTACAAAATCGATTGTTTGTGAATTGCATGAGTCAGCATAGTTCAAAACAAGATACAAAGACTTATACATTACATAACCTTTTCAAAACTAGTTAAAAAAACATATTTTTATCTTGATATATTATAATACTTTTCCTCTTGCTATAGCTTGGGTTTGTAAGTTAAATGATTAAAAATGATCTTGAACTCTGTTGATTCATCAAAGTCCCAGTTGTATGACGTCGATTTTATCATCTCTTGATAATATTTTTTTTTCTTCGTAACTTGAAATAGGAACCATTGTCACAAGTCACATTTTCAACTGAAACTATGCCCTGCCCATCAAAATACAGACCCAAAGAAAAGTTTTATAATTTAACTAAAAATCGATATATTCATAGAACCAATAATCTTCATCTATAGCAAAACTTGGGCGGATCGAACAAACCTTAGATTTTTTCATGATGTTTATCTTGAGGTGTTTTGCATTTTTTGGTATTAAAAGATCTACAAGTGTATCCAGTTATAACTCCACCATGTAAGCCTTCATAGATTCATCACATGAATCAATGAATTAATGATATGAATTTTTGATAACAGGCTAAAGTTGAGTGTCAAAGTGTCATTGAAGACATAACTTTTTTTGGTCTTGACATAGTATCTGGTTTCATGAGTTGACATAGTGTCTGGTTTCATGAGGCTTCAACTTATGTTGTATAACTTAGTTTTGGGGTCAAGATAGGCGGTCGATCAGGATCTAGCGCTTAGTCAAGATTACACGGATATATGCAAATTTTGGCAGTTTTAAATCCCAATATAATTTTATACATTTAGTAAAATATATGTAGTAATTATAATAATTTTAACTTTATGAAATTTATTTAACAACAATATAATAAATTTACCAATACTAAAATTTGAGTTATAATATCGATTTTAAAAATTTCGAGAATAAAGGTGACACTTTTTTTCCATTAATTGGCACCTAGGCAGGTTACGTCCCTTTTCCATGATGCCTAAGGTAGTAGTAAAAACGCTCAATATTTTCACTAAGAGTATAAGAGTAAATTGTTGAGGGGGGCACTTGTCGCCTAAACGTTGATTTCGACAACGTAGGCTTTAGCTACGCTAAGTAAGCTTTAACTACTTCGAGGAGTACCGTGAAAGCGATCAATACTATGGTACGTGTTTAACCTCTGGAAATTACTCATTCCTCTTCCTCTTCGACTTTACTTGTACTTCTCCTCTACCGTTCTATTTTGGTCTCGTATCAATCTATCGGTTGGTTAAATCAAAAAGAGGCTATTTTGTGTTATATTAATTGGCTTTGTTTATGGAAATAAGTTGTAATTCCCATTGACATTTCACGTGATTTTGACATGATCAGCTAAATATTTACCGCAAAAGACGGAGGATGAGGTTATGAACAAACTTCGGTTAAAGGGAGAGGATCTCGTTGTTAGTAAGGAATAATCAACAACAAGGAAATAATGTTACACCACATTTTAAGGTTGTGAACAATCAACTTGAGATAGTTTAGTCGTATATTCTGACTAATCCAGTTTCTCTTGATGTTGTTGAGTTGTATATTCCGACTGATACAGTGAATCTAGAGGTAGTCGAGCCATATATTATGGCGATGACTGTAGCGGATGAGGTAGTTGAGTCATATATCCAAGCCATGCCAGCACATTCTTATAAAAATGAATCTCCACCGAGTGAAACACAGTATTTAGATCAGTTACTACAACGACTTACGAGTCAATGAAGACCTCCTCCAACACAACCATGCACACAGCCAACGGGTAGCTCTACAGACGCTTAATCGTGAATCATTTTAGACGAATCAAAAATCTTTTGGCACCTTTGTTTTCCGCCGTGAACCATAAGACTTTGTTCATGCTTTACCGGAATCAGAGAGATATGTGAAATGAAATAAAAGTTAGGGTTATTGATTAGTTTTCTTTAATTAGGGGGTATTTTAAATAATTGTGACTAAAATACATTAAATAGAAAGTATAATTATTAAATTATCTAATATTCTATATTTTATATTATTTATCAAGTATTGATAAATGTTTCTTAAAAAAATATTTGAAAATTATATAATATTATATTAGTTAGTAATTTATTAATAAATGATAAATTTAAGACCATTCTAATTTTAATTTCGATAAAAATGAGATGTCATGTTAAAAAATAATTTAATATTTTTTATTACTCTATAAATGAAAGCCAAAATAAAAAAAAGTTATTAAGAGCAATTTTACTGAATTTTCATGAACATCAAGTTAATTTACTCAAACTTGTGTTCTCAACTACACAAAATCTTTTCACACTTTAGATCTTTAAATTTTATTTCAACCTAAATATTCTATTTAAAGTTTCGTCCAGTACCTTAAAAAAATGATACTTCGTTTACTAACAGTTGGGAACCATTACTTAACTATACAAATTTCTTTCTCATCTTTTAAATCTTTAATATTATTTTTAATTAAATATTTTATTTAAAAGTTTCGTTCAAAATCTTAAAAATTTAAAATTTGAAGATACAAATTAATAATAAGTAATGGTCTTTATATTTGTATCATTTCACATCAAGAGACGTTTTATAAAACGAGCTTCACTCTTATCATTCTCTTGTATTTCTTCCAAATCCTTTTCATCTCCTCTTTTACCCGCTTGTTCTTTCCAATACCCAATCAATTTCTTCAATCTCGCATTTCTTTTGACAAAACATTTTTACTCGGATCATTTACAATCGATCTCACACATGATGCATATCTAATAACATAAAATAACTAATGTATAAAAAATAAATCAAATTTAATTAATTAAAAACTTACGTTAAAGAATTATAAGTCTCGTCTAAGTTCGATTCAGCACGTGATATATTAACAAACGGGTAAACTATGTTTTAGGGCCCATATAACATTTGTTTTCTAAGAAAGGGCCTAAGTTTTGGATGCCAACTACTAGTTAAGATCCAACTAAAAAAAACAATAAAACCCCACCCACCCACCCCATTCATCTGTCGACAGGATTGAAACCCCACCCCCTCCCCATTTGCAGCAAATCTTGCCGAGCCACCAGATCTGCCCACACTGCCACGAACCAGCGAGCCAACCCCTATCAAGCCACCACCACGCCGAACCAAGCCACCACCACGACACCTACGCCTCCTTCAATCGCCACCAGATCTGCTATCTTCTAAAGCCCAACCAGATCGATGCCACCACCACCACGTTCGAGGCCACCACCAACAGCTGCACCAGATCTGCTTCCAGATCCGTTCCACGACGAGTTCTCCAGCCCCACCTCACCCTGCTGCACCCGCGACGAGCTGCTTCACCCTGCTGCAACCGCGATGAGCCGCGTCAACTTGCTGCACCACGACGAGCCACCACTGCTGCCGTCGAGATCCAGTACTGCTGCTGTGATTTCGAGCACCACCAAGACGAGCCACCAACACCAAGCCTTCGCCGCCCCCCCGAGGTCCAGCAACACCACCACCAAGACCTAGCCGCCAGTTCGAGGTCCACCACCACCACCATCCTCGAGGACCACCCTCGCCGCCCCCTTCCTGTGTTTTTACACCACCAGCAAACCCCCCACCAGCAACACCCACCGACCAGCAAACCCTACCACCACCTGCTGGTCTTCACTCCGATCCCCACCACCACCACCCTCATTCTCTTCACTCCGAGGGCCACCACCAACTACAGAGCGAGATCCCGACGAAGCCACACCCATCAGATCTGTTTTTTTTTTTTTTTTTTCAGGGGTGCCTTTTTGCAGAATCAGAAAATCAGGGGGTATATACCCCTTGTTTTGATATTTTAGGGGGTAATTAGAGGAGATTAAGGGGTGAAGATATTATTTGGGGGGCAAACATGGTATTTTAGGGGGTAATGTGGTGGTTTGGATGGGTTAAGGTGGTAATTTTAGGGGGTAATGTGATATTTGGACAATATGGACTTAACTAAAAATTAGGGGGTATTGTGGTATTTTAGTGGGTAATCGAATACTTTGGGGGGCAAACTTAAAAATTAGGGTTTATATCCCCCTGTTTTGGACTACCCTTAATACTTGGACAATATGGACTTTGAACAATATGGACGTAACTTAAAAAACGGGGGGCGTGGACCCCCCAAAATTTAAAACTCGAGAAAATCCAACTTAAAAAATAAAATAGGGGGATCTACCCCCAAAAATCAAAAAAAAAGGGGGTGCGAACCCCCTAAAACGTGACCCTAACCAGCCAAAAAATCTAGTTAGGCCCTTAAAAAACATAAAACAAATCTGGGCCCTTAAAATTCTCTTTTTTGAATTTTAAGCCCCAAAACGTATATTCCTAATTAACAAACATGAGTGTTTCCGCATTATCACCAAGTGAATCACTCATTAACATAGTCAACTTATGATTTCTATAAGGTATATGTTGACTATTTGACGATAAAGCACTAATCACATCTGCTAAAGTTGATAATGATTTATTTATATTTTTCGCTTCTTTTAATTGACTACCTGCTGAACCTGACTTCTTTACCCTCTCCGAACCAGCAAGATGCACAAAACTTAACTGCAAAACAATAAATGACGTCATAAATAATACTTTCTTTGTTCTACTAAAATTGTCCACTTATTAAAATTAATGTTCTAAATATATTATCCACTTAGGAGTTCAAGATATTTTTTTTCTTACTTTTTCCACTATTATTCTTATTAAAATATTGAAATTTATATTTCCAATACATATTTAAAATATCAAGAATTTTTAATAGGGGTATTTTTGTAATGGTGAATACATTTATGGGAAAATGACCCAAAAAATCAAAATAATATTATTTTCTGCCCAATAACCTCAATGACAAAATTTATGCCCAATAAAATCATCAATTGAATTATTTTATACATTATTTGACTAAACTATCCCTACTTATTTTCTATATTACAAACTATTTAATATATATACCAACTTCTTTTCTTTTTCTCGTTCAAATCCCTAAATCAGCGCCACCATAATATATATCTCACTCCAAACCCCCAAATCGAAAAGCTCCGATCATCAAATCAAATGGAAATAGAACCAGAAATCACTGAACCGAAGGAATTAAACGATACTTACAGTCCAAGAATCGATTACTTATACTAGGCTTTAACTCTGCGTTAATTGAACCAGTTGATACTCCTGGAAGAAGAGGAGGCGATCAAATTAGAGAAATGGAACTAAAATTGCATCCCGATCTTAAAGGCCCATTGACTGTTCTTTGTAACGATCCAAACACTACTATTGTTGTACTTAGTGGAAGCGATAGAACTGTTTTAGATACAGTAAGTAATAATTTTCTCAAAATCTTCTCTCCTTTTCTTACGTTTTTTCATTTTTTGAAATGCATAGAGCTTTGGTGAGTACAATATGTGGTTAGCAGCTGAAAACGGGATGTTTTTACGCTCCACGAAAGGAGAATGGATGACAACTATGCCAGAGCATTTGAATATGGATTGGGTTGGTAGTGTCAAGCATGTGTTTGAGTATTTTACTGAAAGAACTCCTCGCTCACATTTTGAGCTTCGTGAAACCTCACTTGTATGGAATTATAAATACGCAGGTAATAATTGATTAATTTCATATTTAACTCGATTTTATCCGAGTCTAAACCGTTATCAATGGTTTCAGATGTTGAATTTGGAAGATTACAAGCACGAGATATGTTGCAACATTTATGGACAGGTCCGATTTCGAATGCTTCACTTGAAGTAGTACAAGGAAGTAGATCAGTTGAAGTACGAGCAGTTGGTGTAACAAAAGGAGCAGCGATTGATCGAATATTAGGTGAAATAGTTCATAGTAAATCTATCTCAATACCAATCGATTATGTGTTATGCATAGGTCATTTTCTAGGGAAAGATGAAGATGTGTACACGTTTTTCGATTCTTGGACTGTAAGTATCATTTGAAATTCTGGAGATTGGCGTTTATTTCAATTATAGCAAATTTTCTTGAATTAATAATTGCTGGTTTGGGGTCTACTATCTCAAGGACCAAATCGCAATTTATATTTTTTGCGCGAGTTACAGTAATATCCCACTCCAGGGCTCTTAATTCTTTTATCATCTTTGAGGATTATTTAGCTGCTACTGAATGTGATCTTTTGGGTCACTTATTAATCTACGCTAACGATGCTACTTACCTCTCAAATAGTGGAGCTGTTTTGGTATTATGTGGAGATTCTCTTCATATTTGGATTCATGATGCTGATGGCTTATATATTACATGGAACATATAGTTGTATTATTGGTGGGATTTATATTTTGTCATGGGATTTTATACGTTAGTTGATGGAATATAGTTTGTATTGGTGGGATTTTTTTTTGTCAAAATATTGGTGGAATTCAATACAACTAGTGATGGGATTTATATGCGTCATGAGATTTTATACGTTAGTTGATGGGATATAGTTGTATTGGTGGGATTTTTTTGTCAAAATATTGGTGGAATTCAATACAACTAGTGATGGGATTTATATGCGTCATGAGATTTTATACGTTAGTTGATGGGATATAGTTGTATTGGTGGGATTTTTTTTTTGTCAAAATATTGGTGGAATTCAATATAACTAGTGATGGGATTTATATGCGTAATGACGAGATTCGTCGCGTTGGCGGGATTCGTCGGTGACGGGAATAGTGCGTGACGGGAATCGTCCTTGACGGGAATCGTCCTTGACGGGAATCGTCCGTGACGGGAATCGTCCTTGACGGGAATCGTCCGTGACGGGAATTGTCCGTGACGGGAATCGTCCGTGATGGGAATAGTTCTTATGGTGTAAGGGTAAACATGTAATCTTATAATAGTAAGTTAACGGATGATTCTTTGGGGCAAGTATAATATTATTTTGATTTTTTGGGTCATTGACCCTACATTTATTATATTTCTTAATATATGTGAAAAGTTTAGTGGAAATATTTAGTAAAACGTAGAGGGTAATTTATTGTATTTATTAAATAAAATAATTTAATTTACCTTCCCTCTTGCTACCGCTTGTGTTTGTAAATTAGTACTCCCTCAACCATTGGGACTAGATCAATCGCCAAGATGCCTGTCTCTCATCTAGGAGATACAGGGTTCGAATCCCCTCGACCTTGTTATTTCTTGAGCCCTTCAAGGGGGTAAGCAAGAGGTGCAAGGCGTGTATATTTACTATGGGAATAGTCGTGGTACGCGTAAGCTGGCCCAGACACCCATACATCTAAAAAAAAAAATAGTACTCCCTCCGTCCACTCTTATTTGTCCTTCTTTCTAAAAGAAGGTGTCCAACAATATTTGTCCCTTTTATATTATCAAGACATTTTTTCTCACATTTTTCCAATATCACCCCTAGTTAATTAGTTAAAAGTAATGGTGCATTAAATGACATTCTACTCAATGAATAAGGGTAATATAGTAAAAAGAGAGTATATTTAATGTCTTTTTTAATCTTTGTGCCACAAAAAGTAGGACAAATAAAAATGGACGGAAGGAGTACTTTCAATCACAACAGATAAAATTAAATGCGATCTTGAACTTTGTTCATTCATTAAAGTCCCAGTTGTGTGTCCTTGATCAAAGCCTTTTTCGATAATATTTTTTAATTCTTCATAACTCAAAATAGAAACTATTGTTACATTTTCACCTGAAACATACCCTAAAATATTCATACAATCAGTAAAAAAATTAGTAAAATTTCAGAGTTTTTTTTAAAATTAAACAGGTTTTTATAAATAATTAACAATTTAGCATAAAAAAGAAAGTAATTTCAAATTTGGCATAAGGGCAGTATCATGAACACCACCCTTAGACAACGTTTGAGTAGTGGGAAGCTTCCCATAACTCAAACGACTCTTTTATTGGAAAAAAAAAATGAAAAAGCAAAAATATGTGTGCCTTTTATGGGAAAAAATGATGTTTGGGGTGAGAGGGAATTAATTCTAACTTGAGGTGTTTCTTGGGCAAGTTCCAAGATAGGACGACCACAGTAATCCTTAATCATAGAATTAAACGACTCTGCGGCATTCGAGGTCATTTCACCGTACCATTTACCTTTAAAATAAGCGTTGGCATAATTCTCCCGGGGAAGATTGTCCATGAAGGTTACACCGCGATGGTCGAAATCTTTTAGGAAAGATTCCAAGCATCTCTCATAATGATGGACTGTCATTGCACTAGCACAAGCATTGAGCTTCCCGACCATCATCTCCCTTTACGGATCGCCACCACGACCTGTTAAAGCAGATCTCGAATTGTTACCAACATGATACATGCAGAACAGATGATGGTCATAAGGAAATACAGTGCGAACTGAGTTCAGTATACCCGGATGACGATCCGATATAAATGTCAACTTCCGATCACTTATAAATGGCCTAAAAAACTTAAGGAAATCAGTCCAATTCTCCGTGTTCTCTGAACGTACAATACCAAATGCAATAGGGTAAATACCTGAAGACAAGTGGAAGAAGTATATAAGAAAAACAAACAATAGGCAAGGTCATACGGGCCAGAAAAAAGTTAAAGATAAATTAATAAATACAACAACATGATAGATTGTGTGTTGCTTCAACACACAAACAATATGATTGTGTGTTGCATAATCACACAGCAGGACAGATGATGTGTTACAGCAACACACAATTAACAGGCAGTCATACACAAAAATTTCAGAAGTCATAATATTACGTTCCTACAACACACAATAACAACACATGTGTGTTACAGCAACACACAATTGACAGAAATACAGTCAAAAAACGACACACTTACAGAACATATACATATCACAAAGAACGTACCGTTGTTGCCATCCTTGGCAGTAGCTAAAAGTAGATTACCCTTGTATTTGTTAATAGGGAAAGTGGCATCTAAGAAGACCATCGGGCGACAACACTTGAAACCTTTCAAACAACCACCGAAAGATATGAAGCAATGCTCAAACTGGTTGGTTATTGCGTTACTCTGGATAGAGTACACGGATGAGGGATCGGCAGCCTTAAGGTTAAGCAGATACGAGTGTAGCCGGTTATAGGATATGTCCTCGTCTCCATAAATCGCGTCTTTGGCTTCATTCAATGCATGCCAGGCGATTTTATACGTAATATCGTATTCGTAAACTTTACGGAGCTCGATAACGATATCATTTCCGGTCATGCTAGGACGAGATCTAACGTTTTTTAAGGATAAGATGGGAAACCAACTCAGCTGACATGTATTTACTCGTGGCTGACTTCATCAACGACCCACATGTATGTTCCGATACAAACTTTTTAATATAAAAGTATCCAGTTGACTTTTGGACAGCTGCATATTGGTGGTCCTTTGTGTGTTCTAAAATAAATGCAATAAGTAAAGAGAACCACAACCGCAAGTGTACAGTTGTCCCAAGTAATAATAGTGATAACAGATTCGTTCTCAGGGACGGGTTGGTTGACTCTAATGCTTATCAAATAGTAGTTAATTGCACGTGACAATAAGTAAAAGATTTTAATATTGATTGTTTGGTTTTCTAAATGCTAAGACAATAAAGTAAATTACTAAATTAATGCAAGTAAAGGACTAGACGCAAGAAATTAAAGTGTTTACGCAAGATAAGAAAACAGTACTTGAGATACGCAAGGATTTCATCTGACTCTTATTTATTCCATGTTTCGTTTAAGGGACAAATTGGTAAAAAGTAATGGTCAGTATTCTAAGGTCATCCTTACCCCCGTCAGGGTGGACTAAGGAGCTACTCTTAAATGCTACAAACCCCGTCAGGGTGATTATAGTCCATTCTTAAGTGATGAAGTTTATATTACCCAATTGGCCATAGGATTAATTACGCTCGTCAGAGTCAAATAATTTCTATCCTACATTCATTAATTATTTCTGTACCTAAACCCCCCGTCAAGGTGATCCAATCGCCACTAATTGGAATAGCCTAGATACTAAGACCTATGATTGGTTAATTACGTCAATTATAGTGAATAAGAATAAATTAATGAAAAATACCTAATACCCAATTTGATTTCAATTGTAAAAATCCCAAATACAAAAGCATAGAATAAAATAGAATCAAAATCAATCCATAATGCGATCTCAAGCACGAATTAAAATTAGCTCATAAGTGGAAAAACTAAGAAAATAAATAAAAAGTAATTCATAATTGTTTTACAGAAAGGAAAATAAGAAACCTAATTAGGAAGATGAATCGGCTGCAAAGTGGAGATATAGACAGTCTCCAGCTCCAAGCTTCTTTTCTTCTTGACGCTCTCTTCTAATGATGATTTAATTTGAAGAATATAATGAGAGGTATTGAATAATGAGGTCTAGAGGCCTATTTATAATGATAAAATCGGATTAGGGCATTTACTTAAAGATTAAGTGAAAATTAGAAAAGCCCAAGTCCACTAATTTAGCCCAAATCCCGTAACTGCTGCACCACCTCCACTAAAACAGCTCTAGCCAATTCGTTATAACTCCGATTGACCTCAAATCACTTGCTAAATTTCCGTAACTAGATAAGGAACATAATCTCTTCAAAGGTCAGCGGCTAAATCAACTCGTAAGTGCCTCGAAATCAGCAATCTTTGGTCTGTTTCCCAGATTTGCAGCTTCAAAATATAATTCTTTTCGGGATTTATCTTCAAGCTTTGACTCCATATCACGATCTTTGACTTTATTCTCTTGTTCCTCTCCTAGCTAATATTCAAAACCTACAAACTTTTCACTAAAATACACAAGATTACGCGTAAAAGTTTAATAAATCAAAAATACTAGAAATAAAAGAGGAAATTCGAATTATTGCATTTTTAGCCCAAAAGTCTATCAAATTAATCAATTAAACACCAAAAATGATGTATCCCAAGGGCATAAAATTAGAACATTTAGGAAGACATCACATATACTCTCCATAAACATCCAGAAGAATCAGAATGAACACAATGCGCGCCTATTCGGTCAACACAATTACATTCGAGTGTAAACTCGAATCCGAGCTCACTAGCGTACTTCCACAGGGTGTAGCGGAAATCCTTGGCTCCACCGTAAAAACATTGGCCAATACTGTGCAAGGCAGTGTCCCATCCGTTGCTTTTGAGAACCGTCGCAGTGGCAGGTGTAGTTGGGTCCTCTTCGGAGTGAACAACTCTGGAACTAGTCGAAGAAGATGAACTGGCTGAAGGTTGATGACAAGCAGATTCGGGAAGAGCAACGGACAAGGAAGAATCATGACGAACATATCTACAATCCGTGACGGCAATTTCAAAAACCGAGACTGGATTGATGGTCAACATAGTGAGCATGTTGCAATAAGCATCGTCGTCGTCTAACAACAAGCGTCCCGACTCTCCGATTGAGTAATGAAGGGAGATGTAGTCGGAATCGAGACATGGCCATTTCGAAGCGACAAAGCTAACCAAGGAACCTAGACAATTGAAAAGCTCGAATCGTTGGACGGACTGCATCTACCCAAACTGGAAGATAACCATGAGCGGAGAAAACATCTACAATGAAAAAAACAAAAAACACAGAAGAAAAGGTAAGAAAAAATAGTATACAACATATAACAGTTGTGCGTTGCAGCACGACAAAACCATCCAATATTGCAACACACAAAGAAAGCAGTATGCATATAACATCACGTGAAAAAAATTTAAAATTTTTTTTAAGAAAATTAAAAAAACAAAAAAAAAAAACATACACAACATAAGAGAGTTATGTGTTGCAGCAAGACACAATCTCCAAAATATTGTGTTCAAGCAACACAAAATGTTGCACCCTGCAACTAACAAACACGCAGAAAATAACGATATGAAGCATACAAACACTTTTATAATTGCATCATAGGTCCCTGTATTAAATTACGGGAGATCGATACATAACTATTCTAATAAATTGCAACTCTTATACAAAAATCGTAATATAAACGATATAATATGTTCATGTAGATAATCAAGCATATACATTATCATGTGGAGAATTTGTAGAATCTAATTGCACTATAGGTCCCTAAAGTGTTCATACTCAAACCAATCACGCAATTAGCAGAAAGTTCTATGAAAATTCATGACAAAGACATATAGGTAGATATGGAGCTATAAACATCAAGGCAATCCAGATTAAGTAAATAGAAAATGATCAATTGTGATAACAACACCTCATATAAACACAATTCATATAGTGAATCAACACACATATAGTGAAGCAAAGCAACTTAATATACATGATGAATGAACTACATGCAAAAAATTAAGAATAACGACAGCAAAAAATCAAAAATTATACAATAATAAATGTGAAGTAACATTTGAATAAGCAATAGGTCGTGTATAACAACTATACGAAATCAAAACACGAAAGTTCAAGACAAAATAATAAGCAAAACATCACAATTTAACCGTGAAATACAATAAAGATAGAAACATTTCATAATTGTAACAAACAGCATGAAACAAATGAATTATACAGAGTTAATGACGAGATAAAACATGATTAAAAATCAAATTCGAACAACAAATCATCATCAGCAACTCATATTATCAAAAAAGCAACCATTAAACGCATAAAAAATTAAGGAAAAAATGCGGTGAATTAACAAAAATCATACCGTGTGAAGTAGTAATACGATATATATGAATGATTATAGCAAAATCACGAGAAATTAGGAATTAATTTGAAGCAGCGAGTGAGAATCAGATTGAGCGTGCCGCGAGAGAGAAGAAGGTGTTAGAGAAGTTAGTTATGGTGTTGACTTGTTGGAGAGCATTGAATGTATTAAGAAAAGAAAATAGTGAATTATTAAATGTTAGGGTTTCAGCATTAATGATTTAATTAAGATATAAAGTAGGTATTTATAAGGGGTAAAAATGGAAGCTAAAAATGCCAAAAATAATTAATTGGGAATTAAGTTGATTTTTTGTAAGTAAGTAGGAACTAATTTCTTTCTTCCTTTTTTTTTGAAAATGAAAAATGAGTAATTGTAATTAATTGGGAATTATCTCTTTAAGAAAATTCTAATTTTAATTTTCAATAAAATTAAATGTCATGTTAGAAAATAATTTAATATTTTTTATCACTATATAAATAAAAAGAGCCAATTGTTGATTGATGCCTATTAAAAAACTTATTTAGAAAAAGGTGCCTAGGAAAAAATATTTATTGAAAACAGCCTCATCCCAAAATTACCCTTATAATTAACCATTAAAAAATAAAAAAAAAACTAATAATCACACGCGCGTGTCCGTGAAATTTTTTTAAAATCGTCATAACTAATTCAAAAAAAATCAAAAAAATAAAAAAAAAATATATTTGGATAAATCAAATTAATATTTACGTCTATGATTTTTTTCGGAATTTTCTGAATTTTTTGATTTTTTTGATTTTTTTTAATTTTTTTTTTCGCAGACACGAAATTACATGTTTTAAACATGGAATTTCATGTTATAAACATGGAATTTCATGTTATAAACATGGAATTTCATGTTTATTTTACGGTTTAAAACATGGAATTTCATGTTTAAAACATGAAATTCCATGTTTAAAACATGAAAATCCGTGTCTGCGAAAAAAAAATCAAAAAAATCAAAAAATTCAAAAAAAATCAAAAAAATTCATAGACGTAAATATTAATTTGCTTTATTCAAAAATACAATTTTTTTAATTTTCTGATTTTTTTTAATTAGTTATGACGATTTTAAAAAAAAATTCACGGACGCGCGCGTGCGATTGAATTAGTACTAGTAGGTGGTGGTGGTGGTGGTGGTGGTGGTGGTGGTGGTGGTGGTGGTTGTGGTGGAGGTGGTGATGGTTGTGGTGGATGTAGTAGTGGTTACATACATGGTGGTTGTGGTGGTGGTTGTGGTGGTGGTTGCGGTGGTTGTGGTAGTGGTGGTGGTGGTGGTGGTGGTGGTGGTGGTGGTGGTGGTGGTGGTGGAGGAGGAGGAAAAAGAAGTACTCTATTATTTGTTTAATATTTAAAAATTAATATTGTATTAAAATAAAATAATATATTTAATAATAAGGGTAGTAAAGGTATAGAAAATATAAAGGGGATGTTTTCTATAAATAATTACTTCATTAGGCATTTTTTTATAAATAAGATTATTGAAGGCAAAAAAAAACAATTAAAGAGTTTTATGAGGATGTTTTCAACAATAACCCCAAATAAAAATCACAATATTAAAATAAATATTAAATATATTTTCAATGAATTCTCATAAATATCAAGGTAATTAATTCAAAATTTCATTACTTAAGATATCTCATCTTTTAAATCTTTAATATTATTACAAACTAAACATTTTATTTAAAGTTTTATCCAAAATTTAAAATTTTATAGTACAACCTAATAACAACTATAGTAAAATAAATGTCAGCCTTTAAATTTGTCTCATTTCACATCAAATGACATTATATAGAACTATCGAATAATAATTTGGAAAACCGTTTTTTAGTGTCAGATAAATTTGTACCAAAACCTCGAGATATTCTACTAACACACAAGAAAATTAAATATAAAAACTTGTGTTTCTTCCACAATAAACAAAAATGAGAGAGAATCAAAACAAATTGATAGATACTAGATCCTCTAGAAATGTTCTTAATATTAATATACACTTCATCATTACTATACAATATAATATTTTTCGAAACCTTCTACTCTAAGTAAACTCTCAAACCAAAATATTGGATAAACCAATCAAAACAAGTATTTCATTTTATCGAAACATTGTTTCACATAGAATAACGAGCCTCACTCTTATCACGTATATTTCGTTCCTCTTGTATTTCTTCCAAATCCTCTTCATCTCCTCTTTTCCCAGCTTGTTCTTTCCAATATCCAATTAATTTCTTCAATCTCGTCATTTCTTTTGACGAAACATTTTTACTCGGATCATTTACAATCGATCTCACACGTGAAGCATATCTAATTACATAAAAATAATTAATATATAAAAATTATCAAATTCAAAAAAATTCAAAAAAACTTACGTTAGAGAATTATAAGTCTCGTCTAAATTCGATTCAGCAGGTGATATATTAACAAACATAAGTGTTTTCGCATTACCACCAAGTGAATCACTCATTAACATAGTCAACTTATGATTTCTATAAGGTATATGTTGACTATTTGATGATAAAGCACTAATCACATCAGCTAAAGCTGATAATGATTTATTTATACTTTGCGCTTCTTTTAATTGACTACCTGCTGAACCTGACTTTTTTACCCTTTCCGAACCAGCAAGATCCACAAAACTTAACTGCAAAACAATAATGACGTCATAAATAATACTTTATTGTATTTATTAAATAATATTATTTTACCTTCCCTCTTGCTACAGCTTGGGTCTGTAAATTAGTACTTTCAATCACAACTGATAAAATTAAATGCGATCTTGAACTTTGTTCATTCATTAATGTACCAGTTGTGTGTCTTTGATCAAATCCTTTTTCGATAATATTTTTTAATTCTTCGTAACTCGAAATAGAAACTATTGTTACATTTTCAACTGAAACCATACCCTAAAATATTCATACAATCAGTAACAAATCAGTAAAAAATAAGTAAAATTTTGTAAATAGCGATAAAACAAACCTTGGAATCTTTTTTAATTTCTAGTTTGAGACGTTTTGAATTTTTAGGTAATAAAAGATCCACAAGTGTATCTTGATATAACTCCACCATATAAGCCTGTATAAATTTAATCGTTAATAAGTTATTAATTTTTTACTAAAAAAGTAACTAACCTTTAAGGAGTAAGAGTATTTTTTACTATCACGTTTAATAGCTAAAAAAAGTTCAGAAATAGCACGTGGTGTAAGTCCAGGGTTTTTATCTGAACCATAAATAGTAAATGTTTTTCCAGAACCAGTTTGACCATAAGCAAATATACACACATTATATCCATCAACAGCTGATTGAACTAAATACTGCATTAATAAATAAAAAAATAAAGTTATATAAAATTATTTAAAAAAAAATAAACAAAATTAAATACTTACTTTTGTATCTTCAAATACATCTTCTTGAGTAGCATTTCCATCAAAAACACAATCATACATATGTTGTTTTTTTTCATCTTTCCATAAATGTTCAATTGTAAATTCATCTATATTTGTAATCACATGTTTTTCCTTTGCATTATTTTCTTTTCCACTAAGTGGCCTTAAACGACAATAAACTCTAATCTTTCCCTTCATATCTGTTCAACATCATTAAAATTTTGAGTTACCAATTAGTAATTAAAAAAATAGAAAAATATATATATATATATATATATATATATATATATATATATATATATATATATATATATATATATATATATATATATATATATATATACCTTCAATCATGTTAAAATATCGTTTCCTTAATATTTGTTCTTCTTTATAAAGAGCTTCCATTTCAGATAATTGAGAAGCTTGCATTTTTAAAATCGCAGCTGTTTGTTCATTTTTTCTATCAATATCCTAAATAAAAAATAAAAACAAATCATTAAAAATTAAATAAATTATAAAAAAAAAAGAACTTACTTCTTTCATTTCTCGTAATTCATCTAATTCACGAAGATTATTTTGCAAAGTCGATAATTCGGAATCTTTAGAAACAAGATTTGCTTGTGTAGCAGCTAAATTTAATGTAACTTCTTCAAATTTCTTTTCAAGATCAAAAATCTTAAGCTTTAATGTTTTTCGTTCATGTTCAAAGTTTTTCGCAAGAATTTCTGACTGTAATAATTAAAATAATATATATTTTAGTTAAAATTAAACAACATATATATTCTTTAAAATTAACTAAATAACTAACCTCATCAGTTTTCTTTTTTTCAAGCCTCGAAATTTTATCTTCAAGTATCGTTTTTTCACGTATTAATCTCCTGTTAGTTTCTTCAATTACACGCATTTCTTCATTACTTGCTTTTAATTCATCTTGAATTCTATGTATAGCCTGTAAAATATTCATTATATTACTACATTATGTGATGTAATAATAAAACAATTAAATAACAATACCTGATTATTTGCTTCAACCATTTCTTTTCTAATATTACTTTCTAGTCCTTGAGTACTTAACTTCGCAAGTCTCACTTCCATGTTTCGTTTCTCCATTATCGCAGACTATATATAATTAAATAAATATTTTGTTGAATTAAATATATAATTTATAAAAATTAATACCTGAAGAGCAGAATCTTTTTCATTTTGCAAAGATTTTAAACGATCACAATCAGATGAAACTTCAACTACGTTTTGTTTTTCGGTTCTTAAAATATCTTTTAACCCCTCAAGTTCTTGTTGCATTTTCACTTCTACCCTTTGTTTTTCTTCTAAATCAAATTGTAACTGTATAATAACAAATAAATAACGAATGAATAACATTTCGTAATGAATGTATCCACAAATACTGACCTGATTAACTCGCTTTTGTGATTCTTCAAGAGCTTTAGATAAATCGAGTACACGTTTTTCAGAATTGTCTAAAGTTATTGGTTTAGGATTATTATAAGGAAGATCAGTATTAATAGATCCATTAGTATTAGTATTAGCAGCTGATCGAGCTTTAGAGTATCGCCTAAGCATGACATCATTTATATGTGTTTGAAGTGCAACACAAATTTCTTCACCCTATTTATAAAACAAATATCAACAGTTAGAAATATACACACATATATATATATATATATATATATATGATTAGGAGCTAGGGAGAGATAAAAATGGCTTGGATTTAACGTTGGCTTGATATATGTCATAAGGTATGGTGTAGATTGTGCCACCTCATCTAAATGTTTGTGGTCCGATCAGTTATTACACTTTTTTACTCATTTTCACAATTTTTCACACACTATTACACTTTTTCTTACTTTTTTACACACTATAACCCAATTTTACTATCACACTTTTTCATCCATTTTTAAACTTTTAGTTACTTTTTTACACACTAGCACCCATTTTCACACTTTTTCACACACTATCACCCATTTTCTCACAGTTTCACACTTTTTGACAGTCACGCTTTTTCACACACTATCACCCAGTTTCACACATTTTGCACACACTATCACCCATTTTCACACTTTTTCACACACTATCACTCATTTTCTCACAGTTTCACACGTTTTCACACACTATCACACATTTTCACACTTTCTCACACTCACAATTTTTTACATACCATCACACACTATCACCGATTTTTTCACATTTTCACACTTTCTCACACACTCACAATTTTTCACATACTATCACCCATTTTCACACTTTTTCCATATAGTATCAACCACTTTCACACATTTCCACAATTTTTCACACACTATCACCCATTTTCTCAAATTTTCACACTTTTTCACATACTCTAACTAATTAAAGATAAAGGAGCAAATTTTGCTCAAGTGCATTCAGACACAAACCATACCCTAGTACATATACACACACACACACATACACACACACACACACACATATATATATATATACTTGAACAGTAAAAAAATATATATACCTGCTTAGTTTCGAATTGAAAAATATGCAAAACCCCAGCAACTCTCATTTTAAAGAAAACAGCAGTATTACTACTACCAAATTGCATTATATCTCTTAATTCAGCTGAATGTAAATATTCTTTCGGAACTGGTCGAAAAAAATGAACCTGTAAAACACATAAAATACACAAATTATAATATAACAATTTTATAAATATAAAATTCCAAACATACCCCTCGTTTATTTATCCCCAATACTATTTTCCCTGGTAATAATCCAATAGGATCATCAATCTTTCGTATACTAAAAAATACTGAATTCCCATATGGAAGTGTTCTAAGTATCCTCAAAAATTGTTGCCTTGCATCTTCTTTTGTCAAATTTTCCTACATAAAATAAATAAATTAATATTTATTTTTTACTAAATTTATATTATTTTTTAATTACCATTGATCGATAACGCGAAAGTATCTCCAATTCCCAGTCTCGTTTCGCACGAGTAATCGCAATTTGTCGTGGTAAAAATCTCTCCAAAAGTGAAGTCCAGTCACTGTAAAAAAAAATTAATAAAAAGTAATAAAAAAATAAAAATAAAAATAGTTACTAACGTGCATGATTCAGGTCCAATAACATATCCAATTTCAACTAAGATTTGTAAAGAAGATAATTGTGCTGCATCATCTCTTCCAACTGGGTAATTTCCCAATATGTAATCATGTTGTAACTGTAAAAATATATATTTAAATTATTTAAATTCATTTCATTAAAAAAAATAAAAAAAGAGTGATTTTACGTACTTGAACATAGCATAACTGTACAAACATAGGGTCAGTTATAGATTCATCTGATTCTCGAAATAACTTTTTCTTGAATGTGAGTTTACACTGTAAAATTTCACCTTTGTTTCGATCTTTCGATGCTTTAAATTCAGCTAATAAATCTCCGATATATTTATTATCATCTAATCCAATATACTCTTCTGTAATATATATTATAAATTTAGATTTCAAAATTTAAATTTAATGATTAAAAAATATTAAAAAAGTACCATTTCCAAGCTCTGGTGATTTAGAACCAGTAACAACTTTTCGACACTCAAATAAACCAAATCCAGAAAAACTTGATAATCTAATTATTCCAGCAAGTTCCTAAAAGTAAAACAAATAAATTTCGATTTTTAGAAATTAATTTTAATTTAATTTCGTTATATTTATTTAATTTATAGTTACCTCAACTGAATCAGCTACAGTAGTAGCCATATCATATGTAATTTCTTCAAAAGTTTCATCGAGAAAAAACACAATAGTTGTTAATTTTTTACCAGTTAAAAGAGCTTCAGTTTCTTCACGGCCCGGTATTGTATGTCTAGGGCCCGCTTTAACAGAATGTTTCAAAGCATTTAAAGTATTTAAAGCAAGAACTTGAATTTCCGAATCGAAATTCTCTCCATATGCCACGTCATTTACATATTCTGATAAATATCCACCTATTTCTTTACTTGGAGGCATACATGAAGCACATAAACACATTAATTCCCATGCTTTTAACAAAGATTGTCTGTAAAAAACCGAAAAAAGTCGTAAAAAAGTGTTTAAATGACCGTAAATAATGTGTTTTTTTAAGGATTAAAACATACCTATCCGGATTATTACGTGTTTGCTTTGAAATTTGTGCGAAAAGTTCATCTCGAAGCTCGGAACGTTTTAAAGCATGTTTATATAATTTTCCTACAAGCTCAACACGTTCATCTAAGGTTAAAGGGTTTGTTTTATCATTAGATTCAACTCCCATGTACTTTAATATTGTCTGAAATAGCTTAATTGCTCTACTTATAAGATCACTATTGATTTTCAGTATTGAAGTTGGTATTGGATCCTGTTACAGATCATAAATTTCAGTTAATTTGATAAGTTAGAGCAAGATATTAAAGTACAATTACGAAATTACCCTTTGGAAACAGAGCATATCCTCGAACGAGAATTTCTCGCGAATTTGAGAACCGACTGATTTTTTCGAGAAAAAGCTTCGTTTTCCTGAAGAATGGATTTGTTTTTGCATAGCTCTTAAAAAACCTTCAACCTAAAAAGAAATTAAATTAAATTAGGTGAAATTTAGTGATTTTATTTTAATTGATTTGATGAAATTGAACCTGGAATTTATCGATTAATGGTATAGCTGCAGCAAGTTCAGGTGGAAGAGCTGATGATAGTGTTGTGGGTGTACTAAAAGGTAACAAATAGTTTAAGAAAAGATTGATTAGGGACTTAATTGCAATAAAAATAACTTACGGTGGGGCAAAACTGAAACCATCACTATCATAATCATCGGAATTTCCAGGAGCATAAGATGTGTGTACAGGTGTGTCATATCCATTGCTATTACTATAAGATGACCAGCTTGATCTCAAATTTTGTGACATGACAGGTGGCATATCAGAATTCATATCTTCAATTTTGGACCCAAATTATACAAGATTTATTGATAAATCACATCCACTTCTCGATTTTCACAACACAATTCTCATCTTCCTGGAGAAGATAATCAAGAAATCAATATGAGAATACAGAGTCTCATCTTTACTCTTCTTTTATAAAGAAGTATTAATAAACTTTTAAGCGTCTTATATGGCGAAATGCAAAATTAGGGTTCCTTTTGTCAAAATTAGAGAACCAGGACAAGGGGCGCACTAGAATAATGATTAGAACAATGATATTAAGGTAATGAATACTTTCGCTTTAAGATATAACTAAGAAATCTAATAGTTTCCTTTTTACAGAAGCAACTATGTACCGGCTCAAAAGGGTATCTAAATTCAAGCTTTAAAGATCAATAAAACACACTATAAATTTAATAATTAGCTTATGAATACCAGTTCAGATCGATAAGTTAGCAATGCAAGTGAAAAAACGCAACGTTTAAATTCATAAGAGAGTCAACTGACTCGGGGAAGATTTGATTTTAGCTCGACTCACTCGGAAATGCTCCATTTTAGAAGGAACTCTCAACACTACATTTGCTGTCTTTGAACAAACAAACAAAAATTCAAACCAGTACATAAATCCACATCTATTAACAAATTTGAGAAACTATAGATACACGCAACTTTTTATATATAATTTTTCGTGGGTATGCAATGAAGTAAACAATACGACAAGAGAAAAGAGCTGAAGAATACCATAAATGGGAATGATGCAGAGCTAATTATCTCTCTGGTTTTCTCTTTTTAGCTTTGTGTTTGATAGTCAGAGAGATGAGATGAGAGAGAAAATGGAGAAGGAGTGAAGGAGGAGGGAGAAGGTGGTGGAGGGTCACGAGTGTTTATTCAAATAAATAAATAAATTTCGAAAAATAGTTTTTGGGTTGAGAGTAAGCGATTAAAATAATGATAATCGTCAAAAATGATTGTGTCATGGAGTAGTACTACTAAAATATATCGGTTCATTTTGGTTATATATTCATTTTAAATTTTCTTTAATTTAAATTGGTTATGTTAATTTATTATTTATTATTTCATATGCTCATTTGTTTAGGAGAAATATTTACTTGGGGGGGTTTGTTTGCACTTAATGAGATCTAAATCTGATTTATTAAGTAACTGGATCAATAAGACAGTTAGTTTATGCATATCTATTCAGAGTTGAATGACTCTTAACTGGCATGTTTTGTTAAGATTTCAAACTAAGTCTGAATCAGTCTGATACTGCCTCTTAACAGAATAAGTTATATTCAGTTGTTCATTCAGTATTCAGTACTTATTACTTAAAAAACAAACGATACCTTAGACCAATAAAAGGAAAAAAAAAGTGAAATATTCACATTGATCATGTTTTTTTTTACAGGTGTAATCCAGACTAGCTTGCGCGCATCTCGACTAGTCTTACGGGAGATATGCATACTTCTCATAAAACCCGAGGTAAATCAATACTAGGTTACCCATGTTTAGGGAGAGATTTGAACCATGTACCTCTCATTAGTCGTTTTTTATAATGGAGCGGATTTTCATTCATATACAATAAACTTTTGAGGATGTCCTAAGGGAACAGGTATTGTGCGTGTTGATTTTGGTGCCCTAAGAGAACTAGTTTTGTGATGTGTTGCTTCTTATATCGATGGAGTATAAGAAAGTTCAAAATTTTGTATATCATACGCTAGCTAAACACTTAACTCCACGTACGCGTCGAAACCTCCCACCGAGTTAGTCACTAGCTCTGAGTAGGGAAAACCCTTGAATTCTTCCACGTCTTTCAGACTCTGGAAATCATCTTGGTATCTAGTTTTTATGCCAATATTCTCTCCAAACATTTTCATCGAATTCTAAAAAGGCTTTGCCTTTATTAACTTCATTATCATATTGTTTGTGTCTCTTCAACCACTATATAAAGAAGCTTTCAGCAGTCATTTGAGACACACTTCTATTATTCTAAACAACTCTTCTACTCCACTACAAAATAGTTCTTGATAAGCCAAACCCAATTAGCCAATGGAAAAAATTATAGCTTACTCTACTACTCGTCATATCTCTGATTCCATCATCATCCGCTTTAACAACATGATAATCAGAACATCAACTACAACAAGATAAATAAACTAATCAGGCAAGTCGATCACTCGCATAAATCCATCCGCAGTTATGCCAAGCTTACATAGATGGTGGTGTCTCATCCCTACCGACAAGATAGATGGTCAGACAATATAGGCTTTGAAGGATACAATACGAGATAAAGAAAAAATCAAACATAATAAGATAAAGGTCAAACTTTGATAGTTCTCTACCCAAGTCAGATATTGATATTATCGGACAAGATATATCAAGATAAGTGATAAGCTCTAGGAGAAGTTGTAGACCTAGTAGAAGTCGACTACAATCAAACACACCACTTATAAATACAGGTGATCACCTCACAAGCATGTATCTCACGTTTTCTCACATCTACTCTTATTTCCATCACATATAGTGTGTATTCTTCACCCCTCCCTGTTGATTCCTACATCATAGAGGACCATATTCCATGTTTGCAATAATGACTTGAGTGTTAAGAGTTCCAGTGAAAACTCTCGTCCATCTTGGACCTTAGTCGTGGTTAAACTATTGAGAACAGACATTTATCCAAACCTCTGTCAGTTCAGATTCATCAATATACTTGATCCATTTGCTCGCACTAGTCAACCTAGTCTAAGATCGTAGATACAAACATGCTTTATCAGATTGGTGGCAAATGTGGGAATCGTAGAGGTTTTCACTCAATCTCAATTATAAACACCACAATAGTATGTTAATCAGGAAGGCAAGGCATGAGAAGAGGGAAACCCTTAAATGGGAATGAGTTGAGGATAAGGGAACACTTCTACCCCTGAAGATGGGCATACCACCAAAATCTTGAGACCTATCTTGAGGAGTATAAAATATATTTTCCCAAGGACCAAGACGACGTGGTTATCGTAGACCAGTTGAAAGCCCATCATGTCATTCTGAACAGTACACCTCATGTCATTCATTTTATCGTAACAGCTGGCACTTGAATCACCCAATAGCCTCGGGGTCATACTTAGGTACCACAGACGAGAACATCAACTCTTGATATTGATGCATTGTTCCTCAAAAAAATTATATTAATAGCATATCGGTTTACAAGAATATCGGCTAAGCGTCCCGTTTGTTGGGCCTACAGCATTTAGGGGTACCCAACTTGGAATCCCACGTCACTAGGTATGTTCTATGCAATAAGTTCAAAATCAAGCACAATAGTGTCAACAAGGGCCCCAACTAGGGGGTCATCAAGTTCAGAAGTGATCCCTAACAAGGGGATCAGCAAGGTCAGCAACATGTGATAGTTCTAGCAAGACCCCAACTAAGGGGTCAACCGTACCACCTAGGACCATTTTTGGGCAGCCAGTTATTTTGACCACAAAAAGGGTCTATTTCAATGGAGGTATTCCTCTCCAGAATCATCAATATAGAAAGCTCGGGCCTCACTTCGAAATCCAGTGTCAGACCAACATGTCATTTAGAATATCTTTGACTCCATTAGTTCTACACGAAGTCAAATTCGCGTTTAAAATTGCCAATAAATAGGATCCATCTCCGATTGTATCTCATGCATATTGAGAACTAACAGACAATCGCATAATCCCATTTATATGGAATATTTTGGAAATCTGAATGGACATGAAGCTTAGACTCCTGGTCTCACAGCCTTGCGATGGTGCATCCAACCTGGACCAGCATGTTAGTGTATTCAACCTACTAATAAACCTCATCGTAGCATGTAATGCTACTTGGTGTCGAGTCTTCACGTCAACCCTCTCGAGGAAATATCAGTAGTAGTTCGTTAAGCTTCGGCTCTCACTTAATAGGCTACGTTTCTTAGATGGCCGCACTCATGAAAGCATGATTTGCATGAAGTAAAAAATTAGGTATGGAATCTACTACTCTTTTAAATTTATGTTAGGAAAAAGGTGAGACGTTGAGAGTACGACCATTGGTTTGGGAACATGGTGTACATATTGGATGATCTAAATGAGCTCGTGGCCTGAAATGCTTACTACAACGTTTTGAGGAGCTATGACCTCCTCATATACTTATCTACTTGGGAGCACTTGAGTTTATCTGAAATGATAAAATCAACTCAAACCTACATGGAAGCCGATAAGGTCTTTATCGCCTCTAAATATAATGGTGACTTACGGATGTTCAGGTATCTAACACTCGAGCCAAGACTGACAAGAGTCATCACAACCAAGGAGATACAACATTGCAAGTTGTAAGGAGGATATTGTTATGACTATAATAGATACCTACCTTGGGGACCCATTGGCGGTCTTGAAGACCAGATCCTAGAGACATGTTGTACGTTATTCAACAATACCCTAAGCCTGGTAGACCGGAAGAAACTAAGAAATTTTGAGAAGCGTGACAACACTAAATATTATCATTACCACCAAGATTGTGGATACAATACTAAGATCATCAAGAATTGGAAAATAAGCTGAAAAGATTACAATCACTCAGAAATATTCCACTGCTCGACAAACCCAAAGAAGGGGCCACCCCGCCGAACAAGTGAACTTGGTATCCCCCTTACTAAAAAATAGGCTTGGAGAAAAGAGGATAGGCGCCTGAAGTGAGGGATATATAAGTCTATAAATTCATGAAACTAATTTCAAGATGGGTGATGCTAATCATGCGAGAGTAGAGGTCGTTCTTAGGATAGGATAATTGATGGTATCTCTAATAGAACCAACATTGAACCCTAAATTATTGATTCCAGAATTACCATTGAAGTTTCCATTACCATCGCCATCTTTGTCATCATCAGTTCTTCTGAAAGGATGAATACAAATTATTTCATCGAAAATACCTCAACGATCATGTTTACGAATAGCATTGATCATCACATATTCTCTCTTCATTGTTGTCTCCCGTCACCAATTAAAGTATTTCTCTGAATCATCATCCCATCTAGGCCTTACCATTTCCACTAAACACGCGTTTTTGTTATGGCCTAGAATTCCACATTTATAACAAACTAAACCCAGGCTTTCATAAGTGAAATCAACGCATGTGATACCCTCCATTTGTTCAATATATACTCCCATCTTTATCGACTCTCTAATATCAAACTTGACGCAAAAACGAATGAATTTGAATTCATCATTATCCACTATTGGATGATCAATTTCAACTGCTTCACCGATATAATTCCCAAAAGTTTCAATAGTATCAATAGTACATTGAGACCCCGCTAGTCCGTAGGATCCAAATTGAGAAAAGTTTCTCCATCATTCCATGGACATATTATGACATGCATTGCCTATATAAGTCCTGGACTGATAAAGTATAGCCTTTCTGCTTCTTCTTGTGAGTCGAGTGTGATTTTGAAGATGTTTGAAGCAATTTCCTCAAAAATCATACGACACCTGATTCTCCAGTTATCTAAAACATTTTTGCGAAAGATGCTGAGTGGGAAGACTCTATCAGCAAGAATCTTGGCCACAAAGACGAATTCAGTGCAGCTAGTTTTGACATTAGTGGCTTTAGAAGATAAAGATAAGACCATGAATTGTTCAAAATTCTCATTGTTAATTTTCTAAATAGGGACGGCATGGTTATGCCTGGTATTCATGTTAAGAAGGCTATGCAATACGATACACAGAATAAGTAGGGTTTTGTTGTCCAGGTCTTAAAAAAGCATGTATATATAGTAAATAAGTGTGGTAAACATGATGCAGTAAGAAATTAAATGCATGCAAGACATACAGATGATCTTTGTTAAGTATAGCAGATTTATAATCTCAAAGTAAACAAACGTGCACGGAAGAGACGAAATCCAAAAGAAATCAAACCTGAGAATTTGGCTAGATTTGCAGATAAGAGCGAAATTAGATAGAAAGCATAAATAGCCTGACAATAAGCGTGTAAAGTAGGTAATATCCCTTGCATATAGATAAATATATGATTCCAATAATCCTGGGTCAGATTTGCGATATTTCCGATATAATTTAGTGAATAAAATAATATAAAAGAGCAACCAACCTGAGAAGAAGATCCAAATATAAAGATTCTTCCAATATCTTTGAAAAGCAGGATTTTGGTCTGTGATAGCCGAAAAGTAAACCATTTATCCCATTAACCAAGAACCCCCGTTCCAAATACTGATGCATGTGATAAAAATCAGTTACAGATAGCACCGTAATTTGAGTGAGATAATATATAACCTTCCAAAGTATGAAATAGATGATAAGGATGCATTGCATGTGAATAGAAAATCCAAAAGAGGAAAAATCATGGGGTAAGAAATAAAATGGTAATTCGAAACCTTAAGGACGAAAATCGAAAGAAACTGTATTTACTAAGGAACGAAATTAAAAGAAAAAAAGTAAATAAGAAATTAGAAATTACGCCATGAAAGCTTGAAAAAAACAGGTGGTTTTCAAAGCATTTTTTTAGAGAGAGACAACTCCCATTTTTCATGACACGTCTATAAATATCTACTACTTATTTGATATTATTATTCATGATTGTATGATTTAAAAAGTAATAGTTTTAATTTTATAAATTAATGTAGTATTGCAATTTAAGATAATTGTTGTTAGATTATAGATTTTTATTTAATTGATATATTAATAGTCCACTGTGGACATGTAATAATAGTATAATTATATTATTATATTAGTCTGTATTGGACAATGTATTCTATAAATGTGGTGACAACTATAATTGACTAAACATACGAAAGCGAATCAAAATCGAACCAAAACGAATCAATTTGGAACCAAACGTCGAATGTGGAACTAAATGTGAACAGTTTGGTTTAATTATTAAGTTATAAAAAATCAAAACATTAGATTTGGTTTTGGTTGAGGCTAAAAACCGAATCGAACCAAACCATCCTTACCCCTAAGTTATGTTATAAGAAAGATAAATTTCTAATAAACTATGGGTAATATATGTTAACAAGAGTTTGATTCTAAGATTATATGGTCCATAAAATGTACTCTTATATCTTACACAATTATCTTAGAAGCCGGCAATACCCGGCTTGAGAGTTGAGATAATGAAACGTTAATAAATTAAATCACGAGAGTTTGGCTTGACAATTTCTCTCATTTTAATTCTTTAGAAGTTGTGGGGGCGAGTAGAGGTCCATCCCCAACCACAACAACCAACAACTAAAGAAGTAGAGAGAGTTAATAACCTTGTTGTGTTTCCTTACAGAACTATAGGTTTGAGTTGTAAAAACAATCTATACAAAAAAAAATACAATCTGACTTTACCAATGGCCGGATGAAAATAATAAACCTAAAAGAAGTCAAATAAGGTTGAAAATTAAAAGAAAAAGAAATAGCTCTTTTAATTACTTTCATGCCGTTGAAAAAAAAAATTAAAAATCTTTTTAAAAGTATATCACATTGTTTTAGAAGAAAAAATACAATGATTTATATTATTTTTTTGGGTATATATTTCAAAAAAAACCCAACACTTTAAAGATGAAAAGTATAGAAAATAACCCGCGCGTGCACCACTACCCGCCGCCTGGCCCCGCCTCGACGGCGGCTGCGAAACAAGACGAGATGTGGTCGTGTTTATGGAAGGAAAAACAATACTTTATATAATTTCTTTCACATATACTTTAAAAAACACCCAACACTTTAGAGATGAAAAGTATGAAGAATAATCGGCGCACACACCATCACCTCCGCTGCTTGGCCTAGCCTCGACGGCGGCGAGACAAGACAAGGTGTGATCGTGGTCATGGTTATATGTCGTATGACGAGGCCGGTGTTTATATACATAAACATTCTCCCACTTGTCAAAGATAATCGTCCGGATTCATGTCAGGTATCAAAGAAGAGAAAAAAAATGACTTTATGATGGACATTTGTATGTAAGTTATTATGATAAATGTTTTGGAGGCTGACTAAAGTACTATATAAGAAAGGTCGAAGTCATTTGTTCAATTCACTAGAGAAGACTTCAACATCCAAAATAGCACACCTCGTATCCTGATTCTCTTCCAACACCGTAATAAAATAATATACACTAAATGAGAAGGATTAGAAAACGTATCTGAACCAGCGCGAGGCTGGTTGTCGGTGTTGCGTCCCTGAACTTTATCTCGCGTCTAGACATCGTAAGTTGTGCATTGAACAAATAAGGTTCAGCTCGTTTGTAACGTTTCCCAAAATAGCACACCTCGTATCCTGATTCTCTTCCAACACCTTGATTTTCGATTCCAACTCATCAACGGATCATTTTCTTCCTCACTTTCAGGTTCCTCAATCACTTTCCTCTTCTTCGGATTAGCCTTAATTTGAACCTCTTCAGTCTTGTGAAATAGGAATCTCAATAGCTTGTTCTTGAATAGCACCAAAAGCGTTTCTGTTTCTTGGAGAATTCCTTCGATAAGTACACATGAAAACGGTTCTGATAAGCATCTCTTTCCACCCCAAACTCAAAACTTCAAATAGTGAGAAGCTAAGGCTTAGAACTTTGATGTTTTGAGGCTTGAGACTTGTAGATTATGGTGGAATATGAGATGGGTAAAGGCTAATTGATGTGGGGGAAGAGGGAATTGGATTTAATTTGAAGTTTGGATGAAGAACAATTGGAGAAAAGTGGGAATTCCATGGTGCTTTGGATAGGAGATGAATTGAGTGTATGTTATTGTGGTGAAAGAGGGTAGGATTTGATGATTGTGTAGAGGTAGATGATGATGTTCAGGAGATTCTGGGTTTTGGGAGTGTTTTTGGAGGCTGGGTTGAAGAAAGAGGTAAAAATCTAGGGCTAAAAAGCTTCAAACGGTCCTGTCACAGATGAAACCGGGTACCCGCATTTGAAAATGCGGGGCCCCAGTTTCGCGTCGCTGTGTCGACGCGAAAAATAATTTTAATTTAATTTTTTTTTTTTTTTGGGCGTCTGACAATATATGACGCAATAATTTTTTTTTTTTTTTTTTTTAATTACCTCAAAACGCAGCCAAAACGCGGGACCCAAAACGCGGGGTCAGAGAATTGCCCTTCGAAACCGGGTGCCCGCATTTGCAAATGCGGGAACCCGCATTCTCGTCGATGGCGCGAGCCAAGACGCACCAAAACGCGACCTCCCAAAACGCGGGGTCAGAGAAATTGGAAAGTTACAGCTCCGAAACCGGGTACCCGCATTTGCAAATGCGGGGCCCCGGTTTGCGTCGATGGCGCGAATCCAAAACGCAGCAAAACGCAGCAAAACGCGGGAAAACGCGGGACCCAAGACGCAGGGTCAGAATGTAGAATTTTTAGCTTTCGAAACCGGGTACCCGCATTTGCAAATGCGGGGACCCGGTTTGGCCCCTGGAACACCACAAATTTTCTCTTATTTTCGCCCTTTCGACCCCAAACTCATGATCTTTTTATCCCTGAAATCATCAAAAACAACTACCCTTCCTCATTTCTTAATAATAAACACTAAAATTACGAAAATCCAACTAATCTAAATTGCAAAAAAAAAAAAAAAAACTTAGACTAATATACAAGAAATTGGCTTTTGTTTAACGTCGTTAAGCTCGACGGGTTACCTCATTTATCAGTCATTCACATAACCTCCCCAGCAGTGAGTGAGGTTATCAATATTTGCAACTCGGAATTTACAACCCTTAGCTTTTATTCCAACTAACTTATCTGAGATTACCTTAGCAACCACGAATGGTCCTAGCCAAGAGTTCTTTGATTCACATGTCTTTGGAGGAGGTTTAGGCTTTTTCATAGCAACTTCTTCGCCTACTTTGAACTCCTTTTTCTTTCTTTCCTTCTTAGGTTCCTTTGGAGCCTTCGTGACACGTGTTTTCTCTTTCTTCTTCGCATGATTGAGTGGTGGATTTCTCTTAGGATTTGGAGGAACTTTGATCGGTGGTTTCTTTCTTAGCTCTTTCTCCTCCACCCCTAAAGTGTCCACAACATTAATTGGCTCTTTTCTTACCGGTTCCCTTACATCTATACGAAAACATTCTTCCTTGGAATCCGGAAACTTCATAGGTCTAAACACATTAAACTTCATCTCCTCGTCTTGGATTCTCATAATCATTTCGCCATTTTCTACATCAATCAAAGTACGCCCCGTGGCTAGGAATGGTCTTCCCAAAATAATGGGTACATTCCTATCCGCGTCGTAATCAAGTATAATGAAATCAGCGGGAAAAATTAACGTACCTGCCTTAACGAGGACATCTTCGATTCGGCCTTCTGGATGTGCAAGAGATCGATCCGCCATTTGCAAGACCATAGAAGTGGGTCTTGCTTCAGTATTAAGCTTGTCAAAGATTGATTTGGGCATAAGATTTATGCTTGCACCCAAGTCACATAGTGCTTTTCCTCTCCACTCATTACCAATAGATATCGGAATTGTAAAGCTCCCAGGATCAACTAACTTTGGAGGTAATTTGCCTTGACAAATAGCACTACATTCCTCAGGAAGACCAATCATCTCATTATCACAATACGGCCTTTTGTTGGTGAGGGCTCTTTTTAGAAACTTAGCATACTTGGGCACATCTCGAATAGCTTCTAACAACGGAATATTTATGCTAAGTCCTCTTACCTTGTTAAAGAATTTTTGATAATCAGCCATATCACCCTTCTTTTGAACTCTCGATGGAAATGGTGGAGGAGGACGGTTTATTATAGTATCATCTTTCTTTTTCGGAACTTCACTAGACCCCTCCACTTCTTCTACTTCAACTTCTTTATCTTTATTCACCACCTCTTTTTCTTTTCTAACTTCTTTTTCTTTCATAACCGGAAAAGGAGGTGGAGGAAGGTTCTTCCACTTCTGAGAGTAATAGCTTTACAGTCTTCGATTTGGATTGGATTCTCAGTATCGCTAGGGAGTTGCCCTTGTGGACGTTGATTCAGTTGTTTGTTAATTTGACTTAGCTGATTCTGGAACAACTTCATACTTGCTTCAACTGCGTTTTGACGTTCCATAGCTTGTGTTTGAAGAGCAATTAAGCTTTCAACTGTTTTCTGAAGAGTAACTCCTTCTTGCGGATGGGCAGGTAAGGCCTTCTGATTCATTGTGTCATCATAATTGTCTTGAGGAGCTTGTCTCTGAACATAATTTTGATTCTGTCCTCCTTGGTAATTGTTGTGTGGTCTTGGATTGTAGTTGTTACCTTGGGGACGCGGCTGATACGCATAAGTAGGATTTGCTGCCCCATCAGGATTTGAGTATTGAAACCCCGGATGGTTTCCGTTAGGCTAATATCCATTACCACTTGAATTAAAGTTACCTCTATTGGACACAAACATCACGGATTCTTGAGTATTTTGACAATTTTCCCAACTATGATCATTGACACCGCAATACTCACATCTATATACCTCTTGTGCAACCTTTACCTCACCTCTTTTATTCGAGAAACCTTCTTTCACGGCTAGAGTAAGTTGTCTCAATTGTTGTTCTAGTGTGGTCTGAAGCTTTGTCTCTAGCGTAGCAAACTTTTCTTCCATATCAACATTATTCACTCTTTTAACTGGTGTTCTTACTGAACTCCACCCAACTTCATTCTTGACTGTTCTCTCTAAGATGATCTTTGCATGAGCGGGTTGAACTTGAAGAAAACCTGCACCACATAGCATATCCAATTTCTCTCTTGAAGTCCCATCAAGGCCTCTATAAAATATTTTTAATTGTTGTTGTTCTGAAAAGCCATGATTGGGGACTCTACGTAAGCACATCTGAAATCTTGTCCAACTATTACCCAAAGTTTCATCATATTCTTGACGGAAATGCGTCAACTCTAATTCAGCATCTAACCTCATGTTACTTGGGTAATACCTGTCAAAGAAAGCAATCTCTAATTGGTCCCAATTAGTAATCTTCGTCGGATCTTGCGTATCGTGCCATTCACTTGCTCCATCAATAACAAAAAATTTAAACACAGCGTAGTATATCTGTTCTTTTGAAACTCCTTGTGTGATGTAAGAATCACATATCTGTTTGAATTTCTGTATCGCTCTAAGAGGATCTTCTCCAACTCTACCACGAAAATTTCCAAAGTTTTGGAATTGAGCTATCATACCCGGATCTGGACGAAACTTCGGAACATTTATATCTGGAGCACCTACTCCTATAGCAGGAGCACGGAATGGAACTTCTGGTGGACCATTAGTAAACCATGGATCTTGAATATTCGCCATTTCTCTTTCCTCTTGTTCTCTTCTTTTCTTATTTGCAAGTCTGATTAACGAATCCGGATTACTAAGGATCGGAGGTGTTGGCTCTAGATCCTTGAATAGCCTTCTTCGCATACACCAAACCTAAAAACCTGAAAAAGCTAACAAACAAAAAGCGTAAAACTGATAAAATAAAATAAATGCACTTATCACTAAAGGATAAACACCGTGGTCACACGCTACCGTCCCCGGCAGCGGCGCCAAAAACTTGGTGGTCCCTTGTGTGTTCTAGATAAATGCAAATAATAATCGAACCACAACCGCAAGTGTACGGTTGTCCCAAGTAGTAATTCTGATAATCAGATTCGTTCCAAGGACGGATGGTTGATCACAATGTTTATGCAAATAGCGATTGATGCACTTATGAAAATGAAAGAGGATAAATTGTTTGTTTTGGTTTTGTTTATTATAACTAAATGAAAGATAAAATAATAATGCAAGTAAAAGATAAGACGCAAGTAAAATGTATGAAAACGCAATATGAGATGTAGTACTTGAGAACGCAAGGATCCTCCTAATTTTACTTTCTAACTTATGTTGTTTAAGGGTTAAATCAGTCAATTACAATGGTCGGGATTCTAATATCCTTATACCCCCGTCAGGGTGGACTATAAGGCGATCCTAAAGTGTCACTAGTCCCGTCAGGGTAAATATGATCCACCGTTGGATGATTAAGATTTATTACCACATTGGCCCTAGGATTAACTAAGTTCGTCAGAATCAATAGTTTTTATCCTAGATTGAACAATTATTTCTGTACCTAAACCCCCCGTCAGGATAATCCATACGCCACATATATGGAATAGCTTAGATACTAACACCTAATTTTAGTTCGCGACTCTAAAATCAGTAAACATTCACAAATTGTCGAAAAGAGTAAAAGCCCTAATTTAATTTAATTCAATAAAAACCCAAATTCAACATTCGTTATAATAATAAAATCAAGATTCACCCATTGTTTTGTTCTCAAGCACTAATGGAAATTTAGCTCATATTAAAATTAAAAACAAAATTAAAAGAAATGGAATTCATATCGTTTACAAAATTAAAAGATAAAAAGAACCTAATTTTCGGAATCAGAATGACTACGAACGGAGCTATAGACCCACTCCAGCTCTTGTAGCTTCTCCTTTCTTCCTGCTGTAGCTTCTCTGGTGTTTTTAATCTTGTGAAAAGTGAATTGTCTGAAAAATAGAAGTCCAGACCTCCTTTTATAAGTAAAAATTCGGACTAGGGCTTGGACCAGAAAATAAAAGCCTAATTAAATGTCCAAGCCCACTTTCTAAGCCCAAAATCCCGTAACTGATGATAGGCCTTCACTAAAACGGCTTTTCCCGATGCGTTATGACTCCGATTGACCTCATTCCAGTTGCTAAAGTTCCGTAACTCGATAAGGAATGATTTCTCTTCAAAGGTCAACAGCTAAATCATCGCTTAAGCACCTCGAAATCAGCAATCTATGGCCTGGAAAATGGATTTTCAGCTCTAAAAATAATATCTTCGGGATTTATCTTCAAATCTTGACTCTAATTCACGATCTTTGACCTTCTCCTCGGATTCCTCTCCTAGCTAACATCTAAAACCTGTAAACTTTACACTAAAACTACCAATATTACGCGCAAAAGTTTAATAAATTAAAAATGCTAGAAATAAAAAGAGAATTCCGGATTATTGCATATTTAGTCCAAAAGTCTATCAAATTAATTAAATAAACACCAAAAATGATGTCTCCCAAGGGTCGAAAATAAGAACAATTAGGGAGACATCAAGACCCCCAACTCAAACCTTTGTCGTCCCGACAAAGTAAAACAAAACAAAGGGGTAGAAGTAAGCGTATAAACACATAGAAGCTAGCAAATAAACCCTAAAGCAATTCTCAAAATAAATCTCATATAGCCAACTCTAGAAACTAATATACACATACACTAATCATGCAACATCAAACATAAATAATCTCAATCATAAAATTAAAGTCGCAATGCTTGAAGGTTACACTTGTACTCATCTCTGTATGATGGCTATAGGGTGGTCATTAATCCTAACTCGCTTTGAACGCTCCACCTAGTGTATTCCCTATCAACAGAATAATAAATTCACTATGCACTTAGGAATCACGAGGTCTTTACGGTTATAATATTGGCTTAAGGACAGGTGTGGATGTATATTTGGTAAATTTGAAGTGAGCTTTTGGCTCTCTCCTCACTTACCATCAACAATGTCCTCGAGCTTGAGTTAACGCTCAAAAAGATGTTCTCACTCACCCATATACGCACTAATTTAGCGTCCCATGTCTACCCACTATAAATAAGATGATTTTCAGAAAAATTCCACTTTGCCGGATGTTTTATTCATTCATATTTTTTTTCTTTTTCTTTTCTTTTCTCTTTTTCTTCTTTTTTTTGTACAGAAGCAAACCGGGTTCCCGGTTTTGACGAATCCGGGTTCCTGGTTCCTACTGTATGGATTTTTTTTTTTCTTTCTTTCTTTTTCACTTTTTCTCATTCCCGGCAAAGGGTTACAAGTATATATATCATCTGCAATTGTGCTACAATACAAAGCACATCAATCCCAACCCATTAAATTCCCCATATGTGGTCCCACCACCCCAAACTCAAGCTCGAGACATGTCTCAGGATTGTGATTCAAGTGCGGGTCATATGGTCATGCCTAAATATCTAAGGGATAATGGCTTATATTGTGGCTACAAAGAAAAGGCTAAAGGCTCAAAGTGGGCTAAGACGGATAATAATTAATACAAGGGATAGAACGCTAAAAAGGCACAAATGGCTAACAAAGAACTGCCCCTATCATTTTCCTAAGTACATAGCTTGTCTTTAGTTCATATCTAGGTGGGTTCTCTACTAATTAGGATTTCACGTTCTACACACCAAACATATTCCTTGAGTACAAGCTTACTTCATTTGCATTGTTCATTAATTTTTCCTATTAATTACCTATGTTCGCATGCAATTGTAAGTGCGTTTTATATCAATCTCTAAAGTCCACTATTTACTATCATTGATTCATCAAAAGTATGCTTAAAGGGACATTTAAAATCTTCTACAGTCAAACGCAACTCCGAAAATTATTTTATTGAAAGCAAATAAAACAAATAACACATAAAAAAAAACTGGGATGAGGCAACGAACCCCACCCCAAACTCAAAAATGAGTCGTGTCCCCACGACTCGAAAAGACTCAAAGCAATAAAATAATATACACTAAATGAGAAGGATTAGAAAACGTATCTGAACCAGCGCGAGGCTGGTTGTCGGTGTTGCGTCCCTGAACTTTATCTCGCGTCTAGACATCGTAAGTTGTGCATTGAACAAATAAGGTTCAGCTCGTTTGTAACGTTTCCCAAAATAACACACCTCGTATCCTGATTCTCTTCCAACACCTTGATTTTCGATTCCAACTCATCAACGGATCATTTTCTTCCTCACTTTCAGGTTCCTCAATCACTTTCCTCTTCTTCGGATTAGCCTTAATTTGAACCTCTTCAGTCTTGTGAAATAGGAATCTCAATAGCTTGTTCTTGAATAGCACCAAAAGCGTTTCTGTTTCTTGGAGAATTCCTTCGATAAGTACACATGAAAACGGTTCTGATAAGCATCTCTTTCCACCCCAAACTCAAAACTTCAAATAGTGAGAAGCTAAGGCTTAGAACTTTGATGTTTTGAGGCTTGAGACTTGTAGATTATGGTGGAATATGAGATGGGTAAAGGCTAATTGATGTGGGGGAAGAGGGAATTTGATTTAATTTGAAGTTTGGATGAAGAACAATTGGAGAAAAGTGGGAATTCCATGGTGCTTTGGATAGGAGATGAATTGAGTGTATGTTATTGTGGTGAAAGAGGGTAGGATTTGATGATTGTGTAGAGGTAGATGATGATGTTCAGGAGATTCTGGGTTTTGGGAGTGTTTTTGGAGGCTGGGTTGAAGAAAGAGGTAAAAATCTAGGGCTAAAAAGCTTCAAACGGTCCTGTCACAGATGAAACCGGGTACCCGCATTTGAAAATGCGGGGCCCCAGTTTCGCGTCGCTGTGTCGACGCGAAAAATAATTTTAATTTAATTTTTTTTTTTTTTTGGGCGTCTGACAATATATGACGCAATAATTTTTTTTTTTTTTTTTTTTTTAATTACCTCAAAACGCAGCCAAAACGCGGGGTCAGAGAATTGCCCTTCGAAACCGGGTGCCCGCATTTGCAAATGCGGGAACCCGCATTCTCGTCGATGGCGCGAGCCAAGACGCACCAAAACGCGACCTCCCAAAACGCGGGGTCAGAGAAATTGGAAAGTTACAGCTCCGAAACCGGGTACCCGCATTTGCAAATGCGGGGCCCCGGTTTGCGTCGATGGCGCGAATCCAAAACGCAGCAAAACGCAGCAAAACGCAGCAAAACGCGGGAAAACGCGGGACCCAAGACGCAGGGTCAGAATGTAGAATTTTTAGCTTTCGAAACCGGGTACCCGCATTTGCAAATGCGGGGACCCGGTTTGGCCCCTGGAACACCACAAATTTTCTCTTATTTTCGCCCTTTCGACCCCAAACTCATGATCTTTTTATCCCTGAAATCATCAAAAACAACTACCCTTCCTCATTTCTTAATAATAAACACTAAAATTACGAAAATCCAACTAATCTAAATTGCAAAAAAAAAAAAAAAAACTTAGACTAATATACAAGAAATTGGCTTTTGTTTAACGTCGTTAAGCTCGACGGGTTACCTCATTTATCAGTCATTCACATAACCTCCCCAGCAGTGAGTGAGGTTATCAATATTTGCAACTCGGAATTTACAACCCTTAGCTTTTATTCCAACTAACTTATCTGAGATTACCTTAGCAACCACGAATGGTCCTAGCCAAGAGTTCTTTGATTCACATGTCTTTGGAGGAGGTTTAGGCTTTTTCATAGCAACTTCTTCGCCTACTTTGAACTCCTTTTTCTTTCTTTCCTTCTTAGGTTCCTTTGGAGCCTTCGTGACACGTGTTTTCTCTTTCTTCTTCGCATGATTGAGTGGTGGATTTCTCTTAGGATTTGGAGGAACTTTGATCGGTGGTTTCTTTCTTAGCTCTTTCTCCTCCACCCCTAAAGTGTCCACAACATTAATTGGCTCTTTTCTTACCGGTTCCCTTACATCTATACGAAAACATTCTTCCTTGGAATCCGGAAACTTCATAGGTCTAAACACATTAAACTTCATCTCCTCGTCTTGGATTCTCATAATCATTTCGCCATTTTCTACATCAATCAAAGTACGCCCCGTGGCTAGGAATGGTCTTCCCAAAATAATGGGTACATTCCTATCCGCGTCGTAATCAAGTATAATGAAATCAGCGGGAAAAATTAACGTACCTGCCTTAACGAGGACATCTTCGATTCGGCCTTCTGGATGTGCAAGAGATCGATCCGCCATTTGCAAGACCATAGAAGTGGGTCTTGCTTCAGTATTAAGCTTGTCAAAGATTGATTTGGGCATAAGATTTATGCTTGCACCCAAGTCACATAGTGCTTTTCCTCTCCACTCATTACCAATAGATATCGGAATTGTAAAGCTCCCAGGATCAACTAACTTTGGAGGTAATTTGCCTTGACAAATAGCACTACATTCCTCAGGAAGACCAATCATCTCATTATCACAATACGGCCTTTTGTTGGTGAGGGCTCTTTTTAGAAACTTAGCATACTTGGGCACATCTCGAATAGCTTCTAACAACGGAATATTTATGCTAAGTCCTCTTACCTTGTTAAAGAATTTTTGATAATCAGCCATATCACCCTTCTTTTGAACTCTCGATGGAAATGGTGGAGGAGGACGGTTTATTATAGTATCATCTTTCTTTTTCGGAACTTCACTAGACCCCTCCACTTCTTCTACTTCAACTTCTTTATCTTTATTCACCACCTCTTTTTCTTTTCTAACTTCTTTTTCTTTCATAACCGGAAAAGGAGGTGGAGGAAGGTTCTTACCACTTCTGAGAGTAATAGCTTTACAGTCTTCGATTTGGATTGGATTCTCAGTATCGCTAGGGAGTTGCCCTTGTGGACGTTGATTCAGTTGTTTGTTAATTTGACTTAGCTGATTCTGGAACAACTTCATACTTGCTTCAACTGCGTTTTGACGTTCCATAGCTTGTGTTTGAAGAGCAATTAAGCTTTCAACTGTTTTCTGAAGAGTAACTCCTTCTTGCGGATGGGCAGGTAAGGCCTTCTGATTCATTGTGTCATCATAATTGTCTTGAGGAGCTTGTCTCTGAACATAATTTTGATTCTGTCCTCCTTGGTAATTGTTGTGTGGTCTTGGATTGTAGTTGTTACCTTGGGGACGCGGCTGATACGCATAAGTAGGATTTGCTGCCCCATCAGGATTTGAGTATTGAAACCCCGGATGGTTTCCGTTAGGCTGATATCCATTACCACTTGAATTAAAGTTACCTCTATTGGACACAAACATCACGGATTCTTGAGTATTTTGACAATTTTCCCAACTATGATCATTGACACCGCAATACTCACATCTATATACCTCTTGTGCAACCTTTACCTCACCTCTTTTATTCGAGAAACCTTCTTTCACGGCTAGAGTAAGTTGTCTCAATTGTTGTTCTAGTGTGGTCTGAAGCTTTGTCTCTAGCGTAGCAAACTTTTCTTCCATATCAACATTATTCACTCTTTTAACTGGTGTTCTTACTGAACTCCACCCAACTTCATTCTTGACTGTTCTCTCTAAGATGATCTTTGCATGAGCGGGTTGAACTTGAAGAAAACCTGCACCACATAGCATATCCAATTTCTCTCTTGAAGTCCCATCAAGGCCTCTATAAAATATTTTTAATTGTTGTTGTTCTGAAAAGCCATGATTGGGGACTCTACGTAAGCACATCTGAAATCTTGTCCAACTATTACCCAAAGTTTCATCATATTCTTGACGGAAATGCGTCAACTCTAATTCAGCATCTAACCTCATGTTACTTGGGTAATACCTGTCAAAGAAAGCAATCTCTAATTGGTCCCAATTAGTAATCTTCGTCGGATCTTGCGTATCGTGCCATTCACTTGCTCCATCAATAACAAAAAATTTAAACACAGCGTAGTATATCTGTTCTTTTGAAACTCCTTGTGTGATGTAAGAATCACATATCTGTTTGAATTTCTGTATCGCTCTAAGAGGATCTTCTCCAACTCTACCACGAAAATTTCCAAAGTTTTGGAATTGAGCTATCATACCCGGATCTGGACGAAACTTCAGAACATTTATATCTGGAGCACCTACTCCTATAGCAGGAGCACGGAATGGAACTTCTGGTGGACCATTAGTAAACCATGGATCTTGAATATTCGCCATTTCTCTTTCCTCTTGTTCTCTTCTTTTCTTATTTGCAAGTCTGATTAACGAATCCGGATTACTAAGGATCGGAGGTGTTGGCTCTAGATCCTTGAATAGCCTTCTTCGCATACACCAAACCTAAAAACCTGAAAAAGCTAACAAACAAAAAGCGTAAAACTGATAAAATAAAATAAATGCACTTATCACTAAAGGATAAACACCGTGGTCACACGCTACCGTCCCCGGCAGCGGCGCCAAAAACTTGGTGGTCCCTTGTGTGTTCTAGATAAATGCAAATAATAATCGAACCACAACCGCAAGTGTACGGTTGTCCCAAGTAGTAATTCTGATAATCAGATTCGTTCCAAGGACGGATGGTTGATCACAATGTTTATGCAAATAGCGATTGATGCACTTATGAAAATGAAAGAGGATAAATTGTTTGTTTTGGTTTTGTTTATTATAACTAAATGAAAGATAAAATAATAATGCAAGTAAAAGATAAGACGCAAGTAAAATGTATGAAAACGCAATATGAGATGTAGTACTTGAGAACGCAAGGATCCTCCTAATTTTACTTTCTAACTTATGTTGTTTAAGGGTTAAATCAGTCAATTACAATGGTCGGGATTCTAATATCCTTATACCCCCGTCAGGGTGGACTATAAGGCGATCCTAAAGTGTCACTAGTCCCGTCAGGGTAAATATGATCCACCGTTGGATGATTAAGATTTATTACCACATTGGCCCTAGGATTAACTAAGTTCGTCAGAATCAATAGTTTTTATCCTAGATTGAACGATTATTTCTGTACCTAAACCCCCCGTCAGGATGATCCATACGCCACATATATGGAATAGCTTAGATACTAACACCTAATTTTAGTTCGCGACTCTAAAATCAGTAAACATTCACAAATTGTCGAAAAGAGTAAAAGCCCTAATTTAATTTAATTCAATAAAAACCCAAATTCAACATTCGTTATAATAATAAAATCAAGATTCACCCATTGTTTTGTTCTCAAGCACTAATGGAAATTTAGCTCATATTAAAATTAAAAACAAAATTAAAAGAAATGGAATTCATATCGTTTACAAAATTAAAAGATAAAAAGAACCTAATTTTCGGAATCAGAATGACTACGAACGGAGCTATAGACCCACTCCAGCTCTTGTAGCTTCTCCTTTCTTCCTGATGTAGCTTCTCTGGTGTTTTTAATCTTGTGAAAAGTGAATTGTCTGAAAAATAGAAGTCCAGACCTCCTTTTATAAGTAAAAATTCGGAATAGGGCTTGGACCAGAAAATAAAAGCCTAATTAAATGTCCAAGCCCACTTTCTAAGCCCAAAATCCCGTAACTGATGATAGGCCTTCACTAAAACGGCTTTTCCCGATGCGTTATGACTCCGATTGACCTCATTCCAGTTGCTAAAGTTCCGTAACTCGATAAGGAATGATTTCTCTTCAAAGGTCAACAGCTAAATCATCGCTTAAGCACCTCGAAATCAGCAATCTATGGCCTGGAAAATGGATTTTCAGCTCTAAAAATAATATCTTCGGGATTTATCTTCAAATCTTGACTCTAATTCACGATCTTTGACCTTCTCCTCGGATTCCTCTCCTAGCTAACATCTAAAACCTGTAAACTTTACACTAAAACTACCAATATTACGCGCAAAAGTTTAATAAATTAAAAATGCTAGAAATAAAAAGAGAATTCCGGATTATTGCATATTTAGTCCAAAAGTCTATCAAATTAATTAAATAAACACCAAAAATGATGTCTCCCAAGGGTCGAAAATAAGAACAATTAGGGAGACATCAGTCATGCTATTACTCAAACTTTCTGGATATCAGTGTAAGTTTTGGTTGTAGCTCTTATTTATGTACCTGTAATTTATTGTAAGTTCTTTAAAGTAATTAAATAAAATCGCTTATGATTGTCAATTAAGCGATTAATTTTCACATTTCACCAACAAATTAAAAATATTTTTGTTAAAACCACTTATCAGAAATGACTTTTCATTTTTTCGTTGCTGTTTCACCTTTGAATGCAAAATCATATTCCAAAATGTCAATGTTGGAATCTATTAATGGTTCCAACTACTTTCGTTGGTTCATAAACGTTTCTAATTTGTCTCAACAGGTTTGTTGTCTTTGAGGAGTTTCCTCCTATTGACAATGAAAATGCTACCGATGAAGAATTGGCAAGGCATTTCACCCTCAAGGTCAAGTTCAAGAATAATAACTCAGTGGATATACGATGACTCTTAAACAACGTGACAGACCCATGTCTCGATATGTTTGCTAAGGAGAAGTCCACAAAGGTATTTTGGAAGACAATTCAGAAGAAGGAAATGATCCTTCAAGAACTGATAAGTCATTTTCATGTCAAAGATGGAAATTATAATACTTCTAAAATCAATCGATGTGTAAGTTATGGTCATACAAATAAAGACATATCCAAAGGCTCGTGTTATTGTTGTGGGAAAGAAGACCACCAGGTCTACCAGTGTGACCAGGGAAAGGATCAAGCTTCAAAACCCATCTCTAACCTGATTGAGACCAACAAGGTAATTTCCATTGTAATGGTTGAGGCAGATTTAGTGGAGAACAAGAGCGAATCGATCCCCGACACTAGAGCATCAAAACACTTTTACTCAAACAAAAACTTGTTCAAGAAGTTTGAGGAATTGGGTGATGAATAATGTGTTTAAATGGGAACTCAACCACTGTCGTCATTCTCAGAAAGTGATAGATTCCTCTAAAACTTACATCTGGTAAATTCTTAGAGCTAAATAATCTTCTCTTCTTCCTCTCGCTCTGTAGTAACCTAGTTTCCAGAGCTCTTCTCAACAAATTGGGCCTTAAACTAGTTTTCGAGGGTGGGAGAATAGTTATAACTAGAAATGATGACTTTATTGATAAAGGGTACCTTGATGGGGGTTTATTCATTGAACACACCATAGGCGTGAATGAGAATGCTTCCACTTATGTGTATAGTGTTTAATATATGGATACGTGGCATGGTAGATTAAGACTTATTAATGTTTCTTATATTAAATGGTTAAAAACACTCAAGCCAATACTGGTTTAGAGTATTGACAATTTTGTTAAATGACAAATATGTGTAGAGACCAAGCATACTAAAAAAACCTTTTAAATCCTTTACCACTAGAAAGACTAAACTATTAGAATTAGTGCATCTAGACTTAGTTGATTTTAAAAATACCACTACTAGAGGAGATAAGGCATACTTTATATCCTTTGTAGATGACTACACTAGGTTCGCTAAACTACACATCTTAAAAACTAAAGATGAATTCAAACAAGTGTTTTTAAAATATAAAGTTTAGGTTGAAAATCAACTTGATATAAAAAACAAGAGGCTTAGGTACGATAGGGTGGTGACTACAGTTCAAATTGCCTTAAAGAATATTTGGAAATTAACTAGATAATATATATAAAATTAGTGCCACATACGCACCCCAACTTAAGGGCATAGGTGAAAGGAAAAATATAACCCTTTAAGAAACCATGAATGTCACTTTTAATCAGTTTAAGTTTACCAAACAACATGTGGGGGGGAAGCCGTTTTGTCTGCCTGTTATGTACTTAATATAATACCCCATAAGATCTTAGACAAGATCTCGTATGAGTTTTGGAAAGATTTTTCACCTAACCCAGAATTCTTAAAAGTGTGGGGGTGTTTGGTCATAGTGCTACCATAACTGAAGAAAGCCACAGTCAATCCCAAAACCATAGATACAATCTTCATAGTATATACACATAATAGTGTTTAATATAGATTCCTATCATTAGATGATATTATATTTGTGAATCTAGAGATGCTGATTTTTTTAACACATATTTCCTTTGAAAAATATGAAAGATGTTAATACCTCTTTACCTGCTAATAACTTAGCTGTTAATATTGATGTACATATAAATGATAATAACCCCGCCCAATTAACTTTTGTGAGTCCTAGTAATATCTCTAGGGATGAACCTATGAGAAGTAAGAGTCGTAGGATCTGTTCAAGTTTCAGACATGACTTTATCACTTATTTTATGACTAGGGGTTTTCATATAGACATGCTAAGTAAAGAGGTAGTACATTCTTCTCATGTGGAGGAAGACTCTAAAATGTATCATGAGGCTAGAAAAACAGTAGAGACTAGTTTCTGGGAAAAGTCAATTTATAATGAACATGAGTTTATTAAATTAAACCATACATGGGAATTAACCGACTTACCTAGGCGTAATAAACCAATCATTAACAACTAGATTTTTAAGAAACAAATTGAGTCCTAATGGTTCAATAAATAAATTCAAAGGTAAACTTCTTATTAGAGGTTTAACCCAAAAATGGCTCAGATTAATTTTATGATTACTCTCCTATAAACAAAATATCCACTTTTATGACCCTTATTGCACCAGTTGTCATTCACGAACTAGTTATACATCAAATCGATATTACAATTATGTTTTTGAATGTAGATCACTATGAAGATATATATGATGCAACCTGAGGGGTTTATTGTTACATGGAAAGGGGATAAAGTATGTAAGACTAAGAAGTCATTGTGCGGCTTACAAGAGGAAGCTAAACAATGGTATGAAAATTTAGGCAGTACTTAATAAAAGAAGGCTTTATAATTAACACCTATGACTCTTGTGTTTACTCGAAAGTAATATGATCATATTATTTTATTATATGTCTCTATATGGATGACATGCTTATCTTTGGTACATGTATTCATATTATAAATGAAACTAAGCGCTTTTTGTCTTCTAAATTTTATATGAAAGATATAGGGAAGCTGATGTGATTCTAAGGGTAAAACTCATTAGACATAGTAACGGTGTTCTCCTTAGTCCGTCTCATTATATAGATAAGATGTTGAAATCTTTTTACTCTTTTGATGTCGTGCCTGTTAGAACTTCTTATGGTTCTGGTATTCATTTGTGTAGAAACTATGGGGATATTGTATCCAAAATGAATATGCTAAAATTATAGAAAGTGTGATGTTATTAATGAACTATACTTGACCAGATATTGCATATGTCGTAAGTAGAGTCGGTCACTATACTCACGACCCAAGTAGTGACCATTGGGTTGCTCTTTGTCTTTTATTAATGTACGTAAGAGGTACAATTGATCTAGTTCTACACTATAACAAGTTTCTTGTAGTTTTTTATGCTAACTGGATATAAGATAATGATGAAGTAAGCTCCACTAGTGGCTATGCTTTCTCCTTAGGAGGAAGTATTATATTGTATAAGTCCTCTAAGAAGACTTGTATAGCATGATCCACTATGGAGTATGAGTTCATAGCGCTAAAGTTGGAAGGGAAAGAAGCTGAGAGGTTGATGAGCCTCCTAGTGGATGTGACACTATGGGTTGAAGATGTCACCTTAGTATGTATACACTGTAATTCACAAGTAGCAATCGGTGTCACTCATAATAGCATCTACAGTTGAAAAAGGATACATATTCACATCATACATAGTTCAGTAAAACAACACCTGGAGAATTGTGTTATAGCAATGGAGTGTGTACGATCATAGATGAATCTGATACATTTACTAAACGCTTAATTAAGAGAGATGTACTTGAATTATCGAGGGGGATAGGTCTAAATCCTATTGATGGGGAACATATGATAGATGAGCCCATATGATGCACTATTTCCCATCCCTATGGCCTGAAATATGCATATTAAGGATGGATTTATAACACTTAATAAATTCATAGCTATTAGTGGTGTTCCTATTGATAAGGACTTGATTAATTCACCAACAAGGCTAAGGTTTATTGTCAAGATCGTAAGGATGAGTTTATAGCTCTAAATTAACTTATATCCATCAGTGTTGGTCCTATTAAGAAGGACATGATGAAATTACCACACACTATGAGATTGAGTCATGCTGCTCGTAATAATCTCAAGACCCAAATGGGGGTAGTATATATTGAATATACATTCTTGATGATCTTAAAAATGAGTTTATAACTCACAGTGAATTCATAACCCATAGTGGTGTCCCTATTGAGAAACTCTTGATTATTTTACTAAACATCTGATGAGGTTGAGCTGATCTCAAGGCCCTTAAGTGGTACTTTACTTTGGGTAGACGTTCTTGAAGATCACTATCATCTCCCAAGGTGTGATAAAAATAAGCTAACAAATTAACACCTTGAGAGGTCACTCTCCCCAAGTGTACGGGTAATTTGCAAGTAATAAAGTAAGTAATATTATCGTTCTCCACAGGGACTAAAGTTGTTAAGTAAGCTCGTTTTCTTTAGACGAATCAACTGTTATAACTAAAAGACAGAAATAAAATAATAAACATTTGTTTGGTTTTCTTTTTTGAAACTAAGATGCAAGAATTAAAAATAATTAATAAGCTACTAAAGCTAGTAAATAAACTACTAAGAAAGACGTGAGAGAATATATCTTAAGTTTCAAGTAATACCCTATTGTAACAATTATTGATTCTAGTATAAGTGTAAATTATGGATAATTCTTTATTAATCGAGATTCTAACTCCCGGTGTGAGAGCTTAGAAGGCTGCATATACTAGAGTCCTCGGGTGAGATTATTGTACACAAAAGTTTGGTGCTACAAATTACTTAAGCTTGATTATCAGGCTAGACAAACCCGTCATGATCACTACCGCATACCAGATGAATATGAACCAGTTCTATTTCTAAAGTTCCTGCTAGGGTGATAGTTTAAGATACTAACGTAAATATATAATTGATCAAGTTATAGAAAGCATAAATTAACACTATTTATATGCAACAAAATAAAGAACTCACTTTAATTAAATTAAAATATCCTACATAGCAATTAAAACAAATCAATTGTCATTCAAGGTTCATACAATTATGCAACTCAAGTTCTAAGGAATTTAGTTCATAATAAAAGAAATAAAAATAACTAGTAAAAAGATTAGAATCATGTTCAAGACAAGAAACTAATACAATTTACTCATATACTAAAGATGGAATGATGTAGAAGTGGTGCAATAGGGCTCTTACTTATAGTTCTTCTCCTCCAAGCGATTTCTTGACTTCTAATGACTAAGGACCCTTTAATAATGATAAAAAATTATATATATATATATATATATATATATATATATATATATATATATATATATATATATATATATATATATATATATATATGTATAGTCCAAATATTTTTATGGGTTGTGTGTTAAGTGACCTAATCCAACACAAAAATGTTTTACTAAACTAAAACAAACCTTGATACTAGATAAACCCTGTGCACCATCAATACCTAATCTTTGCACGAAGGATCGATAAAGTAATTTACATATCCTGAAAAGCACACCACAAACTAGAACCCAGCCTTGTTTGATCAAGAAACCTCGCACCACCGATATTCTCCATATCCATGACTGTCGTGCACAATATTGGTTACCATGCCAGACAAGACTCACAAAGCAGTCGTCCTCTAATAAAACAAAACGACGCAGCGAACAAAGAGTACAGAATCAGAAGCCAATCTCTTCCGAACTCTCCACCGCCACCAAAGACACCGTCGGAGAAGACTAGAACCTCATTCTCATCTACAAGTAGATTTGCATACTTTCTTTTTATATGAAAGAAACAAGTCAGCAGGCATCCACCTTGTAAAAGCACACCACAATGACCAACGAGATTAACTCAACGTTAACTAAACACGAGCATAACTCAACAATGGTAAAAATCATTTTTGGGTTTAAAATAATTGAGAGAAGAGAGAGAGAGGCACCTACGATGACCAACAAGATTAACCTAGAGTTAATCAGACACGAGCATAGCTCAATAATGGTAAGAATCGTTATGGTTTACAAAAAAATGAGAGGGTGGGGCAGGGGAGGGGAGTGCGGGCCCGATATTGCGTGCCTAAAGATTAAGCTTTGGCTAATTAGGTTTTGCGAGAGAGATATTGTGACGTAATTTAATGTATTTGGAAATAAGAAGAGTCAAGTACTATAAGTTCTTTTCTCTTTATCTAACTGAATCTTTCACCCAACTACATTGGTATAGATTTGTTTGGACCATTTTTTGTCATTTGATTTGTACATTTGTATACCCATCATGGAATATGACCTATCATCATTTGTGTTAAGTGACCACATATTTGTTCTAAAGCATGCAAACATATATGAAGGAACCAAAGGTGACCACAAAAGACACTAACATTAAATCTTATATTACTCAACTTCCAAAACGGCAAACCTCATAACAAATTATTCTTTAAGCTCAAAATTTTAACTTTTGCATAACAATTTAGATGTTCAAAAGTACATACAGGTTCCTGTGATGTCGTACAACATAATACAAGTCAAGAGTGTAATATATTAGTTTAAGTAATAAGCCAAATTAATGATATTTATCCTTAAAACTACCAATAATCTCACTTACAAACTCAAAAATTAAAATTGAAAACTTGACTATGAAAAACAATGGTGGTTTGTTGTATCGGTCCTCAACAACAAAACAATCAAGTTTTCTTTCAAGTGAACAACAAAACAATCAAGTTTTCTCTCAAGTGATAATATTACCCTCGCAGGTAATTTATAAATTACCATTGTAAGTTTAACTACTAATTTAAGAACTAATAGAATTTAAGAACTAATAGACAATAACTTCTAAACCTATCACCCTTTCCTCACTAACATATTCATAATTTTGAACAAGAACCATGACATTGTTATTGTGCTAAGGAGTAATGACTCCCAAAAATGTAATTAAACAAGAGCACTTTATGATTATAAATAAGTCCCTTGAAATCTAGTATTAAAAAGTTAACATACATAGCAACATCAAACAAATAAACATCGGTATGATTGTTCAAACTAGATTACGTAGAATACTACAGATTTAACCGTTTTAACTAGAAATATTCACCCGTTTAAGAACTCTTAGTCTAGATTACATATGTTTAATAAACATACAACTCACATAAAAACAGAGGAAATTCTACAATATAACATAACAAAGATAACATACATAGATGAGAATAGAAATGTGTTGATCACTTTTTTCAACAAACATTTCCACTTCTCATATAGGGAAGATCCATCATAAACACCATCTTAGTATTCAAGGGATCCTAAAGATGGAAGCCTTGAGACAAGATCTTGACCATCAGCACCATTATTATTATTCATCCTCTCTATAGCAGATTGACTAAAGGATTCAGCTTCTTCCTTCCCTAGTTTCTGCACATCCTCAGGAGACAATATCTTGATATACCATACATTATTCACAAACGCCCTGTCCATGTCATCATATTATTTTCACAATCTTTTATTTATAAATGAATTATAGATGGGTAAAACTGTAAAAAAGTACTTACTCCCACGGATCGTCTCCAAGGAGAAGAACATCATTCTCCCTATCGACGAATACAAGCTGCCAGCCTGATCTTTGAGGGTCTTCAAGAAACCCTTCGATCCCAAACATTTGACCTAATTCTTGTCGTAACTCATGATAGCTACTGAACCGGCCTATATCTAATGACCTCCCAACACACCCTGATTTGTACACCTGTACATCAAACAATGTTCCACATCACTTTGTCAGATCATAACTAATCACAAACAAACAAACATGTAGAACAAAAAGACCACCTTCACAAATGTTCGAGGTGGTGTTGGAGAGTCGATTTGTCCTGAACCATGAACCTGGTTCAACTCAGAAGAGTTTTGTACATAACCATATATAGAACTTTGATACCCAGAATTTCCTAAATCACCACCATCTAAAGAAGAAGTACCAACATTTGTTACAGTAGTGGGAAGTAATAACCCAGACGAATCAATACTATTAGCGAACAAAGCCTGACTCTGCAAACCCAATCCACAACTCTCCTGCTCGGTGGGCCCATCTTTACCCGGGTACGGTGCGAGCGAAACTGCATTTCCTTGTGAATGACCAAACTTCTGTACCCACGTTTGTTGCGGAGTGTGTGAATGCTCGTTAAGCAAATTCTGAGGACCTTTTGCGAAATTCAAAAGATTACTACTACTACCACCCTCCGAACCTAACGAACCGAGCATATTCTGCATGATGGGTGGGCCCACAGGTGGAGCGAAATCCGGTTTCGAATACGAAGGAGACGAGATATTCGAAGGCTGCCTCTGGATTTGATCGTGTTGGTTTAAATACGCTTCTTGATAAGCGTGATGTTGTTGATTCTCATCCGTTTGATTATTCATTTGCTGCATAGATGAACGGTTCAGATTATCCGAAAGCATTTGAGTCTGTGCAGTAACATTTTGCTGCTGAATAACTTGTTGTTGTTGTTGCTGAAGAAGAAGTTGTGGATGATATTGCATGGGTTGCATCTGCATTATCTGTTGCTTCATTAAATCTCCGGTTCCGAAATTTTGCATACCTGATGCAAGCATAGCTTGGTATTGTTGATGAAGATCATTTCGAAGAATCATAGGATCGACTCTTTGTTGTTGCATTAATGGATGCATGCCTATAGATTGGAAATTTAAGGGGTTTATGTTTTGCTCGCTCATGTCACCTCTTAACCATGCCATACTATTAAGTGCTTCGCTACTTCCATCTAAAACAAAAGAATAGAGGTCAAAACAAACTTTGATAAAGTTGTGGGGACTTATTTAGAAGGGGTTATACCTTGGAATGAAGAGGCACCTGGGTACCAAGGGCGTTTGAGCCTAAGAGGGAACAATGAAGGGTACATAGGAAAAGTTGTTAAAGGCTCAATCTCCCATAATGAGACACGTGGCTGTCTCTCACCTGCTGTTGACTCATCCCAACCGACCTATTAAGTTTCAATAAAAAGAACGAAAATATGAGTGCTAAAGAAAGATTATATTCGTTCATGGAAATTTTAATTAATTCCTACTCCCAAGTAAATTCTAGTAAAACTTGTGCATATTTTATCAGAGTAAGTCTTTACAATCCCTATCTTGTATGAAAATTCAAATAAGTAGTGTCTTCTCTAGCTTGATAGAAGATAAGAGGCACCAAATACACATGAATTGGCTATAGTTGACACCTCATGTGAAATTTAAACCATGGAATCACTTGTCATTTAAACTTACATTGACTTTTATTTGTGGTGTAACATTTGACATAAATTAATCAAACTAAGATCAATAGTTGGTCTAGTGTTTAGACTACTCCGCAAAGACCAAGAGGTCCTGGGATCTTATTGGAGTCAAAATGATTTGAAGTCCAAAGTGGCTCTCATATGTATTCAAAAAAAAAAAAAGTAATCAAACTACTCATCAGCCATAAGAAAAAAGAAAGAGAAGTAATTAATAATTGATTTTTTTCACCTTTACAGATCGCCAGTGAGAGTTTGGCCAACGAGCTGGATCCAAGTCACCAATACCCGTAATTGTGCCCATATATCTAAACAATGCAACATTTTCAACATTAGAAACAAAGTAAATACTAGTAAAATTAATTCTTCTAAAATAGTATCAAAGTAAAAAATTTAAAAAAAGAAAAATCATTTACCTACGGACACTTGATTCCTCGGTTTCAAACAACATCCGAAAGCGCATCCCAACAGAAACACGTGTATGATATACCGCCTTAACATACTTTGAAAGTGGTATCACAAACTCAGATGGACTCGCCCTAATAAAATAAACACATGATTAATAATAATAACACGCATAAACAAAAAAGAAATAGAAGCTGATATATATATATATATATATATATATATATATATATATATATACACCACCTGGGGTTAAAAAAGACGGTGAAACAGCTATTAGTAGCAGCAGCATGAGCAGCAGCAGCTAACAGTCCAATGTGCATGCTGTCACTTGATAAAACAGAAGATGGCATAACGGTTTGTGGGCGTGTGGCTCTGCGAATCCCTAAAAGTAGTTGATTTTTCTCGTTCCTAAAATAGAATATAATTAAATAATCAGAATATAGTTTTTTTCTATTAATGGGATAGTAAGAGTTGGTGATAAAAGTAGTAAAGTACCAAATGAAAAGAACTGAGTCTCCAGCTACAAGTCGCTTAGCACTGACAAATACACTCCAGCCAGTGGTAAGAAGGTGCCTCTTAGGCTGTCCTGTACGAGAGAATCAGATTGTATAAGAATCATGAGTATATATGCCACATGATTGACCCACAAACTAGAACGCTTAAAGAAGTTCAAAAATAGTAAAGTAATTAACGAGATTAAAAATCATACCTCGAAAAATATGCCTAAACTTCCATTCAACATCATGGAGATCCCTAGCGATGAGTTCTTGACAAGGTGGTGTTTGTGAAAAGTCCTGATAGGTTATCAAATAACATAATTATAACCAACGATTCTAAAAATATCAAATTGAATTAAACTATGACACAACTTATATATCTCACCAGAGGTGGAAAAACTTTCTCAGCAGCACGGCGAGGAACAGAGAAGCCGCCATGTGTACTTGTATCACTTGCTGTCAATGTCTTACAAAAGTAATTTGTTGGTTGTCTACTCGGTGTCCCTAATTCAACAGGAAGATATGTATCCTTTTGTTCCTCCTATATATTATATAACCACAAAATTAAAACCCGGAAAAACTAAGAAGAAACTAGAATGTGAAATAAATTTAAGCGAAAATGTATGATGTGTACTGTACCGGACTTAAGGGTTGCAATGTCAATTGCGCGTACACTTCGTCTGTTTCAACATCGGCCTGAAATTCATGACATCAAACAATTTTTCTCTTAAAAGTCTTAAAGCCTTTTATCTCAATTGAGAGTAAATTTAAAGAAAACTTACATGCATTGTGACATTGTGGAGTTGGCAGATCAATTGAGCGGGTAAGTTTGGATAATTCGGGATGTGTGCATCAACTTCTTTGTTAGTTGTGGCTGCAACCTGATGCTTTCAATTTCAATTATGGTTCATTAGTTATCATTTAATAATTAATTTGAGTCGAAAAACTTGAATTATTATACTATTGAAATAGAGTACAAAACCTGCTCACTATGGCCTTGAGGGAAGTAAACTACTCGACTTCCAACTATAGGTAATGAAACGAGTGGACCAGCACAAGCATGCCATAGCTCTGAATTCAGACATTTCTTCTCTCCTTTTATAATTCACAACAATTAAACAATACTTTAGTCTTGATCCACAGAAGTGAACTTCTAATTTATTAATTTTATATGTACAAAAACAAAAGATTTAATTGAAAAGATGTGTTTATTTTTTATAATAAAAAGAGAGAGAAAGAACAGTGGTGAGTGTTAGATACCTTCATGAGCCTGCTGACCCATTCCTGATGTTGAAAGCTTCATACTTTATTTTCACTCCCCACAAACCCCTCTTAACTCACAAACTAAATAACAAATCACTAAAATTAAACTATTTAAACACACAATTAACAATAAAATTATACTAAACTAAACCCAACTTAACTTACAAACCCCTTCAAATCTTGAATCTCTACACCCTTTATGCAAACCTTCATCATCCCCCTCCTCCTCACCCAACTCTTCACATGCAAACACATTTTCTTAAATCAACCAAAAACCCCAAATCCAAAAATACACCAAACTTTTAGCACAAAATAAAAAATCAACTAAGTTCAAGAAACTTCCCTTTTTCTTAAAACCCCCATCTAAAATCACAACTTTAACTCCTCAAAATACATTAAAAAGAAAATTAACACAAAGACCTAATAAAAACCCTTGTTTTCTCCATCACTGGAGTATGAAATCCATCTAGGTGTCCAAAAAATTGAGTTATTGAACAAAGAAAGAGAAAAATAACAAGTGGGTACTTTTTCTCTCTCTTGATTATATAGTACACCCGACCAAAGTAGGGTCCCTGGATGACAGTAGAGAGAGAAAAATCTTTAAGGAGAGAACAAAAAAGGGTTTGCTTTGCTTTGCTTCTAGAGAGAGAGAAAACTACTGCTAGTCTTCGCTTAAGCTGTAACTGTTGTAGCTGTAGTGCAAGAATGGCTCAGTCTTCTTGGCTTTGCTTTCCACAATATTTTTTTCTTTCTCTTTCTTACACAGCCTCTTTCTTTCTCTATATCATCGGAGAAAAAGTTCTGGATAATAGTGGATCTTGACTGTTGATTTAATCGTACTGGATGATCTCAACCGTTCATTGAGACACTGATTTGACAAGAGGCATGTGCCACCATCCTTCAGTGGTCGTTGTCAGGGTACGGACCATCCATATATAAAAATATTTACACATGCAAAAGCAAATCTATCACTGGGCTGCCCTTATCAAAATTATTCTTATTTTCACTCTTTTTCTGTTTCAAATGTAGTAATTTTCTTAAAATGAAAATTTTAATATTTACTAAGCAAATAAATGCAGTAGTCAAATATAATTAAAATTTTGATTTTAAAATCTTTTGAATAATAATACTTAGTATTTTAACTAATTATTTAAATATTGATAACTATTCTAGTATTCGGAGAATTCTGCAACGAGTTTAAAGTAGTTTTTAAATATATTAAGACAAAGGAAATTATTTATATTTTGATTTTGCTTTAATTTTGTATTTTCTTATTTTTTTTTTACCTCTAATTACATGATATAAGTTAGAGATAAAGGAATAGTAGAAAGAAAAACCAAAGGAAAGTCAAAAGTACATATAAAATAACAAATTGTTTATTAAAAAGTCCAATCAAGAAATTAAATATTATAAAGGTGTGGATAAAGTTTTATATAAAATTTTAATATTAGTGGTTTAATATGTATCTATATTCCTTTCGTTTTAAAATGTTTGTCCACTTATTAAAATTGTTGTTTCAAAATATTTGTTCACTTAGTATTTCAAGACATTTTTTTTCAATTTTTTTCATTATTATTCCTATTAAAAAATTAAAATTTATATTTTCAATACACATTTAAGATATCAAGACGTTTTATAAAGAGTAAGGTGTAGTTTGTTTTTTAATTGATAAGTACTGAATGCTGAATAGACAGCTGAATCTGTTAAGAGGCAGCGTCTGAATAAATAAGACTTGGTCTGAAATCTTAATGAAACAGACAAATTAAAAGCCATTCAGATCTGAATTGGTCAGAAAAAACAAACTGTCTTATTAATCCAGTGTCTTAATGAACTAGATTAAGATCTCATTAAGTGCAAACAAACACCCCCTAATTTTGTAATAAGAATTGTAATTATTATATTTTTAAATATGTGTGAAAAATAAAGTAGACAGACATTTTAAAACAGAAATAGCAAACACGACCTTAAAAATCACTTTAAATAGTAATATTTTCATTGTTATCTTCTCTCGACTGTAAATTGGCCTTAGATCATTGAAAAAGAATTATAAATATATCATACATCTTACAAATTGTCATAATTTGTATTTATTTATTTTCACATTAAAATAAATATTATATTAAATAATAACACTTGTATCATATGAACATCATTTTTATTCGAGATGTTGAAGATGTTTTTTGAGAAATTAAATTAAAAAACATTAAATGAACAGTCACTTGTTATACAAACTAAAAACAAATATATTTAAATTGTTATCGTATTAGTTAAAGACAATTTGAAATTGAATTATATAAAATTGGTATAAAATTCATTTATTTTTTATTTTAATAAATTTAAATAAAAATAAATTAGTTTATAAGGTTTAAAATAGTAATCATATTATCAAGTTATTAAATAAAATTAGATGTTGACATTATTTTGTGTCAGTATAAAAATCACACATCTCCTTAAATTCATTTCATAATATTCTATTTAATAAAAAAGTCACATCAAATAAGCATATCGAATTTAGCAAAATTTGAAGAACTTTATTTCTAATCATTTATTCATTTATGGCTATAATTAAATGAGTTAAATAAGTTAACAATGTTACTTCATGTAGGAGAATTGTGAATTGATGTGGTAGTAATAGTAAAGCTTGACTTGGAAAAAGACTTTAGTCATATATGAATATTAAAACGAATTTAAATAAATATATGAGTAGTTTGCTGCCATACCTAAACTATACCTTTTGGTTGAAATAAAAAAGTATTTATTAAGATTCGGCCTTCCATCAAGGTGAGAGTAAATAAAGGGGCATGAATTAAAAAATGTGGACCTTGTGTGGGTGTGGTGAAATGGTCCGTCCCCTTAACACCTTAGATGGGGGACCATTTTGCAAACTATATATTTTGGATGAATTTTATGAATCCTAATATGTACAATGATGGTAATGTGAAAGTGATATTTTGTGATCTAAAAGAAAAAAAGGGTGGGTGCTAGATTTTTAGGTGTCCTTTAAGTTAGGTTTTCCCATAAAAGAATTTTCTTGTGTGAATGATTGGATCAAAAAATTTATACCTATGGTTTGTAATAACTTTTTTTGTTTTTATTTATTTTTATTTAGTGTCATAAATATCTTGTTTAATTTCTAGTTTCATATGTTTTAATCATAAATGAGATTTCATCAAATAGAAACCGAAATAACTGTTGAAAAATGCGTTTTGACCCATAGCAAATTATTTACTTTAGTTCAAGATAAATTTTGTTTTCATCGAATTGATTTGTAATATAATTTAAAATTGTAACTTTAAATTAAGAAAATATAATCTTAGGCCTTGTTTGATTTGTGAAAACATTTTCTGTTTTTGTTTTCAAAATATATTTTCAGAAAATGATTTTTGTTTTCTTTTCAAAATTTTCAGAAAATATAGAATATGTGGATTTCACGTTCTCCAATATAGCACTGTTTTTCATTTAATTTTCCAGAAAATTATTTTCATTGTCTTTAGCCAAACACGTTTTTATTAGTAATTTAAAAATATAGAAAATAAAAACAGAAAATACCCATTATTTTCACGAACCAAACGAGTACAGTCAAGTATTTAGTAACATATGAGATATTGAGTTTTCAAAATGACTAGTTGGAGTTTCGTTGTAAGTGTACTTTTGTAGTGTAAAAGTATCACATCAGAATTAAAAATTAAGAGTGTTTATATGATAATTGGGTTCTTGAGGCACCACACATTTCTTTTGGTATGTGGGTGGTCCGGACCATCTTGCCACACCACGACTAATAAGACTTCTTATGCCTCTCATTTTACACCCGTTAGGGAGGGGATTCGAACCAAGTACTTCACTTCAAGTGTTGAAGAAATAGCAAGGTTCCGGCCAGTTGAGCTAACCCAGCTGGTTTGGCACCACACTTTTATAAAGGAGAAGAAGTTAGACCCCTCCATGTGTGAGACACACGTGTGCGTTGATCGACTTGGGGTGCAGTTAGTGACATGGCTTTTCCATATTAAATATTTTGCAAATTATTTATTATTCACTCAAGTATTTGAAGAAGAAGTTGGTGAAGGAGAATACAAGAAGATTCTTGGAGATTGGAAAAAGATTGGGTTGGTCTACGTTCATGGTAAGACGTTCTAAAGAACGCTATCTTGTTGAATTATATTTTGGGGAGAAGAAGGGGATGTGGCACAGTTGATCTATGAAGAGGTGATGCGATTTTCGGTCTCTCCCATGTCGTTATTTAATGTGAAATATCCTACTATGATCACGTGTCTTGTTCGGAAAGCGAATATGATTTTGTGTGAAGAAGAGCCACTTGAGTTTAAGATGAGTAACAATATTGACAATGCTTGGATCATGAAAGTTTTGAGAGGAATTACGCAACTTCAAAAAGAAGAAAAGGATCACATCATAACACTCCTTGAGAAATTAAAGAACGATCCAGCAAATCCTAACTTGGATGTCGATAATGAGAGGCAATATCCTCGAAGAATATGTTCTCTTTCTTCCCTACCATTTCTTTATGTGAAATATTTCTGCTAATTTTAAATTTTATTTCTTTCTTGAGTCTTTTTCGAGTCGTGGGGACACGACTCACTTTTGAATTGGGGGTGGGGATTCATTGTCCTCATCTTCCTTTTTGCTTTTGTATAAAATTTAAAAAATTTAGGTTTGAATAGGCATAGAATATGTTGAATGTACCTATTTGAGCATGATTTAATTAAGTTAATGATAGTAGGTAGTATGTTTTTGAAAGATGTCACAAATATGTTTAGTATGCATGTATGAAAACAAGAAATAAAAGATAGAAAAGTTAATGAGCAATGCTAAGAAGTTAAATTGAAACTTAGGGAGATTTATTTGGTGTGTAGAAAGTGAGGTTTGAAATTAGTTGAAAACCCGCTTATCTATGAACTAGTAGTAAAAAAGTAACAAAATCCGGTAGTTAGAAAAGTGAATAATGCAGTTCTTTCATATTGAAGCCACTTGAAGCCTTTTTAGCTTTCTCACCCTTTTATTTGATTATTGTTATTATTTATCCGTCTTAGCCCCTCTGAGCCTTTGTAAAGCCTTTTTATTAACCACATTATAAGCCATACCCCTTAGTTTATAGGGCTTATCTATATGACCCGCACTCGAATCGCAAAACCTATGACAAGTCATTTTTAGAGCTTGAGTTTGGGGTGGTGGGTTTCAGCATTAGGGACATTGGGTTTGGGAAATTGTAATTGTGATTTTATTGATGATGAAAATTTTATTATTGTAACCCTTTGCTGGGGTAAGAGTGAATGAAAAAAAGATGAAAAACATGAATTGAAAAGAAAAAATATATGAGAAAAAATAGCGTGATATCTCAACATCAAAAAGAGAGTCATAGCTATACAAAAGAGAAAAAATTGATATGAAAAGAATATATATTTGGACCGGCAAAGTGGAATTTGTATATCCTCATGAAAGGTTTTATTTTGGATTATTGGGGATGCACATTAAAGCATCAAAAATTGGGTTGAGTGAGAACATCTTCGAGTGAAAACTCAAACTCTAGGGCGATTCGTTGATGGTATGTGAGGAGAGAGCCAAAAGCTCACTTTTCATTATCCAAATATACCACACTATCCCTAAGCCCCGTTATAACCGTAAAGACCTTAGGATTTCTAACTGCTTGATGGAGAAACAATTGAGCTACTAGGTAGTAGGTGAGTGGACCATTGGATACTATATTAGGACCTATGAACAACCTATAGCCATTAGCACGAACTGAGTTGAAATCTCTCATTCTGGCATTGCGAAATTAATCTGGACTTGAATTTATGGATTGTTGATTATGTATACGTGTGCATTATTTCTTGAGCATTACTACATGAGACTTTTTAGATATTATGCTCTAGGATCATTCATTGTGTTCTGTTCTTATTCTCCCCCTACTTCTTCTTCTTGTTAATTATCTGACTACCCTACTGTTCTTTATTTTTATTGTATCGGGACAATACAACTTTGAGTTGGGGGTCTTGATGTCTCCCCATTTGTGATGATTTAATATTAGTGGAGACATCATTTTAGGTGTATTTATTAGGTTATAGTTCGATTTTCTCATGATTTAGTACACTTTCCTAATTTGTGGCTTGATTTAATTATTTATTATTTTTAGAGCATATTGGGTTTAATTGTTTGTTAATTGTGAAGATTTAAAGATATGTGGTAATTAATTAGATGCCAAGTTAATTCTAAAAGATAAGGGAAAGAGGATAAACATGGAATTAGAGATAAAGGAAAAGATAAAGTTGCCAAATAAATCTGAATTCCAGCAGCTACGAACATAAAAGTGATCATAACTCAAGATTGGCTAGGAATTTGGCAGAATGGTCTAAAGCAAAGTTAAAGAGCTTTCCAAGACGATCAATTTCGACTATTGGAACGCGTCAAACTGATAAGTATTGAAGGAGGTACGGCCAAAACAAAACAGCACCAGAATCTTACCTTTTTCTATATTTTAGGGTTACGAATTTGAGTTGGGCTAGAAGTCCAATACCTATCTTCTACTGCAAGAAACATTTTAGGGTTTCCTATACCCTATAAATACACCCTCTTATCATAAGAAACACATCCTTGGCTAGTCCTTAAGCCAGGAAGAAGCTTACAACACAAGAAGAAAAGTCTGGAAGGAGTTGAACACCATATTATGTCATCTTCAACCTTCAAATATGTAATTGTTTTCTTTTCTTTCTTTAGTATGAATTAAATAATTTTAGCTTGAGATTTAGCATATATGTATGAACCCTAGTTTTTCTATCTGATTTGGGATACATCGTATTTAATTGAAGTCATGTTTTATTCTCTGTTTATGTGTTTTGATTTATTATCTGTTTTCCTTGCGAATGCATGCATATAAGATTACCTTAATAGTAGTTTGATGGTCTCCCTGAAAGGGTGTCTAATTATTGAAACTCCACATAACGTCTAGTATCCGATATTGGTCTTGACAACACCGATTCTAACTAGATAGTCATTAGGGTATGTTTTCACCACCATATCACCAATTGAAGGAATTGTACTGCTTAGGGCCTTGGTAGCGCTTGATAACCCTAAGTTTGGATTGCCTCGTGGTTGCGACGTAGCTCCCTTAGTCGCTCGCAAGGTCTAAGGTATGAGAATTTAGAATCCTAACTATAGTAATATCACATGATTCACCCTTACATGTTAGAATAAACAAGGCTAGTGGGGATTACTTGATAATATCTCGAGCTAAACTATCATACTATCTTCTTCTTTTTTATTTACTTTTCTTGTCTTTAATTTATTAGTTTTAATTTTCTCTTTATAAAAACTAAATAAAAATCTCTTTGTCTTTATTTTCTTGCGTATTATCTGTTCTAGCTTTCATATCTGCACTAAATAAATTGCATAAGTTCTTCCTAACTTTCGTAGTCTCTGAGGAACGAATTCTATTTATCAGTTAAACTTGTATACGTCCTGTATACTTGCAGAACCGTGCTCAGCCTAGGGTGTTTATTTGCACTTATTTTATCCATTATTTTATCACACCTTAGGCGACACCAAAGCTAGTTGAACATCCAACGCACCTTCTTGAGGATGGGCAGGTAAGGCTTTCTGATTCATAATTTCTATGTTAGCGTCTTGTACACCTTGTTGCGGTGGATAATTTCCATAATCTTGTTCCCCTTGGTAGTGATTATGTGGTCTAGGTTGGTGGTTGTTTCCTTGGGATCGTGGCGGATACGCATGAGTAGGATTTGCGGCCCCATTCGTATTTTATTAGAAACTAAGATGGTTTTTGTTCAACTGATAATCTTGACCACCTGAATTATAGTTCCCTTGGTTGGAAATAAACATTACGGATTTCAGATTACTTTGACAATTTCCCCATTCATGATCTTGTACTCCACACCCGCAAACCCTTCTTTAACAGCCAAAGTTAGTTGTTTCAATTGTTTCTCAAATGTGTTCTTAAGTTTGTTCTCTAATGCAAAGAACCATTCATCAATTCGACACTATTATCTCGATATGATGCACCTCAGTTAAGTGTTCTTACAATATTCCACCCCACCTCGTTTTTCACAGTTCTGTCTAATATAATATTGGTGTGGTTTGGCATTACCTGTAAGAATCCTCAAAGATAGACATATGTTATTCTTCAAAAAAACATGATATGGTACTCTTCTGAGGCAATTTTGAAATCTTATCCAACATGTACCTAGGGATTCACCTTATTCTTGCTCAAATGAAGTTAACTTGATTTGTGCATACAGTATCATATTTCTCGGATAGTATCGATAAAAAAAATTGTTTGTAAGTCATCCCAATTATTGATTTGACCTGGTGGTTGTTGAATATGCCACTCACTCACTGCGTCTAGAAGGAGGAATCTGAAATGCGTGAAGTACATCTGTTCTCTAGTCACACCTTGCGTAATATACGCATCACATATTTGTATAGATTTATGTACTGCACGAATTACATCTTCTCCAGTCACTCCTTGAAAGTATCCAAAGTCTCGGAATTGATTTAGCATATACCTGGACCAGGTCTACATTTAGCGACATTAATATCTGGAGGGCCAACACCTCTAGACAATATGGTATTTGTTCAGATGCTTGCACGAACTACGAATCATATCCTAATTGAAGTTGAGCACATCCTCCAAGTGGAAGAAGAATTCCTTGATTTTGATTGACTTGAACTTGAGGAATTGGAAGATTACGGACTATAGGAATTTCGTTCTCATCCACCTCAGGATCTTTAACATTGTTGTTGTTTACTGCGGCCATATCTTTCCCTAGCTTGCATAGTTCTCTTTGATGTTTCCTAGTAGCTTTTATTAATGTCCTCGAGGTTCAAGTACATACACCAAAAATTTAAGGACCTGAAAAGGACAAGAACACAAGCCAATCGTAAAACTGAAAAATACACAATTAAAACTACTTAGGGATTAAACACCGGGGTCACACGCTGCAATCCCCAGCAGTGGCGCCAAAAACTTGGTAGGTACTGGGGTGTGATAAAGGATCCACATACCGCAAGTGTACGGGTTATTCAAGTAATATTCCGATAAACGAGTTTTCATTCTCAGATATTGAACTGGTATAACTCAAGAGTTCAAAAAGATAAGTAGTAGTAATTGCTTATACAGAAAATAAAGATAAAAGATATTTGTTTTGTTTTGAGTTATTAAACTACTGGACGCAAATAAATAAATTAACTAAAAGTAAATACAGTAAAGACTAAAAGTTGTAGATACAAACAGAGAGTTATACTTGAGTCTCGCAAGAGATCCACCTAAGTTCATACATTTAGTGCTTTCGTTTAAGGGACAAGTTGGTAATTCTGAATTAGTCAGGACTCTACAATCTCCAAACTCCCGTCAAGGTAGACTTAGGAGCTATCCTACGGTATTGCAAACCCCTTCAGGTCGATTATAAGCTACGTTCAGATGATTAAGACTTTTACCCAATTGGCTATGCGGTTAGTCAAGCCCGTCAGGATCATTCACGAATGCCACGCGTTTATTAATTAGTTCAGTAATTAGACCCCCCGTCAAGGTGATCACCACTACTAATGAATAGCCTAATTACTATAACATAATTCTAATTCCCAGCTCAATCAAAATCAGTAAATAAGCATGAACTAATAAACAATATGAAAACCTAACTTGAATTAATTAAGATAATCCCAAATCTGAAAATACTAAATTAAATAAACTAGGACTTAACCCATTACGTGTTTTTCAAGTATAATTAAGTTTAGTTCATACTGAAATTAAAAGTAGAAAAGAAATTACAAGAATTCATAACTCCTAAAACAGAAATAGGATAAAAACCTAACTAAAGGAATGAGTTGAGTTGTTGTTGAAGAAGAATGACTTCTCTAGCTCTTCCTCTGCCTTCTGCCTTTTTGCTCTGCTCTGGCTTTAGAAAATATGAAGCGTATGAAGTGTGTATAAAAAGGAGGACTAAAAGCCTATTTATAATAAACTATTTCAGATTGGGCTTTTCCTTAAGAATAAGAATTTAAATGATGAAAAGCCAAAGTCCATCTTTAAGAATCTCGTAACCGTTGTAGAACCTTCAGTAAAATAGTTGTAACCTTTGCGTATCACGTCCAAATCACCTGATTCCAATCCCAGATTCTTGCTAACTCAAAGGCACAACTTTCCTTTTCATATCTCCAGGCCTGAATAAGTGCCGATGTGTCTCGAAATCAGCAATTAGTAACAGCTATCCAGATTTTCATCCCTTTTAGTTAACTCTTCGGATGATTCTTTCTTGCTTTTGACCTCTCCGCTCGATTTAAGACTTTAATATTCACTTTTCCTCCTTATCTTGGTGATCCATAGCATCCATGTACCTAAGAACTTTATACTAAAACAACCAAATTAATGCACAAAAGCTCTAAAAATGCAAATAACATAATTCCAAGGGTCGAAAGTGTAATATGACGAAATACGTATAAAAGTCTATTAAATAAGTCTAATATTCACCTAAAATGATGGCTCCTAAGGGAATATATTTTAAAAAAACGAGAGACATCACTACTATAATGAAGTGTACTGATTAATGAGATCTAAGAAGCCTTATATAGAGTTCAAAACGGATTAGGTCTAACTTGGGCTTAACTAAGTGATTAAGGGGCCAAACTCCGTTTTAATAAATTTCATTGTTGTACACTACTTCAGTAAAAAGGTTGTAAATTTCGCATCGTAACTCCAAATACACTGATTCCACTTCTCAAATTTCAACTCAGAGACCCATTGTTTTCATTTGAACCACCAAGTCTGAATCCTAACCGTTTGGGCTCGGGAAGGGTTACAAGTGATGACTTGACTCCATCTGAAATTTATCCTCCTTCACGAAAGTGCATTCTTTTGCTCTTTAACATTTTTTCTTGTAATTGGACTTAAATCTTTACTTCTTCTCTTCATCTTGATGCCTCCTAAAAACACACAAATTAACACACAAAATTCTCTAAAAGTACAAATAATTCAAATCCGAAGTAAAAGAGTGCATTATATCAAATTATGACAATAAATCAATTAACTAAGTCCAAATTCAACCTAAAATTATGTCTAATAAGGGTGTTTTTTCTCATAAAAAAGGAGACATCAAGACCCCCAACTCAAACCTTTGTCATCCCGGCAAAGTAAGAAAAAAAGTAGAGATCTAAGGTAAGAAGCAAATGCAAAATCTCAAGAATGATACCAAAGCAAAACTTAAAATAAATCTCATTTAGTACAACCTAAGACTAATGAACACATACACCTATCCTACAAAATCAAACACAAATAATTTCAATTCCAAATTGATTTCACAATGTTAGAAGGTTACCCTCGATACTTAGCTCGAGATGGTGACTATAGGGTGTTCATCGATCTTTACTTGCTTTGAACGCTCCACTTAGCTTACTCCCTATTTGCAAAACCGTTACTACACTAGTATCCAAGAATCACGAGGTCTTTATGGTTTTAGGGTAGGCTTAGGGACGATATGGTACATTTGGATGATGAAAAGTGAGCTTTTGGCTCTCCCCTCACTAGCCTTCAACAAATTGTCATAGACCTTGAGTTAACACTCATATATGATCTCACTCAATTTAAACCCAAAACTATCAATATGATCACAATAAAAATAACCCTTTGCCGCTTCTTTTATTTCAACATTTATTCAATCTTTTTTTTTTTAAAGTTAGACATGACATTCTTTTTGATGTGAAGTGTCATGCTTTCTTTTCTCTTTTTTTTTCTTTTAGAAACCGACAAAGGAATTTACAATAAAGTGTATAATCATTTAAGCACATCACAATTCTACCCAACAAATGTAATAACATATTCCTTCACCCCGAGCTCAAGCTCAAGGACAACTAGTCGTAAGCATCGCGATACAAGTGCGGGTCATATGGTATAGTCCTAATATCTAAAAGATAAGGTTATCATGTGGCTTCAAAATTAAGTCTTAGAGGCTTCAAAATGGGGTTAAGAGGGACAAAACATTAATCATGGGTTAACATGCTAAAAAAAAGGTCTCAAGTGGCTATCAAAGAACTGCCTCTATTGTTTTCTTGGTTACATAGTTTCGCTCCATTCTCACCTCTAGTTCATAATTAAGTGGGTTCTCAACTTGCTTAGGTCTCGCATTCTACACACCACACATTTTTACTAAATTCAAAAACCATTCTTTTGCATTGTTCATTAATTTTTCCTATCTACAATCTAGTGTTTGCATGCATTCAAGGGTGTTATGCACTAACTCTAAGGTCTACCATGTTCTATCATTAATTTACAAAATGTCTGCTTATAGGGACATTCAGAAAGCTCTACAACCAAATCATCTCTTAAACTAATTTTTATTTTATTTTTTTTAAAATTTCGAAAGCGATAAAAAAAACAAGGATGAGAACAATGAGTACCCCACCCCCAACTCAAAACTGAGTGGTGTCCCCACGACTCAAAAGACTCTATAAGCAATAAATTTAATAAGATACGCTAATAATGAGAATAGAGTTAAGGAAACATATCTTTACAGGCACTAGGCCCGTCTCTATCACCATCATATCGAGGCTTCAATCTGATCAACTTTTCTGATTCTCCTCGCACATTGATCTTCCTCAACTACTCATGTTCTTTACATTAAAATCTTGGTGATATGAATCACCCCCAAATCAATTATCAAACACATGCTTGAAAATTCTTGCACATACTTGAGCACGAGGATCATATACAATTCACAATTCCAAATAATATAACTAAAATTCTCGATTCCTAAATTGACCAAAAATAGAAAAAAAATAGTATTAGCTATTGTACCGATGTTAATTGCTTGAGTTTAAATTGCTATGATGCCTTGGATGATTACTTTGCAAGATCTAATCTTCAATATTTTTGGATGATTTCATGTCTTTGGATGTTTTTAGTTATGGATTTGGTATTTTTATGGTTATTGAGGAGTTGGGCAATGGATATCTTGTGGTATTGTGGAAGATTTAATGGTGTTTTGCTGTGTTTTGATGGTGGATTGGTGGTCCTTTGTGTGTTCTAAAATAAATGCAAATGTAATCGAACAACAACCACAAGTGTACGGTTGTCCCAAGTAGTAATAAGTGATTCTAGGATCGTTCGCAGGGACGGTTTGGTTAATCACAATGCTTATCCACTAATGAATGATTGCACTTATGAAAGCAAATAAGATAAAATGATTGATTTGATTTTTATATTAATTCTAAGTAATAAAAGACTAAATGGAAAATGCAATTAAAAGCTAAGACGCAAGTAAAATGATGTAAAACGCGAATATGAGAAGATAGCACTTGAGAACGCAAGGGGTCTTCCTAATCCTATTTCATAACCTATGCTGTTTAAGGGTTAAATTGGTCAATTACAATGGTCGGGATTCTAAATTCCTTATACCCCCGTCAGGGTGGACTATAAGGCTATCCTAGAGTGTCACTAGTCCCGTCAGGGTAAATATGATCCACTTTTAGATGTTTAAGTTAATTACCTCATTGGCCCTAGAATTAGCTAAGTTCGTCAGAATCAATAGCTTCTATTCTAGATTGAATAAATATTTCCGTACCTAAACCCTCCGTCAGGATGATCCAATCGCCACTAATTGGAATAGCCTAGAAACTAACACCTGTTCCTAGTTCATGACTCTAAAAACAGTAAATATTCTCAATTTATCGAAAAGAGTAAAAGACACAATCTAATTTAATTTAACAGAAACTCAAATTCAACATATGAAATTCAATACGATTGGGAATTACCCATAAAGCATTCTCAAGCACTAAAGTGTGTTTAGCTCATACTAATTAAAAGAAAAAATAAATTAAATAAAATGGAATTCATATTGTTTTACAAAATTAAAGATAAAAGAAACATAATTTCTGGAATTGGAATGACTGAGAACGGAGATATAGACCCTCTCCAGCTCTTGCAGCTTCTTCTTTCTTCCTTCTGTTGCTTCTCTCTGATGTTTAATCTTGTAGAATGTGAATTGTTGTGAAAATAGAAGTCAAAGGCTCCTTTTATAAGTGGAAAAACGGATTAGGTCTTGGATCTAAGAATAATACACTAATTAAATGTCCAAGCCTAATTTCTAAGCCCAAAATCCCGTAACTGCTGATACACCTTCACTAAAACGGCTTTTCCCGCTTCGTTATGACTCCGATTGACTTGATTCAAGTTGCTAAAGTTCCGTAACTCGATAAGGAATGTTTTCTCTTCAAAGGTCAGCGGCTAAATCATCTCTTAAACGCCTTGAAATCAGCAATCTTTGGCCTGGAAAACAGATTTTCAGCTTTAAAAACAATTCTTTCGGGATTTATCTTTAAGTCTTGACTCCATATCACGATCTTTGACTCTCTTCTCGGATTCCATTCCTAGCTAATATTCAAAACCTACAAACTTTTCACTAAAATACACAAGATTACGCGCAAAAGTTTAATAAATCAAAAATACTAGAAATAAAATAGGAATTCCGGATTATTGCATATTTAGCCCAAAAGTCTATCAAATTATTCAAATAAACACCAAAAATGATGTCTCCCAAGGGTCGAAAATAAGAACAATTAGGGAGACATCATGGATTGTAGGTGTTTTCAGAGCTTGGGTTTGTCAATAATGGAGTTTTTTGTGTGAGGGGCTAAAGGAAAGGAAGAAGAAGGATTATAAGGTTTCACATTGCTTGACCGGCATACCGGGCATAGGGCCGCGTAGCCGGTCAGGAAATTTCCTTCTTTTCTTTTCCTTGTTTGCAAGACGTAAGTGCGTCCACATGGATAAATTCCAGTAGGTTTAAATTTGTGGACCAGCATTACCGGTCACAAGGCCAGGTAGCCGGTTGGAAATTTTGTGTGTTGTTGACACACGAACAAGCTGCATCCAAGTGTCCCTCATCGAGATACTCAGCACTGTTGCTTGATTTGCTGACCGACATGCTGGTCACAGGGCGGGTAGTCAGTCGCGGTTGACTTTTCTCGCTGACGCTATGTTGAAGTGCGTCTAGGTGGCTTTTGTCCATTAGGTTTTTTGCTGTATTTCAACCTCCTAACATGCATGTTGACTTATCCACTAGATAGATCTCGAGAATATACACGGTTTAAGCTCGAGAAAAAGTTAATTTTGACATCTGTGCGCAAAGTTATGGCCTTTTGAATTACACCGCATATACCTGCAGTTTTTCCGACTTGTGAGCACGAAATTTTTTTCCACTTCTTTCACCTAAAACTCAATCCTTGACTTAATTGCACATCAAAAACACTATATAGCCTTCTCATAAACTATAATACACACTAAAACACAATTTTAAACTTACTAATCTGCACTAAGAACATAAAATTAACTAAGAAAGCATTTGAAAACATAAGTTGTCTCCCAAGAAGCACTTTTGTTTATTACGTTGTTAAGTTTGACGCGTTACCCTCCAAGAAGATTGTATTGAGGCCCTTACGGTACTCCTCTGCTTACACTCGCCTCTCCCTTGATATGGAAGCTTTGAAACTTTCCTACCTAAACTTTGATTTACTCGATCTTTGAAAGGGGGTGAGTAAGTTCCCCGTTTCGTCTTCTTACTTTCATGACGAAAATCCTTCTCCACCGCGTGATAATAGATGACCGTCTTGAACGGTATAAACTCTTTATTCTTTTTCAATCTCGCGTTTGTCTTTGCAAGGCGGTTGGTAGCTACCCCTCATTGCTGCATTACTCTCACGGTGTGGCACCTTGCTTTCACAACAAATGCTAATTGTTTCTGATGGTGGAAGTTGATCACTAACGGGTCGAGCTCTACATTCATTCATGATTCATGATGGGAATGGTGATAGGTGAACTTTTTGTAGCAGAGATTCAACTTATATTTTGTCGTGAACCTTGAGCTCTTCAATTAACTCCTCGACCACTTCAGATTTGTTTACGTCTTCAACCCAATCTTCCACTATTACCTCATCATATTCTTGCTTCGGAATCTCTCTAACCTTGCTAACCACTTCTTTTGGATCGCCTTACCTCTCTTGATTAGGTTCACACTTCATAATAATAGCAATGTCTTTTTCAACTTCTAGGATTTGTGTTGCTACTCTTTTTTCCACCATGCCAACAAGATTCTCAACCACATGGTGGTTTCCATTCATATTTGGCGTGATGGTCATATCACTATCACAAGTGTCTTCTTTCAATACCTCTTCCTCAAATACTTCTTCCAGTTGATCTATTTCATCCTTTGAGAGAGTGAAATCTTTATAAGACTTGTTATGGGCCATGTGAAGACTTACAAGTTGGTCAAGAGTCTTTCTTACTTCTTTCCATGCGACCTTGTTTTCCTCTCTTTCCTTCCACTCTTGATCTCTTGCCTTTTCTTCCTCACATTGGCGCATGAATTCTTTGAGTGTTCTATTCAATTCGGGAGCTTGAGGTTGTTGAATATTCTAGACCCATTGATGGCTCCATCCTTACTCTTGTTGATAGTGGTAAGATGGAGGTTGTTGAATATTCTCAACCCACTGGTTGTTCCATCCTTGCTCTTGCTGATAGTGATAAGGTGATTCTTGTTGACTGTTCCCGATCCATTGTTGTTCCATCCTTGCTTTTGCAGGTATTGATAAGGTGGTTGGTAGAAGTTACTACCCTATTTTTGATGTCCCGAAGAGTCTTCCCTATACTCGAATAGACTAGGATTTGGATAATGTCCTCTATACATCTTTATTGAAATATTTGGATCATTACCCTAGTATAGACCTGTGAAGAAATTAATTAATTATACTAAATGAAATAAACACAAAAACTTAATGCTGTAATCCCCGGCAGCGGCGCCAAAAACTTGTTCGCTCCTAGAGTGTGGTATACTTCAACATAAAAGAAGAGAAGCAACTAACCGCAAGTGTACAGGTCGTTCCAAGTAATATATAAGTAATACGGGAGATTCGTCTCCACATGGATTACAAGGTTACGATTAAGTGTTTAAATAGAAAGTAGAATTGATTGCTGAAACAAGTAAATCAAATATTTGTTTGGTTTATGTATTTATAAGCTAGACGCAAGAAAGTAAATCTAAAGATAAACTAACTGTGACACTAAATTAAATTACTAAGACGTTACACAAACATGAGAAGTATACTTGAGTCTCTCTAGGGAATCACCAAGGTTAACAATCTAATGCATTCGTTTAAGGGTAAAATCGGTACTTTAATATTATTCGAGTCTTTAATATCTTCCTAACTCCCGTTAGGGTAGACTTAGGAAGCTATCCTACGGTATTACTAACCCTATCAGGGTGACAATAAGCTACTTTCGAATAAATAAGATTATAACTTATTGGCTACGTGGTTAGTTAAGGCCGTCAGGCTCAATAACGAACACAAGACGTCTATATCCTACTTCTATAATAAGTCCCCCCCTTCCGGATGATCGTCTCCACTAACGAATATCCTAATTACCAAAACCTATCCCTGATTAACTAAGTCACTGATAGTAAACCAGCACAAGAATATAGTCGATACAAAATACACAACTTAATTTAAATTAAACAATCCTAGATTCGAAAATAACATTAAATTAGAAAACTAGGGTTCATCCCTTTATTGGGATTCTCAAGTATAATAAATCGAGCACATAAAAAATACGGGAATAATGGAGATAAATAAGTACATGATTTGGTGTAAATTTGTTGAAGATTGATCGAAGACCAATCTTCTTCTCTTCTACTCCCTGCTCCAGCGTTGTTGTTTTTCCCTCTCTTAAAAATAAGTAGTATAATGAAGTGTATTAATTAATGAGGTCTTATAAGCCTTATATAGAGATAAAAAATGGATTGGGCTTAATTAAGTCCAAATCCACTAATTCCACTTCTCAAATTTCACTAACTCAGAGGTCCATCTTTTTTATTTGAACCACTGATGTCTCCTCATTTGTGATAATAAAATCTATTTCTGAGACATCATTTTAGGCGTATTTAATAGTTTATAGGTCGATTTTAGCTTAATTTAGTGCACTTTCCTATTTTGGGTCTTGAATGAATTAATTATTATTTTTAGAGCATACTGGGTTTAATTATTTATTTAGTATGAAGCTTCAGAGATAGATAGTAATTAATTAGAGTCCAAGTTGGTAAAGATAGCTAAAGGAAAGAAGATAAACATGAAAATTGAAGATAAGGAAGTAAAAGCTAAAAACATGGAAAAGGAAAACCTGCCTTAAATCTGAAAATCTGCACCTACGACCACAAATCAGCTTATATCTTAAAATCGGTGAGGAATTTGGAGAAACGGTCAAGAGAAAAGTTGAAGATCTTTCCGAGACGATGAATTTGTTATACTCATACGCATCAACTGGATAAATATTGAAGCTGTTAGGACCAAAAGAAAAACGGGGCTGATTGCATGTTTTTGGGCTACGAATTTGAGTTGGGCTTGGAGCCCATACTTACCTTTTCCTTCAAGAAAATGAATTAGGTCAACCTATACACTATAAATACAGCCTCTTAACATTAGAAAATCATCCTTGGTGAAATCTTAAACCAAGAGGAAGCTTACAACACAAGAAAAGAAGTCTGGAAGGAGCTGTTCATCACAATGTCATCTTCTACCTTTGAATTTGTAACTTCTTTCTTTTCTTGCATTAGTATGAACTAAATTTCTTTTAGCTTGAGTTTTTAGCATATATGTATGAACCCTAGTTTTGGTTGACATCTATCTAATTTGGGAATTCTATGTTTTAAATTGGATTATTGTTTTTATTCTCTGTTTATGTGTTTGGATTTATATTCTGTGTTCTTGTGGAGTGCACCCATATAGAATTACCATCTAGTAATTAGGTCACCATTGACAACGGTGTTTAATTATATGTTTAGCACATAACGTCTAGTATCCGGTTTAGATCTGACAAATCAACCTAACTAGATAATCACTATGGTTTAGTATATATTGCTATTTACCAATTGCAGGAACAGTTTGCTTAGGACCCCTTATTGACACAGGTAACTCCTATTTAAAACTACCTAGCGCAATTGGAATCGATTATTGAAATACTACATAATTCACCCTTACATGTTTAGAACGGCAAAACTAGTGGGGATTACATGCTATTGACTCAAGCTATATTCTCATACTACTTCTTCTTTCGTGTTTAATTTTCTGTCTTTACTTTCGTAGTTTAATTGAAAACAAAATAAATATCTATTTGTCTTTACTTTTCTTGCGTTTTATTTGTTCTAGCTTTAATTATCTGCACTTGATTATTGCATAAGATTCCCCTAACCTTCGTAGTCTCTGTGGAACGAATCTTACTTATTTTCTAAAACTTGCATACGATCTGTATACTTGCAGAACCGTGCCAGTCTAGGGTGATTATTTGCACTTTATTTATATCATATTTTATCACACCCTTGGCCGTACCAATCACCAAGTCTGAATCCTAACTGTTTGGGCTCAGTAAGGTCTATCAGTGACAACTTGACTCAATCTTAAATTCCTCCACCTTCGCTAAAGTGCTTTATTTTGCTCCTTCAACAGTTTTTCTTGTAATTGGACTTAAATATTCACTTCTTTTCTTCATCTTGATGCCTCCTAACATCCATATACCGAAGAACTTCACACTATTCACATGAATTAACACATAATAGCTCTAAAAGTACAGATAAATTCAAATCTGAAGAAAGAAAGTGCATTATATCAAAGGGGGATTAATCCATATACCGAAGAACTTCACACTATTCACACGAATTAACATATAATAGCTCTAAAAGTATAGATAAATTCAAATCTGAAGAAAGAAAGTGCATTATATCAAAGGGGGATTAATCCAAAAGGTCCATAACCAATATAACTTTCTTCACTAAGTCCAGCCCATTTCTAGAATATTTGTTTCCAGTAATGCCCTTAGTAATAACCCAAGGTGTGATTGAAAAGCAAAGGTTTTTTTTAATCAACCTAGGAAGTGCAAACGATATATTTGCAAAAACATAACCCAATAAAATGCCATTTGTCATCAATCCAATTAATTAAAGACAACTGAACTAAAACAACATGAAGAAAAAATAGAGTCGGCTGACGGCGAAGCCCATTATTGTGAAAACGAGAATGCTGCTTATCGAAGGATGATCAGACGCCGGCGAACCCAAAACATAGAAGCCCAATAGTGTGACCCCGTCGGAAAAAGGCTCAATGCTCGGCTACGTCAATCAAGAATGAGGTTGAGAGAGAGACGGTCTGACACCAACAAGCTGAAAAAGGCGCAACCCATTACGATGAACCCGGTTAAAAAAAGTCTCAATCTAAGGTATAAAACCAACATGTGCAGGCAAAAGTAACAACAATCTAAGACATACAAAATTCCTATACAAGCTGTTTTGTAATAAAGAAGAGATCCAAAGGATAAACAAACATATTTATTCCCCCAAAAAAATTATAGTGATAAACACAACTATTAAACAAATAAAGAAACACAAGCTTCGTCAAAATACATGGCTGATATGAACCCCCAAACACTAACATTTAATCCCGCCACAAATTGATAACACTATGATCAGAATCAATGCTTGCCAAGACAATAAGCTTGATCTTGATGTTCTGCAACCACATCTTACACCTCATCTTTATCCCTGTTGTCTTAAAATCTTGCGACCCTATTTTTTGGTGGGCTATGTATACATGTTTGGTGGGCTATGTAAACACGCTTGGTGGCCATTCTTGTGTAGGTGAGCAGCTTGTGAAAAATGATTTGATTTTTTTTAATGCGATGGTGAAGACATGAGTTTTAGGTTGTATGTTTCATTCTTGATTGTTGATGGCATATAGCCAAGCCGGGTTGAAGATGGTGGAGACTGGACTACAAGTGTCGGCACTTTCTTGTGCAGGTGAGCGACTTGGGAAAAGAGATTTCAGTTTTTTTTTTTTTTGTTAAATGCGATACTAAAGAGGTGAGATTTGGGTTTTATGATTCATTGTTTTTCAACGAATCTAATTGTATATTTTTTATTAAACTTAAAAATTTTATTGTTTCATTTTATAAGGTTATATTGGGTATATCATAAGTCTAAAATAAATTTTTGGACCTTATTCATCCAAACTTTTAAGCTGGACTTCTTAAGGCAGAATTTGGTGGGTTATGAACTTAATTAGCAATTATCTCTATATCAAATTATGGAATTAAATCAATTAACTAAGTTCAACTTTAACCTTAAATTATGTCTCCTAAGGATGTTTTTCTCTCACTAAAAGGGAGACATCAATCACCCTCTATGTGTCACCTTATGTGACATCAAATCAAAGAGAGAGAAAAAAATTTATTAGAGAGAAACACTGTGATTGGTGTTAAATTTCACATAGGAAGTGATATAAGGGTGAAGTAAAAAAGGGTGATATATATCATTACTCTATATAAAATAATTATTTTTATTAAAATTTCAAATTGTAATTTTATTTTTCACTTGAATTGAATCTCGTGCATTGTACGAGATTAGAAACTAGTTTTTCTAATTCTTTAATTCTTTAATAAAGATTTTTTTCTATTTTTTATCTAATTCATACAAAGATTAGATATTTCGTTTTTCTTCTTTTTTTTTCTTTTAATATACCACTCGTTTTTTTCTTTTAGGGATTGTTTGGACCGAGGGATTGCAAAAAAGGAAATTAGATTAAAAAAATTATAACAATCTATTCTTTTGTTTAGATTACAAAGGATTCTAAGAGAAATATTAGTAAGGTATTTTTAAAATATCAAATCTTTCTGATTTTGTGGTATTAGAACGGAAGACTTCTTTTATTGTATTTTAATATCTAAATTATTCTTATTTTTATTTTATAAAAATATTTTAATAGAAATATATGAATTATTTAGTTATAAAACAAATCATTTTTTTATTATATTTTTTAATCTAAATACCAAATATATACAATTTTTTAATAAAATTTCATTTTCTCTTTTTATTCTATTCAAATAACATTAAAATTAAATATTCTGCAGTCATTTATTATGCTCTATTGAGAGAATCCAAATAGACCCATAGTAAAAAATATTTGCTCCTTAATCCAAATACTTAAAAGCAACATTAGAGAAGCTATACAAGCGAGGAGTCGTTGATACTATGGAATGCAAAGTGTGTGGAGTTGTTATGGAAGATACTCGTCACGTTTTCATGGAGTGTACCGTGGCGAAACTCGTGTGGCGCCATCTCGGAATAGGTGGCAGTTTGTTGCGAACAAAAAATAATGTAGCAGTAGATGATTTCAATGGAACTGGTGCGGTGGAGTCAAGGATGATGCGACTACAACAAGTGCACCGGGACTGGTGGCATATAGCTCGATCACGGAAAACCTGCAATTCTGCAGATGATGTTACTAATCAGAATATTAGAAATGGACAATTCTTTTTTGCGGGTACTGCTGGATGACAAGAAATTTTGGAAAATGCTGCAAGCTCGGCTACTGGGATTAAAAGATGGATTGCGGGACACCTAATGGCCAGAGAATCAATTGAATGTATTGAATGACGCATTATATTATGTGATGCGGTATGTGTAATATGGACAAGAAAATATAATGCAGTCTTTAGTGATCAAAGTAATGTGTCACAAATAGATGGACTTAAGAGTGAGATCTTGATACTTGCAGGTGACTTCATTTTAGCGTGGGGAGAAAAATTTGACGCCGGAATTGTTGTTTCAACGAAGAACACAATGGTCAAGTGGGCTAAGCCTACAATCGTGAAAAACTGAACGTAGATGGATGTTTTGATCCGAACAGGGGCGCAACTGGAATTAGAGGTATTATAAGAGATGGAAATGTTACATTTATGACGGGTTCTCAAGTTCTTGTATTGCGGATTTCCCGCTTATTTCAGAATTGTTTGCGCTTCATTTCGGCTTGAGATGGGTGGTAAGGAAAGGGTATAAAGAGCTTTATATCGAAATTGTTTCGAATGAGTTTCATGCGCTAGTGAAGGGAAGTAGGAACTTAAGTAATCAAATTCGAGCACAAGACGCGAATGTATGGATATCCTACAAGCTCATCCAAACTTCTAACTAAATCACATTTTCCGTGAAGTGAACAAATGTGCTAATAAATTAGCGAAAGAAGACGCAAATAACCAAGCTTCACTAACTAATATAGTGGATCTTCTAGATTACTTGTAGAGTTATATTAAGAATGATAGAAGTTGAAATGAATCTCCTAGAATTGTATTAGATGATCAAGCGGGTCAAGTAATCCCATTTTTAATTTTTAACAGCTTTTAAACCTATTGACTAACAAAAACTTCCCAATGTTCATAACCATTATTTCACAATGTCTACGTTTACCTCCAAATATTTAAAATCAAGTTACAAAATAATCTCCCTCCTTAGTCAACCATGTCTTTCCCAATCTCAACTCCGCCAAATTCAATCACATCTCATCATCTCCGGCACCCTTTCCGACCCTTTTGCGGCGGGAAAACTTCTTTTCGCTATGCACGGAAACATCCATATTTCTCATACCCATGCACTTTTTCGCCTTGTCCCTAATCGCTCCATTTATATCTGGAACACCATGGTCAGAGCTTTCACTGAGGAAAACCAGCCTGAAAAAACCCTTTCTCTCTGTAAAGAAATGATGGGAAGTGGCCTTTCTCCAGATAATTTTACTTTTTCATTTGTTTTTCGAGCTTGTTGTGAGCTGTGTGAGGTTTCCTTGGGGCTAATGTATCATACCCAAGTTGTGAAACTGGGTTGGGAAAGTTATGATTTCGTTCAAAATGGGTTAATTAATTTTTACGCTAGTAATAATTGTCTCGATTACGCAAATAAATTATTTGATATGAGTAGCTTTCGCGATGTGATCACGTGGACTTCTTTGGTTCATGGGTATGTAAAAAACGGGGATATTATGATGGCGAGAGAGTTGTTTGACAAAATGCCTGAGAAAAATGCTGTTACTTGGAGCACAATGATAAACGGATACACACAAATGGGGTTATTTAAAGAGGGTCTAGAGTTGTTTAAGAATATGCTAATTGCTAGGGTTAGGCCTAATCATGCTTGTATTGTTGGTGCACTTTCCGCATGTGCTGATCTTAGTGCTTTGGATCAAGGAAGGAAGATTCACGAGTATATTGACAAAAATATAATAGAGTTCGATATTATATTAAGCACAGCCCTTGTAGATATGTACGCTAAGTGTGGGTGTATCGAAATGGCATGTCATGTGTTTGAGAATATGCCGAACAAAGATGTATTTGCTTATTCTTCATTAATCTCTGGTTTAGCTGATCATGGTGAGGGCGAAAAGGCATTAGAGCTATTCGAAAGGATGAAGAATGAAGGAGTTAAGCCAAACGAAGTTACATTTATTTGTGTTTTAAGTGCATGTAGTCGAATCGGATCTTTAAAAGAGGGATTGAAAATATTCGAAAGCATGATAAATGTTCATGGGATAGAGCCAGGGGTTAAGCATTATGGTTGTTTAGTGGATCTTTTCGCTAGATCAGGAAGACTCGAACAAGCTAAAGAAGTTATAAGATTAATGCCTATGGAGCCTGATTCATATGTAGTGGGAGCATTACTTAATGCTTGTAAAGATCAAGGTAATATTGATTTAAGTAAAGAAATTGTTGAACGAAACCTTGATCGTAGTGGATCTCATGTTTTACTTTCGAATATTTATGCCGCTCATGATCAATGGGATGATGTGGCGAAAGTAAGGAAGAGAATGCGAGAAAAGCAAGTGAAAAAAGTTCCTGGGTGTAGCGTAATTGAACTATAGGATGTTGTATATTAATTTGTGGTTCGATAAGCATTTGAAATCTCTTAAGGTGAATTATGAATAGTTGAGTTGAGTGTGTAAAAACTAAAAAGCCTAGTTAGATACTATTAATTGGTGTTGATGTTTTTGTGTCGTTGGTAACAAATCATAAGAAATGATTTAACATGTTTGGAAAGGGAGAGGTGCCTCTCTTTTGCACCAATAATTTAGGGATATTATTCAATTTTTGCTGCCAAAAGTGATAAGTTTATGAAAATGACACATTATTTTCTTGGGTAGATAACTTTAATGGTCCTTAATATTTCCACGTTGCCATGAGTTGGTCCTTTCAAACCATTGATATAAGTTTGATATAAAGAACGGTGAATTATAAAAAACGGTCCATATTTACTAACAAAATCCTACCCTATAACTAGCATTTCTAACTCAATTAAATAACCCAAAAAACCCTCCCTATATCTCTTTGTTACAGTAAAAACTAAAAAACCCAAACCAATATTCCATTAAGGTTACGAAACCCACCCCTATTTCTCCATTCACTACTTTTTCTCTCTTCTCTCTCTTTACAAGAGAACCGCCGCTGCTGGTCTCTTTCTTTTCACAAGCGAATCTCCTGCTGCTCGTCACTCTCTTCACAAGAGAACCGTCGTTCCTTGTGTCCCTCTCTTCACAAGATAATCGCCGATGCTCGTCTCTCTCTCTCTTCACAAGAGAACTGCCGCCGTTCGTGGCCATTCTCCATCACCAACCACACGGAGCAGATCCGTACGTCTGCGTCTGCGTGGACCATCTTCACCAGCGAGAAAGTCGCCGCCTTCGTTGACAATCTTCACCCCCAAGGAAGTCGCCGCCGTCGTTGACCATCTTCAACACCAAAGAAAGTCGCCGCCTCCGTTGACTATCTCCACAACCGACTGTAGACTTAAGTCAGACCATCTTCAACACCAAAGAAAGTCGACGCCTCTCATGACCATTCTCCAACGGATCTACCCCTCCTCCACAGATCCGCCACCACTGCCGCCCTGCGTGGCCATTCTCCACTATCTGAACTTCAGGTCTCACCTTCCGACTTCTCCTACCGCCGAGATGATGAGGTATTCAATTAGTTTTATTTTGGTTTTTTATTTTTTTACAGTATTTATTTATTTTTGTGGTTATCTGTTGCAAGTACAGACTGTCATCGGTACAACCCCTTGATCATGGGTCGTGGGTACAACCCCTTGACCATGGGTCGTGTGTACATCCCATGACCAAATGAACGCTAAAGCGCAATACCTCGTCTCCCCCCTATCTGGGTACAACCCTATTACAAAATAAACTCTTAAATCACTAACTCGTATTCCTGCTATCTGGGTACAACCCTTTGACAACCCCACTTGTGTTCCAATACAATAGTAAATAGATTAGGTTAGAGTCGGCATCTTGTGTTGATGGGTACAGCCTCTTACGTGTGTGACTGGTTATGTTCCTATGCGAGCGAGTGGTTATATGGCTCAAACCATTGTATCTTGGCTGGACTTAACCTATAATTTGTTGTTGTTTCGATTTGGACAGGGGCCTATAATGCAATTACACAAGTACTAATTTTAAACTCATTATAAAAAGGATCGTGGGTCTCTACCCACTTAAGCGCGTACATATAACGAATTTAAAACCCAAATATAAAAATAGAAGTAAATAAAGTTAATTAAATTAAATAAAAATGGTGTATGGGTAAATTGGTCAACCAATACTTGCAACTAAGGGCTTTATAAGAACGTCTAAGTACATGGGCTTTAAAAAATAATGTTTTGAGATTTGAGGCTCAATTTTGTAATTTCCTCTATAAAGAATGGTATAGGGGGAAACCAAAAAGATGATATATTTTTTATCTTTTTAAAAAAACTGCACATTTTGATCCATCGGTCTTGCTAATCATATTTTTTTCATACATCGAAAGCTTAAAAACCGTAAGCTAATAAATAACTTACACCCTTAAGGGTCACTAATATAATCATAGGAATCGTAATGCCATTCCTATCTCTCGTTATATCGCTCCATAAGTAATTTGAGGGATCTTCATGTACACATGGGGACTAGTGCACCTTTCCTTGCTAACCTGCCCGCGTATAAGTTCGCCTTTCGATAAATGTGATTCACCTCAAACTTTGGTTAACTTTGTAGGATCTCGATACAATCACATTCAATATTACAAGCCTGAATCCCGAAACTTCCACTGTCTTTCACTAACGCATGAAGCTCACTTGAATCCGTCTTGATATATAATTTTGTTATTCCTCGGCTTATCGCCCACCTCAACCATAATGCAAAGCTAATAACTCCAAATGTAACAGAGACTCAATCACACACGCACCCGAGAAGTCGGCTATGAACGCTTCATTGCAATCACTCAAAATTACTCCAGTCCCAGTTTATCCTGATTGGGAACTACCCGGGGAAGAGTTAGGAACAGGCTCGTTAAGGCATAACATCCATCCATATTGAGCTTATAACACCCTTGTGGTTTCACGCATTTGATCAACGAGCTTTATTTAGAATTGACACCCCCTATCTAGCTCTTTCCCACACGCAAACAAAGTCTCCATCCATTAACAACCTTGTGGTTTCACCCATTTGATCAACGAGCTTTTTCCGAATTGACAACCCCCCCCCGTCCAGCTCCTTCCCTCACGTGAACAAAGTCTCCATCTATTCGAAGGGTATCCTTTCACAAATTGTCATTTCTGGAAGCCTGGCCCGTTGGGCTAAAGACAACCTCATTTTAGAGTGACCCATAAGACCCAGATAGCTGCTGCAAACACTACTGGTCACTCCAACCCAGTGTTTGTGAAGTTGGCAGTTATATGGCCTTCCATCCATTCTCTAGTTGCCACCTCTTCAGCATATTCGATGTCAATTGTTCCATCAGACCCGGCGCTGTTGTAATTCATTGCTGATCAGGACTGAATTCCCATATGTAACTGTTAGAGCTTCGTCGGAATCATGGTAAGTTCATCTGCCTCGTCCCCAGCGTTTCCCATCATAGTCACCGGAGCTGATTGACTTCCCCATCACCTTGATAATTCATTCGCGACGTGCTCAACTCCTACCACAGTAGCTTGCCCAATGTATAGTTTAGAAATATGTGTCACATTTTCTATTTCTACTCCACACATTCTGCACATATTGGATTCTAGAACGCCTCATTTGTATAGGTTCTCGACGGAGGAGATTCAATTCCTAGCAATCCTTCATAACAAAATCTTAATATTTTGTGAACATTTCATTTTCCAGACACGTTTCCCCTTGAAACTTGTATCTATTACCCTATTCTTGAGACTCACAAATTCAGACTTAACTGAGAAGCAACCCGAGGTTTCATGCCTCCACTTATACTCAATACCCCCATATTAATCCTCTCAATCACCACATTTTGAGTAGCTTCACTCATGGGAGAATTTATTTACAAACATTAGAGTTTGTGGCTTTTTGCTATCAATACAATACACCATCCTTGAAATATTTACGGTCAAGTACCTCCAGCCACACTACATTATGTTTTTAGAGGAGTTTCCAGCAAAGTTTTGCCAATAACGCAATATTATAATTCTTGGTGTCTCTTAAATCTAACCCACCTATCAACTTCGGCATACACTCTTACTTCCAAGCCACCCAATGAAGTTTTCTCATCTCGTTCGAGGATCTCCATATGAAATCCCTAACGGTCTAATCAATTTTATCGCACACAAAACTCAAAAGTCTCATCACCTACATTTGGTAAGTCGGTATTGCATAGAGAACCGATTGTGCCAAATTAATTCTCCTAGCAACTGACAATATTTTCGCCTTCCACACAACTAATTTTTGCCTTATTCGATCCATAATTTTCTTATAGAAACCTTTAGGTAGCCATCCCAATTGTATGGGTGCTCCTAAGTAGGTTCCAACATAATCGCTCAGGCAAAACCCACTTACCCTTGCTAGCTCTTGTTGTAGCGGCAATGACACATTTTTAGAGAAATGAATGAGAGATTTCTCCGTACTAACTGTTTGGCCTGCCTCCTTACTGAATATCCCTAATGTCTCCTGAATAAGATGAACCTGCGAAAGAGATACCTCTCCAAAATGAATTAGGTCATCACCAAAAAAATATGAGAGAGTTTAGGACTTTGTCTTCCCATTCGGTTTGGTTCCCATCTTCCTTTATCGCCTAACTTGTTATCAAAAGGGACAAGCGCTCCATACACATGATGAAATGTATGTGGATAGTGTGTCCGCTTGGAGGATTCCCCAGAACAACCTTAATAAAGGTTAAGGTTCTCCATTAACAAAACTTGCATCTCATTTTCTATCATGCTTAACATGATAAACGACACCCACTTCTGAGGAAACCCAAAGTAGATAATCGTATATTCAATGAATTCTCACCGTATTTTGTCATAAGCCTTAGCTCGGCCAATCTTCACCACCATAATCCCTTTTCCCCCATAATGTGGCGCATTATGTGATCTAACTCTAGAACTAACACAACATTATCTGTGGTGGACATGCCTAGAAGAAAGATACTTTGACAAGGACTAACAATAGCTAGACCTAAGTCTATTGACCATAACCTTCATAATAAATTTGTAAGGGGAATTTATGAGGCCAATTGGATGAAATAGACATACCCGATTAGGATCTGGAACCTTAGGAATGAGGTGAATAAGTGTTAATTGAGAGTTAGCAGAATATGAACCTTCTCTATTGCTTCACATACCATATCACATACAGATTGTCACACCGCACCCCAACATTTTTAATAAAAACCTGCTGACATACCATTTGACCCCGACGCCTTCATAGGCTCGACTGGAACACCACATCTCTGATGTCATCATTCGAGATAGTGTGCTCAGCTCCTTAACAACATCCTCATAAATGAATACAATCTAAGGAAGACTAAAATTCTAAACATGCTCATCAGGTGCTTCATAAGCCCTTCAAAATATTCCCAAACTAAGGTTCTCAACTCATCCTCTCCATTTATCTATTCATACCCATTATTTAACAATCTCGTATATTTATCCTGCTTCTTTCTTATTATCATCAACAGGTGGTAAAACGTTGTTTTTTGCTCCCATAAAGTAATCCATTTCTCTTTTGATTTTTGTAAGCACATAATCTCCTCTTGTTCCAACACACTCTTGTACTCATTCATTAAACGGTGACCCAATCGACGAATCAACGAGTTGTACGAGCCTTGGAGAGATTTTTGAATTCCCCCCATCCTCGCAGCTAACTTTCTCTTTCTCCGATTAATGTTGCCAAACCTTTCGAATTTCCATTTTCTTATGTTTTTTTGAATATATGATGTCCCAGAACCAACACCCGATTGTGCACTCTCCCATTTCTCTTTAACTAAGTCATGGAAGTTTTTTTGAAGTCTCTTTAACGTGGTTGGATATTTTCTTTCTGAAATGTACATACTTGTATCAAAAGTGTCATATGGTCGGAATGTAACCCGTACTAGATGCAACACACGAGCACTCGAAGATATAGTTTGTCATTCTATATTTCCATACTCCATATCCATACGCTCCATAATTTGTTGACCAGTTTTCCATGATTCGCACCATGTGAAGTGTGACCTTTCAAATCCCAGATCAATCAAATCACAACTATGGTGCTATTCCTCGAATTTATCCATACTTCTCGTGATTCCCGCGACCCCTCCTGGTTTAATCTCCTTTTTTTCGATTAAATTAAAATCACCAGCCACTGACCACAGTACCTTTAAGTTGTGATACGCCTAGTAAAGCGCACCCCATAGTTCCTGCATTTCCTTATACTGTGTAAGAGCATATACCGCTTAAAAACCCATGAGACACACCCCTTCTGTCTCACCTTGACATTAATGACTTGTCGTCCAACTGAGAGTACTTGAACCATCACATCAGAGTTATCCCACAAAACCTAGATACCCCATTATAACACTCCGAATCGACTCTCACTGAATTGTCCTTTTGTAGCGATTGAATAACTGTATCCGCCTTAACCCTACTAAGACGAGGTTGAACAATAACTGTAATCCATAGTTTATGACGCACCATTATATCCTTAATGACACACCAAAATTTCAGGAATAACTACACCATAACAATTCCATACGAGTATATTAAGCGCTTGTTTTAGGTTCTCCCAACTATTAACTTATAATTTAATGTACACATGATTAAATATAATTAAAATGATAAGGAAGAAATGCTACCCGATCGCACGTCACAGAAGAAATATGCTTATATCCATATTTCCCCTAATTTGCTCTAATCCATTAGCATACTGATCTTCCAGCGTCATAGTGTCCACTGTATTTTCCGTCATATGCTGATCTGGTCCGTTCATTTGAGTTGTTACGTTCAATGTATCATCTCGGATATCAGGTGGTATATCAACAATATTAGTTCTAGCCATTGAGGCGCCAACACTAGGGAAATACGATTCCGGAATTACCTCCACATCTGCATCTGAATGAATTACATTTAGGTCCCTTGCCTTATCTCATTGTTCAATCACCACCTCTACAAGATCACCAGAGTTATGTTCTTTATTTCGTACCCCCTCTAACACCAATTGCATCCCCTTGTCAGTCTTTTATTGCTCGTCCCAACTCCTCCATTTTTCTTTTTTGCCCAGGCTTCCTCACATTGCGTATTGGCGTTGTTGTGAACTCCCTCACCTCCACAACCGGTTTGAGCATTTTTTGCTGTTAAAATTTTGGAAAAGAAACTACACGATTCTCCTATACCTCCCCTTTTACTCCTGCTTATAACGACCCCTTTCCCTTTCTGATTTTTTCCATTTACCCCTGATCATTGGAACCTTATTATAGAAACTTTGGAAGGTTTCCCCACAGAACTAGGCTCCCCCTCCACCCGAAAGGCCTCAAAGCGTGAGCCCATCCCCTTAATGTAGTTAGACTTTTGTACATTCAGCCCATTTGATCCCAACCCTTTACCTTAACCCGGATTACCACTCCAGACCGTCAACCACTAGCAATATTTCTCATTTTCTACTGGTTGTCCTCCCCCACTCGTGGCCGACACGAAGGTTCTCTAACTTCATTCCATCACCATTACATTTGGCTCCTTAACTACCTAAGGCAGACAATTTTCATTTAGGTGTCCAAACTTTCCACACCCAAAGCAAATTAGGTGTTGTCCCTCATATTTCACTTTGCATATCTCTGCTCCAATTCTCACTCAGGCTCTAATGGTTTCTCCAAGTCAAATTCTACTGCTAGGCGTGCGTAGTTTCCCCTAAGTCTTCCTTTTGTTAGGGGGTCTATTCTTATGGTTCACCCAAACATTATCCCTGTCTTTCCTAGAATTCTCGCGGTGTAATTATGCATCCCAACATTCGAAATCCTAACCCAAGCGGCTGTGGTAGTAATTGAATCGGTTAACACATTAAAATTACGAGTCCATTCTCTCATAACATGATAATTGTCTAAGACTATCCAAGGCCCTCCCAAACAAAATTAAATTCTCCCTTTCCGTGAATTTCACCATATAGTATCCGTTTCCCACATCCACTAACTCAAGTTGTCATACTGGGTTCCAGATTTGACGTAATTTAGTGGAAAGGTATCTTAAGCCTACCTTGAGATAGTGGTTTGTTGACAAATTAAGTACTTGCGCTATCACTCTCTCCCATCACCTCTAATTTCTCCAATTCTTAATCTGTCACTGAACGTGGTCTCTTGTTATTTCTCATGTCTTCAATAGCCGTTTGTAGCACCGAGAACTCTTCTCTTTCCTAAATCGTTTGTAGCGCCAGGAACTCTTCTCTTTCCTGAGCCATTTGTAGCGTCGTGAACTCTACTCTTTCATGTTCCATCATGTTAGTGTCGTGTTTAATGCTCGCACTGGATGAGGATTTTTTGGTGGCAATGACCCGCCTGGTAGTAAAGAAGTCATCGCAGCGAGCACCTAAAATCTTTTTTGGATTTTAGAGATAAAAAATACACAACTCCGATCACATTTTCCTTCATATTATACCATGTCTTGATTAAAGACCATTTCCTTCAAAAAAAAATCTTAAACAATTACTCTGATTTCAGCTTGGCCAAGACATGATCGTAACAGTTTCATTAACAATTTTTTTTGGAAATCAGAGTGGATTCAATACATTATCAGATTGGTTTTGAGCAAAACCAAAAATTTTAAAACGACAGTCGAAACAGTTTTGATATTCCGAAACCGGTTTTTCGGCTCATGCCGATTTGGTTCGGTAAAAGAGAAGGAAAAACAAATCGAACTAGACCTAACTGGAAACAGATTCGAATTTATTTAGATTAGATTTTTTCGGATAAGATCGAACCATGAAATTTAGACGGTTCCGAACCAAATATATTTATAATGTTAAGCGGTCCAGTTGATTTAGATTTGGTTCGGACCAGAATCCAACTCTACTTAAGGACTAATAATAGACGAGTAACCTTTTTTTTTTTTGTTACACAGGAGAGCCACTTTGGACTCGGAGTCATTGACTCGGTTCGAACATGCACCACTAGATTGGATGACCAAGGCCCTGACCAGTGAGCTAATCCTAACTGGTTTTTTTTTTTTTTTTTTTTCAATTTGACGAGTAACCAAAATATGCAAATATGCACTTTTAAAATAGTACGTAAGCAAAACATACCATTTTTTGCTCTTACAAAAGCTTTGGCTAGCCTATTGAATGACCTGGCTTTGGAAAAAATAAAAAATGACCTGCCTTTATTAGACCTTATGATATTGGGGAAGCGAAAATATTCTTTTGTGTACAGTGTTAAATTTTGATATTTTGGCATCTCCAAGTTATGAAAAATGTTTCATTTGACAAACACGTTGTGACTTACTATACATGGCAGAATCACCTTCAGAGCTGCAAGTGGCAGCTCCACAATTATTTTCATTTTTTTTTCAACTCTTTGCAGTTAAATCTTGAAATCATACATTTACACTTTTTTTTTCTTTTTTTTTTCTCTAGTTGTCTTTCTCTTTCTTTTACATCTTATAATATAAATAAACTTTCTTTATTTTTCTCTGCGACAGTCAATTACTCCATAGAATGTAAATGTAAATGTAAGAATGTAGGTCTCAGGTTTTAGGGGATTCTGAAGTGATTTTCTTAAAAAGTATTGTCTCTTGGTGCACGTCTTCAAGGACAGAGAGAGTTAATGCAATCCACATGACATTGAAGAGAGACAATCTTCTGCAAGCATTTTCCCACTACTACTACTATATTTAATATTTGGTCCCATCAAATATAGGGTAAGAGTTTTTAGTCACCTAACATTAAAAGTGCATGCCTGCCTTGGTTGCATAAAGTAGGTTGGTTGGTGCACTGAAGTTGCACACATGTTCTAAGATTCAATGCGTCACGATTCGTCTTTTTCCATCTAGTTATGATATTTGCTCTTGGTTGTGTTTGAATTTTTTGAGTCGGTGTTCGTGCCATGATTTGGTATTACTGTGCCTATTTAAAATTGTACTGTTAGTTGTCGATGCGGGTTATTTGCTTGCTTTGTTAGTTCCATGGTAAAATGAGTTGGCAATTCTTATATTTTTTTTGTTTTTCCTTTTCAAGTTTGTGTATGTTTTTTATCTGTCCATTGTAATTCTAATGTCTTAACAGAACCATTGAAATCTCATGTCAGCCTTGAGGCCATTTACTATAATTTTGGGTATACTAGTGATTACCGTGTTGGCCAAATATTACACAAAAATGGCCCAACACTTATACCATTAACCGATACTGGTGTGAGGAAGAACAATTTTAAAAAAGAAAAGTATTGCAATATAAACCAGAAAGAAAAAAGGAAATGAACCGTAAAAAATATAAACAAGAAATGAACCGTAAAAGTTAAATGCTTCATCTAGTAAAGTCTATATGACTTTTTCAATGAAAATTAATGTTGGCCTTGCTATAGAGTATAGACATTCAATCCAACTCAATTATTTACCGTTCAACCCAAGAATACGAAAAATTTAAGATTTATAGTACTTATAAATAGGTACCTATACATTGTGCTCGAACCCTCATTCTACTAATAATACTCTCTTCTTATTGTTTATCTTTTCTTATTTTCAATATTTCATAACACGTTTTTAATACAATAGTTTCCACTATTCAATTTCCAAGCAACTTATTATTTTTCTTAATCTTTATATTTTTTTTCTTCCCGCTAGTGTTCATCAAACACACAATATTCGAATAAATATTTTTTTTTATCAATCATTCAAATAAATTTCACTTCTGTGTGAAAAAAAAAGAAACAAAGCATAAACTTTCGTCGTTTCACCACAATGAACAAAAGTAAAAAAAAAAAACAAAGTATAGCTTTGACAAGAAAAAGGAATAAGAAAAAATCCCATGTATTTTGCTTTAAATTTGGTCGTTTAACCATTGTGAACGAAAAATAAATAACGTGAATACATAATTCAAAAAGAAACATTTTACCCATCCTAACTAAATCATTATGTATCCTATTTTTCTGACCATGTTCTTGATCCTTATATCCTTTAAAATGTCTATATTCCTCTGTGATCGGATAATTTAACATGTACGGATGACTCTAATATAAAAATTAAATATTAGAGCGATGAGAAAATTTCTATCCATGTCAAGTTTCCATAAGATTGAATTCTTAGAAAATAAAAATGGATGAAATATTGTTCTTTTTGTCAATTAATGGTCCATTAAGTTAATGGGCTGATTAAATGATAAAAAACGATTTTCGGAGAAGCACCTTCAAGTAAGTTTTGCAACTATTTTTTTTTTTTTAAAAAATTTATAATTTTTTTTTTAATTTTTTTTTTAATTATTTTTTTAAATTAAAAGTAAAAAAAACTCCACTTACATATGATGGACACAATCTGAACTAATATTGATTCCAAGCGAGGAAGATTAATGATGTGAATTTATTGCCTCGATTTGAAATACTCATAATCATTATTGAAGCTTGGGTTGATGAAATGGGGAAAATGCAGTGATTTTTAGGCAAAGTAGCATGTGTTTTTTCTGGTGTGTTAAAACATGTAAACAAATAAATTTAACTAAATATAAATGCAGGAATTAAGAAATAAAATTGATAAACATACAGTATAATATGCAAAATGAAATTCTGAGGCTTGAACGTGGTTCAATGACCTTAAGATCTATTCGCCCTGCTATGGTGCTCACAATTGATAGCGATGATCTTCCAGGATACAACAGACTCAAGTCAATCGATAGTAGCACTACACAAAGATTGACAACGACGAAATAAAAATGTATTGTCTTTCTCTCTCAAAACTTTTGTAATATGGATATGCAAAAAACCCTAGTAATTTTTTTTAGATTTTAATCTCTGATTCTTTTTTTAAAAGGTGGGAGGCCTCCTTATTTATAGAAATGAATAAATGGAAATGCAACACCATTCAATGGGTACGTGACTGTTCAAATTAGGAGACATTTAACCATTGACCCGGATGAAGCATGACATGAAACAACACGTTGCTTCAGTGACAACAGGTCTTAGTTTACACGTGCGCTTACACAACGGTCACAAGATAGAGTTTTGGTTGTTTTTTTAGTGTTTTATTTACACACACGTGACCAAAACACATCTTATTTCAGATTACTTGTAACACGTCCCGTGTTCAAAACTCAGGATATGCAGATATATTTCTAAGCTTCTTTCTTTTTGTTCTCCAAATTTTATACTCAATTTCTCATCCACTTCTCAATGGTTTTAACCAAGTGAATATCTCACAATTGAGTCAACGCCGTTAGTCCACACTTGAAAAAATCCAATTAACTAATAATCCCCCACATGAATGGAAATTGACTAACCAACCAAAAAAAATGCAAAAACACGAGAGAGAAGACAGTAGAGAGATACTGCATCGAGAAAGGTAGCCAAAGACCTTGAACCTTGCCCTAGTGAGATCTACCGGATATACTCGCCAACCAGTGAACACGATGTCTTAAACTGTTCGGCCTTTTGTGTATACCAAGACAATAGAAATCACATAGCACTCCTTATTACATTCTTGAAGTTCTCATATTTGTGTTCATTTTGGGCCTGAACAACTCCTGGTTTCATGAGTACTCTCGGAGAATTCAACCTTAAAAATTCTTGTAGGAGCGACCCACTCCTTACTCAGATAGGTGGTTGACTTGTTAAGAGTATCTTGTACTACACAACTTGAATTTATCAAGCTACAAGAACCATTAAATGCATAGCTTAACCTTAACATTTTAAAGGTGACACTGTCTGCTCGTCATAGGAATAGGTAGGAGGTTTACAAAACCTCTACAGTGTATAACTAGTTGCAATTTACATACCAGTTGCCTCCTTGAACATAGATCTTGGGATCTCCAGTCAACTAGGTAGAGTTTCTGCATGGCAACTTTCAAGATATAGGTTTAAGACCCATTCCCCTCGATGAATTATAAACTAACTCTCTAGATAGCCCTTTGGTAAGCGGATCCGCGATATTATCTTTTGACTTCACATAGTCAATAGAGATAAATCCATTAGAGAGTAGTTATTTTATGGTATTATGTCTACGACGAATATGTCTAGACTTACCATTGTAAATGCTACTTTGTGCCCTTTCAATCGCAGATTGACTATCGCAATGTATACAAATAGATGGCACATGCTTAGTCCAACACAGTATATCTTCTAAAAAATTTCGAAGCCACTCTGCTTCTTCTCCAGCTTTATCCAAAGCAATGAACTCAGATTCCATTGTGGATTGAGCTATGCATGTTTTCTTAGAAGATTTCCAAGATACGGCTGCACCTCCCAAAGTGAATACATAACCACTGGTAGATTTTGTTTCACTTGAATCTGATATCCAATTCGCATCGCTGTATCCCTCTAAAACAACTAGATATTTTGTATAATGCAACTCATAGTTCTTTGTATATCTCAAATATCTAAGAACTCTTACAATAGCTATCAAATGGTTTTGCCCTGGATTGCTAGTATATTTACTCAACTTACTGATAGCATATGCAATATCGGGTTTTGTACAATTCATTAAGTACATTAGACTACCAATAATGCGCGAATACTCCAACTGAGTTATTCCTTCGCCAGTATTATTAGTTAGATGTAAATTTACATCCATAGGAGTCTTCACTGGACTTGAGTCATATTTCTTGAATTTATAAAGAATCTTTTCAATGTAATGAGATTGAGATACGATAAGTCCATCAGATGCTTTAATAATTTTCATTCCCAAAATGACATCTGCCACTCCTAAATCTTTCATGTCGAACCTCGTATTCAACATCCTATTTGTCGCTTTGATGATATCTAAATTACTTCCCGTGATTAACATATCATCCACATAAAGACAAAGAATGACATACTCATGATTCGTGCCTTTCACATACACACATTTATCACATTAATTAATTCTAAAGGCATTTGACAACATGACTTGATCGAATTTCTCATGCCATTGTTTAGGAGCTTGTTTCAAACCATAAAACGGTTTGATAAGCTTACACACTTTATTCTCTTGGCCGGGAACCAAAAACCCCTCAGGTTGTTCCATATAGATCTCTTCATCTAAATCGCCATTTAAGAAGGTTGTCTTTACATCCATTTGATGTATCTCAAGATTGTTAATCGCAACAATCGTAATTAACATACGAATGGATGTTATACGACTAACTGATGAATAGGTATCAAAATCAAGGCCTTCTTTTTGCCTATAACCCTTGGCTAAAATCCTGCCTTGTACTTATCAATTGTTCCATCGGCCTTCATCTTCCTTTTTGAAAATCCATTTGCACCCTAAGGGTTTATTTCCAGGAGGAAGATCCAACAGTTGCCACTTGCCATGTATGATTTTGCATGATGGACTCAAATTCTCTGTTTACAACTTCTCTCCAATTAGGAGCTTCGGGAGTCGACTTGCCTCTTGAAAAGTTTTGGGCTCGTTAATTTAACAAATAAGTTGTAAAATCTGGACCAAAGGATTTGGCTGTTCTAGCCCTTTTTCCACGTCTCGGTTCATCTTCACTTATAGACTCTTGGTCTAATTCTCTATCATGACTCTGCTCATGAGTTCTTTTAAGAGACTTTTCTCCTTGTCTAATCTTACAAGGAAAGATATCTTCAAAGAAGAATGTGTTTCTTGACTCTAAAATTGTATTGACATGAATGTCATCAATTTCAGATTTATGAACAAGAAATCGATAAGCGGAACTATTGTTCGCATATCTAATAAAGATTCCATCAATTGTTTTAGTTCCAATCTTTATTTCTTTCGGACCAGGAACTCTTACTTTTGCTAGACACCCCCACACTTTTAAGTATTGAAAGCTAGGTGGTCGTCCTTTCCATAGATTATATGAAGTTTTCTCGAGTTTCTTATGGGGTAACTTATTGAGAATATGATTCGCTGTTAAGACAGCTTCCCCCCACAAATTCTGGGGTAAACCAGAATTAATCAACAAAGAATTCATCATTTCCTTTAGAGTACGATTTTTGCGTTCTGCAATACCATTTTGTTGAGGAGAATAAGGAGCAGTAATTTGATGAATAATACCCTGCTTTTGACATTATTTCTCGAAAGGGAATACATATTCTCCACCTCTATCACTCCTTAGTATTTTGATCTTCTTACTTAGTTGATTTTCAACTTCACTTTTGTATTGCTTGAAGGCCTCAAATGCTTCATCTTTACTTCTTAGTAAATACACATAGTAATACCTAGTGCTGTCATTGATAAAAGTAATAAAATACTTTTTACTGCCTCTCGTTTGCACATATTTTAGATCACAATATCACCGTGTATTAACCCTAATGGTTTAGTACTCCTTTCCATGGATTTAAAAGGAGCTTTAGCCAATTTAGATTCAAAACATATCTCGCATTTCTTATGAGAATCGAGATCCAATTTAGGTATTAGACCTAAATTCACAAGTTTATGCAAAGATTTAAAATGCACATGTCCTAATCTGTTATGCCAAAGTTTAGGAGACTCAAGCAAGTAAGCAGAACTAGTAATATTATTAATAACATTATCAGTTACATTCTTACAAGTAGTTTATGGTACCACAGTCATTACATTCATCTTAAATAAACCGTCACAGAGGTACCCTTTGCCTACAAACATCCCACCTTTAGTGAGTACAAACTTATCAGATTCAAACACTAACTTAAATCCATTTATACTCAACAAGGAACCTGATACTAAATTCTTTCTAATATCAGGTCCATGTAAAACATTATTGAGACTCAACTCTTTTCCGGAAGTCGTCTTCAAGACAACGGTTCCAGATCCATGTACTTTTGAAGTAGCGGAATTTCCCATAAATAAGATCTCTTCAGCTGTCGCTGGTTTGTATGTTTTGAACATCTTTTTCTCAGAGCATACATGTCGAGTGGCGTAGTATCCACCCACCATTGTTTGGATTCCTAACCAAATTCACTTCGGAAACAACTGTAGCGAGATCAATCTCATTGACATCTTCAACCAGATAGTTAATCTCAGTCATGTTGGCTTGGCATTGCTTTTATTTCTTGAAATTGCCTTTTCCATTGTCTTTGCGACTTCGACAGTCTTTGGAACGGTGTCCTAATTTGCCACACACATAACAGTTACCAGAGAACTTGATCTTCTTATTGTTGATCGACTGCTCTTAGACTGAGTTTTTTTGTTTTTTTGTTATTGGGCCTGTTTTGCTCCACAACATTGCCTTTGACTCCACAAAACGATTACCGGTCCTCCTTTCAGACATCATGTTATCTTCCTCAATCCTTAGCCTCACAATCAAGTCTTCAAGTGGCATCTTCTTGCGTTTGTGTTTCAGATTATTCTTGAAATCTTTCCACGAAGGAGGCAGTTTTTCGACTATAGTAGCTGCTTTGAAAGTTTCTCCCAATTTCATGCCTTCAGCATCGAGATCATGCAATATGATTGGAACTCTTGTACCTGACTCATGACTATCTTGGAATATACCATCTTGAAGTCAAGAAAATTTCCGACTAGAAATTTCTTTGTGCCGGCATCTTCAGTTTTGTACTTTCGATCAAGAGATTCCCACAATTCTTGAGCAGTCTTGTAAGGAATATACACATTGTAAAGTGTATTATCCAATGCATTTAGGATATAATTCCTACACAAGAAATCAACATTTTTCCAGGCATCAATTGCTACACGTGTCTGTACGTCTGGATTTTCACCCAATGCAGGTGCATCTTCCGTTAAGTACTTGGTTAAACTCAAGGACGTTAAATAGAACACCATCTTCTGTTGCCACCTCTTGAAGTCATTTCCATTGAACTTCCCAGGCTTCTCAGGGGGTCCAATAGGGCCAAATGCATTCCTCACAATCGGGATTGCAGATGGTATGTTGTTACCGGTTCCATCATTTCCGGACGTATTGCCTATCTCAGTAGACATCGTTTCTATCACAAATAGAAACCACAATTATCAAAAAATTATTTTTATAATAAAATCAAATAACGAAAAACATGATCCTTATAAAAGAATTAAACAACGAAAAGGAATCTAAATGTTTCCCCAAGGTTATCACCAATAATAAATTCTTGTTTAGGATGATCAATAGAGTATCCTTTAATTCCCCAAGTTTTTATATTCTTGTTACTCCCCCAAATTTTATTTAATAGTACAAAAAAAATTAGATAAACAAATAGTAAACATAAACAAAAGTGAATAAATGTTACTGTACAAATAAAAGGACATAAATGTTACCGTACAAAATTACAGTAATTTGATTAAAGGTGTTTATGACTATAAAGCTACTGGATTCAAATCAAAATCAAGAATATAAATGTTACAAAAGAAAGACTAACTAAACAAATGCACAACTATCAAAATTACATAAAATGATAGTATATTAAAAGAAAACAGTAACAGGTTTGAAAAGCCAAAAACACAAAATTTTCACATAAGAGAAAACATTTTTTTTTTAAAATAATTAACACAACAGAAAACATAATAGATCTTAAGTTGTTGTTTCTGGTGTGTTAAAACATGTAAACAAATAAATTTAACTAAATATAAATGCAAGAATTAATAAATAAAATTGATAAACTTACAGTACAAAATGTAGAAAGAAATTTCTAGGCTTGAACTTGGTTCAATGTCCTTAATATCTATTCGCCCTGCTATGGTGATCACAATTGATAGCGATGATCTCCCAGGATACAACGGACTCAAGTCAATCGATAGCAGCATTACACAGAGATTGACAACGACGAACTAAAAATGTATTGCATTTCTCTCTCAAAACTTTTGTAATATGGATATGCAAAAAACCCTAGGAATTTTTTTTTTAGATTTTAATTCTCTAATTCTTTAAAAAAAAAAAAGGTGGGAGGCCTCCCTATTTATAGAACTGAATAAGAGGCAATGCAACACCGTTCAATGTGTACGTGAATGTTCAAATTAGGAGACATTTAACCATTGATCCGGATGAAGCATGACATGAAACAACACGTTGTTTCAGTGACAACAGGTTCCAGTTTACACGTGCGCTTAGATAACGGTCACAAGATAGAATTTTGGTAACGTTTTCTTTAGTCTTTTATTTACACACACGTGACCAAAACACATCTTATTTCGTATTACTTGTAACACGTCCCGTGTTCAAAACTCAGGATATGCAGATATATTTCTAAGCTTCTTTCTTTTTGTTCTCCAAATTTTTATACTCAATTTTTCATTCACTTCTCGATGGTTGTAATCAAGTAAATATCTCATAATTGAGTCAACGCCGTTAGTCCATACTTGGAAAAATCCAATTGACTAACAACATGGTGGTAGAGCAGAGTGGTTGCAATTGGAGTGGGGAGGCTATGAGAATGATGGAAGCAAAATATTTGCTTCAATTTGATTTTGTAAAAAATAAAGTTCGAAACGGAGATATATTTTGTATGATGTACATTTTTTAAGACTTTTATCGGCAATATAATATTAAAGATGATTAAAGGCATTAATAATGACTTAGATGATATTTTGGTAAATATTTGATTTTTAGTAATTAGAAAAATATTTAAAATTTTGGGAAAAACTGAAAACAGAATTTAGACTGGAAATTCTAAATTCTAAATATGCAATTTTAACAGCTAAAAAGATAATGGAAAAAACGGAATCGAAAAATATAAAAATCGGAATATAAAAAGAAAATTTCGAATCAAGTTTGGATTTCCAATTTCCATCCCCATTGAGATATTATTGGTCTTTTACACATAAGTCTGCACATTTTAAATGGCCCGTTATGATACCATGCAAAATATCACCACTTCACAAGTTTTATTAATTCTTGTACCGTCTCTAATGAAAAAATGTTCTCATACTAAATTTTTGTTTCAAAACTAGAAAAAGTGTTTCCAATGATAATATTTGAAGTCCGACAAAAAGAAAATGATAATATTTGAAGATACTAAGGGCCTGTTTGAAAGTGCTTATTTTAGAGTAAAAAAGTGTTTTTAAAATAAAATTCAAAATTTAAAAAAATTATTAAAAATAATTTTGAAATCTAAAATTATTTTAAGTGCTTTTTTTAAGAAGCACCTATTTGGTGCTTCTAAAAAAATACTTTTCAAAGTAAAAAAAGCTTTTAAAATGCTAAAAACACTTTTAAGTGCTTCTCTAAAAAAACACTTCCAAACGGACACTAAATTACAAAGGAATATCTTAAATTTTTATGTAGCTATATAATATGTCGAAAATTCAAATAATGAAATTTAATTTTTTGGTCAATTTTAAATTCACAAGGGAAAACTTGTTTATTTTCTAATTTAAATCTATTTTAAATATAATATACAAAAATAAAATTATAATTATTCAACAAATAATGAAAATAGTTGTACTCTTTTTTTTTTTGACATTAAATAGTTGTACTCTTTGTATCGATGTTTTCACTCTAAGGGTACAAAAGTGTTACAACACTGATGTCTATAATTTTTATTTTCTTTGTCCCACAAATAATATCATCTTAATTTTTCATACATATTAAAAAAATCTAATAATTACATACATTATTATAAAATTACCATTCATAAAATATTTTTAGGAATGATAACGGATCGGATATTCTTGAAAAATGGCATAACCATATACACATCCATTAAGAAAAACGATAATCAAATCCGTATCCACTAGTTATCGGATTGTAGATTCATTTACCAAATCCGCATCCACGACGGATGCACATTATGCGCGGTTAATCCGCATCCGTAATTGTTTAACAGGATTTAAAAAAAATCTTATAAAATATTTTCAAAACTATTTTGTAAATAGACTATAAAAAAACTATCTACAAAATCGGTTGTACAGACTGAGAATGGAATGAGACTGGGTTTGCATCAATGTGTATAATGGGGTTTTGTTTTAGGTTTTGAGAGGTTCACTGTGGATAATAGGGGGAGGGGTTTTTTGGGATTTTTGCCCCTTTTAGTTAGACTCTAACTAGTAGTTAAGAGCTGAGATTTTAATTAGAAACCCAACCCCCCCCCTTTGGATCTTAAAAACTAATTTCCCCTTTAATTTATGTGTTTCATCTTGACAACTAGGTTAGATAACTCAGTTACTCTTATTCATTTTTTTTTTTTTTTTTTGTTCAAGATGTTAGTGATCTCTCATTTACAATTCATATATTCTTTAAATTTCTATCAATCTTATGACGGAGTTTATTTTGATATTATCATATCCGAATAGTATACTTACCCTGAATGTTTCATTTTCATTTTTGACTAAATTACCCATGTTCGATTGTAACTATGCTATTATTCTAAAGAAAACACCTCTATATTCAAGAAATATTTGTAAGTACACATAAAAGACCACCATCAAAACAATTCATGCGATTGACAAAATGTTCAAAACAACTTTTTATTTACAATTTTTCATTAACAACCAACTTAAAACAATTAAGTATACATATATATAGATAATCGTTTATGGTTATGAAGATTTTCTGTTAATGAAGTTATAGTACCAATAGATTTTCCAGACTCTTGAATTTATAGTGTCAAGCACTGAATTTTTTTTGGATCAGACAAGAGAGAAAAATAAAAGAAATCTCTTAACAGAGTAACTGTAACTCAATGAACATTGCAAGGGTTATCTAAACACATAACACGAGAATATATTTGAATATACCTAATAATGCAAGGACCGAATGTGCAATTTACCCAATAATTAACACAAAATGGCAAATGCATAACAGGAACACTGAACAAATACACATTATCCACATACAACAATCACAATTTCAATAGAAATAACTACATAGCAATCCAAATGAAAGACAAAATACACAATTATATGCATTAATCCATACTAATAAGTAGCATAAACTGTGTATACATTATGCTTTTATATATAGGCAGTTTTGTAATCAAACAAACAAACACAAATGAGCTAAATTTTTACTCTCTTTTCATTAGATTTAAACCACCTCTTTAGCAGGCTTCTTCAAATCATCATCAATAACTTTTCCTGGGATTGAAATGTAACCACCCATCATCATCTTCTTAGGACTAAATTCATCACCGCTATCAAAATCATCGTCGGATGAATCATTATCATATTCAAATCGATTTGGGGTGAACAAAGACCAGATCAGGTACATTGTAGCAGCGGTGAGTGCACCACAACCCATTCCGAACAATAACGCTCCTACAACGCTCATTATATCCTTTGCCCTGTACCTAATCGAGCTCCTCATAGATGGAGATCCTGATTCAGAAGATAAGGATTGAAATTCTTTGAGATCTCCAATTGGTTCATCGAAAACCAAGTTGTTTAATGGATGAGGGTTGTTGTTAGCGTTGAAATTGGAGGTGGAGGTGAAGAAGAAGGTGAGGTAACGAGGATGATGATGGGTTAGGGTTTGGAAAGGGAAATTGGGGTTAGGGTTAGGGTTAGAATTTTCGGTGATGATGGGGTAATAGGAGGTGGAGGTGAAGAAGAAGATGGTTTTGCATGGGCGAGCAGATACGGTGGTTGTAGCGGCGGCGAGGAAGAAGAGGAGGACAAGGAGAGGGAGAGTCGAGGTCGCCATTGACGCGCTTAGAGAGAACGAGATGAATTAGAATTGATGACGTGGGTGTGTGTTGTATGTGAAACAAAGTAAAAAAGAAACAAAGATAACTTACATATATACGAAACCTCCCAATAATTGTCCAAAAAAAAAAAAAAAAAAAAAAAAACCTCCCAATAAATTATCTATAATATCTATAGTGTACGTGTATTGTTTTTTTAATCTATAATAGCATATATATTTATTAAAATATTCTAAATAATACAAGCATTTTCAACATAAATATGCCCCTCGGGGATAGGGTAACTTTGTAACTTTACGTTGGTTTTAATATATTTACTATTTGGAACAAAAAAAAAAAAAAACATAAATATGAAACAGAAAAGTAACTTACAAAAAATGGTCCAACAAGATATGTTGAAAATTTTGAACAAAAAAAAAAATAATATGTTGAAAAAAAAAATCAAATCAATTATTTTTATTTTGGGTAAGATTTCTATTCAATATTGAATGATTCAATATTCATATCTAATTATTGATTCTTTTAACAAAACACATATCGCTAGATTAATATGTTAGTTACTTTTACTCATATATGTATTAATATAATTGGTGTAGGATCATCCAATATAAAAAATATGAAATAGAAAAAGTAACATTAAAAAAATAGTCCACCAAGATATGTTTTGGAAAAAAAATCAAATCAATCATCTTTATTTTAGATCTTTAAAATTAAATTTAAAGTCAAATTATTAATTGAAGATTGGAAAAAGAACATCTAGCCGTTTGGTTCGTGAGAATAATGGTATTTTTTATTTTTATTTTCTATATATATTTTAAAATACTAATAAAAAAGTGTTTGGCTAGAGAAAGTAAAAACAGTTTTCTAGAAAATTAAATGGAAACAGTGCTATATTGGAGAACGTGAAATTGACGTTTTCTATATTTTCTGAAAATTTTGAAAAAAAAAACGAAAATCATTTTCTGAAAATATATTTTGAAAGCAAAAACAGAAAATGTTTTCACAAACCAAACAAGCCCGTTTTTGAGTTTTTGATATTGAAACATTTAAAATACTGATAAAAACGTGTTTGGCTAAAGAAAATGAAAACAGTTTTCTGGAAAATAAAATGAAAACATGCTCATATTAGAAAATGTCAAATTGACATTTTCCACATTTTCTTTGTAAAATGAGAATTAAGATGGAAAACGTTTTCTTATAATTAATGGCATTTCTGTAAATAAATAGAAAACTCAAAAACACGGTGGCTATTTAGTAATTATTATAAACTTTATATCATTATATATACTATTCTATTCATCCATAAGAAACCTCAAGCAAACCCACAAGCAAACCCACGGCGGCTGGCAAGGATCTTCATCAACAATGAAGCGGCAGACAACGAACTTCCTCAACAAGGTATATAATATCTCTCTCAACAAGGTACACAATATCTATTTGATTGTTTATATTATAAAAGTGAATTATACTAAGTCCTGGAGAAATCGTTGTTATTCCTAAAATTAATTAATCTCATATAAGGATACATAATATATAATTTCTATTACAATATCTATATGGAATCTATCTGTAATACTCTGATTCATTCTTTATTCAATTGTTTGGTTGTGGGAATATCTCTATTCTGTTTCACATATAACCTGCACCATCGATCTCTAATATGTATTTTGTGTTTTGCACATTAATATGTATTTTGTGTTTTGTATATTATTGAACCATGGTTTCGTCTGTTATGCAAAATAGACGGCAAGTTAGTTGAATCTATTGATTTCTTAGTTGGTATAATTTCTTGAATTATTATTTTAGATGGGGGGCAGGTCTGAAAAAGGAATTGAAGTACAATCTTGGTCGGTAACTAATGAACGAGAATTTATACAAATTTTACATGAATATGTGAAAGCTGGAAAAATGCAAACATCTACATTTAAGCAGGTTCATTGGGAAGAAATCGACAAAAAACTATCTGAGACTATAGGAGAAAAATACGGTGTTGACAAACTAAAGGCAAAGTTTAATAGACTTCGTACGACTCATCGTCAATTTTCAGAACTAATTGGTCATACTGGGGTAACCTGGAATATGGAGTCTAATGTCGTCTCAGCCGCGGAAGAAGTTTGGGAGATGTTTAATGTGGTATGCTCTTACTTAGATGGATTAATTTAATTATACAAAAGTTAATTTACTAAATATTACTAAACTAAATTTATATTATTTTCATCTTTTTGTAGAAGCACAAGGGATTTAAGCAATTCCGTAAGAAAGGGTTAGACAATTATGAAATACTTGGTGAGATATTTAAAAACACTACTGCAACTGGAACTCTTCATCATGCCTCAACTCAAAAACCCCCAACCTCTGATGAAGAACGTGAAATGGAGGAAAATTTTATTACTAGAGGCATGCACGTGAACAAAAGAAATTTAGAAGATGATGACTTTGAGAAAAATGGAGAAACTAGAAGTGAATGTATTGATGTTATAAGTCGAAAAAAATCTACTGAAATTGGTGATAAGTCGACAAGAAGACATACGAAGATATCAAAGATGGAATCTTGCATGGATCAATGGTCATTGTTAATGGCAAAAAAAGTTGAGGAAAAAACAGCAAAAATAGAAAGTTATAAGAGTGCAACAAATAATTCCACTTCTGATCCTTACTCAGTTAAAGAGTGTATTAAATTATTGCAATCTATTGAAGGTATTGACCGTGTGGCGTTCAACAAAGTGTCTGAAAAAATTATGACAAATGCTGATTGGAGGGAATTTTTTCGCACAATGCCAGATGAAAGGAGAAAAGATTGGATTGATGATCTTTAATTTTATTTCCACTCTTAGTTGATGTTTTAGTGTGTACGGAGTTTTTTTATGAAAAATTATTTGAGACAGCTTTTTTATCATTAAATTTAATTTTGTGGGAACATGTCATTTGGTTTTGACTTTTTTGTGGATATTATCTTTCTTGATGGTGGGATCTTTTTTGATTTTTCTGTCTTAATCTATTTCAAGTTGTGTTACTTTAATTGCTTTTGTTTAATATTTACTGATCCGTGTCTTTTCATACAATAATTTTCTGTGACATTTTTATAACCGCTTCAATGATAGTGTGATAGTTTATGTACCATTACTAATTTATATCAGTTATTCTTCTCCAGGTAATCATGTCGGAAATACATAACTATAATGATGATTCAAGTAGTGACGAGGATGATTATACAGACTTTATGATATGCTATTTTTTGTTTGAGTTTGAAAAGAGAAATATACCTAAAACACCATGTAGAACATCCATTTTGTCAGGAAAAATGTATGCCCTGGAAGTTCTTGCTGGAAATAAGGTTAGGTGTTTTGAGAATTTTCGAATGGAAAAAACTACCTTCGTGAGATTATGTAATACGTTAAAGGAGATGCATCTTTTACATGATAGAAAGGAGGTGAGTGTTGAAGAGGGAGTGGCAATGTTCTTGTTTATAATATCTCATAATGTACGCCATCGAGTTGTAGCTGAGAGATTTCAACATTCTACGGAAACGGTTTGTAGATGGTTCAGAAGAGTATTAAGGGCTATTTGTGAGCTAGGAACACAATTAATCCGGCCTAAAAATCAAGGCAGCGTGGCTCCTGAAATTCTTCACAATCCGAAATACTTTCCGTATTTTCAGGTAAAGATATTTACTTACAATTTTTTTTGTATTATTTAAATTATTGTGTGAAAATATGCTAATTTCTTTTAATAATTTACAGAATTGTATTGGAGCAATTGATGGAACACATGTAGCTGCCTGGTCTCCTACTAGTAAACAAAATTCATTTCGCGGTAGAAAAGTCTTGGTGACACAAAATGTGATGGCAGCATGCTCTTTTGATATGTTGTTCACATTTGTCTATACGGGTTGGGAAGGAACGGCTAACGATGCTAGAGTTTTTCTAGATGCTATAACCAGACCTGAAAATGAATTTCCTATGCCAAATGAAGGTGAGTATTCGAAAATAAATTTTTATGCAGAGTACATGTAAATTAAGTATTATATATCTTTGGTTTGAAGGGCACTATTATGTGGTTGATTCGGGATATCCCAACACGCCGGGTTTTCTTGCTCCATATCGAAATGAAAGGTACCATTTGCGAGACTATAGGGAACAAGGATTGCCACGAGGCAGGGTTGAGTTATTCAACTACAGACATTCTTCGTTGCGTAATGTAATTGAACGTTGCTTTGGAGTACTTAAAGCAAGATTTCCGATCCTTAAGATGATCCCAAACTATCCTCTTAGAAGACAACGTATGATCCCATTGGCATGTTGCACGATGCATAATTTTATTCGGCTAGATAGTACACGAGATACACTATTTGAAGATTATTTGCAAGAAGGATTTGAAGCCCCCAATGACAGCAATACTATTGAACAACAATCCAATACAGTTGATCTAACTCAAACTAATATTATGGCTCAAGTTAGAGAAGACATTGCGACATCAATGTGGAATAATTATCGCAATCAATGATAATAGGACATATTTGAATTCATGAATAATTAATTTGATTGAAAAAGAATAAGTTTTGTCTACCTGAATTGTAATATACAATAACACAGTATTATTTTCATGAATAAATACATTCTGTTGTTTTTCTATTTCATCAAATTTTTGTGTTCAGTTTGTAGCTGTAACAGCAAGTTTTAGTCTCAGCAAATTTTTCTACTGTTTTGTACTTTGCTGCTCCTTAATTTTGATACAAAGCTTAGGTGAATTTATTGGGTCAGTAATATAAAATATTCAGATTTTGTTGCCTATGCTGTTAAATTATTGGGTCAGGTTTTGCGTCCAGAAGCTTCATCATTATTTGAAAGAAGTCATTGCAGGTACTTAGATAAAACTTTCAACAATTCTGTGGCTTTGTCCTCCTTTTATTGATGCAGGGGCGGATTTGAGGGTGCCCCACCCTGAGATATAGAAAAAAAGTGCTTGATTTCTTTTTAAGAATAATCCTTTAGTAAAAGTAGAAGTCAGGCTGCGAACACTATGAAACTTTTTGTCTTCTCCGAATTAAAAATTAGGCCTCCATGTATATATGCCCTTTGGAGCATAGACGTATCAAGTGGATACCTTGAGATGCAATGCAAACTAACCTAATTATTTCCATGTTAAAAAAGTTCAGTAAAGTAATATTCTACAGACTACAAACTCTATATTTATCCTTTATAAAAGATATATTAGCAAATTTTTTATTTGGTGTGACATCAGAAAATGAAAACACAAAAAATTTGCCAAACATATTTTCAATGAAAATTATTTTGAAAATAGAATGAACCAAACGTATTTTCTAATTTTTATTTTCTAAAAACAAGAAAAGAAAATTTACATCCAAACATGTTTTCTAAAAATATTGAAAAAGAAAATGAAAACTATTTTCTAAAAATATACTATGAAAATGAAAACAGAAAACGTTTTCACAAACCAAACGGGGCCTTAGGTTCTTTAATTCTTTTTAATTTTTTTTCAAGTTCCTTTTTAACATGGATGTTTATATTTAATGGTCAAAATTCAATTTTCTTAAATTCTTTTTTGTACTTTTCATTATTATTTATATATATTATATACCGTTTTAATTTTTAACCTATTTTAATTGTATTCAATAATAGATAGAACTAAGAAATAGAATTTATATTTTTAGACACAAAATTTTTAGATACTTTTTAACCAAAAAATAAAGTAATAAATTTTAATATTAAATTTGTAAATCTATTTTTTTATTTGAAAAGGGAACGTATTTTTTTCATTTAATTATTTTATAAAATAAAATATGATTAAATCTTTTAGATAATATTTGGTATAAATAATATTTTATAGTATACAACTATTTATTTTGTTCAATTTATAAGCATTCAACATGGACGTATTATATATTTTTTATAATCAAAATTGCGTCTACATATTGAGTAGGAAGTTGGATATATTATCCAACCAATATTTCCTTTAATTTTTACCTCATTTTACAAAGATAAACACATAAACAATCTCACACATGCATTAAATATCACAAGATTGTTCAAATTTGCTCATATTCATACCAAAACCTTATTCTTTTGCTTAAATTTTTCTTCCAAATTTTTTTTAAAAAAATATTCAATATTTAAATTAAACAAACAATATTATCAGTTATATAATTAACATGTTCCAAGACATGATAAAAATAACATTCATACTAAAAATATTATTATATACAATGCTGAGAAGATATTGTCTCCTCCACAGTGCTAGCTAATATGTCTTGTTAGATCATATCGGAGGAGGTGGTTCCTCTCGACATGGTAGATATTTAATTTAAGTAAGATTTTTATTTTTGTCATATCTTGTGAGCATGGTAATCATATGGTCAAGAATACTTTTTATCTAATTTAAATATTGGATATATTTTTTTTAATTTTTTGAATAAAAATTTAGGCAAAATAATAAAATTCTGGCATGAATATGAAAAAATTTGAACAATATTGTGATATTTAATGCATGTGTGAGATTGTTTATATATTTATCTTTGTAGAGGTAAAAATCAAATAAAATATTATTTGGATAGTATTCAACTTTTTTCTCAATATGTAAACGTAATTTTGATTCTTAAAAATATATAATAAATTTGTGTTGAAAGGTTAAAAGTTAAATAGAAAAAAATTATTTTTATGATAAAAAGTATTATTTATACCAAATATTGTCTAACAAATTAGTTATATTTTATTTTTTAAATAATTAAATGAAAAACATACGTCACCTTAAAAATAATATAAATAGATTTTATAAATAATATTAAATTTTATTATATTACTTTTAGTAAAAAAAATTAAAAAATGTATCTCAAAATATAAATTTTATTTTTTAATTCTCTTAATTAAGGAATACAATTAAAATAATTTATAATTTGAAATATATATTTATATAAGTAGTTAATGAAGGGTAGAAAAGAAATTTTAAAAAAAGTCAAAGTTTTGACCGTTAAATATAGCCATCTATGTTAAAAAAGGAACTTGACAAAAGACAGAAAAGTACTAAGGGACCTAAGTGTCCCAGTATAAAAAACTTAGGGACTTGAGTGTCCTTTTCCCCATTATTAATTCTAAGATCACTAATTGCTCAAGTGGTTAGAGTACTCTGTCTGCCGTGAGCAAGAGGTCATGCAGTGTTTCTTAATATATTAGATCTGATGAGACTAGTTTAAAGTTAGGCATATTGTTATTTGGTTTACTTGTTATGCAATAATTTAGTATTGATATGAATTTTTAAGGTGATGTTATAATGCAGTTTGGTTACGAAATATGTTTCGATGGGATTAATTGTTGGTTTGGAAATGGTTTATGAAATTTGTGAGGATGAAGAAGGATTGAAGAAGAGTGAAAGTGATAATGTGTTTGGAAACGGATTAATAGAAGAGAAAATTGTACACTATACAAAAGAGTTGCCTATGTAGGCTCGAAAACTTAAGGTAGAAACTAAAAAGTTACTAACAAACTAACTCATACTAATACAAGCTAATCTTCCACTATCATCTAAAAAGGAGTGATGAGGGAACAAGAAATTTAAGATGGAAAATACACACCACTTTACTTTCTTAATAACCGTTTCCCTTGAGGTAGAATCTCCCCTAATAGCTAGGTGATTTCTCGCCTTCCACACACAATAAACAGTAGCTCCAAACCAATCTTCCAAAGTTTTTTTTTTCAATTTTCTTTAGCTTTAAAATTATTTAACCATTCCAAAGCACTAAGGAGCGTATTCATTTCCTTATATATCCCTAGACAAAACTTCATTTCATCCCAAATCGTCCTCACATAAGCACAATCAAAATAAAGGTGCTTATTTGACTCACAGTCTTCACCACAAAGAGTACAAAGTGGATCCAACTCCAAGTAAATCATGTGATATTCAGTTTTAAGCCTCTCCCCAAACAATAATCGCATGTTTTGGAATTACACACAAATCCCAAATAATGTTATCTTAAGGCTTTACAAAAGTTCTCCAACGAAATAAATTGTAAAGTTGTTTACATAAATCATAAAATTTTTTACTATACCTCATGATTTATATGGTGTGCATTTCCCGAGGGAAATCATAAGGCCAAGATGTTTTCCCGACCTTCGCCTTCTACAGACCCACATATAATATCCTTTAACTCCCAAACATTCTTCAAGAGAGGAGAATCTCCCTTTTTGGGGTGCCATTCCCATAAACCACAAGTTTGAAAATACTCCCGATGAATCCATCTAATCCATGGTGAGTCTTTTTTCTCCATAATTTTCCAAAGCATTTTAAGAAGTAATGCTTTGTTCCATACTCCTAAGTCTTTCAACCTGAGGCAAAATAATTGTTTAGCCAATTATGGATTTCGCGCCACGGAATGAATCGAGGAACTAAGGACGTTTCCAATACCGACAGCAGCTCCCGCTGAAGCAATTGTAGCAGCTCCGACACCCATTGATTTTTCACCTTCTAACATCTCGACTTGAGAATTCTCGTCACACTTTTTCATTCACGATTTGATGTTCTAGATTCCTTGTCGATTCTTCTCCTCGTTCCTTTTATATTGTCTTGGTCTTGAAAAATCCCACCTTCTTCTTTCGAAATACAAATTTTACTCCAACTAATTTGAGGTGGCTTTTATCCCAATAAAAATTTCAGCAAATACTAATAATACGATCGCGTACACCACTCAGAACCGGAAAACATAGTAAACCAAAAGCAGATACCCCTTGGAGGACCGCTCTAATTAATTCCAATCTCCCCGCAAATGAAAGGGAGGAAGCTCTCCAAGATCTCACATAACCTTTCAATATGTCAAAAGGCGGTTTATAATCACTCAAAAGCAAAACGGAAGAGCCAAGTGGGACCCCTAGATAACGAAAAGACATGAAACCTTTTCCCAATAGTGTTGGAACCAAACCATTCTCAGTATCATCATTTGAAACCCCATGTACTAAATATTATACTTTTCAACATTTAATCTTAATCCCGAAACATCACCAAAAGAATTCAAGCTATCCGTGAGAAATTTTACTGAATTTTTATCTCCTTTCGAAAGAAGCATTAAATCATTCGTAAAGGCAAGATAGTTATCTTTGTCTTTTCACATTTCGGGTGGTATGTGAAATTAGTACTTGTGTTTTTCTTTAATAATCTAGAGAAATATTCAAGGCAAAGGATAAAGATATAAGGAGAAATAGGGTTACCTTGCCTTAAGCCTTTCTCGCCTTTGAAGAAACCATGAATTCTTCCATTTATAGCGAGCGAGTAATAAGGAGATAATGCACAAACCATAATCCAATCCACAAATTTTTTCAGAAAATTTAATCCCCTAAGTACCTCGTGGAGAAAATCCCAAGAAATTGAGTCATACGCCTTTCACAAGTCAATCTTAATCGTGCATCTCAAGGAGCTACTATTCTTTTTATAACCCCTTAAAATCTCTTGCATTAAGTGTATGTTCTCAACCATTGATCTTCCCTCCACAAACGCGTTTTGGGAATTATCCACTAAATTATAAAGAACCGGTTTAAGTCTATCCGCCAAAGTCATGGTAATCACCTTATATACCACATTACAACAAGATATATGGAAAAATGATCAACACACATCGGATCATCAATCTTGAGAATTAAAGCAATTATAGTAGTGTTTAATTGACGAATCAAAAAACCGGAGGCGAAAAACTCACGTACCACTAATATGACATCTTCACCAATAATATCCCAAGAACGCTTAAAGAAGAGAGAAGAAAATCCATTGGGACCGGGAGTTTTATCATTTGTTATTCGAAAAATAGCATCTTTTATCTCAATATCGGTAATATCTCTACACATTTCAACCCCTTCCTCGCGAGAAATAATATTTCCCCAATTAAAAATAGCGGGGTTGACATGTGATATTGTCTCCTTTGTTCCCAATAAAGCTTGGAAACGATGAAAGAAAGTTTCATTAATTTGGGTACTAGAAGTAGATATTCCCCATTCGCACAAATAATATTATGTATGAAACTCTTTCTTTGCTTACTCTTTATTAGACCATGAAATAATTTAGAACATCAATCACTCATAAGAGAATAGCAAAACTTATCTTTTTGTTAGAGAAAACTAATCTCGGCTTTCTCAAGAGTTCTCGCCCTATTCAGAAGCTCAACTAAATCATCAAAGCAACAATTATTAGTTAAGTTTTGTTGAAATATTACCTCGGACTTTTCAAGATCCTCCTTTGCTTTCTTAGCTCTTGCGGAAATATGAGAAAAATGTTCTTTATCAAGCTTCCGCAAATCAAATTTCAAAGCCTTGAGGTTTTGGCAAAGAATGTATTGTTTAGTACCCGAAACAACGGTCCTATTCCACCCATTTTCCACCGTACTATTGAAATTCTCATGCTCCACCCACATATTAAAAAACCGGAACGAAATTACTCTATTAACATTTTGTAAGAAAATATTTACCACAAAAGGCGAGTGATCCGACACGCTCGATTTTGGTAAAAACTCCGCATGAATATAGTGATTAGATTCATTCAATCTTCGATTTTCCAAGGCTCGATCTATCTTGCTAAGGACATGATTATTGTCCCATGTAATGAATTGACTGGTATATTGAATATCTTTAATCCCCAAAGAATGACAACAATCCGCGAATTTCTCAAAATCACCCACGGTTACACTTTGCCCTCTAATTCTCTCATTCGAAGCAAGAATATTATTAAAATCGACCAAAAGGAGTCACGAATCATCAAAAGTAGAGGGAAAGTCAATAAGGTTTTCCACAAGTTTCTACATAAATTCTTATCATTCACCCCATATATAAAAGAGGTGTAAAGGCTTAAAGAAGTTACCTTGCACACTACATTACAAGGAATGGCTTGAGGTGTTCACTCGAGAATCTCCACTAGCACTTTATCTGGGTCCCGAACAACAAGAATTCTTCCATACTCAACAAGATCAAAATTGTTAACACACTTCCAACCCTAAGCATACTACTCAGAAAGTGATCCACTCGAATCATATTGCTTTTAGTCTCCAAAATACCAAGAATATTTATATTTTTACGTCTTATAAGTCTACTTCGCCTCGTCTCTTATGGGTTGAACCGAAGGGTTTAAGTATAGTGATGGATCTTATACTGTTTCTATGGAGGTCGTTTGATCTTCGAATCCTTTGTTGAACACACAAGCTTGTGAAGGTTTATGTAATCTCTTTTGCTTATTTAAGTAACTTTTACATATTGAAATGTGTTAGTAATGAGCTTCATCTGAAGTTTATTTTGGGGGTGTTAGAAACTAAGTTCATCTTCCCTTTTTTTTTGGTTTATTTATATAGTGACAATATATGGGCAAAGTGAAAAAATATGTTAGATTAGTATACATCGATAATGTTGTTGGAATTGCAACTTCCTTATTATTTTGTTGAGGAATATTGTGGACACACACTGATTTATTGAGACAAGGAAGCTTGGTTTTCGAAACTTATCTTAGCTAATTATTTATCATCTTTTGTGTGCAGCGGTTCGAGATCAAGTAAAATTCCTTTGACTAAAACTATGTCACGGTTCGAGATCAAGTAAAATTCCGTAGACTAAAACTATGTCATAGTATAGGTTTGAGATCAAGTAATATTCTGTTGACTAAAACTATGTCATAATATAGGTTTCTATGTGCATGTCGTTCTTTTTTTTTGTCGTATGAAAAGAAAATTACAAATTATTACATCGCTTCAATGATTGTTTAAAAAACTCTATACTATCCTCTATGTTAGTAGAAGTTCAGTTTCCTAGGCTACCAGTCCTTCTTACGAACTTTGCCGCCAGATCCGCGATCGTGTTAAGCTCTCTTTTTAAATACATAACTTTCCATTCAGGAAATTTAGCGATCCATTGCCAAATAAGCTCGATCATTGGCTGAATCGTCCAGTCAATTCCTGATTTTTTATAAATACCTTGAACAATTTCAAAGTTATCAGTGTAGAAGATGACTCTTCTACAGTCGAGCCCTTCAGATGCCTTCATTGCTTGCAGAATAGCCCATGTTTCGCCTTCCTTTGCACTCCTAAAAATCCCCCTTCTATGTTGCTTATTGTTTGTGATAAATTTGCATCAAAAAATTCTTTTGGTGATTGGATGAATCCATTAACCCGGTGATAGGATATATCACATTGACCCGGTGATAAAATTTATATCCCATTGATCGGGTGATGGGATTTAATTTGTTTTTTTTACAGTGGATCGGGAAAGAAATTATGTTGTTGCATCCGCATATTAATCGAGCAAATGAAAAAGGATGGCATTAATATATCTTTTAATTTTTATATTTTTATTTATTTTATGTTGGAAGAGAGATTATTAGTAGACTTTTTTTTTATAGATGAGAGAACCACTTTGGACTTAGAGACATTATAACTCCAATGAGATTCGACCCTACGACTTTTGGTCTCTGCGAAGTAGTAGGACTTTGATGATTGATTATATGGGAATAGTCGATCTGCCTGTTGTTAAAGACTAGAGTTAAGGAAGCCTTACTAACTGAAAGCAGAATCCCGTCAGCCCTCATTTACAAACTTTTGATAATTAATCGTACAAGCGTGCCCTGGAGATGAGTTACCTATATATCCAAAGTCCAACCGAGACAAAAATAACTTGGACGAGGAGGATGAGGAGCCATTTATCACCAGAGATTTCTATATCGTGTAATTTAATTTTTTTTTCGCCCTTACACTACTTTATAGGAAAATGCACATAACTTTTTTTGTATCATAACAATTGCATCACATATATCAAAAATTGTGATGTGCAAAATTATTCAGTAGTTAAACAATGTATTGGCTGCACGTAAAGAATGTAATATTAGTTCCTTTATGAATCTTTTCCTATCATGGACAACTTATATTCTCTTCACCTCTAACCTGTATTGTTTAATCAGTTATTAGAATAAAAGAATGTTGACTGTGTTGTGTTGATGAAATGCTCCACAATTGTACCTAAGAAATGTAATTCACCAATCACTCCAGGCTTTGACAAAAAATTGATCAACAATTAAATGATTATATAAAGTGAAATTATGCATATCATTGTTTCATACCTTAATGCGTTCAGATAGATGGGCATCCTCTTTTTTTTTTTTTAATTACAATATAGTTTTTTTTTTAATTACAATATAGCAATATATTTCTTCCAAGAAACAAAACTTAACAAAAGAAACGTAATTCATAACAAATATAAGAAAGTAAATATCTGTCTGAAAACTCAACTAAACCTCCCTAAATTTCAAACTGAGTAACATGTTCTACAAAAAGTTCCCTTTCAAAAATCCTTTAATTCCTTAAGTAGTTATTATTGATTGAATGAGGTCTAATAGTTTCCTTTCTTCACCACTGACTACGCTTTTCAGTTTTTTGTCTCTCAAGTGGAGCAACAAAAGTTCTGATAAAAAACAATTAGTTGTTAAGAAATTTAACAAGATATAGATATAGGGTAAATTGCAAGATTTGTCCGTGTATACCGCAAAATAGCTACATATATAATATAGGGGGGGTTCTTTTAATCCAAAAAAACTACAAATACTATAAAGTGGAGGATGGGAGTGGTTCCAAACCATGGTTGAGACCTTTTCTAACGGAGGATGGGAGAAGAAAACTGTTATCGACTACCTACAGATACTCATATGGAACATATTGAAGTCAAAGATGAAAGCTATTCACGAAACAAACCAGATTAATATCGACCAGATTATTCAAAATACTAACAAGACAATGCAGGAACTACATGGAAACAATTGGACAAGGAAGGAAGAAAACACGGAACAAACAAGAAGTCAAAGACAAATGCAAGATTCGGAACAATTAAACACAAACGACATCATCATTACATGTGACGCATCTTTCGCAACAAAATATGATACCACAGGAATAGGGATTGTCATTAAAAATAATAGAATAGGCAACACAAGCATACGTAAGTCCACAACAGTCTGCAATACAAGTCTGGAAGGGGAAGCGGTAGCAGTATTAAGAGCGACAGAAGAAGCAAAATATTTCACGAACAACAAAAAGACGATTTACTCAGATAACCTTGAAATCATACAAGGTATCAGGCAGGTGTCAGCGGTGAGATGGACAATTCTACCTATCATCTGGCAGATAAGGATGAGAGCAGAAGAAGCTGGGCTGGTTTCATTCACACACTTTCCGAGAAGGATGAACGGTCAAGCTGACCGTCTTGCGAAGGACGCTAGACACGGAGCCACAACAAAAGAAGACCCGGCCCGGATATTAGTGAATAGTTTCAAAAGGCTGGGTATTGGCTGAATACCCCCTTTTTTGTTGGTTTTCTGTTTGCTTTAATTTTACCATGTCAAAAAAAAAAAAAAAAAAATCTATGAATGCCATAAATCAAGAATATATGGTTGGGGTCCTAAATTTTATTAGGTTTGTGAAAAATTACGTGGATAGTACTAATTATTTTTTTTCTAATCCAAAACGTTGTTTGATATAATACTGGTTGACTTATTATTAATGGATATAATATGTTTGTTTTTTTCTGTTCAAGATATAATATGTTTGTTCATATTCTCACAATCATTTTCGCTACAACTGAATTTCTTAGATAATGTTTGTATTTCGGTAAGCATAGATGTGATCATTTCCACTCTTTTAAATATTCATTGATACACTAGTTGTCGATTCCTCCAATATTTAAAATATTCCTCTTGAGCTTTAATATAATGAACCACCAATTGTATAAGCAGAATTATTCAAAGTTAATTATAAATTTTAAGCACGCCAAGTTGAGAAGTTGAAAAGTTCAGAAGATTTCTTCTTGTGATAGTACTGTGCTTTATAAACTAAAACATAAAACATGAAACATGAAAGAAAAGGAAAAAAATCAAAATGGCGTCGCCAACTTCTGGTTTGGCAGCTCCTCTGTCACGGCCACCGCCATGGATAAACCTTCCGCCTGAAATCATCACAATTATCCTCCAGAAGCTTGGAACAGTAGAGATACTGCTGAGTGCACGGAGAGTCTGTACAACCTGGCGCAATATATGCAAGGACCCTGCTATGTGGCACGTCATCGACATGGTCACCGATAAATTTGATGGGAGATCACGCCGGTGCCGCCAAGAAATGAAGCTGTGCCGTCACATAGTGGATCTCAGCCGAGGAGAATTGATTGATATTGAAGTCCATGGCGACAATGAGCTACTAGATTATATTGCCCAAAGGTAAAGTATTACAATTACATATACAAGCTATTTCCCTTTTTCAATTATTACAGTATAGATGCATGTCCTGGAATCTGTACATATTATCGTGTTTGAAAATAGTTAGGATATTTTGTCTCCCAAATTTTCATTATTTGAGTTAATTGCTTTATGGGCACATAGGCTAAAATTACACTATAGTTGCCTATATTATGCAAAAATTGCCCTATACACATAACCAGGAAGGTTTTTTTAATTTTTTTTTATAATGGATGTGATCAAGATTAGCAATAATTATTACTACTACATAGCCATTCTTAAAGAAGGTTATTTGTGTATGATTATACTTGTGTATTAACGTAATAATTTCGCATCTGGTTTGACAGATCAGCTAAGCTGAGACGTCTTCGAATTGCAAATTTCTATGAATTTTGTGGCAAGGCATTAAGTGAAGCAGTGAAAAAATTTCCCCTTTTAGAGGAGATGCACCTTAACTACTGGTCAATTGAAGACCAATCTATCCGATGTATAGTAGATATTGCTAGTTCATGCCCTTTGTTGACGTCATTAACACTCAATGCCTATGGATCGGGATACCGTTCTGTATCAGACTCAAATCAGTTGGCATTTGTTGTTTCAAGTATGTCCAAACTGCGCCACCTTAAAATATTTGGATGTAAAATGACTAATGAAGGTTTGGCAGCAATTCTTGATGGTTGTTCTCAACTCCAGTCTCTTGATTTGCGCAGGTGTAGTAATTTAGAGCTTGGTGGTAAGTTAGGTGAAAGATGCTCTCAACAAATAAAAGATCTCAGACTTCCTAATGACTCCAGCGAAGATTATGCATTATGTGCTGAATTTGATAAAATGACAGTGTTTCCTTATATCTCATAATTAAGTGTTTTTCCACCCTTTTGCTTTAGGTATATATTGTATATGTGGAATGAAAATAAATATATATTGGCATGATTTTCTAAAATACTTTTGTGATTACTCATGATATGCGAGGTCATGTCGTAAATGGGACAGATTAAAATTCAAGATTTAGGGTATCTTTGGATTGAAAGAATTAGAAAGAAAAGAAAGAATAAAAATGATTTTTTTACATTGTTTGTATTATAAAAGAGTAATGATATATGTCACCCCTTTTTATGTCACCTTTTTATCACCTGTCTATATATATGTGTTGATTTCCTTGAATAGAAGATAGAGAAAAATTAAATAGGATAGAGAAATCAATTCATTGGTCCATGTAGACATACACGTAGGAGGTGATAAAAGGGTGATACAAAAAGGGTGACAAATATCATTACTCATTATAAAATTCTATGAAAAAAAAAATTATTCTAAAAATCACTTTTCTATCTATTTTTATTATCACTCTATATTAAAGTTAAATGGAAAGAATTTTTTTTATTAGTAATTATAGGCCAAAATTAACCTTTTTTTTTAATTTATTTTAATATAAATAAAATATATCAAAAATCATTTATAAAATCTTCTCTTATAAATTTTTTTAATCTAAACAAAAAAAGAGCCAATTAGAGATTAATGCCTATTAAAAAACTTATTTAAAAAAAGGTGCCTATAATAAGATTTTTTTTATAGAAAACAGCCCCATTCCAAACTACCCTTATAATTAACAATTAAAAAAAGAAATTAGAAAAAAAAAAAAACTAATAAACACACGCGCGCGTCCGTGAATTTTTTTTAAAATCGTCATAACTAATTCTAAAAAAATCAAAAAAATCAAAAAAATAAAAAATTTATATATTTGGATAAAGCAAATTAATATTTCTTCGAACTTTTCGTTTCTTATGAAATATTGGTTCAACATCAAGAGACTCTGCAATTACTTTAGCATCAACCATGGTGGAAACAAATCCATTTTCTCTAAAATTTTCAAAGAACTTGATAAGTTCATCCAATCGAGTAATAGCAACATCTATTTGCATGTCTTCAGTTTGAAGGAATTTGCTAACACCATTAACAATATGTAACATGTTAAACCAAATACATAAACTAAATAAAAATTCAAAATTTTCAATCTCTTTGCCTCACTTTGAGCCATGGAATCCTTAGTAGTATTTGCCAAATCTACTAATGCATCTCTAATCTCTTCACATTGATATCTAATGGCTTTCACTGCTTCAACATGACTTTCCCAACGTGTGTGTGATAACGGTTTCAATGTATATCCCTTTACATGCTTTTTAAAAACTTCCAAACGTTGAGGAGAAAGGAAAATAAAGTATATATTCGTTGAATCACCCCAAAAAAACTTGATGCTTTAGAACAAGATTTTGCCATATCACAAAGTGTAAGATTAAGACTATGACAACCACATGGAGTATAAAAAGCTCTAGAGTTGACTTCTAATACTCTTTGTTGGACCCCTTTATTTTTTCCTTTCATATTAGATCCATTGTCATATCCCTGTCCTCTTATATCTTGAATATCAAGTTTAAGAATTTTCAATGTATCTTTCAATTTATTGAAAAGTCCTAATCCCGTAGTTTCGTTCAGTATTAAAAATTCAATAAAGAATTCTTCTACCTTTATGGGTGTAGTAAACACATCCACACATCGTATAATAAGAGACATTTGTTCGAGACCACTTATATCGGGAGTACAATCAAGTAAGACCGAAAAGTACCTAGCTTTTTTGATTTTTCGCAGAATTTCACCTTTGATCTCGCCTACTAATGTGAGTATCAATTCGTTCTGAATTTTATGACTAAGGTAATGAATATGAGTTTCTTTATTTTGAATACGACGAAGATGTTCTTTTATTACTGGATCAAACTCTGCAATCATTTCAACCAATTTGTAACATAGTCCATTATTACGATCATAAATCTTCTCATTTTTCCCACGAAAAGCTAAATTATTACTAGCAAGTAGTTTGACAATAGAAATAATTCTCACTAATACTTGCTTCCAATGTTCTTTTTCTCTGTTGATTTGGTCTTGCACACTTTGATCAACTGTTGTGTTCTTTTTCAATCTTGTTTGCAACTCAATAAAGGCACTCAAATTCGTAATATGTGCAGCCCCGATTTCATGTTCCCTTAGTTTAGCACTAAGGTTACTCCAATCATCAACTCCTTGTTCTGCTAAATAGGTAGCCATATGATTTTGTTTGAATAACTTGCAACAAAAACAGAAGACCTTATTAACCGCTTTTGAATACACAAGCCAATTCCTATCTTGTTTTTCTCCATTGCGCAAAATACGAACATAATTTGATGAAGAAAAGTGTCGACCTTCACCATCTTTTGGAAAATCATAATCCTTATCTTGAGTGATCCTTATAGGACCTTTTTCGACTAATAAATCTCGTAATGGTTGATCAATTGTTTTCCAATTTCCCGGATCATAAATGGCATCATCAAGTGTCGCATTAACATTCATATTCCCGCAATCTTGATGATCATCAAAATTCACATTTTCAACTATCTGATCATCATTTATCTTTTCAAATTGCATATCAACATTCACATATTCAGTATCTCTATCAACATACATATTATCAATATCTTCATTAATATTTTCTATATTCGAATGCTTCGTCTCTTTAGGTTTAAGGAATTTGTGAAAAGCACATTTTGAGAACTAATAAATTCATCTACCTTTTTCTTTTTTAACTTTTTAGAATGACCAGATTCTTGCTTACGAATCATGATAATAAAGTAATTATAGAACAATTAAACCTGGTTTTTTTGACGACCTTCTTCCTAGTAATTTTTCGTTTCGAATTTTGTTTTCAAAATCTGTTTATATTTTCTGGTAGATTCTATTGAACCTGTGACATATATATAAAAATAATTTAATTTAATTTTAAATTATATTAAAGAATTAAATATATTTACTTAACTATATAAAAATTAAAATTAAAAAAACTTACGTGTATTTGTTTTGTATGTTTTTTTCCTGCTTGGAGGACTTTTTTCTTGCTTCTGCTTTGGATGGAGGACTGCTTTTTTCTTTTGCTTCTGCTTTGGATGGAGGACTGCTTTTTTCTTTTGCTTCTGCTTTGGATTTGGACGGATGTTATTTTTTTGTTTTGCTTCTGCTTTGGACAAAGACTTATTTATAGGCAATATCTTGTGTTTCTAGGGATGCTACAGGAAAAGTCTTGGAATGCAAAGCGTGGGAGATCAAAGCTGAGAGTCCAATGGAGGCTGAAGCTTTGGGGATACTGAAAGCCTGCTTAGTTGCTCAACATAATTCATATCGCAATGTTATTATAGAGAGCGATTGCAAGCAAGTGATGGATCCTTTAGAGAATAGGCTTCCCTTTGATTCTCCCATAATTTGTAATATTATTAAGAGTATTTATCTAGTTTCTGAAAACATTAGACCTACCTTTCGATGGATTAATCGTAGTAGAAATAAGTTAGCCGATGGGGTAGCCAAACACAAGCTAAGTGGCAACGTGTTAGGCTCGTGTCTTGACACGTACCCAAATAGGTTAGCTACTATCATCAAAGACGAAACCGTCCCTTCGGGAATTGGTTAATTTGTAATAAGTTTATTTATATGAAGTAAGGATTGGAACAAAAAAAAATATTTATAGGCAATATAAGGGTGTTCATTGAGGGCCTTCTTTTGATTTGGGCTTTAGCAAGTAGGCCTTCTTCTTATATCTTTTTCTGGGACGGAGAGGCAAAAAAAAAAAACACACATGCCTAGTTTCGAACCCTTGAATTGCTTATAAGATACAACTCACCTTACCACTAAGCTAACTTGTAGTTCTATGTTAAGCTGATACGAATTGCGAACTATATCTATATATATATTTTTTGGGGCCCTCAAAAATTTGGGGCCCGAGGCGACCGCCTTGGTTGCCTTGGGCCCGGGCCGGCCCTGATCTTACACTACCAAACTGATCATATGTTTTATTATCTTGAATTTTTGGATCATTGACAAGAAAAGAACTCTTTTTATTCATAGAATCGTTAAAAAACTGACACGTGCTTTAGTAACCCATAGAAAACTACTATTTTAGCAGCCCAACACGTTGGTTCAAATTCGACTAAAAATGAAAGGAATTCGACTAAAAATTAGTACGTTGGTTCAATAATAATAGGCTTTACCTTCTCCCAACGTGAAGGCTGTCAGATTCTATCTTTTTGCTTTCAACGTCGTCATGTGCTTAGTAACACAGGAACAAAATGAAAATGCACTGTTTTTTTCCTTACTCTATCTATAAGTATCACCATCTAACAACAATCCTCATCATCTACCACTTTTCACCACTATCAACACCATAGTTAAGAACTTTTCGTACGGAAATGTTTACTTCAGGCAGTAGCCAAATACCCAGTTTTGAGCAATGTTTCAACTGTTGTGTTTTGTTTGTATAAACCAGTAAAACAATATAGAAACTAATGCAGGAATAAAATAAAAGTAAATAATTAAATAACAATAATTAAATAACTTTACTTGTCGAGGCTCGGATTGGATCCGATGTCTTTAAGGTATTTAGGCCACGTACAGGTGTCTTACGTTTGTTGGCTTCAACCTCCAGGATACAACGACAAAACTATTCAAAAGAAACTGACACACGAATTCTTAAGAATTTCAGCGAACTTAATAATGCTGCTTCTTTCTATCTCTCTCTTATAATTTTAATGCTTTTGAAAAATGAATGAAGAAAATGGTTTAGTTGGCCAACTATTTATAGAAAATGAAAAGGTGGCTTGCCAAAGGTTGTGATGTTTCATTTTGGAGTTACATTGTATTAATTTAAGATACAACGTTTACTTAAAAGACCAAAAAATTTGGGCTGGTCCAAATGGTATGAAACTAAGGCCCAAAAGCCCAACAAAGATGATGGTCAGGTTCATACCCCATCTAAGGCCCAACATGGTATAGACCTAAGGCCCAAAAGCCCACAAAGCTAATGGTCCAGGTTCAACCCTACCTAAGGCCCAACAAAGCTATGGACCTAAAGCCCAAAAACCGAACAAATCCTTTTTTTTCCTTTCTTTCTTTCTTTTCTATATAAAAAAAGAAATAAAAGACCAATTTTTTTTTCTTTTAATTTCTCCAAATTACATGACTCAATTTCTCATTCAATTTCAAATGATTTTAACCAAGTGAATATATTACGTTAATCTTTACAACTTGAATAAACATATTAATATCCGAATCATTTCATTAAATTGAGTCACCGACTAACATCGTAAACATGGTCAACACTTGGGTAGAATCTCATTTGTCCAACAATCCCCACATGAATGAAAATTGACTAACCACCTTAAAATATTATGCGAAAGAATGCTAAACACTTGAGAGAGAGATTGAGAGAGAAGCGTAGAAGAATACTACATCGAGAAAGGTAGCTTTTGGCCTTGAACCTTCTGTAGTAAGAGCTATCGGATTTACTTGCTAACTAGTGAACGTGATGTCTTGAACTATTCAACTTTTTTGTAAACCAAGACAATAGAACTTACATAGTATACTTCCAAACATTATTTGGTTCTCACGGTTGTGTCCATTTACGGCCCTGGACAACTCCTGGTATTTCATGAATAACCGTCGGAGAATTTTGCCTTTAAAAATTCTCGTAGGGTGGCCCTACCCATGTCATTCATATAGGTGGTCTCTTGTCGGGATTATTCTGCATTACTCTATCTTATGTTATCTAAGATACAAGAACCATTAAAAGTTTAACTTATCCTTCACTTTTACAAGTAGCACTGTTTTATTTTGTCCTAGGAATGGTTTGGGGAGGTATCCCCACAGTGCGTCGCACCAAGTTGCAGTTTCATGATTCAGTTTTCCCTTTGAACCTAGATTGTGGGATCTCCACTCTGCTAGGTAGGGTTCCTATCATGGCAACTCAGCTTTCGTAGGCTTAAGACCCATTCCCTTTGACAACACTCGCACTTGCTCTCTTTGTAAACCTTTGGTCAGTGGATCCGCTATATTATCCTTTGATCGAACATAATCAATTGTGATAATTCCGTTTGAGAGCAATTGTCTAACGGTATTGTGTCTACGATGTATGTGTCTAGACTTACCGTTATACATTTCATTTAGTGCCCAATGGCACATTGACTAACTCAATGTATGCAGATAGCTGACACAGGCTTTGGCCAATTAGGAATATCCTCTAGGAAATTCTGAAGCCACTTGGCTTCTTCAGCAGCTTTGTCTAAATCTATAAACTCAGATTCCATAGTGGATCTGGCTATGCACGTTTGCTTAGTGGATTTCCAAGACACAGCTGCTCCTCCTAACATGTAGACAAATCCACTTGTGAATTTTGAGTCGGTGGAGTCTGATATCCAGTTTGCATCACTGTATCCTTCTAGTACAGCTAGATATCATGTGTACAACAACCCTTCGTTCATAGTGTATCTAAGATACCTTAGAACTCTTACAATAGCAATCCAGTGGTTCTTCTCCGGATTATGTGTAAACCTACTTAGCTTGCTTACTGCATGTGCTATATCTGACCTAGTGCAGTTCGTTAAGTACACGAGACTCCCAATAATCCGAGAGTACTCCAACTGGCTGATCATATCACCAGTGTTCTTAGCAAGATGTAAATTTACATCAACATGTGTCTTGGCGATATTTGTGTCGCAATTTGTTTAATAATTTCTCAATATAGTGTGACTGAGATAGTATAATACCTTCAGATGTTCGGAAAATCTTGATTCCCAAAATAACATTTGCAAGGCCTAGATCTTTCATGTCAAACTTACTTGAAAGCATTATTTTGGTGAATTTAATCACATCATTGTTACTTCCAATGATTAACATATCATCCACATATAAACAGACAATGAAATATCCAGTCTCATTTCGTTTTACATAAACGCATGTGTCACATTCATTGATCTTGAAATCATTCGAGATCATGAATCTATCAAATTTGTCATGCCATTGCTTCGGTGCATGTTTTAAACCATATAAAGATTTAACAAGCTTACATACTTGCTTCTCCTTACCTGGAACTACTTAACCCTCAGGTTGTTCCATATATATCTCTTCATTTAGTTCTCCATTTAGGAAGGCTATTTTTACATCCATTTGATGTATTTTGAGCTTGTATATTGAAGTTATAACGATTAACATTCAGATGGATGATATTCTTGTGACTGGAGAATAAGTATCAAAACAGTCAAGTCCTTCTTTTTTACTATAACCTTTTACAACAAGGCGAACCTTGTATTTTTCAATAGACCCATCGGTCTTTAGTTTCTTCTTGAATATCCATTTGCATCCAAGTGGTTTATTCCCAGGAGGGAGATCCACTAGTTCCCATGTATGGTTTTGCATAATGGAAGGTTAGCCTCCTTGAATGTTCGCGGTTCGTCATCTAGAATGTAAGATAGAAAGTCAGGACCAAAAGACATAGAGGTTCTAATCCGCTTACTTCTTCTTGGTTCTCCTTCATTTGGCAATAATTTTTTATCTTGCTTTTCAGTTGGCAATGATTCTTGATCTTGCTCTTCTTCAATTGCATCACGTGTTCTTTTTAAGGAACCAGATTCTGGTGTGGTCTTGTGCGGAAAGGTTGTTTCAAAGAAATGTGCATTTCTTGATTCAATCACCAACATGACAAGATTTGTGTACCAGGAATCTATATGCAACACTGTTGTGAGCATATCCAATAAAGACGCAATCGATGGTCTTTGGTCCTATTTTGACCATTTTAGGAGCAGGAATTGGTACCTTTGCCAAGCATCCCCACACTTTTAAGTATTTGAAGGACGCTAGTTTTCCTTTCCATAATTCGTAAGAAGTTTTATCTACCTTCTTGTGTGGTACCTTGTTGAGGATGTGATTTGCAGTGAGCAAAGCCTCTCCCCACAAGTTATGTGGTAACCCTGAGTTAATCAGCAAGGCATTCATCATTTCCTTCAACGTGCGGTTCTTACGTTCAGCAATCCCGTTTTGTTGAGGCGAGTAGGGGGCCATGGTTTGATGGAAGATTCCATGTTTAGCGCAAAACTCCTCAAAAGGAGACACATATTCTCCTCCCCTATTTGTTCTAAGATTCTTAATCTTTTTATTTAGTTGATTCTCAACTTCAGTTTTGTATTGCATAAATGCTTCTAAGGCCTCATCCTCACTTCGAAGCAAGTATATTTGACAATACCTTGTGCAATCGTCTATGAAATTTATGAAATACTTTTTACCACTTTAAGTTTGCACAAATTTCAAGTCACATATGTCATTGTGAATTAACTCTAAAGGTACCAAAGTCCTTTCTATAGATTTAAATGAGGTTTTCTGTTAATTTTGACTCAACGCATACTTCACATTCCTTTTGAGAATTGAAGTTCACATTAGATAGTAACCCGATGTTTACTAACTTATTTAATGAACCAAAATTAACATCTCCTAATCTATCGTGCCATAAATAAGGTGAGTCAAGGATATATTACTTACTCGGTTACATTTTGGTAGGTACTATGGTTATTATATTCATCTTAAATAAACCATCACATAGGTACCCTTTACCCACAAATATCCCACCTTTAGTGAGAATAAATTTATCAGACTTAAATACTAGTTTGAATCCATTCTTACTCAGTTACGAACCTGAAACTAGATTCCTTCTAATGTCAGGCACATGGAGAACGTTATAGAGACTCAACTCTTTTTTTTAGAAGTCATTATTAGAATAACGATTCCAGATCCAACTACTTTTGATGTAGAGAAATTTCCCATACATAAAGTCTCTTCAGTAGTTGCAACTTTGTATGTCTTAAACATACATGTCAGGTGGCCCAAGTATCCACCCACTAGTGTTTGGTATTGCCAACCAAATTTACTTTAGAAACTAATGTAGTAAAATCAATCTTATTTGATCTTAGTCATGGTTGCTTGGCCTTATTTTCCTTTCATGGAATTTCCTTTACCCTCTGTGATTTCAGCCGTCTATTCCTTTACACAGATAGTCATTTCCATTCAACCTCTTAGACTCCTCAACGGGTCTATAAGAGTCGGGATCATGTCCCACAAATGTATTTTGCATAAGTGAAATTGCTGATGGTATGTTGTTACCGATTCCATCATTTCTGGACATATTGTTTATCTTGGTAGACATCATTTCAATTACCAAGGATTACACAATATTATAGATAATTCAAACAAAAGAATTATTCAACCTTTATCACTAAAAGACAACACAAAAACTTGATTCTTTCTTACGACAAAATGATTAAATTAATTTTTAATTTCCCAAATTTTTATATTCTTGTTAGTCCCCCAAGTTTTTATATTCTTGTTGTAGAGGATCGAAGAAATTAAAGAGATAATCAATTTACGAAAAAGAAGAATCTCAATCAATTAAGAATTCTTTTAGCGGAAAATTTTCAAACCACAAGGTTCGACAAGTATGCCGATACTAGCAAGATTGATATTAGTTGTTAAAAAACACACTAATATTACAACGTAATATGACGTTAGTAAGCGAGTATTTTTCTAGTATGTATACACAAGCCTAGAAATCAGAATAAGGGAAACGAAATAGAATGTAATATTCATGTTCTGTATACACAGACCCAAAAAAAATTCCAAAAGTAAAGTTTATAAAAAACATAAAAAGAAAATGTTTTATGGTTTATACCACGTGAATCATAAATACCTTAAATTGTTGTGTTTTGTTTGTATAAACCGGTAAAACAATATAGAAACTAATGCAGGAATAAAATAAAAGTAAATAATTAAATAACAATAATTAAATAACTTTACTTGTCGAGGCTCGGATTGGATCCGATGTCTTTAAGGTATTTAGGCCACGTACAGGTGTCTTACGTTTGTTGGCTTCAACCTCCTAGATACAACGACAAAACTATTCAAAAGAAACTGACACACGAATTCTTAAGAATTTCAGCGAACTTAATAATGCTGCTTCTTTCTATCTCTCTCTTATAATTTTAATGCTTTTGAAAAATGAATGAAGAAAATGGTTTAGTTGGCAACTATTTATAGAAAATGAAAAGGTGGCTTGCCAAAGGTTGTGATGTTTCATTTTGGAGTTACATTGTATTAATTTAAGATACAACGTTTACTTAAAAGACCAAAAAATTTGGGCTGGTCCAAATGGTATGAAACTAAGGCCCAAAAGCCCAACAAAGATGATGGTCAGGTTCATACCCCATCTAAGGCCCAACATGGTATAGACCTAAGGCCCAAAAGCCCACAAAGCTAATGGTCCAGGTTCAACCCTACCTAAGGCCCAACAAAGCTATGGACCTAAAGCCCAAAAACCGAACAAATCCTTTTTTTTCCTTTCTTTCTTTCTTTTCTATATAAAAAAAGAAATAAAAGACCAATTTTTTTTTTCTTTTAATTTCTCCAAATTACATGACTCAATTTCTCATTCAATTTCAAATGATTTTAACCAAGTGAATATATTACGTTAATCTTTACAACTTGAATAAACGTATTAATATCCGAATCATTTCATTAAATTGAGTCACCGACTAACATCGTAAACATGGTCAACACTTGGGTAGAATCTCATTTGTCCAACAAACTATAACCAAAACCCTAATTCAACAAAAGAATATTCTCCATTTATGCAAAATTTCCCTTCACCGTTTCTAGATGATCATGAGTTGCCCAAATTGCATCGAAAACAGTTCAAGGCTTTCGATGATGATAAAAGTATATATAAATCAATAAACAAGGGAAAGAATATTAGCATGTCGGTTTCCAATGAGGCTTCAATGGAATCAAACCAGCTAGAAAAAGAAATATTGATATGACACAGCAAAAGAGGGCTGGGAAGAAGGATAGACATAGCAAGATTCGCACAGCTCAAGGTTTAAGAGACCGCCGAGTGAGATTGTCCTATGAAATCGCTTTTAAGTTTTTCTCTCTTCAAGACATGTTAGGTTTTGATAAACCAAGTAAAACCATTGATTGGTTGATCTTAAAATCAGAGGAAGAAATCAAAAAGCTTAAGAGAAATTATATGCCACAGCCCCTAGACAATTCTAGCAGTTTTGGTGAAAAATCTGAGCCTCTTCTGTCTAAATCTGAAGTAGTAGGACCATGTATGGGGGCTGAATATGTTAACAATGAAGCCAAGACTAAGGTGAAAGCAAAATATGTAAGTTTGATTGAAAACCCTAGTATGAAAATTAAAAGAAAATCTAGAAATGTTGTGGGTTACCGAACAAAAGAATCAAGGGAAAAGGCAAGAGCTAGGGCAAGGGAAAGAAACAGTGCATAAGTTAAATTCATTGAAACCCTTTGAAACCATTGAAGAATCAATTTTTCATTCTAAAAATAGTTCTTCTGTTGAAGAAGTTGTGGGTTTTCTTGAGAAATTTCCAGGAACAAACAAATTGACAAATACAAGCATTCATAACAATGGTGTCAACCTATCACTTGACGTAGATTCCAACACTAGTTTCATGGAGATTCTTGGAAATTGGGACCCATACTCAACAAGATTTAGCTCAAGTAATTTTCCATTAACATATGAGACTCAACTTGCTTCGCCATCACCTCATATTTGCCATCTCTGCTATAATATGGTGAGAGAAAATAATTGTCCGGCATGTCATGTATAAAGTGGTAGTGTTAAAACTGAATTTCTGGGTAGTTGTGATATTTGTACTTCGATAGATCACAAATTGACACGGAAAAAAGAATCTGTAATCAGATCCCAAAGTGGGGTGTCAATTAATTTAGTCAAAATTCTTGTGTTGTTTAGAGTTGAGACACTCAAAATGCACTTTAAATGTGTTTGAACGGCGCCCAAAAAAAAAAATGTGTTTGAACTAACCTTTTATGTCCCTGATAATAGGGGTGTGCGCGGGTCGGTTTTGGATGAAAAATACTCAACCCACAAACCGCCCGTTGTTGTGCGGGTTTTGAAAAATGAGACCCGCACCCGCCCAATCCATTATATAAACCGTTGAGTTTCGGGTTAAGCGGGTTGCGGGTGCATTGCGGGTGATTTAGTTTAATAAATGAGTCGAAATTGTATCCATAATCATTCGACAAGATTATATTACAAATACATGTTGCAATAAAAAATATAGTTTATGATACTCATATAAATCTTAAATCATCTCTGATTTTAAAAAATATAAAATAAGATTTTAGAAAAATAAATTTATGAATTAAACAAAAGATTGAGATAATATCATAAGTGAAATGAAAACAGATTCATTTGAAAAATATATTTGAAATACCAAGGGATTTACAAAATTTAAAAGGGAAAGAATAAAAAAAGAAATATAGAGTGAGAATGATATGACCATACAAATTTATTTGAATAAAATGAGCAATACAATTTTTTCTAATAATTTATAGTTTTATAGTACATGGCAATCGGGTATGCGGGTATGGGGTTTGCGGGTTTCAAGTTTAATATCCGCAACCCGCAAAAAGTGTATATTTTTTCTAAAATGTAAACCGCAACCCACCCAATAAAAAACTAACCCGTAGTATTTCGGGTTAGTGTAATCGGGTTGTTCGGGTTATGCGGGTTTTCTAACCCGATGCACACCCCTACCTGATAATAGACAATCTAAGATTTAGGGTACATGTAATGTAAGGATTACATCCTAGCTAGTTAAAGAGATCTTGACCACGTTAAGTTCGATTTTAATGAGATTTAAACTCCAAACTCAGCAAATGATTTTCTCTTACTTCACTAACTCATCTATTATATGATCTATTGATAGAATAGGATCAAATAAATAAACCACACAAGTTAATAATAGACACAAGATTTACGTGGAAACCCAAGACAGGAAAAGACCACGGAAAGAGAAGAAAGTTTCACTAAGATAAGAAAGAGATTACAAGAAGAATTGTATTATGAAAGGTGTAAATAATAACACACACATGTGTATATATATAGGGAGTCAGGAAACTAGGGTTATTAATATAATGGGCTACACCTTACAAATAAGAATTAGGCCATATCTCTAACAATCTCCACCTTGACTCACATTCGGTAAGTGAGGCCCAAAAAACCTGACGATATCTCCACCTCAAAAAGATATCTCCACCTTGAAAAAATATCTCTATCTTGACGAAAAATCCGCTAAGGAGTCAAGAAAATAAATCATTGATCTTCAAATATCTCTCCTCTTCCGAAAACCCGAAGGGTTTAATTCAAACTGTAAATACCAACTAAGTCCGAGCAAAGCTCAAACTTAGAAATCGAAACTGGCTTAGCCTTCATATCATCCAGATTATGATGAGTGCTAATCAAAGCATAAGCAACCAAATCGGTTGTGGCAAATCTCTGAGGGGGATTAATAATTCTCCTTGGTCTGGTTGCTGCAATAGGATACTGTGGTGGTTGTGGTGAAGGGATATCGCCACCATCATGCATGTCTGAATTATTCTGAGAGGTAGGTTCTGGTATAAGTTGTGATTATGTTGGCAAATTAACCTATGTGCTTAGTTTCTTCTAATCTTTATCACTAGAGGGTAAATTAGGAAGCATATCACTTTCATCAATAATAACGTTTCTACTAATTACTATTTTCCTGGTTTCTGGGCACCATAAATTGTAACCTTTAACACCAGATTTATAGCCGAGAAAGATACACTTTCTTGATCTAGGTACCAATTTACCATTATCAACATGTGCATATGCTGGACAACCAAAAACTTTAAGATTCAAATATTTTGGAGCAGTTTCAGACCATACCTCTTGTGGAGTTTTGTTATCAACGGCAGTCGATGGAGAAATATTGATTAGATAAGTAGCTGTAGAAGCAGCTTCGGCCCAAAATACATTTGATAAACCAGAGTTAGAAAGCATTGAACGTACTTTTTCCATAATTTTTCTATTCATACGTTCTCCTACGCCATTTTGCTGAGTTGTACATGGAATGGTTGAGTGTGTAACAATACCTTTGGACTTACAGAGAGCATTGAAGTCATTGGAGCAAAACTCTAAACCACTATTAGTATGAAGGTGTTTTATTTGCTTTCCTGTTTGTTTCTCAATCATAATCTTCCATTCTTTAAAGTTTGACAATGTATCATTCTTTTGTTTCAAGAAGAACGCACAAACTTTTCTAGAGAAGTCATCAATTATAGTCAACATGTAATAAGAACCCCCCATGGAAGATACTTTAGAGGCCCCCAAAGATCTAATGAAGATAGTCAAGTGTACCTTTAGTGGTGTGAATGTTTTTCCCGAATCGAACTTCCTTTTGGTTTCCAATAACACAATGTTTGCAAGGCTGAAGATTTCACAGACTTTGTCCATCGAGGAGTCCTCTTCTATTTAGTTCAGTCATACCACTTTCGCTCATTTGTCCTAGACGAATATGCCAAATTTTAGTGGTATCATCTTTTAAAAATGAAGTAGAGATGGAATTTGCATCACCAATAACTGTGGAACCCTGCAAAACATATAATTATGCTGTCCTCTTTTGTCCTTTCATCACAATACGATTTCCTTTGCAAATCTTTAGAACTCCACCTTCTCCAGTGTATGTGTACCCTTTTGAATCCAAACTACTCAAAGATATAAGATTCCTCTTCAACTCTGGAACATGTCTCACATTTTCAAGTGTTCTTACGACCCCATCAAACATCTTAATTCTGATTGTACCGATTCCAGTAATTTTGCACGAAGCATCATTTCCCTTTAAAACGAAACCTTTCGATACTAATTCATATGAAGAAAACCAATCACGATTGGGACACATATGAAAAGTGTAGCCAGAATCCATAATTCATTCTTCTCTTGAGTTAGGTTGACTTTCACACGTAGCTAAAAGTTCTCCATCGCAATCATTTTGTACGACATCAGTTTCGCCGATTTTATTTGGGCATCGGTTGTGATTTAGAGTAGGATTCTTGTTCCTGTTCTGCAATATACGACAGTCAGATATTATGTGCCCCTTTTTCTTGCAATAGTTGCAGATTTTGTTTGTCTTCCATTCATCACCTCCAGATTTCCACTCATGCGATCTTCCTCGTACAGACAAGCCTTCTACGTGGAGCTCAGTTGTACCCAACAAGTGTTTAATCCTTTCCTTTGAATATAAGGCTTCATATACTTCATCCACGGATAAGGTTTCACGACTGTATAATATTGTATCTGTAAAATTCAAATACGATGGAAGTAGAGAACACAATAAAATTAATGTCAAATCTTCATCTTCATACTTGAATTCTAAAACTTCTAAATCAAACACAATTTCTTTAAAACCAGATATATGATCTATTAAGGACATACCTTCAACCAAACGATAAAAATAAAGTCGATGTTTGAGAGCTAACTTGCTGGTGAGACTTTTTGTCATACATAATTGCTCTAATTTTAACCATAAGGCAGCGACAGTTTTTTCTTTTAAAACGTCTTGTAAAATCTGATTTGAGAGATGAAGTTGAATTTGTGATAGAGCTTTAAGATTTTTTCTTTGTTTTTCTGCTACAAATAAAGTCGCAGGCATTTTATCAATGGCCAATAGAGACTCATCCAAATCCATCTGAGAGAGCAAATCTCTCATCTTAACTTCCTACAATGAGAATCTCGTGTTGCGATCCAATAGTGGAATTTTAAATTTTAAGGTTGTCTTAGTCACGAATTAATGGAAAACACAAGAAAAACAGAAAAAATAATCAGCATTTTGAGAAACCGACCTCGAAAACGGATCCGGAACGCCGAAAAACCTTTGGGTAGGTCGGGTAAAAAAGTCAACGCCAAACGGTCAAAGTCAATGCGAGTCAGTCAAAGTCAACACTGACAGGCCAAGTGGAGGCTGGTCAAAGTAATAATGAAATAATAGTATATTAATATATTAATATAATATATTAATATATTAATATATTAAAGTTACTCGAGAAGCAACGCTAATTGATTTTTTTTTTTTTTTAAAAAGCAGCTGGATCCTTCTTCTTCGCCCGATTGCTGCAAAAATTTCAGACCCAAAGCATAAACTTGACCCGCTTATATCTTGATCGATTTGGCACCAAAAATGACGAACAAGGTGCCGATTTGATCGACTTCTCGAATAGTAGAAATCTGCGAAACAAATTCCTTCCGAAACTCAAAGGATTTTCGACAAGAACTAATCAAATAATTTGAAAAACCCTTGATGATCTAAACTTCTTCTATGCTAAACGAAACTTAGTGATATTTGTGTCGTTCGGTTCGCAATAACGATTAGAACCAACATTGATTATCTAATCTTGCCAAAAATGTCAGATTTATTTGGCAGCTTTATCTTTCCATATCCTAGCTTTTCCTTTATTTTCTTCAATTTCTTTATCTCTTAGAATTGACTTGGCACCTAATTAATCTCCATATATATCTTTAAAGCTTCACACTAAACAAATAATTAAACCCAATATGCTCTAAAAATAATGATTCATTAAATCAAGACTAGTAATAGGAAAGTGTATTATTTAATGGGAAAATTGACTAGAAAATACTTCTAAAACACTAAAATTGATGTCTCCAACTAATATTAATTCATGACAAATGAGGAGATATCAAGACCCCCAACTCAAAGTTGTATAGTCCCGATACAATAAAGATAAAAACAAAGGGAAGTTTCTAAACACATACCTAGGTCATTTAAGCACAATGGGCAAGGAGATAGCAGAATATATAGAATAGACATAAAGCAACTACTTAGAAAATTTCATCTAATAATATTTACAAACTACATACCTGTACACTTCTCATATCCACAGTCAACATGGTTTGAAGTCAAGATTAGATTAGCTTCGCAATGTAAGAAGGATTGGAACTTTACTCAGTTCACCAAGGAAGCTATAGATTATTCATCGAACTTCACTAGTATCCAAAGCTCCACTTAACTACTCTCTATTGGCTTAATCACTTCTAGATTATATAGCAAAGAATCAAAAGGTCTTTAAGGTTGTAATTTCGGCTTAGGGATGGTATGATAAGTATTTTTGGATAATTTAGAGTGAGCTTTTGGCTCTCTCTCCTCACTAGCCATCAACGAATCGCCCTAGAGCTTGAGTTACTCTCATAAAAATTTTCTCACTCAACCCAATGAATTCCTTGATGCACAAAGTAACATCCCCAATAACCCAATTAAAGCATAAAGATGTTCACATAAAATTTCCTCTTTGCCGGTCCGAATATATATTTTTTTCAAATCAATTTTTTTCTTTTATATAGCTATGACTCTCCTTTTGATGTTGAGATATCACACTATTTTTCTCATAGATTTGTTTCTTTTCTTTTCATGTTTTTTAGCTTTTTTTTCATTTACTATGACCCCGGCAAAGGGTTACAAATAAACCTGTGAATCATCATCAATATAATAACAAAGCACAATTAATAAGCTCAAAAATCCCAACCCAATAACAATTCCTATAATGTGGACCCACCACCCCAAACTCAAGCTCTAAAACAACTGTCTATGCATCACGATTCGAGTGCGGGTCATATGGAAAAGTCCTATAATTTAAAAGGATATGTATTATAATGTGGTTAATAAAAAGGCTTTAGAAAGGCTAGAAGGGCTGAGAAGGATATAAAACAAATAATAGGGTGAGAAAGTTAAAAGGCTTCAATATGAAAGAACTGCCTTAATCATTTTCTACACCATGCAATTTCGTTATTCTCTTACCTTTAGCACGTTCATCAAATGGGTTTATCAACTAGCTTGGATCTCACGGCCTACAAACCACTCAAGGCTCCCTGAGATCGAACATACTTTCGATCACATTGCTAACTAATCTTTTCTTTACTATCAATGTGTGTTTTACTACAAATACTTCAAAGCATACAAAATAAAATATCTCATAAACATACCACTTACTATCATTAACTTACTGAGCTTATTCTTTTAAGCTATTAAACACACTCTACATCTAATTCCCATGTATAAAAATTTTTAATTTCTACCTAAAAACAGAAAAATAGAGATGAGAGACAACGAATCCCCACACCCCAACTCAAAAATGAGTCGTGTCCCCACGACTCGAAAAAGACTCGAAAAAGAAATTAAAATTAGCAGATAAAGCATTTATAAAAATGGTAAGGAAGAAAGAGAACATACTCTCGAGGCTATTGCCTCGCATTATCGACATCCAAGATAGGATTTGCTGGATCTTTCTTTAATTGCTCAAGGAGTGTCATGATGTGTACTTGATTGGCTTTGATTTGTGCCACATCATTGGCTAAGGAAATTTGATCTTCTTCGACTTTGTTTAATCGCTCCTCCATCTTCTCTTGCCAACTTTGCTCCTTTTCTTATTTTGAGACTTGCGTAGATCCCGCTCCTTTCAAGACTTTCATGATCCAAGCATTATCAATAGTACTCTTTTTAAATTCAAGTTTCTCTTCTTCACCCAAAACTACATTCGCTTTTCGCACTAGACACGTGATCAAAGTAGGATATTTTACTTTATAAATCGAGGTAGGAGAGACCGGAAATCGCATCACCTCCTCAAAGATCAACTGTGCCACATCCACTTCTTCTCCTCTCAAAACACAATTAAAAAATAGAGCGTTATTTTTACTTACGTACCAAATTCGTGTGTTTCCAAATACGTTAGGAAAAAGGAAATCCTGCCAAACTTTAGCATCCGCTTGAAGATATTTGTAAGGCCAAGGTGCCTTCAATTTTCCCTTATGTGATTGCACTTTCTCCTTGTATAAAACATACTTGAAAAGAAAATTCCAATCAAAGATTCTTTGTCTATCCACCGCTTCTATATACTTGCATGGTCCAACCAATTTCTTAAAATGGAAGTGGTTTCTAATCTCTTCAACTGTGAGAGGAACTAACTTTCCTCTAACTGGAACACAACCTTCACTATCTCGGCTAAAGAGGCCTAAATAGAAATCTAAAAATAACTCATGACATAAATTAGAACGTCTTACCATGAATGTAGACCAACCCAATCTTTCACCAAGCTCCAAGAATCTCTTATACTCTCCTTTACCAACTTCTTCATCGAATACTCTCTCATAAGCAAAAGGTAGCTCCTTTAATTGTTTCTCTGCAGAAGCTATCATGGCCTTTGAAGCTTTCTCTTTATCTTCGGGTGTAGGACCTTTGAATTGGAGAGGTTGTGTTGTCTTCTTGAAAAAAGGTTAACCCTTTTTCCTTTAGAATTAAACATAGCTAGCTCACCTCTCTTTACAAAATCCATTTTACCCTTTGTGTTGGAACTATAACTTTTCTCAATTGATTTCTTCACAATAGAACCCAATACCTTGCTTTTCTTCATCTCCCTCTTAGTAACTAATGTTTCTGTTCTTTTAGTCATCTCAAATAACCTCCAACTCAAAGCTTTGACCACTCTTGAAATTTGAAACTCTTGATTATTGGTTGAACAAGCTTTATTTGGGTTAGGGAAGGTGTTTTGACGATGAATCTCTATGTGGGTAAGATGAATTCTTCTTGAATTGGTATGGATCTAAGAAATTGTAGGATGAATTTTTGAAATTTAAGCTTTTGATTCTGGTGCAAACAGTCATGTAACTCATGATAATAATCTTCTTCAACAATCAGCTCCTTATAATGGTTCTAGTTCTGTAGCAGTTGGAAGTGGTCAGGCACTCTAAATTGCACATGTTGGGAATAGTAAGCTTTCCTTGTCCTCTTCTATTTTTGACTTAAACTCTGTTCTTCATGTTCCTTCAATGTCATCAAACCTTCTTTCCATATTGGTGGGGTCTAGGGTGTGATAAAATAAGATATAAATAAAGTGCAAAAACACCCTAAAACTACACGGTTCTGCAAGTATACAGATCGTATGCAAGTTTTAGATAAAGATTCGTTCCGCAGAGACTACAGAGGTTAGGAGAATCTTATGCAAATTCCTAGTGCAAAATTAAAGATAGAACGACTAAACGCAAATAAAAGTAAAAACAGATAAAGATGGACTGAGAAAATAATTAACTAAACTAAAAACTACGAATTAAAAGACAGAAAATAAATATGAAAGAGAAGTGATATGAGAATATAGCTTAAGTTATTAGCATGTAATCCCCACTAGTTTTGCCGTTCTAAACATGTAAGGGTGAATTATGTAGTATTTCCCTAATGGGTCCCAATATGCTATCGGTAGTGTAAAATAGGATTTACCTGTGTCAATAAGGCTTCCTAAGTAAACTTTTCCTGTAATTGGTAAATAGTCACAAAGACTAAACCATAGTGATTATCTAGCTAGGTTGGGTTGTCAGATCAAACCTAAAACTAAACGTTATGTGCTAAACATGTAATTAAACATCGTTGTCAATGGTATCCTAATTACTAGATGGTAATTCTAATGGCTGCAGTCCACAAGAACACAGAATATAAATCCAAACACATAAACAGAGAATAAAAACTATAATTCTATTTAAAACATTGAATTCCCAAATTAGATAGATGTCAATCAAAACTAGGGTTCATACATTAATGCTAAAACTCAAGCTAAAGAAAATTAGTTCATGAAAGAAAAGAAAGAAATTACAAATCTAAAGGTAGAAGAAGACATTGTTGATGACAGCTCCTTCCAGACTTCTCTCTTGTGTTGTAAGCTTCCTCTTGGTTTAAGGTTTCACCAAGGATGATTTAAGAGTGTTAAGAGGCTGTATTTATAGTGTAGAGGTTGACCTAATTCGTTTGGTGGAGATAACTTCAAGTAATGGACTTCTAGCCCACCTCAAATTCGTAAGGAAATAAACACTGCTGCGCTATTTCGAGTGTATCTTCTTCGTTATTGGTCGGATTGAGCTCCATAAGATACCAAAAGAATCGCAACAGAATTATCTAAACCCTTTACAAGGAAATTACCAAATTCGGGCTATTTATTAGGTAAAAACGCATATCTTTGGACGTGTATGCAGAATCCCAGATTTAGGCAGCTTTTCCTTTTCCATCTTTTTAGCCTTTGTTTCCTTATCTCCAATTTCCATGCAAATCTCTTTCCATAAGTTGTAGTCTTTGACTTGGACTCTAATTAATCTTCATAATTATCTTTAAAGCTTCACACTAAATAAACAATTAAACCCAATATGCTCTAAAAATAATAATTCTACAAATCAAGACTCAAAATAGGAAAGTGCACTAAAATAAGCTAAAATCAACCTATAAACTAATAAGTAAGCCTAAAATGATGTCTCATGAGTATATTTTACTATCACAAATGAGGAGACATCAAGACCCCCAACTCAAAGTTGTATCGTCCCGATACACTAAAAGTAAAGAACAGTAGGGTAGTCAAAATAAACAAGAAGAAGTCGGAGGAGAACAAGCTCATGTTCATTCTAAATTTTGGCTTGAGGCCTTGTCTACTGCTATATATCTTATTAACATTTTGCCTATTGTTTCTCTTTCAAATGAGTCTCCTTATCAGGTCCTTTTTAAATCTTCTCCATATTATTCTCATCTCAAAATTTTTGGGTGTTTGTGCTATCCATGGCTTAAGCCTTATAGTCCACATAAACTTGCTCCAAAATCCGAGCCTTGTGTCTTTTTAGGTTACTGCACTTATTCAAAGGGTTATAAGTGTTACTCTCATCTTTCTAAACGAGTTTTCATCTCCAGACATGTAGTGTTCAATGAAAATCAGTTTCCTTTTCAGTCTTCTTCACAAGTCATATCTACTTCTGATCCTTCTTACTCTACTTTTGTTGATCTTTTTAACACTTCTATTAATCTTAATTCAGTGTCTCAACCATTTGGTTCCTCTATGACTAAGGTTCATACTACTCCTATATCTACCCCACCATTGTCTCAGTCTAATACAATTTCTCAATCTGATTCAATTACTACTCCACCATCATCACCTAGTCCTACCCCACCACCACCACCACCACCTCCTTCACATCATATGGTCACTCGGTTTAAGTCAGGGTCTCTCAAACCAAGTTATAAATGTCATAATACTACTGTTTCTCTTTCTTCTTTTGAACCTCAATCATATAAGGAAGCTGCTAAGTCCCAACAATGGCAATTGGCAATGTCTGATGAAATTTCAGCTCTTCACAAGCAACAGACTTGGGAGCTTGTACCTCCTCCTCATGGTAGGTCTCCTATTACTTGTAAATGGGTTTATAAGATCAAGAAAAATGTTGATGGATCAATTGCTCGGTATAAAGCTCGACTAGTTGCTTGAGGCTTTCTTCAAGAGTATGGTTTAGACTACACTGAGACTTTTAACCCGGTAGTTAAACATCAAACAATTCAAGTTGTTCTTTCACTTGCAATTACTTCAGGTTGGAAAATTCATCAACTGGATGTTTCAAATGCTTTCTTACATGATGTACTAAATGAAGAAGTGTATATGGTACAAACTCAAGGTTTTGTTGATCTTACACATCCAAATTATGTTTGTAAGTTGAATAGATCTTTGTATGGCCTTAAGCAAGCTCCTAGAGCATGGAATCAGCTTCTTACCATGTTTCTTAAATCTCATGGATTTGTTGTTTTGTTAGTCTTGCTGATTCAATGTTTGTAAGAGGATCACGCACTGACTTGACTATTGTTTTGATATATGTAGATGATATTCTTATCACAGGATCAACTGCACATTCTATTGTTTCTATTATTGCTGCTTTAAAATCTCGTTTTGAGATGAAGGACTGAGGCTCTCTTGCCTACTTTCTTGGGTTGTAAATTATTACTTCTGCTTCTAGTATTGTTGTGACTCAAGCAAATTATGCTTCTTCTATCTTAAATTGTGCTGGTATGAGTGATTGTAAGCCTTCTACAACTCTTACACTTAGAAAATATTCAGTAAAAACTGCGTTTTCACTTGAACCATTTGAAGATCCGTTCTTGTTTAGGAGTTTAACTGGCGCTCTTCAATATCTCACTATTTCTCGACCTGATATTTCATTTGCCGTTAACAGATTTGTCAAGCTATGCACCGGCCTACTAATGCTGATTATGAATCTCTCAAGAAGCTTTTATGCTATATTAAAGGTACATTGGACTATGGTTTGACATTTGTACCTTCTTCTCCACTTCTTCGAGCCTTCTCATCTTCTAATTGGGCAAGTAATTCGAATGATCGACGTTGTACTACTGGTTATTGCATTTACTTAGGTTCTAATCTCATTTCTTGGGGCTCTAAGAAGCAATCAACCGTTTCTCGTTCATCAACTGAAGCTGAATATCGAGCAATGGCTTATGTTGCTGCTGAATTGAAGTGGTTATCTTATCTGTTGAAAAGCTTGCATATTCCTTATACTACTCCTTCATTAGCTTGTGACAACTCTTTTGCGATTGATTTGGCTTCTAATCCGATGTTTCACACACGTACAAGGCACATTGATGTTGATTTTCACTTTGTGCGTGAGCAAGTAAAAGCTAAACTTTTGGTCTTGTATCATGTTCCCTCACATCTGCAATTAGCTGACGTTCTTACTAAAGGTTTATCTCCTGCGGTGTTTGATGCTTTGATGTCCAAGCTTCCTCTTGTAAAGACACTCAGCTTGAGGGGGGATGATAGAGTACAAAGTAATGCTGTTACATAACAAGATATATACAGCTCACCTCACAGAACTAATACTCAATAAATACAACTGGGAGCTTAACTAATTCTGTTACACTTAAGACTTACCGCTAGTATATGTATATGTATGTATATGTAGTGTAGTAGAGTTCTATAAATAGAACTATTGCTGTAAATCAGAACTATTCTTTTACCCAAAGAATGAAATATAAATTCATTATAAACTCTTCTTCTCTCTATAATCTAATAGTGGATTCTGTTGTTGAACAATCCTATTTAAAGGTTCATGCAAGCAAGTTGATATTATATGGAAAGTGGAAACATCTTGTGTCAGCGGGGATATATATATACAAATGAGAATCAAGTTGTAAACAAAACTAAAAGAAGTACAAATAATATTTTTTTTCTCTTTCCAAAGCATAGTGACATTGTTACTTTTGTCCAACAACCCCAATTTAAACCTTACAGACTAAGCAAACCAATTATCCCCATCTAATAACTACAAAAAGGTAGACTCAGGGAGAGGAGAGATATACCGAAAAGACATGGAGACTAAGGGAGAGACAGAAATGAAAAAATCGAATGAAGAAACTCCAGAAACATTGAAAAAATTGGCTGGAGAAAATCTAGAAAAATTGAAAAAATTGGCCATCAATGTATTTTCAAACAAGATCAATAGAGAAGATTTGAGCCCAGGAGATCACATCTACTCATGGAGGCAAGCTTACATTTATGCCCACCATGGTATGTTTTTATTTTTCACATAATCGGTCATTTTTTATATTTTTGTTAGTTTATCAAACAATTCATTACTTTTAATTCTATGCAATTAAATTCTCTTTACTTTGTCAGACGAACTTGAAATATAGTGAGTGTTGTTTGTTTGTACTCTGTTGATTAAAATTAGCACAATAAATGAGTTAAGTCACTACAATACTTACTACATTAACTTTTTCGAACTCTAATTCGTGACAGGAATATATATTGGAGATGGGAAAGTAATCCATTTCACAAGGGGCCCAGATCAAGAGATCGGAACTGGAACAGTTCTAGACCGTTGGATCTTCAGCTCATCTCCATCTCATCTTTCAGACATTCCATGCCCAGATTGCGGGGACATATCAAGAACTGACGGTGTTATATCCTCTTGTCTCGACTGTTTCATTTCTGGTGGCAAACTTTATAGATTCGAGTACAACGTCTCACCAGCTTTTTTCTTAGCAAAAGCTAGAGGTGGAACATGCTCTTTAGCAAAGTCTGATCCCATTGATGATGTTCTTCACCGTTCTAAATTCCTCCTTCAAAGTGGTTTTGGTGAGTATCATTTATCAGAAAATAATTGCGAGGATTTTGCTATTTATTGTAAGACAGGGTTACTAGTCAATAGTGTTGGAAGAAGTGGACAGACAACGACGATTTTAGCCGCTTTTAGTGCTTGTAAAGCGGTAATTTCGTTGCCTCTTCGTTATATGCCTACGAGTATTCCTGGTGTTGCAGCTGTGAATTGTGGTATTTATTGTGTTAACAGAATTGTGTCTGATATTGGAGTACGCAATGATGTGACGAAAATCCCTGTTGAAATACTTGTTGCTGCTCGTTGTTAAAGTTCAGTAAGTGGTGGCAACAACTTGATTCTGTGCACAAGCATGGGTTATTATTATCCTTTATATTTGCGATGATTTTGGTATTGTAATTTTTGTTTGTTTTGTGGATCTTGTTATGATTGTCCGAGATTAATATGTACTTAGACATTTGTTGTAAAGCTCGTGCTTCAAGCACTTGAGCAAAATTCAAATGTATTATGAAGTATGACATGAGAAGAAAATAAAAAGGCCTTAGTTTTGTTTTATAATGATTATTACAATATTTTAACTTTATAAAAATATGTAACTGAAACTATTAAAATTAAAAGAAAAACCAATTGTTGATTGATGCCTATTAAAAAACTTATTTAGAAAAAGGTGCCTAGAAAAAAATATTTATTGAAAACAGCCCTATCCCAAATTACCCTTATAATTAACAATTAAAAAATAAGAAAAAAACTAATAAACACACGCGCGCGTCCGTGAAATTTTTTTAAAATCGTCATAACTAATTTAAAAAAATCAAAAAAATCAAAAAAAATTATATTTGGATAAATCAAATTAATATTTACGTTTATGATTTTTTTCGGAATATTCTGAATTTTTTGATTTTTTTGATTTTTTTAATTTTTTTTTCGCAGACACAAAATTTCATGTTTAAAACATGGAATTTCATGTTTATTTCACAGTTTAAAATGTGGAATTTCATGTTTAAAACATGGAATTCCGTGTCTGCGAAAAAAAAAATTGAAAAAATTGAAAAAATTCAAAAAAAAAATCAAAAAAAATCATAGACGTAAATATCAATTTGCTTTACTCAAAAATACAATTTTTTTTAATTTTCTGATTTTTTTTGAATTAGTTATGACGATTTTAAAAAAAAATTCACAGATGCATGCGTGCGATGGAATTAGTAGTAGTAGGTGGTGGTAGTGGTGGTGGTTGTGGTGGTGGAGGTGGTGATGGTTGTGGTGGATGTAGTGGTGGTTACATACATGGTGGTTGTGGTGGTGGTGGTGGTGGTGGTGGTGGTGGTGGCGGAGAAAGAAGTACCCTATAATTTGTTTAATATTTAAAAATTAATACTGTATTAAAATAAAATAATATATTTAATAATAAGGGTAGTAAAAGTATGGAAAATATAAAGGGGATGTTTTCTATAATATTTACTTCGTTAGGCATTTTTTTGTAAAATATTTTATTAAAGGCATAAAAGAACAATTAGATAGTTTAATGAGGATGTTATCAACAATAACATCTTAAAAGAAATATCACATATTTTGCTACATGATTTTTTTTTGTTTACATAGGAGAGCCACTTACATGATTTCTTTTAATATAGGGTAATGGAAAGATTTGGATCAATTTTATGGTATATAGAAATTATAAAATTAATTTTTTTTTAAAGAGATTACTATTTAATTTTGTGTATGATTATATAGTAAAATATCTTTAAATAAAACAAATTTTTTATAAAGATAAAAAATTAGTGACAATAATCATGGAATATCAATTAAATGACTCACGAGTTGTTGAGTGTTGAAATGTTGAGTATCAAGTCATTGAGCATCTTAAAATGAATATGCGACAAACTCTATTTCAGTTTTGGGACAACAAATCTCATCTTAATGTTCACAGAATCATAGATATCTTTAATTATTAAATTTTTTCAAGAAATGCTTATTTTTCTATTACTTTTTGAATTATCAAAACTTTTTGTGGGATAAATCCTATAATTTTTTTAAAAAAAAGTAAAAAATAAATAAAAGCATTTTCATTTATTAATGGCTAGAATCTAAATTTGAATAATGATTTTTGTCAAAAATAATTGGTATGATGTTTTAAAACTTAAAATTTGTTATAATGATATTTTTTGTCATAATCATTTTTTTAAATCGTAAGTATTTATTAGGTTACGTATTGAAATAGCTCAACGGAGGTGAAATTGAAAATGAAGATTAGAGTTTCAACACTTAAGGGTTCATATATGAGTGCAATAACTTCTAAAATAGCTAGATATATAATATGTTGTCTGGTCCACTTGAATTTAATTACGGTAATAGATTCTTTATGTGATCCTTGTTTTCGTCTTCCTATAGTGTAAAGAAAAGAAAAAAAAAGTTTTTTATAAGAAAAACAAATTGAGCCTACATGCCCGATTTTGAAAAATATTACAAATGAACCTTGATTTGCTTCGCTGTTGTCACTCGCGCCGTTCAAGATGTGCTCCACTGTTGTCACTCGCGCCACCCAACCACCTTCGCTTCTTCTCATATCTGCTGCAATGAACCTTCGAACCTGCAATGAATCTGCTGACCTTCGAATCAACAGACCTCCGCCGTCTCCCGTCACTGTAGAGAAGCCGCAGAAAGCCGCTGCTCATCAGATCCGTCACCACCATGAGAAGAAGAAGACCACCTCCGTTCCGTTCGTGAAGAAGACGAGGACCTCCGTTCGTAAAGAAAACCATGAACTACGTTCCTGAAGAAGACCATGACTCCGTTCGTGGACCTTTGTTCGTGAAGAAGAGCGGGACCCCGCCCTCACCACCCGGCGACCACCAAACCCCACCGTCTCTGCTTCACGAGATCTCCTCCCCCAGATCTCGACACCAACACACCAACAGACCACCGTGAACTCTCGTCGCCACTCTCACCGCCATTCTTGCCATTTTTGTTTCGTTTTGTTCAAACGATTTTTTTTTCAGCGATTGTGTTCGCCGTCTTTTCCCTTAAAAAAAGTTAACCAATTTTTTTCAGTGTGCACTTTAAAAATGTGCTAGTCCAACCCTTTTCAAAAAAATTGTAATTTAGTGTCTTTTTATTTATTTATTCTTTTATTAGTTGTTGTTTTTCAGGTAAAAGTGTTGGGTATATCCTTTTGGGTCCAGCCCCTCTCGGGTTTTTTAAGTTCTCATGCGATTATGAATTGAGTGGACTAGGATACAACCCCTAGGGTATTGGACATACACTTGGACAAATACTTGGACAAAATGGGTTTGGGTACAACCGCTATGGTACATCATTTGACACGATTGACACACTAGACATAAATATATATAAAAACAAGATTAGGGTACAACCCTTAGTGTATTTGTACTGTATAAAAAAAATTCATACAACTTAAAAAAACAAAAAACCAATATAGGTCTGTACCCATGGGTACGGATCTATCCGCTTAATAAAAAGAATAGAAATAATAAAAAACGAATTACTGAAAAAAAGGGTAAAATTAGAAAAAATCCTACCAAAAATTGAAACTATACCTTAGTTAAAACTATTTTCTAACTAGGTTTTAAAAATTAATGTTGGTGGGTTTTGAACTTCAATTTGTATATTCCTCTACTATTTATATAAATTTTACCATGTTTGAAATGCCTTTTTTTGTAAATAGGTAAATATGCTACCTTTTTTTCGTAAAAACTTTTTCTCGTAAATAGGTAATGAACTACTTTTATCTCTTAAATAAATTACTTTTTTCTATAATGGGCTACCTTTTAAAAATGATACTTAAATATTCAAAACTACTTTTTTTCAAATAATCATACTTTAATCATTTATTAATAAACTCTTAACTATTTTCCTAATATCATACTTCAATTAAATAAGATGAGCTAAGAAAACAGATAAAGATATAATTTTGCACCGTTGTTCCCTGCTAATGTATAAATGCGCAAAAAGGAGATTTACAGACCGGATGAACATCTAAAATGATGAGATTTATGTGTTGTCTGTACACGACGATCTTAAGAGTAATGTATGATCAAACCATCACGTGTTCATTTCGCATCAAGCGAAACCTTCTCATAGTCGAATTCTGATACTTCAAATCGCTCGATATGCCTACTTTTAATGAATCCTATTATTCCAGAATTCTTACATTAAAATATAATCTCGGGAGTTGAATGTACGATCAGATAAGAATTAAGGTATTTTTCGATAAATTCTACTCAATTATCAGAGAACTTCTTGCAAGTGATTAATTTCAGGGGTGGGTCAATGAATAAGGTAAATGGTGGGGTGGGATGGTAAATTGAGAATAACATTAGTCTCTATAAGTATAAGAGCATGGTTAGAGACCGGAGAAGAAAATCGATAATCGTTGGTCTAGGGCTCTGCTTGATGGGTTTAGGGGATTGTAAGGGTTTATTGTATGTTATTTTGGTCTTAATTGGCATATTTTAGTAGACTTTTGAACCCTATATGCCTAACTGGTCAACATGACCTCTCTTCTTGGGATGCAATTAACGGGACATAAAAGGTGGGTTAATGAGTATGAAAGCTTTTGGGTTTTTTTGGAAATTTCTCTTTGTGGACTAGACCATAATTAGAAGTAGGCAGAACTGCCTGTTGAAGTTTCAAGATATGCTTGATCAATATTTGTGATATGGGATTAATGGCTTAACCGCTTGTGTTTTATGTCTGAATGGGCTGATAAGTTACATATGATAGCACATGATATTAGATTAGTTAAATAGTTATTATAATTAATGGATGTTGTCTTAAAGAACAGGTATAATTTATCATATGATTTGCAAACCATTTTTTATTGTTTATTTATTGAATAAATATATTTATAGAGAAAATGATTTATAAAAATTAAAGTAGGAGGTTGTTTTAGTGATATGTTGACTCAAGTTAAGAACATTCTTCATAAAATTAAAGTAATATTTTAAACATCGGTACATGGTTCATAATATTAATTATTACCTAAATCATACGATCCTTTGCAAAAATTAGATAAAATTGTCTATGTGGTGATAAAGCGTGAAATGTCTGACCAATAAAAATACACAAATTGTGGAACTTTGAAACTTATCATGAGGGTTGCTCGAGTTGAAGCTATCTTCTGATTGGATGAGTGGCCTGGAATCAAACAAGGGTCGGGGCCATAGGGGGGTTTCCTCCCGATGGTAGTCTTAGTCAGTATTGGGGCTAAATACTTGTGACTATACTAATGGACTAAGTCTGACTGTAAATATGAATAGTGTAGTAATAAAATAGATATATCTTTTGGCTAATCAAATGGGTATTTTATAGATACCTGGATGGGATTTTGTCATATTCTCTAGGGGAATGCGTAGACAATCAGAGACCAGAACAAGCAAAGAAGCGACTTGGAGTCTTTTTTATTCAAATCCCCAGCTCTGCTTTCCTTGGCCTCGGGGGAGGTCATCAATGGACCAAGTTCTCGTGAGTGGGTAATAATTATTACCCTCGGAAAAATGTGGTAGAGCTTATCAATACCCCCTTGAAATCGAAAGGGAAGTCTCGGCAGATTTGAGTAAGCCTGACCAAAGAGTTCACCTTAACTCAAACCTTCAGGCAGGAGTGATGGTTATGGAGTACTCGTATTTTTATGTGAGGTAAATGTCACTGTGGTGGAGAAGTCATGATTTGTACGGTTTTTCCAAGGAGCTTCATGCGTTGTCAGTGATAATTCGAGTCATCATGTCAGAATGGCCTCGGGAAGATGAACCATCACTTGTCTGCCTATATATATATATACATATGCGCTTCTATACCGTAAATTGTTACCCATCTCCACCAGGTTTATGCGGAGCTTCTTGTTAGCTTCCTTTGCATATTTGTTTAGTCGCGAGATTTGATGAGATCTTCGAGCATTAGGCGTCTGGATGCGAATTCTTCAAAGTAAAAACCGATATCGCGTGTGAAAAATGGGAGAGAAGTGAGTGGAAAGATAACGTGTACTTTCTGTAAGGGTATGTTGGGGTAATTACAGGTAATAACGGAAGTTGATACCTTCCTTGTAAATTTTTGTTGTTCGTTCTCTCATTTGATTGATACTTGATAGGCCTACTCAATTTTATTGAGTGACCCTTCGTGTATGATATTTTACTTTGTCCATCTATTTGGTGGAAGATTGTGGGTTAACCCTCCATTGCTCTTCGAATATGTCTGGGGGTATTTTGGAGCCTACCACAATCAGTTCTTGTTCTAGTTTTTGCTATTATTATATAAATGTGCAAGGATAGTGCAAATTTCATTTTTGGCCAAATTTTTCAAAAGTATCATTTTTTAGGCTAAATGTATTTCAAAGTGCTATTTTTTAGGTTATTTTACTAATTTCGTGTAATATTTCATAGATTTTAAAAACAATTTGCACACATTAAATAATAATTCATAGTTTATGATATGACTAAATAAATATATATTTGAAATACTCAAGTTATATTTAAAAGTAATAAAACATCTCACAAACTTTGTTAAAATAACCTAAAATAATATAAATAATATTTTTAATATATTTTAATATAGTATTATTGGAAAATGTAATAAAGGTTTGAATAAAAAAGTTAGAATAACAAAAAAAGCTCTCAACTTTGGCAACGTCTCTCAGCAAAAAACAAGGCAACACAGTAGGAAAACTAGCTGTTTCCGATGGCTAATCCCGGTGATCCAAAACCGCCGGCACCATCGGATATCCCAGTGATGGTACAGGCGCCGCTGCAACTCAATGAGTACTCCTCGGAAGCCATGGCCATGGAGTCTGATCAGCCTTCAATATGCGGAATTCCCTCCGCTGGAAGAAGGCGGCAATGAGCCAATGAAACGTGCGCGCGAACTGGTGACGATTCCGGCGGCGGCGGGAGCTGAACTGATTCCCCAAGCGCAGAAGAATGGCAGTAATCAATTGGGAAATCCACCGAGGAAGACAACAAGCTGGCACAACGCCCTTACAGGTAAGAATTTAATTATTCCTCTTATTATTGATAGTGAAGAAATAACAGGTAATAAAGCTAGTGGGGTAGACGATGAATTTATTGCTTCGATTAAAGATGATGAACCAATTGAGAACTGTGAATTCCCACAAATGTTACGTTCTAGAGACGAAATCATTGAGGGCATAAGCCTGTGGAAAAACACGCCCGTGGTTAGACTTTTAGGATACAAAGTGGGTTTTAGCTACCTTTCGGCTAAGTTGAAACAAATTTGGAATCCTAAAGGATTGTTAGAATTGGTTGAGGTGGGTTACGGTTATTTCATGGTCAGGTTTTGAAACAAAGAGGACTTTGAATTTGCTTTGAGCGGAGGCCCTTGGATGATATACGATCATTACTTAGTGGTTAGGGAGTGGACTCCTAGTTTCAAACCTCATATGGACTCAATAACGAAAACAATAGCTTGGGTTATATCGAATGTGGGGATGCATAATTACACGGCCCGTATACTTCGCAAAATGGGCTACCAAATTGAGAAAACAGTACGTATTGATCCTTTGACTAAAGCTAGGCAGAAAGGTAATTATGCTCGTTTAGCTGTTGAGCTCGATTTGAAAAAAGCGCTTACACCTAAAATTCATATTGGAGGGGAAGTGTGTTTGGTTGAATACGAGGGTCTACATCTGATTTGTTTTGAATGCGGAAAATTCGGCCACCGGAAGGGTAAATGTAGTCAAATCGGGTCCCAAAGCGAGGAGCCCATTACAAGTAAAATTGTTTCAGAAGCTGGACGAGGGAGTATGACAGCTGAGTTAGTTTAAGAAACTACATTTGGTGAGTGGATGACCGTAAGAAGAGGGAGCCAGGTTAATAATGATAATAATAAGGGCTATAATAGTAACAATTATTCAGGTAATAATAGGAATAGAGGAGTAAGCTCGAGGTATGGCGCGCTCTTTATGGACGATGGGGTGGAGTTCACAGGTGAGTTTAATCAGAATCGTGGAGGAGTGGAGAAGAGGGGGGGTTATAACCTTGGTGACAAGTCAAGAAAAGGGAGTGGTAACAAGGGGTAGCTAGAGGCAGTACTAGATCAGGTGGGGGACATAAGGTTATCGTGGCCCCGGATTTTGAAGTAAAGCAACAATTACACTCGGTTCCGGAGGTAGAGTTTTTATCCTCGGGTAAAGGCGAGAAAGTGCAAAAGTATGGTGAAAAAGGGGAGGGGAGTAAGACCAAGAAAAACAAAGGGAAAGAGAATGTTGTTAGTGGTGAGCAAGGAGGAGGGTGATGTAAATTAGGGGCGTTAGTGATTAGAGGAAATGATGATATGGAAATTTCTGAGGAGAGAGACAAGCTGGGGTCCACGAGGGACATCACAGCTGGCGCGAAGGGGAGTACAGAAGCTGGTGAGCGAATTTTTTGTGCAGGTACAGGGGCTGGTCCAGCAGGGACCTGGGATGCAATTTCCGAAAATTCATTGCAGGTACAGGAGACGAACAATGTGAACACGGTCAGAGGCGCGGGAATAGATGCAGCATCGCTGGGTTTCTTGGAGTTTCTGGTGGTCTTTGATCAAGGTCGGAAGCTTGATTTTACCACGGACAATTCTGCAGGTAGCTCTCACATCTCGGAGGCCGTGCCACCTGATCCAGGAGAGAGCGAAGTGGAGTGCGTTCCAGAAACTCTGCTGGAAGGAGCTGATATCACCGAGCGAATGGAGACAGACTTGGTTGGGGACGTGAGAGCTAGTCAGGTATAGTTCTTGACCTCTAGTTCTTTATATATAATTATTTTTTATGTGTACGCATGTTATTAGTAGTGGCGGATGGGAAGATGCTCTCCAACTGCCAAATATCCTTGTTTGGAATTGCCATGGAGCAGCCGCAGATAACTTTCAACGAGTGGTTCGTGAAATGGTTAGAATACACCGGGTTTGGTTAACTGTGATTGTGGAACCTAAGGCGAGTGGTACTAATGCGTCTGATATTATTCGAGGATTGGGTAAAGCCAATTCCACGAGAGTTGAGGCGAATAACTTCCAGGGGTATTTGGCTTTTATGGGATGATTCGGATATTGTAGTTAGAGTTTTATCGGCAGGGAATCAAGTCATTAATATAGAAGTTTCAAGAGATAATTGTGAATCATGGGTTTTTCAGCCGTGTCTGCAAGGCCTAACGCGCCGGATAGAGAGCCGTTATGGGAGGCACTTTACCAAGCCTTTAGCCGAATTCAGACTCCTTGGCTTATCGCTGGTGATTTTAATCAGGTAGGTGAGGAAGCTGGTAAGAAAGGGGGAGAACCTGGAGTAACACGTCGTATGATTAAGTTTGAAGATTGGAGACAGAGTTGTGATCTTATGGATTTGGGTTTTGAGGGGCCAAGATTCACTTGGTGCGATTCGTGGAACACGGGCCAGCGGATCTTGAGAAGATTGGATCGTGCGTATGCGAATACAAAATTGTTGGCTCGTTTCCCTCTTGTGAAAGTTCTACATTTGGATAGACGGCATTCGGATCATGCACCGATTCTTATTCAGTTGGTTCCGCGAGGTCCGAATTTATCAAGGCGTTTTAGATTTGAGTCGGCCTGGTGCGCTCACAAAGACTTCAAGGAATTTGTGGGTCAGAAATGGTTTGCTAGTAGTGGGGATTTTGGGGATAGGTTAGAGAGCTTGAAAGATGACATGTCCGTTTGGAAATACTCTGTTTTTGGGGATATTCATAAGAAAAAGAAGGTATTGTTAGCTAGGATTGAAGGAATTCAACGAGCGCTTTAAAACTCTTATAATTCGTCGCTTGTTGAGTTAGGGAAAAGATTTCGGAATGAGTACTTGTGTGTGTTAAGAGAGGAGGAGATTTTTTGGTTCCAACGCTCGAAGGAAAATTGGATACGCTCGAGTGATAGGAATACCCGTTACTACCATATGACTACTATGAAGAAAAGAAAATCTTCACATATAGCACGGTTGAAAGATGGGAATGATTTGTGGGTGGAGGATAGGGTAGCGCTTTGGGAGTTGGTTCGCAATTATTTTGTTGATATTTATTCGGATATTATCAAGTTTGTGGGACCGTTTTCGTTGCCCCATGGGAGTAGATTGAGTAGGGCCGAGAGGGACACCTTGGAGGAGGAGTTTACGGACGAGGAAATTAAGATAGCAGTTTTCAATCCAATCCGAGTAAAGCCCCGGGTAGCGATGGAATTTCAGCTTTATTTTACCAGAAGTGTTGGATACGGTTGGGATGGACGTTTGTACCATGGTTAGAGAATCAATACGTAGTGGAGAGGTCTCAGCTAATTTAAATCGGAAGCTAGTGCATTTAATCCCTAAGGTGCCAGATCCGGAGAGGGTTGCTAAAGTTAGGCCGATTAGCCTTATTAATGTACCCTTTAAGTTTACTATGAAGGCTATGGTTAATAGGATACGGCCGTTCTTAGGAGACAAAATTGGGCCGAATCAAAGTAGCTTCCTTCCTGGGAGGTCTACTACGAATAATGTGGTTTTGGTTCAGGAGATTGACCATCGGATGAGAAAATTGAGCTCTAAAACAGGGTATATGGCTATTAAGATTGATTTAGCGAAAGCTTATGATAAGTTGAGTTGGAGGTTTATTGAGGACACGATTGCGTTTTTGGGGTTTCCGGAAACTTGGGTTAAGGTAATCATGTCAGCTATGGCGTCTAATAGGGTGAATATTCTTTGGAATGGAGAGAAGCTGGAGAGTTTTACGCCTCAACGGGGAATTCCTCAGGGAGATCCTCTTTTTCCCTACCTTTTTGTTCTTTGTGTTGAAAGGTTATCTATGCTTATACAGGGTCTTTGCAGGAGTAACGAATGGTTGCCCATTCGGCTTCACCGGCAAGGGCCACTGATCTCACACGTGTTTTTTTGCAGATGACCTTATGCTGTTTGCGGAGGCGAGTGAAGCTCAAGTGGATCTTATAAAGGAGGTGTTGCGGGTTTTCTGGGACGAAGCGGGACAAACGGTTAGCGAGGAAAAATCGTCCATTTATTTCTCGGCGAACGTTCCAGTAGAGAGAATGAGGGTGCTTGCGGATCGTAGTGGGTTTACGCTTAGTGATTCGTTGGGGACATACTTGGGGGTGCCTATTAAGTCGGATAGACCTCCTAGGGGTTTTTTCCGTAGAGTTATCTCCAGGATGAAAGATAAGCTACCCAATTGGAGGAGTCAAAATTTATCTATGGCAGGACGAGTAACTTTGGCTCAATCGGTTCTTTCCGCAATTCCGACGTATATTATGCAATCTATGAAGATTCCGGTACATGTGTGTGATGAGATAGACAAGATTATTCGAGATTTTATATGGGGGTCCTCGGATGAGGGGAGAAAGATTCATTGGGTTTCGTGGAAGACCTTGTGTAAACCTAAGAAACAAGGTGGGCTTGAATTGCGTAATGCTAGAGATTATAATAGAGCGCTTTTAGCTACGTTGGGTTGGAAGCTGCTTGTCAATGATCCGGTGTTGTGGGTTGGTGCTATTAGGCAAAAAATATTTCGTTTGGGTTTCCTTGATAGGGAAGTTAAGCCGGCGGATTCGCGGATATGCAAGGCTATTCTAGATGGGAAAGAGGTGTTGAAGCAAGGGGTAATGGAGAGTATGCTTGGTGATGGTAGGGGGTTTAGGTGGTCTCATGAACCTTCTGGAAATTTCTCGGTTAAATCCGCTTATAACAAGCTAACCGTTGAAGGTGGGAGGTTGATGTCTCCCTAATTGTTCTTATTTTCGACCCTTGGGAGACATCATTTTTTGTGTTTATTTAATTAATTTGATAGACTTTTGGACTAAATATGCAATAATCCGGAATTTCCTTTTTATTTCTAGCATTTTTAATTTATTAAGCTTTTGCGCGTAATATTGGTATTTTTAGTGAAAAGTTTACAGGTTTTAGATGTTAGCTAGGAGAGGAATCCGAGGAGAAAGTCAAAGATCGTGAATTAGAGTCAAGACTTGAAGATAAATCCCGAAGATATTATTTTAGAGCTGAAAATCCATTTTCCAGGCCATAGATTGCTGATTTCGAGGTGCTTAAGCGATGATTTAGCTGCTGACCTTTGAAGAGAAAACATTCCTTATCGAGATACGGAACTTTAGCAACTGGAATGAGGTCAATCGGAGTCATAACGCATCGGGAAAAGCCGTTTTAGTGAAGACATATCAGCAGTTACGGGATTTTGGGCTTAGAATTTGGGCTTGGACATTTAATTAGCATTTTATTTTCTGGTCCAAGCCCGAATCCGTTTTTATGCTTATAAAAGGAGGTCTGGACTTCTATTTTTCAGACAATTCACATTCCACAAGATTAAACACCAGAGAGAAGCAACAGAAGGAAGAAAGAAGAAGCTGCAAGAACTGGAGAGGGTCTATATCTCCGTTCTCAGTCATTCCAATTCCGGAAATTAGGTTCTTTTTATCTTTAATTTTGTAATCAAATATGAATTCCATTTCTTTTAATTTAGTTTTTCTTTTTAATATGAGCTAAGCTTTTCATAGTGCTTGAGAACAAACAATGGGTGAATCCCAATTTTATGAAATAACGAAGGTTAAATTTGGGTTTATGTAAATTAAATTAGATTGGGTCTTTTACTCTTTTCGATAATTTGTGATTGTTTACTGTTTTTAGAGTCGCGAACTAAGAACAGGTATTAGTATCTAGGCTATTCCACATATGTGGCGTGTGGATCATCCTGACGGAGGGTTTAGGTATAGAATTAATTATTCAATCTAGGATGGAAGCTATTGATTCTGACGAACTTAGCTAATTATAGGGCCAATGAGGTAATAAAACTTAAACATCCAACGGTGGATCATATTTACCCTGACGGGACTAGTGACACTTTAGGATCGCCTTATAGTCCACCCTGACGGGGGTATAAGGAATTTAGAATCCCGACCATTGTAATTGACCAATTTAGCCCTTAAACAACATAAGTTAGGAAATAAGATTGGGAGGATCCTTGCGTTCTCAAGTACTACTTCTCATATTGCGTTTTCACTCATTTTACTTGCGTCTTAGCTTTTACTTGCACTTATAATTTTTCTTTCATTTAGTAGTTTTAATAAACAAAACCAAACAAACATATTTTATTTACTTGCTTTCATAAGTGCAACCAATCATTATTTGCTAAACATTGTAGTCAACCATCCCGTCCTTGGAACGAATCTGTTTTATCATATATACTACTTGGGACAACCGTACACTTGCGGTTGTGGTTCGATTATCATTTGCATTTATTTAGAACACACAAAGGACCACCAAGTTTTTGGCGCCGCTGCCGGGGACGGTAGCGTGTGACCACGGTGTTTATCCTTTAGTGATAGTTGCATTTATTTTATTTTATCAGTTTTACGCTTTTTGTTTGTTCATTTCTTTTCAGGTTTTTAGGTTTGGTGTATGTGAACAAGGCTATTCAAGGATCTAGAGCAAACACCTCCGATCCTTAGTAATCCAGAATCGTTGACCAGACTTGCTAACAAGAGAAGAAGAGTACGAGAAGCTTTAGAAGTAGAAGAGTTAGTTAACAGAATGGAGAATATCAATCTTCAGAATCAACAAGATAATCAACCAGGTCAACTAGGCGCAAATGGCCAACCTTTGGCTCCAGGCGCTATTCCTCCAATTCCACCAGTGAATCCTAATCCTCAAGTTCAGATAGTGATGAATCAAGATCCGTGGTTTACTAATGGTCCACCAGAAGTTCCATTCCGTGCTCCTGCTATAGGAGTAGGTGCTCCAGATATTGATGTTCCGCGATTCCGTCCAGATTCGGGTATGTTAGCTCAATTCCAAAATTTTGGAAATTTTTGTGGAAGACCATCAGAAGTTCCTCTTAGAGCAGTACAGAAGTTTAAGCAGATATGTGATTCTTATATCACACAAGGAGTTTCAAGAGAACAGATGTATTTTGCTGCGTTTAAATTTTTTGTTATTGATGGAGCAAGTGAATGGCACGATACACAAGATCCTACGAAGATAACCAACTGGGACCAATTAGAGACTGCTTTCTTTGACAGGTATTACCCAAGTAACATGCGATTAGATGCTGAGTTAGAATTGACGCATTTTCGTCAAGAATATGATGAAACTGTGGGTAAGAGTTGGACAAGATTTCAGATGTGTTTACGTAGAGTTCCCACGCATGGCTTTTCTGAACAACAACAGCTAAAAATCTTTTATAGAGGCCTTGATGGGACTTCGAGAGAGAAATTGGATACGCTATGTGGTGCAGGTTTTCTTCAAGTTCAACCCGCTCATGCTAAAATCATTTTAGAAAGAACAGTCAAGAATGAAGTTGGGTGGAATTCAGTAAGAACACCAGTTAAGGGAGTGAATAATGTTGATATGGAAGAAAAATTTGCTACGCTTGAGAATAAGATTCAGAATACTATAGAGCAACAATTGAAGCAGCTTACTTTAGCTGTAAAAGAAGGATTTTTGGGTAAGAAGGTAGCTGTGCATGCTGCACAAGAGGTATATATGTGTTCGATTTGCAGAGTAGATGATCATGATGAGGAAAATTGTCCGAATAACCAAGAGTCCGTGATGTTTATGTCCAATAGAGGCAATTTCAATTCAAGTGGTAGTGGATATCAGCCTAACAGAAACCATCCTGGGTTTCAATACTCAAATCCTAATAGGGCAGCTAATCCTACCTATGCGTATCAGCCGCGTCCCCAAGGTAACAACTATAATCCAAGACCACACAACAATTATCAAGGAGGACAGAATCAAGGCAATTATGTACAAAGACAAGCTCCTCAGAATACTTATGATGAAAATTTGAACCAGAAAGCCTTACCTGCCCATCCACAAGAAGGAGTAGTTACCCTTCAGAAGACGGTTGAAAGTTTAATTGCTCTCCAGACACAAGCTATGGAACGTCAAAATGCAGCCGAAGCAAATATGAAGTTGTTTCAGAATCAGCTAAGTCAAATTAACAAACAACTGAATCAACGTCCACAAGGACAACTTCCTAGCGATACTGAGAATCCGATACAACGTGAAGATTGCAAAGCCGTTACATTAAGAAGTGGTAAGAACCTTCCTCCACCTCCTTTTCCCGTGATGAAAGAAAAAGAAGTTCCAAGAAAAGAAAAGGAAGTGGGTGAGAAAGAGAAAGAGAATGAGAAAGAAAGTGAGGTTAAAGAAATCGAAAGACCAGGAGAAGTTCCGAAAAAGAAAGATGATATTGTGATCAATCGCCCTCCACCACCGTTTCCTTCCCGAGTTCAGAAAAAGGGTGATTTGGGTGATTTTCATAAATTCTTTAATAGAGTGAAGGGTCTAAGTATTAATATTCTGTTACTAGAGGCGATTCGAGATATCCCAAAGTATACTAAATTTTTGAAGAGGGCCCTCACTAACAAAAGGCCCTGCTGTGATAATGAGATGATTGGTCTTCCTGAAGAGTGTAGTGCAATTTGCCAGAGTAAATTACCTCCGAAGTTAGTTGATCCGGGGAGTTTCACGATTCCGATATCGATTGGAGAATAATGGAAAGGAAAAGCGTTATGCGATTTGGGGGCAAGCATCAATTTGATGCCCAAGTCAATCTTTGATAAGCTAAAAATTGGAGACGCAAGACCCACTTCTATGGTCTTGCATATGGCGGACAGGTCTCTTGCACATCCTGAAGGCCGCATTGAAGATGTCCTCGTTAAGGCAGGTACACTTATATTTCCCGTTGATTTCGTAATACTTGCTACGATGCAGATAGAAATGTCCCCATTATTTTGGGTAGACCATTCCTAGCTACAGGGCGTACATTGATCGATGTAGAGAATGACGAATTAACGATGAGGATTCAAGACGAGGAAGTCAAATTTAATGTATTTTGATCTATGAAATTTCCAGATTCTCAGGAAGATTGCTTCAGAATGGATGTAGTTGAGCAAGCATCGCAAGAGGTATTTGATTGTTTTAATTATGATGATATTTTGCAGGCCGCTTTAACATTAGACTTGCCTGAGATGATGGAAGAGCTTGCCGAAACAGTGGCAACTCTTAATTCTGAAAAACCGAAGTATAGGCGTCTGGCCTATGAACCTGTGAGAGAACCGGGGGAGATTATTCCTAAAAAGAAACCTTCAATTGAATCTCCTCCGGAATTGGAAGAGAAACCATTGCCATCACACTTGAGGTATGCATATTTGGGTACTAATGAAACTTTACCTGTTATTGTTTCAGCTAATTTAACAGGTCCTCAAGAAGATAAACTGTTGCGTGTGTTGAGAGCCAACAAAGAAGCAATAGGTTGGACAATTGCTGACATCAAAGGCATTAGTCCATCCTATTGTCAACACAAAATTATACTTGAAGATAGCAACGCACGCTCAGTTGAAGGTCAAAGGAGATTGATGCGCGTGATGAAGGATGTGGTGAAGAGAGAGGTGATCAAGCTTTTAGATGCGGGGATTATCTATCCCATTTCGAGTAGTGAATGGGTGAGCCCAGTTCAGTGTGTACCGAAGAAATGAGGAATGACAACAGTTCTGAATGATAAAAATGAGGCGATTCCTTCAAGAACGGTAGTTGGTTGGAGAGTTTGCGTGGATTACAGAAAGCTGAACAAGGCCACCAGAAAAGATCATTTCCCTTTGCCCTTCATCGATCAGATGTTAGATAAATTAGCCGGAAGAGAGTACTATTGCTTCTTGGATGGTTACTCCGGATACAATCAGATTTACGTGGCTCCAGAAGATCAACATAAGACTACCTTTACATGCCCATTTGGTACTTTTGCATATCGTAGAATGCCATTTGGGTTGTGTAACGCTCCCGCTACTTTTCAGAGATGCATGATGGCCATCTTCTGGGATATGATTGATAATTTCCTGGAAGTGTTTATGGACGATTTCTCCGTGTTCGGTGATGATTTTGATAAATGCTTGGATAACTTGGAGAAAGTGTTGGTAAGGTGCAAAGAAACAGTCTTGGTGTTAAATTGGGAGAAGTGTCATTTCATGGTTCGTGAAGGTATTGTTCTGGGTCACAAAGTTTCGAGTTCTGGGTTAGAGGTTGATAGAGCGAAGATAGAGGTAATTAAAACTCTTCCCCCTCCTGTTTATGTTAAAGGGGTAAGGAGTTTTCTTGGCCATGCTGGCTTCTATAGACGATTTATTAAGGATTTTTCTAAGATTGCTAAACCGTTATGCAACTTACTCGAAAAGGACTCCAAAATCCTTTTTGATGAAGCTTGTTTAACGGCCTTCAAAGCAATCAAAGAAAAGCTTATTTCTGCTCCTATAGTGTTACCTCCAGATTGGAATTTACCGTTTGAGGTTATGTGTGATGCGAGTGATTTGTGTATGGGAGCTGTATTGGGACAGAGAAAAGAGAAGGTTTTTCATTCGATTTACTATGCTAGTAAAACTTTTAGTGGTGCTCAGATTAATTACACAGCGTCGGAACCGGGAACCCGGTTTGCCAAAACCGGGAACCCGGTTTTGGTGCTGTGACTTCTGAAATTCTCTGACCCAGCGTCTTGGTGGCTTGCGTTTTGCTGCGTTTTGGTTCGCGCCATCGACACAAAACCGGGAACCCGCATTTGGCAAAACCGGGTACCCGGTTTCGGAGCTGTAAATTTCCAAAAGTTCTGACCCGGCGTTTTGGGTCTTGCGTTTTGGCGCGTGTTGACTCGCGCCATCGAGAAAATCCGGGTACCCGCATTCCACAGAACCGGGAACCCGGTTTCGGCGAGTAAAATCTCTGACCTCGCGTCTTGGGGTCCAGCGTTTTGGTGCGTTTTCAAAAAAAGAAAAAAAAAATCAATAATTGTCTTTCCGCGCCGTCACAGCGACGCGGAACCGGGAACCCGGTTTGCCAAAACCGGGAACCCGGTTTTGAAGCTGTGATGTCGGTTTTGAGGTGTTTTAACCTAGTTTCTTGGCCTCTTTTGCAAGTCTTTACCTAAAACGCACCAATAGCCTCCCCACCTCCGAAATTCATCAACCAAAACACTATATATCGTCAATTCCTACCCTCTTTCACCACGAAAACACAAAATCAACTCATCTCCTCTCCAAAATAACATCAAATCCTTAGTTTTTCCCAAGATTCTTCTTCATCAAATCCTTAAATTAAACCCAATTCTTTCTTCTCCCATCCAAATTAAACAAGACCCATCTCATATTCCACCTAGTTCTTCAATTCCTAAGCCTCAAAACATCAAAATTCTAAACTTTTTCTCTAAGTTTTTCATTATTTGAAGTTTTGAGTTTGGGGTGGAAAGAGATGACTAACAGAACTGGTGATTTTCGAAGAACTGCTCCTAGAAGAAAAACCACCATTGGTGGTTCTCAAGACCAAGCTATTGAAATTCCTGATTCGCGTCCTAAACGAAAAATTGACGAAGTTAAGCTTGATTCTAACAGAAAAGAAATCACAGGTCAAAAGAGAAGATTAATTGATGAGATAGAAAGTGAGAAGGAACCAGAAGAGGAAATTGCGAAGAACATTGAGGAGGAAACTGAACAAGAGGTTCCGGAAGCACCAGTTCAACAGAAACCTCCGCGTATGAAGATGTGGGCCCACAAGCCTAAGAGGGTTTACACGTGTTGGAATACTCAGGTTCGTGAAAGAATTGAATTTTTGAAGTTTGGTGAGGAGACAAATTTTGCTAAGGGTATTATGAGTAGTGAACACAAGGAATATGCTGTGACATGTGCTAAGTTTGGTTGGAAAGAGTTACAAGAAAGTAAGCTTGAGTTTATTCCTACCTTGGTGCGAGAATTTTATGAAGGTTTAGCCACATCCCGTGATGCCATTGATATCCGCAAAAAGGTAGTTCCTTTCTCTATTGAACGTATTCGGAAATCCTTAAAATTACCCAACTTTTAAGTGCCCACAGAAAATTAGGAAACCTCCTATGGCGAGCAATCTGGGAGCGTTTGCCAACGGGATAGAATTTAATGAAGTGTGGCGTGATCGAGGAGGCGAGATGTCAGCAATGCGGATCAGGGGAGGAATCCGCATCTCATATTTTTAGACTTTGTAAAACTATTCTACTGTCTTTAATAGTTGTATTGCAGGTACCAGGCGTGAGGGCTGGACCGCTGGACAAGAGCTGTTCGAGAGGAGGACTGGTGGTGGAGGGCCCTCGGTGGTGGGACAGAATGCAGCAAGGAGGTCAGGCGGCAGAATTCTGGCGGCAGGAACCTCAGCTGCTGGTGCGGAAGCTAGTCGGACTAGCGCTGACCGTGGGACCCAGCTGCAGCACAGCACCGTTAGCATTGACAGGTCTGAGGAAGTTCACAGCTCTGAGACACAGCAAATTTCTGCAGCTATGGTCCAGGAGCGAAATGTGCAGGTTTACCCATGGAATGGATTAGATGATGTTAGTTGGTGGTCCAAGATGCTTTCTAGTAAGGATTACGTTAACGGTTTAGAGCGAAGAATTGTGTTTGCAGCGTATATTTGGTGCGTTTGGAATGACAGAAACAAAAGATTGTTTGACCCAAATGCTAAGAAGAACTCGAGCAGGGACCTATGTGCAATTATTAGGAATTCTGCGCGCGACTTTGTTAAAGCTTGGGGTATGGAAAGAGATGGGGGCTTGATTATTTCGGCAAATAGTATACTAGTGAAATGGGAAAAACCGACGTGTGGGTGGAAGTTGAATATTGATGGCTCGTATTTTAGTGGGTAAATAGAGAGCGGGAATCGGGGGAATTGTTTGTAATAGCAATGACGAATACGTGGCGGGTTTCGCAGGTCAATGTGTTGAATCATCTCCTTTCGAGGCGGAGGTTTTTGCACTTTTATACGGGTTACGCATGGCCGTTGAGCGGGGTTTTACTTCTCTAATTATTGAGACGGATTCGTGTGAATTGCACGCACTAGTGAAGGGCGGTGCGAATTCAAGACTCCGTGTTGATGATAAGGTAAAGGCCTGTTGTGATATCTTAGCGTGTATGAGGCATTTTGAGCTTGTCTGGTGTTATAGGGAGGCAAATAGGTGTACCAGGTACGGAACTAGGGGTGAAGGGGGGCCTATAATTTTGAGGGACCCTCCTGATGGACTTTGGTGGTCATTGGCGATGGATAAGTGTGGATGGGCTACACCTAGAACCATGTTAGCTAGTCAATAAGTAGGAAGAGATTATCTTCCCGGTCGTTTTTGCGACCTCTTTTGTAACCAAAAAAAAATGTAATCAATTTTTTTTTTTTTGTTTTATGGCTTGAAAATAAAATGTGATATATACAAAATATGGTTTATGGTTTTTTTTTTTTTTTTAAAATGGTTTATGGTTTTGCTTACAAAATATGACGATCCCGTTGTAAACAAAAGTACCAAATATAAATTTATCTCTTTCCTTAGCATAAACCGTACAGACTAAGCAAACCAACCATACCCATCTACTTTACTACAACAAGCTAGACTCCGAGAGGAGAGAGATCCCGGAAAGACATGGGGACCGAGGGAGAGACAGTTATGAAACAACCGAATGAAGAAACTCCAGAAACATTGAAAAAATTGGCTGGAGAAAATCTAGAAAAATTGAAAAAATTGGCTGTCAATGTATATTCAAACAAGATCAACAGAGAAGATTTGAGCCCAGGAGATCACATCTACTCATGGAGGCAAGCTTACATCTATTCCCACCATGGTATGTTTTTATTTTTCATATAATCGATTATATTTATATTTTTGTTAGTTAATCAAACAACCCATTACTGTTAAGCTATGTAATCTTGGTTTAAATTGGAGGCATTAATAGATCGAATTTGAATTCTGATCATTTATCTCATGTGGGCATTTAGTGTTAGTAATTGTTATACAGTTAGGGAGGGGAATTTACTATATGAATTAAAAACAATAATTTTTTAGTATTGTGGCAAGATCCGACTAGTTTTGGAAATTGATGTCGACAATTTTTTTGCCTTATGAGTTTGAATTCAGTGTTTTGAGAAATCAAATTATTTTGACCAAACTCTAATTTATGTCAGGAATATATATGGGAGATGGGAAAGTAATCCATTTCACAAGGGGCGCAGGTCAAGAGATCGGAACTGGAACAATTCTAGACCGTTGGATCTTCAGCTCATCTCCATCTCATCCTTCAGACTCTCCATGCCCAAATTGCGGCGACATATCAAGAACAGACGGTGTAATCTCCTCTTGTCTTAACTGTTTCCTCTCTGGTGGCGAACTTTATCGATTCGAATACAACGTCTCATCAGCTTTTTTCTTAGCAAAAGCTAGAGGTGGAACGTGCTCTTTAGCGAAATCCGATCCCATTGATGATGTACTTCACCGTGCTAAATTCCTACTACAAAATGGGTTTGGTGTGTATCATTTATTCAAAAATAATTGCGAGGATTTCGCTATTTACTGTAAGACAGGGTTACTAATATTTACAAGTGTAAGTGTTGGAAGAAGTGGACAAACAAGTTCCATTTTAGCGGCTTGTAGTGCCGTGGTTTCGTCGCCGCTTCGTTTTATGACTACGAGTTTTCCTGGTTTAGCCGCTGTAGGTTGTGGTATTTATTGTCTTAGTCGATTTGTGTCTGATATTGGAATGCGCCGTGATGTTATGAAAATCCCTGTTGAAAGACTTGTTGCTCGTGGGGAGAGTTCAGAAGTTGTGGCTCAACTTGCTAAGGAAGATTAAATCAAATTAATAACTTGGTTATGGGAACAAGCACGGGTTATTATTATTATTATTATTATCTTTTATGTTTGCGATTATTGTGGTATTGTATGTATTGTTTGTTATGTGGATCTTGTTATGATTGTGCAAGATAAATATTTACTTAGACATTTGTTGTGTAGCTCGTGCATGGCACTTGAGCAAAATTCAAATGTATTACTATGTATGGCACGATAAGAATAGTAGATTAGTAACTTATGTTGGATTTTAAGAAAACGTTTTCAAGATCCGTTAAGTGAAATACCTCTATACTTGTACTTTTTTTTGTTACATGGGAGAGCCACTTTGAACTCGTGTCATTGACACGGTTCAAACCTGTACTGTTTAGAAGGATAACCAAGGTATTGGCCAATTAAGCTAACCCCAACTGGTTCCTTTATGCTTATACTTAATATGTAAATAGAGATTTTATTATTTCTAACTCAAAATGTATTTAAACTTCAGTTAAATATTTTTATTCTTAAGAACTTTTAGGGTCTGTTTTTTTTTTTTCTTTTTCAAATGCATAATAATATAGATAGTAAAAGACGGTTACAAGGTTTAGCCGACCCCTAAAGTTCAGCTTCATTACAAATAATTGTGGCTAACTGGGGAGGAATACAAGTATCCCAATTACCAAACAAAATGCTAAGGAGCTCCTGCTTGGCAACCCAGTCAGCTGCCTCGTTTCTACCCCTAGAAACAAAATGAAAGGAAGGGGAAGATAATTCAGCAAAATAATAAATATTACAAATAACATTTTTAATTGAATGACTCAACACGGGAAGCCCTGAAGAGAGAGGTTTCATGATAGTAGCTGAATCATTCTCTTCTATTATAACGCTCCCAAAAGGAAATTTTGAAGCCATTTCCGTAGCTTTCAAAATTTTCATGGCCTCTGCCTCTAACACCGAATCTGCTCCAACTTTCCAACTATTACCTGATACAAATTCACCATTAGAGTTTCTTACTACACAAGCAATTGCAGCTCCCAAATCCGAAAAAGCTGCATCACAATTAATTTTAAATTTATTTGGAGGAAGTTTTTTCCATTTATCCTTAAATTTAGAATTTTGTGAAATATTTCCATTATTAATGCTTTCTAATGGATTATTATTATTATTATTATTCCCAACTTTAATATCTAAAAAGTTAATATCATTTGGGTTTGTAATTTTGTAATATTCTTTCCAACATTGTACAACCCTATTAATTGTGTTTAGGGGATCACATTTTTTACCATTATAAGTAAAGTTATTTCTATCTTTCCAAATTTGCCACATTATAATATAGATAAGTTCTAGTATTCTATCCGTATTATTAAAAAATTCTGTAATGTTTTGAACTTGATTTAATATCCAAAGATCTAATTTTACATTTGATTCATTGTCTGTTTTTAAATTAAGCGGACTAATAAACCATACACTTTTAGCCCAGGGGCATCTGAATAGCATATGTTCTACTGTTTCAATATTATTATCGCATATTTTACATATATTATTTTTACTACATTTCCGATTAAAAAGGTTTTCTTCAGTGGATAATAGGTTTCTAACCGCTCTCCATACAAAGTTTCTAATTTTTTGTTGGGTTTCCATTTTCCAAATTAGTTTCCAGAGTTTTTTATCCCTCGTAATAGAGGAAGTAGGCTTATCTTTATCTTTAATACCTTGAATTATAGTTTCATCTTCTTTCATTTTATGATAGGCTTCTTTGACTGTATATGTACCTTTTTTGCAATAGTCAATACATATTTGGTCTTCACATAATACTTTAGGTATTATCATTTTTTCTATTTTTTCTTTGATTTCTTTAGGATAGATTTGGTTGAGTAAATCAATATCCCAAGACCTATCATTTTTTGACGAATCGGAGCGACAAAGGGCTGAATCTCAGTGGATCGTGGCAGCAAGGCCACTCTGCCACTTATAGAAAAAATCGCCGAGTATTAACATAAAATCACTAAGTATTAATGCAAAATCATAGAGTATTTAACGAAAATAACAAGCCAACAAACGTAGCTTCTTCCTCCTCGAACCATCAGATCTCGCCGGGATTTTGAACCAGCTCAACAGACGAAGCTTCTTCTACGTTAATTTAATATTTCGAACCTCCACTAGCGAATTTGTAGCTCGCCAAAAAAAAACCACAAACATTCTTCAAGCTCTCCTTCTTAAGTTCTCCATTAATGGCCATCTTTTTTGGTGGAGCTTCTCTTAACGAGCATACCACGTACGACGAAACTTTAATGACTCTCATCCTCATCGGAAAACACACAAAGAATATAAGGATAGGAGAGGAGAAAGGGTGATGGGTTGTAGGTCGTAAATCACCAAGGCTGAAACCTTTTATAGGTCACCAAAGATGAGGCAAAAGGTTATTAGGTTAGGTGGGGAGAGAAGAGAAAGGAGATAGTTTTTAAGGGTTCAAATTTTATATGTATAAGTTAGTATATATAGTAGTTAAAGATAAAATGAAGGTATACTGGGTGAAAAATATGTGTATAGTGTTAGATATTTCAATTATCCTTCAGTAAGAAGAGTAGATTAGTGATGTGTAATTGAGTCTTAAGAAAGAGTTTAAGTAAGACTCATTGAATAATTTTTTTTTAATATATCCATATATATATATACATATATATAATATACTATAGAGTTTTTATAATTGCAACAATATAGATGTTTATCTATCTCGAAATATATTTATACTTCAATTAAATGTTTATTCCTAAAATCTTCTAAGATCTGTTAGGATTAAGGAGGTATTCATTAGCAAAAGAAATCAAGGAGGAATATAATTAAAAAATGAGAAAAAAGGGTGAATATAATTATAAAAAAAATGAAAGAAAAATATTTAATGTTATTTGAAGTGAATAAAAAAAGGAATTTCTTTAAGGGTAAAAAATCAATGTAAAAATATATTTGACCTATGTAAAATAAAGGATCAATTATTTAAAAATTCATATTGAAAAAAATTATTTAAAATAATTTAAGTTAACATGTTATTATATAATTTTTTTTCTATTCCAGCAAAAGTATAAGTGGGATAGGTAGGGGTGAAAATAAAATCAAAAATCTTTTTCTTTTCAGCAAGGATTATGTTTCTATTTCAGAGTTCTTTTCTATTTAGAAAGGGCTACAAAGAGATTAAATTTTTTTTGGTTCTTGCAAAAAAAATCTCGGCTTAGAATGAAGATAAGACAAATTTCATCTCAGTCTTACAATGAATTAGACATATCCTATCTCAATTTTAGAATGGAGTTCGGTTAAATCTATCTCAGTGTTGGTGGGACAATTGCATCTCAGTATTGGTGGGACAAATTCCATCACATACACAATTCACAAAAAAAAACAATTTCTTAGTAATTAAGGATTAAATTTCACAATCTATGCACCATATTCGATCAAATTATAAATGAAAATCTATTATCTTCAGTTATTAAGAGATCCTTAAAAAATGCTTTTTCCTATTATTTTTTGGCCTCTCAAAACTTTTAATCGGATAAATCCCATCATTGTCTACCCTCACCCCCAAGGGTGAGTAAATGACATGTTCGACCTGCTAGATCCGTGAAAATCTATCCAACATGACCCGTACTTGCAAATTTTGGGCCTATATTAGACCTTTACCCGCAGATTTGGACCTATATTCAATCTTAGTGTTAGCAAACCCTGTTAATCAACTCTAGGTAGGAAAGAGACTCTCTTAAAATACTCTTTCATCCACCGCCAAAATTTTCATCAAACTTCTCATCAACTCTAGATCTAATTCTACTTACTTTAGCAAAATATTGCACATTCTCTTCTATATCTTTATCTAAAACTAGTGTCGGGAACCATCATCGATCGAGTGTATCCTTGGATGACAAAGGTTAGTTTTTCAACTCATGAACAAATGTGGAGATTAATAAGGTTAATCAAAGTCATTTAGGGCGATATAATAAGAATAAGGTATATCATAGAACGTAAGTTTTACAGCCTGTTTTCGATAAGAGATGTTGATGACGAAGAAAATTATAAAGGTTTGATCACTACTTTTATGTATGCTACATATGTTTCTTATAATTATAATACTAATATGGTAGTGATTGGTATGTTGTAATAAATTTAGGTAGGGACGTAATAGTTCTAGGAATGTAATAAGGGTGGGATGTCATGAACTTTGTAATCATTATACAAGGCTTGGTATACTATATGAATGAGGATGTAATGGACGGGTTGATTTCAAACTTGTGCTAGTAACTAGTTTTAATTAAATGAGATTGTAAATTTATATTTAAGATACAAGATATTTGTATAAAGTTCGATTAGTATTAAATTTTTATATTTCAATTTTAACTTTTAGTGCTAATATATATGATAGTCGAACAATTAATATGATTTAGTTTTTTATTTGTAAGTTATGGATTAGATAACTTAATTAATTGTTATAGAGAAGTAAAAAAATTGATAATTTAAGTAAATTTGTTAATTTATGGTAATATTTTGATAAATATGTTGATTCAAAATATATAAAGATTGTAAATAATTATTTTTTACATATATGATTAAATAAAATTATATAATATTTTAAGTTAAATAGATATATTTTAGTTTGTTTAAAAATTATTCATTACGATTACGATTGTAATGGGTAATTCATAGGTAGTTTCTATGTAATGAAAAATTTCATATTCATTATAATGTGATTACAAAGGAATAGTATTACAGAGTTGATTACGGCGTATCAATCACAGTAATCAAGTTCAAACCAGTAATACCATTCTCATTACAACATACCAATCACACCTTAAATGTAATAGGATATATATGTTAAGTACTTATATTTCTAACGAAAAACTATAAAACAAAAAATATATATTTAATGTTGAGTTTTAACAAGAACTTTGATGGTTATGTTACATGGTACGAGATCTGTGGTGAAAAAGGAAACTATAATAATTGGAATATCATGCATCTTTATACTAGATCTAAGAAAAACAGAGATAATTAGTTTGATAAATGGAAAAATTGGGACATAACAAGGATAATAGACCTAGAAGTGGGAATGTCATCAGAATGATCAATTTGAACGGGGATTCTAAGTTCACTACCGCAAGAAACAGATTGAATCAATATGTCATTTGGCAAACATAAAACAGTGACAACGTGTACCAATAGGAAGAAACACATGCAAAGTAATCTGACTCACCAGGGGCAGAGCCAGGATATTTTAGTAGGGGGCCAAGTCCCCAAATTTTTTTTGAACTTATTTGCGCTATAGGTCCATATATTACAATTTTTTTTAAAATAAAACTTTATATTATATAAAAATGCATTATAAATCTTGATATACTTTTTTTAATTGATTTTTTTATTTAATACAAAAAAAATATATAATTTATTGAAAAAATAATATAATTATAAGTTTAATAAAATAAAATTTAAAAATTAAAGGATCAAATAAAGATTCTGAAAATTTAAGAGGTCCAAATGAATGGTTTTAAAAATTTAAAGGGGGCCAAATGAATATTTTTTAAAATTTAAGGATAAAAAATAACATATAATTAATTTTTTTTATATAAAGAATTTTTTTTCTTCTAAATATCCAGGGGGCCATGGCCCCCCACCTCATCACGTGGCTCCGCCCCTGTGACTCACTTCTTGCAGAAGAGTAAATCTATATATACTTCTACTTCTCATATGTTTTTATCTTATGCTGTAAAAATATGTTGTAAAAATATGTTGTGTGTTAAGCATAATAATTATTGCTCAGTTTGTCATCCTATTAGCCAAATCATGTTTTTTTCTTTTTGTTGTAAACGTTGTCTTTCTCTCTTTAATTGAAGTCATAATTTATCTCGTTTTCTTCAATGGCTAGTTATGATAGACTTTATTTATCCCTTTTTCAACTTTATACTTAAAATGAGAAATCTTTAGGGGTTATTACACTACAAGAAAAGGTATCTTTAGCGGCTAAAATTTTAACACTAAAAATCTTAATTTTGCCGCTAATAGCCTCTATTTGTTTGTCCCTATAAGTTCGTCTCTAAAGATACATTTAATAGCAAATTGTTTGTTTTTACCTCCATTGACTTTATCTTTAGCGGCAAATATTGCCGCTAATAATACAATTAGAGGCCATTTTGCTGTTTAAAAATATCATTAGAGGCTATTTTAGTGTTGCCGCAATAACTTCGTCCCTAATGATACTATTTCTTGTAGTGTTAGTATTAGTGTTAAAACTAGGTCTTTCTCTCCTAACAGAGAAGCGTGTAGTTTTCTTCTTCACATTCATGGGGAGGTTAAAGTCTTTGTTGGGGTTTTCATAAGTACATCAAGGAAAAATGGGAGGTGAAAGGAAGCTTCAGATGCACAAAACTAGGAAAGAATATGTTTAAACTCGAGGTCGACAGTGAAAATGAGTTTAACAAACTTCGGAACATGCGATCCGGTATTTTCTTGGGGTTGCATGTAAGCTTTAATTAATCTTTTGCCTGATTTATTGAGGTCGCAGGACATGATGCTTGACCACTCTTCAGCATGGGTGCAAGTTAGTGGGTCATCGTGTACGCATAATACATTATACACAATTGTTGCTCTTGCAAAATACTTCATTGAGCTTGAGTAATCATATTATCTAGAAGATGAGACGGTTATTGTACAAGTGCTGAGGTTCAAAATCAGTTTCAATATTAAGAAACCTTTGTTGTAAAAAATAACAATATCACTGGTTTTAAAAATAGAGAAATGGAATTCCAAAATATAGTAAACGAAATAATTCTCAATTAAGGTAATACTATTATACCGAGTCCCCACGCCCGCTTTTCTCCGCCCGCCGACATTCTCGCTTCCGCTTCGTCCACGACGGGTGGGTCTTGCAGTCAAGCTCCCTTCTGCCTTTGCACTCGAGAGTCTTCGATTAGAACGCTCCATATCTCGTGGGGAATCTTGGACAATGGGCGAAAGCCTGGGCTAGTGAGTTACTTTACGTTCGTGAAGGCGCCCCCGGTGGAACCTAATCTTCGGCAAGATCTTCGACCCCCGTAACTGAAACAAGAAGGATTTAGTTACGGCATTTTCGTTCAAATATAGGCCGGCTAAGAACAGCCTTCTGTCTTCATTCAATCCACGGCCGTACTAAAGATCCAATCCATGTGAAAACGAAGTTCCCCGGTTGCACCCAGTTTGAGCGGATAGCGCCGGCAAGCTCGTTCTGATCTTGGACGCAGTACATTGGAATCCTGAAGCAAGGTCTTCCCTTGGCCCGGCAATCGTAGCTAGGACATAGCTAGATTCGAGAGCAGGGGATTTTGGCGCTGGTACGGAACTTACACGAAAATTCAAGAAAAAAAACTACAACATAGTATACAAAATTTGTGTTAAAAAGATATTTCGGTCGTACCGGTATCTCTAACAATAATTCTACTCTAATCTAGAAAATATCAGAATATGAGAAAAGAAAAAAATAGAAAGTAGTTTTTTCTGAATTAAGTTTCTTCTATATCCCCTCTAGAATAATTATTTCTATTCTCTTCTAGAAATGTTTTTTTATTCTCTCTAGAAATGTTTTTACTGAATAGTCATTTGGGTTAGTATATATTGTGTTTGAAAGCATTGTAAGGTCACTCGGGAGAGGTCCCTAGGATTTTAGAACAACCCCCTCTACCCTGGAGGGATTTAGGAGATTGTAAAATCCTGACTATTGCTAAAATACCAATTAGTCCTAATATCAATAAATGTGAAAATCCAGAAGTAGTGAAAGTTACTAGTGACTATCAAGCTACCCTCTCATCTTATACTCTTCGTAATATTTGCAATTCAGCCTTTAGTTATTTTATTATTAATCATTTAATTTTTTTTTCACTTTAATCCTTAATTCTGAAAACCAAATATTTTTATCTTTTATTTGATTACAATTCAAACCCCTCTACATTTCTTGAAACACAAAAGTTATAACCTCATATTTCATGTGGAAAATGATAACCCCCTTACTTGTCTTTTTATTACTTGTCAACGAGCTGTACATTTGCGGGTAGTAGATCTCTCAGGTGTTGATTTATTTATCACACCTTTGGAGACAAAAAAATATAATTGAAATTGAAGATTTTTTTATTGAAAATTAATATAAAATATTCATATTATATTATAAATGTAAAAAATTGAAACACTTTTTATTTTTCCAATAAAATATAACGACAGAATTTGTGACAAGTATAATTTTTTTAGGTACTCCCTCCGTCCATTTTTATTTGTACTACTTTTTGTGACACAAAGATTAAAAAAGACATTAAATACACTCCCTCTTTACTATATTGCCCTTATTTATATAGTAGAATATCAATTAATGCACCATTGCTTTTAACTAATTAACTAGGGGTGATATTGGAAAAATAGGGAGAAAAAATGTCTTGATAATATAAAAGGGACAAATATTGTTGGACACCTCCTTTTAGAAAGAAGGACAAATAAATGTGGACGGAGAGAGTATTAACTTATAGATACTTAAGTCATGTACTATTCTAGTACATTAGTAACTATGTCTTTAAGAAGTAACTAGAAAGATAATAAAACTAAATGATTCTGCTTTTCACTATAAATGCCTTATATTCTTTTTTTTCTTGAGCTCACAAACTTATCTCTCTCTCTCTCTCTCTCCTCTCTCTCTCTCCTCTCTCTCTCTCTCTCTCTCTCTCTCTCTCTCTCTCTCTCTCTCTCTCTCTCTCTCTCTCTCTCTCTCTCTCTCTCTCTCTCTCTCTCTCTCTCTCTCTCTCTCTCTCTCTCTCTCGTCTCTCTCTCTCTCTCTCTCTCTCTCGTATGAAGTAGAATTTTATTCATAAGCTCTTCACTCATTTTCATTCTTTCTGAATCCATTCTACGACAAAATTTCTATCTCAATGAAACAAAAAAAAAAAAAAAATCTATGATGGAGTTCAAATTTTTCAAGTTCATGGAGTTACCTTTTTATGGAAAAACTCATCAAATCTTTTATTATTATTATTATTTTATGTATTCAGTGGATATGAAATTATATGGGTATAATATTTGTATGTGTAGGAACGCGTATGGATATAGATCTCTACGTATGGGTATAGATTCTGTCTGTATGGGTATGTACCCAAATCGTTTGTATGGTATGGGTATGATCTGTATGGGTATGTACCCAAATTGTATGTATGACATGGGTATAGATCTATTTTGGTATGTACCCAATGGATCTGTATGAGTATATGTACCTAACCGTCTTTGGTGGGTATGGGTGTGAATCTGTATAGGTGTGGTTTTGGTATGATTTTGATGGTTTACACTCATGTAGGAAACTATAAAAGTTGGGTATATATCCATCACGAACATGCATCTTGACATGGACAAAAGATCTTAACTTAACAAAAACTAGTTGGGTTTATACCATCACTGGCTATGTTGTATATCTCAGTTCCGTAGTCTGGGCTTTCGACCAAGGTCTAGCGCCTAGCAGGATTACGTGTGCCTAAGCGGGATTAGGCGGTTACAAATTCATATAAATAATTTTATATATCTAGTAATATATATGTAGTAATTATAATAATTTTAACTATTGAAGTCATAAAATTCATTTAACAACACTATAATAAATGTAGAAATACTAAAATTAGAGCAATAATATTTATTCAATATTCTTGAGAGCAAGAAAAATTAAAAGAGAGTCTAAGCGACTATTTCTTGCCATTAATTGGCGCCTAGCGGGCTAGACGCCTCTTCCACGACGACTAAGGCGTTAGGCAAAAACGCCTAGCATTTTTACTAGGCATATGCGGCTGAGGGGGGAGTTGACGCCTAAACAGCGCATAGGCAACGATTTCTACAACTTAGATCATTGGAGAAAAATCTGTTGGGTTAATACTCATCACTAGACAAAATGAACTTGAACAAAAAAAAAATCAGAACAGTAGATATATATACCCAAATGTTTACAGAGACCTATAATGCAATTATATAAAAAATGATTTTATGGCAATTATAAAAACAAACATGGATATATACCTATCGTCGAATTGTACCACTACCAGAAATGGACTTAAATCCAGCAAAATGGAGAAAGAGATAATAAAGTAAAATCACAACTCATTCCAAATTAGAATATGATAACTAGGTCTTATAATATATAAAAATTCATGTAGGCCTTAAAAATAATGTTTTGAAATGTTAGGCTTATATATTTTCTATTTTTTTTTCTAGGACAAGTATCAAGAAAATATTATCTACATGGTTGCAAAACGGTGTTGAATTATATATTGAATTGAAAGGAAAGCTTGGGCCATCTTAATGAGTATGTGGTCATCTGTAGACCTTAATTTTAAATCTCTTTTTCTATTCTAGTATCCTTTAAATCATTCAATGTATTTACAAAAAGATAGGGATTCGGTGGTTGAACCGGTCGTGGAAGAAATTTGAAAATGAAGGATGAGATTTTTGGAATGGAATGTTGTATACTCCCTCTATTTCTTAATATATGACGTTTTAGAGTTTTTCACATATATTAAGGAACCTAAAAAGTAGGGAAAGTTTAGTTAAAAATTACTAAGATATCCCTACTTTTAAGGGAGAGATTTATTAATGATTAAGTATTAAATTTTTTTAAAAGGAGGAAAAAATAGGAAAAAGATCATTTAATTTGTATTGAAACTCGAAATGTAACATATATTTAGAACAAATTATTTTAGCTAAAATATCAATTATTATGGAATGGAGATAGTATATTAAAAGAGAGCTTAATGGTATATGATATTGCACACTTTTTAGTTAAGTGTGCTACACGGAATGTGAATTTTTCGGATTGTAGATACTTCTTGTTTGTGATTTTCTCAAAAAATTATGTGGTAAAAAGTGGTTTAGGGTAAAACTTGTTCTCTATTTTGTAACCTGACAAATAAAATCAAAGATATATTCACAATTCAGTAGATATACTATTTTGATATTTTCAGTTAAAGCCCAAGAGTTCTTGCACGAATCTTTTTTTTTTTTTTGGTCAATGTTCTTGCACGAATCGGAGACATATATCAGGTTACATTTATGATGATATATGTAATAGCGCTTATAATAGCTGGTAGGATGACATTTTGATGTACTCAATGAGAAAGAATTCATTTTACTTGCCGATTAAAGAGCCACATGTCATGATTCATTCGTCAAACAAGATAATATTCTACAGCTGTGTATTTCATTAAAGAAATGATACAGCACTTTAACCCATAGGTCATAGGAAACATAACTCAAGTTTGGCAAATATCCACTAAGGGCCAGAGCCCTACACTATATTTATTAAAGTTTCAATCTAACAACTTAATTAAAATCGACTAAAAAGGATTAAAAGAACAAAAACCCTTTCTCCTTTAATCTATTAGTGAAAAACAAATAAAAACAAAAATCCTATTAAAATTTGAAATCAGATTCTCACCTCATTTTCTCTCGTATCTTTCTTTCCTCTTTTTTCCACACCGAGATCTTACTTTTCCACCAACAATTTCATATGTACAAGAAAACCGACGGGACTAGTAGACCATTCTCCACCATCGCAGGCTACACAAGTCCCACCAACAAATTTCTTATGCACAAGAAAACCGACGGACTAGTAGACCATTCTCCACCATCGCATGCTACACAAGAAAAACGCCGCCACCAATAGACCTGAATTAAGGTTAAATATCGATTTTCTTTTAACCTAATCTCATTGTTTTTCAACGTTTACTTTTTTTTCTTTTTTTGTATATTCCCACTTAATCAGTACTAGGTTACCCATGTTCAGGGAGGGGACTCGAACCTTGCACCTCTTGCTTTACACCCTATAAGGACTCAAGAAATAACAAGGCTGAGAGGATTCGAACCCTATACCTCCTAAATGCGAGACAATGTCCTGGCCATTGGGCTAGTCCTAATGGTTTTTTTTTTGTTTTTTGTTTCAAGGCTACGAGTGTGAAGAGATTTTTTTTGTTCCAATAGTGAGTATGAAGATATTTCTATTTGTTTTTTGTTCCAATGGTGAGTGTGAAGAGATTTCTTTGAGTCTTGTTGTTCCAAGGCTGCGAGTGTGAAGAGGTTTCATTTTTTTTTGTTCCATGCTGTGAAGAACCGCACCATACTTTTTTTTAATTATGAATTTTTTCAACGTTTATGTTTCATTTTTTTTTTCAACGTTTACTTTTTCTTTTCTCATACTAATTTTCTTGAATTGTTTTTGTAGAATTTGGCACAACTACTGGAGATGGTATACTTTGAATCCAGTGGAATTAGACTGGTACGTACCAATTGGATCTGACTGGTACGTACCAATTGGATCTGACTGGTACGTACCAATTGGATCTAACTGGTACGTGCTAATTTGATCTAACTGGTACGTAACAATTGGATCTGACTGGTAATTGAAAATCTGTAGAGAAAAAAGGCATGGTTTCAATGTTTGGTACCGAATATTGTAACACGTACATACCAATCAAATTGTGGACCTTGACACGGTAATTTGGATTGGGTTATCTAAATTAAAACGGACTCATCTCCCCTATTTTGAACTGGGTATGTACCAACTGGGTGTACGTATGCAACACGAACATTAACTTTGACATGGACAACAACTATTTGAGTTTATACACAAATTCTATTAGGGGCCTATCATGTAATTATAAAAAAAATGAATGTGTAACAATCATAAAACGAACATGGGTATGTACCTAACCAGAACCTAAGTAATAACATAAAAAAAGGTGTGTCTCATTTGCAGAATATTTCATATAGTTTACAAGGGTACAAGTTTGCAAAAGTTGAAGAAAGATAAACTTCCTAGGCAGATCAGTGATGAACAATATTTGATCATATCATACTGTACTTTTTATAAAAATAGGAAAAACAGGAGTTTTTTTACTTTTAACATTTTTTTAATAAATAATTAGCAATTTGGCATAAAAAAGAAAGTAACTACAGATTTAGCACAAGGGCGGTATCCCGAACACCGCCCTTAAGCAAAATTGTAAGGAATGTGGTTCAATGACCGTCCTTCACAAAAATACAATTTTGCCTAAGGACGATGTTTGGGATACCGCCCTTGTGCTAAATCTGTAAAAAAAATTCTTGCCATACCAAATCGCCAATTATTTATAAAAATAAAGTCAAACTTAAAAAAAACTCGAAAAACATATTTTTTTTTTTTTTTTTGGACGAGTTAAGGTATGCTACGTAATATACAACCAAGAGCAAATGAAAACTAAAAGCTTAGCCTATTCCTAACTTCGAGAAGTAACTTTGGAGAGAAGATGTTGTAACATGGTGTTGTAATGCCCTGTGCCTGGCGTCTTTTGCTAGACGATCTGCCTCTTTGTTGAAACATCGCGGGATATGTTTGAAGAAAACATTCCCAGATTCTTTGGTCAGTTGATGGATACGCCTGATCCATGGTTTGAGCTCCCATCTAGCCGCCGACACTTGCTGTATTCCTTGGATTAAATCCAAGTTATCCGAGAAGATGGTCTTCTCTTTGTTTTTCCAATTCTTCCCGATCTCAAGAGCTGAAACTACTGCTTGGGCTTCCCCTATGCAGCTGGAGTTGCATTGTGTTGCTGATTGATGTTTAAATCGAGATCCATCCTCTTTGTTGTGTTGTACAACTCCAATTCCAGTTGGTAGATGTGCTTCTGAGAACGAGGCATCGCAAAGGAAAGCGATTTCTGATGTAAAATCGAGATCAATTTCGGTGTTTTCCGTTGTAATATTCGTTGTCGGATGATTGTATTCACTCGTAAACCAATGCAAACCGAAGTGTTCCTGGATATTTACTGTCGTTATTCATATTACCTCCGTTGAATCAACTTCAAAGTTAGAGTGTCTACTTTTCATTTTCGCTTTCCAAATATTCCAGATCATGAGAAGTAAGTAAGATGTAACAACTGCCTTACTCCATCCCCCGGAAGTATAAGTGTTGATCGTATTCAGTAGCCATACACTAATGTCGACATCTGATGGTTCAATATGTACCTGTAACGCTGATCCGGCCCAGATACGTTTTGAGAGTCCACAGGTAAGTAGTAGGTGTTCCGTAGTTTCGTGTTCGGCGCAGCACCAACTGCAGTTACTCTGGACCTCACATTTACGTTTTTCGAGATTTGTACTTGTGGGAATAGCATTATTGCAAACTTTCCAATTAAAGATTCTGACCTTTGTCGGGACGTTTGACCACCAGATTGTTTTCCAAATCTCGCTTTCAGCAGGAATATTTGAGGACTGGTGAGGTTCTTCGTAAATCACTTGATCTGTTAGGATCTTGTATCCCGTTTTCGTGACGTATTCTCCTTGTCTTGAATAAGGCCAGATGAATTTGTCGGGTTCATCGTTTGGAAAAACCTTTTCTCGTAATATAATTGGGATAATAGGACTTGGGAAAATGTCATTGAGAAGATCTGTATTCCAATTTGTTGTATTTAGGAGTACTATATTTTCCTTATCTTAGACCTTTTCTTTTTTGTCAAACATTTTCCTTAGACCGAGAGAGTTGACGTTCTAGGAATCAAGTGGCACAGATTATTAGAGATTATTGGGAAAGTCAAGTTTATCAAGATACTGTAATGGGGAAACAACGAGTCGGTCTTCCATACATCCGTTGTACCTACACCCTCCTAAAAAAAAAAAATTATTTATAAAATTACTCATATACCCTTAAATTGTACTTTATTTTGTGTGGCTCGATGTTGGGGGAAAAATTTTGTTCAGTATTTTGTTTAATTTTTCGTTATGATGTGTGTTTACTATTTTACCCTTTACGCTTTAGTTATTTTTTTTGTTCCTACGTTGTTACTTATTATTGTATATCCCATTACTCTAGTTTTATTTTTTGTTCTCACGTAATTAAGCATACTTTTATGCTACTGTTTGACTTTTACACGTGTCACACATGCATTGTTTTGTTTTAATTTTAATACCAAAAGAAAAGAAAAAAAACCGAAGCGCAAGGCTCAATGTCTGCCCTTTCACATTATATCTTCCTAGACTACTCCCTCTCCCCTAGCTCACAATCTACACTCCATTTCTGCAAAGTCGTAGCTTATATATCGTCGAAGGTAAGTACTCTTTTACACACTCCATCTTCAGTTTATTCATCTCCGTTGATTACCCCTTTAATATGACAGGAAATTTGGGTATTAAAAAGTTAACATCGAAAAAGAAAATGGTGAAGAAGAGTGGAAAGGATAAGACACAAAAAGGGTAATTTTTTAGGTTAAGTTTTTAATGGTATTAATTTGTTTAGTGGTTTAACTCGTTGATTGTATTTCCGTGATAGTGGTGCTCGGAAAGAGTCGGATTTGATAGTGTTTCCTCCAGCCACGGATCCTGCAGAGTATTTTGCGTAAGTAAAATATAGTATCTGTTATAGAAAGTTAATTTTGAATAATTAATGTTGTGTACGGAATATCTAGTTAGATTTTATTTGTGATAATAGGCAATGCATGGCGCGTGATCTTCATGCTAAATGCCCCAATGTAATTATGGATTGGGAGGCACAAAAGCTGTTGTTTTATACGTTACCTGATAGTCGAAGAGTGGTATTTGAAGATGGTTTTTTGGTAAGCAAGCATCGACGTGCTGAAGAACAGGGTCGTGTTGATGAAGATCAGCAAATGGATGAAGCTGATCAGGGGCTGGATGAAGAAGGAAGTACTGATAATGGGGAGGAGTCGCAGGTATGTTGCCTTGATTTTGAATCCATTCAATTTGTGTATGATGATTGTAGTTCCTATTTAGATGAGTTTATAATTTTGTGTCGTTAAATTACGTTTTTTGATAATAAAAATGCTAGGTTATGGTTGTATGGATGATTTGTGTTGTATGTATGACGCTTTAATGTAACTTAAAATGTGAAATATATTTGTATTTGGAAGAGCAAAGTGCACCAATCAATTTAATGCCAGTGTATAGCGTAGTTCCTTTATTGAGATATTTTAAACTCAATTGATTAGGTGTGATATGAATTCATTTGTGGTTTCTGTTGTTTTGCAGGTCAAACTCTCTTCGAGGGTGTCGTTGACTAAAATAAGCGCGTTAAAAGAGAAATTGAGTCCCCAACAAAAAAATGCTGTAATTGAGATTGGTTTTGGTAGTCTTTTAGAGTTTCCAAAGAGCGTTTTAAAGGCGGAAGTTTGCCAATTCATGTGTGAAGCATTTGACCCAGAAACTAGTTCTTTTAAATTGAATACAAGCGAGCTGAAATTTTCGTACATGGATGTCCATAGAGTGCTAGGCATTCCTAAAGATGGTGATGTACTACCCCCTTTAAGTGGTGGTGACCCCCGTAAAGTTAGATGTTTGGAGAAGGCGTTTAGGAGGTATATTATAAAGAAGCAATCTGTTCATATGACAATCATAGCGAATAGATTTTTGGAGTGTGAAAGCCATGAAGATTTGTTTAAGAGTTTGTTTATGTTGTACGTGATTGCATTCTTGCTAAGTACGCCTAATGTGCATGGCCTTGATATCTCATTTTTTCACGCGGTTGTTGACGCAGAAATGATTCCCAAATACAATTGGTCTCGGTTTGTGTATGACCAGATTTGCACAGGGATTGGAGTGTTTAATTCTGCAGACCCTACTGTTAAGTCCAAATATTTTCCAGGTTGCGTTTACGTGTTGCAGGTACTTAAGATATTTTAAATTTTTGTATTAGTTGGTTTTTTTTGCTGTGGTGATAGGGTTCTCTATGTTTGGTTGGTAGGTACTATTTCTTCAACACGTACAGCGCATAAACAAATACAAACCTGTTTCAGGCAATATACCGTTTTGTATAAATTGGCCCACAAAACAAACTGGTAAGAGAGTGAAGGAGCTTAATAATTATGGGGGGACTGACTACTGTAGGTGTAGATTTGTTGAGTTGGAGTTACCAGATGAGGAAGAAGGGGAGGATGTTATGCATGATAACCTTGAAGAAGTTTCTGGAACCCCATCGTCGGGGATGACGAAACGTAGTGGATTTGTGGGTAGTGTTGGTGAGAAATTTGTTAGTAGGGAGGAGTTTGAAGATTTGAGGGGTGTCGTGGAAAATTTAGCTGGGTCTGTAAGCGCAAAGGGTAAGGGAATTTTAGATACAAACGCTGAAGAAACACCTAGGAAAGTTGTTTCGCCAAAGGGTTCATGGGTATCAAGAGATGTCGAAATGGGTTGTCCAACACCAAGTCCTATGGTTCAATCAAGTGTTCACAAAGGCAACCATACCCCTGTCGATATGTACAAGTCTCCTAGTAAGGATGTTCATCGTAGAAAGGGTAAGGGCATTAATGAAACTCTAGTTGTTTCCAGCGAGTGCAGGACTCCAACTCAGGGGTTGAATAAGCAATATTTCATTCAGTTGGGTCCTGAGAATGGGTGGTCTCCCTTTTCTATTAGCCTTAACAAAAGTGACGAGGAGCTTCTTACTTATCTTAGTGATACAAGACCAGATGGCAGGTGAGTTGTAAACCATGTTCAATTTGTGTCTTGTTTATTTTACTCCCTTTACTTATAATTACTAATTCATGATTTTTTAAGTCAATCTATTATTGCCTATACGTTTTACAATTTGAGTCGGAATGAGATGCGTAACCTACTAGATCCTGCTTGCTATGTGTCAGCTGATGTGAGTTCTGATACTTTTTGCATTTTTACTTGAATTTTGGTTTTTTTTTGTTAAATTAAATTTTCTTTTAGGTAATTGATTTGGTTGTGGAGTTTTTGTGTGAGCAAAGCAAGTTAACTGATCCGCATTGCAAGAGTTGGTACATGTCCACTTATTTCGCTGTAGGTTTTTTTCTTAATGTACTTCCCTAACCCTCTACCTATTATATGTACTAATTTCAATGCCTCAACTGTCATAGACGCAACTGGTTAATGGGATGCACACATTGGAGGAAAATGTTCGTGTATATTATGAACTAAAGCACTACAAAGGTTTTGTAAACAATTTGGAAAGGGTAAATTCTTTAACTAGATACTATTTTTTTTAGCTTGCTTGGATATCAAATGTGTTGTTTTTTTAGATGTTTATACCTGTTAACTCGCGTAAGAATCATTGGATGCTCTACATAGTTGATTTCAAAGCCCAACAAATTCATTTTTGTGATTCAATGCTTCCCACCCCTAAACCACGTGCTTCTTTCTTAAAACAATTTAGAAGTGTGGTATGTAAAAGTTTTATTTTGTTAACTTGTTTGATTAAATTGTTTGTTTGAATGAATGGGTTTTATTTTGGTGCTATAGGCTGCTGGACTAGTTGAATGGCTGGGAATGGTTGATGAAAACAATGTTTTACCTCCTCTTAATATCGAGAAGCCTAATTATCCTACTTGGGTGCCCAAGCAGGTGGATACCCTTGACTGCGCACTACACGTATGCAACATGATGATGCGTCCTGGTGATATTATTAACTGGGGTATCAAGGAGTCGGCTAAAAGGCGATTTGATTTGGCGAAATTCCTCTTCCGATGTCCTTACAATTCGCTTAGATATTATATTGAACCTTGTAATAATTAAGTAAGTAAGACTTGTTGGTGTTGTCGTTTTAAATGATAATTTAGTTGTTTTGCTGGTCGGTGGACAAAAAAAAATGTTTGGGACGATGGTCTGTAACCATTTGTGTTCCTCTTTTGGTAATTTAGTTACTGTAATTGTTAATGGTCGTTCTCTTAACTTTAATAAGTCTGTTTGTTAAACATGTTGGGACTTGGTATGATCTATCTAATGTAATGTTTGTGTAATGCAATTATAAAGTACTTAGTAACTCATAATTCTTTTGTGCTTGTTTCATCTTCGTTATTTGACTGGAATCAAAACACGTATCATACACAACAAACACACAAACATATAAATTATAACAGATGTTATATAAATCAAATAACGAACATAGTTGATCTAGGAAGTTATGGGGTTACATTTTAACAATCCAAACACCAGGTACAAACAATTACTCAGCTCATTAAGATAGTTGATACAAAACAAAAGTAAATTAAACTAAAAAAACTTGAATTCTTTCATAGGGCGTATAGTTGGATTTATAACAGCCAAGTGTTGTTCGAGATTCATCAGCCTTTGATCCATTTGCCCAACCGCAGATAGAACTCTTCTGTTGCATTCAAGTACTTCTTTCAAAACCTGCAGTTGCCCCGCTCCCTCTATTGGAGATCTTAAATCCCCCACCTTTTTTCTGTGAAGATAATCTACTAGATCGTAATCTGCTTGGGCTGGTTTGACAATAAGCCCCTTCTTATCTATTGATGTTTTCTTCACTACTCCAAACACCTTATTTTTTCTGGGCAAGTTATACGTTTTTGTGAATCTAGGAACAAAGGTTGATGGCTTGGATGATCTCATCTTTCAGATTCGAATACTACTACCTTCCGCTGCAATATGTGTGATTCAAAGAGTAAAGCGTGTGTGCTTTAAAGAGGAAAGCTTATGGAAATGGGCCTTCGAATAAATAAAATAAAATTGTGGACTTCGAAGAGCAAATATTGGGGTAGGTGGGTTTCTTTATCCCTATTAGCTTTTAATAAAAAAAAAAAAACCTATTGGATAATTTTTCGTGTACAGTGCATTCAAATAAATAACAATATAAATCATGCCGTTGCACAATCAACGGCTATATTCAAGAACATGCCTATTTAAACAACGACTCTCCTTGCCCATTTATGCAAATTACTTAATAAATTCATAATACGCTTGGATACACAATGGCTGGTCGTAAACGAAGCAAAGGCTCCGTGTTCGTCGCTCCAGTGAAATGTCGATGTAACCCACCCAATCACTTAGACCCTTCCATTACTCGGAATGAACATACTGGTAATTTTGGAGCCCTATACTTCTACTGCAACTTTTGCGGTTTTTGGAGTTGGTGTTTACCCATGCGAGAAGGTGGAGGTAATATGGAGGTTGGAGAGACGTCGTCATCTGTTGTGAGCTCTTTTGAAGATCCTTCCAGATCTGCAGACTTAAACCAAGCCATAGCAGAGTACAGGATTGGAATGAAGGTTATCTGTTTCTTGCTTTTTCTACTAGTGGTAGTTGTTTGTTTCAAATAAATTGTTGTTAGTATATTTAATTTACATATTCTACGCGTCGGTTTGTAGTGTTTTGTAATAGGTGATAATAAAAGTCCAAATTTACAGGCATGAAATTCTTTAGTATTTCGTTAATGTCTTAATTTCTTAGATTCTATTGATGATGCATTATTATCTGGTATGGTAGACTCGTGAAGAAGACGATATGATTACAGTAGGGGAAAATAGGGATAGTTAAAGTCAACCCCTATGACTTAGCTTCCCAATGGGAAGTGACTTGGTGGAAAAAATATACACTCCAAGTGACAGATTGACAAGGTTGACGTGATTGTAATGTCTAATAGCAATAATTAATAATTTTAATTTTTACTTCCTCTGAATTATATGCGTGAATAAATGAATCAAAGTAGCATCACCATGGCCAACATGAATCTATCCATTTTTGGTATTCTTGTTAACGGAAACAATCACATTTTATCATTTCATCGTATTAGTAAAAGATAGAAAATCTTACTTCATTTAGTAAAATCCATTGCGAAATAAAAACATTCATTAAAGTACAACACAACATACAAAAGATAAAGCAATAAATAACGGAAATACATCTAGAATGCTGCCGTTTTTAAGGTCACACGAACTAAGCATTGAATGAAGTTTGCATGAAGATTATGAATGACAAATAACAAATGACAAATCCCATACCTACGATTATGGCATCTTTCGCGTATCTCCTCATCGGGGTTGGTATGAAATCTTTGATAAACACTCTATACGGTGAGACTAACTTTACATAGCCATGAATTGGACAGTCGTGGTAAAGCTTATCTTTTTTGTTGTGGAGGTGGAATGGGTAGGGTCGTATCATACAAGGACGGAAGCATCCAAACCTTGGACATAAGATCTCATGGAAACGCATATCCAGGTTTGGATCTTCACCGATGTCATTGGAGTCCCCTAAACACATTACGTCACCAGATACTGATGAGGCAGAGGAATCATTGGACGATTCAAAAAACTAAAACATACGAATATAGTTTTTGTTAGTAGTAGAAGTAGAAGATAGTTTGTAATTATTAAGACATATTAACTTTATTGACAACATCTTACCATTTTTGATATGAAGCGTAATTTGTTGCAAGTAACGTTTTTGAAACACTGAGGCTTGCGTTTATTGAAACTAGGGTTTCTACACTTGTATTTATAGAACATGATGTCGTTGTTTTGGGACCACCAGTACACTACTTTATTCAGGAAAATAGGAACACATCTAATTTTTATAATAACCAAATTAGTATCACAAACACAAGTTAATAGTTTAATATTTGTGTCGTTAGTTAAAGAATTTCATATCAATGTTCTGCTTAAATTAAAAAAGGAAATCTCCACATTTATTAATAAAGAAACAAAGTTTAACGCAGGACACAATGTTATCAAACAAGGTTGAGGTTGGACAAATCCAGTTAAACCTTGGTATGCTAACACAGGATTAGTCAACCAACAAAATTACAACCACCAAAAGACAAACTTAAACCTACAATAGCTACAACATATCTTAAGTTTCGGATATGATTACGTAAATAGCTTAGTGAAACTAAAAAAACTTGTGCTCCATCCTTGGATTATGACTTTCTCTCGTTAAAGACTCAAACTTCTGTTCCATTCCTAACATTCTCCACTCAAAGTTTAAAACCTTCATTTCCAAATCTCTATTTCTCTCTGATAGATCTTTTACCATCGTCATCAACACTTCGTTTGAGGGTTGCGTAGTACCCCAAGTACCTACTGCGTAAGATGGGTTTGCGGAAGTTATATACGAGTTCGTGGAAGTTATTCTGTCCAACATCACGCTTGAAGGTGGTTGAGAAAAGTCTAATATTACTGGCTGTGAGTAGAACGTAATCATTAACAAAACATTCGGTACCGATTAATAAAGAAATGCTGATATCTACTTTTGCATGTTTAAGATCTGTTTCTTGTTTTAAGTTTTATAAACGAAAAAAATTATTGAAGCTAGGGTTCGATAACTTACCCCAGCCTGATGAAGTTCTGGGAACTCTTCAGTGTTTGAACGCTCAGGTTGGTTAGACATACTCACCCATCTTCGTGTCTTCTTGGGTTGATATGGTGCTGGGTGCTGAATGGGAAAGTAGTTGTTTTTGTCGTTAGATCTCCTCTTAAATATTTTGTCAAACTTTTGAATAACGGCTTGATCTGCCATATTTGGGATTCACTAAGAAATTTATAAAGGGTACAGATTTGTTAGTGAAGAATATGTTGGGGTTGTTACAACTTATATAGTGCCAATGTACCAAGCCTATGCGTGTAAATAATCGATTTCCTTGGGTTTGTGAATTGCTGTGATTATTACAAGATTTTGGAATGGACGCTAATTAATGCTTGGGTTATACACCATCATGGATTATTATCTTTTGCAGCAGACTATATATTATTTCTTTTTGTATTATTCTAACGCCTCACTTAAGTATATGAAATACGGTTTACATATAATTATTACGTTTGTGTATATAGATAAAGGGAAAAAACTTGTGCATTTGCGCTATAACAACAACTTATTATTCGCGAGGGACATGATTTATTTATTTCTCGTGCACTTCGATCCTTCAAACCGAATATAAACGTAGACAGATAAATCAAAATGATATCATTGGTTCATTGATAATCAAAGTAATATTACCTCAGTACAATTACGTAAAAGACACCACCCAAAAGGGACTTATTACAATTAGCAATACTTAAAATTAAACTGCCACTTCACTCAATACATAAACCTTGTGTAATTAACTAGAAATGCTATTACAAAGAACGCATTCTAGTTTTGTAACCAACGTAAAGAGAAATGTTAAATGGACAATTAAGGGAAATCCAATTCCCTCATTCTTTTGCCCAAACAAGTTGTTCCAACATTGTCGCCCACCTTAGCCATGAGCTTGTTCTCTAAGTTGCTAATACGCTCAGCAAACTCTTCACATTTCCTCTCCAGATACAGGTTACGTTTTGTCATACCGTGTAGAATATCTAATATTTGTCCTTCAAGTAAAGATATCCTACACGGAGAACAAGGTGTGCTTGGAACACCATTGAGAGTCAATATAGTGCTATTACTATTTGAGTTTCTATCTCCCACTTGAAGACGGGTCCTTCGTGCATAAACGCGCAAAGGGGGGTTGTTTTGCTGTTTAGAACAAAAAAAAGTAACAAAAAATAATTAGAAGCTTCTAATAATATATTAAAGTAACAATCTCGACATGGAATCAAAACAATCAACACAGAATCATTCTGTCTTTCATTAATTAACTGAAGCGTAAAAAAAAAAAATTAAGCATATGTATACGTATAGATTAATTGTACAAAATACAATACTAAATACGCGAAGAAGGAAAACACTATCCACCTTAACTTTAAAATGGAGAAGATAGTAATCATAACCTGTGGTGTGACCTCGACTCTATGCTGTGTGCGCACCTGATGATTCAACCTCCTGAAGGCCTCCTTCATGGAACTCTCCGTAGTGGGTTCGTGGGGAACCGAGTTTGTCACATTAGTATGGGATTGAGACCCAACTGATTCACTGCGTTGTATGAAGTAGGGAGTGATTGGGTACCCAAAAATTTCTTCTTCCGCCATGGCTTGTTTTGGAGATTTTTACAGTTCAGTTATGGCGATTGAAAGTGGTGTGTGACCAATTCTGAGGACGATGGAGGGATGACTGATGGGTTTGCTATGAGTAAATTTGACAAGACAGGTGTACCCAATAGGGTGGCTACAATAATCATGATCTAAAACCTATAACGTGTATAGGTATGCATGACGCAAATGCTACCTGAGGGTGTTGAAATAAAACCCCAAGCCGTCCCTACATCTATCCCGCCCATAACGGACTATTTTTTTTATTTTTTTTTATTCTTAGCCTGAATACGCATTAATGAACACGACTAAAACCTTTGGAATCAACTACCACGATTTATCACCTTGGTTTAACGTAACATTACAAAAACAATTTAGATTCTATACAGTTAGTACATGAACGGTTTTGTAATCTTAAGTTACATTGTAAATTAATTAAAAAAAAAATACTAAATATTTACAGTGTAGATGTTGAAGAGGCTGTTTAACCCACGAAACACCACCATTCACTACGTCAAGAACGTGGCCACGACACAAATACTCCTCAAGTTCATAACTGCAAAATAGAAGTTAACGTACGCTGTACTCTCTATTTAACCACTCACGCTGGAGTCATTGTAACCAGCAAACCAATTAACCGTTAAGATATCTCTATCTTTTTGGTATTTCACACTCGTACGAAATGGATAACAACGAATTTTGTCTTCCTGATCATGTACTCGCTATATGTTTCTTAAACTTTTCTGTGGTTCATCTCATGCAACTGAAATTTGTGTGTCGAAGTTGGCGTTCACTGATCGAGTGTGACTATTTTGTAAAGAAGTATCACGATGCACACAAGAACCATAACGGTTATTTCATTACAGCCAACTCACTTTTCATCCATCCTGTGCGTACGTTTTCTATTTATTCTGCTTATACGCTGGACATGTATGCAAGATCTGTGAATACTCCTCCAATATTTGAACGACCTCCAACGCTTTCGTGGTCTGCACATGGCTTAATTTGTTTATGTGATAAACAAAGGCTCGTCATGTTTAACCCTGCAACAAGGGTTTACAGAGAAATCCCTGATATCCACGAGACATTACCAAGTTTTCGCCTTCACGGGGGTTTACGAAGTTCTAAACGATCAAAGATACCTTCATTCGTCACATGTTTTGGTCTAGGTTATTCAAGTATTACGAACGAGTTCAAGATATTCGCGTTCGTGGAAATTTATGGAGCACGAATACCATGTGTATACAACCTGACAAGGAATACATGGTCAAAAAAGACTTACGCATACCCAGTGTTAAGTGGTACAGGTGTGCCATGCAACGGTGCGTTACACTGGACCGCTAGGCAAAGACTAGACACAGATCAATCACCAAACTACAAAAATCCAGAAGATGGCCACTACTCGATAGTGACAGGTAATGTTACAACACACCACTACGGTGTAATTCGTATACCGGAGGGTGTTTTGGGAAACAATTTGGGATTGGTGGATGGTTGTCTAGCCATGTTCGCTAGAGTATCCAACGCGTTAACAGGAGAACTAGGTTGGTCTGTCGACGTATGGGTAATGACTCAATATGGTGTAGAGGCTTCATGGGCAATACAAACACGAGTGGATCTTTCACCAAATACAAGATGTTACTTGTATTGTCCAGAGGACGTGATATTCTGTGGAAGTGAGAATAGGTCAAACGATAATCGGTACGAGGAGGAGTTGGTAACATTCAATTTAGCTTCAGGAGAGACGCGAAGGAGACAAATATACTTTACTCATATCAAGCATTTCAAGGAGAGCTTGCTTCCGGTGAGCAAACCCGCACTATAATACCTAGTAGTTAGAAAAATTAAAACAAAAGTTTGTGACACTGTGTCTAGCGTGGTAGTTTGTAATTCTTAATTCTCGCACTAGTAGATTAAGATTTCTCGTCGTGTAATTTCTGTACTGTAGGTGTAATATTAAGTGTGTTACGATGTTTCTAATGATTTGGTTTATTATTTATGTTGTTATCCTGGTAACCATTAACCTATAAAAGGAACACGAATAGCTAAATAATTGATTAATGAACCCTAAGTTGACCAAAAGTCAACCCAAGATGCATGGAAACCTTACTAACCACTAGTTATGTTTAAAGGAACACAAATAGATAGAAAGTTGATAATTGAACCATAAGTTGACCAAAAGTCAACCCACGATGCATGGAAACCTTACTAACCACTAGTTATGTTTAAAGGGACACAAATAGTTAGAAAGTTGATAAATGAACCCTAAGTTGACCAAAAGTCAACCCAAGATGCATGGAAACCTTACTAACCACTAGTTATGTTTAAAGGAACACAAATAGTTAAAAAGTTGATAAATGAACCCTAAGTTGACCAAAAGTCAACCCAAGTTGCATGGAAACCTTACTAACCACTAGTTATGTTTAAAGGAACACAAATAGTTAAAAAGTTGATAAATGAACCCTAAGTTGACCAAAAGTCAACCCAAGTTGCATGGAAACCTTACTAACCACTAGGGGAGAGCATGGGTCGGTTTTACCCGGTTTTGAGGGTAGGGTAAACCAAGGGTAATATATTTCGGTTTAAGAAATTGTTAGGGTAATCCAAGGGTAGGGTAGAAAAAAGTTTACCCTCGGGTTAATTCGGTTTACCCTTCGGTTACCCTTGGTTTACCCTCGTTAGTCAACATTAGTCAAACTCTTTTTAACGCATGAAAAAATTAAATAAATGTGAAAATTTGAAAACACTTATATCATTATACTTCGAAAGATCAAAAATACAATCTTGACATTAAAAACCAAAAAATCGTGAATTAAATACTTCAAAATAAATTATACATGTTTGGAATATCCGAGAAGCCAAATGAAATGACTTCTCAAATATACATGTTTTGTATTTTTTTTATTTACACGGTTTTTCGGTTTGGGTAACCCCAACCCAATAGCTTGGGTAATATATAGGTAAAATACATGGACCCTAAAAATCATAAGGTAACCCGATGGGTGAGGTTCGCTAAGGTAAAATTAACATATATTTTGGGTCGGTTTGGTTAAAATTAACACGGTTTTTCGGTTTTGTTAAAATTTTGCTCACCCCTACTAACCACTAGTTATGTTTAAAGGAACACAAATAGTTAAAAAGTTGATAAATGAACCCTAAGTTGACCAAAAGTCAACCCAAGTTGCATGGAAACCTTACTAACCACTAGTTATGTTTAAAGGGACACAAATAGTTAAAAAGTTGATAAATGAACCATAAGTTGACCAAAAGTCAACCCAAGTTGCATGGAAACCTAACTAACCACTAGTCATGTTTAAAGGAACACAAATAGATAAAAAGTTGATAATTGAACCATAAGTTGACCAAAAGTCAACCCAAGATGCATGGAAACCTTACTAACCACTAGATATGTTTAAAGGAACACAAATAGTTAGAAAGTTGATAAATGAACCCTAAGTTGACCAAAAGTCAACCCAAGATGCATGGAAACCTTACTAACCACTAGTTATGTTTAAAGGAACACGAATAGCTAAATAATTGATTAATGAACCCTAAGTTGACCAAAAGTCAACCCAAGATGCATGGAAACCTTACTAACCACTAGTTATGTTTAAAGGGACACAAATAGTTAAAAAGTTGATAAATGAACCCTAAGTTGACCAAAAGTCAACCCAAGATGCATGGAAACCTTACTAACCACTAGTTATGTTTAAAGGAACACGAATAGCTAAATAATTGATTAATGAACCCTAAGTTGACCAAAAGTCAACCCAAGATGCATGGAAACCTTACTAACCACTAGTTATGTTTAAAGGAACACAAATAGATAAAAAGTTGATAAATGAACCATAAGTTGACCAAAAGTCAACCCAAGATGCATGGAAACCTTACTAACCACTAGATATGTTTAAAGGAACACAAATAGTTAGAAAGTTGATAAATGAACCCTAAGTTGACCAAAAGTCAACCCAAGATGCATGGAAACCTTACTAACCACTAGTTATGTTTAAAGGAACACGAATAGCTAAATAATTGATTAATGAACCCTAAGTTGACCAAAAGTCAACCCAAGATGCATGGAAACCTTACTAACCACTAGTTATGTTTAAAGGAAAACAAATAGATAAAAAGTTGATAAATGAACCATAAGTTGACCAAAAGTCAACCCAAGATGCATGGAAACCTTACTAACCACTAGATATGTTTAAAGGAACACAAATAGTTAAAAAGTTGATAAATGAACCCTAAGTTGACCAAAAGTCAACCCAAGATGCATGGAAACCTAACTAACCACTAGTTATGTTTAAAGGAACACGAATAGCTAAATAATTGATAAATGAACCATAAGTTGACCAAAAGTCAACCCAAGTTGCATGGAAACCTAACTAACCACTAGTTATGTTTAAAGGGACACAAATAGTTAAAAAGTTGATAAATGAACCCTAAGTTGACCAAAAGTCAACCCAAGATGCATGGAAACCTTACTAACCACTAGTTATGTTTAAAGGAACACGAATAGCTAAATAATTGATTAATGAACCCTAAGTTGACCAAAAGTCAACCCAAGATGCATGGAAACCTTACTAACCACTAGTTATGTTTAAAGGAACACGAATAGCTAAATAATTGATTAATGAACCCTAAGTTGACCAAAAGTCAACCCAAGATGCATGGAAACCTTACTAACCACTAGTTATGTTTAAAGGAACACAAATAGATAAAAAGTTGATAAATGAACCATAAGTTGACCAAAAGTCAACCCAAGATGCATGGAAACCTTACTAACCACTAGATATGTTTAAAGGAACACAAATAGTTAGAAAGTTGATAAATGAACCATAAGTTGACCAAAAGTCAACCCAAGATGCATGGAAACCTTACTAACCACTAGATATGTTTAAAGGAACACAAATAGTTAGAAAGTTGATAAATGAACCCTAAGTTGACCAAAAGTCAACCCAAGATGCATGGAAACCTTACTAACCACTAGTTATGTTTAAAGGAACACGAATAGCTAAATAATTGATTAATGAACCCTAAGTTGACCAAAAGTCAACCCAAGATGCATGGAAACCTTACTAACCACTAGTTATGTTTAAAGGGACACAAATAGTTAAAAAGTTGATAAATGAACCCTAAGTTGACCAAAAGTCAACCCAAGATGCATGGAAACCTTACTAACCACTAGTTATGTTTAAAGGAACACGAATAGCTAAATAATTGATTAATGAACCCTAAGTTGACCAAAAGTCAACCCAAGATGCATGGAAACCTTACTAACCACTAGTTATGTTTAAAGGAACACAAATAGATAAAAAGTTGATAAATGAACCATAAGTTGACCAAAAGTCAACCCAAGATGCATGGAAACCTTACTAACCACTAGATATGTTTAAAGGAACACAAATAGTTAGAAAGTTGATAAATGAACCCTAAGTTGACCAAAAGTCAACCCAAGATGCATGGAAACCTTACTAACCACTAGTTATGTTTAAAGGAACACGAATAGCTAAATAATTGATTAATGAACCCTAAGTTGACCAAAAGTCAACCCAAGATGCATGGAAACCTTACTAACCACTAGTTATGTTTAAAGGAACACAAATAGATAAAAAGTTGATAAATGAACCATAAGTTGACCAAAAGTCAACCCAAGATGCATGGAAACCTTACTAACCACTAGATATGTTTAAAGGAACACAAATAGTTAAAAAGTTGATAAATGAACCCTAAGTTGACCAAAAGTCAACCCAAGATGCATGGAAACCTAACTAACCACTAGTTATGTTTAAAGGAACACGAATAGCTAAATAATTGATAAATGAACCATAAGTTGACCAAAAGTCAACCCAAGTTGCATGGAAACCTAACTAACCACTAGTTATGTTTAAAGGGACACAAATAGTTAAAAAGTTGATAAATGAACCCTAAGTTGACCAAAAGTCAACCCAAGATGCATGGAAACCTTACTAACCACTAGTTATGTTTAAAGGAACACGAATAGCTAAATAATTGATTAATGAACCCTAAGTTGACCAAAAGTCAACCCAAGATGCATGGAAACCTTACTAACCACTAGTTATGTTTAAAGGAACACGAATAGCTAAATAATTGATTAATGAACCCTAAGTTGACCAAAAGTCAACCCAAGATGCATGGAAACCTTACTAACCACTAGTTATGTTTAAAGGAACACAAATAGATAAAAAGTTGATAAATGAACCATAAGTTGACCAAAAGTCAACCCAAGATGCATGGAAACCTTACTAACCACTAGATATGTTTAAAGGAACACAAATAGTTAGAAAGTTGATAAATGAACCATAAGTTGACCAAAAGTTAACCCAAGATGCATGGAAACCTAACTAACCACTAGTTATGTTTAAAGGGACACAAATAGTTAAAAAGTTGATAAATGAACCATAAGTTGACCAAAAGTCAACCCAAGTTGCATGGAAACCTAACTAACCACTAGTTATGTTTAAAGGGACACAAATAGTTAGAAAGTTGATAAATGAACCCTAAGTTGACCAAAAGTCAACCCAAGTTGCATGGAAACCTTACTAACCACTAGTTATGTTTAAAGGAACACAAATAGTTAAAAAGTTGATAAATGAACCCTAAGTTGACCAAAAGTCAACCCAAGATGCATGGAAACCTTACTAACCACTAGTTATGTTTAAAGGAACACGAATAGCTAAATAATTGATTAATGAACCCTAAGTTGACCAAAAGTCAACCCAAGATGCATGGAAACCTTACTAACCACTAGTTATGTTTAAAGGAACACAAATAGATAAAAAGTTGATAAATGAACCATAAGTTGACCAAAAGTCAACCCAAGATGCATGGAAACCTTACTAACCACTAGATATGTTTAAAGGAACACAAATAGTTAGAAAGTTGATAAATGAACCCTAAGTTGACCAAAAGTCAACCCAAGATGCATGGAAACCTTACTAACCACTAGTTATGTTTAAAGGAACACGAATAGCTAAATAATTGATTAATGAACCCTAAGTTGACCAAAAGTCAACCCAAGATGCATGGAAACCTTACTAACCACTAGTTATGTTTAAAGGAACACAAATAGATAAAAAGTTGATAAATGAACCATAAGTTGACCAAAAGTCAACCCAAGATGCATGGAAACCTTACTAACCACTAGATATGTTTAAAGGAACACAAATAGTTAAAAAGTTGATAAATGAACCCTAAGTTGACCAAAAGTCAACCCAAGATGCATGGAAACCTAACTAACCACTAGTTATGTTTAAAGGAACACGAATAGCTAAATAATTGATAAATGAACCATAAGTTGACCAAAAGTCAACCCAAGTTGCATGGAAACCTAACTAACCACTAGTTATGTTTAAAGGGACACAAATAGTTAAAAAGTTGATAAAAGAACCCTAAGTTGACCAAAAGTCAACCCAAGATGCATGGAAACCTTACTAACCACTAGTTATGTTTAAAGGAACACGAATAGCTAAATAATTGATTAATGAACCCTAAGTTGACCAAAAGTCAACCCAAGATGCATAGAAACCTTACTAACCACTAGTTATGTTTAAAGGAACACGAATAGCTAAATAATTGATTAATGAACCCTAAGTTGACCAAAAGTCAACCCAAGATGCATGGAAACCTTACTAACCACTAGTTATGTTTAAAGGAACACAAATAGATAAAAAGTTGATAAATGAACCATAAGTTGACCAAAAGTCAACCCAAGATGCATGGAAACCTTACTAACCACTAGATATGTTTAAAGGAACACAAATAGTTAGAAAGTTGATAAATGAACCATAAGTTGACCAAAAGTCAACCCAAGATGCATGGAAACCTAACTAACCACTAGTTATGTTTAAAGGGACACAAATAGTTAAAAAGTTGATAAATGAACCATAAGTTGACCAAAAGTCAACCCAAGTTGCATGGAAACCTAACTAACCACTAGTTATGTTTAAAGGGACACAAATAGTTAGAAAGTTGATAAATGAACCCTAAGTTGACCAAAAGTCAACCCAAGTTGCATGGAAACCTTACTAACCACTAGTTATGTTTAAAGGAACACAAATAGTTAAAAAGTTGATAAATGAACCCTAAGTTGACCAAAAGTCAACCCAAGTTGCATGGAAACCTTACTAACCACTAGTTATGTTTAAAGGAACACAAATAGATAAAAAGTTGATAAATGAACCCTATGTTGACCAAAAGTCAACCCAAGTTGCATGGAAACCTTACTAACCACTAGTTATGTTTAAAGGAACACAAATAGATAAAAAGTTGATAAATGAACCCTAAGTTGACCAAAAGTCAACCCAAGTTGCATGGAAACCTTACTAACCACTAGATATGTTTAAAGGAACACAAATAGATAAAAAGTTGAGAAAATAAGAAATATATTAAATTTAATAAAAAGGAACACAAATAGATAAAAATTTAATATATTTCATATTTTTAAGCAAAATACCAATCAAATTACTTAACAATTAGCTAATAATACATAAACTGGGAAGCGAATTCAGGAACAGATTCACTAGGCGATCCTTCGTCGTCTAATTCCTCGTCGCGTAGACGCCCACCTCTTTTGGGGCATGTATTCTTCTGGTGTCCAGGGAATCTACATAGACCACATTTACGCGGTTGAGCAGTGGTGGTTCCTTTCGGACGTGCTAGAACAGGATCTTCCGCTATTTTCCTTATAGGTTGAGAGGGCTTCTCGAGAAGCGTACCATCCGCGTTTGGAAAGTTGCTTGTCCGGGCAACCACATTAGTGATGGCTTCTAGTGTATCGTTATATCCCCTTTCACTGCGCGCCGCATGGTATCGCATGTCTTTCCATTTCGCATTCAGGTATCCCATACGTCCAATCTCCTTGTCAGATTGACTTAAATCAGCCAAATTTTTATCCCTAATGTTAATACTACTACCAGGGGACCATCTAAACAATACACAACTATCTGGAATCTGTCGCATCCCCTCAAATTTCATCACGTAAAACATATGCCTGCATGGTATTCCATGTGATTCATAAAGTAAGCAAGTGCAATTTAGCCTCAACGTCGATCCATCGCTAGAAATACATACTTTCCTGATCAACGTTGGGTATTGGTATGACTTAACAACGAAAGTGCGAGATCCATATGTCTGTGACACTGATTCATGAGTTATATCGCCTTGTTGGACAATTTCCTTCCTAACCTTCATGAAAAGGGCACGTGTGAATTGTTTGCCGGCCCTTAACTCAATATCGTGCAAGAGCGTCGTAGTTATAGGACTCGTCTGGTTCGTGAGATACTCTTCTTTACTTGAGTTGTCCCTAATTGTTATCATGCCGTTCAAGAACGCTTTGACAAATCCAATCAACTTGACACCCCTGTTCAGGAACCTGTTAACGTAGGAATTCATACCTTCGCAACGCTGCGTTGACTTCACGAAACCAAAAAAACTACCCCTCAAATAAGCCTCGGCCCACATAGCTCGCTTCTGGTACGTCTCACGTATCCATTTGTCCTCCCATAGGTCATGGTCTCCCACCATCTTCCACCACGCTTCTTCAAACAAATCTACGCTAACCGGAAGCCGCATGACCTTCTTAAAAATGCTAGCAAATCCTTCTACTTTCACGTTGGTCACAGCGTTGCGACTCAAATGCCAAGAGCATAAACGGTGTCCTACCCCAGGGTATACGATCTCGATCGCTGATGCCATTGATCTATCACCGTCCGTAACAACCGATCTAGGTTTCTTCCCATTCATTGCCGCAGTTAACGTTTCCAGTACCCACACATACGATTCCGTTGTTTCATACTTAATCAACGCAATACCGAATATACAAGTCTTACGGTGGTTGTTGACCCCTGCTAGCACAACAAGCGGGAAACCGTAGGCATTGGTTTTGTATGTGGCGTCAAATACGAGGACATCCCCGTAAATCGCAAACTCTCTCCTCGATCTACCATCGCAAAAAAACAACTTCTCCAAACGTTTCTCTTCGTCCAACGTGTATTTAAAAACAAACAAGAGATCTGTCTCACACCGACCTTCTAAGTAGGCGAGTGTCACATTAACATCCCCCTCAATAATCTCCTCCGACCTTAAACGACCGAGAACGTTGTACAAGTCTTTCCTCACAAAACCAACGCTCTGGTATGAACCAGCCTCTCTAACAAACAAGTCCATTATCTTTGTTGTTGGTATACCTGAGTCTCTCAAAGATATTGCTTGATCGAGATGCCCTTCGTCTATACGCCTGTGGGACCTCAGAAAGTGTGCGGAAGCGGGAGGAGCCAAAACGTGATTGTGCTCCAAGACGGCTCGAGTCACTACGAAGCATTCAAGGTTTTTCTCGAATTTAATACGTAGATGTGCCTTACAATTACACCTTGTGTCTGCTCTGTGACCTCGAACTCTATCTTTCATTTCAATGTACTGTTTCTGACGAACTCCTGCACAAGAACAAAGAAACAACCTACCAACAATTTCACCACCACTACCCGCCGCTTTATAGACCCGATCCTTACGAACGCTAAAACCAATTGCACGGGCATAAGTGTTGTAGAACATATACGCTTCCTCCTCGCTAGCAAACCTCAGCTTCATCACATCAAAAAGGGTCAACGATGTCACAACATCATCTTCGATCGGTTTGGCACCAACGTTTACGGAACAACTTCCTACAAGGTCTACGAGTATTCATTGAATTAGGTATCAACTAGTAGAGTTCAGAATTTATATCTACCTTGTATACAAAAAAAGTATAGATTTTGAATACATAAAAATTATAATATATTAAAGTTGTTTAATTAAATTACAAAAAAAATATTAGCCGTGAAATTATATATAGTATATAATTAAACAATAGGAAATATTGAAGTTTTGTATCTAAGATAAAAAAAAACCTAATGTATTCTTAAAGCTTGATGTAGATGGGTCTTTGGATTTTTTTTTTCACAATATCACCTACAAATTAATTAAATACACACCAATAATCCAAAAATATAATTGTCAACTATGCATTAATAAATTTAATTCTATCATAAATAAAAGTGTAATGAAAATATATTAAACAAAATAAAATTACGAAATTTAATTAAAAAAATAAATTAGTCGTGTAAAATAAAGAGCAAATGAATTTTTTTACCGGACATAAGAACATTACATTTAAACATCTTCTTAGAATTTTACAACAAATTAATAAATAAATAGCAAATGTTTATCAAACAATTTTTTTTTTCCGAAAACTTTAAACAAAATAATAAATCTCATCCATAATAAAGAAATTTAATAATATACTAATATAAATCTTCAAAAACTAACAAAAAATACATTTAAGGGGTTAAGGGTATAAACCAACAATTAGGGTGTTAAGTTTGTTCCTACCTAGTTTGACACATCAATATTATCTATCAACGGCACATTTAGTATTTTCGTAACACAATAATTAAAATATAGCAACAACCCTAATAAAAAAATACTAACTACTACATTAGAATCAAGAACTAACCATTTGAAGACATTCCTCTAGATGTTTCCTCAACCGATACACTACACACTACAAATGATAAAACAACTATGGATGATTATTCATGCTTCCTCCCAACTCTTCCTTTTATAGGCAAACTTCCTACAAATAGCATTAATACCGACAACTAGTAGGTGGTTGGAAAGTCATTAAAGGCCCAATAAATTTGCTACCAAACCAAACTCAACCACCTATCCCGTCACAATTAATGACTTTAGTTAGCACCTACTTGGTTTAATCCAATCCGATTAACATCTAAATACAAGAAATAATCACCACTAACTAAAAAATAATTCACCAATATCATGAATTTCAAAATTCCCTAGGATTGTCACGTGTTCAAAAGAATAAACATCACAAAACGACAAAACGAATATTAACGTCTACACCGGAACGAAAATATACACATAATCCCCACATTATAAGAACATATAAATACACTAGGCTTTACATCAATAAATGCTGATCCACTTGCTTCGACGGGACATAATAATATAATAATGGACCACCGAGAACGTGACACGTGTATGAGGTAATTTAGTGTTGACAATCTGAAACCGTTGACTACGGAACAAAAAATAACAAGCGCCGTCTTTTACGAAACAAAAAATTACACTAACGCCGCCAAAATAAATATAACTGGGAACGAAATATACATTAAAATAATATTCGAAAATAAAAAAAATGGAAAAAAAAAAAAAAAAAAACTATTCACCGATGTGACGACACATAATAATTACCTGCAGAAGGGTAATAGGGTCAATTTGCAAAATCATTAAAAACTAATAAAATGGCGGACGAACCAGATGGCGCCACGTCATCATCTGAGCGCCACGTGGCGCTTTATCATTCCGTTGTACCTACAACGGTTTTATGGAAGAAATCTCCGGAAACAACTTTATTTTTGTCAGTAATCAAAGTTTCCTTATTCCGGTCAAATATTAAATCACTTTCACCGCACGTTAATAATTAGCTTACGTTAATAATGGCGGCCAATTATTTATAATGGGATATTCATCAAACTTTCACCAATTATTTTTTGTCTAACAAAAAAAGAGTCGAGATAAAAAGATTTACTACTAATTGGTGATCTGAAATCATCTTAGATTTGATAAACTATTATAGATTTAATAAAAGTGTTAATATTCGTTAAACTTCTAAGTAATACATTTTTATCTATTATTTTGCAAAAAATATGTATATTTTTTTTTTAAATTATGAGTTATAGAAAATTTCTCAAAATTTAATATCTAAATTTTAGAAAAAAATTTAAAATTTAAAATTTGAATTTTGAGAAACTTTTCATAACTTAAACGACTCTTTTTACAAACAATAAAAGAAAAAAAAAATCTATAGTGTCTTTTTATGGAAAAAAATAGGAATGACAACATATCATTTTTTAAAAAAAATTTCAAAGTCCATAACCATTTTTATAAATAAAAACCATATCCTAACAGTTTTAATCATCGGTTACACATTTCAAAACTATAACCATACTATTTAGTTTCGGTTTTTTAAACGGTTTTGCGGTTTTTAACCATATTTAAATGATAATTTAATAAATATATTAAATTTTATAAAATAAAACCACACATATAAAAGAAAACTCAAAGGTTTATAAAAAATTGTGTTGGTATTTGATTAAATTGCATATTTATTATTTAATTGGTTAAATCTAGTATTTTGATTTTGTTTTTAGAATTTCAATATATTTAATTTAATCTAAATTATTATAAAATTTAAAAATATATATGATAATAAACGGTTTTCGGTTTTTCGGTTTTATTTTTATCAAAAACCATAACTTAACGGTTTTAACCATCAGTTACACTTTTCAAAACCATAACCAAATGGTTTATACCACGGTTATTTAATTCGGTTTTCAGTCGGTTCGGTTATCATCGGTTTCGGTTTTTAACAGTAACCATTGTCATCCTAGGAAAAAATGATAGTTGGGATGAGAGAAATTAATTTTAACTTGGGATATCTTTTAGACATTAATCCTTAATAAAATTCAACTTAGATTTGAATTCATTGTTATTAAAATACCTTTTATAAAATATCTTGATATGATAAATATTCTGCTAACATAAATTTAAGGGAAAATGACCCAAAAAATCAAAATAATATTATTTTCAGCCCAATAACATCAATGACAAAATTTCTTCCCAATAACATCATTAACTAAATTTTGTCCTTGATGGGAATCGTTCTTGACGGGAATCGTCCTTGACGGGAATCGTCCTTGATGGGAATCGTCCTTGACGGGAATCGTCCTTGATGGGAATCGTCCTTGACGGGAATCGTCCTTGACGGGTAAACATGTAATCTTATAATAGTAAGTTAATGGATGATTCTTTGGGGCAAGTATAATATTATTTTGATTTTTTGGGTCATTGACCCTAAATTTAATATTTTAATAAAAATAATAATACAAAAATTGGAATAAATTGTTTTAAAATTTTAAATAAATAATATTTTTAAAAACATTACTTTTAATAAATTACATTATTTATAAGATAAAAAAAGTAATTTATTTGCCCACCATTGATTTCATGGGATGTGAGTGTTTTACCAAAAATATGAATTCTTATTTGTGGATTAAATATCATAAACTTTTTTAACACATTTTTTCTCTAAAACTTTTTCTTTTACAAACTTTTTTTTTTCCAAATCTCAATTAATACAAAAATTGTGTTATTCAAAATCTTTTTTTTTTGGATCTTAATATTAGTTATGTTGGTCGTAAACTATTCCATATCAAATTCTAGTTTTTATTTTTGTTGGGTTTGATTTGGTATGAACTCATATATGCGATCACTTTATTTTATTTTGTCGTATTTATGTGATCGGAAAGTGGCGAGAGTAATTTCTCTACAAATTAGTGTTATTTGGGTATATTATTTTTACTCCTTGAGTTCTTCATCACCATAACCCACTTGGTTGTTAAGTTTCTTGGAGGAATTATAGTGTCTTTCACTGCTGCAAGTCATGGTTGTTTGTTGTTAACCATGATTAGGATTTTTTATTCGATTCTGAGATTTTTAATAACTGTTGGTTTCTCAACGATAGTAGACTAGAATGCATGGTTATATTACTTGTATATTTAATGACAACAAGAGATTAATCCTCTATTTTGTTATAATTTTATGTAAAGTTGTTGGTAATGATCTGTCTCTTTTTTTGCTTTTTGTCAACTCATTCTTATTGTCATAGAAAAAAACTTAATACATAATATAGTTATTACAAATATTTGAAATAAAAGTAAAGGAAGCTAAGAGATAGGACAGTTCCATACTGAAAGATCGATGTTACGCCGAGTACGTTTGCCGAGCGCATCAAGTGTACCATTAAAATTTCTACTGATGAGAAAAACATCCATTTAGGAAAATGAGATAATCATTCCTCCAATGCGACAAAAAGTGGTTGAATGCAACAATGCAGACCAATCTTTTTTGGATACTTTGAACCAACTCAAGGTTGTCAGAGTAGAAAGATCAACTCTGAAAATTAAGACCGACAGCTAATCTCATGGCTAGAAAATGACCCAACGCTCACCTTCTATTGTAGACCTCACATAAAATCTTCTTGTAAATTTTTCTGTAACTTCATCTATAGTATCAACATTAATAGAAGCAATAGTAGTAGGTTCCCATTCTTTGACAAAAGGCGCATTACAAAGCCAGCTGGATTTAACATTATCGGTTAAGATAGGGTTATCATGATCCTTATTATTATCCTCTTTACCAGGAGCTTGAAGTTAATATTTATCCTTCCGTGTAATCCTTAATGCTATGAATAAAATTACTTTTCCAACCAAAAAAATAAAATCGAATATTTCTGTGTTTATGTTCATGCAAAATTTAGTGTTAGATTCTTACCTTGTAAGTTTGTTTATATAAATCTTATACAATCATCTTTGATATGTTTAGAATATAATTTTTTAAATTTTTTCTCTTTAACAAGTTTGTTTTGCATTCTCTCTTAAAAACCTGTTTCTCTTTGTCATGTTTTCACAATATTTTTCTGACTTCTCTTTCCTATTTTATTTTCTAGATGACCCGCCTTTTCTTTGATTTCGAATGACAAAAGTCTTTTTTGGTATTTTACAATCCCTTTGTAAATATAAAAGAAAATCCAAAACCTCACTTTCTTCAAGTACGAAAAGCTAAGGATGGAAGAAGATGATGGTTCTAATAATCAAACAAATCCCTTCTCATGAAGCCTGATGGCCTCCACCCACATCTTCAAGAGGTTTTCATTGAATGCTGCTACTTCTTTTATCATATTAACTCCTATATTCCTGGCTCTCTATTCAAACTCACAAATATTCCATGCATGCGAGTGTTTTGGCTTCTAACGTTACTGAACAAGAGTACATGTCTTCTTGCGGGAATAAATGGTATTTAACAAAGATAGACACATACATTGGCACATGTGGCAACAAAGTACTGCTCTTTCAAACTTCTTTATCTATAAATCTGGACATAATCCATTTTGATGTTGTTTGCGGTTTACCTTCTCAAATGCTATTGGCCAATGATTATTTTAAATAACCATGCATGCTTATCAATATTTTCGGTATATCAACTACCTTCAAAAAACAACTTTTGGATATTAATATTTGTGATTACTCCTTGCATGCGTTGGTTTTGTAAAGATTTGGAGTGTTCATTTAGGTTTAAGTATAGTTTCTCCATGGTTAAACTACATGTGAAACTATCATAAGGTGTCTTTACACAAAAAAAACCCTCTAAACCCAAAAGTCTGCTAAGTTTCTTATGCTATATTTGCTTTCCTATTTCGCTACTAATCACAAAACCTCTCAATGCCTTGTTTTTGGTAATAACATGCCTACAATTATAAATCATTCCCTCCCCTACAAAGATCATCGATGATGATATCAAAAAACTTGTGGTCTTAAGGTGGTATCCAAAACCAAATCCATAAAACCACCCAAAACCAATTCCACATTTGCTGCTAGAGTTGTTTCTGAAAGAGTTCCCTATTGGCATCTTGTGTAAGCATGTTTTTGAGTCTTGGTGGTCAAATATAGAATCATTGTTGAGGATATTGTTAAAAACTCTTTCAAAATCACTCTGGATAATGAAGAGGAATACAACAGGCTTTAGTTACTAAGGCCTCTCTTGATTCAGTCTTTGCATGTGGTGACGTGCCAATGGGAAAATAATGGGTTTTCCACGATCTAGATCTTATTCATTGTTATGTGTGGGTTTGTAGCTTTAGTCTTGCTGGCATCAAATGTGAAACACTATCAAAATACTTTCAAAACAAATTAGTGAGCTGGTAGAAATTGACTACCCCCTTGATGAGATTGAGGAATTGTATTTCCTTTGGTTTAGAGTGAATTTTGGCACAAGTGAAGCTCTCAAGACATGAATATATGTGGATAAAGAAGAAGGAGTTGCATGGGTAGCATTTGTATAAGAGAATATTGGTCTTTTTTGTTGTAATTGTGAAGGCTTCGACACAACAAAGCTTTGTGTTACGTTGGTATGGTCCATCCTATATGGAATGACAACTCAACTCCCTATTTCCATTGGAGGTGAGATAAATATATTAAAATATGGATATATTTTATTCTTCTATTTGTCGAAGGAATAGGTAAGTGTTTTTTATGAAGTTGTTAGGGTTTTTCCCTTTAGAATATTTGATGATCATTATCATGATGACAGCAGTCCAAGTAAAATGTATAGAGGAGTCAGAGCATCGTGGTTGGTACTTTTTAGATTAATCCATCCGATGATAATAACAATGGTGAACATGTTAAGGAGCAGGATTTTATTTCTGGTGAATCATACAGGCGTCGGAGGTAGCCTTCCGAGCGACATGATAAACATTGATAAGGGTTGAGGGGTGTTTGATTCAACTAAGGGAAACTTCCATGGTTTGTTTTGAACCTTTCAAGAGGAAGTTATGGATATGAGTAAAGGTACGTTCGTGTATAATGAAGTTATTGGAGCTAGAACTGATGATAACATTGAGGACGTGTATAACAAGATAAAAAATTATGTTGATTCTATTAAAGGACTTCTTCCTCCCGTTAATATCAACCCAGCTAGCAATGCCTTGTATTTTGAATTGGAAAGTTCTAACTCATAAATAGAGGAAATCTTGAAAGCAAAAATGCATGATGAAGAGTTGGGAAAGTACTTACTCAACCATGCCAATTTATACAATTTGGGGTGTTTTTAAACAGTCAAACCCAACTTTGTCACATCATATGCAGAATTTACGTTTTCGCAACTACCCGAATTGACAATAAAGCGACATAACTTTATGCCGATTGTGCAAGTGAACCAGAAAAGAGAAGTACAATGCCAGTCATCCTCTTAGGTGCGTGGGCAAAAGAAGGTCTTATACAAAATAAAAGATTGGCCCACATCCTTTCAACAAAATCATCGTCCATGTAATTCATACCAATTTCTTCGTCATAAATCGGTGCAGATTCCTGTTTCAGTTCGTTAACAACCGAAGGGCGAGTCATTGGTTTCTTACACTCTGCTTGTCGATGTCATGGTTCACCATAATTAAATCACTTTGGTTCTTCGCCTAGAAAACATTGAGGTTGAGGGGGTTGTTGGCCAGTATTGGTTTGTAGGACATGTGGTGTGTTAGGTATGACGTTCTGCCTTTGAGCCATTTGTTTTCTGCTTGTAGAGCACCTTACCGTATTTCAAACACCATCACTGGATCGAACATGTTTAACAAATCCTACAATTGGACACACATTCCTCCAATATACCACGAAACGAATTGATTCACGTTCTCTTGAATATCATTACGCGAGAGTAGGTTACAAAATCCTTGATATAATCATCAACATATCTTCCTTTTTGGCGTAAATTATGAATCGTTGATAAAGCTCACATGTGAAGTTGTAAGGCAGAAATTCAGCTCTCATGTATTTCTTAAAGTTCTCCTATGAATTGATTTTGATTTTTCCCGAGCAAGCCCTATTTTTCTCAAAAAATTGATACCATTATTGTGCTTTCCCACAGAGCCTAGTCACAACCAATGGAATACGTCGTTGATCAAGAACCCCCTTAAAGTCCAGAATCTCTTCCATGAAGTAGATCCAATCTAGAAACTCATCAGCTTACAACCCCCTATTAAATTCAGGAACATCACCCTTAAACCCAACTTCCCATTTGTTGTCATCTTGTCAAACTTGACCACGAGCAAGCAGGTTTTGACCATAGCCTTCATCCACGGTATCACAATCATTACCTTATTGTAGCTCATGTGTCAAAGCCGCCATCTGACGCGTCACGGCCTCAACTTGTTGACGCAATATTGCGTTTTCTTCACGTTGCATAGTTTCTTCCATAGCAGGAGTAGCAGCAGCACGTCTTAGAGATATCGATTCCCAAGGTACAGGTCTTTGAAAACTAAGTGATGTTGAAACAATATGCACTCAAGAGAAGAACACAAGCGAAATAAGGTCTTTAAATAATGTAGAAAATAAATCCCTATTAGGCCTAATATATGACTTCCTAAAATAAAACATTACAAACGATCTAAAAGTCAATTAAGAAAACCGTAAAACGTATATTTTTCCTAGCGAAGCAATCTATTGGTCCAGTTTTCATTCAAAAATATATATTATACGCCCCATTACGATAAAATATGCGAAAATTAGCCTAAATTTTTCCAACAATCTCCAAAAATCTTGAAAATAGATTTTAAAGACTTTGGGTCTGTTTGTATTTAGGATGGAAAAAAATAACAAAGATAAAGAAAAGATAAATTATAAAAGAAAAGAAAGGAAAGGAATTTTTTGTTTGGATTAGAAATTTTTATTAAAGAAGATTTCATAAATGATTTTCGATATATTTTATTTGTATTGAAAAAAAATACAAAAGGAGAAAAAAAAGGTTAATTTTGCTCTATAATTATAAATAAAATTATTTTCCCTCGGTTTGACTCTAATTTGGAATGATAATAAAAATAGACATAAAAGTGATTTTTAAAATGATTCCTTTTCTTTTCTTTCATAAAAATTCCAAATACAAACAATATAAAAAATAAAAAATCATTTTTTTTTCTTTTTGTGTCTCTCAATCCAAACAGATTCTTTATATTATCCAAATAAATTCAACTCTTCAGTGCATCCATACGGATATATGCCCATAACCTTTTAAATTAGCAAACACTCACACGAATTATTTCCTAGATGCGCATTCGTCTACCAACTCATCTTACTTATAAATTATAACACATCAAGCTTGATTAAGCTCGTAAACGTATTATATTCAGGTGATATTATTAAAAAAAAGAGTATTATATTCAGGTGATATTATTAAAAAAAAGAGAATAGGATGAGTGGAAGAGCAAAGAGCGGGCAAGACAAATTGTGGAATTATTTTTCTTTTTTGGTAGAAGATAACTTTGTCCAAACCCTCTATAATAATATCCATAACTTTTTTTTCTAGTATTTTCCATAAATAATATTCGCTCTATCCATTTATATTTGTTTTTTTTTTCTAAAAAGAAGTGTCCAACAATATTTGTCTTTTTATCTTATTAAGATTTTTTTTCTTAATTTTTTTTAATATCATCCCTAATTAACTAGTTAAAAAGAATAGTATAATAAATGATTTTATACTTAATGAATAAAGATAATATAGAAAAAAAAGTATGTAATTAATGTTTTTTTTTAAGATTTGTGTCACAAATAATAGGAAAAATAAGTGGACAGAAAAGAAAGGTACAAAACATGTAGACCAATTTTTCTGGTAATGAAAGATAAAGGCAATAATAATAAGATAAATACTTATAACAAAAGTAGGTATTGATGTACTCGTTTGCGGTTGCGTATTCTAGATTGACCAATAATTACCTACATTCTACTTATTCTTGATGGGCCCATAGCTTTGGCCATCTCTCTCAACACAAACTTCTGGATTTTTCCAGTCGAAGTCTTTGGTAATTCATTCTTGAACACAACAGTTTTAGGGACCATGTAACGTGGCAATTTTGACCTACAAAACTCAACAATCTCCTTCTCTTGTGGTTTTTCTTTAATATAATCCTTTAAACTAACAAAAGCACAAGGTGTTTCACCCCAAAATTCATCAGGCCTAGCCACAACTGCTGCTTCATTAACAGCAGGATGCATATACAACACTGATTCAACTTCAACACTACTCAAATTCTCACCCCCACTAATAATAACATCCTTTGACCGATCCTTAATTTCTAAATACCCATCCGCGTGCATCACTGCCACGTCACCTGTATAAAACCAACCATCTTTCATACATTTTGAAGTTGATTCTGGATCTTTAAGGTAACCTAACATAATACACCCGCCTCTTAACACAATTTCACCTAAACTCGACCCGTCTCTCTTCACACTAAGACCTGTTTCAGGGTCAATTACATCAACTTCAGTCATACCTATGGTTCTTACACCTTGCCTTGCTTTTAATCTTGCCTTTTCAGTTGCTGGTAATTTGTTCCATACTTGCTTCCATGTGCAACACACGATTAAACCTCCTGTTTCTGTCAAGCCATAGCCATGATAAACTGTGAATCCTAACGATTCAGTTTTGTTTAACACCGTAGATGGTGGTGGTGCACCGGCTGTTAATATAGATACAGAATGAGTTAAACCCTTCCCATCTGGGGAATTTGATAACATGTTTAACACTACAGGCGCACCACACATATGTGTGACTTTGTGTTTGATGATCAGAGAGTAAGTTATAGAAGCATCAAATTTTCGTAAACAGATGTTTGTTCCTCCTACTGCAGCCATACCCCAGGTGAAACTCCATCCATTAGCGTGAAACATAGGTAGTGTCCATAGATAAACAGGTTGTTTCGGCATAGACCATTCGATTAAAGCATCTAAAGCCATAATGAAAGCTCCGCGATGACAATGAACAACACCTTTTGGTGACGATGTTGTTCCTGATGTGTAATTAAGGGTTAAGGGATTGAATTCACTTTCAGGTCGAATCCAATTGAAAGATTGATCACCATTTTTAACCATTTCTTCGTAGGTGGTAAGGAAATAGTCCTTATTAGTTGAAGATAACGATGAAGAATCATCATTCGCGATCAGAACTAACATTGGGATATGAAGATTTGGTGGAAACAGGGACAAAGCTTCTAAAACTAACGAAGTTGATTGATAATCAACAAAGATTAGTTTAGATTCGCTATGTTGGAGGAGTACAGAGATGGTTCGAGCATCGAGTCGGAGATTAATGGTGTGTAAGATGGCACCAGACATAGGTATAGCAAAGTGAAGCTCATACATGGCTGGTATATTTGGTGCAACAACAGAAACAATTTGGCCTGATTGAATACCTGAAGATCGAATAGAAGAAGCAATTTTGAGACATCTTTGATAGGTTTCAGACCATGTGTATGTTGTGTCTTGATATATGAGTGAAGGACAGTCACCATAGATGATTGAAGCTCTTTCCAAGAAGGTAAGAGGAGTGAGAGGGCTTGAATTAGGAGGGCTTGGTTTTAGTTGATCCATGTGTTACTTTGGTATTTGTTTGACTGTTGGAGTATTACTCTCTACTCAGGTGTATATATATACAGTATACTCCTATTGTCAGATTAATTGCATCGTAGATCCCTGAATATCAGAAAGAAAAACTCTAAGGTCCTTATGATAAAAGGGAAAGACTATCAAAGATCCCTAAAACAGAGAAATCCTTTTCTTTGTTGCACTTATCGGGAAAATTCTGACTATATGACACGTATGCAAATAAATGATCCTAATCTATTAATATTGTTTATATTTTGAATTAAAAATATCATTAAATATGAATAATGATAAAAAATAAAGTGATATTAATAGCCAATAACCAATAACCAATAACCAATAAAGTAATATGAAAAGAGATAGGTTAATCTCCGTAATTAGGAGAAATAGTAATAGAAGTATTGATTAGGTGACCAAACAAATGTTACGTGACAAATTGTTTAGTCTTTTTGGAGTGTTTCTTCATCTTTTTTACATAGCGAATTTAATTCGCAATAACTTTGATGCTATTGGGGTAGGCTGATTTGTAATATCTTTTGTACTTTAATATTAATGTTATTTTTGACTAAAAAAAATAAAAATAACCAATAATAGAGGAAAGAGAAATTTACTTTTTTTTTTTATAGTAACTGATAATTTTTATTTTTTTTTATGAGCCAATAATCAAATAATGTCTATTAAAAAAATTATTAATAAAAAAATACCTAAAATAAGATTCTTTATAAAACAATACTTCAACCCAAAATACCTCTACAAATAGTAATTAAAAAAACTAGAAAAAGAACAAAACAAAAACTAAGAAACACACGCGAGAGTCCATAATTTTTTTTAAATCGTCATAACTACTTCTAAAAAAATAAAAAAAATAAAAAATTTATATATTTGGATAAATCAAATTAATATTTATGTCTATGAGTTTTAAACATGAAATTCCGTGTCTGCGAAAAAAATTATTATTTCAAACAGTGAATTTCACGTTTTAAACATGAAAATCCGTGTCTGCAAAAAAAAATCACTATTTCAAACAGTGAATTTCATGTTTTAAACATGAAAATTCGTGTTTGCGAAAAAAAAATTTAAAAAAAATCAAGAAATCATAGTCGTAAATACTATTTTTCTTTATCATAAAATGCAATTTTTTTTTTGATTATTTTAGAATTAGTTTGACGATTTTAAAAAAAGGTCACGGACACGCGTGTGTGATGGTATTAGTGGTAGTAGTAGGTGGTGGTGGTGGTGGTGGTAGCGGTGGTGGTGGTGGTGGTGGTGGAAGTGGTGATGGTTGTGGTGACTGTAGTGGTGGTTAAATACATGGTAGTGGTGGTGGTGGTGGAAGTACCCTATTATTTGTTTAATATTTAAAAATAAATATTGTATTAAAAATAAAATAATATATTCAATAATAAGAGTAGTAAAGGTATAAAAAATATAAATGAGATGTTTTCTATAAATAATTGTTCCATTGGAAAATTTTTTATTAAATAAATTATTAAAGGCTTAATTTAATAATCAAGTACTTTTATTAGGCATCTTTTATCAAATACCTCTTCTTTTTATTATATTTATAAAAAAAAGTTTTTTATATATATAGGAAAGTCACTTTAAATTTAGAATTATTTTGACTCTAATAAAACCCGATCTCAATCTCAAGGCCTCTTAATCTCTGTGGAGTAGTCTAACCACTAGACCAACTATCTATCCTTAAAAAGAAAATCTTAAGTAACAAAAAAAAAAAAAGATTTTAAGCAACAAAAAATTGTTTCTAAGCAAAATATAATATTTTTAATTGTAGTTTATTTCTTGTCCAAATAGGTTTATTTTAAATACATGTATTTTTGAATAAAATATAATAATATATAAAAATATTTATATTCAATATTTTTGAATAAAATATTATAAATTAAATTCAGATTAAGCCAAAAAAATTTAATTTTATTTATAATGAAGTAATGTTTTAAAAAAAGACAGTTGGTGGTGTTTGGGGAATCTGTCTCCCAAAAAATTGGAAAAAATTTCTAGTTCGAAAAAAACCTTTTTCCGTTTTGGTTCGGAAAAGTTAAAGGCTTATATTTAAACTTGGAGAAAAAATTGAAATAGGGGTTACTTTTTTTTAAATCTTTCCAATCTCGAGATCCATTAAAATTTTGTTTGATTTTTTAAAGGAAACAAACATTACTAGAGAATAATATATTAATCACTTTGGGTAATATTAACTCCTACCTAAATATTAGCCCCAAATAAAAATATAAGACATTTATAATAATCCAAACTAAAAAAGTCCCAAGATTGTCTAATAACCATATTTGGGGATTTTCTTTTTAGTTTGGATTAGTGTTAATATCTTATATTTTTATGTGGGACTAATATTTTGGTGGAGGTTAATATTTAATTAAGATGACTAATATATTATGTCTAGTCACACTTGCTCTTTAAAAAAATCTTATTGGATCTCGAGGCCAAAAAAATCATAAAAATATTAACTGTTACTTAAATATATTTTTCAAGTCTAAAAATAAGACCTTTAGCTTTTTTAGAATTAAAACAGAAAAAAAAATCAAACTATAAATTAATTTCAATATTTTTAACACCACCATCTTTTATTTATGAAACATTACTTTATTATAAACAAATTTAAAAAGTCGTTTTACTCAATTTGAATTCAAAATATTACATAATTTAATAGATTTATAATTTGTTAAAAAATATTGAATATACATATTTCTATTTATTATTATATTTCATTCAATATTTAAAATAAAATTATTTAGACAAGAAATAAACTATAATAAAAGATATTATATTTTACTTAAAGCTTATATTTTTGTTTGTTACACTTTTTTTTTTCCTTTACTTAGTATTTACAGTAAATGTAGAAAAAATTTAAAAGATTCAGTTACTATAAAAGAAAATTTTAAGGTTTCTCTCTCTTTTGATTATTATTTTATTTTATTTTTTACTATTATTCATAATTAATGAAATTTGTCTTTTAGATAAATTATAATTCAAAATATAATGTGTTACAATATTAATGAAATATAACCATTTCTTGACGCAGTAATGTTGGATACCATCCAAAAACAATTACCCATGATTTGGATTAGGGGTGAGCAAAACAAACCCGAAAAACCGAACCGAACCAAAAAACCGAACCGAAAAAAACCAAAAACCGACAAAACCGTTCGGTTTGGTATAAGCTTTTCAAAAAACTGAAAAGTTCGGTTCGGTACGGTTTTTCAATGCTAAACCGAACCGAAAAACCGAACCAAAAAAAGTATAAAAACTAAAACATTCTTGAATTTAATTTATATTCTTTAAAAGATTATGACAATGGGATAGAAAATGGAGTAATTTTTAAAACAAAAATGTTCATATATGACATGAATCGCCCCTAAAAATGTTACAATATGCAACATATTTTTACATAAGTCATGAGTCAATATATTTTAAAAAATTCTTCGTTTATTAATATTTGTTGAAGGTAAAGCATAAATATTAAATTTTATAAATATTCCTTTGATATTATTATTCGTTTACGATTTATATAATATTGAGTTCAAAAAATACAATTTCTTACATGAATCGATAGCATGAAAATCAAACACTTCATATATGGATTTCTAAAAAATAAAATGTCTCAAATAAAATATATCCAACTATCGAATAAAACATATACCAAAACCGAAAAAAACCGAACCGAACATATAGCGAACTGAAAACCGATGAAACCGAACCGATGAAAACCGTTCGGTTCGGTACCGACCCCTTTAAAAACCGAATGATTCGGTTTCGGTTTCGGTTACGGCAAAAAACCGAGCCGAACCGAACCGTGCTCACCCCTAATTTGGATTTTAGGTGGTCCAATCATGCAAGAGAGAGAAAAAAATAGTAAAAAAAGACTGCATGATTGGATCATCCAAGATTCACATCATACGTGATTTTTGAGTAGTTGTTTTTGGATGATATCCAACATTATTTTTTTTACTTTAGAGTCAATTTTCATTAACAATCTCATTAAATATAATAATATTTGTAAAAGTAACGTATAATATAAAATACATAATAAGCAATAACACCCTTATATTATATATATTTTATTAAAAAAATTATCAAAAATTTTCTGACTAAATTTTCTACTTGTGCTTTTCGCCCAAAAAATTTCCGAATAGAATTTTCCGAACAAATTCCCGCCAAAAAAATCTCACTAAAATTTTCTCACTAACAATATTCTCGTCAAAAATTTTTGTCAAATTTCACCAATCTATATTTTGGTATTGTTGTTTCCCACCAAACTATTTTTGGGTTTATATATTTGGGTTTATATAGTTGTTTGGTGAATCAAATCTCTCCAAAATATATTTAGGGGTTTATATTGTTGTTTGGTGAGACAAATTCCATAATTTTTTTTATCAACACGTATTAAATTCCATAACAAATCAAAGTCCCAGCTTGACTTTTTGACTCAAAAAGTTAAACTTGGCATACAAAACAAATTTATACATTGAATACTAGAAAAAATGCAACACCTAAACAACTTTCTAAAACCAGAAACTACCTAAAAGCAGAGAGTTTTCCAAAAGGGAAATTTTACAAAAAACGGAAACTAATTTAAAAGAAGAACTCACACTGTAAAAATTGTAACTAAACTAGGTCCAAGCTACTTCTCTTAAGCTCCATCAACTCCTCAGCACCTACCAACATAACCCACTCAAATCCAAACTTTAGTTATTGCAACACAAGTCCTTGTTGATAATCACAACACCACCACCACCTTCAAACTAAACAACATAAAACAAGACCTCCAAAACCTTAAAACATTGAAAGACTCAACCCAAATCAATCTGTGTCTGAAATCATAACTTGAGGCAAATTCCACTTCTTCTTTATTCTCTTATTAACTAAATAAATATTAAATGTCCTCCTATTCCATAAGCTAAATTTAACATCCTCTTTAATCTACCTCAGACTCTCACTTTGCAACAGATTAATACTCTTGAGCTCCCTTTTATTTCTAGCATCCCAAATGTTATATATAAAGCTCGAGAAACTCAAGGTACTCACGATATCCTAAATAGAATTACTATTATATTCTTGCATAATTCTCAATCTCTCCTCTCAATTGGAACCACTATCAATATATTCATTGAGCATACATACTTCAAGTCCAAGGAAAAGCACTATCATATTCAATGCTCCAAATACTCTTGTTATATAACCAATTAGAATACACCCATTTAGATCAATTGTTATTTTTATTGAGTTTTTTTTATTTTCTAACATATTTTAACAAAATAATTGCATGATAAACTTAAAAGAAAAAATAATTGCGGAACTAACGCACAAGCGCTCCCCCGAGGAGCGCCTCTCCCTTAATTTTTTTAATGACGAATTAGCGAGGCGTCTCCCGAAGGAGAGCCTCCCTTAATAATTTAGACGGGTTATGAGGCGCTCCCCGGGAGAGCGCCTATATATCAATACTAGGTATTACCCGTCCCTAAAGGCACTACTAAAATTAACAACAATTGGGGCTAAAGATAGGTATAGTAGGGATGAAACAACTTTAGTCAGAGGATACCGTTCAAATTCACTCATTTCATACATACATTAACCTACAAATAATTATATATCCTCAATTAAAACAATTATTATTTACAAATATAAAGGACAAACATTACACCTATCTGATCAAGAACCCCTTTCACTAAAGAAAAAAGAAATAAATAAAGGGTGATTAATAAAAAAGGTCTATGAAAAATATTGTTGTCTAATTAAATTCTTACCAATTTCACCCATGTAATTCATTAAAAAACACATGTGATCTTAATTTAATAACGGGAGGTTTTGAAAGAAGAAAAAACCTAAACATTTTAAAAAAGAGAAAATAGGATTTTGTACCTTTTAGGAAATTAACTCATAAATAAATCACAAAGTAGTAAACGGTCTTTACAAAAGTTTACTAAATATAAAAAATAGATGCTTGAAATAATCACCATAAGTTCTGTGTATCATACAAAAAAAATTAATAAAAGAATAATATCATTGAAAGGTCTACAATAACCACACCCAATCCTATGATTCTAAAAAAGAAAAATTAAGATTTCAATAAAAAATAGCTAAATTAATAAGAAAATAAAATATCTTTTGGATATCTAATCCTAGTGATAAATAACCAAATAACGTTTAATTTACAACTTAATTAGTTATAGCCAATTAAAATCTTTCATGTAATTACCAAATATTATGTTTTCTTCGAGAAATATTATTACTTCAAGTGTATTATATATTTGTATATCTTTTTAGGATATAAGTCACACTTATGTTTATTCCAACAATTGGCGTTATCTCTACATAATGACAAACATGACACATAACTGTAACTATGGGAGAAGAAATATACTTGGTTTTTTTCTATATATTTTTTTTCATACAAACCATTTCGAATACATTCCTTACTGAAGTAAACTAAAAAAATTGAATATGAAAATTCAAAGGTTAAAATTTGAAATGTAGGTTCTCTACAAAAAATTATTTTACATAAATAGTGCTCTTAGTACTAAGGAGAAAGATATTGTTGAATGTCTCTTTTAAAACTACCTTGATTCTTTTAAAAATCCTGAATTTTCTTAAAACTTGATATAAGCACAATATATTCTTCAAAAAACATGTGAATTCAACAATAATGTATCAAATAATTAGTTCATTCAAGATCCAAATCTCTTGAAACTTGATTTATATCTCAACTATATGCCCCAAATATTCTTTATAAAAGTGTAAATTCAACAATAATTTATCTAGATAATTAGTTCATTCAAGACCCAAATCTTCTGAAAACTTGATTTATATCACATCTATAAGCACCAAGTTTTCTTCAAAATATCTGTGAATTCAACAACAATTTATCAAATAATTAGTTCATTCAAGACCCAAATCTTTTAAAAAATTGATTTATTTCTAAACTATAAGAACCTTCTCTCACAAAAAAATTGAGAATTCCACAACAATTTAGTAATTAGTTCATTCAAAATCCAAACATATATAGTTTTGTTCTTTTTTTAAAACACAAACAATTTTTAGCAATTAAATATACCTCAATTAAAAATTAACAAAAAATATTTTATTTTCTTAAACTTCTAATGTTTGATACTTCTCTATCAATAACATGAAACATTTTATTTAATAAAATAAAATTACCTGAAAAAATCACGAATTTCCTTAAAACTTGATATAAGCACCATATATTCTTCAAAAAACATGTGAATTAGACTTGGGTGTCTGAGAAAAGGCTTGCCTTAATATCTCTGATTGTGTATAATATTTTTTGTAAAATGTAATCCTGAATTTAAATAGCGAATGTGTGAAACGTGGGTGGAAGTTATTAGTTTAGAAAAGAAAATGGGTAGAAGTTATTAGTTTTGAAAAAAAGTTAGAATAGTTTGGTTAGAAAAGAAGTTAACTTATACACATGGCATGATCTCATCTCTCGGAAGGCTCATATATTTTTGGTCTAAGAAAATCAGGATCGTTGATTGACTTTCGAGTTGTCCCATATAATATAGATATATACCCCTACCCAAAAATTAAACCCTAACCCCTCTCTTCTAGCATTTTCTTCCCTTTTTTTTCTCCAAAAATCCCGAAAATCAAACCAAATAATCAACCAACTCACTACATTCACCTTAATCTTCAAAATAGGTAATCATTTTATCTATTACAACTATTAGTTATTTCAATTCTAATATACGTTTTTTTTTAAATGTGATATAATTAGTTGCTTGTTTATCAATTGTTGTATATCTAATACATGCTGGTATAACTAATAAATGTGAGCATTTTGTTATTGAAGCTTAAATTTTTTCGAATAATATTTTTTTTTAAAATTATGGTTAATTATTGAAGTAAATTTTTTATTTTAGGTTGTATAATATGGAATTTAATTGGTTATATCATTATGGTGGAAGATTTCGAATGGTAGTAATGGTGCGGGAGATTATATCGGTGGAGAAAGTGGTATGTTTACGACGAAGGAAAATACAACTCTTCAGGAACTTAAACATAAGATATGCGCAAATTGTAATTGGATCGAAAGAGAGGTTAGTTTTGATATACTTTGGCGTTATCTTATTTCCTCGAATCCTCCACGTTATCATGTTTTAGTTATAAAAGATTATATGCTTAATTCCATGATTAATGGTGTAAAGAACGGGCACTACTATTGTGTTGAGGTTTATGTCGATGGTAAAGAGAAAATAAAAGTTCTGGATGCTTATCGACACGAAAAGGGTAAACAACGTGCGACTGATTCAACTTTTTCATTTACCGCTCATTTGAATATGTGTGATACGGTTCGTGATAGTGGTAGTGACATTGACGATGACAGTGACAATGATAGATATAGTGACCGTGATTCTTTTGTACACGATGAAGAAGAAGAAGAATCATATTATAATGGTACTAGCTCGGACGATGATAATTTAAATGGAGATTTTGGTATGCGATATTTTGGAGATATTGATACGGATCTTATGGCAAAATCCACCGATTAGTCAACAAGTCAACCAAAATCATTTAGGGTAGAACAGGAGCTTATGTTAAATGCGTTGTATGCATCGAAAGAAGAGATTTTGATGGATGTGGATATGTGGCATATTAAGAAGGGTAAAAAATATAAGAGTGATCGAACCACAAGTACATTGGTGACACGTAAATGTGCATATGCTGAAGATGGGTGTAAGTGGCACCTTCGTGGGGCATTCATTTCAGGTAGTAAAATGTGGGAGATTAGAAAGCTAGGGATACATACTTGTCTAGTCAGAATTCTTATAAAAAATCACCGTCAACTCATTTCCACTTTCGTGTCAAGACGTGCATACACTATGGTGTTTAGTGACATAGACACCAAAATTGCATCGATTCAATCGTTGATACATTCGGAAATTGGACACCATATTTCGTATGGGAAGGCGTGGCGTGCTAAGCGGAAAATTCTTGAAGAATTATTTGGAACCCATGAGGCCGCTTTTACTGCATTACTGAGACTTTTTGGTGTGTTGGTTAACAAAAATCCGGGTTCCATTGTCGAGTTTGAATACAAATCAATAATCGACAATAAAGAAACTTTCAATATGGTATTTTGGGTATTTAGGGCTTCCATAGTAGGGTTCCAATATATGATGCCCGTTGTTAGTATTGACGCGACCCATTTATACGGTAAGTATGATGGAATGTTACTTGTTGCGGCTGCGTATGATGGGAACAATCAGTTGTTTCCTTTATGTTATGCCTTGGCCGATAGTGAATCCACACGCACTTGGAATTTTTTTCTTGAACGTCTAAAGAAATATGTTACGATGAAACGTGAAGTATGTATACTCTCTGACCGACATGCAGGTATCTTGGCAGCAGTTGCAGCTGTATATCCAGAGCCTATTGGAGCCCATCGATGGTGCGTTCGTCACTTGGAGAGTAATCTAAATTACAAGTTCAAAGACGTTCGTGCAAAAAAAAAATGCTCAAAAAATCGCATACAAGGCTAATAAGGGTGATTTTGATTTTCATTATGAACAATTTTGTGCTATGAAAAAGGGTAAATATAGAGAGTGGACCGGAAGTAAACCCTTGGAAAAATGGCCCTTGCATATGATGAAGGGTATCGGTATGGTAACATGACCACTAATTTATCGGAGATATACAATTCCGTGTTAAAAGGGGTGAGAGGGTTGCCTGTAACGGCCGTCATGGAGTTAACATTTAGTAGAACAACTGAATATTTTGAGGATAGGAGAACACATAAAGTAGCTAAGGAATTAGCTTCTAACAGTTTATGGCCACCAGAAGTGACACTCCTTATACACATCACTGAAACAGAAGCTAAAAACTATGCTTGTTGTGTTTATGATAGAGCGGATGGTATATGGCACGTTCAATATATACGTGGAAGGATGTCCCAAAATAATAGAGTAACTTTTATAGTCAATTTGGTGGAGCAAACATGTACGTGCGGGAAATGGCAAATGTTTCATCGTCCTTGTGAACACGTAATTTGTGTTACACAATATGATGATAAATCGTATGCACCCTATGTGTCACCGTATTTAACTCTCACAAATTACATGTTATCGTATGCCAAAAAGTTTAGACCACTAATGGATAAGCTAGACTATCCGATATATGACGGTGTAAAAGTTGTGGCGTGCAAAAAAATAATTATTACAAGGAGTGGACGGAGAAGATCATCACGCATACACAACGAGATGGATGCTAGAGAAATATGTGGTAAAAACAAATGTGGTAAATGTCATCAATATGGTCACAATCGCAAAACTTGTAAGCCGTGATTCGAAAGGTGTAATTTTATCTAACTTGTAAGCACAATCGTAAACAATGAATGATTTTAATTAATTTGTAATGAATATCAAACTTAAATCATGTTTTCAATTTTTACCATACTGTGTAATTAGTGTGTTATTTTATATAGTGGATTGTTTTATGGATACACAGGCTATGCATGTTGAAAATGTAGGAAATAATCTGACTTGAAAGGGAGGTGCTCCTTGGAGAAGCGCCTCCACATGAGGCTCTCTTTGGAGAAGCGCCTCGCTTCCTTAGTTGCTCTCGACATAAAGAAGCGCTTCTTGGACAAGTGTCTCTCATACTATTTTTTTTTTGGAAAATTCAATTAACATATTGTATTTGAGGATTAAAAAAAGCTACTTTAGATTAAAAAACACTGTATATTACATCTTACTCAAAACAATAAAAATCGTTTCGTCAAAAAAAAATCGTGCAAATTCACTAGCTAATACTGTTCACAACCGAATGTCGATTACAATCATTCAATTTCTTCAACTCCTTCTTCTTTGTTGACGGTTAGATGTCTCAGGCTGGGTATCATCTGGTGGAGTATACCCTGGTGACATATTAGATATACAAGTATTCTGAATGCTCTCGCACAATTGAGATTGACCGGCATGCCCCATCATTTCCACCATATAATCTCTCCAACCTTCGGTTGTTGCATCATCATTAAATGCTAGCTCACATCCTCTAACCGTACTGTCAATCTATCAATAAAATTTTAAATTAGTAAAAGTAAATTAAATGAAAATAAATTATATGAAACCTTAGTATTACCAATTTTTGAAGTTCGCAACCACGAGGAATATATCCTTGTTCGACTTCGGTGGACTCGCTTTTCGGTTTTGGTCGACCAACTAATTTCCACGTATTACGATTATATTACTCAAAGTAACCATCGCCAGTAGTAGGGGTGTTTGATACTTCAAGCTTGTTGAAATCCAAAACATTTCGAAGACGATTTTCCCACATTTGAATATAGGTGACTTGACGTACCTCCCAAGGCTCATGGGCCGCTCCTCTCCTATTTGTAATCTCATGTGTAGCGTCGTCAATTTCCCTAATAGCCTGAGGTATATGTTGAACATAGCCAAAATGTCTCAAAACCCTATCCGGCCGGTACCGCTCGACTTTAGTAAAGTGAATCAAAGGTACCACACTCAAATAAAGATCTATGCCATCCATGCAAATTCCCGCCACATGAACTAGTCGACTAGCATCATATGGTGTCCAATTAACCTACAAACCATAAGAATACTACATTAAAAATTAAAACTAAATTAGTGAAAGTGAAAATATTGAATACAGTTACCTGTCTCTGTTCCAATTGATCCAACTCATCCCGGAAGAATGAAAGAACATTTACAGATATATTTTTCCAAAACTTAGGCCCTTTCCAACTACAACCAAATCATTCATTACTATAATTTAAGTGATTGATAACAATAAAAAATATACTTTTACTTACAAGGCAGACACGGGGACATTCACAAGCAACAACGGATCAATACTTCTAATGGTTTGTCGCAAATGTAAATGCTCCCAACACCAAATCTGTTTCAAAATCTTAATGATTAGGGCCTAAAAACTTGGCAACCAAAATAATAGCTAAAAAAATACCTGTAGGAGTGGAACACATCCCGATAAATATGTACTATTTGTAGTTTCGGCACAATGACACAACGCACTATACAAATGCGCCAGAATAGCCGAACCCCAACTATAAGTACTCGTAACATTAAAATTTTCAAGAAAACAGAGATATCTGGCAGACACCTCAGACTTCTTTGCAGTTGGGAGGAGATAACCGCCAATGACAAACAAAATGTAACCCCTAGTAAACTGCCGCAATGTCTCGGGATCGGCATTTACAGGCGGGCGTGCTAAAGCGAAAAAAATAAAAATAATATAATATATGAAAAAAATTATTTAATATTTAAAGAAAACTTACCATCGCCAAAACTCTCTCTAAGCCACGACAACGGCAAAACATTTTTCATCCCAAGCTGCACTGGGTTTCCATCCACTATAGGTACAGGACTTTTGCCAAGTAGTCGCATAAACTCTGTATGTAGGTCCATAAAATCGTCATTGCATATAACAGGTTCGCCATCAATGCGTAACCCTAGAATTATGGCGACATCCTGTAATGTCACCATCATCTCACCAACCGGCAAGTGAAATGTGTGGGTCTCTCACCTCCATCTTTCTACCAAAGCGGTGCATAAGGCTCGATCAGTAACAACTTTGGGTATTTTTGGAATACACCCAAAATCGGCTTCTTCGAGAAATGGAAGGATTTGCGCATCGGGCTTTCATAAAGTCGAAAGGATAGTCCCAACTTCGAAATTGTCCTCTGCCATCTTAATTGTAAATTTCAAACAAATAAAACATTAAGAAATTTTTACGTATAACTTACATCGCCTTACCAAATTTTTTCGCTCCGGTGCCATCTTTGACGACCATGGACCTCAGATGAGAAAGCAAGATCGTAGTCTATTTGGCTTAGTCCGGCCATTGATTCGTCCTATAACATAATTTAAAGGGACAATCATAAAATAAAATAATTTTAAGGTTATAAAGTACAATAAAATTATTTTAGGAATTTAAAAAATAATATCATCATGAAAGGGACTTATAGTGCAATATAGTCATTAAAGGGGAGTATTCAACAATTTTCTTAATTTAAAAAGGCCTTTAGTGCTATTGTTTAAATTTAAGGTATATATGGTGCAATTTACTATATTAAAAGGACATATACGAAAATTTTATAACTTTAGGGTCGAAAGTTGCAATAAAATTGTTCAAGGGACCAATAGTGCAATTTTCTAAATTAAAGATACCTAAATTCCAATATAAAGGAAATGATGGACTAATGATACAATTTTATAGAATTAAGGTACCTAGAGTGCAATTTCTAATATTTTAAAGGACCTCTATTGCAATATAAAATTAATGGTCATATAACATCATATAATACTATTTAGGCAGGGACCCATAGTGCAATTTGATATATTTCATAACCCTAAAGTGCAATTTCAAAAATTGATAGGACCTATAATGCAATTTTTTCAACTATACACAAAATTCATATCTAGATATCAAGAACACCATAACAACAACTAATTCTACACAATTTTACACCTAAAATACATATATAAACAAGATTTAATGTATATATATGATTATATTAAATAAAAATAGGATAAAAATTACCTATATAATAGCAATATAGAAGATGCGAGGATGATTAGTGGGAGGCAGCGGCAAGCGGCGACGGTGAAAGAGGTGGCGGTGAAGGAGAGGGGGGGGGGGAGCTAAGTTTTTTTTTATTTCCTTTTGTTAAATGTCGAAACATAAGGGTTGGAGAAATTTAGCAGAAGAGAGGCGCTCCTCGAGGGAGCGCCTCAATACCCATATCCGTGTTTTAAGTAAAGGCGCTCCTTCGCGGAGCGCCTATATCTAATTACACACTAATCTTTGACCGACAACATAATTAAGTAATAAAATAGGAGAGGCGCTCCTCGGGGGGGCGCCTGAGCGTTAGTTCCGCAATTATTTTTTCTTTTAAGTTTATCATGCAATTATTTTGTTAAAAGAGGTTAGAAATAAAAACAACTCTATTTTTATTACCATACATTCTCCAAAAAACTTTAAATAGTTGCTTGATTAATTTGCATTAATGTTGGAATCCCTAGTCCCCCCCCCCCTCCCCCCCCCCCCCCCCCCCCTTCTTTACTCTTACACAAGTCTTCCCAAGAAATCTTAGCTCCATGATAATCAACAATATTCCCTCTCCAAAGAAAAAATTGAACATAAATTCTATCTTTCTCATCCTCTAACAGATAAAAACAACACACCAAAATCTAGCTTTACTTTGAAAAACACTTTTAATTGAATGAGATATTATGCAAATGTAAGGTATTTATGCTTCCAATCGTCCATACTACCAACTATTTTATTGATCAAAGTATTGCACATAATACTATTAGGTAGCTTAGTAGTTAATGGTGCTCCAAGATACCTCGCACGCAATTTTCCATACTTTGCATTTGATATTCAATATAAGTCATAGAAGGGGGGTTAAATATGACTATGGAAATTAATCGGTTTTTATTTCAACTAAATAAAATTAAAATCTATTTTAAATCCTATTATGTTAGTTATCTAGAATACCATAAGTTTGAGAAAGGTAATAGATACTAAGAGATGTAATATTTATACAAGCATATTATCAAACATATAAAGTGCAGAAAATATAAAGTGTAGGGAAAGTGAGATACACAACGATGTAGAGTGTTTTGTGTCTAAAATAATTGTCGATAACTGGATTATATTATTCAATCAAATGATACAATTACAACACCAAACGGAAAAAAATACATATCTTATAAACAAATTAAGACAACTAACCAACATACTAATACAGTGTCCTAATTTTATTTCGTATTCCTAACTTGTAGTTTGATAATTATAATCTTTCCTCTTATATGCCATCACAGTTGGAAAATATCAGGAAAAAATAATTTTGGCACTAAACCTCAATCATGCACAATAGTTATCACCAGTGACATGCATAACCTATGGCAATGTAACTTACCAATACTCCTCCAAAATACCCACCAATAAAGGGGGTTTGGCCCCAGATACCAAGAGAAACAAAAAGTTATCGTTGTACTTACTAACTACAAAATATTATGCCATCCAAACAAAAAGAAGAAAGTAGAACCAGACTGAACGAACAATGATCTGGATCGAAAAGCCCAAATCAGCCTTGGCCATCCCCAGAACAAAGTAAAACTTATAAAATAACTATAAGCTTCTGGCTAATTTTTACTTTTATCTTTTGCTTTAGTATTTGAAAGGAGGAGTTAAGCGGTTGAAGAAGAATATTGCAAGATGAAGAGAGAGAAGAGAGGGATCTACATCCAAAGGTATTTTGAATATGTTTTTTGAATGCAATAGTTAAAGGTAATTTATTCGTCTAAATAAATTATATATTATCTAACTTTCGTTATTCAAGATTATCTTTTAAACAGTGTTGAATCTATAAAATAGCTTTAGGTGGTTCATTTCAAAAGTATAAAGCTGATTAGTAGTAATAAAATCACCTATTTGCGTCATTCATTCAAATTAAAGTTTCCAAGGAACGACACTCCATATTAGAGGTACTGCCAAGAACAATCGATGATAGCAAACTTTGAGAATTTCAAACCTAGTGCTAAATTTTTTATGCAATATATATGAAAATATTTGGGTCGTGTATTAATGTATTATCTCAAAATTTATTTAACATATACAATTTAAAGAAAACTACACAATAAACATAATCTAAGAAAGTCTCCACAATAACCTATGCCCAAGGGCACTATGTAAATTCAAAATTTATAAATTTGCATCAAAATCATATATGGAATATTTGTATTCGAGGAAACTACACAACTTGAATTTTTTTTTCACAATGTACAAAAAATAGTATTGATAGAGAAACTCACTAAAAAAAATTATTTACTTTCTATGATACAAATTTTAATTTTTTTAACCATGGAAACACCAAGTTCAATCATAATAAATGAAAACAAACATCGATTACAAATTAAAATAAAAGTAAAATTTCGTAATGAAAAACACACGTGTCACTTTTATGAGTTACCATAAGAAAATGTAATTTTTCAGTAAATTTCTTTAACATGTCGCGAAGATTAAGGACCCATATCCTTTGTGTCCTTTAAACTTTTTTCACGATTCATATCATAATTGTCCTGCAAATATAGTAATTTAATGTACACCTTTTTGTATTAAAATTTCTGAATTAATGAATCTAAAATTGAATAAAATAAATATTTATACCTTAAACAAAAATAACATAAATACTTAATCTTTTGCATATTTAAGTGTACCGCCAACAAACGAAAAGTATTATCTTGCAACAATGAAAGGAAAAAAAGAGTGAAATTAAGCCTAGCTATTTTTTGTTTAAGTTACGCGGGGAACTCAATACATATAAATAAGCACATGTTATTAAGATTAGACTTTTTAACTCACATATCACTTCCTATAAAAATACTGTAAGATATTATTTTCTTCTAATTTTGTTAACATAAAATTAGTTATCTCGACAGTTAAATAAGAAATAAATTTTAGCATTCACATAGCTTTTTTTCCTTCCTTACATCACGGTTAGATAAACTCTATCTCAAGCAATTCCTCGGCGTGGCTGGCCCACGCTTGTATAGTTCTATAACCACACTTGCTCCTAATATTAGTTACCTGTAAAACTTGTTATTTGTTGAAGTATTTTTCTTAATAGAATAGTCCTTTTGCATTTTTAAAATCCAAAATAGGATGTAATTAAAACATGAAACCTCTGCACCCAACTCCCTCGGCTCACCCAACTAATCATATAAATCTTAAAATCAGATTGAATCCACATAAAACAATAACTCAAAAACAAAACAAATAAATACACATAAAATAATTATTCAAAAATTAATTATTAAATAAAAACGATGATTCTAAAAAAAATTGGTTTGCCCATAAAATCTTGTAAGGAAGATCAACAATAAAAAGATAAGATATTGTTCACTGAGTTTCCAAATTTATCATATCGATCCATTCATCTTGTGGGTTGTTGTGCCAAGATTTTACGTTCTCTAGCACATAAACGTCTATAGCATATGCAAGATAGTTGTTCTTCTTAATGTGAAGGCCGAAAGACATTAGAAGTGTTTATTTGCTGCCATAACATACAACCCAAATACCCCAATATGAGTGGAAATAAAAATAGAAACAATACAAACATGCCCGTAATAGAGTGATATTTAGAAGTAATAGAAGAAACCAAATTTGAAATAAGAAATTTCTAGAGTCTCTACATTCAAAAAGTAATTATTTCTAATATTCAAAACTTATCTGTTATTGTTCATCCAAAAGATTATGTAAAATATTCAACTAAAATTGCATATTTTTCAGACTTACAATCATTACATATGAAATAATACCAATGAGATGGTTTTGCAAGAGATCAAGAATCATCGTGATATGAATATTTTTGGAATTATACGCTAATTGAAATCCAGGGAAACAAAAACATAATTGAATTGAATATAACCGAATATTATAATTGAAATTAAAATTGGGTGACCGGGTTCAATTGAAATTAACTCTTCCATGATGATTATACAAGGTCTCAAAGGTGTTAATGATTTGGGAGTTCTAAACATATTAAGTCAAAAAATAAATTATTCTGAAGCACTAAATATTTCTGAAAACAAAAGTATAAAAAAATTATAGAATCCAATAGATCGATAGCCTAATATAGGTCATCAACTATACAAATTTATCCTCTGTCTAATTAAACAGACATAAAAAAAATCTTAGCACAACGATTCCCCAAAAAAATTATAAGCAGATTATAAAACCCAATAGATCAAGACTTACTTGGTTTGATGTTGTATATTCATGGTGAACTCTGATAAGAGTAGAAGATCTTGAGGTTTACAATGTCAAGATTCCATTGAAGTTTTACAGAAGAAGAGGAAGAAGATGAACTCGACAGAGAGAGAGAAGAGAAGAGAGTTGTGTATTGTGTGTAATTCATTTCATTCAACTTGGGCTAAAAGACAGCTAATACATTGTTTAAATAGTTGTTATAACTAACCAACTAATTCTATACTAATTACAAAGTAGTCCCTAAGGTTCTATTAAATAATAATCTAAACCCTAGACTATACTAGTATGTCAAGAGCCCCCCTCAAGCGCAACATGTATATTAGATATGTTAAGCTTGGACAAATTGTTTTGAAATTCGACTGAACCAAGTGGTTTTGTAAACATATCTGCAAGTTGTAGGTTGGAAGGGATATGGAATAATTTGATCAAACCTTCTTGAATTTTTTCGCGTGTAATTTTACAATCGATGTCGACATGTTTTGTCCTTTCATGATGCACCAGATTCGTAGACATTGCAATAGCGGATTTGCTGTCTGAATACACAAGTGCTGGTGTACAATTATCAATGCCATAGTCTTTTAGCGCGTAAACTAACCATTGAATCTCACAAGTCAAAGCAGCTAATGCTCTATACTCTGCTTCAGTTGAGGAACGGCTTATGGTTGTTTGTTTTTTACTTTTCCATGAAATTAATGATTCTCCAAGAAAGATACAGAATCCTGTGATGCTTCTTCTTGTATCGAGGCATCCAGCCCAATCACTGTCACAATATGCTTTAATTTTTAGTTCAGAGGTTGATGAAAGAAATAACCCCTGTCCAGGTGTTTTCTTGATGTAGCGTAAGACTCTTTGAGCAGCTTTCCAATGGCTATTGCATGGTTTCGCTAAGAATTGACTTAGAGAGTTGACACAATAGGATAGGTCTGGTCTTGTGATGGTTAGATATAGTAACCTTCCGATTAACCTTCTATATGAAGAAGGATCTTCATAATCTTGATCGTCTTCTTGTCTTAGTTTTGAAGTTGTTTCCATTGGAAAATTTGTTGGTTTTGCCGCCAAGACTCCACATTCATTTAAAATGTCAAGAGCAAATTTTCGTTGACATAAAGTAATACCCGTTGAGTTTCGAGCTACTTCTATGCCTAAAAAATATTTTAGTTCTCCTAGATCTTTAATTGTGAACTCGGAGTGTAGATGAGTCTTTAGATTCCTTATTTCATCCATGCTATTGCTTGCAAGTATAATGTCATCAACATATACTAAAAGAGCTATGAATGTAGTGGTTGATTTCTTGATGAAGAGACTGAAATCACTTGATGAATGGACAAAACCATAGGATATTAATGAAGAGGATAGTTTTGCAAACCATTGGCGAGAAGCTTGTTTTAAACCATACAAGCTTTTATTTAACTTGCAAACAGTTCCCTTCTGAGCTTGAAGGCCTTGTGGTATATTCATATAAACTTCTTCATCTAACTCCCCATGTAGGAATGCATTATTTACATCAAGTTGATGTAAGAACCATTTGTTCATTGAAGCTAAAGCAAGGATGATTCTTATTGAAACAAGCTTTGCCACAGGAGAGAATGTGTCAAAGAAGTCAAGACCTTCTTGTTGATTGTAACCCTTTGCAACTAACCTTGCTTTGTGCCTTTCTAGTGAGCCATCTGCCTTGTATTTTAGTTTAAAAACCCATTTACTTCCAATAGGTTTCATTGAAGGTGTTTGTGGAACAATTGTCCAAGTATTGTTTTCTTGAAGTGCTTTAAGCTCCTTTTGGATTGCAGAAATCCATTCTTTAGAGGTTGAAGCTTGTTTGTAAGTTTTTGGTTCTATTTGAGAAGATATATTCTCAATATAATTCGCATATTTTGGTGTTAGTCTTGAGGAATTGACATAGTTTTGTATTGGATAAAGTGGTTGAGTTTTGGAGGTGATATGAGAGGTTGAATGGTATATATAATCCTTCAAGTATGAAGGTGGTTGTCTATTTCTTGTTGGTCTAGTTTGTTGAGATGTGATAGGTTGATTAGTTGGATTTTGTATGTTATGTTGATTGATGGTAGTGTTATGGTTGAGAGGTTCTACATATACATTAGAAGGAGGGAAAAGGAAGGTATGAAGGTTCTTAGTAGGTTTTGTTTCTGAGAATGGAAAGACTGTTTCATGAAAGACTACATTTCTTGAGACTAGGATCTTGTTATTTGATATGTCAAGAACTTTGTAGCCTTTTGTAGCAGGAGGGTAACCTAAGAATACACACTTTATAGCTCTACTATCAAACTTTGATCTGTTTTGTTGAAGTGTTGACACATAGCAAAGTGATCCAAACACTCTTAAATGATGTAATGTAGGTGGTTTATTGTATAACTTTTGATAAGGAGTAAGGTTATCCAATAAAGGGGTAGGCAACCTGTTGATTATATAGGCAGCTGTAAGTATAGACTCAGACCAAAATTGTAGGGGAAGATTTGATTGAAACATAATAGCCCTCGCAGTTGTTAATAGGTGTTGATGCTTTCTTTCCACCAACCCATTCTGTTGTGGGGTTTCAACACAACTTAATTGATGGATTATACCATTAGATGTATAGAAAGTTTGGAGGTTAAACTCAGGTCCATTATCTGACCTTAATACTTTGATTCTCAAATCAAACTGAGTTAATATCATTTTATAAAAATTGTTTAGATGAATGTGAACTTCTGACTTATTATGCATTAAGTATATCCATGTACCTCTTGAAAAATCATCTACTATTGTTAAGAAATACCTATGTCCTGTATGAGAGACTTGTTTGAATGGACCCCATATGTCACAGTGTATTAGATCAAAACAAGCACTTGAAGTAGAAGTAGATAAAGGAAAAGATAATTTTCTTTGTTTAGCAAAGTGACATGGTTCACATACACTATCTTGTAAAAAAACAATAGATGAATCAATTTTCTTTAGAGCATTTAGTTTAGCTCTTGATGGATGACCTAACCTAGAATGCCATATATCACTCTTCTTTGTTGAAGCAGCTAGAACTTGATGAGATGATGAAGAGTTCATATAGTATAGTCCATTTCTTTCATCAGCAATCCCAATCGTCTTCTTGCATAGATGATCCTGTATAGTGCAATAAGAAGAAAAGAAAGCAACTGTAACAGCTGAATCTTGAGTTAATTTGGATATTGAAAGTAAATTGCACTTGAATTTTGGAACACATAGCACGTTCTCTAAAGTAATATTATTATTTAGGCTAATGTTTCCTTTGTGTGTTGCATATATGACCTCTCCATTAGGCAATGTCACAGGGATATGCACAATTTGAGGCTTGTTTATGTACATAGATGATGAATATATCAAGTGATCTGTAGCACCTGTATCTAAAATCCAAGAAGATGTGCAAGAATTACCTTCATTGATTGTGACTTGATGGACAGCCGGATTGCTCATCTTTTCAGTGTGTGCAAGAGCCATAAGCTTGCTTATCTCCTCAGGTGTAAATTCATAGCTACTAAGCGGCTTATGATCTTGTTCAGTCTTGAGTTCTTCTTCAACATCAACAAGATGTGCAGAATGTTGTTGATTTTGAGCACTCCTTCTTCCTTTAGGTCCACCCCATCCAATTGGATATCCATGTAACTGATAACACTTATCTACTGTATGACCATTGTACCCACAGTGTGTACAAATAACTCTCTTCTTCTCTGTGTAATTGTTTGATTTCTGGTTGTTCTTTGAGTAAAAGGCATGAGTTGGTGCAGAGAAAGAAGAATTCGAGAGTAACCTTTGACTTTCTTCTTGAATAAGCATTGCAAATACTGAGTTAATTTGTGGTAAAGGAGTCATTAACAAGATTTGACTTCTTACTGCAGCAAAAGAATCATTTAACCCAATCAAAAACTTGATCACGAAGTCGCTATTTTGTCGCTCAATTAACGTATCAAGAATTCTGCAGCTGCATTGATTCATATTTCCACAAGAACATGTAGGCATAGGCCTAAAATGAACATATTCATCCCAAAGTGTTTTGATCTTTGCGAAATACTCAGAAATCGAGCTTGAATTTTGAGAAATCGAGCTCAATGATTTCTCAAGAACAAAGACTCTTGTACCATCACTTTTACCAAATCGCGTTTTGAGCTCCTTGTAGAGATCATGAGCTGAGTTTACATACAATAGACTACCTCTGATTTCTTTAGAAATCGAATTAAGAAGCCACGATAAAACTAAGTTGTTAGCCCTGTTCCAAGCCGAAAAAAGATCCAAATCTGTGAGAGGAGGCTGGACGATTTCTCCATTGATGAAGCCAAGTTTATTCTTGACTGATAATGCAATCTCAATTGCACGAGTCCAAGATAGGAAGTTATCATTAGTAAGAACTTCGGAAACTAGCGATGCACCTGTGTTTTCACTAGGGTGGATGTAGAATGGAGAAGAAAAAATCTCTGTTGCAGAGTTGTTCGCCATTGAAGTAAGTAATCGAAGCTTTTAATTTCTTGATCTAAAGCAAGAATTGATGTTTAAATTGCGAAAGTAACAATGTTTTCAACTGATACCATGATAAGAGTAGAAGATCTTGAGGTTTACAATGTCAAGATTCCATTGAAGTTTTACAGAAGAAGAGGAAGAAGATGAACTCGACAGAGAGAGAGAGAGAAGAGAAGAGAGTTGTGTATTGTGTGTAATTCATTTCATTCAACTTGAGCTAAAAGACAGCTAATACATTGTTTAAATAGTTGTTATAACTAACCAACTAATTCTATACTAATTACAAAGTAGTCCCTAAGGTTCTATTAAATAATAATCTAACCCCTAGACTATACTAGTATGTCAAGAAACTCTACCAATTAGAATTCATATTAACATGTATTGGTATTACATCAGAATAATTGAGCGACTTCTATAAAACATTTCACGTAAATATGAGCTTTCATTGTAAGAGAAGAAGAAGAAGTGCAAGTAAAGATTCTCAATTTTTTAAAAAGAAATTAAAAAAGGAACCGTCATTGTTATGGGAATTTATGAGTTGAGATTTTGTAGAAATGGAAGTTGGAAGTTAAAAAGATGATGTTAAGGAAATGAATTAAAAAAACAGGTGGATAGATCTTGACCATTTAGGATGTCACATATTTTTGGTCTAGTAAAATCTGGGCCATTCTTCGACTTTCGACTTGTAGCATATAATATAGATGTGTATTGATAAAATGTTCCTAATTAAGATATATTAAATTTATACCCTTCAAAATTAAGAGGTTGTTAGAAAGACAAAATAAGGGAGAAAGAGATCGTTGGAGTTAGCCTTACCCAATTTTTAATAATATGATCTTAGAAAATGAAAGAACTTGTTTCTGTCTTCAATATGTAACTGATGACGGTAATAGAAACTAGGGTTGAGCAGAATAGTGGTAAATGGTAAACCGACCCGTTAGGGTAATAAAAACCGACCTAAAACAGGGTAAAAATTACCCTAGCCCATTTTATAACATACCTTACCCTTCAATTTTGGGCATGTTAATTTTTTTACCACGGGTTTACCTTCTATACATTACCACACGGGTTGGACCCGTCCAACCCGTGTACTGTTCATTTAATATATTATATATATATATATATGTGTGTGTGTGTATGGTCAAGATTTGGCCATTTGACACATTTGGCTACTTCGTTCACCGAAATCTTATCATCGTCTCTTCTTTGAATTTTACCTAATATGTACTTTATTTTGAAGAACAAAAATTCTTTTAATTGAATAGTAGCATTTAAACTTTATTTGGTTTTATGTTTTTTATTGTGATAAAATTATGAATTTTACCAAGGGTAAAACCCGGGTAACCCGTTAGTTAACTCGTCTTAACCCGTGGTAATTTTTATTTTACCATTAACACGGGTTTACCCTCCAACATTTACCACTCTCCAATATTACCCTACCCTTACCCTAGACCCCAACCCGGGTAAACCCGACCCGTGCTCACCCCTAATAGAAACTATTTAGTGACGCTAGTGCATACGCGTAAGGCATGTTGACCATAAAATGTACTATTCAATCTAAGCCTCTTACTATATATCCGACGAAGGTGTACTCCTCTGGAACCAACAAGAAATGGACCAACTAAAATCAAGTCCTCCAAATTCAATCCCCCTCACTCCTCTTACCTTACTGGAAAGAGCTTCAATCATCTATGGTGACTGTCCTTCAATCATATTCCAGGACACAACATACACATGGTCTGAAACCTATCAAAGATGTCTCAAAATTGCTTCTTCAATTCGATCTTTGGGTATCAAATCAGGCCAAGTTGTTTCTGTTGTTGCACCAAATATACCAGCCATGTATGAGCTTCACTTTGCTATACCTATGTCTGGTGCCATCTTACACACCATTAATCTCCGACTCAATGCTCAAACAATCTCTGTTCTCCTCCAACATAGCGAATCCAAACTAATCTTTGTTGATTACCAATCAACTTCGTTAGTTTTAGAAGCTTTGTCCCTGTTTCCACCAAATCTTCATTTCCCAATGTTAGTTCTGATCGCGAATGATAATTCTTCATCATCATCTTCATCTTCAACTAATAAGAACTATTTCCTTACCACCTACGAAGAAATGGTTAAAAATGGTGATCAATCTTTCAATTGGATTCGGCCTAAGAGTGAGTTCGACCCCTTTACCCTTAATTACACATCAGGAACTACATCATCACCAAAGGGTGTAGTTCATTGTCATCGTGGAACTTTCATTGTTGCATTAGATTGTTTAATCGAATTGTCAATGCCTAAACAACCTGTTTATTTATGGACACTTCCTATGTTTCACGCTAATGGCTGGAGTCTCCCATGGGGTATGGCTGCAATTGGAGGCACAAACATCTGTTTAAGAAAATTCGATGCAAATATTATCTTTTCTCTGATCAACAAACACAAAGTTACACATATGTGTGGTGCGCCAGTAGTGTTAAACATGTTATCGAATTCCCCAGATGGGAAGGGTTTAACTCATTCTGTATCTATATTAACAGCCGGTGCACCACCACCCTCTGCAGTTTTAAACAGGGCAGAGTCATTGGGATTTATAGTGACTCATGGCTATGGCTTGACTGAAACAGGAGGGCTAGTTTTGTGTTGTACGTGGAAGCAAAAATGGAACAAATTACCAGCAACTGAAAGGGCGAGATTAAAAGCAAGACAAGGTGTGAGAACCATAGGGATGACAGATATTGATGTAATTGACCCTGAAACAGGTCTCAGTGTGAAGAGAGACGGATTGAGTTTAGGTGAAATTGTATTAAGAGGCGGGTGTATTATGTTAGGTTACCTTAAAGATCCAGAAGCGACCTCAAAATGTATGAAAGAAGATGGTTGGTTTTATACAGGTGATGTGGCGGTAATGCACGCTGATGGGTACTTAGAAATTAAGGATCGTTCAAAGGATGTTATTATTAGTGGAGGTGAAAACTTGAGTAGTGTTGAAGTTGAATCAGTGTTGTATATGCATCCTGCTGTTAATGAAGCAGCAGTTGTGGCTAGGCCTGATGAATTTTGGGGTGAAACACCTTGTGCTTTTGTTAGTTTAAAGGATTATATTACGGAAAAGCCACAAGAGAAAGAGATTGTTGAGTTTTGTAGGTCAAAATTGCCACATTACATGGTCCCTAAAACTGTTGTGTTTAAGGAAGAATTACCAAAGACTTCGACTGGCAAAATTCAGAAGTTTGTGTTGAGAGAGATGGCCAAAGCTATGGGTCCATCAAGAATAAGCAAAATGTAGAGGGAGAGAGATGATGTCATGATGATGATGATGAACTTTTATTTATCGAATAGAAAATACATATTTATTGAATTTTGTAATCGAGTAAATGAATAAATTGTCGTTGATTTCATGGGTGTATTTTTTGTCAGAAAATAGAACACACGAATTAACCTATGCCACTATTCTTACGTAATAACGTAAGGCGGTTATAGAATTCGATGATCGAATTATTAGATATCCACGTCACGTCGATATTGCATCTGATATATTTTGCAAACTTGTTAGTCATTCTATTAATTTTTTTTTTGACGTGAATAATTTTTCAAGCTGGAAATTGATTTATTCATCTCCCGGCTTAGACAGTCATTGGTCGAATTCTCAAATCAATCACCTTTTCTTTGTTAATACCTTGAATGATCTCAAGATTATCAAAGTAGAAAGAGCAACTCTGAATATTAAGATCTGCTGCAGATTTCATGGTTCAAAGGACGGCCCGAATTTCTTCTTCTGCTGCACTATTAATTTTGCCTCTTTTTGTGATCTTATGCTTAACTTCCCCGTTATTATTTACTGTGATCGTAACCATACTAGCCGGTTCCCAACTGTTTGTAAATGGTGTGTCACTAAATCAAACCATTTCAGACACATCTTTAAATATACCATCATGTTTCTTTCTTGTAAATTCTGAATTTCTGTATTTGTAGTCGAGTTCTTACCCACTTGTTCCTCTCTGAAAAGGCTTTTGATTAAGATTTTTGTTTTGTTGTTGATTTTCCATATGCACCATTCCTTTTTTTCAAAAAGTCCCTTCATACGTGCTTTCCATATATTCCACATTGTGCAAAACAGCGTTGCCGTCACAAGTCTCTTGTCCCATCTGTTACTTGTATATCTCTCAATAATCATCTTAATCCAATCACCAATCTTACCGTTAAAATTATCTTCTGTTTTGCACTGCATTTGAGAGTTAGCCAACACAGCCGTACTAAGAAGACACTTAATAAGGATGTGTTCAATAGATTCAATCTCCTTTTTGCACCATCCGCAAGTATCATTGTCAAGACATTTCCTTTTCTTCAAATTGACTTTCGTTCGTATAACATTTCTATGACTTTTCCAAACAAAATTTCGGATCTTGAGAGGGAGGTTAGAGTGCCAAATAAGATTCGCCAAACTACCATCATTGTTCTCTCCTTCTTAGAAGATTGGCTATTCTTATAAATTTTATTTTGTACTAGACGATGATAACCTGATTTCGTTGTATACTTTCCGTCTGTGTTAGGCCAAATTATTTTATCTTCATTTTCGAGCTGTAGGATTAGAATTTTCCTAATGTTCGTGATATCCCTGGTTATGCAGAACTGGCGAAGAGTGTCAAAGTTCCACTTTGTCATATTCTGGTTGAAACACTGCGCTACTTTTGTCAAGGTACAATTTTCAGGTTTTGTTAACTTATAACCTCTGTTGGTCCACACGTGGTCCCAAATATTAATTTTTAATCCATTACCAATACGCCAAATGCATTCGTCTTTCAGGAATTTAAGACTTTTAAAGATGCTTCCCAACTCCATGAGTGTTTAGTTTTCAATTTGGAGTCACACATATCACGATTCTAGAAAATAGATACCATTTACCACTTTTGCCACTAGTGAATTGGGATTATTTAAAATTGCCCATGCTTGATTTGCCAAAAGAGCAAGATTCATTTTATAGAAATCTCTAAATTCAATGCCTCTCATTTTCTTTCCTTTAGCAATATTTTTCCACGCGAATGAATTTCTTTTTGAACCTGAATTCTACCAAAAGTTTGTCATCAGACTGCTAAGTTTTTACGAAGGGTAATCGAAAATTCGAATATCGACATCGCATAGTTCAGAATATATTGCATTACCACTTTGATGATGATCTCCTTACCTCCATCCGAAAGTAGTTTTATCACCCAGCTAGCCGATTTATTAATAAGTTTATCTTTAATGTAACCCAAATTCTCAACTTTTGATCGTTTCAGAGTTAATGGAATACCAAGATATTTACCCATAGATTTGGTGGCTTCAATGTTCAAAGTTTCAGAGATTTATTTTGCCTTTTCATCAGAAGTACCGTTACTAAAAATGATTGAGTATTTGTTAAGATTAATATTCTAACCGGATGCTTGACAATATTTAGTGATGACTCTTCTAAAGGCGTCAATTTCTTTGTCGTTGATTTCCAGAAAAAATAACGCATCATCCGCAATAATCAAGTGTGTTAATCTAGGGGCCGCTCTTGCAAGAGAAATTCTTTTGATGTTACCTTCCCTGCATCCGAAGTTGATTAAACCCATAAGGCCTTCCGTTAACATAGAAAAGAGAAGAGGAGATAATGGGTCACCTAATCTGAGTCATTGTTCAGGTTTAGATTTTTTTAACCTTTATTCGTTAACTTTGATTTGATATGACACTGACGAATACAATTAAATATAAGATTTCTCCATTTTAACAGAAACCAAGGTTCCGAAGAATTTTCATAAGAAAGCTCCAATTCACTTGGTCATATGCTTTTGCCATGTCGATTTTGACTGCGCCATAATATTTTTTAGATTTCCTTTTATTTAAAAAAAAGACATCTTGAGCAATAAGAATATTATCTTGAATACTTCTTCCTTAATTGAAAGCCGACCGAGTCGGCGAAATAAGATCATCCATAATTGGTTGTAACCGCGATGCCAAGATTTTAGCGATAATTTTATAACAGAAGTTAATACATGATATAGGTCTATAATTTGTCACTGATTCATGAGAATTTCCTTTAGGAATAAGAGTAATTAACGAATCGTTGATCTTATCCAACGGTGTATTATATGCGAAGAAATCTGTTACCATTTTAAAGATATCGAATTTGATAATTTCCCATATTCTAGTCCCCAGGAGGCAATCTGACCATGGCATTTTCGAACCTGATATTACAAAAACCACCCTTCTAATTTCCTTCATAACTGGTATCTTAATAAGCAAATTTTTTGTATCATCATCAAATTTGTGCGCTGTATGAATGGATATATCATTCTAATTATTAGTGGGATTGTTATTGAAAAGCTTTGTAAAAAATTCCTTAATAATGCCTTTTATTTCTTTTGGCTTGTCGCACCAAACTCATTAGAATCTTTATATCAGTTATACGATTAATGTTTCTTCTCAAAGATGTCTTGGCAAAAAAAATTCATATCTTTATCCTTTTTTCATCCATATATCACGGGCTCTATCCGCCCAGAATGCCTTCTCCAATTTCCAGAGTTTGTCTATTTCATCATTTATTTTCATATCTAAATTGTGGGTTTCTTCATTGGCTTCTCCATTATGGAGTTTTTCGAGTATGTTTTGATATTTCTCGATCATTCTCGATCATTCTCCGTCTGTTACAAAAAGTTTCTCGACTCCAACCCAATAATGCAAGGCACATAACATCTTTTATATCAATAAAATCCTGAATATTATCGATTCCTCTATTTTCATTCCAACTTTTTTGTACGACATCTCGACAATGTAAGTTATCCAACCAACATGATTCAAATATAAAATACTTCAACTTATTAAAAATATTATTTGATCTTTGAAGGATAAGTGGCTAATGGTCTGGGCCGATTGCCGGAGGAATTTTAATAATAGCTTCGAGAAATAAATTATACCAAGAATTTGAGGCAAGACCCCTGCCAAGTTTCTCTTTTACGTTGTCCTCTCCTTTTCGTTTATTGGTCCAGGTAAAATGACAGCCTCTATTAGCTATCTCGATCAGATTATAAAGCGTATCATCTTTTCGATATTTGGGGGGGGGGGTTTACCTTGTTTTTTTCGATGATCTAGATATATCGTTAAAGTCCCGGATTATTAAGACTAGATCTGAAATATTATTCTTCCATTTAGTTAGATTATTGAAGACTTTTTCCCTGTCGTAGCATTAGCTGGTGCATATATGACAATGAGATACCACGATAATAATTTAGATTCTGAAATATTGCAGATAAAATAAGAAGATTAAGATATAATTATATTAATATTCAAATGATCCTTCCAAGCTAACGTGATACCCCCGCACCTAAAAGCTCTTCCTCCGGGGTTAACCACGTATTTATTGGGAAAGAGATTTAAGAAACTACATGATCGTAAGTCATAACTCTTGATTTTTTATTCCAAAAGGCAAATAAAAGAAAGCTTGAACTTTGAATAGGGGACTTAAGTTATCCATCATTCCCGACCACTTTGAAGGACTGGTCGCCGTCCTTAGTAGAATAAAGATCAATGCTTTCCTTCACGGGAATATCCTGGGTACTTGCATCGTCATAGGTGTCGCTGTCAAAAGAATTGTCAAAGTAATTAGGACTGAAACAAATTAGAGAGAAAACGCCTCGACTTGAGTTACGCTTCCATTGGAGAGCCAGATAGGAAGAAGACATAAACCAAGATAGAGGTTCCCACAGATAATTTTATTCACAATATAAAGATAGCCAAGAGCACTTAGCATATCCTTGACAGTAAAAGATCGATGGCTCAGTTCCAACAATGATCGATGGTCTATTTTAGTAAAGTACATCTAAACAGCCAATCAAATGTGAACATTAACATAGAATTTGATATAAATATCTCAGCACCAAATTATATGAAAGAAAAAGTGAAGCGTGTAGATAGACAAGATATTGCAACACCAAATTAAAATAATCCAACAGGTGCAAAACGAGAAAAAGAAAGAGTAAAGTACCTTCTTAAGCATATAGGATCTTCCCAAAATTTGTTTGTACCCAACAATCACTTTCCAAATTAGCAGGAGCCAAATATAAAAAAAATAAAAGAAATGTGATCCACAGAAATTCTTTCACACCCAGCTCGAGGAGAAAAGTAAGAGAAAAAGCTTTCAAAGTCTTAAGAAGATCTTATAACATGAACGAAAATCTCTGCCATCGCCATAATCTAAATAAATAAGGTTCACAATTGGCTAAAATATGTGGTTGAGCTTCTGCATGTGCTTGACCAAAGAACCGGAAGCGAAGAAAAATAAAGCAACAACCAAATAAACTATAAAGGTGACTTTCCCCATATGATATCCTTTTGATACCCTTTTGAGAATTAAACCCACATAAAGGTGCCTTTTGTTCTTTACCAGCATATAATTATAGCTATCTTTTATATGATCATAAAAGCAGCTTCCTGAATTGAAATAGTACTTGGTGGATATAAAATAGATGTTGTCAGCCACTATTAATCTCTCATACATCTAGTAGTGATTAATAATCATATCATCAAGAGAAAATTACAAATTGGATCCTAAATCAAACAAAACTTATAAATTAGATCTTTTTTAGTTACAACTCCTTATAAGGTCCTTAGTTACCTTTTTGCTTTATCAATATGACCTTCATACCCCTTCTCTCTCTTCAGCTGATGACTTATACATCTATAACTCTTCTCTCTCATACATCTTATACATCTCTCACTCTTCTCTTTCATACATCTCATATACCGTAATACTCTTTACCCACCTCTTTCATATATCATTTTTGAAATTTGAATTTCGAAAATAAAAAAGAGTCCACGGCAGAGAATATCACGGGTACGCGCACATCGGGGTTTAACTGGGTACACACCCATTTTACGCGTAACTTTTTTTCATTCAGATGTGTATATTTTCTTTAATTTTTTTAGTGTATTAAATTTTATTAAGTCCTTCAAGGGGCTGTCCATGTAAAAGTCTATACAACAACTAGATGGGTACGTGTACAATAGGAAATACGGTATCATGGGAACGCGTACAATAGGAAATACGATATCATGGGAACGTGTACAATAGGAAATTCAGTCTCATGGGAACGTGTACAATAGGAAATTCAGTCTCATGGGAACGTGCACATTGCGACATACGGTGGAGGGTACGTGCACAGAAGCAATAGCAAAGGATTTCTAAGTCGCTCATGGGAACGTGCACATTGCCTGATCTAGATGGGGCTGTACACAGATGCGATTTTTGGACTGTGAAGGGGCTGTGCCCAGTGGGGGTTCAACGATTCTGCGAAAGACAACAAATATATTAAATTAAAAAGCACATTCAAAAATAAAAAATAAAACAAAACCTAAATGCATCACCTAACAGATCTGGATCTGGATCCAGATGTGCTGCAGCAGTCAAGGGGCTGTGCCCATCTACCTGCAAAAGAAAACAAATGACAAATAAAAACTGCAACAAATAACAACCAAATGAAAAAAATAAAAAACCAAAAAAAAAACTAATTGCATCTAACCTGCAGATCTGCGTCTGATTCGTCGGCGTCGTGGTGGATCTGGTGGCTCCGGCGTCTTGAAGGTCTGCAACAGAGGCTGTATTCTATGCGCGTTGCTCCGTGGTGGCCTGCTGCGTGTTCGTGGTTTTCTTATTCGTTGTCGTGAGGGCTTGGTTCGCAGCCATGGTGGTGGATCTGTTTGCTCCGGCGTCTCGGAGGCCAGGAGCGGCGGCAATGGTGGGAAGGTACGCAGGTCACTGTGGGAACTAATGGAGATGCAGTTTTACAGGAGAGGGAAGAGAGATGAAGGTGCAGAGGGGAAGGTGGAGGCGCAGCGGAGGTCTTCTCAGGCGAGATCCGTGGAGGCTATGGTGGGAAGGTGGAAGATGGGGGCGGTTGTCGGGTTCATATGAGAGAGAACAGAGGTGGATAAGGTTGGGTTCATATGAGAGAGAACAGAGAGCACAGGTAATGGGGGGTGGTTTTGTGTTTCGTTTCTTAATAGGAAATGGGTTTGGGTTTGTTGGGTTCTTTGTGATATAGGTATAGAGAGAGGGCATAGTAGTCTTTCCACATACCTGGTTGGAGTAGTAACCAGTCCTCCAACTAGAAGGACTTTTAATGTTAAATACTATATTGTATGGGCTCTTTTTTATAATTGCCCCTATCATCAATATTCCAACACCGCGACGCATATCAAAAAGTTTAATCGGGATTGCAAGAATGAGTTACGTCGATTCTTTTTTTTTTAATTGTCACGTCGATTCAAATATTAAAGAAATTAAATCTCATTCATCAAAAAATGTTTTCTCTCCCAAACAACCCTCTCCTCTCTTCTTCAAAAAAACATTTTCTTTAAACACTAAATCTTCCTGTTTTTTTAATCTCCAAATCGAGCATCACTATCTGTGATTTTCAGTCTTGTACCTTCATCTTCTCATTCACTTTCGAAAATCTCCCAAAACTGTTTTTTCATCCTTTCCAGTACCTCTTCAAAATCTGCTTAATTTATTGCTCCTCTTTAAAGTCTTTAAGACTCTTCAATCATTGGCATTTACTCTACCTGCACAATGAATATCTATGTTATTACTCATCCTGCAGCAAAAAATGGAGTTACACTATGAGAAGAAAGTGCTAACTACTATCAAGTATTGGAAAAACCAAAGCTTCTTGCAAAGGTTCTTAACAAATAAATCATAAACTTTGGTTTCATGAGAAATCATATACAAAAACATTGGGGTGTCAAAGGTAAGATCCAAACTGAAAAAAGGTCCCACAATGAGTTCATACTCAAATTTGAAACTGAAGAAGACAAAGATCTAGTTTGGAGCAAAATGCCTTGGACTATTATGAGGAAACAAGTTGTACTGAAGGAATTCCAAGCTAACTCTAAGGTAACCCACACCATTGTTTGGTTAAGATCGTATGGTCTTCCTACTACAGTTCTAAATCCCAAAAGTATTTCCAAAATGCTACATGATATTGGTAAAGTGCATGAGGTCATACTACCCACTGAGGAAAGAATCACAGACCATTCATTTACAAGGGTTAAAATTGAATGGGAAGTGAACACACCAGTTGTAGCTGGATTCAACTTCTGGTTTAATATACACTCTTCAAAATGGATTAAAATGATATACGAAAACCTAGGTCAATGATGTATCCTCTTTTATTCTATTCATATGCCCTTAGGAGACATCAAATTAGGTGATTATTTGACTAATCCAATAGACTTTTAGTAATAATATGCTATATTTTATTTTCTCTCCTTAGATTTCAGTATTTTTGATTTATTAATCTTTTGCGCGTAATATGGTTTGTTTTAGTGAAAAGTTTGTAGGTTTCTAATACTAGCAAGGAGAGGAATCAAGAATAGAAGTCTTAGATCGTGTAAGGAAGTCAAAAGCTACAAGGAATATCCCGAGGAGTTGACAAATTTGAGCTGAAAATCTGGAAGGCTGATGGTAATTTCTGATTTCGAGCCACTTAAAGATAGATTCAGCCTCTGAGTTATGAAGAAGATTCGTGCCTTATCGAGTCATGAAGAATTAGCAAGTTGAATGAGTCAATTCGGAGTTATATTGAGAAAGTTACAGCCGTTTTGGTGAAGGGTGTACCGCAGTTACGGGATTTTGGGCTTGAAGAGTGGACTTGGGCCATTTAATATTTGATTTTTCTTTTAATTTAGCCCAAGTCCGAAAATCGACTTTATTTTTACACACAATTCACTTTACACAAAGTCAGAGTGTCAGAGAAAAAGGCAGAAGCAAGGAAGAAGCCAAGAGCTGTGGACTTTAACATCTCCAATTCAACATCCAAATCCAACCTCCTAATTAGGTCTTTAATTTTATTCTCTTTCTGTTGAACATGAATTCCATTATTTTAATTTCTTCTTTTGTTTTAATTTCAATTATGAGTTAAGTTTTTATTGTACTTGAGAATCGCAACATGGGTTGAACCCTTTCTTTAATAATTAGTGTTTTTCCGATTTGGGATTGAATTAATTTAAATTGAGCTTTATTTTACGTTGGCTTTTACTTTACGCTTATTTATTATTCTTAGAGTCATGAACTAGGAATAAGTTTCAGTACATAGGCTATTCCATATAGTGGCGTATGGATCACCTTGACAGGGGGTTTGGGTATAGAACTAAGTATTTGCCGATGGTATCCGCCAATGTCCTTGACAGGCTTGACTAGCCATTAGCCAATGAGGTAAGAATTAATCATCCAAAAGTGGTTTTAATCACCCTGACGAGGTTTAGAAGACCGTAGGAGAGCTTTTAGGTCCACCCTGGCGGGGGCTAAGAGATTTTAGAATCCCGACTAGCGTAAGAATAATAACTTAACCCTTAAAAGGAAACATTAATTAGGAAAGTTTGCACTGAAACCCTAGCGTGACTCAAGTACTACTTTTCTCTCGCGTCTACCTCATTTACTTGCGTTATTTATATTTTAGTTTAATTACTTTAGCATTTAATTTACTTTTGCATTTTTGATTGTTAATCAAAAACCCAAACAAACATTATATCTTTTTTTTATGTTATTTGCAATTATTTCACTAATAGATAACATTAGAGTCATCCAATCCGTCCCGGAGAACGAACTTGTTAATCACATATATTATTTGGGACAACTGTACACTTGCAGTTCGTGGTTCCTCTTATTTATTTGCATTATTTTATAACACACAAGGACTCACCAGTCAAATATGTTACAAATGTGGAATGTTTGATCATGTGGAAAATGTTTGTGAAGATCTTCATAGAGTTACTCTTAACCTTGGTGGGTGGATCAAGATCTCTACAATAAACTTTCAAAACTCCATGAATGACCAAGCTGCAAGAACTGTTGGAAGATCAAGAGGGGGACCATACACCAGAAACCATCAACCAGCTGTCAACAAAGGGTCAACTCAGCCGAATACACAACCTGAAACAAGTAGCAAAAGTAAGGGAAAGGAGATATGTTCTGACAATACAATCTTCACATTCAATGCTACTAAAACACAACATTATCCAATGGATAATAACTCAATTTCAAAAAAGTAACGTGTTTGAAACCAACTTATCTGCACAAAGGTGGTCCACACCAGCTCAGCAAGAATCTTTTAATAACAAGGATCAAACCATGGCTGAAATTCCACATCATCAACAGTTCAATCCTAACCAACATCAAGAAAAAGACTTGACTTTGCCTATAGTTGACTCTTCAACTTTACCAAGCTCTTCAACATGTAAACATACTCCCAAACCTTCCTACTCTGAAATTTTCCTCTCACTTGCACCACAAAAAAACCTTAATCAAACAAATATTATACTCCAAAAAACCAGAAAACTGCTACCCCTTCTAAATTAAATTCCCCAACCATATCAGTTACTTCCTTTAAACCTTCTTTTAAACCAAAATCCTACAACACAAGTAACCTTTCTGCCAAATCCAACACCACCACTCCACCACCAATTATATCTACTCCAAATAACACCAAATCCATTGAAATAAAAAATAACCAACCCACACACTCAATTAACTCTGCTACTCTACCCTCCTCACCTTTTACACCAACACCTCATAAATTCACTCTCTCCCCCACCTCTCCTAACACCTCTATACAACCAGCCAACACTACATAACAGTAAACCAATACAACATACTTTCAACAACCACCATAATCTCAACCTACCCATTGAGATCACAAATAACCCAATTGAGAAGGGAGTAATGCGTAATACAAACGGAATTTTCCTATTTAAAAATGACAACTCTACCTCGTTGGCCGATTCCTCAAGATCCCGTAACATCAACCGAATCAAAGACAAGATTAATTAAGATGGCTGGACAAATCAAAAAGCTATTACTTAGAATTTTAGATTCGAAGACCATACATTTCAATCAGATAATATGAGGTATAAGGGAATCTGGGAAAAAAGAAGGAATTCGAAACAAAAGACTTCGAATGAAAGAAGACTCAACAGAAAAGAAAAAGAAAGTGTGGATGTGGTGGTCCTTTGTGTGTTCTAAAAATAATGTAATAAGTAAAGAGAACCACAACCGCAAGTGTACGGTTGTCCCACGTAATAATAGTGATAAACAGGATCGTTCGCAGGGATGGTATGGTTGACTTCAATGCTTATCAATTAATGAATGATTGCACTTATGAAAGCAAGTAAATGATTTGATAGTTGGTTGGTTGATTTTTACTAATCCTAAGCAAGAAAGACTAATGTAAAAATGCAAATAAATAACTAGACGCAAGTAAATAAAGGCTAGACGCAAATATGAGCAGACAGTACTTGAGAGACGCAAGGCTTTCTCCTAACTTTATTTCATTCCATATGTTGTTTAATGGACAAATTGGTCATTTAACATTGGTCGGGATTCGGGAATCTTCGTACCCCCGTCAGGGTGGACTACGAAGCTATTCTAGGGTGTCACCAACCCCGTCAGGGTGATTATGATCCACCTTCGAATGATTAAGCTAAAAATACCTTATTGGCCATAAGGTTAATTACGCTCGTCAAAGTCAAATAATTCCTACCTTATATTCTGTAATTAATTTCGTATCTAAATCCCCCGTCAGGATGATCCACACGCCACTATGTGGAATAGCCTAGATACTAATACCTGTTATTAATTAGCTACTTTAAAACAGTAAATAATCATAAATTACAGAAAAATGTAAAAGACCCAATTTGAATTAAATTATTGAAATCTCAAATCCAATCATATGAAATTAAACAAAGTAGGAATTAACCCATTATGCGTTCTCAAGTACTAAATGAATTTAGCTCATAATTAAAGAAAAGACAAAAACTAAATTAAAAGAAGAATTCATATTGTTCATAGAAAGAAAATACAAAGAAGGGTCAAATGAGAGTCAACCATAAAAATTTCTCTCTCAACTCATTCTTAGCCTCTAATATTATTCCATCCTAAAAATCCACTACCCGAACCACTAAACCCTTTCTTTCTTACGTTTTTTGCTTTTCTTTTACTCAGATTGAGTGTTATTTCCCAAATCTGGGATCTAACATTCATCTGATTTCTTAGCACCAGTCTTAAAAAACCCTAGCCCACCCATTTCTTATCCTTTCACCTCTTTTTTCTTTTTGATTTTTCTCTTTCTAGGTTGAATCTCAGATCGGTAATGACTAAAATGATAAACTCAAACCGAGTTAGCGGTACAAATACCAAGTCGAGAACCAAAACCAAATACACTGATATTACAAAGATGATGTTCTCGCCCCAAAGTGAAGGTAGCGTGGTCACTCCTCCGATGAGCCCTAATAATAAGGATTCATATAGTGAGGAGGATGAATCACGGAAATCGGTTACCCAAGGTGAGGTTTCGGTATTAGTTGCCCAGATCGATGAAAATCAGACTGAGGTAGCGCCGAAATCTAAAGATTGGTCAAAGTTATTCGGAAAAAATGACAATCCAGCGCTGAATCTGGAGTATCATGTCCCGATGCGTAAGGAAGGTAAAAGAATCATAACTCCTGATAAGGATGTTCTTAATGAGGGCTATGCTCAGTGGGAAAATTGTTTAATCGGTCAATTTCTTGACACTCCACCTTTGTTCTATAATGTTGTTAATTTTGTTAAGTTTCAATGGTCAAAATTTGGTAAGATTGTTGTTAAATCTAGTAGTAATGGTACGTTTATCTTTAAATTTGAGAATGAACAGAGTTATGCTAGAGTTTTAGAGCAGATGTGGCATATTAATGGCTCACCTCTGTTATTACGGCCGTGGAAGATAGGTATGCAGTTTGAGAAACTTGATGTATCAAAAATCCCAATCTGGGCTAAATTAGTTAACATACCTATGGTTATGTGGACTAAAAAAGGCTTAGGTTATATGGCAAGTGGTATTGGAAAGCCATTACAGATGGATAGTATGACTGAATCTATGACTAGATTGGGTTATGCGAGAGTTTGTGTGGAAATTGATACTAAGGAAGAGTTGCCTGATGAATTGTATGTTGATATTGGATTAGAGGAGCTTCAAATTGTTAATGTTGTGTATGATTGGAAGCCTAAGATATGTACTAAGTGCAATAAAATTGGGCACTTAGAGAACAAATGCAATAATATAACTAAAGTGTGGGTTCCAAAAGCTGGTATTAATGAAAAGAAGGATAAAGGAAAAGGAAAAGTTAATGATAAAGAATGGCAAATGGTGGGGAGTAAGTCTCAGGACAAAAAACATTATGATCAATCATCAAATAGAGTATCTTGCTCTAACTCATATGAAAAGCTACAAGAAACTGTGGTTAGTGATATTGATAAAGATGTTTTGAAATTCATTAACAATGGTGGGGAAGGAGAAGTTACTAGACCACCTAATATATGAGTATAGCCTCATGGAATGTAAGAGGGTTTAACAGCCTTCTCAGACAGTTGGATGTTAAAGATTTTATGATTAGTAATAAAATTAAGCTCATTGGAATTCTGGAAACAAAAGTGAGGGTTCATAATAGCTTAAAGATAATAAGTGATCATTTCTCTCACTTGGAAATGATTCACAACTATAATAAATGTGATAGTGGAAGGATTTGGATAATGTGGGATAAAAACTATGTTGAGGTTCTAAAAGTGTTTGAAACTTCTCAGATTATGTTTATTAATGTCAAAATATTACAATCAAATATTTCATACTATGTGGGTTATGTGTATGCGAGTAATGATGATGATGAGAGAAAGATACTATGGAATGATATAGTTAATTTGAGTAATGATTATGAGGATCAGTGTATATGCTATACTGGTGATTTTAATGAGATTCTTAAAATTGAGGATAGATTGAATTGTGATACTATACCTACTAGTTCTATTTTTTTAGCAAACTGCATTGAGGATGCTAATTTATATGAACACCAATATGCAGGTCAATACTTCACGTGGACAAATAAGAATGATAGTGGGCAACTGCGCGCAAGTAAGATTGATAGAGTGTTTGTCAACACTAAATGGATGAACACATATCAATCAAATGCTATTATTGTGCCTCCCTCTACTTCTGACCACTGTGCAATAAAAATACTTATTGATGGAAAAGAAAAAGCTGGGCCTTGTTCCTTTAAATTTTTCAATATATGGACTAGGCATGAGAAATTTAAAGATATCATTAAGAATATGTGGGATACAGAAATTAATGGCAATAAGATGTTTCAGCTTTGTATGAAGTTGAGATTGGTAAAAAGTGAGCTTAAAAAGTTTAATAACAAATATTTTAGAAGAAATTCTGAAGATATTGAAAACTTAAAATCTCAGCTTGAGATTGTGCAAGTAAGAATAATGAAAGGTATTGCTAGTGAAGCTGATATATCTGAGGAAAAGATAATTATTAAACAACTAGAGGTATCTGTAATTACTCATCATGAGGTGCTTAAACAAAAGTCTAGAGCCCTGTTTATTAATGACTATGATATTAGTTCTGCTTATTATTACAGAATGATTAAAGGGAGGGTTGCAAAGAATTTTGTATCTACTATCACTTGTGATGATGGAAGGATTTTAACTGAGCAAGAAGAGATAAAAAATGAATTTGTATGCTATTATAAGTCTTTACTTGGTATGGAGGAATGTAATCAAGAATTATGTTCAGTGGATACTATTGAAGCTATATTAAATAAAGTAGTCCCTGAAAATCTTATAGATGGCTTGATTGCCCCCATAACAGATAAAGAAATAAAAGATTCTTTGTTTGCTATGGGTGATGCGAAAAGCCCAGGGCCTGATGGTTTCACTGCTTGCTTTTTTAAACAATCATGGGACATAATTGGTGATAGCTTTTGCTCAGCTATTAAACAAACCTTTGAATCAGGTAAAATTCTTAAACAAATTAATGCAACAAATATTGTTTTGATTCCTAAAGAAAAGAACCCATCCTGTGTGAGAAAGTTCAGACCTATATCATGCACTAATATTACATATAAAACCATTTCTAGAGTTATTATGAATAGGTTAAAGAAAGTGATGAGTTCAATAATATCATTGAATCAAGGTGCCTATGTTAGTGGGAGGAATATAAGTGATAATATTCTTGTTGCGCAAGAAATTGTTACTGGCTATGAGAAGAAATCTATTAAATCTTCTTGTACCATTAACTTAGACTTGCAAAAAGCATATGATAGTGTAAATTGGCAGTTTTTAATTAACACTCTTCATGCCTTAAAGTTTCCTGGAAAATTTATAAATTGGATACATATGTGTATAAGTACCCCTTATTACTCTATATGTATTAATGGAGATTCCTGTGGGTTTTTTAAAGGGAAGAGAGGGTTGAGGCAGGGAGATCCTCTCTCACCTTATTTGTTTGCAATATGTATGGAGGTGTTCTCTATGTTATTTTATAGGGTTGCTCAGAACAAGGAATTTACATTTCATAAAAAATGTAAGGAAATTAACCTGAATCACCTGGTATTTGCTGATGATGTTTTAATATTTATGAAAAGTAATAGTGAATCTGCTGGTGTGGTGAAGGAGGCCTTGAGTTTATTCTCTAGATGCTCTGGATTAAACATAAATTTTACTAAAAGTGAATTATATTTTAGTGGTGGAGTAAATGAGAAAAGTAAAAAGGATATTTCTCAGATTCTTAATATTAAAATTGGGAGTTTGCCTGTTAGATACTTGGGCATTCCTTTAAATTCTAAGAAAATGAGTGTATCTGATGGGAATGTTTTAATTGAGAGGATTTGGCATAGTATTATGCAATGGAGCTCGAAAATGCTCTCCTATGCAGGTAGAGTGGAGTTAATAAGAGTTGTACTTATAAGTAAAATATTGTTTTGGAGCAGAGTATTCTTGCTTCCTAAACAAGTTATATATAAATTAAATCAAAGATTATCAATGTTCCTTTGGGGCTCTAATAATAATGCTCATAGTGCGAGAGTATCTTGGGCTAAAATTTGTAGTCCAAAGGAAGAAGGAGGACTTAATATACCTAATATTGAACAGCTGAATAGGGTTTGTTTATTATATAACTTTTGGAGGTTTTATTCTCATGAACAAAACCTATGGAGTAAATGGGTTAATGTAAACATTCTTAAAAACAGATGCATCTGGAGTATTAGTCAAAAGCAGTATCACTCTTGGATGTGGAAACAGATGTTAAAGGTAAGAAAGTTTGCCTTTGACCTTATATATCATGAAGTGGGAAATGGTGAACTAACTTACATTATGTGGGACAAATGGGTGGATAAAATGGATATTCAAGAAATTTTAGGGGTTAAAATAGATGAGGCTAATATTAGCTGCAATAAAAAAGTGAAGGAATGTTTTGGTAGAGGTAGGTGGAGAATACCACCTTATATTGCGCAAATTGTCCCTAAAATACAAGGAATTATACTCAATGATGCTAATGATAAGATTATCTGGACTGAGAGTATAAAAAACAAGTTTTCTTTTAAGAAAACTCTTATGAAAATCTCAGTACATGATCCTCAGGTGGAGTGGTTTGATATTGTATGGGCAAAAGCTTGTATTCCAAGGTGTTCATTTGTCTCTTGGCAAGTTGCGATGAGCAGGCTTCCTACTAAAGATAGGATGTTGGAGTGGGGATTGAATATTAACCCTATTTGTCTGTTATGTGAAAAGGAGGATGAAAGTAATGAGCATGTGTTTGTTAACTGTAAATTTTCAAATGCTATACTTAAACGCTTATTGGCAGCTTGTGACTTTAATATAAATATTAGTAATGTGGAGGACCTGCTAGTAAAATTAAAAGTTGGAGCTAGTTTGGAAGTTATTAATGTTATTGGTGTTTGCGTAACTACTTACATTTATTTTGTATGGAATGAAAGGAATAGGCGTGAGCATGGAGAGTATGCAGCTAGTGAAGATAGACTTTACAACAAAATTATAACATATATGGCTGTTAGACTTAAAGATAGAAGGTTCAAGAATAGCAAAGTGAGGAAGGTTATTGATGACTTATGTAATAGTTAGACATTAGTTCTCTTTTAATTTAAAAGTCATTGTAATGTCTCTATTTCATTCATGATTGTAATAGCTTATGAAATAGGTGTTTAGGTGTTTACTCATAATAATTGAGTAAAAGTTGTAATGTTTTGACAGTTTGATCTTCAATTTATAAAAAGTTTGATTTGCCGATCAAAAAAAAAAAAAAAAAAAATACAAAGAAACTTAATTTCGGATTAGGATTGGCTGAGAATCGGAGATATAGACAGTCTCCAGCTTCGTAGCTTCTTCCTTCTTCCTTACCTTGACTTCTCTCTGATGCACTGACTTGTGAAAATTTAATTGTGTCTGAAATTGAAGTCAAAAGCTCCTTTTATAAGTTCAAATTCGGAATGAGCTTTTAATTAAGGATTAAGTGAATAATAAAAAGTCCAAGTCCACTAATCAAGCCCAAATCCCGTAACTGCTGCACCACCTCCACTAAATCAGCTCTAACCGATTCGTTACAACTCCGATTGACCTCAAACCACTTGCCAAATTTCCGTAACCCGATAAGGAATATAATCTCATCAGAGGTCAGCGGCTAAATCAACTCGTAAGTGTCTCGAAATCAGCAATCTTTGACAGTTTTCCAGATTTGCAGCTCCAAAATATCAACTCTTTTCGGGATTTAACTTCAAGCTTTGACTCCATATCACGATCTCTTACTTTATTCTCGTGTTCCTCTCCTAGCTAATATTCAAAACCTACAAACTTTTTATTAAAATACACAAGATTACGCGTAAAAGTTTAATAAATTAAAAATACTAGAAATAAAAGAGGAAATTCGGATTATTGCAGCCCAAAAGTCTATCAAATTAATCACATAAACACCAAAAATTATGTCTCCCAAGGGTATAAAATAAGAACATTTAGGGAGACATTAGGATGAAATTAGGAATTCGGGTAAAAAATCATTTGAACACTACAAGAAGATGAGTGGAATTATACCTACACTGGAATATGATTAAGAAGAAGCACAACAGAAAGAATTTGTCGATGGAGAGTCGATTGCTGCTGACATAATCAACAATAAAGATGCTGATGAAGAGGAAGGGCCTTCTGGAGTTGAGCCAGATCAACTCCATCACCATCAATGATCCAAATCGTCTGAACTGTCAGGGAATCGAAAATCCATTGACAGTCCAGGCGGCGCGTGACCTCTACTCAAAACACCGACTAGAGGTATTTTTACTACCTGAAACTAAGAAGGGTTTCAATACATTAGATAATCTTGCTAATTTAATTGATATGAAATTGATGCATACGGTAGAACCCATCAGAATTAAAAGAGGTTTAGCCCTCTTTGTGAAGAACGGTTTAAGAATGAAAGTGTTGAAAAGTTCTGCATATTTTATCCACGCCGTTTTATTAAATGATAGAAATGACCCCATATATTATACTTATGTCTACCCCAGCCCCTATGATTGTAATAAAGACATGTCACTTAATTTATTAAATGCACTTAAGCCCCATAAATTTGCATGGTCTATTTTAAGGGATTTTAATTGTATAAGATTTCTCAATGAGAAATTAGGAGGTAATATTTTCCATAAAAAATCTATTATTAATTTCAATAATTTATTAATCTTCATTGTCTAGATGAAACAACTTCTTATGGGTGTAAATTTACTTGGACAAATAAAGAGCTAATAAAAAACCGATTAAGGCAATCCTAGATAGGACCTTACACCACTCCCTTTGGGATGCCTTATTTCCTAATGCTTGGACAACTGTCATCCCAGCTATTGGCTCTGACCACTGCCCATTAATACTTTATCATGATAAAATTAATAATTATAAAAAATAAGGTTCTACTTTGAGAATTTTTGGACAACTGATACTGATTGTCTTAATATATTAAAAAAGTTTGGAATGACTTCAAAACCCTTAGGGGTAACCCCAACAGTGTTATTAATTTCAAATTAAAAAAGTGTAGATTGGAACTTAGGGAATGGAATAGGTAATTTTTTGGAAATAACAAGATCCAAATTGATAAACTAATAGAAAAACTAGAAATTATTTCTAATTCTAATATCCCCAACTTCAATTGGGATGAGTATAATACCACCATTAGGGATTTGGTAGATACTTGGAATAGAGAAGAAAATTTCTGGAAAACCAGATCCAGAAACCTCTGGCTTAATAAGGGTGAAAGATATACTAAGTATTATCATGCCTGCATTAAAGAGAGAAGAAAAAGGAATAACATTACCAACATCACAAATGATGGAGGTACTTGGTTAGATAATAAAAATGATATAAACAATGAAATTATTAACTATTTCAATAATATATTCACTTTTGTGGGTAAAAGGGATTACAAGAGCACTATTGATAGTATATCTACCTATATTGATACTATATCAACTAATAAACTCAATAACCCCATCAATGAGGAGGAAGTTAAAAAAGCCACATGGGAACTGGGACCTAACAAGGCTCCAGGGCATGATGGGTATAATGGAAATTTCTTCAGACACTACTGGGAAATAATTAAAATTGACCTTATGAGAGTTATTAATAACTTCTGGAATAATAAAGGGGATCTAGCTGAGATTAATCAAACTATCATTACCCTTATACCAAAAATTAGTAAACCTACTAATATAAAACACTACAAATCTATTAGTTGCTCAAATTTTATTTATAAAATTATAGCTAGAATTTTGGTCAATAGATTACAACCCTATATGAATTCTCTAGTAGGAGAAAATCAAAGTGCTTTTATGCCAAATAGAGTGATACAAGAAAATACCATGATTGCCCATGAACTCACCACTCATATCAAAAGAAGGAAAAAATATACATGATAGCTATTAAAGCTGATATTCAAAAAGCCTATGAATATGTTGAATGAGTTTTTTTTACAAGATTTCATGATAAAAATGAGTTTCAATAGAGATTGGATAAGGAAGATGATGATATGCATTACTTTTGTAACATAATATGTTATTATTAATAGTGAAAACCACCAACTCCAAAACCCGATAGAGGCATAAGACAAGGGGATCCCCTTTCACCTTTGATTTTCTGCCTGATATCACAAACCCTAAATGACCTTGTTAGGGACAAAAAAGAAAAAGAACTAATACAAAAAATCAAAATAGGAAACAACTGTCCGGAAATCACTTATCTTCTTTTTGCTGATGACAACCTATTTTTTCTTAAAGCTGAGAATATAGAAATACAATATTTTATTGAAATCATGAACATTTATAAGAGTGGGATATGCCTATGTCTAAATCTTAATAAATGTGGAGTAATATTTAGCCCTAATACACAAAATGTGATGGCAGCTAGACTAAATATGAAAAAAAACACATAATCTTGGAAATTACCTAGAGATTCCAACAGAATGGAGTAGATCAAAATCAAAAGACCTTCAATTCCTAATTGATAAGGTCCTACAAAGATTGGAAAATTGGAAAACTTTATTCCTATCAGAAGGTGGAAAAGAAATACTCATAAAAGCCATTATCCAAAGCCTACCTAATTATATGATGTCGAACTTTATCTTTTCCAAAAATATAATAAATCAAATACACTCTATCATAGCACAATTTTGGTGGCGTGAGAAAGGAAAAAAAGAATACATTGGGCTAAGTGGGATCTCTTAACCTTATCCAAATTTGAAGGTGGACTTGGTTTTATGGATCTTCACCTAATGAACAAAGCACTACTAGACAAACAAGCTTGGAATATTGCTAATAAAAAAGAATCCTTACTCTATAAACTTTTAAAAGGAAAATATTTTCATAAATGTGACTTCTTAGAAGCCAAACTAGGAAGCTCTCTCTCTCTTGGGGATGGAGAAGCATCCTAATAGGTAGAGTAACATTTGATAAAAATATAAAGTAGAAAATAGGAAATGGGGCCAATATTAAAATACATGAACATAATTGGATTAGTAATAACAACATCATTATTAAACCAAAAGATCTTGTTGTCGCAAGAGTCAAACAACTCATGAAAGTTGATAAAACATGGAATATTGAACTAGTAAGGAAACTATATAATAAGGAAGCTAGTGATAAAATAGAAAAAATGATAATACCCAAAGTGGAATGTGAAGACAATTTCTGCATTAATTTTTGCAAAAATGGTACATGTATAGTTAAAGAAATATACCATAAATAAAAAAATGAAGAAATCCAAAAGGATATTATTAAAAAATCAAAACATACCAACAATATCTATTACGAGAGGTAAAGAATTATGGAATCTAATTTGGAAAATGGAAACCCCAACCAAAATTAGAAATTTCATGTGGAGAGCAATTAGGAACCTGCTTCCAACTGAAGAAAATCTATATAACAAAAAATGTAGTGATACAAACTTATGCAAAATATGTAACAATAACACTGAAACAGTAGAACACATGCTTTTTAGGTGCCCTTGGGCCAAGAGTGTATGGTTTACCAGCCCTCTTAACATCAAATCTGATAATGAAAACATAAATAGAATATATTAATGGATCTTAAACCATGTCCAATAAATCACCACTACTTTTGACAAAAAAGATAGAGTATTAGAACTTATTTGTACAATTCTTTGGCAAATATGGAAGAAAAGAAATAAATTTATATATAATGGTGAAAGATGTAATCCTATTATCACAATTAATAATTTAATAGAAGCTTGGAAAGAATATTATATAATATCAAACCCTAATGATATTATGGATAAGATTAATGGAGATAATATCACAAATCAAACAATAAATCCTAACATTAGTAATAACACCAATTTATATAACAATATAAAATTTAAAGATAAGTGGAAAAAACCACCACCAAATAAATTTAAAATAAACTGTGATGCTGCTTTCTCTGATAAAGGATCAGCTATTGCATGTTTTGTAAGGAATTATAATGGTGAATTTGTAGCAGGTAAAAGTTGGAAAATCGAGACAGATTCAGTACTAGAAGCAGAGGCCACAGGGATCCTTAAAGCAGCAGAGATGACTTTAGTTTATCCTTTTGGAAGCGTAATTATAGAGAATGACACGGAGCAGATCATGAAGCCCCTTTCTTCAAGAAACTTTATCTCTAGTCATTCTATTAAGAACATTGTTTGTAATATTTATTTTTTGGCGGAACTTACGAGTCCTTCTTTTACTCTGATTCCTAGGAGTAGAAATGTTGCTGAGCTTTTAAGCAAATTGTTTGGTAATTGGGATGTTTTTCTTCCCCCAGTTAGCAAATATCCTTAAAGTTGACAAGGAACCGATAGGGGTAAGGTAACTTTGTAACCTTTTTATCTATCTATCTATCTATATATTATGCTTTGAAAAAAAAAAATCAATATTCCCGCCTGAGATAATATTGCAATTGATCATCCACACTCCTATGCGCCAAATAAATTCGATATTGTACAAAGCCCAATAGGCTAAAGTTCAACTATCAATATTATATATAAAACTTAATCTCTGAGAAAACAAACTAGTAGAATAAACTTACAGTAAGAATCCTCTTACATATCCCGTATAAAAAGAAAAAAACCTCACGTCTTCCATAGAAGTATAGGTTAGTTTCGAAAGATAATAAATCCACCAACTGAGAACTGCATGCTCAAATAAACCAGATCAAAGAAGACCCAATAAATGTAGCTCACCTTATCATCAGCCGAAAGTACTAGATTTCTTCTATTAGTCTCCTACATATGTGATCTGAATAAAATATTGAGAGCATTGAGGGAATTAGAGGGTCCCTTAAATATAGTGAGAGCCAACAACGTCTCACAAATACTCTACATGTTCAAATCAGACTTGAAAGAAGATATAGTGAGGATTAAGGTCGTCAACTATATACAAATAGGTCAAGCAAAGGGACAGGATTATAATTATAACTATGAAGTAAAGAACTTAGCATACTTTTACGCATGAAAAAGAGAGGAACAAGCAACAACAAATTCTAGGGCCGAAAAAGATTAGATGAGACTCTCCATTGTTAAAGAAATTGAAGAAAATTACAGAGCATTTTAAGAGGATGACTTTTTAGAGAGCGAAAAAGATTATATATTTTGAAAACCCTGTATAAATTCTTCTATGATGGTGATTGGTCATTAGAAAGAAAGAAAGGCAAGAAGAAGATGAGTATGAACATTTTACAGAGAGCTTCTTTTAGGTCATCGACCTTTTTTAGAGAGAGAAAGTATGCAATTATTTGGTACATGGGTGATTCGGGGATTGCTTACGTACACCACGACTAATCCCATGGGGATATACACGCCTCTCCATGTATATTTCCAGGTAAATCAGAACTAGGTTACCTATGTTCACGGGAGAGTCCGAGCCTTGTACCTCTTACTTTACACCCGTTAGGGAGGGGATTCGAACTCTAGACCTCCAATTTAAGTGCTGAAAAAATAGCAAGGCTATGGCAAGTTAAACTAACAAATATGTAATTATTAATATTCTCAAGGATACCTTTGATTTAGTCAACACTCAATAAAGTGCTCTTCAATGAGTGTAATTCGAGGTATCCTAACAGAACTTCAGATAGGGAACGAGGGATTCGATATCGTAAGTCTATGTTAAGAAAACTATATTTTGTGTCAAAGTTAGAACTTTATATCTTTTTTTTAGTATGTTATTTTTGTTTATGCTCATATAGATCTCTAGGAGCAAATTTATCATTGAAAAAGGAAAATTCCCAAAAGATAAATTCTAAGTGCACCTATAGTTATTAGGTATGCAAAACCTTTTTGGAATAAAAACATGGTAGAATCTATTATTTATAGGCGTAAGAGCCTATCTTAATTCTAAAAACAGGCTCTCAACAAATTATTTTTTATAACCTAACTAGAAAGAAGAAAATGTCTAAAAATTCCTTCTTCTCTCCTTTATTCACAGTAAAACATTTTTTTCCAATCCTATTATAATCCAAAAATCACATTGTCTTCCTTTCTTTATTCTTTCTCTTCTTCCTCTCTCTTGACCCTTTCTCTTTTATCTCTCGTACATGAACAATAAACAAAAAGAAATCTCTTCCCACCACTCAGATCTTAACTTTTCCCACCTCCGTCTCTCTCTTGCACGAGAAAAACCACCTTCATACCAAGCCTCTCTCCTATACAACCACCTTTGCACCACCTTCACGCTCAGATCTCAACTCCCCCTCAAGAAAATCGTCTCTGCACCTGCACAAGAAACAAGCCGCCGCACCTACACAATAAAACCACTGCACAAGTTAATAATCCGATCTTCTACACTAAGCCGCTCTCCTGCACAAAAAAACCGTTGCATGGACCCAAACCGTCACCACCGCTCTCCTCCACCATCCTCAAATCAGCTTGCGCGAAGTACTCAATACGAGTGTGAAAAGATTTAGTTTTTCTTTTCTTTTTCGTTCCAATTTGTGAACATATTTCTTTTTCTTTGTTTCCAAAGCAAGTGCAGACAAAATTCTTTTTGTTTTTTTTCCAATGCGAGTGAAGAGATTCATTTCTTTTTAAACGTTTACTTATTCCATTCTTTTTTTGTTATGTAACTTTTCATCGTTTACTTATTTTATTTGTTTTCTTTTACTTAATTCTTTTTTCCGTTTGTTATGAAATTTTTCAACGTTTACGTGTTCTTTTCTTTTTTTTGTTATGAAATTTTTCAACGTTTACTTATTATTTTCTTTTTGTTTCTTTTCTTTTACTTAATTTTTTAGATTTGTCTGGGTATGTACCCATCAACGATTTATACAAAGTTGTATTTGTTGATTTTAATTTATGATCTATTTTTATGTAGTCGGGTATATACCCAATCATCTTAAGGGGTATAGTTCTGTTGGTATAGGTATAAATATGTTAGTATGAGTGTAAATATGTTGGTATGGTAATTACCCAGTTGGATTTGTTTGAATAGGAATATACCCATTACTGATTTATACCTAATTGTATCTGTTGGTTCTAATTTATGAATATGAGTATGTACCCATTTTATTTTGTTATGCAAAAAACCAGTATGGGTATATACCAAATTTAATTGATACGTATGGGTATGTACCCAATTTTCTTTTGTTATCTTCTTCTTATGCAAAAAATCAGCTGGATATATACCCAACACTGATATAGACCCGGACATGGACAAAAAAGTTTCACTTAGACAAAAACCAATTGGGTTTATATCCATTGCTGGTAAAAATAACCTTGAACAAACAAATTATACACAATGGATACATACCAAAATGTTTGTAGGGACTATAATGTAATTATACAAAAAAGTGAATTTTATACCAATTATAAAAACGGATATGGGTATATATCCATCACCTATTTGTATCACTTCTATAAATAGACTTATACACAAAAAGTAGAAAGAGGGGTATTAAAGTAAATTCACAACCCATTCAAAACTAGAATATGACATTTAAGCCTTATAATAAACAAAGAGTTATTAGCTCATATAGTCCTTTGACACAATAACCCACCCCTAACAAGTCCCCCTCTTTATTACTACCTGCCAGAGTCCAACATTTTTTTGATAATACTGCCAATACCCCTGCTACTAAATATATTAGTTGATATATTCCATATTTATCGAGTATATATATGATAGATTCCATCATTATCGCTACTGTTACGTTTCCATATTGATAGGAGATCATTTAAATTCCTTAATTATAGCTACAAATATGGAAAACTTGTTATACTCATACACGATTAATCATTTGCACTACACTCACCAAACAAACAATTCGCTACACACAGCAGGGCTCATCTTGATTTGAAGGTATGTTACAATTAAATTATCATGTTTAACATCGAATAAAACAGAAATTCCATGTTGCAGACTCATTAGTTTTATGGTTTTTTTTTCATTTTTTCATTATGATCCTCATATAATGAGTGAAGATCCCGTTGAATATCTGTTGAAGAGCGTCCATGGCGTGGTGGCGAAAGGCGGCGAAGATCCAACAGCGAACAAGCTTCTCAACGGACCTGGCTGCGTGGTGGTGGTTCGACTTGGTGTTGCGAAGTGGTGGTTCTAGGTCATTGTGCAAGGTGGTGGTTCACATCACTGTTTTACATTGTTACACCATCAAGTTTAACTGTCAAACCGTCGACTTTAACTGTCACACCATCGACTTTAACTGTCATACCATCGGATCTTGACACACTTTCGTTTACAAATGACACACCATTGATTGACACTGTCACACCATCGTTTGACAATGACAGCCCATCGTTTAACAAAGTTACACCAACACATAACAATTTCACACCACTTTATGGGTAGGGTTTGGGTCTGGATTCTGGGAAAGAGACGATGGGTTGTTGACTGAATTTTCAAATAATTTTGGGACTGGATTCTGGAAAAGACACGGTGGGTTGTTGATTGAATTTCCAAATAATTTTTTGGCGGCTCAAATTTTCCTTTTTGGTAAATGTTGACTTGCTTGAAATCAGGGATTCAGTTTTGGTAATCCAAAACGTCATTAAATGGATCATAGGGGCAATTTTGACTTTCATGATGGGTTGGACCTGATGGGCAATTGGCTATTGGCTGTGGACTATATTGGTTAATCACCCATAAACAAAAATCTAACTAGGATTTTAAAAAATAATGGTTTAAAATGTTAGGCCTATATAAGTAATTTCCTCAAAAATAAAGTTATGTGAAACCATAAATTATTATTTTAAGATTTTAATAAAATGGCTAGGTCTAATAAGAAAGCTAACTTTTCAGATTTTCATAATGTTATTATCAAATTATTTAAGAAATTATTACACAAGAGGTTTTTGAAACACTCCATATATATATATATATACACCTATCTAATTCATTATCTTTACTAAAGTTCACAAATAAATTTTAATATTATAAGCCAAAATCCTCTTATTCATTATACCCCATTTTGTTTTTTCTTTTATATATATAGTAAATTATTCATTACATATTCTAAACCCTAAAATAATTTCAGAATCCTCTCACCTCTCTTCTCTTTTTTTCTTCCATCCCCGTAAAACCTTATGCCTCAGTTTTTTAAAGCTTATGCTCAAGCATTCTTCTCCGGTGAGGCTTGCTCTGGTCCACTGTGAAGCTCGTGAGTGGAGCTCATGAGTCACTACAAGAAATAGTATCTATAGCGGCCAAAAATTTAACACTAAAATTTTTAATTTTGCCGCTAATAGTCGTTATTCGCCGCCTCTATAAGTTTCTCGCTAAAGATACCTTTAGTAGCAAATTATTTGTTTTTGCCTCTATTAACTTTATCTTTAGCGGCAAACATGGCCGCTAAAATATAATTAGAGGCCATTTTGGTTTTTAAAAATATCATTAGAGGCCATTTTAGTTGTTGCCGCAATAGCTTCCCCGCTAATGCTACTATTTCTTATAGTGAGTAGGATTCATTGAGAAGCCATGGTGTAAGGAAGTTCGTGCTCAGAAGCATTCGAGCTCAGGGTGAAGGTCAATCGTGGATCATCTATTTGTTTTCGAGCTCTGGTGACGATGAAGAAAACTCACCAAAAAAATCTGTTGCACTGCCCGTTCGAGTTGTTCTTGCTTGAAAGTGGTGGAGGTGTGAAGAAGATGATGTCTGGTGCGAGCTGGAGGTGCGAAATATCTGCTTCGCCAAATAAGTGCTTACGTGTGAGCGAAGAAGACTCCGTTTCGAGTGCACCGGCGGTTTTCTTGACCAGGAGAGCGGCTTGCCTAAGAAGGAGTGAGAAGCTTGAGATCTGTCTGAGAATCTCTCGGAGGTCGCAAATTGTTGACGAGTATCTTTCAGGGGTCGGAGATCGCGCTGTTCGCGGAAGTCTTCTGTGTTGGTTCAGAAATGGATCACTGGTGGTGTGGAGGTCGGCGTTGATGGGGATGAACGAAGTTAGGGCTTGAAGTGGTCGCTGGGCTGTGTTCGCGGTGGTGTTGTGTAGGTGAAGAAACTCGTCGTGAGAAGCTCGAGGGCGACTTGGAGTTGAGTTACATGAAGCTTGCTTTGCTCAGATTTTTTTTCGTTGGAATTTAGTGTTATAATGTTTTTTTTTGTTGAGGATGTGTATTTTGATGTTTTTTTCTTTTTTATTGCAAATAATTTAATTTGTAAAGTAGTTTATTTTTATATCTTTCCATATAACAATTTTAGTTATGTAAATTGTGTAAAATTAAATTAATTACTATGCAAATTTTATTTTACTCATTTTTTTAAAAATACTTAGTAATTTTCAAAAGATACTCAACAATTTTTATTGAGTATACTCAATGTTTTACTAAGTATACTCAGTGAACTCCTCTATACTCAGTAATTTATCGCAATACTTAGTCTTTTCACCAGATACTCAGTAAAATTTGTTTATACTTAGTTCTTTTCTTGAGCACTCAGCTCTTTCTCCGGTGATACTCATTACTATTTCCGAGTACTTAGTATTCGTCTGAGTATTGGATAAATTTCTGAACATAGCGAACCGGATCTTGTTGTGCAGCGCCACTAAATTGCCCATAACTCAAAAATTGATTTAACATGCCTGGGTCAGGACTAAATTTAGTGGCTTGGATATCTTGAGTGATAATTCCCCTAGGTAGAACTCGGAATGATAGAGAAAGTCCTAAACTTCTCAGACGTTCCATATGAAAACCCTAAAATAGAAAAAACTAAAAAGAAATATGTAAAATAGAACAGCTAAAATTAAAATACTAAGTAAAAACACCAAGCTAACGATGTAGTCCTAGGCAGCGACGCCAAAAAATTGGTGGTGGTAAAGGTGTGATAAAAGAACGATATAAATAAGAGAGTAAATACCTTACATCACTACGATAAACTCTCCACAAGTGAACAGATCATTTGCAAGTAATGTGTAAGTAAAACAGATCTCGATCTCAGGGATTACGAAAGTGATATAACTAATGCAATTACAAAGTGCAATAAAAGAAGTTGATAAATTAATACGCTAAAAACACTAAAATATTTGTTTGGTTTTATGACTCTAGACAATTAACCAATTAAATTAAGGAAAGTAAGAGATGAAAATAAATATAGAAGAGAAGATTTATGAGAGTTACTAAATTAAGAATTTTTTCCCACTTCATGTTATTGTAAGTCCATATATAGATGGATGGATCATAAAGGTAGACGTGAGCAACACTGATGAAGTTAATAATTTAAAGGATGTTGAAATATATTCTAAGTTTTGTGAAAAGGAAGATGCCAATTGCTTATGAATATTCTTAATACTCTAACGTCCTGTAAGTCTGGGAATCGATTTGACTCGTTTTTCACTTCTATTTCAATCTTTTTTTATATTTAGTTATTTTTACCTTGAAGAGATGAGGGACCAGTGGTTGGACAATGGATGTAAACCACGAATTGAGTAATTACATGACCTTGAGTGACCTGGTACATGGTTGGTAGTTAGATAATTTAATTAGTACAAAAATTATAGATGGCATAGAATGGAAACTAATTTTAAGTTGCAATTTGAATCATTTGCATCGATCGCAACGAGACAGTGTTCGTGTCCAATTAAGGGTGAGCAAATGAGAACCAAAAAACTGAAAAAACCGAACCAAAAATACCAAAAATAAAAAAACCAAATGGTTTGGTTTTCAATTTTCAAAATCCGAATTTCTTTGGTTCGGTTCGCTTTACTATGCAAACCGAACCAAAAAAACCGAATAAAATCAAACCCGAAGCATGAAAAAAAAGAGAATGTGCGATTTTTTTATAAGAATTATGTAGGAGAAAATTTAGTTGAGAATTTATCATCTAAGTGGAATCTTTTGTTTTCCTATCTGACGATGTTAATAATGAGAATTCTTTTGTATCACTTAAAATTATATTAGTAAGTGTCCACTTGACTGGTTTTTATTAATTATGTTCGTATAGATTTGGAATTAATATTTTTAATTATATAAACTTATTTAGTATTATAAATTAGGGTGATTAACTGGAAGAGTCCACATACTATTGTCAGTTGCCCATCAGGTCCACCCCACCAAAAATGTCTGGATTGCCCATTTGCTCTATTAATATTTTTTGACTTACCAAAACTAATTTCCTAATTCTATGCAATCAGTCAATTAATTGCAAAACAAAAAAGGAAAACATTAAAATAAAGTACAAAACTAATAAAACTAATAAAAATCAACTTTTCTTTAATATTTGCGTAGTAATTACAAAATAAATTGCACCCGTAATTACAAGCCAACGATATTAACTAGCACACCATTGATATTAACTAGCACACCGATGATATTCCACACGTAACCCATCATAAATATGCAGTGTGTCCACGCGTAACCCATCAGTACAAACCACCGATATTAACTAGCACACCACTGATATTCCACACGTAACCCATCAGAAATATGCGATGTCTTCACACGTAACCCATCAGTACAGACCATCGATACTAACTAACACACCACTGATATTCGATACGTAACCCATCAGAATGTCTTCAACCCCACCAACAACACTTCTCCACCACCCAAAAACCGCCACCACCACCTCGCACCACGGACCCAGAAATAGTTTTAAACGAAGAGAGATAAACAAATCGGACAGACCCAGAAAAGAATAAAAAAGAGAAAGAGAAAAGACCTGAAAAGTGAAAGGTGGCTCGGCTTCACAGTCCACCACTTATGGACTTCAGTTGGTGATTTCCTCATATATTAACAAAACAAGAAGACGAAGAAGATTGTTGGATAAAAGGCTGCACTAGTAATAGTAAAAAAACAACCATTTCCCATTTATCCTTCCGCTCCTTATCTTATTTTTAGCACATTCATACATATATGAAATTCCCCGAAACCCTCGTACTAAAAATTGATAATAGGTCGTCTCAAAATCCGATTTTGATATCTGGTCTGGGTCTTTCTCATTCGAGTAGTTAAGGTTTTGAGTTTCTCTTTTGCATCATTACGGTTGTGTTGGATAAAACTTAACTATTCTCGTTTGAAATGAAATTGAGATTTTGATTTCTTTTTTTTATTGACAAAATTACCATACAAACGTGCATGATTATAGGGATATGATATATGTACTACTTAAATGGAGTTGGTTAGTAGCGAAAATCATGGGAAGATTTTATATTATTTGATTTTTGGTTAGGGGTAACGATGGTAGATCAAAAAATTCGTTGGACTTGTTAGGGGAGAAATCAGGGGTTGGACCTGGTGGGGGTGAATAGTTGGGTTGTATGACTTAATAGGGATTTATCTCTATAAATTAAGATAATTGTTATCAGAATAGTAATATAATTGTATTAGAATATTGGATCATGTATTTCAAGAAATGGTGTGACAACAATTATTGGTCAAACATCTATATACGTAGCGAACCAAAATCGAACCGAAACGAACCAATCTGGAACCAAAAACCGAATGCAAAACCTAATGCGAACTGCCCGGTTTGGTTTTTAAATTATAAAAACAGAAATATTCTGTTCGGTTATAGTTTTGGCAAAAAATCGAGACTAACCGAACCACGCTTACCCTTAGGTCCAATCAAGTCGGCCAATATCCAAGTGATCTTAAGTTAAAAATTATAAATTTACCAAGGATTTTGTGCGAGCTCAGTGAAAAGAAAAGAACGATGAATTAATTATCTTGACAAAATATTATTTGGTAAAATAGACAAAACCCACATCCGAGATCAAACTAAATATCGATGGTTACTATAAATATATTCAGGTTGTGCCGGTTTAGGGGGACCCTTTTAGGATAAGGAGGGATACTTTCGTTGTGGTTATGATGGAGGTTGTGTAGTCGAGTGAACATAAATCCAAAAGTAGTTTGGTGGTATTTTTTTAGTTACATGGGAGAGGCACTTTTGGACTCGGTGTCATTGACACAGTTCGAACTTGTATTGCCCATAAGGATAACCAAAACTATGGCCAGTTGAGCTAACCTCACTAGTTAGTTTGGTGGTATTTGTCTCATCAAACAACAACGTAAACACTAATGTAGTTTGGTGGGATTTGTCCCACGTAAATTCAAATGTAATTTAGTGAGATTTATTTCATCAAATAACAATATCAATCAAAATGTAGTTTGGTGGGATAAGTCACACCAAATAACAATATAAACCTAAAAATAGTTGGTTGGAAGCAAAAATATTATCTCAAATATAGTTTGGTAAGTGTTGTTCCATCAAACAACAACATAAATCCAAATATAGTTTGGTGAGATTTGTTGGTTGAATTTTTTATACAAATATCATTCATTTAAGGTATTTCTAAAAAAACGTAATCAAAATATTGCAAATCATAATTATTTTATTTCTATCGATGCAGAAGTATTTATCCTATATTATTATAGTAAATAACAAAATCATGGATAAAGAAATATACTAGCAAACTACAGATTTTGATATATGAAGAAATAGATATTCTATAGATAAGGAAAGATCTAACTGATCATACGAATTTAGTGGAAAAAATTTGTAAAAATTTTGTTTAGTGTGAAAATTTAGCATAAATTTTTTTGTGGGAATTTTGTTTGGTGGGTAAAAATTGACAGGATAATCCTAACCGAAAAATTTTTGACTAGAAAATTTGGTCAGGAGTTCGCGGCGAAAAAATTCGATAAGATAAATATAACTTAAGGATATTATTCTTTATTATATCTTTTATATTAGACATGATTTTGTTTAGAAATTATTATGTTCTACGAGAATAATGGTCCTAACAGGTATTGACTCAATTACAAATATGCTTACTATTTGTATATAGGGGGAAACGGTTACCATATGTTTGTTGATAGATATAGTGTATATGCTGACGTTCTTACCTAGTTTGCAATTTTTTTTGACATTAAAAAAAAGGAAATTACAAAGTATACGCAAGTTTCAACAAGAAATTAGACGATCCAATGATTGAGAAGTCCTTCTATCCGATGAGGTTGATGTTTCTTCTAACGCATTTTGCAAGAGCGTCAACGATTGGGTTATGTTCTCTCTTAGTATAAGAAACCTTCCAGAGTGGAAATTCATTCATCCATCCTTTATTTCCTCCATGATAGGGTTAAGACTCCAATGAAGTTCTCCCTGATTGTAGATGCCTTGAACCAGTTCAAGCTTGTCAGAGTAGAACGAGCTACTCTGGATTTTATTAGCACCAGCAGTCTGAAGGGCCAAAAGGAGAGTCCAGGCTTCCCCTTCAATACAAGATTTGATCCTACACCTTGTAGCTTTCCTTTGAGAGATAATCCCTTGTGTATTTACTCTGATAGCTGCTATGGCTGCCGGTTCCCATTCTTTGGTAAAGGATGCATCGCTGTACCAAATCATTTCTGATGTGTCCTCCGTCATTGGATTCCCTTCACTTGGTATTCTTTTGCTTCCTTCTTCTCTCTTTGTTATCCAAGTATTCCTTTTTTCTTCAAAAAGCTTATTAATAATTTCATTTGTATTAGTTGTAATATTTTTAACCGTCTACTCTTTCTTATCGAAGAAACCTTTCATCCTTTCTTTCCAGATGTTCTATGCTGTTGTAAGAACAATTGCAAATTAACCATATTGTATAAGTAAAAGAAGACTGATAACCAAAACATCGATGAAAAAAAAGATAATAACATGTAGACGAAAAAGAAAATTATTTTAATAAGAAGATAACTTGATGAAGTACCTATACAAGTTTACCAAAGAGGGAAACCCAAGTTGTGTAGTTTTCTATATCTTCTTATGTCTCTCTTTTTGGGATGAGGGTGTAAAATATTTTATTTTATTTATAAAAAGATATATTATTTATAAAAAAATCTTGAAACATTAAATAAACATCATTTTGTATTATGAGCCAATAGCTGCATTAAGAATTTATCTTTCGGGAATTTTCTCTTTCCAAAGATAAATTCTCTCCTCCAAATACATATGTTGGTGGAGCATGAACAGGCGTAATTAAAATAAATATATATGAGTTTAGGTTACTAAATAATGTAATAGACTAGTGTCTGTATTTTCGCAACACTACCCATGTTTGGGTCTCCAATGTAATAAAAAAAAAAAATTAAAATAAATATATAATTCTCATTAACTTTTGAAACCAAACATAGTTTTCTTACAATATCGAATCCCTCCTGCCCTATCTGCAGTGTTGCTGGGATACCTCGTACATTATCGAATTACACTCATATAATCAATGACAATATATTCATTTACACGCATTACGAAATCCAAATAGATGCATGTTTTTTATATAACATGCACCAGCTCAAAATAAAAGCTGATCACAAACTCTCTCTCCCTCTACATTTTGCTTATTTTTGATGGACCCATAGCCTTGGCCATATCTCTCAATACAAACTTCTGAATTTTGCCAGTCGAAGTCTTTGGTAATTCTTCCTTAAACACAACAGTTTTAGGGACCATGTAATGTGGCAATTTTGACCTACAAAACTCAACAATCTCTTTCTCTTGTGGCTTTTCCTTAATATAATCCTTTAAACTAACAAAAGCACAAGGTGTTTCACCCCAAAATTCATCAGCCCTAGCCACAACTGCTGCTTCATTAATAGCAGGATGCATATACAACACTGATTCAACTTCAACACTACTCAAGTTTTCACCTCCACTGATAATAACATCCTTTGACCGATCCTTAATTTCTAAGTACCCATCAGCGTGCATCACTGCCACGTCACCTGTATAAAACCAACCATCTTCTTTCATACATTTAGAAGTTGATTCTGGATCTTTAAGGTAACCTAACATAATACACCCACCTCTTAACACAATTTCACCTAAACTCGACCCGTCTCTCTTCACACTGAGACCTGTTTCAGGGTCAATTACATCAACTTCAGTCATACCTATGGTTCTTACACCTTGTCTTGCTTTTAATCTTGCCTTTTCCGTTGCTGGTAATTTGTTCCATATTTGCTTCCATGTGCAACACACGATTAAACCTCCTGTTTCTGTTAAGCCATAGCCATGATACACTGTGAATCCTAACGATTCAGTTTTGTTTAACACCGTAGATGGTGGTGGTGCACCGGCTGTTAATATAGATACAGAATGAGTTAAACCCTTCCCATCTGGAGAATTCGATAACATGTTTAACACTACAGGCGCACCACACATATGTGTGACTTTGTGTTTGATGATCAGAGAGTAGGTAATGGAAGCATCAAATTTTCGTAAACAGATGTTTGTTCCTCCTACTGCAGCCATACCCCAGGTGAAGCTCCATCCATTAGCGTGAAACATAGGAAGTGTCCATAAATAAACGGGTTGTTTCGGCATAGACCATTCGATTAAAGCATCTAAAGCCATAATGAAAGCTCCGCGATGACAATGAACAACACCCTTTGGTGACGATGTTGTTCCTGATGTGTAATTAAGGGTTAAAGGGTTGAATTCACTTTCAGGTCGAATCCAATTGAAAGATTGATCACCATTTTTAACCATTTCTTCGTAGGTGGTAAGGAAATAGTCCTTATTATTTGAAGATAACGATGAAGAATCATCATTCGCGATCAGAACTAACATTGGGAGATGAAGATTTGGTGGAAACAGGGACAAAGCTTCTAAAACTAACGAAGTTGATTGATAATCAACAAAGATTAGTTTAGATTCGCTATGTTGGAGGAGAATAGAGATGGTTCGAGCATCGAGTCGGAGATTAATGGTGTGTAAGATGGCACCAGACATAGGTATAGCAAAGTGAAGCTCATACATGGCTGGTATATTTGGTGCAACAACAGAAACAATTTGGCCTGATTGAATACCTGAAGATCGAATTGAAGAAGCAATTTTGAGACATCTTTGATAGGTTTCAGACCATGTGTATGTTGTGTCTTGATATATGAGTGAAGGACAGTCACCATAGATGATTGAAGCTCTTTCTAAGAAGGTAAGAGGAGTGAGAGGGCTTGAATTAGGAGGGCTTGGTTTTAGTTGATCCATGTTTTACTTTGGTATTTGTTTGACTGTTGGAGGATTGCGTCTCTACTCTCTAGTCAGGTGTATATATATACTCCTATTGTCAGATTAATTGCATCGTAGATCCCTGAATATCAGAAAGAAAAACTCTAAGGTCCTTATGATAAAAGGGAAAGACTATCAAAGATCCCTAAAACAGAGAAATCCTTTTTTTTTGTTGCACTTTCTCTTCTTTTTTTGGATTTTTTTTGTTGCACTTATCGGGAAAATTCTGACTATATGACACGTATGCAAATAAATGATCCTAATCTATTAATATTGTTTATATTTTGAATTAAAAATATCATTAAATATGAATAATGATAAAAAATAAAGTAATATTAATAGCCAATAACCAATAAAGTAATATGAAAAGAGATAGAATCTCCTTCCCTTTATTAGAGAGAGAAAGTAATAAAAGTGCTGATTGGTTGGTCAAACAAATGCTATGAGATAAATTGTTTGGTTTTTGGAGTGTTTTTCCACTTTTTCAATTAGCCAACTTAATTCGTAATGACTTTGATGCTATAGGGGTAGGGTGATATGTAATATCTTTTGTGCTTTAATATTAGTGTTGTTTTCGATTAAAAAAAATAAAAATAACCAATAACTGAGGAAAGAGAAATTTAATTTTTTTTATAGTAACTGAAATTTTTAATTTTTTTATGAGCCAATAATTAAATAATGTCTATTAAAAAAATTATTAATATAAAAATACCTAAAATAAGACTCTTTATAAAACAACGTTTCAACCCAAAATACCCCTACAAATAGTAATTTAAAAAAATAGATTAAGAACAAAACAAAAACTAATAAACACACGCGCGAGTCCGTCTGTAGTTTTTTTTATAATATCGTCATAACTAATTCTAAAAAAATTAAAAAAGATAAAAAATTTATATATTTGGATAAATCACATTAATATTTACGTCTATGATTTCTTTTGGGATTTTTTTAGATTTTTTGAATTTTTTTCGTAGACCCAGAATTTCATGTTTTGAACAGTGAATTTCATGTTTTAAACACGAAAATCTGTGTATGCGGAAAAAATCATTATTTCAAACAATGAATTTCATGTTTTAAACATGAAAATCCGTGTTTGCGAAAAAAAAGATAAAAAAAATCATAGACGTAAATATTACTTCAAAAAATGGAATTTTTTTATTTTTTCTGATTATTTTAGAATTAGTTATGACGATTTTGAAAAAGTTTATGGACACGCGTGTGTGATGGTATTAGTAGTAGTAGGTGGTGGTGGTGGTGGTGGTAGAGGTGGTGGTGGTAGAGGTGTTGATGGTTGTGGTGACTGTAGTGGTGGTTAAATACATAGTAGTGGTGGTAGTGGTGGTGGTGGAAGTACTCTATTATTTGTTTAATATTTAAAAATAAATATTATATTAAAAATAAAATAATATATTTAATAATAAGAGTAGTAAAGGTATAAAAAACATAAAGGAGTTGTTTTCTATAAATAATTGTTCTATTGGGCATTTTTTTATTAAATAAAATATTGAAAGCTTAATTTAATAATCAAGTACTTTTATTAGGTATTTTTTAGTAAATGCCTCAATTTATTATATTTATAAGAAAAAAAATGTTTTTTATATATATAGGAAAGTCACTTTAAATTTAGAATCATTTTGACTCTAATAAAATTCGATCTCAATCTCAAGACCTCTTAGTCCCTGTGGAGTAGTCTAACCACTAGACCAACTATCTATCTTAAAAAAAAATCTTAAGTAACAAAAAAAAAAAGATTTAAGTAACAAAAATTGTTTTTAAGCAAAATATAATATTTTTAATTGTAGTTTATTTTTTGTCTAAATAGGTTTATTTTAAACACATGTATTTTTGAATAAAATATAATAATATATAAAAATATTTATATTCAATATTTTTGAATAAAATATCATAAACTTTTTATATTATATAATAAATTAAATTCAGATTAAGCCAAAAGATTTTAATTTTATTTATAGTGAAGCAATGTTTTAAAAAAAGACAGTCGGTGGTGTTTGGGGAATCGGTCTCCAAAAATACTTGAATAAATTTCTAGTTCGAAGAAAACCTTTTTTCGTTTTGGTGCAGAAAGGTTAAAGACTTATATTTAGACTTGGGTGAAAATTGAAATAAGGGTTACTTTTTTTAAAATCTTTCCAATCTCGAGATCCAGTGAAAGTTTGTTTGATTTTTTAAAGGAAACAAACATTACTAGAGAATAATATATTAATCACCCTGGGTAACATTAACTCCTACCTAAATATTAGCCTCAAATAAAGATATAAGACATTTATAATAATCCAAACTAAAAGAATCCCAAGATTGTTAATATTTTGGTGGAGGTTAATATTTAATCAGGATGACTAATATATTATGTCTAGTCACGCTTGCTCTTTTAACAAAATCTTACTGGATCTCGAGGCAAAAAAAATCATAAAAATATTAATCATTAATTAAATATATTTTCCGAGTCTAAATATAAGACATTTAGCTATGTCTAGAATGGGGCAATGCCAAATTAATTACACAGAGAGTGTAAAAATTCTCAGTTAATTACAACTTTTGTACAACTATGACTCTCGTTTTGATGTTCGAGATATCATACTATTTTTTTCATAAATTATGCCTTTTCATAACTTTAGCTCGTAGCTTCTTTTTCATTCACTATTACCCTGCCAAAGGGTTACAATAATAACTTTTTCATCATCAATAAAATCACAATTACAATTTCCCAAACCCAATGTTTCCTAATGATGAAACCCACCACCCCAAACTCAAGCTCTAAAAACGACTTGTCTCAGGTTTTGCGATTCGAGTGCGGGTCATATAGATAAGTCCTACAAACTAAGGGTATGGATTATAATGTGGTTAATAAAGGCTTTAGAAAGGCTCAGAGGGGCTAAGATGGATAAATAATAACAATAATCAAATAAAAAGGGCGAGAAGGTATAAAAAGGCTTCAAGTGGCTTCAATATGAAAGAACGGCCTTATTCATTTTTCTAACTACCGGATTTTGTTACTTTTTCACTACTAGTTCATAGACAAGCGGGTTTTCAACTAATTTCAAACCTCACGTTCTACACACCAAATAACTCTCCCTAAGTTTCAACGTAACTTCTTAGCATTGCTTATTAACTTTCCTATCTTTTATTTTCTGTTTTCATACATGCATGCTAAACATATTTATAACATCTTTCAAAAACATACTACTTACTATCCTTGACCTAATTAAAATCACGCTCAAATAGGTACATTCAACATATTCTATGCCTAATTCAACCCAAAAATTTTAAATTTTATGCAAAAATGAAAAGAAGATGAGGACAACGAATCCCCACCCCCAAATCAAAAATGAGTTGTGTCCCCATGACTCAAAAAAGACTCAATAAAGCAATACTATTTTAAATTAAAACTAAACTAAACTACCTAATGCAAACAAGCAAATAAGAATAAGAATTAGAGCGGTGTACCCGGTTGGCCATAAAGATCCATCATGTCCTCCTCCGAAGAAAAAGAAGAATAATTGTCGATATCCATGGTTGTAGTTACTTCTTCCAATTGTGAATTAATCTTTGTAATTTTCGCCCAAAGTTCTCTGTTTTCTTCTCTTAAACGTTCAACTTCATGTTTCCATTTAATAGCCATGGGGGAATACAAGAATTATCCTTAGAAGAGGAAGAAGAAGAACCTTGATCATGAATTTTTTTCTTTTCTTTAGGCTTTGATGGTACATACATCCTAGCTGTTAATCTCTTTGGTAGTGGTTGTGCTGGTGCCTCTATCTTTGATTCTTCAATAGCCTCATCAAGATTGATAGGCTTTTCAATGGTGGCTCCAGGCAATTTTTTGTTCTTCCCTAGGATAGAACACTTCCTCTTGTAATCCATAACATCTGTTCTGTTTGTCATGTTTGATTGACCCACAACTCAAGTTACACCAAGGATGAATTAAAAGTTAAGAAAAATTGGTGTAGCTTGAGTTTGTTGCTTGGATTTGATGAAAGAATAAGCTTTCTTGATGAATCTTGGAAGAATTCTTGAAAGCTTGATGTTCTTGATGGTGTTTTATGGTGTGGTGTGATGAATTTGATGAAGAATTTGTGTTTATGGAGGATGGAGGAGAAGATTATTGATGTTGTTTTGTTAATTGTGGAGGTTTGTACAAGCTTCAAGGTGTATTTATAGTGTTTGGGTCTGAAAATTTCGTGTAGAGGAGGCTAGGGTTAACTCTTGATAAAGTAAGAATTGGAATAGGAATAAAACTCTTCAAAACCGACCTAGCGCCGGCATACCGGTCATCTCGCCGGCATACCGGTGCTAGACGTGATTCCTTCTCACATGTTTCTGTCTTGAACCCGTAATGATACCCGAGGCCACGTGTTTTTGGTTCGCCGACATACCGGTGGTATTCACCGGCATGCCGGTGCTGCTTATTGTCCAGAAGCGACTTCGTCAAAAAACCCGTGCCTTAGACCCCGTGGGCACGTATTTCTCCTCTGGCCGGCATACCGGTGTCCTGGGCGGCATACCGGTGCGCCTGGCCTTTCTTTTTTGCACATTTTGTTCAGAACCCGAGTCACCAACCTGTGGGCACGTGTCTCCCCACATGGTGGGTGCTTGAGTTTTTTGTGGAATTTTATATCAACTGTACAACAATATCACTCATATCAATAGTATCTGAGCTGGCTCTTACAATTATCAGATAAAGATTGAGAGTTCAAGCCTAAATTACCTTCTCAAATTAAAATTGGGCCTTGTATCTGCAATAAAACGTGACGGTTAATTTGAGGTGCCAACTGCATCTCCAGCTTCGACCCCTTTTGTTTCCAGAAAAGTGGATTTTATAACTTCACTACTACTTGCCGAATCAGCAATGTCCGATTTACCAATAATCGAAAAAAATCGTGTAACGTGACCAATAGCGTTACCAATGACGTTACCAGTTAGCGTTACATGAAGCGCACAAAGAAGAAAATCATTACTCGCTTCTTTAATTTCCGAAGTGCTGAACTTTCTAATCTCAAAACTCTCCGAAGCTTGGCGTATATTTATCGGAAATCACCACCACCGCCTGTGAATCGAGAGAACAAGGCAGAAGATTGAGAAAAGCGTGAAGTTAATGGGCCTCAAAATATTAAGCTTGTGTTAGATTTGAAATGGCGGCCTCCATGAACGAAGGGGTGAAGAAGTCGTGTTGTGGTCGTGAGGCGGTGAGCCGGTGAGGTGGTGGTGAGGCTTAGACAACTGTGAAGATAAGAATGAGAATTGGTTCGTGAATGAATGTCTTGTTGTTCACAAAAGAAAAGAAATGTGAAACAAAGAGTTTAGTATATATAGTAGGGGTAATTTTGGCATTTTTTAATTTTTTAAGTAATGAAATGATCTTAACCGTAGGATGTAACACATTTTTTGCTGATAATGAATCTCGACCCTTCTTTATACCCCCTTATATATATAGTGTGTATTCTAACATTCTAACCCAATTTGCACACTCACCATATCGTTTAAGTAAAAAGTTCGGTAACCAAGATATAGATGAGAAATAAGATAACAACATGTAGACTAGGAAGGAGATATTTTGATAAGAAGGAAACTCGATGAAGTATGTATAAAACTTTACCAAAGAGAAAAAACCCAAGTTGTTGATAAAACCATTCCTCTCTCCATCCTCTTGATTATGACTTGGAGGTGTTTAGGCTAATGGGGTGTTTGTTTGCACTTAATGAGATCTTAATTTGATTCATTATGACACTAGATCAATAAAAATATTTATTTTTCTTAACCAATTCAGATATGAATATCTCTTAACTGATTTGTTTCATTAAAATTTTAAATTAAGTCCAATTCGTTTAGATAGTACTTCTTAACAGAATTAGTCATATTTAGTTGTTTATTCATCATTTAGTACTTATCACTTAAAAAATCAAACGACCCTTACGTCCAACAACTTCCCAATTGTTTAACTACAATTGGGGGAGTCAAACAGGCGCCTTATCTCAAATATTAACTTCTAAAATCAATTTACACCAACCGCCTCCCTATTTTAGACTCTCACTTTATTTTAATAAATTACCTATTTGAATTAATTAATTAATTCTTCTTCGGTTTTTATATAAGTATTTTTTTTTTATGACGATGGTTCCCGGGCTTACACCCAACTAGTCCCCCGGGAGATATGACTGCCTCCCCAACTATACCTCTAGGCAATCAGAACTAGGTTGCCCATGTTCTGGGGAGGGTTTCGGGCCTTGGAAACTTTCCAAACATAATAACTTTCTTCCACCTGTGGGATTCGAACCATGTACCTCTCACTTGAGAGAACTTTCTCAACTTTTAATAACTTTCTGCCGCCTGCGGGATTCGAACCCTATACCTCTCACTTGAGAGACGGAGCCCTGGCCAGATGAGCTAGCTCACCTGGTTTTTATATAAGTATTATATTAATAAGGTAAATAAAGATTAGCAAAAATGTTACTTTATTATTATTCTAATTAATTACTATAATTTTTATTTAATATTTCTTATATAAAATTTAAAATTTAAAATATAAAATCAAGCATATATCAAAATATAGAATATTGAAAAAATAAAATATACTTAGACTTAGACTTATTTTCAATTTTATTTTTTCAAGAAAATTGAAAAAATCACAAATAAATATTTAGTACATCAATTATAGCCCTTATTCCTAAATGCTCTAATCCTGATATGGTTAGTTCTTTTAGACCTATAAGCTGTGCTAATTTCATTTATAAAGTTATTTCTAAAATTCTTTCTAATAGACTTCAATGTTGGATAGGTGATATTATTTCTGAGACACAAACAACTTTTATTCCTGGAAGATCTATCTTTGAAAACATCCTTATTGCCCAGGAAGTTAGCCATTTTCTGAAAAATAAAAGAACTTCTTCTAAGTGTTTTTTAGCTATTAAAGCTGATATGAGTAAGGCCTATGAGAATATTGAATGGGATTTCCTTATTGACCTTCTTACTCAGTTGGGATTTCATAGCACTTGGGTTAATTGGATTCATTTGTGTGTCTCTACAGTTACTTACAAAGTTAAAATAAATGGTACCCTATATGAAATTGATAATCCCCAAAAAGGGATTAGACAAGGGGACCCACTGTTCCCTTACCTCTTTCGCTTGGTTACTCAGGCTCTTACTTCACTTATTGAATACTATGTTGGACTTGGTTTGTTGCAAGGTATTAGAATTGCTAAACAAGCTCTGAGATAACATATTTGCTTTTTGCAGATGATAGTCTCTTTTTTCTTGAGGCTAATCAATACAATGTGGAGATTTTCATAACAGCCCTGAACTGGTACTGTTTTGCTTCAGGTCAAAAGTTAAATTTGAATAAAAGTGGTGTTTTATTCAGCAAAAACACTCCTCATGTTACAATAAACAACTTATGTAATATATTAAGGATGAATCAGTTAAAGGACCTAGGCAAATACCTTGGTATCCCTTCTTCTTGGGGTATCTCTAAGGTTAAGTCCTTGGAATGGTTAATTGAAATGATTCTTAAAAGAATTAATGACCTGGACACTAAAATGCTCAGCAAAAGTGGGAAAGAAGTTTTAATCAAGGCTATAATAGGTGTTATACCTAATTTTATTATGTCAGTTCTTTTGATTCCAAAAAAACTAACTTCTCGCATTACCTCTCTTGTTTCAGATTTTATTGGGATAATAAGGGGGAGAAAAGATGCCATTGAATAAAATGGAAAACATTAATGTCATCTAAAGATGATGGAGGATTGGGTTTTAAGGATTTCCATACTCAAAATCTTGCTTTATTGGCCTCTAATGCGTGGAAGTTTTTAAATAATGAAAACTCCTTGGTATTTAAGCTATTCAAAGGGAAATATTTCCCTAATGAGGGTTTTCTTGATGCTTCTCTTCGTTCTAATTGCTCTTGGGGCTTTAAAAGCCTTATTGAAGGTAGAAACTGTTTTATGAAGGACTTGAATTGGACAATTGGTAATGGTAAGAACATTAATGTTTGGACTGATAAGTGGATTCCCACTGATTCTCAGATTGTTAAACCTGTTGGTTGTATTGTGGAAAAAGTTTCCGAACTATTTGATAATTGTAACACCAATTGGAATGTGAACTTGTTGAATGAATTATTTGAACCTAAAGTTGTAGCAACCATAACTTGTTTAATTATACCTTCAATAGCTTGTAAGGACTCTCCTTTTTGGACTTTTTCAAAAAGTGGAGAAGTTACAGTTAAAGAAAGTTATAATAAGTTGTGGAGGGCTCAACTTGTAAGTTCTAAAGGTAAAAAAAAAGATAAGGGGTGTACCTCTTTTCAGTTGGAAGTTCTTGATTGGAGATTTATTTGGCACTTGAATGTCTATCCAAAGATCAAAAAATTTTGAATAGATTTTTGCGTAAATCTATTAAATCTCCCTTATGTACACTTTGTGAAATTGAAGAAGAAACAACTGAACACTTGTTGTTTTTCTGCCCATGGGCTAGGGCTGTTTGGATGGCTTGTCCTCTCAATTTTATCTCAAATGTTGAACCCTCTTGCAATGTTAAAAAGTGGATTTCTTTTGTTAGGAAGTGTGCCTCTGATAAACTTGAAATTTTTGAGAATTTAGGTGAATGGCTTGTTTCTTGGCATGGTTTATTTGGAAAGGACGAAATGAATTCTTATTTCGAGGCTTAGTCCCTAACCCAATTAAAACGGTGCAAAACTGTTTAAAAGCCTATGATGAGTTCATGATAGCTTATGCTAAAGAACCTGAGGCTAACTCTCTTATAAATCATTTCCAAAATGATTTAGATACAAATACTTTTACACCTCGGTCTATCTCAGTGGTAAATAATGATTTATCTCATGATTCTTTATATGAGAATGAAAACAATACAAAGTGGGTCCCTCCCTCTTTAGGGGAGTTTAAGATTAATTGCGATGCTTCTTTGAACATTAACTCTTATAAATCTGCTTTTGCTTGTGTTGTTCGTGATTCTTCAGGTTTTGTGATTGATGGAGTGGCAAAGGAGTCTTATTCTTACTTAGTGATGGAAGCTGAAGGGAGGGGAATCTACATGGCTTACCGATTAGCTTCAAAACTCCCTTATGGTTTTACCATTATAGAAAATGACAACCTTTGTATTATCAATCAGATTAATTCTAAATGTAAATTAGAGAGTAGAACTAAGGTTTTAGTGTCTAACATTATCTCTTTTAAGAACTTGTATAACATTAAAATCTCTTTTGCAAAGAGATCCAAAAACAGGGTCGCTGATTGGGTTGCTAAACAAATACTTAAAGGGTGTTTGTTTGGCCTTTGGAGTGCTTTCCCTCCTTCCCAATTAGCAAATTTGATTAGGAATGATTTGGACCCAACTAGTATTGGATAAGTTGTAATATTTTGATTTATGGTATTTTAATGATTTTCGACTAAAAAAAAAAAAGATAATTTGAGTACTTAGAAATTAAGGATCGGTCAAAGGATGTTATTATCAGTGGAGGTGAAAATTTGAGTAGTGTTGAAGTTGAATCAGTGTTGTATATGCATCCTGCTGTTAATGAAGCAGCCGTTGTGGCTAGGCCTAATGAATTTTAGGGAGAAACACCTTGTGCTTTTGTTAGTTTAAAGGATTATATTAAGGAAAGGCCACAAGAGAAAGAGATTATTGAGTTTTGTAGAGCAAAATTGCCACATTACATGGTGCCTAAAACTGTTGTGTTTAAGGAAGAATTACCAAAGACTTCGACGGGCAAAATTCAGAAGTTTGTGTTGAGAGATATGGCCAAGGCTATGGGTCCATCAAGTATAAGCAAAATGTAGAGGAGAGAGATGATGATGATGAACTTTTATTTATCGAATAGAAAATACATATTTACTGAATTTTGCAATCGAGTAAATGAATAAATTGTCGTTGATTTCATGGGTGTGTTTTTTTTTTTCAGAAAATAGAACACACGAAGTAACCTATGCCACTATTCCTACATAATAAAGTAAGGCTGTTATAAAATTCGATGATCGAATTATTAGATATCCACGTCACGTCGATATTGCATCTGATATATTTTGCAAACTTGTCAGTCATTCTATTAAATTCTTTTTTGACGTGAATGATTTTCCAAGCTGGAAATTGATTTATTCATCTCCAGGCTTAGACAGTCATTAGTCGAATTCTCCAATCAATCACCTTTTCTTTGTTAATACCTTGAATGATTTCAAGATTATCAAAGTAGAAAGAGCAACTATGAATATTAAGATCTGCTGCAGATTTCATGGTTCAAAGGACGGCCCGGATTTCTTCTTCTGCTGCACTATTAATATTGCCTCTATTTGTGATCTTATGCTTAACTTCTCTGTTATTATTTACTGCGATCGTAACCATACTAGCCGGTTCCCAACTGTTTGTAAATGATGTGTCGCTAAATCAAACCATTTCAGACACATCTTTAAATATACCATCATGTTCCTTTCTTGTAGATTCTGAATATCTGTATCTGTAGTCGAGTTCTTATCCACTTGTTCCTCTCCGATAAGGCTTTTGATTAAATTTTTTGTTTTGTTGTTAAATTTCCATATGCACCATTCCTTTTTTTCAAAAAGTCCCTTCATACGTGCTTTCCATATATTCCACATTGTGCAAAACAGAGTTGCCGTCACAAGTCTCTTATCCCATCTGTTACTTGTATATCTCTCAATAATCATCTTAATCCAATCACCAATCTTACCGTTAAAATTATCTTCTGTTTTGCACTGCATTTGAGAGTTAGCCAACACAGCCGTTAACTTTGATTTGATATGACACTGATGAATACAGTTAAATATAAGATTTCTCCATTTTTCACAGAAACCAAGGTTCCGAAGAATTTTTATAAGAAAGCTCCAATTCACTTGGTCATATGCTTTTGCCATGTCGATTTTGACTGCGCCAAAATATTTTTTAGATTTCCTTTTATTTTTAAAAAAAGACATCTTGAGCAATAAGAATATTGTCTTGAATACTTCTTCCTTAATTGAAAGCCGACTGAGTCGACGAAATAAGATCATCCATAATTGGTTGTAACCGCGATGCCAAGATTTTAGCGATAATTTTGTAACAGAAGTTAATACATGATATATGTCTGTCACTGATTCATGAGAATTGCCTTTAGGAATAAGATTAATTAATGAATCGCTGATCTTATCCAAGGGTTTATTATATGCGAAGGAATCCGTTACTATTTTAAAGATACTAAATTTAATGATTTCCCAGAATTCTAGATAAAAATTTCACGGCCGGCCATCCGGCCCTTGCCCTTTCGAACCTGACATTGCAAAAACTGCCCTTCTAATTTCCTCCTTATCCGGTATCTTAATAAGCGAATTGTTCGTATCATCATCACCTTTGTGTAGTGTGAATGGAGATATCATCCTTATCATTAGTGGGATTGTTATTGAAAAACTTTGTAAAAAATTCCTAAATAATGGTTTTTTTATTTCTTTTGGCTTGTCGCACCAAACTCCATTAGAATTCTTTATATCCGTTGTATGATGAAAGTTTCTTCTCAAAGATGTCTTTGCAAAAAAATATTTCGTATTACTATCCTCTTTTTATCCATATATCACAAGCTCTATCCGCCCAGAATGCCTCTTCCATTTTCCAGAGCTTGTCTATTTCATCATTTATCTTTGTCCCTAACTCATGGTTTTCTTCATTGGCTTCTCCATTCTGGAGTTTTTCGAGCATGTTTTGACATTTCATGATCATTTTACGACTTTCACAAAAAAGTTCTCGACTCCAACCCGATAAAGCAAGGCATGTAGTATCTTTTTTATCAATAAAATCCTGAATATTATCGGATTCCTCTATTTTCATTCCAACATTTTTGTACGATATCTCTACATTGTATGTTATCCAACCAAGGTGATTCAAATATAAAATACTTCGAGTTATTAAATTTATTATTTGATCTTTGATGAATAAGTGGTGAATGCTCCGAGCCGGTTGCCGAAGGAATTTTAATAATAGCTTCTAGAAATAAATTATACCAAGAATCCGAGGCAAGACCCCTTTCAAGTTTCTCTTTTACGTTGTCCTCTCCTTTTCGCTTATTGGTCCAGGAAAAAGGGAAGCCTTTATTAGGTATCTCGATTAGATTATTATTATTGATAACATTATTAAAGTGTATAATCCTTTCGAGATTTGGAGGGATTTTACCTTGTTTTTCCGATGATCTAGATATATCGTTAAAGTCCCCGATAATTAAAACCGAAATATTATTCTTCCATTTAGTTAGATTATTAAAAAAAATCCGTTTTTTTGTTAGCATTAGTTGGTGCATATATGACAATGAGATACCACGATACAAATTTAGATTCCAAAATATTGTAGATAATATAAGAAGACCAAGACATAATTTTATAAATATTTTAGATGATCCTTCCAAGCTAAGCAGATACCCACAGACCTAAAAGTTATTCCTCCACGGTTAACCACGTATTTATTGAGAAAATGACTTAAGAAACTACATGATCGTAAGTTATTGCTCTTAATTTTTTATTTAAAAAGGCAAAAAAAAAAAAAAAAGCTTGAACTTCGAATGGAGGGACTTAATCATTTTCCTTGTTGAGGGTACCCTAGCCCATTGACAGTTCCATATCATTAAGTTATCCACAATTCCTGACCACTTAGAAAGACTGGTCGTCGTCCTTAGCAGACTAAAGATCGATGTATTACTTCACAAAGATATTTCGGGTACTTGCATCGTCATATAGGTGTCACTGTCAGAGGATTCGTCAAAGTAATTAAGACCGAAAGGAATTAGAGAGAAAACGCCTCTACTTTGAGTAACGCTTCCAATGGGGAGCCATATAGGATGAATACATAAACCAAGATAGAGGTTCCCATAGATAATTTTATTCACAGTATAAGGACTTGATATAAATATCTCATAATCATAGGGGCGATTATAACATGCCAAATGTCTCCAAATTCTATGAGAGAAGAAGTGAAGCATGTAGATAGACAAGATATTGCATCAGATATTGCACCACCAAAATAAAATAATCCAGGTACAACGAGAAAAAAAAAAGAGTAAAGTACCTTCTTAAGCGTATATGATCTTCCGAATTTTTTTGGCTGTACCCAACAATCACTTTCCAAATCAGTAGAAGTCAAATATCAAGAGAACTAAAAAAATGTGATCCATGGAAAGATCTTCCACACCCAGCTCGAGGAGAAAAGTAAGAGAAAAAGCTTTTGCAAAGACTTGAGAAGATCTTATAACATGAACTGAAATCTATGCCATCGCCATAATCTGAATAAATAAGGTCCACAACTGGCTCAAATATGCAGTTGAACTTCTGTATGTGCCTGACCAATGAACTGGATGCAATCCACATGGTAATGCGAAGAAGATTAAAGCAACAACCAAATACACTATAAAGGTGCCTTTCTCCATAAGATACCCTTTTGAGAATTAAACCCACATAAGAGTATTATTGTCAATTATATCTTTTATATTAAACTTGGATTTTATAAAAATTATTATGTTACACGAGAGTTATGGTCCTTATGCTAATGGCCTCAATCACAAATAAGTTTATTACTTATATATAGGGAGAAGGGCTTCTCATATGTTTATTGATACATATAGTGCCCGTTTGGGATTACTTTTCAAAATAATCATTTAAAGTGATTTTATATCCATAGCAATATTTTAGACTCTTAAAATCACTTTTAGAAAAAGCACTAGATTAGTGATTATTAAAATAATCACTTAAAGTGATTTTAGATGTCAAAATACTTTTTAATATTTTTTACAAATAATTTAATTTTAATCAAAAAGCACTTTTAGCTCCAAAATAATCAATCCCAAACGGGCTCATAGTGTGTATTCTAACATTCTAACCCAATTTGAACACTCACCATATCGTTTAAGTAAAAAGTTCGGTAACCAAGATATAGATGAGAAATAAGATAACAACATGTAGACGAGGAAGGAGATATTTTGATAAAAAGGGAACTTGATGAAGTATGTATAAAACTTTACCAAAGAGAAAAACCCAAGTTGTTGATAAAACCATTCCTCTCTCCATTCTCTTGATTATGACTTGGAGGTGTTTAGGCTAAGGGGGTGTTTGTTTGCACTTAATGAGATCTTAATCTGATTAATTATGACACTAGATCCATAAAAATATTTATTATTCTTAACCAATTTAGATTTGAATATCTCTTAACTGATTTGTTTCATTAAAATTTTAAATTAAGTTTGATTCATTTAGATACTACTTCTTAACAGAATTAGTCATATTTAGTTGTTTATTCATCATTTAGTATTTATCACTAAAAAAATTAAACGATTCTTACGTCCAACAACTTTCCAATGAGTCAAACAGGCGCCTTATCTCAAATATTAACTTCTAAAACCGATTTACACCAACCGCCTCCCTATTTTAGACTCTCACTTTATTTTAATAAATTACCTATTTGAAATAATTAATTAATTCTTCTTCGGTTTGTATATAAGTATTATATTAATAAGGTAAATAAAGATTAACAAAAATATTACTTTAATATTATTTTAATTAATTACTATAATTTTTATTTAATATTTCTTATATAAAATATAAAATATAAAATATAAAATATAAAATCAAGCATATATCAAAATATAGAATATTGAAAAAATAAAATATACTGACTTATTTTCAATTTTAATTTTTCAAGAAAATTGAAAAAAAATCAAAAAATAAATATTTAGTACATCAAAATAGATAATTAGTAAAGAAAAAAATATTATTTTTATTAAAGAAAAGAAAAAAAATAAAGATGACAAAAAGTAAGCTAACGAAAAAAGGAAAAAAGCCTAACAAAACTAATAAAAGGAATTAGAAAAGAAATAAGTAAGAAATGTATAGTTATGTGTATTGATAAAATGTTCCTAATTAAGATATATTAAATTTATACCCTTCAAAATCAAGAGGTTTTTTGAAAGACAAAATAAGGGAGACAGGAGACCGTTGGAGTTAGCCTTACCAATTTTTAATAATATGATCTTAGAAAATGAAAGAACTTGTTTCTGTCTTCAATATGTAACTCATGACGGTAATATATGACGCTAGTGCATACGCGTAAGGCATGTGACCATAAAATGTATACTATTCAATCTAAGCCTCTTACTATATATCCGACGAAGGTGTACTCCTCTGGTACCAACAAGAAATGGACCAACTAAAACCAAGCCCTCCTAATTCAAGCCCTCTCACTCCTCTTACCTTATTGGAAAGAGCTTCAATAATCTATGGTGACTGTCCTTCAATCATATTCCAGGACACAACATACACATGGTCTGAAACCTATCAAAGATGTCTCAAAATTGCTTCTTCAATTCGATCTTTGGGTATCAAATCAGGCCAAGTTGTTTCTGTTGTTGCACCAAATATACCAGCCATGTATGAGCTTCACTTTGCTATACCTATGTCTGGTGCCGTCTTGAACACCATTAATCTCCGACTCAATGCTCAAACAATCTCTGTCCTCCTCCAACATAGCGAATCCAAACTAATCTTTGTTGATTATCAATCAACTTCGTTAGTTTTAGAAGCTTTGTCCCTGTTTCCACCAAATCTTCATTTCCCAATGTTAGTTCTGATCGCGAATGATGATTCTTCATCATCATCTTCGTCTTCAACTAATAAGAACTATTTCCTTACCACCTACGAAGAAATGGTTAAAAATGGCGATCAATCTTTCAATTGGATTCGGCCTAAAAGTGAGTTCGACCCCTTTACGCTCAATTACACATCAGGAACTACATCATCACCAAAGGGTGTAGTTCATTGTCATCGTGGAACTTTCATTGTTGCATTAGATTGTTTAATCGAATTGTCAATGCCGAAACAACCTGTTTATTTATGGACACTTCCTATGTTTCACGCTAATGGCTGGAGCCTCCCCTGGGGTATGGCTGCAATTGGAGGTACAAACATCTGTTTAAGAAAATTCGATGCAAATATTATCTATTCTTTGATCAACAAACACAAAGTTACACATATGTGTGGTGCACCAGTAGTGTTAAACATGTTATCAAATTCCCCAGATGGGAAGGGTTTAACTCATTCTGTATCTATATTAACAGCCGGTGCACCACCACCATCTGCAGTTTTAAACAGGGCAGAGTCATTGGGATTTATAGTGACTCATGGCTATGGATTGACTGAAACAGGAGGGCTAGTTTTGTGTTGTACGTGGAAGCAAAAATGGAACAGATTACCAGCAACTGAAAGGGCGAGATTAAAAGCAAGGCAAGGTGTGAGAACTATAGGGATGACAGATATTGATGTAATTGACCCTGAAACAGGTCTCAGTGTGAAGAGAGACGGGTCGAGTTTAGGTGAAATTGTATTAAGAGGCGGGTGTATTATGTTAGGTTACCTTAAAGATCCCGAATCAACTTCAAAATGTATGAAAGAAGATGGTTGGTTTTATACAGGTGACGTGGCGGTAATGCACGCTGATGGGTATTTAGAAATTAAGGATCGGTCAAAGGATGTTATTATCAGTGGAGGTGAAAACTTGAGTAGTGTTGAAGTTGAATCAGTGTTGTATATGCATCCTGCTGTTAATGAAGCAGCAGTTGTGGCTAGGCCTGATGAATATTGGGGTGAAACACCTTGTGCTTTTGTTAGTTTAAAGGATTATATTAAGGAAAAGCCACAAGAGAAAGAGATTGTTGAGTTTTGTAGGTCAAAATTGCCACATTACATGGTCCCTAAAACTGTTGTGTTTAAGGAAGAATTACCAAAGACTTCGACTGGCAAAATTCAGAAGTTTGTGTTGAGAGATATGGCCAAGGCTATGGGTCCATCAAGAATAAGCAAAATGTAGAGGGAGAGAGATGATGATGATGAACTTATATTTATCGAATAGAAAATACATATTTATTGAATTTTGTAATCGAGTAAATGAATAAATTGTCGTTGATTTCATGGGTGTGTTTTTTTTTTGTCAGAAAATAGAACACACGAATTAACCTATGCCACTATTTCTACATAATAAAGTAAGACTGTTATAGAATTCGATGATCGAATTATTAGATATCCACGTCACGTCGATATTACATTTGATATATTTTACAAACTTGTCAGTCATTCTATTAATTTCTTTTTTGACGTGGATGATTTTCCAAGTTAGAAATTGATTTATTCATCTCCAGGCTTAGACAGTCATTAGTCGAATTCTCCAATCAATCACCTTTTCTTTGTTAATACCTTGAATGATTTCAAGATTATCAAAGTAGAAAGAGCAACTCTGAATATTAAGATCTGCTGCAGATTTCATGGTTCAAAGGACGGCCCGAATTTCTTCTTCTGCTGCACTATTAATTTTGCCTCTATTTGTGATCTTATGCTTAACTTCTCCGTTATTATTTACTGCGATCGTAACCATACTAGCCGGTTCCCAACTGTTTGTAAATGACGCATCGCTAAATCAAACCATTTCAGACTCATCTTTAAATATACCATCATGTTCCGTTATTGTAGATTCTGAATTTCTGTATTTGTAGTCGAGTTCTTATCCACCTGTTCCTCTCCGAAAAGGCTTTTGATTAAGATTTTTGTTTTGTTGTTGATTTTCCATATGCACCATTCCTTTTTTTTTTTCAAAAAGTCCCTTCATACGTGCTTTCCATATATTCCACATTGTGCAAAACAGCGTTGCCGTCACAAGTCTCTTGTCCCATCTGTTACTTGTATATCTCTCAATAATCATCTTAATCCAATCACCAATTTTACCGTTAAAATTATCTTTAGTTTTGCACTGCATTTGAGAGTTAGCCAACACAGCCTTACTAAGAAGACACTTAATAAGGATGTGTTCAATAGATTCGATCTCCTTTTCGCACCATCCGCAAGTATCCATGTCAAGGCATTTCCTTTTCTTCAAATTGACTTTCGTTCGTATAACATTTCTATGACTTTTCCAAACAAAGTTTCAGATCTTGAGAGGGAGGTTAGAGTGCCAAATAAGATTCTCCAAACTACTATCATTGTTCTCTCCTTCTTTAGAAGATTGGCTATTCTTATAAATTTTATTTTGTACTAGACGATGATAACCTGATTTCGTTGTATACTTTCCGTCTTTGTGTTAGGCCAAATTATTTTATCTTCATTTTCGAGTTGTAGGATTAGAATTTTCCTAATGTCCGTGATATCCCTGGTTATGCAGAACTGGCGAAGAGTGTCAAAGTTCCACTTTGTCATATTCTGGTTGAAACACTGCGCTACTTTTGTCAAGGTACAAGTTTCAGGTTTTGTTAACTTATAACCTCTGTTGATCCACACGTGGTCCCAAATATTAATTTTTAATCCATTACCAATACGCCAAATGCATTCGTCTTTCAAGAATTTAAGACTTTTAAAGATGCTTCCCCAACTCCATGAGTGTTTAGTTTTCAATTTTGAGTCACACATATCACGATTCAGAAAATAGATACCTTTTGACACTTTTTCCACTAGTGAATTGGGATTATTTAAAATTGTCCATGCTTGATTTGCCAAAAGGGCAAGATTCATTTTATAGAAATCTCTAAATTCAATGCCTCTCATTTTCTTTCCTTTAGCAATATTTTTCCACGCGAATGAATTTCTTTTTGAACCTGAATTCTACCAAAAGTTTGCCACCAGACTACTAAGTTTTTATAAAGGGTAATCAGAAATTAGAATATCGACATCGCATAGTTCAGAATATATTGCATTACCACTTTAATGATGATATCCTTACCTCCATCCGAAAGTAGTTTTATCACCCAGCTAGCCGATTTATTAATAAGTTTATCTTTAATGTAACCCAAATTCTCAACTTTTGATCATTTCAGAGTTAATGGAATACCAAGATATTTACCCATAGATTTGGTGGCTTCAATGTTCAAAGTTTCAGAGATTTATTTTGCCTTTTCATCAGAAGTACCGTCACTAAAAAGGATTGAGTATTTGTTAAGATTAATATTTTAACCGGATGCTTGACAATATTTTGTGATGACTCTTCTAAAGGCGTCAATTTCTTTGTCGTTGATTTCCAGAAAAAATAACATATCATCCGCAATAATCAAGTGTGTTAATCTAGGGGCCGCTCTTGCAAGAGAAATTCTTTTGATGTTACCTTCCCTGCATTCGAAGTTGATTAAACCGATAAGGCCTTCCGTTAACATAGAAAAGAGAAGAGGAGATAATGGTACGCCTTGTATGAGTCCTTGTTCAGGTTTAAATTGGCTTAACCTTTCTCCGTTAACTTTGATTTGATATGACACTGAAGAAATACATTTAAATATAATATTTCTCCATTTTTCACAGAAACCAAGGTTCCGAAGAATTTTCATAAGAAAGCTCAAATTCACTTGGTCATATGCTTTTGCCATGTCGATTTTGACTGCGCCATAATATTTTTTAGATTTCCTTTTATTTAAAAAAAAAAAGACATCTTGAGCAATAAGAATATTGTCTTGAATACTTCTTTCTTAAATGAAAGCCGACTGAGTCGGCGAAATAAGATCATCCATAATTGGTTGTAACCACGATGTTAAGATTTTAGCGATAATTTTGTAACAGAAGTTAATACATGATATAGGTCTATAATCTGTCACTGATTCATGAGAATTGCCTTTAGGAATAAGAGTAATTAACGAATCGTTGATCTTATCCAACGGTGTATTATATGCGAAGAAATCTGTTACCATTTTAAAGATATCGAATTTAATAATTTCCCATATTCTAGTCCCCAGGAGGCAATCCGACCCTGGCGTTTCCGAACCTGACATTACAAAAACCACCCTTCTAATTTCCTCCATATCTGGTATCTTAATAAGCAGATTTTTCGTATCATCATCAAATTAGTGCGGTGTATGAATGGAGATATCATTCTAATTATTAGTGGGATTGCTATTGAAAAGCTTTGTAAAAAATTCCTTAATAATGCCTTTTATTTCTTTTGGCTTGTCGCACCAAACTCCATTAGAATCTTTATATCAGTTATACGATTAATGTTTCTTCTCAAAGATGTCTTGGCAAAAAAAATTCATATCTTTATCCCTTTTTTCATCCATATATCACAGGATCTATCCGCCCAGAATGCCTTCTCCAATTCCAGAGTTTGTCTATTTCATCATTTATTTTCGTATCTAAATTGTGGGTTTCTTCACTGGCTTCTCCATTATGGAGTTTTTCGAGCATGTTTTGATATTTCTCGATTATTCTCCATCTGTTACAAAAAGTTTCTCGACTCCAACCAAATAATGCAAGGCACATAACATCTTTTATATCAATATAATCCTGAATATTATCGATTCCTCTATTTTCATTCCAACTTTTTTGTACGACATCTCTACAATGTAAGTTATCCAACCAACGTGATTCAAATATAATATACTTCGACTTATTAAAAATATTATTTTATCTTTGAAGGATAAGTGGCTAATGGTCTGGGCCGATTGCCGGAGGAATTTTAATAATAGCTTCGGGAAATAAATTATACCAAGAATCTGAGGCAAGACCCCTGTCAAGTTTCTCTTTAACGTTGTCCTCTCCTATTCGTTTATTGGTCCAGGTAAATGACAGCCTCTATTAGCTATCTCGATCAGATTATAAAGCGTATCATCCTTTCGATATTTGGGGGGGTTTACCTTGTTTTTTTCGATGATCTAGATATATCGTTAAAGTCCCGGATTATTAAGACTATATCTGAAATATTATTCTTCCATTTAGATAGATTATTGAAGACTTTTTCCCTGTCGTAGCATTAGTTGGTGCGTATATGACAATGAGATACCACGATAAAAATTTAGATTCTGAAATATTGCAGATAAAATAAGAAGATTAAGATATAATTATATTAATATTCAAACGATCCTTCCAAGCTAACGTGATACCCCCGCACCTAAAAGCTCTTCCTCTGGGGTTAACCATGTATTTATTGGGAAAGAGATTTAAGAAACTACATGATCGTAAATCATAAATCTTGATTTTTTATTCCAAAAGGCAAATAAAAGAAAGCTTGAGCTTCGAATAGGGGACTTAAGTTATCCATCATTCCCGACCACTTTGAAGGACTGGTCGCCGTCCTTAGTAGAATAAAGATCGATGCTTTCCTTCACGGGGATATCCTGGGTACTTGCATCGTCATAGGTGTCGCTGTCAGAAGAATTGTCAGAGTAATTAGGACCGAAATAAATTAGAGAGAAAAAGCCTCGACTTGAGTTACGCTTCCATTAAAGAAACAGATAGGAAGAAGACATAAACCAAGATAGAGGTTCCCACATATAATTTTATTCACAATATAAGGATAGCCAAGAGCACTTAGCATATCCTTGACAGTAAAAGATCGATGGCTCCGTTCCAACAATGATCAATGGTCTAGTTTTAGTAAAGTACATCCAAACATCCAATCAAATGTGAACATTAACATAGAATTTGATATAAATATCTCAGCACCAAATTATATGAAAGAAAAAGTGAAGTGTGTAGATAGACAAGATATTGCAACACCAAATTAAAATAATCCAACAGGTGCAAAACGAGAAAAAGAAAGAGTAAAGTACCTTCTTAAGCATATAGGATCTTCCCAAAATTTGTTTGTACATAACAATCACTTTCCAAATTAGCAGGAGCCAAATATCAAGAAAATAAAAGAAATGTGATCCACAGAAAAATCTTTCACACCCAGCTCGAGGAGAAAAGTAAGAGAAAAAGCTTTCAAAGTCTTAAGAAGATCTTATAACATGAACGAAAATCTCTGCCATCGCCATAATCTAAATAAATAAGGTTCACAATTGGCTAAAATATGTGGTTGAGCTTCTGCATGTGCTTGACCAAAGAACCGAAAGCGAAGAAAAATAAAGCAACAACCAAATACACTATAAAGGTGACTTTCCCCATATGATACCCTTTTGATAATTAAACCCACATAAAGGTGACTTTTGTTCTTTACCAGCATATAATTATAACTATCTTTTATATGATCATAAAACCAGCTTCCAGAATCGAAATAGTACTTGGTGGATATAAAATAGATGTTGTCAGCCACTATTAATCTCTCATACATCTAGTAGTGATTAATAATCATATCACAATATTCCAACACCACGACGCATATCAAAAAGTTTAATCAGGATTGCAAGAATGAGTTACGTCGATTCTTTTTTTTTAATTGTCACGTCGATTCAAATATTAAAGAACAACTTCCATACTAAAACAAATTAAATCTCATCCATCAAAAAATGTTTTCTCTCCCAAACAACCCTCTTCTCTCTTCTTCAAAAAAACATTTTCTTTAAACACTAAATCTTCCTGTTTTTTAATCTCCAGATCTAGCATCACTATCTGTGATTTTCAGTCTTGTACCTTCACCTTCTCATTCACTTTCAAAAATCTCCCTAAACTGTTTTTTCATCCTTTCCAGTAACCTCTTCAAAATCTGCTTAATTTATTGCTCCTATTTAAAGTCTTTAAGACTCTTCAATCATTGGCATTTACTCTACCTACACAATGAATATCTATGTTATTACTCATCCTGCAGCAAAAAATGGAGTGACACTATGAGAAGAAAGTGCTAACTACTATCAAGAAATGGAAAAACCAAAGCTTCTTGCAAAGGTTCTCAACAAAGAAATCATAAACTTTGGTTTCATGAGAAATCATATACAAAAACATTGGGGTGTCAAAGGTAAGATCCAAACTGAAAAAAGGTCCCATAATGAGTTCATACTCAAATTTGAAACTGAAGAAGACAAAGATCTAGTTTGGAGCAAAAGGCCTTGGACTATTATGACGAAACAAGTTGCACTAAAGGAATTCCAAGCTAACTCTAAGGTAACCCACACCATTGTTTGGTTAAGATCGTATGGTCTTCCTACTACAGTTCTAAATCCCAAAAGTATTTCCGAAATGCTACATGATATTGGTAAAGTGCATGAGGTCATACTACCCACTGAGAAAAGAATCACAGACCATTCATTTACAAGGGATAAAATTGAATGTGAAGTGAACAGACCTGTTGTAGCTCGATTCAACTTCTGGTTTAATATAAATTCTTTAAAATGGATTAAAATGAAATACGAAAACCGAGGTCAATGATGTATCCTCTTTTTTTCTATTCATATGCCCTTAGGAGACATCAAATTAGGTGATTATTTGACTAATGTGATAGACTTTTAGTAATAATATGCTATATTTTATTTTCTCTCCTTAGATTTAAGTATTTTTGATTTATTAAGCTTTTGCGTGTAATATGGTTTGTTTTAGTGAAAAGTTTGTAGGTTTCTAATACTAGAAAGGAGAGGAATCAAGAATAGAAGTCTTAGATAGTGTAATGAAGTCAAAAGCTACAGGAAATATCCCGAGGAGTTATCAAATTTGAGCTGAAAATCTGGAAGGCTGATGGTAATTGCTGATTTCGAGCCACTTAAAGATGGATTCAGCCTCTGAGTTATGAAGAAGATTCGTGCCTTATCGAGTTACGAAGAATTAACAAGTTGAATGAGTCAATTCGGAGTTATATTGAGAAAGTTACAACCGTTTTGGTGAAGGGTGTACCGTAGTTACGGGATTTTGGGCTTGAAGAGTGGACTTGGGCCATTTAATATTTAATTTTTCTTTTAATTTAGCCCAAGTCCGAAAATCATAGTATAAATAGGCCTTTTGACTTTATTTTTACACACAATTCATTTTCCAACAAGTCAGAGCGTCAGAGAAAAAGGCAGAAGCAAGGAAGAAGGAAGAAGCCAAGAGTTGGAGACTTTAACATCTCCAATTCAACAGCCAAATCCAACCTCCTAATTAGGTCTTTAATTTTATTCTCTTTCTGTTGAACATGAATTCCATTATTTTAATTTCTTCTTTCGTTTTAATTTCAATTATGAGCTAAGTTATTATTGTACTTGAGAATCGCAACATGGGTTGAACCCTTTCTTTAATAATTAGTGTTATTCCGATATGGGATTGAATCAATTTAAATAGAGTTTTTATTTTACGTTGACTTTTACTTTACGCTTATTTATTATTCTTAGAGTCATGAACTAGGAATAAGTTTCAGTACCTAGGCTATTCCATATAGTGGCGTATGGATCACCTTGACGGGGCGTTTGGGTATAGAACTAAGTATTTGCCGATGGTATCCTCCAATGTCCTTGACAGGCTTGACTAGCCATTAGCCAATGAGGTAAGAATTAATCATCTAAAAGTGGTTTTAATCACCCTGACGAGGTTTAGAAGACCGTAGGAGAGCTTTGAGGTCCACCCTAACGGGGGCTAAGAGATTTCAGAATCCCGACTAGCGAAAGAATAATAACTTAACCCTTAAAAGGAAACATTAATTAGGAAAGTTTGCACTGAAACCCTGGCGTGACTCAAGTACAACTTTTCTCTCGTGTCTACCACAATTACTTGCGTTATTTATATTTTAGTTTAATTACTTCAGCATTTAATTTACTTTTGCATTTTAGATTGTTAATCAAAAACCCAAACAAACATTTTATCTTTTATTTTTCCGTTATTTGCAATTATTTCACTAATAGATAACATTAGAGTCAACCAATCCGTCCCGGAGAACGAACTTGTTTATCACATATATTACTTGGGACAATTGTACACTTGTAGTTCGTGGTTCCTCTTCTTTATCTGTATTATTTTATAACACACAAGGACCCACCCGTCAAATATGTTACAAATGTGGAATGTTTGATCATGAGGAAAATGTTTGTGAAGATCCTCATAGAGTTACTCTTAACCTTGGTGGGTGGATCAAGATCTCTATAAGAAACTATCAAAACTCCATGAATGACCAAGCTGCAAGAACTGTTGGAATATCAAGAGGGGGACCATACACCAGAAACCATTAACCAGCTGTCAACAAAGGGTCAACTTAGCCGATTACACAACCTGAAACAAGTTGCAAAAGTAAGGGAAAGGAGGTATGTTCTGACAATATGATGTCTCCTCATTTGTGATAGATTTATGTTAAGATGAGACATCATTTTTAGTGTTTTAGGAGTAAATAATGTCGATTTTCTTGAGTTTTAATGCACTTTCCTATTTTGTGTCTTGATTTGTAGAATTAATGTTTTTAGAGCATATTGGGTTTAATTGTTTATTTAGTGTGTAGCTTTAAAGATAATTATGGAGATTAATTAGAGTCCAAGTCAAAGACAACAACTTATGGAAGGAGATATGCATGGTAATTGGAGATAAGGAAAGAATTGCTAAAAAGATAGAAAAGGAAAAGCTGCCTAAATCTGGGATTCTGCAAAGATAGGCGTTTTTACCTAATAAAGAGGCCGAATTTGGTAGATTACTCCTAAAGGGCGTAGGAAATTCTGTTGCGATTCTTTTGGTATCTTGTGGAGCAAAATCGGACCAATAATAAAGAAGTTATGACCAAAACAACGCAGCAGTGTTTATCTTTATTTCCATACGAATTTGAGTTGGGCTAGAAGTCCATTACCTTAACTCTTCCTCAAGAAAACGAATTAGGTCTTCTAAACACCTATAAATACACCCTTATATCACTTGTAAATCATCCTTGCCTCATAGTAATTAGTTCTTAAGGTTTTATTCTTCCAGTTTATTTTAGAGAGCAAGATGATGTCTTTTGTAATTTCTTTTAGTTTATTTCCTTCAGGTATGAACTAAACCTCCCATAGCTTGGGTTTTGCATATGTATAATCTATGAATTCTAATTCTTCTATCTAAGTTTCTTTGGGAATTATATGTTTTAATCTGATATTAGCTTCTTACTTTATATTTGCTTATGTGTTTTGATTTAATGTCTTTCCTAGAACTGATCACTTTAGGATTGTTTTAAGAGTAGTTAGATGGTCACCTTGTAAGGGTGTTTAACTATTGAACCACCACATAATGTCTAGTGTCGATAGCAGTTCTGACAAAACATACTTCTAACTAGATAGTCATTAAGGTTTGTTTTAACCACAGTATCACCAAGACTTGCAGTATTTGCTTAGGGCCTTAGTGGCGTTTGATAACCCTATTTTAAATCACTTCTTGGTTGTGACGTAGCCCCCTTAGTCGCTCTCAAGGTCTAAGGTAGTGGAATTTAGAATCCTGACTAAGTATTACCAAGAGCTAATATTCTCCCTTATGAACTAGATCTATAGATAGAATTAGAAGGATTAGTGCATACTAGCAAAACCTAAGCTATACTTCTCATCTCATATTCTTAATCTTTTACTTTATTGTCTTTATTTTCATAGTTTTAATTTAGTTTTAATTCGTAAATTCGAAAAACCAAATATTTTATTTACTGTCTTCTAGTTATTTACTTTTACTCGTTATCTCTTCCTACGCGTTTAACACACTTAAGTCCCTGAGAACGAACTCTACTTATCATTAAAACTTGCATACGTCCTGTAATACTTGCAGTACTGTGCCTGTCTAGGGTGAGAGTGCATAGTTTTCCATACTTAAATTGATCTTATTTTTATCACACCCTAGGCGACAACAAGTTTTTGGCGCCGCTGCCGGGGACTTGTGTCTCGTTAGCGTGTGGGTTATCTATTTCGAGTTTTAGTTTTTAATTAGTTTTTACTTTTCAGTTTTTAGTTTAGTTTTAGTTTTTATTTTTCCAGATTTACGCTTGTGGTTTGCTTTAGTCTTTTTCAGGTTTCACAGTGTTTAATTCTTGGCCTCCCTTACCGGAGCCTGAGAGGAGCTTCAGAGCTTATAACAAACGAATTCGTGAGGAAAGAACCTTGAGGAGAGCTATGGTAGACATACATGATAACAATCCGGAGTTAGTTTACTTTGCACCAGGAGGACCTCCAGCATACATTCCACCTGGTGTACAACTGCCAGTAGGAGGAGGTAATGAAAATAATCTCAATAATCAACAGAACCGAGTTGAACAAGATCTACCTGGCCTTAACGTACCATTCCATGTTCAACCCATCGGTTACCGCCCTCCTGAGATTCCGAATATCAAATTTAGACCCGATCCGGGTATGCTAAGTCAATTTCAAAGTTTCGGACTCTATACTGGTACTGCAATTCAAGATCCGGTAAAAGCGATTCAGAAGTTCATGCAGATTTGTGATGCCTACATTACTCCTGGCATTACACGCGAGCAACTGTATTGTCATATGTTTTCGTTTTTCTTGACCGGAAGAGCTAGCGATTGGCTAGAAAGACAACCACATGGAACCATTCACTCTTGGAGAGAGCTTCAAGCCGCATTCTTTAACCGATTTTATCCAAAGAGCATGAGACTTAAAGATCAAACCGAGCTTGCAAGATTTTCTCAAGAAGATGGAGAAACAGTGGGAGAAGCATGGACAAGGTTTCAACAAAAATTAGCTAGATGCCCGCTCCATGGTTATACACCTGCTCTACAACTTGCTATATTCTATGAAGGTCTTGATGACAAGGGTAGAGACAAGGTGGATAACATTGGAAAGGGTAATTTTGTGTCCATGAATCACAATGAAGCTTCCGAGGTATTAGAAAATATTATGGAACAAGAAAGAAGTTGGCCTTCAACGCGAGCTTCTGCAGCAAAGACCCGAGGAACGCTTCGTTTAGATGCAGAAACTGCGAACTCAGCTCAAATATCCTCGTTAGAAAATCAAATCAAGGAGCTGAGAATCGCGATGGAGAAGAATTTAGCTGCTACAAAGGTAGTTCAAGAGGCACAAGGTTGTCAACAATGTGGAGTTAACGATCATTCATGGGAAGAGTGCGAAACAAATCCGCAATCTGTTTACTTTATATCTAATCGATGGGGCAACCGCAACCATCCGGGTATGCAGTATTCAAATCCACAAGGGGCCGCTAATCCTGGTCAATATCAATCGCGACCCCAGAACAACTCTTACCAACAGAGAGGTCAGTACCAAAACCAATATCAGAATCGACCTACTCCTCCACAACAACCCGCTCAAGACGCCTATACCGATACTTTAGATCAAAAAGCTTTACCTCAGTATCCGCAAGAAGGATCTATGGACAATACACAGATAGTACAAGCTCTAGAACGTTTGAACACCACTGTAAACGCTCAAGAAGAAAAGGTCAGAGGACACGATGCCATACTTCAGATGCTAAATACTCAATTAGCCCAAATAAACAAGCATCTAACGGAACAAAAGGAAGTAAAGGCAATCGAAGGAGGTGAAAACAATGTTGGGTTCGAAGCTTGCAAGGCTATATGCCTTGAAATCGAAAAAGAAAAGGAGGAAGCACCACATGCTGCCATTAGTGCCGTGGAAGTTCCCAGTATTGAAGAAGAGCCAACCGAGTCTAACCCTGAGGAGTCCGACTGTCTAGAAGTTTATCATCTGGAAAGCGATGAAGAGAGAGACGAGTTCATAGAGCTACTGAAAAAGGTGCAAGAGGAGATGCGATCGATGGTAGAGTATGCAGCGGAGTTAGCGAGAGAGAAAGAGGAAGAAGCCTCAAAAGAGGAATCGAAAGAAGATGTAGTGGCACCTGCTGTGCTAGAGGAGAAGGTGGAATCGCCACCTAGTGCTCAACCAGTGTCATCAACTATTCCTGATACAAATCCTAAAGATGACACTGCTCTCAAGACATTTGTAGAGGCGTACCAACCTGAAAATATCAACGCCCAAATGCTTGAGATTACGAAGAAAGGACTTGCACCGCAACAAGTTTTTACGCAAGTTATTCCTGATAAAGAAGCGAGTGTAGAGATCCCAAGAGAGAACCTGAGGGTTTCGAGAAGAAGTGAGAAAGAGCTACCTACTAAGCTTAAAGATCCGGGAAGTTTCAACCTTCCTATTCAATTACATGGTAGGCTCAAGGTGAAAGCTATGTACGATGTGGGTTCTGGTGTGAATCTTATGCCTAAGTCCGTGTTCGAGAAACTTGGACTTCAAAAATCAGAGAAAACTCCAGTGAAGTTGCAGTTTGCTGACAACTCAGTGAAGAGGACATGGGGAACAGTGGAGGACGTCTTAGTCCGTGCAGGTAATATCGCCATCCCTACTGACTTTGTTATTCTTGAGTTTGATGCAGATAAGCAGGTTCCGATCATACTTGGACGGCCTTTCATGGCCACAAGTCAAAGTGTGATCAACTTCCAAGATGGGACCATCACCCTTCATGCTAAAAATGTATCCGAGACCTTCTATGTCTTGGGTAAAAAACCGAGGAAGTTGGATCCCACCGTGCCTATCATCCACAGCCTTTCACATCACAAAGTCCCTCCTGAAGAGATCCACTTAAAACCTGTGGACACTGAGCCAAACATTGAGTTTGGGGTTGGCCATGAAGTCCTATGGAAAGCCCACAAACGCGAGAACAGGCCACGAAGTTTCAAAGACTCGTGGATGGGACCATTCATTGTCACGAAGGTTGTTTCAGCCAAGGTGATAGAAATTCGCCCCAAAACTGGGGTCAAGCGCAGATTAGTTGACGTTCATAGCCTTACTCGTTGTTGGGGAGGCTATATTCGCAAATCTTGACAGAGGTAACACGTCTAACTTTGAAAGACGTTAAACAAAAGTGCTGTTCGGGAGACAACCCGAAGTTTTTTTTACGTTTTCATGTCTTTTACATTCTTATTTTAAGTTTATTTTAGTTGTTTTTAGTTGATAATGCATATTTGAGAAAGGTATTAGTGTTTTTGGTGTGTAGGAATCGGAGAAATCAAGTTAGGGAACGCGAGGAAAATTTTTGGAGCGCAAGAAAGCACCCCGCGGACTACCCTCACGGACTACCCCATGGTCCGCAGGGATGGTCCGCGAGGTCAAAACCCGTACCACGGGTTGCTACCGCGGGTTTGATCCAGAAACAAGAAAAATTCCACGGACTACCCCACGGTGCACCGCGCCATGGTCCGCGCCCCAAAAACCCGTACCACGGGGTGAGTACCACGGGGTGAGTACCACGGGTATTTTGACGGAGTCTACAGCAAGCCGCGGTGTACCCTCCGGTACACCGGACCCTAGTCCGCGAGCCAAAAACCCGTACCACGGGGTCCTACCACGGGTTTAGGTCAGTGAGCAAAAATTTTCGAGCATCAGATGTCACGGACTACCCTGCGGTGCACCCCATGGTCCGCAGGGGTAGTCCGCAGCGCCGCCAGAGGAGAGAGAAAGTTACGGGATTGAGTTATAAAGGAGGTATTGAGCCTATTATTCCGAAATTATTAAACCTTACCCTCTCTTTCTTCTCCACAACTCTCCTAACTCCATTGAAGCTCATCAAAACCTTCACCAATCACCAAAACACTACCCAATAATCAAGGAAAACACATCAAACCTTCTCTCCACATCATTACAAGAGAAAACCAAGCTACCAATCATCACCAAATTCATTCAAATTGAAGAATCAAAGAGCCAAATTTCACAAGTTCATCACACAATTTCTAAAAATCCTAGCCTACCCATTACAAATCATCCTCACCCACATAGAGATTCATCACCAATTCACCCATCCTAGGACAAATCAAGCTTGTTCATCCATTAATTCAAGAGTTAAATTTAAAGGGTTGCTAAAGCTTTGAGTTGGGGGTTAATTGAAGATGACTAATAGAACATCAATCTTATCTAGCAAGAGGGAGGTGAAGAGTACCAATGGATTGGATTTACACAAGAAGAAATCAATTGACAAAGGAGCTAGTTCTAAATCAAAGGGTAAAGATCAATTGAAGAGTGGGAAACCTTCGTATGATAGTAATGGTAAAAAGCTTTATTTTTATGCAAAGGAGAGAACACTACCTCAACAAAATCCTATACCTATAGAGAAAGTGGATACTTCAAAGGCCTTGAAGATTTCTGCGGAGAAACAATTAAGAGAACTACCCTTTGCCTATGAGAAAGTATTCAAGGAGGAAATTAGAGATGGAGAATACAAGAGATTCTTTGAGCTTGGTGAGAAGTTGGGTTGGTCTACGTTCATGGTAAGCCGTTCTGAATTATGTCCTGAATTAGTTTTGGAGTTCTATCTAGGCCTCTTTAGCCGAGATAGTGATTGTGTTCCGATTAGAGGAAAGTTAGTTCCTTTCACAGTTGAGGAGATTAGGAACCACTTCAAGTTTAAGAAACTAAAAGGTTTTTGCAAATTTGAGGAAGCAGTTGCTAAACGAAAAATCTTTGATAAGGAATTACTTTTTGAGCATGTTTTAGACAAGGAGAAAGTGCAATTACTTACGGGAGAATTGAAGGCACCTTGGCCTTACAAATATCTTCAAGCAGATGCTAGAATTTGGCACAATTTCCTCATCCCTAATGTCTTTGGAAACACACGAACTTTGGAGGTGACCATGAAGAACGCGCTACTGTTGGACTGTATTTTGAGAGGAGAAGAAGTTGATGTGGCACAGTTGATCTATGAGGAGGTGATACGATTTTCGGTCTCTCCTAAATCAGTTTATAATGTTAAATTTCCAACTATGATCACGTGTCTTGTACGAAAAGCGAATGTAGTATTGGGTGAAGAAGAGAAACTCGAGTTTAAGACGAGTTATATTGATAATGCTTGGATCAAAGAAAGTCTTCGCAGAGCGGGTTCTACTCAAGTCTCGAAGGAAGAAAAGGAGCAATCTTGGCAAGAGAAGATGGAGGAGCGTTTAACGAAATTTGAAGCAGCTCAAACTTCTTTAGTCAATGATGTGGCACAAATCAATGCTAATCAAGTGCACATCATGAAACTCCTTGAGCAATTAACGAAAGGTCCAGCAATTCCAATCTTGGATGTCAATGATGCGAGGCAATAGCCTCGAGAGTATGTTCTCTTTCTTCCTTACCATTTCTGTAAATATGTCTATCTGCTAATTTTAATTTCTGTTTTCGAGTCTTTTTCGAGTCGTGGGGACACGGCTCATTTTTGAGTTGGGGGTGTGGGGATTCGTTGTCTCTCATCTCCATTTTTCTGTTTTTGAGTGAAATTAAAATTTTTGATGCATGGGAATTAGATGTAGAGTGTGTTTAATAGATTGAAAGCATGAGCTCGGTAGATTAATGATAGTAAGTGATATGTTTATGAGCTATGTATTTGTATGCTTTGAGTATTTGCAGGAAAACACACATTGATAGTAAAGAAAAGATTAGTGAGCAATGCGATAGAAAGTATGTTCGATCTCAGGGGACCTTGAAAGTGTGTAGGCCGTGAGATCCAAGCTAGTTGAAAAACCATTTGATGAAATTGCTAAAGGTAAGAAATTTTCTGAATTACATAGTGTAGAAAGTGATCAAGGCGGTTCTTTCATATTTTTAAGCCTTTGAAGCCTTTTTATACCTTCTCACCTTGTGATTTTTGAGTTTAAAAGTTATATCCTTCTTAGCCCTTCTAGCCTTTCTAAAGCCTTTTTATTGAAACACATTATAAGCCATATCCTTTAGATTTTTAGGACTTTTCCATATGACCCGCACTCGAATCGCGATGCTTAGACAGTTGTTTTAGAGCTTGAGTTTGGGGTGGTGGGTCCACCATTATGGGAGTTATTATGTTGGGATTTTTGAGCTTATAAATTGTGCTTTGTGCTTTATATTGAGGATGTTTCACAGAATTGTATTGTAACCCTTTGCCGGGGTAATAGTGAATGAAAAAGAAGCTTCGAGCTAATTTTGCCAACAAGGGCATTAAAAGAAAAAATATATATATGAGAAAATTAGTGTGATATCTCAACATTAAAAGAGAGTCATAGCTATAGAAAAGAGAATTGATTTGAAAAGAAAAGAAAATATATATATTCGGACCGGCAAAGTGGATTTTTATGTGAACATCTTAAGCTTTAATTGGGTTATTGGGGATGCTAAATTGTGCATCAAGGAATTCATTGGGTTGAGTGAGAAATGTTTTATGAGAGTAACTCAAGCTCTAGGGCGATTCGTTGATGGCTAGTGAGGAGAGAGCCAAAAGCTCACTCCAATTTATCCAAATATACTATCATACCGTCCCTAAGCCTACATTACAACCTTAAAGACCTTGTGATTCTTTGCTATGTAATTAAGAAGTGATTGAGCCATCAGAGACTAGTTAAGTGGATCATTGGATACTAGCGAGGTTCGATGAACAATCTATAGCTCTCAAGGGGAACTGAGTAAAGTCCCAATCCTTCTTACATTGCGAAACTAATCTGATCTTGAAATCAAGCCGTGTTGACTGGGGATATGAGAAGTGTACAGGTATGTAGTTTATGAATAATATTGCATGAGATTTTCTGAGTTATGTGCTTTAGGTTTATTCTATATATTCTGCTATGTTTTTCCCTTGTGTTGAGAATTTTATAAGTGTGTATTTCTAGACTTCCCTATGTTTTTATCTTTTATTGTATCGGGACGATACAACTTTGAGTTGGGGGTCTTGATGTCTCCTCATTTGTGATAGATTTATGTTAAGATGAGACATCATTTTTAGTGTTTTAGGAGTAAATAATGTCGATTTTCTTGAGTTTTAATGCACTTTCCTATTTTGTGTCTTGATTTGTAGAATTAATGTTTTTAGAGCATATTGGGTTTAATTGTTTATTTAGTGTGTAGCTTTAAAGATAATTATGGAGATTAATTAGAGTCCAAGTCAAAGACAACAACTTATGGAAGGAGATATGCATGGTAATTGGAGATAAGGAAAGAATTGCTAAAAAGATAGAAAAGGAAAAGCTGCCTAAATCTGGGATTCTGCAAAGATAGGCGTTTTTACCTAATAAAGAGGCTGAATTTGGTAGATTACTCCTAAAGGGCGTAGGAAATTCTGTTGCGATTCTTTTGGTATCTTGTGGAGCAAAATCGGACCAATAATAAAGAAGTTATGACCAAAACAACGCAGCAGTGTTTATCTTTATTTCCATACGAATTTGAGTTGGGCTAGAAGTCCATTACCTTAACTCTTCCTCAAGAAAACGAATTAGGTCTTCTAAACACCTATAAATACACCCTTATATCACTTGTAAATCATCCTTGCCTCATAGTAATTAGTTCTTAAGGTTTTATTCTTCCAGTTTATTGTAGAGAGCAAGATGATGTCTTTTGTAATTTCTTTTAGTTTATTTCCTTCAGGTATGAACTAAACCTCCCATAGCTTGGGTTTTGCATATGTATAATCTATGAATTCTAATTCTTCTATCTAAGTTTCTTTGGGAATTATATGTTTTAATCTGATATTAGCTTCTTACTTTATATTTGCTTATGTGTTTTGATTTAATGTCTTTCCTAGAACTGATCACTTTAGGATTGTTTTAAGAGTAGTTAGATGGTCACCTTGTAAGGGTGTTTAACTATTGAACCACCACATAATGTCTAGTGTCGATAGCAGTTCTGACAAAACATACTTCTAACTAGATAGTCATTAAGGTTTGTTTTAACCACAATATCACCAAGACTTGCAGTATTTGCTTAGGGCCTTAGTGGCGTTTGATAACCCTATTTTAAATCACTTCTTGGTTGTGACGTAGCCCCCTTAGTCGCTCTCAAGGTCTAAGGTAGTGGAATTTAGAATCCTGACTAAGTATTACCAAGAGCTAATATTCTCCCTTATGAACTAGATCTATAGATAGAATTAGAAGGATTAGTGCATACTAGCAAAACCTAAGCTATACTTCTCATCTCATATTCTTAATCTTTTACTTTATTGTCTTTATTTTCATAGTTTTAATTTAGTTTTAATTCGTAAATTCGAAAAACCAAATATTTTATTTACTGTCTTCTAGTTATTTACTTTTACTCGTTATCTCTTCCTACGCGTTTAACACACTTAAGTCCCTGAGAACGAACTCTACTTATCATTAAAACTTGCATACGTCCTGTAATACTTGCAGTACTGTGCCTGTCTAGGGTGAGAGTGCATAGTTTTCCATACTTAAATTGATCTTATTTTTATCACACCCTAGGCGACAACACAATACAATCTTCACATTCAATGCTACTAAAACACAACATTATCCAATGGATAATAACTCAATTTCAAAAAGTAACGTGTTTGAAACCAACTTATCTACACAAAGGGGGTCCACACCAGCTCAGCAAGAATATTTTAATAACAAGGATCAAACCATGGCTGAAATTCCACATCATAAACAGTTAAATCCTAACCAACATCAAGAAAAAGACTTGACTTTGCCTATAGTTTACTCTTCAACTTTACCAAGCTCTTCAACAGGTAAACATACTCCCAAACCTTCCTACTCTAAAATTTTCCTCTCACCTGCACCACAAAAAATCCTTAATCAAACAAATATTATACTCCAAAAAACCAGAAAACTGCTACCCCTTCCAAATTAAATTCCCCAACCATATAAATTACTTCCTTTTAACCTTCTTTTAAACCAAAATCCTACAACACAAGTAACCTTTTTGACAAATCCAACACCACCACTCCACCACCAATTATATCTACTCAAAATAACACCAAATCCATTGAAATAAAAAATAACCAACCCACACACTCAATTAACTCTGCTACTCTACCCTCCTCACCTTTTACACCAACACCTCATAAATTCACTCTCTCCCCCACCTCTCCTAACACCTCTATACAACCAGCCAACACTACATCACAGTGAACCAATACAACATACTTTCAACAACCACCATAATCTCTCAACCTACCTATTGAGATCACAAAGTACCTAATTGAGAAGGGAGTAATGAGTAATACAAACAGAATTTTCCTATTTGAAAATGACAACTCTACCTCGTTGGCTGATTCCTCAAGAGCTCGTAACATCAACCGAATCAGAGACAAGATTAATCAAGATGGCTGGACAAATCAAAAAGCTATTACTCGGAATATTAGATTCGAAGACCATACATTTCAATCAGATAAGATGAGGTATAAGGCAATCTGGGAAAAAAGAAGGAATTCGAAACAAAAAACTTCGAACGAAAGAAGACTCAACAGAAAAGAAAAAGAAAGTGTGGGTGAAATTAGGAATTCGGGTAAAAAATCATTTGAACACTACAAGAGGATGAGTGGAATTATACCTGCATTCGAATATGATGAAGAAGAAACACAACAAAAAGAATTTGTCGATGGAGAGTCGACTGCTGCTGACATAATCAACAATAAAGATGCTGATAAAGAGGAAGGGCCTTCTGGAGTTGAGCCGGATCAACTCCATCACCATCAATGATCAAAATCGTCTGGAACTGTCAGGGAATCGGCAATCCATTAACAGTCCAGGCGGCGCGTGACCTCTGCTCAAAACACTGACCAGAGGTATTTTTACTATCTGAAATTAATAACTGTTTCAATACGTTAGATAATATTGCTATATTAATTGATATGAAATTGATGCATATGGTAGAACCCATCAGAATTAAAAGAGGCTTAGCCCTCTTTGTGAAGAACGGTTTAAGAATGAAAGTGTTGAAAAGTTCTGAATATTTTATCCACACTGTTTTATTAAATGATATAAATGACCCCATATATTATACTTATGTCTACCTCAGCCCCTATGATTGTAATAAAGAAATGTCACTTAATTTATTAAATGCACTTAAGCCCCATAAATCTGCATGGTCTATTTTAGGGGATTTTAATTGTATAAGATTTCTCAATGAGAAATTAGGAGGTAATATTTGCCATAAAAAATCTATTATTAATTTCAATAATTTTATTAATCTTCATTGTCTAGATGAAACAACTTTTTATGGGTGTAAATTTACTTGGACAAATAAAGAGATAATAAAAAACTGATTAAGGCAATCCTAGATAGGACCTTACACCACTCCCTTTGGGATGCCTTATTTCCTAATGCTTGGACAGCTGTCATCCCAGCTATTGGCTCTGACCACTGCCCATTAGTACTTCATCATGATAAAATTAATAATTATAAAAAAAGAAGGTTCTACTTTGAGAAATTTTGGACAACTGATACTGATTGTCTTAATATATTAAAAAAGTTTGGAATGACTTCAAAACCCTTAGGGGTAACCCCAATAGTGTTATTAATTTCAAATTAAAAAAGTGTAGATTGGCACTTAGGGAATGGAATAGGAAATTTTTTGGAAATAACAAGATCCAAATTGATAAACTTATAAAACAAATTAGAAATTATTTCTAATTCTAATAACCCCAAATTCAATTGGGATGAGTATAATACCACCATTAGGGTTTTGGAAAACCAGATCCAGAAACCTCTGACTTAATAAGGGTGAAAGATATACTAAGTATTATCATGCCTGCACTAAAGAGAGAAGAAAAAGGAATAACATTACCAACATCACAAATGATGGAGGTACTTGGTTAGATAATAAAAATGATATAAACAATGAAATTTTTAACTATTTCAATAATATATTCACTTCTGTGGGTAAAAGGGATTACAATAGCATTATTGATATTATATCTACCAAGATTGATACTATATCAGCTAATAACCTCAATAACCCCATCAATGAGGAGGAAGTTAAAAAAGCCACATGGGAACTGGGACCCAACAAGGCTCCAGGGCCTGATAGGTATAGTGGAAATTTCTTCAGACACTTTTGGGAAATAATTAAACTTGACCTTATGAGAGTTATTAATAACTTCTGGAATAATAAAGGGGATCTATTGGAGATTAATCAAACTATCATTACCCTTATACCAAAAATTAGTAAACCTACTAATATAAAACACTACAAACCTATTAGTTGCTCAATTTTAATTTATAAAATTATAACTAGAATTTTGGTCAATAGATTACAACCCTATATGAATTCTCTAGTAGGAGAAAATCAAAGTGCTTTTATGCCAAATAGAGTGATACAAGAAAATACCATGATTGCCCATGAACTCACCACTCATATCAAAAGAAAGATTTGTCTTAAAAAAATATCAAAAGAAGGAAAAAAATACATGATAGCTATTAAAGCTGATATTCAAAAAGCCTATGAATATGTTGAATGGGTTTTTTACAAGATCTCATGATAAAAATGAGTTTCAACAGAGATTGGATAAGGAATCTGATGATATGCATTATTCTGTAACATACTCTGTTATTATTAATGGTGAAAACCACCAACTCCAAAACCCGATAGAGGCATAAGACAAGGGGATCCCCTTTCACCTTTGATTTTCTTCCTGATATCACAAACCTAAATGACCTTGTTAGGAATAAAGAAGAAAAAGAACTGATACAAGGAATCAAAATAGGAAACAACTGTTCGGAAATCACTCATCTTCTTTTTGCTGATGACAACCTATTTTTTCTTAAAGCTGAGAATATAGAAATACAATCTTTTATTGAAATCATGAACATTTATAAGAATGGGACATGCCTCTGTCTAAATCTTAATAAATATGGAGTAATATTTAGCCCTAATACACCACCTTTCCTTCAAAATGTGATGGCAGCTGGACTAAATATGAAAAAAAACACATAACCTTGGAAATTACCTAAGTCTTCCAACAGAATGGAGTAGATCAAAATCAAAAGACCTTCAATTCCTAATTGATAAGGTCCTATAAAGATTGGAAAATTGGAAAACTTTATTCCTATCAGAAGGTGGAAAAGAAATACTCATAAAATCCATTATCCAAAGCCTACCTAATTATATGATGTCTAACTTTATCTTTTCCAAAAATATAATTAATCAAATACACTCTATCATAGCACAATTTTGGTGGGGTGACAAAGGAAAAAAAGAATACATTGGGCTAAGTGGGATCTCTTAACCTTATCCAAATTTGAAGGTGGACTTGGTTTTATGGATCTTCACCTAATGAACAAAGCACTACTAGGCAAACAAGCTTGGAATATTGCTAATAAAAAAGAATCCTTACTCTATAAACTTTTAAAAGGAAAATATTTACATAAATGTGACTTCTTAGAAGCCAAACTAGGAAGCTCTCCCTCTTGGGGATGGAGAAGCATCCTAATAGGTAGGAAACATTTGATAAAAATATAAAGTGGAAAATAGGAAATTGGGCCAATATTAAAATACATGAACATAATTGGATTAGTAATAACAACATCATTATTAAACCAAAAGATCTTGTTGTTGCAAGAGTCAAACAACTCATGAAAGTTGATAAAACATGGAATATTGAACTAGTAAGGAAACTATATAATAAGGAAGCTAGTGATAAAATAGGAAAAATGATACTATCCAAAGTGGAATGTGAAGACAATTTCTGCATTAATTTTTGCAAAAATGGTACATATACAGTTAAAGAAATATACCATAAATAAAAAAAAATGAAGAAATCCAAAATGATATTATTAAAAATCAAAACATACCAACAATATCTATTACTAGAGGTAAAGAATTATGGAATCTAATTTGGAAAATGGAAACCCCAACCAAAATTAGAAATTTCATGTGGAGAGCAATTAGGAACCTGCTTCCCACTGAAGAAAATCTATTTAACAAAAAATATAGTGATACAAACTTATGCAAAATATGTAACAATAACACTGAAACAGTAGAACACATGCTTTTTAGGTGCCCTTGGGCCAAGAGTGTATGGTTTACCAGCCCTCTACATCAAATCTGATAATGATAACACAAATAGAATATATCAATGGATCTTAAACCATGTCCAACAAATCACCACTACTTTTGACAAAAAATATAGAGTATTAGAACTTATTTGTACAATTATTTGGCAAATATGGAAGAAAAGAAATAAATTTATATATAATGGTGAAAAATGTGATCCTATTATCACAATTAATAATTCAATAAAAGCTTGGAAAGAATATTATAGAATATCAAACCCTAATGATATTAATTTCATGCATAAGATTAATGGAGATAATATCACAAATCAAACAATAAATCCTAACATTAGTAATAACACCAATTTAAATAACAATATAAAATTTAAAGATAAGTGGAAAAAACCACCACCAAATAAATTTAACATAAACTGTGATGCTGCTTACTCTGATAAAGGATCAGCTATTGCATGTTTAGTAAGGAATTCTAATGGTGAATTTGTAGCAGGTAAAAGTTGCAAAATCGAGACAGATTCAGTACTAGAAGCAGGGGCCACAGAGATCCTTAAAGCAGCAGAGATGGCTTTAGTTTATCCTTTTGGAAGCGTAATTATAGAGAATGACGCGGAGCAGATCATGAAGCCCTTTTCTTGAAGAAACTTTATCTCTAGTCATTCTATTAAGAACATTGTTTGTAATATTTATTTTTTGGCGGAACTTACGAGTCCTTCTCTTACTCTGATTCCTAGGAGTAGAAATGTTGCTGCTGACTGGGTTGCCAAACAAGAGCTTTTAAGCAAATTGTGTGGTAATTGGGATGTTTCTCGTCCCCCCCAGTTAGCAAATATCCTTAGTGTTGACAAGGACCCGATAGGGGTAAGGTAACTTTGTAACCTTTTTATCTATCTATCTATATATTATGCTTTGAACAAAAAACATCAATATTCCCACCCGAGATAATATTGCAATTGATCATCCACACTCCTATGCTCCAAATAAATTTAATATTGTACGAAGCCCAATAGGCTAAAGTTCTATTATCAATATTATATATAAAACGTAATCTCTGAGAAAACAAACCAATAGAATAAACTTGCAGTGAGAATCCTCTTACAGATCCTGTATAAAAAGACAAAAACCTCACGTCTTCCATAGAAGTATAGGCTAGGTTCGAAAGATAATGAATCCACCAACTGAGAACTGCATGCTCAAATAAACCAGATCAAAGAAGACCCAATAAATGTAGCTCACCTTATCATCAGCCAAAAGTACTAGATTTCTTCTGTTAGTCCCTTACATGTGTGATCTAAAGAAAATATTGAGAGCATTGAGGGCATTGGAGGGTCCCTTAAATATAGTGAGAGCCAATAACGTCTCACAGATACTCTACATGTTCAAATCAGACTTGAAAGAAGATATAGTGGGGATTAAGGTCGTCAACTATATACAAATAGGTCAAGCAAAGGGCCAGGATTAAAATTATAACTAGGATGTAAAGAATTTAGCATACTTTGACGATGAAAAAGAGAGGAACAAGCAACAACAAATTCTAGGGCCGAAAAAGATTAGATGAGACTCTCCATTGTCAAAGAAATTGAAGAAAATTACAGAGCATTTTGAGAGGATGACTTTTTAGAGAGCGAAAAAGATTATCTATTTTGAAAACCCTGTATAAATTCTTCTATGATGGTGATTGGTCATTAGAAAGAAAGAAAGGCAAGAAGAAGATGAGTATGAACATTTTACAGAGAGCTTATTTTAGGTCATCGACCTTTTTTAGAGAGAGAAAGTATGTATTTTTTTGGTACATGGGTGATTCAGGGATTGCTTGCGTGCACCACGACTAATATCATGGGGATATACACGTCTCTCCATGTATTTTTCAGGTAAATCAGAACTAGGTTACCTATGTTTACGGAGGAGTCCGAGCCTTGTACCTCTTACTTTACACCCGTTAGGGAGGGGATTCGAACTCTAGACCTCCATTTTAAGTGCTGAAGAAATAGCAAGGCTCTGGCCAGTTAAACTAACAAATATGTAATTATTAATATTCTCAAGGATACCTCTGATTTAGTCAACACTCAATAAAGTGCTCTTCAATGAGTGTAATTCGATATTGTACGAGGTATCCCAACAAAACTTCAGATAGGGCAAGAGGGATTCGATATCGTAAGTCTATGTTAAGAAAACTATATTTTGTGTCAAAGTTAGAACTTTATATATTTTTTTAGTATGTTATTTTTGTTTATGCTCATATGGATCTCTAGGAGCGAATTTATCATTGGAAAAAGAAAATTCCCAAAAGATAAATTCTAAGTGCACCTATAGTTATTAGTTATGCAAAACCTTCTTAGAATAAAAACATGGTAGAATCTATTATTTATAGGCGTAAGATCCTATCTTAATTCTAAAAACAGGCTCTCAACAAATTAATTTTTGTAACCTAACTAGAAAGAAGAAAATGTCTAAAAATTCCTTCTTCTCTCCTTTATTCACAGTTAAACATTTTTTTCCAATCCTATTATAATCCAAAAATCACATTGTCTTCCTTTCTTTATTCTCTCTCTTCTTCCTCTCTCTTGACACTTTCTCTTTTATCTCTCGTACATGAATAATAAACAAAAAGAAATCTATTCCCACCACTCAGATCTTAACTTCTCCCACCTCCGTCTCTCTCTTGCACGAGAAAAACCACCTTCGTGCCAAGCCTCTCTCCTATACAACCACCTTTGGACCACCTTCACGCTCAGATCTCACCTCCCCCTCATGAAAACCTTTTCCGCACCTGCACAAGAAACACGCCGCCGCACCTACACAATAAAACCACTGCACAAGTTAATAATCCGATCTTCCGCACTAAGCCGCTCTCCTGCACAAAAAAAGCGTTGCATGGACCCAAACCGTCGCCACCGCTCTCCTCCACCATCCTCAAATCAGCTTGCGCGAAGTACTCAATACGAGCCTGAAAAGATTTAGTTTTTCTTTTCTTTTTCGTTCCAATTTGTGAACATGTTTCTTTTTCTTTGTTTCCAAGGCAAGTGCGGACAAAATTCTTTTTGTTTTTTTCCAATGTGAGTGAAGAGATTCATTTCTTTTTAAACGTTTACTTATTCTATTCTTTTTTTGTTATGTAACTTTTCAATGTTTAATTATTTTTTTTCTTTTCTTTTACTTAATTCTTTTCTTCGTTTGTTGTGAAATTTTTCAACATTTACGTGTTCTATTCTTTTTTTGTTATGAAATTTTTCAACGTTTACTTATTATTTTCTTTTTGTTTCTTTTCTTTTACTTAATTTTTTAGATTTGTCTGGGTATGTACTCATCAACGATTTATACAAAGTTGTATTTGTTGTTTTAATTTATGATCTATTTTTATGTAGGAAATCGGTCAGGTATATACCCAATCATCTTAAGGGGTATAGTTCTGTTGGTATAGGTATAAATATGTTAGTATGAGTGTAAATATGTTGGTATGGTATTTACCTAGTTGGATTTCTTTGAATAGGAATATACCCATTACTGATTTATACCTAATTGTATTTGTTGGTTCTAATTTATGAATATGGGTATGTACCCATTTTATTTTGTTATGGTTTTGTTATGCAAAAAATCAGTATGGGTATATACCAAATTTAATTGATACGTGGTGTGGCCTAAGGTGTGATAAAATAATGATATAAATAAGTGCAATTAACACCTTAAACTAACACAGTACTGCAAGTATTACAGGACGTATGCAAGTTTTAATGATAAGAAAATTCGTTCCTCAGGGACTGACGAAAGTTAGAGAGAACTTATGCAAATTATCAAGTGCAGATATAAAAGATAGAAAATATAATACGCAAGAGAAAGAAAAAAAATAGATAAATATTTATTTGGTTTTTGAATAAATAAACTAAACTAATAAACTAAAGACAAAAAATAAATAAAAGAAAAGAAGATAGTATGAAAGTTAGCTTGAGTTATTAGCATGCAATCCCCACTAGTTTTGCCGTTCTAAACATGTAAGGGTAAATTATGTAGTATTTCCCTAATCGGTCCCAATTCGCTATCGGTAGTTTAAAATAGGATTTACCTGTGTCAATAAGGCTTCCTAAGCAAACTTTTCCTGTAATTGGCCAATAGTCACAAGGACTAAACCATAGTGATTATCTAGCTAGGTTGGGTTGTCAGATCAGACCTAATACTAGACGTTATGTGCTAAACATGCAATTAAAACCGTTGTCAGTGGTGACCTAATTACTAGATGGTAATTCTATATAGGTGCACTTCCACAAGAACACAAAATATAAATCCAAACACATAAACAGAGAATAAGAACTATAATTCTATTTAAAACATTAAGTTCCCAAATTAGATAGATGTCAACTCAAAACTAGGGTTCATACATATATGCTAAAACTAAAACTAAAACTAAAAGGAATTAATTCATACTAAGAAGAGAAAAGAAAAGAATTACAGAATAAGAGGTTGAAGGAGACATGATTGATGCACAACTTCTTCCAGACTTCTTCTCTTGTGTTGCAGCTTCCTCTTGGCTTTAGGGTCTGGCCAAGGATGATTTAAGAGTGTTAAGAGGCTGTATTTATAGGGTATAGGAAGACCTAATTCGTTTTCTTGAAGGAGAAGGAAAATAATAGACTCCTAGTCCAACTCAAATTCGTATGGAAATAAAGATAAACAACGCTGGACCGTTTTGAGCATATCTTCTTCGTTATTGGTCGGTTTGAGCTCCATAAGATACCAAAAGAATCGCAACAGAATTATCTTGACCCTATAGAAGGAAATTACCAAAATCGGCCTATTTCTTAGGTAAAAACGCATATCTTTGGACGTATATGCAGAATCCCAGATTTAGGCAGCTTTTCCTTTTCCATCTTTTTAGCTTTTGTTTCCTTATCTCCAAATACCATGCAAATCTCTTTCCATAAGTTGTAATCTTTGACTTGGACTCTAATTAATCTCCATAATTATCTTTAAAGCTTCACACTAAATAAACAATTAAACCCAATATGCTCTAAAAATAATAATTCTACAAATCAAGACTCAAACTAGGAAAGTGCACTAAATTAAGCTAAGATCGTCCTATAAACTAATAATAAGCCTAAAATGATGTCTCTGAAGTATATTATATTATCACAAATGAGGAGACATCAATATGTATGGGTATGTACCCAATTTTCTTTTGTTATCTTCTTCTTATGCAAAAAATTAGCTGGATATATACCTAGCACTGATACAGACCCGGACATGGACAAAAAAGTTTCACTTAGACAAAAAACAATTGGGTTTATATCCATTGCTGGTAAGAATGACCTTGAACAAACAAATTATACACAATAGATATATACCAAAATGTTTGTAGGGACTATAATGTAATTATACAAAAAAAGTGAATTTTATACCAATTATAAAAACGGATATGGGTATATATCCATCGCCTATTTGTATCGCTTCTATAAATAGACTTATACACAAAAAGTAGAAAGAGGTGTAATAAAGTAAAATCACAACCCATTCAAAACTAGAATATGACATTTAAGCCTTATAATGAACAAAAATCTAACTAGGATTTTAAAAAATAATGGTTTAATATGTTAGGCCTATATAAGTAATTTCCTCAAATAAAGTTATGCGAAACCATAAATTATTATTTAAGATTTTAATAAAATAGCTAGGTCTAATAAGAAAGCTAACTTTTCAGATTTTCATAATGTTATAATCAAATTATTTAAGAAATTATTACATAAGAGGTTTTTGAGACACTCCATATATATATATACACCTATCTAATTCATTATCTTTACTAAAGTTCATAAATAAATTTTAATATTATAAGCCAAAATCCTCTTATCCATTATACCCCATTTTGTTTTTTCTTTTATATATATAGTAAATTATTCATTACATATTCTAAACCCTAAAATAATTTCAGAAGTCTCTCTCCTCTCTTCTTTTTTTTTCTTCCATCCCCGTAAAACCTTATGCCTTAAAGCTTATGCTCAAGCATTCTTCTCCGGTGAGGCTTGCTCCGGTCCACTGTGAAGCTCGTGAGTGGAGCTCGTGAGTAGGATTCATTGAGAAGCCATGGTGTAAGGAAGTTCGCGCTCAGAAGCATTCGAGCTCAGGTGGAAGGTCAATCGTGGATCATCTTTTTTTTTTCGAGCTCTGGTGACGATGAAGAAAACTCGTCAAAAAGATCTGTTGCACTGCCCGTTCAAGTTGTTCTTGCTTGAAAGTGGTAGAGGTGCGAAGAAGATGATGTTTGGTGCGAGCTGGAGGTGCGAAATATCTGCTTGGCCAAAGAAGTGCTTACGTGTGAGCGAAGAAGACTCCGTTTCGAGTGCACCGACGGTTTTCTTGTGCAGGAGAGCGGCTTGCCTAAGAAGTAGTGAGAAGCTTGAGATCTGTTTGAGAATCTCTCGGAGGTCGCAAATTGTCGACGAGTATCTTTCGGGGGTCAGAGATCGCGCTGTTTGCGGAAGTCTTCTGTGTTGGTTCAGAAATGGATCACTGGTGGTGTGGAGGTCGGCGTTGATGGGGATGAACGAAGTTAGGGCTTGAAGTGGTTGTTGGGTTGCGTTCGCGGTGGTGTTGTGTAGGTGAAGAAACTCGTCGTGAGAAGCTCGAGGGTGACTTGGAGTTGAGTTACATGAAGCTTGCTTTGCTCAGATTTTTTTCTTTTTTCGTTGGAATTTAGTGTTGTAATGTTTTTTTGTTGAGTATGTGTATTTTGATGTTTTTTTCTTTTTTTTTTTGCAAATAATTTAATTTGTAAAGTAGTTTATTTTTTATATCGTTCCATATAACAATTTTAGTTATGTAAATTGTGTAAAATTAAATTAATTATTATGCAAATTTTATTGTACTCATTTTTTTAAAATACTTAGTAATTTTCAAAAGATACTCAACAATTTTTATTGAGTATACTCAGTGTTTTACTAAGTATACTCAGTGAATCCCTCTATGCTCAGTAATTTATCGCAATACTTAGTCTTTTCACCAGATACTTAGTAAAATTTGTTTATACTTAGTTCTTTTCTTGAGCACCCAGCTCTTTCTCCGGCAATACTCATTACTATTTTCGAGTACTTAGTACTTCGTCTGAGTATTGGATAAATTTCTGAACATAGCGAACCGGATCTTGTTGTGCAGCGCCACTAAATTGCCCATAACTCAAAAATTAATTTAACATGCCTGGGCCAGGCCTAAATTTAGTGGCCTGGATATATTGAGTGAGAATTCCCCAAGGTAGAACTCGGAATGATAGAGGAAGTCCTAAACTTCTCAGACTTTCCATATGAATAATCTATAATAGAAAAAACTAAAAAGAAAAGTGTAAATAGAACAGCTAAAATTAAAATACTAAGTAAAAACACTAAGCTAACGATGTAGTCCTAGGCAGCGATGCCAAAAAATTGGTGGTGGTAAAGGTGTGATAAAAGAACGATATAAGTAAGAGAGTAAATACCTTATATCACTACGATAAACTCTCCACAAGTGAACAGATCATTTGCAAGTAATGTGTAAGTAAAACAGATATCGATCTCAGGGATTACGAAAGTGAGTTATAACTAAAGCAATTACAAAGTGCAATAAAAGAAGTTGATAAATTAATACGCTAAAAATACTAAAATATTTGTTTGGTTTTATGACTCTATACAATTAACCAATTAAACTAAGGAAAGTAAGAGATGAAAATAAATATAGAAGAGAAGATTTATGAGAGTTACTAAATTAAGAATTTTTTCCCACTTCATGTTAATGTAAGTCCATATATAGATGTATGGATCATATAGGTAGACGTGAGCAACACTGATGAAGTTAATAATTTGAAGGATGTTGAAATATATTCTAAGTTTTGTGAAAAGGAAGATGCCAATTGCTGATGAATATTCTTAATACTCTGACGTCCTGGAAGTCTGGGAATCAATTTGACTCGTTTTTCACTTCTATTTCAATCTTTTTTTATATTTAGTTATTTTTACCTTGAAGAGATGAGGGACCAGGGGTTGGACATTGGATGTAAACCACGAATTGAGTAATTACATGACCTTGAGTGAGTTGCTACATGGTTGGCAGGTAGAGAATTTAATTAGTACAAAAATTATAGATGGCATAAAATGGAAACAAATTTTAAGTTGCAATTTGAATCATTTGCATCGATCGCAATGAGACAGTGTTCGGGTCCAATTAAGGGTGAGCAAATGAGAACCAAAAAACCAAATCGAATCAAAAAACTGAAAAAAACCGAACCAAAAATACCAAAAATAAAAAAACCAAATGGGTTGGTTTTCAATTTTCAAAATCCGAATTTTTTTGGTTCGGTTCGCTTTACTATGCAAACCGAACCAAAAAACCGAATAAAATCAAACCCGAAGCATGAAAAAAAAAAGAATGTGCGATTTTTTTATAAGAATTATGTTGGAGAAAATTTAGTTGAGAATTTATCATCTAAGTGAAATCTTTTTTTTTCCTATCGGACGACGTTAATAATGAGAATTCTTTTATATCACTTCAAATTATATTAGTAAGTGTCCACTTGACTGGTTTTTATTAATTATGTTCGTATATATTTGGAAGTAATAGTTTTGATTCTATAAACTTATTTAGTATTATAAATTAAGATAATTGTTATCAGAATAGTAATTGTATTAGAATATTGGATCATGTATTTCAAGAAATGGTGTGACAACAATTATTGGTCAAACATCTAAATACGTAGCGAACCAAAATCAAACCGAAACGAACCAATCTGGAACCAAAAACCGAATGCAAAACCTAATGCGAACCGTCCGGTTTGGTTTTTAAATTATAAAAAAACCGAAATATTCGGTTCGGTTATGGTTTTGGCAAAAAACCGAGACGAACCGAACCACGCTTACCCCTAGATCCAATCAAGTCGGCCAATATCCAAGTGATCTTAAGTTAAAAATTATAAATTTACCAAGGATTTCGTGCGAGCTCAGTGAAAAGAAAAGAACGATGAATTAATTATCTTGACAAAAAATTATTTGGTAAAATAGACAAAACCCACATCCGAGATCAAACTGAATATCGATGGTTACTATATATATTCAGGTTGTACAGGTTTAGGGGGACCCTTTTAGGATAAGGAGGGATACTTTCTTTGTGGTTATGATGGAGGTTGTGTAGTTGAGTGAACATAAATCCAAAAGTAATTTGGTGGTATTTTTTTAAGTTACATGGGAGAGGCACTTTTGGACTCGGTGTCATTGACACAGTTCGAACCTGTAACGCCCAGAAGGATAACCAAAACTCTGGCCAGTTGAGCTAACCTCATTGGTTAGTTTGGTGATTTTGTCTCATCAAACAACTACATAAACACTAATGTAGTTTGGTGGGATTTGTCCCACGTAAATCCAAATGTAATTTAGTGAGATTTATTTCACCAAATAACAATATCAATCAAAATGTAGTTTGGTGGGATAAGTCCCACCAAATAACAATATAAACCTAAAAATAATTGGTTGGAAACAAAAATATTATCTCAAATATAGTTTGGTAAGAGTTGTTCCACCAAATAACAACATAAATCCAAATATAGTTTGGTGAGATTTGTCGGTTGAATTTTTGATACAAATATCATTCATTTAAGGTATTTCTAAAAAAACGTAATCAAAACATTGCAAATCATAATTATTTTATTTCTATCGATGCAGAAGTATTTATCCTATATTATCATAATAAATAACAAAATCATGGATAAAGAAATATACTAGCAACCTACAGAAGTTAATATATGTAGAAATAGATATTCTATAGATAAGGAAAGATCTAACTGATCATACGAATTTAGTGAAAAAAATTTGTAGAAATTTTGTTTGGTTTGAAAGTTTAGTATAAAATTTTTTGTGGGAATTTTGTTTGGTGGGTAAAAATTGACAAAATAATCCTAACTGAAAAATTTTTGACTAGAAAATTTGGTCAGGAGTTCGCGACGAAAAATTTCGATAAGATAAATATAACTTAAAGAATTATTTTTTATTATATCTTTTATATTAGACATGATTTTGTTTAGAAAATATTATGTTCCACGAGAATGATGGTCCTAACGGTAATTGCCTCAATTACAAATATGTTTATTATTGGTATATAGGGAAACGTTTACTATATGTTTATTGATAGATATAGTGTATATGCCGACGTTCTTACCTAGTTTGCAAATTAACCATTTTGTATAAGTAAAAAAGACTGATAACCAAAACATCGATGAAAAAAAAGATAATAACATGTAGATGAAGAAGAAAATTATTTTAATAAGAAGATAACTTGATGAAGTACCTATACAACTTTACCAAAGAGGGAAACCAAAGTTGTGTAGTTTTCTATAGAGTAATGATATATATCATCCAAATTTATACCACCTAAATACCACCTAACACGTGACATGAATTGGTTGGTTACAAATTTATAATCAAATCAAGAAAATAAATACATTAACAGTTTGTAACCAACCAATTCACTCATTAGGTGGTATTTGGATGATATGAATTTAGGTGGTATCTATCATTACTCTTTTCTAGGGCTGTAAACGAACCGAGTCGAGCCGAATACTAGATGTGCAAGCTTGTTTGATAAGATTTACGAGTCGAGCCGAGTCGAGCTCAAATTTTAACGAGTCGAGCCGAGCTCAAATTTTAAGGCTTGATAACATATCGAACGAGCTTTTTTCGAGCCGATCTCGAGTTATTAACGAATAATTTATGTTTCTATAGTTTTAACAATATATTTATTGATAACTAAACCATTAATTTACAGATTATAAAATTTTAACGAGTTAACGAACGAGCTCGAACGAACGCGTTTTTTAACGAACGAGTTCGAACGAACTTTTTTTTTCTGTTTATATAAACGAACGAGTTCGAACGAGCTTTTTACCGAGCCGAGCTCGAGCAGCTCGCGAGCGGCTTGGTTCGTTTACAGCCCTACTCTTTTCTATACCTTCTTGTGTCTCTCTTTTGGAGATGAGGGTGATTAATATTTCATTTAATTTATAGAAAGATATATTATTTATAAAAAAAATCTTGAAACATTAAATAAACATCATTTTGTATTATGAGTCAATAGCTGGAGTAAGAATATATCTTTTGGGAATTTTCTCTTTCCAAAGATAAATTCTCTCCTCCAAATACATATATTGGTTCCGACCAAAAAAAAAAAAAATATACATATATTGGTGGAGCATGAACAAGCATAATTAAAATAAATATATAATTCTCATTAACTTATAAAACCACACATAGTTTTCTTACAATATCGAATCCCTCCGGCCCTATCTGCAGTGCTGCTGGGATACCTCGTACATTATCGAATTACACTCATTTAATCAATGACAATTTATTCATTTACACGCATTACGAAATCCAAATAGATGCATGTTTTTTATATAACATGCACCAGCTCAAAATAAAAGCTGATCACAAACTCTCTCTCCCTCTACATTTTGCTTATTTTTGATGGACCCATAGCCTTGGCCATATCTCTCAACACAAACTTCTGAATTTTGCCAGTCGAAGTCTTTGGTAATTCTTCCTTAAACACAACAGTTTTAGGGACCATGTAATGAGGCAATTTTGACCTACAAAACTCAACAATCTCTTTCTCTTGTGGCTTTTCTTTAATATAATCCTTTAAACTCACAAAAGCACAAGGTGTTTCACCCCAATATTCATCAGGCCTAGCCACAACTGCTGCTTCATTAATAGCAGGATGCATATACAACACTGATTCAACTTCAACACTACTCAAGTTTTCACCTCCACTGATAATAACATCCTTTGAACGATCCTTAATTTCTAAGTACCCATCAGCATGCATTACCGCCACATCACCTGTATAAAACCAACCATCTTCTTTCATACATTTTGAGGTTGCTTCTGGATCTTTAAGGTAACCTAACATAATACACCCGCCTCTTAATACAATTTCACCTAAACTCAATCCGTCTCTCTTCACACTGAGACCTGTTTCAGGGTCAATTACATCAATATCTGTCATCCCTATAGTTCTCACACCTTGCCTTGCTTTTAATCTCGCCCTTTCAGTTGCTGGTAATTTGTTCCATTTTTGCTTCCACGTACAAGACAAAACTTGCCCTCCTGTTTCAGTCAAGCCATAGCCATGAGTCACTATAAATCCCAACGATTCTGCCCTGTTTAAAACTGCAGATGGAGGTGGTGCACCGCCTGTTAATATAGATACAGAATGAGTTAAACCCTTCCCATCTGGGGAATTTGATAACATGTTTAACACTACTGGCGCACCACACATATGTGTAACTTTGTGTTTGTTGATCAAAGAAAAGATAATATTTGCGTCGAATTTTCTTAAACAAATGTTTGTACCTCCCATTGCAGCCATACCCCATGTGAGGCTCCAGCCATTACAGTGAAACATAGGAAGTGTCCATAAATAAACAGGTTGTTTAGGCATTGACAATTCGATTAAACAATCTAATGCAACAATGAAAGTTCCACGATGACAATGAACTACACCCTTTGGTGATGATGTAGTTCCTGATGTGTAATTAAGGGTTAAGGGGTCGAACTCACTTTCAGGTTGGATCCAATTGAAAGATTGATCACCATTTTTAACCATTTCTTCGTAGGTGGTAAGGAAATAGTTCTTATCAGTTGAAGATGAAGATGACGATAAAGAATCATCATTTGCGATCAGAACTAACATTGGGAGATGAAGATTTGGTGGAAACAGGGACAAAGCTTCTGAAACTAACGAAGTTGATTGATAATCAACAAAGATTAGTTTAGATTCGCTATGTTGGAGGAGAATAGAGATGGTTCGAGCATCGAGTCGGAGATTAATGGTGTTCAAGACGGCACCAGACATAGGTATAGCAAAGTGAAGCTCATACATGGCTGGAATATTTGGTGCAACAACAGAAACAACTTGGCCTGATATGATACCCAAAGATCGAATCGAAGAAGCAATTTTGAGACATCTTCGATAGGTTTCAGACCATGTGTATGTTGTGTCCTGGAATATGATTGGAGGACAGTCACCATAGATGATTGAAGCTCTTTCCAATAAGGTAAGAGGAGTGAGAGGGCTTGAATTTGGAGGACTTGGTTTCAGTTGGTCCATTTTTTGAATGTCCCAAGAGTAGCTTCTCGGATATATATAGTAAGAGGGTTATGAAGTAGTTTATATTACCGGCACGAGTTTACGTATTGAAGACATAGACAGAAAAAAAGAAACATATTGAAGATCATATTATTAAAAATTGGGTTAGGCTAACTCCAATATTCTCATATTTTGGTTTTAATTACAATTGGTATTTGTCTGTCTCTCTTCTTTTCTCTCTCTCCAAACAGACGCCTAATTTTGGAAAACTAAATTTAATACTATCCCAATTTAGAAGCATTATATAATTTCATCTAAATATATATAATTAGGGGGGAGGGGGTGGTGGTGGTTAATACAGCACGGGTTTGCGGGTATCCGTCACATTTTAAATAAGAAAGATTTTGGAGTACTAAATAAAAGTTCGGCGGATTTTAAGGATTAATTTTCAAAACCCGCACGGAACAAGGCATGTTATGTGAAAAAGCATTCCTAATTCCATAAAATCTCTCTGTATTTATATTATATATATAATTAATATTATATTTTAAAATTATATATATAATTTGATATTATAAATAATATTTAATTAAAACATAAAACTTAAAAAATATATATAAATATGTGATTTAATTAAAGTAAATAATACTTTGTTATGTTTGGAAGTCAAATAATATATATAATTTTTTTTTCTCTAATTTTATTTATTCATCAAGTAATTTAACACTTTAAATAAAACAGTTAAGCATTCGACATTTTCATAATTATAGAATCAAATTATTCATTGATTTTATTAACTTGAATGTTCTAATGGAAATTCTCCATTATGTTCTCATACTTGGTTCGAATGTAAAAAAATAAATTAAACAACAAATTAAAGAATGACTTCTAATCTCATCGGGGGCGGAGCTAGGAAAATTTGTTCAGGGGAGTCAAGGGGGTTCAGGGTCATTGTCGCCGCGTATTTGCACGATAAGTCTATATACTAAGTAAAAATTGCAAAATAAGTTCTTATATTATGCAAAAATGCACTATAAGTCTCTGTATTGTGTAAAGATTGCAATATAAGTATGTATATTAATTTTTTTAATTAATTATCTAATAAATTTGTATTTTTAATAATAAATAAATATATTTTGTTGTAAAAATAAAAACAGTTAAATCAAAATAAATTTTAAAAGTTGGGAGGCTAAATAAAGATCTTTTAAAAAAATTAGAATAATTACTTTTTTCTTTTTGATAAAATGTAGTTATAATTTTTTTTTTTGAAAAAACGGGGGGGCCATGGACCCCCACTCTCTATGTAGCTCCGCCCCTGACTTTCATATATATTAAAAAAAATGACTTCTCAATTTTTTAAACATGACTGTTATAAAGTCACTGGATCTGACCAGTTATAAAACCACTAATTATTGGATCGGACCAATCAATCATTATTCAAAGATATGTATATACCAAAAATAAAAATAAAAATTGTCGGAAATTCAATTAAATGATACAGTTACAACACCAAACGGAAAAAATCCATATCTTAGTAAATGGATTAAGACAACTAACAAACATACTAATACAATGATCTAATTTCATTTCGTATACTCAACTCATACTTTGATAATTAAAAAATTCTCTTATATGCCATCATATTTGAAAATATATCGAGAAAAAATAATTTTGGCACTAAACGAAATATCTTAGTCATGCACAAATAGTCATCACCAGTGACATGCATAACCTATGGCAATGTAACTTACCACTCCTCCAAAGTACCCACCAATAAAGGGGGGTTGGACTCAGAGAACAAGAGAAATAAAAAATTATCTTCATACTTACTCACTACAAAACATCATGTCGTCCAACCAAAGACAAGAAAGTAGAACCAGACTGAACGAACACCGATCTGGATTGAAAAGCTCAAATCAGCATTGGCCATGATCAGATCTGAAAAGAAAAAACAAAGTAAAACTTATAAATAACTATAAGCTTCTTGCTAATCTTTACTTTTATATTTTGCTTTAGTATTTGAAAGGAGGAGTTGAGCTGTTGAAGAAGAAGATTGGAAGATGAAGAGAGAGATCTACTTCCAAAGGTATTTTGAATATGTATTTAAATAGTACGATGGAAGTACTTGTAAGGGTGTTATCGAATGTGTTTAGGAAAAGGGACCAATAGTTGATATTTTGCTTCAGAATAATGATATGAAAATATAGGTTTGTATTTTTGTCTTGGATAGACAAAGTCAAAAAATGTTTAGAAATAACTGTCTCGCTGGTAAGGGCAAAGTCCTGATAAAATAACGAATAATAATAGATAATAAAGCACACACACCTAAAACGACTACGATAACTCTCAGCAAGTGAACATATCGTTTGCAAGTAATAAGTAATTAAACAGATGTCGATCTCAAGGACTACGAAACTAAGTTTATAAATAGTGTTATTACTAAGTGCACTGGAAGAAGTTGGTAAAATAATACACAAGACACTAAAATATGTGTTTGGTTTTTAAGACTCTAAAGTACTTAGAGATAATTAAAGTAATACTTCGATTAAAAGACAAGAAAATAAAATACTAAAGAGAAGAATTATGAGAGTATAGCTCGAGAATTAGCAACATTTATTATCTAAGAGAGAATTGTGTGATATATAAGCAATAGTCGAGATTCTAAATTCCTCCTAACCTAGTTTGGGTGGTTTAGGAAGCAACCTTAACACTACTAGGGGACTTGGGTAAGGGGACTTTGCGCAATGGTCGGTGGTTAAATCTAACCCTATTGATTATCTAGTTAGTCAAGCCCGTCAGGATCACTACCGCTACCTAAACGATAAAGTATTGTTTTCTATAATTGAATCCCTCGTTAGGGTGACAATCCAACTACTAATGGGGCAACTTTATACTTGTGCACCTGGAAGGACGACAAACATATATTAAAAACAGAATACAAAGGTATCACGAATAATTCAATGAAAGAAATCTCAAATTTAATGGAAACATAAAACAAGTCCAAGGTTCATACTCATATGTTATTATCAAGATAAATAGATTTAGTTCATACTAAGGAAATAAAAACAAGAAATTTATAGTATCATATACATGTTCAAAAGATAAAATTGAATAAGAATACTATACTAATTGCTGAAAACTAATAAATGGTAGGTTTGGAATGGCATGAACAACTTCCCAACTTATTATTCTCTTCTTCTCTCTTGTTCCAGGTGGCCTCTTGGTCTTTTTATGATTAGGGACTGACGAAGGATGATTCTGTTATGGTAAAAGTATATATGTATATATATAATTTGGCAGAAAATTAGAAATAATGACTAAGTATTAGAGTCCCAATCCGACTCAAACTTGTTTTCCAAAATTAGTTGACTAGTTGTCCCATAGAGTTTGTAAAACTCATAACTCCTTCGTTAGAGCACCGAATCACTTGAAATTAGTGGCCACACGACCGAAATTAAAATATCTTTCTTGATATAAAATGAATCCTTCAAATTCCATATCTAGTTTCCATAATATTAAAAATACTACGCCTTTCAAAATTTGGCCAACTCAAGTTTTACTTTCCAAATATGCTCACAGTTTCCATTTCGCCATGACTAAAGGGTTTGCTTGGTTTTTTCACTTCTTATCCTCATCTAAGGTTTGTTAGCTTCCAAATACCTAAGTGCTACATAAGTAACACACAAATTATGCGCAAAAACACAAAAAATAACAAAACACCTAAAAATAGACAAGAAAGTGTAAAACATAAATTAATGGGGAAATACATAAAATTAGCACTAAATATCCCTAAAATGATGTCTCATGACTAGATTATTCTATCACATAAGTGTAGACATCAAGACCTTCAACTCAAGGTTGTGTCGTCCCGACACAATAAAAATAAGAATAGTAGGTTAGTCTCTAATAGATATAGAAGAAGAAGTAGCAGAAAACAATGAAAGATCCTAGAGAAAATATCTTAGCAAGTCTCATGTAGTAATGTTGAAGAAATAATGCACACTTACGCCTAATATACAAACAATTAACATACCATAAATTCAAGTCCAGTTTCATTTTACAATGCCAGAAAGAGAGGTTTTCACTTAGTTTAATATGGAGGTTATAGGGTGATCAAAGGTCTTACTATAGTATACAATGGTCCACCTAACTACTCCCTAATCACTCAATCTTTACTTAACCATGCATTTAGAAATCCTACGGTCTTTTTGGTTGTAATGTTGGCTTAGGGACGATATTATTTGTATATTTAGATATGAAAAGTGGGCTTTTGGCTCTCTCCTTACTAACCCTCAACGAATCGCCCTAGAGCTTGAGTTTCACTTGAAGATGTTCTACTCAACCCAATTCTGATGCTTTTTTTATTAGCATCCCAAGTTTATCCAATAGAGCCTTTTTATGATGATTACAAAACAAAATTCTATTTTTTCGGTCCTTTTCATAATCAATCTTTTTAATATTATTTTTTCTTTCCTTTTTATGTTGGCTATGACTCCCTTTTTGATGTAAGATATCACACCACTTTTTCTCATATTTCTTTTTCTTTTCAGTATATTTTTATCTTTTACCCCGGAAAAGGGTTATAAATAAACTCATCATCAATAATATCACAAATACAAATCATAAATTCCCAATCCCAATGTTTCCAATGATGAACCCCACCACCCCAAACTCAAGCTCTAAAGACGACTTGTCTTTGGATCACGATTTTAGTGTAGGTCATATGGATAAGTCCTATAAACAAATGGGTATGGCTTGTAATGTGGCTAATAAAAGGCTTTAGAAAGGGTAAGAGGGGGATAAGACGGATAATATGCAATCAGATGAAACAGGTGAGAAAAAAAAAGGCTTCAAGTGGCTTATGAAAGATCCGCCTTTTTCATTTTATTAACTTACTAGGTCTCATTACGTTTTCACTTTTAGTTCATAGATTAAGTGGGGTTATCAACTATTTTCAGACCTCAAGTTCTACACACTGCTCAAGTCTCTCTAAAATTCAACTTCTCTTCTTACACATGGCTTATTAATAATTTCTTTCCTTTACTTACTGTTTTCATGCATGTTGATGCCTCCATATTTGTGATGAATTAATCTATTCACGAGACATAATTTTAGGTGCATTATATTATTTGTTAAGGCGTTTTCTCTATAATCGTTACTTTCATAATTCTTGCCTTGATTTGGAGATTTATTACTTTTAGAGCATTTTTGGTATAATTTATGTGTTAAATGTGAAGCTTTTAGGTAAATTGATTTCATTAGATGCCAAATAAATATTAAAGAGTTAAGGAAAGAAGATCCAAGACGAAATCAAGAGTTAAAAGGAAAGAAAGTTAATTTAGGGAAGTGGAAAAGCTGCTAAAAGAATATGTCTAGATGTAAAGATTTCCAATGTTTTAAATGCTATAGAAAATAGGCTAGGAATTTGAATAAGCCCCTTGAATTTTCGATAGGTTTTTGAATTGCGTCGTTTCGATGGGAGGATAACCGAATTATGAGCTATAATGAAGGAGATATGCTTATTTAAATCTTCAAAGGTTATCATGTCCTACAAGTTAGATAAACTAATTAGAGTTGGATTTGGACTCTATTACTTGGTCAACACTCCAAAATTTCGACATACCATATATAAATACACCTACTTATCTTTGTAAACATGTCCTTGCTTGTATTTACATCCTTAGTATCAAGTTTAATCATCCAGAGAAGCAAGTTGGCCGTATGTATTATTATATTTAGATCTGTTTCTTCTAGTATGAACTAAATTTCCAATAGCTTGGGGTTGCATATGTATATTCTTTGAATTCTAATTCTATATTCTATGTTATTTAGAAAAGTGACAGTTAATTGATTGAAATTTTTTTAGCTCGTTAATTGATTCAATTTCTTATTTACAAATTTGTATTATGTGTTTTGACTTAATATTTGTAGTCTTTACTAGTGCAAGAGTATAGGATTACCCCGTCAGTGCTTTGATGGCTTGTGCTTTGATGGCTTGTTGTTCTGACATGAGATTCAATTATTGACAACACCACCAAATTAGTTTGTGTTTTGTTTCGTTATTGAGCATAGTTATCCAACTTTTTAATTAGCCAAATTTTATCTCGTGATACTGAAATGATAGGTTTTAATTAATTTTTGTTAAATTGTCTTGTAATATATGTGCAAGTTTTGTCCATTAAAGAAAAATCAGCTTGGAATCGCTTAAAGCCATATCTTTCCCCGCCTAATTTAATGATGAAGCTTCTTTGGATCTCCTTCCAAGTATACCTGTCAAGAAAACGAGGTCACATGTTAGGCAAAAATATGCAAGAGTTTCGAGGGAAATAATTAGACAATGTTGAGAGATTCTACTTCAATTTTATGATGAATAGGAGAACATATGATATAAGGTACTATTAATAAATCAAATGTCGTTCCTACAATAATTGATAAATAGTCATATCACTAGTCCATCCTTGCCACCACATGGAAGGGATAGAAGAAGGTATAAAGTATGCCTGGCTGAAAACAATGCTATTAGGCTTATATTAATATTGAGAGACAGCCGAAAGTCATCCTTGCCACCACATGGAAGGGATAGAAGGTATACAGCCGAAAACAATGTCATAGCTTATATTGATATTGAGACTTTAGAGACGACGTATCTTTGTAAATTTTTATTTTTTTTTAGAGATTATTAACCAAGGGGTCTTGAAGACACCATCTCGTAACCTAAAAAGATCGGTTTTATAGACTCTTCTAACTAAAAGCCACAACAAAAAATTAACACTATATCTCAAAAATCCAATTACATTTCTACCTTTTTTTATTTTCATATATATATATATATATATATATATATTAATTTATATCATAATTTTTTAAAAACCCTAATTATTAGTTTTTTATATCCTCTCTCTCTTTACTCTTTATCTACGCCTCTCTCAAGCAGCCTCCATCATCGAACCTCCGACAACCTATTCTGAGCCTCTTCTCCGGCGCCTTTCACGAAGCTCAGGCGAGCAATATTCCGTTCGAAGAGAGTCCATGCCATGGTAAGAAGATCTCGTTAAGAGTGAAGATCCCGTCGAAGAGCGTCCATGGCGTGGTGGCGGTTCGGGAGTGGTGCACCTCGCCGTCGAAGAGCTGAAACAGAAATCAGGAACCGAAGCTCCGAGATCCGAGCATCGCACCAACAGCTCCGAGCTGAAACAGAAATCACGAATCGAAACAGAAATCACGAATCACGAGGTCTTCTTAGGTCACTGGCACCTGAACGGATCTCCGAGCTCCGAAAATCGCACAGGGTCACAGATCTAGGGTTCCGCCGTGAATATTGCTATTTTAGTTGTCCGCCAGTGAACATGGTTCTTCTTTGGTAATGCCAGCAGTGAACGGGGTCATAATACAAAGCTTTACGAGTTTGTAATGATGGTTCAGAGTGGTTCTTAAGGTGTTAGTTTGGAGTGGGTCTTAAGGTGTTAGTTCGAAGTTGTTCTTCTCTTTACTGATACGAAGGATTCATTTCATTTGCTGAGCATTCAGACCTTGGAGAATGGTGGTCTTCTGAGCATTGTTGTTGGTTCGAGTTGTTTAAATGTTTTTGCTTTTTTATTTTTCTTTTTTGCTAAGTTTAACAGTTTTTTTCTGATTTGACCTTGATAAGAACAAAGCTGTAATAATATCTTTATTCTTTAATTAATTGAATGTGTTTTTTAGGTGCTCCAATAAATGAGTAAACTTACTAATATTATTAGTAAACTTACAATTAATATGCAGATGAATAATATTCCGTAAAAATCCCGAAAATTCATTGATTTTTTTGAATACTCAATAATTTTACTGAGCACGCTCAGCAAGTTAATGAGCACGCTCAGTAAATTTACTGAACAAACATGTATGCTCAGTAAAGTCACACAACCAAAAAATTTAAATACTCAACATTTTTTTTCGACACTCATAACTTTTTCCAATACTCAACAACTTCTTTTTCATGCTCAGTAGCCCATGCTCAGTAATTTTTTCATGCTTAGTACCCAAGGCTCAGAATTTTTTTCAACGCTTAGAACTCTTTTTCCACGCTCAGAATTTTTTCCGGTGGTGGCTGGTGGTGATCGGTGGTTGTGGTCGGAGCTGGAAATTATTTGATAATTAATGAAGGAGGAGAGAGAAAAAATGATAAAGGAGGAGAGAGATTAATGGTAATGGAGGAGAGAGAGTAATGGTAGTGGAGGAGAGAGAAAAATCTATTTTTTTGTCTTATATGCACTAGAAGGGTAGTTATGACATTTGACATCTTATTAGCCTATAAGAAGGAGAGAGGAATTGACTAGCTCCTATGTGTCACTAAATAATATTTAAGACCTCATGGGTAATTGACCCAAAAAATTATGATATATTCTATCGTCAATTTTTTATCAATATTTAAATAAATATTATATGGAATTTATGTTATTCCCAAACATACTATCATTATATATAAGGTAAAGACCACGTGCGGCTCTTGATCGTTAGGGTTGCACAAACAGATCCGAAAACCCGCAAACCCGCAAAGACTGACCCCACCCAACCCTAAAAAACCCTAATCCGACCACCCGCCCACCCAATAGGGTTGGATTTTTTTTATATAATTTGGGTCGGACTATGAGTTGGGTATCCCAAATCCGCGGGTACCCAACCCGATCTGAATATCCTTTATTTTTATTTTTTTATACTACATATAGATATATTATATCTATGTATTAAAGTAAATGGGAAACCTTTGGAAATCTGAAAGGTCACGCGTGTAGTCTACACTCTACACTCTACACTCTCTTATCTCACCCACTCACTCTCAATCTGTCTGGCCTCTCTTCTCTCATGAAACCCCCTTTTTCTCTGTTCCTCACCCTAACCCTAGATCGTAGCCCACTTTTCTCAGGCCCTTCTTCTCCATTTTTGTCAAATCCCGCCGGTTACAAGAGAATTCTAGTACACCGCATTAAACATTCCACCTAAATTAATGGGTCGCATTAATTGCTTGAATGATGTCCGTTAGTTGCTACCTCGGTTGTTTAATCTGACCATGGTTAAGGTGTATGAGAGTTTATATGCTTGGTTACTAGAGTGTAATGGATTAGTTGAAGCCTATAAAAGCGTTAAAGGCTCGGTTTTGGATTTCTTAAATCGAAAGCCCCTTTGTTCAGGTATTATGCGCTTAACCCTAATCTGTGTTTATATTTAATCCGATGGGTTGTTAATTAATTGATTGAGTAGTATTGTTATGTGTTGGATTTGAAATGATAAACCCTAATTCATTTTATTTGCGTTTGATTTTGAGAAATTGAAAAGGAAAGAATCTGATTTAAATTGGAGTCGAGTTTTAAAACGGTTTTGTAATTGTTTCTGGGTTGTTTGATTCTATGATATACTTTTACCTTTTGCTTTATCAAATTTAAACTCTATTTTTGACTTTCAAGCTTTGGTTTTGTATGTAGTATGTACACTTATAAGTTAATAGAGCATGGATGATGATTTCTAATGTCGTTCTATTGTATAATTGCATGTACTACTCGCAAATATGGGTTGGCTTTTGGATGCTTAATGCTTTGTTTGTTTTTCCAATGTCAGATAAGGTAATACTCCTATAACACTTCAATCTCTGATTTTGATATTGATTAGCTAATGTAGATTGTAAATACAGTTAAATAGATATTGCTTAAGCGATCTTCAATGAAGAGTTTAATGAAATTAAAGGGGATTTCAGTAAATTCTACATTAAAGAACACTTAGCCAATATCTATTTAACTTCATTAATGTAGTTGAAAAATAAAGAGATTGAATATATTAGATATTGTTTAAGTGTTGTTCAATGAACACTGTTGTGAAATCAGTGGGGATTTCACTAAAGCCCAGGTTTTGCTCGTATGCACTAATCCTTCTATTTATTCTACTAGTTAATAAGGGTGATAATAGCTCTTAGAGAAGTAGTCAGGATTCTAAATTCCTCCCTACTCCCGTCAGGGTGGACTAGGGTGGCGACCTCACAATCACGAGGGGACTTAAATAGGGTGCTCCTATGCCACTAGGTTCCTAAATGAGACTGACCTTCTAATGATGATCGGTGATTAAACCCTAATGACTATCTAGTTAGGCAAGCCAATCCGGATCACTACTGCACACTAGAAGTTTATGTGGTGTTTCAATAATTAGACACCCCTTTCGGGTGACCATCTAACTACTATTAGCACAGCCCTAAATTGATCAGGTTTAAGACAGACAAAAATCAAAGCACATAAAACAAATATATGGTTAATGACCTAGAATCAATTTAAAATAATTCTCCTAAAGAAACATAGATAGAAGAAAATAGAATTCATAGATTATACATATGAAAAACCCAAGCTATGGGAAAATTAGTTCATATTAGAAAGAAATAAACTAAAAGAAAGATACATACTGTCAACTTTCTCTAAGGATTGATCTCTAATGATGAATAAACTTAAGGATGGGCAAGGACATGTTTACAATAGTTAAAGGGTGTATTTATAGGAGTCTAGGAAACCCTAAAACGTTTTCTTGGAGTGGAAGACAAGTAATTGGACTTCTAGTCCAACTCAAATTCGTAACCCTAAAATATAGAAAAGGTAATCAACTGTTGTTAATTTGTTTTGGTTGTAACTCCTTCAATATTGCTCCGATTGACGTGTTATTTATATCCAAACTTATCGTCACAGAAATCTAGACAACCTTGCTTCAGACCATTCTTCCAAATTCCAAATCAATCTTGAGTTATGATCACTTTAATGGACGGTGCTGCTGGAATTCAGATTTACTTTGCAACTTTTCTTTTCCTATTTTATTTTTTCCTTCCTTTATCTCCAATTTCCATCATTATCTTCTTTCCGTTATCTTATGGAATTAATTTGGCATCTAATTAATTACCATATATCCTTAAATCTTCACAATTAACAAACAATTAAACCAAATATGCTCTAAAAATAATAAATCATCAAATCAAGACAAGAAATAAGAAAATACAATAATTCTAATAAAAATCGGGTATAACTTCCTATTAATTTCTAAAAATGATGTCTCCAACTAAAACTAAATCATCACAAATAGGAAGACATCACTTAAGTTGATTCTAATAGGCACCAAGTGTAAATTGGCAAAATATCGTAAACTGCTTAGATGGAGCTTTAGCCTTTGAGAGCTAATGGGATAAGTTTTTTCAGGTATTGATTAATTTTCTATTTTTTAAGTTACTTATTTGAACTTTTCTTGATCCACGTATTAAATTCATTGGGTAGGGAAATGAAGGTAAATATTTGGTGTAGGTTGATGCATCTAATGATAAACCAATACTCCCTCCGTCCCAAAATTAATGTGCACATTACTAAAAGTAGTGTCCCAAAATTATTATCCTCTTATAATATCAAAACACTTTTTTCCAACTTTTTTCATTATTACCTTTATTTTAAAAAAAATTATACTTCCATTGCATATTTAAAATATCAAGATACTTTATTAGGGGTAATTTTGTAATGTTTATATGCAATTATTAGGTTTCTTAATATGTGTGAAAAACTAAGTAGACATTATTTTTGGGATGAAGGGAGTACAATTTAGCTTATTTTTTTATCAATCTAGAAATTCAAAGTGATGAGGTACGTAAAATTGTAATTTAATTAATGTATGTGATTCTTACTTATTAATTTTTTTTCCCACGTAGTGTTGGGAAAAGTTTCAATGGTGGATGCTGAAAAAAAGGCTATTTTTTTGGACGACGAAGAAAATTCTACCCTACTCGAAATTTAACCAATCCCTAATCGAGAAAATTGCATCATCAACGATTCAGATGTCACGGTGTCCTTCCTTGCCCTGTGTCTGGTATTTTTTGCAAGGGTATCAGCTCGACCGTTGAAACATCTCAGGATGTGCTTAAAAAAGACTAGACTAACTTCCGTTGCCAGTCTGCTAATATGCCTAACCCATGGTCGAAGCCTCCAACCTGCAGCCGACACTTGCTGAATACCTTGAACTAATTCAAGGTTGTCTGAGAATATAGTAATCCCCTCGCTCTTAACTTGCTTTGCTTTTGTAACGCAAATACCACCACTTGCGCCTCCCCTTTCGAGTTTGAATTACACATGGTTATAGACGAGTATTCCGTTCTATGTCCTGTATCTTTAACAATCTGCACCACTCCGAGCCCAGTAGGTGTGTTTGGTTGCTCAAATGAAGTATCACATGTATATGCTATCTTTGTCTAGAATGTAAGGTCTACCGTTGTCGGAATATCAGCCTCCCTTGTAGAATTTGTTCTTGGATTACCCTTCGCCCAGTCCCTACCGAACCTTTCCTCCATACTTTTATTCGTAGATCTGATGATGTCATCGGTATTTACCTCCTGATTGCAGTGTCTGCTCTTTATTTTTTACTTCCATATGTTCCAAATGGTAAGTAGCACATATGATATGACCACCTCCTTCAGCCACCCACCCTGAACAAATGTCTCAATGATTGCCAACACCCAATCTCCCAAGTCCTCGACCTCTTGTCCAATGTTGATTTGAAGTGCCAAACCCGCCCAAACCATATTTGCTACTCCACACGTTAATAGTAAGTGTTCCATTGTTTCCTGCTCGAACTTGCACCATTGACATTCTACTTCTACGTCACAATGTCGTGTTACCAAATTCCGTCCGGTCGGTATAGCATTATTTCATGCTTTCCAGTTGAAGATTCTGACTTTGGTAGGTAGGTTTGAATGCCAAATAGTTCTCCAGAGATTTCTTTCTCGTGGTGTAGTACTAGATTGTCCTGTTCCTCTATTTCTGTGTCTGTAATGATTTTGTAACCTACTTTTGTTGCATATTCTCCATTGGCCGTATATGGCCATATAAACTTGTCTGGTGTGTCTCTTGCAAATACCTTTTCCGTGGAATAACTGGAATAATTGGGGCCAGAAATAGATTATCCAGTATTTCAGTATCCCATTCTGAGGACCCCTCCCTCCATAGATCTTTGACTTTCGAGATCTCACAATGTGTCGGTTTCTCTAAGTTCTAGCTCGTCTCTAGCCATTTATCTGTCCAGATGTTAATAGTATCTCCATATCCTATTTGATATTTACCGTATCGTTTCAACATGTCCCTCCCTTCTAACAAACTTTCTCATGACCATGTTCGAGATTGTTTTAATTTAATATCGAGAAAGTTACTTTTAGGATAGTAGATACCTTTTAGTAGCTTTGCTGCTAACATTTCTGGGTTCTTGAGAATACTCCATGCCTGAGCTGCTAGCAGTGCTGTGTTCATTCTCTTACTATCTCTGAATCCCATGCCTCCTATCAATTTGATTCATGCCAATTTCTCCCATGCTAACCAGTGTATTCGAGATTTTTCATCATAATTCCACCGAAAATTCGAGATTGCAGATATTAGTTTATTACAAAAAGTAATAGGAAAAGAGAAAATTAACATTGAATATATCGGTATAGCCTATAGGATAGCTTTAATGAGCACTTCCTTTCCTCCATCTGATAGCAATTGTGCTTTCCATCCCTCCGTGTTATTGAACAATTTCTCTGCTATCCACTGCAGTGACTGTATCTTTGACCTTTTATGGCAGAGCGGTATTCCTAAATATTTTCCGATGTCATCTTTCTCCTGAATTCCACTTGTCCTGACTACTTGATGCCTGTCATTCTCCGGTGTGTCCCTGCTAAAGAAAATCGATGACTTTGTGAAATTAATCTGTTGCCCTGATCCTGCACAATATGTAGATATACACTCTCGGAAGTGTTCAATCTCGAGGTCGTCAATTGTTAGAAAGAAAATCGAATCGTCCGCAAATAATAAATGTGTAATAGTCAGACAATTTCTAGTAATTTGAATTCCTTTCATCGTACCTTGTTCAACTTTTTTAGGGTAATCAAAGACTCTGTCATCAGGGAAAAGAGGAGTGGGATAAAGGACCCCTTGCCGAATTCCTCTCCATAATTTATATTTTCGAAGTCTTTCCCCATTAAAATTCAGCTGAAAAGTGACAAAGGACAAACAATTCGCGATCCAATATATCCATTTCTAACAAAACTCTAATTTATTTAGTACTAAGAATAAGAAATCCCAGCGTACCTGGTCATATGCTTTGGCCATGTCTAATTTTACTGCCGCCATAGGCTTTGGATTCTTTCGCTTCATATAAAAGGAAATCTCCTAGGCTATAAGAATATTATCCTGTATCGCCCTATTCTTAATAAATGTTGTCTGTGTCGGGGATACTATGATATTTATAAGATCTTGTAGTCTATTAGCCAAAATCTTCGCTACTATTTTCTACCCGAAATTAACACATGATATTGGACGGTAATCTCCAATTCCCTCCGGTGTCTCCCCTTTCGGTATGAGAGTAACCAGAGTCTCATTCAACTTATCGAGAGATATATTATTCATGAAAAAGTCATGAACCATTAAATAGTCATCGTACTGTATTATATGCCAATATTCCTGATAGAACTTACCATTTAGCCCATCCGGTCCAGGAGCTTTGGATGGTGACATGTCAAAGACTGCTTTCTTTACCTCTGCTAATGTGGGGAGCTGAGTCAGTTTCTCATTCATTTCCTCCGTTACCTTCTTTTTATAGCTATTGTGGCCTCTTCCATTTCGTCTGTATTCCTTTCCGTGAACAAGTCCTCGTAATAAGTTTGAAAGCTATTCCTTACTTCCGATACCTCTTCTTGCCAGTTTCCCTCGTGATTCTTTCTACAATATATTCTATTTATGTGACGTCATTTAATCGTTGCTAAGTAGAAAAATTTCGTATTCTTATCACCGTATTTAATCCAATTCTGTCTGTCCCTATCATACCAATACTTTTCCTCAGCTATGTATGTTTGCTTTAAATCTTCTTTCAGCTAGGCTTGTTCCTCTGTGGTATCTCTCGTAGGATCCTGTTCTTCTAGCACCTGTAACCTCCTTGTCAATTCCTTTATCTTATTTGCATTGTTCCTGAATGTCTTTTCACTCCATCCTTGTAGAGCATTTATAGTATTATCCCTTTTCCCTATAAACTTTGGTAGAGACTCCTCGTCCCCAACTTCACCCCAAGCCGTGTTAATCACCTTTTCACAATCTGGATGTTCAATCCATAATGTTTCAAATTTGAACCATCTCAAACCTGTCTTTTTGTTCTATCATGTTGTAAAATCAGTGGGCAATGGTCGGATCCAATCGCTAGTGGTATATAAACCTGTACATTAATATACTTGTGCAACCAATCACAAGACGCAAACGCCCGATCAAGTATAACCTTGACTGGCTTATCAATTTGACAGTTAGACCATGTAAAATAACAGCCATAAGATTTTATTTCTCCTAGATTATTCGCAGATATAAATGAATTAAATTCCTGAATGCGTCTATTATCCGGAGGTGTGTTGCTCAGTTTCTCACAACTTTTTAAAATATCATTAAAATCACCTATAAGAACCCATGTTTTATTATTATTATTATGATTCCATATCGTAATTTCATCCCAAAGTTTTAACATATGTTCTAACTTATTCGGAGCATGGACACACACACAATATAATAAGGAAAATACGGTTAATTAATGTACAAGATTACATAATATTGACTAGACATAATAATATCGAGCTTAACATTCGCGTGCCAGAAAACCAAAATGCCCCCCGAATGATAAGCAGTGTCTACTGGACCCTAATAAAGTGATTAGCATATTTAAAGTTTTTTAGAACCTCGGTAGCATTTTCCGCATATAACATGGTTTCAAAAAAAACACGCGATTCCTGGTTTAAACCTATTAATTACGGACTGTATACTAGACATTGTCAAAGACGTCCGTATTCCTTGACAATTCCAAAATAGCGTATTCATTAAACGTCTTCGGACGTCTTTGGGACAATCCAGATATCTCTTTTAAAATTAATCCTTACTCCATTACATTTTTTAATCCACATTTTTCTGTTTTGCCTAATGTTTTAAGACTTCTCTTTTTTCATTTTTCTATCTTGTTTAATTTTTTCAATTCCATATTTCTCCTTCAAACCCTTATTTTTCTTATTGGCCCAATAGGCCCAAAGGAAATCAAAAATAATTTTCATTCCTCTTGTTGGCATATCCAAAATCTTTTCTTGTATCCTCTTCTTCCTCAGCCTAATGAACCTTTCTCCTTCGCCAACATCATGCTGCTAAGCCTCAAATAATACCCCAGCAAGCATTCTTTCTCTGATCTTAAATCCTTCCCCAATCTCATCTCTTAAACCCTTGGACATTCCTGTAGCTTGTGGATTGAGAATTGATTTGAATTGGATTCTGGTCAGGGCCGGCCCGAGAGTCTCTCGGGCCTAAGGCGAGAAAAAAATGGGGCCTTTTATTGTTGTTTTTAATTTTTTAAATGTAGAGTGACTTAAGAAAAAAGACATAAGGGCTGCCTGTTTCGAACGCGTGACCTGCTACATGGATGCCAACCACATTACCATTAGGCTAAGTCTGTGTTTATGTTAATTATAACATCTAAACATACATATTTAAAACAATGAAATATTTTTTTGGGGCCCTCAAAATTGTGGGGCCCAAAGCGACCGCCTTGGCTGCTTTGGGCCCGGGCCGGCTCTGATTCTGGTATCCACGATAATCACAATCCAGTGTAACAAAACACTACTATCCTTCACATTCATCCAGGTAGATCCCTTTTGTTCTCTTCTTCCAACTATTGTCTAAATAGTAATAATTATGTAAATCTTTTTTGTTATTATTAATTGTATGGTTATGATCAAAGAGTTTGTTACTAATTTATTTATTTGTTTACAAGCTGTATACCATTGTGAGATTTTGACTACGTATAATTACCGATGAATATAAATGTCAGTTTTGTGCATTGTTAAGTTCCGTTTTTACTGTGTGAAAAGAATTTGTGACGAAAATCTAAAACTTATAAATTTGCGTTTTTGTATTATATTGTGATATTAGCTTTTCTGAAGATCCTAGGCCCCACGGAAGTGGAAGATATTCTGAGCATATGTAACCTGAAGTGGAGAAGAATTTTTTTTCAAATAGGTTTGCATGTAAGATAATTTCTTAATAGGTGAAAAATAATAATATGCGTAGTGGTTCATGATGAAGAGGCAACATGCTATAATTATCATGGCTAATAATCTATACTATTCGAAATCCAGAGATTATTGAAGGGTAATTCTTATTTTTTTCCTTAATTTATTGCTTTTTATCATCCATTGATTAAACAAGTTTCAGAGCTTATGTTTTTAACACAACATGACATGGAATTTTAGCGTTATTCCGATAAAAATTAGAATACACATTACTCACTATGATTATAGTTCGTGTCATTATAATAAGGAAGATTTTTAGTCAATTTATGTGTTTTTTGCAGTTTATTTGATTGCTTAGGCGAGAATGCTGCTCATTTTGCAAATGTTGGTTTTACCAGAATTGGAATATTGGTTCCTCAAAGCAACAAATCAGGTAAATGAATGATTAAGTATATAAAGGGTAAATAACCTAGTTGGCCCTTTTTATTTGATCTTTTTGACAGTTTAGTCCCTTATCTTTTCATTGTGACAATGTTAGTCTTTTTTTTTGTATTTCAATTGCGATATAGACGTCAAATACATGTGTTAAAAAGACAAAAATACCTTTATAAGTGTTATTTTTCTATCAGGGGCGGAGCTAGTAAGAGCTTGGCCCCCACTATTTTTGAAAATGTTGATTCTACCCATTCATCGGACACTAGGTTTTTCAGTCTATTCTATTGGTAAATTTACAAAATTACAGATTAGTCTTTTTCTCATTTGTATTGTGTATAGCAATTTAAAGTGTGGTCTGTTATAATTTAGGTGTTCCTTTTATACTTAAATCTAGGAAAGCGCTAAATTCAAGAAAGGTAGGGATCCATATTCAATTTAATATTCAACCTATGAATTGTTTTTCTTTATAGGTTCTTATATGTAGAATTTGAACCATAGTTCCCTACTAGTGCATCACATGCTAATATTTCATGTTTTTTTGCAATTAGTGTATAATAAGGTTGAATCAACTTCAAATAGCTGAATCAGTACTACTGCAAAGATACTCCACCAAGAACGGACCGGCGTGACCATAAAGTTATGGTGAAATTAGATCTAGGTGAAAAGGAGCTTCAAAGAAGAATCAAGCTTGCAAATTCTTATATATCGTATAATTTTAATTTTGGAATTTTCGCTCATTTGAAGAATCATTTTATATTTTTTCTAGAAGTAGATCACAATTGGTGACTGTTAGAATCGGCGTCTCCAAATACATGGGAGACCGTAGGCGACATTTATACAGATGTCACTAGAGGTTTTTTCAAGAAGTCATCTAAAGATGGCGACAACTCGTAGAGTGACAGTTTTTTAGGCTTAGAGAAAATTGAGAAACTGTCACCTAAAGTTGGGCGATCGTTTTTGAACTGTCGCACTTTTCCGAATATCCAGTTTTCTTGTAGTAATTATAATGGAGAGAGAAAACTTATCTTTTAAAATTAAATTTGATTTTTTATTCTTTTTTTTTATTCAAAAGCAAATATATTAATAGAAACCCAAAAGTTCATTACAAAATAACTAATCCCTGGTTGATCAAAGTCACAGGAGATCAAATTAGCTAATTGGCGAGGTGGTGGGTCCTTGTGTGTTTTAAAATAATGCGATAAAGAATAAGGACTGATAAACCGCAAGTGTAAGGTTGTACAAGTAATAAACCAATAAGTCGGATTCGTTCTCAGGGATTGAACTGGTATAACACAAGTGTTCAATAGATAAGTAGTCGTAATTGTAGGTACAGAAAATAAAATATAAAGTTGTTTGGTTTTTGTTTTAAGGATTAAGATGCAAAAATAAATTAAAGACTAAATTAATTAAACTAAAATAAAAATAATGCAAATAAATAAGCTAGACGCAAGAAGAGAATGGTACTTGAGTCTCGCAAGGGAATTCACCTAAGTCAATGCAATTATTGTTTCGTTTAAGGGTAGAGTTGTCATTTAATTATTAGTCGGGACTCTATAATCTCCTAACCCCCGTTAGGGTGGACTTAGGAGATATCCTACAGTATTATAAATCCCGTCAGGGCGATTATACCTACTTTCAAACGGTTTTCGTCTCTTACCCAATTGGCTATGTGGTTAGTCAAGCCCGTCAGGGTCATTGACGAATACTACACGTCTATTACCTAGGTCTGTAATTAAACCCCTCCGTCAAGGTGATCACTTCACCACTTTCGTGAATAACCTAATTACTAAAACTTATTTCTAATTGATCAGAAAAGAAATAATAAACAAGCATAAAATAATATTCAATAATAAATACCCAACTCAGATTAAATCGTAAAATCCCAAATTCAAAAACAGAAATTGATTAACTAGGGCTTCAACCCATTATTTGCGGTTCTCAAATACTTAATAGTTTAGCTCATGTTCAAAAGAAAAACTAAAATTAAATAAATAAAAGACATTATCCTAAATTACAGAAATAAAATATGAAACCTAATTAGGAGGATGACTTGAGCTGTTGTTGGGAGAATATGATTCTTTAGCTCATGCTCTTTCTTCCGCCTCTTGACGCTCTCTCTAAGGATGATTTAATTTGAAGAAAATATGAGAGGTCTTGAATAATGAGGTCTAAAGGTGTATTTATAGTGGAGAAAATCGGATCAGCGCTAATCTTGGGCTTAATTAAGTAATTAAAAGACCAAGTCCAATTGGTAATTTCCGTAACTGGTATGCAACTGTTGGTAAAACGGCTGTAAGCTTTGCATATCAACTCCAAATCGACTCATTCAAGTTGCTAAATTTTCATAACTCAATAAGGAATAAATCTTCTTCACAACTTAGAGGCTGAATTCACGTCTAAGTAGCTCGAAATCAGCAAGTAACATCAGCCTTCCAGATTTGCAGCTTTCCTACTCAACTCTTCGGGATATCTATTCTCGCCTTTGACTTCTCTACTCGGTCTAAGACTTTAATTCTCTATTCATCTCCTTGTATTGATGCTCCCTAGCATCCATAGACCTACAACTTTTTACTAAAAACAAACCATTTAACGTGCAAAAGCTTTAAAAATGAAAAGTAATAATTTTCAAGGAGAGAAAATAAAATATAGCGAATTAATACTAAAAGTCTATCATATTAGTCAATCATTCACCTAAAATGATGTCTCCTAAGGGCATAAAATTAGATCAAAAAGGGAGACATCAGGAGGTAGAAAAACATTCCACAGACTAAACAAACTGCCACGAAACTTTTGTTTAGCCACCTAATCAGCTGTCCTATTGTTTGATCTCTTAACATATGAGATCTTAAACTTAGACAAAGCTTTACAAATTAACCAAAACCTTAGTTACTAGAAATTTTACAACTAGAATTGACTTGGTTAAAAATACAATTGTTGTCATTTTCGATTTCAACACTACCAGGAGGAAATCTTGAAGCTATTTCACAAGCTACTAAAATCCCTCTTCCTTCAGGTTCAGAAACTGAGTTGACAGTAATCTCCTTTGTAAAACCTTAAGATACAAGCAAAAGCAACTTTGGTAGTACTTAAATTAACTAAAGCGTCACAATTAATTTTGAATGGTCCATTAAGAGATGGTTTCCATTTGGACTTATTACAGTTAACATCATTGCTTAACTGTACAATATTACCATTACCATTTTCCAAATCAGGCTGTAATCCTTGATTTCTCATATTTAGGCTGTCATTATAACTATTCTTATATGAATTAGTAATTGAGTTTGAGTTTTAATTAAAGTTAGCCTCAGTAGTTTTTTCATTAGCTAGACTATACTCATCATAGGCTTTAATAGATTTTTGAACAATATTCAAAGGGTCTGGGACAATTCCTTTGAAAATAAATTCACTTTTGCCTTTCCAAATAAACAAGCAATAAAGAATCTAAGTTCTCCCATAAAAGAGATTTGATCACCCTTTTCTTTATTACAGTCTCACAAACTGCGGCCATTTTGGACATTACAAGAAGGTTCAGTAGGTGAGTTGAAACAAAGTGGGATGGAAATCCAAACGTCCCTAGCCTAAGAGCATTGAAATAACAGATGTTCAATAGTCTCATATTTTTCACCACAAATATCACACTTTGAAGAAGCAATAGATCTCCTTTTAAACCTATTTTCATTTGTTGCCAGACCATTTTCACAACATTTCTAAATAAATTTTTTAATATTCGCAAATCACTTTCATTTGCCAAATAAATTTTCAATCAAAAGTTTCCATTTTAAAAGACGTTTCTCCTTTCTTTCTATCCTTCATCATTTCAATCCTTTGTTGAGCCTTCCACAGTTTGTTATAGCAATCTTTTACTGTGACATCTCCATTTTTGGAAAAAAATCCTAGAAGGAGAGTCATGACAGTAGAAAGATGGGGATATAACCTATACTGTAGATCTTCCCGCCAAGGCGCGCCTAGGCGCCTCCTAGGCGCTACCTAGGCGTCAACTCCTTCCTCAACCGCTTACGCCTAGTTGAAATTCTAGGCGTTTTCGCCTAGCGTCTTAGTCACCGTGGAATAGGAGTCTAACCCGTCTAGGCGCCGATTAAGTGGCAAAACATGCCTGCATAGGCCTTCTTGTTAATTTTCTTATTCTCGAGAATTCTTTAATTAATATTATAACTTAATTTTTAGTATTTTCATGTTTACTATAGTGTTGTTGGATGAATATTATGACTTAATAGTTAAAATTTCTATAATTACTACATATATATTACTAAATAGACAAAATTACACAGCGAGATTCAAAACCGTATGATTTCGCCTAGGCCCCGTGTAATCCCGCCTAGGCGCTAGGCCCCGGTCGACCACCTAGGCCGCAAAATCGAGATCTACAACATAGGATATAACTAACAAATGGTTGCTACAATATTTGGAGAGAATAAATCATTGATCAGTTCCATATTCCAAACATTCTGTCCAGTTAAGAAGAACTTTAAGACATAATTTACAACACAACCCTGATGTTTGATAATATCTCGACAATTAGGAATCCAGAAATCATCCCAAATTTTTATTTTTGTTCCATTTCCCACTGTCCGGAAAATATCATTTTCAAAACAATTTCTTCCTTGAATCAATCTCTTTCATCCCCAAGAACAGTTACATGTCAAAGAAGCATTCAAAAATTTCGAATTTGGAAAATATTTCCCTTTAAAAACTTTGTAAAGAAGTGATTCTTCATTAAGAAAAAAATTCCAGGCATTAGATGCCAAAAGCACCAAGTTTTGAGTGTGGAAATCCTTAAAACCTAATCCTCCATCATCTTTTGAATTCATCAAGGTTTGCCATATAATTTAATGACAAGCCATTCCTAAGATTTTACCTTTGACTTACCCTAGGAAGAAGGGATGCCAAGATATTTACCAAGATCTTCCAATCTTCTCATTCTAAGTTGAGTACAGATTTTAATTCTCATTTCGTGTGATATATTCTTACTGAAAAGAACTCTACTTTTATCGAGGTTGATTTTCTGACAGGTAGCATAACTATACCAGTTAAGTATAATAATGAATTTTTCAATATTATATTCATCTGCCTCGAGAAAAAACATGCTATCATCTGCAAATTCTTTATATGTGTGATCATTGGTGCTGACAGGGACGGATCTAGGATAAAATTTGAGGAGGGGCTTAAAATATATGGGGGATCGGGGGCAACGCCCCGAATTTTTTTTTAGGGTGTATAGTAAGCTTAGGTACATCATCTCTTTTCTTAAGTTATGTAATACTAGCACAATATTTACGTAAATAGCAATATTAAAATACGCTTTAGGTAATCAATAAAAATAATATCCATTGCGTTATAAAAATATTAACCAAATTTTTCATAAATAAAAAAAATTTATTGAAATTTTTTAGTTTTTGTAAAGAAGTGGATTGTTGTGACTGTCGAATGAATTCAGAATAATTCGTAAAAAATTGATATTAAAGTAATATTTGTAGAAATAATATTGTATAATTTATAAGAAATCATGTTTTATAAAGGTTAAAGAAAATTACTGGGTTAAAAAATAAAAAACATTCTTTAATCATAAGTTACTAATATATAGAATAAAAAAATAAAATAAAATAAAAAAGTCAGGGGGGCTTGAGCCCCCTCTAGGCCCAACATGGGTCGGCCAGTGGGTGCTGATCTTGCAATTTTTTATCCTTTGAGCAGTCCTAGATGCACATAATAGTCAATCAAAGATGTAAGAGCATGAGTGACAAGACAAAAAAGATAGGGTAACAACCCTGTCTAGTATCTTTTTGAGGTTTATCAATATCAACAAGATTAGATTACCAGTTATTTGGATTCTATAAGTAACAGAAGATACACAGTTCTCAAAACATTCAACCCATCTGTTATGAAAACTTATTTTCGTGAGTAAATCAAGTAAAAAATCTCACTCAATATTTTCATAGTCTTTACTCATATCAACCTTAATAGCCAAACTATATTTGTTTGTACGTCTTTTATTTTCCAAAAAATGACTTGCCTCCTGGCCAATAAGAATTTTTTTAAAAATAGATCTTCCTGGTATAAAAATTGTTTGAGTATGAGAGATAATCTCACCCAACCAAGGTTGCAATCTATTGGTCAAGATTTTAGATATAATTTTGTAAATGAATTTGCACAGCTAATTGGTCTGAAAGAAGAAACTAAATCAGAATTAGTACACTTAGGAATAAGCACATTAATAGTACACTTAATATCTTTAAGAAAAGAATTATTAATTATAAAATCAGAAACAAGATCAAGAAGATCCATTTTAGTTCCTTCCGAAAAATAATTTAAAAAAAAAACTCCAAATCCATCTGGCCCTAGTGATTTGTCACTTCCAAGGAACCAAACACTTTCTTTAAGTTCATTAATAACCACTGGTTTAATCAAGCGATCATTCATTTTATGTATAACAATTTTTTTGATTTTATTCAATATTGGCTCATAATGCCTTAACCCACCAGATTGAAACACATTATTATAGATTGTTTTAATTTTTTCGACAATCTCACTTTTATCAGTAATCCAATCTCTATTATTATTTTTAATTCTAGAGATTTTATTTTAATTCTTTTAATTTTAGTAATAGCATGGTAGTATTTGGTATTTTTATCACCAAGTTTAAACCAAAAATTTTATAATCTTTGTACTCAATATATATTTTTTTCCAGTAGTTTTTAAGATCCAAACTTATAGAATCAAGAGCCATTTATTAAAAACTTTAATATAAAATAAAATTTTAATTAGTTAATAAAGAAAAGTTAGAAAGATTGATGAAATTTTTTGTCGAAGAGGATCTGGTCCAGATACGCCGTGTGCATAGTCAAATTATCTTATCGAAAGAGATTTGAAGAGTATAAGAAAACGAAAGGAAAATGATTACTTAACACACAATCTATAGGTAATATATGAATCACAGGAAAATAGAGAGCAAGACTTGGAAGTTTCAGAAGAAGGTCCGATTCGGTGATGGCATTGACTTTATGATGATAATGTTAATGTTAATGTGATGTCTTAGAAATATCAGGGATCTCCAGTCTCCCCCAAATTGTTGGAAAGACAGGCTTTCTATTTTTTTTTTTTTTTTGTCAGGAGACAGGCTTTCTATTTTTAAAATAAAAACAATCCTCTTTTCGTCTTGAACTTACTATTATGCTCTTAGTAGTATTTTTATATATAAATTAACAAAAATAATATAACAATTTTATTATTAATATGGGAAAATGACCCAAAAAATCAAAATAATATTATTTTCAGCCCAATAACATCAATGACAAAATTTCTTCCCAATAACATCATTAACTAAATTTTGTCCTTGATGGGAATCGTCCTTGACGGGAATCGTCCTTGACGGGAATCGTCCTTGATGGGAATCGTCCTTGACGGGAATCGTCCTTGATGGGAATCGTCCTTGACGGGAATCGTCCTTGACGGGTAAACATGTAATCTTATAATAGTAAGTTAATGGATGATTCTTTGGGGCAAGTATAATATTATTTTGATTTTTTGGGGCATTGACCCTATTAATATATCTATTTTAAAATAGAGATATACTCTTAAAAAAAAGCTACTTAACTTTCATTTAATCACCCTTAAATCATTCTGATTTAGTCAAATAATAATAAAATAATGAACCATTTAATATCCAATAATACTATATTATATCTAGTGTTTAAATTCTTCTTATTTTCTTTTATCAATTTTTTTCCTTTTTATTTCTTTTTTCTCCTTTTCATCAAGATTATTAATTCAATGAGTATCAACTTGTTGAGCATTCGGAACTGTTCAATTCCGACCACTACCACTGACCACCGCCGGCGCTACCACAGGTGGTGTATTCCGAGAAAAAAAAAGTATTGAGTATCAGAAAAAACGCTAAGTATCTGAATAAAACACTGAGTATCGGAAAAACACAGAGTATCAGGGAATTTATTTCAGTAAAGAAAAAAATCATAAATTACTCCAAGATTTCTCCGAGTCTTCTAAGAAAAAACACCAAGTACTTAGTAATTTTTCCAGAGTACTCATTAAAAAATACAGTAATCTACAAAATGGTAAAAAATGCTAAAAATGCTAAAGAAAACACACAACAACGAAAACAAATTAATTTCATTAGCTGAAATAAAAATTACATAAGAGATTTAAAAATTCAAAAAACAATCAATTTAAAGTTAATACAACAAAAAAATAAAAGAAATAGAACAAAATCTCCAACTACACCGTGTTGGAGAAAAAAAGAAAAAAAATAACAAAAGATACTAACCAGTTGAGTACTCTATAACATCATTCTACACACGTTCAAAAAAAAGGAAACCAGATCTTACGAACAAAAGAAAACTAGTAAATGGTGGAAGAAGAAAGCAAGCAGATGGTTTTCTTGTGCAGCGGATGCGACGAGCTTCGCCGGAATTGTTGTCTCTAACAGCCATCATTGTCTCATCTCCACTAGCGAGTTGCGCGCGAATCTCCATCTTCTCCATCAAACGAACGGAGAAGAGCTTCTCACTCCGGCGACGGTTTCTTTTCATCTTCTTAAGTGAAGCTCAAACCAGGGTCTAGGCGGAGCTCACGAGATATCTTCTTCTCGGAGTCTTCTTTTATGAGTCTCCTCTCCGATCTGGTGAAGCTTACATGGCCTTCCATGGACGAGCTCCACTCCGACTTCGAGAATTTCTTTGAGTAATAGAGAGCTCTTCATCACTGGATATTCGAAAGGAGACCTCGCCTGAGCTTCGCGAAGGCAGATTCGAGCTTAACTAACGGGTTTCATGGAAAATTTTGGTGGAAGAATGAACTTTTGGTGGAAGCTTTTGACGGAGAGAATATGGAGCTACGGGAAAAGAGAGAAGAGAGAATGAGAGAACTGAAGAGACATTACGATTTTAATAAATTTGGTCAAAATTAGTAATACAGGAAATAAAAAACAAAAAAAAGGTAAAAATATAAATGGGATTTTGGCCTATAGTGTTAAAATTTGTTATAGATCTTTAGTAAGAAGAGAAGAAAAATGAGGTATAATTAAGTTATAGGGGAGTGTTTCTAAAACCCATTAACTAAAAATCTCTTATTTATATTACATGATAAGTGATTTATACTATCTGAATACATAAATTTATTCTACTAGGATGTTCGTCAGTGATTTATACTTTTTGAATACATATCTATACAACTTAGGAAAGAGTCGATTTTAATAAGATATGATCTATATTATAAAAAGTAGGGTGTATATAATCCTCAAATTAGGTTATACTTCTAAAAATAAGAATTTTATCTACTAAACTAAGGTATACACTCTTGATGATTTATACTGTCCGAATGATATATTTTATAAGGTGAATTTGGATCCTCTACTAACTTGATTCTTATACTAACTCTACTAACTCCAATCACAATTAAGTAATTGATTTTTAGCATTATCTTTATTTATAATTTATTTCTCTCTCTTCCTATTATATCTTACATAGTAATTCAATTATAAATAAAGATAATACTAAAAACCAATTACTTAATTGTGATTGGAGTTAGTAGGGTTAGTATAGGAATCAAGTTAGTAGAGGATCCAAATTCATATAGAATCTATATTTTAGGGCTTATACTACTAAAAGTAGAGGATCTATATATGTAAACTAAAGAGTATATACGATTAAAAATAAGGCATATATACGGCTTGTTCTAACATTTAAATCTAATAAAGAAAAAAAATCAAAAGAAAAAAAATAATAGATAAAATCAACATGTTATTTTGGTTAAATAAAAGTAAAATCGGAATTTAATTAAGAACTACAATTCCTCCTATTTTGAATGGATTTCTTGGTTTATTTATATTAAAAAACAATTAATTTTTAATATTTCGAAAAAATATCATTATTTAAGATTGTAGGTAAGTTATGACTTATGATAGACGATTAAAGTTTGAAGTATGATGCGCGATTCCCTGTGGAAACGGAGACCTTAGATATTTATATTTTGCGTGCAAATTAGTCAAAAACTACCTGAAAGGGACCATCACCGTAAATAATGATTGACTCAACATTAACAAGCCGTCTTGTACACGAGATCAAAAAACGATAGAAAATTATGTAATTACCCAAACTGAAATTAATTATTATAAAAATATATGTAATATTTCTTTTCAATTTATATTTCATAAAAAAATTATAGACAATTGAATAGTCAAATAAAAGTTATACGATTTTTGTATAATTATTAGGCAATTTTTTTCGTCACAGCTAGATTCTTAGCATGCAATTCTAATATTTAAGATTGGATAATCTTTACTAAACCTTACGTCATTTTTTGCTTTTTTATTATTTCAGTGTAATATATGTTTTATAAATTAAAAAATGTATTTTAAACGACTAATTATAGAGTGAATTATATATAGAGTCTTGGAGACCATCTTTTTTCTCTATAGAGTATAGTCTAAAAAGCTGTTCTTTTAAGGGACCTCAGTTTTGACAATAGTCTTTCCTACCCTTACTAACACTAAAAGACAACAAAAGTGTGATGTCACTGTTTCTCTCTCCACTACCTACCATTACCCACCTACCTCCAACCTCCGACCACCTACCACCAACCTCCGACCACCGACCTCCGACCTCCGACCACCAGTCGCCGGAAAAAGCATAGAGTATCGGAAAAAATTGATGAGTATCGGAAAAACAATAGAGTATTCTATACATTTGATGAGTACTATATATATTTTACTGAATATTTCCGGATAATTTTGATGAGTACTCTGATAAATATGATGAGTACTACGTAAATTTTGTGAGTACTCTTTAAAATTGATGAGTATTCTAAACAATTAGAGAGTAATTTAAAAAAAGCAATGAATCTAAATTAAAAAAAGTGAATATTATTCAAACAATTATATTATTACACAATCAGAAAAAAAAGAGGAAATGTATTTGGTTTGACCAGATCTAGATCTGGTCAACCATGACAAACTTAAAAAAAAAAGAGCATCTCGTCTTCACGCAGCTCCGACGAAGAAAGCAGCAACCACCACCAACTGCATCATCCATGGCCACTCCACCAACACCACACGAACACCACCACCATGAAGATCGGAGCAGCCATGGAGTCTTCTAGCGTCGAGATCGATGCAGCCTCCTTGTTCGACGAGCAGCCATGAAGATTGCAGACACGAAGCTCTCCTTCTTCGATGCTCTCGCGCAGGAGAACGAACCACCGGAGCTCGCTCCACCACCACCACACAACCACCACCACAGAAAACCCCACCAACACCATCACCATCACCAAGCTCACGCTCGACGGAGCAGCAACAGTGCAGCTTGGATCTCGAACTGGAACAGCTGGAGAGCGGAGGAATGAAGCAACGAACAGATCTGCGAAGCAGCAGCTCGGAAAAGTAACTCCGGCGAGGGTTGCTGCAGCGTTGCTCGAATCTAGTCGCCGGAAAAGATGCAGCGTGCTCGACGCTGCTGGAGAAGACGGGGGACAGGTGGTGGTTGAGGAGTTATGGTGGTGGTGATGTTTTGTTGGTGGTGGTGGTTTTGGAGCTTCCATTGCCGGAATAGTAAGCTTTTTAGGAGAGAGAGAAATGAGCTTTTTAGGATTTTGTTTCCTATTTCAGAAATGTTATATTGAGTATATATAGGGAAAAAAAAAACAAAAGAGGGTAGTAAAGTAATTGGGGTTTTGGGTTTCATGTGTTAAATATTTTTTGAGGTCTTTAGTAAGAAGAGACTCCTCGTGGGGGTGCTATCTCGAAGAGGGGGGGGAGGGGGGGGGGGGGGGGGGAGGGGGAGGTGTTCAAGATCCTAAGTGGCATTTTCTCCTAATTATATTTTCCAAAAGATTTAATTATTTTTAAACTGGAATTACATATCAAGTTGTAAGACTTCAGCCCCAAACCCTTCCCTATATCGCGCCAATTGTTACCTCTTGCACCATTTTCTCATTGCTAGTTGCTTTCAAAGTCAATTTCAGAGACAACTTAAATAGCATGTTAGTGGGAGTGATAGGAGTAGTAGTCAACTCTGCCAGCCAACCATAAGTAGAGAATTATATGTTTAATTAATTTTTCTTTTATTATCAAAGAATATAAGATGCAGTATTAACGTGATAGTTTCTTAAGGATTAATGATTTTTAAAAAAATATTTATTACAGCAAAACCATCCACCACAACCAGAATCTGTACCAACATGTCCAAAGAAAAAATAATTTCAAAACCAAGACCACTAAACCAGAGGCGGACCACTTTGAGGCCCGGGGGCTCAAGCCATCCCGAACCCAGAATATTATTATAATACGTCATAGTAATTTTGTCCCGAAAAATAATTAGATTCTTCTGAACATTTATGTAAAACTTGTATGCTCTAAAGAACATATAAGATATTATGGTTTAGTGGTTTAGAAATTTTATATTTTAATATTTAAAAAAAAGGTTTGGTGTTCGAATCTTAGCAATTACTTTATGAGTAATGATATTTGTCACCCTTTTGTATCACTCTTTTATCACCTCCTACGTGTATGCCTACATGTATCAATGAATGGATTTCTCTATCCTATTTAATTTTTCTCTATCTTCTATTCAAGGAAATCAATACATATATAAAAGGGTGATATGAAAAGGGGTGACATATATCATTACTCTTACTGTATCATTTTTCTAAGAGATTTATGTTATAAATATGTCAATTTTCATAAAACCTATTTATTTATTATTTGTATTACTCCAATAAAATTATAGTGTTAATTTTTTATAAATGATTTATTTTTTATATTTATACATTAAAATATTAGTATAACATATATATATTAATATAATAGTAATGATATTATATAAATTAAAGGTATATAATGATGATGGTTTACATATTTTTGGGATAACTAGGAACGGGTAAACTCATCAATTTAAAAAACAAAAAACGTAATGACGTTGGATTCTCATAGTTACATTTTGACATTGCTAGTTATATGTTTATGTTTCATATTTTTACCTTAGTAAATTTCGGAAAGTGTTGACTCTCGAACTTCCATATATTTCAAGCCCCTCATCAAATTAGTTCATGGATCCACCCCTGCACTAAACAATATCTCCACCAACACGGTCAAAAAGAAAAAAAAATTACACAATTTTTTCCTACCGAAATTTTATCAACACTAATCACTAATCATAGTAGTGTTTTCAAACCAACTATCAACAATCATAGAAACCCTCAAAACCTTTCATTCTCCGTGAAAGAAAAAGAAACAACAATTCAAATAACGATAAAGTGCAATGATATATACAATCATAACAATTCCACACTTTATTTATATGTAAAATTCAAAATTCACACAATAAAATCCAAGTCATAAATTGGGGTGCACTCAAGCATACAAGTTACTAATCAAATTAGTTCATGGTGAAATAAAAAAACATAAAGTATGAATAAGAAATAATTAAAGCCAAGAAATTAAAAAAATAAAAAATTACATGAATAGATTAGGAAATAGGGTGTTGTAAGGGCTCTTCATTACTCTTGCCTTTGATCCAAACGGTCCTAGCTTTAAAATTGATAAGTGGTGAATTTTGAGGCTAATAACATGTATATATAGTCTCTAACAATGTTTTTCATCCAGTTGGGACAACTTAATTGAGTCTAAAGTGATCCATTGGACTCATAAATTATGGACAACTTGGGTATTCATAGAAAAACGCTCATAACTTCTTCAATTCGACTCTGATTTGTAAACCATATCTTTTCCCGCGATCTACACTTGTAGGGATATCTTGTGTGTAATTATCATGAAATAATCCTCACCAATTATTTTTCGTAAATTTTTTAAGTTGATAGAAGAGTTTTACCAACTATTCTTGTTGAGCTTCTCATGGAACTTTTTGCTCTTTTGGCAACTTGACTCTATTTTTTGTTGACCTTTTAACTTCCTAGCTTCGATTTCGGGTCTTGTGTAATCCATTTTCCTTGTAGATGCATATTAGAACAAAAATCATCTCAAGTTTCTCAAAAATGCATTTATATCTGAAACTAGCTAACATCTAAAAACATGTCGAACAAAGGATAAATACCACATTAAATCTCAAAAGACCACCTAAATGATTTCTCATATATCTCAAAAACTACCATAAAAGGAGAGACATTAGGAACTATCGGCAAATGTTATTTTTTCTCCTTCTATCTTTGTGAAGGTGTATTTAATGAGGGGTTATTGGTCAAGTGTCTAGAGCATCCGCTATAAAAAATCCATTCATTTTGCATCTTGATGCTCGTTTCCTACAAATAAGACAATCAAGATTTAGGTACTCAACTTGGTTAGGGTCCATAAAGGTTAGTGGATTTATTTTATACAACCCATATAGGCCTTTTATAAGATGGTACAAGAAAGCCTATATCCAACAATTTACAGAAATAACAAGGAGATGCATCATGGCCAAGGTTCTTACAATAGGAGCATATAATAGGAGATTTTGAATAAGTATAAGAATGATGTGAGGAGGTTGATTCAATAAAAGAATTTTTAGAAAAAAAGTTTGGTCATTGGCTCGTAACCATGACCACCTTTTCCAGAAGCCATTTGTTGACATCATAATATTCGATCCAAATTTTTGTGCCCTTCAGTAAATTTCAAAATGGTGGAATTTAGCTCCACAACCTTTTTGACCAACAAAGCATGTTCTTTCAAAATTTCTTTCAAGATAGATTAAGGTGCACATTTTTATCTACACATTCATCATTTAGATTTTGAGAATCCTCCAAAGCTTTTAAAATCTCTATGCTTCTTTTTGCTCTTTTCCCAAATCTTGTGTTTAGTTTCGATGGAATGCATAAAATCATACTAAAGAGAATTGAATGCATAATCAATATCTTCCTCACATATTTCATCATTAAATAGAAAAGACTAGGATTAGAGGTTACCTCATTATCGTTTTTTTGCCGATAAATGCAACTTGGATTGATTCATCATCACTCTTCTCTTATGTTGATTAGTTATCGTTCCAACTAGAATAATCATCTTTTTCATGTATAACCATGAAAGCAACTAGATTAATATTATCATATTTGCTATCTTCTTAACCGTAATTTCGATCCTCCCAAGTGGCAATAGCATGCATGGCCTTCTTAGACTTTTCTTTGAGTGTATTTGGACAATACGTTGTGATATGTCATACTTTCTTGCAATGGTAGAAAGTAGGTTATCCTTGCTTTATAACTCTCACATTCTTTCTATAAGGTTTGGAAGAGTTGTCTTTCTTGGCAAAGTGTATACACCTCATTATCTTTTTCATATATTTTGTCAACATTGCGATTCCTCTATTCTCACTAGTCTCTGCTTCATGGAATCTTGTTCTTCTTCACTTTCCTTAAGTTTCCTTTCTTTCCTTATTTTTTGTTACTTGAAGCATGAAAGGTAATAGATTTTTTATCCCTCTATTTCACATATTGTCTTCAAGCATAACTTCCTCTATCATGAGATTACATATAAGATCGTGACACATCATCTTTGAGAGATCATTTGTGTCTTTTATGGAGTTTATTTTTTACTTGTAATTCTTTGGAGGAGAATATAAGAGTTTCTAACATTAATTTTTTTTTGGTGTAATTTTGACCAAGAATCTTCAAAGTGTTGATGATGTTTGAAAACCTTTGATACATTGCATTTAAGGTTTCATCGGCATCTATTCGAAACAACTCATATTTGGTGATGTAAAGACCAATTTTGGTTTCTTTGACACACTTGGTACTTTGGTACGATAACTCCAAAAGCTCTCAAATTTCATGAGTTGATTCGGATTCTCTGACTTGATTATACTCCATCACACCAATCAACAAATGAACGTATTCAACGCTTTGCTATTCTTGGTGAGTTGGATATATCTTGAGGTGTGAGCTCATCATGAGTGATGTCTCCCTATTTGTGATGAATTATTCTAGGTTGGAGACATCATTTTAAGAGTTTATGGTCAATTAATTATAGATTTTTATTCATATTTCGATATTTTCCTATTTCTTGTCTTGATTTGATGAATTTTTTTAGAGCGTATTTGGTTTAATTTGTGTGTTTATGTGAAGCTTTAAAGATATATGTAAATTAAATAGATGCCAAATAAATTCTAAAGAGATAAGGAAAGAATATATGGATGGAAATTGGAGATAAAAGGAAGTAGAGATTAAATAGGAAAGGAAAGTTGCCAAGTAAATCTAAAATTCCGCAGTCACGTCCACAAAAGTGAAGATAACATAAACTCGGCTAGAAATTTGGAGATGCATTCAAACGGATAAATGTAGATATTTTTTATGCGGTTCTTTCGATATAAAGTAGGTAGAAATTGGAGCAATATTGAAGAAGTTACTACCAAAACAAGACAACAGCCGTTTACCTTATCAACATCTAGAAGGGAACAGTTACCCTTCGTGCTAAAAATGTAACTGAGACATTCCATGTCTGGGGAAGTAAACCAAGAAAGTTGGGTCCCACAGTTCCCATCATCCACAACCTTTCACATCACCGTGTCCCAGAAGAAAACCATGCAAAACCTGTGGATACTATACCAATGAGCCAGTTTGGGGTCGGCCATGAAGTTGTATGAAAAGCCCACAAACCAGAGAATAGGCCGCGAAGTCACAAAGATTTGTGGATGAGACCATTCATAGTCACAAAAGTTGCTTTAGCTAAAATGATAGAGATCAGGCCCAAGAGGGGAATCAAACGGAGGTTAGTAGACGTTCATAGCCTTGCTGGTTGCTGAGGAGACTATATTCGCAAATCTTGATAGAGGTAACACGTCTAACTTTGAAATACATTAAACAAAAGTGTTGTACGGGAGACAACCTACAATTTTTTTTATGTTTTTAAGTCTTTAATTTATGTTTTAGTTTAGTTTTTTTAGTTGATATTTCATATTTGATGAAAGTATTAGTGTTTTTGATGTTCAGGTACTTAAGAAAATCGAGTTAGGGAGCGAAAGAAAATAATTTGAGAAAATTCAGACCCTCCCGCAGGCTAGCCGGTGAAATGACCCGTATGCCGGTGGGGACAAAACCGTTACAACGGTTGCGAAATCAGGTCCATCTCTGGCCCAAAACCGTCGCCACGGTGTGCAAAATCAGGTACAATGCCGTGAGTTCGAGGGCAAAACTGTGGGCACAAAATCTCGACACGGTCTGAGACCGGTATGCTGGCGAACCCACCGGTATGCCGGTGCACCGATGGAAAGAGAAAAAGAATTTTTTTAGGTTTATAAAGAAGAAGAGGTTAGTTCTATTACGAATTTTATATCCTTTAAGCCTCCTTTCATCTCCAAGCCTCTCCAAACTCCATTAAAGCTTCATCAAACCTTCACTAAACATCAAAACACTACCCAATCACCATAAAAGATTCAACCACCCATATCATATCAAAACACCTAGAATCCAAGAATCAGAACCTAAAATTTCCAAATTTCATCCAACAATTTCTTAGATCCATACCAATCAAGCAAGAGTTCATCTTACCCACATAGAGATTTATCATCCTTATACCTTTCCTAACCCGAACAACACTTGTTCAAGGGTTACAAATTTAAAGAGTGTTCAAAGCTTTGAGTTGGAGGTCAATTGAGATGACGAAAAAACATAAACATTATTTATTGTTAGGGAGATGAAGAAGAATCAAAGTAAGGTATTGGGTTCTGTTGAGAAGAAATCAATTGAGAAAAGTTCAAGTTCTAGAGTAAAGGAAAAGGGTAAAACAGGTGAAGAGAATAGAGGAAATCTAGCTGTGGTAGATTCAAAGAGATAAAAGGTTTCAACTTTCATAGAGAAGACACCACAACCTCTACAAATCTAGAATCCTATACCCAAAGAAGATGAAGCTGCAAAGGCCTTGTTAGCTTCCGCAAATAAACACGTACAAGAGCTACCCTTTGCTTATGAGAGATTATTTGAAAGAGAAATTGGAGAAGGTGATTACAAGAGATTCAGAGAGAGGGGAGATAGATTGGGTTGGTCTACATTCATGTTGCGAAGATCGAATTTATGTATGGAGTTAGTTTCCGATTTCTAGTTAGGCCTCTTAGCAGAGATAGTGAAGGTCGTGTTCCAGTTAGAGGCAAGTTAGTTCCTTTTACAGTTGAAGAGATTAGAAACCAATTCCAGTTCAAGAAGTTAAGTTAGATAAAAAATAAACTCTATTAATGATATGGATTGAACATTTCCAAGTAATTACATTTGATGCTATGAGCTTACAATATATCTATTTATACTAATTCCATCCCTATTCCTACCCACTATCCCACATATCTAAACTACTTGGCCTATTTTTCTAAATGAATCATTAGTTTAATAGGTTTCGTGATTCTTTAGTGACCCATCTCGTAAAAGTGCCAATGTGGGGTTAATGGAAAACTTTGGTTAGAGGATCTTGAGGCGGTATGCTATGAATTATCGAGCCTTGAATTTCTTACAACCCATTCTTCCTACCTCGTCATCTTCCGAGGTTTTAGTATTCTTTTTTGCCCTTTACTCGGTGAATTAATCTTAGAGTTAACATGAGATGTGATCTCTTTATATTTTTGACGTCGATCCTAACATTTTCTCCCTATTATTAACACTTTCATCGCATTTCCAAACGGTTTTGGGATCATTGGTGGAGAAGATGGAATAGCCTTGGTGAACGGTGCCTCACTAGTCACAATTTTAAGAGATCTCGTGGCCTCGTGAGTGTCTTATTTTTCTTCCTCGCTATCTAGGACTCCGAACATGTTACTAACAGTAGTGGGGGACCACACTTATGTCTGCGAAATTGCATTTTCCTAAATTTTTTGTTTTTAATACATAAGGTTTTGGAATTCCGAGTTTACCCAAATCGAGGTGGTTGTTTGAAGCAGCTGATCTGGAGCAATTTTTCTTTGTTCTAGACCTTCCCTAAACCTGAACTCACTCTTGTTTTTGCTTGTTATGGTACCTATAATCTGGGCTAGAATGTTGGTGGAGCCACCACCAACCATAATATTTGTATCTTTCAAATAACAATATTTATTTTCCTTATGTCTAATTATCAATAATTAACAAAAGAGGGGATAGTTTTCATACTCTATAAGTTGATTGATAACTTCCCTATCTGTCATGATGATCTCCACACTCTCGATTGGCTCAATATTTGCATCAATCTTACCTAGGATTCTCGCGAGCGAAGTATTTCCAAGGATTCTGTTTTTGTGTCCATTGAAATTACTTTTTCAATAGATGATGCTAGTCCCTTGCTAGTCCAAATTTTGTTTGATAAATTATCGATTTGAATCAGAGTTTGAATCTTTGATATTTCATAACTTTCGATCGTGAAGTATTTATGCATCTACTTAAACATGATTTTTCTTCCGTAGACATAGTACGTCTCACCGTGTAATACTGACTCACGATCTTCCTCAGTCTTGAAATTTAAAATTAACCGACCAGTATAATGGATACTGAATTCTTTAAAAGAATTCCACTTAATCATCAATTCTTGCAAGTCTAATCAATCAAGAAATATCACGATAACATACCCTATAAGTGAAAATTCATACGTCAACCCCGTAGTTCTAACATCCTCTTTTCTGAGTCTTACGAGCTCACTTCTTTTGACTGGGTATTGCTTTAATACCATTTTGACCTTTGGTTTTCTTGTGATATCTCGTAATGATGTCTCTCTTGTGGTAGATATTTCTAATATTTCCCTGTAATGCTCATTGACGTCTATGGTTCCTCGCATCGTGATCTCATGCTTTAATGGAAAATTCTTCTTGGTTGGCACAAGATCTGAATTTTGCTCCTTTGTGTTGATTTTGCGTTACCGGTTTCAAAAATTAGGATCCCTGTTGCGTATAGTCATATTATCAAGAAACTTGTTTGCACCTTGAGTTGGGCTCCCATTCGACCTGTTTTTTCTTCTTCTAACTCACTCAATTCTTGCTTGTTATTAGTGAGGCATGTTTGTAGATCGAAAGAAGAAACTTTGTGGTTGCAGTTTTGTGTTACCATGAGAAAATGTAGGTGGTGGTTGCCATGTGATGGAATGCGAAAACAAAGGATCTTCTCAAATATGGCTTGTTGTCTTCTAATATCGGAGTGGCAGTGACGACACATGGTGGTTTCCAATGAGAGAGAAAGTGAAGAGGAGGAGGGGTCTTTGTTATGTTATTTTTGTTGTCGAATATGCATATCATTAAAAATAAAATAAAGTAGATACTACAACAAAGAAAACAAAGGAAACAAAGAGAGAGAAAAAGAAAAATTAATAACTCCTACAAGATAAAGAAAAGAGAAACAAGGAATGAAATAAATATCATTTCCAACACCCAAAAAAAGATTATAACATTTGAAGTCTTTTGGGGGAAAACCTACATGAGCAATTGGGAGGATAAACGATCTAACAGTAACCAGTCAGGACACAATTATGGATAAAAGTCACTCAAATTGTAATGATGGTAATTGTCACCGAAATTCCAAAGATACCATCATAACTGATGGTAATGGTTTGGTTTCCAAGAGAAGACTAACGAATAACGTGATTGAAGAGGTGATAAACGAAGAAACCACCCACCACTTTATTAACAACAGAAACAAACAAACAAGTAGGAAAACATAGTAAAGGCCTGAGAGTCAGTTTTGGCGGGATTGATCCTTAATTTTTAACCAACTTCTCCCAGAAGAAACCTAAAAAATCCAACTCACTGGTTCACCACTACCAGAAAATTTCAACACAATTAAGATTTGTAAATCTAGAGAAAACCCATAATAGTTGGAGAAAATTGATATTCCAAGGACAATTCACTCTATAATCAAGGGAATTGATATTGACTTGGCACATAATCCATATATTACGACAGTTAAGAGGGTAAATGATACCTGGATAGAAAGGATGTCACAAGCAACCATATTTACTCCCATCATAATGAAGTTCAAGCAATTTATTGTCCATTAAATAACTTTCAACCATGTTAAAGTAAATGGACAACCCAACCAAGGAGAACATATTCCCATAGAAAAAATTCTATCTTTCGGAGTCCAATTAGTAATAAAATTCTCGAATAAGCTTCCAACCCTAGTAATTTTAAATTCACAAAATGCCACATTCTTCCTCACGTGCATCATTTGATGAGAACTAATAAGAAAAACCGCTTCATATTCTAAATCACAAATTTGGTTGGAAATTAGATGAGGTACAAGCTTATTTAATGCTTCTTCTATATGTACACTCTGCATGCCTTGATTTTCGAGTTTCAACCCAAACTAGTGAATAGGCCCCATCCTAGTCCTAATCCCATCTTTAGTATTTTTGTGAGAAACTTCTGTGGACTCGAGAAAAAGAAGTAGACAAAGGGGAAAATTATCACCATATTCAATCTAAAACAAATCTTGTCATCATTAATGTACACGTGACAACAAAAGAAATTTTATTCTATTAATGAATAAGTAATGTGTCTCCCTCTCAACCGTGTAGGCTTAATATTTCCAAGTTTGCTGACAAAGAACTTAATTAACTTAAGCTTCCATCAATATTATCAAAGCAAAGACCGAGACTATACTCTTGAATATCACAAAAGGCTAAGTTCAAACTAATACTAAACTTTTCGAAATGCTCAAAAATCACCCAACTAGACCTCCAATAAGCCAAAAAATCCTTTCCTCTAGAATAGTCGTTCAACGATCTAAACTCCAACAATATGTACTCTCACAATTTGAAGTGAAACACCCATTCTCTTCTTGGGAAAAACTCCATCAAGAATAATACAAAAAGATAAACCATTTTTATTTTACGTGACAACCCCATGCAACCAAAATTGTGTATCACGTGAGAACCGAAAAAGGCATGCTCGAATTTAGCCAAAGGTCGTTGTCTAGGACCCCTCTGAGATAAATAAAGGATCTATCTAAAGCCTTCACAAGAATTACGCAGGTGCTACTAGCATTCTAGCACTACGCTTCCCATACACTAAAAGACAAGCAAAGTCCAAGATCCTGAACTTAAAGGGAGCATAGGGATCTATTGACAAAAAAGGCTACCGAAGTAATAAAGTTGTTGGGGTCACACGTATAATTATTTTAACCAATATGCCAATGAAAAATCCAACTATAACCGAGATATAAGGTCTATAAGGGGTTTGATAAGCATGTTTAGAGGATTAAAAAGCTTTGAAATGTATCCCACTAGATCCATCTCGAACGCTCCAACATGAGAAGTAGCAAAATTTTCAAATAAACTTCCCATTCTTATTATTTTATAATCCAAAATCATCAAAATCTTCCTAACATGCAACATTTTGATGCAAACAAATGAAACAAAAACCATCACATGCTAAATCAAAAACTTGGTCGGCAAGTAGATGAATTCCAAACTCATACAACAATTTATCTCCATGAATTAACTGCAATCCTCAGTTTCTACAACATCTTCACCTAGGAATATGGGCTATGATTCTATCAACAAGTGAATATATACTTTCTCTCAAAGGCTTATTTTCTAAAATAAATCCACATATCTCGAAACCAATAAAGTTGTAGGAGTACAACATACACAACGAATCAATCATCTGATAGCCCCTAGGCAGTAGATGAGTAGAGCTGGTTAGAAGATAAATAAGATTGTAGAATAAAGGTATCCCAACTATATAAATAACACAAAAGCACACACACAAGAATCCAATAACTCCAAAAGTACCCTAACACTGAAGAAAGTGGTTTTAAAATTCCTCTACGTATCTGTATATTTGAGCCCTCCAACATTTATCAAATTTCCAAAATAAGTCCCTACATCTTTTCATCTTTTCAAACAGGTTCCTAACTCCAGACCAGAATACTTTGACACAATTCCTTATGCAATACTTTTTTGGATTATTCCCCACCATTCATAACCGGTTTTTTAATGGAATATAAGAAAAGTTGTCCCAACAGACCTCAAACTCATTTTCTTTTCTAATGTCGCAAACAGTCTGCTATCAAAGATCAAAGGAAACCCAATTTTTCTAAAGATATTTGATTTAATAGGTCTATGAATAGAAAGATAGTATAGCTTACTTAAGTTCGGAGTTTACCAAACTATTTTTCCAAGAACTCACATAGCAGAGATTTAGACTAAAATCACGGGTGAATCGAACTTGAAAGAGGAAAAGCTTTTGATTGGAAATCAAACAGGTTTAAATGATGGGAGTTTCACACCCACAAAAAAGATCCTCAAACCTCAACATCCATTAGAGGCACTCATCATCAATAGAAGGCGACAAACCTTAAACTCGACTATCTTTTTCTTCTTAAAACAGTGAATCGTTTTCCAACAATCATCAATACTTCTAGAATTTCTCCTCTTTTTGGATCCATTTATTAAATTATCTTTGTATTTTTTCCATGAGTCTTTACCAAGATTTTTCTTTTTATTAGTCATTATAATTCCATATAAAAAAAGAAAAAAAAGGAAAATATATTGAAATACTATAGAAAACAGTAAAAAGAGAAAGGAGAACTCTCTCGGTATTATCAATTTGATTATCTATTTTTCTTTTTGGACGGAATTTGATTATCTATTTGGTTGTGTTATTTGATGATTTTTTTAGTCAAAAATAAACTATCATTAAATCAAAATATTACAACCTTAGCCAATGTCTGTTTGTTCAAAGTCATTGTTTAGCAAATTCGCTAATTGGGAAGGAGAGAACAAACTCCAAAGGCCAAACAAACCCCCAACGAGAGTTTGTTTAGCAACTCAATCTGCTACCCTATTTTTGGACCTCTTAACATAAGAGATTTGAAGATTATACAACTCTTTACAATACCTAGCATTCTTAACTAACACCTTAGTAAGATTATCTAGATTACAATTTGCATTAATTTGATTTATAAAAGTTAACTTATCAGTTTCAATGGTGATGCTTCCAGCTAGATAAAATGAAGCCATCTTACACGCATTTAAAATGCCCCTTCCTTTAGCTTCCACCACTGATCTTGTGCAGATTTTCTTAGCAAAATCTTCTACCATCTGACCTGCAGAATTGCGCAAAACACAAGCAAATGAGGCTTTGTTAGTCCTTAAATTAATTGATCCATCACAGTTAATTTTAAACTTTTCAACTAGAGGGGAGGGGACCATCCACAAGTTTCAACTGAGTTAGAAACAACTTGAGAAAAGTCTGCATTATTCACATTAGCACCTGAGTTAAAAGTCAGGTTTCTAGGAACATAAGATTGATGAGATTCCTCATTTCTAGCCTCAGGTTTTTTAGCATTAGCTATAACAAACTCATCATAGGCTATAAGCATTCTTTTTATCATGTTTAAAGGGTCAGGGACAATTTCTTTGAATAAAAATTCATTCCTTCCTTTCCATATAAACCAAGCTGTAAAACAAGCAATTTCTCCCATATCAGGTGTAGTATCTGCTCTATCAATGAAAATTTTTATCACAAATGAAATCCATTTGTTAATATTGTAAGATGGTTCAACAATAGAAACAAAGTTTAATGGGCTTGCTAACCAGACTGTTCTGGCCATGAGCATTGAAAAAAAATATTAAAGCGTAAATAATGGTTATAATAGTTAGTTTTTTTTACAATGATAATAGTTAGTTTAGACTATGAGTATTTTAATCTTTTGTAGGTAAATAAGATTTTGTATAAAGAGGTTTTTAAAGATTAATTTTTATTTAATAAGTTTATCAAAATGAATTTACGGATAACTGGTTTTATCAAAAATCACCTTTGACAAAAAATTAGTATAATACTTTAATGAGGAAATTACAAAATGGAGCCTCAAATCTAAAAACATTATATTTTAGAGCCCATGTACTTAGATGTTCTTATAAAGTCCTCAGTTGCAAGTTTTGGTTGACCAGTTTACCCATATACCCTTTTCATTTTATTTAATTAATTTTACTTGCTTCTTTTTTCAATTTGAATTTTAGATTCGATATGGGTACGCACCCACCTGGGTACAGACACATGGTCCCTTTTATAATAGGTTTTAAATTAGTTTTGGTGTAATTTTGCATAACAGATCCCTGTTAAAATCAAAACAACACATTTATAGGTCAATGTCCAAATCAATCATTAGGAATTCAGCCATTTTGTCCTGGAATATTTGAGCATTCAAGTCCTCTTTACGAATTCAATTGCGGGTTCGCGGGTGATTTTTCATTAACTGTAGTGTAGTACAAAATATGATCCCTTATACAATAAATAGTCCTACAGTCAGTTGGGGCCTGGATCCAGATGGGCCTGCACCCATAGGGTCTACACCCAGATCAATTGGTCCACAGTCATGGGTTAACGCTGTCAAACGCCGATTTTTAGAACGTAAAGGGGCTGTGCCCAGTGGGGGTTCAAGGGGCTGTGCCCAGTGGCATTCGATTCTGCAAAAGAAAACAAAGATATTAAATTAAAAAGCACATTCAAAAATAAAAAAGAAAACAAAACGTACCTATTGCAGATCTGGATCCAGATTTGCTGCTGCAGTGGTGGAGGTGTGCAGCAGTGTCGAAGGTCTTTGGTGCAGCAGATGTCACGAGATGGAGACGAAGGTAGAAGAGGCCTACGAGATGGCGGAGCGCAGCAGGGCAGCACCACCACCACTGTGACGTCGGCAGATTATGTTTAGGTAGCTGGATCGAAGCTTTCCTGGAAAACAAACGTAGCTAACGCAGATCGAGATGATGCAGTTCGTGTTCGAACGTGTGACACAGGAGCGGATCTGTCCTGTTCAGCAGCAGCGGCGATCTCAGAGGGCGGCAATGGCGGTTCTGGTTCGCGCGGAGCTTCGTGGTGGACTGGTTCATCGACGTGGTGGATCTGGTGGCTCCGGCGTCTCGAAGGTCTGCAGCAGAGGCTGTCTTCTACGCGCGTTGCTCCGTGGTGGCCTGCTGCGTGTTCGTGGCTCTCTTATTTGTTGTCGTGAGGGCTTGGTTCGCAGCCATGGTGGTGGATCTGTTCGCTACGGCGTCTCGAAGGCCAGGAGCAGCGGCAATGGTGGGAAGGTACGCAGGTCACTGTGGGAACTAATGGAGATGCAGGTTTACAGGAGAGAGAAGAGGGATGAAGGAGCGGTTTGTGTGGGAGAAGAGGGTGAGGGACGGGTTGTGTGGGAGAGGAGAGAGAACAGAGAGAAGGAGAGAAAGGGGTGGGGTGGGGTGCGCACGCTATAATGGTAAAATGGAATGGGGTTTTTCGTTTTCACAGTAATAAAGAAGAGGATGAAGGGCTATTTGGGCTTTTTTGTGTATTTAGTTAGATATGTAATGGATAGTTAGAGGTGGAGACTTTTTTTATAAAGTTGTATGTTAGGGGGGCCTTGTTTTATAATTCCCCCTACTTTAATAGTAATTTTAAAGTGCATTTAATATAAGGTTGATCACTTCGAGGCCAGCACACGAAGATAACGACACGCCTTGGAGTATAAAATGACAAATTAAAAGTAATCACCTATATACTCAATAAAGACAATCTGCTATATAACCACCCTATACTTTCATCATCTCCATTGTAATTACATACAGAAACGCCGTCATGGAACGCTCAAGCAGCGTGACTAGACGAGACCATCATCAAGAAAGTGATACTACTGCAGATCAAAACACCAAAAGAAAGTTAACTACAGAAAATAATAACATCGATAGTGTCGATTCCGTAGAAAGGATCTTCGAATCTAAAGAAGTTCCTTCATGGCAAAGTCAGCTTACTTTGAGAGCTTTTGTTGTGAGCTTTATTTTAGCTATAATGTTTACTTTTATAGTGATGAAACTTAATCTCACAACTGGGATTATTCCTTCACTGAATGTCTCTGCTGGGCTTTTGGGGTTTTTCTTTGTGAGAACTTGGACTAAGTTTCTTGAGAAATCAGGACTTTTGAAGCAGCCTTTTACTAGGCAAGAGAATACTGTTATTCAGACTTGTGTGGTTGCTTCTTCTGGCATAGCCTTTAGCGGTACATATCCTTCTCTCTCTATAATTTTTACAAATATATATAAAATGATACCCTTACTGATAATCTCTTTGGAAAAACATTTCACTTTGCTGATAATATTCACTAATTTCTTGTATAAATTCAATTCTGTTGTTGTTTTTTAGGATTATTTCTTTTTAGTATTGGCAATCAATTATTAAATCATTATTTAAGTTTTTAGAAACTTGATATCATTTTGAATCAGTTTGTTTTTTGGTCAATTGAACCCGTGAATAGCATGAACAGTCTAAAAAGCACTATCATCTATTGGAATGGGCGAACAGTATCAATTTGAATCAGTTTTTAGCAACGATTTCTTAAACAATTTTAATATTATATTATTCATAGGTCTAAAAATAAACCAATTTAATATAAATAACACAAATTTAAATATAAATAATAATAATAATAATATATAACTGTAAATATAAAAATAGATCAATTTAATAAATCAAGTTAAAAAATGTATTAAAAAATCCAAACATTTTTTTACCACGGCAACCTGTACAGATTTTAATTTGACTGGTTGTTTTTATTTACATGTTGAGTTCGATTAGATTAACTTTTTATGTTTTACTATATTTTAATCATATGCGATGAACATAATTCAAATCTTAAAAATAAAAATAAAATATAAAGAAAATAAATAAATTATAATATACTATCTTTATTAAAAAAAATTATCTTAAAAACAAAAAACACGTAACATAATAAAAGAAATGATAAAGATATATAAAAAAATAAAATGACACATTGAAAAAGTAAAATACAACATGACAAAAAGACAAATAGAACATGGTAGAGTTTGTTATTAATTTTTTTTATATATTATATAGAATACTAATTTTTAGAAAAAAAGTAATAAAAGATATATGAAAAAAGAAGATATATATATAAAAATAAAATGACCTATAACAAAAGTCAAATAATACATGATAGAGTAAACTATTTTCTTTTTTATATATTGTATAGTTTATATAGATTATAAATTTTTAAGAAAAAAATAATAAAAGACAATTGATATAATAGAAATACTAAAAAAGATATATAAACAAGTAAAATGACATATGAAAAAAAGTAAATAATACATGACGAAAATCAAATAAGACATGTTAGAATCAATTATGATGATTCTTCTTTATATATTGTATATATTATAAAAGTTTTAGGAAAAAAATAATAAAACACATATGATATAATAATAAAAATAAATAGAAATATATTAAAAAATACAATAATACATGAAAAGGGTGAAATGATATATAACAAAAATTAAATAACACATAAGAAAGTCAACTATTAATTATCTTTTTATATTATTATGATTACAATTTTTTAGGAAATAAATAATAAATGACACAAGAAATAATAAGAAAAATAATAAATAATATAAAATAATATAATAAATACATAAAAATAATAAAATACCATATGATAAAAGTCAAATAAAACATGGTAAAGTCAACTATTGATTTTATATATATATATATATATATATATATATATATATATATTTGGTTACATGGGTCGTCGGGGCTACTTTGCGCGCACCCGACTAATCCCACAGAGTTATACATGTCTCCCCATATATATTCTCATGGTAAATCAAAACTAGGTTGCCCATGTTCAAGGAGAGGTTTTAACTTTGTACCTCTTACTTTACACCCGTTAGGGAGGGATTTCGAACTATGGATCTCCCCTTTTAAGTGCTAAAGAAATAGCAAGGCTCTGGCCAGTTGAGCTAACCCAACTGGTCAATTTTTTTTTTATATATATTATATACATATTACAATTTTTTTTTTAAATAATAAAAGACAAATGATATAATAAAAAAAATAAAAAATATATAAGAAAGTAAAATGACACATGACATTAGGGTTGTGCATCAGGTTACAAACCCCGCATAACCCGACCAACCCAATTACACTAACCTGAAATTATACGGGTTAGTTTTTTATTGGGTGGGTTGTGGTTCGTATTTTAGAAAGAATATACATTTTTTGCGGGCTGTGAATTTTAAAATTGAAACCCGCATACCAGATTGCTTGTAGTATAAATTTAGAAAAAATAGTATTACTCATTTTATTCAGATAAAATAGTAGGGATCATGTGTTTCACATTCTAATTTTTTTTATTATTTTTTTTTTTTAATTTTTTTAAATTCCTCAATATTTCAATAATATTTTATTTAATGAATTATTTTTCATATCAATTAATATATTATCTCTGGTTTTTGTTTAATTCATAAATTTATTTTTCGAAACTCTTATTTTATATTTATTAAAATAAAATATTATTTGATATGTTTATGAGTATTTTAAACTATATTTTTTGTTACAACATTCTTTTGTAATATAAATTTGACCTACCGAACGAATATATATACATATATGGTTTATTTATCGAACTAAATCACCCGCAATGTACCCGTAACCCACCTACAACTCACTCTATCTGAAATTAAATGGTTTATATAATGTATTTGGCGGGTGTGAGTCTCAATTTTCAAAACCCACACAATAACGGACGGTTTGCGGATTACACATTTTTTATCTAAAACTACTCGAGCACACCCCTAGATGACAAATATCAAATAAGATATAGGATAGTCAAATATTGATTCTTTTTATATATTATTTAATTTATATAAATTACGAATACTTAAGAAAAAATAATAAAAGATACCTGACATAATAAGAAAAATTATAAAAAATATGAAAATAAAATAATACATATAAAAATAAAATAATATATCACAAAAGTATAGGCGTGCGAACAATTATGGTCCTATATGGACCAGATGATAATCCACTCAATATTATGGTCGCATGTATATTTTCTTCTTTCATCTTTTTATTTGTGGTGGCCTACCGGTTGAGCATTAGAAAAATAAAGGATTAAACATGTTTTTAACGTTTCATAATTTTTGTTTTCATAAATAGCATTATTTAGATAGTTTTAACGGGTCTATGTAATCTCTATTTCTTTTTTTATATCATATGGGTGTTTAGGCCAGTTTTCGCGTACCACGACTAATCCCATTAGAAATATATATGTCTTTATATACATATTTCCAGGGTAATCAGAACTAGGTTACACATGTTCATGGAGGGGATTCGAATCATGGACCTCTTGCAGAACTAGGTTACCCATGTTCAGGGAGAGGTTTCGAATCATGTACCTCTGGCCAGTAGTCTTTACTTTTTTCTTTTTTTTTTGATATCATTGGTGTCCGGGTCAGTTTTCGCGCACTACGACTAATCTCATAGGAAATATATACGTCTCTTCATGCATATTCCTAAGTTAATCAGAATTAGGTTACCCATGTTTAGGGAGGAGATTCGAACCTTGCACCCTTTGCATTACCCCCTTTAAGGGCTCAAGAAATAACAAGACTGAAAAGATTCGAACCTTGTACCTCTTAGATAAAAGACAAGGTCATGTTCATTGAGCTAGTCCCAATAGTTCAGTAGCCTTTACTTTACCTATATTATTTTAATTATTCTAATTATTTTTATATATAATGGTGCATAACTTAATAAAGAATTGGTTAATAATTAAGCCTAAAGTAACATCTTACTTCTAACGATAGGCCAATAGGCCAATAGCGAGCTAAATAACTCTTTCAAAAACAGGACATATGTTATCCTTTACCACATAAATATCCGAATTCCTTATCAATAAAATATGCAAGAGTACCACATAATTATTCGAATTCCTTATCAATAAAATTTGCACTCTTGTGTATTATGGTCAAACTTTTGTACGGGTCATCTAAAGCATACTTTGACTAAAAAAAAGCATAGTTTGACTAAAAAAAGAAAATCTAAAGCATACTTCGGACAAACTACTATTGACGAATATGTACATAGTTATTGGAAACTCTAAAATTCAGATTTTATATTTAAATATAATATTTAAAATACAAAATTTTTAAAAATTTAAAGTTTAACGCGATTGACATCTACATCGATGACTCTATAATCAAACTCTACGTATCAAAAAATAAATGATAAATCAAAAAATTAAATAAAAATATGAATTTCTATATATAACTATTAGAGTTCTTTATTTGGGAAAGGAAGAAAGTAAGAATAAAGAATTACTCCATTCTTCTATTTTTATTTGTGTTATTTTTTGTGTTGCAAGAATAAAAAATTATTAAATACATTTTTTCTTTATTATTTTATTTTTCTTTATAAAATAATAAAGAAAAAGATTATTTATTGTCATTGCTTTTAACTAATTATTAGAAGTAATATTAGAAAAATAGAAAAAAAAATTAATAATATAAAAGAACAAATAATATTAAACCTCCTCTTTTGAAAAGTTAGAAAAAAAAATGAACAAGAGAAAATATGAATAAAGAATTGTAGGGCATGTTGTTAAATGTTGTCGATTTTATTTTTTTCTTCTTTTAAGAAAAGCAAAGCGCCTGGAAATGACGAGAGGCAGTATCTTAAATGGTATCAGATTCTTGGGTATATCTACGCTTACGTTTTCATGTGCATGTGTATTTACTTCCTTCACAAAACAATTTTTTAAGGTAAGTGGTCACGTTAAGAGGTACTTTGAACAAAAAAAAAAGTCACGTTAAGAGGTGCCACACATAACAAATCAAATACTCCTACTCAACTTTAACCAATTTAATACAAGACCATGCACGCAATGTAGTGTGTAACAATTAACTATTGCGCACGACTTTCTTCCTTTCTCTTAAATGTGATGTAAGTACGATAATTAAGTTGGCAGTTGGCAATCTTGATGCATTAATGCCTTTCACAAGTTGTTGCTAAGTGAAACAGTAACATAATAACTCGTGTAAATATAGTGTGTATATTAAGTAGATTCATTTTATTTTATATTTTAGTCTCTTTCAATATATATATTTGAAATATCTCGGTGCCTCTAACTGATCTTATAAATCCCACGAATTTATATATAAATGTAGCTATCATGATTTATACATTATTGACCATAATGTTATTTACCAAATTTAAAAATAGAGATGTACAATTGACATAGTACTATATTAATTGCCAATTTGGTCAATAATTTGACTCGGTGACCAAAATGGTTTTTATTTAGTGGATGTATAATGTATTCATGATTGATTAAGTATAGAATTGGTTTCTTCACACTACAACTTGACGTAAATATCCAATAATGAAAAGATCAGAATCTCCATAAATGGTGGGTCAAACTTATACACTAATAATGATGAAAAGTATTATTGGAAACATGTGAAAGTATCCAATATGTAACAAACTATGTTACTAGGCTAATTATCTTGCTTTCTAATCATCTTTCTAAGAATAAGAACTGTGGAATATAATGTATGATCCTTGCTAAGAATTGTGGAAAAAAATATTATATAGGTGAAGCCAAAAAAACCAATAGATAGCTACAAATTGTATTTCATGTCCTTCAATCATATAGCGGAGGTGATCCTAAAATATGGCTTGTTCAGCCATGGTCAAGGTGGATCTATGATTTTTATCATTTGAGACTAGAAGTTAGAAGAAATAGAGGGAGTCGGGGCTAAAAGTTAGATTCTATATACACATTAGTAAATAGGGTTAAACATCACAATTGAATCATAACGGTTAAATCTATGTCCATAGAGGCTAAAAAAACACAAATAAATTTTTTGGACAAATTTGTACTTCATCCTAGGTCCATAGGGGCACGCCTGGATATATGCTAGTGTCCATGGTGCGTTTTGACTATTGATCTCAACACAAATTAAAGGCTTCAATTTAATTTTGTTATGAATAGTTCATTCGTATTTGACCTACTCAACTTAAAGTTTGAACCATTAGGAAAAGATCATATCTAAAGATTTATAGTTCAACCGTATCTAAAAGTCAATACTTACTAGTACAGAATTGGAATAAGTTCAAATATATGAATTACAATTTGTGAATGTATCGGTATTTTATTTCTATTTCTTTTACTGATTGGGATGGATATGAAATTCTGATGAGCAGGAGGTTTCGGAAGCTATCTATTTGGTATGAGTGAAACTATTGCCAAGCAATCTACTGAAGCTAACACTCCACAAAACATTAAAAATCCTGCTCTCGGATGGATGATCACTTTTCTTTTTGTTGTTAGCTTTCTTGGGCTCTTCTCAGTTCTGCCCCTTCGAAAGGTAGTTAATCATCAATCTTCTTTCTATTCCATTTCTATACATCTATTTAACTCAATATTTTTTATTGATTCAGATAATGATCATCAAGTTTAAACTCATATATCCGAGTGGTACTGCAACAGCTCATCTAATCAACAGTTTCCACACTCCCCAGGGTGCAAAGCTAGCAAAGTGAGACTCCATTTATTTCCTTAATCATAATAGTAGTTATTCTCAAAACTAAACTAAGTTCTTTTTTTCTATCTTCATTCCAGGAAACAAGTAAGAACACTCGGAAAATTCTTCTCCTTCAGCTTCCTTTGGGGTTTCTTCCAATGGTTTTTCACAGGCGGAGATGGATGTGGATTTGCAGAATTCCCTACATTTGGTCTCAAAGCCTATGAAAATAAGTACGTCTTTGAGTTTTATCCACCTTTTGGGGTTTCGTTTTTGTATCAATACTTATTTATCCGTTATTTTGTCGAATATAAAAACAGGTTTTACTTTGATTTCTCGGCAACTTACGTGGGCGTTGGAATGATATGTCCGTACTTAGTCAACGTGTCATTACTACTCGGAGCAGTCCTTTCATGGGGTGTAATGTGGCCTTTAATATGGGAGAAAAGAGGAAGTTGGTATCCTGAAAAATTTCCAAAAAGCAGCCTCCACGGATTACAAGGTTACCGTGTATTTATAGGTATAGCCATGATTCTCGGAGATGGTCTCTACAACTTTATTAAGGTTCTCGGACACACTTTCGCCGGCTTATACAAACAAGTTCGAGAAACCAATGTCCTACCTGTAAATGGAAATTCCGCTCAGACATATCCTTCTACATCTTATGATGACCAACGCAGAACTGAACTTTTCCTTAAGGATCAAATCCCAACATGGGTTGCTATAGCTTGCTACATTATAATCGCGATAATCTCAACTATAACAATCCCACACATTTTTGATCAACTCGAATGGTACCATATTGTCGTTATCTATCTTATTGCACCGGCGTTAGCTTTCTGTAACGCGTATGGTTGTGGCCTCACTGATTGGTCCTTAGCCTCTACTTACGGAAAACTTGCAATCTTCACGATCGGGGCATGGGCGGGTGCGTATCACGGTGGTGTTCTCGCCGGATTAGCCGCTTGTGGGGTAATGATGAACATTGTCTCCACCGCATCGGACCTAATGCAGGACTTTAGGACCGGTTATATGACCCTCGCTTCTCCTCGCTCCATGTTCGTAAGCCAAATCATTGGAACGGCTATGGGATGTGTGATCTCCCCTTGTGTGTTTTGGCTATTCTATAAGGCGTTTGATGATCTTGGACAGCCCGGTTCGGAATACCCCGCGCCTTACGCGTCGATTTACCGTAACATGTCGATATTGGGTGTTGAAGGATTTTCAGCTTTGCCGAAGAATTGTCTCACGCTTTGTTATATATTTTTTGCTGTCGCTATCTTTATCAACGCGGTTAGAGATGTGGTGGGGAAAGATAAAGCGAAGTTCATTCCTATTCCGATGGCTATGGCTATACCGTTCTATATAGGAGCTTACTTTGCCATTGATATGTGTCTTGGAAGTTTAATACTTTTCATTTGGAGGACGATAAACAAGGCCAAGGCTGATGCCTTTGGACCGGCCGTGGCTTCTGGGTTGATTTGTGGTGATGGAATATGGACTTTACCCAGTTCTATACTAGCTTTGGCTGGTGTAAAAGCGCCCATTTGCATGAAGTTTCTTGCAAGGAAAACAAATTTGCGAGTGGATGGTTTTTTAAATGGTTAATTTATATAACTTCGGTTCTACATCTATAATGTTTTATTGCTTTACTTAGTTTCTGTTACTTGTGCTTTTATTTTTCTTCATCTCCATCTTTTTCTTTGTGCAATGTTTAGTGATTCCACTCCAATTTGTAAATTGTATATGTAATCAAGTATATCGGGTGAATGATAAACTATATTTTAGCTTAGTGCCTCGTTCAGTTTTTTACTTTTTATTAGCACGAAAATATCTTACGCGCACAAGCGCTGATCAGTCATTAAGAAGTGTGTAAATGTGGGTTTCATTATTGCTTCCCCGACCTCCTGAAAATCCAATGCCTTAAGCGCCCCTACCATCCAGGCCTCAGCAAAGGTTGATCAAGAAGATTCATATCTTGTAGCATCCAATGCCTTAAGCGCCCCTACCATCCAGGCCTCAGCAAAGGTTGATCAAGAAGATTCATATCTTGTAGCAGCAATTCCATTCATTTCCAGTTCAATGTTTGCTCTCTGAATACATGTACCTTTCTACCTCCAACATCTGTCTCATCAATAAAGATCAAACGGTTGGTAAAATGAACTATGATAAAAAAACAAATCAAAAACTATTTTATTAATTAAAAGAGTAAATATATCAAATACCTCCTGTACTATGGGCGATTGACAATTTATCCATGATACTGATCACCCCCAGTATTAATTTTCGTGACTCATTACCTCTATTTAAGAAATCCATAAAAAATCGATGTTAGTTGGCCACGTGCTGGTTATGTGTGTGATTTTTTTAATTAAAAAATCAAATTTCTGATTTGATAAACATTACCCATTTATTAAAAAAGGTAAATTTGGTAGTTCATAATCTTCTAAACTATATATACACAAATTTAAAACAAAAATAATAAAAAAATAATCACAAAAAACATTCCAACGAATTGGGAAAAGGTGAATAGCTCTAATTTTTTAAATTTTTGCATTCTTCCACGTTGTAGTCAATTCTTGTCTGAAGTAAGCCCCATTTATCAACATTGATGTCGCCCCAGAATGCCCAAAGTGTGGGCTCGTCGTGTTCTCGCGTTCCATATTGCAAGTGTGGATTTGTAGCTAAGGTACACACTTCTTGGTCTGATGTGAATCTAGGTAGGAGGTCTTACAGGTGTATATATTGGGGATGTTCGATGGATTGCAAGTTCTTCATTTGGTTGGATGAGCCGATGGGTGAAAGAAGTGGTTCGGTAATTCGTGGGCTATTGCGTAAAAGCGAGAATTACGTGTTAGAACTTGATGCAATGGTTATTGGTAGCGGATTTGGATGAAATGGTCCAGTTAGAAAAAAGAAGAAGCTTGTGACGCTATGAAACTCGAGTCTGCAAAAGAGAATGAGTTGAATGCCCAGATAAAGTTAGTAGCCGAGGATTTAGATGAATTGCAAGAAAAATAAAAAATTACTTCTAAACCTTTGAACTTCGAGTCTGCGAAAGTGAAGGTGGTTGAGGATGAGACGCGACATCTTAAAGTCATGATGATCAGTGTAACACGAGATAACTTGATTCTAAAATGGAGTTTCTTTGTGTTGATCTTCATCTTCTTCTTCAGTGTATGTGGCTACAGTTGTTTGATGTATTAGTTTCAGTTGTTTGATGTATTAGGTTTCAGTTGTTTGATGTATCAGGTTGTTGAAGTGTTGAAGTGTGTAGTTTACGTTGTTTGTTAATTTGAAACTTGTTTTGTACTGGTTTCCCTTGTTTTCAATGGAACCAAATGTTGTGTTGGTGTTTCAATTTAAGTTTTAGTAGCTATGCAGTAAATGAATTTGCACTTTGGTTAAAGTATATAAAAAGTAGATAAGCCAGAAAAAGTAGATAACATATTGCTGGTATACATAGACTTTCACAAAAAGTTAATATTTAAATTCAACTTACACAAAGTTACAAAATTTCAAAGCCTGCCCTAAAGTGTTACCAACTAAAAAACCCTACATAACTACTACCACAACACAATAAAGTCACTTAACCCTAGACTATTACAACCCCAATAGTTCTAGTTTTTGCACAAAACAAAGTCATGAAACACAAATTCTAAATAATCCATAAACAGGAGTTAATTAAATTTTCAGATTCAAGTATGTGACGGAAAACAAGTTATTTTGCTCCCTTCTCTGGTGGAGCTGAAGTTTTGGCAGTTTCTTTTCTCAGGCAAATGGATGCGTCAATTGTCACGTATCCAGGATTTCCCTCTCATTACTGCAACTTCTTTATGCTGGATGAAGGGCTTCTTTGCTCTTGGTTCGCCTTTTTTTCATATCACAAAAAAAACAAGTATCACCATCTATATATAGTCATTTTCATATTAAATATAGACAAATCAGTGAATAACTGGTGGGGGAAAGAGTGTGATAAAATAATAGAGAAAATAAATAAGAACACGACACTCTAACTTCCACGTTACTCATTGCAAGTATCACATGTCGTACACAAGTTTCAATGATAAGTTAAGATTCGTTCTCAGGGACTTAGTGTGTTATACGAATTGATTAACAAGAAATCCTAGTAATAATTAGATCAATAAATTTAAAGACAAGAAAAGTAAATAGTAATGATGATTTAGGAGAATAAAAAGTAATTAAACTAAAGAAAATAAATAAAAGATGTAAGAATAAGATGAGAATGATATAACTTATGTTTGCTAGTATGCACTTATCCTTCTATTTCTTCTACTAGTTAATAAGGGTGATTAAAACTCTTAGATAAGTAGCCAGGATTCTATTATTTTTCCTAACCTCCTTCCGGGTGGTCTTAGGTGGGTACCTAACAATGGGTGAGGGGACCCCTGTGCAATGATCAGTGGTTAAATCTCAAACCCTAATGACTCTCTAGTTAGACAAGCTCTTCCGGATCACTACCGCACACTAGACGTTTATGTGGTGATTTCAATAATTAGACACCCCTTCCGGGTGACCATCTAACTACTATCCTAGCGTGATCAAGATTAAGACAGGAAATAAGTCAAAACACATAAAACAAATATATGTTTAAGAAGCTAGAATCAATTTAAAAAGGTTTTCCCAAAAAAAACTTATATAGAATAAAATAGAATTCAAAGATTATACATGTACAAAACCCAAGCTATGGGAAAATTAGTTCATGCTAACAAGAAAAAAACTAAAATAAAAATACATACTATCAACTTGCTTCTCTTGAATGACTAAGGATTGAACTAAGGTTTAGAACTGAGAAAGGATCTATTTACAATGATAAGAGGGTGTATTTATAGGTGTTAGAAAGAACCTAGGTCGAAATTGGTGAGTAAAAGGTAAGTAATTTGAGTCCAAGTCCAACTCAAATTAGTTTCCTAAAATATCAGAGAGGATAAACACTGCTCACTGTTTTGATCATATCTCCTTCGTTATTGGTCCGATTTTCGCCTACTTTATATCGAAACGACCGAAGCAAAAAGATGTGTGTTTACTCTTTTGAATTATCATCCAAATTCCCAGACTATTTGAAGTTATCTTCACTAATGGACGTAGCTGCAGAATTTCAGAATTACATGACAGCTTTTCCTTTCCTATTTTATCTGTACTTCCTTTTATCTCTTGATTCCTTCCATATCTTATTTCCTTATATCCTTAGAATTGATTTGGAATCTATTTATATTCCATATATATATTTAAAGCTTCACATTAACACACAAATTAAACCAAATATGTTCTAAAAATTATAAATCATCAAATCAAGACAAGAAATAAGAAATTATCCAAATATAAATAAAAATCTATAATGAGTTAATAATAAACACCTAAAATGATGTCTCCAACCTAGATTATTATATCCCTTGGGAGACATCAATAACCTACCTGAGGTCAAACTGTAGGTAAGGTCCTTTTAGATCTGGTTTGCGTATGTGGTTTTGATGTTTAAAGACAACCTGGAATTTTAAACAATAATCTGTCAGACATTTATAGGTCAGGAGGGTGAATTGTCACTCATGTAAAAGTGGAAGGGGTATACTATTAATAGTATATCAACTTACCATTGGGATACCCCTCAACGACGTTCGTTTTGATGGCACATGTGGTGTTTTGCTTGTATCAGTCGCATGTTTATTTATTTCCACGCTAGTTTTCTCAGCTTTATGTATTGGTGGATCATTTTTTGATGGAATATGTGAGGTTTTTTCATTATTCATTTCCTTGCTTATCTTCACTCTCTTTTTCTCATCTTGATTACTTGGTGGATATTTTTCTATCTTCACCTTCTACACTCACATTAAATGACAGAATATGTTAGCAACTTACTGTTTTCTTATTGAAGTTAAATTTGGTAAATGTGAAGTCACCTTAAGTATTTATTTCGGGAGAATTGTTGTCTTTCGTAGATGATTTTCCTTTTCCTTTTTCATCATTCTATTTTCAAATTAAAGACAATGCACAGTTAGCTAATGAATAAATATATACACACCTAAAGACATGTACTTACTATAGGTATTGGAATTGAGCTTAATCATCTAGAGATAGTCTTAAAACCCATACTCTTTAATCTATTGCTTTGTCGTGTGGGGTTTACCTTTGTTGTTTTTTCCCTTGTTTCAATTGGCTTTGGTATATTTGGTTTTGTTCTACATCGCGTCGGTTTGGCATTAACTGGTTCTTTTACACATTCAATCGGTGTACAAGGGGTGTTACAAGGTGCAGATGGTTGTACTTCAAACTCGTCAAATAGTCTATTAATATCCTCATTAGGTGTCTCATCCACACCTGCAACATTCACACCTTCAACATTCACACCTTCAACATTAACACCTTCAACATTAACACCTTCAACATTCACACCTTCAACATTAACACCTTCAACATTCAAACCTTCACTTTCCTCAACACCTTTAGTTTGTAACGCAACATACCTAGTTTGTATATTATCTAATTTCTCAGTTTCAGTATCGTTATACTTTTGTTTCTCCTTACATGTCCTTGTGTTATGTTCTTCATATTTGTAACTCTTGCATCTCAGTTGCCTACCGACTCTAGTTGCCTTTTGAACATGTCCAGTTGTGTGTTGTTTTCTCCACTTTTTCACTTGATCTCTTCAACCTCCTTTGTCCTAGCCCTTTTTGGTTTTTCAACCAATTTAAAGGCCAGGTGAGGTTCAATAAACACATTCCTAATAACAGACCACATTGAAGGCCTATTAATTGGGTAGAGCATTGGTGTATATGCCTTCATATACATATCTTTTTTGTAGCAGCCATGCACATACTTTTCTGGATCTTTCCAAGCAAATTAAATACATGTGATGGTGTGATAGAATGGTATTCCAGAAAGGTCCCACCTTCTGCAAGGACAACTCTACAAATCCAAGTCCACAACAAAATAATCTGTTCCCAGGTTTCTCACTTCAAACTTCATTTCTCCATAAAATACGACATGCCATTTCCCATAGTTTGTGTTAGCTTTGTTCACCAGGTGTCTGATCTTAGGACAGATGTCACCATCATACTTTGCCATCTATGATCTCTTTGATTCAAGCCTTTTCATATTGTACACCCTTAGACCCTCCTGTATAATAATAACAAACTTGTGTCTGTTAAATACACCATAAATAGTAAAGTTAAGGGGCAAGCAGACAAATTATGTAATGGTATAGGGGGCATGTAGAAAAAATATGTAATGGTGTATGGGGTAGTTAGACAAAAAATTTAATGGTGTAGGGGGTAGTTAGACAAAATATGTAATGGTGTAGGGGATAGTTAGAAAAAATATGTAATGGTGTAGGGGGTAGTTAGACAAACCTGACTTCTTTTATAGCATTGTTATAGCTTTCACAAAGGTTATTGAGAAGAACATCACATTTTGTAGTGGAACTAAAGTGTGATCTTGAACAAGCCTTAGGATCTAGGTTAGAGAGCCAATTAAAAGAACCCTCATCCATGTCTTTGATAACTGCCATAACTTCTACAAATCTATTAACTGTTGGGGTCCTAGCAGCTTCCCACACCCTGTCCTTTAGAGCCAACCCGGTATTTTGAAATTATTATACAATGTCTGACACAATGACGGTGTTCAATATCTAGTAGCATATTACTGAGTACCTGTAGTAATCCCTACAAATTAACATAGAAAAGGTAAAATAATATTCATAAAAAAACCCGAATGGATCCAATATTTAAACAAAGAAAGTACCAAACTTTTGTCTATCAGATATAAAAGTCCATTTTTGTTGATTACAAATACCAAGATCTTCTACCAGTAGGTTTAAAAACCATCTCCAAGAGTTACTATCCTCTTTTTCTGCTAGGCAATATACAATTGGGAAGATACAATTGTTCCCATCTATTCCTACAGTTGTCAAAATCACACCGTGGTGTGGACCCTTTTGATGACATCCATCTATCCCAACAAACTTCATAAAACCCTCTAAAAACCCTCTTTTACAATCTTCAAGACAAATATAATTTGAAATATTTCCACACAAGTCAATTCATCAATACTAGTGTCTACTGCTACAATACTATCAGAGTTACTTCTCCTGATTTCTTCATAATAATCGTAAATATTTTTGTATTGATCCTTGTATTCAACCTCTATCATTTGTTTGGCTAAGTTATATGCCCTGTAGCGTGTTCTGGTGCTAACATTGACTGAAAAATCCTAGTTCACTAATTGCTGTAAACCACCCACATTGTAAAGATTCAATCTAACCATATCTCTGAATGTCCTTTCCAAGAACTTTGCAGACACATATCTGTGGTTAATATTTTTACAACACTCATGTTTATAACAAAGACTTACTATTACTAGCCCACCAATCTTTTCTTTGTAAGATCCATATACAAACCAAGCAACCTGCTCCTTAATAAACAACTCTTATTCTATACCAATCATTCTTCATAAACTTGACTTTAACCACCTTTTTTATTGCATGAGTTGTAATTGCTTCTTTAAGATCTCTAGCATTTGCAAATGTCAATCCCAGGACAAACCTTGGCTTTACCAAGTCAAGTGTAGGCCTAAACCTGGGGTACTTAACCTTTTTTTTCTTAGGGAAATATTTTGCTATGCCTTCTTCGTCTGGACAAGATGAATCACTAGTTGTATCTAACTCATCAGAATCATGTAAACACTCATCAGAATCAGTTTCACTAACATGGTCATCACTATCCCCTTCAGAAGTATCATCATTATGAGCTTCAAGTTGCACTCCTTCCCATTCCACCTCTTTGTCTATGTACGTGTTGTAATCCTGGTCATCATCACCCTCACTCAAGTCAATGTCACTGTCAAACATAAAATCTTCATCAGTTGTCGAATCTTCTTCACCCTTACTCTTCCTTTCTTTACTAATAGGCCTACCACTTCTCTTGTAACTTTCACCCTTGGTACCACTAGGATCAATACCACCTTCTTTTGTTTTTTCCACACTTGGCCTAGAACTTGTCTTTAAGTGTGACATATCATTCTTATCTTTCTTAACAACATATTTTGATTTCTTCTTTTTCGATGCATGAGACAGTACTTCATCATCATCAACCTCTTCACCATTAGGTATATTGATTTTCTTGTCAACCTTTTTTGACTTAGTGTTATTAACCCTAAACCTGGACTTTTGCTTAGATAAATCCTTCTTATTCTTCTTCAGTACTTTAGAAAGTAAATCTCTATCCCTCACTTAATCATCATCATCAACCTCAACCTCTTCCCCATCAAGTATATTGAAGTCACTGTCAGAGTCATCAGTTAATTCTTCATCAACAAGCTTGAAACTCATCTTTTTGCTCTTTCTATCACCAATCACTGGTAATTTCCTCTTTGACCTCCTCAACAGGTCACCATCTATACTTTGGCCACTCTTCAATACCTTCAGTACTCTATCCAATACAACATCAACAGATTTCTCCTTAGCTGAAACTTTTTCTTCCAAAACTTCTTCATCAACACCCTTGTTTACTTCTTTCTCATCTTCTACTGCCTTCTCACCTTCTTTCTCATCTAACTTCTGACCTTCTTCTTCTACTGGTTTCTCATCAACTTGTACACACTTCTCACCTTACTTCTCATCAACTACCTGATTCTCAACTTGGTCTACAACTAAATTTTGAACTCCTTCTTCATCTATCTTCTCATCATCTTGCACACTATTACTAACTTCTTTCTCATCTCCTACAATATTCTCATCTTTCCCTTCAACTAAGTTCTGAACTTCTTCTTCAACTAGCTTCTTAGGAACCCATTCTTCAATCCATTTTATTAATAAAGGTACGAACATAGGGATTTACACTACATGACCTTCATGAAACCCTGGTTCAGAAACAACAAACATATCAACTGTTTGGTTTCGCTCTGACACACTACACATCTCCATAACCTTCTCATCACTATCTAAATAAACTAGACCTTTGGGAAGTTTTTGGCCCAATTTTACATAATAAAACTCTAAATTACCCTGAATCCCCAGCTTCGCACAACCCTTCTGAAGAACAGGTACACTAAATCTGTCATAGTGACAGTCGTCTAAAATCTCGAGCTTTACATCCGTGTGCACGCTCTTCTCTTAATTTAAGAAGCTACCAAAGTGAATGCGCAATGAGAATTTTTCTGTTATACGTGAAATTTAGAATAAATTACTTATCCATTTAGAATAAAAGTAGAATAAAAGTGTTCTAACACACTGTATAATACAATGAAGGCTAAAAATCATATGATATGACTTAAGACTATAATGGATAACAAATTAAACATAAATTATCAATACCTTCTCTTGAAAATCTTAATCTGTTTTCATAAACCATTCAACTAAAAGTTTTAATATTTAATATAATTTCACTAGGATGATTCACAATATACAATTAATAGATGTTCATGGTTACTAATATTGTAAAAATAAAAAAAAATATTGAGCGACTATACCTTGAGATTATAATTACGAAAAAATAAATAATATGTTGAAATACAAAACTGTATTTAAAAAATTATAGAATTTTCACGTGAATTACCTCGATAAAAGTGAGATTATGGTGGTGAAAAAAATAATAATATATTGGACCACAAAATTATATTTAAAAAAAAATTATAAAATTATATTTGATTTGAGACTAAATAAGTAAAGATTCTTTTTTTTTTTGGTAAATAATATCCTCATAAAAATGTATGTCTTCTTTAATAATTCTTCTTGTTTTCTTTTTCCATAATATTCATTTTTCTTTTGCAATTTAATTTTTTCTCTTTCTAATAATATACAATTAATAAATGTTCATGGTTACTAATATTGTAAAAAGAAAAAAAATATATTGAGCGACTATTCCTTGAGATTATAATTGTGAAAAATAAATAATATGTTGAAATATTGTATTTAAAGAAAAAAAAATCATAGGACTTATCCTAATAAAAGTGAGATTATGGTGGTGAAAAAATAATAATATGTTGAAACACAAAACTATATTTAATTTTTTTTATTTAATTTGAGACAGAATAAGTAAAGATTTTTATTTTTGGTGAATAGTATTCTCATAAAAAATGTATGTCTTCTTTAACGATTCTTCTCGTTTTTCTTTTCCATAATGTTTATTTTTCTTTTGCATATATATTTTTGGGTGATTTCCTTATAGAGTCCACAGGTAATCAGTGATTGCCCATCAGGTCCAGCCCATCGCAAATGACAGACTTGCCCCTCCCTAGTTACCCATTAATTGGAGATTTGTTACCAAAACTAAAACACTAAAATCATGCAATCAGTTAAAAATTAAAACAAAGAAATTAAAACAAACAAAAATCGCTAAAATCATGCAATCAATCAAATCAATAACCCAGAAAAATTACAATCAGTAACTAATAAAATTCTAATGCAGCAACTGATGAAAAACTTGAAACTTTTGTTCAAATGGACGATGGTGGGTTGTCCACTAAACTCGATGGTGTGAATGTTGAGTTCGGTGGGTTAGCCTTTAGTGCTGTCGTCTTTTGGTAGTGGGTTATGTGTATGATATTGATGGGTTGCATTTTAAAACTAATGGTTTACGGTGGGTTATTAGCTTTGCTTTGATGGGTTCTCTGTAAAAATCGATGGTGTACATCTGCATCACAGCGACAGCATTCATCCCCATCGTCTTCCTCCTATCAACTTCGTCTTTCTCCTCAAATGCGAAGCTTCAAACGTTAATGGCTCCAGATCGGTTGAGCTTCGAACCAGCGGCTGTATTCTTCTCCAGTTGAGCTTTGAACCAGCGGCGCTATTCTTCTTCTTCTTCTGCTGCTGAACGGTGCCGACGAGAATAGGGGCTGCAATGTTCGCGCATCAATGGTGGCGCTGTGGTGGTTCCTTCGAAGCTCTCCTCCTTGGGCGCCGATTTGGAGACACAAAGAGACCTGCAGATCTGGTATCCTTCGAGCGTGACCTTGGTGCTGCCATTGTTGCTGCTTCGAAGAAGAAGAGACAGACCATGGCGGCGCTGTGGTGGTTAACTGCTGCAGATAGCGAGTGTGTCTGCAATCTTCATGGTTGCTCGTCGAACAAGGAGGCTGCTCCGATCTCCGTGGAGGTGTTTTGGTGGTGGTGGTGTTTTTGGAGGTGGTGGTGGTTTTGGAGCTTTCCATCGATCTAATGAGCTAATAGGAGAGAGAATCAGTTAATTGCGTAAATCATGGGGTGATATGATTTTATCTGATTTTGTGAGAGGGTATTGTTGGGATACTAAAAAATTTGTTGGACCTGCTAGGGGAAAAATCAGGGGTTGGACTTGTTAGAGGTGGGAAGTTGGGTTCTAGGCCTGTATTGGCATTTATCTCTATATTTTTTGGGATAATTCCCAATTAATTACAATTCCACACTTTTTTTTGAAGATCGAAATTGCGGGTTATGTGTTGTTATAACACACAAATATACACTACTGGATTTGCGGTGTTTACCCACGACGAATTAGCGACGACGCGTAATTCGTCGTTATACTTTCAAAGTTAGCGACGACATAAACTTAGCAGCGAAAATTTAAGCGTCGTTAATTTGTCGCTATTTCTTGGATTTTCGTCGCTGAATATTGTTAATTTCTTATTGAATTTTTTTTAATAGCCGATATGTCGTCGCTATCTTAGCGACAACACATTTCGTCGCTATTTTGAAACATTAGCGACGACTTTATGTGTTTAACCACGACCCGTAATTCGTCGCTAATCGTGGATCCTATTTTATGGATACAACAGGTTTTTTAACCCACATAACACACAAAATACCCAAAAAAATCCTCCGATTTTCTCCCAAAAACTCAACTAAATTCCATTTTTTTTTGTAATTGCTTCTCCACTTCATCTTGCATCATTCTTGGTTCAATAATCAAAGTGGGGGTCCATTAATATCATCTTTCATCACAAAATTTAAGGTAATAATTGCATGAAATTCACCTTTTAATTTTTTTTTTGAATGCTAATTGTGTTTTATTCTTTCTATATGGTTTGATTAGGTGAATTAATACAACTTTCTTGGTTGGGAATTAACATCACTCTTCAATTTATCCATCCAATTCAAGGTATTTCCATTAAATTTCATGCTTTTTAAATTTTGTATTTATTTGATTATGTTTGCAAGTTGATATACCATATGATTAGGTTAATGAATTAAATATTTGTTGGTTGATTATGCATGTGTTGTGTGAATTTATATTTTGTGCTCATATATTTTTACTTGTTTATTTAATTCTTTGTTCTTTTTTTATATATTCATTCATTTAATGCTATGTAATATTTATTCATTTTATGGTTTGTAATTTTTATTCATTCAATGGTTTGTAATATTTATTCATTCAATGAGTTTGTAAGTTTTTTTATTTTGTTTATCGTGTTGTAATTTTTATTCATTTTATTCATTAGGTTGTAATAATTATGTATTTTATTTTATTTTATTAATGTAGTCGCATAGTTTACTCAACTTGTTGTTAAGAGATGACATCGAGTTCGGACATGAGTATCGATAAGAGTTGGATTGAATTGACGAATGTGTTAGATGGTGAATATATTTTTGGGGTTTATAAATTTATCGATTTTGCTAAGAAAAGTAGAGGTTATACCGGTTACTTGTCTTGTCCGTGTAAGAAGTGTAATAATTTTTGCCGATTAAAAACAGAAGCTGTTATGGCCCACCTTCTAAGAGAGGTATTTAACCATGATTATAAGGTTTGAACAAAACACGGTGAGAAAGCGATACAAACACATACACCCCCTGCAAGTAAAGATCCAATTATAGTAAATGAAATCCAGCATGTTTATGACGATGTGAGACAGAGTTACGATGTTGGTGGACATCCGGGAGACACCGAGATGAGAGATGCACATATTCCAAGTCGAAGCAGTTTTGACACATTGTTCGAAGAATTGGAGACGGAATTATTTCCTGGTTGTGAATCGATGAGTTCGTTGAATTTCATTATTTCCTAACTTTGACTCTAAACACTTAACTTTGACCATAAACACTTAACTTTGACCATAAACACTTAACTTTGACTCTAAACACTTAACTTTGACCATAAACACTTAACTTTGACCATAAACACTTAACTTTGACCATAAACACTCGACTTTGACCATAAACACCTAACTTTGACTCTAAACACTTAATTTTGACCATAAACACTTAACTTTGACCATAAACACTTAACTTTGACTCTAAACACTTAACTTTGACTCTAAACACTTAACTTTGACCATAAACACTTAACTTTGAACATAAACACTTAACTTTGACCATAAACACTCAACTTTGACCATAAACACCTAACTTTGACTCTAAACACTTAACTTTGACCATAAACACTTAACTTTGACCATAAACACTTAACTTTGACTCTAAACACTTAACTTTGACTCTAAACACTCACCTTTGACTCTAAACACTTAACTTTGACTCTAAACACTCAACTTTGACTCTAAACAATTAACTTTGACCATAAACACTCAACTTTGACCATAAACACCTAACTTTAACTCTAAACACTCAACTTTGACCATAAACCTTTAACTTTGACCATAAACACTCAACTTTGACCTTAAACACTTAACTTTGACTCTAAACACTTAACTTTGACTCTAAACACTCAACTTTGACTCTAAACACTCAACTTTGACTCTAAACACTCAACTTTGACCATAAACACTCAACTTTGACCATAAACACCTAACTTTGACTCTAACACTTAACTTTGACCATAAACACTTAACTTTGACCATAAACACTTAACTTTGACTCTAAACACTTAACTTTGACTCTAAACACTCAACTTTGACTCTAAACACTTAACTTTGACTCTAAACACTCAACTTTGACTCTAAACACTTAACTTTGACCATAAACACTCAACTTTGACCATAAACACCTAACTTTGACTCTAAACACTCAACTTTGACCATAAACACTTAACTTTGACCATAAACACTCAACTTTGACCTTAAACACTTAACTTTGACTCTAAACACTTAACTTTGACTCTAAACACTCAACTTTGACTCTAAACACTCAACTTTGACCATAAACACTTAACTATGCAAGAAAGGGTAAGATTCGTAAACCATTTTAGTAAAAAATAAAAAAATTGCGACGACATTCAACTGCATAGCGACGACATTCAACCTTTGAATGATGTCGCTAATTATTCGCGACGACATTCAAAGGGTTTGTCGTCGCTAATAAATAATTAACAATTCGATTGGTCATCAAGGGCGGTCAACTTTCCCGCCCACTAAAATTAGCGACGACAAACCAAAAATTCGCGACAACGGGTCGTCGCTAACCCAAGACACGCAAGGGGCGTATGTACGTGGGGCGCCACGTGGACCAAATTCGCGACGAAATACCTATATTAGCGACGACCCGTGTCGTCGCTAATCATTTTTTCTATAAAACCCTAAACCGAGCTCATTTCTGCCATACACAAACACCCAAAACACTCCCAAAAGCTCCATATCCGCCATAGCCAAGCTATTCCGAGGAGAAACAACACCTAATCCAACGTCCAGGTAATGATTCTAGTCCAAATACACATTCTAATCTAACCTTTTTTGATTTTTTTTTAATTTCTAATATTTTGTCTTGTGTTTTTTTTTGTATGATTCCTTCTTCTTGGCATGGATTCATGGACGAAATCTACACCATTTCTACGTAACAGGTTCCAATTTCCGGATCAAACTTGCAATTTTTTTATTTTTAATTTTTTTTTCTTGTAAAAATTCATGAATGTTTTTAGTTGTTTGATGAAATCCGAGAATTATGTGTATGTTTGTGGGTTGTTTGGTAATTTTTTGGTGTTAAATAACAACATGTAATTGGAATTTGATAAAAATTAGGGTTTTGGTATGATATTTGTAATTTTAATGTAATAGTTGGTGTGTTATTGATCTTTGATTGTGTTTTAAGATATAGGGACCTATTTGCAATATGTTTGATTTGTATGTTTAAGGACTAAAATGCAGTTTTGTATGATTGAGGACTAAAATGCAATTTTATAAAAAAAAAGGACTAAAATGCAATTTTATAAAAAATAGGACTTACTTGACAATTTTAGAAAGATAGATGACTAAAATGATTTTTTTAGAAAGATAGAGGACTACAATGCAATTTCAAATTTTAAAGAAAATGGACAAAAATGGATTTTTTAGAAAATTAGGAATTATTCGCATTTTTGAAAAAAGTTGGATAAAAATAGAAATTTTAAATTAATATGGACTTATTTGCAAATTTTAAAAAATTTGGACTTATTTGCAAATTTTAAAAAAATTTAGGACTTAATTGCAAATTTTAAAAAAATTTGGACTTATTTGCAATTTTATGAAATTTTATAGATGGCTGCTGTCATGGGTAGGAGTCACGGTGGAGACGGGAGGGGTAACGATCCCCCGAGGGGTCCACCACGTTCGAATGCTGATTGTAACCAACCATCGGGTAATAAAAAATTCAATTAATGTTTTTCGAGCTAATTACCATATACACCATAGGAGGTAAGTATATTGACTATAAAAGTCACACACCAAAAACAAGCAACCAAAAGACAAAACTAACCTTTTCCAATTAAAAAAAAAAAAAAAAAACAATATACACACGGAACGTCTGATAACAAAAAACACAAAACACATACAAACACACAAATACACACAGTAAAAAAACACGCACAAACACACACTTGAGAAAAGAGCGGAGAAGATCAGCGAAAAATAAACCAAAAAAAGCGTAGAATCAACACAGAATCGAAGCCGAATCTCAACGAAACACGAAGATTTAGCAAACACAAACAAATAAAAGGAAATTCAACCGTAAAAAGCTAACAAAAATCAACAAAAATCAACAAAAAAAAAACAAAAAAAAACAAAAAAAGGTAACACAGTGATTGAGAATGGTGTTATGTTTATTTTCAGATTATTTGCGTATATAGAGTAGCATTTGATAATTAGATAAGAACACATGCATTTCCGAGATGAATATATGAACTAGGGTTCGAAAATTGAAAAAAAATCAACAAATACGGATGAATATGTGAATCTAAACGAATATAAGTGTGAATATATGTGTGTAATTGCGAATAACATGAATTCATATGATTATTTATGTGTATAGAACAAAAATTGTTAAATAAAGTGAAAGATTAGTGTAAATTGAATGACGATGGACTTATTAGTGATCATTGAGCAAAATAAGATGTTATAACAGATGAACAGTGTTATGATTATGTTCATAGAAGATGAAATAGTGAAATTTATCTGGAATTTACAGTTAAAAATGTAATTTACAGTTCATAGCAGATATAGTTGTAGTTTGACTGTGAATGAACTGTAATTAATGATTAATTGCTTAGTTTGGAATAAACTGTGATTATTGTTTAAGTTTAGATTAAACTGAAATTATAGGAATAACAATTAAACTGTTAGACTGAGTTTAGATGTGTACTGTAATTGGAAATATCACTTAATCTGTAGATGATGATGATTGATTAAGTATTTGAAGTTTAAATCTGATGATATCTGTACTAGATTAAGTGATTAATGCATATGAGATTAAGCTGTAGTTATTTGGTGGGAAAAATCCCACCAAAAAACAAACACTAAGAAAGATAATTCAAATGAAATTTTTTGGGAGGGAATTCTGAACAAAAAAAGTCAAATGCCACTTGACTTTATTCATATATATTTGGTGGGAATTATCCCACCAAAAGAAACATATAAAAACAACAGGGAAACATGATGGGATTGTAAAAAAAGTTAGTGAAATTTGGTGGGATATCAAACACAAAACAGAATAAACAACAACATATACTTGCATATAACTTACTTTCATATATTATTCACTTGCATATATTATTCAGTTTCATATGCATTATTCAGTTTCATATGTATTATCCAGTTTCATATGTTACTTTATGTTTAATATTTAGTGGGATTCAGTGTATAATATATTGTGTAACTTTAATAACAGGTACCATGAGTAAAAGGTACAGATCCGCACTAGACGGAATGTTCCAGATTCTTAAGCTACCAACAGTGACAGCAGAGCACGTAAAAGCGTGCAAGAAACTCCCTTTCTACCTTTTAATCAAAGAAATCTACAGAATTGCACAAAATGGTAAATTAAAAGGTATGAAGGGGAAACCAAAAGCATTGAAATTAATTGAGGACTGTTATGACAAAGACAAGAAGGCTTTTGTGTTTCGAGGGAAAAGCGTAAAACTTACATCAAAAGATGTGAGATTAATCTTAGGAGTTGAAAGTGGGAATGAGCCACTGAAAAAATTTACAAAAAGCCAAGTACAAGGAGAGGCTTGGTACAAAAAGATGTTTCTTGATGAAGAGAAACAACCTTCAAATAAAACAGTAAAAGATTTGATCAACGAGGTATTAAAAAAAAAGAAACCAAGAGAAGAAGATCTCGAACAGTTCGCAAGATTGATGTGTATGATTAGTCTACACACTTGCTTCTTCCCAGCAGCTGCAGGAAGGATAGACTGGTGGGTTCTAGGAATATCTGCGGATTTACAAAGAATTAAGGCTTACGATTGGGCCTCAACAATGGAACGTAAGTTAATGGAAGGGATTGATGAAAACACAAAAGGACACATAAGTGCACCATTCTGTATACTACTGGTAATTATTCTCAACTGATATATTTTTTAATGAATTATTTTTGACTGATTTTTGACTGATTATGATTCACTTTGCAGCCATTCTTCTTCGAGCATATACAAATGTGGAAGCCTTCTGAAAACAAAGCATACCCGAGGATACTCAGATGGCTAAAGACATACAAGAAAGGATGCTTCAAAAAGAAATTTTTAGACAAGATCAAAAATGAAAAGGTAAAAAAAATCAATAATAGAAACTCAAGTAGAAAATGAAACTTGAATTATTTTTAACAATTTTCGATATACAAATGCAGGTGAATCAGAAGGAACTTGTGATCAAACAATATGAAGAAAAGAAAATAAAAGCTTACCTTGAAAATGAAGATGATGAAGAAAGTGAAGAGGAAGATCAAGAAGAAACTGAAGATGGAGAAGAAAGAGAAAGAGAAACAGAAAGTGAGGGAGATGAAGAAGAAGAAGAAGAAAATGAAGAAGATGAAGAAGAAGCAGAAGAAGATGAAGAAGAAGAGGCAGAAGATGCTGAAATCGAATTGACAGAAAAGGAAGCAAGAAGACAAAAAGAGTATGATGAAATTTACGGGTTTTCGTGGCATACAGAAGAAGAAATGACGCTAGCAGAAATTCTCGCGCAAATAAAAACGAGTCAAAATGATATGATTAATAAAACTATAAACGAGACAATCAAATATGGAAATAATTTCCAAGGAAGTGTCACCGAAAAAGGAGAAAGTTCCAAAGTGCAGGCAGGTTATGACCCGGAACTAGCATTTGACTTAGGACTAGATGATAGTACACAGGAAAAAGAAGGGGACAAAGAGATTGAAATAAAGAAAAAACTTGAAGAAGTTGAATGTGAAAACAAACAACTAAAAGAAGATAATACGCAAGTGAAGAAAAAACTTGAAGTACTTCAGGTGGAAAACAAGAAACTGAAAGAAGAGAATAAAAAAATCAATAAAAAGATGGAAGAAATGAGGAAACTACAAGCTAATCGAGAAAATGAACTGAATTTAGAGTTGGACAGAGTTAAAAAAGAATTAGAAAAATTAAAGGAAACGCGTAACCGAAGAGTAAGCTTCAAGCTAGATAAAGAGAAGGGAAAAGAGCAGATGGAAATTGAGGAAGGTAGAAAACAGATCGAGATTGAGGAAAGTCAGGTTGAAGAAGATGAAGATATGATGGATCTAGAGATTGAAATGAAAAAACTTGAAGAAAGTGAAAAAATGATGGAATCTGAGACAGTTGAAAACGAAAATCAGAATATGAAGGAATCTGATATGGGTGAAGAAAAAACTGAAAATATGATGGAAAGCCAGATGGTTGAAGAAGATGCAGAAATGGTTGATGAAGGAAATCAACAAGAAGATGATGACTATAAACTTGAAGTAAGTTGGACAACCAGTGAATCTGAAACAGAGAAAGATACAACAGAAGTTCAAAGCAGAAGATCATCACTACTGAAATCACCAAACTCAATGGTGAAAAAAATAAAACAAGATGATAGAGAAGGTAGGAAAAAGAAAATATCGGATGATTATGTCACAGACCCGAAAATAAACGAAGAAGAAGACAATGTAACAGTTGAGGGGGTGAAATGTATAATTCCAAAAAACAAACTGTGTGGCTATGAAGACTATTTAATGTTATGTGTTTATGGAAAAGGAAAACCAAGACAAACAAAACTTTGGGAAGATGAGGAAAACAATTGCGTTTATGTAGAAGAAGTATTGGAAGTAGCAAGAGATGGAAGATTAACTCATAGCGTAAGTTTTTTTTTTTTAAAATTATAAATGTAAGATTATTAATATTTGTTTTGTAAAATTTGTAGTTGATTGAAGCGGTGCTAACGATATGGAAGAGGGACAGTAATTTGAAGATTGTAGCAAACTTGCCCACATATGCTATGGTAAGAATTAAAAAAGACAGTTTGTGTTTGGTGGGAAAATTCCCACCAAAAAAAACCAGTTTGTGTTTGGTGGGAAAATTCCCACAAAAACAACCAGAAAAAACAAAGATAACTGTTACTTAAATTAAACTGTAATACTAATGTTTAGAATGTAAATTGACAAATTGTTATTTGAATAATACAGGAATTGAGGAATCAATTTAAATGGGATGACCTAGCCAAGAAAGTTGGAGATCCGTTCATAAAATACCATACAGAAAATAATTTCACAATAATTCCTATAGAAACTAGACATGGAAATGGAACTTTGTGGACACTACTTGTGTTTGACAGAGATGACAATGAATTTTTACATTTTAACTCCATGCCAGATGAAACTGATAAAATGGCAGGTGGGAAAGCAAAAGACAATGCGAAAAAAATGTATGATTATTTGTCAAACAAGATCAGAATTGAACAGAAAAAAGAAACAAAAACCAATATTGAGCAAGTACCATTGATTGATGTGCACGTAAACCACGGTAGTCCAAAAATATCAGATTCAGGGGCATATATTTTGCTGTATGCAAACGACCTATTTAAGAACGATCCAGTATGCCAATCATACACTACAAAGGCTGCACAAGACGTTAAAAGATACATTGCCAAAAAATTATGGATAGACGACTATACGATACCAGATAGAAAACCTAAGGTAAAAAAAAATACAAAATATCTGATTTTAACTTGAAGTTGTATCTTATATATTTAAAATATGTTTTTACAGGTTCAACAAGATGAAGGTACAAGTAGTAGCGCACCAGGCAATACTGAACAATCAACAGTGGGACATAAAAGAAAAAGGGCAAAAAAGGAAAAACCAAAAACTAATCTACTAAGAATCCAAATGCCAAGATTAAACAAAAAGTAAAAAAATATGAAATGGATTTTCAATAATATAATATATAATAATGTTTGATTTCTATATACAGATACACACCAGAACGTCCAAGGAGAAGTGAGAGACTTCGAACAATGCAAAGACCGGATTTGAGAGATGACACTATAATAGAATTTTCAGATAGTGAAGAAGAAGAAGAAGAAAAAGAAGAAAAAGAAGAAGGAAAAACAACAGAAGAAGAAAAAAATGAAGAAGGAGTAGTAGAACAAGCAGAAACAGAAAAAGAAAAAAGCACAGAAGGAGAAGGAGAAAAAAGGGCAGAAACAGAAGAAGAAAAAAGCACAGAAGGAGAAGGAGAAAAAGGGGTAGAAAAAGAAGAAGAAAAAAATGAAGAAGGAGAAGGAGAAAAAAGGGCTGAAAAAGAAGAAGAAAAAAATGAAGAAGGAGAAAAATTAGAAGAAACAGAAGAAGAAGGGAAAAGTGAAGAAGTAGAAAAAAGAACAGAAGAAGAAGGAGAAAAAAGAGCAGAACCAGAAGAAGGAAAAACTGAAGAAGAAGAAAAAAGAGCAGAAGCAGAAGAAGAAAAGAATGAGGTAGGAGAAAAAAGAGCAGAAGAAGAAGAAGAAGAAGAAAATGAAAAATAAATATTATATCACTACTTTTTATGATTTCAGTTTTATGTTTATTGTTATTTTAGAATGAGGTTGTTATTGATGGTAAATTGCACTACTTTATATTAAGTTGTTTAAGATGTTATTATAATTGTCTATTTCAGTTAAATGTTGTGTATTTCAGATGTTATGGTAGTTGTTAGTAGTTTATATATAGAATCTATCAAAATAGCAGCATACAAAAATTCCCACGAAAATAAACAGTTAGGGTGTTGTTCAATTTGGTGGGATACTTAGTTTGGTAGGATAATGAATTTGGTGGGATGTTCAGTTTGGTGGGAAAAATCCCACAAAATAACCACATACAAAAAACCACATACAAAAAACCACAAAAAAGGATGCAAAAACAATGGGAAATTATCATAACAAAACTAAAATTTAATGATAAGAATATGATGTTTAATTTTTAGAGCAAAAAATGTACAAAAACAACACTAAGATAAATAAAAAAAAAAATCAAAAGAGAGAAACAAATTTTTTTTTTTTTTTTTTTTTTGTACTTGGTGTGATTCAAACCAAGATCAATAGGCAAGTGTATAGCTTATGCATGGTCTTTTTGACCATTGTGCTCAATGAGCTTCCGTTTATGAACTTTACAATCAATATACTTATTATGGGGATCATTGTATGAAATCATATCAATATATTAAAAAAGTTAAAGTTGTTGTTTAAGTTAAAGGTAGTTGAATGTAGTTGAATGAACAAACTAAACTAGTATCATACTAGTTAGTTAATCAAAAATGAAATTAAATTACTAGCCAAGGATTTGATGAAACAAACTAATTATAGAGGTTAAAACCGAGTCAATGAATAGGAATCCAAAATGACTCTACTATGAAATAGAAACAAAAAAAAAACTACTACTATACTACTTACTTTAGGGAGAAAAAAGATCCCACCAAAAGAGAGAAACAAATTTTTTTTTTTTTTTTTTTTTTGTACTTGGTGTGATTCAAACCAAGATCAATAGGCAAGTGTATAGCTTATGCATGGTCTTTTTGACCATTGTGCTCAATGAGCTTCCGTTTATGAACTTTACAATCAATATACTTATTATGGGGATCATTGTATGAAATCATATCAATATATTAAAAAAGTTAAAGTTGTTGTTTAAGTTAAAGGTAGTTGAATGTAGTTGAATGAACAAACTAAACTAGTATCATACTAGTTAGTTAATCAAAAATGAAATTAAATTACTAGCCAAGGATTTGATGAAACAAACTAATTATAGAGGTTAAAACCGAGTCAATGAATAGGAATCCAAAATGACTCTACTATGAAATAGAAACAAAAAAAAAACTACTACTATACTACTTACTTTAGGGAGAAAAAAGATCCCACCAAAAGAGAGAAACAAATTTTTTTTTTTTTTTTTTTTTTTGTAGTTGGTGTGATTCGAACCAAGATCAATAGGCAAGTGTATAGCTTATGCATGGTCTTTTTGACCATTGTGCTCAATGAGCTTTCGTTTATGAACTTTACAATCAATATACTTATTATGGGGATCATTGTATGAAATCATATCAATATATTAAAAAAGTTAAAGTTGTTGTTTAAGTTGAATTGGTGGGCAAAATCAACCCAAATGAAAAAGACAAAAACAACTACCCCAGATGATAATGAAAAACGAGAAATCATAATAACATTACAATCTTTGATGTAATGGACAAAAAGAAACAAGGCAAAACACTCCAAAAAGAAACAAGGCAAAAAAATCTCAAAGAAAGGAAAAATATGTATTATTAGAAGAACCAGAGTGTTTGGTGGGAAAATTCCCACCAAATAACAACATACAAAAAACCCAACTAAAACAAATGTGTAACTCCCTCAAAGAATACAAAACTAATACAAATTCATAAAACATCTTATTTAAAGTGGAAACATTAACCTACCACAAATACAATACTTTGAGAAAAATCAAAGCTTATTAAAAAAAATGTTACTGTTATAGAAAAAACAGATAAATAAAAAAGGAATAGTAAAATAAGATATTTGCTTGTGATAAATGATATGTGAATAACAAGATCAAATAAGTGCATCGCATGTGGATTTGTTGTGATAAGTATACTCGTTGCAACGACCACAAAGCCTCTTAGACCGAGTAAACACAACATCAGAAGAGTAACGATTCTTTTTCGGCCTCCCGGGAAGACGCTTAACTGAAGGGGGCTGGATTGCCAAATCATCGACAGGTGGTGCGGGATCGAGATAAGTAGATATTGCCGGAATGCTTTGAGAATAGGTTTCAATGTACTTTAAAGTAGAAAAGTAAGGATCCACGAATTTATAATGATCTAAAGGTCGAAATTGATGAAGGGCTGCAAGTGCGTGTGGACAAGGAAAACCATCGATTTGCCAATGAAAACATGAACAGGTGTAATTGATTATATCGACCGTCATAACTGGATCTGACATGACTTGAAAAACGTGATCGCTTGAGGGTTTAACTGACCAAGGACGGCTTCTATCGTAGTTGATCCAGTACCTCAAATCAGGATCTTTTGCAAGAAATCTATCGTATGATTTTGCTTCGATTAATCGATCGTGCATCTGAACCATCAAGAGATTACGGATGCTGTCTATTAGCTCGGTTATCGGTAAATCACGGAACTTCTTTATTTGACTGTTGAACGACTCGGCCGCGTTTGAAGTCATCTCCCCGTATCTCTTTCCGAGAAAAAACGCGTCTGCGTATTGTTCCCTGGGCAAATTAGCCATGAACTCCGAAGCTCTCTCGGTGCCTGTGAGCAAGAACACCTCGAGACAACGCTCGTACTCCTCTTCGTTAACGGCCTTGGCACAGTTATCGAGTAAAACGGACAAGACTTTGAAAGTACCAGCAGAACCACGGAATTTCTTCTTCAGGTTCTGTTTCAGATGGAACATACAAAAACCGTGAAACGCGTCGGGAAAGGCACACTTCAACGCTATAGGAATACCGTGATGACGGTCCGAAACAAAAGTCAACACACGGTCAGACACGAGAGGAGCAAGAAATTTCAGGAAAGAAGTCCAACTGTTTGCAGTTTCCGAGTCTGTGATAGAAAAAGCTACTGGGAAAAGACCTGAAATAGGTAATTGTTGTTAGTAAAAATATAAACATAAAGAAAAAAACAAAAACAAACAAAAAAATAAAAAAGGATTGCATGGGGAAAAAAGTCAGGAAAAACAACTACATGTTTGGTGGGAAAAATCCCACCAAAGTCACTTAACATATTTTTAGAAAGTTTTACTTTTTGAAACCTTTGTTTTTTAAAACACTTTCCATTTTTAAACTACAATATGATGTTTAGTTTAATAAGCTAAAAAAAAAAAGCAAAATGAATGAAAAAAAAAACAAAACTTTTATAGGCAGTTTGTTTGGTGGGAATGATCCCACCAAATACAAACTGCAAAAAATAAGGAAAAGTAAATGAATTACCCCTGTTTGCGTCTTTTGCAATGGCGGTCAGAAGGGTCCCCTTGAACTTTGACTTGAGAAAAGTAGCGTCGATGAATAGAAGTGGGCGGCAGGCACGGAAACCGGCAATACAAGCACCGAAAGCAAAGTGAACACTCTCGAATGAACGTGTAACGGGATCGACTTGTAAAAAGAAATGTGAAGAAGGATCTGCGGCTTTTACTTTTTCAAAATATGCCTTGATAAGATTGTATGAAAGAGCCGAATCACCGAAAAATTCGTCTCGGGCTTTACGTAAAGCTGTTCCTGCGATTTTATATGATATGTTGTATCCGTAATGGTGTTTCAGATGAAGAATTATGTCATTCGGAGTAATAGAAGGTCTTGCTCGGACTTCATCGAGAATAACATCGCAAACCACGTCAGAAGATAAAACACCGGTTTTCTTTGACTTGTCTGGTTCACCGCATGTGTGTGTGTTTGTGAAAGATTTCACGTAGAGACGATCGTTACCTTTCTCGATTGAAGCGTATACATACCATAGACACCCTTTCGATACCTTTTTTTTACAATAAACGCTGACTTTCGAAGCATTGTTGTGACAAAAATCGAAAAAGTATCCTGATTCGCAAGCGTACTTTTCTAGACAGATCCTGAATTCTTTCACACCATCACGGTAAAACTCGCCTACTGACTTTAATAGTTTGTCCCAGTTATGGCTTCGAAGTATTTTAGGTTTATGAAGCGAATCTAAAGAATCGTCGCCTGGACGAATAACACTCACGGGAGATTGAACCGAAACTGAAGTATCCGAAACAATGGAAGAACTTGTTGAACTTGATGATCCGCTATGACAAGATGATGTACTAAATGAAACACTACCATCGATAACATTAATTTGTAAGTCACCTGTGCTAGAATGCTCAACCAACCAAGTAATGGCTGAAAAATCGGCTTCCGAAACAAGTTTGCTACTTCGCGAACCATATGAATAATTGTACTTCACAAGTGGATGACAAAGAGAAGGCCACCTTTCACTAACGTAGGACTTGATATCAGCAAAAGAATGTAATAACTGAAAAGGATAAAAAGCATTCTCGTCCCCCAATTTGAACTCTACTAACACAGAAGAAGACATTGAAACCTGCAAAAAAAAAAAAACACGGAACAGAAACAAATTATACATCACAGATAATAAAAATACAATTCAAATGAAATGAAACAACAAGATAAGCCATAAGAATACAAACAAAACTAAAAAGTTGGAAAAAACATAGACAGATTGTTTGGTGGGAAAATTCCCACAAAACAATCTGCAGAAAAGAAAAATAAAAATTTGCAAAAAAAACACGAAACAAGAACAAATTACACATCAAAGCTAATAAAAACACAATATATTTGAAATTAAACAACAGTCTAAGGAATAAGACTAGAGAAAAAAAGTGAATACAGTGGAAAAAAAAAAAGACAGATTGTTTGGTGGGAAAATTCCCACCAAAACAAATAGCCCTGTATAATGCATAAATTGAACTACAGGTCCTTATTGTTTGTGTATATAGCATTATAAGACCTTAATTTAAGCAAAATATGCAACATGTAGCACAATATTCATTTTTCTAAACTAATACACACTTATATAATGAAAAATTTGCAGTATAAGTCCCTATAGTTTAAGTTATTGAATTATAAGACATTGTTTCATGCAAAATCTGTAATATAATGCATGTGTATGGACTAAATTACACAATTCAAACTTATATAAGGAAGAAATTGCAATATAGGTCCATGTTTTTGAGTATAATGCATTATAGGAACTTGTTTCACTAAAAAACTGAAGTATTATCACTACATACATAATTATTAACTAAACTGCACAATACACAATTATATACAGATCAATGATTATAAATGAGGTAATATAAGAGCTGAATAAGTCATAAAAGCAGTTAAATACTTCTGATTTCGAAAATGATGATGAAGATCTTCATAAATTTATATAACGAGTAAAAATTTAGCTCTGAAAAAACAAGACGAGTCATAGAGTTATAGTTTACAAGCATTCGAACTAAAAAAAACTAACAATCACAGAATCACAGCTTGAAAACAGAAGAAAATGAGAAAATTCGATGGAAAAAGAAGAAAATAAGATGAATTACCTAATTGAAGATGATAAACAAGAAGAAATTCACAGCAACTTGATGTAAATGAAGAAGAAAAAAGTAATGTCTGCGAAAGATAAGAATTCAAATTTCGAATTACATAAACACTCGACAAAAAAAGAATCAAAATGAAACAAAATAGAAAGAAAAAAGGAGAGAAGAAATCACCTGCGGTTTGAGATGACTAATCAAGCTTGAATTCTAGCAAAAAATTCGAAAAAAAATGAAGCAGAAAGGAAGAAATCACCATGGAAGCAGTTTGAGAGAAAGAGAGAAGAAGATAGTGCGTGTGTGTGAGTGCGTGTGAGGAGAGAGAGAAAGTGAGCTGAAGAAATAAAGAAATAAAAAGAAGAAGAAATGAAATAAAAGGTAATAAAGGGGTAAAAAAGGAAAAAAATATTTACTAGGTGACTTTTATGGGCAATATAAAAGAGAAGATGCTGGAGGGCTATTAATGTTAGTTTCATGACTTACATGGTAATTATTCCTTTATTTATTACTTAAAAAAATATGTAGTTACTAAATATTTTTCACTAAAACAGGTGAACGTAAAAGAAGGAGACCGAAAGCTGCCACCTCTATCCGGACAGCTCAGGAGACCCTGAAGAGAGTCGGCTGGCCCATTCCAGTTGACTTTTCTGTCATAGACGGCACCTGGAACCAGTGGCGGATCCAGGAGACAAAATGAGGGGGGGCTTATAATATATATAGGAAGTTTGAGGATTATCGTTTCAATTTTAAGTCTATTCAACTAAATTTGATTTTATATTCTATGTGCGGTTAAGAAAAAAATAAGGTAATTGCTATGTTTCGAACACACAACCTCCATTCTAACTCTTGTAAACCAAGCATAAATATCCACTAAGCTATAACAGCTTATGTACACTTTAGTGCAAGAATGAATAATATAAACGTCAAAAGGGGACTAATTTTTTTCGGGCGAAAATTACACTTGCATATCAAAAAAAATTACGGGTTCAGGGGGGGCTTGAGCCCCCTCTGGGCCCTAGCTAGATCCGCCACTGCCTGGAACTTCGTGGGCGAGTATAGCAAACACGTGGGTCAGGTGGCTGGTAATGCTGTTCGAGATGCTATTCCCCCGTGCTACAAACAATGGTCAGATGTTCCCGACCATAACAAAGGGGTAGTTTTGCAGCGACTTCATCAATTTTTTGATTTGGAGGAGTGGAGGAGGCGAGACGATTGGGAAGAGATCACTAAGAGATTGACTACGATTACATCTGGAGCCTACAGGCGATACAAGTCGGATTTGAAGAACGACTATTACTACACGGGTGAAAATCCACAAGATGTTGACCCGGTGATTTGGGAGGCGACGAAGAAGATGTTTGATGACTTGGCGAAACAGGTAGAAAAAAATAATTTATTAATTATTTTATACATTTTTTTAATTAATTTTATAACTACTTCTTTTTTATTTGTAACAGAGTCATGCTGATATAAACAAGAAGAATCGAGAGCAGCAGACAGTTCCGAGCAAGGCGGGGTCAAGGAACTGGTCACAGACCCGGGAGGTGATTATTGAGGTATAAGTTTTAAAAATTAAAATATAATTTAGTATTTAATTTAATTTAATTGTTAACTAATTAAAATTTGTTACTGTATATGGTCCAGGGGAAGCTGAAGAAGGTGACGAAAGAGCCGTTGACTTTTACAGATGACGAGACCCAGGAGGAGATGGAGTTTCCTCCTTTAAGCGGCTATTTCGACCACCTCTCCTATGATGCTGCTACAGATAGCTGGCATGACCAGCGTTTGGAGAAAGCTAGTGTAAGTTTTTTTTTTAAATTGATTTAAATTAATTTATTATTTTAAATTTATTTTTTTATTAATCTAATTTATTTTTAAATTGAAATCTAATTACAGGGTGTTCTTCGGGAGAAGATGAAGAAGAAGGTTGTGCAGGTCGGAGCGGAGGGTACTGAAGTTAGCATCCAGGAGCAGATGGATGCCATGCTCGAGACAATAATGGAGGTCCTACACCCACCCAAGACTAAATACTGGGTGCCTACCATTGGTCCGGTCCGGAAACGATCCAGGACTCCTACACAGCCGGACAGGGAGAACGATGAGCTGCTTAAGGCGGTTCTGGATGGGATGAACGAGCTTCGCGCGGCTCAAAATCTTCCACCTATACCGGATCCATCCTCCGCATCACCCGGGCCCACAGCTTCTTCTAGTCGGCCGAGTCAACCCCCGAGCATGGCAGACACTCTCTTCGAGGCATTAAACGGGATGAGAATCGCCAATGGAATGCAGCCGATCAGCAAACCCGGGCCCACTAGACGAGATGAAGAGAGAGAAGATGAGGAGAGAAGAGGAGATGAAGAAGATCATGGTGACGATTGAGATTTTTATTTATTTATTTGGTTGTTTGGTTTGTAATTTTAAGACTTTTACGTTTATTTCGTATGTTTGACTTGCATTTTGACTTTGACTACGTTTGACTTTATTTCACGTTTAGTATTTGAATCGAATTATCGTATTTTATATGTATTTTTGGATTTTTATTTATTTATATTTTTGCATTATATTTAAAATCAAAATAATAATAAAATAGTAAAATATAAAATTTAAATAATAAACAATAAAATTTAATTAAAAATTAAAATTATAATTATATAAAAAAATTTAAAATAATGAATGATTTTCGACAAGAAAAAAAATAAATATTAGCGACGATAAATTTGTCGCTAATATGTTGTCGTTAAAGAAATAAAAAAAAAGAAAATTCAATTAATAAAATTTAGATAAAAAATAAAGAACAATTAATTAACAGATTAGCGACGACCATTCGTCGCTATCATGTCGTCGCTATCTGTAGGTTTCGCGACGCCGTGTCCTCGTGGTTAACACTCTGAGTAATTAGGGACGAAATCACAACTATTCGTCGCTAATCTCAAATTAGCGACGCCAGGATAGAGACGACAGTTTAGCGACGAAATTTCGTCGCTAATCGGAAATAGCGACGATTTTGCCTGGAATAGCGACGACGCGTGTCGTCGCGAAATCAGGCGAATCCAGTAGTGATTGATTTATGTCTTCCTGTAACACACAAAGTCATAAATCGTTCTAAAGAATTCTCTTCTTTAACAAAATTGTTTTTTTCTCTTTATTAATTGGATATACCCTATTTTTACTCGTTTTTAAATATCTTGATATATTATCTTTTTGTCCAACACTTTTTTGTTATTTTTGTGTATTTATGTTTTAGGGTTTTATGTGTTCCAGGTCACACAAAACTTGATTTTGTTTATTCTAATTCTGTGTATTCCTGGAACACACAAATCTCAGTATTGTGTATCCTTAGAATGCACAAATATCAGATTTTCGTATTCATGAAACACACAAAACTCAAATTTGTGTATTCATAAAACACATAAAACTCGAATTTATGTATTCTTGAAATACACAAAACATGATTTTCTTTGTACAAATTCCGTGTATTCGTGGAACACACAAACTCATAATTGTGTATTTTTGGAACGCATAAATCTCAAATTTGTGTATTAATGGAACATATAAAACTCAAATTCATGTATTCATGGAACACATAAAACTCGAATTTATGTATTCTTAAAATACACAAAACTTGATTTTGTTTGTTCCAATTCCGTGTATTCCTGGAACACACAAATCTCAGGTTTGTGTATTCTTGGAACGCACAAATCTCAGATTTGTGTATTCATGGAACACATTATATTCAAATTTATGTATTCATGGATGGAACACATAAAACTTAAATTTGTGTCTACATAGAACACATAAAAATCAAATTTTTGTATTCATGGAACACATATAACTCGAGTTTATGTATTCCTAAAATACACAAAACTTGATTTTGTTTGTTCAAATTCTGTGTATTCCTGAATACACAAATCTCAGAATTGTTTATTCCTGGAACACAAAAATCTCAGATTTGTGTATTCATGTAACACATAAAACTCAAATTTGTGTATTCATGGAACACATACAACTCAAATTTGTGCATTCATGACACATAAAACTCGAATTTATGTATTCCTGGATTACACTAAACTTGATTTTGTTTGTACTAATTCTGTGTATTCCTGAACACACAAATCTCAGAATTATGTATTTTTTAAACGCACAAATCTTATGTTTGTGTATTCATTGAACACATTAAACTCAAATTGGTGTATTCATGGAACACATAAAACTCGAATATATGTATTCCTGGAATACACAAAACTTGATTTTGGTTGTTCCAATTTTGTCTCAGAATTGCGTATTCATGGAACACATTAAAAAAAATGTCAAAAAATGTCAAAAAAATAAATTCGATTTTTTTCTTTAAAAAAATTTAAAAAAATAAAAATGAAAATAAATAAATAAATATTATTATAATTAATTAATATGCCTATGGGTATATTTTTAATCTTCCAATTTTTTGTACTTAAGTGGGAATTAAGTTGAATTCGTAATTAATTGGGAATTCTTACACTCTCCGTGTAATTAACTGGGCGTTGCCCTATATTTTTTCTCTTTTTAATAGTATACAATTAATAGATGTTCATGGTTACTGATATTGTAAAAAGAAAATAAAAATTGAGTGACTATACCTTGAGATTATAATTGTGAAAAAGTCAATAGTATGTTGAAATACAAAACCGTATTTAAAGAAAAAATTATAAAATTTTTATATGACTTACGTTGATAAAAATGAGATTGTGGTGGTGAAAAAATAATAATATGTTGAAACACAATATTTAAAGAAAAAATTATAAAATTTCTATTTGATTTGAGACCGAATAAGTAAAGATTTTTTATTTTTGGTAAATAGTATTCTCATAAAAAATGTATGTTATCTTTTATAGTTCTTTTCGTTTTCCTTTTGAGTAATGATATATGTCACCCCTTTTCATGTCACCCTTTTATCACCTTTCTATATATATGTATTGATTTCCTTGAATAGAAGATAAAGAAAAATTAAATAAGATAGAAAAATCAATTCATTGGTCCATGTAGGCATACACGTAGGAGGTGATAAAAGGGTGATACAAAAAGGGTGACAAATATCATTACTCTTTCCTTTTTCATGATGTTTATTTTTCTTTTGTAATTTAATGTTTTCTTTTTCTAATTATATTTTTAAAAATAATTAATGAATAATTAATGGTCTTAATGATAAGTGGGGCCAGAAGCGATTTTAGCCACTATTTATATATTTGAATTATTTTTATAGAAATAAATAATAAATAATTAATGGTATTAATAATAAGTGGGGTTATAAACGATTTCAACCACTACTTATGTTAAAAGTTCTGGACCGTATTAGAAAACTCTATTTTATAATATAGATTTTTGCTAAATAGTATTCTTATAAAAAAATGTATGCTTTCTTTAATAGTTCGTTTCGTTTTCCTTTTTTATAATGTTTATTTCTTTTTGTAATTTAATTAATTTTTTTTTCAATTATTTTTTAAATAAATAATAAATAATTAATAGTTTAATTATAAATGGGGTTAGAAACGATTTTAGTCATTATTTATATTTTTTAAAAATAAATAATTAATGGTATTTATGATAAATAGGGTTTGAAACGATTTTAGCCCCTAATGATTAAAGTTTTGGAGAAAACCCCCTGTTTTATACTACTAATTAGGGGTGAGCACGGGTCGGGTTTACCCGGGTTGGGGTCTAGGGTAAGGGTAGGGTAATATTGGAAAGTGGTAAATGTTGGAGGGTAAACCCGTGTTAATGGTAAAATAAAAATTACCACGGGTTAAGACGAGTTAACTAACAGGTTACCCGGGTTTTACCCTTGGTAAAATTCATAATTTAATCACAATAAAAAACATAAAACCAAATAAAGTTTAAATGCTACTATTCAATTAAAAGAATTTTTGTTCTTCAAAAATAAAGTACATATTAGGTAAAATTCAAAGAAGATACGAGGATAAGATTTCGGTGAACGAAGTAGCCAAATGTGTCAAATGGCCAGGTCTTGACCATATACACACACACACATATATATATATATATATATATATATATATATATTAAATGAACAGTATACGGGTTGGACGGGTCCAACCCGTGTGGTAATGTATAGAAGGTAAACCCGTGGTAAAAAAATTAACATGCCCAAAATTGAAGGGTAAGGTATGTTATAAAATGGGCTAGGGTAATTTTTACCCTGTTTTAGGTCGATTTTTATTACCCTAACGGGTCGGTTTACCATTTACCACTATTCTGCTCAACCCTACTACTAATAAAGATTGGAAAAGGTAAATTTCGAGTATAAGGATAATCTTGTTGACCTTACTATCATTTAATTTTCTTACATATTAAATGCAGGAGCATAAGTGGCTGGCTGGCTGCATAGGAAATAGAGGACTAGACAAGAAAAAGCCTTTTCATGTCATGAGCACTTTCCACCATATTACGAGGGAATTTATTACAACATGTCTTCTCATTTGTCCTTGAATCATAAAACAAAAGTCTTCCAGATTTTCCTCTTCTTTGTTTCTTTCTTATTGTGCTCTACTGAAACAACAAACAAGGCAAAAGACCAAATGAAAGAGTGGAAAAACACTTCTAAACAGGTAGGCTCGCCTCACATAATACCATCTAGTAACTCAAAATTGTTAAACATTAACAAAAGTTATTAGATCAATTTATTTTATTACATTCTTGTTTTGCCATGACAGAATCCAGACGAGCCGGAATCAAAATCATCATGGGATGAGTGGTCAAGAAGAGGAAGCACAAGTATGTTGATGATAGAACAAGCAAATGAAGAGTTGGAAATCTTGGAAGCTCAACATCCAAATAGATTTGAGTATTTGAAAGTAGAGCTTAAGTCATTTATATCATCTTTTCACTCTCAATCTAACATTATTAATGTTGGCGAAGCATGTTCCGTACCCACTGTGTCTTTTGCCACTACTCAAGGTCACTTCAAAACTCCTCATTTACAGTTTCTTTTTTTGTATTAGAGGCAGGAAATTTCTAGACTTCGCATAAAGTGCTCTAAATTTTTAGATGCAATTTTTTATATAAAATTATGGCATTATTTTTTGTTCAATAATATTATGGCATTGAAGAGTGAAATAAGTGTAGCTTTGTATTGCATTTGTTGTGACAGCATCATCAAGTACCCGGAAGAGGAAGAAAGTAGGAAATTCTGAAGTTGATATCAATGTAAGAGAAGTCATTAATATTGAAGAAAATTCCAATAACAAAGTTGAGAATGTTGATATTGATGATCCTCATATCCAACGAAAGAGGAGAAGAGTTGATGCTGTGATTGAGAGGGCATTGGTATGTCTTCGTAAAATTCAACTATTCAAAACTAGTTTCAATTAGTAGTATATTTTACTGTATTAATTGTAATTTGTTGACATTGGCATGTTTTATGGGATGAGTATCATTTCCAAACCAAACCTCGCTCTCTCCTTTTCATCTAACTTCTATGGTCTACTAATTACTTATTAATTCTATACTAATTTTTTTAATTAGCCAACAACATATTAATTGTAAATCTAACAAAACGTTATATACAACAGACTACAGTCCATCTTGCTTCTTTCTTTCTAAATCGGCTAATTAAAATTTAAAAAATTAAGCAAACAAATATTTTCATTCCTTTTTTCTGTTTAAATCTTGTTTTATCCTCTTGTATTTAGTTAATTAAATGGCTTTTACCCAAATATTTTTTTTATTACAAAAAGGAGATCCGCAAGGGATCGTGGGATAAACCAAAATAGACTAATCTAATACATCATTAGCTAATTCTGGACTATAAATCATTGTAGGGACTTTCCACCCTTTTCTGTCATGGGTAAGTGTACTCCACAGCCCTCTTGGTGGAGCATTATGTCTACAATATTTTCCTACTTGTGTCACGCCAACCTTCACTAACCAATCCGCACAAGAGTTGCTTTCTCTATAGATTCTATGAATACGGAAATATGTGTAGTCCCTAAGAGAATGTCAAATCCTCCGAATCCATATCGCCGTTGGGCCCCTATCATACTCTTTCTGTGTGATCATTTTCAATGCTTCCTAAGAGTCTACTTCCGTCACTACTACCTTCAACCCCAACTCTTCCGCCATGCAAAGTCCCTGACTCAGTGCAACAAGTTCAATCAAAGTTGTCATCTCATGATCGATCCTCATCGAAAACCCACACACCCAATTGTCTTCCCCATCACGAATTACACCTCCACCAATTATTGTAGCTTTCGTATGTATTTGAAACCTCTACTTGGTTTAGTCCATTCCACAAAGTTAACGCATTGTGTACCATGTGTAATCCGTCCTGGTAATATACCCCATACTCTTAATGCACCCGTAGCTATAAATTTTGCTTTTCTAACCATCACTTTAGTTACTGAGAACGTTCCGCCATTAAATATAATATCATTCTGCTCTTTTCAAAACAAGTCAATTAAAGTCCCAAAAAAAGTACTTTATAAACCTGCATAAAATTTCTTGCTCGATACATTCTTATTCCACTAAGCGGAGGTCTGAAGTTGATGATGTGACTGGTGCAGCCCATTCGGAGCTGGAACTGTTTCTGAAGCAAATCCTATTTCTCTGGAGCTGCTGTGTCAGATTGGGCCTGCTATTGACTGGCGAAAACCTGGTACAACTCCCACTAGGGACACATCTCCAACTCCTGTACTGCAAGGAAAGTGATGAGGAAGCACCCGAGCTCCTCCATCAACCCCCTCCCGGCGCTGCAAAGCTATTGAAGGCGAAAAACAAAAATCAAAATTACCCGGACCAGTGGTGGGTCCTTGTGTGTTATAAATTAATGCGATAAAGATTAAGGAACCACAATACCGCAAGTGTACGGTTGTCCAAGTAATACTCCGACAAGTCGGATTCGTTCTCAGGGATTGGACTGGTATAACCCAAGTGTTCAACAGATAAGTAGTAGTAATTGCAAATACAGAAAATAAAAGATGAGAAATATTTATTTGGTTTTTATATTAATCCTAAGAATGCATGAAAATAAATAACTGAAAATAAATACTAAAGGACTAGATGCAGATATGAGCTATACTTGAGTCTCGCAAGGAATCCACTTAATCAATATAATCTATGCTATGTCTAAGGGTAGAATTGGAATTATAATATTAGTCGGGACTCGAATATCTCCTAGCCCCCTGTCGGGTGGACCTAGAAGCTATCCTAAAGTATCATAAACACCTGTATGGTCGAATATGCCGCTTCGGATGATATGATTTTACCTCTTTGGCTATGTAACTAGTTAAGCCTGTCGGTCAATAACGGACATTACACGGGTATTACCTAGATCTGTATTCAAACCCCCCTGTCGGATGATCACTTCGCCACTAAAGTGAATAGCCCAAATACTAAAATCTATTTCTAGTTGTACGGAAAAGAAATAGTGATTAAAACAAAATAATATCCAATATCTAAGACCTAATTCAATTTAAATCATAACAATCTCAAATTCAAAACATAAATTAAATTAATTAGGGTTCATCCCTTTATTGCGATTCTCAAGTAATTAAGGTTTAGCTCATATTGAAAGTAAAAACAGTAAAGAAATTAATACTATACATGTCCTAATAACAAGAATAAAATAAGAACCTAGATAGAGGAATTGGCTTGAACTGTTGTTGGAGATATAGACAGTCTGTAGCTTCTGCTCTTGCTTCCGCCTCTTGGCGCTCTCTGTAAGGATGTATATATTGAATGAATTATGAGAGGTCTTTGACTCTCTCTCTCTAAGGATATTGAATAAATTGTGAGAGGTACTGAATAATGAGGTCTAAGGGGTGTATTTATAGGTGTTGGAAGACCATAGGTCAAATTTGCTTGGAGTGGAAGACAAGTCAAAGACTCTCAAATTCGTAGCTCTAAATTCTAGGAAAGGTAAGATTTGCTGCTGATTTGATTTGGTCATATCTTTTTCAATACTTATCCGTTTGAGAAGTTCCAATATATGAAACTGCTTGTCTTGGAAAGCTCTTTCTATTGGTGTAGACCATTCGTCCAGAATCCATGCCAATATTTAATTATGATTTAATCTCTAAAACGTGGCTGGATTTTCAGATTCACAAGGCAGCTCCTCCTTTGAATAAATCTTTCCCAAATCTTCTTATTTCCATGTAAATCTTCTTTCCTTTCATCTTTATCTTGACTTGGTCTCTAAGTAATTACCATTTATCTTTTAAAACTTCACATTAAATAATTAATTAAACCGCATATGCTTAAAAAGAATAAATCAATAAATCAAGAAATCAAAATAGGAAAGTGCACTCTAAAAATAGAAACTCGACTAAAAAGCATTTCCTAACACTCTAAAATACACTAAGACTCTATTCTCACTTTCTCTCCTTGGATTGGTCTTTCATGGAATTCAAGAACCAATTAACTTTGCATTAAAAATAGTCAAATTTACGCACAAAAGCTCAGATTCTGCAAATAGTTAATTTCCAAGGGGAGGATGTGCAATATGATCAATTAAGCCTAAAAGTCTATCAAACAAGTCATTTATTCACCTAAAAGGATGTCTCCAAGGGGCTAATAATTAGAACAAATCGGGAGACATCAACCAGCCACTTGTCCTCCTCCTGTAGGCCCCATCCATGCCGAATCTGTAGGTATATTCCTTTCTGAAATTGCACTCGAGGTCCCTGGGGTCTCCATATTATTAAAATCCATGCAGTGGCCATCTACTGGACATAATACCTCTTCTCTAACTAGCTTCCAAATTTCTCTAATTTATTCACACTCTTTAAAAAGATGCCATACACTTTCTTCCATTAGTCCATGACACAGGCAAGAATTCGAATCAATAAAGCCTATTTTGCACAAATTCCCACAAGTCACTAATGTTTCATGTATTGCTCTCTATATTAAAACTCGAATTCGTTGTGGACACTTTAATTTCCAAACCTTATCCCACATGATACCAGAATGAAAATCACTAATGTTGTAATCCCATGAAGCTGATTTCGTAGTATAAAACCCATGAATATCTCTTAACCAGGATACTTTATCTCTACTCTCATTATCAAACTGTAACCGATTTTCCGTAATCTCTAAAAGCTTTGAGGTTGGTAACAATGAATGGAAAGAGTCCCAATTCCAAGAACCATCCCTAAGCATATAATCGCCGACCTTTTTACACCTATCTTCCTCTCTAATTGTTCTAATGGCGAGGTCAATAAGAGGCCGGTCTCCCACCCAAATGTATAACCAGACACTTACCTCCTTACCATTATACAAGAGTCATCCGGACCCGTCCAACTACGACAATACTTTCCACGATGACCCTGCTAATCCTTTAGCCAGAAGCTTTCGACAAATAATGAAGATGACTCGCTTTGAATTACTTTTGCCTCATAACGATTCACCACAACGTAGTATCATTATGAATAGTTTTCCAACCCAAATTAACCGATAGTACTTTGTTCATATCCTCCGCTAGGTGAAAGCCAAGGCCCCATATATTCTTTGGCTTGCAAATATCCTTCCATGCTATCCAATTAATGTGTCTTTTATTTTCTATTATATCTCAAATGAATTCTCTTCTTATCTTCTCAAAATATTTGCAAACATAAATCAGAAGGTTCTCCACTTGCATGATATACAGAGTTGCCGCGCTAAGAACAAATTGTCCTAGAGTTATACGTCCCGCAAGTGAAAGAACATTTCTTTTCCATTTAGCAAGCTTTCCGCGTAAATTATTAATGAATTCTCCATCGAACCCACGAGGTCTTCGAGCCGAAATAATGGGGACCCCAAGATATTTCCCCAACCCTTCACTTCTTCGATATCCACTCCTAGCTGTGATGTCCAATGCAACTTCCTCATCAATGTTCCTGAAAAAATTGATCACTAATTTCTCCTTACTTATCGTTTGGCCCGCGTCCTTAGATAAAATATCAAGCGTATACTGCAAAATATCAAAATAATGAGAAGATGCTTCAAAAAATAGAATAGGATCATCAGCGAAAAAAATGTGCGAGATAGGGAACCCCCCTAAGCTAATCCCGATGGGCTGCCATTCTCTAGACTCGACACGGTTTCGATAAGGATCGAAAGGCCTCCTTACATATGACAAAAAGATATGGCGAGATGGGATCGCCTTGACGAGTCCCTCTTGCTGGCTTAAATGGCGGCAAAGGAGAACCCCGCCAAAGTACACTTAACTCATTTGTACTCATCCCTTTCATAATGAGCGATGTCCACAGATCAGAAACCCCAAGAGATTCAAGAGAGTCCTGAATGAAGTCCCACCTCACTTTGTCATATGGCTTTGCTATGTCCACTTTGATAGCCATAAAAATCTTCTTCCCTTTAGTATGACGGAGCATGTGGTAAATTTCTCTAACAAGAACCACATTATCTATGGTAGAACGGTGTGGTAAAAAACTACTCTGGAAGGGGCCAATAAACTTCGCTAAAATTGGGTGCATATGATTGACTAAAACCTGCATGCAAATCTTATAGCAAACGTAATCAACCTGATCGGTCTAAATTGCAATATGTATTCAGGCTCTTTGATCTTAGGTATAAGATGTATCAAAGTCCCCAAGACCTCGGAAGGAAATCAGCCCTCAAGTAGCGCATTTCTATTCATCGTACAAACTGTAACTCCCACAATAGACCTATATTTCTGATAAAAACATGCGGTCATACCATCCAGGCCCGGTGCTTTGTTTAGGATTCATTTGGAACACCTCTATTCTAATCTCTTCCTCCTAAATATTCTCAGCAAGCGATTCTTTCTCTCGAACCAAAGGCTGGCAGTCTTTGTAGTGAAAAGGCTCATTGTCTATCTTTCTCCAACGAGAAAAAATCTATGTAAGAATCCCGAACCCACTTCTTTTCAATTTCTATGTAATCTATCCAAATCTGATCCTTATCACGAATTCTGAGTTCACCTACTCGACTTTTCTTAACTTGCGCTACCCTATGATAGTATTCTGTATTCATTTCTCTTGAATTAATGCACTCCGTGTGAGCCTTTTAAAACCATAAAGCCTTCTCATGTTCTAGGGTTCTCTCAAACTCTTCTCTAAGCCTCCTCTCCAAATCAATAAGAGAAGAATTATATGAGAGTTTCATTGCTCTTTAAATACCCAAAAGTCTAGCAAGAAGCCTCTTTTTCCTCCCAAATATATTCCCAAAAGAATTAAATTTCCAAACATGAATCTCTTCTTTGAGTTTTCCGTTATTCTCACCCAATGAAACTCCGTCTTGATTCCAATTGTTAGCGACGAGGTCACGGAAACTAACGTGGCGTGCCCACGCTGATTCGAAGCGAAAACGTCTCTTAAAAACTATAGAAATTACTCAATTGTCTAAGTAAACAAGAATGGGAGAATGATCTGAATGAATCCTAGGCAGATGCTTGGCTTTGGTAGTACCAAACGTGTCAATCCACCTCTGATTTCCATACGTTCTATCTAAACACTTTAATAACCTCACCATTGTGTTCCATGAGTCACTCCAGGTGAACCTGGGCCTTTGAAAACCCAAGTCCTCTAGTCCGCACTTATCCCTCCAACCCTTGAAGTTAACCATTTGCCGGGTCATATTGATTTCCCCTCCCGAAATGTCATCTCTTAACCCGAATTGATTGAAATCACCGATTAACAACCAAGGTTTGAGAATAGAGTCAGCGGCTTCCTCCAGCGCATCCCAAGGTACTTCCTAATCCACTCTTTCGGACTCGCATACACTGCAGAAAGAACCCAAGAAATACATGAGATTTTGGAGACGTGTACATTAATTACCTATATACTAGCCGATAAAATTTGAATCAAAATATCCTCATTATTCCAAAGAATCCAAATCCCTCCTAAAAACCCACAACCTCAACTCTAATGGACTTGGACATCTTGAGTGATTTGATGATCTTTGTAGCTTTCGAGCCTGCCGCCTTGGTACTCTACCACAATTGCAATGAGGGGTTTGTGTCGTTGACTCAAGTCGATAAAAGCCCTTAAAAAATCTGCACTATTAGAACCTCTACAATTCCAAAACAACACATTAATAGGATAATCACCAGAGGACCAATTACCATTACAATTATCAGGTGTAATGGACATAAAAATAATTAAAAAAGAAAGATAAGAAACCAAATTTGGCTAAAGAACTGAAGGCGGCTACACTCTTTATCCATCTCCATATCTAAACTCTGAAGCGAATCTAGGGTAGTACTTTCTTTATTCTTTCTTGACGGGCCATCCGGATTCGGTTGTCCGCAAAGAATTCTTTGAGTGCCCGCTCCCCCATCTTCCAATCATTAATTTCCCCTAAAGGAGGCCTTAACTGAGGTTGCGAAAAACAATTGGTACTTATTGGCTTGTTTTTGTGGCTTGGTGAAGAACACAACTGGACCCCTTCTGGTTCACGCGAGTCCTTCGTGTTGTGGAGTGGAGGCAGCTGTAAAGACACAACTAATGGTGGCCTCGAAGCAACTAATTCACGCGAAGCTGGTGGGACTTCGATGGAGGTCCCTGAAGTTCAAAAAAATTCAATCAAGTCCCTGGTGCACTCTTCATTTTCTATCACTTTTCCAACTTCTGCTTTAGAAATTTTTTCCCTCAATACTCTCTCTGATCCTCTAGCTTGTAGGCCTAACTTTCCACTACTTGTGATCTCCATTACCACCCACTAATATTTCGACCCACAAAAGTACCCCCATCAGCACCTAACTTTTCACCATTTTTATTTTTGGCTTTATTCCTCTTGTTATTCGGATCAGGCCCAATCCTTTCCCCATTGACCACTTGAAACCCATCAACATTGAAAAGACCCCCTTCTAGCTTATCGTTAACCATTTCCAAAACGTTGTGCTTCGGATCCCTTGGTACTAACTGCTCTGGCCTACTATCTTTCTCTCATCACACCCACTCTACGAATGACTTCCTTCCCAAGACGATCTTCTCCACTCACCTCCCTTGTATCCACTCCTACCAACACCTCATACCTAGAACATGTAGTCTTCTCATTCGAAATACCAGTCTTCCTTCTACTAGGGGTAGCGTTGCCTCTAGCTGCCCCTAAGTTAGACCCCTTAAGATTACCTCTCCGATTCTGCTGAATTCCATTCCCCTTCGGCCTACTCTACCCCTATCGACAGTCATCAACTCCCCATATAGAGAGGTAGGTTTCTACGTACTTTTACCCATCTGTACCTCGATCTTATTAGATGGGGGACTTTCTGCAGTTTTACTCACCAATCCTATATTACTTGGGCAATTATCTCGCACATGGACAAACTTCCCACAGTTAAAACAAATCAAGTGCAACCCCTCATAGTCCACATTTTGTAAGTGTTCTCCTATACGAATAATCGAAACAAGTGGTTTGTTGAGGTCTACTTCCACCGCAATTCTAGCTAATTTTCCTCTAGCTCTCGCCCTAGTGATCGGATCAACACGCACCATCTTACCCACTATATTCCCCAGTGAAGTGAGGATTTCCTACGTGTAATTAATGAGCAGTAACCACAGAAATCAGACCCAAACGGTTGTCTTAATAATTGGGGCGTCATGAGGCATGAAATATGGATCCCAAGCACGAACGACGAGATACCTATCTAAGCTGTCCCCTCTTAAGGGCCTTATTATAGTCCTCTAAATTCATGAAATTAGCCATAAATTACCTAAAACCCACCTCAACTAGGTCCATATGGGATTTCAGGGCCCAAACTTGAAGTAGCTTATTCAACAGATATTTAAATCCCACATTATTGCCATACCTTGCATCCATTGCGCTTTTGCGTTGCGGTTCAGATCAGTTGCAGATAAGTAGTATCAGTCGAGGGAATATCATCCGCCATTCCATACCTGTCCGCTTCCTCCCCCGTTTCCATAGATGTATTGTTACTATATTTCCCCGAATTCTGGTCCAAAATGGCCGCCAATAGCAGCTTTCCTCCTTGATTACCTTCTGTCAGGCTTCAGACCATTTAACGTTGCCTCAATAAATGACCGAATTTGTTCATTTCCCTCTGGTTGCTGAGCACGAGGAGTCACACTTTGATCAACCAGCCGCTGATCCTTGTCCCCGGGCCATGTGTCACACACAACACCAGAAGTAGGATCAGCATTCAAATTATAAAACTAACCTTGCTGGTCTAAGGCCAACGAGACTGGAGGCTTTTCCACCAACAAAGGAGGAACACACGGTGAATTCTAGAAACTACGGTGCTCTTTATATTCAACATCATAAGTAGGATTTTTGATTAGGCAGTTAAGAGGTAGCGACGAATCTGTTATAGAAGTTGGGTCTGTAATCATCAACGTGGGCCTGGGTACCATGGTCGAGCATGCTAGTTCCTTTGAATTTTGGACGGAATCGCTGCTGATCACCGGTGAGAGATTATCTCTATCCGGATAATTTTGATCCCTCTTAGAACCTCTTAATCCTCCCCCTACTCCTCCACTATCAACAGCGGTCTCAATTGGTCCTTCATCGGGGGTTGAGGCTCAGAACGTGAGAAGATTTTGAGTCGTTTCGTCGAAAGCTTCTTAACGCTATTGGGCTTTTCTTTTGGGGAAATATTCTTCGTGGTAGGCGTGGATGGGAGAGAGACGACACGAATTGCCACCCCCTTCTTATGCCCTGACCTCTTCCCAGCATTTTCCAGTGGCTGGGGCGGCGGTAGCCTCTCCTTTTCCGCCATATAAGTTACCGTTATGTGAGTAGAAAGAATGTCAACAGATAAAAATGGAATAAAAGGACCAGAAATGGAAATAAATTAAGTCAATATCCACAAGCGCTAGAGAGAACAAAGGTTGTAAATAGTGTTATTACTTTTTGTTAATCATGTTTATGGTGATTGACGGTAACTTAATTAATTTTATGATTTAAATATTGATACATTTATCTAATTATAAAAACTAACATAATAATGGTAAGGTGTAAATTTGCAAATGTTTTTTGGAAATCTTTTGGTCTTGTTTCAGGTGAAATCCAAAGGCTTGCTCCGGGAGTTTTTGCATCAGCTAATAATGGAGGGGAGGATGGGTTAGGACCTCTCGATTCTGGACTGGAAAGAGTGTGGATCAAGGGACGGGATAGGGACGAAATTTTGCAGCTTAATGAGGCATGGCGGCGAAGGAGGGATGTCTTGGAACCTGCTGTGTGGCGGAGGAATGGCCGAGCAGCTACTGGAGGCGGAGGGCTGGGACCTGCTGGAGTTCGGCGAACAGGTAGCGAGGAAGCCCAGGGACCTGCTGCAGTAATTTTCCGAGACCCAGGGACTGCTCCAGCAATTTCTGCAATTTCGGCAGAAAACGCAGATTTCCAGTGGGGTTCAAGAACTGCTATGCTACTGTACCTGCGGTTATGTTGGACTCTTCAAGTGATTCTACAAACATCAAATATTGGCTTGAAGGCCATCTTCGTTCGAAAGTAATAGTTGCTGGAATTGAATGGCCGTTCTTATTCGCGGCGGCGGTTTCGGTAATATGGAATAAACGCAATGAAGCTATGCATACACATGAATCAACACTACCTCATGAATGTGAAATTAGAAGGGAAGTTCTTTTGTTAGCCAAGTCATTTGTCCTTGCTTGGGGAAAAAGAATTGGTGGTGGTATCACTAAACTCTCTTCTAGTATTATGGTTAATTGGGTGAAGTATAATGATGGCATGAAATTAAATATCGACGGATGCTTTATTGAAATAAAAGGAATAGAGGGTATCGGTGGGGTGTTACGTGACCCCGATGGTACATGTATTGCTGGCTTTACGGGCCCGTGTTTATATGACTCACCTTTTGTATCGGAACTTTTAGCATTGCACTATGGATTAAGATGGGTAATCAAAAGAGGCCTTAGTGATTTGTGCATTGAAACAGACTCGCAGGAACTCCACGCGCTAGTGAAGGGCGGTGGGAGTTTATCAACTGGTTATTTAGACTCGAGGGAGTTCCATGCGCTAGTGAAGGGCGGTGGGAACTCAAGAAGTCAAGTCGTTTCAATTGCAAGGGATTGTTGGACAATATTACGCAATTACCCAAAGTTTGTCCTAACACATATTTTCCGCGAAGCTAATTTCTGTGCTGATAAGCTAGCTAAAGAGACTATTATGAGTTCGCCCATGTTAGAGTTTGATGATCCACCCGACTACTTATGGAGTTTCATTACGAGTGATAGGTGCGAAAGAGCAACTGCTAGAGTTGTTCTTGAAACTTAATAAGAACACTGTTCTTTCATGTAATTTCTTTTCTTAACGGCTTTTAAGCCTCTCATGTATGAAAAAAAAAAAAACTAACATAATATATTCATTTGTTTAAAAACAATTGAAATTCGATAAGAAACCGAGTCATTAAAATTTAAAATTATAAAAATTAAATAAATAATATATATATAGTAAAGGTGAAAGAAAGAAAAAAAATTAATTTTATACTATTGGGCTAGAATAGATTCAATAGCTGTTCAATTGTTATATGTGTAACTCTTTAGTATTACCATCAGGTTAGACCCAATAGTTAATGTGTAATAAATATTAAAGATCTTTTAGCATTTGACCAAACCTAATAATTATATCTTTTACTATTTAACATGTCTTTTTTTAAAAAGACACAACTTTAAACTTTTAAATATAAACCCTTTCTAATGAGCGCCTAACCATCTATTCATTTTCTGTAAATAATTGGGTAATACAAACATTTGATTCGTTCAGTGTTTCAAATAATTAAAAAAAATCATCAGATAGAGATAGAAAAGAATAGGGCTATAAATGAACCAAGCCGCTCGCGAGCAGCTCGAGCTCGGCTCGGAGAAAAGCTTGTTCGAGATCAACTCGAATATAAACAATCTCAAGCTCAAACTCGATAAGTAAACAAGCTTGCTCGAGCTCGGCTCGTGGGCTCATTAAAAATTGTGAGTTATAAATTAATATATTATCTACTTATAAATATATTATTAAACCTTCAATATCAAATTGAATATTTTTGATTTCTTTAGACATTTATTTTTTCAATAATGTTATGTTTCATATTTTCATACCACACACTCATGAAAGTCCCATTTCAACCATAAAAAATAAATTATTCATGAGCAACTCGTACTCAACTCTAAAAAATATTGTTCAATAAGTTAGACAAACAAGTTCTAATAATTCTGATTTGGATCGTTGGAAGCTCGGTCTCGGCTCATTTAAATTTGAGTTCGGCTCCGCCTGACTCGTTTAAATTTGAGCTTGGCTCGAGAAATTAAACAAATAAACATGTACATCTAGTATTCAGCTCGACTCGTTTGCAGCCCTAGAAAAGAAGTAGATTTTTGTAAGTTCATTGAAAGTCTCAAGAATTCGTGAATCCGTTTATTCTGAATAGTTTCGTCGTTGTACTTGAAATTTGAAACCAAAAAATGTAAGACACCGGTAAGTGGTCTGAATACCTTCAAAAAATGGATCGAATCCGAGTCTTTACAAGTAAAGTTATTTATTTATTTACCTTTTATTTTATTTATGCATTATTTTTTGTATTGTTCTACTGGTTTATACAAATAAAACACAACATATTCATCCATTAAGTAAGAATATTTCATGTCCATCTCCAACCTCCTCTTCCGATTGATAACTCTAGAAATAGAAAACAACCCATAGTTTATATATTTATATTGCAAATTTACCTTCCCCAAGAGTACATATTGTATTTTTTGCAAGCACGAATCAGTTGTCCGATATTATAAATTAGTTAAAATTATTTAATCATCCCAAGCTTGCACCAGTTATAGGACACCACACTCCTTTTACTTTTGCAAACAATAGTTCTCCACAACCAATACACATGTCTTGAAGCATACACACACAACTACAAATATTGAAATTCCAACGACGATAGAAGAACCAACCACGCTAAGCTTAGATGAGGTAAATGTTAATAATCGATTTGAAGATGACACTGAACCTAAAGAAGTGAATATTTCAGCAATAGAAGACCAAACCAAGTTGAGTTTAAAGGAATCAAATGTTGAGACCTTGGATAAAAAACAGACAAAAGAAGAAGAGAGTAAGGTGGATTCACCACTCAGTACTCTAATAATGTCACCACTCATCCCTATGAAGACAAACATTCACAAGGATCTACTAAGCATTTGTAGAAGCGTTCAACAAAGATATAGTCTAAACCTAAGTGCTCGAGATTGTTGAAGAGGGACTCACATCGCAACAAGTATTCATGCAAGAAATCTTAAAAACGAGTGAGGGTGCGAGTGTAGAGATATAGTTTAAAACTTTAACCCTCATTACAAAAGAGAAGTCTAAAACATTCCATTTTTTGGACAAGAAGCTTGAGGAGGCGTCACTTGAGTTCCCCATTATTCCTTTAGTGCCCAAGGAGGTAAAAGAGAAGGTCCACCACCATGAAGAAGATAGCTAAATATGAGTTTAGGGCCAGTGATGAGGTTGTTTGGATGGCCTCCAAACAAGAAAACATGCCATGAGGTTTCAAGAATACGTGGAATGGACTATTTGTCGTTACTCGAGTTGTGACGGGAAAACTAACAAAGATACGACTCATGAGAGGTCAAAGGCTTCAAAAAGTAGATGTGCATCGCCTCACCTGCTAATGGGGAGGCTACATACTCAAGGAATAATGGAGGTAACACGTTGAAATTTAAACGACGTTAAACTAAAGTGCTAATTTCCAGGAGACAACTTGCAATTTTTATGTGTTTTTGTTTTGTTTAGCTTTAGAATAGTTAGTTTTTGTGTTTTTAGTGCATATTGCAGTAATGAGAAAAGTAGAAATTGTTTTTGATGTGAAGGTAGTCGAAAATTGAGTTTGGGGTGTAAAAGTTGAAAAATTCATGTTAACTATAAGTTCGAGCGGTATATAGCGCCCTACGAACGATATACCACACCATCCCGCTCCGTCTTGACTTAGATGACACAAGTAAGAAGGACAGAAACTTTATCACTCGAGCGGTGTATCACACCATATTTTTGGTGTACCGCTCGCAAACTTTGACCGTGGGCAGAATTGAGACATGGTGTAATTGTTCAGAAGGCTTGAAGAGGTCGCGCAATATTCAATGCCCTATGGGCGATATACTGCTGCGTGCCAAAATGTCACGACGGGTAGAGCATGGTAACATGGTCAGAGAGTTTTGGGATATTGATTGGTACACCGCGTCCTACGAGCAAGGCGTTACCACTCCAGGTCCACGGTCAAACAAGTCAGAATATCATCAAAACTTTGGAGCGGTATATTGCACCCTACGAGCAATACACCACGACGTGACACGAGAAGCCCATCAAAGAGAGCTTATGTGTTCTTCATTTATACATTAAACCTAAACCCTAGCCTCCTTCTTCTTTGCCAACTACCCGAACTCCGTTGAAATTTCAACTAAACATTTACCTCACATCAAAAAAATACCAAATCACCTAAACTTTAAATCCAAATTCATCCTTGCACCATTCTAAACAACAATTAAAAATCTAGATCATTCTGGAAACCCATAGATATCAAGATCCACGTTCAAAAAAAATTCCAAAACCATTTTCATAATTCTTAAATCCTTCTCACCCAAATACAATCTCATCACATCCACATAGAAGAAATATCATCTTTACACATTTATCACTCCAAATAATACCTTATCTACCCGGACCAAGGAGTAATTTTAATATTGGTAGAACTTTGAGTAGAAGGTCAAGGGAGATGACGAGAAGAACGGATACACTAGCTAATGTGAGAAAGATGAGGAAGAATCAAGCAATAGAATTGGGTGAGGACAAGAATGAAAGGAAAATAGATTTATATAGTTTATTCATTGGGATGGACCAAATAGGGAAGAATGCAGGGATGAATCATGGTAATACAGGGAGCGTACATTTTATATAAGCACCAAACCCTATCTTGGGTATTGGGAACGCGAAGCAATAGCCTCGAAGAGTATGTTTTCTCTTTTCTCTACCATTTCTCTATTTGTATATTATGTGTTTTCTCTTTAATATTATTGAGTCTTTTCGAGTTGTGGAGTCACGACTCACCTTTGAGTTGAGGGTGGGGATTAGTTGTCCCCATCCTTATTTGAAGTGATTTACCGATTTTTTTAGGTAGATTTTTTTTAGAGATGGCATAGGTGTAGAATGTGTTTAATGGCCTAACAACATATTCTTTAGTGAGTTAATTATAGTACGTTTTTTATTTTCAAAGTGTCCTAATACTCAAATCATAATTAGTGATAAAGCGAATAGAAAAATCTTCGTAAGAATGCAACTAATTTTAATCCATTTTGTGTGTTAAAAATAAAAAATGAAAGAGCTGTACTTGGAAAGTTAAAAAAAAATTTGTAAGTGCACAATTATGTCCACAAATATTCTCTAGTATTATTATACCTACGTAATTATCTAGTTTAATATCTTAACCCGTGTATCTATATTTTGCATTATATTCTTGAGTTCACAAGATATTATATTCTTCTAATCCACCACCTTAAGTACTTTCTATTGGTGACAATAATTAAAACAATTTACCCTCTATTATATAGATATAGTCCCAGGCATTGAATGGGCTTATTTATACACAAATGATAAAAGTATCGCACATTGTCCGCCCGATCCATAGGCAAAGTATGTGATTGTTTTGCTCTCTCAAAATTTTGACGTTTTCTCAATTTTTTTTTATAATTGACTATAAAAACATTTAGAAAAAACCCAAAAAAATTACAAATATAATTAGATAAAGTTTTCATTTTTTTAATGAACAGGTCAAATTAAGATATTTAACTGAACACATAATTAAATCCAATTTGTTCGATGAGTTACGTTAAATCGATATCAATAAAATGAATTAAACAAATCAACACTAAAACCGAGAATAGAATTCTAAATATTTCTAATAATTTTATTATAAAATAAATAAATATATAAGGATACTGACCCTGAAACCACACATGCATATATCACTATTATACACTACACTATAAACCCAATGAATAGTTCTAGAATCAGGGGGAGGAGATGGTAAATGAGAAATATTCTCAATGAAAAACTAACCAACACACCAAGACCATTAAGAAGATAAATGTTCAATGTTTTAAGAATAAAGCTATGATAAAATACTAATAAAAATGAAATTTTTTTAGAAATACTAAGCATATAGTATGAGTAGTTTAGGCTAATCAACAATTTATAATAAATGAAACAAACATATTTATTTTTTATTGGTCAATGCTCTCTATCTTTCCTATTTATATGCCCTACCTTTTTGGATGTTATCTTATTTTTTGCAATCATTGATTGATAATCAATATATTTATATTCTTCTACCCATTCCATTATTTTACAAAATCTACACCAGATCTTGTTTACATTTCTTTTTTCAAAACCAAAACTTTTTTTCTACGTCATTGGGTATCTGTTGGGGTTCTTATTTTCTAATTTTCTCTCTCATTTATTAACCTACTTTCTCCATTTTTCCATGTGTGACTCTCATTTTCCTTCAAAAGATATATCCCAGAGGAAAGAATAATATGTGCTAATTCAATTTGAAAAGTTGATATGAATACAATTAGGATTGTTTGTGTTTCTTTATTATTATTCTATAAGGAGTTATCTTTGTGGTAATAAACATTTTTTGAGCTATCAGACAATAAATTAGGTTCCTAAATGGCTTGGATAAGTATGTTATTAATATCATTTTTTTGAATAAGTATTGGTTATCCCTACTTAATGTGATGTATAAGTGTTCGAGTAGATATATTGTTAGATAGTTGTGGTAATTTTGAGAATTTTTTTCCTTGAAGTAGCAACTGGCTTTGTATTGAATGGTTGTAGCTCTCATGCTTCTCCTATGAGAGTAGTAAAAGGAGATAATGGAAATTAAATAGTCCTATAGGGGGAGTGCTGAATGGGAACTATGCTTAACACCAAACTAACCAATTAATAATGTATTTAGAAAGAATACAGATGCAACCTTTTTTGGTTTTACAGATAGATGCCAAGGTGAAAATACAAACTATCCGATAAATCAGATAGAAATTAAATCAAATACTTATAACACAATATGTGTAGATAAATCTAAGCAACTGTACATGAATATAGTAATCAAAGAACATGCAGGAAAATAAAGAGTAAGGGAAAACGACAGAGACACGATTTTATGGTGGTTCGGGTCCTATAGGCTTTGTCCACCACCTAAGTTTCACGCATTCTTAAGATTTCAAACTCCTCCACTAGAACTTGCATGTGTCGTCAAGATAAGCACATGAATCTTCACAACATCTTCAAAGTATCACTTTGAGGGAACCCTTGTGCTATATTTAACACAATTTAACCAAGCTACATTTTGCAATGAAGATATCTTTTTCTCTCTACCACTACAAAAACCTAGTCTTATAGAGACGAAAATGCATAACTTTAACTATTGATTGTAGATTATAATCGAATATACTAAATCTACACTCCTAGATAAGTAGATATGAAGGTGCATGACCTAAAGAAAATAACCCAAATGTAACTAATATGAAGGTTGTTTTTTAGTGGACTATATCTCAAAGTATTCGTTCATTCGATTTCTCTTGATAACTTTGAAAAATGAAAAATATGAGAGATAAGCTCATCTCTACTATTTGAAAGTGCATTTGAAAGATCTCTTGGTTTTTTAACTAGGACTGGTAAATACTATTGTATATTTGTAATTAGGTGATTTGTATATGATAAACAATTAAGTCCCATAGACTAAAGAAGCAACAATACCAATTTTTCGTCCATCAATCTTATTCACCCACCAAATTAAAAAAAACACATTAAAGGTTCAAGGGTACCTTTACCCGTATATAAATAATTACCTAAGAGAAGCTTAATTTTTTTTTTTTACAATACATACCTTAATTCTGTGATAATTTTGCATGTATTAAATTGTGCAATTTATGCCATTTTGGCTGAATTAAATATATTTTAAACATACATTTTAGATAATCAAATATATATATATATATATATTTTATAGTGTAAACACATACCTATAGGTATTTTCTGTTCTCTAGCAACTATGAATTTTTTTTATGATATAGAATATAAATACACAAAATGTTCCTTGCACATGGACGTCAATATTTATAAATTGATTAATATGAGAATATTATAAAAATACATATTTCAAATCATGTGAAATTCATCAGAAATTGAATTTTGAAAAAAGTCAAGATAGTTTCACAAAAGGTCAACAACAAAAAAAAAAGTACTATAAAATATTCATATGCATTTGGCTACAATATTTTAAATTCTTTAATGGGATATCGATATATAACTAACACTTATTCGAAACATTAAAATCGTTTTTAAATTTGATTATGCTAAAACTTTGAAAACAATATTTTAAACTATAGACTCTTTAAATAAATATACCTTGTGTTTTTCGGACTCATAAACATCTTCAAAAAAATATGTGAATTACCATTAAAAAATTTCGCAAATAATTAAAATATGAAAATTTCGTCCAGATAGTATTTCCCAACAACTTTAAAATTCAAATCATATGAGTTTTTGTATTATGTTATACATTCAGATAAATCCCAGTCCAAAGATAGGTGTATGATATCAACAAAACACAATCAATACCCAAAATAAGTAAATAATTTATATGATGAAAATCTAAAAACAACTGAATATCCAACATGTTTTATAAATGTCAGGGATAACCGATTAGAGAACAAAAATCACAAAATTATCCATCATAAACAAATTAGAATTTTCTATATTATAAAAAGGATAGAAGACTCACCTAAAAAACCCAACAATTATAAAAGATTGTCTTTTTTCCGTTGAATAGAATTCTTTTTATAACCGACCGTATTAAAACACTAATGCTTATTCTTTCCAATAACGATGATTAAAACAGACTTCAATCATAATGAAAATATAATAGAGTATGAACTAAAAGATAATTAATTTATTTATTTATGTGTACAAGCGTCTTCATTTATCCTATCCGTTGCCGACGCTATGTGTACAAGCGTCTTCATTTATTCCACCCATTGCCGACGCTATTTTTACGAGCGTCTTCATTTATTCCACCCGAATGTATACAAACTTCTTCATTTATTCCACCCATTGCTGACGCTATGTGTACAAGCGTCTTCATTTATTCTACATAAATTGCCGATGCTGTGTGTACACGCATCTTCATTTATTCTAACCCAATTGAAAACTCTATGTGTATAAGTGTCTTAATTTATTTTACCCATAAGTATATAGGCGTCCACATTTATTCTACCCTATTATCACATTATGCGTATAAACATTCGGAAAACCTATTAAAACATTTGCTAATGCTTTTGTAATAGACAACACTTTGTTATATACGTTCCGTAACTAACTGGAACAGATACGCTTACCAAAGCTGTCGGTATACCTAAAAATGACTCGTGCATAGCAAATAGGACTTATTGCGTCAGCTAAATCTGGCAACGCGTCGATATCGACGCTAAAGGTAAAAAATAGCGTCAACCCTTTCTGTTTTTTTGTAGTGGTATACTAAAGAAGTTATGCTTCTTAGTAATAATATCCATACTCTTCTAACAGTAGAGCAACTATACTTTGCACCCTTTGAAGAGTTGAAAAAAGTAAACTACATGGCTAGGCTTTATTGCTTTTAGCTTTTGGAAATTAAATATTCAATGTAAAGATTTGTGATTATATGTTCATAGAGTTAATTTTTTCAAAAACTATTAGTTGATGATTAATTCGTTTATGAAAAAGGGAAACGTAGACTAATTTTTTTCTTGTTGGCATATAATATCTCAGCTATTTCTGGATCAAAACACACTTTTCAATTTTTAGGTTCATTTTTCCTCTTCTCAGATAGAGTTTAAGGTTTGTTATTTATTATGAGACGTAATTAATTACAACTGATGATAAGCTAAATCTGATATATGTTATAAGAGGGACTTATGAAGGAAATTTAAAATACCATTATGATAAATAGATAAGCTTACACAAGGAAATGGCAATAGATTCCTTTTGAATACCTGAAGCTCGATATGGAAAGCTCTACAAATTGAAAAGTAAGTAAACATTACAGACCAATCTTTCTTATAGTTGAGGGATATAATGAAAAGTGTCACATATATTGGTAGACGTTAAAAGAAGATAGTAGTTAGTCTTTTGAAAACTTTATGTGTTCCTTAATGACTTTTTACCTTACTAGATATTGATTGGAGATGACCTTCTAACTTTAAATGTAAAGCTAATAATGAAGTGATTGTTATAGATCATTTGTTCCCTAAATTTGTTGAATTCTTTACGATAGGCTTTAAAGAAAGATAAAACAGAGTTGATGTTTTCAAAAGAATAATTTTTGAAGACTTACAATAGATAGTAATACTGGATAAATTTGCGAGTCCATCCAATGTAGGAAAATGTTAGACGAAATGGTTTTCTTAAGCAAGATAAATTGGTAATATATATTCTTATGAGTTAATCATATAAAAATATAGCTTCTAAAAAGTGTGAAGTATATTAATGGGTATGAATGATATGATGATAATCTGAGATCAATACTTGAATGTTGCATTTTAAAATTCTAATTAGTGTATGTAAATGATGTCACCTAAATTATGCACATTGTTGCACTACTATAGTTTTTCTATTAGATCCACTATTCTGTATTTTGTTAGTTTGGTGTTTTTTCAATAGGCATGCCATATTTGTGAGGCAAATAGGTCTATCAACTGTAAACAGTCGGGTATATGAGATAATATGCATGTCGTGGAAGCTCTGTTGTGGTGTTACAGAAATAATGAACTCTAGATCTTTATGACTGGATGGACTGGAGTCAATTTACACACAGTACGATTTAAAATTCAAGAATAACGTAGACATATGAGTAGTTACTAGTTTATCTGAAAAGCTAAGTTTTTAATTTATTAGATTATAGTATTAGAAGAGATTGGCAGGTAGTGTAAGTGGATTGCGGGGATATGTTATTCTTTGAACAGAATATGAAAAAAAGTTTTGTTAAGTTGCCTTGTTGGAAAACGTTGAAAATTTAAAGGGTTATTTCTAACTCCCATAAAAGTCATGGATGTTAAATTAAAAATCCTAAACTTGGCAAGCACAAAAAAAAAATAGTGAATTAGTTGTTTTCGATTACTGTTGTCAAAAGTTAGTAAAAAGGAATCTCGTATTTGACTTTATTTTAATTTTAAGAGTAATGATATTTATCACTCCTTTTTGGTTCACCCTTATATCACCCTTCATGTATGGCATTAAATAAAAGAGAGAGAAAAAAACTAACTAGCGAAAAAAACACTTGGATTAGTTTTTAAAACCTCCACATTGGAGGTGATATAAAGATGAACATAAAAAGGGGTGACAATAGCATTACTTTAATTTTAATGATGATGAGTAAATGTGTCGTTTGACTTTGACATTTAAAGTGGTCAATTAAAGGTGAAATTTGTTCTTTAATTGTGAAGAAAGTCTAATATTGTGCGTCGCGTTGGGTCCGGGTCCACACTCAATTAATTTTTACGTTTGACACCCAGCCAGGTGATATTATATGTCACTAACCACACTAAATGGTTTTCATAACATAAAAATACTCTCATATCTCAGAGCTATATTACTATCTTTCTCCAGATCTGAGTCCATGAATTCTCCTAATTATTCAGAAGGTATGCAATGTGAGCAAGCATCCCGTCGTGCCATTAAACGAAAAGTGTCTGTTAAAGGCAAACCGTGGACAAGAGAGGAGCACAGGTTGCTTCTTCTTTTATTATATCATTTTTTTTTCTAATTTGCTTGATCTATTATTTTCAGCTATATTTAGGTGGTAGTTCTTTTACTAAGAGAACTACATAACATGAATTCCCACACATTGCTTATTTCGTAGTATATCAAATTTGGTATTGCTTGACTAAATTTATTTAAATTGAAACAAATTCCATCATATAATTACTTGTAACAGGGGCGGAGCCTGGATTCCTAGTGAATTGCACCATAGGTCCCTATATTATGTACATTTTGTATTATAGGCCTTATATTATGAAAAAATAGTACTATATGTCTGTATATATTTTTTTTAATTATTTACCCTACAAAACCTAGTATTATATAAAAACCCCTATATTTTGTTATAGAAAAAGCAAAATAACCATATATATAAAATAAATCAAAGCAGTATAAGATAAAAATTAAAAATTTAGGGGGCCAAGTAAAGATTCTTTACTTGGCTTCACCATTGGATAGAACTATTCAAAGATCATACTTGCAGATAATTAAAAGACATTGCCCATGAATTGTTCTTTAAGATTAAATGTAGCAGTTTAATTGTTGATTAAATATTCTGATATACTACTCGACATGATTTTCTTTTCGGAACATGCTACTGCCACCTATAAAATTTCCACGATGACTTTTAATGATCCACCGCTCACATTTTCTTGTAAAGTAAAGCTTTCCCTATCTCTAATTAATCATCTGAAATTTATGACCATGTATATTCATATAATTTGACAATAAGTTCTCCTTTATCTCTTGTGGTAGTCTGTTTATCCAGGGATTGACAATACATGGAAAAGGTCATTGGAGTAGCATTTCGAGGAACCATGTTACGACCAGAACACCAACACAAGTGGCCAGTCACGCGCAAAAATATTATCAGCGCATCAACAGTGATAAACCAAAGAAAAGATGTAGTATCAATGATAATATTGGTTCCACATCAGCTAGAGACACATCCGTATTATCCACTGGAAAGCTGAATGACGCGAATTTTGGAATTTCGGAATCTCAACCATCAGTTATGCAAATACCTTTTAATGCGGCAACTTTAGTAGGTCCAACTGATATCACAAAGGATTTGTGGGTCCCAGCTCACAAAATGGAATCCATTGCAGGCACATCTATTCCTCAAACAAGTTCAACTAGAGGAATTGAAGTTAATGAACTTTTTGAATTTGCGCTGACAGATATGATGATCTCTGGGAAGAAGAGTGGCCCTTGTCAGCTCACTAGTGATGGAACATATGAACTAATGCCATTCATTGCAGAACCAACTCACCCGGCTTCTATAGGTATGTCTCCTGAGTTACTGCCTTTCCCTGAGCAATTTCCATCTTTCACACAGATGATTCCCCCTGAGTCAACCGCACAAAAATCATTTGGGTACCTAGGAAATCTCACATTGTCTATCGATGGTGGTTCCAGTATGGAAATCCCTTAAAATCTGCAATATCCAGATCAGGTTCCTGTCAATACTTCAAAAGAAGAAATCATACTTCCTAAGTCATACGGTATTTTAATTCCTAATCCATCTGTGAAGCGTGGCTAGATTGGTGTTTGTTAACTGATGAAATTTCATGTTGTAATTTATGCATTTTGTTAGTGTAATATGGGTTGTATTTGTAAGGATTTTTATTGGATTAACTGTAATGTTTGTGGTGACTATGTGATTGTTTTTTGTGTAATGCAATTGTAATTACAATTCAATTGTTTGTGTTACCTTTGTTGAAATACACAAACCAAAAATGAGTCTAAGTTCATGGAACTCTTCAACAGTTAAGAAAAAATACAATGAATCCGAATGGAGAATGAATCTGATATATCAACGAACAATGAATGTGGAAGATCGATGACCCAAATGGACGTACTGATAAATCTTTGGAATACATTGAATATTGTCTTCTGTCTTTTAATATTTCTAGATAACATTTAATTTACATAGCTTATCTACTAGTATAAATAGCTAGCTATCCTTTGTAATTTTCATATCAGAAAAGTGAGAAACAAAAAAAACAAGAGAGAAAAAAAAAGTGTGAGTTTCTTTTTGTAAAAGGCAGTAGCCTGTAAAAGTTTTATTAAGAAAGATTAGTATAGTATTTGAGTTTTATTATTCTTCTTTTCTTGTGCTTCTTTATATTGGGACCAACATAGTGGTATCAGAGCCAAGGTACGTGAAACACCATGTCTAATGGTTTTGTGCAAACTCAACTACCAAAGCTTACTTTGGAAAATTATGATAAATGGAGCATTCAAATGAAGGCTCTCTTTGGATCATATGATCTTTAGGAGATTGTTACAAGTGGATACGATGAACCAGATGAAGGAGTTGAAGTTAATGCACAACAAGCAACTGCTTTAAGAGAAATGAGAAAGAAAGATAAGAAAGCTTTATATTTTCTTTATCAAAGTGTTGGTGAATCCATGTTTGAGAAGATTGCTGAAGCAGAAACGAGCAAAGAAGCATGGGATAAACTTGCAACTCAATTCAAAGGAGTAGATCGTGTTAAACGTGTTCGTTTACAATCACTCCGTGGTGATTTTGAAAGTGCCAAAATGAAAGAAGGTGAATCAATTTCTGACGTTTGTTCTAGTCTATTATCTATAATAAACCAAATGAAAAGAAATGGAGAAGAAATAGAAGAAATTCGAGTGGTAGAAAAAATATTACGATCACTCACAAAAAAATTTGAGCATATTGTCGTGGCAATTGAAGAGTCAAAAGACTTGGATGAACTCACAATAGATGAGTTGATGGGTTCCTTACAAGTGCACGAGCAAAGAATGAAAAAGGATTCTAATGATGTCCCGATTGAGCAAGCTTTGGAATCAAAGCTTAACATTAATGGTCAAAGAGGACGAGGTCGTGGATCTCAACGTGGTGGTAGAGGAAATAACTTTCGAGGTCGAGGTCGAGGTCGAGGTCAAAGTCAAGGTCGAGGAAATTTCGACAACCAAGATCAAAATCAGCAAAATAACACAAACAATTTTTTTCGGGGACGAGGAAGAGCTCGTGGAAGAGGAGGTCGTGGACAAGATAACAGGAAAAATATTGAATGTTACAATTGTCAAAAATATGGGCACTATGCATCGGAATGTTGGAACAAATATCCAAACCAAGATGATCAATCAAATATTGAATGTTACAATTGTCACAAATATGGGCACTATGCATCCGAATGTTGGAACAAATATCCTAACCAAGATGATCAATCAAATTTTGCTCAAAAGCAAGAAGATGAAGATGTCACACTACTTTATGCACAAAAGGACTCCAACAAAGAACAAGATGTATGGTTTCTTGATTCAGGAGCAAGTAATCATATGTGTGGTAAGAAGGATATTTTTGAAGATCTTGAAGAGTATTTTCATGGAAACGTAAGTATGGGAGACTCCTCACAGATTCCGGTGAAAGGCAAAGGTAAGATTAAAATTATACAAAAGAATGGTGTTTCACAATATATTTCAAATGTGTATTATGTACCCGACATGAAAAGTAATATCCTAAGCCTTGGGCAATTACTTGAAAAGGGTTATGTAATACACATGGAAGATCTTTGTCTTTACTTGAAAGATGCCCAAGGACGACTTATCACCAAAGTCAAAATGGCGAGCAATCGAATGTTTCCGTTGCATTTAAATACAACTTCTGAAGAGTGTTTACAAGGGATGATAAGAAATGAGTCATGGAAATGGCATCTTAGATTTGGTCATTTACATTTTAGTGGATTCAAGCTCTTGTCAAATGCAAATATGGTAAGTAGATTACCTTCAATTGAAATGCCTGAATTTTTGTGCGAGTCGTGTACTATTGGAAAACAACAAAGAAATATTTTTCAAAGTGGAAAATCATGGCGAGCCCAAACACCATTAAACTTGGTTCATACTGATATATGTGGACCATTCGAAACTGAATCTCTTGGAGGAAGCAAATATTTCATTTCTTTTATTGACGATTTCAGCCGGAAGTTATGGGTGTATTTGATCAAGGAGAAGTCAGCTGCCTTTACTACTTTCAAAAATTTTAAAGCATCCGTCGAGCTAGAAAGCGGCTACAAAATAAAAATCCTGAGATCAGACAGAGGTGGTGAGTATACCTCAAATGAATTTCGAGATTTTTGTAGAGAGCAAGGCATCAAGCAACAATTTACTACATCATACACCCCACAACAAAATGGTGTTGCAGAAAGGAAGAATCGTACCATCCTTAACATGACAAGAACGATGTTAAAGGAGAAAAATTTGTCGAAGAATTTTTGGGCTGAAGCCGTGGCGTGTACTGCTTATTTGCTGAATCGTTGTCCAACCAAGAGTGTGAGAAATATGACACCACAAGAAGCTTGGAGCAACTATAAGCCAGATATTAGTCATCTTCGAGTTTTTGGTTGCGTTGCTTATGCTCGTGTTCCAGATGCAAAAAGAAAGAAGTTGGATGATCAAGGTGAAAAGTGCATTTTTAATGGTTATAGCGAGGAGTCAAAAGCATACAAACTTTACAATCCACTAACAAACAAAGTAGTGGTGAGTAGAGATGTTGTTTTTAGCGAAGAAGAAATTTGGAGGTGGAATGAAGAAGATTCTAGCAAAGAGAATCAAACTGAAGTTGAAGAAGAGGAAACAACCCATCAACATCAAGAACCACTTGTCATAACACCTCAACAAGTCATAAATCCTCAAGATAATGAAGGTTCAGGTAGTTCTTCTTCTCCGCCAAGAAGAATGCGAAACTTGACAGAATTATATGAAGAAACCGAAGAGATGAATTTGGTATGTCTTTATGCCGATCATGAGCCATTGTCATTTGAGGAAGCCGTGAAAGAAGATTCTTGGAAGAAAGCAATGATCGAAGAAATTCGTGCAATTGAAAAAAATAATACTTGGGAATTGACGTCTCTTCCAAAAGGACATAGACCTATTGGAGTCAAAGGGGTGTATAAAATAAAGAGGACGGCAAATGGAGAAATTGATCGCTACAAGGCAAGACTTGTTGCAAAAGGATACAAGCATAAATATGGAATTGATTATGATGAAGTGTTTGCCCCTGTTGCTCGGCTAGACACTGTCAGAATGTTAATATCGCTTGCAGCTCATCACAAATGGAAGATACACCAATTGGATGTCAAATCTGCATTTTTGAATGGTATACTTGAAGAAGAAGTATACATCGAACAACCAGAAGGTTTTACCATAAATGGTAAAGAAGATACAGTGTACCGGTTGAAGAAAGCTTTGTATGGCTTAAAGAAAGCTCCCCGAGCGTGGAATTCTCGAATCGAAGATTATTTTTGTTTGAAGGGGGGTGTTGAAATACACAAACCAAAAATGAGTCTAAGTTCATGGAACTCTTCAACAGTTAAGAAAAAATACAATGAATCCGAATGGAGAATGAATCTGATATATCAACGAACAATGAATGTGGAAGATCGATGACCCAAATGGACGTACTGATAAATCTTTGGAATACATTGAATATTGTCTTCTGTCTTTTAATATTTCTAGATAACATTTAATTTACATAGCTTATCTACTAGTATAAATAGCTAGCTATCCTTTGTAATTTTCATATCAGAAAAGTGAGAAACAAAAAAAACAAGAGAGAAAAAAAAAGTGTGAGTTTCTTTTTGTAAAAGGCAGTAGCCTGTAAAAGTTTTATTAAGAAAGATTAGTATAGTATTTGAGTTTTATTATTCTTCTTTTCTTGTGCTTCTTTATATTGGGACCAACAACCTTGTGTTAGTTAGAATTTTTTATTATAAATCTAATTTGGGGACTTTTGAAGATAAACAAATGGGTAACGCCTTTATCTTTATGTATTGTGACAGTGTCGCCCTTTATAATTACGTTTATTGCAAATATAGCCCTCTAGGATATGTGTATTCCAAACTGAGACAATGAGTAAGTTAACAGAAAAAGGGTAATCCTGAACAACCTATCCGTCATTCAAATAAATGATTCTTCCATTTATACACCCCTCTAATATAACTTTTGATTTATCATCAACCATTTCGATAAACAATGTATGGCCATTCTTCACTTTCCTCTTCCAACTTTCCACTATTATCATGCATTTCTGCATAGCATTTATTTGCAAGATTTTTATACCTAATTCTCTTAGAAGCTCTGAATACACTTCACCACTTTTCTTTCCTTTTTTGGGCTAATAAAATTATGTGACAGGAAGGTTTTTGAAGTTAGGTCTCTCAAAGAGATTTTAAATACTTTAGAGGTAGTAACGTTCATAGAATCACAAATCTAACCACAATAATTTAATATAGGAGTCAATCTCTTCATAATCTAGAAGTTTCTAGATCTAGGAACTTACTAATCTTTTTTCCTGACTTGTTTAATATTGATAACTCTAATAAAACAAAATACAATTATTGGTTTATAATAAAATGCAACTAATTTTAATCCATTTTGTGTGTTAAAAATGAGAAATGAAAGAGTCGTACTTGGAAAGCAAAAAAATTAGTAAGTGCACCATTATGTCCACAAATATTCTCTAGTATTAGTAGACTTACGTCATTATCTAGTTCAATATCTTAGCGAGTGTATCCATTTTTTGCATTATTATTTTGAGTTCACTACATAATATAATCTGAGTACACTTTATTTTAATGATGACAATGAAACAATTTACCCTCTATTATATAGATCTTGTTCTAATCGTTGAATGGATTAATTTTTACACAAATGATTAAATCGCACAGTGCCAACCCGGACCATTAGCAAAATACGCGATCGCTTCGTTCTCCCAAAATTTTGACGTTTTCTCCATCTTTTTTAAATTTGAGTATAAAAAATATTTATAAAAAACCCAAAAAAAATTCAAATATAATTAGATAAAGTTTCCAATTTATTTAATGAATATGTCAAATTAAGATATTTAATTGAGCACATAATCTAATTCCAATTTGTTCGACAAGTTAGACATGATAGTGTTAGATCGATATTGATATCATGAATTAGAAAAAAAATCAACAACAAAACCGGTAATAGAAATTCTAATTTTTCCGAATATATAATTGTTTTGTATTAAATAAATATGTAAGGGGCCGATTGACCTAACATTTTGATAAACTTCTTGTACTCAGATTCTTCACCATTATTGGCTACTCTTGATGGAAATGAAGAGGAGGAAGATTTACGTTAAAAACCAAATCTTTTATCTTCAATTTTTTCGGTGCTTTATCACGATTATCATCAACCACCAACGAATCTACTACTTCCTCGACAATGTAGTAAATCTCTTATTGGATTGAAGGCAACTCTCTCCCTCACACACACACACCTGCCAAGGGAGGGGGTAGTTGTTTCCTGCTCCTTAGAGAATTTTTCTTACACTTTTCGTGACTTTCAAGATTTTTGATAATGCTCAAGAGTTTACCTTGATGTTAGATTTGTAGGTGGTTGGCAATTTGAGATATTTGGTTTTCTAATATCCTGAAAGAAGTGGAATGTTCATGCAACCTTTTTTTTCTTCAATTTAAATCCCATCATCATTATTAATGTGTTCAGTGTTTTTTGTAGGTCAGTAATGGAGCCTTTTTTGGATGAGAAGAGAGTGCATTTTGAGCAAGACTCTCCACATATGCGTCATACACAAGTTTTGGCGGAGCTTGATTACAATAGCCTTGTACCACTTATAGGGATTCTGGGACCTTAGTTGGATGTTGTTGCTTTGAGATCGTGTTTTCCTTGATAAGCATTACCTTGATTCACGACCTGACATAGATTTGACAATCGCAAAGCCAGATGGTTACAATTTATGTAGTGGTACCCTAGACCAGGCTAATAGTAGTTCCCACAATTCGACACGAGAAACTCCAAATTAGGATTACTGGGCACTCTTCCAAACTGTGAATGTTTACCCAACAACTCGAACACCCATATGATTCTTGTACTACATTTACCTTTAATTTCCTTCTTTGGAGACCTTTTTTCAAAACTAAGGTAAGTTTTTCAAACTTATTAAAAATTGTAGAAAATTTGACATACATGGTTGTATTGTTACCTAAATGTATGGTACTGTTAATGAAATTGGAACTAGGGCTCTTGAAGTTGGCAAACTTCTCCTATTCTCTACAATCTTCTCCATGAAAATAACAGCTTAATTCAGATCCATTAACACAAAACAACGACCACAAATATTATAGACCCTTATTCCTTAAGTCTTCTCAAGTCTTGTACAGAATATCGTTAGTTGTAGCTTAGGAGAATACCCATATGATGTTGGCACTTTTTCAAACATTGTTGAGATCATGTCCATGTCTTTCCTATGCTATCACCAACTTCTTGTTAAAAAATCACGAGGTCCATTCAATTATTTATTTTCATACTTCGAGGGTTGAATCCGTTGATAAGTCTAGCTTTAAGTTCGTCCCATGATGGTAATAGCTTGGGTGGCTAAAGATCAAATTATTCACTCATATCTCTGGTTAAAAAGAATTGAAACAGAAAGTTGTATATTTGTTCTCGTGTAATGCCTTGAGTAATGTAAGCATCACATATCTACATGAAATTCCAAAAATACATACTATATCATGATGCACGTCTCCATTATAGTTCCAGTAGTTTGGGAAATGGTTAAACATACTGAAATCGGGAGAAAATCTCATTGGTTGAATGGTTGGAGGGCGAATCCAAACCTTGTTTCCTACTTTGATTGTTTGGAGTATTTGGTGAAAATCCTTCATTCCTATTAGATCCCAACGGTGGTTGACGTCCTTAAGGGACTTGATTTTGATTGTTCCCTTCCATTCAAGGTAAAATAACCTCCAATAGGAGTAGTGGATTCTCGTTATCATCAAAGTTCAAATTTACATTCAAGTTTCCCATCTCTTCTTGCACTTTAATCCCCTCTCTCGTTTTCATTGAGCTCGAAGAAACCTGTCAGGGTTTTTGAGCATGCACCAAATTTAAAACCTACAAAAGAAAAACCAAAATACAAGAGTAAAATTAAAAAAAATAAACTCCAAGATACATTAAATAAAAAACCCTATTAACAAAATAGTCCCGACAAACGGTGCCATAAATTTGGTGGTCCTCGAGGTTTGATATAAAATCCATACTCAGGGTGAAATCCTTGTAAGTGTATGAGTCATCCCTAATATAAGAGTAAGTATTGTTAACCGTTCTCCACATGGTATGTAAGGTTAATTGTTTGTTTTTATATAAATTGATTGGCGTTTGAGTTGCAAAATAGGAATTAACATGTTGATTTAAATATTTTGTTTCAATGAGTGGATAATAAGAAAGGACTAAAATGAAAAATAGAAGTTCATGTAATAATATAAAAGATGAAAGGGACTAAAATGAAATGAGGTGAAAGATATCGATGAGAGTAGCATAAGTCTTTCTAGTATACTTAGTAATAGAGACAATTTGAACGTTTCTTGAAATAAGGGCGAATTGCTCTTTTCGCGTTAGTGGGGATTCTTCAATCACCCCTCCCGGGTTGAGAGGGGCAGTTCTAATGATGCTAGAAACCTATCTTGGGTGACCTTAAAAATTCATTCAGACACACAAACACTAAACTTATCTAATATTCAATTAGTCAACACCTTACGAATAAAAAACGATCATTAAACGTCTATATACTAGTTCCGTATTCCGATCTCCTTTCTTGTCCATAATCAAAATACTAATACAAACTAATACTTGATCAAGGTAAGGTATGTAAATGAACACAAATATATATCCAACAGAAATTAATAATTTATTTCAAGATGATTATTCTAAAATACGAGAAAACATCAAATTAATCTTCAATTGTTCATACGTCAAACAATCCTCAAGTTATAAGGGTTTTAGTTCAGAATGAAAAAAAATACAAGGTTCATAGTAGTCAATGCTAAGATGAAAAAGTAGCAAAAATAACAATAAGATTCACGTAAAAATGACGATCAAAAGGTTGAATGGTGATGAAACCCATGTTGTTTTTGGACAAGGAACGTCTCCTAACAAATAATTTCTCCTTTCCACCTAACTATCATTATCATCCAATTAAATAATTATTATTTTGAATAATTGTTTTACTTATCTCTTTCATCTCTTTAATTTATTAACACTTTCTTTCTCTGTTAATATATATTTTATCTCTTCAACAGTTCATTCCTTCTTTCCATATGTAATTCTCTATTATTCTTTTCATTTGTTTTTTCTTATCACCATTATAATTATTTGTATTTATATATATAAAAAAGTTATAGAATTATGGATATGGTCAGTATTGTTTATTTAACATCTTATATACATATAATCGAAAAAATTTCAACAAAAATTAATATTTGATATTTATACGCAAAATATGTTAAGTATCAGGATCGCCAACTTCTTCATTCATTAATATTACGTTCACTAAATTAGTACCAAATTAAAAAGGAATATTTTTCCCTACCTCTAACATAACATCCCTTCGAATCTACAATCTCCACTCATAATCTTTGAAAATCACAGTGGTCCAATTTTTTTTTTTTGTGTTTTTTTATGTCAATAGAAAATGACAATAATGGTGAAAGAATAAGGGATGGTCTCTATAAGTGGAAGAAAATAAAAGAAAATGGAGAATTTGAGATGGTATGAAGAAATAAATGATTGGAGAAATATAAAATATATTGGATAAAATTGCAATGGTTGTGACAATAAGAAGTAAACGAACCAAAAAAAGTAACAGAGAAAGAAAGTGTTTAGATGAGAGATTCAAGGAAAAAGATATTGTTTAAATTATTAAGTATTTGATTGGTTGAGAATAAAAGTTAGATGGAGAAGAGGATTTTTCAGTTAGGAGATAATCCTTTTCCTTAATTTTCTCCTCCAGGCACTTGAATGCCTTGCATAAAATTGTGTGCCTTTTTTTTACCATCTCGTGGTCTCGTATCAACCTCGTACCTAGGAGATGCACACTTAATAAATACAATAAAAGCTGAGATCGACTAGAAAATTAAGTAATACCAAATACTAGTGATAAATTCCATAAATGAGTCCAAAACTCCCTTAAATGATATCTCATGACACTATAACCTATCCCAAAATACAAAACATCATAAGTCATCTTAATGTGCATAATCGTGTTACTTAGTTTACGAAAACACGAAGAATTTTTATGTTTTATTATTTTCAACATATTCACATTCTTCTTGTCGCAATATTAACTGAAAAAAGGTTTAAGTGTGATGGTAGGAAAAAATTCTTAAAGATTTGCATTTTTGTCAGCTAAACTCAGATCAAAGTAAGATTAGCCTTAATTGGTACACCTAATATATATGTCTTCATATTTTTGCAGTGTTCAGCGTTTATATTGTTATTTGGATAGAATAGAATAAGGAAATATTCACACAATTTATTGAAGCTACTTCCTTTCTTAGTTCACGACGTCTAAATTCCAAACCACAGGCTTATTAAATCAATAAATAATCTTTACAATCTTATTCCATGTATTTGAAAGAGTAGAAGTTAGTCTAAACAGTTTTGATTTGATAATCAAACATATTTTACCTTGTGGTACCTACTTCGTATGTCAGGCGATTACTAAATAAGCATATGTAGCATAACAAGTACGCTGGAATTTTATCTTTTACATGAAAAAGTATAGAATAATTCATATTTTTTGACAAGTTAAGTAAGTTCTTATTAAGTCATGTATATTAACTAATAGTGGAGTAAAAGTAAAATATAGATATTCAGGAATGGTCACGTATGAGTTAATTTATCACTAGATTCCTTTTGAATACATGAAGATCGATATGGCAAGCTCTACAAATTGATAAATATGTAAACATTACAGAACAATCTTTCTTATAGTTGAGGGATATAATGAAAAGTGTCACATATATTGGTAGACGTTAAAAGAAAATAGTAGTTAGTCTTTTGAAATCTTTATGTGTTCCTTAATGACTTTTTACCTTACTATATTTTAATTGGAGATGACCTTCTAACTTTAAATGTAAAGCTAATAATGAAGTGATTGTTATAGATCATTTGTTCCCTAAATTGGTTGAATTTTTTACGATAGGCTTTTAAGAAAGAAAAAATAGAGTTGATGTTTTCAAAAGAATGATTTTTGAGACTTACAATAGCTAGTAATACTGGATAAATTTGCGAGGCCATCCAATATAGGAAAATGTTAGACGAAATGGTTTTCTTAAGCAAGATAAATTGGTAATATATATTCTTATGAGTTAATATCATATAAAAATATAGCTTCTGAAAAGTGAGAAGTATATTAATGGGTATGAATGATATGATGATAATCTGAGATCAATACTCGAATGTTGCATTTTAAAATTCTAATTAGCATATTAAAATGATGTCACCTAAATTATGCACATTGTTGCACTACTATAGTTTTTCTATTAGTTCCACTATTCTGTATTTTGTTAGTTTGGTGTTTTTTCAATAGGCATGCCCTATTTGTGAGGCAAATAGGTCTATCAACTGTAAATAGTCATTTATATGAGATGATATGCATGTCGTGGAAGCTCTGTTGTGGTGTTACGGAAATAATGACTTAATGTAAAATTCAAGAATAAGGTAGACATATGAGTAGTTACTAGTACATCTGAAAAGCTAAGTTTTTAATTTATTAGATTACAGTATTAGAAGAGATTGGCAGGTAGTGTAAGTGGATCAGTTGCGGGAATTTGTTAGTCTTTGAACAGAATATGCAGAAAGTTTTGTTAAGTTGCCTTATTGGAAAACGTTGAAAATTTAAAGGGTTATTTCTAACTCCCATAAAAGTCATGGATGTTAAATTAAAAAGCCTAATCTTGGCAAGCAAAAAAAAAAGTAGTGTATAAGTTGTTTTCGATTACTATTGTCAAAATTTAGTAAAAAAGAATCTCTCATTTGACTTTATTTTAATTTTAAAAGTAATGATATTTATCACTCCTTTTTGGTTCATCCTTATATCACCCTTCATGTATGGCATTAAATCAAAGAGAGAGAAAAAAACTAATTAACAAAAAAAAAAACACTTGGATTAGTTTTTAAAACCTTCAAATTGGAGGTGATATAAAGATGAACATAAAAAAGGGTGACAAATATCATTACTCTAATATTAATGAGGATGAGTAAATGTTTCGTTTGACCTTGACATTTAAAGTGGTCAATTAAAGATGAAATTTGTTCTTTAATTGTGAAAACAATCTAATACTCGTTGCGTTGGGTCCGGGTCCACACTCAATTAATTTTTTACGTTTGAGACCCAGCCAGGTGATATTATATATCACTGACCAAACTAAATAGTTTTCATAGCATAAAAATACTCTCATATCTAGCTATATTACTATTTTTTTCCAGATCTGAGTCCATGAATTCTCCTAAATGTTTAGAAGGTATGCAATGTGAGCAAGCATCCCGTCGTTCCAGTAAACGGAAAGTGCCAGTTAAAGGCAAACCGTGGACAAGAGAGGAGCACAGGTTGCTTCTTCTTTTATTATATAATTTTTTTTTTTTAATTTGCTTGATCCATTATTTTCAGCTATATTTAGGTGGTAGTTCTTTTACTAAGAGCACTACATAACATGAATTCCCACACATTGCTTATTTCGTAGTATATCAGATTTGGTATCGGTTGACTAAATTTATTTAAATTTAAACAAATTCGATCATATAATTACTGGTAACAGGGACGGAGCCTGGATTCCTAGTGAATTAGACCATAGGCCCCTATATTATGAACATTTTGTATTATACGCCTATATTATGAAAAATAGTATTATATGTCTGTATATTATTTTTTTAATTACTTACCCTACAAAACCTAGTATTATATAAAAACCCCTATATTTTTATATAGAAAAAGAAAAGTAACCATATATATATATATATATATATATATATATATATATATATATATATATATATATATATATATATATATATAAATCAAAACGGTATAAGATAAAAATTTAAAATTTAGGGGACCAAGTAAAGATTCTTAACCTGGCTTCACCATTGGATAAAACTATTCAAAGAACATACTTGCAGATAATTAAAAGACATTGCCCATGAATTGTTCTTTTAGATTATTTCTTCTTTAATGTAGCAGTTTAATTGTTGACTAAATATTCTGATATACTACTCGACATGATTTTCTTTTTGGAACATGCTACTGTCACCTATAAAATTTCCACGATGACTTTTAATGATCCACCGCTCACATTTTCTTGTAAAGTAAAGCTTTCCCTATCTCTAATAATCATCTGAAATTTATGACCATGTATATTCATATAATTTGACAATAAGTTCTCCTTTCTCTCTTGTGGTAGTCTGTTTATCCAGGGACTGGCAATACATGGAAAAGGTCATTGGAGTAGCATTTCGAGGAACCATGTTACGACCAGAACACCAACACAAGTGGCCAGTCACGCGCAAAAATATTTTAAGCGCATCAACAGTGATAAACCGAAGAAAAGATGTAGTATCAATGATAATATTGGTTCCACATCAGCTAGAGACACATCCGTATTATCCACTGGGAAGCTGAATGACGCGAATTTTGGAATTTCGGAATCTCAACCATCAGTTATGCAAATACCTTTTACTGCGGCAACTCCAGTAGGTCCAACTGATATCACAAAGGATTTGTGGGTCTCAGCTCACAAAATGGAATCCATTGCAGGCACATCTACTCCTCAAACAAGTTCAACTAGAGGAATTGAAGTTAATGAACTTTTTGAATTTGCGCTGACAGATATGATGATCTCTGGGAAGAAGAGTGGCCCTTGTCAGCTCACTAGTGATGGAACATATGAACTAATGCCATTCATTGCAGAACCAACTCACCCAACTTCTATAGGTATGTCTCCTGAGTTACTGCCTTTCCCTGAGCAATTGCCATCTTTCACACAGATGATTCCCCCTGAGTCAACCGCACAAAATTCATTTGGGTACCTAGGGAATCTCACATTGTCTATCGATGGTGGTTCCAGTATGGAAATCCCTCAAAATTTGCAATATCCAGATCAGGTTCCTGTCAATACTTCAAAAGAAGAAATGATACTTCCTAAGTCGTATGGTATTTTAATTCCTAATCCATCTGTGAAGCGTGGCTAGATTGGTGTTTGTTAACTGATGAAATTTCATGTTGTAATTTATGCATTTTGTTAGTGTAATATGGGTTGTATTTGTAAGGATTTTTATTGGATTAAGTGTAATGTTTGTGGTGACTATGTGATTGTTTTTTGTGTAATGCAATTGTAATTACAATTCAATTGTTTGTGTCACCTTGTGTTAGTTAGAATTTTCTATTATAAATCTAATTTGGGGACTTTAGACGATAATCAAATGGGTAATGCCTTTATCTTTATGTATTGTGACAGTGTCGCCCTTTATGATTACGTGTATTGCAAATATAGCCCTCTTGGATATGTGTATTACAAACTGAAACAATGAGTAAGTTAACAGAAAAATTGGTAATCCTGAACAACCTAACCATCATCCAAATAAATGATTCCTACATTTATACATCCCTCTGTTATAACATTAGATTTATCATCAACCATTTCGATAAACAATGTATGGCCATTCCAACTTTCCACTATTATCATGCATTTCTACATAGCATTTATTTGCAAGATTTTATACCTAATTCTCTTAGAAGCTCTGAAAACACTTCACCATTTTTCCTTCCTTTTTTGGACTAATAAAATTATGTGACAGAAAGGATTTTTGACGTTAGGTCTCTCAAAAACATTTTAAATACGTTAGAGGTAGTAACGTTCATAGAATCACAAATCTATCCACAATAATTTAATCTAGGAGTCAATCTCTTCATAATCTAGAAATTTCTAGATTTAGGAACTTACTGACTTGTTTAAAATTGATAACTCTAATAAAACAAAATACAATTATTGGTTTATAATTTTCAAAGTGCCCTTCTAAAACTCAAATCATAATGATATAAAGTGAATAGAAAAATCTTCATAAGAATAAAATGCAACTAATTTTAATCCATTTCCTGTGTTAAAAATGAGAAATAAAAGAGTCGTACTTGGAAAGCAAAAAAATTTGTAAGTGCACCATTATGTCAACAAATATTCTCTAGTATTAGTAGACTTACGTCATTATCTAGTTCAATATTTTAGCGAGTGTATCAATTTTTTGCATTATTATTTTGAGTTCACGACATAATATATTCTTCTAACCCTAATCCATCAACTTAAGTACACTTTATTTTATTGATGACAATGAAACAATTTACCCGCTATTATATAGATCTTGTTCTAGTCATTGAATGGATTAATTTTTACACAAATGATTAAATCGCACAGTGCCAACCCGAACCATTAGCAAAATATGCGATTGTTTCGTTCTCCCAAAATTTTAACGTTTTCTCCATCTTTTTTAAATTTGACTATAAAAAATATTTATAAAAAACCGATAAAAAAATAATATATAATTAAATAAAATTTCCAATTAATGAATATGTCAAATTAATATTTAATTGAGCACATAACTAAATCCAATTTGTTCGACGAGTTAAACATGATTGTGTTAGATCGATATTGATATCATGAATTAGAAAAAAAATCAACAATAAAACCGGTATTAGAAATTCTAATTTTTTCTAATAATTTTTTTTGTATTAAATAAATATGTAAGGGGTCCATTGACCTAAGATTTTGATAAACTTCTTGTACTCAGATTTTTCACCATTATTGGCTCCTCTTTGATGGAAATGAAGAGGATGAAGATTTACGTTAAAAACCAAATCTTTTATCTTCAATTGTTTTCGGTGCTTTTTCACGATTATCATCAACCACCAACGAATCTACTACTTCCTCGACGATATAGTAAATCTCTTATTGGATTGAAGACAACTTACTCTCTCTCTCACTTCTATCTCTCTCTCACACACCATGGGAGGGGGTAGTTGTTTCCCGCTCCTTAGAGAATTTTCCTTACACTTTTCGTGACTTTCAGGATTTTTGATAATGCTCAAGAGTTGACCTTGATGTTGGATTTGTAGGTGGTCGGCAATTTGAGATATTTGGTTTTCTAATATCTTGAAAGAAGTGGAATGTTCATTCAACCTTTTTTTTCTTCAACTTATATCCCATCATCATTATTAATCTGTTCAATGTTTTTTGTAGGTTAGTATTGGAGCCTTTTTTGGATGAGAAGAGAGTGAATTTTGAGCAAGACTCTCCACATATGCGTCATACACAAGATTTGGTGGAGCTTGATTACAGTAGCCTTGTACCACTTATAGTGATTTTGGGACCTTAGTTGGATGTTGTTCCTTTGAGATCATGTTTTCCTTGATAAGCTTTACCTTGATTCATGACCTGACTTGGATTTGTAAATCGCAAAGCCAGATGGTTACATTCATGTATTGGTACCCTAGACAAGGCAAATAGTAGTTCCCACAATTCGACACGAGAAACACCAAATTAGGATTACTGGGCACTCTTCCAAACTGTGAATGTTTACCCCACAACTCGAACACCCATGTGATTTTTGTACTACATTTACCTCTAATTTCTTTCTTTGGAGACCTTTTTTCAAAACTAAGGCAAGTTTTTCAAACTTATTATAAATTGTAGAAAATTTGACATACATGGTTGTATTGTTATCTAAATGTATGGTACTTTTAGTGAAATTGGAACTAGGGCTCTTGAAGTTGGCAAACTTCTCATATTCTCTACAATATTCTCCCTGCAAATAACAGCTTGATTCAGATCTATTGACACAAAACAACGACCACAAATATTATAGACCCTTATTCCTTACTGAGACAATGAGTAAGTTAACAGAAAAAGCCGTAATCATGAACATCCTAACCGTCATCCAAATAAATGATTCCTTCGATAACCAATGTATGGCCATTCTTGGCTACAATTTCCATTTCCCTAAGTCTTATTTCACTCTTCACTTTCATCTTCCAACTTCCAACTTTCAACTATCATCATGCATGTCTGCATAGTATTTATTTGCAAGATTGTTATACCAAAGTCTCTTAGAAGCTCTAAAACACTTCGCCACTTTTCCTTCCTTTTTTCGGCTAATAAAATTATGTGACAGAAAGGATTTTTGAAGTTAGGTTTCTCAAAAAGATTTCAAACACTTTAGAAATAGTAACGTTCATAAAATCACAAAACTAACCACATCAATTTAATCTAAGAGTCAATCTCTTTATAATCTAGAAGTTTCTAGATTTAAGAACTTTTTAATCTTTTTCTTCTGACTTGTTTCATATTGATAACTCCAAAAAAATAAAATACAACTATTGGTTTTTTATTTTCAAAGTGTCCTCCTAATACTCAAATCATAATTAGTGATAAAGCGAATAGAAAAATCTCCGTAAGAATGCAACTAATTTTAATCTATTTTGTGTGTTAAAAATAAAAAATGAAAGAGATGTACTTGGAAAGTTAAAAAAAAATTGTAAGTGCACAATTATGTCCACAAATATTCTCTAGTATTACTATACCTACGTAATTATCTAGTTTAATATCTTAACCCGTGTATCTATTTTTTTGCATTATATTCTTGAGTTCACAAGATATTATATTCTTCTAATCCACCACCTTAAGTACTTTCTATTGGTGATAATAATTAAAACAAGTTACCCTCTATTATATAGATCTAGTCCTAGGCATTGAATGGGCTTATTTATACACAAATGGGCAGAGTATCGCACATTGTCCGCCCGATCCATGGGCAAAGTATGCCATTGTTTCGCTCTCTCAAAATTTTGACGTTTTCTCAATCTTTTTTATAATTGACTATAAAAATATTTAGAAAAAACCCAAAAAAATTACATATATAATTAGATAAAGTTTTCATTTTTTTAATGAACAGGTCAAATTAAGATATTTATCTGAACACATAATTAAATCCAATTTGTTCGATGAGTTACGCTAAATCGATATCAATAAAATGAATTGAACAAATCAACACTAAAACCGGGAATAGAATTCTAAATATTTCTAATAATTTTTTTTTTATAAAATAAATAAATATATAAGGATACCGGCCCTGAAACCACACATGCATATATCACTATTATACACTACACTGTAAACCCAAGGAATTGTTCTAGAATCAGGGGGAGGAGATGGTAAATGGGAAATATTCTCAATGAAAAACTAACCAACATACCAAGACCATTAAGAAGATAAATGTGCAATGTTTTAAGAATAAAGCTATGATAAAATACTAATAAAAATGATTTTTTTTAGAAATACTAAGAATATAGTATGAGTAGTTTAGGCTAATCAACAATTTATAATAAATGAAACAAACATATTTATTTTTTATTGGTCAATGCTATCTATCTTTCCTATTTATATGCCCTACCTTTTTGGATGTTATCTTATTTTTTGCAATCATTGATTGATAATCAAAATATTTATATTCTTTTACCCATTCCATTATTTTACAAAATCTACACCAGATCTTGTTTACATTTCTTTTTTCAAAACCAAAACTCTTTTTTCTAGGTCATTGGGTATCTGTTGGGGTTCTTGTATTCTAATTTTCTCTCTCACTTATTAACCTACTTTCTCCATTTTTTCCATATGTGACTCTCAATTTCCTTCAAAAGATATATCCCAGAGGAAAGAATAATATGTGGTAATTCAATTTGAAAAGTTGATATGAATACAATTAGGATTGTTTGTGTTTCTTTATTATTATTCTATAAGGAGTTATCTTTGTGGTAATAAGCATTTTTTGAGCTATCAGATAATAAATTAGGTTCCTAAATGGCTTGGATAAGTATGTTATTAATATGATTTTGTTGAATAAGTATTGGTTATCCCTACTTAATGTGATGTATAAGTGTTCGAGTAGATATATTGTTAGATAGTTGTGGTAATTTTGAGAATTATTTTCCTTGAAGTAGCAACTGTCTTTGTATTGAATGGTTGTGCTTCTCCTATGAGAGTAGTAAAAGGAGGTAATGGTAATTAAAAAGTCCTATAGGGGGAGTGGTGAATGGGAACTATGCTTACCACCAAACTAACCAATTAATAATGTATTTAGAAAGAATACAGATGCAACCTTTTTTTGTTTTACAAATAGATGCCAAGGTGAAAATATAAACTATCCGATAAATCGAATAGTTTTTAAATCAAATACTTATAACACAATATATGTAGATAAATCTAAGCAACTGTACATGAATATAGTAATCAAAGAACATGCATGAAAATAAAGAGTAAGGGAATTCGACAGAGACACGATTTTATGGTGGTTCGGGTCCTATAGGCTTTGTCCACCACCTAAGTTTCACGCATTCTTAAGATTTCAAACTCTACCACTAGAACTTACGTGTGTCGTCACGATAAGCACAAGAATCTTCACAACATCTTCAAAGTATCACTTTGTGAGAACCCTTGTGCTATATTTAACACAATTTAACCAAGCTACATTTTGCAATGAAGATATCTTTTTCTCTCTACCACTACAAAAACCCAGTCTTATAGAGACGAAAATGCATAATTTTAACTATTGTTTGTAGATTATAATCGAATATACTAAATCTACACTCCTAGATAAGTAGATATGAAGGTGCATGACCTAAAGAAAATAACCCATATGTAACTAATATGAAGGTTGTTTTTTAGTGGGCTATATCTCAAAGTATTCGTTCATTCGATTTCTCTTGATAACTTTGAAAAATGAAAAATATGAGATATAAGCTCATCTCTACTATTTGAAAGAGCATATGAAAGATGTCTTGGTTTTTTAACTAGGACTGGTAAATACTATTGTATATTTGTAATTAGGTGATTTGTATATGATAAACAATTAAGTCCCATAGACTAGAGAAGCAACAATACCAATTTTTCGTCCATCAATCTTATTGACCCACCAAATTAAAAAAACACATTAAAGATTCAAGGGTACCTTTACTTGTATATAAATAATTACCTAAGAGAAGCTTAATTTTTTTTTTTACAATAGATACCTTATTTCTGTGATAATTTTGCATGTATTAAATTATGCAATGTATGCCATTTTGGCTGAATTAAATATATTTTAATCATACATTTTAGATAATCAAATATATATATATATATATATATATATATATATATATATATATATATATATATATATATATATATATATATATATATATATATATATATATTTATATATATATTATCATAGTGTAAACACATACCTATAGGACGTCAAATATATTCTCTAGCAACTATGAATTTTTTTTATGATATAAAATATAAATACACAAAATGTTCCTTGCACATGGACGTCAATATTTATAAATTGATTAATATGAGAATATTATAAAAATACATATTTCAAATCATGTGAAATTCATCCGAAACTGAATTTTGAAAAAAGTCAGATAGTTTCACAAAAGGCCAACAACAAAAAATAAAAGTACTATAAAATATTCATATGCATTTGGCTACAATATTTTAAATTCTTTAATGGTTTATCCATATATAACTAACACTTATTCGAAACATTGAAATCTTTTTTAAATTTGATTATGCCAAAACTTTGAAAACAATATTTTAAACTATAGACTCTTTGAATAAATATACCTTGTGTTTTTCGGACTCATAAAAATCTTCAAAAAAATATGTGAATTACCATTAAAAAATTACACAAATAATTAAAATATAAAAATTTCGTCCAGATAGCATTTCTCAACAAATTTAAAATTAACATCATATGAGTTTTTGTATTATGTTTTACATTCACATAAATCCCAGTCCAAAGATAGGTGTATGATATCAACAAAACACAATCAATACCCAAAATAAGTAAATAATTTATATGATGAAAATCTAAAAACAACGGAATATCCAACATGTTTTATAAATGTCAGGGAGAACCGATTAGAGAACAAAAATCACAAAATTATCCATCATAAAACACTAATGCTTATTCTTTCCAATAACGATGATTAAAACAGACTTCAATCATAATGAAAATATAATAGAGTATGAACTAAAAGATAATTAATTTATTTATTTATGTGTACAAGCGTCTTCATTTATCCTATCCGTTGCCGACGCTATGTGTACAAGCGTCTTCATTTATTCCACCCATTGCCGACGCTATTTTTACGAGCGTCTTCATTTATTCCACCCGAATGTATACAAACTTCTTCATTTATTCCACCCATTGCTGACGCTATGTGTACAGGCGTCTTCATTTATTCTACATAAATTGCCGATGCTGTGTGTACACGCATCTTCATTTATTCTAACCCAATTGAAAACTCTATGTGTATAAGTGTCTTAATTTATTTTACCCATAAGTATATAGGCGTCCACATTTATTCTACCCTATTATCACATTATGCGTATAAACATTCGGAAAACCTATTAAAACATTTGCTAATGCTTTTGTAATAGACAACACTTTGTTATATACGTTCCGTAACTAACTGGAACAGATACACTTACCAAAGCTGTCGGTATACCTAAAAATGACTCGTACATAGCAAATAGGACTTATTGCGTCAGCTAAATCTGGCAACGCGTCGATATCGACGCTAAAGGTAAAAAATAGCGTCAACCCTTTCTGTTTTTTTGTAGTGGTATACTAAAGAAGTTATGCTTCTTAGTAATAACATCCATACTCTTCTACCAGTAGAGCAACTATACTTTGCACCCTTTGAAGAGTTAAAAAAAGTAAACTACATGGCTAGGCTTTATTGCTTTTAGCTTTTGGAAATTAAATATTCAATGTAAAGCTTTGTGATTATATGTTCATAGAGTTAATTTTTTCAAAAACTATTAGTTGATGATTAATTCGTTTATGAAAAAGGGAAACGTAGACTAATTTTTTTCTTGTTGGCATATAATATCTCAGCTATTTCTGGATCAAAACACACTTTTCAATTTTTAGGTACATTTTTCCTCTTCTCAGATAGAGTTTAAGGTTTGTTATTTATTATGAGACGTAATTAATTACAACTGATGATAAGCTAAATCTGATATATGTTATAAGAGGGACTTATGAAGGAAATTTAAAATACCATTATGATAAATTGATAAGTTTACTCAAGGAAATGGCAATAGATTCCTTTTGAATACCTGAAGCTCGATATGGAAAGCTCTATAAATTGAAAAGTAAGTAAACATTACAGACCAATATTTCTTATAGTTGAGGGATATAATGAAAAGTGTCACATATATTGGTAGACGTTAAAAGAAGATAGTAGTTAGTCTTTTGAAAACTTTATGTGTTCCTTAATGACTTTTTACCTTACTAGATATTGATTGGAGATGACCTTCTAACTTTAAATGTAAAGCTAATAATGAAGTGATTGTTATAGATCATTTGTTCCCTAAATTTGTTGAATTCTTTACGATAGGCTTTAAAGAAAGATAAAACAGAGTTGATGTTTTCAAAAGAATAATTTTTGCAGACTTACAATAGATAGTAATACTGGATAAATTTGCGAGTCCATCCAATGTAGGAAAATGATAGACGAAATGGTTTTCTCAAGCAAGATAAATTGGTAATATATATTCTTATGAGTTAATCATATAAAAATATAGCTTCTAAAAAGTGTGAAGTATATTAATGGGTATGAATGATATGATGATAATCTGAGATCAATACTTGAATGTTGCATTTTAAAATTCTAATTAGTGTATTTAAATGATGTCACCTAAATTATGCACATTGTTGCACTACTATAGTTTTTCTATTAGATCCACTATTCTGTATTTTGTTAGTTTGGTGTTTTTTCAATAGGCATGCCATATTTGTGAGGCAAATAGGTCTATCAACTGTAAACAGTCGGGTATATGAGATAATATGCATGTCGTGGAAGCTCTGTTGTGGTGTTACAGAAATAATGAATTCTAGATCTTTATGACTGGATGGACTGGAGTCAATTTACACACAGTACGATTTAAAATTCAAGAATAACGTAGACATATGAGTAGTTACTAGTACATCTGAAAAGCTAAGTTTTTAATTTATTAGATTATAGTATTAGAAGAGATTGGCAGGTAGTGTAAGTGGATCACTTGTGGGGATATGTTAGTCTTTGAACAGAATATGCAGAAAGTTTTGTTTATAAGTTGCCTTATTGGAAAACGTTGAAAATTTAAAGGGTTATTTCTAACTCCCATAAAAGTCATGAATGTTAAATTAAAAAGCCTAATCTTGGCAAGAAAAAAAAAAGAAGCGAATTAGTTGTTTTCGATTACTGTTGTCAAAATTTAGTAAAAAGGAATCTTTCATTTGACTTTATTTTAATTTTAAGAGTAATGATATTTATCACTCCTTTTTGGTTCATCCTTATATCACCCTTCATGTATGGCATTAAATCAAAAAGAGAGAAAAAAACTAATTAGCAAAAAAAATACTTGGATTAGTTTTTAAAACCTCCACATTGGAGGTGATATAAAGATAAACATAAAAAGGAGTGACAAATATCATTACTCTAATTTTAATGACGATGATAAATGTTTCGTTTGACCTTGACATTTAAAGTGGTCAATTAAAGATGAAATTTGTTCTTTAATTGTGAAAACAATCTAATACTCGTCGCGTTGGCTCCGGGTCCACACTCAATTAATTTTTACTTTTGACACCCAGCCAGGTGATATTATATATCACTGACCACACTAAATGATTTTCATAGCATAAAAATAATCTCATATCTAGCAATATTACTATCTTTCTACAGATCTGAGTAGATGATTTCTCCTAAATGTTCAGAAGGTATGCAATGTGAGCAAGCATACGGTCGTTCCAGTAAACGGAAAATGCCAGTTAAAGGCAAACCGTGGACAAGAGAGGAGTACAGGTTGCTTCTTCTTTTATTATATATTTTTTTTTTCTAATTTGCTTGATCCATTATTTCAGCTATATTTAGGTGGTAGTTCTTTTACTAAGAGCACTACATAACATGAATTCCCACACATTGCTTATTTTAGTATATCAGAATTGGTATCGGTTGACTAAATTTATTTAAATTTAAACAAATTCGATCATATAATTACTGGTGACAGGGACGAAGCGTGGATTCCTAGTGAATTTGACCATAGGTCCCTATATTATGTACATTTTGTATTATAGGCCTATATTATGAAAAATAGTAGTATATGTCTGTATATTATTTTTTTAATTACTTACCCTACAAAACCTAGTATTATATAAAAACCCCTATATTTTTATATAGAAAAAGCAAAATAACCATATATATATATATATATATATATATATATATATATATATATATATATATAAAATCAAAGCGGTATAAGATAAAAATTTAAAATTTAGGGGACCAAGTAAAGATTCTTAACCTGGCTTCACCATTGGATAAAACTATTCAAAGAACATACTTGCAGATAATTAAAAGACATTGCCCATGAATTGTTCTTGAAGATTATTTCTTCATTAATGTAGCAGTTTAATTGTTGATTAAATATTCTGATATACTACTCGACATGATTTTCTTTTTGGAACATGCTACTGTCACCTATAAAATTTCAACGATGACTTTTAATGATCCACCACTCACATTTTCTTGTAAAGTATAGCTTTCCCTATCTCTAACAATCATCTGAAATTTATGACCATGTATATTCATATAATTTGACAATAAGTTCTCCTTTCTCTCTTGTGGTAGTTTGTTTATCCAGGGACTAGCAATACATGGAAAAGGTCATTGGAGTAGCATTTCGAGGAATCATGTTACGACCAGAACACCAACACAAGTGTCCAGTCACGCGCAAAAATATTTTTAGCGCATCAACAGTGATAAACCAAAGAAAGGATGTAGTATCTATGATAATATTGGTTCCACATCAGCTAGAGACACATCCGTATTATCCACTGGGAAGCTGAATGACGCGAATTTTGGAATTTCGGAATCTCAACCATCAGTTATGCAAATACCTTTTACTGCGGCAACTTCAGTAGGTCCAACTGATATCACAAAGGATTTGTGGGTCTCAGCTCACAAAATGGAATCCATTGCAGGCACATCTACTCCTCAAACAAGTTCAACTAGAGAAATTGAAGTTAATGAACTTTTTGAATTTGCGCTGACAGATATGATGATCTCTGGGAAGAAGAGTGGCCCTTGTCAGCTCACTAGTGATGGAACATATGAACTAATGCCATTCATTGCAGAACCAACTCACCCAACTTCTATAGGTACGTCTCCTGAGTTACTCCCTTTCCCTGAGCAATTGCCATCTTTCACACAGATGATTCCCCCTGAGTCAACCGCACAAAATTCATTTGGGTACCTAGGGAATCTCACATTGTCTATCGATGGTGGTTCCAGTATGGAAATCCCTCAAAATCTGCAATATCCAGATCAGATTCCTGTCAATACTTCAAAAGAAGAAATCATACTTCCTAAGTCATACGGCTAGAGTGTTGTTTGTTAAGTGATGAAATTTGATGTTCTAATTTATGCATTTTGTTAGTGTAATACTGGTTGTAAATTTTGTATGCATTTTTGTTGGATTAAGTGTAATGTTTATGGTGACTATGTGATTGTTTTTTGTGTAATGCAACTGTAATTTCAATTAAATTGTTTATGTGAATGGTGTTCTTCAGGTATTCACCTTGTGTTAATTAGAATTCTCTATTGTAATTCTAATTTGGGGATTTTAGAAGATAAACAAATGGGTAATGCTTTTATCTTTATGTATTGTGACAGTGTCGCCCTTTAGGATATGAGTATTACGAAAAGATATTCTCTTACCTATCACTGTCTTTATTACATTTCCTGACACAGTACTTGTAGTCTTAGAAATTCAGCCGTAAACAACAAACGCTTGATTTGCTCTTAAATATTCAGAAGTTAAAATTGTTACACAACCATTACAAACTGAGACAATGAGTAATTTAACAGAAAAAGCCATAATCCCGAACAACCTAACCGTCATCCAAATAAATGATCCCTCCATCTATACATCCCTCTAATATGACATTAGATGTATCATCAAGCATTTCGATAACCAATGTATGGCAATTCTTAACTATGTTTTCCTCTCCCCGACTGTTATTTCACTCTTCACTATCATCTTCCAACTTTCCACTATCATTATGCATTTCTGCATGGTAATTATTTGACAGATTTTTAACCTAAGTCTCTTAGAAGCTCTGAAAACACTTTGTCACTTTCCGTTCCTTTTTTCGTCTAATAAAATTACGGAAAGGATTTTGGAAGTTAGGTCTCTCAGAAAGATTTCAAACACTTTAGAAGTAGTAACGTTCATAAAATCACAAAACTAACCACAGTCATTTAATCTAGGAGTCAAACTCTTAATAATCTAGAAGTATCTAGATTTAGGAACTTATTAATCTCTTTTCCTGACAGATTTAATATTGATAACTCGAATAAAACAAAATACAACTATTGGTTTTTTATTTTCAAAGTTCCCTTCTAATACTCAAATCATAATTAGTGATATAAAGTGAATAGAAAAGTCTCCTTAAGAATAAAATGCAACTAATTTTAATCTATTATGTGTGTTAAGAATGAGAAATGAAGGACTCGTACTTGGAAAGTAAAAAAATTGTAAGTGCACCATTATGTCCACAAATATTCTCAAGTTTTGGTATACTTACGTATCTATCTAGTTTAATATCTTAGCGTGTATCCATTTTATGCATTAGTATATTGATTTCACGACATAATATATTCTTCTAATCCACCAACTTAAGTACTCTTTATTGATGACAATGAAACAATTTACCCTCTATTATATAGATATAGTCCAAGGCATTGAATGAATTATTTTTGCGAAAAATACGCGACCGCTTCATTTTCCACAAAATTTTGACCTTTCCTTTTTGAAATTGACAATAAAAATATTTAGAAAAAACAAAAAAAATTACAAATATAATTAGATAAAGTTTCCAATTTATTTAATAAACATGTCAATTTAAGATATTTAATTGAGCACGTAATTAATACAATTTGTTCGACGAGATAAACGTGATTGTGTTAGATGAATATTGATAACATGAATTAGAAAAAAAAATCAAAAATAATACTTGTAATAGAAATTCTAATTTTTTATAATAATATTTATTTGTATAAAATAAATAAATATGTAAGGGGCTCCATTGACCTAACATTTCGCTGAACTTCTTGTATTGAGATTCTTCACCACTATTGGCTACTCTTGATAAAACTGAGGAGGAGGAAGATTTTTTTTTAAAAACCAAATATTTAATCTTCTTTTTTCCCGGTGCTTTCTCACGATTGTCATCAACCACCAAGAAATCTACTACTTCCTCGACGACGTATTCAATCTCTTGTTGGATTGAAGAAAACTCTCTCTCACCCGCCAAGGGAGAGGGGTAGTTGTTTCCCGCTCCTTAGAGAAATTGCCTTACACTTTTCGTTACTTTTAGGATTTTTGATAATACTCAAGAGTTGACCTTGATGTTGGATTTGTAAGTGGTTGGAAATTTGAGATATTTGGTTTTCTAATATCTCGAAAGAAGTGGAATGTGCATTCAACGTTTTTTTCCTTCAAGTTATATCCCATCATCATTATTAATGTGTTCAATGTTTTTTGTAGGTCATTATTGGAGCCCTTTTTTTGGATTAGAAGAGAGTGAATTTTGAGCAAGACTCTCCATATATGCATCATACACGAGATTTGGTGGAGCTTGATTACAATAGCCTTGTACCGCTTATAGTGATTTTGGGACCTTGGTTGTTGTTCGTTTGAGGTCGTATTTTCCTTGATGAGGATTACCTTGATCCACGACCTTACTTGGATTTGACAGTCGCAAACCCAGATGGTTACGATTCCTATATTGGTAACCTAGAGCGGGCGAATAGTTGTTCCCACGATTCGACAAGAAAAACACAAAATTAGGATTACTTGGGCACTCTTCCAAACTGTGAATGTTTACCCCAACTCGAACACCCATATGATTCTTACACTACCTTTACCTCTAATTTCCTACTTTTGAGACCTTCTTTGAAAACTAAGGCAAGTTTTTCAAACTGATTATATATTGTAGAAAATTTGACATACATGGTGGTATTGTTATCTAAATGTATGGTACCTTTAGTGAAATTGGAACTAGGGCACTTGAAGTTGGTAAACTTCTCCTACTCTCTACAATCATATCCATGCAAATAACAGCTCGATTCAGATCCATTGACACAAAACAACAACCATAAATATTATAGACCCTTAGTCGTGAAGTCTTCTCAAGTCCTGTATAGAATATCGTTAGTTGTAGCTTAGGAGCGTACCTATATGAAGTGGGCACTTTATCAAACCTAGTTGAGATCATGTCCATGTCTTTCATTAGCTATCACCAACTTCTTATTAAAAATTCGGGAGGTCCATTCAATTATTTATCCTTATATTCAGAGGGTTGAATCCGTTGATAAATCTATCTTTAAGTCCGTTACATGATGGTAATAGCTCGGGTGGCTAAAGATCAAACCATTCACTCACATCTCTGGTTAAAAAGAATTGAAACATGATGTTGTATATTTGTTCTCATGTTATTCCTTGAGTAATGTAGGCGTCACATATCTACATGAACTTCCAAAAATACAGACTAGATCTTGATGCACGTCTCCATTATAGTTCCAGTAGTTTGGGAAATGGTTAAACATATTGAAATCGGGATAGAATCTCATTGTTTGAATTGTTGGGGGGCGAATCCAATCCTTGTTTTCTACTTTGATTGTTTGGAGCATTTGGTGGAAATCCTCCATTCCTATTAGATCCCAACGGTGGTTGACGTCCTTAAGGGACTTGATTTTGATTGTTCCCTTCCATTAGAGGTTGAGTACCTCTAATGTGAGTAGTGAATTCTCGTTAGCATCCAAGTTCAAATTGACATTCAAGTTTCCCATCTCTTCAAGCACTTTAATTCCCTCTCTCACTTTCATTAAGCTCGAAGAAACCTGTCGGGGTTTTTGAGCATGCACCAAACTTAAAACCTAAGAAAGACAAACCAAAATACAAGAGTAAAATTAAAACAATTTAAATCCAAATGAAATAAAACCCCCTATTAACAAAATAGTCCCGACAACGGTGCCAAAAATTTGGTGGTCCTCGGGGTATGATATAAAACCCATACTCAGGGAGTAATCCTCCCAAGTGTACGAGTCATCCCAGATATAAGAGTAAGTATTGTTAATCGTTCTCCACATGGGATCTGAGGTTTATTTTTTATTTTTTATAAATTGATTAGGGTTTGAGTTGCAAAATATGAAGTAACGTGTTGGTATAAATTTTTGTTTCAATGAGTGGATAATAAGAAGGGACTGAAATGAAAAATAGAAGTTCATGTAATAATATAAAAGATAAAAGGGACTAAAATGAATTAGGTGAAAGATATAGATGAGAGTAGCATAAGTCTTTCTAGTATAATTAATAATAGAGACGATTTAGACATTTCTTGGAATAAGGGAAAATAGCTCTTTTCGCATTAGTGGGGATTCTATAATCAACCCTCCTAGGTTGATAGGGGCAATTCAAATGATGCTAGGGACCTATCATGGCTGACCTTACAAATTCATTCAAACACATAAACACTAAACTTATTGACAATTCAATTAGTCAACACCTTATGAATCAATAAGGATCATCAAATGCGTATATATTAGTTTCGTATTCTGATCCCCTTCCAGTCCATAATCAAAGTACTAATACAAACTAATACTTGATCAAGGCAAGGTACGTGAATTAACACAAATATATATCCAACAGAAAATAACAATTCATTTCAAGATGATTATCCCAAAATACGAGAAAACATCAAATTAATCTTGCATGGTTCATACGTCAAGAAATCCTCAAGTTATAAGGGTTTTAGATCAAAATGAAAAAAAAATACAAGGTTCATAGTGATCATATTAAATACCAAAATAAAAAAAGTAGCAAAAATTTAAATGACAATAAAAAGGTTAAATGTTGATAAAACCCTTGTTATTGTTTGACAAGGATTCTCACCAAACAAATAATTCCTCCTTTCCACCTAACTTTCATTTTCAGCCAATCAAATAAATATTAACTGAAATAATTTTATTTTACTTATCTCTTTCATCTCTTTAATTTATTAACACTTTCTTTCTCATTCCGTCAATATATTTTATTACGCGAATATACATAATATAGAAATCTGGAATGCCAGGTTTGCATAATATGGGCTTGTAGTTCAATTAAGCTTCACATTGAATTTTATAGAAATCTAAAGAACGGAGTAAAATACAAAGATCAATGTTGAAATTTAATTTAATTTTCAGTTATTTAAAAGAAATGGCCTAACTTAGAAAAATTCAATACATTTATGTCTTAATTTTTAAATTTTATTCATTATACTCGTATTATACTTAAAATCCGTTAATTTTTAATTTTGTTTCGTGAAAATGTCTAAAAATGGAAAATGAGTAAATGTATGACCTAAAATGGTGACATTTTGAAGTTGTAACTCAAAAAAATGGGTAAAGGTAATAAATAAAAAATTAGCTCTAGATTTTAAAGAGTCAAAATCATTTAGAAAACACTGCTTTGAGAATTGAGAACTATAATGGTATGAATGAGAGGATCTTAATTTATAACTAATTCTTGAAAGTTGAATTTCGTAATTCTAATTTAGAGTATAACAAGTATGTCTCTCAAACTATGCTCGGTATTGCACTATTATAGTTTTTCTATTAGTTCCATTGATCGGTATTTTATTAATTTTGTATTTTTCACTAGGTAAGGCCTATATGTGAGGCACATAGGTCTATGAACTGTGAACAGCCAGTTACATGATACTATATTCCTGCTTTGGAGGCTCCGGTGTGGTGTTACAGTAACCATGAATTTTTTTTGACAAAAATAAATGGTTTCATGGTTATTTAGATATCCATTTGTTGCTGGTAATCAATTGATCTATGGATTATTTCAATATTAGTGTACAACTGTGTAGCAAAGTATAAGAAATTCAGTGAATGATAGTCTAAGAAGGTATCTGGAGCTAGTGTAAGTGCATCAGGTGCCGGAAAATGTTGTTAAGTTGCAACATTGGTAATTTAGAAATCGTAAAGGATTATATTAGATTTCTATAAAAGTTCATGGGTGTTAAATAAAAAGGCCTAAAATATGAAAGTAGAAAAAAAGTTTGTGAATTACTGGTTTCATGATTAAGTCTAGTTTGACATTACTGGAAAAGTTGGTAAATATAAAATAAGGAATCTTTCATTCGACTTTAATTTAAATTTTTATGACAATGAGTTAATGTGATACTTGACCTTTACATTTAAAGCCGTGAATTAAAAGTGTAAAATTTATTCTTCAATCGGGAATTTTCATTAGTCAACCGAAAAGTATACGATTGTGAGTCATATTATTTATGTATTCTTTATTGGTTGGGTCTAGGTCCACATATAATTTTACTTTTTACACTCTTTGGTTTCGTTTGCCACCTGCCCAGGTGATATTATCTGTCACCCGCGACAATAAATGTTATTTATAGTATAAAGTGAATGTGAGGTATAAGTATACTCTCATAAGTCATAATTTAGATCAATATTGTCAATTGATTTCTCCAGATCTACTTTCTCTTTGTCTCGATCGGAAATGGTAGGAAAGAAGGACTCTCCTAACTATGCAAGTGGTGAGTTGATCAACACAGGAGGTAGGAAAAAAGGATCTAAGAACAAAGGCAGGCTATGGTCGAAAAAGGAGTACAGGTAAATTTTTTCTTTTATCATAGCGTTGGTTTTTGCTTGATTGATTTTTTAGTTATGTTTATGCGGTAGTACATTTACTGACACACTACGTAACGGGAATTCCATAGTTGTGCTCATTACCTAAGATTTATGTGACGTTGGGCTAGGAGATTCCCCTTCTTTGAGATTAATTAATTTATTTTAAATTTGATATTGCGTGACACAATAAAAAAATTTCAAATTACCCTATTGGTCCCTGTATTACATATTATTTTGTTATAGGCCATAAATTATGCAAAAATTGTACTATAGGCCTTGATATTAGTATTTACAATTAATTACCCTACAAGTCCGTATATTATACAAAAGACAAATTATTCATATGAATATAATGAAATGATACCTAATAAAATAATAGGATTAAATACTCATGTTTTGAATATGGAAGCTCTATACATGTGTAGGACGTTATTTCTATGAAGAACTGTATTATTCTTATATTTGGTGATGCTTTAGCCTTCATTCAAAACCGTGTAGTGGTTACCTCAAAAAATGATGGTTAAGAGATTCAAAAGGAAATATGTTCATTTGCTGTGTCCTTAGAACAATATTTCATTAAACGTGTAGATATCAATTACCTCTTTGAAAACCTGACAATAGATTCGCCTCTCTCTTTCTATGGTGATAGGTTGATTGTCCAAAGACTGGAAGAACGTGGAAAAATTAATTGGCAGAGTGCAGAAATAAACCGAGATGAGAAAATATTTAAACGTGCTCTGGTTAATAAGATGGGCTCTGGGCAGCTGAGTGGCAGTGATGGATTAGAGCTTAACAGTGACCTGGACTTCAGTGGACTGTCATTTTTTTCTCAACTGCCTCAGGAAGCTGCTATGGAAATCCCTCAAACTCCGCAATTTCCAGTTCAGGTACCTGTTAATACTTCTACAGTAGATGTTCCTGAGCCGACTTCAGTTATGGAGGGTGTCACACACACTGCATATGGAATGTTCATTCCTAATCCACCTGTGAAGCGAGGAATTTCTTGAACGCCGCCTCCATCAGATAAAAAAAAAGATTTCTTTAATGAAGCATGTTGATTTTAGAACTTACTATTAATTAGTTAATAATTAATATTCCTATTACATTTCTCCAACCTTTGTTTGTAATATTAGTAATTAATTATTATATCCTATTGTATTTCCGGATCTTTGTTGTTTTGTTTTTAAATGTTTGGATTAGTATTATTAGTTAATTAATATATAAATATCAATATTACAGAACTTTTTTGGTCTATTTAAAATGTTGGATTAGTTTCTATCTTTATGTAAATAGTTCGTATAACTTTTATGCTCAACAAAGTAGTCTCTTTTACTAATACCAACTTAGACTTTTTGCTTGTAATGAATGGGAGAATAACAAATATTAATTGTAGAGGAAGATTGAGAGTTAGTTAACAATCAATAGGTGTCTAAGGCTCAATTACTCTGAAGGAGTTCTTGAACATTGTTAGCGGAAAGTTGATTGATGACGGAAAATATTAAATCTTTCTTCAACAAAAGTTATTTTTGTAATTTTGTTAGTAAAGACTATCTCACTTTCTTCTAATATTATTTTATTTATTTAAATAATATTACTTTATCATTTTATTACTTGGTTTTTTAAAAGACTAATTTCAGTCCAGATTTGCACATATAAAGCTTTTCAATCCAAAAACTCTGACCCCAAATGTCCAATTTTTTTGGGCTTTTTAATCCAAAGTTAGGTCTTAGTTTAGTCTTGTTCATCCCACATGTGTTAGTCCATATATGCCTATTTTCATTTCCGGATCACATGTAAATAATAATATCTAAGATTGTTTACTTGTGAACCATCATAAAATAATTTGGCTCTTCCCAATACCAAAGGTGTTTTATGAATTAATTAGGATGGAACCCCATGATCTCACTAAACCACACGAAATTCTAAAATCACGTCACATGATTTTAGAGTCTCACTTTTGTTATTATTACGTACTTAATTTTGAGTTTATGGTTGTATATGTGATTTTACAGAATGTTCATCTGAATTCATAAACTTTTCACTACCGTTGTGCAATCCAGGTTTTTAGCAGATTGTAGACATTATTATGCTTATATCATGGTCGTGTTTCTTTAGGTATTCATAATATAGTTCTGAAATAGCATCAATACTATGTATATGTATTAAAGGCAACTATAGGGGAACTCAAATCCTCTTCCCAACATCTAATAAGTCTACAATTACTTATGGAGATATTTTTTTTGTTTGAACTATTTGAAGAAAAGGCAATACATGAGCCAGACTGCATAAACTACATAATTATAGTAGTAAAATAAGAGGGAAAACAAAAACTATGTGACACTAACCTAAAAAAATAAGCTTCTATCATCCTCTTTTGAAATATTGTCTTCTCCCCGAATAAAATTTAAGTGAATAGTCAAAGTATTACGTGAATTAGACTGCAAATACCACATAATTATAGTTAGTTAAAAACAAGGGGGAAAACAACTATACGACACTTACCTAAATCAATAGTCTAAGTATTACTCACGAGTATGCGGTTTGGAGAGAAATACAGTCTCAAGATCATTAAATATCGCTTAATAGATATGTTCTCGATCACAACCCGTTGAATTAAAAAAAAAGAGAAATAAACTTTGTACGGTAAACTGGATCTCGACCTGGCTAACGGTCCCACCGGTCTAGTTCGTATCGATTCTAGCGAGTTTTTTCTTATCGTTTCGGCCTAATTTAACGTTCTTGGCCTTACTGGTTCAATATAGTTTTGTTCCTTTTTACCTATAAGGTTAAAATAGACCGTTACCATGTACCGTGTATTCTAGTTCTTACCGGTTTCGGTCTAGTTCCACAGAGGTTCTAGACTTGTCCTAGCGGTATTCTTTTTTTTTTCAAAGGTCCCTATATTATGCAAAAAGTGAACTATAGATCCCTATATTATGAAAAAAATGAACTATGTCCTTGTATTATGTAAAAATATCTTATATCATGCAAAAATGAACTATAGGTCCCTGTATTATAAAAAATATCCTATATCTTTTCTAGTTAATTGCACTACAGGTCCTGTATTATACAAAAATAACATATAATACAGGTCCTTATATTATACAGTAATTACAGTATAGGTCTCTATATTATGTAAAAAGTGCAACATAGGTACCTATATAATGCCTAAGGTCCCTGTATTATGCAAAGTTTAACTATAGCTTCCTGTATAATGTAAAAATATCCTATATTATGCAAAAATGAACTATAAATCCATGAATTATGCAATATATCCTACATTTTATTTGAGTTAATTGCACTACAGATCCCCAAATTGCACTATATGTCCTTATATTATGCAAAACCAACATATAATATAGGTCTCTATATTAAACGATAATAGGTCTCTATATTATGCAAACAGTTCACCATAGGTCCCTGTATAATGCCTAAGGTCCCTATATTCTGCAAAAAGTGCACTATAGCTCCCTATATTATGCAGAAAGTGCACCATAGTTTTATGGCTTATCGGTTCGGACCGGTTCTTAGCCATATATATTTATTTTATTTTTAAAACCGGGCCGATTAGAATTCACGGTCCAGATCGGTTGGTGTACACACCGTGGGTTCTATTCCAGTCCTAGAACTGGTAATCCAGTTCGGTCCGGTACGGATACACACCAGACCGTTTGCCACCTTGAACTGGATCAGCGACGTACATACAGAAGGTACACGTGGGAATACATGGTAAAATTAAACTGGACAAGACACAATTAAAATTAAAATATTCAGCCAATAGTAATATTTAATTGATATACCTGATAGACACAAGAAACAAAAATCTCATTGGGCTTTAATTATCGATCTAAAATTTTCCATACGTTTTCCATATCCAGAAGTAGTGAGTTGTTTATTCTACATTTGATAAATATAGGTCGTTGTTTAGGAAGTTGAAGATTGGGAACTCGAGACGTACTACCATGGTCTTACTAATGGCAGATAGGTCGCTATTCCAACTCGATGGAAAGATTGAGGACGTTCTCATTAAGGCAAGTAATTTATTATTTTTTGCGATTTTGTTATTCTTGACTACGACGCAGATAAGAATGTACCAATAATTTTGGGGCGACCATTCTTAGACATGGGGCGTAATTTGATTGATATAGAGAATGATGAATTGATCATGTGAGTGCAAGACTAGAAGATTAAATTCAATGTGTTAAAGGCGATGAAGTTCTCCCGAGATATTGTTTCCGCTTGGGCATCGTTGATCATGTAGTGAAAGAGCCAACCAAGGTTGTGGTGACCATAAGGTCAGAGGAGAAAGAGATAAGAAAGAAAACACCTAATAAAGCTCCTCCGAATCTTATAGGGAACCCACACCTTGCCCAGTCGAATAAGAGAAAGAAGTGTGCTAAGAAGGTTCCAAGAGACAGAGCAAGAGAGAGAGAGAGTAGTTTTTGGTAGGAGATGATTTAGCAATGAAAGATTCGATCCCCAAACAAATCCCGCAAGAAAAAGAGTTATTGGAGTGGACAATTCACGTTCACTAGAGTTTTTTGAGAAGTTAGTTAAAGTGAAAGCTAAGAACAAATGTAAATTCTACTAGGAAAATATTAATAGTGGGAAGGCTATGTTAGAAAGAAATAATCTTGAGGTAACATGTCAAACATTAAAGACTTTAAACAAAACTACTTATGGGAGACATTCCATGTTTCAATTGTTTTATTACTTGAAATTCAAGTTTGTAATGTATTAGTATATTATCTATTTGTTTTAGTGTATAGTGGAGTTAGTGAGAAAGGTAGCAGGTGTTTTTGATATTTAGGTAAGTAGAATAATGAGTTTGGATTGAAAAAGATTCAAAAATCCGTGGTCATAGCAGGTTGAGCCGTATACCGGCCCCAAAGGGAGGTATACCGCACCCCATAACACTATCCTGACCACTACCCCACGGTAAAAAAGTCAGAATACTCATTGCTCAAGCGGATACCGCGCCCTTTGGACTATATACCATTTGCATATGGACCGTGGTGACTAGTGCGGCATGGTTTCAAATATACAGATTCTTCATAGGAGTCGAGCAGTAATACCGTGCCCTATGGGCGATATACCGTTTCACAACATTCAGTCACGATGAGTTGGCCATGGTAAAAGAGTTAGAAGCTTATATCTTGGGATTGGTAAGTCATATGATCCACATAATGCACAAAGTGGGTCCAATTCCAAGTAAATCATACAATCCTTCGTCTTGAGTTTCTCCTAATCCATCCAAACAATAATGACATGTATAGGAGTAACACAAGCCCCAAATTATATTAGCTCAATAATTCACATAAGATCATTAACGAAACAAGTAATAAGTTTGCTTTTATAAATAATAGTCATCACTATATAACTCATGAATAATTGGATGATAGGTTGCCGAGGAGAACCACCAAATAAAAATGCACTTTATACCATCCACCCAAAGTGACCCCCAATCATCTCCTTAGGCTCCTAAATATTCTTCAACAATGGGGAATCCAACTTTCTCGGTTTCCATTCCCAAAATTTAGACTTGTGAAGATATTCCCCATTGATCCATTTAATCCAAAAGAATCCTTCTTTGCAAGAATCTTTTAAAGCATTTTAACTAATAATGCTTTCTTCCAAGAAAAAAACGGTTTCAAACCAAGACCACCCTCCTCTTTCGCATTCACAAATTTTTCTCCAGTTGATTTATGGAGGCTATCAATCGCAAATAAATTCCTACTGATGCTAATGAATTGATCTCAAACACCAATATGAACCATAAATATAGTGACCAAATTAAAATAACCCCTTTGAGAAACAATCTAATAATTTCCAATATTCCCAAAAAATAAATGGATGATTCATTATAAAATCTTACATACCTTTCTAGTTTGTCAAAAATAGGTTTCTAATCTCTTGAAGAAAAACCGAAAAACCAAAAAACCAAAAGGTACTCCGAAATATATAACAGGCATCTCTGCTTTATCTAAGAGTGTAGTTTCCAAGATATTACCTAGCTCTTCACTTTTGACCCCTACATAATAAATCATCGAATTTGTCACATTCAAATAAAGACCCAAACATTCACCAAAACTCTTCAATCCATAAGCATCTTGACAAAAATGATCTCTTATGGAATGAAGCATTAAATAATCGGCGAAGGAAAGATGAGTAATTTCCACTTTTTAACACTTGGGGTGATACTTAAAACCTTGATTGTAATCTTCTTCAAAAGTCTCAAAAGATATTCAAGACAAAGAATAAAGAGATAAGGATAAAAGACTCACTTAAAAAACCCAACAGTTACAAAAGATTGCCTTCTTTTTTTCTTTTCCTTGAACAAGAATTGTTTTTATATCCGACACTATTAGTTCCACTATTCTGTATTTTATTAATTTGGTGTTTTTTTTCATAGGCATGCCATATTTGTGAGGCAAATAGGTCTATCAACTGTAAACAGTCGGGTATATGGGATAATATGCATGTTGTGGAAGCTATGTGGTGTTGCGAGAATAATGAATTCTGGATCTTTATGGAAACATGGTCTGGAGTCAATTTATACACAGTACAATTTAAGATTCAAGAATAAGGTAGACTTATGAGTAGTTACTATTAAATCTGAAAAGCTAAGTTTTTAATTTATTAGATGATAGTATTAGAAGAGATTGACATGTAGTGTAAGTGGATCAGCTGCGGGGATATGTTAGTCTTTGAACAGAATATGCACAAAGTTTTGTTAAGTTGCCTTCTTGGAAAACGTTGAAAATTTAAAGGGTTATTTCTAACACCCATAAAAGTCATGGATGTTAAATTAAAAAGCCTAAACTTGGCAAGCAAAAAGAAATAAAAACAGTGAATTGGTTGTTATTATTGTTCTCAAAAGTCAGTGAAAAGGAATCTCGCATTTGACTTTCATTTTAATATTAAGAGTAATGATATTTATCACTTCTTTTTTGTTCACCTTTATATCACCCTTTATGTATTACCAATTGTGACATTAAATCAAAGAGAGAGAGAAAAATTAATTATGAAAAAAAACACTTGGATCTGTTATTAAAAACCTCCACATAAAAATTAATATAAGGGTGAATATAAAAAAAGATGAAAAATATCATTACTCTAATTTTAATGATGATGAGTAAATGTGTTGTTTGACCTTGACATTTAAAGTGGTCAATTAAAGGTGAAATGTTTTCTTTAATTGTGAAGAAAGTCTAATACTCTGCGTCGCGTCGGGTCCGGGTCCACACAAAATTAATTTTTATATTTGACACCAAGCCGGGTGATATTATATGTCACTCACCACACTAAATGGTTTTCATAGCATAAAGTATTCTCATATCTCAGAGCTATATTACTATTTTCTCCAGATCTGAGTCCATGAATTCTCCTAACTGTTCAGAAGGTATGCAATGTGAGCAAGCATACCGTCGTGCCAGTAAACGGAAAGTGCCCGTTAAAGGCAAGCCGTGGACAAGAGAGGAGCACAGGTTACTTCTCCTTTTATCATATCCTTTTTTTTTAATTTACATGATCAATTATTTTCAGCTATATTTAGGTGGTGGATCCTTTACTAAGTGCACTATATAACATTAATTCCCACATATTGCTTATTTCGTAGTATATCAGATTTGGTATCGCTTGACTAAATTTATTTAAGTTTAAACAAATTCTATCATTTAATCACTGGTAACACGGGCATAGCCTGGATTCCTAGTGAATTTCACTGTAGGTCCATATATTATGTACATTTTTTTATTATAGGCCCTATATTATGAAAAAATTGTATTATATGTCTGTATATTATTATTTTTAATTACTTACCCTATAAAACCCAGTATTATATAAAAATCCCTATATTTTGTTATAGAAAAAGTAAAATAACCATATAAATAAAACAAATCAAAGCGGTATAAGATAAAAATTTAAAAATTAGGAGGCCAAGTAAAGATTCTTAACCTTGCTTCACCATTGGGTAGAACTATTCAAAGATCATACTTCCAGATAATTAAAAGACATCGCCCATGAATTGTTCTTTAATATTATTTCTTTATTAATGTAGCAGTTTAATTATTGATTAAATATTCTGATATACTACTCGACATGATTTTCTTTTCGGACCATGCTACTGTCGCCTATAAAATTTCCACGATGACTTTTAATGGTCTGCAACTCACTTTTTCTTGTAAAATAAAGCTTTCTCTATCTCTAATTCTTTTCCCTATCTCTAATTTTACATCTGAAATTTATGACAATGTTTATACATATAATCTGACAATAAGTTCTCCTTTCTCTGTTGTGGTAGTCTGTTTATCCAGGGACTGGCAATACATGGAAAAGGTCATTGGAGTAGCATTTCGACGAACCATGTTACGACCAGAACACCAACACAGGTGGCCAGTCACGCGCAAAAATATTTTCAGGGCATCAACAGTGATAAACCAAAGAAAAGATGTAGTATCAATGATAATAATTGTTCCACATCCGTTAGAGACACATCCCTATTTTCCACTGGGAAGCTGAATGACTCGAATTTAGTAATTTTAGAATCTCAACCATCAATTATGCAAATGCCTTTTACTGCGGCAACTTCAGTAGGTCCAACTGATATCACAAAGGATTTATGGGTCTCAGCTCACAAAATGGAATCCATTGAAGGCACATCTACTCTTCAAAAAAGTTCAACAAGAGGAATTGATATTAATGAACTTTTTGAACTGTCGCTGACAGATATGATGATCTCTGGGAAGAAGAGTGGCCCTTGTCAGCTCACTAGCGATGGAACATATGAACTAATGCCATTCATTGCAGAACCAACTCACACAGCTTCTATAGGTATGTCTCCTGAGTTACTGCCTTTCCCTGAGCAATTTCCATCTTTCACACAGATGATTCCCCCTGAGTCAACAACACAAAATTCATTTGGGTACCTAGGGAATGTCACATCGTCTATCTATAATGGTTCTATTATGGAAAATCCTCAAAATCTTCAATATCCAGATCAGGTGCTTGTCAATACTTCCAAAGAAGAGATGACACTGTCTGTTCCTAAGTCATAAGGTATTTTAATTCCTAATTCATCTGTGAAGCGCGGCTAGAGCGTTGTTTGTTACCTGATGAAATTTGATGTTGTAATTTATGCATGTTGTTAGTGTAATATGGGTTGTAATTGTAAGGATTTTTGTTGCAGTAAGTGTAATGTTTTTGGTGACTATGTGATTGTTTTTTATGTAAGCAATTGTAATTTCAATTGAATTGTTTATGTGAGTGGTGTTCTTCAGTTATTCACCTTGTGTTACTTAGAATTTTCTATTGTAAATCTAATTTGGGGATTTTAGAAGAAAAACAAATGGGTAATGCCTTTATCATTATGGGGAATCAGTTTACTCTCTATTATATAGACCTAGTCCTAGGCATTGAACAACTTATTTTTACACAAATGATTAATTCGCACAGTGTCGGCCTGAGCCATACGGAAAATATGCGATTTGTTCGTTGTCCTATTATTCTGATGTTTTCTCTACCTTTTTTAAAATCCATTATAAAAATATTTTAAAAAAACCCAAAAATATTACAAATATAATTTGATAATTTTTTAAGTATGTCAAATTAAGATATTTAATAGAACACGTAATTAAATGTAATACGTTAAACAAGTTAAACATGATTGCATTACATTGATATCGATAAAATGAATTAGAAGAAAAATCTAAAAATAAAACCGATAATAGAAATTTTAATTTTTTCTAATAAATTTTTTGTATAAAATAAATAAATATACAAGGCCGCCATTGTAAAGTTTTATTTCGGGATATCATATATGTTAGTACCAACCCTGAAACCACAAATGCATATATCACTTCTATACACGTACGGTAAACCCAATGAATATTTCTAGAATCAAGGAAGGGAGTGGTAAATAGTTCAAGAATCAAGGAAGGGAGTGGTAAATAGTTCTAGAATCAAGGAAGGGAGTGGTAAATAGGAAGTATTCTCAATGACAACTAACCGACACATAAAGGCTGTTAAGAAGATAAATGTGCAATATTTTAAGATTAAAGCTATGATAAAATACTAATATAAATACCTTTATAAAAATGAGAAAATCTTAGAAATACTAAGCATGTAGTATGAGTAGTTTAAGCTAATCAACAATATAAAATCAATGAAACAAAGATATAAAATGTATAAATTAACGAGTAAGAAAGAAGGCGAACACTCAATTTTTGAAGGGTTCAGCTAAAATAGGATTAGTCCCCAAACTAAAGTCTTATTGTAACCTTAGGATTTTAAAAGCACATTCACTATAACTCCCATGTATCTTAAATATGAGCATACAACCCTTTACTAACTTTTTTATAACCCTTAAATGGAACCCTTGTATGAATTCTAACAATTTTAAACCAAGTCTACAATCTACACATATGACTTTTTTTATCTCTTCTACTAGAAAAACTAAATTATTTTTCTAAATATAACAAAAAAAAATCTAACACTATTGTTTATCGATTCCAATCCAATCTACTAGATTTATACTCTTAAATTAGTAGATTTGAAAATGTGAAGGTTATAAATAGCAACCTATAGATAACTATGATGAAAATTGGTTGATAATGAACTATCTGTGAAAAAATTCTCTTGATTGATTTGACTAATGAAATATGTGAGAGACGATTTTACACAAGAGAATTTCCATGTATTCAAGTAAAAATATGGATCCCAGGTTTCTCTCTCTTGGATCTTGAATTTGAAATTTCCTTTCTTTTGTCAATTGTATACCCAAGACTAGTTCTCTTTATTTAAAAATATGGATAACTTAAAAAATGGTTAAAATATGAGCACATCGTGTAATCGAATATCTTTTGGGTATCTAGTTAGTATGACTGCTTGGTGGTCCGAGATTCCTTTTTATAGACCTTTCCTACTGATGAGTTTTGTCCGTATGAGGTTGTTGGTTTTGGAGGTCGGACCTTTCACTTTAAATGAATTTACCTGAGACTCTTCGTCAATCCACTGTTATGCCTTGTTAGAACTTCGGTGGAATGATCTCAGCTAAATAAGTTTCTGATGGAATTTGGAAATCTGCATCTTCTCTTTGAATGCCCGATAATATGTCTTTTACATATGATTATTATGCACACTTTATTTGTTTGTTCATTATTCTCTTCAGAGAGGGGCAGAATTCTTTTGCATTTTTGCTTACTTTCTATGAATTTCCTTATAACAATTTTTAATCAAGCTACATGTTATATCCATAGTCAAATAAATATAATTGTATGCCTATGAAAACCCGTAAGATATCAATTGATTAAATACAAATGTGAAATACTATTACACGCAACGAAAAATGAGATCAAATCACATTTTTCATTATTAACAAAACAAATAAACTAAATGGTATCGTAAAAAATAAATCATTCAAATCTATCATTCATACACTCCTAATATTTTCTTGTATTAATTTCCATGAAAACCTTAATAACCATACGTTCTTCCTAGGTTCTTCAATTGTTTCCTTCTTTTTTGAAATATCAGAAAAGATGTGATAGTCTGCATTAGATATGAACTATATATATATATATATAAAATATATATATATTATAATTATCGTACCTTATAATTATCCAGATGACATGCAAACAAAAGTGATGCCGACCATTTAGGTATCTTTTGTAACTTTCTATTATTAGAAATTTGTTGTATGTTAGCCTTTAAAATGTAAAAATAAAAATAGTTAGACATACTTTTGTTATATATCTCGAATTTTAAGAGATTCTTTTATATTAAAGTCCAAACCCTTATATACAAAATAACACAATTGCTTTAAATTTTAATCTGACATGTGATATGGCAGTTGGCTTAACATTTTTTCATTGTTCTATCCAAAAAATTCACAATTTATATGTATCAAATACTTCTTGCATGATCCTTATCTTATAACACTCTCAAGTTTTGCATCTACACTTGTATTTTTTGCAATACATATAACCCTATTAAATCATTTAGGTATCCCTACAAGATGATTTGACTACCTTCGTATATAAAAATGTTTAGATTGGTTTTCTCTAATATTTAATCTACCCATCCACCAAATATTTCTTTATTTGATTTCCTCTTTTATATCCAATTATATTTATATTATTAGGCAGCATATTTCGTACATTGATGGTGTGTTAATGATTGTCTTCCATTAACAGGTATCGTTTTTTGTTATTGGTTGATGCTCTTTCTCTTCCCTATTTATATGCCCTACCTTTTTGGATGTCATCTTATTTTTTGCAATCATTGCTTGCTAATCAAAATATTTATTTTCTTATAATCATTCGATTGTTGTACAAAATCTACACCAGATCTTGTTCACTTTTCTTTTTTTTCAAAACCAAAACTTTTGTTTTCTAGGTCATTGCGTAATCGGTTAGGTTCTTGTTTGCTCATTTTCTCTCTCATTTCTTAACCTATTTTCTCCATTTTTCCATGTATGACTCTTAATCTCCTTCACAATATATATTTGAGAGGAAAGAATAAGTATGTAATAATTCAATTCGAAAAAGTTGATATGAATGAAATTAGGATTCTTTGTGTTTCTTTTTCATTCTATAAGGAGTCATCTTTGACGTAAGAAGCATTTTTTGAGTTATTAGATAATGAATTAGGTTCCTAAATGGCTTGGATAAGTATGTTATTAATATCATTTAGTTGAAATTATTCATCATCCCTACTTAGTGTGATGTATAAGTGTTTGATTAGATATATATTCAGATAGTCTTTGGTAATTTTGAGAAACTTTTTTTCTTGAATAAACAATTTCCTTTGTATTTAATGTTGCTCTCATGCTTCTCCTTTTAGAGTAGTAGAAGGAGGTAATGGAAATTAAATAGTCTTAAAGGGGGTGGTGAATGGGAACTATGCTTGCATAGAAACTAACCAATTAATAACGTATATAGAAAGGATAAAGATGAAATATTTTTTGGTTTTATTGGGCTGGTTTTATTTTTTGGCGAAAATAAACTATCTGATAAATCGAATATAAAATAAATCAAATACTTATGATGCAATAACGATAAATAAATTTAAAAAAATGCACATGAATATAGTAATTAAAGAAAGTGCATAAAAATAAAGAGTAGGGAAAACGATAGAGACTCAATTTTATGGTGGTTCGGATTCTATATGCTTAGTCCACCACCTAAGGTCCACGCACCCTTAAGATTCTAAACTTCTCCACTAGAACTCACGTGTGTCATTAAGGTAATCAACTGAATTTTCTAAACATTTTCAAAATATCACTTTGTGGGAACTTTTGCGCTATATGTAACACAATTTAACCAAACGACATTTTCCACTCAATATATCTTTTTCTCTCAACCACTATTAAAACCGTGTCCTCTAGAGACGAAAATGCATAACTACGTGGTATGTAATTTATAATTGAATCTACTAAGTTTACACTCCTAAATGAGTAGATATGAAGGTGCATGACCTAAAGAAATCAACCCATCTGTAACTACTATAAAGGTTAGTTTCTAGTGCACTTTCTCGCAAAGGATTTGCTCTTTAGATTTCTCTTGATAATTTTGAAAAATGTAAATTATGAGATATAAGCTTATCTCTACTAATTGAAAGTGAATTTATAAGATGTTTTGGTTCTTTAAGTAAGACCGACAAATATTATTGTATGTTTCTAATTGTATGATAAACATGATAAACAATTGTGTCACAAAAGCTAGAGAAGCAACAATATCATATTTTCGTCCATCAATCGTATTCACATTCTAAATTACAAAAAAAAAACACATTAAAGATTAAAGGTTACCTTTAACCACATATTAAAAAAATACGTGATAGATGCTTACTTTTTTTTACGTTAGATACCTTATTTCTGTGATAATTTTGCACAGATTAAATTTTGCAATGTATGTCATTTTAATTTATAAGTACGTGGCAGAAACCCTCAATTAACTATATTCTAATCATACATTTTAAAAAATAAAAGATATAAATTATCATGTGTAAACACATACCTTTAGATATATTTAGTTCTCTGGAATGTATGAAAAAAAATGTTATGAATAAAATATAAATTCACAGAGAGTTCCTTGCACATGGACATCCATATTTATAAATTGATTAATACGAGTTTGTTAAAAAAATTATAAAAATACACATTCCAAATAGTCTGAAATGCATCTGAAATTGAAGTTTGGAAAAAAGATCAGCTAGTTTCATCAAAAGGTCAACCAAAAAATATAAGTACTGAAAATATTTATATACATTTGGTTACAATATATTAAATTCTTTCATGGTTTATCGATAAATAACTAAACACTTTTGCAGAACATAAAATCTTCTCTAAATTTTTTATTCAATAACTTTAAAAACAATATTTTAAACAATAAACTCTTTAAATAAATATACCTTGTGTTTCTCAAACTCATAGACATCTCCAACAAAGTATTTGAATCACCATACAAAAATTACACAAATAATTCAAATATGAAAATTTCGGCCGGATAACACTCTCCAACTAATTTGAAATTCACGTCATATGAGTTTTTGTATTTTGTTCTACATTCACATAAATCCCAGTCTAGAGAGACGTGTATCAATATCAAAAAAACACAATCAATACTCCAAATAAAGAATTAATTTCTATGATGAACATCTAAAAAACTGAATATCCACATATGTTATAAATGTCAGGGAGAACCGACTATTGAACAAAAGTCACAAAATTATCCATCATACACAAATTAAACATTTCTATATTATAATAGGATAAAAGGCTCACTGAAAACACAACAATTACAAGAGATTGTTTTATTTTTTCTTTTCGTTTAATAGAATTTTTTTTATAGCTGTTCCTATTAAATTAATGACGCTTCCAATAACAATGATTAAAATAGACTTCAAAGACAATGAAAAAAATAGAATAAAACATGAACTAAACGATAATTTATTTATGTGTACAAACATCTTCATTTTTTCTACCGCATTGGCGACACAATGTGTACAAGAGTCTTCGTTATTCTACCCTAATTACTGATGCTATGTGTACATGCATTTTATTTATTCTACCCAAATTGCCGACGCTATGTATACATGCGTTTTTCATTTATCCTACCATATTGCCTACTCTATGTGTACAAGTGTCTTTGTTATTCTACCCAAAATGCTGACGTTATGTATACACGCGTCTTAAATTATTCTACCCAAATTGCCGATGCTATGTGTACAAGCGTCTTCATTTTTTCTACCCAAATTGCCAATGATATGTTTACGACCATCTTCATTTATTCTAACCCAATTGAAAACTCTATGTGTATAAGTTTCTTCAATTATTTTACCCATAAGCCGACGCTATGTGTATATAAGCGCCCATATTTATTGTACCCAATTGTCACACTATGTGTATAAGCATCCCCAAAACCTATTAGAACATTTGCCAATGCTTTTACAATAAACACTTCGTTATATACCTCCTTTAGCCAACTGGAGTGGATACGTTAACCAAAGTAGCCGATATACCTAAAAATGACTCGTGCATAGCCAATACGACTTATTGCATTAGCTAAATCTGGCGACGCTCCGATATTGACGCTAAAGGCAAAAAAATAGCGTCAAAGGTTCCCTGCTTTTTTGTAGTGGTGTACTCCAGAACTTATGCATCTTAGTGATAACATCCATATTCTTCGACCAGCTGAGCAACTATTCTTTGAACCCTTTAAAGAGTTGAAATAAGTAAACTCTCTGGCTAAGTTTTATTGCTTTTAGTTTTTGGAAAATTAAATATTCAATGTAAAGCTTTGTGATTATATGTACATAGAGTTAATTTTCAAAAACAATTAGTTGCTGATTAATTCAATTATGAATAAGGGAAACTTAGACTAAAATTGTTCTTGATGGCATATAATATCTCAGCTATTTCTGGATCAAAACACACCTCCCAATTTTTAGCTTCATTTTCCTTTTCTTAGATAGATTTTAAGGTCTGTTATTTATTATGAGACATACTTAATTACAACTGAAGATATGCTAAACATGATATATGTTATAATAGGGACTTATGAATGGAAATTTTAATATCCTTATGGTAAATCAATAATTTTACACTAGGAAATGGCAATAGATTCCTTTTGAATACATGTAGCTCGATATGGCAAGCTCTACAAATTGAAAAGTATGTCAACATTACAGAACAATCTTTCTCGATATGGCAAGCTCTACAAATTGAAAAGTATTTAAATATTAGAGAACAATCTTTCTTATAGTTGAGGGATATAATGAAAAGTGTCACTTGAAGTAATTAGCCATTGCGGGTAAAGGCATTCGAAGAAGCTGTGAAATAAGCTCATATATTGGTAGACATTAAAAGAAAATAGTAATTAGTCTTTCCAACATTTTATGTGTTCCTTAATGACTTTTTACCTTAATAGATATTGATTGGATATGACCTTCTAACTAAAAAGGTTATAATGAAATGAATGTTATAGATCAATAATTCCCAAAATCGGTTGAATTCTTTACGACAGGTCTTAAAGAAATATAAAATAGTGTAGATGTTTTCAAAAGAATGATTTTTGAAGACTTATAGTAGCTAGAAATACTGGATAAATTTGCGAGGCCATCCAATGTAGGAAAATGTTAGACGAAATGGTTTTTTTAAGCAAGATAAATTGGTAATATATATTCATATACAAATACCGCTTTTGAATAGTGAGAAGTATGATGGGTATGAATGATATGATGATAATCTGAGATCAATACTTGAATGTTGCATTTTAAAATTCTAATTAGAGTATTAATATGATGTCACCTAAATTATGCAAATTGTTGCATTACTATAGTTTTTCTATTAGTTCTAATACTATGTATTTTATTAATTTGGTGTTTTTTTCATAGCCATTCCATATTTGTGAGGCAAATAGGTCTATCAATTGTAAACAGTCGGGTATATGGGATAATATGTATGTCGTGGAAGCTCTGTGGTGTTACGGAAATAATGAATTCTAGATCTTTATGGCCACATGGACTGGAGTCAATTTACACACATTACGATTTAAGATTCAAGAATAAGGTAGACATATGAGTAGTTATTAGTACATCTGTAAAGCTAAAATTTTAATTTATTAGATGATAGTATTAGAAGAGATTGGCAGGTAGTGTAAGTGGATCAGTTGCGGGGATATGTTAGTCTTTGAACAGAATATGCACAAAGTTTTGTTAAATTGCCTTATTGGAAAACATTAAAAATTTAAAGGGTTATTTCTAACAAACATAGAAGTCATGGATTCAATTAAAAAGCCTAAACTTGGCAAGCAAAAAGAAATAAAAACAGTGAATTAGTTGTTTTCGATTACTGTTCTCAAAAGTCAGTGAAAAGGAATATCGCATTTGACTTTCATTTTAATTTTAAGAGTAATGATATTTATCACTCCTTTTGTGTTCACCTTTATATCACCCTTTATGTATTACCTTACGTGGCATTAAATCAAAGAGAGAGAAAAAAATTAATTATGAAAAAAACACTTGGATTTGTTTTTAAAACCTCCACATAGAAATTAATATAAGGGTGAACATAAGAAAAGGTGACAAATATTATTATTCTAATTTTAATGATGATGAGTAAATGTGTCGTTTGACCTTGACATTTAATATGGTCAATTAAAGGTGAAATTTTTTCTTTAATTGTGAAGAAAGTCTAATACTCTGCGTGGCGTCGGGTACGGGTCCACACACAATTAATTTTTATATTTGACACCCAGCTGGGTGATATTATATGTCACTAACCACACTAAATGGTTTTCATAGCATAAAAATACTCTCATATCTCAAAGCTATATTACTATTTTCTCCAGATCTAATTCCATGAATTCTCCTAATTGCTCAGAAAGTATGCAATGTGAGCAAGCATCCCGTTGTGTCAGTAAACGGAAAGTGCCCGTTAAAGGCAAGTCGTGGACAAGAGAGGAGCACAGGTTACTTCTCCTTTTATCATATCCTTTTTTTTAATTTACTTGATCAATTATTTTCAGCTATATTTAGGTGGTGGATCCTTTACTAAGAGCACTATATAACATGAATTCCCACACATTGCTTATTTTGTAGTATATCAGATTTGGTATAGCTTGACTAAATTTATTTAAGTTTAAACAAATTCTATCATTTAATCACTTGTAACACGGACAGAGCCTGGATTCCTAGTGAATTTCACTATAGGTCCCTATATTATGTACATTTTTTTATTATAGGCCCTATATTATGAAAAAATTGTACTATATGTCTGTATATTATTATTTTTAATTACTTACCCTATAAAACCCTGTATTATATAAAAATCCCTATATTTTGTTATAGAAAAAGTAAAATAACCATATAAATAAAACAAATCAAAGCGCTATAAGATAAAAATTTAAAAGTTAGGGGGCCAAGTAAAGATTCTTAACCTGGCTTCACCATTGGGTAGATCTATTCAAAGATCATACTTCCAGATAATTAAAAGACATTGCCCAGGAATTGTTCTTTAATATTATTTCTTCATTAATGTAGCAGTTTAATTGTTGATTAAATATTCTGATATACTACTCGACATGATTTTCTTTTCGGAACATGCTACTGTCGCCTATAAAATTTCCACGATGACTTTTAATGATCTGCAGCTCACTTTTTCTTGTAAAATAAAGCTTTCCCTATCTCTAATTCTTCATCTGAAATTTATGACAATGTTTATTCATATAATCTGACAACAAGTTCTCCTTTCTCTGTTGTGGTAGTCTCTTTATCCAGGGACTGGCAATACATGGAAAAGGTCATTGGAGTAGCATTTCAAGGAACCATGTTACGACCAAAACACCAACACAAGTGGCCAGTCATGCGCAAAAATATTTTCAGCGCATCAACAGTGATAAACCAAAGAAAAGATGTAGTATCAATGATAATATTGGTTCCACATCCGTTAAAGACACATCCCTATTTTCCACTGGGAAGCTGAATGACGCGAATTTAGTAATTTTAGAATCTCAACCGTCAATTATGCAAATGCCTTTTACTGTGGCAACTTCAGTAGGTCCAATTGATATCACACAAGATTTGTGGGTCTCAGCTCACAAAATGGAATCCATTGAAGGCACATCTGCTCCTCAAAAAATTTCAACCGGAGGAATTGATATTAATGAACTTTTTGATCTTGCGCTGACAGATATGATGATCTCTGGGAAGAAGAGTGGCCCTTGTCAGCTCACTAGCGATGGACCATATGAACTAATGCCATTTATTGCAGAACCAACTCACCCAGCGTCTATAGGTACGTCTCCTGAGTTACTGCCTTTCCCTGAGCAATTTCCATCTTTCACACAGATGATTCCCCCTGAGTCAACAACAAAAAACTCATTTGGGTATCTAGAGAATGTCACATCGTCTATCTATAGTGGTTCTATTATAGAAAATCCTCAAAATCTTCAATATCCAGATCAGGTGCTTGTCAATACTTCAAAAGAAGAGATGACACTGTCTGTTCCTAAGTCATAAGGTATTTTAATTCCTAATTCATCTGTGAAGCGCGGCTAGAGTGTTGTTTGTTACCTGATGAAATTTGATGTTGTAATTTATGCATGTTGTTAGTGTAATATGGGTTGTATTTGTAAGGATTTTTGTTGCATTAAGTGTAATGTTTTTGGTGACTATGTGATTGTTTTTATGTAATGCAATTGTAATTTCAATTGAATTGATTATGTGAGTGGTGTTCTTCAGTTATTCACCTTGTGTTACTTAGAATTTTCGATTGTAAATCTAATTTGGGGATTTTAGAAGAAAAACAAACGGGTAATGCCTTTATCATTATGTATTGTGACAGTGTCACCCTTTATGATTACGTGTATTGCAAATATATCCCTTTAGGATATGTGTATTAGGAAAAAATATTCTCTAATCTTATCAAGACTTTATTACATTGCCTGACATAGTACTTGTAGTCTTAGAAATTAGCCTTAACAACAAACGTTTGATTTGTTCGTTAAGATTCAGAAGATAAAATTGTTACACAACCATCACAAACTGAGACAATGAGTAAGTTAACTAAAAAAGCCGTAATTCTGAACAACCTAATCGTCATCCAAATAAATGATTCCTCCATCTATACATCCCTCTAATATAACATTAGATTTATCATCAACTATTTTGATAACCAATGTATGGCCATTCTTAGCTACAATTTCCATTTTCCTAGTGTTATTTCACTCTTCACTTTCATCTTCCAACTTTACACTATCCTCATGCATTTCTGCATAGTATTTACTTACAAGACTGTTATACCAAAGTCTCTTAGAAGCTCTAAAAACACTTCGTCACTTTTCCTTTCTTTTTTTGGCTAATAAAATTATGTGGCAGAAGAATTTTTGAAATTAGGTTTCTTAAAAAGATTTCAAACACTTTAGAAATAGTAACGTTCATAAAATCACAAAATTAACCACACCAATTTAATCTAGGAGTCAATCTCTTTATAATCTAGAAGTTTCTAGATTTAGGAACTTACTAATCTTTTTTACTGACTTGTTTAATATTGATATCTCAAAGAAAATAAAATATAACTACTAGTTTTTTATTCTAAAGTTTCCTTGGAATACTCAAATCATAATTAGTGATAAAGCGAACTGAAAAATCTCCATAAGAATAAAATGCAACTAATTTTAATCCATTTTGTGTGTTAAAAATGAGAAATGAAAGAGTCGTATGGAAAGTTAAAAAAAAATTGTTAGTGCACAATTATGTCCACAAATGTTTTCTAGTAATACTATACCTACACCATTATCTAATTTAATTTCTTAGCCCGTGTATCTATTTTTTGCATTATATTCTTGAGTTTACAACATATTATATTGTCGGCCCGAGCCATAGGCAAAATATGCCGCCCTTCTCTCAAAAATTTTACGTTTTCTCAATCTTTCTTGAAATTGATTATAAAAATATTTAGAAAAAAACCAAAAAACTTACAAATATAATTATTTAAATTTTCTATTCTTTAATGAGCATGTCAAATTAAGATATTAATTGAGCTCGTAATTAAATCCAATTCGTTTGACTAGTTATACGCGATTGCGTTAAATTCGATATCAATAAAATGATTTTAAAAAAAATCAACACTAAAACCGGTAATAGAATTCTAAATTTTTCTAATTTTTTTTATGAAATAAATATATAAATAAGGGTGCCGACCCTGAAACCACAAATGCATATATCACTAGTATACGGTTAAGAAAATAAATGTGCAATATTTTGAAAATAAAGCTATGATAAAATACTAACAAAAATGAGAAAATTTTAGAAATACTAAGCATGTAGTATGAGTAGTTTAGGCTAATCAAAAATATAAAATCAATGAAACAAACCTATAAAATTCACAAAAGTAACGAGTAAGAGAGAAGACGAACATTCAATTTTCGAATAGTTCAACTCAAGTTTGATTAGTCCACAAACTAAGTTCTTATTGTACCATTAGAATTTTAAAATTACATTCACTATTACTCTCATGTATCTTAAATGGGAACACACAACCCTTTACAATTATTTTTTATAACCCTTAAATGGAACCCTCCAACATATTAAACAAAGTCTACAATCTACGCCTAAGATCTTCTTTTTTTATCTCTACTACTAGGAAAACATAATTATTTTCTAGAGACAAGAAAAAAATCAAAAAATATTGTTTGTCGATTCTAATCCAATCTACTAGATATAATTTGTTTTAAAAGTGTATCGGTTATAAAAAACAACATATATATAAGTATGATGAAAATTGGTTGCTAATAAGCTCTCTCTGAAAAATTTCTCGTGATATATTTGACTAATGAAGAATGTGAGAGACGATTTTACACAAGTGGGTGTCTTTGTATGTAAAGATAAACATGGATCCCAAGTTTTTCTCTCTTGGATCTTGAATTTGAACTTTCCTTACTTTTGTTAATTGTTTAGCCAAGACTATTTCTTTGTATTTCAAAGGGTAGATAAGTTAAAAAATGGTTATAATTTGTGCACGATGTGTAATCGTATATATTTTAGGTATCTGGGGTCTCTTTTAGTAAAAAATATTTCATAAGTTTAACTCGTAGATCTGAGCATGACTGCTTGGTGGTCCGAGATCCCTTTTTATAGACCTATCCTAGTGATGAGATTTGTTTGTTCGAGGATGTTGATTTCGAAGGCCGGACCTTTCACTTTAGATGAATTTATATGAGACACTTCGTCTATCCAAAAAATGGACAGTTTATATGGATCGAATACTTTTTGCATGATCTTTATCTTATAACACTCTTAAGTTTTGCATGTACACTAGAATTTTTTGCACTACATATAACACTATTAAATCATTTAGATATCCCCATGAGAAAATTTGACTACCTTCGTATATAAAAAAGTTTAGACTGGTTTTCTCTTATATTTCTTCTACTCATCCACCAAATCTTTCTTTATTTGGTTTCCTCTTTTATATCCCATTATATTTCTATTATTAGGCCGTAGATTTCGTGCATTGCTGGTGTGTCAATGATTATCTTCCATTAACACGTATCGTGTCTTTTATTATTAATCGATGCTCTTTCTTATTCCTATTTATATGCCCTACCTTTTTGGATGTCATTCTTTTTTTGCAATCATTGCTTGCTAATCAAAATATTTATTTTCTTCTAATCATTCCATTATTGTACAAAATCTACACCCGATCTTGTTTACTATTCTTTTTTCAAAACCAAAACTTTTGTTTCCTAGGTCATTGTGTAATTAGTTAAGTTCTTGTATTCTAATTTTCTATCTCATTTTGTGACCTTTTTCTCTATTTTTTCATGTGTGACTCTTAATTTCCTTAAAAAGATATATCCTAGAGAAAAGAATACATATGTGGTAATTCAATTTGAAAAATTCGATATGATAGCAATTGGAAATTGTTTGTGTTTCTTTGTCATTCTATAAGGAGTTCTCTTTCGGGTGAGAATAAATTTTCTAGTTATCAGATAATAAATTAGGTTCCTAAACGGCTTGGATAAGTATGTTATTAATATCATTTAGTTGAATAAGTATTTGTTATCCCTACTTAGTGTGATGTATAAGTGTTTGATTAGATATATTTTCAGATAGTTTTTGGTAATTTTGAGAAAGTTTTTTTCTTGAAAAAACAATTGCCTTCGTATAGAATGTTGGTAGCTCTCATGCTTCTCCTTTGAGAGTAGTAGAAGGATGTAATGGAAATTAAATATTCTTAGGGGGAGGAGCGGTGAATGGGAACTATGCTTACATAAAAACTAACCAATTAATAATGTATTCAGAAAGGATAAAGATGCAATCTTTGTTGATTTTATGGAAAAAAGTAAGGTGAAAATATAAATTATCTGATAAGTAGAATAGAAAATAAAATAAATACTTATGATGCAATATCGATAGATAAATGTAAACAATGTACATGAATATAGTAATCAAAGAACATGCATGAAAATATAGAGTTAGGGAAAACGATATAGACCCGATTTTATGGTAGTTCGGGTCCTATATGCTAAGTCCTCCACCTAAGATCCACGCACCCTTAAGATTTCAAACTCCTTTACTAGAACTCACGTGTGTCATCAAGGTAAGCACATGAATATTCAAAACATCTTCAAAAAATCACTTTGAGGGAACCCTTGCGCTATATGTAAAACAATTTAACCAAGCGACATTTTCCACTCAAAATATATTTTACTCTCTACCACTATGAAAAATGCATAACTATATAGTATGTAATTTATAATTGATTCTACTAAATATACACTTCTAAATGAGTAGATATGAAGGTGCATGACCTAAAGATAGCAACCCATGTGTAACTACACTAAAGGTTAATTTCTAGTGAACTCTTTTTCAAAGGATTTGCGCTTTCGGATTCTCTTGATAATTTTGAAAAATGTAAATTATGAGATATAAGCTCATCTTTAATAATTGAAAGTGAATTTGAAAGATGTTTTGGTTCTTTAAGTAAGACCGATAAATATTATTGTATGTTACTAATTAAATGATTTGTACATGATAGAAAATTGTGTCCCAAACAATACCATATTTTCATCCATAAATCTCATTCACATTCCAAATTTTTAAAAAAAAACATTAAAGATTCAAGTGTACCTTTAACCACATATGAAAAAAAATACTTGAGAGATGCTTACTTTTTTTATTTACTTTAGAAACCTTATTTTCGTGATAATTTTTCACATATTAAAATGTGCAATGCATGTCATTTTAATTTATAAGTACGTGGCCAGAACCCTCAGTTAAATATATTCTAATCATACATTTAAGAAATCAAAGATATAGATTATCATGTGTAAACATATACCTTTAGGTATTTTAAGTTCCCTGGGAACTATGAAATTATGATATAAAATATAAATACACAAAGAGTTCCTTGCACATGGACATCGATATTTATAAATTGATTCATATGAGTTTGTAAAAATATATATTATAAAAATACACATTCCATATCGTGTGAAATGCATCAAAAGTTGAATTTTGGGAAAAAGATCAGGGAGTTTCATCAAAACGTCGGCAACAAAATATAAAGGTACTAAAAAAATATACATATGCATTCGGCTACAATATATTAAATTTTTTCATGGTTTATCCATAAATAACTAAACACTTATCCGGAACTTAAAAATCTTCTCTAAATTTTATTATGCTAAAACTTAAAAAAAAATTAATTATACTCTTTAAATTAATATACCATGTGTTTCTCCAACTCATAGACATCTACAATAAAAAAAATTACACAAATAATTCAAATATGAAAATATGGGCCGGATAGCATTCTCCAACAAATTTTAAATTCACTTCATATGAGTTTTTGTATCGTGTTCTACATTCACATAAATCCTAGTCCAGCGACAAGTGTATCAATATCAACAAAAACACAACCAATACCCAAAATAAAGAAATGATTTTTATGATGAACATCTAAAAAAACCGAATATCCAACATATTTTATAAATGTCATGGAGAAACCGGCTAGTGAACAAAAGTCACAAAATTATCCATCATAAATAAATTAAAAATTTATATATTATAAAAAGGATACAAGGCTTACTAAATACACAATAATTACAAGAGATTGTTTTATTTTTCTATTTTTCATTTAATAGAAATTGTTTTTATAACCGGTCCTATTAAATTAATGATGCTTTCTAATAACAATGATTAAAACAGACTTCAAAGAAAATGAAAAAATTAGAATAAAGCATGAACGGAATGATAATTTATTTATGTATTTATGTATTTATGTGTACAAGCATCTTCATTTATTCTACGCATTGCTGATGCAATGTGTACAATAGTCTTCGCTATTCTACCCAAATTACGGATGCTATGTGTACATGTGTCTTCATTTATTCTACCCAAATTTCCTATGCAATGTGTACATGCGTCTTTCATTTATTCTACCATATTGTCGACTTTATGGGTACAAGTGTCTTTGTTATTCTACCCAAATTGTCGACACTATGTATACACGCGTCTTTAATTATTCTACCCAAATTGCCAATGCTATGTGTACAAGAATATTTATATATTCTAACCCAATTGAAAACACTATGTGTATAAGTGTATTCAATTATTTTACCCATAAGCCGACACTATGTGTATATAGGCGTCCATATTTATTCTACCCAATTGTCACACTATGTGTATAAGCATCCCCAAAACCTATTAAAACATGTGTCAATGCATTTGTAAAAAAATACTTCGTTATATAACGTCTTTAACTAACTGGTATAGATATGCTTGTTGGTATACCTAAAAATGACTCGTGCATAGCCAATACGACTTATTGCATAAGCTAAATCTGGCGATGCGCAAATATCGACGCTTAACGAAAACAAATAGTGTCAACATTTCCCAGTATTTTTGTAGTGGTGTACTCCAGAACTTATTCATCTTAGTGATAACATCCATATTCTTCGAAATCTTTAAAGAGTTCCTTAACGACTTTTTACCTTATTATATATCGGTTGGAGATGACATTCTAACTTTAAATGCAAAGCTAAAAATGAAGTGGTTTTTATAGATCATTTGTTCCCTAAATTGATTGAATTCTTTACGATGGGCTTTAAAGAAAGAAAAAAAGAGAGTAGAATTTTTTAAAAGAACGATTTTTTAAGACATATAGTAGCTAGAAATACTGGGTATATTTGCGAGGCCATCCAATGTAGGAAAATGTTTGACGAAATGGTTTTCTTAAGCAAGATAAATTGGAAATATATATTCTTATGAGTTAATATAATATAAAAATACGGTTTTTGAAAATTAGAAGTATAATGGGTATGAATGATATGATGATAATCTGAGATCAATACTTGAATGTTGCATTTTTAAATACTAGTTAGATTACTAAATGATGTCACCTAAATTATGCACATTGTTGCACTACTATAGTTTTTCTATTAGTTCCACTATTCTGTATTTTACTAATTTGATGTTTTTTCAATAGGTACGCCATATTTGTGAGGCAAATAGGTCTATCAACGGTAAACAGTAAATGAGATGATATGCGTGTCCTGGAAGCTCTGTTGTGGTGTTAGGGAAATAATGAATTATGGATCTTTATGACCGCATGGACTGGAGTCCATTTAAACATAGTACGATTTAAGATTTAAGAATAAGGTAGACATATGAGTACTTACTAGTACATCTGAAAAGCTAAGTTTTTAATATATTAGATGATAATATTAAAAGATATTGGCAGGTAGTGTAAGTGCATTGGTTGCGGGATATATTCGTCTTAGAGTAGAATATGCAGAAAGTTTTGTTAAGTTGCCTTATTGGAAAACGTTGAAAATTTAAAGGGTTATTTCTAACTCCCATAAAATTCATGGATGTTAAATTAAAACGCCTAAAATTGGCAAGCAGAAATAAATAGTGAATTAGTTGTTTTCTATTACTGTTCTCAAAAGTTAGTAAAAATAAATCTTGCATTTGACTTTCCTTTTAATTTTAAGAGTAATGATATTTATCACCCTTTTTTGGATTATCTTTTTATCACCCTTTATGTGTCACCTTACGTGGCACTAAATCAAAGAGAGAGAAAAAGGTAATTAGGAAAGAATAATACTTTGATTGGTTTTTAAGATCTCCACATAGAAGGTGATATAAGGGTGAACCAAAAAAGGGTGACAAATATCGTTACTCTAATTTTAATGACGATAAGGAAATGTGTCGTTTGACATTGACATTAAAAGTGGTCAATTGAAGGTGAAATTTGTTCTTTAATTGTGAAGAAAGTCTAATATTGTGCGTCGCGTTAGGTCTACACACAAATATTTTTTACGTTAGACACCCATCAGGGTGATATTATCTGTTACTCACCACACTAAATGGTGTTCATAGCATAAAAATACTCTCGTACCCCATAGCTATATTACTATCTTTCTCCAGATCTATTTGAAAGTGTATCGGTTATAAAAAGCAACCTATAGATAAATATGTTGACATGTTTGACTAATATAGAATGTGAGAGACGATTTTACACAAGTGGGTGTCCTTGTATGTAAAGATAAACATGGATCTCAAGTTTTTCTCTCTTGGATATTGAATTTGAACTTGCCTTTCTTTTGTCAATTGTCTAGCCAAGACCAGTTCTATTTATTTCAAAGAGTAGATAACTTCAATAATGGTTATAATTTGTGCACATCGTGTAATTGTATATCTTTTCGGTATCTGGTATCTTTTTTAGTAAAAAATATTTCATAAGTTTAACTCTATATCTAAGCCTGACTGCTTGGTGGTACGAGATCCCTTTTTATAGACCTTTCTTAGTGATGAGATTCGTTTGTTCGAGGTTTTTGGTTTCGGATGTCGAACCTTTCACGTTAGATGAATTTATATTACACACTTCGTCAATCTGCTATTATACCTTGTTAGAAGTTCGGTTGAATGATATTGGCTAAATAAAATTCTGATAGAATTTGGAAATCCCCATCTTCTCATCGAATGCCCGATAATATGTCTTATACATATGATTATTATGCACACTTTAGTTGTTTGTTCATTATTCTTTTTGGAGATGGGCAAAATTATTTTTTAGTTTTGCTTACTTTCTATGATTTTTCTTCTAACAATCAATCAAAATAATCCTTGGGCTAACATAGTGAAGATTAATTGTTGTATATTTCCATTTTTAATCATGCTACATGTTATATCCATAATCAAAAAATATAATTTATGTCTATGAAAATTCGTAAGATCTTAATCGGTAAAATAAAAATGTGAAATACTACTACATGCGACGAAAAATGAGACCAAAATCACATTTTTAATTATAAACAAAACAAATAAATATAAATGGTATCATAGTTGTGTCACCTAGGGTGTGATAAAATAATAGAATAAATAACGCAAATAAGAACTCTAGACTAGGAAGGTATTGCAAGTATTACGGGACGTATGCAAGTTTTAATGATAAAAAGATTCTTTCCTCAGGGACTTAAGCGTGTTAAGAGATGGGTAAATAAATTAGAGTAACTATTAATAATTAAAATACAAGAAAATAAATACGATTGATTGAGAGATGAGATTAATAATTAAATAAATTAACAGACAAATAATTAAATACGAGATAAATAAGATGAGAGAATATAACTAAGGTTTTGCTAGTATGCACTAATCCTTCTAATTATTTCTATCAGTTAAGTTTATAAGGGTGATAGTAACTCTTAGATAAGTAGTCAGGATTCTAAATTCCCCCTAATCCTGGAGAGCAAACTAGGGTGGCGACCTCATAATCACGAGTGGACTCGAAATAGGGTTATCCTGCGCTACTAGGGTCCTAGGTGAGTCTGGCCTACTAATGATGATTAATGATTATATTAAACTCTAATGACTATCTAGTTAGGCTGGTGTTGTCAGGACCAACTCCGTACACTAGACGTTTATGTGGCGTTTCAATAATTAGACACCCCTTCCGGGTAACCATCTAACTACTATTAGCAAAGCCCTAAATTGATCAGGTTTAAGACAGACAATAAATCAAAGCATATAAATCAAATATATTGTTAAGCAGCTAGAATCGATTTAAAACATATAATTCCCAAAGAAAATTAGATACAAATAAAATAGAATTCATAGATTATACATAATGCAAAACCCAAGATATGGGAAAATTAGTTCATACCTGAAGGAAACAGACTAAATACATGAATGTCATCTTACTCTTTTGAATGACTAAGAATTAATATTAGGTTTAGAACTGAGCAAGGGTGAGTTTACAAAGGTTTAAGGGTGTATTAATAGGGATCTACGAAGCCTTAAAACGTTTTCTTTTAGTAGAAGACAAGTAATTGGACTTCTAGTCCAACTCAAATTCTTAACCCTAAAATATAGAAAAGGTAATAATCTGCCGCTGTTTTGTTTTGGCAGTTATTTCTTCGTTTCAACTCCGATTGACGACCATCTCGGAAAGCTCTATAACGTTGCTTCAGACCATTCTTCCAAATTCCTAGCCAATATTGGGTTATGATCATTTTTATGGACGTGGCTGCTTGAATTCAGATTTACTTGGCAACTTTATCTTTCCATACTTATCTTTTTTTTCCCTTATCTCCAATTCTCATGCATATCTTATTTCATTTATCTCTTAAACTTGTTTTTGCATCTAATGAATTACTATATCTTTAAAGTTTCACACTAAATAAAAAAATTAAATCCAATATGCTCTAAAATAATAAATCATTAAATCAAGACAAGAAATAGGAAAATATAATAAATCATATAAAATCGAGTAAAGACTTTCCCAAAACACCTAAAATGATGTAGCCAACTAAGATTAAAACATCACAAATGGGATACATCACATATAAAATAGAAAAAACTTTCAAATCTATCATTCATATACTTCTTATATTTTCTTATATTAAATCTCATGACAACATCAATAACCATATGTTCTTTGTAGGTTTTTCAGTTGTTTCCTTATTTTTTGAAATATCACAAAAGATGTGATAGTTCGCACTGGATATAAATTATATATACATAAATTATATATATAAATATATTATATATATTGAAATTATTTTACCTTATAATCCAAATGGTGTGTAAACAAAAGTGATCCCGACCATTTAGGTATCTTTGTAACTTCCTATTTTATTATTGGAAACTTCTTCCATGTTAGCCTTTAAAATATAAAAATAAAAATAGTTAAACATACTTTTTTTATATATCTTGAATTTTAAGATATTCTGTTACCTTAAAATCCAGACCCTTATACAAAATAATACATTTCTTTAAATTTTAGTCTGACATATGATATGCTAGTTGGCTTAACATTGTTTCTAATGTTCAATCCAAAATTGGACAATTTATATGTATCGAATACTTTTTGCATGATCTTTATCTTATAACACTATCAAGTTTTGCATCTACATTAGTATATTTTGCATTACATAGAACACGATTAAATCATTTAGATATCCCTATGAGATGATTTGACTACCTTCGTATATAAAAATATTTTGATTGGTTTTCTCTAATATTTCTTCTACCCATCTACCAAATCTTTATCTATTTGGTTTCCTCTTTTATATCCTATAATATTTTTATTATTAGGCAGCAGATCTTGTGCATATATGGTATATTAGTGATTGTCTTTTATTATCACATATATTTTTTTATTTTTTATTATTGGTCGATGCTCTTTCTCTTTCCTACTTATATGCCCTACCTTTTTTGATGTCATCTTATTTTTGCAATCATTTCTTGCTAATCTAAATATTTATTTTTTTCTAACAATTCCATTATTGTAAAAAATCTACACCCTTCTTGTTTACTTTTCTTTTTTCAAAACCAAAACTTTTGTTTACTAGGTCGTTGTCTAATCAATTAGGTTCTTGTTTTCTCATTTCCTACTCATTTTTAACCTATTTTCTCTTTTTTTTGTATGTGTCTCTTCATTTCCTTCAAAATATATATCACAAAGGAAAGAATAAATATGTGGCAATTCAAATTGAAAAATTTGATATGAATGCAATTAGGATTGTTTGTGTTTATTTGTCATTCTATAAGGAGTTATCTTTGAGCTAAGAAACATTTTATAAGTTATCATATAATAAATTAGGTTCCTAAATGGCATGGATAAGTATGTTATTAATATCATTTAGTTGAATAAGTATTCGTTATCCCTACTTAGTGTAATGTATAATTGTTTCATTAGATATGTTTTCAGATAGTTTTTAATAATTTTGAGAAAGGCTTTTTCTTGAAAAAACAATTGCCTTTGCATTGTATGTTGGTAGCTCTCATCCTTCTCCTTTGAGAGTGGTAAAAGAAGGAAATGGAAATTACATAGTCTTAGAGGGGGAGCGACGAATATGAACTATGCTTACATAAAACCTAACCAATTAATAACGTATTTAGAAAGGATAAAGATGCAATCGTTTATGGTTTTATAGAAAAAAGCTAAGGTGAAAATATAAACTATCTGATAAATCAAACAGTAAATAAATCCAATACTTATGATGTAATATCGATAGATAAATGTAAACTAATGTACATGAATATATTAAACAAATAACTTGCATGAAAATCAAGAGTAACGGAAAATGATAAAGACACAATATTTTTGTGGTTCGAGTCCTATATGCTTAGTCCACCACCTAAGGTCCACATACCCTTAAGATTTTAAACTCCTCCACTAGAACTCATGTGTGCCGTCAAGGTAAGCATATGAAATTTTAAAACATCTTAAGAATATCAATTTGAGGGAACCCTTGTGCTATATGTAACACAATTTAACCAAGCGACGTTTTCCACTCAAAATATCTTTTTCTCTCTACCAGAACGAAAACCAAGTCCTCTAGAGACGAAAATGCATAACTATATGATATGTAATTTATAATCGAATCTATTAAATCTACACTCCTAAATGAGTGGATATGAAGGTGCATGACCTAAAGAAAGCAACCCATCTGTAATTACAATAAAGGTTAGTTTCTAGTGAACTATCTCTCAAGGGATTTGCTTTTCCGATTTCTCTTAATAATTTTGAAAAATGTAAATTATGAGATATAAGCTCATCTCTAGTAATTGAAAGTAAATTTGAAAAAGATATTTTGGTTCTTTAAGTAAGAGTGATAAATATTATTGTATGTTTCGAATTAAATGATTTGTACATGATAAACAATTGTGTCCAAAAGACTAGAGAAACACAATACCATATTTTCGTCCATCCATCTTATTCATATTCCAAATTACAAAAAACCACATGAAAGATTCAAGGGTACCTTTACCCACATAAAAAAATACCTGAGAGTTGCTTACTTCTTTTTACATCAGATACCTTATTTCTATGATAATTTTGCAAATAAATGTCCCCTCTATCTATACATCCCTCTAATATGACATTAGATGTATCATCAACCATTTTGATAACCAATGTATGGCCATTCTTAATTAGGTTTTCCTCTCCCCAGTGTTATTTCACTCTTCACTTTCATCTCCGAACTTTCCACTATCATCATGCATTTCTGCATAGTAAATATTTTCAAGATTTATATACCTAAATAACTAAGTCTCTTAGAAGCTCTGAAAACACTTCGCTACTTTTCCTTCCTTTTTTCGGCTAACAAAGTTATGTGACAGAAAGGATTTTTGAAGTTAGGTCTCTCTAAAAGATTTCAAACACTTTAGGAGTAGTAATGTTCATAAAATCACAAAAACTAACCACAGTAATTTAATCTGGAAGTGAAACTCTTAATAATCTAGAAGTATCTAGATTTAAGAACTTATTAATCTTTTTGCCTGTCTGGTTTAATATTGATAACTCGAAAAAAACAAAATACAATCATTTGTTTTTTATTTTCAAAGTGCCCTTCTAATACTCAAATCATAATTAGTGATATAAAGTCAATAGAAAATTCTCCTTAAGAATAAAATGCAACTAATTTTAATCCATTTTGAGTGTTAAAAATGAGAAATAAAGGACTTGTACTTAGAAAGTGAAAAAAATAGTAAGTGCACCATTATGTCAAAAAATATTCTCTAGTTTTAGTATACTTACGTATATATCTAGTTTAATATCTTAGCGCGTGTATCCATTTTTTGCATTATCATTTTGATTTCACGACATAATATTTTCTTCTAATTTACCAACTTAAGTACTATTTATTGATGACAATGAAACAATTTACCCTCTATTATATAGATCTAGTCCAAAGCGTTGAATGGATTATTTTTACGCAAAATACGCGACTGCTTCATTTTTCAAAAAATTTGACGTTTTCTCCTTTGTTTTTTAAAATTGACAATAAAAAATATTTAGAAAAAACCAAAAAAATTACAAATATTATTAGATAAAGTTTCAATTTATTTAATGAACATGATGAATAAAGATATTTAATTTAGCACGTAATTAAATCCAATTTGTTTGATGAGATAAACATGATTGTTTTAGATCGATATTGATAACGTGAATTAGAAAAAAATCAACAATAAAACCGGTAATAGAAATTCTAATTTATTATAATAATTTCTTATGTATAAAATAAATAAATATGTAAGGGGCTCCATTGACCTAACATTTTGATGATCTTCTTGTATTCAGATTCTTCACCATTATTGGCTACACTCTTGATGGAACTGAGGAGGAGGAGGAAGATTTTCTATAAAAACCAAATCTTTTATCTTCTTTTTTTCTGGTGCTTTCTCACGATTATCATCAACCACCAACGAATCTATTACTTCCTCGACGATGTATTCAATCTCTTATTGGATTGATGGCTACTCTCTCTCTCTCTCTCTCCCGCCAAGGGAGGGGGTAGTTGTTTCCAGCTCCTTGGAAAATTGTCTTAAACTTTTTGTGACTTTCATGATTATTTATAATGCTCAAGAGTTGACCTTGATGTTGGATTTGTAAGTGGTTGGAAATTTGAGATATTTGGTTCTCTAATATCTTGAAAGATGTGGAATGTTCATTAAACGTTTCATTTTTCCTTCAAGTTGAATCCATCATCATTATTAATGTATTTAATGTTTTTTGTAGGTCAGTGTTGGAGCCTTTTTTTGGATGAGAAGAAAGTGCATTTTGAGCAAGACTCTCCACATATGCGTCATACGGGAGATCTGGTGGAGCTTGATTACAATATCCTTGTACCCCCTAATAGTGATTTTGGGACCTTGGTTGAATGTTTTTCCTTTGAGGTTGTGCTTTCCTTGATAAGCATTACCTTGATTCATGACAGGACTTGGATTTGACAATCGCAAACCCAGATGGTTACGATTCATGTATTGGTACCCTAGACCAGGCGAATAGTAGTTTCCACGATTCGACACGAGAAACACCAATTTGGGTTACTTGGGCACTCTTCCAAACTGTGAATGTTAACCCCACAACTCGAACACCCATATGATTCTAGCACTACGTTCACCTCTAATTTCCTACTTTAGAGACCTTTGAAAACCAAGGCAATTTTTTCAAACTGATTATATTCTCTAAATTTTTTTACATAAATGGTTGTATTGTTATCTAAATGTATGGTACCTTTAGTAAAATTGGAACTAGGGAACTTGAAGTTGGCAAATTTATCATATTTTCTACAATCTTCTCCATGCAAATAACAACTTGATTCAGATCCATTGACACAAAACAACGACCACAAATATTATAGACCCTTAGTCGTGAAGTCTTCTCAAGTCCTGTACAAAATATCTTTAGTTGTAGATTAGGAGCGTACCTATATGAAGTGGGCACTTTTTCAAACCTTGTTGAGATCATGTCCATGTTTTTCCTAAGCTATCACCAATTTCTTGTTAAAAATTCGGGAGGTCCATTCAATTTTTTATCCTCATATTGAAAGGGTTGAATCCATTGATAAATCTAGCTTTAAGCTCGTCCCATGATGGTAATAGCTCGGGTTGCTAAGGATCAAACCATTCACTCACATCTCTGGTTAAAAAGAATTGAATCATGAAGTTGTATATTTGTTCTCATGTAATGCCTTGAGTAATGTAGGCATCACATATCTACATGAACTTCTAAAAATACATACTAGATCTTGAAGAAGTCTCCATTATAGTTCCAGTAGTTTTGGAAATGGTTAAACATACTGAAATCGGGATAGAATCTCATTGATTAAATAGTTAAAGGGAAAATCCAACCCCTTGTTTTCTACTTTGATTGTTTGGAGCATTTGGTAGAAATCCTCCATTCCTATTAGATCCCAACGGTGATTGACGTCCTTAATAGACTTGATTTTGATTTTTCCCTTCCATTCAAGGTGGAGTACCGCTAATGGGAGTAGTGGATTCTCGTTAGCATCCAAGTTAAAATTGACATTCAATTTCCCATCTCTTCTTGCACTTTAATTCCCTCTTTCATTTTCATTGAGCTCAAAGAAACCTGTCAGGGTTTTTGAGCATGCACCAAACTTAAAAACTAAGAAAGACAAAACCAAAATACAAAAGTAAAATTAAAACAATTGATGTCTAAGTACATTAGATAAAAAACCCTATTAACAAAATAGTCCCGACAATGGTTCCAAAAATTTTGTGGTCCTCGGGGTATGATATAAAACCCATACTCGGGAAGAAATCCTCGCAAGTGTACGAGTCATCCCAAATCTAAGAGTAAGTATTGTTAATCGTTCTCCACATAGGATGTGAGGTTAGTTGTTTATTTTTATAAATTGATTAGAGTTTCACTTGCAAAATATGAAGTAACATGTTGATTTAATTTTTGTTTTCAATGAGTGGATAATAAGAAGGGACTAATATGAAAAATAGAAGTTCATGTAATAATATAAAAGATAAAAGGGACTCAAATGTAATGAGGTGAAATATATAGATGAGAGTGGCATAAGTCTTTCTAGTATAATTAATAATAGAAACAATTTAGATGTTTCTTGAAACAAGGGTGAGTTGCTTTTTTCGCTTTAGTGGGGATTCTACAATCACTCCTCCCAGGTTGATAATAGTAATTATAATGATGCTAGGGACCTATCATGGTTGGCCTTAAAAATTCATACAAACTCATAAACACTAAACTTATTGACTATTCAATTAGTCAAGACCTTATGAATTAATAACAATCATCAAACGTCTATATACTAGTCTCGTGTTCCGATCCCCTCAAACTAATACTTGATCAAGGTAAGGTATGTAAATTAACACAAATACATATCCAACAAAAAATAACAATTCCTTTCAAGATGATTATCCCAAAATACGAGAAAACATTAAATTAATCTTGCATGGTTCATACGTCAAGAAATCCTCAAGTTATAAGGGTTTTAGGTCAAAATGGATCAAAAGAATACAAAGTTCATAGTGCTCATATTAAATACTAAAATGAAAAAGTAGCAAAAATTACAATAAAAATCGGGTGAAAATGACGATCAAAAGGTTGAATGGTGATTAAATCCTTGTTATTTTTGGACAAGGATCCTCTCCAAACAAATAATTTCTCCTTTCCACTTAACTTTCATTTTGATCCGATCAAATAAATATTAACTGAATTTTTTTTTACTTATCTCATTCATCTCTTTAATTTATTAACACTTTCTTTCTTATTCCCTCAATATATTTTATCTCTTCAACAGTTCATTCCTTCTTTCGATCTGTAATTCTCCATTACTCTTTTCTTTTGCTTCTTCTTATCATCAGTATAATTATTTGTATCTATATATAGAAAAAAGATTATACTTATGGTATTATGGAGATGGTCAGTATCTTTTATTTAAAATCTTATATACATATATTCAAAACTTCTTCACCAAAATTTAACATTTGAAATTTATATGCAAAATATGTTAAGTATCAGGATCGCCCACTTCTTCCTTTATTAATATTACCTTTACTAAATTATTATCAAATTAAAAAGGACAAAAATTCCCCAACCTCTAACATAACGCCCCTTCGAATCTATAATCTCCACTAATAATCTTTGAATATCACAATAGTCCTATTTGTTAATTTTTTTTTTTTTTGTGTTTTTTTATGTCAATAAAAATAACAATAATGGTCAAATAATAAGGAATGGTGTTTATAAGTGGAAGAAAATTAAAAAAAAATTGGAATTTAAGATGGTATTAAGGAATAAATAATTGGAGAAATATAAAATATATTGGATATAATTGCAATGGTGTTGACAAGAAGAAGTAAACGAACCAAAAAAAGTAATAGAGAATTGCAGATGAGTTAAAGAAACGAAAGGCTGTAGAGATGGAAATATATTTAACAGAGAAAGAAAGTGTTTAGATAAGAGATACAAGGAAAAAGTAATTCTTGAATGTTGAATTTCGTAATTCTAATTTAGAGTATAACAAGGATGTCTCTCAAACTATGCACGGTATTGCACTATTATAGTTTTTCTATTAGTTCCATTGATCGGTATTTTATTAATTTTGTATTATTCACTAGGTAAGGCCTATATGTAAAGCACATAGGTCTATGAATATGAACTGTGAACAGCCAGTTACATGATACAATATTCCTGCTTTGGAGGCTCCGGTGTGGTGTTATAGTAAATGGTTTCATGGTTATTTAGACATCCATTTGTTGCTGGTAATCAATTGATCTATGGATTATTTCAATATTAGTGTACAACTGTGTAGCAAAGTATAAGAAATTCAGTGAATGATAGTCTAAGAAGGTATCTGGAGCTAGTGTAAGTGCATCAGGTGCCGGAAAATGTTGTTAAGTTGCAACATTGGTAATTTAGAAATCGTAAAGGATTATATTAGATTTCTATAAAAGTTCATGGGTGTTAAATAAAAAGGCCTAAAATATGCAAGTAGAAAAAAAGTTTGTGAATTACTGGTTTCATGATTAAGTCTAGTTTGACATTACTGGAAAAGTTGGTAAATATAAAATAAGGAATCTTTCATTCGACTTTAATTTAAATTTTTATGACAATGAGTTAATGTGATACTTGACCTTTACATTTAAAGCCGTGAATTAAAAGTGTAAAATTTATTCTTCAATCGGGAATTTTCATTAGTCAACCGAAAAGTATACGATTGTGAGTCATATTATTTATGTATTGTTTATTGGTTGGGTCTAGGTCCACATATAATTTTACTTTTTACACTCTTTGGTTTTGTTTGCCACCTGCCCAGGTGATATTATCTGTCACCCGCGACAATAAATGTTATTTATAGTATAAAGTGAATGTGAGGTATAAGTATACTCTCATAAGTCATAATTTAGATCAATATTGTCAATTGATTTCTCCAGATCTACTTTCTCTTTGTCTCTAGATCGGAAATGGTAGGAAAGAAGGACTCTCCTAACTATGCAAGTGGTGAGTTGATCAACACAGGAGGTAGGAAAAAAGGATCTAAGAACAAAGGCAGGCTATGGACGAAAAAGGAGTACAGGTAAATTTTTCTTTTATCATAGCGTTGGTTTTTGCTTGATTGATTTTTTAGTTATGTTTATGCGGTAGTACATTTACTGACACACTACGTAACGGAAATTCCAGAGTTGTGCTCATTGCCTAAGATTTATGTGAGGTTGGGCTAGGAGATTCCCCTTCTTTGAGATTAATTAATTTATTTTAAATTTGATATTGCGTGACACAATGAAAAAATTTCAAATTGCCCTATTGGTCCCTGTATTACATATTATTTTGTTATAGGCCATAAATTATGCAAAAATTGTACTATAGGCCTTGATATTAGTATTTACAATTAATTACCCTACAAATCCGTATATTATACAAAAGACAAATTATTCATATGAAAATAATGAAATGTCACCTAATAAAATAATAGGATTAAATACTCATGTTTTGAATATGGAAGCTCTATACATGTGAAGGACGTTATTTCTTCCAAGAACTGTATTATTCTTTTTTTTGGTGATGCTTTAGCCTTCATTCAAAACCGTGTAGTGGTTACCTCAAAAAATGATGGTTAAGAGATTCAAAAGGAAATGTGTTCATTTGCTGTGTCCTTAGAACAATATGTAATATTTCATTAACATGTAGATATCAATTACCTGTTTGAAAACCTGACAATAGATTCACCTCTCTCTTTCTATGGTGATAGCTTGATTGTCCAAAGGCTGGAAGATCATGGAAAAATTAATTGGCAGAGTGCAGAAATAAACCGAGATGAGAAAATATTTAAACGTGCTCTGGTTAATAAGATGGGCTCTGGGCAGCTGAGTGGCAGTGATGGATTAGAGCTTAACAGTGACCTGGACTTCAGTGGACTATCATTTTTTTCTCAACTGCCTCAGGAAGCTGCTATGGAAATCCCTCAAACTCCGCAATTTCCAGTTCAGGTACCTGTTAATACTTCTACAGAAGAGATAACAGTAGATGTTCCTGAGCCGACTTCAGTTATGGAGGGTGTCACACACACTGCATATGGAATGTTCATTCCTAATCCACCTGTGAAGCGAGGAATTTCTTGAATGCCGCCTCCATCAGATAAAAAAAAAAGATTTCTTTAGTGAAGCATGTTGATTTTAGAACTTACTATTAATTAGTTAATAATTAATATTCCTATTACATTTCTCCAACCTTTGTTTGTAATATTAGTAATTAATTATATATCCTATTGTATTTCCGGATCTTTGTTGTTTTGTTTTTAAATGTTTGGATTAGTATTATTAGTTAATTAATATATAAATATCAATATTACAGAAACTTTTTTGGTCTATTTAAAATGTTGGATTAGTTTTTTTCTTTATGTAAATAGTTCGTATAACTTTTATGCTCAACAAAGTAGTCTCTTTTACTAATACCAACTTAGACTTTTTGCTTGTAATGAATGGGAGAATAACAAATATTAATTGTAGAGGAAGATTGAGAATTAGTTAACAATCAATGGGTGTCTAAGGCTCAATTACTCTGAAGGAGTTCTTGAACATTGTTAGCGGAAAGTTGATTGATGACAGAAAATATTAAATCTTTCTTCAACAAAAGTTATTTTCGTAATTTTGTTAATAAAGGCTATCTCACTTTCTGCTAATATTATTTTATTTATTTAAATAATATTACTTTATCATTTTATTACTTGGTTTTTTTAAAAGACTAATTTTAGTCCAGATTTGCACATATAAAGCTTTTCAATCCAAAGACTCTGACCCCAAATGTCCAATTTTTTTGGGCTTTTTAATCCAAAGTTAGGTCTTAGTTTAGTCTTGTTCATCCCACATGTGCTAGTCCATATATGACTAATTTCATTTCCGGATCACATGTAAATAATAATATTTAAGATTGTTTACTTGTGAACCATCATAAAATAATTTGGCTCTTCCCAATACCAAAGGTGTTTTATGAATTAATTAGGATGGAACCCATGATCTCACTAAACCACACGAAATTCTATAATCACGTCACATGATTTTAGAGTCTCACTATTGTTATTATTACGTACTTAATTTTGAGTTTATGGTTGTATATGTGATTTTACAGAATGTTCATATGAATTCATAAACTTTTCCCTACTGTTGTGCAATCCAGGTTTTTAGCAGATTGTAGACATTATTATGCTTATATCATGGTCATGTTTCTTTAGGTATTCTTTATATAGGTCTGACATAGCATCAATACTATGTATATGTATTAAAGGCAACTATAGAGGAACTCAAATCCTCTTCCCAACATCTAATAAGTCTACAATTACTTATGGAGATATTTTTTTTGTTTGAACTATTTGAAGAAAAGGCAATACATGAGCCAGACTGCATAAACTACGTAATTATAGTAGTAAAATAAGAGGGAAAACAAAAACTATGTGACACTAACCTAAAAAAATGAGCTCCTATGATCCTATTTTGAAATTTTGTCTTCTCCCCGATTAAATTTAAGTGAATAGTCAAAGTATTACGTGAGGACTGCAAATACCACATAATTATAGTTAGTTAAAAACAAGGGGGAAAACAACTATACGACACTTACTTAAATTAATAGTCTAAGTATTACTCACTAGTATGCGGTTTGGAGAGAAATACAGTCTCAAGATCATTAAATATCGCTTAATAGATATGTTCTCGATCACAACCCGTTGAATAAAAAAAGAGAAATAAACGTTGTACGGTGAACTGGATCTCGACCTGGCTAACGGTCCCTCCGGTCTAGTTCGTATCGATTTTAGCGAGTTTTTTCTTATCGTTTTGGCCTAATTTAACGTTCTTGGCCTTACCGGTTCAATATAGTTTGGTTCCTTTTTACCTATAAGGTTAAAATAGACCGTTACCATGTACCTTGTATTTTAGTTCTTACCGGTTTCGGTCTAGTTCCATAGAGGTTCTAGACTTGTCCTAGCGGTATTCTTTTTTTTTAAAGGTCCCTATATTATGCAAAAAGTGAACTATAGATCCCTATATTATGAAAAACATGAACTATGTCCTTGTATTATGTAAAAATATCTTATATCATGCAAAAATGAACTATAAGTCCCTATATACAGATTCTTCATAGGAGCTGAGCAGTAATACCGTGCCCTATGGGCGATATACCGTTGCACAACATTCAGTCACGGTGAGTGGGCCATGGTAAAAGAGTTAGAAGCTTATCTCTTGTGATTGGTAAGTCATCTGATCTACATAATGCACAAAATGGGTCCAATTCCAAGTAAATCATACAATCCTTTGTCTTGAGTTTCTCCTTTAATCCATCCAAACAATAATGACATGTATAGGAGTAACCCAAGCCCCAAATTATATTAGCTCAAGAATTCACATAAGATCATTGACGAAACAAGTAATAAGTTTTCTTTTATAAATAATAGTCATCACTATATAACTCGTGAATAATTGGACGATAGGTTGCCGAGGAGAACCACCGAATAAAAATGCACTTTATACCATCCACCCAAAGTGACCCCCAATCACCTCCTTAGGCTTCCAAATATTCTTCAACAATGGGGAATCAAACTTTCTCGGTTTCCATTCCCAAAATTTAGACTTGTGAAGATATTCCCCATTGATCCATTTAATCCAAAAGAATCCTTCTTTGCAAGAATCTTTCGAAGCATCTTAAATAATAATGCTTTCTTCCAAGAAAAAAACTGTTTCAAACCAAGACCACGCTCCTCTTTCGCATTCACAAATTTTTCTCCAGTTGATTTGTGGAGGCTTCCAATCGCAAATAAATTCCTACAGATGCTTATGAATTGATCTCAAACACCAATATGAACTGTAAATATAGTGAACCAAATTAAAATAACCCTTTGAGAAGCAATCTAATAATTTCCAATATTCCCAAAAAATAAATGGATGATTCGTTATAAAATCTTACATACCTTTCTAATTTGTCAAAAAGAGGTTTCTAATCTCTTGAAAGAAAAACCGAAAAACCAAAAGGTACTCCGAAATATAAAACAGGGATCTCTCCTTTATCTAAGAGTGTAGTTTCCAAGATATTACCTAGCTCTTCACTTTTGACCCGTACATAATAAATCTTCGAATTTGTCACATTCAAATGAAGACTCGAACATTCACCAAAACTCTTCAATCCATAAGCATCTTGACAGAAATGATCTCCTATGGAAAGAAGCATTAAATAATTGGCGAAGGAAAGATGAGTAATTTTCATTTTTTTAGACTTGGGGTGATACTTGAAACCTTCATTGTATTCTTCTTCAAAGTCTCAAACGATATTCAAGACAAAGAATAAAGAGATAAGGATAAAAGACTCACTTAAAAAACCCAACAGTTACAAGAGATTGCCTTCTTTTTTTCTTTTCATTGAACAAGAATTGTTTTTATATCCGACACTAATAGTTCCACTATTCTGTATTTTATTAATTTGGTGTTTTTTTCATAGACATGACATATTTGTGAGGCAAATAGGTCTATCAACTGTAAACAGTCGGGTATATGGGATAATATGCATGTTGTGGAAGCTATGTGGTGTTACGGAAATAGTGAATTCTGGATCTTTATGGCAACATGGTCTTGAGTCAATTTACACACAGTACGATTTAAGATTCAAGAATAAGGTAGACATATGAGTAGTTACTATTAAATCTGAAAAGCTAAGTTCTTAATTTATTAGATGATAGTGTTTGAAGAGATTGACATGTAGTGTAAGTGGATCAGTTGCGGGGATATGTTAGTCTTTGAACAGAATATGCACAAAGTTTTGTTAAGTTGCCTTATTGGAAAACGTTGAAAATTTAAAGGGTTATTTCTAACACCCATAAAAGTCATGGATGTTAAATTAAAAGGCCTAAACTTGGCAAGCAAAAAAGAAATAAAAACAGTGAATTGGTTGTTATTAGTGTTCTCAAAAGTAAGTGAAAAAGAATCTCGCATTTGACTTTCATTTTAATATTAAGAGTAATGATATTTATCACTTCTTTTTAGTTCACCTTTATATCACCCTTTATGTATTACCTTTTGTCGAACTAAATCAAAGAGAGAGAAAAAAATTAATTAGAAAAAAAACACTTGAATCTGTTTTTAAAACCTCCACATAAAAATTAATATAAGGGTGAATATAAAAAAAGATGAAAAATATCATTACTCTAATTTTAATGATGATGAGTAAATGGGTCGTTTGACCTTGACATTTAAAGTGGTCAATTAAAAGTGAAATGATTTATTTAATTGTGAAGAAAGTCTAATACTCTGCGTCGCGTCGCGTCCGGTTCCACAGAAAATTAATTTTCATATTTGACACCCAGCCGGGTGATATTATATGTCACTCACCACACTAAATGGTTTTCATAGCATAAAAGTACTCTCATATCTCAGAGCTATATTACTATTTTCTCCAGATCTGAGTCCATGAATTCTCCTAACTGTTTAGAAGGTATGCAATGTGAGCAAGCATACCGTCGTGCCAATAAACGGAAAGTGCCCGTTAAAGGCAAGCCGTGGACAAGAGAGGAGCACAGGTTACTTCTCCTTTTATCATATCCTTTTTTTTTAATTTACTTGATCAATTATTTTCAGCTATATTTGGGTGGTGGATTCTTTACTAAGTGCACTATATAACATGAATTCCCACACATTGCTTATTTCGTAGTATATCAGATTTGGTATCGCTTGACTAAATTTATTTAAGTTTAAACAAATTATATCATTTAATCACTGGTAACACGGGCAGAGCCTGGATTCCTAGTGAATTTCACTATAGGTCCATATATTATTACATTTTTTTATTATAGGCCCTATATTATGAAAAAATTGTATTATATGTCTGTATATTATTATTTTTAATTACTTACCCTATAAAACCCAGTATTATATAAAAATCCCTATATTTTGTTGAAGAAAAAGTAAAAAAACCATATAAATAAAACAAATCAAAGCAGTATAAGATAAAAATTTAAAAATTAGGGGGCCAAGTAAAGATTCTTAACCTTGCTTCACCATTGGGTAGAACTATTCAAAGATCATACTTCCAGATAATTAAAAGACATTGCCCATGAATTGTTCTTTAATATTATTTCTTCATTAATGTAGCAGTTTAATTGTTGATTAAATATTCTGATATACTACTCGACATGATTTTCTTTTCGAAACATGCTACTGTCGCCTATAAAATTTCCACGATGACTTTTAATGGTCTGCAGCTCACTTTTTCTTGTAAAGTAAAGCTTTCCCTATCTCTAATTCTACATCTGAAATTTATGACAATGTTTATTCATATAATATGACAATAAGTTCTCCTTTCTCTATTGTGGTAGTCTGTTTATCTAGGGACTGGCAATACATGAAAAAGGTCATTGGAGTAGCATTTTGAGGAACCATGTTACGACCAGAACACCAACACAGGTGGCCAGTCACGCGCAAAAATATTTTCAGCGCATCAACAGTGATAAACCAAAGAAAAGATGTAGTATCAATGATAATAATTGTTCCACATCCTTTAGAGACACATCCCTATTTTCCACTGGAAAGCTGAATGACGCGAATTTAGTAATTTTAGAATCTCAACCATCAATTATGCAAATGCCTTTTACTGCGGCAACTTCAGTAGGTCCAACTGATATCACAAAGGATTTATGGGTCTCAGCTCACAAAATGGAATCCATTGAAGGCACATCTACTCCTCAAAAAAGTTCAACAAGAGGAATTGATATTAATGAACTTTTTGATCTTGCGCTAACAGATATGATGATCTCTGGGAAGAAGAGTGGCCCTTGTCAGCTCACTAGCGATGGAACATATGAACTAATGCCATTCATTGCAGAACCAACTCACACAGCTTCTATAGGTACGTCTCCTGAGTTACTGCCTTTCCCTGACCAATTGCCATCTTTCACACAGATGATTCCCCCTGAGTCAACAACACAAAATTCATTTGGGTACCTAGGGAATGTCACATCGTCTATCTATAATGGTTCTATTATGGAAAATCCTCAAAATCTTCAATATCCAGATCAGGTGCTTGTCAATACTTCCAAAGAAGAGATGACACTGTCTGTTCCTACGTCATAAGGTATTTTAATTCCTAATTCCACTGTGAAGCGCGGCTAGAGCATTGTTTGTTACTTGATGAAATTTGATGCTGTAATTTATGCATGTTGTTAGTGTAATATGGGTTGTAATTGTAAGAATTTTTGTTGCAGTAAGTGTAATGTTTTTGGTGACTATGTGATTGTTTTTTATGTAAGCAATTGTAATTTCAATTGAATTGTTTATGTGAGTGGTGTTCTTCAGTTATTCACCTTGTGTTACTTAGAATTTTCTATTGTAAATCTAATTTGGGGATTTTAGAAGAAAAACAAATGGGTAATGCCTTTATCATTATGTATTGTGACAGTGTCACCCTTTATGATTACGTGTATTGCAAATATAGCCCTTTAGGATATGTGTATAAGGAAAAAATATTATCTAATTCTATCACGTCTTTATTACATTGCCTTACATAGTACTTGTAGTGTTAGAAATTCAGCCTTAAACAACAAACGCTTGATTTGTTGTTTAAGATTCAGAAGATAAAATTGTTACACAACCATTACAAACTGAGACAGCCGTAATCCTGAACAACCTAACCGTCAACCAAATAAATGATTCCTCCATCTATACATCCCTCTAATATAACATTAGATTTATCATCCACTATTTCGGTATGGCCATTCTTAACTACAATTTCCATTTCCTGAGTGTTATATCACTCTTCATTTTCATCTTCCAACTTTACACTATCCTCATGCATTTCTGCATAGTATATATTTGCAAAATTGTTATACCAAAGTCTCTTAGAAGCTCTAAAAACACTTCGTCACTTCTCCTTTTTTTTCGGCTAATAAAATTATGTGACAGAAGGATTTTTGAAATTAGGTTTCTTAAAAAGATTTCAAACACTTTAGAATAGTAACGTTCATTAAATCACAAAATTAACCACATCAATTTAATCTAGGAGTCAGTCTCTTTATAATATAGAAGTTTCTAGATTTAGGAACTTACTAATCTTTTTTCCTGACTTGTTTAATATTGATAACTCGAATAAAATAAAATACAACTACTAGTTTTTTATTTTAAAGTTCCCTTCTCGAGTACTCAAATCATTATTAGTGATAAAGCGAACTGAAAAATCTCGGTAAGAATAAATGGAACTAATTTTAATCCATTTTTTGTGTTAAAAATGAGAAATGAAAAAGTGGTATGGAGAGTTAAAAAAATTGTAGGTGCACAATTATGTCCACAAATATTTTCTAGTAATACTATACCTATACCATTATCTAATTTAATATCTTAGCCCGTGTATCCATTTTTTTGCATTATATTCTTGAGTTCACAACATATTATATTGTCGGCCCGAGCCATAGGCAAAATACGCCTCCCTTCTTTCAAATTATTTACGTTTTCTCAATCTTTCTTAAAATTGATTATAAAAATATGCCATTTGTTTGTTGTCCTATTATTCTGATGTTTTCTCTACCTTTTTTAAAATCGACTATAAAAATAATTTTAAAAAAACCAAAAAATATTACAAATATAATTTGACAAAGTTTTCAATTTTTTTAAACATGTCAAATTAAGATATTTAATAGAACACATAATTAAATGTAATTTGTTAAACAAGTTAAACATGATTGCATTACACTGATATCGATAAAATAAAATAGAAAAAAATCTAAAAATAAAACCGGTAATAGAAAGTTTAATTTTGTCTAATAAATTTTTTGTAAAAAATAAATAAATATACAAGGCCCCATTGTAAAGTTTCATTTTGGGGTATCATATATGTTAGTACCAACCCTGAAACCACAAATGCATATATCACTACTATACACTGTAAACCCAATGAATATTTCTAGAATCAAGGAAGGGAGTGGTAAATAGTTCTAGAATCAAGGAAGGGAGTGGTAAAAAGGAAGTATTCTCAATGACAACTCACCGACACATAAAGGCTGTTAAGAAGATAAATGTGCAATATTTTAAGATTAAAGTTATGATAAAATACTAATATAAATACCTTTATAAAAATGAGAAAATCATAGAAATACTAAGCATGTAGTATGAGTAGTTTAGGCTAATCAACAATATAAAATCAATGAAACAAAGATATAAAATGTATAAATTAACGAGTAAGAAAGAAGGCGAACACTCAATTTTTGAAGGGTTTAGCTCAAATAGGATTAGTCCACAAACTAAAGTCTTATTGTAACATTAGGATTTTAAAATCACATTCACTATAACTCCCATGTATCTTAAATATGAGCATACAACTCTTTACAATCTTTTTTATAACCCTTAAATGGAACCCTTGTATGAATTCTAACAATTTTAAACCAAGTCTACAATCTACACATATGATTTTTTTATCTCTGCTACTAGAAAAACTAAATTATTTTTTTAAATATAACAAAAAAAAATCTAACACTATTGTTTATCGATTCCAATCCAATCTACTAGATTTATACTTATAAATTAGTAGATTTGAAAATGTGAAGGTTATAAATAGCAACCTATAGATAACTATGATGAAAATTGGTTGATAATGAACAATCTGCGAAAAAATTCTCTCTTGATTGATTTGACTAATGAAATATGTGAGAGACGATTTTACACAAGAGAATTTCCATGTATTCAAATAAAAATATGGATACCATGATTCTCTCTCTTGGATCTTGAATTTGAAATTTCCTTTCTTTTGTTAATTGTATACCCAAGACTAGTTCTCTTTATTTAAAAATGTGGATAACTTAAGAAATGGTTAAAATATGAGCACATCGTGTAATCGAATATCTTTTGGGTATCTATTGAGCATGACTGCTTGGTGGTCCGAGATTCCTTTTTATAGACCTTTCCTACTAATGAGTCTTGTCGGTATGGGGTTGTTGGTTTTGGAGGTCGGACCTTTCACTTTAAATGAATTTACCTGAGACTCTTCGTCAATCTGCTGTTATGCCTTGTTAGAACTTTGGTGGAATGATCTCAGCTAAATAAATTTCTGATGGAATTTGGCAATCTGCATCTTCTCTTTGAATGCTCGCTAATATGTCTTTTACATATGATTATTATGCACACTTTATTTTTTTGTTCATTATTCTCTTCAGAGAGGGGCAGAATTCTTTTGCATTTTTGCTTACTTTCTATGAATTTCCTTCTAACAATTTTTAATCAACATGTTATATCCATAGTCAAAAAATATAATTGTATGCCTATGAAAACCCGTAAGATATCAATTGATTAAATACAAATGTGAAATACTATTACACGCAACGAAAAATGAGATCAAATCACATTTTTTATTATTAACAAAACAAATAAACTAAATGGTATCGTAAAAAATAAAACTTTCAAATCTATCATTCATACACTCCTAATATTTTCTTGTATTAAATTCCATGAAAACCTTAATAACCATACGTTCTTCCTAGGTTCTTCAATTGTTTCCTTCTTTTTTGAAATATCAGAAAAGATGTGATAGTCTGCATTAGATATGAACTATATATATATAAAATATATATACATTATAATTATCGTACTTTATAATTATCCAGATGACATGCAAACAAAAGTGATGCCGACCATTTAGGTATCTTTTGTAACTTTCTATTATTAGAAATTTGTTGTATGTTAGCCTTTAAAATTTAAAAATAAAAATAGTTAGACATACTTTTGTTATATATCTCGAATTTTAAGAGATTCTTTTACATTAAAGTCCAAACCCTTATATACAAAATAATACATTGCTTTAAAATTTAATCTGACATGTGATATGGCAGTTGGCTTAACATTGTTTTATTGTTCTATCCAAAAAATACACAATTTATATGTATCAAATACTTCTTGCATGATCCTTATCTTATAACACTCTCAATTTTTGCATCTACACTAGTATTTTTTGCAATACATATAACACTATTAAATCATTTAGGTATCCCTACGAGATGATTTGACTACCTTCGTATATAAAAATGTTTATATTGGTTTTCTCTAATATTTAATCTACCCATCCACCAAATATTTCTTTATTTGATTTCCTCTTTTATATCCAATTATATTTATATTATTAGGCAGCATATTTCGTACATTGATGGTGTGTTAGTGATTGTCTTCCATTAACACGTATCGTTTTTTGTTATTGTTTGATGCTCTTTCTCTTTCCTATTTATATGCCCTACCTTTTTGGATGTCATCTTATTTTTTGAAATCATCGCTTGCTAATCAAAATATTTATTTTCTTTTAATCATTCAATTGTTGTACAAAATCTACACCAGATCTTGTTCACTTTTCTTTTTTTTCAAAACAAAAACTTTCGTTTCCTAGGTCATTGCGTAATCGGTTAGGTTCTTGTTTGCTCATTTTCTCTCTCATTTCTTAACCTATTTTCTCCATTTTTCCATGTATGACTCTTAATCTCCTTCACAATATATATTCGAGAGGAAAGAATAAATATGTAATAATTCAATTTGAAAAAGTTGATATGAATGAAATTAGGATTCTTCGTGTTTCTTTTTCATTCTATAAGGAGTCATCTTTGAGGTAAGAAGCATTTTTTGAGTTATTAGATAATAAATTAGGTTCCTAAATGGCTTGGATAAGTATGTTATTAATATCATTTAGTTGAAATTATTCATCATCCCTACTTATTGTGATGTATAAGTGTTTGATTAGATATATATTCAGATAGTTTTTGGTAATTTTCAGAAACTTTTTTTCTTGAATAAACAATTTCCTTTGTATTTAATGTTGCTCTCTTGCTTCTCCTTTTAGAGTAGTAGAAGGAGGTAATGAAAATTAAATAGTCTTAAAGAGGGGTGGTGAATGGGAACTATGCTTGCATAGAAACTAACCAATTAATAACGTATATAGAAAGGATAAAGATGGAATATTTTTTGGTTTTATGGGGGCTGGTTTTATTTTTCGGCGAAAAATAAACTATCTGCTAAATCGAATATAAAATAAATCAAATAATTATGATGCAATAAAGATAAATAAATTTAAACAAATGTACATGAATATAGTAATTAAAGAAAGTGCATGAAAATAAAGAGTAGGGAAAACGATAGAGACTCGATTTTATGGTGGTTCGGATTCTAGTCGACCACCTAAGGTCCACGCAACCTTAAGATTCTAAACTTCTCCACTAGAACTCACGTGTGTCATTAAGGTAATCAATTGAATTTTCTGAAGCTTTTCAAAATATCACTTTGTGGGAACTTTTGCGCTATATGTAACACAATTTAACCAAACGACATTTTCCACTCAATATATCTTTTTCTCTCAACCACTATTAAAACTGTGTCCTCTAGAGACAAAAATGCATAACTATGTGGTACGTAATTTATAATTGAATCTACTAAGTTTACACTCATAAATGAGTAGATATGAAGGTGCATGACCTAAAGAAATCAACCCATCTGTACCTACTATAACGGTTAGTTTCTAGTGCACTTTCTCGCAAAGGATTTGCTCATTGGATTTCTCTTGATAATTTTGAAAAATGTAAATTATGATATATAAGCTTATCTCTACTAATTGAAAGTGAATTTGTAAGATGTTTTGGTTCTTTAAGTAAGACCGACAAATATTATTGTATGTTTCTAATTGTATGATAAACATGATAAAAAATAGTGTCACAAAAGCTAGAGAAGCAAAAATATCATATATTCGTCCATCAATCTTATTCACATTCTAAATTACAAAAAAAAACACATTAAAGATTAAAGGTTAACTTTACCCACATATAAAAACATACCTGATAGATGCTTACTTTTTTTTACGTTAGATATCTTATTTCTGTGATAATTTTGCACATATTAAATTTTGCAATGTATGCCATTTTAATTTATAAGTATGTGGCCAGAAAACCCTCAATTGACTATATTCTAATCATACATTTTAAAAAATAAAAGATATAAATTATCATGTGTAAACACATACCTTTACATATTTTTAGTTCTCTTGAATGTATAAAAAAAATGTTATGATATAAAATATAAATTCACAAAGAGTTCCTTGCACATGGACATCGATATTTATAAATTGATTAATATGAGTTTGTTATAAAAATTATAAAAATACACATTCCAAATAGTCTGAAATGCATCCGAAATTGAAGTTCTGAAAAAAGATCAGCTAGTTTCATCAAAAGGTCAACCAAAAAAATATAAGTACTAAAAATATTTATATACATTTGGCTACAATATATTAAATTCTTTCATGGTTTATCGATAAATAACTAAACACTTTTGCAGAACATAAAATCTTCTCTAAATTTTTTATTCAATAACTTTAAAAACAATATTTTAAACAATAAACTCTTTAAATAAATATACCTTGTGTTTCTCAAACTCATAGACATCTCAAACAAAGTATTTGAATCACCATACAAAAATTACACAAATAATTCAAATATGAAAATTTCGGCCGGATAACATTCTCCAACTAATTTGAAATTCACGTCATATAAGTTTTTGTATTGTGTTCTACATTCACATAAATCCCAGCCTATCGAGGCATGTATCAATATCAACAAAAACACAATCAATACCCAAAATAAAGAAATTATTTCTATGATGAACATCTAAAAAACTGAATATCCACATATGTTATAAATGTCAGGGGGAACCGACTAGTGAATAAAAGTCACAAAATTATCCATCATACACAAAATAAACATTTCTATATTATAAAAAGGATAAAAGGCTCACTAAAAACACAACAATTACAAGAGATTGTTTTATTTTATCTTTTCGTTTAATAGAATTTTTTTTATAGTTGTTCCTATTAAATTAATGACGCTTTCCAATAACAATGATTAAAATAGACTTCAAAGACAATGAAAAAAATAGAATAAAACATGAACTAAACGATAATTAATTTATGTGTACAAGCATCTTCATTTATTCTACCGCATTGCCGACGCAATGTGTACAAGAGTCTTCGTTATTCTACCCTAATTATTGATACTATGTGTACATGCATTTTTATTTATTCTACCCAAATTGCGGACGCTATGTATACATGCGTTTTTCATTTATTCTACCATATTGCCTACTCTATGTGTACAAGTGTCTTTGTTATTCTACCCAAAATGCCAACGTTATGTATACACTCGTCTTAAATTATTCTACCCAAATTGCCGATGCTATGTGTACAAGCGTCTTCATTTATTCTACCCAAATTTCCAATGATATGCTTACGACCATCTTCATTTATTCTAACCCAATTGAAAACTCTATGTGTATAAGTTTCTTCAATTATTTTACCCATAAGCCGAATCTATGTGTATATAAGCGCCCATATTTATTCTACCCAATTGTCACACTATGTGTATAAGCATCCCCAAAACCTATTAGAACATTTGCCAATGCTTATACAATAAACACTTCGTTATATACCTCCTTTAACTAACTGGAGTGGATACGTTAACCAAAGCTGCCGATATACCTAAAAATGAGTCATGCATAGCTAATACGACTTATTGCATTAGCTAAATCTGGCGACGCTCCGATATTGACGCTAAAGGCAAAAAAATAGCGTCAACAGTTCCTGCTTTTTTGTAGTGGTGTACTCCAGAACTTATGCATTTTAGTGATAACATCCATATTCTTCGACCAACTGAGAAACTATGCTTTGAACCCTTTAAAGAGTTGAAATAAGTAAACTCTCTGGCTAAGTTTTATTGCTTTTAGTTTTCGGAAATTAAATATTCAATGTAAAGCTTTGTGATTATATGTACATAGAGTTAATTTTCAAAAACAATTAGTTGCTGATTAACTCAATTATGAATAAGGGAAACTTAGACTAAAATTGTTCTTGTTGGCATATAATATCTCATCTATTTCTGGATCAAAACACACCTCCCAATTTTTAGCTTCATTTTTCCTTTTCTTAGATAGATTTTAAGGTTTGTTATTTATTATGAGACATACTTAATTACAACTGATGATATGCTAAACCTATATATGTTATAATAGGGACTTATGAATGGAAATTTTAATATCCTTATGGTAAATCAATAATTTTACACTCGGAAATGGCAATAGATTCCTTTTGAATACATGAAGCTCGATATGGCAAGCTCTACAAATTGAAAAGTATGTCAACATTACAGAACAATCTTTCTTGATATGGAAAGCTGTACAAATTGAATAGTATTTAAACATTAGAGAACAATCTTTCTTATAGTTGAGGGATATAATGAAAAGTGTCCCATATATTGGTAGACATTAAAAGAAAATAGTAATTATTCTTTCCAACACTTTATGTGTTCCTTAATGACTTTTTACCTTAATAGATATTGATTGGAGATGACCTTCTAACTAAAAAGGTTATAATGAAGTGATTGTTATAGATCAATAATTCCCAAAATTGGTTGAATTCTTTACGACAGGTCTTAAAGAAAGATAAAATAGTGTAGATGTTTTCAAAAGAATGATTTTTGAAGACTTATAGTAGCTAGAAATACTGGATAAATTTGCGAGGCCATCCAATGTAGGAAAATGTTAGACGAAATGGTTTTTTAAAGCAAGATAAATTGGTAATATATATTCTTATGAGTTAATATCATATACAAATACGGCTTTTGAATAGTGAGAAGTATGATGGGTATGAATGATATGATGATAATCTGAGATCAATACTTGAATGTTGCATTTTAAAATTCTAATTAGAGTATTAAAATGATGTCACCTAAATTATGCAAATTGTTGCACTACTATAGTTTTTCTATTAGTTCCACTACTATGTATTTTATTGATTTGATGTTTTTTTTCATAGACATGCCATATTTGTGAGGCAAATAGGTCTATCAACTGTAAACAGTTGGGTATATGGGATAATATGTATGTCGTGGAAGCTATGTGGTGTTACGGAAATAATGAATTCTAGATCTTTATGGCCACATGGACTGGAGTCAATTTACACACATTACGATTTAAGATTCAAGAATAAGGTAGACATAGGAGTATTTATTAATACATCTGTAAAGCTAAAATTTTAATTTATTAGATGATAGTATTAGAAGAGATTGGCAGGTAGTGTAAGTGGATTTGCGGGGATATGTTAGTCTTTGAACAGAATATGCATAAAGTTTTGTTAAATTGCCTTACTGGAAAACGTTGAAAATTTAAAGGGTTATTTCTAACAAACATAAAATTCATGGATGTTAAATTAAAAAGCCTAAACTTGGCAAGCAAAAAGAAATAAAAACTGTGAATTAGTTGTTTTCGATTACTGTTCTCAAAAGTCAGTGAAAAAGAATATCGCATTTGACTTTCATTTTAATTTTAAGAGTAATGATAAATCACTCCTTTTGTGTTCACCTTTATATCACCCTTTATGTATTACCTTATGTGGCATTAAATCAAAGAGAGAGAGAAAAATTAATTATGAAAAAAAACACTTGGATTTGTTTTTAAAACCTCCACATAGAAATTAATATAAGGGTGAACATAAAAAAAATTGACAAATATTATTATTCTAATTTTAATTTTAATGATGATGAGTAAATGTTTCGTTTGACCTTGACATTTAAAGTGGTCAATTAGAGGTGAAATATTTTCTTTAATTGTGAAGAAAGTCTAATACTCTGCGTGGCGTCGGGTCCGGGTCCACACGCAATTAATTTTTATATTTGACACCCAGCTGGGTGATATTATATGTCACTAACCACACTAAATAGTTTTCATAGCATAAAAATACTCTCATATCTCAAAGCTATATTACAATTTTCTTCAGATCTGAGTCCATGAATTCTCCTAATTGTTCAGAAGGTATGCAATGTGAGCAAGCATCCCGTCGTGCCAGTAAACGGAAAGTGCCCGTTAAAGGCAAGTCGTGGACAAGAGAAGAGCACAGGTTACTTCTCCTTTTATCATATCCTTTTTTTTTAATTTACTTGATCAATTATTTTCAGCTATATTTAGGTGGTGGATCCTTTACTAAGAGCACTATATAACATGAATTCCCACACATTGCTTATTTTGTAGTATATCAGATTTGGTATAGCTTGACTAAATTTATTTAAGTTTAAACAAATGTTATCATTAAATCACTGGTAACACGGGCAGAGCCTGGATTCTTAGTGAATTTCACTATAGGTCCCTCTATTATGTACATTTTTTTATTATAGGCCCTATATTATGAAAAAATTGTACTATATGTCTGTATATTATTATTTTTAATTACTTACCCTATAAAACCCTGTATTATATAAAAATCCCTATATTTTGTTATAGAAAAAGTAAAATAACCATATAAATAAAACTAATCAAAGCGGCATAAGATAAAAATTTAATAGTTAGGGGGCCAAGTAAAGATTCTTAACCTGGCTTCACCATTGGGTAGAACTATTCAAAGATCATACTTCCAGATAATTAAAAGACATTGCCCATGAATTGTTCTTTAATATTATTTCTTCATTAATGTAGCAGTTTAATTGTTGATTAAATATTCTGATATATTACTCGACATGATTTTCTTTTCGGAACATGCTACTCTCGCCTATAAAATTTCCACGATGACTTTTAATGATCTGCAGCTCACTTTTTCTTGTAAAATAAAGATTTCCCTATCTCTAATTCTTCATCTGAAATTTATGACAATGTTTATTCATATAATCTGACAACAAGTTCTCCTTTCTCTGTTGTGGTAGTCTCTTTATCAAGGGATTGGCAATACATGGAAAAGGTCATTGGAGTAGCATTTCGAGGAACCATGTTACGACCAAAACACCAACACAAGTGGCCAGTCATGCGCAAAAATATTTTCAGCGCATCAACAGTGATAAACCAAAGAAAAGATGTAGTATCAATGATAATATTGGTTCCACATCCGTTAAAGACACATCCCTATTTTCCACTGGGAAGCTGAATGACGCGAATTTAGTAATTTTAGAATCTCAACCGTCAATTATGCAAATTCCTTTTACTGTGGCAACTTCAGTAGGTCCAACTGATATCACAAAAGATTTGTGGGTCTCAGCTCACAAAATGGAATCCATTGAAGGCACATCTACTCCTCAAAAAAGTTCAACCGGAGGAATTAATATTAATAAACTTTTTGATCTTGCGATGACAGATATGATGATCTTTGGGAAGAAGAGTGGCCCTTGTCAGCTCACTAGCGATGGACCATATGAACTAATGCCATTCAATGCAGAACCAACTCACCCAGCTTCTATAGGTACGTCTCCTGAGTTACTGCCTTTCCCTGAGCAATTTCCATCTTTCACACAGATGATTCCCCCTGAGTCAACAACAAAAAATTCATTTGGGTATCTAGGGAATGTCACATCGTCTATCTATAGTGGTTCTATTATGGAAAATCCTCAAAATCTTCAATATCCAGATCAGGTGCATGTCAATACTTAAAAAGAAGAGATGACACTATCTGTTCCTAAGTCATAAGGAATTTTCCTAATTCATCTGTGAAGCGCGGCTAGAGTGTTGTTTGTTACCTGATGAAATTTGATGTTTTAATTTATGCATGTTTTTAGTGTAATATGGGTTTTATTCGTAAGGATTTTTATTGGATTAAGTGTAATGTTTGTGGTGACTATGTGATTGTTTTTATGTAATGCAATTGTAATTTCAATTGAATTGTTTATGTGAGTGGTGTTCTTCAGTTATTCACCTTGTGTTACTTAGAATTTTCGATTGTAAATCTAATTTGGGGATTTTAGAAGAAAAACAAACGGGTAATGCCTTTATCATTATATATTGTGACAGTGTCACCCTTTATGATTACGTGTATTGCAAATATATCCCTTTAGGATTTGTGTATTAGGAAAAAATATTCTCTAATCTTATCAAGACTTTATTACATTGCCTGACATAGTACTTGTAGTCTTAGAGATTAGCCGTAAACAACAAACGTTTGATTTGTTCGTTAAGATTCAGAAGATAAAATTGTTACACAACTATTACAAACTGAGACAATGAGTAAGTTAACAGAAAAAGCCGTAATCCTGAACAACCTAATCGTCATCCAAATAAAGGATTCCTCCATCTATACATCCCTCTAATATAACATTAGATTTATCATCAACTATTTTGATAACCAATGTATGGCCATTCTTAGCTACAATTTCCATTTTTCGAGTGTTATTTCGCTCTTCACTTTCATCTTCCAACTTTACACTATCCTCATGCATTTCATTTCTGCATAGTATTTACTTACAAGACTGTTATTCCAAAGTCTCTTAGAAGCTCTAAAAACACTTCGTCACTTTTCCTTTCTTTTTTTAGCTAATAAAATTATGTGGCAGAAGAATTTTTGAAATTAGGTTTCTTAAAAAGATTTCAAACACTTTAGAAATAGTAACGTTCATAAAATCACAAAATTAACCACACCAATTTAATCTAGGAGTCAATCTCTTTATAATCTAGAAGTTTCTAGATTTAGGAACTTACTAATCTTTTTTCCTGACTTGTTTAATATTGATATCTCGAATAAAATAATATAACTACTAGTTTTTTATTTTAAAGTTCCCTTCGAGTACTCAAATCATAATTAGTGATAAAGTGAACTGAAAAATCTTCTTAAGAATAAAATGCAACTAATTTTAATCCATTTTGTGTGTTAAAAATGAGAAATGAAAGAGTCGTGTGGAAAGTTAAAAAAAATTGTTAGTGCACAATTATGTCCACAAATGTTTTCTAGTAATACTATACCTACACCATTATCTAATTTAATTTCTTAGACCGTATATCTTTTTTTTGCATTATATTCTTGAGTTCACAACATATTATATTGTCGGCCTAGGCAAAATACCCTTCTCTCAAAAAATTTACGTTTTCTCAATCTTTCTTAAAATTGATTATCAAATATTTAGAAAAAACCCAAAAAAACTTACAAATATAATTATTTAAAGTTTTATTCTTCATTGAGCATGTCAAATTAAGATATTAATTGAGCTCGTAATTAAATCCAATTCGTTTGACGAGTTATACACGATTGCGTTAAATTCGATATCAATAAAATGATTTTAAAAAAATCAACACTAAAACCGGTAATAGAATTCTAAATTTTTCTAATTTTTTTTATAAAATAAATATATAAATAAGGGTGCCGACCCTGAAACCACAAATGCATATATCACTATTATACGGTTAAGAAAATAAATGTGCAATATTTTGAAAATAAAGCTATGATAAAATACTAACAAAAATGAGAAAATTTTAGAAATACTAAGCATGTAGTATGAGTAGTTTAGGCTAATCAAAAATATAAAATCAATGAAACTAACCTATAAAATGCACAAAAGTAACGAGTAAGAGAGAAGACGAACATTCAATTTTCAAATGGTTCAACTCAAGTTTGATTAGTCCACAAACTAAGTTCTTATTGTACCCTTAGAATTTTAAAATCACATTCACTATTACTCTCATGTATCTTAAATCGGAACACACAACCCTTTACAATCTTTTTTATAACCCTTAAATGGAACCCTCCAACATATGAAACAAAGTCTACAATCTACGCCTAAGATCTTCTTTTTTTTATCTCTACTACTAGGAAAACTTAATTATTTTCTAGAGACAAGAAAACAATCAAAAAATATTGTTTGTCGATTCTAATCCAATATACTAGATATAATTAGTTTTGAAAGTGTATCGGTTATAAAATACAACATATATATAAGTATGATGAAAATTGGTTGCTAATAAGCTCTCTCTGAAAAAATTCTCGTGATATATTTGACTAATGAAGAAGGTGAGAGACATTTTACACAAGTGGGTGTCCTTGTATGTAAAGTTAAACATGGATCCTAAGTTTTTCTCTCTTGGATCTTGAATTTGAACTTTCCTTTATTTTGTTAATTGTTTAGCCAAGACTAGTTCTTTGTATTTCAAAGGGTAGATAAGTTAAAAAATTGTTATAATTTGTGCACGATGTGTAATCGTATATATTTTAGGTATCTGGTGTCTCTTTTAGTAAAAAATATTTCATAAGTTTAACTCGTAGATCTGAGCATGACTGCTTGGTGGTCCGAGATCCCTTTTTATAGACCTTTCCTAGTGATGAGGTTTGTTTGTCCGAGGATGTTGATTTTGAAGGCCGGACCTTTCACTTTAGATGAATTTATATGAGACAATTCGTCAATCCGCTGTTATACCTTGTTAGAAGTTTGGTGGAATGATCTTGGCTAAATAAAATTCTGTTGGAATTTGAAAATTCCCATCTTCTCACCGAATGTCCATAATATGTCTTTTACATATGATTATTATGCACACATTAGTTGTTTGTTCATTATTCCTTTTGGAGATGGGCAAAATTCTTTTGCATTTTTGCTTACTTTCTATGATTTTTCTTCTAACAATCAATCAAATAATCCTTAAGCTAACACAATGAAGATTAATTGTTGTATATTTCCATTTTTAATCAAGCTACATGTTATATCATAGTCAAAAAATATAATTGGAAGTCTATAGAAATCCTTAAGATCTTAGTCAATTAAATACAACCGTGAAATACTACTACATGCAACAAAAATGAGACCCAAATCACATTTTTAATTCTAAACAAAACCGAATATCCAACATATTTTATAAATGTCATGGAGAACCGGCTAGTGAACAAAAGTTACAAAATTATCCATCATAAATAAATTAAAAATTTATATATTATAAAAAGGATAAAAGGCTCACTAAATACACAATAATTACAAGAGATTGTTTTATTTTTTTATTTTTCATTTAATAGAAATTGTTTTTATAACCGGTTCTATTAAATTAATGATGCTTTCTAATAACAATGATTAAAACAGACTTCAAAGAAAATGAAAAAATTAGAATAAAGCATGAACTGAATGATAATTTATTTATGTATTTATGTGTACAAGCATCTTCATTTATTCTACGCATTGCTGATGCAATGTGTACAATAGTCTTCGCTATTCTACCCAAATTACGGATGCTATGTGTACATGTGTCTTCATTTATTCTACCCAAATTTCCTATGCAATGTGTACATGCGTCTTTCATTTATTCTACCGTATTGTCGACTTTATGTGTACAAGTGTCTTTGTTATTCTACCCAAATTGCCAATGCTATGTGTACAAGAATCCTTATTTATTCTAACCCAATTGAAAACACTATGTGTATAAGTGTCTTCAATTATTTTACCCATAAGCCGACACTATGTGTATATAGGCGTCCATATTTATTCTACCCAATTGTCACACTATGTGTATAAGCATCCCCAAAACCTACTAAAACATTTGTCAATGCATTTGTAAAAAAATACTTCGTTATATAACTTCTTTAACTAACTGGTGTAGATATGCTTATTGGTATACCTAAAAATGACTCGTGCATAGCCAATACGACTTATTGCATAAGCTAAATCAAGCGATGCGCCGATATCGACGCTTAAGGAAAACAAATAGTGTCAACATTTCCCAGTATTTTTGTAGTGGTGTACTCCAGAACTTATTCATCTTAGTGATAACATCCATATTCTTCGGTCAGTAGAGCAACTATCCTTTGAAATCTTTAAAGAGTTCCTTAACGACTTTTTACCTTACTATATATCGATTGGGGATGACGTTCTAACTTTAAATGCAAAGCTAAAAATGAAGTGGTTGTTATAGATCATTTGTTCCCTAAATTGATTGAATTCTTTACGATAGGCTTTAAAGAAAGAAAAAAGAGAGTAGAAGTTTTTAAAAGAACGATTTTTTAAGACATATAGTAGCTAGAAATACTGGGTATATTTGCGAGGCCATCCAATGTAGGAAAATGTTTGACGAAATGGTTTTCTTAAGCAAGATAAATTGGAAATATATATTCTTATGAGTTAATATAATATAAAAATACGGTTTTTGAAAATTAGAAGTATAATGGGTATGAATGATATGATGGTAATCTGAGATCAATACTTGAATGTTGCATTTTCAAATACTAGTTAGATTATCAAATGATGTCACCTAAATTATGCACATTATTGCACTACTATAGTTTTTCTTTTAGACCCACTATTCTGTATTTTATTAATTTGATGTTTTTTCAATAGGTACGCCATATTTGTGAGGCAAATAGGTCTGTGAACGGTAAACACTCAGGTAAATGAGATGATATGCGTGTCCTGGAAGCTCTGTTGTTGTGTTAGGGAAATAATGAATTATGGATCTTTATGACCGCATGGACTGGAGTCCATTTACACATAGTACGATTTAAGATTTAAGAATAAGGTAGACATATGAGTACTTACTAGTACATCTGAAAAGCTAAGTTCTTAATATATTCGATGATAGTATTAAAAGATATTGGCAAGTAGTGTAAGTGCATTGGTTGCGGGATATATTCGTCTTAGAGCAGAATATGCATAAAGTTTTGTTAAGTTGCCTTATTGGAAAACGTTGAAAATTTAAAGGGTTATTTATAACTCCCATAAAAGTCATGGATGTTAAATTAAAAAGCCTAAAATTGGCAAGCAAAAATAAATAGTGAATTAATTGTTTTCGATTACTATTCTCAAAAGTTAGTAAAAAGAAATCTTGCATTTGACTTTCCTTTTTATTTTAAGAGTAATGATATTTATCACCCTTTTTTGGTTTATCTTTTTATCACCTTTTATGTGTCACCTTACGTGGCACTAAATCAAAGAGAGAGAGAAAAAGGTAATTAGGAAAGAATAACACTTTGATTGGTTTTTAAATCTCCACATAGGAGGTGATATAAGGGTGAACCAAAAAGGGGTGACAAATATCGTTACTCTAATTTTAATGACGATAAGGAAATGTGTCGTTTGACATTGACATTTAAAGTGGTCAATTGAAGGTGAAATTTGTTCTTTAATTGTGAAGAAAGTCTAATATTGTGCGTCGGGTCTACACACAAATATTGTTTACGTTTGACACCCATCAGGGTGATATTATCTGTCACTCACCACACTAAATGGTGTTCATAGCATAAAAATACTCTCGTACCCCATAGCTATATTACTATCTTTCTCCAGATCTATTTGAAAGTGTCTCGGTTATAAAAAGCAACTTATAGATAAATATGTTGAAAATTGGTTGCTAATAAACTCTCTTTTGAAAAATTCTCTTGACATATTTGACTAATATAGAATGTGAGAGACGATTTTACACAAGTGGGTGTCCTTGTATGTAAAGATAAACATGGATCTCAAGTTTTTTCTCTCTTGGATATTGAATTCGAACTTGCCTTTCTTTTGTCAATTGTCTAGCCAAGACCAGTTTTATATATTTCAAAGAGTAGATAACTTCAATAATGGTTATAATTTGTGCACATCATGTAATTGTATATCTTTTAGGTATCTGGTATCTTTTTTAGTAAAAAATATTTCATAAGTTTAACTCTATATCTAAGCCTGACTGCTTGGTGGTACGAGATCCCTTTTTATAGACCTTTCTTAGTGATGAGATTCGTTTGTTCGAGGTTTTTGGTTTCGGATTTCGAACCTTTCACTTTAGATGAATTTATATTACACACTTCGTCAATCCGCTATTATACCTTGTTAGAAGTTCGGTTGAATGATATTGGCTATATAAAATTCTGATAGAATTTGGAAATCCCCATCTTCTCATTGAATGCCCAATAATATGTCTTTTACATATGATTATTATGCACACTTTAGTTGTGTGTTCATTATTCTTTTTGGAGATGGGAATAATTATTTTTCATTTTTGCTTACTTTCTATGATTTTTCTTCTAACAATCAATCAAAATAATCCTTGGGCTAACATAGTGAAGATTAATTGTTGTATATTTCCATTTTTAATCAAGCTACATGTTATATCCATAATCAAAAAATATAATTTATGTCTATGAAAATTCGTAAGATCTTAATCGGTAAAATAAAAATGTGAAATACTACTACATGCAACGAAAAATGGGACCAAAATCACATTTTTAATTATAAACAAAACAAATAAATATAAATGGTATCATAGTTGTATCGCCTAGGGTGTGATAAAATAATAGAATATGTAACGCAAATAAGAACTCTAGACTAGGACGGTATTGCAAGTATTACAGGACATATGCAAGTTTTAATGATAAGAAGATTCATTCCTCAGGGACTTAAGCGTGTTAAGAGATGGGTAAATGAATTAGAGTAAGTATTAATAATTAAAAGACAAGAAAATAAATACGATTGATTGAGAGATGAGATTAATAATTAAATAAATTAACAGACAAATAATTAAATACGAGATAAATAAGATGAGAGAATATAGTTAAGGTTTTTCTAGTATGCACTAATCCTTCTAATTCTTTCTATCAATTAAGTTTATAAGGGTGATAGTAACTCTTAGATAAGTAGTCAGGATTCTAAATTCCCCCTAATCCCCGAGAGAAAACTAGGGTGGTGACCTCATAATCACGAGTGGACTCGAAATAGGGTTATCCTACGCTACTAGGGTCCTAGGTGAGTCTGGCCTACTAATGATGATTGGTGATTATATTAAACTCTAAGGACTATCTAGTTAGGCTGGTGTTGTCAGGACCAACTCCATACACTAGACGTTTATGTGGCGTTTCAATAATTAGACACCCCTTCCGGGTAACCATATAACTACTATTAGCAAAGCCCTAAATTGATCAGGTTTAAGACAGACAATAAATCAAAGCATATAAATCAAATATATTGTTAAGCAGCTAGAATTAATTTAAAACATATAATTCCCAAAGAAATTTAGATACAAATAAAATATAATTCATAGATTATACATAATGCAAAACCCAAGATATGGGAAAATTAGTTCATACCTGAAGGAAATAGACTAAAAGAATGATACATGAATGTCATCTTGCTCTTTTAAATGACTAAGAATTAATATTAGGTTTAGAACTGAGCAAGGGTGAGTTTACAAAGGTTTAAGGGTGTATTTATAGGGATCTACGAAGCCCTAAAACGTTTTCTTGTAGTAGAAGACAAGTAATTGGTCTTCTAGTCAAACTCAAATTCGTAACCCTAAAATATTGAAAAGGTAATAATCTGCCGCTGTTTTGTTTTGGCAGTTATTTCTTCGTTTCAACTCCGATTGACGCATTCTTTATATCAAAACTGACCGTCTCGGAAAGCTCTATAACTTTGCTTCAAACCATTCTTCCAAATTCCAAACCAATATTGGGTTATGATCATTTTATGGACGTGGCTGCTAGAATTCGGATTTACTTTGCAACTTTATCTTCCAATACTTATCTTTTCTTTCCCTTATCTCCAATTCCCATGCATATCTTATTTCATTTATCTCTTAAACTTGTTTTTGCATCTAATGAATTACTATATATCTTTAAAGTTTCACACTAAATAAAAAAATTAAACCCAATATGCTCTAAAATAATAAATCATTAAATAAAGACAAGAAATAGGAAAATATAATAAATCATATAAAAATCGAGTAAAGACATCCCCAAAACACCTAAAATGATGTAGCCAACTAAGATTAAATCATCACATATGGGAGACATCACATATAAAATAAAAACACTTTCAAATCTATCATTCATATACTTCTTATATTTTCTTGTATTAAATCTCATGAAAACATCAATAACCATATGTTCTTCGTAGGTTTTTCGGTTGTTTCCTTATTTTTTTGAAATATCACAAAAGATGTGATAGTTCGCACTGGATATAAATTATATATAAATATTATATATATATATATATATATATATATATATATATATATATATATATATATATATTGGAATTATTTTACCTTATAATCCAAATGGCGTGTAAACAAAAGTGATCCCGACCATTTAGGTATCTTTGTAACTTCCTATTTTATTATTGGAAACTTATTTCATGTTAGCCTTTAAAATGTAAAAATAAAAATAGTTAAACATACTTTTTTTATATATCTTGAATTTTAAGATATTCTGTTACCTTAAAATCCAGACCCTTATACAAAATAATACATTTCTTTAAATTTTAGTATGACATATGATATACTAGTTGGCTTAACATTGTTTCTAATGCTCTATCCAAAAAATGGACAATATATATGTATCGAATACTTTTTGCATGATCTTTATCTTATAACATTATCAAGTTTTGCATCTACACTAGTATATTTTGCATTACATTGAACACGATTAAATCATTTAGATATCCCTATGAGATAATTTGACTACCTTCGTATATAAAAATATTTTGATTGGTTTTCTCTAATATTTCTTCTACCCATCTACCAAATCTTTATCTATTTGGTTTCCTCTTTTATATCCTATTATATTTTTATTATTTGGCAGCAGATCTTGTGCATATATGGTATATTAGTGATTGTCTTTTATTATCACATATCTTTTTTAAATTTTTTATTATTGGTTGATGCTCTTTCTCTTTCCTATTTATATGTCCTACCTTTTTTGATGTCATCTTATTTTTTGCAATCATTTCTTGCTAATCTAAATATTTATTTTTTTCTAACAATTCCATCATTGTAAAAAATCTACACCCTTCTTGTTTACTTTTCTTTTTTCAAAACCAAAACTTTTGTTTCCTAGGTCGTTGTCTAATCATTTAGGTTCTTGTTTTCTCATTTCCTACTCATTTTTAACCTATTTTCTCCATTTTTTGTATGTGTCTCTTAATTTCCTTCAAAAGATATAGCACAAAGGAAAGAATAAATATGTGGAATTTCAAATTGAAAAATTTGATATGAATGCAATTAGGATTGTTTGTGTTTATTTATCATTCAATAAGGAGTTATCTTTGAGGTAAGAAACATTTTTTTGAGTTATCATATAATAAATTAGGTTCCTAAATGGCATGGATAAGTATGTTATTAATATCATTTAGTTGAATAAGTATTTGTTATCCCTACTTAGTGTGATGTATAATTGTTTCATTAGATATGTTTTCAGATAGTTTTTGGTAATTCTGAGAAAGGTTTTTTCTTGAAAAAACAATTGCCTTTGTATTGTATGTTGGTAGCTCTCATCCTTCTCCTTTGAGAGTGGTAAAAGGAGGAAATGTAAATTACATAGTCTTAGAGGGGGAGCGACGAATGTGAACTATGCTTACATAAAACCTAACCAATTAATAACGTATTTAGAAAGGATAAAGATGCAATCGTTTTTGGTTTTATAGAAAAAAGCTAAGGTGAAAATATAAACTATCTAATAAATCAAACAGTAAATAAATCCAATACTTATGATGTAATATCGATAGATAAATGTAAACAAATGTACATGAATATATTAATCAAACTACTTGCATGAAAATCAAGAGCAAGGGAAAATGATAAAGACACAATATTTTGGTGGTTCGAGTCCTATATGCTTAGTCCACCACCTAAGGTCCACATAACCTTAAGATTTTAAACTCCTCCTTTAGAACTCATGTGTGCCGTTAAGGTAAGCATATGAATTTTTAAAACATCTTAAGAATATCAATTTGAGGGAACCCTTGTGCTATATGTAACACAATTTAACCAAGCGACGTTTTCCACTCAAAATATCTTTTTCTCTCTGCCAGAACGAAAACCAAGTCCTCTAGAGAAGAAAATGCATAACTATATGGTATGTAATTTATAATCGAATTTATTAAATCTACACTCCTAAATGAGTGGATATGAAGGTGCATGACCTAAAGAAAGCAACCCATGTGTAATTACAGTAAAGGTTAGTTTCTACTGAACTATCTCTCAAGGGATTTGCTCTTTTGATTTCTCTTAATAATTTTGAAAAATATAAATTATGAGATATAAGCTCATCTCTAGTAATTGAAAGTGAATTTGAAAAAGATATTTTGGTTCTTTAAGTAAGAGTGATAAATATTATTGTATGTTTCGAATTAAATGATTTGTACATGATAAACAATTGTGTCCAAAAGACTAGAGAAACACAATACCATATTTTCGTCCATCTACCTTATTCATATTCCAAATTACAAAAAACCACATGAAAGATTCAAGGGTACCTTTACCCACATAAAAAATACCTGAGAGTTGCTTACTTCTTTTTACATTAGATACCTTATTTCTATGATAATTTTGCAAATAAATGTTCCCTCCATCTATACATCCCTCTAATATGACATTAGATGTATCATCAACCATTTTGATAACCAATGTATGGCCATTCTTAATTAGGTTTTCCTCTCCCCAGTGTTATTTCACTCTTCATTTTCATCTCCCAACTTTCCACTATCATCATGCATTTCTGCATAGTAAATATTTGCAAGATTTATATACCTAAATAACTAAGTCTCTTAGAAGCTCTGAAAACACTTCGCTACTTTTCCTTCCTTTTTTCGGCTAACAAAGTTATGTGACAGAAAGGATTTTTGAAGTTAGGTCTCTCTAAAAGATTTCAAACACTTTAGGAGTAGTAATGTTCATAAAATCACAAAAACTAACCACAGTAATTTAATCTGGAAGTGAAACTCTTAATAATCTAGAAGTATCTAGATTTAGGAACTTTTTAATCTTTTTGCCTGTCTGGTTTAATATTGATAACTCGAAAAAAACAAAATACAATCATTTGTTTTTTATTTTCAAAGTGCCCTTCTAATACTCAAATCATAATTAGTGATATAAAGTCAATAGAAAAATCTCCTTAAGAATAAAATGCAACTAATTTTAATCCATTTTGAGTGTTAAAAATAAGAAATAAAGGACTTGTACTTATAAAGTGAAAAAACTTGTAAGTGCACCATTATGTCAAAAAATATTCTCTAGTTTTAGTATACTTACGTATATATCTAGTTTAATATCTTAGCGCGTGTATCCATTTTTTGCATTATTATTTTGATTTCACGACATAATATTTTCTTCTAAATTACCAACTTAAGTACTCTTTATTGATGACAATGAAACAATTTACCCTCTATTATATAGATCTAGTCCAAAGCATTGAATGGATTATTTTTACGCAAAATACGCGACTGCTTCATTTTTCAATGACGTTTTCTCCTTTGTTTTTTAAAATTGACAATAAAAAATATTTAGAAAAAACCAAAAAAAAAATTAAAAATATTATTAGATAAAGTTTCAATTTATTTAATGAACTTCACGAATAAAGATATTTAATTGAGCACGTAATTAAATCCACTTTGTTTGATGAGATAAACGTGATTGTGTTAGATCGATATTGATAACGTGAATTAGAAAAAAATCAACAATAAAACCGGTAATAGAAATTCTAATTTCTTATAATAATTTGTTATGTATAAAATAAATAAATATGTAACGGGCTCCATTGACCTAACATTTTGATGATCTTCTTGTATTCAGATTCTTCACCATATTGGCTACTCTTGATGGAACTGAGGAGGAGGAAGATTTTCTATAAAAACCAAATCTTTTATCTTCTTTTTTCCTGGTGCTTTCTCACGATTATCATCAACCACCAATGAATCTATTACTTCCTCGACGGTGTATTCAATCTCTTATTGGATTGATGGCTTCTCTCTCTCTCTCTCTCCCTCTCTCTCTCTCACCTGCCAAGGGAGGGGGTAGTTGTTTCCAGCTCCTTGGAGAAATTGTCTTACACTTTTTGTGACTTTCATGATTTTTTATAATGCTCAAGAGTTGACCTTGATGTTGGATTTGTAAGTGTTTGGAAATTTGAGATATTTGGTTCTCTAATATCTTGAAAGATGTGGAATGTTTATTAAACGTTTCATTTTTTCCTTCAAGTTGAATCCATCATCATTATTAATGTATTTAATGATTTTTGTAGGTCAGTATTAGAGCCTTTTTTTGGATGAGAAGAAAGTGCATTTTGAGCAAGACTCTCCACATATGCGTCATACGGGAGATCTGGTGAAGCTTGATTACAATATCATTGTACCCCTAATAGTGATTTTGGGACCTTGGTTGAATGTTTTTCCTTTGAGGTTGTTCTTTCCTTGATAAGCATTACCTTGATTCACGACAGGACTTGGATTTGACAATCGCAAACCCAGATGGTTACGATTCATGTATTGGTACCCTAGACCAGGCGAATAGTAGTTTCCATGATTCTACACGAGAAACACCAATTTGGATTACTTGGGAACTCTTCCAAACTATGAATGTTTACCCCACAACTCGAACACCCATATGATTCTAGCACTACATTTACCTCTAATTTCCTACTTTAGAGACCTTTGAAAACCAAGGCAAGTTATTCAAACTGATTATATATTGTAAATTTTTTTACATAAATGGTTTTATTTTTATCTAAATGTATGGTACCTTTAGTGAAATTGGAACTAGGACACTTGAAGTTGGAAAATTTCTCATATTTTCTACAATCTTCTCCATGCAAATAACAACTTGATTCAGATCCATTGACACAAAACAACGACCACAAATATTATAGACCCTTAGTCGTGAAGTCTTCTCAAGTCATGTACAAAATATCGTTAGTCGTAGCTTAGGAGCGTACCTATATGAAGTGGGCACTTTTTCAAACCTTGTTGAGATCATGTCCATGTTTTTCCTAAGCTGTCACCAATTTCATGTTAAAAATTCGGGAGGTCCATTCAATTATTTATCCTCATATTGAAAGGGTTGAATCCATTGATAAATCTAGCTTTAAGCTCGTCTCATGATGGTAATAGCTTGGGTTGCTAAAGATCAAACCATTCACTCACATCTCCGGTTAAAAAAAATTGAAACATGAAGTTGTATATTTGTTCTCATGTAATGCCTTGAGTAATGTAGGCATCACATATCTACATGAACTTCTAAAAATACATACTAGATCTTGATGCACGTCTCCATTATAGTTCCAGTAGTTTTGGAAATGCTTAAACATACTGAAATCGGGATAGAATCTCATTGTTTAAATGGTTAAAGGGCAAATCCAACCCCTTTTTTTCTACTTTGATTGTTTGGAGCATTAGGTAGAAATCCTCCATTCCTATTAGATCCCAACGTTGGTTGACGTCCTTAATAGACTTGATTTTGATTGTTCCCTTCCATTCAAGGTGGAGTACCGCTAATGGGAGTAGTGGATTCTCGTTAGCATCCAAGTTCAAATTGACATTCAAGTTTCCCATCTCTTCTTGCACTTTAATTCCCTCTTTCATTTTCATTGAGCTCGAAGAAACTTGTCAGGGTTTTTGAGCATGCACCAAACTTAAAAACTAAGAAAGACAAAACCAAAATACAAAAGTAAAATTAAAACAATTGACGTCTAAGTACATTAGATAAAAAACACTATTAACAAAATAGTCCCGACAATGGTTCCAAAAAATTTGTGGTCCTTGAGGTATGATATAAAACCCATACTCGGGGAGAAATCCTCGCAAGTGTACGAGTCATCCCAAATCTAAGAGTAAGTATTGTTAATCGTTCTCCACATAGGATGTGAGGTTAATTGTTTATTTTTATAAATCGATTAGAGTTTGACTTGCAAAATATGAAGTAACATGTTGATTTAATTTTTTTTTTTTCAATGAGTGGATAATAAGAAGGGACTAATATGAATAATAGAAATTCATGTAATAATATAAAAGATAAAAGGGACTAAAATGAAATGAGGTGAAATATATAGATGAGAGTGGCATAAGTCTTTCTAGTATAATTAATAATAGAAACAATTTAGACGTTTCTTGAAACAAGGGCGAGTTGCTTTTTTCGCTTTAGTGGGGATTCTACAATCACTCCTCCCGGGTTGATAAGGGTAATTCTAATTATGCTAGGGACCTATCATGGCTGGCCTTAAAAATTCATACAAACTCATAAACACTAAACTTATTGACTATTCAATTAGTCAAGACCTTATGAATTAATAACAATCATCAAACGTCTATATACTAGTCTCGTATTTCGATCCCCTCAAACTAATACTTGATCAAGGTAAGGTATGTAAATTAACACAAATATATATCCAACAGAAAATAACAATTCCTTTCAAGATGATTATCCCAAAATACGAGAAAACCTTAAATTAATCTTGCATGGTTCATACGTCAAGAAATCCTCAAGTTATAAGGGTTTTAGGTCAAAATGGATCAAAAGAATACAAAGTTCATAGTGCTCATATTAAATACTAAAATGAAAAAGTAGCAAAAATAACAATAAAAATCGGGTGAAAATGACGATCAAAAGGTTGAATGGTGATAAAATCCTTGTTATTTTTGGACAAGGATCCTCTCCAAATGAATAATTCCTACTTTCCACCTAACTTTCATTCTCATCCAATCAAATAAATATTAACTGAATTTTTTTTACTTATCTCTTTCTTATCTTTAAGTTATTAACACTTTCTTTCTCATTCCCTCAATATATTTTATCTCTTCAACAGTTTATTCCTTCTTCCGATCTGTAATTCTTCATTACTCTTTTCTTTTGCTTCTTCTTATCACCAGCATAATTTTATTTAAAATCTTATATACATATATTCAAAACTTTTTCACCAAAAATTAACATTTGAAATTTATATGCAGAATATGTTAAGTATCAGGATCGCCCACTTCTTCCTTTATTAGTATTACGTTTACTAAATTATTATCAAATTAAAAAGGACAAAAATTCCCCAACCTCTAAAATAACGCCCCTTCGAATCTATAATCTTCACTAATAATCTTTGAACATCACAATAGTCCTATTTGTTAAATTTTTTTTGTGTTTTTTATGTCAATAAAAATAACAATAATGGTCAAAGAATTAGGAATGGTGTTTATAAGTGAAAGGAAATTAAAAAAATTGAGAATTTAAGATGGTATTAAGGAATAAATAATTGGAGAAATATAAACTATATTAGATATAATTGCAATGGTGTTGACAAGAAGAAGTAAACGAACCAAAAAGAGTAATAGAGAATTGCAGATGAGTAAAAGGAATGAAAGGCTGTAGAGATGGAAATATATTTAACAGAGAAAGAAAGTGTTTAGATAAGAGATACAAGGAAAAAGATATTTTTTTGATTATTAAGTATTTGATTGGTTGAGAATAAAAGTTAGATGGAGAGGAGGAATTTTGAGTTAGGAGAGGATCATTTTCCGTTATTTTTCTTCACCAAGTATTTGAATGCTCTCCACAAATTTGTGTGCCTTTTAATCATCAACTTGTTATTTAGTAAGTGTGAAAAACTATTTTTGGGATGTGGGACCCACTTGGGTGGGGTTAAAAGTTACCTAAAAAGGGTTTTTATAAATTTTGATTAGTTCAAGTAACCATAGAAGCAAAATCATAACTTAGTCATATCAACTCCAATCTGCGAACCGTTTCTTATCATGTGCTCCCAACTCGAATGAAATTATTCAACTCAAGGGGTTTTGTCTGAATCTTTACCAAATGTGTGTGGTGGCTCTCGGAAGTTGTCTTCAAAATTTCATCGATAAATTCACTCAACCTTCTAAATTGGCTTTTTTATCCTTTCACACCATAACTTGGGATTGACCTTGACTTTTCAATTTTTCCGTACCATCTCGTGGTCTCGTATCAACCTGTTACCTAGGAGATGCACACTTAATATACAAAATGAAAGCCGAGATCGACTAGCAAATAAAGTAATATCAAATACTAGTGATAAATTTCATAAATGTGTCCAAAACCCCTTTAAATGATATCTCACGACACTATAAAAACCTATCCCAAAATCTGAAACATCATATGTCATCTGAATGTGCATAATCATGTTACTTGGTTTACGACAACACGAAGAATTTTCATATTTTATTATTTTCAAAAATTCAAATTCTTCTTGTCGCAATATTAACTGAAAAAGGTTTAAGTGTGATGGTAGGAAAAAAATCTTAAATAATTTCATTTTTGTTAGATAAACATAGATCAAAGTTAGATTACCCTTAATTGGTACACCTAATATATATGTCTTCCTATTTTTGCAGTGTTTATTGTTTATATTGTTATTTAGTTAGTATAAAATAAGGAAATATTCACACAATTTATAGAAGCTACTTCCTTTTTAGCTCATGATGTCTAAATTCCAAACAAACAGACTTTCTCTTATTAAATCAATTAATAATAGTTGAACTAATCTTCCCTTCTTCCAAAATTTCAAGCTTTATAGTCTTCTTCCATGTATTTGAAAGAGTAGAAGTTACACAATCTAAGAGTCTAAACAGTTTTAATTTGATAAGGATACATCCTTTACCTTGTAGTACCTGCTTCGCAAGTCAGACGATTACTAAATAAGCATATGTAGCATAAGAGGTATGCTAGAATTCTTCTTTAACATAAGAAAATATAGATTAATTCATATTTTTTGACTAGTAAAGTAAGTTCTTATGGAGTCATGTATATTAACTAATAGTGGAGTAAAAGTAAAATATAGATATAACTGGAATGGTTACGTACGAGTTTATTTACGAGTTTTTTATGCTCGTCCTTTTTCATCTTTGAGCCTGAGAGAATAAACCAAGAATCTGGAATCCAATACTTAATTTCGATGCAATTATTAACTCTTAATTATAAATATCTACGGAAAATAGACTCCGATTGATACCCAAACTTTGCTTGAAATTTTCCATACCCATCTCTCATAAATCTAATATTTAGAATTTTTTTTCTTTATAGTCACATCTTGCATTAATTTTTGCTCCTTATTTGACCTTTTAATTATTTGCTTAAAATTTTAGTTAAAGCTTATTCATTGCAATTATGAGGGCGTTATGACTTTACTTTGATAAGAAAAATCATGTATTATGTAGTTCATTAGCTGTAAATTCCTTATATTGATTTGAGGTTGTCTCGAAGTTTGTAGGTCAAATTAATTCACTTGTTGTGATATACTTAGTTTTCTAAATTGAGAGAAATTTACATCAATACAAGAAGTTTAAAATTCAGTTTAATGGCTTCCGTAAAAGAACATAATCTCCTGACAAGGAACTTTAATGAATGGTGAAGCAGTTTTTGTTGCTTTTTCACTATCAATATTATCATCTTTCACTTCGCAACCAAGTTGTGTTAGATACGTGAATGTCCACTTTTAAAAAGATTAGTATTTATGTGCCAAAATTTAAAATAGTGTGTACCTGAGAGGTATTTTCCTCGAAGAATAAAACCCAAGGAGATAGCCTAGCATTACGCCGCGAGGCTTGCCGTGAATGTCAAGAGTAAATGATCTAGCTTAAAATTGAGGAGCAGGACTGTTATTCTATGTTTAAAACTTCCATGGTTGCAGTTTAGTATTATGACCTCTGTAATTTTCCTAATATAAAAAATATAAAGAATATATATATGAAACCGAGAAAAAGGTAGATAAACGCAGGAGGTAGGCAAAAAGGATTTAGGAACAAAGACAGGTTGTGGACGATGAAGGAGCACAAGTAAATTTTTCTTTGATCGTAACATATTTTTTTGCTTGATTGATTATTCTTAGTTATGTTTAAGCAGTAGTTCATTTACTGACACGCTACGTAATAGAAATTCCAAAGTTGTTCTCATTACCTAAGATTTATGTGAGGTTGGGGTAGGATATTCCCCTTCTTTGAGACTAACTTATTTATTTTAGATTTGATATTGCATGACACAATAAATTTATTTCCGTTTCAACAAATTCTATCATTTAATTTTTTATAGAAATTACAGGGGAGGAGTAAAGGTCCTATTAAGGAGTCAAAATGGCTCTAAAATGTATTAATAAAAAAATACGTATGGAATACATATTATTTTGTTATAGGCCCTAATTATGCAAAAATTGTATTGTAGGCCTTGATATTTATATTTTGAATTAGTTACCCTACAAGTTCCTATATTATACAAGATTGTCTATACTTATATGAAAAACAAAATGTTCATACAAATATTTTGAATTAATACCTAATAACATTCTAGGATTAAAAACTCATGCTTTGAATATAGAAGCTCCATGAATGTGATGGACGTTATTTCTTCCAAGAACTGTATCATTCTTATTTTTGTGATGAGTTAGCCTTTATTTAAAACCATGTCGTGTCCTCATAAAAATTCAAAAGGAAATGTGTTCATTTGTTGTGTCCTTAGAACAATATGTAATATTTCATTAACTTGTAGATTTCAATCACCTGTTTGAAAACCTAACAATAGATTCACCTCTCTCTTTCTATGATGATAGCTTGATTGTCCAAAGACTGGAAGAACATGGAAAAATTGATTGGTGGAGTGCAGAAATAGACCGAGATGAGAAATTATTTAAACGTGCTCTGGCTAATAAGATGGGCTCTGGGCAGCTGAGTGGCAGTGATGGATTAGAGCTTAATAGTAACCTGGATTTTAGTGGACTGTCATTTTTTTCTCAGCTACCTCAGGAAGCTTCTATGGAAATCCCTCAAACTCCACAATTTCCAGTTCAGGTACCTGTTAATACTTCTACAGAAGAGATAATAGTAGATGTTCCTGAGCCAACTTCAGTTATGGAGGGTGTCACATACACTGCATATGGTATGTTCATTCCCAATCCACCTGTGAAGCAGGGGATTTCTTGAATGCCGCCTCCATCAGATCAAACCAAAAGCTTTCTTTAATGAAGCTTGTTGATTTCAGAACTTACTATTAGTTAATAATTAATATTCCTATTACATTTCTTCAACCTTTGTTTGTAATATTAGTTATTAATTATTATATCCTATTGTATTTCTGGATCTTTGATGTTTTGTTTTTAAATGTTGGGATTGGTAATATTAGTTAATTAATATATCAATATTAATATTTCAGAACTTTTTTGGTCTATTTAAAATGTTGGATTAGTTTTTTTTCTTTATGCAAATAGTTCCTATAACTTTTATGCTCCACAAAGTATTCTCTTTTACCAATACCAACTTTGACTTTTTGGTTGTAATGAATGTGAGAATAACAAATATTAATTGTAGAGGAAGATTGAGAATTAGTTAAGAATCAAGGGGTCCTAAGGCTCAATTACTCTGAAGGAGTTCTTAAACATGGTTAGCGGAAAGTTGATTGATGACGGGAAATATTAACTCTTCCTATCTATCATCTCCGCATTCTTCAACAAAAGTTATTTTCCTAATTTTGTTAGTAAAGACTATCTCACTTTCTTATAATATTATTTTATTTGTTTAAATAATATTACTTTATCATTTTATTACTTGGTTTTATAAAAGACTAATTTTAGTGTAGAGTTGCGCACATAAAGCTTTTCAATCCAAAAACTCTGACCCCTAATGTCCAATATTTTTGGGCTTTTTGGTCCAAAGTTAGGTCTTAGTTTAGTATTGTTCATCCCACATGTGTTAGTCCATATATGACCCATTTTCATTTCCGGATCACATGTAAGTAATAGTATTTAAGATTGTTTACTTGTGGACCATCATAAAATAATTTGGCTCTTCCCAATACCAATGGTATTTTAGGAATTAATTAGGATAGAACCCCATGATCTCACTAAACCACAAGAAATTCTAAAATCACCTCACATGATTTTAGAGTCTCACTTTTGTTATTATTACCTACTTAATTTTGTGTTTATGGTTGTATATGTGAATTTGCATGATATTCATCTGAAATATAAACTTTTCACTACCGTCGTGCAATCCAGGTTTTTAGCAGATTCTAGACATTATGCTTATATCATGGTCGTGTTTTTTCAGGTATTCTTTATATAGTTTTTACTTAGCATCAATACTATGTATATGTATTAAAGGCAACTATAGGGGGACTCATATCCTCTTCCCAATATCTAATAAGTCTACAATTACATATGGAGATATTTTTTTGTTTGAACTATTTGAAGAAGAGGCAATACATGAGCCAGAGTGCATAAACTACATAATTACAGTTAGTAAAAAAAGAGGGGAAACAAAAACTATGTGACACTAACCTAAAAAAATGAGCTCCTATGATCCTTTTTTGAGATTTTGTCTTCTCCCCGATTAAACTTAAGTCAATAGTTAAGAATTATGTGAGTTGGACTGCAAATACCACATAATTATAGTTAGTTAAAAACGAGGGAGAAAACAACTATACGACACGTACCTAAAGCAATAGTCTAAGTATTACTCACGAGTATTCAGTTTGGAGAGAAATACAGTCTCAAGATTATTAAATATCGCTTAATAGATATGTTCTCGATCACAACACGTTGAAGACAAAAAATGAGAAATAAACTTTGTACAGTAAACTGGATCTCGACCTGGCTAACGGTCCCAACGGTCCAGTTTGGACCGGTTTTAGCGAGTTTTTTCTTATCTTTTCAGCCTGATTTAACGTTCTTGTCCTTACCGGTTCAATATAGTTTGGTTTCGTTTTACCTGTAAGGTTAAACTAGAACATTACCATGTACCTTGTATTCTAGTTCTTACCAGTTTCGGTCTAGTTCCATAGTGGTTCTGGACTGGTCCTACCGGTATTCTTTTTTTTCAAAGGTCCCTATACTATAAAAAAAGTGAACTATAAGTCCCTATATTATGAAAAAATGAACTATATCCTTGTATTATGTAAATATATCCTATATCATGCAAAAATGAACTATAGGACCCTGTATTATGCAAAATAACATATAATACATGTCCTTATATTATACAGTAATTACAGTATAGGTCTCTATATTATGCAAAAAGTGCAACATATGTACCTATATAATGCCTAAGGTCCCTATATTATGCAAAGATTAACTATAGGTCCGTGTATAATGTAAAAATATCCTATATTATGCAAAAATAAACTATAAATCCATGTATTATGAAAAATATCCTACATTTTATTTGAGTTAATTGCACTACAGATCCCCAAATTACACTATATGTCCCTATATTATGCAAAACCAACATATAATATAGGTGTCTATATTAAACAGTAATAAGTCTCTATATTATGCAAAAAGTTCACCATAGGTCCTTGTATAATGCCTAAGGTCCCTATATTATGCAAAAAGTGCACTATAGCTCCCTAGATTATGCAAAAAGTGTGCCATAGATTTATGGCTTATCGGTTCAGACCAGTTCTTAGCCATATATTTATTTTATTTTCAAAACCGGGCCAATTAGAATTCACGGTTCAGATCAGTTGGTTTGATTCTGGTCCTGGAACTGGTAACCCAGTTCGGTCTGGTAGCGGTACAGACCAGACCGTTTGGCACCTTGAACTGGATCAACGACGTACATATAGAAGTTACACATAGGAATAAATGGTAAAATTAAACTGGGCAATGATACAATTAAAATGAAAATATTCAGCCAATATTAATACTTAATTGCTATACTTGATAGACACAACAAACAAAAATCTCATCGGGCTTTAATTATCGATCTAAAATTTTCCATACGTTTTCCATATCCAGAAGTAGTGATTTGTTTAATTTACATTTGATAAATATAAAATTCATCGATATTTAAAATACATATGCATATTGAATTGTTATATTTACCGAAAAATCCTTAACTCTTAAAGATTTATTAGAAGATATCTCAGACTAATCATCTATAGTTTATACATTCTTAGTAATTGTTTTCTTCTTTTTTTCTTGACATAGGCACCTCCATCTAAGGTACTTTACTTTCTTCGAGCCCACGGATTTGTCAGTCTTTTCTCTAGGAGCTACTTCGGTATTTTTGTTCCAATAATTCTTTTTCTCCTTCAAAATAGTATAAGATTACTCAACTTTAACATAATATTATAAACCAGAAAGCTTTTTAAATTCCATTAAACACGTAAAAATATTTACATACCTCGCTTATTTGAACATAAAACACATATCTTCTTTCACAATTCTCTGGACACCAGTAGGTGTTACTGTCATAACAATTTATCTTAGTAATATACTAAATTGTATAAATAAAATAAAACCAACACTATTATATATATATATATATATATATATCAATACATACTTAGAATTGTCTTCAATATTAGAAGTACTTTTTAAAATAACTTTTTTTATATTTATCTTAGTTGTCTTGGTGCTTTGAGCATCCACTAAGACAACTTTAGTAGTTCTAATCGCCTTACGAAAAAGTACAAAGAGCTTTACAAAATGCAATTAGGAATTTTCGATAGTCTTGCCTTTCCTATGATCATAAGGAGAAAGAATTAAAATGCATGCCAGATAATTAAAAACCCAAAAAAATATGTTATTTTGTTTGATTAAACAAAAAAACAAAATAATTACCTTATGAACTTCCTCGATCATCACGTTCACACAACGCATATAACAGAAATAGGTCAACATCATACTAAATGGTTATGTGATTAAGAAACTTGTTCCACCAATGCTAAAGACTTGCATGAATTTCAATTGCACGAATCGAATGGTTTATCATCTTCAAAGTTGTCACGCCAAGCTCGGCACAGCGTAGCCTGCTCCTATTTATGGCACCATATTCATATTTAATTAATAATTTTTTTGTTACTTACTTTATTGCACTTCAAGTAAGAACATATATCATATATTATGAATTCTTTTACACTTTTCTATATATATGATCAATAGTGAAATAATCTTATATATCATAATTGTAAAGCTCGGTAGAACTCCGTACAAAACATACACTTGTCTACTTCCGAGAAAGTTGCGTCTAATCACACCACCCATCCCATGAACCCAATATATTTTTCTTTGTAATCAATCAAATATTATAATCAACCATTCAAACAATTCTGAAAGAATGAATTAAACTTGGATAAAAAAGATATATTAATATGCAGTTACTTTTCAATTAAAAGAATATATGAAGGTACCATCGCAATTATCATCATCAATTCTGTCACATGGAATTATTATCCACCATCATCTACATTATTTATCATCACTATCTTTTTTCCACAAATGCACATTCTTGAACTCACCCTGTATTAATTTTAAAATTAATTATCTGAAAAAGTAAAGATTCTCAACAAAAACTGAACAAAATCCTTAGATAATTATACTTGGTTTTCATAAAGAATTGGCCTTTTTTACGTGAAATTTAAAAAAATATATAATTAATAACATATTGCTCACTCTAGCTGTCACGTCAATTCATGGGATTTACAAAATTTATACGGAAAATCATGACATTCTAAAAATAGTTTAAAAGTAACTAGATTAGGTGGAAATCAAATCAAAATTCTTTTACTCTGTATATTTTCGAATTTCACATGCAAAATTTTTAATTTTTTTATCTTAATTTAGGTTCTTTGATGGTCTATTGGTGATAGCATACCAAACCCTATTGATAATGGTTGTCAATGATCCCCTTGTTTCAACTGTTAAGAGTTGCGCGGGAAGTGGGTGTCCGAATGAAATGGGTTTTTATGTAATCAGTATTAAGAAAGGGTAAAAAAGGTTTAAGGGCCTACTTTAACATCTGTTTTATAAAAAAGGGCCCCAATTGGAAACCAACTAGCCCAATTAGAATCTAACTAAAAAAAGGTCCATAAAACCCACCCCTCCTTTATTTGTCGACAGAATTGCAGCAACCCAGCATCCTCCTCTCTCTCCCTACACACAGAAAACCCTCACCGTGCAGCACGAAAATCGCCATAAACCCCGAGCACCACGTGAATCATCCCACCACCATTGCCGCTGCACACGAAAATCGCAGCCCCATTGATGCTGCTTCCCGTCGCAGCCCCACCGCCATTGGTGTTGCTTCCCGTCGCAGCACCATTGCTGCTGCTTCCCGTCACAGCCCCACCACCATTGCTGCTGCACACGAAAATCGCCGGAGCCTTGCTGCTACACCAGATCTGCTTCCCGTCGAAGCCCTGCAGCAGATCTCCATCGAAGAAATTCGCCGTCTCGATCTTGGCCTCCACACCACCACCACCTTCACCTTTCCAACCGCCGCTGCTGCAGGCCTCACCGCCCCCACCACCACACCAAACAACTCATCACTGCCAACCCACCATTGTTGCTGCCATTGAGATTCAGATCCAGATTTGATTTTTTTTTTAATGGAGTTCGCAGCCCATTTGCAGCAGCAGCACCACCAGATTTGGTTTCATTTTTTTTAATTATATATTATATGTGTTGTTCTATTGTTGATGCATTTTCAGATCTATTTATTCAGGGGGTAAATACCCCCTATTTTTGCTTTTTAGGGGGTAATCGTGATGTTTTAGGGGGAAAACTTGTTATTTTAGGGGGTCACCATGATTCTTAGGGGGTAACCATGATTTCTAGGGGGTAAACATGATTTTTAGGGGGTATATACCCCCTGTTTTGGACTGCCTTGATTATCTGGACTGCCTTGGACACAATATGGACTCCGAACAAAAATGGGGGTATTCTGGACAATTAGGGGGTATTCTGGACAATTAGGGGGTATTTTGGACAATATTGACTTAAAGGACTTGAATAAAAAATAGATTTCAATTAAAAAATGGTGGGCGTGTACCCCCGAAAAATAAAATAGGGGGATCTACCCCCTAAAAATTCAAAAAACAGCGGGTGCGAACCCCTAAAACGTAAACCTAACCAGCCAAAAAATCTAGTTAGGCCCTTAAAAAACATAAAGAAAAACTAGGCCCTTAAAATTCTCTTTTTTGAATTTTGGGCCCTAAAAGGTACATTCCTCATTAAGAAAGAAGAGTGAGAAAGATGAACTCGTGTGATAGCATAGAAAGGGATATTAGGTTGAGAGAAGAAAAATGAAAAGTTTTGTCTATATGAAGAAGGTTGGTTTAAATTAAGCAAATAAAATTATATAAACAGAATTTCAACTAAACAAAAAAAAATTAAGGAATTAAATGTTAAAGAAGTGATTTAAAGGTATCACAATGATCTTAACCATATATGTTATATAGAAAATTTGAACCATTAAATAGTATGCTTTATAATATATATATATATATATATATATATATATATATATATATATATATATATATATATATATATATATATATATATATATATATATATATATTTCTAAATTTATTAAATTATATATCAAGATTTAAAATCATCTAAACTCTGTGTAGTCCCTCCTAATTCCTCGTAACCGTTGTCTCAGGTGTACCGTCTAGGTGCCTACCATCTTGTACTGTAACATCGACATAATTCCCAAGCTCCATCAACATAATATCTCTCCTCCACTAACATTCTTTTTCCCTTACGAATCGGCCCTTACTTTTTTGACCTTCCCCCACTCAAGTTCTATTTTTTGCTAAATGATTCTAGTCCAATTTTTTCGGTGAAGCCGTAAATTCCCGTACTTAGAAAATCGAACTAAATGATTTTTTTCTACTCAAAACTGGGTGTAGCAACAATTCGGTACAACCACGACTTCACATAGTTCCTATATTTGTTCACATGGTTAATCGTTCTCTTCCCTTTATGATATTTGTTTAAAGACGATGTATTTTGACAATTTTTTTATACTAACTTTATTTGGTACTTTTCGGCGAACTTTATCTTTTCCTAATTTTACTAGTCATCCCGTAATTATAATACTTTAGATACTATAGTATATAATTGTGTTTTATTTAGTTGAAGAATTATTACCAAATAAATTTTTATATCATGTATTCGTTATCTTCTACATCCTTTATATCATATTATCCATGAATTTTAATAATTAAAATTTCATTACTTATATTTTTTAAGTAATGTTGGGTATCATTCAAAAAGTAATCAACCAAATATCACTCATGATGTGTATTTTGGGTTTTCCAATCATGTAAAAGAGAAAAAAAAAAAAAAGTAGTCCAACAAGAGAAAATAGTGTGATTAGAGTATAACAATGATCTCACCTAAATTATACACGATGTTGCATTAGTATAGTTTTTCTATAAGTTCCACTGTTCTGTATTTTATTAATTTGGTGTCTTTTTACTATGTAAGCCATATATGTGAGGCAAATAGGTCTATCAGCACTTAACAGACAGCTACATGAGATGCTTTTGAGGCTCTGGTGTGTTTTAAGGTAACAATGAGCAAAGTTTTGAAAAAATTAGTTTGTTGCTGATGATAAATTGATATATGGAATTTTTTTAATATCAGTGTACAATTGAGTTGTAAAGTGTAAGAAATTCACTGAATGATAGTCTTAGAAGGTATCGACAGCTAGTGTATGTGCCCCAGGTGTAGAAATATTTTAGGCTTTGAGCATAATTTGCAGAAATTGTTGTTTAGCTGCCTTATTGGAAAATGTTGAAAATATAAAGGGTTATTTTGAAATCCTATAAAAGTTCATGGATGCTGAATTGATAAGCCTAAACTTGGCAAGCAAAAAAATAAAAAAATAAAAAAAACTAGTGAATTATTTCTTTCATGGTTAAATAAATCTAGCTTTTAACATTCATTTTAAGTTTATGAAGATGAATAACTGTGTTTTTTTACCATTAAATCAAAAGTGGTGAATTAAAGGTGTGAAAATTGTTACTCAACTTTGAATGTATAAATTCATTAATCATCTTTGTCGCATTATTCCTTTTTGACACAGACCTCATTAATTCTGTTGCCAAAGAAGTCTATGTGCTTCATAATATTAATGCCTTTTGCATCGGTTGGATCCAGGTCCACAGAAAATTTTGCTTTTTACTTTCTTTCGGTTACGTTTGCCACCTGCCCAGGTGATATTATCTGTCACTCGGCACAATAAATGGTATACATTGGGTAAAGTTAATGTCACTCTTATAATTCATATTTATGAGAAATATTGTCACTAGTTTTCTCCAGATCTCTTTTCTCTTTGTCTCTAGATCAGAAATGGTAACAAAACAGCAAGAAATGCCTCCACGTGGACTAAAGAGGAGGATAAAGCATTTGAAAATGCTCTATGTATGTACGGAAATGTTAATCAATGGGAATACACCACTATCGCACCTTAATTGATGACGTTACTGCCATTGAATCTGGCATAGTACCAGTACCAAATTACGCTTCTTCGCCCCTCTCATAACTGTGCAAGTGGTGTCTTGATCAACACGAGAGGTAGAAAAGAAGAATCTATGAACAAAGCAAGGCCGTGGACGAAGGAGGAGCACAGGTGAATCTTCATTTTATCTTACACCAACTTACTTTGGTGGTGATTTGAGTATGGAAATTCCTCAAACTCCGCAATTCCCAGTTCAGGTACCTGTTACTACTTCTACACAAGAAATAATAGTGGATGTTCTTGAGCCAACCTCAGTTATGGAGGGTGTCACGTGCACTGCATATGGTATGTTCATTCCTAATCCACCCGTGAAGCGGGGGATTTCTTGATATTGCCGCCTCAATCAGATCAAAACGAAATTTTCTTATTAAAGCTTTGTGATTTTAGAACTTACAACTTTCTGGACCCTAATGTTATCATTAGTTAATACTTAATATTCCTTTATACTTCTTCACCTTTGCTTTCGATATTAGTTATTAATTACTATTTCCTATTGTATTTCCGAACTTTGTTGTTTGATAGAAAACGTTGATTTTGGTAATATTAGTTAAATAAATATATCAATATTAATTTTTTTGGATCTTTGTTCGTCATTGAAAACGTTGGCTTAGTTTTTTATTTTTATTTGAATAATTCTCAAAACGTGTTGCTCGACAAAGTAATCCATTTTATCCAATAACAATTTTATTTGTTTGAAGTTGATCAAGAGTTGGTGCATAATGTAAAATTTATTTTGTGCTTTGATGATTTTGGCAATAATGTTAGTATATTTTGATACAATTTTCAAATTTCTGCATGAGTTTGTCTTTCATATATCTCTCACATACTTGACCTGACATTGGATTTTCTGTTAGCGTTGTTAGTCAGTTTATGAAGAACCTGACTGAAGAACATAAGAAAGCGGTGAGCAGAATTTTAAGGTTTCTTAAAAATACCCCCCGTAAACCTTGTAACTTGGGAATTTGTGAAAAAATATTGGTACAAAGATTGCTTGGTGAACTAGGAGTCATAAGCAATAAACGTATCATGATTTTCTACCACAACCAAGCCACTATAAGCATTGCAAAGACCATGTGTACAACTCACATACACACTTATAGGGTCTCAAATAGCAGATATTCTCACCAAAACACTTCCATGAACTATTTTTTAACAACTAAATCACAAGCTGTGTAGCTAAATATTTACAAACCAACTTGAGGAGGAGTGTAAAATTATCATTATATAATTATATATAAAATATAGGGATTTACTACCCGTAATATAATTAATAAAGGGAATCTGATAATATATTACCAGATTCCTTCACTAATTTGATTCTCTAGTTATTATTTATTTTTGTAGTTAATAGAGTAAATGATTTAGTAGTTAATATTATGGTGTTTATTTAGCACCTAATTCTTATATATGTATAATCGGTTAGTTCAAGAATGAATAGACTTTTCTCAAAAGACTTCAGCTCTTAATGTGTTAACATCATTTAAATAATATTGCTTTGAGAAATGAGAACTATGATGGTATGAATGAGACAATGTTAATTTGAGACTAATACTTGAATGTTCGATTTTGTACTTCTAATTTAGAGTATAACAATGATGTCACCTAAATTATGCACGTTGTTGTATTAGTATAGATTTTCTCTTAGTTCCATTGTTCTGTATTTTATGAATTTGGTGTTTTTTTACTATGTAAGCCATATATGTGAGGCAAATAGGTCTATTAACGGTTAACAGACAGCTACATGAAACTATATGTGTGCTTTGGAGGCTCTGGTGTGTGTTACCGTAACAATGAGCAAAGCTTTGAAAAAAATAAGTTTGTTGCTAATAATAAATTGATTTATGGAATTTTTTTGATATTAGTGTAGAATGGAATTGCAAAGTGTAAGAAATTCAGTGAATGATAGTCTTAGAAGGTATCGACAGCTAGTGTAAGTGCATCAGGTGCAGGGAAATGTTAGGCTTCGAGCATAATTTGCAGGGTGTGTTGTTAAGCTGCCTTATTGGCATATTTTAAAAATAGAAAGGGTTATTTTGAAATCCTAAAAAAGTTCATGGATCTAAATCGTTAAACCTAAACTTGGCAAGCAAAAAAAAAAAAAAAACTAGTTAATTAGTGCTTTCATGGTTAAAGGAATCTAGCATTTAACATTCATTTTAATTTTATGATGATGAATAAATGTGTTTTTTGACCATTAAATTAAAGTGGTGAATTAAAGGTGTGAAATTGTTACTCAACTTTGAATTTATCAATTCATTAATCATCTTTTTCGTATTATTCCTTTTTGGCACGGACCTCATTAATTTAGTTGCCACAAAAGTCTATGATTGTATCTGCTTCGGTTGTGTCTGGGTCCACACACAATTTATTGTGTTTATATTCTTTTGGTTTCGCTTTCCACCTAGCCAGGTGATATTGTATGTTACTCGCCACAATGAATGGTATTAATAGCGCGTAAAGTTAATCTGCCGTGTATAAATACTCTCATAAGTCATACCTCAGAGAAATATTGTCACTCACTTTCTCGAGATCTTTTTTCTCTTTTGTCTCTAGATCAGAAATGGTAACCAACACAGTAAGCAATGCATCCTCATGGACTAATGAGGAGGATAAAGCATTTGAAAATGCTCTAGGTATGTACGGAAATGTTAATCAATGGGAATACATTAGTGCAGCAATCCCAGGGAAAAGTGTGGAGGATATCATACTCCACTATCGCACCTTAATTGATGACGTTACTGCCATTGAATCTGGCATAGTACCAGTACCAAATTACGCTTCTTCGCCCCAAAATTCTCATAACTGTGCAAGTGGTGTCTTGATCAACACGCGAGATAGAAAAGAAGGATCTAGGAACAAAGCCAGGCCGTGGACAAAGGAGGAGCACAGGTGAATTTTCCTTTTATCATAGCGTTTATTTTTGCTTGATTCAATATTTTTAGTTATGTTTAAGTGGTAGTTCATTTACTGAATCACTACGTAACAGAAATTCCAAACCTTTGCTCATTACCTAAGATATATGTGGAGTTTGGCTCGGAGATTCCCCTTCTTTGAAATTAAATTATATATTTTAAATTTGATATCGCATGTGACACAATAAATTTATTTCTGTTTCAACAAATTCCATAATTTAATTTTTTGGTACAAATCCGGGCAAGCTAAGGTCCTAGTATTGAATCTTACCCAATTCGAAATGGCTCTTATATGTATTAATATATAAAAAATTGGGAAGGATTTAGGATTCTGAGTGAATTGCACTATAGGTCGCTGTATTACACTTTTTTATATGTTATAGACCCTAAAGTATGCAAAAACTGTACTACATGCCTTTAATTTAATTTTTTTTAAGTAATTACCTCTATAAGCCCATATATTATACAAAATAACCTCTAATTTACTATAGAAAAAACCACAATATTCATAAAAATATAATCAATTAAAACCTATTAAGGTGCTGGGATTGAATTGTCTTGCTTCAACAATAGATGCTCCATGAATGTCATGGACGTTATTGCTTCCAAGAACTGTTACATTTTTATTTTTTGCGACGCTTCAGCCGTCATTTAAAAAAACATGTAGTGGTTACCTCAGAAAAGGATAGTTTAAAGAATTCAAAATGAAATGTGTTTATTTGTTGTGTCCTTAGAACAGTATGTAAAACTTCATTAACTATTTGAAAAAGCTGACAATAGATTCCCTTTTTTTTTTCTCTGGTGATAGTTTATTTGTCCAAGGACTGGAAATACATGGAAAAAGTGATTGGCGGAGTATTTCAAGGAACCATGTGTTAACCAGAACAACAAAACAAGTGGCCAGTCACGCACAGAAATATTTTCAGCACATAAAGAGTGAGAAACCGAAGAAAACAGCAAGCATTTTTGATATTACTAGTGTGGATATTGGTTCCTCATCAGCCAAAGACACAGAGCCACTATCCACTAAGAAGCTGAGTGACGTGGATTGCATAATTTTGGAATCTCAATCATTCCAAATTCCTTTCACTGCAGAACAAAATAGGGAAGCTTCAGTGGGTCCTATTGCTGAAGTAGACCCAGATGAAAAAATATTTGAAGTTGCTTTGGCTGATAAGATGGGCTCTAGGAGGATAAGTGGCACTGATGGATTTGAGCTCAGTAGTGAACTAGATTTTAGTGGACTTACCTTTCTTGATAATCTTACACCAACTAACTTTGGTGATGATTTAAGTATGGAAATCCCTCAAACTCCGCAGTTTCAAGATCAGGTACCTGTTAATACTTCTACACAAGAGATAATAGTGGATGTTCATGAGCCAAACTCAGTTATGGAGGGTGTCACTTACACAGCATATGGTATGTTCATTCCCAATCCACCTGTGAAGCAAGGGATTTCTTGATTGCTGCCAGATAAAACAAAAGTTTCCTTCAATGAAGCTTTGTGATTTCAGAACTTAAAACATTCTGGACTCTATTATAATCATTAGTTAATAATTAATATTCCTTTATACTTCTGCACCTTCGCTTAGGATATTAGTTATTAATTACTATTTCCTATTGTATTTCCGATCTTTGTTGTTTGATATAAAACGTTGAGTTTGGTAATATTAGTTACATAAATATATCAATATTAATATTTTTGGATCTTTGTTCGTCATTGAAAACGTTGCTTAGTTTCTTATTTTTATGTATATAATTCTCAAAACATGTTGCTCGACGAAGTAATCCATTTTATCCAATAACGATTTAGTATTTGCAAGGTAGTTGATCAGGAGTATTGGTCCATAATGCAAAATTCATTTTGTGTCCTGATGATTTGAAATAATGTTAGTATATTTTGATGCAATTTTCAAATTTTTGAATAATTTTATATGTTTGAATTACATTATTGAACAGATCAAAAAGAGAGAGTAGACGGCAAGTCTCTCTTCTTCTCTCTTAAAGTTTCTTAGATTTGGATAGCTTGATGTTCTCATCTCTATTGGATTTTCAATCCTTTCTTTTGGGTTTTTGGTTGCTGTGACTATCCACAGATATAGCTGCTTTTTTCTTGATTTGCTTTCGAAGGTAATTCCATGGAAGGTTGAGGAAAAAGATGAAACTTTTGCTTAGGGGTTGATGGGTCTCGATGGTGTACCACGGTGGGGTGGGCTTACGAACAGTTTCGATTTCGCGAGGTAAGTCCTTGAAGACAGGTGAGGAGCCAACTCCGGCCCCTTTTGCAATTGCATTAGTGGGCCTTTGGACTGAAGTGTGTGGGTAATTAGGATAAGTTGGGCCAGATTTTACAATTTGTGTATTAAGTGATTAGTCGTTACTCTGAAGTTTGGATTGTTGGGCTAGTCCCAATATTGGTTATATGAAGATAATGTTCACTTGATTTATGGGGATGTCGTTTGTGTTAGAGTCATGATTTCATTTGAATAACGTTCTTTTGCTATGGATCGTGGTCCAAACTAATCTATTAGGTATTTTATTTTGTTGAGTTAACCGTAATTTTGTATCTCTTCTTGATGATAAAGATTGTCTACCCGGTATGTTTATCTGACAATGGGATTTTGTTCCTTTGTCATATTTGTCTCAATAATAGGGGATCAGCTAGACTCGAGGGACACGTGGACTAAAGAAATACTGTATTGGAAGATTCTAATTTTTGGTAATCGGAAAAGAGATAGTTGTTGTGGATCTTGCAAATGTTTGTGGTTTAACTTTTGTATAGATAGTGTAGATAGTGTGTTTTCTTTTAGTTTATGAAATGTTTCTTAGAAAAAATAAATAAATAAATTACGGTGAGTTCTAATTTGAGTCATATACTTGTTTAGGGTTCGGGCTGGGAAGTTGATTCAAGCTTTGAGGTTCATTTCCTGAATAGTAATTTTTTAGGATACTGCATACAAAATGCACATTATATTTGTCAGATATCTGGTGGTGAGTAAGAGACTCTATATTATAAATTAAATCGTTTAATAAGATGTGAATTGATTTCTGCACTCCAAGTATGATCCTCCGTCTTGTCATATGATCCCTAGTCGGAAGAAGTCACTTTGAAAATCCCAAGTATGCATTCTTGTTTTTATGTCGCATCTGGACGTTCTTGCAATGGCATCCTGATGTCTACATTTATGTGATAGATTAATCTAGTCACGAGACATCATTCTAGGGGTATTTAGGACTTAGTTGAGAGATTTTTTCTCATTATCTGATGTTTTACACTTTCTTGTCTAGTTTCGATGTTTGTGTTACTTTTAGATATTTTGTGCGTAATTTGTTTGGTAAGTATGCAACTCCTAGGTACATGGATGCCAAGATACTCCGAGATGATGATAAAAAGTTAAGAAAATAAGATCGCCCCTTAGTCATGATGAAAAAGAAAGATTAAACCATTTTTTAGAAAGTGAAAGCATATGTGGGCCAAATCTGAAAAGTGAATTGTTTGAGTTTTCACACGAGATTCATGAAAATTCTGGATGAGCCCTTTGGTTTCTATATAATAATCGGAGTCAGGAGCGCGTAGAAACCGACGGTTTGTGATTTAGAGCTGAATTAAGAAAGTCATTAAATTTCCGATTGTCGTGGTTCGCACCACTCCATTCTTTAGTATAATATTTTTGGGCTGGATTAGGTCACGTAAAAGAGGCTCACAACCCATAAAATGTATTTGGACCTTCAAATATAATAAATTAACATTAGAAATGGGTCCCCAATCATAATAACTTTAGAAAAATCGCCTAAAGCAGAGAAGAGAAGTGGAGAAGAACCTTGTAAACAGTTCATGTTGTTCCAACTCTATCCTTCATTATTCGTCAGCAATTAATATTATAATTTTATTTTGTTTTCTGTTCTGAACATGAATATTACATTATTAATTGTTAGTTTTTATTATTTCATTATGAACTAGTTAATTCATAGCTTGAGAACATTAATAATGTGTGAGTCCTAATATTATAGATTTTATTTAATTTGGGAGATTACTTCTTTAACTAAATTATGATTTTAAATTATATGGCTAAGTATAGGACTACTCCCTCACCTTAAGGAATAGTATATGATAATATAATATATGTAGTAGAATTTCTACGGGAACAAAAATCAAATCCAAATAAAAATTCATCCACGTCATTTTTCTCTTTCTCTCTTAAATTTCTAACTTATTTTCTATTTTTCTTTTCTAATTCTTTACACTTGTGAATACTCTATTTCGTTACTTTCATTTTATAGGAGAGGGGTAAGATTGCTTTTTTGAAATCACTTTATTTGTTACTTAATATAGGATACTTTTGAAAATAAAGTCTAAGTAAGAATCCATATACACCATTTTTCTTTTTTACTTTTAAATTTCTCACTTTTTTATTTTTATTATATCTTCTTATAATTGTGAATACTCTACTTCTTTATATGCAATTTATTGCAAATTAGTGAATATTACTTTGTAGGAAGTCACTTTCTTTTCCGATTGATATAGGATAGTGTTAAAAAAATATTGATATTATATGATTGGTTTTTTGAGTAATACATGTTTCCTATACTATTTGACAAAAGTAGATCTAAGAGAGAACTATAGTAATATTTCAAATAATTTGATAGCCTATTGAGTTAGAAAGATTCTCCAAATTGAATAAGCCCATTTGGAGTTGTTATGCAAAAGTTACAACCGTTTTACTAAGGGCTGCACACCAGTTATGGGAATTAAAAGAGAAGATGGGTTTGGGCTTTTTATAATTTGACCCAATCCTCTTAATCTAAGCCCTAAAACGTTTTTACAAGTATAAATAGACCCTTTAGCCTCCTTTTTACACGCACTTCAGAAAATTACACCAGAGGCTTTATATTTTCAAGTCAGAGCAAGAAGGTAGAGGAAAAGCTAGAGTCGGAGGAATTCTGTTCTTCCAACAACAGCCAACCCAACCTTTAGGTTATCTATTTTCTTTTCTGTAATTGAATTATGATTTCTTCTTATTCAATTTCAGTCTTTAATTTTATTATGAGATAAATTTCCACATACTTGAGAATCGCAATTAAGGGATAAACCCTAATTAATTTATTCTATGTTTTGAATTTGGGATTGTTAGGATTTAAATTGAATTGAGTTTTATATATTGGATATCACTCTGTTTTCATTACTATTTTTTTAGGAACAACTAGAAATAGCTTTTAGTATTTGGGCTATTCACTTTAGTGGCAAAAGTGATCATCCGACAGGGGGGTTTGAATTCGGACTAAGGTAATACCCGTGTAATGTTTGTTATTGACCGACAGTCTTAACTAATTACATAGCCAAAGAGGTAAATTCATATCATCCGAAGAGGCATATTCGCCCATATAGGGGTTTATAGTACTTTAGGATAGCTCCTAGGTCCACCCGACAGGGGGCTAGGAGACATTAGAGTCCCGACTAATATTATAATACCAATTCTACCCTTAAACAAACCATAGGTTACGTTAATTAGGTGGATTCCTTGCGAGACTCAATTATATCTCATCTCTGAAGTTAGTTTTTTTTATTTGCATTATTTCTTTTAGTTATTTAATTTAGTCTTTATTTTTTGCATGTTTAGTTTTAAGAAAACCAAACAAAAATCATATTATTTTACTTTTCAGTCAAGCAATTATTTCTACTATCTGATTAATACTAGAGTTGAACCTAATTCGTCCCTGAGAACGAAACCCGATTTATCGGATATTACTTGGACAACCGTGCACTTGCGGTATTTTGGTTCCTTTTATTTATCGTATTAATTTTATAACACCCCAGGACCCACCATGGTGGTGGTGTAAGTACCCTATTATTTGTTTAATATTTAAAAATAAATATTGTATTGAAAATAAAATAGTATATTTAATAATAAGGATAGTAAAGGTATAAAAAATATAAAATAGATGTTTTCTATAAATAATTATTTTATTAGACATTATTTTATAAAATAAATTATTGAAGACTTAATTTAACAATTAGGTACTTTTATTAGAATTCTTTTAGCAAACACTCCTACTTTTTAATTAATAATAATAAAAAAGGTAAGAAAGTAAAATTGTAATAGATTTTTTATTTAAATGGGAAACTGGATAATCTAATTGGAAATAAATAATAACATGTCAACTTTTGGGAATGAACTTTCTTAATCATGATTTAAATGGATATTTTCTCAAAAAAGAATCTGAAAAAAAAAATTAAAAAAAATTAAAAAAAAAATTAAAAAATATAATTAAAAAACAAAAAATTACATAAGGACAATAATGGAAGGTAAATATGATAATGTGTTTAATTGGGAATTAAGTTAATAATGTGTGAGTAAATAGAAAGTAATTTATGTGTTTAATTGACTAAATCTATGTATGGTTGGGCATACGCTCATAAACTACGTTTTGGTATACACCCACTCGAAATTACTAGTCAAGCATTGGAAGCGGGTGCACACCTGTTTTGTCACCAATATTGACCGAGTTATATCTAGTTCGCCCATCAACATTATCGTTTTTGTCTTTGACAATACGTAGAGTTGGGTATACAAACATAATTGGTATATACTTACTATTACAGTTCATATTGATTTATTATATTGTACGTACCCCCAATGGGTATACATCCAAATAAGTATATCTTATAACCACCTCTAATATATATCAAATGAGTAAATACCAAGTATCACGTCTAGTAATTACCCATTAGTACTGCATCTAAATCATATGTTTCACAATAAGTATATACAGATATAATAGGAATATACCTACTAATACAGGTCGTAATGTTATAGTATATTATACGTACCCCAATGGGTATTATACCCAAATGGGTGTATCTTATAACCACCTCTGGTATAACTTGAAAGTAATCGAGATAAATATTCGCGCTAATGCACTCAAATGTGGAGGATGTTTCATTGTTGTAATCCCCCTTACTAGTGAATATGTTTAATATTTTAAGAATAATTTTAAGAATTCAAATTTGAAATTAAAAAGTTTAATAATCAATTGTTTAATCTGAATAGCATCTTGTTCATGACGGTGAATTGATGTGATGTTAAGAGAGAGATGTATATTGGTGTAAGTAGCATTGATGAAGATGACAATGATGGAACATAAATATCTTTTATAAAAAATTTAAATTAAATGCTCAGCAGCCGTGTGAACATGAGCCCAAACCCCACTTAGTTACAATAGGCTTTACAATATAATAAAAGGCCTTATAGAGAAGTTATTTTCAACTAGGCTTAATATATGTTTATTAGTTAGACAAATAGTATATGTTTACTCATTTTAACTCATTGGGGGAACTAGCCATTTTCTCGTAATCTCTCCCTCTTAAAAAAAAAAAAAAACACTTCACAAAGTTTCCTTATTGATCGAAAACACCCAACACTACTTTCTCCGCTCCTTGCCTGCAAGTATTACTCGGATTAGCAAAGTAGTCAACATGTCTTTTTCGTCCAAATCAATGAGGAGTTATATCATAACCATACGAAATCAAAAAGCTTTAAGGGTTGTGTCTGTTGAAATTCGGAGAGCCTCATATTCTTAAAAGAAGGAAAACAAAGAGAAGAAAAGAGAAGAGATGAAAATGGAGGTGTATAGTAGCCAAATGGATCTTATGTTATTACCATGGGTATTCATACTATACGTTGGATACCATATCTGGCTGTGGAGGAAAGTGCAAACAGATCGTTCCAGTACATTTATCGGAGTCAATCTATATAAACGTCATGAGTGGATGAAGGCTAAGTTGACGGTAAATTCACCACCATCATCTTTTTAATTAATAGTTTTATTGTAATTATTGGTTTGACTAATTTTTATCTAGGTCTTAAACAAATTATTAAGTACTGTTAGAGTTTTATTGAAATAAAATCCAGTTGAGAAACCATATTTTCTGTAACCATCAACTGTATTTGTAACTATCATCGACTTTTTCGATTCAGGATATTAGTAAGAATGGAAAGGAGATAATTGTGGCGATGAATGGGAATTTAATTATGGAATCATCATCGATAGTTATTTCATCACTTATACTATGTTTATACATAGCTGTGCCGGTCTTTTTTCAAGTCATGGTGGATTTGAAAACTGTGATGGTGATAATAATATTCTTCCTAGCAATGCTATTCCACCTTGAATCAACTCGAGTTATTTGCAAAGTAAGTAACAGTTTCCACCAGCCACAGAAGGACATATTGAAGCTAATGTGCAAAGCCCAAGTCCTAAGAATAGTAGGAAATCGGTTTTTCTATTTAGGATTTTCAGTTGGAGCTGCGGTTTTTGGTCCAATTTCGATGCTCCTATGTTCGATACTACTTGTTGTAGTTCTTTTCTGTATGGACCATTACCCCTTTGGCCGTTAATAAAAAAATTAATACCCAAGAACACTCGCCTATGGAGATTGTGATTAGCCTCCAATTATGTAATTGTTCGCTTTTATTTGCTAATTCCTTGCTTTTGGATAAAAAAATATTGTAATTTTATTAATATTAAGCTTTCTAGTTCACCTTGAGTATGTGTTTTGTGGTTTGTTGATTTTTGCTATGAGAAGTGAAAGATCAAATAAAGTGATCTCTTTGGAACAAATAAATAAATAAAGCTATCTCTATCCGCTTGCACAAGAGTTATAGTACTAGTAATAGCAGGATTTTCTGCATTACTTCTCTTTGCTATTCATATTATTATGCATTATGTGTGCATGCTTTTAGGATTAGTTAATGTTGTTTTATTAGTTTAAGAGGCGTTTTTGTCAAAAAAAAAAAAAATGTTTAAAGAGGCGATCTTTTAAGTTGCTTTTGTGTGGATAATAGTCACATGTTATTACAATTTTCGTAAATAAACAAAATATAGAGAGTGATGAAAATAAACTTTGGTGAAGAACTGTCAAAGATTTATTTATATCATCATAAAAGCCAACTGTGCAATTTAACTTTCTGAAAGCTCAAGTAACAAAATATGCAGAGTCGGGATGTAAAGTTTAACTCTGACAAATTACTACTAAATAAAACTAAGTTATAAGCACTGTAACTTCAATGATCTAAGTACATAGTGGTTTTATCATATACGGATTAAACAATTTTTGTATAAAATTGCTTATCCAATTTTATATAGCACCGAATTTAATCACTGATATTCATATACACTTAAACAGTAAAATGCATAGATATTATTATTATATCTGACATGTTAACAGAACATAAAATTCCTGCTTGCTCTAAAGCTTTTATGTCTTTCATTAAGCTAATGAGTAATGACCGACTCCATAGATGAAAATCAAAGTTAGTGAAATGGCCACCTCTAATAATAATAGGCATTACCCAGTTCATAAATTAACTTTTGACAAAAAAGGTAGTAATGCTACTAACACTTTCAGTTAATCGACAAAGATATAAAATTTCATCACGAAAAGTTAATAATTAACTAATATAATAAACAAAGGGTCCAGCCCCAGGATAAAAGATATAACATAACAGGAATATATTAACTAAACACAACACTATCCGGGGTTCCAAAACTAAATCTCTTGTTACGCTACTGCTATATTTAAGATTTTGTCAGACGCTAGAAATGAAAATGACTCCTGAATTATTACATGAGTTCCCATATAAAAATCAAAGAGTTGGGTGGGGGACCAATATAAACACAATAATGTCATGGAGCATATATATAGAAGTTTTCTTGGTAAGACCACTATATGGAAGTTTGAATCAAGCATGAGATGGGGTTGGTTGACATCATCTATTACAGTGGAGGAATATACATTTTTAGGCCTAAAATTCAAAAAAGAGAATTTTAAGGGCCTAGTTAGATCTTATGTTTTTTAAGGGCCTAACTAGATATTTTGGCTAGTTAGGGTCACGTTTTAGGGGGTTCGCACCCGCTGTTTTTCGATTTTTTGGGGGGTAGATCCCCCTATTTTATTTTTTAGGGGGTACACGCCCACCATTTTTTACGTTAATTCCATTTTTTAGTTAAGTCCTTTAAGTCCATATTGTCCAAATATCACATTACCCCCTAAAATTACCACCTTAAACCCTCTAAACCACCACATTACCCCTAAAATACTATGTTTGCCCCCCAAATAACATCTTCACCCCTTAATCTCCACTAATTACCCCTAAAATATCAAAACAGGGGGTATATACCCCCTGATTATCAAATTCTGCCAAAAGCCACCCCTGAAAAAAAAAAAAAAGGAAAACACAGATCTGATGAGTGGGGCTTCGTGGAGATCTCGATCTGTAGTTGGTGGTGGGCCTCGGAGTGAAGAGAATGAGGGTGGTGGTGGTGGGGATCGGAGTGAAGACCAGCAGGTGGTGTTGAGTGGTTTGGTGGGATGTTGCTGCCGTGGTGCGCTGCGACGGAGGCCATGGTGGTGGTGGTGCGCTGCTACGGAGGTCGCGGTGGTGCTGGCGCGTTGATGTGATGTTGGTGGTGGTGTCACGAGATGGTGGCGAGAGGTGGTGGCGGATCTGAGGCGCGGATCTGGTGTTGGGGTTGCTGTTGGTGGTTCTGATTCGATGTGGGGGCGCGAGTGGTGGCGAGAAGTGGTGGCGAGGGTTCTGTTGTTGGTTCTGATTCTCGACGGAGGTGGGGTCGCTGGTTGGTGGTGGCTCGTCGTGGTGGTGGTGGATCTTCGAAATCACAGCAGCAGTGACGGGTTGGTGGTGCTGTCGAGATCTCGAACGCGGTGGTGGGTGGAGATCTGGTGGCTCGTCAGTGTCTAGATCTCGAACGCGGTGGGTGGTGTCGCTGGTGGATGCTGTCGAGATCTCGAACGCGGTGGGTGGTGTCGCCGCTGCCTCTGATTCGCGCAGCAGAGGTTGGTGGTGGTGTCGCTGGTGGATGCTCTTCGCCGCTGCTGTGGTGGATGCTCGGTACAGGAGAGAGAACGCAGGGGAGGGGGTGGGTTTTCTGGTTGATTGCTCGACAGTAATGGGGAGGGTGGGTGGGTTTAACGGGGTGCTCGACAAGGGAGGGGGGTGGGTTTATATTGGCTTTTTTTTAGTTGGATCCTAACAAGAGTAACTGAGGCCCTAAAAGAATAAACAAGGTTGTAAATGGGCCTCTATTCCTCTTTTACCCATTACAGTGAGTGTAGTCTTACTAGACCTGAAAAGGATTTTTTGAAGCTAAAACGAAAAATCAGAAGATCCTAAGTTCAAGTGAATTCATGGCCACTCATTTGAAACGTTAAGTGGAGTTTTTGAAATAAAAAAATTTCTATACAAAGTTGCTCTTTCATATATAGCTTCGTCAGGAAAATTACTAATAAATTAACATAACAAACTAAGGGTCCAGATAAAATGTATATCGGAATTAATATTTGAGTAATGATATTACCTGAAATACAAACAAACTATGATTGGTTTCAACAAAAAAAAAATGTAAATATTGAATTAGAAACAGTTGATATTTATATTTATACTAGAGAAAGCCAATTAATCATGAAAACCTTATTAAAACTCATGCAATATAAATATCAAAACACATGAAAACCAAATAAACTTGTTTGATCATTATATAAAAATAAAATAAAAAATAGACATGTTGTATCTCAACCTGGCTAACGGTTTTGGAGAAAAACCGGTGCACTCGGACCGAACTGGAGAGGAAGGGAAAGCAGCTCGGTTCTTTAAAAAAAATCTTATGTAGAATCGGTTCAGACCGAACCAGAACCAGAACCAGCCCGTTAATTTTGTTTTAATATATATCCATGTTATATAAGTATATAACCCAAATCCCAAACCATATTAAAAAACAAAGTGACTGTAATGGTATTTAAAAAACTAAACGCGAAACTAAACTTTAACTACTAGTTGCGAAAAGTAAAGACTGAAAAGTAAAGACTGAAAAATAAAGCGGAAATGAAAAAGCGAAATTAAAAGACGAAAGTAAAAAACGAACTCGATTAATGAAGGTAAAAACGAAGCTGAGAAGACGAAGATAAGAACCGTAGTGTCGTGGAAGAGCCACTGCCTTAAGAACGAAATTCCGGGACAGCCGAGATGCTACACTGTTTTTCCGAACGTTCCCCAAGGTTTAAACACTACTATCCTACTCTCGTGTGCACTCACAATCGTAGGTTGGAATCTGTATAATATTCGCTCAAGAACTGGAAAGACAGAAGGAGAAGAAATATTGTTGTATTGTTTCGTAAAGCTAGTGTGTATAAAATGAAGTGAAGACAGCGGTATTTATAGAGGAAAAAACTAGCCAGTAGACTAGTCGTTGCTGCTCAGTCAAGGCTGGAAGTGAGACCGAAAATTAAGTAACGTTCACATCGTGTGCAACGTTCACTTCAGTTTTACAAACGTGTGTTAAAACGTGGGAGGAAAAATTCAACAGCGGACCAAGCCAATAACGGGAAAAATAAAATAAAAGCTGTTGTAAAAACTAGTTTATTTTTATTTTTTAATTCCCCAGGACCCAGGCCCAGGCCCGGGCCGGGGCCGGGTGGGTGGTGGTGGTGGTGCGCGCGTGTGGGCTTCCCCATTATCTCTTAGTGTGCATGGGTGTTAGTTCTTTGGGAGCTAATGATACCACAAAGATAATAAATGCTTTACATTACCACAAAGCTACCGATGTGGGAAAGTGAGATAACCTCTCCACTTTCCCACTACACCACACATTACAAAAGAAATGAGTTAACTCCTCCACATGCTAATAAATACTTGTGGACAATAAATGAAACATTAGTCCAACAATCCCCCACACATTAATTGTCTACAAGATGTACAAAGAAGGTTTTGGAAAGGAGAAAGGTTTTTGAGCGAATATTGGGTGAATTGTACTTAAGTGTCAATATCTTGCGATTTGAATTGACACGTAGTGGAGTGAGGCAACAACCAAGTCCAGTCAAGTGAACGTACTCTTGAACTTGACGTCCTTTAGTTGAGGCCCCCACAACACATACTCAACCCCGTTAGATATATACAGATTCTGCGATGTTATCACAAGCGCTTTTTAGGCCATGCGCATACCTTGGTTCTCATGAGTGCTCTAAAAAGACTTCTCTAGTCTTTTATAGAAAGCGGCCCCCACTTTCACACTCACATAGGTGATTTCAAGAATGTCTATACAGCATAGACTACCCCTCAAGGGTCTTGAAGTCATTAAGAGCCTTAAAGCTCAACCTCATCATATGCTGGTGATTTCATCAAGTCCTTCTCAATAGGACCACCACAAAGGGCTATGAACATCATTAAGAGTTAAACTCAACCTCGAAATAATCATCGGTGAATTCATCAAGTCCATCTCAATAGGACCACCACAAAGGGCTATGAATCATTAAGAGTCGAAACTTAACCTCATTTGCACTATTGTATGCCATAGGGATGGGTAAGTAGTGCATCACATGTCATCCATATGACCCCCATGAATGGGCTTAAGCCCCATCCCCCTCGACATCTCCATAACTACTCTCCTGGTTAGACCTTTAGTGAATGGATCAGCCAAATTTTTCTCGGATTTGACAAAGTCCAATGCTATCACACCATTCTTCAGTAACTGTTTCACTGAGCTGTGTCTAATTCGAATATGTCTCCGTTTTCCATTATATGTGTTGTTGTGAGCAACGCTGATAGCCGCTTGCGAGTCACAATGAAGAGAAATCGGTACATCTTTATCTTCCCATAATGGTACATCTGCTAGGAGACTCCTCAACCATTCAGCCTCTTATCCTGCCAACTCTAACGCTATAAACTCGGATTCCATGGTTGACCGTGCTATACAAGTTTGTTTAGAAGACTTCCAGGATATAGCTCCTCCACCTAAGGAAAACACATAACCACTGGTGGAGCTTACTTCATCATTATCTGATATCCAATTTGCATCACAATAGCCTTCTAGGACAACAGGGAACCTACTATAGTGTATGCCTATATCCATAGTACCTCTTAGATATTTCAATAATCTTTGAAGTGCAGTCCAATGTTCACTACTAGGGTTATGGGTATAGCGACTAAGTCTACTTACGGCATATGCGATATTAGGTCGAGTGTAGTTCATTAAGAACATCACACTTCCTATTATCTTAGCATATTCAGTTTGAGATATTGCACTTCCCTTGTTCTTAGTCAAACGAATACTAGAGTCATACGGGGTTCTAGCGGGTATGACATCAAAGGAGTTGAATCTCTTCAACAATTTCTCTACATAATGAGATTGACTAAGGGATATACCATTTTCGTTTCTTAAGATCTTAACCGCTAGGATTACATCAGCTTCACCCATGTCCTTCATCTCGAATTTAGATGACAGAAAGTACATAGTCTCATTAATGACTTTAAGGTTAGTGCCAAAGATCAGCATGTCATCTACGTATAGACAGATGATCACACATTCGGATCCTATCACCTTCATGTATACACATGAGTCGGAAGTGTCGACTATAAAGCCATCGTTAACTAAAGTACTATCTAATTTTTCGTACCATTGTTTGGGTGCTTGTTTCAAACCATATAGAGATTTCTTAAGTTTGCATACTTTGCTGTCTTGACCAGAAGCTACAAAGCCTTCGGGTTGAACCATATATATCTCTTCATCTAAGTCTCCATTCAAAAACGCGGTCTTAACATCCATTTGATGTATAGTGAGTTTATGAATGGAAGATAAAGCGATTAGAGTTCTTATGGTTGCTATTTTGGTCACTGGGGAATAGGTGTCAAAGTAATCTAGACCTTTCTTTTGAGTAAAGCCTCGGATTACAAGTCTAGCCTTAAATTTCTCTATGGAGTCATCAGGTCTTAATTTTCTCTTAAAGATCCATTTGCTAGTAATTGGCTTACATCCCTTTGGTAAGTCAGTTAAGTCCCAAGTGTGGTTTGATCTAATGGATTCTATCTCGCTGTTTACCGCTACTTTCCAGAAGCTAGCATCTATGGATCTCATAGCCTCGGAGAAGGTCTTAGGTTCTTCCTCAAGAAGAAAACAAGAGACTAGTTCTTCACATAACATATCTATGTGAAAATCCTCAGTCAAGAAAGCAGTGATAAAGTCTGGTCCAAAACTAGACTCAGTCCTACGTCTTTTACTTCTCCTAATTTCGTTATCAGGGTGTGGTCCTGAACTCGAAGAGGGTAGAGAAGCAGACAAATTATCACTAACAGGTATATCAGTATTGACAGGTGAGTCATTACTGATAGATGAGGAGGAATTATGAACAATATTCCTTTTCAAAGGAAATATATGCTCAAAGAATTCAGCGTCTCTAGATTCACTAATAGTGTTATCAGCTAAGGACATAAATCTATAAGTTGCACTATTTTGGGCATATCCTATAAAGATAGAGTCTATGGTTTTAGGTCCAATGTTAACTCTCCTAAATTCGGGTAACACTACTTTAGCCAAACACCCCACACTCTTAAAAATTTCAAGTTAGGTGGATACCCTTTCCATAATTCGTAAGGGGTCTTATCGATATGTTTATGGGGTACTCGGTTTAATACATAACATGCAGATAAGACAGCTTCCCCTCACATGTTGGAAGGTAGGCCTGAACTAATTAACATGGCATTCATCATTTCCTTAAGGGATGACCAGTCTCTCCAACTTCCTTGTTACGCCTTTGCTGCTTGACCGGAGAAGTCGTCAACCAGTCTCCATAGGGCATTCGATCTTTCTGTTCAACATCCTCGTCTTTATTTATAGTTAGTTCATTCCATTTCTCTTGATCTATTTTTCCTTTCAGCTATTCCATTTTGTTGGGGTGTATAAGGGGCAGTAAGTTCATGAATAATTCCACTACGTTCACAAAATTCTTTAAGTGTGTTAGAACTATATTCACCTCCCCTATCGGACCTAAGTCTTTTAATCTTTCTATCTAATTGATTTTCAACCTCAGCCTTATATTTTAAAAAGGTGTATTCTGCTTCATCCTTAGATTTTAGAAGGTATACTTTGGTGAACCTAGAGTAGTCATCTACAAAGGTCATATAATAAAGTTTTCCTCCTCTACTAGCAGTAGTTTTAAAGTCAGCTAAGTCAGAATGCACTAGTTCTAAAAGTTGAGTTTCTCTAGTGGTCACGTTTTTAAGGGTTTCTTAGCGTGTTTAGCCTCTACACATATTTGACACTTAATTAAATCACCGTTATAGTTTCCAGGTATTAGTCCATGAGTTTTAAGTCTTTTAATAGAAGAAACATTTAAGTGTCCTAACCGAGCGTGCCACATATTTAGAGATTCAAATATATAAGCAGAAGTAGATGCATTCTCATTAAAAGCAGAAAGAACATTAAGTACATATAGTCCACCGTTAAGGTAACCTTTTCCTACAAAGTCACCATTCCTAGAAATTATTATTTTCCCACCCTCGAAAACAAGTTTAAGTCCAGCTTTGTTTAGAAGAGACCCTGAGACTAAATTTCTACGAAGCGTGGGGACATACAAAACATCATTAAGGGCCAAGGTCTTGCTAGAGGTAAGTTTAAGACACACCTTTCCCTTGCCAAGGACGCCCGCAGTTGTAGAGTTTCCCATGTATGCGCATTCCCCATCGGCTACATCTTCAAACCCTTGGAATAACTCTTTGTTGGCGCAGAAGTGTCTTGAAGCTCCAGTATCGAGGATCCATTCGGCCTTGTTCTCTACCAAATTAGTTTCGACCATTACCGCGGCAATTACCTCTTCAGTTTCAGTCAAGTTTGCGCGAGGGGGGTTGTTTGATTTGAACCTGACGTTGCATTGGTATGCCTTGTGTCCTTCCTTCCCACAAACGTAGCAGGTTGCCTTGTTTTTCTGAATGTTACCAGAAGGTTTGAAGTTGTTACCTCCGGATTTGTTAAATTTACCTTTCGATTTGTTGTTCTTATTCTGACCATGAAATTTTCCTTTACCCTTAAAACCTTCTTTGTTACCATACCCAGAAGTCTCGACCAAGTTTGCTTTCGAAGAATAATGAGGTAGAGATTCAGACTTATCTTTGATGCGATTAGCTTCTTCGGTTCTCATGTGGCCGATTAATTCTTGGATCATCATATCTTTTTTCTTATGCTTTAGGTGGTTGCGATAGTCACTCCAAGATGGTGGGAATTTCTCAAGTAACACGTTAGCTTGTAAGATCTCACACATTTTCATTCCCTCGGATACAATTTCGGCACAAAGGTTTTCGTAAATGTGAACTTGTTCCATGATAGGTTTTTGGTCGGTGATTGAGAATTTGAGCCAGTTTCCTACCACATATTTTTTCTTACCGGAGTCGTCACCTCCGTATTTAGTGTGTAAACGGTCCCAAATAGTTTTTGAAGATTTTTCGTTTACAAATAAATCAAACAAGGGGTTCGACATATGGTTTAAAAGGTGACCCCTAGTTAGTTTATTTGCCTTGTCATATTTTAAAACTTTAGCGGATATAGTAGCATCCGTATTATCAGTTGAAACAGGAGGGTTTTCAAGTAGTACGAAATCAACTTCTAGTTGTTCAAAGAAAATAAGAAGTTTTTGGGACCAACGTTTAAAATTAGAACCATCTAGAGGTTCGAGTTTTGACATATCGGGTAAGGTTTTCAAAGTAGTAGTTAAAGCCGAAGAAGAGGAAGTCATTACATAATAGTTATTAAATAATTTCGTTCTTAAATTGTTGGTAAAATATAAAAGGCTACTGTAATGGTATTTAAAATTTTCGGTAAAGAAACTTTAACTACTAATTACAAAATGAAATACGGAAAGTAAAAGACTGAAATGAAATACGGAAAGTAAAAGACGAAAGTTAAAAAACGAACCCGATTAACGAAGGTAATAACGGAGCTGAGAAGACGAAGATAAAAACACTACTACCCGTTGTGTTGATCAGACAAAGTCTTCATCAGAATAAAAAACTAGTTTATGTTTATTTCCCCAAGACCCAAGACCCAAGACCCGGGCCCGGGTGGGTGGTGGTGCGCGTGTGGGCTTCCTCATTATCTCTTAGTGTGCATGGGTATTAGTTCTTTGGGAGCTAATGACACCACAAAGGTAATAAATGTTTCTCACCACTAATGAACTACCGATGTGGGAACTAGGGATGAGCATTGACCGAGTTAACCCGGTCAAAATAAAGGAACCCGAGTCAACCCGGTCTGAGTTGAGCTAACCCGGGTAATGCGCTAAGCAATTTATCGGGCTAATAAAAAAATTAGATAAACTTATTAGGCTATGGTCGGATTGATAAATAAGGAAAAAAAACCAACCCAACCCGACCACCCGGTTAAACTAGACTATGGGTAGATAAAGATAAGTTTAAGAAACAGTACAAAAATAGGCACTGCTTCCTCACCCTGATAAGAATAAATTAATGGGATCTTATGATGTGTTCAACTATGTTTCTGTAACATGGAGTATTTTGTCTAATCACATGAAAAGAAAAACTTATTTATTTATATTATTTGCAGTTTTTTTGGGTATTTAAGTTCTTAAGTGATTTATTTTGGATATTATAACTCTTGTCATGTTCAATACGAGTATCTTAAGAAATATGTTAACAAGAAAATCTTGTGTATGCATTGTGTAGGAATTGTTACTAAGTGTAATTATAATATTTTAATGCAAACAAACCCGAATCAACCCGGTATGTAACCGATGCAACCCGGTGGTTTGAACCCGAGTGGGTTTAGTAAAAAAAAAACAGGGTTGGGTTTTCCAAATTCTAACCCGGGATGTTATAACCCAAGGTTAGAAAAAATCTAAACCCGGTGTTAATCCGGGTTATGCTCTACCCTAGTGGGAACTAGTATAAAGTCTTTCCCACTTCCCCACTACACAACCCAACACGTTTGACCAATAAAACTTCCCACCACATGCTACATTACATTGTGGACAATAAATGAGTCCAACATGTTAGATATTGGAAAGATATGATATTTGTTTGCAAACTGATTAAGGTAACCTTTAACCTGATGTGCTAGGTAAACATCAAGTTCGGGGTCCATATAATTTTTTTGCTATCCAACAATGATTTTTTAATGGTAGTGTATTTTTTTACTTTTAGATAAATGATACAACTAAGACTTAAAATGAAGTTGCAATAGAACCTTTTAGATGTCAATTAATCAGACAATTAATATCCAATTTCATAATTAACTTGGCTGGTCTAGACTTTCGTGTATGAATTTTCATTAATTAATCTGCAAAAATCAAACGATTTATGGGTTAATCAATGACAAGGAACTCATAACAATCGCTTGAAGAAAAAGACAACTTGACTAAAACTTCAGGGCCAATCGAATTTATCTTCCTAATATTGAACATTAAAGAAAAGAAAAAAGAAAAAGAAAAAAAAGACTCTTCTTCCTATAAAACACGATTCCAGCCCTCACATAAGCCAACAAACTTCTCCATAGCATTTCATCTTTTCCGACCAAGCCGCTCTCCTGCACAAGAAAACCGCCGCCACTCGGAGACCATTCTCCACCATCATCAACCGGCTTGCTTACGTCATCAACTTCAAATAACCCAAATTAAGGTAAAAAACTCTCATCACTTTTACAATTTTTCAGATCTATCTGATTCAAGTATAAATTTTTACTATATTTTTATACATTTCCTACAATGGCCATTTTATGACCGTTAGAATCATTTTACCTTATGAGAATTGAGAAGTGATGCTCTGAGAATAGCCTTTTGGTTTACGGTTGGAGTGAGCAATTTGGTCTTATACTGCATTTTTGAATTGTTTTGCAGTAAATATCCATTTTGACGCAACTGGAGAGAGTCTAAACAACCTCAAATTCATCTACACAATTTAAGGTAAAGAATCAATTTTTACCGGACAGAATTTGATGTTTTCCATGGTTAATTTGTTAACGGTTATATTTATGTTAACGAGTAAAAATTGAAAAGAAGTAAATATTTCAAGTTTAGCTGACTGTATATTGTTTTGTAGGAGGGGTATTCTCAACGACCCTAAACAATTATTAATGATTATGCTGGAGATGGTTCACATCTTTCTTCCTGTGAAGCGCAAAAGGAAATATTTTATTCATACTTAAATTATCTCGGGATTGTGGGGGATCGGAAAATTAAGGTTAGACAAATTTTGCTGAATTTGTTTAATTATTTAAATAATATGTGTTTGTCATTATTTGTGTTGAAATTAATCTCTCATGTGAAAGCAACCCTTGTCCTTGTTTTAAAATTTTAAAGTTTAAACATTCTGGAGTGAGTACAATACTATTAAGGTTAGGAATGCACGTTGGTATAAACACTACCCTTTCCTTGTTTTTGTTTCTGAAAATTTTGTTTGTGTCATCATTGATTATTTCATTATCTAGACTCACGTTATGACTACTAATTATCAATTTTTACTGTAAAATTTCAAAGTTCTAGAATCTGTTTGTGTTTGTATACTTTAATCATATTTCCTAATCATATTTCCTAATCATATTTCCTAATACTTGGTATAACTTTCATTTTAAGGAACCAGGTTGCGACCATTTTAACATTAAGGAATTCCATTCTGGAGTCAACCTTAATAGCTACCGGGGGTCGATACTTCTCTGCGCAAGCGCAACCATTTTTACAGCCGGTTCATTCAGCATTTCTTTCCATCTTAGTCAAGCTTTTCTTGGAGTGCAGAATAATTTCATGGATGGATTGAAATTCATCTTAGTGATGATCTTGTGCCTCTCCACCTTCATCTGCGTTGCTTCATCTATCTGGTTCAGTGTTGAGTTGGGCTATGAGATCAACGGTCCACAAAACAATGAAGATTATTTGTTGAAGCTTCAAGATAAGAGTTGTGTTTTGAGCATCTTCGGACATAGATTCTTTTATTTGGCGTTTTCATTTGCTACTTGGATATTTAGTCCAATTTTGATGCTTGTAGTGTCGATCATTATTATTAGTGGATATTATTTTTCAACTATTTTGTTTTCGGTACTCCTATTGCTGAAGAGAACTTGCCTATTGAGGCACAAGTTGCGGACATGGCCAAGCTCGCGGGAGAGGGGGAAGGTAAATACGGTTGTTGAGTTGGAGGGCGAGACCATGATATATTTGGTGAAGAATATAGAAGAATTTCTTAATGATCCTGAAATCGTGTTAAGGTGTGAGAAGAGCGAACCTATTTTTCTTAGTTTTGTTATATGATTAATTAATGATCCTGAAATTTGTAGGTTGTAACTTTATCTTTTCTTAAATTTTGATTAATGTATTTTAAATCTGGATTAATGTATATTGGTTGATTTCTTAATCTTATTTCGGTGGGTCCATGCTAATGTATACTTTCTATTTGCTTTTGATTTCTTTTTTAGCCAATTTCACATATATCCTTGTGATATTTTAACCGCTCTCTATTTTATTTTTTTCAATTTTCTAGAAGTCTCTATTGTAGCAAAAAAAAAAAATTCTATAATATATGTTATATTTGAAGTTTTTTTTTTTTTTAAAAAAAAGAAATTCTTAACACTTAATTATTTAAGGTTTTTTTGTATAAATAAAGTTATGTTATCGTTTTCAAATATGTTTTTTTTGGACAACAAATATGTTTTCTTACTTTTTAGATTGTTTAATATGTGTTAAATATGTGTAAATAACTCCAAGATCATTATTAAGGAATGAAAATCTATATAATAAAGCAGAATGAAAACTAAATTACCCTATTTATCCTCAAACTCCCCCGTTAGTCTCATAATCCCCCCGTTTGGCTCATAATCCCCCCATTTGGCTCATTCTTTCATTTATTATATTTATTATATTTATTATATATACACATACGTGTGAAAATGTTAAATAATATTAAATCCATTTAACCTTCATATAAATAAAATTATAAGAATTCAAATAAAGTTACATATAAATAAAATTTATTCTTTTTGATTAAAATTTACAAAGTACTAAAAATTATAAAAAATCAAAATTTATTATAAGAAAAGTTCAACTAGATATAATATAAAAAATTTAAAAAAAAATCACTTTACTTTACAATATTTAAATAATTTTTTTTTATTTTCTTTGTCAAAACATGTATAATTTTGAAAGAAATCATTTCAACTTTATAATAATAATTTTTTAAGACAAGAAATATATTGATTCATCTAATAAAAATTATAGAATATTAGAAAGTCAACATGAAATTCATAGGATATAAAAATTTAAAATTAATGAACACTTAAAGGATAATTAATAATTAAAATAATCTGATAATTGACCATTAAATTCATTATATCTCTATATATATATATAAAAAGTACTTTTTTAAACGGGTTGGGCCCTCTACAAAAAAGAGGAGCATGATCGTCTTTGGTCCCTTAATTATTTTCTATACATTAATTGCATTAATTATTTTCTAATAAAAACTTAATTGTCCCTTATCCCACTCCATTAGACTCTAAAAGTTCTGTATTTGATCCACGCTGACCGCAAACCTCTAACCTTACCTAAATTCTTAACTGTAACCTAAATCTTAACTTTAACCTTAACCTCAAAGTCAACCTCAACCTTTGAATTAAACTTAACATCAACCTCTAACTTAAATTTAACCTTAACTTTAACCTTAACCTCAACCTCAACCTCAATCTCAACCTTGAATTAAACTTAACATCAACCTCTAACTTAAATTTAACCTTAACATTAACCTTAAACTTGACCTTCTCCTTAACCCTAGCCCTGGCCCTAGCCCTCGACCTAGCCTTAACCTTAGCGTTAGCCTTAGTCTTAGTCTTAGCCTTAGCCTTGGCCATACCCTTAGCCTTAGCCTTAGCCTTAGTTTTAGCCATGGCCTTAGCTTTAGCCTTAGTCTTAGCCGTAGCCTTAGCCTTATCCTTAGCCTTAGCCTTAGCCTTAGCCTTAGCCTTATACTTATCCTTAGACTTAGCCTTAGCCTTAACCTTAGCCTTAGCATTAAACTTATACCTAGCCTTAGTCGTAGCTTTAGTCTTAGCCTTAGCCTTAACCATAACCATACACTTAACATTAACCGTAACCCCTTAACCCCTTAACCTTAACCTTAACCTTAACCTCAACCTCAACTTTTTAACTAATAATTTTAACCATATCCTTAACCCTAACCTAACATTAACCTTAATATTAACCTTAAACTTAAACTTAAACTTAAACTTAAACTTAAACTTAAACTTAAACATAAACTTAAACTTACACTTACACTTAAACTTAAACTTAAATATAAACTTAAACTTACACTTACACTTAAACTTAAACATAAACATAAACATAAACTTAAACTCAACCTTATTGTTAACGTTAACCTTACCCTCACCCTTACCCTAAACCTTAACAATAATATTAGCCTCAACTTTAACCTTAAACTTAACCATAACCTTAGATATTACACCTTAAACCTAAACCTTAAACTTTAAACCATAAACCTAATCTTCATTTTCACCTTACCGTTAGCCTTAGTCTTAGTCTTAGTCTTAGCCTTGGCCTTGGCCTTACCCTTAGCCTTAGCCTTAACCTTAGCCTTAGCCTTAGCCTTAGTCGTAGCCTTAGCCTTAGCCTTAGCCTTAGTCTTAGCCTTAGCCTTATACTTAGCCTTAGCCTTAGCCTTAACCTTAGCCTTAGCATTAAACTTATCCTAGCCTTAGTCGTAGCCTTAGTCTTACCCTTAGCCTTAACCATAACGATAAACTTAACATTAACCTTAAACTTAACCCTTAACCCCTTAACTCCTTAACCTTAACCTTAATCTTAACCTCAACCTCAACTTTTTAACTAATAATTTAAACCATATCCTTAACCCTAACCTAACATTAACCTTAATCTTAACCTTAAACTTAAACTGAAACTTAAACATAAACTTAAACTTACACTTACACTTACACTTAAACTTAAACTTGAACATAAACTTAAACCTACACTTAAACTTAAACTTAAACATAAACTTAAACTTAACCTTATTGTTAACGTTAACCCTAAACCTTAAATTTAACTTTCACCTTCATCTTTACTTTTTTAACCTTTATCATAACCTTAAAGTTAAAACTTAACTTTAACATTAATTATAAAATTAATCTTAACTTGAACCATTAACCTTAAAGCTTAAACCTTAAACCTTAAACCTTAACCTTAATACTTAAAAACCCCTTATTCTTCTCATAATTTCCATATTCTTCTCATAATTAATTAATATAAAATAAAAACATATATATATATATATATACTTACGTTTTACCTCATATTTTACTCAAGTAAGTAACAATTTATTTCCTTCAATCTCGGATTTTATAGTATTCAAAAAAATAGTGTCGTTTTAATAATAAATATATCTAAATATAAACTCATATATGTAGCAAACATATGGATAAATCAAATTGAAAGATTATTACTCATGAAAGACACGTTTAAGCATTCTATTTTAATAAAGTATGTGTCATTCTATACTCAACGTAGCTATATATATTATATAATATCTATCATGTATAATTAGAAAAACAATTTTTGCTATAAAAAGACCAAGTTTTGCATTTTATATTTGAATCATAAAAAAAATTAATACTTATTTAATTTTCAAATTTACCTTAACCAAAATAAGATATCTGTATAAAATAAGATACACCTAACTTTAAACTTTAATCAATATTAAAATATAACCAGATGAGCATCACAACTTAATTGCATATTTTCTTATTTATTTTTATTACAAGATCGTTTATATTATATGAACTAATCAAACATTAAAAATTAATATTTTATATCCGAACACTGACGTTTACTTTAAACTTATAATATAAAACCATTCCTTACAAAACTTTCCAAATTTGTCAACCTTAAAATTAACCTTAACCTTAACCTTACTTTACCCTTGACGTAAAACTTGATTTTAACCCTTAACCCATAAACTTAAACCTTAACCTTAATATTAACCTTAACTCTTACCTTAACCTCAACCTCAACCTCAACCTTAAACTTAACCTTAACCTTAACTTGAAATTTAACCATAGCCTTAGCCTTCACTGTATCCTTAGTCGTAGCCTTAGCCAAAGCCTTAACCTACATTAACCTTACCCTTAAAATTAAAATAACCTTTACCTTAACATTAACATTAACCTTAATTCTAACCTTACCCTTTAACTTAACCTCAACCCCTTGATTATTAACCTTAACATATCCGTAACCTTAACCTTAACCTAACATTAAACTTAACCTTTACCTTAACTTTAATTTTAACCTTAACCTTGACCTTAACCTTAACCTTAAACCTAACCTTAACCTTAACCTTAACCTTAATTTGTCTTAATTTTTATGTTTTGAAGTGCCTTAAGGCACGGGCTATACCTAGTCTATATAATAAAGCAGAATGAAACCTAACTCTCCCTATTTATCCTCAAACTTCCCCATTCCTCTCATAATTACCCCATTCGTCTCATAATTCCCCCGTTCTTCTCATAATTTTCCTATTTTTCTCATTCTTTTATTTATTATATACACATACGCATGGAAATATCAAATAATATATAATCCTTTTAATTTTCATATAAGTAAAATTATAAAAATTTGAATTAACTTTCTTATAAATAAAATTTATTCCTTTTTATAAAAATTTATAAAGTTCAAAAAAATTTAAGATTTTTTTCAAAATTTATTATAAAAAAAGTTCAACTAGATATAATATAAATTAAAATAAAACCACTTTACATTACAATATTTAAATAATTTTTTTTTCTTTTGTTTTCTTTATTTTTAATTTCATTCGAAACATGAACATTATGATAATAACAAAGGAACCGTGATATCTTTTTTATCTCCTATAATAATAATAATTTTTCAATTAACCTTTTTGTGACATAAAAACTTAATTAGTAGAATATCTTAATCACCACAAATAAATAAAGCTTTATCACCTTTTGGTAAACTTTTTAACGTAAATGATATATTTCCTTTACATTCATTAGTTTAAATTATAATTAAAATACAAAGATAGTCATTAAAAAAATAAAAAAAATGAATAGAAAAGATTGAGCAATGTTTCCCTCGAGGGGTCTAATTTACAAAATGAGACCCTTTATGCAAAAATATTATAAATTGAAGACCCCTAAAAACATCAAAAAATTGGAGGCCCGAAGCGGTCGCCTCTTCAACCTACCCTCGGGACCGGCCCTGGGCCTTCCCTGTATAATTTACTTACTATGTTGATTCATGACTTGAATTGATAATATATTTTTTAGGATTAAGGGACCAAATGTTGAATAGGATTAAAATGAACCTTAACCCTCAACCTATTAACCATAACCTCAACTTCTTAACTATTATTTCTTTAACCTTAACCCTAACCTTGACCTTAAATTTAACCTTAACCTAAACGTTAATCTTAACCTTAACTTTAACCTTACACCTTAAACCTTAAACCCTAATCTTTATCTTCATCTTAACCTTTAATTTAATCTTAACGCCTAAACATATATCCTTAAACCTTACATCTTAAACATTAAACCTTAAACCTTAATCTTCATCTTCACCTTAACCGTGACTTTAAACTTAACCCTCAACCCTTAAACCTTCAACCTTAACCCTTACGTAAACCTTAAACCTTAAACCTTAAACCTAAAACCTTAACTTTTACCTTTACCTTTACCTTTATCTTAACTTTAAACTTAACCGTAAGCATAACCTTAACCTTGATGTTGAAACTTAACCTTAACCTTGAACCTTGAACCTTAAATCTTAAACCTTAACCTTAACTTTAACCTTAAATCTTACACCTTAAACCTTAAACCTTAAACCCTAATCTTCATCTTCATTGGAACCTTAAATTTAATCTTAACGCCTAAACATTTATCCTTAAACCTTACATTTTAAACATTAAACCTTAAACCTTAATCTTCATCTTCACCTTAACCTTAACTTTAAACTTAACCCTTAAACCTTTAACCTTAACCCTTAAACCCTAAAACTTAATCCTAAAACCTTAACTTTAACCTTTACCTTCACCTTTATCTTAACTTTAACCTTAACCATAAACTTAACCTTGGCGTTAATACTTAACCTTAACCTTGAGCCTTAAACCTTAAACCTTAACCTTAACTTTAACCATGACCTTGAACCTTAAACCTTAAATCTTAAACCTTAACCTTAAGTCTTACACCTTAAACGTTAAACCTTAAACCCTAATCTTCATTTTCATTGTAATCTTAAATTTAATCTTAACGCCTAAACATTTATCCCTAAACCTTACATCTTAAACATTAAACCTTAAACCTTAATCTTCATCTTCAACTTAACCTTAACTTTAAACTTAACCCTTAAACCTTTAACCTTAACCCTTAAACCCTAAACCTTAAACCTAAAACCTTAACTTTTACCTTTACCTTTACCTTTATCTTAACTTTAATCTTAACCTTAAAAATAACCTTAACCTTGACGTTAAGACTTGACCTTAACCTTGAGCCTTAAACCTTAAACCTTAACCGTAACTTTAACCATGACCTTAACCTTAAACTTTACCTTAAAACTTTAACTTTAAACCTTAAAATTAACCTTAACCTTAACATTTAACCTTAAACTTTACCTTAAAACTTTAACTTTTAAACTGTAAACTAACATTAACCTTAACTTTAACCTTAACCGTAACCTTACCATTAAACTTAACCTTAAACTAAACCTTAACCTGAACCCTTAATCCATTATCATTTTACCAGCAAAGCTCGGGCATGGAGAACTCTTATTTTCAGGAATATCTTAAGTTCCTCACTTCTACTAGCAAGTGAGTATTAGTACATTTTTTATTCTTTTGCTTTCGTCTTTTTCCTCACTAACTAAACGTGAAATCAACATGGAAGAGTTGAAAGGATTTAAGGGTATTAAAGTGAAGAGAGCTACTTATATTCTTGGATTACGTGAAGATTCTCCTAATCCATTCAAGTCTGTAAGGTCTATATTTTTCTTTTGTATTGTGATGGATCATGGATGATAGTTTTTGTTGTTTGTTTTTAACAGCTTGACGAGTTGGAAAAAATTGGTAAATCTGCGAAGTAGGTATTATTTTAAACTTAGGTAGTTACTTTTTAACGTTGTATTAGAAATGTTTATTTTTTGAGTGATGTTAAAAAAAGAATCTCTTAATGGTTACACCTGAAAATTATGATGAATAGGATAGTTGGAGATCTTTTCAGTTTTTTGTAATAATTTTGTAACCAGGGATATATGAAGTAAGGCCAGCCGGAGATCTTTTACTTTTTTGTAATCACTTCATATGTTTTGTAACCAAGGATATATGAAGTAAGGACAACAAGAAATATTTTCAGATTTTTGTAATAGCTTCATATGTTTTTTGTACACAAGGATATATGAAGTGTTATTGTGATTAATTCATAAAATCACTTCATATATATGCAGTTTATCCCACAAAGGCCAAAGTGTATGATATGAATGTCATGTAAATCTTTAATATTGCCTTTGGGAGGAAAATGCTTTTAATTAAAAAAATTGTATTATATATGTCTCAAAAGTTTTGATTCAACTATACACGCGGAAGAATTGTTCATCTCAACTGTAAAGAGCTAGATAAAAATTGGAATTTGCACTAAACTATATCAGTTGAATGTTAATATTATGGTGATAATTTGCAGAAAGGAGGAGATACAAATGCAGCGGATCATACAAGTCAAACAATACACTGGCGTGCAGTTTGAGGTGTAGTTCAAGTTGCTGAGCTTTTAGTACAAGAAGGTGGCATGTAAGATTTGGGTTTGATTGATCAGTATTTATAATTTCTTTCTAATTTTGGGTGAAATGCTTCATTGGTACATGTATTATGGGAAATGACCAAATATATTGCATCGTTGTTCCCCGTATTCATATTCTTATTGTTGAAATGTGATAAACCGTTTTAACTGTCTCCGTTTTCAAATTGGAAAATCTACAGGGATTAGTGGTCCAACATAAATTGAATAATGTGTTTCATGTAGCACTACTTGAAGAATCAGGTTTCATTATGATGATAACGGATGTTCAAGTGGAGCCAAAATGGGGTTGCGGTTTCATCGTATTGTATTAAGAATGAGGTGAACGGAGGAGCAGTTAAGTGCCAGATAAGATGGAGAAATCATAATTGAAAATAATGCTAGGTTTTTCATTTGGTCATAGTGAATAAGTGATATATTTTTCAGTTGGTCATTCCATAATAAAAAATCATAATGTTTCATTAAGTTAGGGATGACTTATATTTCACTTTTTTTTTTAATTCATCGTAACTCTATGGGAATTTTTTTTGGTTGTTATTCTTTTTTTTAAATGTGAAATTGGGTGGAAACTCATTAGAGAAAACACAAAAAAGGTCCTCTTTTGATTTGTTTGGTTTTTCTTCTTAGTTTCTAATTTTACTGTACTTCTAGACATATTTCATGTTATTTAAAATAGCAAATTATATACATTTTGTAAAATGTCACATATATTCGTGGATTTTTTTAAAAAAGATTCTTAAATAAAATCTGAAAAAATGTAGGATCAAAGGTAAAATACGGTGGTTAAAGAGAATTTTCATGTTCTTCATATATCACTTAAGGATTTGAGAATCGTCAATATTTTTTGTTTTATATGTAATTTTTTTAGCTTAATTCAATCACCGACCTTTCTTATTATTGCGTAATTTTTTTTAATAATCGAAGTGCCTTAAGGCACGGGTAATACCTAGTAGTACTATAAGATAAAGGGGAATATGCATGTGATATGGAGTATACGATACAAGTTTAGTTTTTTTGGTACAAGTTTAGGTTTTTTTTTGGTACAAGTTTACAATTTTTTTTTTTTTTTGTCAATTACAACCGAAAATACCGACTAAATTTTACAAAGATTATTCAGAGTTCTATCGAAATCCACTAAGGAGCAGTTCATCCAGCTAGGAATAACGATATTTCTTCTTATATACACTTAGCTAGTGCGTCCGCTGTCGTGTTGTAGCATCTATTAATATGCTTCACCTCCCACCCTGGGTACCGACCAATCCAACTTTCGATTTCCGAAAGAATGGGTTTAAGGCTCCAGTGAAGCCCGATCTTCTTTTTAATTCCTTGAATCAATTCAAGGTTGTCAGAGTAGAATGAAACTCTCTGACTATTGAGATCACAAGATGATCTCATGGCTAACAGTACTGCCCAAACCTTTCCTTCAATGACTTTTTTGATCTTGCATCTCAGACTTATCTTCCGTTCAATACGTCCACTTGTATTTATTCCAATGTCCGCGATACCTGAATGACTATTCCTATTTATAGAAGAGGTGTCACACATCCAAATCATATCGGTCGTATCATCAATCGCTGGATTATCCATACTCATAATTCTCTCAATTCTTTCATCCATACTGTTGTGCCAAGTATTAATTTTTTTACCAAATAACCTCCGCATCGAGTCTTTAACCCTATAAAATATATCTTCAATTGGCCACATTTTCCCCTCATGAAAACATCTCATTATTTCCTTCCAAATATTCCACATAATGGATAAGATATACGCCGTAACCACTTTTTTGTCCCACCCGTTACTCGAAAAGTTTTGAATTGATTTAAGTAAGCATTCAGCTATGCTTTCCTGACAAGATACATCAATTCTAATTTGCAATGGTGACTTAGCCCACACCTCTCTACTAAAAGGGCGTCTTAAAATGAGATGAGTCACATTTTCCCCTTCCATCTCACACCACTCGCAAACATCTTCTTCTCACCAAATTGTTTTTCGTTGGGATAGCATTATCGCAAAAAATTTCCATCCAAAATTTTTTAACTTTTGATTGCACATTTGCTCCCCATATGCTATTCCACAGTTCACTTTTAAAAATCTCGCCATTCCTCGATGTTTGAGCCTCATTAACAATCTCTTCATTAATAATGGCATGATATCCGGATATAGTACAGTATTCACCATTCTTTGAAAAAGGCCAAATGATTTTATCAACCTTATTATCATTAAAATATAGGAAAAATTGTACACTATACAAAGCTAATCTACTTAGGCTCGAATGCTTAAGGTACTATCTGTTTGCTAGTCTAAATGTTACGAGAGACATACAAAATCCACTATCATCTTTGAAAGCATGATGGGGGTACAACACAAATAAAATAGAAAAGGTGCATACTTTAATCTCCTTTAACAGTCTTTCCTTTGAAAGAGTTTCACCATTCATTGCAAGACTATGTCTCATCTGCCATATATGATAAATAGTCGCGGAAAATGCAACTCTTCATGCCTTTCTTCTCCAAATTTCGCGAGGCTTAATCTTTTAATCCATTTGAGAGCGCTCAATATAGTATTCATCTCTGTTCCAATACCTAACCAGTTTCTCATATCGTCCCAAATACTTTTAGCAAACCCACACTCAAAGAATAAATACTTATTAGATTCAAAATCTTTACCACATAACTCACAAATTGGATCCAATTCCATGTAACTTATTTTATCCTTGGTGCGAAGCCTTTGTTGAATTGCCAATTACAAAATAATAATATGTTTTGGAATAACACAAGAATTTCACACAATATTCACCCAAGTTTTTGAAAAAGATCGGTGGCGAAAAATATCATAAGGAGATTTATAAAGGGAAAGAAACTCACCACTTCTCGGCTCGCTAGCAATCAGTTGATCCTTGGAGGTGGAAAACCAATTATGCAACACCTAAAATCCTCCTTCATGCCCAACCGATATCTCAATTTCTTCCTTCAACTCCCACAATTGTTTAAAAAGTGGAGAATCCAAGTTTTTTACTTTCCAATCCCAAAAGTCAATATTCTTTAAGTATTCCCCATGTATTCACTTTATCCACAAAGAATCTTTTTTCGCCACGATACTCCACAACATTTTTATAAGGAGAGCTTTATTCCAAGCTCCGATATCTTTGAGGCATAAGCCTCCTTCTTCTTTTGGTGTTGCTATGGTATTCCATTTAATTTGTGGAGATTTACCATCCCAATAAAAACTCCTACAAATACTCACGATTCTATCACGCACACAAATCGGAACCGGAAAAATAGAAAGCCAAAAACACACAACTCCTTGAAGTACCGTTCTAATACGCTCAAGACGATCCGCATAAGAAAGAGAAGGAGCATTCCAAGATCTCACAAACCTTTCAAACTTATCAATGAGAGGTTTGTAATCTCGCGAAAATAAAATCGATGCTCCGAGCGGTAACCCAAATAACGAAACGACATCTCCCCCTTTTCAAGTTGAGTAGTTTCTAAGTTATTTTCAACAATCTCATCTTTTATACCCACATAATATATATTTGATTTGTGAATATTGAGATGAAGACCCGAACACTTACTAAAACTCTCCAAACAATCCATAAGAATTTTTACTGAAGCATGATCTCCTTTGGCCAAAAGCATAAGATCATCGGTGAAAGCAAGACGTGTTATTTATTTTATTTACACTTCGGATGGTATTTAAACCCAACATTTGGGTTCTTCTTCACTAATCTCGATAAATATTCAAGACACAAAATGAAAAGGTATGGAGAAATAGGATCACCTTGTCTTAGACCTTTTCTCCTGTGAAGAATCCATGTACTCAGGGGCGGATGTAGGGGTGGGCTGAGGTGGGCTGCAGCCCACCCCAACTTATCCAGCCCACTATAATTTAACTTGTTTTTTTCTAAAAAATATAGCTAAAAAATATAGCTAAAAAAATTATAGTATAAAATTAGCCTTCCCTAACTTAAAGTTTAGAAATTAATTCTATCAAATAATAAAATTTAATGACAAAATTGGAACGTAAATACCATTAAATATTCAATTTCTTGGTTTTTTCATAATTTTTTTTGTAATTAACTCTTAAATGTTTAAAAAAAATTCATTTGGCCCCCTAAATTTCAAAATTTATTTTATTAGACTTTAAATTATTTTATTTATAGGATTTTTTGTTTTTTTTACAACAAAATGTATGTTATTTTATATAAAAAATGGAAATTTATCAGATGATTAATTTTAAAAAATAATATCCGGACTTATATTGCAATCTTTACACAATATAGGGATTTATAGTGTATTTTAGCATTATATAAGGATCTATCTAGCAATTTTTGTATAATATGTAGACTTATCGTGCAAATACGGTAAAATAATTTTTTTCGGGGGCGTTGCATGTACTTTCCCATTAAGTGCTACCGAGTATGAAGCAGTTGAGACGCATTTCATAACCCAATTAACAAACCTAGTCGGAAACTTTAACCCTTCAAGAACCTCTCGAAGAAACACTCATGAGACCGAATCATAAGCTTTACACAAGTCAATCTTGATAGTACATCTAGGCGAGCTACTATTGTTGTTGTATCCTCTCAAAAGCTCTTGTGTGGATATTTTCGGCCATCGATCTTCCGGGAACAAAGGCACTTTGAGATTTATCATTAATCCCTTCAAGAATTGGCTTTATTCGATCCGCTATTATCATAGTAATCGCTTTATATATAACATTGCAACAAGAGATCGGTCTAAAGTCCTCAACAATCACCGGACTATCCTTCTTTGGAATGAGAGAAATGATAGTAGTAATCAATTGTTTATGTAAAAACTCGGAAACAAAAAATTCACGTACCGCTTGTATTACCTCACTCCCAATTAGTTCCCAAAGAGCTCTTGAATAAAAGAGAAGAATAACCATCGGGTCCGTGCACTTTATCATTGGCTATACGAAAAACGACATCTTTTATCTCTTCATCGGAAATATCTTTACAGAGTTCCAAACCTTGCTCTTGTGTCAACACATTACCCCAATCAAAGACACCACGATTCACATAATCCGTCTCTACACGTATATCTAAGAAACTCTTATAATATCCCAAAAATGCATCTTTAACTTGACTACTAGAAGTAGTATCTTCCCCATTAGCAAGTTGAACTTTAGCAATAAATTTTTTCCGTTGTTTACTCTTCATGAGCCCATGGAAGAGTTTCGTACATCTATCACTTTTCAAATTGTAGCCAAGTTTTGCTTTTTGTTAAAGAAAACTAAATTCTGCCTTCTCAAGTCTACTAGCCTCTTTCCGAATCTCAATCAACTCCTTAAGATCCGAATCATTAGTTAAATTATTTTGGAAAAGTATTTCGGCTTCTTCTAACTCTTCTCTTGCCCTGTTCGCTCTTTCGGAAATATGTGAGAAGATCTCTTTATTCAAGCTCCTCAAAATTGGTTTCATGTTTTGAAGTTTTTGGCAAAGAACATATTGCTTAGAGCCTCTACCTTGATCTCTATTCCAACCATTACTCACCACTTCTCCATAATTTTTATGCTCCACCCACATATTATAAAATAGAAACGGAGTAACTCTCTTAATATGTTGTAGAAATAAAGTTACAATACATGGTGAGTGGTGCAAAACGCTTGATTTTGGAAGAAATTCCGCATGAACATAATGATCGGAGGCATCTAATCTTCTATTTTCCATATGGTTTAGGTATTCATTTACTACAGAGTCTCTATTTAATGTAATATGGTTCTTTGTTTACTGTGTAACCGTGAGAAATCATCTAATGCAGAATTCATCCTTCAAAACTGATGCAATTTAATGATTTGATTGTGTTTTTGTTAGAGTTTTTTTATTTTTGACATATTTGAAAAAAGTAATTGCAAGAAAAACTTAAATGATAAAATAATTGCAAAAGTAATGTCAAGCGCTTCTCCGAAGAGCGTCTCTACTATTTAATAAACACCGTTAAACTTAATTATAAAGGAGCGCTTTTACTTTAAAAAATTAAATTTCACCGAGATCGTTGGCCAACTATTTCTTCTTAAGAAGCTATGTGCTTAAACTCATATTTATTTGATCTAAATTTATATTTACTGCACAACAAGTTTATTCCTAATTTCATCACAGAAAAAAAGAAAATGTTTTATCATTTATAATTAAAGAGCCACTGTGATTTATATTGCAAAGAGTTTGATAATGTTTGTCTTGAAAAGGGTGTAATTACTATAATAAATTTAACCACCGTATCACTATCACCAACATAATCCAATCAATCATCAGCATAATCCAATCAAGAGTTGCCCAGAAAGTTACAAAACTTGGGTAAGTTTGTTTTTCGAATATTATCAATTCTTTAATCGCGGGAGTGAATTTACTTAGTAAATAATTTTTCTGTTGATTTAGTCATGTGAAAATATGTATTAAAATCAGCCTTCATATTTTTATTTGATTGCTACTATATGATAAAGTATGAAATCGAATTTGCAGCATAATTTCTGCATTTTCTTACATTAGCCTAGTCTAATTTAAAGAGGTAAGTTTGGTTGTGTTGTGATCAATAAAACTTTTTCTTCTTCTTTTGAAATAACTTTGGTTGTGTAGTAAATATAAATTTAGACCAAATAACGGTAAATTTAACCATATAGATTCATAAGAAGAGATAACCTTGGTTCTATGAATATATATATTCGTTGATTGGCCATCGATCTTTATGGATTTTTTTTCTTCAGTAAAGGCGCTAAATGGATTTAAGTTTAATGGATTGAGTTACTTTAATGGGCTCGTTACATAGAAAAGGCTTTGTTACTTTTATAATTATTTAAGTTTTTCTTACAATTATTTTTTTTAAATATGTCAGGAATAAAAAAAACTCGTTTTTATTATGATATTGATAAAAAATTAGCTTGATGGTGTGGATTTGTTTCGGTTGCCCAAAATAATATCAAGCCCACCAAAATGAACCCGTAATATCCGTAAAAGTGGCTCATAATTTGGTACGGCTACAATTGGGCTTATAACAGTAGTAGGTAAGGACAAGTGTAGTCTTTTATTTTTCTTCATTTTTTTAGAGGTCTTAAATATGAATCGGGTTTAGGCCCAACAGAAGAATCAGTAACCGGTCTTTTACTATTGACGGGATACCCGATGCAATCTTATCTTATCTGCTTAGCCAACTTTTACCTTATGGACCACTTATTGCTGACGTAGGTATTCAATTCGATTAAATAATATTCCCAAAATAACCCAGCAAAAGATAAAAAACTTTTTCTAACTTCAAACATGTAAAACAAATTGCTTATATTGTAAGCTATAGAAAATGAAAGAAATCAGAATCATCAGACAAGAGAAGAGATTAAAGAAATTACAGAGAGAAAAATGGAGTGGGTCGATGTTTTGTTGGTTTCATTAGGGATTTTTCTACCTATCTGGTATCATCTTTGGTTATGGAACAAAGAAAAAAACGAACCTCTCACCACCATTGTTGGAAGAGATAAACATAACTTGCAAGTTTGGATCTTAGATACGATGAAGGTAACTTTGATCACCATTTCTTTGTATTATGATTCTACTTTATTTATCTTCTTTTGGTTTCTGTAGAGTTATATTTGTTAAGTCAGCCTTTATATATTTGTTGGGTAGTTAATTAGTTTCACCCTCCTTTTTCTAATGATTGATTTATCTTAAATACATAGTTTTGTAAGGTATGAGGGTGGATTCATTTAATTTTTAAAAGATTATAATTTTTTTCAGTAAAATGATCCGTTATGTAAAGACTAATTCAGATTTATATAAAGTTAAAAAAGAGTTAATACTTTTGGCGGCATTTTCTGGGTGTGAGAGGAAATTTGAGAATTAGTTAGGATAATTACAGTTTGTATTATCTTTAATTTTTACAAATTTAACCATCAACTTTTTTTAATGCAAATTTTAATGTAGAACGGCGATAAGATGTTAATTACAGAGAGACTCAGATACAAGATTTGGGAGTCATTTTTCATAATGGGTTGTATTATAATATGTGGCTTTGTTGCTTTTGTCTCAACTTATCATGGAGTTGTTAGAATTCAAGAAAATTGCATGGCTGTATTATGGATAACGTGTCTCTTCTCAGTCATGTCTCACGGATCATCAATTCAATTCAATGATGAAATTTGTTTCTTAGTTTACCTTCCAAGTGATGACTTTATGTTGGATGTACTACAGAAAGGCTATGTTCTAAACATAGTGGGAAATAGGCTTTTTTGTTTAGCGATCTGTGTCGTATTTTGGATAATTGGACCATGGGTGATGTTCTTATGCTCTTTAATAATGGTCGTAAGGTTTTTCTTTACTGACTTTGTTTCTGGTACCCCTATTTAGAAGTTGGCATGAGGTCATAAGTTGTGGGCAAAATAGAACAAATTGTGTAATTAATGTTTGCTACTTTTATTAATCAAATGTTTTGCTTCACTTAACTAATTTCATGATATTATTAGTGTTTGGTGTATATACTAGCTCGTTGATCATTGTTATTATTTAACTATCTCCAAATTCGCTCTAAAACTCAATCAACTTATTACAATAATCTAAATAAAAATATTACATATTTGTTAAATGAAACTGGAAAAATGGTTAGAAAAATTATAAGTAAAAAACCTCAAATACCAGTCCCTAACCGTCATTAAAGCAACCAACAAATTAATCAAAGAATAAGCTACAGTCTACCAAGGGCCCTAAAATAGTAGGTCCTTAATGTTTATTCTCATGATAGACGGAGTTATCTTAAAGACAGTTCGTTCTGTAAGGTATGATAAGGTATAAGAGTAGATTCGTTTTAGAAGATTTTAAAATTTTTATAATAAAATGATTAGTTTTAAAAACTAATTCAATTTAAAATGATTTAAAAGAAACTGAGTATTTGGATGGCATTTTCTGGAAGTGAGAAAAGGAATATTGAGAATTAGCTAGGTTAAATTTCTGACTAATTGGATTAGAATCGCATGTAAATTGTTAAATGTAAATAAGTACAGTTTGTATTATCGTTAATTTTTATAAACCATTAACTTATATCACGCAAATTTAAATATAAGACGACTCAAGAAAATTTCATGACTGGTGTTATGAATAAAATGCCTCTGCTCATTCATGTGTCACGACACTTCGATGATAAAACTATATCTTGGAAAGGTTGTGTTGTTAGTGGGAAAGAGAATTTGTTATTTAGTAATTTCTGTTGTACTTTGGATATTTGGACCTTACATGATGTTATTATGCTCTGTACTCAGGGACGGACCCAGGTTATTGGATATGGGGTCCCTGCCCCCCAAATTTTCCAAAAACTATTTTTTCATCCTTATAAAAAAGTAAAAAAAAAAAATTAATAAGATCCGACCTCCCTAAATTTTACGAAACTTTCTCTTGGTCCCCCAAATATAAAATCCTGGTTCTGTTCCTGTACTAATGGTCATAAGATTTTTCTTTACTAACCTTTTACGAGGTCCAAATTTGTGGATGAAATAGAACTATTTGTGTAATAACTGTTTTGCATCTCATAATCAATATAGTTCATGAAACTATTAGTGATTAATGTAAATACTCGTTGATCCTCTATATTATTGTTATTATATAATATATGTTAAGCTTGATATACATAGATACAAAAAGTAATTAAGCTGCGGCATGAGCCTGAGAAGATATCCTCTCAATAACATAAACTTGATCTCCAACTTTGATGCTTTTTGGTCCCTCGATTAAGTCTTCTTTACACACCATATTTTGTCCAAAATAAACCTTTCCCTGTTGTTTTTTATTTGGACGCAAAACCTTATCTGAACGGAATTTAACAAGTGTCTCAGTTGGCTCTGATCCTGCCATTCCAGTTTCTTGATCAATTGTGGGTACCTGAAATCACAAACAAATATATATTTAAAGACTTATATATATATATATATATATATATATATATATATATATATATATATATACTCAAGAATGAATACTATAAAAAAGAGTTATTTAATGTTACCTTGCAGCGAGAGCATAGTTTGACACCATAAAAAGTAAAGTTGTTAATCCTAATTTCTTTCCACAAGTCCTCCTCAAATGGTTCACACCCATCAACAAGAATACTGTAACGAAAAGGTCATATAAAAAAAATATGAGTATAGGTGAAGAAAGAGTATGAATAGAGAGTATGTAGATACTTGGGTCTAAAGCGATTAACAGGTATAGGATTATTGAGCAGGGAATTTAATGCATCCATTGATCCCTGAAAATATAGTTAGACGATTATTATATTATAACAAGGATTCAAAGAATTGTATAACCTTACTTGGGAGAGAAGGAGAAATGGATATCCATCGGAGAATTTGACTTTGTATCCATTAGCATAATCAGGATCTACAGGTCTAACCTCAGAACTTTGATTAAAGCGAACAAGGCGAGTAGTTTTGCCAAGGTAATTGGAGAACCAGTTTGAAGCTTCATCTCCCTCATCCAGTGCAGAGCCGGACCATTCCCAGACAGAGACGTTATTGGCTATTACTACTTCAGATGGTTTCTTCAATGGAACCTTGAGTGTTTCCATACCTGGGGCACTTATGTCTGCAAACACCATGAGATTATATGCAATATAAAGGTAGTAATATTAGTTGTTACCTAAAGATGATGTGTTATTTGGTTCCCAGAAAGGATCTGAAAAAGCTAGAGTAGGGAGTTGAATTTGAATAAGAGCAAGTTTAGGTTCAATTCTTTGAGTGAATGCCCTTCCTTTACTATTTACTAACAACCATTCTCTATCCCATCGGAATCCTGTACAATTAAACATCCATTCATTTTGAACAGAAGAATTCGAATAAGAATAACAAGATGAAGATGATAGATACCTGTTGAAGTTAAAGGTGCTTCAGAAACAGAGATTCCGCGACATGATTTAATTGGGTATATCAAGATCGATGTTACGCTTCCTACAGCTGCTTCCATCTCAGTACTTTCAAGTCTCAAAAAATCTATCGCTATTTTCTTTTCTTCTCACTGTGGCGGCTGTTATGCTTCACCTCTTAGAATATTTTAAAACTCAGGTGAGACCCACCACCTACACATCACCAACCAGATAAGATAATTGCTGACTAATTATTTTTCCTTTATAAAAAAAGATCTAAATATTTCAATCCACTTTTATTTGTCAATATTTTTTTGGTGGATAAAAATTTTAAAAAAATGGATTTAATACTCTTGCTACTTTTTTTTAAATACTTTTGCTATTTACACAATTACATCTAATTAATATACATAAGTCTCTTTATTATAATACTTATTTGGGGTATCGGTTAAAAAAAAGTATCTAATTCTTAAATTAAGTTTTCATAATTAATTATAAAAAATATCTCCTTTATATTTTGCATACCTTTACTATACTTATTATTAAATATATTATTTTATTAGGACAACGCCCAATTAATTACACGAAAAGTGTAAAAATTCTCAATTAATTACAATTTCAACTTAATTACTACTTAAGCACAAAAAATGAAAGATTACAAAAATACCCACTACCCTATTAATTAATTACTTTAATTATAATAATATTTTTTTTTTTTTACTTTTTTTAAACTTTAAAAAACAAAAATTCGATTTTTTTTTCGAATTTTTTTTCCTGAATTTTTTTTAATGTGTTCCATGAGTACACAATTATGAGATTTGTGTGTTGCAGGAACACACATAATTGGAACAACCAAAATCAAGTTTTTTGTATTCAAGGAGTACATAAATTCGAGTCTTATGTGTTCCATGAATACACAAATTTGAGTTTAATGTGTTTCATGAATACACAAATTTGAGTTTTATGTGTTCCATGATTACACAAATACACAAATCTGAGATTTGTGTGTCCTAGGAATACAAAATTCTGCGATTTGTGTGTTCAAGAATACACAGAATTTGAAAAAACAAAATCAAGTTTTGTGTATTCCAGGAATACATAAATTTGAGTTTTATGTGTTCCATGAATACACAAATTTGAGTTTTATGTGTTCCATGAATAATACAATTTTGAGTTTTATGTGTTACACGAATACACAAATTGAGATTTGTGTGTTCCAGTAATACATAGAATTGGAACAAACAAAATCAAGTTTTGTGTATTCTAGGAATACATAAATTCGAGTTTTATATGTTCTATGAATACACAAACACAAATCTGATATTTGTGCGTTCTAAGAATACACAATTCTGAGATTTGTGTGTTCCTAGAATAAACAGAATTGGAATAAACAAAATCAAGTTTTGTGTAACCTGGAACACATAAAACCCTAAAACATAAAGACACAAAGATAACAAAAAAGTGTTTGACAAAAAGATAATATATCAAGATAGCTAAAAACGAGTAAAAATATAGTATATGCGATTAATAAAGAGAAAAAAAAAACAATTTTGTTAAAGAACAAAATCCTTTAAATCGATTTTATGACTTTGTGTGTTACAGGAATACATAAATCTTTATTTGTGTGTTATAGCAACACATAACCCGGAATTTCGATTAAAAGAAATCGGGAAAAAAATTCTGAAAAATAAATCGAAAAAAAAAATCCAAATTTTTTTTTTAGAAAAATAAATTTAAAAAAAAGTTAAAAAAAACGAAAATCACATAAGGGTAATAATGGAAGGTAGATATGACAATGTGTTTAATTGGGAATTGAGTTGGTAATTTGTGAGTAAGTAGGAAGTAATTTGCTCCTTTTTTTTGGCAATGTAAAGTGTGGAGTGTAATTAATTAGGAATTATCTCTATTTTATTTTAATACAATATTAATTTTTAAACATCAAACAAATAATAGGGTACTTCCACCACCACCACCATGTATTTAAATACCACTATAGCCACCACAACCACAACCACCACCACCTCCACCACCACAACCACCATCACCACCACTTACTACTAATTCCATCCCACACGCGTGCGTTCGTGATTTTTTTTTTTTAAATCGTCATTACTAATTCTAAAAAAATCAGAAAAAAAAAGTTTGCAGTTTCGGATAAAGCAAATTAATATCTACGTCTATAAGTTTTTTTTTGAGTTTTTTGTTATTTTAATTTTTTTTTCACAGACACGAAATTCACTGTTTAAAACATGAAATTCATTGTTCAAAACATGAAATTCATTGTTCAAAACATGAAATTCATTGTTCAAAACATGAAATTCATTGTTCAAAATATGAAATTTATTGTTCAAAACATGAAATCATGTGTTTGCGAAAAAATATTCAAGAAATCCAAAATATACAAAAAAAATTATAGATGTAAATATTAATTTGCTTTATCCAAATACGTAAATTTTATATTTTTCCGATTTTTTTAGAATTAGTTATGATGATTTTAAAAATAATCACGGACGCGCGCGTTTGTGTATTAGTTTTTGTTTATTTTCTTTTATTTTTTAATAACCATTTTGTAGGAATTGCCCAAAAATATCTTACTTGCTATTTGCTGACGAATCATTACTTTTTTTTCACACTTAAACATACAAAAATACAGGAATTCTAGGAATTCCATGGGTGTATCGAAAATTACTACGCGAGCTCAAGTCAATGTGTCAAACTTTCATATCCTCAATTTGTTTTAGCAAAGGCGCCCAGACAACATCAAATCAGGCATTGTGAAGTTTTTGCATATCAAAGAGACAAATGACTTGGGAAAGTACCTTGGGATACCCCTCGGTCACAAGGATCGAAAATTGAAATGTTAACGTGGATATCAGACAAAGTGTTCGCTAAAGCACAAGGATGGATGACAAAACTACTATGGAAGGCGGGAAATAAATCCTCATTAAAGCAGTGTTACAGGCTATACCGGCATATGTCATTTCCATTTTCTCGTTCCAAATAAGTTTATGTAGGAAACTTACCTCCACTATTGCAAACTTTTGGTGGAATTCCCTGGAGAGACGTACGGTTCACTAGCTCGCATGGAAAAAGATAAAGTCATTAGCAGGATGGAATTTTGAGATTTAAAAAAATGAATGTATCATTGTTAGTTGCACAGGCTTGGTGCAGTTAGAGTACGTAAAGGAATCTAACACCCACAGACTGATTTTATAGATGCAACATTGAAACAGAGTCGATCGTGGTCCTGGGAGAGTCTCGTAGAAGGGAGGGATTTACTACTTAAAGAAGGGGTCATCCAGATTGAAAACAGAGAAAACACAAATATATGAGAACACCAATAGTTAAGATCGGGACGCATTAGGGAAAAACCAGCAGTCACAACCATAAGTACCGTGGATCAACTAATGAAAGAAGACGAAAACACTTGGAACGTGGAGATTCTAGACACGATTTTCCCAGAACTAATCGGCATTGAGATAGAAAGATTTCCAATTCTATGAAGACATGGACAAGATACTTTTACCTGGCCTCACACCCCGATCAGGCGAATATACAACCAAATCCCGGTACCAAACTGACTAAAAATGCATTATCTGAAGCAACGTAATCCTCTATGCATTGTGAGCCTAATAACTCTACAGTCTGGGAAACAGTTTGGAAATCAAATGTGCCAAATAAAGTTTGTATTTTTGTTTGGAAAGTGTGCATGAATATATTATCTATCAGAAAGAATCTAAAATTAAGACATTGTGTGATAGATAACTGGTGTGACGAACAAGTTGAAACAATTAACCATCTACGACTCTCATGTGTAGTACGTAAACAACTTGGGCGGGCTCTGCTCTCAAGATTAGGATGATGATGCGCTTGAAGGAGGCCTTGGGGAATGGATTGTGAAATTGTCAACGGGAATCGGGAATTCAGCATAGGAAATATGGATTGTATGGGCAAATGAAGGAGATTCACTAGAATTTAGACTTTGAGCTTGACAACATTATCAGTGCGGCAAATGTTAGGGTGACTGATCTCTTCAGGAACGCTTGGGATAGTATCACAAGAAATAACGATCAAGGGGAGCATCACGTTACTAATCGGGTATGGGCAGAAGGTGAACTAACAAGGGTTCACACTGTGCTTACATGTGACACTTCCTTCATAAATCAAGCGAAACCCACAGAAATCGGAAGAGTACAGGATGATAGAAAAAAGACAAGTTATATCACAATCAACAATGGTCAACTCGGCAGCAGAAGGGGGGCTAGAGCTTTGGAAGCAACATTGAGTTGAAAAGACGAGAAAGGTACCAGCACTAGCAGAAGGGTAGGCTAGAGCCTTGGAAGCAACATTGAGTTGAAAGGAGGAGAAAGGTACCAACACTGGTATTTGTTTTGATAACCTTGATATTATTTCAGGTATTAGCTTGTCGTCAGCTCCGTGGTGGTAGAACAAGTAGTATGTGTTACAGATTGGGGACTGAACTGCACGCTACGCTAGGCGGAAGGCTCAGTAGATGGTGGTGCAACAAATCTAGTCTGTTTCTCTAGACTAGGAATTGGCTGATTTTGGCATGATTTGTGTATCTCTAGTACTAGTCCAAAAAAAAACAATACATTTTTTTAATGGGTGCAAGGTCTATCACTAAGCTTTGATTGCTAGATCTTCAAATAGTCATCTAAAGTAAACTAATGAGGTAATTAACCGTACTTTATTTAGTTTAGAAATGAGAGATTCGATCCATATTGTCCAGTAATGAAGATGCATCCATATCACTTAATTAACTTTATTTGAATTTATTTGAAGGAGATAGAGGGGAACATAAATGAGAGTATAGAATGAGTTGATCTGCTAACTTAGAGTTAACAGACCCAATGAGTTTCTAATAATACTAATGCAAATACAGAGAAGTTTACTTTCGGGGGTTACAAATTGAAATTATTTTCAAATACACATAAAACCTAAAATAAATAGTAGCATATTATTCTTTGTTTCTATCATAATAGAATTTCATGTCACCAACTTCCATTTCCTCTTGTTAATCAAACTTGATGAGGCAAAGGTTCTCTCGTTATCCATAAAGCCACGTAATGATGTCTCTAGGAGAAGGTCAAGAATGCATCTTGATTAGTTTCATGTTGTAGATTTTGCTAGAAATGAAAAAGAAAAATTAAAATGGAGTGGATTAACGCTTACTTAGATGGTGTGTTGGTTCCAATATATCTATTGGAACCAACACACCATCTAAGTAACCGTTGACCACTGCATTTTAATTTCTTTCTTTCATTCTACCTAAATGGACAACATCTTCTCCATTGCCTCCACTCATATCTTTTTACCTGCAAATTAGTTGCCCCATAAATGCACATGACCTTGGAAAGTAAATATTCTCTTATACTCGAACAAGATTAAAGAGACGGCAAAAGTGAATACAAAAATTAACTTACTTGCTAGCAAACACATCTTTCATCGCCACTATACAAGTTCTGGTGGAAAATTGTCGAAACAAATGCTGCCTGATGACAATTAGGATTCAGACTTTAATCGCATAACAAATAAATAAAAATATTATTTACTTTAAAGTTTGAAAACTGTGACAGTACCACTCGATAATGATATTAAACAATTTTTTTTTCTAACCATTTGTCAGAGTAAATAGGATAAAATATGAGAATTCACTATAAATATGTTTTAAGTTAAATCTACAACACAAATTTTATACAAGAGGAAATTAAATGCATGTGATGACAAAATTGATAAAGTGTAACTCGGATCGGACGACAAGGATAAGTACCTATCTTTTTTATTTGCAATTAAATACAACAGACTGAAGCTTCACATTTTGTTAACTAATTAGTGGCTGATTACGTGATTCCCCTCCATAAATAAAGAGTATGAGTATTCTACAAGATTTGAAAGAAGAGAGAGTACAAATAGATAGTTTTAGGGTTACGGTTAAAGTGTAATAGAAGATTTAGAGAGAGAAGATCGTGTGAGGGAAGAAGGCGTAAAATGAACACGTTGTAATGTATTGCTTATATATGATTTTCTCCAAAAGCTACAGTATCGGTTCATCGGGTTGGACCCGAGAAAAAAAAGTTGAAGGGGCAAACCAAGATTTATTGTTCGGTTGGGTAGGCCCCAAGACAATATTGGCCTAGTGTTATATTTTATCCAAAATTGTGCCCAAACGGATTAATGCTCTTCCATAATGTTTATATAGGAATAGGGCTGCAAACGAATCAAGCCGCTCGAGAGCCGCTCGAGCTCGGCTTGGAGAAAAGCTCGTTCGAGATCGGCTCGAATATAAACAAGCTCAAACTTTTAAGCTCGATAAATAAACGAGCCTGCTCGAGCTCGACTCGTGAGCTCGTTTAAAATTATGAATTATAAATTAATATATTATTTACTTATAAATATACTATTAAACCTTCAATATTAAATTGGATATTTTTACTTTATTTAGACATTTATTTTTTTTATTAATGTTATGTTTCATATTTTCATGTTATATACTCCATCAAATACCAAATATTCATGAAAATCTCATTTCAACCATAAAAACAACTAAAAAAGATGGTTCTATAAGTTAAATAAACAAGTTATAACATTTTTTATTTGGATCATTGAAAGCTCGGGCTCGACTCGTTTAAATTTGAGCTCGGCTCGGCCCGGCTCGTTATATTTTGAGCTCGGCTCGGCTCGGCTCGAAAAATTAAACAAACAAGCCTGTACATCTAGTATTCGGCTCGGCTCGGCTCGTTTGCAGCCCTATATAGGAAAATACTTCTATCTTATTAGGAGATATGTTTGATATGCCCATATGTAAAAAGTAATTAGGGTAGGGAACATATTCAGAGGAGTTGCACGCGTTAGTAAAAGGTGGTGTAAGTTTAAGAGAAGTTTTGACGAAACAATAAAGATGTGTTAAAACATACTAAGAGTTAGGAAAGATTTCGAGCTAATATGGATGTTCCACGAGACAAATAGATGTGCAGATTGGTTAACAAAACTAGTTATAACTTGTGAAAAAAAGCCCACCACGTATATGAATCAGCTTGATAGCTTACAACATCTTCTAGCCAAGGATCGTTATGACTGGACCTTGCCTCGCGCACACTTAGTGTAAGGAATAATTTGTAGGAAGGATTAGCTTCCTGTCAATTGACCTCATATGTAACCGAAAAAAAAAATTATATTTCTCTCCGTTCCAAAAAGGTTGTCACATTTGTTTTTGCACAAAGTAAGAAATGTCATTTATTATCCATATGATTACTAAAATTTCCTCTATAAAGTGTTTTGATTTTTTAAATGTTCATTGAGAACATATATTATAATATTTAATTAAGGGTAAAAATGGTACAAAGAAAAAAAATATTATGAATTTTTAAAATGATAGCTTTTTTGGAACAATTATTTTTAGTATAAGTGACAATCTTTTAGAAACGGTTGAATAAGTATTTTATTTATGATTATTGAATATAGAAGGGAAAGTATTACCTATTTATATCTATTTATATTTATAGATGATAGAAGACAGAATTCTATTTTTTTTTTATTTGGGTTTATTTAATATTCTTCATTTTTACATAAATATCCTTAAAATATATATATGAATCATGTATAACAAATTTTTTCTACTATTTAATTAATATTAAAGAAATAAGAAAAATATATTTTAATATTAAAAAAAACAAACAATATTGAACATCTTTTTTTTAAAAAATTGGACAAGATAGTATTTGTATTGCCATTTATTGTTTTTTTGAGAATATCATTTATTTGTATTGCGGTTTTCATATTTACATCTCGCACAAAACACAAGAATATCAAAATCAAAACCAAATACTCTCAAAGTTGAGGAGGGCACATAGGTGCAAACAAAGGTAACCAAATGAAGAAAAAAAAAACATACAAGCTTTGCCAAATCACCTCTTGTCATCTGAATTCCACTATGAACATTATTCTACATTCAAAATTCTTACATAAATCTATCTATTTCAATCTCTCATTCATCGCTAAAACAATATCCTTTCTTGATATATATCTAACGCTCGTATAGTCTTCTCAATAAATAATTTCCGATGCAATCTATACCTACAAAGACATTAAATCAAGATTTAATAACAATCAAACAAACAAAAATGTAAAAAAAAAAAAAAAAAAAAAAAACACGTACTTAATCGCAGCTTCTAATGTCCTCCTAGCTTCCGGCATAGAATCTTGAAAACAATCAAATTTCAATTAGTCTTTCAAATTAAAACTCAAACAAGTAAAATTAATTAAAAATACCTAAAATTTCAATATCTTGTACAGAAGTAGAGGAATATTCCGCAAGCATATTCTTGCATTCTTGTTGTAATTTTTTAACAGCATCTCTTTCCATACTTGGTATAGGTGGAATATCACCTTCTGACCACGTAGGTAAAGTTCTAGCAGCTGCTATTACTGCTCCATCAACAAAATTATCTCCTGCTACAATTTCATAACACATGTGAACATGACACGTGTACTTTCAATAAAATAATATTTAAATATATAAACATACTATTATGATAATACTCTTCGGGTAACCCTGATATGTTGAATACTGATAAAAATGAATCCAAATGTATTCTCTCATTCCCACTAAACTTTATCTCATCCCATGGATTCTGCATTTTTTATTTATTTTTAACCATTAATAAAAAATAAAAAAATATTAAAAAAATTAATTTATTTTTTATTTTTTTACCACAGGTGATGAAAATCCATATCGTTCCATGAAAAAGTTGTTTTTTTGAGCATCCATGTAATTAACAGTCATCTGTAATGGAATATTATTAAATTTGTATAAGTTTTATATGAATTAAATAAATTATTAATGTAATAAAATAATAAATAATTACTTCTTCTCCTTTATTAATGCGTTGTCCAGCATTAATCATAACTTCAAGCATACGATCTTTGAAGCGCCAATGAAAAAAACAATTTGGTTTAAATGAATGATTCAACATATCTGAAAATAAATAAGTTAAATTAGTGAATTAAATCTGTTGAAGTATGAATAAAAGTTAAATAAACTCACCAGCATAAGGAACAAACATGTTTGCATCTTGAACTAAAGCACCGATTCTCATTTGTAAATTGATACATCTTGTTTGGGCCATACTTAAAGCCCACATAAATCTTTCGGGCTCTGGTGCAAGTCTCTTTATCTTTAAAGGTACAGCAGAATGCTAAAAAGGATTGATTAACTATGTGTTAGATTAGATTATACATAAATGATTATGAGTAAAGTTAAATATAATACCCAATTTTTTTCCCAAAATTCAAGGGCTCGATTTTGTTGTTCTCTCATTATTGATGCAAGATTTTGATCTTGTAGCTCCATAAGATCCTCCTAAAGTATTTAAAGAATGGTCAATGAAGAATTTATTAATTTGTATGTATAAATTATAGTTTAAACCTCTTTAGCTAAAAGTAAGCTAGTACATTCTTCGGGGCTAGGTAAAAAATCACCATAGAGTTGCCAAAAATTATCTTTGCAATCGAATGCGTATAAAAGAAGACATGCAAGTCTTAGATCCCAATCTGTCTGTTAAAAAGAGAAACAATTAATTAATTAATTGTTGGAATATAAAAGATAAAATTTTGAATACCTGGGGATTAGTGGAGTTGATAATGTCGAAAATAGGATGACCAATTGGTACGATATTAGGGAAAAACATCCATGGAAGTTTTTGACTTATGGTTAACATTAATTCTAAAGGAATTTCCATGATTACCTGTTAAATGATATTATTAGACTCGGTTACACATTTATACAAACACTTAGTAGGAACGGAAATATGAAGATAAACATACCCTTGGGCGACGAAGAGGTTGAACATCTTTGGAAGCATAAACACCATATCCATTAGGACCTTCTTTAAATTCGATTCCGTAAGCTCGTACACTTCTTACGTATCCTATTTTGTAGAAGTCAGGGTCAGCTGCTTCTAACTGTTTGGTAACGAACGATTAGTAATAGAAAGTGGAGATAGAGAGTGTGTGTGTGTGTATTATGTAAGTATGTATATATATATATATATATATATATATATATATATATATATATATATATATATATGTACCTGAGAAGCAGGAGAAGGTGTGGGTGGTGAAGAAGGGTTAAAGAGTTGAAAAGAAGAAGGTGTTGGCGGTGAAGTTGAAGATTCAGATGAATCAACATTAATAATCGAAGCAGTAGCTTTAGTGACGATGTGTTTATTTCTAATTCTTCTTTTTCTTCTACTGTTACATATATTGAAGTGTTGTAGCTGTAATGTGGTTCCTCCATAGCCATATCTGTATCTATATCCTGCTTGCTGCTTCATCAACACATTATCAGTACCACATATAAATGAATTGATAGTAAGAAATTTATGGAGGGTGACCTGATTATTTGAAATTGGTGGATAAAGTATACAAGGGGACGAAAAAGACGCCATTTTTACTCCTTCGATTAAATGGATTATTAGAATTGGTTTATGGAGAATATCTTCGTGATGATGGTGTAGTAGTGTTGTTAGTGGTGGTGGAAAATGTCTCCGTGCGGCGTGGTGGTGGTACTTATGGTGCGGGGATAGGACAGTGGCCGCGAGAGGGTGAGGGGGGTGACGGTGGTTATGGATAAAGTGAGCTTTTATTATATTTTTTGGTAGTATTAAATATGGGGGGAAATTAGTAAAGATGACATTTTTAAGTAAAATAGCCATTTTTCCGAAAAGAAATAAGCAATTATTTTTAATATTAAGATAGATTATTAGGATGAGTGACATATAAGGTCTTGAAAATTAGATTTTTTCTTATAAAAACTAGTGGGAATCCTATTTCTATAAAGGGATCTCTAGAATGTCTAAATACTAAAATATTTTTATAATATTACAAAAAGAAAAACTAAAAGAACAAAAAAATTATTAAGTGTTGATGCTGTTCATCTCCAGGAACCTTCCATCGATTACCGACCATCGAAAAAAATATAAAGTATCGAAAAAAAACAAGGAGTGACGGTAAAAAATATAGAGTATTGGAAAAGATAAGGAGTAACGTAAAAAAATATAGAGTATCGAAATATTTGCTGAGTAATCAGTTAAATACACATAGTAAAATTCAAAAGTATAAAGTATTTAAGAAAAAATAGAGTACTCCATACAAAATACAAAATACTCAAAATAAAAAATAGAGTAATATCCAAAACAATTATATTTTATTAAATTTGCAAACAGTATACACTTATTACATTATTACAATAAAAACAAAAAAATATACATTGAATGAGTAGCTTATCTCGGAAGCTACATTTTCTTAAAAAAAGAAAAAAAGTAAAGTAAAGTACAAGTTTGTTGAGTATTACGGGTTAGAACAAAAAAAGAAAGAAAACTAAACTAAACTAAACCTTGATTAATGAGTATTATTTTCAAAAAATAATAAAATACTGGCAGCGAGCTAATGCGTCGAGCTCACGGTGGACCTTTATGGTCGGAGCAAGCATTTTTATCGGAGGCCCACCCCTGTGTTAAACCACCACCACCAACCTCAAAAAATCCTCACCAACTGCTTCAACCCATTCCAACCAAGCTTCGAAACCACATCTGTCGTGGCCAGAACCATCTCCGATCTCGAAGACAGCCGCCCACACACACCTCTATCTCCGATCCAACACAACAATAGCCTTTCGAAGGGCAGATCCAACACAACATCAGCCGTTTTCCAAGCCCATCACAACAACTCCGGGAAAGGTCGAGATCTGTTGTTTCGCTCAAACACGCCGGAAAAATGCATATGCTTTTTGCTTGCTTTTCTCCTGAGATTCACAAACGGGGGACAGATCTCGAACGGACTCGAACTTGCTTCACGCCATGGCTTGTTCTCTTCTCCGACGAGCTCGAAACTGATTCGCGAACAAAGTATAGAGCTTGAGCTTCTCCTTCGCCATGGCTCGCGAACAGAATACATGGTTTTCTCCTACTCTGCGAAGCTTCATAATCACGACCGAGATTTGTGAAGCTCCAGAAGCTCCATCTTTCCGGTGGCTTTTTTTGTTCTATGGATGATTTGTTTTCATCGTTAGAAATAAAATAGATAGAGAGAGCGGGAAAGAGAGAGAAAGAGGAAAGAGATAGAAAGTAAAGATAAGATAATGTTAGGGTTTAAAGAAATTCCTAAATATATTTGTATATAGTGGAAAAAAACAAAGAGGGGTAAAAATGTAATTGGTATTTTGGCCTATGGTGTTAAAATCTGTTTGAGGTCTTTAGTAAGAAGAAAAGGTAAATGGGTTGCAATATCAAGTACAAGGTAACAAATATGAAGACAAATCTGAATAACAAAAAAGTACATGAAAAATAATAAACCTATTTCTTGAATAGCAACACAACCCCTGGTGAACACAAACTCGAACAAAGCCACCACAACGACATTCAGAGATTTCAAAAAAAACATAGGAAAATTGGTCTTCGAATAAGCAAACTCAGCCGAAGAGGAAAGAGCTTGATTCCAATATATTGTTAACGAGAGCTTAATAAGCCTAGACAATAACTTGACCCGTGCTAGTTACCAATAATCCTAGCTCTTCAACAACGAGCTCTTAAAGAAATGTGAAGCTAATAGCTGCTTTATTGACGATTTCCTCCATTAGTTTAAGCCCGTCTAGTTTTAGCATCAACAGAGTCATGATTAACATTGAGAAACAAAGTTTTTTGTTACAAAAATCCGAAAATTTCATCACCGTGTCTCAGAGATTGAGGATATGGCCATCCCTCCCTGGCCTATATCCACCCCTAAGGTTGGGGGTTCTCTGGGGTGGAGATGCCAACCTAGGGAAAGTGGGAGATGGACATGTTGTTGTAGACCACTTTTTTACAGTGTGCGGTGTGAAATTATAGCATTTGTTTGTTTGAATTTAATGATAATACTTTGAAAAATAAGTACAAATAAAAACCGTTTTATTTTACCATGTAATAAAATAAAACATAAAACGTCAAACTCTTCCCACCCTCTACTCACCCCAGGCATCGATAGCCACCGCCATCACGCCGTGCACCACCCACAACACTGGCCACACTAGTAACAAGAAGATATTTTTAAGGTAAAATCTCAATTTTTTTATAATTGAAACCAAAAAACATAATAATTTCCTTTGCTTTTGATTTGTTTACTGGAATATCACCTTGCTTATATTTACTTTCCCATTTTATAATTATCTTGTTGGACTATCTCTACAGTTTTAAGTGTCACCATCAGAACAGTCATGGCAAACCAAGGAGCGAAGAAACGTAAAGAAGAGAACACTAAGCATATGAAGATGCTCCTCCGCATTATCATCGTCTGCAATGTATAATATAATTACTCTATTAAATTCCATTAATCATAGCTTAATCAATTGATTTATGATAATATAATCGCAGGCCATATATTTAATAGTTAGGGCGGGTTTTTATTACTCAAGTTTTAACTGGAAGCATTGGTTAGGCTTTTTGCTCACGTCATCTGCTTACTTTCTTCCTTACAAACAACTCTCTTCCATGGCTACTCCTAGTTATGGTGATGAAGGTGACCTCATTGATGGTGGTTTCGATATGAGCAGCACTGGCATTTGCGGGTATATATAATTATCATCTAAAATTACTCCTTAATTGTATTCATTACGTGAAATTAAGCTTTGGAATTTCATTAATCATCAATTTTACTTGAATTTGAAATCATTTTCTGAATGTCTAATCATACAATTAACACGCTTGGGTATTCATTTCAGATATCTACACGATATAATCTACATTACATGTTTTGTACAACTTTCATCTATCATTTCTGAAAAGTTTTGGTATACATATCTAGTGGTAAGTAATAAATATTCCTTAAATAGTTAAATTCACCTTTAGACATGTTATATATATTATATATTCATTTGAATTCATGTTGTCAAGTAATTATAATGAAGATATTTCATGATTATTTACAGATACCTGCATTTGCTGGATATAAGCTATTTGGACTTGTTAAAGGATTTTTGCCCCAAGGTTCAGAGGTAACAAACATTAGAACAACCTATACATACATATATGCACACGTACTGTTTGTTTATTTGTTTGATTACATTTTTATTATCTAGGGAGGTGAAGAGGAAGATGAAAAGACACGAAAAAAACGAGAAAAAATGGAAAAAAAGGCTTCAAGAGGAAAATATATCAAGACAAGAACTCGATAAACAAAAAAGAAAAACATTGTAAAAAACCGGTGATTATTAGTTTTTTTTTTCAATACAAATCTCATTAATTTAGTTTCCGTATAAGCGTGTGTGTGCGTGTGTGTGCGTTACGATCTTTAATGTGGTTTTTAATACGAAGTTTTTTGACTTTCATTTCAATTTCCATGTCCAAATACATTCTTTCAAAATTACGTGTCAAAATATAATGTGTCACTCACCATACTAAATGTAAGTCATACATCAACACACTCTCATGCGTATATACAGGTGGCATAAATGCTCAATACGCATACACGTTATGTGTGTATATATATATATATACATATAGAAGTAAAGCTTTTACTCACAAATCTAGAGAATATCAAAATGAGTAATATCTCATTTTGGACTAAAGAAGAGAATAAAGCGTTTGAAACAGCTTTAGCTATCTATGGTGAAGATGTTCAATGGGAAGATATTGCTAAAATAGTCCCTGGGAAAAGTATGGAGGATATTTTAGTCCATTATAGCGCTTTACTTGATGATATAGCTTCAATCGAAAATGATTTAATACCTTTCCCAGATTACCCTTCTTCACCTGAAACTTCACGTAAAAGGAAAAGACCTGCTAGATCTACTGGTGAAAGGAAAAAAAATTCATTCTGGACTGAAGATGAACACAGGTGAGTTAATTTTTCATTTCTTTTTTTATCTTATTCACTTTTTGATTTGTGCATGTGTGTGTGTTTGTGTGTGTGAGAGAGATAGAGAGAGAAAGAGAATCTAACTTTGATCCTCTATTAAATACTTTTTATGTTGATTTTACTATTTAGTCAAGATTAATTCTTATTATGCATGTCACGGATTTAAATCTTTCGATTAATTATAGAAATTTGTAAATATAATAGGAGATTTTTAGAAGGATTAGAGAAATATAAAAGAGGAGATTGGAGGAGTATTTCGAGAAACCATGTAGTAACAAAAACTCCAATGCAAGTGGCAAGTCATGCTCAAAAGTATTTTAAACGGATCGAAAGTGATGAACCGAAAAAAAGACCGAGTATTCATGATATATCTATTGAAGATACTAATATTTCATTACCCATGAAAAGATCTCAAGTTTTTGATTGGACAAACTTTGCCTCAACATCTAATTGGCCATTCTCAACTGATCAGTCTTTGATTTTGGAGTCTCAACCACTTCAAACGGTGGGACCCACCACTGCATTTGAGTTTCCTATAGACCCGTTTATTCCGCAAATGGCTTTTTATCAAGAGGGTTTTGCTAAGGAAACTGATTTGCTAGAGATGATGGGAACTTTTCACGGGGAGATGAATAGTGTAGATCAATTTAACGTCACTTATGGTGGACCCACTTTTACTCAAATGCCCTTCAATACTCAACTAACTGAGCCAGCTTCTTTAGGGTATGAACTAGCGCCTTTTCCGGAGCAAATGACTGGTTTTGCGGGACCCACTGAGTTCACTGATCAACCAACTTTACTAAGTTCGTATGAGTATATAGAGAATCTTAGATCGGTTAAGTTTGGTGATTTAAGTACAGAACAGTTTCCGATTCAGGAGCCGGTTTATACTACAACAGAAGAGACTATAGTTTCTGTTCCTGAGCCAAAGAATGATGTCAGAGATGATGTCACGCATACCTTATATGGAACGTTTATTCCTACTCCGTGTGTGAAGCCTCCGTCAGACTAAAACCAAAGCAAATTCTGGACAAAACTTGAGACTTGGTTTACTGGGTTTAGTTAATGTTACTCCTGTTATGTCTTTTTTATGAATCCTTTAGTTTGTAATATAAGTTAATTTCGTGTTGAATTTCTGGATGTTTGTTTAATGTTTGAGAATGTTGGTATTGTAATATTAAGTAATGTGTAATGCTTGCATGTATGGTTGTTTAAACTCTATCTATTATGGTGTCTTATTACTGTGTGGTTGTATTGGAAATAAAAGATTGTTTATTAGTCGAATATTATCCTATTTAATTAGTCGAATAGTATCCTATTTAATTAGCATATAAACTTCTCCTCTTCAAGCTTTATCCAACTTAGTGTTTTTAGCCGTGGCTTGACTTAGTTTTTTTAGCCATGTAGTGTTGTTAATGGGTTTCTTGCCCATTTAACCATTAGTATGATGATAATCGATATATATTTTCTACTTTAATAGTTTTGTGGGTGTTTGGATGATATGAGATTGAATTGTTGATGACAAACTGTACATTTTCAAGAAATGTGATTGTGGGTGTTAGTATTAAACTTACTTCTATGGAAATTGGACAACTCTTAACAAGTTTTGATGGTAATATCTTTAAAGACGATTGTTTTATGATCTCATCCCAAAATCTTGATTCACCTGGGTATTATTTATGGGTATGATGGAGGATTGTTGGTTTTTATCGTTACGGGTCCCAGATAATACTGATAATACTTGGTTGCTCGTGTTTGAGATTGAGATACTCTATGTTTATCTTTTTTTGTCAAAGTGAAAAATAGGATGCAAGATTCAACACACAAACATGAAACAGGGTCTTGAGTGTCTTATTTGCGTTGCTTATGTAATTTTTCTATATAAATCGAGATGTAAGTGAGATAATTGGTATAGTAATTTTCATTAAAGATTGAATCATATTTTGTTGTTTATAATTTTGGATATATTATAATATTCAAATTTCTCTTTCCTGAAAAAAATTCTATTAAGATGGAGAATCCTTTTAAATTTCAAATAAAACATTATTATAAACATCATCTTCTTTTTTTCAAATTTTTCATTATATAAAAATAGCGATTGTATTTTTTGACATTATAAAAAAAGCGATTACAAATTTAGTTAAACCTCTATAAATGAATATTTTTGAAACCAGGAAAAAATATTCGTTTAGCGAGATCATTTATTTATGGGTGAATAATTATTTAAAGCCCCACAACCTTCTTCTTATCAAACAAAAGCCCCATTTACAATCCAACTAGTCTTTCTATACACTAACCTAACCAATACAGTGAGAAACCAAATACAAAAACAAAGAACCCATATAGGGGTTTCGATCAAACCCCCTCTCAGCTCTCTCTCAGCTCTCTCTCTCTGCTCAAGACCTAACGCCGCCCCACCCCCTTCCATCTCAAACTTCCACCATAGCCACCCTCCTCTCCTCTTCCCACCTCCCCACCATTACTGCACCCCTCCTCCTCCCTCTACCCACCTCCTCACCTCCCCACCATTACCGCCTCCCATTGCCACCCTATTTCTAGATCTGCAGACCTTCCCACTGCCACCCTCATCGGCTTGCTGCGCACAAGAAAGCCGGAGACCACCACCATCGAAGCCCTGCTCTACATCAGATCTGCTCACCACCGTCGAAGACCGCCGTTTCTGGACCGCCGCTGCTAATCCTCCACCACCAACACGAACGCGGCGCCATCTCTTCTTCCCACCCCCTTGCACCGCCGTGAACAACCTCCCCTCTGCAGAAGCGAAAAGCCTCCGTTGTAGAACGTTTTGCATCAAATCTGTTACAAAACAAGCGACATTCTCCACCACCAGCGCGAATCAAGGCCAACCCCACCGCTGCTATGCGCCATCCCCTTCATCCCCCACCTTCCGATCTGCACTCGCCGCCCCCCACGTTTCATTTGATCTACCATCGAGCAGCGCAGCCCAACCATAGTGGGCTGGGTAAAAATGAGGGTCTAGTGTGTTACGCTAGTGTCCAGGTTTAGTGGGTCTAGTGTCTAGGTCCAGACCATAGTGGGCTCGGACCTTATGGGCTGGGTAAAAAAGTTCAACTGCTTTTTTTTTTTTGAAAATGTTCCGCAGCCATGCTGTTATGCCTTTATTTTTTTTGTTTTAAAAACCATATTTTGGGCTTTGAGTAAATATTAGGTCCAACCCATTATGGGCTAAAACTTAAAAACTTTTTGGTCCAGGTCCAAGTAGGTTTACTATGTTTTTACCTTTTTATTCATTTTCTTAGGTATATACCGTGTGTATAGGTCTAGCCACGTCTTTGTTTTTTTGATTTTTTTTTTCTTTTATTCCTAGAGTGTGAGTTAGTTGGGAATGTGTACAGTCTAGCCACATTGGGTCCAGACACTAGGGTATGGGCACTAGTGTACCAATCCTAATCTACCGAATTACTTTGTTCTTGAACGTTTGACATTAGACAAAAAATGACATGGACAAACCCGAGCTTGGGTACGGCCCCTTGAACTTGGACAAAACCGAAGCATTGGTCATATACAAGAAATAAGAATTGGAACAAAAAATAACATGGAGGTACAGCCCTTTCAGTATAATATTGAACACTTAGAAAATAGACATGGACAAAAAAATGGCTTAGGTACAGCCCCATGGACACGGATTTATCTCTATGGTCATGTGTGTCAGGAAAAGTAAGAGAGAGTAAATGAATTAGTTAACTTGTTTCATCTAGTTAGGCTTTATATAGAACAAATACTAACTTGGGCTTTAAAATGGGGTGGGGGATGGAAATAGGCTGCAAAATGAAGTTTCCTCTTTATTTATCGATAAATAAATATATTATTCATTTATCGATAAATGAATTTTTATTCATTTAGATAGTATTTTTGCATATTTTTATATTCTCATATATATAAATACTTTACATATTGTAATGTACAAATATACCTACTATTACTATATAATAATTTTATTTCAAAAGATTTTATATAAATATAAATATATATATGTATATTAGAAATTGAATAAATTATATTAGTAATACATGAATCATAGATTTATGTAGATTAAGTACATTATAAAAGAATGACTTATTGTATGAATATTGTTGATTGAAAAAAAATCTTTTTAATATATATATATATATAAAGGGAAAATGACCCAAAAAATCAAACTAATATTATACTTGCCCCAAAGAATCATCCATTAACTTACTATTATAAGATTACATGTTCACCCTTACACCATAAGAACTATTCCCGTCAAAGACGATTCCCGTCAAGGACGATTCCCGTCACGGACGATTCCCGTCAAGGACGATTCCCGTCACAGACGATTCCCGTCAAGGACGATTCCCGTCAAGGACGATTCCCGTCAAGGACGATTCCCGTCAAGCACGATTCCCGTCAAGCACGATTCCCGTCAAGGACGAATCCCGTCATTACGCATATAAATCCCATCACTAGTTGTATTGAATTCCACCAATATTTTGACAAAAAAAAATTCCACCAATACAACTATATCTCATCAACTAACGTATAAAATCCCATGTCCCATCAAAGTTGTATTGAATTCCACCAATATTTTGACAAAAAAAAAATCCCACCAATACAAACTATATCCCATCAACTAACGTATATAATCCCATAACAAAAATAAATCCCATCAACTAAATAAAACCCCACCAATACAACTATATCCCATCAACTAACGTATAAAATCACATGACGCATATAAATCACATCAACTAAATAAACTTTTCTCAGTTCACAGTCATTAACAATGTGGCATTTCCATTTGCAGAAGTATACAAAAAACTATTACCTTGTAAAGAACCCCAACTTATATTATACGGTAAATTCAAAATCTCTCCAATTTCCTCATTATACTTCAAAACAGACATTTCTCCATATTCATCTCCAATATACCTAAAAAAATCAATTAAATTAATTGTTAATTCACATAAAAAAAACTCAAAACAAAACATACATAAAGTGGGACCCAGTGACTATAGAAAAAGCTGTTATATTAGATTCCCACTGTAAAGTAGAACATATACACCTGCTCTCTAAATTCCACACCTGAAACATTTTTTCAGGTTTGTAAAAAATAAAATTAAATATTAATATATTATACAAGAATTTTATTTACCTGTATTTCATTCTCATTTGTAATGCTAATTAAATAGCCTTGAATCTGAAGAAACTGTAGATAAAAAGAAAATGTTGAAAAATAGTACGTAATTGCAAATTAGTCCTTATGGTTTTCCATAGTTATGAATCAAGACCTCTAAATATTTATAAGGTAGTTGCTTTGGTGAAACAAGTAGACCTTCTAAATTATCACCGCCCATTACTTTTATCCTTCCGTCCCTGAGATTAGTGTAAATTGCATTGTTAGTCCTTTTATTATAGCAGTAATATTCAACAATGCTGCAAAATGCCCCTCGAATTTTAACATCGGACTAATAACAAACACCTTATTGACCTTAAGCAGAATATACAGGGTATACCGATCATAACTAGATCCATTTGTCTTCAACCAATTTGTGAGATAGAACACATTATTAGCATCTCACAGCTTAAAATTAGCTATTTAATTCACGAAATTATGCAAAAAAAAATAAAAAATGAATGTAACTATACATTTAGGCTAGTTTCGAATATGCAAAATTAAGTGAAATTCGCAGTTAGACCGGTAAAATCTCTACAAATTACATACTTTAAGCATATTAATCTAGCAAATTTTCAATTTAGCCGTTCAGTAGCTTCTAGGTTAATTCATTTCCGATCTCTTCGTTGTACTAATTAGTGAAATGAAGTACAACATAAACGAAGATACATGTATATGTATATATAGGTTGTTATCCAGCTAAAATTTGTACCAGTAATCATGTTCTTAATGAAATCACGATGTCCAGGAGCATCACTCCATTTATATGGTTTTTAATTTTAAATGGACTTTTTACGATATTAAAAATTTAAGATAACATAGAAGCAAACTGTAGTTAGAGTTTTCTGTTGGCTTTCAAGTGTACTTTATGACTCATTCCTCTGATGAATCGTCTTATATGAACGTATTACGCAAGAAAATCCTAAGAGAGCAACTTAAAACGTACGTTTCCTCAAGTAAACTTTAATATTATTACATTAAAATATAACAAAAAGAAATCCTAATGTGAACCAAACCCATCTTTCTTTCAAATATACAACATTCACTACATCATGAACTTACAACACTTCACACATCACACACCAGCCATATTTTTAGTAAAAACGAAATAAAATCATTAAATAATATATCACCTATTCTCCATGGGCTTCAATGCGGCCTCGATTGCTGACAAATCAGCAAATCCAGCAGCCAGACCAAGGAAGGTTTTTGTTACAAAGATGCAAAAGATGAGAGGGAAAGGAAGCAGATAAGGAAGGTAAGTAGAGGTGATGAATTTGAAGCAACCATTGATGTCTTCGGAGATCAAGCTTTCATGGGCAGGGGCATAAATTGGAACTTAAGGGATGGCCAATTTGATGGGATGGGTTGTGGTGGATTGCTTATTTGGGGAACGAGAGGAAGAAAAGAAATTGATATATATATATTAAATAGTTTGTAATATAGAAAATAAGTAGGGATAGTTTAGTCAAATAACGTATAAAATAATTCAATTGATGATTTTATTGGGCAGAAATTTTGTCATTGAAGTTATTGGGTAGAAAATAATATTATTTTGATTTTTTGGGTCATTTTCCCATATATAAATATAAATATAAATTGTGATGATTATACATTAATATATACATAGGGTTTTTAAGGATTTTAAGAAAATGATTCATTAATACATTTAGCGAGGTTATTCATTTAGCCCCTTATTAGTCCAAGTCGAGACCAGAGAAAATTATTTATTTGTTGAGATTATTCATTTATCAAACATTCATTTATTTAGGTTTAACTATAATGGATAGCATTTTTGAGTGTTTATCTCATGGAACAACCTACTTTAAGTTGGACCACAAATTTAGAAAAATAAAATATATCCTTTCTCTCATTTTATTTTAGAATTATAATTAAAAAGTGAGAAGAAACTTGAAAACAAACTCTTTACATTTTCAAACTTTCAAAGTTCATATCTTTAAAGTTTTAAATATTTATTCTTTCACAATATTAAATTTTGTAATTTTTTTTCTTTAGTTCTTGTATGTTAATTACTCTACTTTCTGTTCCGAACTACATAAACTTATTCTTTGAGTGTGGGATTAAAAAGGAAATCCTGGATTATTATAATTTTTTTATGTAATTAAAAACTTTGTACTTATTCGAGATTGAATATATTATGATTCTCTTTATTTAACTTTGAACTGTGATGGGTTATTTTGCCTAATTAATTGATTGACCATAATCTATAAATTAAACTCATGAAAGAGATTTATGGATAGGATTAAGTAATTAAGAGTGCATTTGATCTACAAAATAAAAAAAATTATAAATAGATACATAACCACGATATTGATAGGTAATTTTATCGCTTCTTAGGCTACCTTGATTCATCCGAAAGCAACTGCATCATTTTGAGAGTAGCACCTAATCACCCGAAATGGGTTTAGAGTGATTTTTTGAAACCAGGTTAATTTGGATTTGTCAATCTCAACCTTATTGAATATAATTTGTCCAATTAAAGACCTTTGGTGGAATCGAATATCCCAATCTCACTTATCTCATTTCATCTTTCATATTTGTACTTTAGTCCTTATAATCTTGATACTTGTTTGACTTTTAGTCATTTTCATTTCATACTATTTCAAATATAACTTCTTTTGCTATTTTACTCATATAAAACCTAACTAAACACAACTTAACCTTGCCAATCTTTTTGGAGACGATCTCTTTTACCTATTATTATTACAAATTTTCTCATCAAGGACATCTTTAGAGATATTGTTTTGACATCTTTGGAGGAAGTAATGACGCTCAACCACCGTAGAAACATTTGATTATTAACGATAACAACAATGTTTTATGTTTCAATGATGTCTCTTTTGTTAAGCCATGTGAATACTTGGGTATCACATATGTGGTTGTTAATAGGCAAAATGTTATAATTAAAAACAATTGCAATCGTATTCGAATAAAATCAAAACCATGGGGAGAAGTTTAGGATCTCCTCAACGCCCTAAAAAATGCAACAAATAATCAAGAACAAAGTAATATCTTTGACTCAAATTACCTCGAAGTCATTCAATGTATTGAAAGTCCATCTCGAACAAATTGGAGCATCAAACCTATTGGATAGCTGAAAAAGTCTCGGTGTTGGAAAAATCCCATATCAAAAGATCTCATAACAATATAACGGATATTCTAACTAAGTGTTCAAGATGAGAAATCGACTTAATATAATGGGAAGACAAATCTATTTATCACAATATAACCTTTTTGTCCGATCTCTATAAGAAAAGTGGGGAAGAGCAGTTGTTACATAATATTCTAGCTTAGCATTGTCTTATGTATTTTTATTAAAGTCCTTTGATATAACTCCATATGTATCCTTTACTTTGAATGAATACACCTTGCAAAAAAAGAAAAACACGGGATCTAAGAGAACGAAGTAACTAAAAAGAGTGTTAGAATCAACCCCTTCTCTTCTAGAAGGATCATCTATAAAGTGATTCCTTTTGTTTGTATTCAGACATAAAGATGACATAGTTGTTATGGGTAGAAGTTTTGGAAATGATAAAAAGTAGGATATCCTTATCAACACTCAACAAAACCCTCTCTCATGAACTAGACAATAGTTTGGGTTATATCAAACAAGAAAAGGGTAATAACTCAAACAACGAGTTTTTGAATAGAATAGAAGTTCTAGACATGGAATCCCTTTCTCCAAATATAATTGAATAGGTTCTATAAGAACTGGACGATCCTATTTGGTCAAATACCTAGCGACAAACTCTTATTTTCCTTTCATTACGGTATTTCTGAACAAGTTCTTAGGTAACAAGCCTAAAGGTTTTCTTATTGATGATAGTGACGATATCGACCGCAAGATAGAGGCTCCATCGGAGACACCAATTTTGGATCGAAGAAGCTGAAATCGTTGTCGAGAGAGTGATTTGGTTAAGGAGTGACAAGTCGCCTTTTGAATTCAGTAGATAGTTTAATACGAATACTGCCAGGAGATAGAGTCAAAACTAAAGTAAGTCGTTATGAATCCACCGGATGAGGTATAATGTATCGACTCCACAACAAGGATTCAAAGGATTAGGTAGTTTTTTAAATGGGTTAATGGGTTCTCCATAATTTTAGGTGTTCCATTTCGGAAGTTGTGAAGTCAATTGCGGTTCAAGAAGGGCTAAAGATGACAATAGAGATAGGGATGAGGGAACTAGTAATGGAAACAGATTTGAGAGAGGTACTAAGGGTAGTTTCCCCACTTTAACAGCACACGGGGCCATCTGAATTCTGGTACGAAGGAATCAAAAAGATGATGAGAGAAAATACTTAGTACATTATTAGAGGAATTTATAAAGAAGCGAATATTTGTGCAGATTGGCTAGCGCGGTCGGGTTTAAGGCAGCTAAATGCGTATTCTATGTATAGCGAGCTCCCAGATGGGGTGTGAAGTGTGCTTATGCGAGACGTGTGCGCATGGAAAACTCCTAGAATAATCTTCACCACGAATTTTAATGAATTGTTACATTTCTAATTAATTTTATATTCCACGCTCTTAGTACCTTCCATGTAAGGAAAAAACACATAAAAGTGGCATCCCAATACATTAGCAATAAAAAACAAAAAATAATATTTTATTACTCACCTCTATTCCATATTATTTTTTATATAAATTAAGGCCAACTGCCCAAAATTTATTTATTTCTTTATATATATATATGAATCGAACAAATATAATTTATTTCAATATGATATAGGCTAGTCCAAATTAATCTTGACTGGCAAAGACCTGGCTAGATTTTCGACCAATAAAAATAAATAAAAAAAAGCCTGGCTAGAAGTGTGGCATGTCCACATTCTCTATATGACATGGTACAAACGTGATTTTTTTGTCATTGAAAATAAAATTATACAAATTAACCAATTCCTTTATTACCATACAAATTCTTTAAAAAGTTGAGACTCTCGTTAAATTGAGACATGATGGTAGGAATGTGATCTTTTAGAGATATAAATTGGACGAAACAAATAGAAAAAGGAGTTATTTAATTTTCTTAAAATAAATAAAGAAAAATCTATTCCAATTATGTTTAGAAAACTTTTGAATATAAAATTTCGATTTCAAATTTGAAATATTTGAAATATTTTGTTATTTTGGAGTTTCTGTTCGATTTTTTTTGAATTTTTGGTTTCGAAATTTTGAAATTATATATTCTTTTTCAAAATACAAAAAGTAATAAATTGTTACATTTCTAATTAATTTTATATCCCACGCTCTTGGTACCTTCCATTTAAGGAAAAAACACATAAAATTGGCATCCCAATACATTAGCAATAAAAAATAAATAAAAAATATATTTTATTACTCACCTCTATTCCATATTATTTTTTATATAAATTAATTCCAACTGCCCAAACTTTATTTATTTCTTTATATATATATATGAATCGATCAAATATAATTTATTTCAATATGATATAGGTTAGTCCAAAGTAATCTTGACTGGCGAAGGCCTAGCTAGATTTTTGACCAATAAAAATAAATAAAAAAAGCCTGGCTAGAAGTGTGGCATGTCCACATTCTCTATATGACATGGTACAAATGTGATTTTTTTTGTCATTGAATATAAAATTATACAAATTAACCAATTCCTTTATTACCATACAAATTCTTTAAAAAGTTGCGACTCTTGTTAAGTTGGGACATGATGGTAGGAATGTGATCTTTTAGAGATATAAATTGGACTAAACAAATAGAAAAAGGAGTTATTTAATTTTCCTAAAACAAATAAAAAAAATCAATTCCAATTATGTTTAGAAAACTTTTGAATATAAAATTTCGACTTCAAATTTGAAATATTTGGAAATTTTTTATATTTTGGAGTTTCTGTTCGATTTTTTTTTTTTGAATTTTTGGTTCCGAAATTTTGAAATTATATATTTTTTTCAAAACACAAAAAGTAATAAATTCTCAATTTCTACGAATTTTTTTATCTTTTCAAAAGTAAATAATATTTTAAAAAAAATATAATTACATAATTGTAAATTATGTGTAACATCAAAATTCAAATAATATACGTTCAATGAAAACCCAACTTCTAATTAGTATCTAATAATCAAATAAAAATAAAAATAAAAAGATTTTTACAAAAATAAATAATATAATCTTGTCCCAATTAAGTAAAAGTTATCTTTGAAATTGTTCGCATTGCATTATGGATTCAGGTGGACAGTGAGGAAGAATACAAAGACCTCTTCATTGAGATAGACTCGAAGGAACTCCATGTGCTAGTGAAGGGCAGTGAGAACTTAAGTGGTCGGCTGTCTCATATATGACGTGAGTGTTGGGAGGTGCTACATGATTATCCCAATTTCATAATAAGTCAAACTAATTAATATGCGGATAAGCTAGTCAAGGAAGGAGCATTTGCGCGTCAGAGCCCGTGGAGTTGCAAGATCTTCTAGACTACCTTCGTAATTATATACTAAGAGATAAAAGTGAATGTACGACTGTTAAAATCGTATTGGATCTTCAATAAGAATTTGAGTAATGATATATACCACCCAAATTCATACCACCCAAATGTCACCCAATGACATGGCATGAATTGGTTGGTTACAAATCTTTAATCAAATCAAAGAAATAAATGCATTAACAATTTGTAACCAATCAATTCATGCCACGTCATTGGGTGACATTTGGGTGGTATATATCATTACTCTAAGAATTTAGACATTAGTTAATCTTATATAAATTGAGATGCATGAAAAAAAAGTTATTTAAGAGTTGATATTGATTTGGAATTAGGAGTTATCCGGTAGAAACAAATGATCAAAGTGTATATGAAATTTTTGTGAGTTATATACTTGTTTAATTTATATATTACTTAACTACCTAACCAGTTGGGATTAGCTCACTCGCCAGGGCCTTGGTCATCCAATCTAGTGGTGCAGGTTTGAACCGAGTCAATGACTTTGAGTCCAAAATGGCTCTCCTATGTAACAAAAAAAAAAAAATTACTTGGAAACATTATTTAGAAATAGAAATCGAAAATGAAAATTGAGATAAAAAATGGATCGAAGGAAGAATCACAAAATCGGAATTTAAAAAACAAAACATCCAAAATCTGTTAAAAAATCAGAATTTTAAATCAATATAACCAGAAATAATTCCGCCTCAAATTTTCACCCTAACCTATCCTATCACGCACCACCACCACCACCACCCCATTCTTTACGTTCACCCATCCCTATAAGAATATGCACATCAAGTTGATAAAAAAGAATATACTCCTACTAGATTATTATACTCTGTATCTCCCTTAGTTAGCCTATATGCTTCTTCTTGAAACCCGTATATATATTTATTTCTTTTGCATAGCACATTGCACATGAACTAATTTTGATCTACTAATACCGATACGGCACAACTTTGACTGTTTACTCCTTGGTCATATATATAGATGTTAATCGGGAATCACGAGTACAACAAATGAAGGAAATGTCCAAGAAACCAAAAACTCTTCTCTTCTACTGGGGCCATAACATAGGGTCTCATAATGGCAATGGAGAAAGTATTGACCATGACTGGTCCCCTTTTCGTGCCAGCTTTTCAATTTATACCAACTGGCTTTTCCTACTTTCTTGTTGGTTTATGTTAGTTCTACTCTCATGTTTAAATTAGTTGGAGACATAAAAAAAACTTTGAAAATTACCAACAAAAGGGAGTTTTCATAATAAATAATAATCCAAACAACAACAAAGTGTATCTCATAAAACCCCAAAATTACACTAAAAAAAGTTGCAAGTTTGCAACCACAAATTTATCTCAAATAAAATACTTTCACAATTCTCATCAATGTAGAGATCTTGTACCAAGTCTTCCACGTCCAATTCCATTTTGTTGATAATCAGATTCCCTCTTTTTCACAACAACACTTGTCTTTTTTGTCTCCATTACCGTTTCAGAAATAGCATTCCTTTGAATTCCAAGTGGATTAAAATCCTCCTTCTCCTTTCCTTTCTCCTCAGATCTTGAACTAGTCCAACGATCAGTTGAATCAGCAGAGTTTGGCTCCCATGAAGATGAAGAAACCCAATGTTGACCACTTCCACCACCACCACCACCACCACCACCGCCGCCGCCACTAGCTACAAAGCTATTACTCCCTGACGATTCTTCCTCATCCTCTCTCATCGTACCTCTTCTAACAGTCACATATTTATGAAAACTCGGTTCCATTAAATCATCATTTACACCCACTTCAGATTCCTTTATCTCCAATCTCTTACGACTCTCTGATATACCAGTGCTACTTGAATTCAAATCAGCAACTGCTTCCATTATAGAATTAGCCTTCGTTACACAAGCTGGTACAGTAAATGAAACAGGAGTAGTACTAGTCTTTTGATGAAAATTATGAATATCTTCAAGTAATAAAGCAGCATATGATGTAGGAGATGGATCTGTTAATGTTAAAGCTTCTGTGTTTATATCAAAGTCTCGTGATAGTCTTGACGATCTTGTTTTCATTACTCCATTACCTAAAACCTGTAATATTCAATTAAATTCATGAAAAAACACACAAAAAAAAAAGTATTAAAAACTAAAAAGGGTATTATTACCTGAGCAGGTTTGATTAATGAAACAGGCTTTTGTTCAATTACGACAACATTGTTGTCAATCTCAGTTAAAGGGTTTCTCCGATAAGGAGATTGTTCGGCTTTTCTTGAATTGCTCCGGCTAAGAGTCACCGGTTGTTGCTGATTTTGAGCCGGAGAGCGAGCACGTGGAGATGCTACGTTTCTTTTCACTTGAATCCTTTTGATATTCTCGTTACCACCATTGTTGGTGTTCTTATCCATTGCCATAGCAGGAACTGAAACCATCTTTTGAGGTTTAGCATTAGTATTAGTATTAGCGTTAACACCATTAGAGCTTGTGATCGGAGATTCAGATCTTCTACCAGGGGATCTACTCACTCTTCTTCCGTTACTATTCCCACCGGAGATACTACCTCGTTCTCTACTACCGGAGCGAGGCTGTTGAAGTTGTTCTCTTTCACGACTCGGAGTTCTCCTCCTCCGCCCTTGAGGGGAGGCGTTAGGTGTCCTAGATTCACGGTGTCTCTGTCTATGACGGTGTACTCTCTCTCCAACTTCATCATCACCATCACCATCAACAACAATCTCTTCACCTTTTTCATTCTCGAAATCAAAACTTCTCTTCGATCCACAATACCTTTTCCCTCCTCCACCATTGTTATCAGATCCACCGGAGCCTGAAAGCCCAGCCTTCCCTGTAGATGAACTCCGACTAAGCCTACCACATTGAATCAAAATAGCATCAACTTCTTCTTTAGTACAACTTGAAGTCCTTACTGGTGCACCAACACCTTTCTTTCCATTGACTTTTCCACTCTCGGACCCTTCATTACCACTCTTTTCATCTTCAGATCGCCTTTCAACCTCGTGACTTTTACGATGTTTTATAACAAAGATTTCTTTCTTCACACTCTCTTCGTGTGGTTTGTTTTTCACCACTTGGGTCAACGCCTTAGTATTCTCTAATGGAGTATTTGAAATTATAACAGGGGGTGAAGTATTGGTACTCTTCTTGCTAAAACAACTACCCATTTTTTTCCGTTTTCTTGAACAAAAAATTGATTGAAGAAAAATTTACAGAGATGGGGATAAATGGAGAAAAGGGGGTTCAATGTTCAAGAAAACCATTCATTTTAAAATGGATAAATTGAAAGGGTCAGAGAGAAGACAGATGTGGTTTTCAATTTTTTAAGAGATAAAGCGGGTAAAAGAGCCGTTAAAGATTATGTCTTTTTGAAAAAAAATTGATGTCAGTGCACCTACTACTATTTTTTTTTAAAATTAATTTACTATTATTGATGAAAATATTCCCTTATTTTTTAAAGGATTCTTAAGTTGGATTTAGTATCAGAGTTCAGATATCCCCTTTGAATTTGGAATATATTTGCAACGGTCGTTTGGTGGACATGTGACTTGTGAGTGATATTTCTTGGTTGAAAATTTAGTTATCCTATGATATTTCTTTTTTCTAATTCAGCAAATATTATATTTAATAACCTCAAAGTAGCAATATGTTATAAGGAGCAAAATTCAAATTTAAAATATCACTTTAATCAGAAATTGGAAATATTTGATTTGTATAATTAAAATCAATTTAAACTTGTTATTAGTTATGTTGTTAAAAAATGCATTTTTTTTAAATACATCTATTTTTGTCAATATTTATATACATCTTAGATCAACTATCTGTTGGTTATAGTACTCGACTAAATGATCATGTGATCTAGTCTTACTGGAGTCAAAATGACTATAGTAAAAATTACGATTTAGTGTAAGAGATGTTAGAGGGTTTCTTCCTAAATCTTTCCGATTTAGCGTCGATCTCACAGTTTTTTCTCAAATTCTTTGCCCATTTGATGAATCAAGCACTAGCAAACAAGATTGAAGAGTTTCGCCGGTCGATTTGGATCTCCGCCACCAAGAAGCCACTAGACCCCAAGAATCTCACGTCTTGGGTAGATCCAGATGCCCTGTCAATCTCGAGCATGACTAGCCTCACTCTAGCCCATAACTCATCAACTATTGGTCTTTTTGGAGCATCTAAGAAGGGAAGAAAGGTGATTATGAAGAAAGATTTAGGAAACTAAATCTTAGATTGGTTACCATTGTTGAGGAGGAACTAGAGACAACTCATTTGGAGCTCATTGTGAATCAAGTTTCCCGTAAACAACAACTCATTTGGAGCTCATTGTGAATAATGTTTCCCGTAAACAACAACTCATCGGACCGACAAGATTGGCCGACGAGGAGGCCGGGATCCCCCCTCCCCCACCCCTATGGTTCGGACGAGGTTTTCCCTTGTGCTAAATTTACAAATATAGGTGCTTTTGATATATCTTATGAGGCCAAAGCAAGGTTTTTCAAAGCTTGTGAGGAATTTGACAAGCAAAAAGTGGAAAAACTTGGGAAGAATTTGTTGCTCACCAAGTGTTTGATAAAATGTCTAAGTCGAATGCTTTGGTTATTAAGGAGACTAAGGAGAGTTTAGTTGAAGGCCCATTTTCATCAAATAATATGGCCAATAGAGGGCGTGAGATGACCACTGAACGACTCGTGATTTGACCGAGAACCTCGCCGCCGATGCAAAGAGTCCGAGAAATTCCCACTCAACTAAAGAAGAAGGTGTGAAATTGGATTACAAAAATATGCTCTTGAGTAACTCTAAATATATGGTTGGCATGGAGTTACAATACTTTGAGCAAGTGAAGGGTAAAATACTACAACTATTGGAGAGTGATGTTTTGACAACTGAACAAACGTTTGGGTTTTTGTTCATTTGCTATGTGGCCGGGGAGAAGATGCCAGATATGGAGGATACTCAGAGAATCCTGAAGGAGTAGAATGTAAGTTGTAAAGTGATAAGTCATCCTAGTGGTTGGATTGTGTTTAATATCGATAAATATGAGGATAGTAAGAGTATTCTCACGAAGGGACCTTTCGTTTCTTATGGGCAAACCCTTTTGCTTCCCAAAATCAGGACTTTTTTTACTTTGGGCATCTTGAGATCACAAAGATACTGGCATGGATAATCCTTCGTTATCTCCACGAACAAGCTCGTACTTTTCATGGGTCAGCTAAAGTTACCTCATAAGTGGGTAAGCCTATACGTACCGATGGGATTACTGTTGAAAGCGACGATATTAGTTATGCTAGAGTGCTTGTGGAGTTGGATTTGAGTAAGAAGCGCAAGGATGTGGTGGAGTTTGGATCGCATAATCGGAAGAAGTTCCAAGTTAAAGTCAAGTATGAAAATATACCCCCATGTTGTAAGAAGTATAAAGCGTTTGGACATTTGGAACCTAAGTGTTTTTATGATTTTGAGAGAAAGGAAAAATTATGATGGGTAAAAATCCGAGTGGTCTCGTGTGCAAAATGCTGAAAATATGGGGCTGCAAGGCAATTATTTGTAGAGGAGAGCTACTCATGTCCTTCACGAGAATGATAAGCTACAAAAGCTGGAATCAATGGGTGTCTCGGCTGTATGATTAGAGCAAGGAGCGAGCTCTAGCGCTTGTTTGGCTCCAATATCTTAGTGAATATCCAAGGGGGAGTGGTATGAAATATTTATTTAAGTGGGTACTCCCCGACAAAGCCATAATATATCAAAAAAAAATTTATATGGACAAAGATCACTTGTTGTTTAACCCAATGGTTCTACAATTACTAAGTACAAAGAAAGATAATTTTCGTTTGTCAGAGGAAAAAATATTAGGTCCTGAAGTACTTTATCTTAATATAGTTGGAGAATCAACGTACCTTGCAAATTACACAAGACCGTATATAGCGCTATCTGTCAACTTATTTGCGAGATTTAGAAGGATAAATGGTAGGATATGTTGATGATGATTACCATCCTGGCCCTAAAAATAAATATCTAAAATTGGGTAAGATTTACTTCTATTGGCACTTCAATATCATGGCGGTTGGTGACATAAACTTTGGTCGTTACTTCTCCTATTAGCCTTGTTTTAAATTTTGGCTACATTAAAGGCGACAATCACCAAAACTTTCTACGCAACGAGTTACAGAAGAATGGTGATATCGAAATCTCTTGCCAACATCAGGGGGAGCGTAAACAAGATTGTACTCTTATCTCTTCGTCCAAGTTTTGTCCCATTGGGTTTTCTTGATAAGGTTTTAACGAGGCAGTGTTTCAATACGATTAGTTCCATCTATTTGTACTCTTTTTTCTTCAACCAAGTTTTTATCCTACGCGGTTTTTCTTGGCAGGATTTTAAAGAGTCATATTTTCTAATGGATGGACATCTAAGGGGGAGTGTTATGAATAAAGTATATTATTAATAGTTGATGTCCAAAGGTTTAATATTTCATGTTTCCTGTTCATGGCTTGCTAATGTGGCAAGTGGAGAGACATTCTATATCTATAAATATAAGACCCTTTAATTGTAGTAGGACTAGATCATTTTGGAATAAAAAAACACAATGCTCTGTATATTTTTATCTTATTATCCTGTAGTTTATAACAAAACTAACTACTAATTGGTTATCTTTATCACAAATTTTAAAAATTACGTAGAAATGATCAAACATATAAAGATGTGAATAATAAATTTTATAAATTAAATTTATTTTTATGATTATAATCACTATTTCGTACCAAATTATATAATAAATTTTAGTATTTTGAAACATTAATCAATAAATTTTGAGTTGGGGAAGGCTAATTTTTCAGTTGATGGTGGTGTAATTTTTATTCATATTTTTACCTATTATAAAAGAACCAGGCTAAACTATACTGTATCTTGTAGGCCAGGGTGGGCTTCCAGGGCCAAAACACATCCATAACTACCAAAACATTATAACTAAATCACCCGACCCAATAAACCCATTAAAACCAATAAACCCGATAAAATAAAAATCTAACCTTGGCCCATTAAAATTTATATTGACTTTGAAAATAAATATTGAATAACAAAAGTAACCTCTTATTACTCTATCTACCATCAGATTCACATATGTTTTCTTCCCTCCGCCACCGATACAACAATTCCGATCATACAAAAGTGTGTAAAACATGTGGTCTTGATCTTCACACACGAAAGTACAAAGCCCACCGATCGGATTTACCTGCGGATACTAAGAAAGATCTGACCAAGAATTATGGTAATTTATTTTCCATGACTTTCTTAAACTATAAATTCATATTTGATCTGGATATATAGATGTTTGTGTATATCATACATGTACCCTAATTAGTTTTGAAAGGGGTTTTTCTTTATACTTTTTCTCAATATATGTAGTCATATAAATTTTAGGATTTTATGTTGTACAACCTAAATTTGAGAAATAGATATAATTGATCTAATTTTTCTATATTTTTTTTTATTATTATATATATTTTACAAGTAAAAGTAGAGTTTGTTATATAGGAATTATCTTAAATTCGTGTAATGGGTAATATGGTTTAATCTGATTTAATTAAGTTTGAAAGTTATCTAATTCAGTGTCAAAAAAAGTTATTTAATTAGGAATTTGAGTCTTCTTGGTATGCAATTTATTTTTTGTTTAAAAAATATTTTCTATCATAATTGATTATTAAAAATACTATTATTATTATTATTATTATTATTATTATTATTATTATTATTATTGTTGTTATTATTATTATTATTATTATTATTATTATTACAAGTCAAAGGTGTTTAGCTATTTCTTTAATCCTATATATTTGAATGTTTAAATTATAGATTGGATTTTCTTTAATAACGACTGGTCATTATGGTGTGATGGATGTGATCGTTGGACATGTCATTTCAAATAATTTTTTCCAGGTATCCTCCTTTTCATATATTATATCTTTTAAAATATACTGCTGACTCATAGAATTGTGCAATATTACAAACAATATATAAACGAGTTAATATATTGTATCATAATGGTTATGGTGGGGGTACATGTTAATTAGGGGGACACCCCCTTCCTTCCCTAGATTTTCATTTTTTACCCCATTGAAAAAATTATATTAATACTTTCTAGTTCCCCTAATTTGTAGAATCTTCATTTTGTTCTCCAGTATTTTGAAATTATCTTTTCGGGCTTTGATTTATTTTGTGTGTGTGTAAATTTTGTTGTATCTATGATATAGTGTAGGTTATTTGGTATGATTTATGAAACTATAGTGCGGTTACTTTAAAAAAATCATAATAAGGAGCTATTGGGAAATTACCTAAAAAAAAGAGTTTTCATGAACCCCCTTGCCCACACCCCCAACAAAAAATTATGGTATCTCTCATGCACCTAGTACTCATGAGTACCCTGACTCCATATTCACATGAGTATCGTTAATGGTGGATTTATTTCCTTTCTAGGCCCCACCACCTCCATTCACACCTCAAATTCTAATCGAATTAGTATTGTTAATGTCCTTTTTTTTCTTCTACCCACACCACCTACACCACCTAAAATTCTAACTGGCATGTTAATAATGGTACTTGATGAGTTTTAATTGATGATCTAAACTATTTCCCGTTAACAATTCTTGGTTTATTTAATAATTAAATTGATATGACGAGTAATTGTTTGTTAAGAATGTAATTATAGTAAAAAAATTAAGTTGTTGCATTGTTATGATGTGTGTGGAAATGTTTAATTTCACAATTTTTTATTTGACACTACTAAAATTCAATTTTGAGTCTACGTAAATAAATTAAACAGAAGAAATTTTAATAATATATTAATCAATATGTAAAACTAAATGTGTTTCTTTTCTGTGTCATTTAACAATATGCAAACTTTCATAAACTTTTAGATACTAATCAACTATTTGTAAACCTGACTATTTATTTCCCCCTCTCTTTCTCTAGTGTGATAGATTGATAGTCCAAGGACTGGAAGAACATGGAAAAGGTGATTGACGGACCAGTACACCAACACAAGTGGCCAGTCACACACAAAAATATTTTCAGCGCATAAAAAGTGATCAACCAAAGAAAAGAGATAGTATCCATGATATTACTAGTGCAGATATTGGTTCCTCATCAACCAAAGACCCAGAGCCATTTATCACCAAGTAGTTGATTGAATTTCATAATTTTGGAATCTCAACCATTTCAACCTGGACCTCAGTTATGAAAATTCCTTTCTCTGCACAACAAACTAGGGCACCTTTAGTGGGTCCAACTGCTGATGTAGACCTAGTTGACAAACTATATGAACTTGTTCTGGCTGATATGATAGGATTTGGGAAGATGAGTAGCACTAAGGAATTTGATATCTGATTCGAAAAAAAGACCATGCAAACCATTGAAAAAAAAGGCGGTACCTCATGAGTCAAAGCCGTGGTTCATCTCCTAAAGTAAAGGCAAAGAATATCACCAGTATTTGGAGAATGACAAAGTATGAAGATCCAGGCCATACGCTACAGGGAGTTTGTTAATCCTCGTCACACCGCCTCAAGATATCGAACCAAATCTAAACACAAACTCCGCATTGTTACTCATCAGAGGCCAAGGAAAATAGTTTGGTTAGTTCAGAGTAGTGGGATGGTTGGGAGAGGTAGTGAATGTAATAATATAAATAAATCAATTGTATCTTATATCAACCATGTAATAACTCGGCTATTTTCAAGCCATAACATTAATTTGTCTTCTCTAATCCATCTTTCCTATCTTTTCAGTTAATTCAGTACTTAGCATTTGATGTCTCCCTATTTGTGATGTTTAAATCTGAGTTGGAGACATCATTTTAGGTGTATCTAATAATTTAATTGTCATTTTTTACTTATATTATTGTATTTTCTTATATCTTGTCTTGATTTGATTATTTATTATTTTTAGAGCATATTGGGTTTAATTGTTTGTTAATTGTGAAACTTTAAAGATATATGGTAATTAATTAGATGCCAAATCAATTCTAAAAGATAAAGGAAAGAAAATAATGATGCAAGTTGGAGATAAAGGAAGGAAATATAAAAAAGGAAAAGATAAAGTTGCCAAATAAATCTAAATTCCAACAGCTACGTCCATTAAATTGATCATAACTCAAAACGGCTGAGAATTTGGAAGAATGGTCTGAATCAAAGTTATAAAGCTTTCCGAGACGATCCGTTTCGATATAAAGAACGCGTCAATCAGATCCGTATCAAAGAAGTTACGGCCAAAACAAACATAACCGTTCTTGGATAGGGCCATACATCATCACGCAAATTATCTCAGAAGGAGTGGTCGAAATAAAAGCTATCGAGGGTTGCAAGATCAAGTTGGTAATTATTAATCACCTCACTCACTGCTGGGGAGGCTATAAAAAGAAATAACCGAGGTAACTCGTCTAACTTCGAAAGACGTTAAACAAAAGTGCCCTTTGGGAGACATCCCCTAGTATTTTATGTTGTTATATTTTAGTTTAGATTAGTTGTTTTTAGTTGATAATGCATTATTGAGGAAGGTATTAGTGTTTAAGAGATAAAGCGGGTAAAAGAGCCGTTAAAGATTATGTCTTTTTGAAAAAAAATTGATGTCACTGCACCTACTACTATTTTTTTAAAAAAAAATAATTTCACTATTATTGATGAAAATATTCCCTTATTTTTTAAAGGTTTCTTAAGTTGGATTTACGTATCAGAGTTCAGAGATCCCCTTTGAATTTGGAATGTATTTGCAACAGATCGTTTAGTGGACATGTGACTTGTGAGTGATATATCCTGGTTGAAAATATAGTTGTTCTAAGTTTTTATCTTAAGTAATTTTAATTTATCATATGATATTTCTTTTTTCTAAATCAGCCAATATTATATTTAATAACCTCAAAGAAGCAATATGTTATAAGGAGCAAAATTCAAATTTAAAATATCACTTTAAACAGAACTTGGAAGTATTTGATTTGTATAATTAAAATCAACTTCAACTTGTTATAAGTTATGTTGTTAAAAAATGCATTTTTTTTGTTTATATACATCTATTTTTGTCAAGTTTAAATACATCTTAGATCAACTATCTGTTGGTTATCTAGTGGCTAATCATACTGGAGTCAAAATAATTATAGTAAAAATTACGATTTAGTGTAAGAGAGGTTAGAGGGTTTCTTCCTAAATATTTCCGATTTAGCGTCGATCTCACAGTATTTTTCTCAAATTCTTTGCCCATTTGATGAATCAAACACTAGCAAACAAGATTGAAGAGTTTCACCGGTCGATTTGGATCTCGGTGACTTAAAGTTATCACACCAAGTTTCCGCCACCAAGAAGCCACTAGACCCCAAGAACCTCACGTCTTGGGTAGATCCAGATGCCCTGTCAATCTCGAGCATGACTAGCCTCACTCTAGCCCATAACTCATCGACTATTGGTCTTTTTGGAGCATCTAAGGAGGGAAGAAAGGTGATTATGAAGAAAGATTTAGGAAACTAAATCCTAGATTGGCTACCATTGTTGAGGAGGAACTTGAGACAACTCATTTGGAGCTCATTGTGAATCAAGTTTCCCGTAAACAACAACTCATTTGGAGCTCATTGTGAATCATGTTTCCCGTAAACAACAACTCATCGGACCGGCAATATTGGCCGACGAGGAGGCCAGGATCCCCTCTCCCCCACCCCTATGGTTCGGACGAGGTTCTCCCTTGTGCTAAATTTGCAAATATAGGTGATTTTGATATATCTTGTGAGGCCAAAGCAAGGTTTTTCAAAGCTTGTGAGGGTTTTGACAAGCAAAAAGTGGAAAAACTTGGGAAGAACTTGTTGCTCACCAAGTGTTTGATAAAATGTCTAATTTGAATGCTTTGGTTATTGGTGGTCCTTTGTGTGTTATAAAATAAAATGCAAATAAGGATAAGAGAACCACAACTGCAAGTGTACAGTTGTCCCAAGTAATATATGTGATAATACAGATTCGTTCTTAGGGACAGATTGGTTGACTCTAATGCTTATCAAATAGTGATTAATTGCACGTGAAAGCAAGTAAATGATTTTAAGATTGTTTGTTTTGGTTTTCTATGACTAAGGCAATACTTTAAAAGACTAAATTAATGCAACTATTAAACTAGACGCAAGTAAATAAAGTAGTTTACGCAAGGTATGAAAGGCAGTACTTGAGAGACGCAAGGATTTCACCTAATTATCATTCATTTCATGTAATGTATAAGGGACAAATCGGTAAATATGTAATGGTCGGGATTCGGAATTCTCCTTACCCCCGTCAGGGTGGACTAAGGAGCTACTCTTAGGTGATACAAACCCCGTCAGGGTGATTATAGTCCACCTTCAAGTGATTAAGTCTATTTATACCATATTGGCCATAGGATTAATTAAGCTCGTCAAAGTCTATAATTTCTATCCTACATTCATTAATTATGTCTGTATCTAAACCTCCCGTCAAGGTGATCCATACACCACTATATGGAATAGCTTAGATACTAAGTCCTATGATTGGTCAATTACGTCAATAATAGTAGGTAAAAGCAAATTAATGAAAAATACAATTTACCCAATTTGATTTCAATTATAATAATCCCAAATCCAAACACATGAAACGAAATCAAATTGGGATTAACCCATTATGCATTCTCAAGCACTTTATAAGTTTAGCTCATACTAATACGAAAAACTAAAAAATTAAAATAAAAGGAATTTATGATTGTTTTATAGAATAAAATAGAATAAACCTAATTACGGAGTTGAATTGGCTGAGAATTGGAGATATAGACAGTCTCCAGCTCTTGACTTCTTCTCTTCCTTGCTCTAGCTTCTTCTCTGGTGTTCTGACTTCTAAGCGTATGAATTGTGTCTGAAAATAAAAGTCTAAAAGCCCTTTTATAAGCTAAAATTCGGACTAGGGCTTTTCTTAAGGATTAAATGAAAATTAGAAAAGCCCAAGTCCATTAATATAGCCCAATTCCCGTAACTGCTGCACCACCTTCACTAAATTAGCTCTAACCGGCTCGTTTCAACTCGGATTGACTCCATTAGAGTTGCTAAATTTCCGTAACTCAACGGGGAACAAATTCTCTTCACAAGTCAGAGGCTAAATCCACTCTTAGATTGTAATAATATATTTGACACCCCCCTCAAACTCAAGTAGGTCGCAGATAGAGTAACTTGAGTTTGAAATATGGATCGTTAATGACGTGTCTTGAGCGTTGTTGATGGAGAAGCGTGACAGGGGAGTTGACGTGATGAGATGTTGATGGCGTGGCAATGAGGTAGATCGAGGAGTAGAGCGATGATAATTGTGAACCAAAAACTGAGTGATGAGTGAATTACTGAGATGAGACCATGCAAGGTCTAACGAGACGAGACCACTGAAGGGCCTAACGAGACGAGACCGCTGAAGGGCCTAACGAGACGAGACCGCTGAAGGGCCTAACGAGACGAGACCGCTGAAGGGCCTAACGAGACGAGACCGCTGAAGGGCCTAACGAGACGAGACCGCTGAAGGGCCTAACGAGACGAGACCACTGAAGGGCCTAACGAAACGAGACCACTAAAGGGCCTAACGAGATGGGACCACTGAATGGCCTAACGAGATGGGACAATTGAATGGTCTAACAACTTGCGGAAGCGAACGAAACGATAACAGGAGACCGATTTGGATTGTGGCTCTGATACCATGTGAGATATTTAAATTAAGTGGGATATTTAAATGAGAGGAAGAGAGAATAGAGAAGAATTTTTTTTTTGATAATGCGAGAGCCATAAGGCTATAGACTACGAAATAATGTAAAGACTACATTGTGAATAGATTGATTGTCTAATACAATAGAATGAGTCCTATTTATAGGACTAATAACTTGGTGAACAATTAAGGTAAAACTAAACTAACTAGGAAATAAATACGATATGGAAATAATCTAGTCTAATAAGGTAATAATATATTATGGAAATAATATATTAAGGCAATAATATATTATGGTAATAATATATTAAGGCAATAATATATTATGGTAATAATATATTATGGTAATAATATATTATATTAATAATATATTTAACACCCCCCCTCAAACTCAAGTAGGTCGGAGAGAGAGCAACTTGAGTTTGAAATATGAATCGTTGATGATGTATCTTGAGCGTTGTTGATGGAGGAGTTGACGTGGTGGCAATGTTGATGTTGTGGCGTCGAGGTGGAGTGATGAGTCGAGTTGTGAGAACTGTGAACCAAAAACGAGTGATGAGTGAATTACCAAGATGAGACCATGGAAAGTCTAACGAGATGAGACCATTGAATGGCCTAACAAGACGGGACCACTGAATGGCCTAGCGAGACGGGACCACTGAATGGCCTAGCGAGACGGGACCACTGAATGGCCTAGCGAGACGGGACCACTGAATGGCCTAACGAGACGGGACCACTGAATGGCCTAACGAGACGAGACCACTAAAGGGCCTAACGAGACGAGACCACTGAAGGGCCTAACGAGATGCGGAAGCGAGCGAAACGATAACGGGGAACCACTTTGGATTGTGGCTCTGATACCATGTGAGATATTTAAATTAAGTGGGATATTTAAATAAGGGGAAGAGAGAAAAGAGGAAAAGAGAAATAATATATTGATAATGAAAGAGAGCCGTAAAGGCTAAAGAACAAGAGAATTACTAGAGACTACATTGTGAATGAATTGATTGTCTAAATAGGACTCATTCTATTCTATTAGATACCAACCTCATTCACAATGTAATCCTTTTGTATTCTCTTGTTCTCTAGCCTTTATGGCTCTCTCGCATTATCAATATTATTATTTCTCTTCTCTTTTCTCTCTTCCCCTAATTTTAATATCTCACTTAATTTAAATATCTCACATGGTATCAGAGCCACAACCTAAAGTGGTTTTCCGTTATCGTTTCGTTCGCTTCCGCATCTCGTTAGGCCCTTCAGTGGTCCCGTCTCGTTAGGCCATTCAGTGGTCCCGTCTCGCTAGGCCATTCAGTGGTCCCGTCTCGCTAGGCCATTCAGTGGTCCCGTCTCGTTAGGCCCTTCAGTGGTCCCGTATCGTTAGGCCCTTCAGTGGTCTCATCTCGTTAGACCCTTCAGTGGTCCCGTATCGTTAGGCCCTTCAATGGTCTCGTCTCGTTAGACCCTTCAGTGGTCCCGTCTCGTTAGGCCCTTCAGTGGCCTCGTCTCGTTAGGCCGTTCAATGCTCTCATCTCGTTAGGCCGTTTAATGGTCTCATCTCGTATCTCGTTAGACCATCAAATGGTCTCGTCTCGGTAGCTCGTTCAACATTCGGTTTTTTGGTTTTCGGTTCTCATCACTCCACCTCACCGCCACGCCACAACATCAACATTGTCACGCTTCTCCACAACATCCTCAACGATACATATTTCAAACTCAAGTTGCTCTCTCTTCCGACCTACTTGAGTTTGAGGGGGTGTTAAATATATTATTAATATAATATATTATTACCATAATATATTATTACCTTAATATATTATTATCATAATATATTATTACCATAATATATTATTACCTTATTAGACTAGATTATTTCCATATCGTATTTATTTCCTAGTTAGTTTAGTCTTACCTTACTTGTTCACCAAGTTATTAGTCCTATAAATAAAACTCTTTCTATTGTATCAGAGCCACAATCCAAAGTGGTCTCCTGTTATCGTTTCGTTCGCTTCAATTCTTTCGGGATATTTCTTCTTGCTTTGACTTCATTACACGATCTTTGACTTTATTCTTAGATTCCTCTCCTAGCTAGTATTCAAAACCTACAAACTTTTCACTAAAAAGAACAATATTACGCGCAAAAGTTTAATGAATGAAAAATACTAGAATTAATAGAGAAGAATCGGTTTATTGCATATTAACACCAAAAGTCTATCTAAATAGTCGAATAAACACAAAAAATGATGTCTCCCAAGGGCATAAAATCAGAACATTTAGGGAAACATCAATTATTAAGGATACTAAGGAGAGTTTAGTTAAAGGCCCATTCACATCAAATAATATGGCCAATAGAGGGCGTGAGATGACCACAGAGTGACTCGTGATTTGACCAAGAACCTTGCCGCCGATGCAAAGAGTCCGAGAAATTCTCACTCAATTAAAGAAGACGGTGTGAAATTGGATTACAAAAATATGCTCTTTAGTAATTGTAAATATATGGTTGGAATGGAGTTACAATACTTTGAGCAAGTGAAGGGTAAAATGCTACAACTATTGGAGAGTGATGTTTTGACAACTGAACAAGCGTTTGGGTTTTTGTTCATTTGCTATGTGGCCAGGGAGAAGACGCCATATATGGAGGATACTCGGAGAATCCTGAAGGAGTAGAATGTAAGTTGTAAAGTGAGAAGTCATCCTAGTGGTTGGATTGTGTTTAAGTTCGATAAAGATGAGGATAGTAAGAGTATTCTCACGAAGGGACCTTTCGTTTCTTATGGGCAAACCCTTTTGCTTCCCAAAATCAAGACTTTTTTTTACTTTGGGCATCTTGAGATCACAAAGATACTGGCATGGATAATCCTTCGTTATCTCCACGAACAAGCTCGTACTTTTCATGGGTTAGCTAAAGTTACCTCATAAGTGGGTAAGCCTATACATACCGATGGGATTACTATTGAAAGCGACGATATTAGTTATGCTAGAGTGCTTGTGGAGTTGGATTTGGGTAAGAAGCGCAAGGATGTGGTAGAGTTTGGATCGCATAATCGGAAGAAGTTCCAAATTAAAGTCAAGTATGAAAATATACCCCCATGTTGTAAGAAGTGTAAAGCGTTTGGACATTTGGAACCCAAGTGTTTTTATGATTTTATGAGAAAGGAAAAAATATTATGGGTAAAAATCCGAGTGGTCTCGTGTGCAAAATGCTGAAAATATGGGGCTACAAGGCAATTATTTGTAAAGGAGAGCTACTCCTGTCCTTCACGAGAATGATAAGCTACAAAAGCTGGAATCAATGGGTGTCTCGGCTGTATGATTAGAGGAAGGAGCGAGCTCTAGCGCTTGTTCGGCTCCAATATCTTTAGTGAATATCCAGGGGGGGGGGGTGGTATGAAATATTTATTTAAGTGGGTACTCCCCGACAAAGCCATAATATATCAAAATAATTTTATATGGACAAAGATCTCTTGTTGTTTAACCCAATGGTTCTACAATTACTAAGTACAAAGAAAGATAATTTTCGTTTGCCAGAGGAAAAAAATATTAGGTCCTGAAGTACCTTATCTTAATATAGTTGGAGAATCAACGTACCTTGCAAATTACACAAGACCGTATATAGCGTTATCTGTAAACTTATTTGCGAGATTTAGAAGGACAAATGGTAGGATATGTTGATGATGATTACCATCCTGACCCTAAAATTAAATATCTAAAATTGGGTAAGTTTTACTTCTATTGGCACTTCAATATCATGCCGGTTGGTGACATCAACTTTGGTTGTTACTTCTCCTATTAGACCTGTTTTAAATTTTGGCTACATTAAAGGCGGCATAATATATCACCAAAACTTTCTACACAACGAGTTACAGAAGAATGGTGATATCGAAATCTCTTACCAACATCAGGGGGAGCGTAAACAAGATTGTACTCTTATCTCTTCGTCCAAGTTTTGTCCCATTGGGTTTTCTTGACAAGGTTTTAACGAGACAGTGTTTCAAGACGATTAGATCAATCTATTTGTACTCTTTTTTCTTCAACCAAGTTTTTATCCCAAACAAATTTTCTTGGCAAAATTTTAACGAGGCATATTTCCTAATGGATGGACATCTAAGGGGGAGTGTTATGAATAAAGTATATTATTATTAGTTGATGTCCAAAGGTTTAATATTTTATGTTTTCTGTTCATGGATTGCTAATGTGTCAAGTGAAGGGACATTCTTTTCTCTATAAATATAAGACCCTTTAATTGTAGTAGGACTAGATCATTTTGGAATACAAAAACACAATGTTCTGTATATTTTTATCTTCTTCTCCTGTAATTTATAACAAAACTAACTACTTATTGGTTATCTTTATCACAAATTTTAAAAATTACGTAGAAATAATCAAACAAATAAAGATGTGAATAATAAATTTTATAAATTAAATTTATTTTTATAATTATAATCATTATTTCGTACCAAATTATATAATAAATTTTAGTATTTTGAAAAATTAATCATTAAATTTTGAGTTGGGGAAGGCTAATTTTTCAGTTGATGGTGGTGTAATTTTTATTCATATTTTTACCTATTATAAAAGAATCAGGCTAAACTATACGGTATCTTGTAGGCCGGGGTGGGCTTCCTGGGCCAAAACACATCCATAACTACCAAAACATTATAACTAAATCACACGACCCAATAAACCCATTAAAACCAATAAACCCGATAATATAAAAGTCTAACCTTGGCCCATTAAAATTTATATTGACTTTGAAAATAAATATTGAATAACAAAAGTTACCTCTTATTACTCTATCTACCATCAGATTCACATATGTTGTCCTCCCTCCGCCACCAATACAACAATTCCGATCATACAAAAGTGTGTAAAACATGTGGTCTTGATCTTCACACACGAAAGTACAGAGCCCACCGATCGGATTTACCTGCAGATACTAAAAAAGATCTGACCAAGAATTATGGTAATTTATTTTCCATGACTTTCTTAAACTATAAATTCATATTTGATCTGGATATATAGATGTTTGTGTATATGATACATGTACCCTAATTAGTTTTGAAAGGGATTTTTTTTATACTTTTTGAAGATCTATGTAGTCATATAAACTTTAGGATTTTTTGTTGTACAACCTAAATTTAAGAAATAGATATAATTGATCTAATTTTTCTATATCTTTTTATTATTATATATATTTTACAAGTAAAGTAGAGTTTGTTATATATGAATTATCTTAAATTCGTGTAGTGGGTAATATAGTTTAATCTGATTTAATTAAGTTTGAAAGTTATCTAATTCTGTGTCAGAAAAGTTTATTTAATTAGGAATTTGAGTCTTGTTGGTATGCAATTTATTTTTTGTTTAAAAAATATTTTCGATCATAATTGATTATTAAAAATACTATTATTCTTCTTCTTATTATTTTTATTAGTATTATTATTATTATTATTACAAGTCAAAGGTGTTTAGCTATTTCTTTAATCCTATATATTTGAATTTTTAAATTCTAGATTGGAATTTCTTTAATAACGACGGGTCATTCTGGTGTGATGGATGTGATCGTTGGACATGTCATTTCAAATAATTTTTTCCAGGTTTCCTCCTTTTCATATATTATATCTTTTAAAATATAATGCTGACTCATAGAATTGTGCAATATTACAAACAATATATAAACGAGTTAATATATTGTATCATAATGGTTATGGTGGAGGTACATGTTAATTAGGGGGACACCCCCTTCCTTCCCTAGATTTTTAATTTTTACCCCATTGAAAAAATTATACTAATACTTTCTAGTCCCCCAAATTTGTAGAATCTTCACTTTGTTCTCCAGTATTTTGAAATTATCTTTTCGGGTTTTAATTTATTTTGTGTGTGTATATTTTGTTGTATCTATGATATAGTGTAGGTTATTTGGTATGATTTATGAAACTATAGTGCGGTTACTTAAAAATAATCATAATAAGGAGCTATTGGGATATTACCTAAAAAGGAGAGTTTTCATGAACCCCCTTGTCCACACCCCAACAAAAAATTATGGTATCTCTCATGAACCTAGCTCTCATGAGTACCCTGACTCCATATTCACATGAGTATTGTTAATGGTGGATTTATTTCCTTTCTAGTCCCCACCACCTCCATTCACACCTCAAATTCTACTCGAATAAGTATTGTTAATGTCCTCTTTTTTTTTTTCTTCTACCCACCACCTACACCACCTAAAATTCTAACTAGCATGTTAATAATGGTACTTGATGAGTTTTAATTGATGATCTAAACTATTTCCCGTTAACAATTCTTGGTTTATTTAATAATTACATTGATATGACGAGTAATTGTTTGTTAAAAATGTAATTTTAGTCAAAAAATTAAGTTGTTGCATTGTTATGATGTGTGTGGAAATGTTTGATTTCATAATTTTTTATTTGACACTACTAAAATTCAATTTTGAGTCTATGTAAATCAATTAAACAGAAGAAATTCTAATGATATATTAATCAATATGTAAAACTAAATGTGTTTATTTGTTGTGTCATTTAACAATATGCAAACTTTCATAAAATTTTAGATACTAATCACCTATTTGTAAACCTGACTATTTATTTCCCCCCTCTTTTTCTCTAGTGTGATAGATTGATAGTCCAAGGACTGGAAAAACATGGAAAAGGTGATTGACGGACCAGTACACCAACACAAGTGGCCAGTCACACACAAAAATATTTTCAGCGCATAAAAAGTGATCAACCAAAGAAAAGAGATAGTATCCATGATATTACTAGTGTAGATATTGGTTCCTCATCAACCAAAGACCCAGATCCATTAATCACCAAGCAGTTGATTGAATTTCATAATTTTGGAATTTCAACCATTTCAACTTGGACCTCAGTTATGCAAATTCCTTTCTCTGCACAACAATCTAGGGCACCTTCAGTGGGTCCAACTGCTGATATAGACCTAGTTGACAAACTATTTGAACTTGCTCTGGCTGATATGATAGGATTTGGGAAGATGAGTAGCACTAAGGGATTTGATATCTGATTCGAAGAAAATACCATGCAAACCTTTGAAAAAAAAAGGCGCTGCCTCATGAGTCAAAGCCGTGGTTCATCTCCTAAAGTAAAGGCAAAGAATATCACCAGTATTTGGAGAATGACAAAGTAAGAAGATTCCGGCCATACGCTATAGGGAGTTTGTTAATCCTTATCACATCGCCTCAAGATATCGAACCAAATCTAAACACAAACCCCACATTGTTACTCATCAGAGGCCAAGGAAAATAGTTTGGTTAGTTCAGAGTAGTGGGATGGTTGGGAGAGGTAGTGAATGTAATAATATAAATAAATCAATTGTATCATATATCAACCATGTAATAACTCGGCTATTTTCAAGCCATACCATTAATTTGTCTTCTCTAATCCACCTTTCCTATCTTTTCAGTTAATTTAGTACTTAGCATTTGATGTCTCCCTATTTGTGATGATTTAATCTGAGTTGGAGACATCATTTTAGGTGTATTTAATAATTTAATTGTCGTTTTTTACTTATATTATTGTATTTTCTTATTTCTTGTCTTGATTTGATTATTTATTATTTTTAAAGCATATTGGGTTTAAATGTTTGTTAATTGTGAAGTTTTAAAGATATATGGTAATTAATTAGATGCCAAATCAATTCTAAGAGATAAAGGAAAGAATATAATGATGCAAGTTGGAGATAAAGGAAGAAAATATAGAAAAGGAAAAGATAAAGTTGCCAAATAAATCTGAATTCCAACTGTTACGTCCATTAAATTGATCATAACTCAAAAAAGGCTGAGAATTTGGAAGAATGGTCTGAATCAAAGTTATAAAGATTTCCGAGAGTATCCGTTTCGATATAAATAACATGTCAATCGGATCCGTATCAAAGAAGTTACGGCCAAAATAAAATAATTACAATTTATTACCTATTATATATTTTAGGGTTACGAATTTGAGTTGGGCTAGAAGTCCAATACTTGTCTTCCACTCCAAGAAAACGTTTTAGGGTTTCCTATACCCTATAAATACACCCTCTAATCAGTAGAAACATATCCTTGGCCAATCCTTAAGCCAGGAAGAATCCTACATCAAGAGAAGAGAAGTTTGGAAGGAGTTGAGCATCAAAATATGTCTTCACAAGCCTTCAAATTTGTAATTGTTTTCTTTTCTTTCTCTTGTATGAAATAATTTAATTTAGCTTGAGATTTAGCATATGTGTATGAAACCTAGACTTTTTTTACATCTATATTAATCGGGGATACCATTGTATTTAAATTGAATTCATGCTTTATTCACTGTTTTATGTGTATTGCCTTATTGTTAGTTTTCCTTGCTAGTGCACGAGTATAGGATTACCTTAATAGAAGTTAGATGGTCACCCGGAAGGGGTGTCTAATTATTGAAACACCACATAAACGTCTACTGTGCGGTAGTGATTCTGACGAGCTTGCCTAACTAGATAACCATTAGGGTACGATTTAACCACCGATCATCATTAGAAGGCCAGTCTCATTTAGGAACCTAGTGGCGTAGGAGCACCCTATTTAAGTCCCCTCGTGATTGTGAGGTCGCCACCCTAGTCCACCCTGACGGGGGTAGGGAGGAATTTAGAATTTTGGATATTGCAATTCTACATAATTAGCCCTTACATGATTAGAATAAACAAGGCTAGTGGGGATTACTTGCTATTTCTCGAGCTAAACTCTCATACTCTTTGTCTCTCTTATTTAATTTTCTGTCTCTATTTTAGTAGTTAATTTTCTTATCAATCCAAATAAAAATCTATTTGTCTTTTCTCTATTCTTGCGTATTATTTATTCTAGATTTTATAGTTGCACTTGATCTATGCATAAATTCTCTCTAACTTTCGTAGTCTCCGAGTAACGAATTCTCTTATCATTAAAACTTGCATACATCCTGTAATACTTGTAGTACCGTGTTTAGACTAAGGTGTTTATTTTGCACTTATTTTATCTATTATTTTATCACGCCCTAGTTGACACCAAGTTTTTGGCGCCGCTGCCGGGGACTACATCGTTAGTCCTTGTGCATTTATATGCTAAAATTTAGACTTACTTGGCAACTTTTTTTCCTATTTTATCTTTTCCTTCCTTTATCTCCAATTTTCATCCATATCTTCTTTCCTTTATCTCTTGGGATTGATTTGGTATCTAATTAATTACCATATATCTTTAAAGCTTCACAATTAACAAACAATAAACCAAATATGCTCCAAAAATAATAAATCATCAAGTCAAGACAAGATATAAGAAAATACTAATATATGAATAAAAATCGAGCATTTGACTTCCAAATAATCCTAAAATGATGTCTCCAACCTAGATTAAATCATCACAAATAGGGAGACATCAAGACCCCCAACTCAAAGTTGTATTGTCCCTATAAAATAAAGATAAAAACAAAGGGAAGTCTCTATATACACACCCAAGTCAATTAAGCACAAAGGGAAAGAAGATAACAGAATATATAGAATAGGCTCAAAGCAACTACTCAGAAAATTTCATGTAATAATATTTACAAACTAATTTACTTGCATACTCGTCATATCCACGATCAACACGACTTGAATTCGAGATTAGATTAGCTTTGCAATGTAAGAATGAGAAGATCTTTACTCAGTTCACCAAGGAGGCTATAGATTGTTCATCGAACTTCACTAGTATCCAAAGATCCACTTAACTACTCTCTATTGGCTCAATTACTTCTAGATTACATAGCAAAGAATCATAAGGTCTTTAAGGTTGTAATGTTGGCTTAGGGACGGTATGATAAGTATATTTGGATAATTTAGAGTGAGCTTTTGGCTCTCTCCTCACTAGCCATCAACGAATCATCCTAAAGCCTGAGTTACTCTCATAAGATGTTCTCACCCAACCCAATAATTTTCTTGATGCATAAAGTAACATCCCCAATAACCCAATTAAAGCATAAAGATGTTCACATAAAAATTCCACTTTGCCGGTCCATATATATACACTTTTCAAATCAATGTTTTTCTTTTTGTATAGCTATGATTCTCTTTTTGATGTTGAGATATCATGCTATTTTTCATATAGACTTTTTTTTCTTTTCATGCTTTTCATAGCTTTTTTTTCATTTACTCTTACCCCGGCAAAAGGTTACAATATAATAAACCTGTGAAACATCATCAAAATATAGACCTAAGCACAATTAATAAGCTCAAAGATCCCAACCCAATAACAATTCCCATAATGGTGGACCCACCACCCCAAACTCAAGCTCTAAAACAATTGTCTATGCATCGCGATTCGAGTGCGGGTCATATGGAAAAGATTTATAATCTAAAGGATATGGCTTATAATGTGGCTAAATAAAAAGGCTTTATAAAGGATAGAAGGGGCTGAGAAGGATATAAAATATAATAATTTGGACAGCAAGCTAAAAGGCAACAGGGGGCTTATGAAAGAACCGTCTTAATCACTTTCTAAACTATGCAATTTCGTGATTCTCTTACCTTTAGCACGTTCATCAAATGGGTTTATCAACTAGCTTGGATCTCACGGCCTACATACTTTCTATCGCATTGCCAACTAATCTTTTCGTTACTATCAATGTGTGTTTTCCTGCAAATACTTAAAGCATACAATATAAAACTTCTCATAGACATACTACTTTCTATCATTAACTTACCGAGCTTATGCTTTCAAGCTATTAAACATACTCTACATCTAAATCCCATGTATCAAAATTTTTAATTTCTACCTAGAAACAGAAAATCACATAAAAATGGAGATGAGAGACCACGAATCCCCACACACCCAACTCAAAAATGAGGCGTGTCCCCACGACTCAAAAAAGACTCTAAAAATTAAAATAAGCTGATAAGCATATACATAAATGGTAAGGAAGAAAGAGAACATACTCTCGAGGCTATTGCCTCGCATTATCGACACCCAAGATAGGATCTATTGGATCTTTCTTTAATTACTACAGGAGTGTCATGATGTGCATGTTTAGTGAGAGAGAATAAAGAAATAAAATTTGTTGTATATTTCAGAATAAATTTACACAATACAGGATAGAGAATATTTTGATTACTATCACTACCTATTTGTTATCACAACTCTTAACAACTTTTGTCCTATATATGACTCACTATATTTTTCTATTTCTATATATCTATTTACTATTTATGTATATTATCATCCCCCCTCAAGCTGAGCACTCGAAGAAGTGTAAGCTTGGAAATCAAATAAGCAAACTTTGTAGCAGATAAACCTTGAGTCAAAATATCTGCAAGTTGTTCATCAGTAGAGACATGATATAGTAAGAGATTTTTGGACTTGACTTGTTCTCTAATAAAATGAAAATCCACATCAATATGCCGTGTTCTCGTATGAAACACATGATTTGTAGCAAGAGCAATAGCAGATTGATTACCACACGCTATTGTTGGAATTGAACTTTGAATCTTCAAACTTTGCAATAAATAAGAAATCCACTTCATTTCTGTAGAAACATATGCTAAAGCCCTGTATTCTGCCTCAGTTGATGATCAAGAAACTGTACTTTGCTTCTTGGATCCCCAAGAAATAAGGTTGTCGCCGAGAAATATGCAATAACCAGTTGTTGAACGGCGATCAAGAGAGCTATTTGCCCAGTCTGAGTCCGAATAAGCTCTTAAATTTAGTGGAAAAGCAACAAAAGATAAGCCAAAACGTGCAGTACCTTTAATATTTCTAAGTAACTTCTTAAGAGATTCATAGTCCCCATTAGTTGGCTTGTGCATTGCTTGACAAATTTGATTAACAACAAAAGATATATCGGGTCTTGTAAGAGTCAAATATTGTAAAGCACTAGTCAAGCTCTGATGTCTCCTCATTTGTGATAGATTTATGTTAAGATGAGACATCATTTTTAGTGTTTTAGAAGTCAATAATGTCGATTTTCTTGAGTTTTAGTGCACTTTCCTATTTTGTGTCTTGATTTGTAGAATTAATGTTTTTAGAGCATATTGGGTTTAATTGTTTATTTAGTGTGTAGCTTTAAAGATAATTATGGAGATTAATTAGAGTCCAAGTCAAAGACAACAACTTATGGAAGGAGATATGCATGGTAATTGGAGATAAGGAAAGAATTGCTAAAAAGATGGAAAAGGAAAAGCTGCCTAAATCTGGGGTTCTGCATAGATAGGCGTTTTTACCTAATAAAGAGGCCGAATTTGGTAGATTACTCCTAGAGGGTCTAGATAATTCTGTTACGATTCTTTTGGTATCTTGTGGAGCAAAATCGGACCAATAATAAAGAAGTTATGACCAAAACAACGCAGCAGTGTTTATCTTTATTTCCATACGAATTTGAGTTGGGCTAGAAGTCCATTACCTTAACTCTTCCTCAAGAAAACGAATTAGGTCTTCTAAACACCTATAAATACACCCTTATATCACTTGTAAATCATCCTTGCCTCATAGTAATTAGTTCTTAAGGTTTTATTCTTCCAGTTTATTGTAGAGAGCAAGATGATGTCTTTTATTATTTCTTTTAGTTTATTTCCTTCAGGTATGAACTAAACTTCCCATAGCTTGGGTTTTGCATATGTATAATCTATGAATTCTAATTCTTCTATCTAAGTTTCTTTGGGAATTATATGTTTTAATCTGATATTAGCTTCTTACTTTATATTTGCTTATGTGTTTTGATTTAATGTCTTTCCTAGAACTGATCACTTTAGGATTGTTTTAAGAGTAGTTAGATGGTCTCCTTGTAAGGGTGTTTGACTATTGAACCACCACATAATGTCTAGTGTCGATAGCAGTTCTGACAAAACATACTTCTAACTAGATAGTCATTAAGGTTTGTTTTAACCACAGTATCACCAAGACTTGCAGCATTTGCTTAGGGCCTTAGTGGCGTTTGATAACCCTATTTTAAATCACTTCTTGGTTGTGACGTAGCCCCCTTAGTCGCTCTCAAGGTCTAAGGTAGTGGAATTTAGAATCCTGACTAAGTATTACCAAGAGCTAATATTCTCCCTTATGAACTAGATTTATAGATAGAATTAGAAGGATTAGTGCATACTAGCAAAACCTAAGCTATACTTCTCATCTCATATTCTTAATCTTTTACTTTATTGTCTTTATTTCCTTAGCTTTAATTTAGTTTTAATTCATAAAATTCGAAAATCCAAATATTTAATTTTCTGTTTTCTAGTTATTTACTTTTACTCGTTAGCTGTTCCTACGCGTTTAACACACTTAAGTCCCTGAGAACGAACTCTACTTATCATTTAAACTTGCATACATCCTGTAATACTTGCAGTACTGTGCCTGTCTAGGGTGAGAGTGCATAGTTTTCCATACTTAATTTGATCTTATTTTTATCACACCCTAGGCGACACCAAGTTTTTGGCGCCGCTGCCGGGGACTTGTGTCTCGTTAGCGTGTGGGTTATCTATTTCGAGTTTTAGTTTTTAATTAGTTTTACTTTTCAAGTTTTTAGTTTAGTTTTAGTCTTTATTTTTCCAGATTTACGCTTGGGTTGCTTTTTTCTTTTTCAGGTTTTCACAGTGTTTAATTCTTGGCCTCCCTTACCGGAGCCTGAGAGGAGCTTCAGAGCTTATAACAAACGAATTCGTGAGGAAAGAACCTTGAGGAGAGTTATGGCAGAACAAGTTAATGATCCGGAGTTAATCTATTTTGCACCAGGAGGACCTCCAGCATACATTCCACCTGGTGTACAATTACCAGTAGGAGAAGGCAATGGGCAGAATAATCTTAATAATCAGGACCGAGTTGAACAAGATCTACCTGGCCTTAATGTACCATTCCATGTTCAACCCATCGGTTACCGCCCTCCTGAGATTCCGAATATCAAATTTAGACCCGATCCGGGTATGCTTAGTCAATTTCAAAGTTTCGGACTCTATGCTGGTACTGCGATTCAAGATCCGGTAAAAGCGATTCAGAAGTTTATGCAGATTTGTGATGCCTACATTACTCCTGGCATTACACGCGAGCAACTGTATTGTCATATGTTTTCGTTTTTCTTGACCGGAAGAGCTAGCGATTGGCTAGAAAGACAACCACATGGAACCATTCACTCTTGGAGAGAGCTTCAAGCCGCATTCTTTAACCGATTTTATCCGAAGAGCATGAGACTTAAAGATCAAACCGAGCTTGCAAGATTTTCTCAAGAAGATGGAGAAACAGTGGGAGAAGCATGGACAAGGTTTCAACAAAAATTAGCTAGATGTCCGCTCCATGGCTATACACCTGCTCTACAACTTGCTATATTCTATGAAGGTCTTGATGACAAGGGTAGAGACAAGGTGGATAACATTGGAAAGGGTAATTTTGTGTCCATGAATCACAATGAAGCTTCCGAGGTGTTAGAAAATATTATGGAACAAGAAAGAAGTTGGCCTTCAACGCGAGCTTCTATTACAAAAACCCGAGGAACGCTTCGTTTAGATGCAGAGACTGCGAACTCAGCTCAAATATCCTCTTTAGAAAATCAAATCAAGGAGCTGAAAATCGCGATGGAGAAGAATTTAGCTGCTACAAAGGTAGTTCAAGAGGCACAAGGTTGTCAACAATGTGGAGTTAACGATCATTCATGGGAAGAGTGCGAAACAAATCCGCAATCTGTTTACTTTATATCTAACCGATGGGGCAACCGCAACCATCCGGGTATGTAGTATTCAAATTCACAAGGGGCCGCTAATCCTGGTCAATATCAATCGCGACCCCAGAACAACTCTTACCAACAGAGAGGTCAGTACCAAAACCAATATCAGAATCGACCTACTCCTCCACAACAACCTGCTCAAGACACCTATACCAATACTTTAGATCAAAAAGCTTTACCTCAGTATCCGCAAGAAGGGTCTATGGACAATACACAGATAGTACAAGCTCTAGACCGTTTGAACACAACTGTAAACGCTCAAGAGGAAAAAGTCCGAGGGCACGATGCCATACTTTAGATGCTAAGTACTCAATTAGACCAAATAAACAAGCATCTAAAAGAACAAAAAGAAGTAAAGGCAATCGAAGGAGGTGAAAACAATGTTGGGTTCGAAGCTTGCAAGGCTATATGCCTTGAAATCGAAAAAGAAAAAGAGGAAGCACCACATGCTGCCATTAGTGCCGTGGAAGTTCCCATTATTGAAGAAGAACCAACCGAGTCTAACCCCGAGGAATCTGACTGTTTAGAAGTTTATCTGGAAAGCGATGAAGAGAGAGACGAGTTCATAGACTTACTGAGAAAGGTGCAAGAGGAGATTCGTTCGATGGTAGAGTATGCAGCGGAGTTAGCTAAGGAGAAAGAGGAAGAAGCCTCAAGGGAGGAAGCAAAAGATGAAGTGGAACCTGCTGTGCTAGAGGAGAAAGAAGAAGAGAAGGTGGAATCGCCACCTAGTGTTCAACCAGTGTCATCAAATATTCCTGATACAAATCCTAAAAATGACACTATTCTCAAGACATTTGTAGAGGCATACCAACCTGAAAATATCAACGCCCAAATGCTTGAGATTGCGAAGAAAGGACTTACACCGCAACAAGTTTTTACGCAAGTTAGTCCTGAAAAAGAGGCGAGTGTAGAGATCCCAAGAGAGAACCTGAGGGTTTCGAGAAGAAGTGAGAAAGAGCTACCTACTAATCTTAAAGATCCGGGAAGTTTCAACCTTCCTATTCAATTGCATGGTAGGCTCAAAGTGAAAGCAATGTACGATGTGGGTTCTGGTGTGAATCTTATGCCTAAGTCCGTGTTCGAGAGACTTGGACTTCAAAAATCAGAGAAAACTCCAGTGAAGTTGCAGTTTGCTGACAACTCAGTTAAAAGGACATGGGGAACAGTGGAGGACGTCTTAGTCCGTGCATGTAATATCGCCATCCCTACTGACTTTGTTATTCTTGAGTTTGATGCAGATAAGCAGGTTCTGATCATACTTGGACGGCCTTTCATGGCCACAAGTCAAAGTGTGATCAACTTCCAAGATGGGACCATCACCCTTCATGCTAAAAATGTATCCGAGACCTTCTATGTCTTGGGTAAGAAACCAGGGAAATTGGATCCCACCGTGCCTATCATCCACAGCCTTTCACATCACAAAGTCCCTCCTGAGGAGATCCACTTAAAACCTGTGGATACTGAGCCAAACATTGAGTTTGGGGTTGGCCATGAAGTCCTATGGAAAGCCCACAAACGCGAGAACAGGCCACGAAGTTTCAAAGACTCGTGGATGGGACCATTCATTGTCACGAAGGTTGTTTCAGCCAAGGTGATAGAAATTCGCCCCAAAACTGGGGTCAAGCGCAGATTAGTTGACGTTCATAGCCTTACTCGTTGTTGGGGAGGCTATATTCGCAAATCTTGACAGAGGTAACACGTCTAACTTTGAAAGACGTTAAACAAAAGTGCTGTTCGGGAGACAACCCGAAGTTTTTTATGTTTTCATGTCTTTTACATTCTTAGTTTAAGTTTATTTTAGTTGTTTTTAGTTGATAATGCATATTTGAGAAAGGTATTAGTGTTTTTGGTGTGTAGGAATCGGAGAAATCGAGTTAGGGAACGCGAGGAAAATTTTTGAAGCGCAAGAAAGCACCCCGCGGACTACACCCACGGCCTACCCCATGGTCCGCAGGGATGGTCCGCGAGGTCAAAACCCGTACCACGGGTTGCTACCGCGGGTTTGATCCAGAAACAAGAAAAAAATCCACGGACTACCCCACGGTGCACCGCGCCATGGTCCGCGCCTCAAAAACCCGTACCACGGGGTGAGCACCACGGGTATTTTGATGGAGTTAACAACAGAAGCCGCGGTGTACCCTCCGGTACACCGGACCCTAGTCCGCAAGCCAAAAACCCGTACCACGGGGTCCTACCACGGGTTTAGGTCAGTGAGCAAAAATTTTCGAGCATCAGATGTCACGGATTACCCTGCGGTGCACCCCATGGTCCGCAGGGGTAGTCCGCAGCGCCGCCAGATGAGAGAGAAAGTTACGGGATTGAGTTATAAAGGAGGTATTAAAGCTATTATTCCGAATTTATTAAACCTTAACCCTCTCTTTCTTCTCCACAACTCTCCTAACTCCATTGAAGCTCATCAAAACCTTCACCAATCACCAAAACACTACCCAATCATCAAGAAAAACACATCAAACCTTCTCTCCACATCATTACAAGAGAGAATCAAGCTACCAATCATCACCAAATTCATTCAAATTGAAGAATCAAAGAGCCAAATTTCACAAATTCATCACACAATTTCTAAAATCCAAGCCTACCCATTACAAATCATCCTCACCCACATAGAGATTCATCACCGATTCACCCATCCTAGGCCAAATCAAGCTTGTTCATCCATGAATTCAAGAGTTAAATTTCAAGGGTTGCTAAAGCTTTGAGTTGGGGGTTAATTGAAGATGACTAATAGAACATCAATCTTATCTAGCAAGAGGGAGGTGAAGAGTAACAAGGGATTGGATTTAAACAAGAAGAAATCAATTGACAAAGGTGATAGTTCTAAATCAAAGGGTAAAGATAAATTGAAGAGTGGGAAACCTTCGTATGATAGTAATGGTAAAAAGCTTTATTTTTATGCAAAGGTAAGAACACTACCTCAACAAGATCCTATACCTATAGAGAGAGTGGATACTTCAAAGGCCTTGAAGATTTCTGCGGAGAAACAATTAAAAAAACTACCTTTTGCTTATGAGAAAGTATTCAAGGAGGAAATTAGAGATGGAGAATACAAGAGATTCTTTGAGCTTGGTGAAAAATTGGGTTGGTCTACGTTCATGGTAAGCCGTTCTGAATTATGTCCTGAATTAGTTTTGGAGTTCTATCTAGGCCTCTTTAGCCGAGATAGTGATTGTGTTCCGATTAGAGGAAAGTTAGTTCCTTTCACAGTTGAGGAGATTAGGAACCACTTCAAGTTTCAGAATCTGAAAGGTTTTTGCAAATTTGAGGAAGCAGTTGCTAAACGAAAAATCTTTGATAAGGAGTTACTTTTTTAGCATGTTTTAGACAAGGAGAAAGTGCAATTACATAAGGGAGAATTGAAGGCACCTTGGCCTTACAAATATCTTCAAGCAGATGCTAGAATTTGGCACAATTTCCTTATCCCGAATGTCTTTGGAAACACACGAACTTTGGAGGTGACCATGAAGAACGCGCTACTGTTGGACTGTATTTTGAGAGGAGAAGAAGTTGATGTGGCACAGTTGATCTATGAGGAGGTGATACGATTCTCGGTCTCTCCTAAATCGGTTTATAACGTTAAATTTCCAACTATGATCACGTGTCTTGTGCGAAAAGCGAATGTAGTATTGGGTGAAGAAGAGAAACTCGAGTTCAAAACAAGTTATATTGATAATGCTTGGATCAAGGAAAGCCTTCGAAGAGCGGGTTCTACTCAAGTCTCGAAGGAAGAAAAGGAGCAATATTGGCAAGAGAAGATGGAGGAGCGTTTAACGAAATTAGAAGCAGGTCAAACTTCCTTAGTCAATGATGTGGCACAAATCAACGCTAATCAAGTGCACATAATGAAACTCCTTGAGCAATTAACGAAAGGTCGAGCAATTCCAACCTTGGATATCAATGATGCGAGGCAATAGCCTCGAGAGTATGTTCTCTTTCTTCCTTACCATTTCCGTAAATATGCCTATCTGCTAATTTTAATTTCTGTTTTTCGAGTCGTGAGGACACGACTCATTTTTGAGTTGGGGGTGTGGGGATTCGCTGTCTCTCATCTCCATTTTTTCTGTTTTTTGAGTGAAATTAAATTTTTTTGATGCATGGGAATTAGATGTAGAGTGTGTTTAATAGCTTGAAAGCATGAGCTTAGTAGATTAATGATAGTAAGTGATATGTTTATGAGCTATGTATGTGTATGCTTTGAGTATTTGCAGGAAAACACATGTTGATAGTAAAGAAAAGATTAGTAAGCAATGCGATAGAAAGTATGTTCGATCTCAGGGAACCTTGAAAGTGTGTAGGCCGTGAGATCCAAGCTAGTTGAAAAACCATTTGATGAAAGTGCTAAAGGTAAGAAATTTTCTGAATTACATAGTGTAGAAAGTGATCAAGGCGGTTCTTTCATATTTTTAAGCCTTTGAAGCCTTTTTATACCTTCTCACCTTGTGATTTTTGTTTATATGCTATATCCTTCTTAGCCCCTTCTAGCCTTTCTAAAGCCTTTTTATTGAAACAAGTGATAAGCCATATCCTTTAGATTTTAGGACTTTTCCATATGACCCGCACTCGAATCGCGATGCTTAGACAGTTGTTTTAGAGCTTGAGTTTGGGGTGGTGGGTCCACCATTATGGGAATTGTTATTATGTTGGGAATTTTGAGCTTATAAATTGTGCTTTGTGCTTATTAATGATGATTCACAGATTTGTATTGTAACCCTTTGCCGGGGTAATAGTGAATGAAAAAGAAGCTTCGAGCTAATATTGCCAACAAGGGCATTAAAAGAAAAAATATATATATGAGAAAATTAGCGTGATATCTCAACATTAAAAGAGAGTCATAGCTATAGAAAAGAGAATTAATTTGAAAATAAAAGAAAATATATATATTCGGACCGGCAAAGTGGATTTTTATGTGAACATCTTAAGCTTAATTGGGTTATTGGGGATGCTAAATTGTGCATCAAGGAATTCATTGGGTTGAGTGAGAAACTTTTTATGAGAGTAACTCAAGCTCTAGGGCGATTCGTTGATGGCTAGTGAGGAGAGAGCCAAAAGCTCACTCCAAATTATCCAAATATATGATCATACCGTCCCTAAGCCTACATTACAACCTTAAAGACCTTGTGATTCTTTGCTATGTAATTGAGATTGAGCCATTAGAGATTAGTTAAGTGGATTCTTGGATACTAGTAAGGTTTGATGAACAATCTATAGCTCTCTTGGGGAACTGAGTAAAGTCCCAATCCTTCTTACATTGCGAAACTAATCTGATCTTGAAATCAAGCCGTGTTGACTGTGGATATAAGAAGTGTACAGGTATGTAGTTTATGAATATTATTGCATGAAATTTTCTGAGTTATGTGCTTTAGGTTTATTCTATATATTCTGCTATGCTTTTTCCCTTGTGTTGAGAATTTTATAAGTGTGTATTTCTAGACTTCCATATGTTTTTATCTTTTATTGTATCGGGACGATACAACTTTGAGTTGGGGGTCTTGATGTCTCCTCATTTGTGATAGATTTATGTTAAGATGAGACATCATTTTTAGTGTTTTAGAAGTCAATAATGTCGATTTTCTTGAGTTTTAGTGCACTTTCCTATTTTGTGTCTTGATTTGTAGAATTAATGTTTTTAGAGCATATTGGGTTTAATTGTTTATTTAGTGTGTAGCTTTAAAGATAATTATGGAGATTAATTAGAGTCCAAGTCAAAGACAACAACTTATGGAAGGAGATATGCATGGTAATTGGAGATAAGGAAAGAATTGCTAAAAAGATGGAAAAGGAAAAGCTGCCTAAATCTGGGGTTCTGCAAAGATAGGCGTTTTTACCTAATAAAGAGGCCGAATTTGGTAGATTACTCCTAAAGGGTCTAGATAATTCTGTTACGATTCTTTTGGTATCTTGTGGAGCAAAATCGGACCAATAATAAAGAAGTTATGACCAAAACAACGCAGCAGTGTTTATCTTTATTTCCATACGAATTTGAGTTGGGCTAGAAGTCCATTACCTTAACTCTTCCTCAAGAAAACAAATTAGGTCTTCTAAACACCTATAAATACACCCTTATATCACTTGTAAATCATCCTTGCCTCATAGTAATTAGTTCTTAAGGTTTTATTCTTCCAGTTTATTGTAGAGAGCAAGATGATGTCTTTTATTATTTCTTTTAGTTTATTTCCTTCAGGTATGAACTAAACTTCCCATAGCTTGGGTTTTGCATATGTATAATCTATGAATTCTAATTCTTCTATCTAAGTTTCTTTGGGAATTATATGTTGTAATCTGATATTAGCTTCTTACTTTATATTTGCTTATGTGTTTTGATTTAATGTCTTTCCTAGAACTGATCACTTTAGGATTGTTTTAAGAGTAGTTAGATGGTCTCCTTGTAAGGGTGTTTGACTATTGAACCACCACATAATGTCTAGTGTCGATAGCAGTTCTGACAAAACATACTTCTAACTAGATAGTCATTAAGGTTTGTTTTAATCACAGTATCACCAAGACTTGCAGTATTTGCTTAGGGCCTTAGTGGCATTTGATAACCCTATTTTAAATCACTTCTTGGTTGTGACGTAGCCCCCTTAGTCGCTCTCAAGGTCTAAGGTAGTGGAATTTAGAATCCTGACTAAGTATTACCAAGAGCTAATATTCTCCCTTATGAACTAGATTTATAGATAGAATTAGAAGGATTAGTGCATACTAGCAAAACCTAAGCTATACTTCTCATCTCATATTCTTAATCTTTTACTTTATTGTCTTTATTTCCTTAGCTTTAATTTAGTTTTAATTCATAAAATTCGAAAATCCAAATATTTAATTTTCTGTTTTCTAGTTATTTACTTTTACTCGTTAGCTGTTCCTACGCGTTTAACACACTTAAGTCCCTGAGAACGAACTCTACTTATCATTTAAACTTGCATACGTCCTGTAATACTTGCATCACTGTGCCTGTCTAGGGTGAGAGTGCATAGTTTTCCATACTTAATTTGATCTTATTTTTATCACACCCTAGGCGACACCAAGCTCCTAAACAAATAAGGATCTTCAAACAATTTAAGCGAAAACTCTGTCTTAACTGAGTATTTATTAAGTGTTGGTGTTGAGGAGGCTTTACATTCACTTAGACCAGCTCTTTTGACAATAGAGAACGCATAATTCTCTCGAGATACAAGAATACGTTCAGAAGTAGAGACAATCTGTAACCCAAGAAAGTAGGATAATTGTCCAAGCTCTTTCATATCAAAACGAAGTTTTAAAGCTTAGATAAGAGATGAAATCTCATTGTCAGCAGAACTTGTAATAATAATATCATCAACGTATATTAAAACAATAAATAATTTATCATTAGTTCTTCTGATGAACATAGATGTATCAGCAGGACACATAATAAACCCATAGGATTCGAGAAATGAAGTCAATAATATAGTCCAAGCTCGAGGAGCCTGTTTGAGACCATATAAATATCTCTTCAGTTTTCATACATGATTGGGATAAGTGGGATCAATAAATCCTTGAGGCTGAACCATATATACCTCTTCCTCCAATTTTCCATGTAAAAATGCATTTGAGACATCAAGTTGATGTATTTTCCAACTAGAAGTAATATCAAGTGAAAGAATAACTCTTATTGTTTGATGTTTGACCACAGGACTAAAAGTCTCCGTATAATCCAAACCAAATTCCTGTAAAAATCCACGAGCAACAAGGCGCGCTTTATAACACCCTATGCTACCATCTGCATTTCGTTTTAGTTTGATATTTGACTTGCAAGTAATTGGAGCTCATCCAAGAGGAGGTGGAACAAGTTCCCATGTGTGTTGCTTCTGTAAAGCATTAAATTCTTCATTCATTGCAAGTTTCCAACATTGAGAGTTAATAGCTTCTTTATATGTTAATGGTTCAGAAAAATTTGAGGAAACTATTAAAGATTGACATTTATAAGAAGGTTTCAAAGAACCAGTTTGCTTTCTAGTAACCATATGATGTCTTTGTACTAGAGGAGGTGAATTAGAAGGTGAGTTATGAGTGGACTGAGGAGAAGGCTGACTTGAAGAAGCAGAGATAATTGAAGGACAAATTGGAGACAGAAAAGGATGAGATATAGCTTGAGGATTAATAGAGGAATCAAACAGATCTATATAAGTGGTAAAGGATTTATCTGTGTCATGTATAGATGAAGAAACAATGTTCTGAAATGGAAATTTTTTCTCATTAAACACTACATGTCTAGATATATAGACTTTGTTTGAAGCTAAAGAGAAGCATTTATAACCCTTAGAGTGTGAACAATATCCAAGAAAAACACATGACTCAGATTTGGAAGCTAACTTGTGAGGACTGTAAGGTTTAAGCCATGGATAGCATAAACAACCAAAATCTTTCAAGTGAGAATAAGAAGGCATTTTGTTATAAAGAACTTGATAAGGAGTTTGTTCTGTAAAACTGGAGTGGGTAAAATATTGATCAAATATACACTTAAAGAAAGAGCTTCTTGCCAGAATTTAGTAGGCAGAAAGCTATGAGAAAGCAAGGACCTAGTTGTTTCTATCAGATGCCTATGCTTTCTCTTTGAGATTCCATTTTGCTCAGGGTATGAGGACAAGATGTATGAGGAATATACCTTTGGATTGAAGAAAAGATTGAAAAAGGGAGCTAGTATACTCTCCACCATTGTAAGACCGAAGAGTTTGAATTTTAATATGAAACTGTGTAAAAATCATGTCATAAACTGTTTAAAAAGTTTTATAAACATCAGATTTCAGTAGTAAAGGATAAATCCAAGTAAACCTACTATAATCATCAACAAACACAACATAATATTTGAAAGATGAGCAAGAAGCAATGGGGGAGGAACCCCAAACATTAGTATGAACCAATTGAAAAGGAGAAGAGTCGTGTGATATAGATAAAGGAAAAACAAGTTTATGTGACTTAGAAGTAGCACATGGGTTACATTGAACACCATGATAATTTCGTTTGGTATTTAAAACAGAAGATAGAACAGATGAAACACTTGATGAAGGGTGTCCAAGCCGAAAATGCCAAAGTTGAGCTTGAGGCTGAACAATGGATGAAGATAGACAACAAGGCTTGGAAGAAGGCAAATATGAAGTTGACAAATGTCCACCAAACTGAATAGGATATAGACCTCCTTCACAAGGACCCTGAAATAGAAACTTATAAGATATGGAATCATAGATGGACACAGAATGAGAGTTAAAAACAACATAGAAATTGTTATCTTGTGTGAGTTTTGAAATGGATAATAAATTGGAAGCTATTTGTGGAACATGTAGTATATACTCTAAATGGCAAGAAAAGATTTGTAAAGAAAGCTTACTATTCTTAATGTTAGCAATATCCAGTGAGTGACCATTTCTACAGCTACAAAAGTATTTTCAGTAAATGGTGATGAATGTTGTTGTACAGACTGATCAGCTGTAACATGGCTATTTGCTCTTGAATCTAAATACCAAAGTTCAGGATTATAGTTAGATGATGAAGCATAATAACCTGTGTGTGATGTAGGATAAGTAGAACTAGATGGAGGAGAGCTAAATTGAGATGAATTTGAACTCGAATTAGCAGTATTCTGAGCAGCATAAGCTAAGCGCTGTTGAGCCTCTGTTGATGGAAAAGCAACAAAGTCAGCACGAGAATAACAATCAATAGCTGAATGACCATATCTTGCACCGATCTGATAGGTTGGAACACTCGAATTTGATATATTAGATTGAGTAAAACCTATACTAGGCGAGTTCATATGATTCATATTAGATGATGCATTTTGGTGAACACCTCGAGCGCGTCCTCTTCCTCTTCCTCCTCTCAATGAATAACCTCGTCCACGAGATACCATAGATGTAGGCTGAGAAGATGAGGAGAATAAAGCAGTAGGAGAAACACCAGAAATTTGTGGACATATGAAGCTCCTAAAAAACAAGCAAACTTCCTAACGAGTGAAAACTCAAGGTGGAAGTATGAGCATTAGTAATCCAAATAGTAGATTTAAATTGATTATAATCGTGAGGTAAACCTTTAAGGGTATACATGATAATATCTTCAAGTGGTAAAGCAGAAGAAGCTGTTTCAAGACCATCACACAAATCTTGAATTTCAGCTAAGTAATCGGACATCTTTCGATCGCCTTTCATAATATTACACAACTTCATCTTAAGTTGATGAACGTGTGTTCGACACTGTGAGATGAATATTTCCTCGAGTTTGACCCAAACGTCGGTAGCACAAGAGAGTTTCACAACCTGTGTCAACACAGACGGAATCATGGAAGATAGTAATGATACTTTTAACTGTTGATCTTCAAGAAACCACGTTCAATAGAGCGGATTAGTCTTCGACGGCGTAGGAGAATCACCATTAACATGTTCCAAATAACCGTGAGCCTCCAATACAGCCTCGAACCTCTCTAAATAACATAATTGGAGGAGTCAAGTTTTATTTGAACAAGACTGCTCCAGTTTTGACGAAGAAGAAGTAAACCCGGAGGTATAGAACTGTTGGAAGCAATAAAAGGTGTAGGTGATGAGGAAGAAGACGCCATTGACAGAGAAATATGTATAGCGCGGAAGTATTTAATTAAGGATCGAGAATCAGAGAAGAAAGCTTCTCAAATTTCCATTAATGGCAGAACAGAAATTTGAAGCTTTCAAAAAAATCTCCTTATGCTCGTGATACTATGTTAAGTGAGAGAAAATAAAGGAATAAAAGTTGTTGTATATTTTCAGAATGAATTTATACAATACATGATAGAGAATATATAGAGTACTATCACTACCTATTTGTTATCACAACTCTTAACAACTTTTGTCCTATATATGACTCACTATATTTTTATATTTCTATATATCTATTTACTATTTATGTATATTATTAGTGCACTTGATTACCTTTTATTTGTGCCACATCATTGGCTAAGAAAGTATGAGTTGATTCAACTTTATTCAATCGCTCCTCCATCTTTTCTCGCCAAATACGACCCTCTTCTTCTTTTGAGAGTTACGTAACTCATGCTACTCTCAAAATAGTCTTAATCCAAGTGTTGTCAATATTTACTCGGAATCACACTCGCTTTTCGAACAAGGGACGTGATCATAGTAGGATATTTCAGACTAAATAACGAAGTAGGAAAGATCGAGAACCGCATCACCTCCTCAAAGATCAACTGTGCCACATCCACTTCTTCCCCCCTTAAAATACAATTCAACAAGATTGCGTTCTTCTTAGTTACCTCCAAAGTTCTCATGTTCCCAAAGACATTTGCTGTAAGGAAATTGTGCCAAACTTTTGTATCTGCTTGGAGATATTTGTAAGGCTAAGGTGCCTTTACTTCTCCCTTATGCGATTTCACTTTCTCCTTATCTAATACGTGCTCAAAAAGTAAATTCCAATCGAAAGTTTTGATATTTTCCACCGCTTCTCTATACTTACATGGTCCGACCAATTTCTTGAACTGGAAGTGGCTTCGAATTTCTTCAACTGCGAAAGGAACTAACTTGACTCTAACTGGAACACAACCATTACTATCTCGGCTAAAGAGGCCTAGATAGAAATAAAAAACTATCTCTCTACATAAATTCTATCTTCGCAACATGAATGTATACTAACCCAATCTTCTCCCATCTCTATGAATCTCTTGTATTCACCTTCTCCAACTTCTTCTTCAAATACTCTCTCATAAGCCAAAGGAAGTTTCAGTAAATGTTTCTTTGTTGAAGCTACCAAGGTCTTAGAAGCTTCATTAATCTTGGGCACATGACTCTTGGTTGGTAGAGGTTGTGGTGTCTTCCTTATGAAAGTTGAAACCTTTTTGCCTTTTGAATTTACCACAGCTAGCTTCCCTCTATTATCTGAACCTGTTTTACCCTTTAAGCTGGAACTTGCACTTTTCTCAATTGATTTCTTCTCACTAGAACCCAATACCTTTCTTTGATTTTTCTTCATCTCCCTAACAGTAGATAATGTTTCGGTTCTTTTAGTCATCTCAATTGACCTCCAACTCAAAGATTTAACCTCTATTGAAATTTGAAATTCTTGATTATCGGTTGAACAAGCTTTATTTGGGTTAGGAAAGGTGTTATGATAATGATTCTTTATATGGGTAGGATGAATTATTCTTTTATTGGTATGGATCTAAGAAATTGTTGGATGAAATTTTGAATTTTAGGCCTTTGATTCTTGGATTCTAGGTGTTTTGATATGATATGGGTGGTTGAATATTCTATTTAATGATAGGGGGAAAGGATTGGATGTAAATTATGGTGATTGGGTAGTGTTTTTATGTTTGGTGAAGGTTTGATGAAGCTTTAATGGAGTTAGGAGAGGTTTGGGGATGAAAGAGAGTCTTAAGCATTGATAAATTCGTGTAAGAACTTCCATCCCATCATATAACCCTTCAAATCTAGATCTAGCGGCGCCGTGCCGTGCACTGGACGTTAGGCGTGGTAGACCAAAGTCAAGGGTTGAAAAACCGTGGTCGCAAGTTATCGACACGGTTTTGGGTAGCTGGTCTCGGCAATATACCGTAATTGAAAACCGTAGCCACAGTTTTTTCTCGTGCGGTACACCGGAGGGTTGGTGCAGTGCACCAGACCCTTCTTTTGTTCAGACTGTAGTCGCTCTTCTCGATACGGTTTTGTCTACCTTGTCTCGGCATTGGACCGTAGCTGAATACCGTCGCCACGTTTTTTGACCTGCGGTGCACCGGACTCCTCCTGCGGTACACCGCAAGAGTGGTCTGGTTTTCGCCGAATTTTCGTATTTCTTTCCCTAACTCGATTTCTTACGTACCCGAACATCAAAAAAACTCATAACTTTCTCAAATATGCAATATCAACTAAAAACAACGAACTTAAACAAAATTTAAAGAACATTAAAACATAAAAAATTGCGGGTGGTCTCCCGTACATCACTTTTATTTAACGTTTTTCAAAGTTAGACGCGTTACCTCTAACAAGATTTGCGAGTATAGCCTCCCCAGCAACGAGCAAGGCTATGAACGTCTACTAACCTTCATTTAATGCCCCTCTTGGGCCTGATATCGATCACTTAAGCGGAAACAACTTCAGTGACTACAAATGGTCCCATCCACGAGTCTTTATGACTTTGTGGCCTATTATCTGGTTTATGGGCTTTCCATACAACTTCATGGCCGACCCAAAACTCAATATTTGGCTTCGTATTCACAGGTTTTGTGTGGATTTCTTCTAGGACACGATGATATGAAAGTTTGTGGATGATAGGAACTGTGGGATCTATTTCCTTGGTTTTTTACCCCAGACATGGAATGTCTCGGATACGTTCTTAGCATGAAGGGTAACTATCCCTTCCTAGAAGTTGATTATGATCTGACTTGTGGCCATGAAGGGCCTTCCAAGTATAATTGTAACCTTCTTATCTGCATCGAAATCAAGTATCACAAAGTCATTAGGGATGGTGTTATTACATCATCGGACGTGTACGTCTTCCACTGTTTCCCATGTCTTGGTAAATGTGTTGTCAGCAAATTGCAACTTCACTGGACTTCCTCTTCTTTCTGAAGTCCAAGTCTATCAAACACGGACTTTGGCATAAGATTCACACTTGAACCCACATCATACATAGCTTTCATCTTGAGCATACCATTGATTTGAATAGGAAGATTAAAGCTTCCTGGATCTTTAAACTTTAATGGTAGTTCTTTCTCAACTCTCTTCGAGACTCTCAGCATGAGCCATAGTCTCTTTCCTGGCTACTACACTCGCTTCTTTCTCTGGAATAAATTGCGTGAATGCTTGTTGCGGTGTGAGCCCTTTATTCGCAATCTCAAGTATCTGGGTGTTGTTATTTTTAGGAGTATACGCCTCTACAAATATCTTGAGTTCGATGTCTACCTTCGGATTTGTATCAGGAATGGTGACATTTTTTGAACAACTGGTGGCGAGCCCACCTTCTCTTTTTCTTTCTTTTCTTGCACATCAAGGGCAATTTCATCTTTCAGCTCTTTTGAGGCTTCTTCCTCTTTCTCTTTGGCTCTAGCAGCTTGTAACTCCATAACCAATCTAATCTCTTCTTACATATATCTCATAAGGTTTATAAAGTTGGATCTCTCGGATGAATCCTCATCTTCATAACAGTCAGAGTCTTCGGGGCTAGATTTGGTTGGTTCTACTTTAGTTTCTTGAACTTCCACGACAATTTCTGCAGCATGCGGTACTTCCTTATTCTCTTCTATTTCAAGGCAAATAGCCTTACAAGCTTCGAACCCAACATTGGCTTCACCTCCTTCAATAGCTTTCAATTCTTCCGCTTCCACAATATTTGTTAAAACCTTACTCAATTGCTCGACTTGCGTACCTAAAATCTGAATTGAAGCTTCTTGTTCTCTCAACTTCTCGTTCTGTGTATTCATATTGGTTGTCATCAGATCCATAAATTTTTTCAATTGTTTATCTCCCACAACTCCCTCTTGCGGATATTATGGTAAAGCCTTCTGGGCTAAATTGTCGGTATAAGAGTCATTGACAAGTTTTTATGGAGGAGTAGGTCAATTATAATTATAATTTCCTTGATACGAGACTTAACCTCTTGGTTGGAAAGAGTTATTCTAGGGACGAGGTTGATAGTTACCTGGATTAGCGGCCCCCTATGGATTTGAATACTGCATACCCAGATGATTCTTTTTACCAAATTGATAAGTTCCTCGGTTGGATATGAAATAAACAGATGTTGGATTTCCTTCGCACTCTTCCCACGTGTGATTCGGTACCTCACACTTCGGACAACCTTGTGCCTCTTGCACTACATTTGTTGAAACTAATTTTTCTGCATCTCAAGCTTAATTTCTTTTATTTGATTCTCTAACGCTGTAAATTGAGTCGAGTTTGTAATTTTTTCATCTAATCGAAGCGTACCTTTGGTGTTTGTACCGGGAGCTTGTCAAAATGGCCAACTCCTCTCTGTTTCTAATATACGTTCCATACCTTCTACGGCTTCTGTAGGATCCATGGACACAAAACCTCCTTTTCCAAGATTATCTACCCTCAATCTACTCTCAGAATTGATACCTTGATAAAACATAGCTAACTGTAAAGATGGGGTATAACCATGAAGCGGACATCTAGCTAACTTTTGTTGAAACCTTGTCCATGCGTCTCCTACTTCTTCTTCATTCTCTTGGCGAAACTTAGCAAGCTCCATCTGATCTTTGAGTCTCATACTCTTCGGATAAAAACGGTTAAAGAACGCGGCTTGAAGTTCTATCCAAGTATTTAATGTACCTGGTGGTTGTCTATCTAGCCAATCACCAGCTTTGCCGGTCAGAAAGAACATAAACATTTGACAATACAGTTGCTCGCCTTTAATGCCTGGAGGAATGTAGGCATCACAAATCTGAATGAACTTTTGAATCGCTCTCACCGGATCTTGAACTGATGTACCACTGTAGAGTCCAAAATTTGAAAATTGACTGAGTATACCGGGACCGGGTCTGAATTTGATATTTTGGTTCTCTGGAGGATGATAACCTAATGGTTGAACTCGAAAAGGTTCTCCCAAGCCTGGGAGATCTTGTTCGTGTCTGTTGCGATTTCTGTTAACTCCTCCTGGTGGTAATTGAGGACCTATTGGCCGATCACGACGGGCAGGTAGTTGACGTTGATCGTCATTCTGATTAATAAGATTCTCATTATCACCTAATGGAAGATCTTCTCCTATTCATAACGCCATCTCTTTTCTATGTTCTCTCTCTTCTCTCAAGCGTCGTTTATAAGCTGTGAAACACCTCTTGGGTTCCGCAAGCATACACTATAAACCTGAAACAGACTAAAACAACCCAAAAGCGTAAAACTGGAAAAATAAAATAATTTAAAACTACTACTACTAAAAATAAATAACCCATACGCTAACGAGACACAAGTCCCCGACAGCGGCGCCAAAAATTTGGTGGCGCCTAAGATGTGATAAAATTATGATATATAAATACGGATAATGATGCACTAACACCCGATACTAAACACGGTACTTACTGCAAGTATCACAGATTGTATGCAAGTTTTACTAGTAGGTAAGATTCGTTCCACAGAGACTTAGTGTGTTATGCTTATAGGTAAATAAATTAGAGTATCAATTAATAATTAAAAGACAGGAAAACAAATAAATATGATGATCGAGGAGATCAGATTAACGACTAAATAAAATAAAAGATGTAAGAATAAGATGAGAAAGTATAGCTCAGGTTTTGCGAGTATGCACTAATCCTTCTATTTCTTCTATCAGTTAATAAGGGTGATAATAGCTCTTAGATAAGTAGTCAGTATTCTAAATTCCTCCCTACCCCCTTCCGGGTGGACTAGGGTGGCGACCTCACAATCACAACGGGACTTAACTAAGGCGCTCTTACGCCACTAGGTTCTTAGATGAGACTGGCCTTCTAATGATGATCGGTGATTAAATCAAACCCTAATGACTATCTAGTTAAGCAAGCCCTTCCAGATCACTACCGCACACTAGACGCTTATGTGGTATTTCAATAATTAGACACCCCTTTCGGGTGACCATCTAACTAATATTAGCACATCCCTAAATAAAATAGGTTTAAATCAAAGTACATAAAACAAATATATGGTTAAGCAGCTAGAATCAACTTAAAATAGTTCTCCCAAATAAACATATATAGAAGAAAATATAATTCATAGATTATACATATGTAAAACCCAAGCTATGGGAAATTTAGTTCATACTAGAAAGAAATAAACTAAAAGAAAGATACATACTGTCAACTTGCTCTAAGGATTGATCTCTAATGATGAATAAACTTACGGATGTGCAAGGAATGACAAGGACATGTTTACAATATTTAAAGGGTGTATTTATATGAGTCTAGGAATCCATAGTTAGGATTTATTGGAGTAGAAGGCAAGCAATTAGACTCCTTTTCCAAACCAAATTTGTAGCCTTAAAATATAGAAAATGTAATAAACTGTTGTTGTCTTGTTTTGGCCGTAACTTCTTCAATATTGCTCTGATTAACGCGTTCTTTATATCGAAATTGATCGTCTCGGAAAGATATACACTTTCGCTTCATACCATCCTTTCAATTCCCATCCAATCGCGAGTTATGATCATTTTAGTGAACATAGCTGCTGAAATTCAGATTTACTGGGCAACTTTTCTTTTCCTATTTTATCCTTTCCTTCCTTTATCTCCAACTGTCATCCATATCTTCTTTCCTTTATCTCTTGGAATTGATTTGGTATCTAATTAATTACTCCCACCGTTCCACTGAAATTGTCCACTTACTAAAAATAATGTTCCAAATATATTGTCTATTTAGGAGTTCAAGACACTTTTTTCCTACTTTTTCCACTATTACCCTTATTAAAATATTGAAATTTATATTTCCAATACACATTTAAGATATCAAAATACTTTATTAGGGGTATTTTTGTAATGGTGAATGCATTTATTATGTTTCTTAATATATATGAAAAGCTAAGTGGACAAATTAAGTGGAACAGAGGGAGTACCATATATATTTAAGGCTTCACAATTAACAAACAATTAAACCAAATATGCTCTAAAAATTATAAATCATTCAATCAAGAAATACGAAAATACTAATATATGAATAATAATCGACCATTTGACTTCCAAATAATCCTAAAATGATGTCTCCAACCTAGATTAAATCATCTCAAATAGGGAGACATCAAGACCCCCAACTAAAAGTTGTATCGTCCTGATACAATAGAGATAAAAAAAAAGGGAAGTCTCTAAATACACACCTAAGTCAATTAAGCACAGAAGGAAAGAAGATAGCAGAATATATAGAATAGACTCAAAGCAACTACTCAGAAAATTTCATGTAATAATATTTACAAGCTAACTTACCTGCATACTCGTCATATCCACGATCAACACGACTTGAATTCAAAATTAGATTAGCTTTGCAATGTAAGAATGAGAGGATCTTTACTCAGTTTACCAAGGAGGCTATAGATTGCTAGATCAAACTTCACTAGTATCCAAAGATCCACTTAACTACTCTCTATTGGCTCAATTACTTCTAGATTACATAGCACATAATCATAAGGTCTTTAAGGTTGTAATGTTGGCTTAGGGACGGTATGATAAGTATATTTGGATAATTTAGAATGAGCTTTTGGCTCTCTCCTCACTAGCCATCAACGAATCGCCCAAGAGCTTGACTTACTCTCATAAGATATTCTCACTCAACCCAATAATTTTCTTGATGCACAAAGTAGCATCCCAAATAACCCAATTAAAGCATAAAGATGTTCACATAAAAATTCGACTTTGCCGGAGAAATATATACACTTTTCAAATCGATTTTTTTCTTTTTGTATAGCTATGATTCTCTTTTTGATGTTGAGATATCATGCTATTTTTCATATATACTTTTTTTTCTTTTCATAGTTTTTTTTTCATTTACTCTTACCCCGACAAAGGGTTACAATATAATAAACTTGTGAATCATTATCAAAATATAGTACATAGCACAATTAATAAGCTAAAAGATCCCAACCCAATAACAATTCCCATAATGGTGGACCAACCACCCCAAACTCAAGCTTTAAAACAATTTTCTATGCATCGCGATTCGAGTGCGGGTCATATGGAAAAGTCCTATAATCTAAAGGGATATGGCTTATAATGTGGCTAAATAAAAAGGCTTTAGAAAGGCTAGAAGAGGCTGAGAAGGATATAAAATATAATAATTTGGACAGAAAGCTTAAAGGCAACAAAGGGCTTATGAAAGAACCACCTTAATTACTTTCTAAACTATGCAATTTTGTTATTCTCTTACCTTTAGCACGTTCATCAAATGGGTTTATCTACTAGCTTGGATCTCACGGCCAACACACCACCCATGGATCCCTGAGATCGAACATACTTTCTATCGCATTGCTAACTAATCTTTTCGTTATTATCAATGTGTGTTTTCCTGCAAATACTTAAAGCATACAACATAAAATAGCTCATAAACATACTACTTTCTATCATTAACTTACTGAGCTTATGCTTTCAAGCTATTAAACATACTCTACATCTAAATCCCATGTATAATTTTTTTTATTTCTACCTAAAAACAGAAAATCACATAAAAATGGAGATGGGAGACCACGAATCCCCACACCCCCAACTCAAAAATGAGGCGTGCCCCCACGGCTCAAAAAAGACTCTAAAAAGAAATTAAAATAAGAAAATAAAGCGTATAAAAAAATGGTAAGGAAGAAAGAGAACATACTCTCGAGGCTATTGCCTCGTATTATCGACATTCAAGATAGGATTTATTGGATCTTTCTTCAATTTCTCCAAGAGTGTCATGATGTGCACTTGATTAGTTTTAATTTGTGCCACATCATTGGCTAAGAAAGTATGAGCAATTCAACTTTATTCAATCGCTCATCCATCTTTTCTCGCCATAAACGACCCTCTTCTTCTTTTGAGAGTTGCGTAACTCCTGCTCTGCTCAAAATAGTCTTGATCCAAGTGTTGTCAATATTTTTCATCATTTTATACATTAGTTTCTCTTCTTAACCCGGAATCACACTCGCTTTTCGAACAAGGCACGTGATCATAGTAGGACATTTCAGACTAAATAACGAAGTAGGAGAGACCGAGAATCGCATCACCTCCTCAAAGATCAACTGTGCCACATCCACTTCTTCTCCCTTAAAATACAATTCAACAAGATTGTGTACTTCTTAGTTACCTCCGAAGTTCTCATGTTTCCAAAGATATTTGATGTAAGGAAATTGTGCTAAACTTTTGTATCTGCTTGGAGATATTTGGAAGGCCAAGGTGCCTTTACTTCTCCCTTATGCGATTGCACTTTATCTTTATCTAATACATGCTCAAAAAGTAGATTCCAATCAAAAGTTTTGATATTTTCCACCGCTTCTCTATACTGACATGGTCCGGCCAATTTCTTGAACTGGAAATGGCTTCGACTCTCTTCAATTGTGGAAGGAAATAACTTGCCTCTAACTAGAACACAACCATTACTATCTAGGCTAACGAGGCCTAGATAGAAATCGGAAACTATCTATCTACATAAATTTGATCTTCGCAACATGAATGTATACTAACCCAATCTATATCCCATCTCTATGAATATCATGTATTCACCTTCTCCAACTTCTTCTTCAAATACTCTCTCATAAGCCAAAGGAAGTTCCGGTAAATGTTTCTTTGCTGAATCTACCAAGGCCTTAGAAGCTTCACTAATCTTAGGCACATGACTCTCGCTCTGTAGAGGTTGTGGTGTCCTCCTTATGAAAGTTGAAACCATTTTGCTTTTTGAATTTACCACATGTAGCTTCCCTCTATTATTAGAACCTGTTTTACCCTTTAAGCATGAACTTGCACTTTTCTCAATTGATTTCTTCTCACTAGAACCCAATACCTTACTTTGATTTTTCTTCATCTCCCTAAAAGTAGATAATGTTTATGTTCTTTTAATCATCTCAATTGACCTCCAACTCAAAGTTTTAACCTCTCTTGAAATTTGAAATTCTTGATTATAGGTTGAACAAGCTTTATTTGGTTAGGAAAGGTATTATGATGATGATTTTGTATATGGTAGGATGAATTCTTCTTTGATTGGTATGGATCTAATAAATTGTTGGATGAAATTTTGAAATGTAGGCTTTTAATACTTGGATTCTAGGTGTTTTGAAATGATATGGGTGGTTGAATCTTCTTTATAATGATGTGGGGAAAGGATTGGATGTAAATTATGGTGATTGGGTAGTGTTTTTATGTTTGGTGAAGGTTTGATGAAGCTTTAATGGAGTTAGGAGAGGTTTGGGGAAGAAAGAGAGGCTTAAGGATTGATAAATTCGTGTAAGAACTTTCATCCCATCATATAACCCTTCAAATCTGGATCTGGCGGCGCCGTGCAGTGCACCGGACGTGAGGCGCGGTACACAAGAGTCAAGGATTGAAAAACGGTGGTCGCAAGTTGTTGACACGGTTTTGGGTAACTGGTCTCGGCAATATACCGTATTTGAGAACCGTCGCCACGGTTTTTGCTCGTATGGTACACCGGAGGGTTGGTGCGGTGCACCAGACCCTTCTTTTGTTCAGATAGTAGTCGCTCTTCTCGATACGGTTTTGTCTACCTTGTCTCGGCATTCGAACGTAGCTGAAAACTGTCGCCACAAATTTTGACCTGCGGTGCACCAGACTCCTCCAGCGGTACACCGCAAGAGTGGTCCGGTTTTCGCCGAATTTTGTATTTCTTTCCCTAACTCGATTTCTTACGTACCTGAACATAAAAAAAGTCATACCTTTCTCAAATATGCAATATCAACTAAAAACAACTAACTTAAACAAAATTTAAAGAATATTAAAACATAAAAAATTACGGGTTGTCTCCCGTACAACACTTTTATTTAACGTTTTTCAAAGTTAGACGCGTTACCTCTGTCAAGATTTGCGAATATAGCCTCCCAAGTAACGAGTAAGGCTATGAACGCCTACTAACCTCTGTTTAATGCCCCTCTTGGTCCTGATCTCGACCACTTTAGCTGAAACAACTTCAGTGACTACAAATGGTCCCATCCACGAGTCTTTATGACTTCGTGGCCTATTCTCTGGTTTATGGGATTTCCATACAGATTCATGGCCGACCCAAAACTCAATCTTTGGCTCAGTATCCACAGGTTTTGTGTGGATTTCTTCTGGGACACAATGATGTGAAAAGCTGTGGATGATAGGAAATGTGGGATCTAACTTCCTTGGTTTCTTACCCCAGACATGGAATGTCTCGGATACGTTCTTAGCATGAAGGGTAATTGTCCCTTCCTAAAAGTTGATGATGCTCTGACTAGTGGCCATGAAGGGCCTTCCAAGTATAATTGGAACCTGCTTATATGCATCGAAATCAAGTATCACAAAGTCAGTAGGGATGGTGATATTACCTGATCGGGCGTGTACGTCTTCCACTGTTCCCCATGTCTTTGTAATTGAGTTGTCAACAAACTGCAACTTCACTGGAGCTTTCTCTGCTTTTTGAAGTCTAAGTCTATTGAACACAGACTTTGGCATAAGATTCACACTTGAACCCACATCACACATAGCTTTCATCTTGAGCATACCATTGTTTCGAATAGGAAGTTTAAAGCTTCCTGGATCTTTAAGCTTTAATGGTAGTTCTTTCTCAACTCTCTTTGAGACTCTCTCAGCATGAGCCACAGTCTCTTTCCTGGCTACTACACTCGCTTCTTTCTCTGGAATAACTTGTTTGAATGCTTGTTTCGGTGTGAGCCCTTTCTTCGCAATCTCAAGCATCTGGGCGTTGATATTTTCAGGAGTATACGCCTCTACAAATGTCTTGAGTTCAATGTCTACTTCGGATTTGTATTAGGAGTAGTTGGTGACATTGTTTAAAAAACTGGTGGTGAGCCCACCTTCTCTTCTTCTTTCTTTTATTGCACAGCAAGTGCAACTTCATCTTTCACCTCTTTCGAGGCTTTTTCCTCTTTCTCTTTGGCTCTAGCAGCTTGTAACTCTGTAACCGATCTAATATCTTCTTGCATATCTCTCAGAAGGTTTATAAAGTCGGATCTCTTGGATGAATCCTCATCTTCAGAACAATCAGAGTCTTCGGGGCTAGACTTGGTTGGTTCTTCTTTAGTTTCTAGAACTTCCATGGCAATTTCTGTAGCATGCGGTACTTCCTTATTCTCTTCTATTTCAAGGCAAATAGCCTTACAAGCTTCGAGCCCAATATTGTCTTCGCCTCCTTCAATAGATTTTAATTCTTTTGCTTCCACAATATTCGTTAAAACTTTACTCAATTGCTCAACTTGCGTACCTAAATTCTGAACTGAAGCTTCTTGTTCTCTCAACTTCTCATTTTGTGTATTCATATTGGTTGTCATCAGATCTATAAACAATTTTAATTGTTTATCTCCCACAACTCGCTCTTGCGGATATTGTGGTAAAGCCTTCTGAGCTAAAATGTCGGTATAAGCGTCATTGACAGGTTGTTATGGAGGAGCAGGTCGACTATAATTCTAATTTTCCTGATAAGGGACTTGACCTCTTGGTTGGTAAGATTTATTCAGGGAACGAGGTTGATAGTTACCTGGATTAACGGCCCCCTGTGGATTCGAATACTGCATACCCAAATGATTCCTTTTACCAAATTGATAATTTCCTAGGTTGGATATGAAATAAACAGATGCTGGATTTCCTTCGCACTCTTCCCATATATGATTCAGTACCTCACACTTCGGACAACCTTGTGCCTCTTGCACTACATTTTTTGCAGCTAAATTTTTCTGCATCTCAAGCTTAATATTTTTATTTGATTCTCTAACGCTGTAAATTGAGTCGAGTTTGTAATTTCTGCATCTAATCGAAGCGTACCTTTGGTGGTTGTACCGGGAGCTCGTCAAAATGGCCAACTCCTCTCTGTTTCTAATATACGTTCCATACCTTCTACGGCTTTTGTAGGATCCATGGACACAAAACCTCATTTTCCAAGATTATCTACCCTCAATCTACTCTCAGCATTGATACCTTGATAAAACATAGCTAACTGTAAAGATGGGGTATAACCATGAAGCGGACATCTAGCTAACTTCTGCTGAAACCGTGTCCATGCGTCTCCTACTTATTCTTCATTCTCTTGGTAAAACTTAGCAAGCTCTATCTGATATTTGAGTCTTATACTCTTCGGATAAAAACGGTTAAAGAATGCAGCTTGAAGTTCTGTCCAAGTATTTAATGTACCTGGTGGTTGTCTATCTAGCCAATCACCAGCTTTGACGGTCAGGAAGAAAGAAAACATGTGACAATACAGTCGCTTGCATGTAATGCCTGGAGTAATGTAGGCATCACAAATCTGAATGAACTTTTGAATCGCTCTCAACGGATCTTGAATTGCTGTATCACTGTAGAGTACAAAATTATAAAATTGACTAAGCATACCTGGATCGGGTTTGAATTTGATATTTTGGATCTCTGGAGGATGGTAACCTAATGGCTGAACTCGGAAAGGTGCTCCCAAGCCTGGTAGATCTTGTTCTTGTCTGTTGAGATTTCTGTTATCTTCTCCTGGTGGTAATTGAGGACCTATTACGGATCACGAGGGGCAGGTGGTTGACGTTGATCGTCATTCTGATTAATAAGATTCTCATTATCCCCTAATTCTCCCATTCGTAACGCCATCGCTTTTCTTTGTTCTATCTCTTCTCTCAAGCGTCTGTTATAAATTGTGAAACACCACTCGGGTTCCGCAAGCATGCACTGTAATCCCAAAAGAGACTAAAACAACCCAAAAGCGTAAAAATGGAAAAATAAAATAATTAAAAACTACTACTACTAAAAATAAATAACCCACACGATAACGAGACACAAGTCCCCGGCAGCGGCGCCGAAAACTTGGTGTCGCCTAAGGTGTGATGAAAATATGATAAATAAATACGGATAATGATGCACTAGCACCCTAGACTAAACAAGGTATTCACTAAAAGTATCACATATCGTATGCAAGTTTTACTAGTAAGTATGATTCGTTCCCCAGAGACTTAGTGTGTTATGCTTATGGGTAAATAAATTCGAGTAGCAATTAATAATTCAAAGACAGGAAAACAAATAAATATGATGATTTAGGAAATCTAATTAACAACTAAATAAAATAAAATATGTAAGAATAAGATGAGAAAGTATAGCTCAGGTTTTGTGAGTATGCACTAATCCTTCTATTTCTTCTATCAGTTAATAAGGGTGATAATAGCTCTTAGATAAGTAGTCATGATTATAAATTCCTCCCTACCCCCTTCCGGGTGGACTAGGCTGGCGACCTCACAATCACGAGGGGACTAACTAAGGTGCTCCTACTCCACTAGGTTCTTAGATGAGACTGGCCTTATAATGATGATCGGTGATTAAATCAAACTCTAATGACTATATAGTTAGGCAAGCCCTTCCGGATTACTACTGCACACTAGACGCTTATGTGGTGTTTCAATAATTAGACACCCCTTCCGGGTGACCATCAAACTACTATCAACACATCCCTAAATTGATTAGGTTTAAGAAATACAATAGATCAAAGTACATAAAACAAATATATGGTTAAGCAGCTAGAATCAATTTAAAATAGTTCTTCCGAAGAAACATAGATAGAAGAAAATAGAATTCGTAGATTATACATATGCAAAACCCAAGCTATGGGAAAATTATTTCATACTAGAAAGAAATAAACTAAAAGAAAGATACATATTGTCAACTTGCTCTAAGGATTGATCTCTAATGATGAATAAATTTAAGGATGGGCAAGGAATGACAAGGACATATTTACAATAGTTAAAGGGTGTATTTATAGGAGTCTAGGAAGCCCTAGTTAGGATTTCTTGGAGTGGAAGGCAATAAATTGGATTCCTTTTCCAAATCCAATTCGTAGCCTTAAAATATAGAAAATGTAATAAACTGTTGCTGTCTTGTTTTGGCCGTAACATTTTCAATATTGCTCTGATTGACGCGTTCTTTATATCGAAACTGACCGTCTCGGAAATCTCTACACTTTTTCTTCATACTATTCTTTCTAATTCTCAGCCAATCGTGAGTTATGATCAATTTAGTGGACGTAACTGCTGAAATTTAGATTTACTTGGCAAGTCTTCTCTTTTCTTTTCCTATTTTATCTTTTCCTTCCTTTATCTCCAATTTCCATACATATCTTCTTTTCTTTATCTCTTGGAATTGATTTGGTATCTAATTAATTACCATATAGCTTTAAATCTTCACAATTAACAAACAATTAAACCAAATATGCTCTAAAAATAATAAATCATCAAATCAAGACAAGACATAAGAAAATACTGATATATGAATAAAAATCGAGCATTTGACTTCTAAATAATCCTAAAATGATGTCTCTAACCTAGATTAAATCATCACAAATAGGGAGACATCAGGTGTCATTATCCGTGATGGTTATTTTTGTTAGGATCGATTAAAGTTTGGTGGTTGTTAATGGTTTATGGTTTGATCAAGTGTTGGTGCAATCGTTTTTAATTAATCTACATTATTAAGTCTTGATGTTTATGCTTTTGACGGTTAGAATAATTCATTAATAACTTTTATGTGAATATGTATGTTTTTGTAAAATGTCTAATGTTCTTTTTGATAATGTACGTGAAAAAAATAGAAAATAATACAGTTTATTAGTTATTAGTGTTTGGTTATAAGTGTTTTAATTATTTGTTAATTTATTGCAATGAATGCTCAAATAATTTCATATTTTAACCCTTCCTTTCGAAAAATTTATTTACAAAAGTGTTTTGCAAGTTGGATCCTTGTATTTTCTTCTAGGGTGAAAAAAATATATAATATTGGTCTTTTTTTGTCGGTATATAATATTGGTCCTTGTGTAAGTAATTGCCTCTTGTTTCTAAAATAATTTATTTTTTTGCTAGGAACGTAATTTCATTAATTAAATAACATCTTTTACAAATATAGGTAATTAGCCAAAAGAAGCTGATTCCCAATTGGGACTCTTTCTAATATGTCATATTCAATTATTATAATGAGAAATAATTTAATATACCAAGGAAATAATACTATCTTCTTATACACTTCACTTTTCCACGTGGATTTCCACTCAATTTTAAACCTTCACCTCTTCTCTTACTATCTCTCCTCATTCAGTCCATCTCTCCCATCAGAACCTTATCCGTTATATAACTCTCTACCACTATACCTTAGATTTCAGTCACCATTTCCTCTGACGTACGATGAGTCTCACCGCGTAGCCTCCTATTTCTCTCTCAACATATTATATATTCACTTACAACCATTATAATCCTTAGTATATTATTCTTCTTTGATTCTAAACTATGATGTGTGATAAAGTAGTTCATTACCTCATCCCATGAGTGAATCTAGAGACTAAATCCATGTTGATACAGTGTTGTGAGCCATATCTCCTTTGTATTACACGTTTCTAATATAATTACATAAGTGATCCATGTCAAAATTTGCAAAAATTTGGAAAAATTACGTAAATGATCCCCGCGAATAGAAAGTTTGGCATAGTAGGCATATTTGTCATAATTGGTCCATTTAATTTTTTGCTCCTTTAGTTGTCTTAAAAATTGCAAAAATAGCATATTGGGTCTCTATGAAAAGAACTTTTGTGTGGTTCAAAAATAATTTCGGCGGCCACCTTCCAAGCATGTGCCATTTCCGAGGCAAATGATTCATCTTCATCTCTGAGCCTGTAGTTTTCCACCTGCATACGGGCATTCCAAGATCCATGTCTCATTCCTCTTGGATCAATGGATAAGTCTTCCACATTGCTCAAAGAAGCCTAGGGGGCACCATAGGTCCTTCTCGATATGATAAAAGGAAGTCTCACGTGGGCCACCTAGCAAACATTCAGCAAATAAAGATCAACAAAAATATGTGAAAAATATACAGAGATAAGAAAAGATAACTTATCTAAGACATTGAATGATGCAGTAGTGAAATTGCCTTACTACAATTTAGGGGTGGGCCATACCCGCCGAGGAAGGGAGGTATTGAGCCGAGGGAATGAAAAGTCCTTGAGATAAACGACATATTTACTACCCCCAACGTAAATTTTAGCCCTAAAAATATCATTTTGTTGACCTCTTTTGTTTTACCAAAATGGGTTCATAGTCATTGTATAACAAAAACACAAGGTTTTCACCATAGATTAAATTTTTTTGAACACAATGAAATATTTTTTACTGTGATTCGAATCTTGAACATTGTTCTCTAACATGTTTACTATCCCAACATAAATTTTAGCCGAAAAATATCATTTTGGGGACCCATTTTTTTCTACCAAAATGGGTTCATAGTCATTTTATCACAAGAAGAAGAAAAAAAAATTCACCTTAGGTTTAACTTTTTTGGACACCAAGAAGAATTTTTATTGTGATTCAAATTGTGGACGTTCTCCGATATTATTACTATCCTAATATGAATTTAAGTCCCAAAAATATCATTTTGGGGACCCTTTATTTTTACCAAAATGGGGTCATAGTCATTTTATCACAAAAAAATAAACTTCCGCATAGGTTTAAAAGAAAGTGCACTAAAAGCCATAAGTGTAATATCTGTAGTAGGCATTGAAAATATTAAGCATCTTATCATTGCTTGTATTTGGTTTAAGTTAGTATGGTTTGCTTATCCTTTGAGTTTAACCATTTCTAATTCTTCTACAAATAGATTGGATATGTGGTTAATTTATTTTGTTTGATATACTAAGCACTTCATATAAGAGGGAAGAGTTCCTCTTTGAACTACTATGTACTAATATATGGGGCATATGGAAATATAGAAATGAGTATCTTTTTTAGAATACTCCTACTATGTATCCTTTAAGACAAAGCTTGAAACATTGGAAGGAACAATTTAAAAAACTTAACCCTATTGATGAAATACTACTTCTAAAGGATGAGAACAACATAATTCAAAATGGTAAGTTGATTAACTCTGGAATTATGACTCAGGTGGATGATTAAGTACTAATGATAAATGGAAACTCCTTTCGGTGAACATATATAAATTAACGCCTCTTATTCAGTTAATGGATCAACTTATGCTTGCATTGTTATTTATTCTAGTGGCATTTCTATTGAAGTCAAGACTAAGTTATGTGAAGCTGCAAGTATTTTGGAAGTAGAAGTTTTGGGTATATAACAAGTTTGCGAGATAGTTAGGGAGTTTGGAACCAACATAGTTATCATTGAGAACGAAAGCTTTGGCAAACAACAAACTAGTCAACAAGATAAAAATTTGTAATATCATCAAATTTTTTTAATATTTTGCTAAATTTTCTACTCTTATTTTCTAGTATTTTATTCTCTCCTATAAATAAATATTTTAACATCTTAAGAAGAAAGTAAAAAACAGAAAATGCAAGTGTTTTGGAAGTAGAAGCTTTGGGTAAGAAAAAATAGAAAATGCTCTCGTTGAGAGTTGAACTCAAGACCTCCCGCTTACTAAACGGGTGCTCTAACCAACTGAGCTACGAGAGCCAATTGTTTTTATTTGGTTACATATATTATATATTATATGATATCTTTATAAATATTTAGAATTATGGACCGAGGTGGTCAAAGACGTAAATTTTTCAATAAAAAAATGATCCCTAACATTACAACATATAATAAAGAAATACAATTCATATCTAAGCACATTCTAGGCCCAACGCATAAAAAAATACAAATAATCTCACGAAACATAATCCAAGCCTTACCCATGCTTCATCTCCAAAACTACCAAGATGTTGAAAAAACTCTTTCCAATCTTCTAAAACACACAATAACCATTGAAATGCAACCACATTACCATAGTTATAAACTATCTATGAGACTATTGGCTCGCTATTTATACTTGTATTTTCGGCAAGAGTAAATACCCCCTTTTTCCTGTAATATCACGAAATTGACAGCTTACCCCCTCAATCTCTATAAAGTTATAAAGTGTAAATTTACCCCCTAACTTTTGTTTTTGCGACTCATTACCCCCGGATGATGGAATCCGTCCAATTCCTCCGTTAAGTATTATTTAAATTGCCTACTTACCCCCTTAAGTATTAATTAATTGCCTACTTACCTCCTTAAGTATTACTTAAATTTGTCTCCTTAACCCCTTAATTTGCCTTGCACATGCCTACTTAACGGAGGAATTAACAGATTCTATCATCAAGAGGTAACGAGTGACAAAAAATATTGTTAGGGGGTAAATTTACACTTTATACGATTAAAAGGGTAAGTTGTTAATTTCGTTAAAGTACATAGGACATCCCGTGCATTTACTCTTTTTCTAATGAATTGTTATTTTTATAATATTTGATTTGTCTGTCATAGGACTTAATCGATTTCATTGTCGATATACTCAAAATACTCATAATTAGTAGAAATGACAAATATACCGCTAAGCTCGTTAGAAGAGTTTCGACCAAAAGGGTATAGAATAAGACCATTACACTTGAAGAATTATAAATGGTATAAGAGTCATACATTAAAGGTAAAAAATGATATGATTTACAATCTCTGGAGAATCTGAGTTAAATTTATCTTGGACACATCGAAAAGAAAACGACAAAGGCCCATTAGATCATAATGGGATAAAGAATCATTTATCATCACTATCACGCCGTTTAAAAAAAATTGAACAATAAAAATATTCTTACAAATACGTGCTACATTAAAGCTTCAAATTTTAAAAATTCTTACAACCAATATTAAACTCACCAAACAATCTCATATTTATCTGCAAAGAGGACACTATGACTATTAGTATTAACAACTAATGCAATCTTGTTATAGGGTATTAGCGACTGAAAAAAAGATCTCTTTTAAGTCTTGTTACAGAGTTAGTAAACCCCTATTTAACCATGAGTTGTTAACTACATTGAGCATATCTAACTACCACAACCTAACAGATCATAACAATATAAGATTTTGAAATAGATATACACGAACAAAATCTCCATAAATTAATTTATAACACATGAAAGGATGAAACTCCATATCTGGAAATTATAAGTATAAAAACGCTGAAAAATATCCTAAATCTCTCAAAAAGGTACTATAGATCGACAACAAATTGTGCAAAAAGTAATTTATGCATAACCGACATAAGTAACACAATATAAAACACTCAAGTGGAAACTAAACACCTACTTTGTTTTCTAGGTATTTTCTACCAAAACTCATGCCTTTAATGCAACACGGGGACAAATAATGAAATTTAACCTTTCAAAGACTCAAGTATTAATTACTCATTATACACAAACACTACAAGAAATAGTAGCATTAGCGTGGAAGCTATTGCGGCAACAACTAAAATGGCCTCTAATGATATTTGTAAAAACCAAAATGGCCTCTAATTATATTTTTAGCGGCAACATTTGCCGCTAAAGATAAAGTTAATAGCGGCAAAAACAAATAATTTGCTACTAAAGGTATCTTTAGCGAGAAACTTATAGAGGCAACAAATAACGACTATTAGCGGCAAAATTAAGATTTTTAGTTTTAAATTTTTTGCCGCTAAAGATACTATTTCTTGTAGTGAAAAGGCCCATCTCTAGATGAATCTCACTCATAGAAGCATGAAATAACAATACCAACCATACACACACAAACCATACATATATATTTCTTTCTTTTTTATTAGCAAATCGAATTTTTATAAATGAAGCTTAAAACGTCAAATATCTTTAGAGTAATGATATATACCACCCAAATTCATACCACCCAAATGTCACCCAATGACGTGGCGTGAACTGATTGGTTACAAATTGTTAATGCATTTATTTCCTTGATTTGATTAAAGATTTGTAACCAACCAATTCACGCCACGTCATTGGGTGACATTTGGGTGGTATGAATTTGGGTGGTATATATCATTATTCATATCTTTATACCTTTAGGCCCAAAAGCTAACAAAGATACCTAATGGCTGCACAACTTATATAATCAAAAAGCATTTCGGCGAAAACCAGTAAGAATCTAACTATTACAAATTTTATCAAATAACTCAGTTGACATTTTGTATTTGAACCTTCTTCATCTCAACTTCGTAGCAGTAAATGAGAGAATTAGATTAACAATCTGATCTCCACTCATTTCCAAACCTTGATGATCTCTACTATTTCTTTCGCTCTACACAAAATAAATATATTAGGTAATACACGCACTAGTAATGAGAAGAATTTCAGAATTAGGGCATGATTGAAGAACAATCTCGATAAGATTCATTATCAAACTGGGAGAATTGTTGATATCACAAACCTTCAAGATACACATAAGAATGTCCATAGAGGAAGAGCAACTTATGAAAATATGGTCATTATCTTAGCTACTTTGATTACACGGGCACACATCGGGCTAATTGAAAAACCCCACTCAATCATCCTGTTTTTTAGTAGTTAATCTCTTCTGAACGACAAACCAAGCAATAAACGAGCATCTAGGAACACAAATTTTAGCCCACACGATTTTGGTCCATGAAACTTCATCTTTAGCTTCAGTGATTCGTTTGAGCGTTTTACGAAAAGAGGATTGCAACTTATAACTATCACTCCAAAAAATATTATCAATACTAGAAGATAGAGAAATCAACCCCTTCAACCATATTCGCCTTAACTCCTGCACCTAGATCACTTGAATTTCCCCATCAGTTAGAATAATACCCATTTCAGTGTGTATCTCCATCTTTTTCTTCTTCCCCTTTTTATCCTTCTCGGTGTAGTTCTCCTTACTGTCCATCTTATCACTATCATTAAAAGGTATCACAGTTCTCGCAGTTTGTCGAGTTAAAGTATCAGTAGCAACAACTTGAGTAATAATCTCATGTGCTTCTTTATTCTTATCATCCATGCGTATGTTATCATTACTATCCATCATATTACATTGGCTAGTGGTATTGTTTCTCTCATTCCTTCTCTTAGTTCGCATTCCATCCCCCCTTCCCTATCCTGGCGGTGAGTTTGGGATATCATCCTTTCTCTCCCAAGTATAGATGTCCAAGTGCTGACTAAAATCCACACGAATCCTCCTTTAGATTCCACAAATGGGTTCCGTTGGTTGGTTTTGCATTATGTTGTCCATTACCCAGGTTATGAATCGTTGGCGCACTTTGCTAACCCTATTTTTGTTTTCAAATTACACACATTAATCACTTTTATGTCCAAGATGACTACACACAAAACAAAAAAGACCAATATTTTCGTATCGAAAATAAACCCATGCAACACCATCTACTTGTCTCAAATAGATCTCAGCAGGAAGAGGATCAAACACCCCAAAGCGTACCCTAAAGCTCATAGTCCTAATCACAACATTACCAGCTTCTGGGAAATCAAAATTTTCAAGAGCCACAAAGTCACGCGGAATAGCTTTAATAGTAGACATTATATTCTAAATGAAAGCGAGACCTGTTACATGAACCCATGTAGAAAAGTAATTAACATTCACTTGTTCGAATCTTTCCATTCGTGACCACTAGTTTAACACAACCTGCATACCAAGCGCCACTCTAGGTCTAAGAGACCAAAGTCACGAACTCATCTTGTTCCTCAATTTCCAGTTTAAAAATGTTAAGACGAATTTCTAAAAGTCTGAAATTGCCTCTGATATTCCAACTCTCCTTAATAATTCTCCTAAAACCATTCAGATTAACTTTTATTTGTCCAACAACATGAATCACCATCACAGTCCCTATGGTGTTCGACACATCTAACCATCTTATCAAGCCTAAGTACCCCTATTCCTTCATCTTCATATTCATTTAAATCAATGAGTGGTAGAGCGTGGCGAATATAAGTAGCCATGTTTTGGTAGATTAAGTGGGTGAAATTAAGAGAAACAAACAAAAATAAACTAAAACCAACCAAACGAGCAAAGATACACTTTAATGTAACAAACTATGGCAGAGAGAAGACATAAGGCTTTAAAGTGTTGAGAAAAAAAGAGAATGATAGAAGTTAATTGCGCTAACCTGGAAATATAAGTCGAAGATTGAAAGGTCGGTTTATAGAAATTGAAAAAGTGTTTTGCAAAGTGTTCTTTACATATAGGTTATTAGGTTTCCTCACTTCACCGCCGTACACGTGGATTCCACTATCGTTGAGCTTTGCTTGCAGTTGGATGTTGAGTGAAGAAACAGAAAGTCGCCGCCCTAGAAGACTCATAAGTTGTTGCATGGTTGCCACCGTAGAGAATGTTTGTTCTTCCAAAGCTTTGTAATAATGGCCTTCTCGGTTTTTTCTCTAGCTTTAATCATGTCAATAAAAGGTTTTTTAAAGTCCCTCTTCATCCACTATGAAATCCACTTTTTATGTAATTCTTATTAAAGTTTTCAACGCATTTAACCCATTAATGTAAGTAATCCACTTTCTCTTACATGTTTTTTGTTCAAAAACTTATCCTTCTCAAATTTGTTGGCTAATGAACTCTTTTTCCTCCTTTTGTAGTATCATCAAACTCATTTTTATATTAGAAGAAATCCATTAATATCAATTAGTTTCATAGCTTGCTGCTATGAGACTATGGTGCCGTTCTTGTACTTATTATAGTCTATCCAAAACTTCTTCTTAATCATCCTTTTGTAAGCGGAGAGAAGTTTTTTTGTGAAATTTGTTGAACAGACTTCCATCACCGCCATCGCCGATATTCTTCTTAACCCAAAGTAGTAAGATTCATCTTACCAGATCAAAATTCAAGAACGGGATAAACACCAAGATTTAAAAACAGAAAACTGGAAAAAATTACCAACTTATATCAAGGATAATAAGATTATAAAATTGAGAAAGTATAAAAATTCTAAAAACCCTAAGGTGAGAGTTAAAAGGAAATTTTAGTATTTAGTGGGCTTCTTGATCATTTGTTTTTTCTCAATCATTTTTTTTTGACAAAGGTAAAGCTAAAGCAAGAGGCCGAATTAGCCTATCCCGAGCCTTGTAATCTGGTATGTCAACTCTAGATGTCGATCATCCATCATACTCCGCTATCTAGCATTCTGTGCAGTTCGGTCCGCTATTCCGTTGAGTCTTCTCGTCAGGTGCTTGAAAAACATGTTTCCATGTTCATCTGCATACTGTAGGATCCGCTTGACGTACAGTTTGACTAACCACTACGCAGCTGGCAGCGAATTGAGTTCTTGAATCAGATCAAGGTTATCTAAGCAAATAAATGTTTTTTTCCTATGTCATGCCTGGTCATTTTAGATGCTTCGAGGACTACTATAACTTCCCCTTCCGCCGCAGTGTCTGTCCAAATTGGTATAGCAAATGCTGATCGGTTGCCTGTCCGGGTATCCCTCATTATAATCCTGATACCACTCTGTTCCGAATTAGTTTTGAAAGACGCATCACACGTAACAATAATTCGTGTCCATGCGAGTTCATTTGGTTTCCAAGGATTACTTAAGGTATCGTTGTGGCGCCGTTCTAATTTTACAAGTAGGCCATCCCATTCCTGTCAAAAAGGTCTTTCATGCCTGCATTTACCGACAATAAAACTGTATCTATATCCCGTGAAAGTTTTCGTGTATGCATTTCATTTTGCGTTTCCAGATGTTCCACAGTGTTAACATGACGTAAGCCACCACAATCTTTTTGTCCCATTGTGCTAAATCAGATCCATCAAAGATACTCGTAAACCATACATCAAGTGTGCCTAGTTTTGTTTCTGGTATCCGCAATTGTAAGGTTGAACCTACCCAAACCTGTTTGCAAAAGGAGCATGTTAATAGAAGGTGAACATTTGATACTGTCCGCCTTCGCACCAGTAGCACCATTTGTCATTGCTAGAGTGCCGTAAATAAAGGTTTTTTCTCGTCGGTAGTATATTTTCTCAATCATTCAAATTAGATTTTTTTCTAATTAGATTTTTTTGTTGTCAGTTGGAGAAATGCTTCTGCGATCATCTATCCAATTCCAATTTTGGAAACTTCCAAAATAATGTTACTGATCTTCGTTGTATGTTTCATGCCTCCGCATCTAGCTTTTTTTGTGAGACTGTCCGCATGGCTGTTCAATTGTCTCGGTATATGCTAATAAGATATCGGGTTATACTCTTTTGTCATCCTCTAGATCTTTCGGATAATCGGTTAAATTGTCTATCTCGCTGCTGATTCATGTCTTGGATTTTAATTAAAATTAAGAATTTAAAGTAAAGAAATTGTTGAGTAAATCTATTTCCAAAAAGTAATGAGAGAACGAGGTTGTTTGATTATCAATCATTGTCAATATACTACTAGTACTATATGTTGACATTTATCGAGATTTGGTGGTATATATCATATACATTATTGTGTGTGAGACAGCCACGTTAGTATTTTTTTTGTTCAAAGCCACGTTAGTACGTTACGGTGGAAAATCTGATAAAATCTTTATTGTTTATTTCTAGTAAATAGAAAACTAAAAAAAAAAATCAATATAATAGAACAGCTACAGGGAAGAGAAGAATCCAAAGCTTCCATTTCATTTCCATACCAAAAAGATTAAGCTCAAACTCTCCTCCACAAACACATCAATATCAGAAGAAAAGAAGCAAAATTCAAACATGGTTCAGAAACGAGTCCTCTTATTATGTGGAGATTACATGGAAGATTATGAGGTTTCTTTCACTTCACTTTTCTTTTTTTAATTCCTTAAACATTTCATGTATATGAACACTACTTAAATTCATATATTTGATTTGGGTATTTAGGTGATGGTTCCATTTCAAGCTTTGTTAGCTTATGGTGTCACAGTTGATGCTATTTGCCCCGGAAAAAAATCCGGTGATATTTGTCGTACTGCTATACATCAGTCTACTGGTCATCAGGTCTCTATCTCTTTAATTGACCAGAAATAATTAATTATTGCAAAATCAATGTGATATGAGAGGTTTCTAATGGTGTTTTTTAATTACAGACGTACGCTGAGTCAAGGGGCCATAACTTTACCTTAAACGCAACATTTGATGAAATAGACGCATCAAAATACGATGGATTAGTTATACCAGGAGGCCGTGCACCTGAATATCTCGCCATTAACGAATCAGTTCAAGCTCTTGTCAAGAAATTCTCCGACTCAAAGAAACCCATCGCATCAATCTGCCATGGACAACTAATCTTAGCTGCATCAGATTCACTTCAAGGAAAAAAATGCACGGCTTATCCATCTCTAAAACCCGCTTTAATAGCTTCTGGTGCACATTGGGTTGAACCAGAAACCATGGCTTCATGTGTTACCGACAATAATCTCATAACCGGCGCTACATATGAAGGCCACCCCGAGTTTATAAACCTTTTCGTGAAAGCATTAGGTGGTAAAATAACCGGATCTGGTAAAAAAATTCTCTTTCTTTGTGGAGATTACATGGAAGACTATGAAGTAATGGTTCCGTTTCAATCACTTCAAGCTTTAGAGTGCCACGTGGATGCGATTTGTCCTAATAAAGGAGTTGGAGAAAAATGTCCAACCGCTGTGCATGATTTCGAAGGTGATCAAACGTATAGTGAGAAACCAGGACATGATTTTACTTTAACAGCGAATTTTGAGGACGTGGATGCTTTAAGTTACGATGGTCTTGTTATACCTGGAGGAAGAGCTCCTGAATATTTAGCGTTAAATGAGAATGTTATTAAATTGGTTAAGGATTTTATGGGATCTGGTAAACCTGTTGCATCTATTTGTCATGGACAACAGATTTTATCAGCTGCTGGTGTACTAAAGGTATTAATATATTGTTTTTTTTATTGTTGGATTTTTTTTTTTTTTTTTTGGTTAAAATTGTTGGAAATGGATTAAGGTTTAAATGTTTGGTTTTGTAGGGTAAGAAGTGTACGGCATATCCTGCTGTGAAACTTAATGTGGTTTTAGGTGGAGGGATTTGGTTAGAGGCTGAACCGATTGATAGGTGTTTTACTGATGGGAATTTAGTGACTGGAGCAGCTTGGCCTGGTCATCCTGAGTTTATTTCACAGTTTATGGCACTTCTTGGGTTGAGTGTATCGTTTTAGTTTCTAAAATCGTTGTGTGTTATGTGCTTTTCTCTATTCAAGTTAGTATATTATGTGTGTTTTGTGTTGTTACGGAAATATTTTGTATAATGATGGTTGTTTCTTGTGTACTTTGAAATAAAGAAAGCTAATATAGCTTTGGTGATCTTGGAAGGTTCTTAGAGCATTCGTATCCGGGGCTTTAAAACGGACTTTAAGCTCTATTCTTTTGTTTGAATGACAAGGGATATAGAACCCAAAAACACCACAAATGCACAAAAACACTACAAATGCATCCACATATGGGGATCTTGAGAAGAACTTATAACAAGAGCTTTTGTACCAAGGCTCCACTCGTTATAGAACTTTTATACTAAATCTCATGTTGAATTCTAAACATGTCACACAAGTGTATCAAGTCCCTGGCTCTAAGTTATTTTAAAACTCTTAATTTTAGGTTTTGTATTTGAATAGAGTAAATAGCATTTTTGCCCCCTGCGTTTGTATCCGATTGACAGGTTGTCCCCTAATCTTTCAAAATGCGATTATTTACCTTCTAATTTTTGCTCTTGTGACCCGTTGCCTCCTACTAACGTTTTCCGTCTATTTTTGCCGTTAAACACCCCCCCCCTCCCCTCGGAACCCCCTTCCTCTCCTTCGTTTTCCCCATCTTTTTCTTCTTCTTCCCCTCTTCTGTTTCTTCCAAAAAAAAATTATCATCTACATCTTCCCACATTGAATCATCAGATCAGCTGTAAAATTAATTTTTCCACTACAATTTGACAACCCAGAAAAGAAAACCACAAAAAATCCAATCTTTACCATAAAAATGAAGAAATTAAAGATTGAATTTTAAAATAGAAACATGTTGAATTTAAACAATGGAGGTTAATATAGACTTATCAAGCTTGTTCGAGAATAAGAAGAAGACGGCATCCATATTCACATCAAGATGCTCAGCTACAATTATAATGGCAAAGATTCAATTAATGGCAAGAAGATTAAATTTTAAGGTGGCTAGAGTAAATAATTCCAAATTAAAGTTACAAGGGCCTTCCGAAGGTAGTAAATGGCGGCTTTTAGTGACCACTGAGGTCTTCAAAGTTGCTCCGGAAGTTGCTGTTGTTAAGTTTTCCAAGGTTTCTGGTGACACAACGGAATATTTCAAATTTATTGCTAAAAAGGTTAAACCTTCGTTGAGGGACATAGTTTGGACCTGGCACGATGATAATAAGGTTACTGCTTTAACAATTTGCCTCCGATACCTAAGCAGGAGCCTTTAACTTCAGTTTGCGATGTGCATCGTGAATTAAGTTTCAATCATTTATTGGAGGTTCAATCATGACCCAATCAAGTTAATTTGTCGATATATAACCACCCTTAGCTAATTTTGCCACATATAAGAAAAATATAGTCCCAAACAACCTATTAATTCATTCATCAACCGGTCAGGTTTTACTAAATCTTAGTACCTACATTTCTTCTGCCATTGTAGCTTCTCGGATAATTTAAACAGCTGCAGATGATTCAATGTGGGAAGATGCAGATGATAATTTTTTTTGGAAGAAACAAAAGCGGGGAAGAATAAGAAGATGGGGAAGACGAAGGAGGGGAAGGGGGGTTCCGGGGGATGGGGAGTGGGGGTGTTTTGATTTTGATTTTAATTAATTAATTTGTTTTGTTTTTGGGGTATATATAGGGTAGGCATTTAGGAAATACCCATCTTGCCCTTTTAAAAAAAAGGGGTTAATTTAATTAAGTGGGTAATTACGATTAGAATTAAAAAAAAAAAAAGGTGACATGGATAAGCCACGTCAGACTTAACGGCAAAAATGGACGGAAAACGTTAGTAGGGGACAACGGGTTACAAGAGCAAAAATTAGGGGATAAATAGTCGCATTTTAAAGATTAGGGGCAACCTGTCAATCTGGTACAAACTCAGAGGACAAAAATGCTATTTACTCATTTGAATATAGAGCTTGATTTTTAAGATTTGTATGGAATACTCTTATTTTTTTTACTAGTCAGAAAAGTAAAAAACAACAAAAGGAAGACTAAAATTAGCCATTTCCTATTCTGTTGAAATCTTACATAATGGTGCTCAAGTTGTTGTTATAACGTTGAAATTGGATTTTTTAGTGTCTAACTTCTTTTGCAATTTTATCTATTTGGTCGTTCATTTTCTAGGTATATATTTGGAAATGATTGGACCAAACTCCTCGACATCTGGTTGATCTTTCGGATAATTAGTTGGATTTTTCAGCTAGCAGCTGATACCGCCTAATACCTTGAATACGTTCAAGGTTATCTGATTTTTTTTTGCTTTCTTCTCGGAAATATTTTTATTTCTTTTGTTGTTTTAAAACTGCCATTGCCTATCCTTCAAGAATTATATCGTAAAAGATTGTGTCTTTAGTTGAAACTTTATATCCTGATATTTTGTGCAATTGTCAAATTTCAGTTCCTATTTCTTCATATGTTTTATCAAATGATGCGTCACATAAGAAGAGAATTGATGAATCATTATCAGATAAATTCTCAGCCTAATTAGAATTTTCTTAATTTTTTTCGGGTGTTGATGTGTTATTGTTCCTCCCGTCTAGGGATGGCAATGATTATGATTTAAAACCGAAACCGATGAAAATCTGAACTGATTAAAAACCAATTACGCAACCATGGATACAACCGTTAGGTTATTGGTTTGAAAAGTGTAACCAATGGATAAATCCATTAGGTTATGGTTTTAGATAAAAATAAAACCGAATAACCAAAAATCCATTTATTATCATCTATTTTTGTATATTTTTATAATAATATAGATAAAGAAATATTTTCAATCTCAACACTAAAATCTAAAATTAAATTTACAGATATATTGTTTAATTAAGGATCATAATATTTTATATATTTTGAAGTTTTTTTCTGTATTTGTGATCTTGCTTTAAGAATTTTCAATATATTTATAGTGTTATAGTTTGGTTATGGTTAAAATACAAAAAACCGATAAAAAAACTGAATCCAAATTATTTGGTTATGGTTTTGAAAATTAAATCTGATGGTTAAATTGGTTAGGATTTGTTTTTGATAAATTAAATGGTTATGGACATTGTTTTAGATTTTTTGCATTAATCTAATCTGTTGCCATCCCTACTCCAGTCTGTACCGTGTAATTCTTTCATTAGTTTATTAGTAATATGCCATGAAGTACTATGGAAAGCTCACAAACGCGAGAATAGGCCACGTAGTTTCAAAGACTCGTGGATGGGACCATTCATTGTCACTAAGGTTGTTTCATCCAAGGTGATAGAAATCCGACCCAAGAAGGGGATCAAGCGTAGATTAGTTGACGTTCATAGCCTAACTCGTTGTTGGGGAGGCTATATTCGCAAATCTTGATAGAGGTAACACGTCTAACTTTGAAAGACGTTAAATAAAAGTGCTTTACGGGAGACAACCCGCAATTTTTTTTAGTTTTTATGTCTTTTACGTTTTTAGTTTATGTTTAGTTTAGTTGTTTTTAGTTGATATTGCATAATTGAGAAAGGTATTAGTGTTTTTGATGCTTAGGTATCGGAGTAATCGAGTTCGGGAGGAGAAAACGAACTTTTTCGGAAAATTCAGACCCTCGGTCCGGTATACCGCGCCTCAGCTCCGGTATACCGCAGAGGAGAAAACACGTGCTACGGGTAGGTAACTCGGGTTTTGTACTGAGAAGAAAAAAATCTGGACCATCAGTCCGGTATACCGCGCTTCAGCTCCGGTGCACCGCAGGACCAAAAACCCGTGCCACGGGTAGCATATGCGGGTATTTTGACGAGGATTAAAAATTTCGAGGAACAGAAGCTGCGGTACACCGCGCCCCTGTTCCGGTACACCGCAGGTCGCCGACTGAAGAGAGAAAAAGCTGTGTTTTAGGTTATAAGAAGCAAGAGGTGGGTACAATTCCGAATTTACAAATCCTTAAGCCTCTCTTTCTTCTCCAAACCCCTCCCAACTCCATTAAAGCTCATTCAAACCTTCCCCAATCATCATAACACTACCCAATCATCAATACAAACACATCAAATCTTCTCTCCACGTCATTAAAAAGGAGATTCAAGCACCCAATTCTCACCAAACACATCAAATCGAAGAATCAAAAGCTTAAATTTTCAAATTCATCCTACAATTTCTTAAATCCAAGCCAATCCATCAAGAATTCACCTTACCCACATAGAGATTCATCATCAATTAACCTTTTCTAAACCAAATCAAGCTTGTTCAACCAATAATTCAAAAGTTCAAATTTCAAGAGTTGTTAAAGCTTTGAGTTGGGGGTCAATTGAAGATGACTAATAGAACAGAGATATTAGCCAACAAGAGGGAGGTGAAGAAAAGCAAGGTATTGGGTTCAATTGAGAAGAAATCAAATAACAAAGGTTCTAGTTCTAAAGTTATGGGTAAAAATGATGTTGAAGATGGAGGTAAGCTAGCTATGTTTGATCATAATGGAAAAAGGCTTTACTTTTATTCAAAAGAGAAAACACAACCTCCACCCTTCAAAGGTCCTACACCCATGTATAAAGAGGAAGCTTCAAAGGCCTTGATAGCTTCTGCAGAAAAACAATTAAAGGAACTACCTTTTGCTTATGAGAAAGTATTCAATGAAGAAGTTGGTGCAGGAGAGTATAAGAGATTCTTGGAGTTTGGTGAAAAATTGGGTTGGTCTACGTTCATGGTAAGACGTTCTAAATTATGTCATGAGTTAGTTTTGGAATTCTATTTAGGCCTCTTTAGCCGAGATAGTAAAGGTTGTGTTCCGATTAGAGGGAAGTTAGTTCCTTTCATAGTTGATGAGATTAGAAACCACTTCAGTTTTAAGAAATTAATTGGGTATTGCAAGTATAGTGAAGCGGTTGCTAGACGAAAAATCTTTGATGAGGAATTACTTTTTGAGCATGTTTTGGACAAGGAGAAAGTGCAATCACATAAGGGAGAATTGAAGGCACCTTGGCCTTACAAATATCTTCAACCGGATGTGAGAGTTTGGCACAATTTCCTTATTCCTAATGTCTTTGGAAACACACAAACTTTGGATGTGACTAAGAAGAACGCTCTACTTTTGGATTGTATTTTGAGAGGAGAAGAAGTGGATGTGGCACAGTTGATCTATGAGGAGGTGATGCGATTTTTGGGCTCTCCTAAATCGGTTTATAATGTTAAATTTCCTACCATGATCACGTGTCTGGTGCGAAAAGCGAATGTTACATTAGGTGAAGAAGAGAAACTCGAGTTTAAGACAAATTATATTGATAATGCTTGGATCATGGAAGTTTTGAGAAGAGCGAGTTCTAAGCAAATCTCAAAAGAAGAAAAGGAGCAAAGTTGGCAAGAGAGGATGGAGGAGCGTTTAAACAAATTCGAAGCAGCTCAAACTTCCTTAGCCAATGATGTGGCACAAATCAACGCTAATCAAGTGCACATCATGAAACTCCTTGAGCAATTAACGAAAGATCCAACAAATCCTACCTTGGATGTCAATAATGCGAGGCAACAAGCCTCGAGAGTATGTTCTCTTTCTTCCTTACCATTTATGTAAATGCTTTTATCTGCTAATTTTAATTTCTGTTTCAAGTCTTTTTCGAGTCGTGGAGACACGGCTCATTTTTTAGTTGGGGGTGTGGGGATTCGTTGTCTCTCATCTCCATTTTTCTATTTTTAGGTAGAAATTAAAAATTTTGATACATGGGAATTATGTGTAGAGTGTGTTTAATAGCTTGAAAGCATAAGCTCAGTGAATTAATGATAGTAAGTAGTATGTTTATGAGCTATGTTATATGTATGCTTTGAGTATTTGTAGGAAAACACACGTTGATAGTAAAGAAAAGATTAGTAAGCAATGCGAGTATGTTCGATCTCAGGGAACCTTGAGAAGTGTGTAGGCCGTGAGATCCAATCTAGTTGACAAACCCATTTGATGAAAGTGCTAAAGGTAAGAAAATAACGAAATTGCATAGTGTAGAAAGTGATTAAGGCAGTTCTTTCATATTGAAGCCACTTGAAGCCTTGTTATACCTTCTCACCTTGTTATTTTGATTTTATATGCTATATCCTTCTCAGCCCCTTCTAGCCTTTCTAAAGCTTTTTATTGAAACACATTATAAGCCATATCCCTTTAGATTATAGGACTTTTCCATATGACCCGCACTCGAATCGTGATGCATAGACAATTGTTTTAGAGCTTGAGTTTGGGGTGGTGGGTCCACCATTATGGGAATTGTAATTGGGTTGGGATTTTTTAGCTTATTAATTGTGCTCTGTTATTATATTGATGATGATTCACAAATTTTTATTGTAACCCTTGTCGGGGTAATAGTGAATGAAAAAGAAGCTACGAGCTAAATTTACCAACAAGGGCATAAAAATAAAAAATATATATAAGAAAAGAGCGTGATATCTCAACATTAAAAAGAGAGTCATAGCTGAAAATTGAATTGAAAAGAAAAGAAAATATAAATATTCGGACCGGCAAAGTGGAATTTTTATGTGAACATCTTATGCTTTAATTGGGTTATTGGGGATGCTAAATTGTGCATCAAGGAATTCATTGGGTTGAGTGAGAAACGTTTTATGAGAGTAACTCAAGCTCTAGGGCGATTCGTTGATGGCTAGTGAGGAGAGAGCCAAAAGCTCACTCTAAATTATCCAAATATACTATCATACCGTCCCTAAGCCTAAATTACAACCTTAAAGACCTTTTGATTCATTGCTATGTAATCAAGAAGTGATTGAGCCATTAGAGAGTAGTTAAGTGGATCTTTGAATACTAGTGAAGTTCGATGAACAATCTATAGCTTCCATGGTGAACTGAGTAAAGTCCCAATCCTTCTTACATTGCGAAACTAATCTGATCTTGAATTCAAGCCGTGTTGACTATGGATATGAGAAGTGTACATGTATGTAGTTTGTGAATATTATTGCATAAATTTTTTTGAGTAATTGCTTTATGTCTATTCTATATATTCTGCTATGTTTTTCCCACTGTGTTGAAAATTCCTTAAGTGTGTATTTATAGACTTCCCTTTGTTTTTATCTTTATTGTATCGGGACGATACAACTTTGAGTTGGGGGTCTTGATGTCTCCTCATTTGTGATAGATTTATGTTAAGATGAGACATCATTTTTAGTGATTTAGAAGTCTTTCTAATCGTTTTTCTTGAGAAATGGTGCACTTTCCTATTTTGAGTCTTGATTTAGTAAAATAATATTTTTAGAGCATATTGGGTTTAATTATTTATTTAGTGTGAAGCTTTTGAGATAATTATGGAGATTAATTAGAGTCCAAGTCAAAGACTACAAGATATGGAAAGAGATAAGCATGGAAATTGGAGATAAGGAAACAAAAGCTAAAAACATGGAAAAAGAAAATCTGCCTTAATCCTGAATTTCTGCACCTACGACCACAAACCAGTTTATAACTCAAAATCGGTGTGGAATTTGGAGAAACAGTCAAGAGAAAAGTTGAAGATCTTTCCGAGAGGATGCATTTAGTGTACTCATACGCATCGAACGGATAGATATTGAAGCTTCTAGGACCAAAAGAGAAACGGGCCTGATTTCATGTTTTAGGGTTACGAATTTGAGTTGGGCTTGGAGTCCATTACTTAACCTCTCCTTCAAGAAAACAAATTAGGTCTTCTAAACACCTATAAATACACCCTTATATCCCTTGTAAATCATCCTTGCTCATCCTTGCCTCATAGTAATTAGTTCTTAAGGTTTTATTCTTCCAAGTTATTGTAGAGAGCAAGATGATGTCTTTTATTATTTCCTTTAGTTTATTTCCTTCAAGTATGAACTAAACTTCCCATAGCTTGGGTTTTGCATCATGTATAATCTATGAATTCTAATTTCTATTCTATCTAAGTTTCTTTGGGAATTACATGTTTTAATCTGATATTAGCTTCTTACCTTTATATTTGTTTATGTGTTTTGATTTATTGCCTGTCCTAGAATTGATCACTTTAGGCTTTCTTAATAGTAATTAGATGGTCACCTTAGCTGGGTGTCTAATTATTGAAACACTACATAACGTCTAGTGTCAATATTGGTCCTGACAACACTGATTCTAACTAGATAGTCATTAGGGTATGATTTAATCACTATCACCATGTATGGAAATTGATTGCTTAGGGCCTTGGTAGCGCTTGATAACCCTATTTGAACCAGCCTCGTGGTGTGTCCGTAGCGCCCTTAGTCGCTCTCAAGGTCTAAGGTATGGGAATTTAGAATCCTGACTAAGTATCTAAGAGCTAATTATCTCCCTTATTAACTAGATTTAATAGAAAGAATTAGAAGGATTAGTGCATACTAGCAAAACCTAAGCTATATTTCTCATCTCATATTTATTCGTATTTAATTTACTATTTTTATTTTCCTAGGTTAATTAGTTATTTTCGAATTTATTCTCTCTTTTATTTTCCTGTCTTTTAATTATTTACTTCTTACTCGTTATTTCTACCCGTTCGTATAACACACTAAGTCCCTGCGAACGAACTTTCTTATCATTAAAACTTGCATACGTCCTGTAATACTTGCAGTACTGTGCCTATCTAGGGTGAGAGTGTGTAGTTTTCTGACTTATATTTTATCTTATTTTTATCACACCCTAGGTGACACCAAGTAGTCACTGATGAAATGAACAACTCTCTCATTAAACCTGTCACTTGTGAAGAGGTAAAAAATGCAATTTGGTCCCTGGGTAGTGATAAATCACCAGGGCCAGATGGTTATGGAGGCTGTTTCTTTAAAAAGTTTTGGGATACACTTAAGGATGATATTGTTGAGATGGTTTCAGACTTTATTTCAAACAATACTTCTCTCGAAACAATTAATTGTACTATAATTGAACTTATCCCAAAGTGTGAGAATCCAGATGTTGTGGCATCTTTTAGGCCAATCAGTTGTGCCAATTTCATATATTAAAGCTAACATGAGTAAAGCTTATGAGAATATATAGTGGGATTTCTTGATTGATCTACTGTCTAAAATGGGTTTCCACCCTAAATGGACAGCTTGGATAAAAAATTGCATTACCTCAGTTACATACAAAATTCAAGTTAATGGTGAATTATTTGACTTGGATAAACCTCAAAAAGGACTAAGGCAAGGGGACCCCCTCCCCCCTTACTTGTTTTGTCTGGTTACTCAAGCATTAACACATCTTATTGACTATTTTGTTGACCAAGGACTTTTAAAGGGCATAAAAATAGCAAGAGCAGCCCCTATGGTTACTCATGTTTTATTTGCTGATGATAGTTTATTTTTTCTTGAAGCATCAGATTATAATATTGAAATTTTCAATAATGTTATTAACTGGTATACCTTTGCTACAGGTCAAAAGGTCAATCCGAACAAAAGCGGGGTTATCTTCAGTAAAAATACACCTAATGATCTTAGAGTGAAATTTTCTTCTCTGCTCAGAATGAACAAACTTGAACATTTGGGAAAATATCTGCGAATACCCTCTTATTGGGGTAAATCAAAAGTAAAATCACTTGAGTGGTTGGTGGAATTGGTTATGAAAAGAATGGATAGATGGGACACTAAGATGCTTTCCAAGAGTGTAAAGGAGGTTTTGGTCAAAGCAGTTATTGGAGCTATACCAAATTTTATCATGTCAGTCTTTTTAATACCCAAAAAGGTTACTTCACACTTAACATCTCTGATTTCTAATTTTTACTGGAATAATCAAGGTGAGGACAGATGCCACTGGATTAAATGACAAACTCTTATGAATTCTAAAGAAGAAGGTGGTCTCGATTTTAAAGATTTTCACTTACAAAACTTAGCTCTTTTATCTTCTAATGCTTGGAAATTCTTTTCAAACAAAGACTCTCTGGTTTTCAAACTTTTCAAAGGTAAATATTTTCCAAAAGGGGATTTTCTCAACACAAATCTTTGTTCTAATTGCTCTTGGGGTTGGTAAAGCCTCTTTGAAGGCAAAAAAATGCTTTGAAAACTCTATTAGATGGAATATGGGAAATTGGAGTTCAATTACACTTTGGGAAGATTTCTGGATTCCTTCTCAAGGTCTGATGGTTAAACCCCAAAATTGTGATCTTTTTTTGGTATCTGAACTTATTAATCCTATTACTTTTGAATGGAGACTTGATTTACTCAACCTTTATTTTTCAACTGAAATTGCTGCAACCATAGCCTCCCTATACATTCCTCCCTTTGACTGTTTAGATGCTCCATTTTGGCCCTTCTCTTTAAATGGTTGTGTCTCAGTTAAAGACGTGTATAGGCAGCTTTGGATGGCACAACAGAAAGTTGAAAGAATAAAGGACAATAATTTAGGTTCTACCTCTTTTAAACTTCAATATGAGGAATGGAAATATATTTGGAGTATGAAAATACATCCAAAGATTAAAAAATTTATTTGGAAATGTTGTGAAAATGGTTTAGCAACAAATGAAAACAGGAAGAAAAGAAAATCTTGTCAAAGTGATCTATGTTCTATTTGTGGGATTGAAACTGAGAATGTTGAACACTTAATATTCCATTGCTCATGGATAAGAGCTCTGTGGATTGCAAGACCTCTTAATTTTAACTCTATGACTGAGCCTACATTTAATTTCATGAAATGGGTGGCTTTTATTAGAAAATGCAGTATTGAAAGTACACAAGATGATGTTTACTCAGGAGAACTTGTTTTTCACTTTGTGTGGTTTGTTTGGAAAGGAAGAAATCAAAGCCTCTTTAGAGGCATTACTCCTGACCCTCTTCTTGTTCTACGAGATGCTTTAAAAGCCTATGATGAAAATAATCTAATTAAAAGAACAATTTCTGAGGCTAAAATCAAAGAATCTTTTGATTCTAACGTTACCCTTTGTTCTGGAAATGCTAACTCTAACTCTGTAACTCAAGGCTCTACCTTTAGAGATGACAAAATTGAGAAATGGAAATCACCACTTATGGTTTCTTTAAAATTAATTGTGATGCCTCTTTTGTTAGTAATACAAATAAGGCCTCATTTGCTTGTATTACTCGTGATTCTACAGGTAGCATGGTGGATGGTTTTGCGAGGGATATAATAGCTAACTCAAGTCTTGAAGAAGAGGCAAGATGGCAGCTGTCTTACCTCCTGGATCAGTGGAAATTGAGAGTGATAGCTTAGTGCTAGTAAATCAAATGTATTTTGGTAGCAATGTGTATTGTAGCATTCAAAACTTATTTAATTACATACTTTAATGTAAAATTAAGTATAGGATTAAAATCTCCTATGTGAGGAGATCAAAAAATTGTGCTGCTGATTGGGTGGCTAAACAAGTGCTTAAAGGTGCCTTGTTTAGCCTTTGGAAGTTCTTTCCTCCCCCTCAATTAGCAAGAATTTTATTTTGTGATTTTGATCCACTAGGGATTGGCTAATTTGTAACTTGAAGTTTTAATATATATGCTTCTTTCGACTAAAAAAAACTCTAACTTAACCTTAATCTTAAAATTAAATTTAACCTTAACCTTGACTTAAAATTTAACCTTAACCCTTAACTTTAACCTTAACTTTAACCTTATCCTTAACCTTGACCTAAACCTTAACCTTAAACTCAACCTTAACCTTAAACTAACCTTCTTCTTGATGAGCAACAAAAGAAAAACCTTAACCCTAACTTTAACCTTGACCTTCACCCTTGGAACCTGTGTTCGATTTCCATTAACATCACAAATTGTTTCTTCAGTGTCTTCAGACACGGGTTTTACCTAGTGTGTGTATATATATATTTATCGTATAAACAATCAACATGGTTTAAGTTCTATATTAAATTGATCAGGTTTAAGACAGACAATAAATCAAAGCGCATAAAACAAATATATGGTTAAGCAGTTAGAATCAATTTAAAACAATTCTCCCAAAGAAACATAGATAGAAGAAAATAGAATTCATAGATTATACATATGTAAAACCCAAGCTATGGGAAAATTAGTTCATACTAGAAAGTAATAAACTAAAATAAAGATACATACTGTCGACTTTCTCTCTTGAATGACTAAGGACTGATATAAGGTTGAGGACTGAGCAAGGACATGTTTACAAAGGTTAAAGGTTGTATTTAAGGGGTTTAGGAAGCCCAAACAAGTTTTCTTGGAGTGGAAGACAAGTAATTGGACTTCTAGTTCAACTCTAATTCGTAACCCTAAAATATAGAAAAGGTAATGAACTGTTGTTGTTTTGTTTTGAATGTAAATTCTTCAATACAACTCCGATTGACGCATTCTTTATATCGAAACTTATCGTCTCGAAAAGCTCTATAACTTTTCTTCAGGCCATTCTTCCAAATTCTCAGCCAATCTTGAGTTATGATCACTTTTGTGGACGTATCTAATGGAATTCAGATTTAGTTGGCAACTTTATCTTTTTCTTCCTTTATCTCTAATTTCTATCCATATCTTCTTTCCTTTATATCTTGGAATTGATTTGGCATCTAATTAATTTCCATATATCTTTAAAGCTTCACACTTTAACAAACAATTAAACCAAATATGCTCTAAAAATAATAGATCATCAAATCAAGACAAGAAAGAAGAAATTATAGTAATATATATAAAAATTGAGTATAAGATTTCCTAAAACACCTAAAATGATGTCTCCAACTATGATTAAATCATCACAAATGGGAAGACATCAGTTACCTTATTACTTCTTTTTCACGTAGCCTCCTCTAATACGTTTTTTCAAGTTACGTTTTTTATTCATATCTTTACACTTTAATTTAATTGCTTAAGTTAATCTTAGTTCTTGATTCATAGTTTAGTAGTTAATTTATTTAAAAAACCCAAACAAATTTCGTTACTTTAGTTTTATTTTATACCTCAACGAGCATCTAGAGTAGAACAAAACTTACACTTGTTAACTCTTATTTTCCTATGGAGATGACACTTTTATGATTACACTTGTGAGTCATCGTTCTTCAAGTGTCAATTTTATATCACACCTCACAGGACAACACAGGCTCAATCACGAAACCCAACTCACTAGATAAATAAAATAAAGAAAGTATCATTTAGTTTAGATTTTGAGCTTGTGATAAGAAAAATAAGACGAAGCTAGTTTTCTAAAATAATTTTTAGCCAAAATTTAATAAATTAATTTATTTTAAGGTTAGCAAAAATGAAATATTAATATCGATAATATAATAAAATTTGTGTAATATATATTTGATGGATCTATTATTAGGTATATTAGAATTGAATTTTTATATTTAAAGATTTTATTATAAATATAGGATTGTTATAACATAATATTAAGTGCCCGTTTGGAAGTGCTTTTTTGGAGAAGCACTTAAAAGTGCTTTTAGCATTTTAAGAGTTTTTTTAACCTTGAAAAGCACTTTTTTGAGAAGCACTAAATACGTGCTTCTTGAAAAAAGCACTTTCAATAATTTTAGATTTCAAAATTATTTATAATAATTTTTTTAAATTTTGAATTTTATTCCAAAAGCACTTTTTTACTCTAAAATAAGCACTTCCAAACGGTTTGATCAATGGGTTTCCTAAGAGCTCGAAGTTGCTCAACTGTCCCACTAGTGCCTAGTTCTTTCCGAAAAAATGTTTTAAAAATCTTTTCTATCATTCAAAACTTCACCTAAAATGAAATAATGTTGAACCAAGTGGAGATTTGTACTTACCCTCGGTTTAAACATTCATGTAATGGCTTGGTAGAACTACAAAGATTTTGCATTAACCGCTTCTAAGACTCTTAAACACATATGAACCGGTGAAAACCATTATTGCTAAAAAAACACAAAAGACAACTGGTATCCTTATATTCAACTTTAAACAACTTGTATGGGCGAGTCCATATTACAAGTCTGATTTTAATGGGCCAAAACACATCAACAACTAGAAAAATATTCTGATCAAATTACCTAACCTTGGCCTATTAAAATTCCCATTGACTTTGAAAATAAAAGCCTATATATATCAAGTAAAAGTTCTTCACACTTAACCAATCCTAAAGCCCATCTTCTAGAAGTATTTTCAAAATAGCAGCATTGAAAATAAATAGACCACCTCGACAACTGTGCTAAAATAGTTGTTGGTAATAAATACCACTTTCGACCTCTTCAATCTATACCATTGGCCAAGCCACGCGTTAACATCCAATCGATTCTCATTTTCTTTAAATATTGACGAAATCTTTTTCTCTCTATCTTTTCCATAATATTCTCAGATCTTCTTCTCTCTTCACCATAAATTTGACGGTTCCTCACATTTAAGAGGTAACAGGTGGTCTCTATCTTCACATCCTAGACCTTGAAGCCTATCGATCGACTTCCAGTAAACCTTAAGAAAGATCTGACCAACTATGGTCTGATATCAACAATTATGGTAATATTTATGTAGATTTCTCAAATTCTAAACTCATATCTATATTGTATACATAGATGTTTGTGTATTCCATGTACCTTAACTAATTTTAAAAGATATTTCGTCTTCTATAGTTATTTTCACTTAAATACATGTGGAAATATAAATTGGGAGATTGTATGTTGTATTTCTATATTTGAGAAGTAGATGTAACTGATCTATTTTTTCCATGTTTTTGTAATTTTAATATATATATATATATATACGCGTGTGTATGAATTATCTTAATTCTTGAAACGAGTAATATGGTTTAGTATGATTTTTTTTAAAGTTATTTGATTAGTATTTGAGTCTTATTGGTATCTTGTGTATTTACTTGCAAAAATTGGTATTAACCATTATTGAACTTAGTAAGACATTTATAGATTTAATTTTAATTATATTATTATTCCATATCAAAAATGTTTAATGGCTTCTTTAAATTTTATATACTTAAATTTTCATATTACAGGTTGGAGTTTATTTATATGTTTGACCGGTCATTACTGTGTGATGGATAAGATCGTTAGACATGTCATTTCAATAAAAAAGAATCAGGTATTCTCTTTTTATAATATATAAAAGTGTTTATATTTTTTATTATCTTGTTAATGGCAGAGGTACGTGATAACTAGTCACACACGGAGCTTTTAATTTTTTTACCTAAATTAAAAATATTAGATTAATATCTTATAATCTCCCAAATTTGTAGAATCTACACTTGGTTCTTTAGTTTTCTAGAATTACTTTTTTAAGATTTGATTTATTTTATGTGTATGGATATTTTGTTATTGACTATGACAAAATATAGGTTATTTTTTACACTATAGAAGTTATAATGCACTCAACTGAAAACAATTAAACTAGGGAGCTATAGTGCAATTAGCTAAAAAAGAAGTCGATCCTGAACCTCTTGGCCCCATCTCAACATAGTTTCTTGATTTTGTTCATGCAGTTAGCATCTCTTAGAACTCCACAAGGTGTTGCATCTTGGAAATGTTTAATTTCCTAAGTTTTTATTTGAAGTTTCTAAAAAAAAGTTTTGAGCTTACGTAAATCAATCAAGCACAAAGGATTTGAATTATATAAATACTTAATTTTTTATGAAATTCACATAATTTTTTATTGAAACCAAGGTGGTGGTAACGGTGAAGTGGTGATGGAAGTGGTGGTAAGCAGCAGGATGAGCCACGACAGAAGTTGAGGATGTGGACTATGAAGGGGCTCAAGGGAAACCACCCAAGAATATGATTCTTGTTTTCTTATAAACAAAGATGCTATTATGGAGGAGTCAAATTCAAGATATTCAAGGACTACTGTTATGATAAAAAAAATTACCAAACAAATACAAGTTTGTTATTGGCTCTTCATCAATGAGTTGAATTTTATCTAGTTAAACAAGCTTGGTTAATTTTTGAATAAATGAATTGATAATAAAAATGGTGAATGAGTTGGTTGCTAAATTTACTCACAATTTAATTTGTTACATTGGTTTAATTTGTGAAAAAATGTTAAATTTTCAAATTTCTAATTTTTTGTATGAAGGTGCTAAAATTTAGTAATGAGACCATTTAAATCAATCAAGCATAAGGTTTTTGAATTAAATATTAATTAATTTTTGATAATTTTTTGTTAATTAGATCAAATTATTGACTTAGATTGATGATCAAATTACATTATATTATTATGATGAACCAATATATATTTGCATGAATGGATTTTTTTTGTAGTCTATCAATATTAGGGTGAATTATAATAGGGTCTTAGAGACAATCTCTCTTTTCTATAGAGTATAGTCTAGAAATTTGTTCTTATTAGGGACCTCATTTTTGATAATTGTCTTTCCTACCCTTACTAACACTAAAAGACAAAGAAAGTGTGATGTCACTGTTTCTCTCTCCACTACCACTACCCACCTACCTCCGACCTCCGACCACCGACCACCTACCTCCGACCTCCGACCACCAACCACCAGTCACCAGTCGCCGGAAAAAACATAGAATATCGGATAAAATTGATGAGTATCGGAAAAACTGATAGTACTCTATATATTTTATTAATTACTCTATATATTTTGATGAGTGCTCCGTATAATTTTGATGAGTAATCTATGACTTTTAATAAGTATTCAGATAATTTGAATGAGTACTCCGTAATTTTGAAGAGTACTCTGCATATTTGATGAGTATTTTACAAAAATAAATGAAGAATAAATCCTAAATACTAATTTATTCACTTTTCAATCTCTTTTATACAATTTCAAATGAATTATAATACAAATAGCAATTCAAACGAATTAAAAAAAATACTAGCTAGATTTGTGTTTGACCAGATCTGGAAAAAAAATTGCTTGTTGCGTACACAGTACGCTCATCACAAAAAAAAAAAAAAAAGCAGCGTTGCCGATCTGCCGGAGTGAAGATAAAGCAACTCGAACAGTAAAAACGCCACCACCTCCATTAGAGCTCTTCTGCCGGCGAGCTTCAACAGCACTCGAACAAGTTCAGGCAGAACTCGACCTTCTCCCTCCTCCCAAACCGAGCACCACCACCAGTCTTTTGATATTCGCCTCCGTGACATCGCTGTACAGGTTTGACCTCTATGGATGAGTGCTCTTCTTCTTCATCTGATGCACGGTGCCGACGAGAAAAGGTGCTCCGCCGTTCGCACCATAACACCTCAACCACCACATGTCCCCCGTCTTCTCCAGCAGCGTCGAGCACGCTACATCTTTTCCGGCGACTAGATTCGAGCAACGGTGCAGCAAGGAAACCTTCGCCGGAGTTACTTTTTCTGAGCTGCTGCTTCGCAGATCTGTTCGTTGCTTCATTCCGCCGCTCTCCTGCTGTTCCAGATCTGTTCCGGATCGAGATCCAAGCTGCACTGTTGCTGCTCTGTCGAGCGTGAGCTTGGTGATGGTGTTGGTGGTGTTTTCGGTGGTGGTGGGGTTTTCGGTGGTGGTGGTTGTGTGGTGGTGGTGGCGGTTTGGGAGCTGGGGGAGAAGAGAGAGGCGAGAGAATATTGATTCGATATTATAATGGGTGGGTTTCTAAATTACTATATATAGAGGACAAAAAATAAAACGAGGGTATAATTGTAATAGGGGTTTTGGGTTTCATGTGTTAAATTCTTTTTGAGGTCTTTAGTAAGAAGAGATTCTAAGAGGGATTGCTATCTCGAAGAGGGGGGTGTGTTCAAGACCCTAAGTGGCATTTTCTCTCAATATTAATTAGAGAAGTCATATATATATATATATATATATATATATATATATATATATATATATATATATATATATATATATATATATATATATATATATATATATATATATATATATATATATATATATATATATATGTGTGTGTGTGTGTGTGTGTGTGTGTGTATGTATATGTATAAATTTAGATAGGTGGTTGATGATATATTACACAATAACATTATCAACGAAGATATTTTAATGTATGTTCATGAACCAACCTCAATCGTGGATGGTGTCTCATACACTTCATATGGCATGTTCATTTCTAATCCACATGGGATGCATGGGATATCTAGAATGCTACCAACATCAAATTAAAACCAAAGCTTTCTTTATTGAAGCTTGGTGATTTCAGTTTTTCCCAAAGTATACAATTTTTAGACCCCATTATATTACTAGAGTTAATTGCTTAAAAGATTCAAAAATGCATTTTCTCATCTTTAATAAGTTTATCTTTTCTTATCTCTAAAGGTTCAATTTTTATTATATTTTTTTTTAATGGGTTGCGATTTTTTTGTAATGGGTTATATATTTTAATGAGTCGTGTGTATGTTTTTAACTGGTCACATGTGATTGTAAATAGGTTGTGTATGCAGAATTGATGTGGACCTAATTAGGCAACTCATTTGTTGTTTGAGACTTTTAAATCAATCATCTTAGTTGATAATTAATATTTCATTATATATATATATATATATATATATATATATATATATATATATATATATATATATATATATATATATATGGACCATTTGTTTGTAATATTAGTTGATAATTTATAATTCATGTTGTATTTATTAAAAATTGTTGTTTGATTTAAAACGTTGAGTTTGTACTAAACTAATATATCCGAAGATACTTATCCATTATCCACTAAGCAGCTGAGTGACGCAAATTACATAATATTGGAATCTCAACCATTCCAACTTGGACCGTCAGTTCTACAAATGACTTTCACTTCACAACAAACTGTGGCAACTTCAGTGTGTCCCACTGTTGAAGTAGATCATGTTACAAACAATTAAAAAATTTCGTGGCAGATATGATGGACTCTAGGCAGATGAGTGGCACTAGTATTTTGAGGTCACGACTAAAGAATCATCTAAAGTGGACTTTGCTGGAATCAAATCTCTTCCTCTACAGCCCCTTAATGCACACCCAACTCATACAACTTATATAGGCACATCATCTTAACTACTTTATTTTCTTGAGAAAATGACTTTTTCTAGCAAATGGATCTCGTTGTGCCAACTTTGCTAAATTCATTTGGGTAACTAAAGAATCTTCTACATAATCCAACCCCAGTCATTGTGCTTTCATTACACAAATCCCTCAAATTCTATATTTTCTAATTCAGGCGAATGTTATTACTTCAATAGAAGAGATGATAATGTATGTTCCTGAGCCAACCTTAATCATGGATGGTTTCACATACATAATGTTATGTGTGTTCAATTCTGATATGCATGTCAAGTGTGGGATATCTTGAATGCCACCTCCATCAAAGTAAACCCAAATCTTTCTTTATTGAAGCTAGGTGAATTATGATTTCAGTTGTCCCTGAAATACAAAACCTTTTGAAACCTATAATATCATTACTTATTAATTAATAATCTTATTATTTTTTTGGATTAGTTTTTTTATAAATTAGTCAATCATTAGTATTTCATACTGTATTCCTAGATTTTACTTGGTGGATTAAAAACGTTGAGTTTGTAATTTAAATATTCATGGTGTATTTTTTATCTTTGTTCATTGATTAAAAATATTTTTTTAGTTTTATATCATATCCAAAAGAGTGAAAGTTGGTTCTAACCTTCGAATGCTAGTTTTTCAGGTATACATTGTGTTTTCGAATGCAGTTTCACCACTTATTGTCCAAGTGTTGAACACTTAACACTTAAGGATGCGATTTGTAATTACCTTGGTAATTATACTTCTTAAAATATGATACCGGATTAGGATCTGATATAACTTATAATAGATTACAAAATTTACTCATACATAACACCATATAATTATAAAATATAAAAATATCAAGAAAAACAAGAATTATAATTTTAGAATTGTTCACTTGTAATCAAATAATTCATAAATTTATATATAACAAAAAATCCAATACAATATCACATCACATCAAATTTATTATTTTAGGAATTAAAATTGTAAAAATAGATAACATAAAGTGTAGATTGTTACCTTTAAAAAAATTATGAAAAGAAAATTGAACGTGTAAAACTTGATCTATATACATGGGAGAAATTGAAGTGAGGAACGAATTTGAAAATTTTGAATCATTGTGATCAAATTATATTTTTTTAATAAAATTTATTCCAATAAAAAAGAAAAAAAATATTTTTAAATTTTTTTATATACTTAAAAATATGTGTGGGTGTATGGGTGTATTTATGTATGTGTGAAAAATATATGTGTGTGTGTGTGTGCGTATACGTACGTATCTATGTGTGAAGTATAGTTATGTGTATGTGTTTGTGAGTATGTGTGTAAAAGTATGTGAAAGTGTATGTATGTATTTTATGAAAAAATGTATGTGTATATAAAATAGTATGTGTGTGTGTGTGTGAAAGTGAATGCATGAGTATGTGTGCGAGTGGAGTGGGGTGTGATATGTATGATTGTGTATGTGTCCGTGTCTCTGTCTATGAGAATCTGTGATGGTGGTGGTGAGTGTGGTAAGTATGCTTTTATGTGGGGTGGGGTGTGTATGGGTGGGTGGTAAGAGTGGTGGTGGTGTCTATGCGTGTATATTTATGGTGGGATTGTGTATTGTGTGGTTGTATTATGATTTTTTGTGTGTGTATGGTGGTAATGGTAGGGTGTTTATGTTGTGGGTAGTAGTGGTGGTGGGCGTGTGTGTGGTTGTGAAAGTGTATGTATATATATGTGTGTGAAAATATATGTGTATATATATATATTTGTGTGTAGGTGTATGAAATTATGTTTGTGGTATGTGTGGTGGTGGGTTGGTGGTGGTGGTGAATGTGTGTCTGTCAGATGGTGTGTGTGTGTGTGTGTGTGATAGGTGGTGGTGTGATGGGGGTTGTGCGTGTGGTAATTGTGATGCTTGATGTCTATGGCTAAGTGGTGTGTGTATCATGTTTGTAGGGTAATGATATGTATGGTGGTAGTTCGATCGTGATGTAATGTGTAGTGATTTGTGTGTTTGTATATAAATGTGTGTAAGATGTGGTTGGTGTGGTGGTGATGGTGGCTTGGTGGTGGTAATTGTGTTTGTGGATGGGTTGGTGATAATGGTGCTTGCTCGTAAAAATAGATTGGTTTATTATGAATAAAATCTCATTTCTAATGTAATGGGAATGTGTATACTATGAGGGGTTTTGGGATTAAGATTTCTAGGGCAATAATATGTTATTTTAAGACGTACCAAGCACATGAGTGGAATTTAGTAAGGATTGTCTATCTATTCCAAAGTCCATTGTCGTGTACTAATCACACCTTAAGTATAATTTGAGAAGGTTACACTAAGTGGTTAAATGTCCATACATTATACACTAAGTCCCTTACACTTATACTTACAAAATCAAGATTAATATTTATCACACACATAACACATACAAAATCAAAATATCACACATTTACATTAAGCTTTAATTCATTAGTGTTAACTAATATTAAACTAAATAAACAAGAAATAAAAAAATTAAGAATAATAAAACCCCTAACTAAACCAAAATATTACAATTAATTAACCTTGACTAATTTTTTTTCACAAATATATACACTAACTAACTAGAAATCAATATTAAGATAAATTACTATCATTAAGGATCTTACAAAATTTATTTTTATTTTCAGAAAATTAAAAACAATTATAAACAAAACCTACGCTACATATATTCAATTAAACTACTATCGAAGTTAAAAATATTAGGGTTTGGGAAAAGAGATTACATGAAGAGGGATTTAATGAACACAACTGGTAGGCCCTGTGATAAAATAATGAATGTAATAAGTGCACATACCTCAGAAACCACGATTAAATCTCCACAAATGTACGAATCGTTACAAGTAATAAATAAGTAGATTATGTTCATTCCTCATGGATTTAGGTAGTTATTCAAATAGTATTCAATATTAGTTTGATGGTTTCAGATGTTTTGATTAAAAGATAAAAATATGATGAACGCATTTTTTTTACAATAAATAATATAAATAATTATGCAAAGAAGATAGCAGTTAAGATTCAAAATATGCGCCTAATTCTATTGATTTAATGTATCTAGACATATATCTTTGTTGGTCTTATTAAACGGGATTATAAATTCTTTCTAACTCCCGTAAAGGTCGACTTAAAGAGATCTCATACTCAAATTCTGAAGAAACATACCTAACCCTAGTGTTGACTAGGCTAGTCAAGACATGTCGTCTCACTAACACACACTAAGCGAGTATACACTAATCCGTAATTAAAGCCTCCCCTTATGAATGCTAACTTAATTACTTGAACTATCCATTATGTGACAAATATAAGGATAGTTTTTGAATTAAGATGTATACCGAGCAGATGCAAATCACATTTATTGTAAATACTCAAAAGAACACATCTATATTATATTACAAGGTTTTTTATAAGTGGTGGCCATGATTAATTATGGCCAAACATAAGTGGTGACTAAGATCGTTTCTGGCCCCACCTATCATTAATACCATTAATTAATTCTTAATTACTTAATAAAAAAACATAAAACAAAAAACCTTAAATCACTCTTTACATTTAATTTATAATATTTATATAATAAAGCAGAACCCATCCAAAAAAATAAATAAATAAAGCAACAGGAGAAGAGCGGAGCCGTGAAAAGAGAGGATACTTCCTTGAACAGCCTCACCTCCTATAGTTATAGTTCTCAAACCACAGGTTTAGGCTCGTTATAGGACTTAACCAAACATCTCAGACTGCAAATCCTGGAATGACGGTTCGACAATCCAAATAAGAGAACAAAGAAAGCACTAAAAAATGAAAGTTAGATAAAGAAGTGTCAGTAAGAACTAGCACTATACTTCTTCCCCCCTTTCTACTTTTCCTCTCTCCTTTTGTTTGTGCTTCCACCCGGGCTTTTCATTCTGTTTTATATAGACCCGGTAACCTTATACTCGTTACGCTGTTCGACTGAACTACCTAACTTTTTATATTACGACTCAAAAATCTCCAATTTATCTCATAATTCTTTTATTCTTCTCATAAATATCTTTATAAAAATTATTTTTTATTTTCTCAATTATTATATCTATATAAAAACCACATTGATCTTTTAAAAGAAAAAATTTCAAATTGGAAAGATGGGAGCAATATATTAACCTACACGATTTTTCGAAAAGCCAATGAAGAAAAATAATATTGAAATATATGGTGGAGTTAAAAATAACAATAATGATTTTTATAATATCTTGAAACACTTAAGAACAATTGGGCAAATCCGATTTAGACCTTTATAATACCATTAATTAATTCTTATTTACTTAATAAAAAAAATTAAAAAAAACCCTTAGATCACTCTTTACATTTAATATAAATTTATAATATTTATATAATAAATCAGAATGTACCTAACTTCTCATATTACTACTCAAAAATCTATAATTTTTCTCATATCCATAACCTTAGACCCTTAACTATCAACCTTAACCTTAACCTTAACCTTAACCTTAACCTTAACCTTAAACTTAACTTTAACCTTAAACTTAACCTTAACCTTAACCTTAACCTTAACCGTAACCCAAACCCAAACCTTAACCTTAACCTTAACCTTAACCCAAACCCAAACCTTAACCTTAACCTTAGCCTTAACCCATCCCAAAACCAAACCCAAACCTTAACCTTAACCTTAACCTCAAACTTAACCTCAACCTTAACCTTAACCTTAACCTTAACCTTAACCTTAACCTTAACCTTAACCTTAACCTTACCTTACCTTAACCTTAACATTAACTTTAACCTTAAACCTTGACCTTGAACCTTAAACCTTAAAGCCTTATCATCATCTTCACTTAACCTTAACTTTAACCGTAACTCTTAACCCTTAAACCCTTAACCTTAACCCTTAAATCTCAAGCCTTAACCTTTACCTTCACCTTCATATTAACTTTAATCTAAACCTTAACCATAATCTTAACCTTGAAGTTAAAACTTAACCTTAACCTTGAACCTTAAACCTTGAACTTTGAACCTTAAACTTTATACCTTAACCTTAATCTTAACCTTAACCTTAACTTTAATTCTAACCCTAACCTTAACATTTATCCTTTAAATTCACCTTAACCTTTAAACTTTTAACTTTTAACCTTAACCTTAACTTTTATCTTAACTGTAACCTTAACCTTAACCTTAAACAGATGAAGAATCATCGCGCTAATATTCGACCTTAACCCTGGAATTTTATTAAAACTTAAATGTTTAATCTTAAACCTTAACTCTAACTTAATCTTAATCTTAAAATTAAATTTAACCTTAACCTTGACTTAAACTTTAACCTTAACCCTTAACTTTAACCTTAAAATTAACCATATCCTTAACGTTGACCTAAATCTTAACCCTAACCTTAACCTTAACATTAACCTTAACTATAAACTAACCTTCTTCATGATGAGCAAAAAAAGAACAACCTTAACCCTAACTTTAACCTTGACCTTCACCCTTAGAACCCGTATTTGATTCCTGTTAACGCAACAAATTTTTTCTTCAGTGTCTTCAGACACGGGCTTTACCTAGTTAAATAATAAAACTAGGTTCATACATAAATAGTCTTAATCAAATATAATTTTAGTGCATAATTGAACTTGGAATAAAAAGATCTGAAATAAATTAAAGAAAAAATAATGCTAATGCTAATTACCCTAAGTATAGATATGCATAGGTGTAGAATTGATGTGGTGAAACTCCAACTCTTGATTCTTCCTTCTCGAGATCCTCATGATCGCTTTTATGATAAATACTTGAAGAAAAGTAAATTATGGCAGCCAAAGGATGATTTTATAATGTTCATAGATGATATTTATTAGTGGGAATACGATTTATGGTTTCCATAGGTCTCCAAGAGGGGGCTAGTTCGAGTCACGCCAGCTACAAAGCTCATAACTTCTTTATTACAGCTCTGAAACACAATCCGTAAGTAGCCATGCGTTCCTAATTTAGATCCCAATATGGATATAAAAGGGAGCATCCAAATTCTTTGTAAATATCACGTGGTATCGCAAACAATTCACTTTCTAAAAACGGTTTCTTTAGTCCTTTACTCTTGGTTTCCTTCTTTTATCACCTTTCCTAGAATTCTAATCCATGCTTTGGCATATAATATAATCCTTGTACCTAATAGCTTCATATTTAACTAAAAAACTACGCACAAATAGCTCAAAAATAAACAAATCTCCAAATCGATGCATGAATTTGTAAAATATCAAATAATAATGAAAATTACCTCAGTTGAGAACAAAAGGAGCGTAAAAATATGTCCCAAAATAGGATTTATTTATCACAAAAAGGGAAATATCAAGAACCCCAACTCAAAACTTTGTCATCCCGACAAATAAAAATAAAAACAATAGGGAAGTCTCTAAAATATCAGCTGGGGAAAATAAGCACGAGAGAAGGAGAATGTAAAGAATAGCCCTAAAGCAACTACTTAGTGAGTTTCATGTAATAATATTTTAAAACTAATTTATATATATATATATATAGACACACACACACTTATCATATAAACAATCAACACGGTTTAAGTTCAATATTAGATTAGCTTTGCAATACATGAAGGAGAGGTTGTTTTCTTAGTTCGATATGGAGGTTATAGAGTGTTAATATATCATAACATAGTCTTTAATTGGTCATCTAACTACTCTATATTGGTTCAATCACTTCTAAATCACATAGTGACTAATCATAAGGTCTTTAAGGTTGTAATGTAGTCTTAGAGATGGTGTGATCGTATATTTGGATAATGTAGAGTAAACTTTTGCTTCTCTCCTAACTAGCCAACAACGAGTCACGTTAGAGCTTGAGTTACTCTCATAAATTTTCTCACTCAAACCAACTTTGATTTACTTATTTCACATCCCCAATAACCAACTAAAAACCATGATGATCACATAAAAATTCACTTTATCAGTCCAAATGTATATATTTTTCTTTTGCAAGTTAGAATGACTCTCTCTTGGATGTAAGAAGTTATACTACTATGCTTCGCATTTTTCTTTTCTTTTCAATTCTTTTTCTCTTACCCCGAAAAAGGGTTACAATAATAAAAAGTAATCAAAGACACAATACATAGAAAAAAAAATCATCCAATGATGTTTTCCCATAACCACCACCCAAACTCAAGCTTTAAGACAAGTGTCAAAGTATCGCGATTTGTGTGCGGGTCATATGGAAGAGTCCGAAAATATAAGGGGTATGACTAGTAATGTGACTAATAAAAGACTTTAGAAAGGAGAGAAGGGGCAGAAACGGATAATATTAAGTTAATATGGACAACAAGCTAAAAGGTTCAATTGGGCTTATCAAAGAACCGCCTTAGTCACTTTAATAACTATGTAATTTGTTACTTTCTCACCTCTGGAGTATTCAATAAATGGTTTTATCAACTAGCTCAGATCTCACTTCTACACACCACTCAAGGCTCCCTAAGACCAAACTTGCTTCTACTACATTGCTTACTAATTTTTTCTTTACAGTTAATGTGTGTTTTCATGTTCATATTGAAAGCACATAATACAACTAGTTTATAAACAATTACCTACTATCATTAACTCACTAAAGCATACACTTGTAGACCATTAAACATATTCTACATCGATACCATCTCTAGAAAAAATTACCTAAAAAATAGTAAATCACATAAAATTGGGATGGTGACAACCAATCCCCACCCTCAACTCAAAGGTCATCCGTGACTCCATGGCTCGAAATAGACTCGTTAATATTAAATAAAAGACATATAATATACGAATAGAGAAATGATAGAGAAGGCAGAAGACATACTCTTTGAGGATATTGCCTCGCGTCGCCAACATCCAAGATAGGGTTGGGTGCCTATCTTTTATGTACGCTTCTCATGTCGCTATGATTCATCCTTGCTTTTCCCCTAATGGAATCCATCCCAGTCAATCAACTCTGGTAATATCTTTATCTCTCCAATTTTCTCTTGTCCTTACCCACTTCCATGCCTTCATTCTTTCTCACCTCCATCACATTAGCTAGTGTCTCTGTTCTTCGCGTCATATCCTTTGACCTCCAACTCAAGATAACACCACTCTTAGAATTACCCCTGTATTTCGGTGTATAAGGTGAAATTTGGATTGGAAAAGGTATAAGGAAGATGTTTTACTGTGTGGGTGAGATGGAATTGTATTTGGATGGGAAAGATTTAATAGTTTTGAAAAAGGATTTTGGAAATTTTATAAACGTGAATCTTGATTTCTAGGAGTTTTGGAATGTTTTGTGTGTTTAATTTTTGGTTGAAAGGATGTAAGGATGAATTTGGATGTGAATTTTAGGTGAATTGGTGTTGTTTTGATGTGAGGTGAAGGTTTGCTTGAAACTTCACTGGAGTTTGGGTGGTTGGGAATGAAGAAGGAGGCTAGGGTTTGAGGTTACTGACGAACATATACCTCTTTCTTGCTGACCTTTGTGTCACGTCGCGGTATACAACTCCAAAGTCTTGAGGATTCTGACTTGGTTGACCGTGGACCTGGAGTGTTGACGCTTTGTTTGCTCACGTCGCGGGCTTTAGTTTTACCCATAATTTATTATAACAACAAAGTCGAAGCACATCCATATCTTTATCTATACCTAATTTAACAAAATCCTCATAGCATCTAATAGTCTGAAGAAATTTGTTAAATCTATACCTAATTTATCTACATAAGTATTTGATGAAGAAATTTGTTAAATCTTCATCAATAGACAGAACCATGTTCCTATTGCTATCAAAATTCAGTGATTTTGATTATAGTTGAAGAACTGGTTTAAATTTGATGAGATTTGGATAAAAATTTCCAAAACCCTATTATCCTAGTAAGGTTTCTTTTGGGAGAATCCAAAACCCATTTATAATTCATCTTTAGTTTTTAGATTCGCCCAACAATTATTGGAACGATTGTTACATTTTATTTCACTCATTGAGTCTTCAATTATTGTTTTTTTCTTTTTTTGGTCGAATTTAAGCAATGTTAAAAGGGCCTAATTATATTATTTCTAAAGTTATTTCAAGTTGTACTACAAAAGGAAATGTAAGAGGTTTTTTTGCTGGTTCCAAGAAATGTATTACTCCACCGACTCGACCTCTTTTATTTAAAAAAGAGTAAATTCCTCTTTTACTCCCTGTACTATGGCTATGGCCTGATTGACTACTTACCCCCTGTTTTCAAATTCATGATATTTTATCCTTGATACTAATTTTTCATGACTCGTTACCTTTACTTAACGAAATCCGTCAAAAGTCGTCATTAGTTGGTCACGTGCTGGTCATGTGCGCGGTTTTTGTGACATTTTACCCCTTGTACTAAGTTTTCGTGACAATTTACCCTTATACTAGATCTAGAAAAGTATGTCCATGAGTGTTACAAAAAAAATTATATGAAAGCATATACACCAATGATTTACCTAGTTAATGGACCTTTTATGTGGCCTGCAACAAGGCATGTTTTTTTGGAACCTCCCGTTGCCTTTAAATTGATAGGCAGACCAAAAAAGGCTAGGACAAAGGAGGTTGATGAGGTTCAAGTTAAAAAGTGGAGAAAATAACACACAACTGTGGTTGTTCAAAAGGCAAGTAGAGTGGGTAAAGTGATGAAATGCAAGATTTGCAAAGGAGAAGGACATAATACAAGGATATGCACGGAGATTCAAAAGAAAACTTAGTACAAAGGGGTAAAAATGTCATAAAAACTTAGTATACGAGGTAAAATGTTACAAAGAACACGCACATGACCAACATGTGACCAACTAACGACGATTTTTATGGATTCCGTTAAATATGGGTAACGAGTCAAGAAAGCTTAATGCAGGAGGTAATATGTCATAAATTCGAAAATAGAGGTTAAGTATTTAATCACACTATAATACAGGACATAACATGTGTTTTTACTCTTTAAAAAAAGAACTCTAATTAGTTTGACAATTTTTTTTCTTTTTCTTTTTTGTGGTCAGTACAAACTGGTTGGTTTGGCAAGTCTTTACTAGGCCAGAGCAAACACCGGTTTGGACCGGGTTTAAGAGTTTTCTTTACCCGATTAACCCAAAGTCGGGTGAAAAAATAAATAATTAAACCCGAGTTTTCTAAAGAATAACTGTACATACCGGGTTACGGGTTTAGAACGGGTTCAATTATACACTAAAAAATCTAACCATAAAGGTTAATTGCTTACATATACACAAACAGCTTTAATAAGCCGTATTATATATTTTACTGAATATTTAATCCAATCTACTATTTCAAAATAGATAAATTGGAAATAAATATTTCACTTTAATAACCCATATTTATTTCCTGCAGATACAGGTGAGGATGGGTTCGGTGGGAGACAAGTTTCTTTGCCTCACAGTTTTTATAGGAAACTTTTGGAAAATCCTTTGTAAAATTAGCGATGTGGGAGAAAAGTGTTATAAAAAAACCCATACCTGTTGCTGCCGAGAAAACGAGCAGTTGCCGAGAAATCTTACTGATGCTGAGAAATCCGCGCAGGCAAGTGCATAATACTTATACAATCTGTCCCACATCGAAATTTGAAGAAACAATATGGAAAACAACTGATTATAAATAAGGCGCCGGGTGTCGGGTTTTTTTAGATAATTATAAATAAAATTTTAACCCTACCCGGGTTATGCAACATATCTTAATGAAATTTGTGATCCGATCTAATTAACAAATTAAATTTTAAAAATGTATTTTCCGGGTTGTATTTACACGGGTTGGGCCAAAATTTCGGGCTGGATTTTAGTTTGCTTAGTCTTTACAATTGACTTATGGGGTGGTTTGGTTGGGGACCAGTGTAAAGTGGATAAGTGGGGACAAGAAAACAAAAGCATAGTAAAATGGATAACACCGAACCTTGAAGGATATAATCTATATATGTATATAAATAAACCCATTAATTCCTCCATAACCTTATCCATTTTCGTAACTTCTCCATCCAAACACAAGAACATTAATCTAAATTACTAAAGTTGTTTATAAGTTTATTCAACAAAAGATCACGATGAGCTTAAGAATGGATTCTTTCGATCAACAAAGAGGCCATGAGATTATGGATGAAAAAGGGTCATCTTTCTTTTATGCTTCAAGTACTGAATCTGATAATGATGATGATTTCTTTGAAGAAATAGAAGAACAAGTGAATTCTTCTGGACCCTTACAAGATATGTCATCTCTCTTTCAACAACTTCCCATTAAGTAAGTTCATACTAAACTCTCTCCAATTATAATTCAAATTTTCTTACACCTACGTACGACACTTGGCTAGTTGAAATTAGCTTAACAGGAGGCTATAATTTGAGTTTTGTTTAATTAGTATAATTCAAATTGAGTCAATGATTTCAAATTTATAGTAGTTTTTGGATATATATTAAAAAACATATAACTTACCCCTATGATCTCTTCTCTATTGACAAGAAAAGAAAAAAAACCCATATATTTTAATTTAAATTCGTGCTCTATAAAACTTCTCCTTATTTAGAAAACAACGTATTTTTCATCTTTTACTCCAACAATTTCATTTTTTTAGCATATTTCTTATTTTTACAATTTTTGTGTATCGAATTGATAGTGCAGATAATCAATAAAGTAGATTAAGGTGTCGTTTGTTTTTTTAAATAATAAGTGTTGAATGCTAAATGAACAGCTGAATAGGACTTATTATGTTAAGAGGCAGTGTATGACTGATTCAGACTTAGTTTGAAATCTTAATGAAACAGACCCGTTAAGAACCATTCAGATCTTGGACAGGAAAAACAAACAGTCTTATTGATCCAGTGTCTTAATGAACAAGATTAAGATCTCATTAAGTACAAACAAACACTTCCTAAATATTTTAGAGTAATCAAGATCAGGTTCAAATAATAATATCTTTTCAAATGTGGGCCTAAATAAATTATTCTTTTGAAATATAAAGTAAATTCAAATAATTTAGGGTTAGTGGAGGTTACATCCTTATTCTCTCCCTTAATTTGCCCGTGGTGTTGGGTTGGGAAAGAAATATACAAAAAATAATTAATCATAATAGTTATTAAGTTTTAAAAATTTAAAACTTATAAGAAAAAAATAAAAGAAAAATGGGATGAAATTATTTTACGATGTTTAATTAAATACAAACATAGTTAGCAACAAAATATTAATACAAAGATAGAAACTTTGCAAATACGATGACTAGTGATAATTAAACTTAAAATCAATTATATCTCATAAAACAGTACCGTATTTTATAGTAGGTCAAAATTATCAGAGTATTTCTAGGTAAGAATCTCATAAAACAGTACCGTATTTTATAGTAGGTCAAAGTTATCAGAGTATTTCTAGGTAAGTGGTAATAATATAAAATATAATGTAATTGTCTTGCATCATGAGTTATCGTCTCTATAATACTTTATAAATCTTTTATAGGAAGGGGTTGTCTAAGCATTATAATGGAAAGTCACAATCTTTCACCTCGTTTGCAAATTTGAGTGGTTCGGAAGATTTAGCCAAACCTAATAATCCTTGCAACAAACTCAAATCTTGCAAAAGCTATGCACTGATCTTCGATAGCCATGGATCTTGTTCTACAAGGGTCAACACAGGCAAAGTAGGGATGGTCTCAAAGGGTTCTTGTTCTTCATTAATGAGTGTTAAAAGGAATGCTAGCTTTCTTGGGAATATGTCCCATATTCATCCTTCCCATTGATCTACGAGTAATGCTAGTTGGATCAAGACATTATTTAGTGAAGGTTTGATAATTTAAATTCAACGAAAAAAAATTGTAAAGTTAGTCATGATTGCAAGTTGAGGTAAGTAAAAGTTGCAACCCGCTTACACCTATTGAATCAGTATTTTAGTTTCATTGATCAAAGAATAAAGTGAACTTTAATTATTGTCCGTATCCAGTTCTTATTCCATTTCTGCGATATTTGTTGGTTGTTGTTTTATTATCATCAATGAATAAAATTTAACATCATTTCTAGATTTTAACTTTTACTTTATGTTATATATATACATATATATATGTGTGTAAAGTCAATATGGTGAGGTGGATGTTGATGTGGAGTAATTCAGCTTTTACTTTTACCGGAGTAAAAACTTATCCAAAGTGTAATATTATTCTCGGTTGGGTTAATAAGACACGTGGCTTATTCTTGACGCTTGATCACTCACAATTTTGGATGGTCCAGATTAAAACTCTCACCTCTCTCATATAAATAACTCTCATTTCACGCTTTTGGTTAGAACTCTTCTCTCTCGCTTTGACTTCATCTCTTCGCTCTCTCATCTTCTTCAGCAAGAAAACTAGGGTTTTGTACATTGGTATTCTGTAATATAAAGGATATCAATTAGAATAGATAAATCAAGCATCTGGATTGATTATTGAGTAGGATTTCTCAATAGTTTGTTAGGGTTTCTGACTGAAGCTCTTGAAGGTATCTATTCTTGTAATATTGCTGTAAGACTCGATCTGAAGTTGTAACCTTGTTCAATAGTGTGCGAAGTATCTTCTAAGGAGGTATTCAACGTGGATGTAGGCCAATTTATGCTGAACCACGATAAATCCTTGTGTCCTTTATTTTTCTGCAATTCTTTATTTATTGACTCAATTTCTGGTTCTTAAATTGATCTGAACAAAAGCTATTTGACGTTTTTACTAAGTAATTTTATACAAAAGTGGTATCAGATCTTTGTTCGTTTTTCTTGTGAAAAACGTTTTTCAAAAAAGGATTTGTGAAATTTAGATCTGTGGTTGTTTTGTTTAAATCTCAAAAATCTCTTTCTATACAATAAAAGTTTGTTATCTTTTATTGTAACTTACAGATCTAAAAGTTTTTTAGGGTTTTCTAAATCGCTGCTCTAATGTAAAGTTTATAGGGTTTGCTTTTAAAATCTCTAACCCTAATATTTGGTGCCTTATGTGTTTTTTTATATTTCCTTTGATATAGGCTAATATAAATGGCGACTACGAGGCTAGAAGTATCTGTGTTCGATGGTAAAGGTGATTTTGGAGTTTGGAAAAAGGAAATGCGAGTCCTATTATCACACAATAAAGTGTTAGATGCTCTTGAATCAAATATGGATCATTGGTCAGATGAAGCTCGAAAACGAGTTATTGAAATAAAGGAAGAGGCGTATAATCTTCTTTTCTTGAACCTTTCTGATAATGTAATTCGAAAGGTGGATGGTGCTGAGACTGCTCTTGAAGTTTGGGGTAAACTCGAATCTTTATATTATGTTCAATCTGCTCCTAATTTGGCTTTCCTGAAAGGAAATTTGTTTTCTTATAAAATGGATTCTTTTAAAACTATTGATGAGAATGTTGATGAATTCTTGAAACTCAATCTTGTTCTGAAAGGTTCTGATATGGCCCTAGACGAGACCAGTAAAAGCATGATCCTATTAAATTCTATACCTGATTCATACCAAGTTGTTAAGGATGCGTTTCAATATTCTTCTATGATGCCTATATTTGATCAAATTGTTGGTTCTTTGAAAACTCGGGAGTTAGAATCGAAAAATTTGAAACGAGTAGGTAAAAATTTGTTTGTTAAGCATAAAACTAATTCTCCTGAGCATGCTAAACCTAATAAGTTTAAGAAAAAGAACAAAGGTAATAAGAACAAGTCTGAAACAAGGAAGTGTTACCATTGTGGGAAGTCTGGACACATTAAAATGAATTGTTATGCGCTAAAAAATAAGAATGTGAATAATCTTGAGACCAAATTTTACTTGTATGCCCCTAAAACATGATGATACATGTGAAGTTTTAAATGTAGCTGACATTACTTGTAAATCTAGTTGGATCTAGAATCAGGATGTACTTTTCACATGAGCCCTAATAAGGAGTGGTTCTATGACTTAAAATATGCTAGTTCTGAGACTGTTTATATGTAAAAACAATACTTGTCAAGTTGCTTGTATAGGTAATATTGATTTGACGCTTAATATTGGTAATTTGGTAACCCTCACTAATGTGAGATGGATACTTGACCTGAAGAGAAATTTGATATCTTTAGGTGTGTTAGATGATATGTGTTGTGTATATTATGTATGCAATGGTGTAATTAATGTGCATAAGAATGATAAACTTGTCCTATGTGGAAAGAAAAATTCTAGTTTATATGTTCTTGATGGTGTGTGCATTGTTTCTGATCCAGATAATATTGAGACTAATACTGAGAATGCAGAAACTGTAAAATGGCACTTGAAGCTTGGACACATGAGTCAATTAGGACTTACTGTGTTAAGCAAGGATGGCATGTTTGGTAAGGATTCTATCTCTACTATTTCTTTTTGCGAGCCATGTGTGTTAGCTAAGCAACATAGAATGAAATTCTCTGTGGGTATCCATATGTCTAAAAATATTCTTGAATATATTCATGCTGGCTTGTGGGGACCAGATAAATATGAAACTCATGGGGGTAGCAGGTATTTTCTGTCCTTAGTTGATGATTTTTCTAGAAGGGTTTGTACTTTTCTTTAGAAAAATAAAAGTGACACTTTTAGAACTATAAATCATTGGATTATTTTACAGGAGAAACAAACTGGGAAAAGTGTGAAAACTCTTAGAACTGATAATGGCTTAGAACTGATAATGGCTTAGAACTTTGTAATGAAGAGTTTGATAACTTTGGTAAATCCCATGGAATTTTAAGACACAAAACTGTTAGATAAACCCCACAACAGAATGGGGTAGCCGAGAGAATGAACAGGACCTTACTTGAGAAAATAAGATGTTTGTTGTTTACTTCTGGTATGTCTAAATTTTTTTGGGGTGAGGCACTGTACACTGTTACATATCTTGTGAATAAAAGTCCTAATAGGTCCCTTAATATGAAATGTCCAATAACAAAAAACCTGACTTATTTGAATTGAGAATCTTTAAATGTGTTGCATATGCTCATATAGGGAAGGTAAATTAGATCCCAGATCTATTAAATGTGTATTTTTGGGTTATCAGTATATGCATGGTACTAAAGGCTATAAATTGTGGGATAAAAGTGCTAGAGGGATAAAAATTATTATTAGTAGAGATGTAATTTTTTATGAAACTAATTTTCCTTGCAAGAAAGATTATGTGATTTATAATAAAGAGTCGTCTGAGCCTTAAACAGTTCCTGGGGGTACTTCAATTGAGGCGGAGCCAAATTCTGAAACTGGAGGTGATGTTGTTGACAAAACTCAACCTGATCCAGTAGCTAAGGACGACACTGATGGAGTCCAACATCCAGAGCAGCCAGTGTGCATACCACTGAAGTTGAGACTGGAGTCACTCCAAGAAAGCTTAGCCAATTACCAATTAACAAGAGATAGAGAGAGGAGGGAAACTAGACCCTCTACAAGGTACTCCTATGCAAAACTTGTTTATACTGCATTAATTGCAGCTACTGAGGTAACAAATTATGAGCCTGAATCTTACAAAAAGGTGTTACAGTCTTAGAATAAATCTGATTGGTTAAGTGCTATGAATGAAGAGATGCATTCCTTACTTGTTAATAAGACTTGGTTTTAGTTAAATCTCCTCCTGGACAGAAACTGATAGACTGTAGATGGTTATATAAACTTAAGGAAGGTGTAACAGAATCTGACCCTCCTAGGTATAAGACAAGATTAGTGGCTAAGGGGTATACACAAATGAAAGGGATAGATTTTCATATAAGATTTGCTCCTGTATTGAAATTCAAAACCATTAGAACTATGTTAGCTTATATGGATTGTAATGATTTAGAATTAGAACAACTTGATGTAAAAACAACTTCTCTACATGGTGAACTTGATGAGAATATTTACATGAAACAACCTGAGGCATTTGTAGATCCCAAACACCCTGATTATGCATGGATACTTAAAAAATCTTTTTATGGCCTTAAGCAATCTCCTCGTCAATGGTATAAAAGATTTGATACTTTTGTCTTAAGTTTAGGATTTAAGAGAAGTGAATATGATAGTTGTTTGTACTTCAATGTGTTAACTAATTGCATGATATTTTTACTGTTATATGTTGATAATATGGTACTAATCAGTGATTTTTTGCAGAACATTAGTAAACTTAAAGCTAATTTGAATTACGTGTGTTATATGGACTTAGGTAAAGCCAAAAAGATTTTGGGAATGGTTATAGAAAGAAACATAAAAGAATGTAGCTTATCATACAAAACTAATTGAGAAGTATGGAAATCTGAATTGTAAAAGGGTTGATATGCCTTTAGCTGGTCATTTTATCTTGAGCAAGAATCAATGTCCCAAAAACAATTATGAGAAGGTAAAAATGAGCTATATTCCTTACTCCAATGTGAATGGGTCAATTATGTATGTTATGATCAGCACAAGGCCTGATCTATCATATGTTATCTCCCTACTCAGCAGATATATGTCAAATCCTGGTCCTAAATATTGGACAGCTTAAAAATGAGTTGTTTCTTATATAAGTAATACTTTGAATATTGGTTTGTGCTATAGTAACTGGAATGCTCCCTTTGATTTAACTGGTTATGTTGATGCTGACTTTGCTGGAGATAGGGATAGTAGAAAGTCTACTACTTCCTACTGCTTTACACTTGACAGAAACTGTATTACTTGGAAGTCACACTTACAACCTTTAGTTTCTTTATCCACTATTGAATCTGAATATGTCCACATATGTGATTATTTTAAAGAAGCTATTTGGTTACATGGGTTAACTAATGAATTGCAGTTGACTAAGGCAACTGCTACTATATTCAGTGATAGTCAAAGTGCAATACATTTGAGTAAAAATCATGTATATCATGAGAGAACGAAACATGTAGATGTTAAGTTCCACTTTATCTGGACTTGGCTGTGTTCTGAGGAAATCAAACTAATCGAAATTGCTATAGAGGATAACCCAGCTGATATGGGGACTAAAGTTGTAACAGTTAGCAAATTTAAGCATTGCTTAAGTTTGTTAGGTATTGGGTGAATTCTATTTTTTAATTATAATTAAGTTATTTATTAATTTGTGTTTTAGTATGTGTTGCAGGCTATGCTGTAGATCTCGGTTCCGCGGCCTAGACGGTCGACTGGGGCCTAGCGCCTAGGAGAGACTACGCGGGGCCTAGGCGAGATTACGCGGTTTTGAATCGTGCTATGTAATTTTATATATATTTAGTAATACACGTGTATAATTATGATAGTTTTATCTATTTAAGTCATAAAATTCATCTAACACCACTATATTGAATATGAAAAATACTAAAATTAGATTTATAATATCAATTCAAGAATTTCCGAGAGTAAAATAAATTTAATGGAGGGCCTAGGCGGCAAGTTTTTCCCATTAATCGGTGCCTAGGCGGGCTAGGCGCCTCTTCCACGGCGACTAAGGCGTTGGGCAAAAATGCCTAGCATTTTTACTAGGCGTAAGCGGTTGAGGGGGGAGTTGACGCCTAGGCGGCGATATCTACATCATAGGTTGCAGGTTTTTTGAAGCAACCAGAAGATGCTTTGTATACTAAACAGTGGAGGACAACTCATGATGAAGAGAAGTTATAGAGAGCTTTGACTATTGACTTTAAGGTGAAGATTGTTATATATACATATATATATATATATATATATATATATATATATATATATATATATATATATATATATATATATATATATATATATGTGTGTGTGTGTGTGTGTGTGTGTAAAGTCAATATGGTGAGGTGGATGTTGATGTGGAGTAATCCAGCTTTTACTGGAGTCAAAACTTATCCAAAGTGTAATATTATTCTCGGTTGGGTTAATAAGACGCGTGCCTTATTCTTGACGCTTGATCACTCACTACTTTGAACGGTCCAGATTAAAACTCTCACCTCTCTCATATAAATACTCTCCTTTCACGCTTTTGTTCAGAACTCTTCTCTCTCTCATCTTCTTCAGCAAGAAAACTAGGGTTTTGTACATTGATATTCTGTGATATAAAGAAAATCAATTAAAATACATAAAATCAAGCATTTGGCTTGAATATTGAGCATGATTCTCAATAGTTTGTTAGGCTTTCTGATTGAAGCTTTTGAAGTTTTCTATTCTTGTAATATTGTTGTAAGACTCGATCTGAAGTTGTAACCTTGTTCAGTGCGCGAAGTATCTTCTGAGGAGGGCTTCAACGTGGATGTAGGCAAATTTGTGCTAAACCACGATAAATCTTTGTGTTCTTTACTTTTCTGCAATTCTTTATTTCTTGACTCAATTTCTGGTTCTTAAATTGATTTGAACAAAAGCTATTTGACATTTTTACTAAGTGATTTTATAAAACACTTTATATATTCGATAATTTTACTAATTTAGTTGCACAATTATTAAATGATGGACACGATTGATATAGTTACACGAATAAATTAATTATTTATTCACGTAGATGAGATTTACTTCCGACCAAAAAAAAAGATAGAGATTTACTTCACATTAGTGGTATGGGGATATTTACAATGGATAGTAGTCTTAGGCTAAGACCAACAGCTCTTTATATTTTTTGCAAAAATTGGGGGTCAAATACCTTGTTTCTATCAAATAACAACTCTATAGGGTACTCAAACAGCTCCCCAATTTAATTTTTAAAAATTTTAAATTGTTATTGAGTTATATATATATATATATATATATATATATATATAGGGATTATTGTTGAAAACATCCTCCTTAAACTTTCTAATTGTTTTTTTATGCCTTCAATAATCTTATTTATAAAAAAATGCCTAATGAAATAATTATTTATAGAAAACATCCCCTTTATATTTTCTATACCTTTATTAATTCCATCACATGCGCGCGTCCGTGAAATTTTTTTAAAATCGTCATAACTAATTCAAAAAAAATCAGAAAATTAAAAAAAAAATTTTTTTGAATAAATCTAATTAATATTTACGTCTATGATTTTTTTTTATTTTTTTTGAGTTTTTTTAATTTTTTCGATTTTTTTTAATTTTTTTTTCGCAGACACGGAATTCCATGTTTTAAACATGGAATTCCATGTTTTAAACCGTGAAATAAACATGGAATTCCATGTTTTAAACATGAAATTCCATGTTTCAAACATGAAATTCCATGTTTTAAACATGGAATTTCGTGTCTGCGAAAAAAAAAATTAAAAAAATCAAAAAAAATCAAAAAAAATCAAAAAATTCAGAAAATTCCGAAAAAAATCATAGACGTAAATATTAATTTGATTTATCCAAATATAATTTTTTTTGATTTTTTTGATTTTTTTTGAATTAGTTATGACGATTTTAAAAAAATTTCACGGACGCGCGCGCGTGTTTATTAGTTTTTTTCTTATTTTTTAATTGTTAATTATAAGGGGGCTGTTTTCAATAAATATTTTTTTCTAGGCACCTTTTTCTAAATAAGTTTTTTAATAGGCATCAATCAACAATTGGCTCATATATATATGTATATTAACTTATTATAAAAATATTAAAAGATACCTAATTATTAATACCTAAATTACTATTAATTATAATCATTTTTCAAATAATTGTATTATTTAGTTATTCCTTTATTTTAATTTGATTATTTTTCTACTACAATTTTTTAAATTAAATATATTTGCTTTTCATCAGGTTTGATAAAGGATGTTTATTTTTTCTTTCATATATCTTTTATTCTATAAAAAATGTAATACTTTTTTTAACCAATATTTACTTGAAATTTTTTTGGACATATAAAATTAAACACATGTTAATAAAATTAAGGAAACAAAATTTTATTTCCAATATACATAAACAAAATTTAAAATAAAATGATATCCAGAAAAAGAAATCTCCAAAATAATTATGTTGGAAAGAAAAAAAATTGGAAAGAAGGTTTGGGATGATAAGAGCAAAAAAAAAAAAAAAAAAGTGGCGAGCTATATTTTTCGCCAGATATAACTAAAAATTTCATTCAATAGGACTCCTCACAATTAGGCTCTCTATAACATTGAGCCTGTTGGAAACCTAATATCTTAGTAGTCAACTCCCAATTTTCACTTTCTGTTAAAGTGAAAAGGTTGTTGGAATTAGCCAGAATATTAGATAGATATACTTGTGTATGTATCATAAGAGTAAACGATTTACTTCAAATATATAAGGGATTAAGTAGTTGTTGGTATTTAGTTGAAAATTTGGCATAATATTGGTTGGATTAAGCTCAATTGACCAGAGTTTTGGTATTTCTTTAACACTTAAAGACAGCTCGATGCGTCGAGTTGTAATTACATCTTACTAGGTGATATTTATTACACCACTCCATGTGATACCCTATAAATTCACTCGTGACGTGGGTAGTACAAACAATCATTACCTTAGGATACCGCATTTTCATATTTCAGACGGCAATTTCTACTTCCTTTTCCGCGTCTTTTAATATATATACGTAATTCTAAGAAAATCTTTTTTTAGGTATAACCGATTGTCCCTTTCTTTTCCTTAACTTTTCTGGATTTCTAAGAGAATCTTTTTTGTTAAATCTTTCCTATTTTCAACTTTTAATGGTAATCCTTCAATCATTTTTATCGCATTATTGTTAGGTCTTCTTCTTCATCGTCTTATGCCACCTCCTCTCGTGGCCTTTCTATGAAAGAATCCATGGTTCCGGTTGGTCGCCCTAGAATAGGTGTCTCCTATATTATTGCATTAATTTATAGAGGTACTAGTTGTTAGGAAATAAAAAACAATTAGAGCTTCAAAATAAAATTTTATTAATAAAAGCAGCTGCACATACCCAGGCGGGGATCAAGCCGCATTTTGCTCTTTAGTAACTTTACAAAAAAATCTCATCAATTACATTGGTTTTGATTTTTGTAGGGGAGTAAGATCCTTGAAGTGCATTAACTTGTAGTTTCAGTTGATACTTGAATTCATCTTTCTTACTGATTAGAACTTGTTTGTCTCTACTGTATGTATCTTGATCATTGACTATCTTCCTCTGGAGATTCGATTGAGCATCAATTTTCACACAAGAAGAAGCAATAAAGATGCAATCTTTCATGAAACAAAAAATCATGACATACATTGTCTTATCATTTGATGTGAAATACCGATAGCTTGATCGTTTCAATATAGATGAACACAACAAAAAGATTATCATCTTTTTCGATGATGACTTGAGCTTACTTGTCAGCCACCTTATTTTCTTCCAGACTGGTACATGTAAGTATAAGTCCTCCACCTAGTCAGAGCACTTTGCTTCTAGATCAGTCCAAGAGTATGGAACGATATATTTACACTTCCCGGGACACCTTAAATGAATTATGTTAAGACAATCAAATGAAGAGAAAGCTAATCTAGCTAATTATTCTATATAAGCATCCAAAATTTGAACCACTCCAAACCAACTTCTAGTTGTTGGTACAAACTAGTTACGGAATTTGAATGCAAGTATCGTGCAACCTTGAATAATAGTAGTGTAGGTGATGTGTGATCATCATTTCTCACATTCTTGAGAGAATTATACACTTTTATTCTCTTTTTCTATAGATTTATTAGGCTTCCATGAGATAACCACCGCTAGTAGTCACAGAGTCTATTTTGATGTGGATTAAAACTTGTCAACAAATTGACAAATAAAGACAATAGCCAAATAATAAACAAGTTGATGCTTGAAACAATTTAAAACATGAGAATGACTAATAATAGCTACCTCTTTGTTGTCTAAGAATCCTGTAAAGAATACAAGAAATTATGCAAATCATATTACTACGTGTATGTTAGAGATGATACACCTTCTTTGCACTACTCTTCAGGGCACTCCCTACATATGTAAGCTAGTCAAATATAAAAATTTAGACACGTAAATTACCATGAAAAATAAGTATATACCATCATGGCACAACCTGCTTCAAATCAACACTATAAACAATGTTCCTCTCGCATAGGAATGTAATTATCCTTTTATACCTACTACTTCTCATATCATACCCAAGAGTTTTCAACTTCAAAATCTCACCATCATCAGAAAGACCCACTTCATCTCTATGTGAAATACCTTTACCTTGTTGAAGCGTACTAAGAAATGTTACCTCCTACCCGCATGAGACGTTCTATTCTTCATACAAATAAAAATAACAAATAAATCGATTGTCGAGATTCCCTTGTCCACATTGCAACGGAGCTTCACCCATATTTTATGAATGTAAAAATCTTGTAACTCTAAAGGAGCATGTACGGACTATGTTAGGCCAGTTGAGGGCATCAAGCCAAAACTTGCCAATTAATTGCACACTTGTTACATTCGTGTTATATATATATATATATATATATATATATATATATATATATATATATATATATATATATATATAGAGTAATGATATATTTAACCCTTTTTCTTTTGTCTCAATATTTCTCTATAGTCTTCAATAGATTTATTATTTTTTTAGGGAACGATTTATTACCGTTTGCTATAAAGTATATTGAGGCAATCCGACTCAATTTCTAAGTCCTCAATATTTAGATCCATGACCATAATAAATCCTACGTATACATCTACTGGTTCAGCATACATAACCCTCATATCTCTTTCATTACTTATCGAATTTTGATACTTTTTATATGGAAACGACCGCATTTGAAAGAACCATCTGCTCATACAAATATATCTCCCTAATCCTAGACCTTTTTTCTACAGTCAATTAATTAGTGGACGTATGTGCAGTTTTGACAGTTCTTTACTTTTCAAATATATTCAAACTATCCTTTTTTACTTTGACTAAGGGATTTCCTTTACTTTTTCTTTTCAAATCAGTTTCCATACGTTTAATAGCTTCAATATACCCAAGTGCTACACAAATAACACACAAATTACGCGTAAGAGCTCACAAAATAGGAAAACAGCTAAAACTAGAAAAGAAAGTGCGAAGTATAAATAAATGGGGAAAATTTTGAAATTAATAAATAAAATGGTCTCAAGTATAGATTAATATATCACAATAGATATCCATCAAGACCCTCAACTCAAACTTGTATCGTCCCGATACAATAGAGATAAAAACAGTATGGTAGTCAAAAATAAATATAGAAGAAGAAGAACAAGAAGAAGAATAGAAACAATGAATGATCCTAGAGCAAAATATTTAAATAGTATCATGTAGTAATGCTAAAGAAATAATGCACACATATACTTAATATACACATAATCAACAATCTGTAAATTCAAGTCCAGATTAACTTCGCAATGCCAGAAGGAGAGGTCTTCAACTCAGGTTGTGTTAATAGCTATAAGGTGATCATAGGTCCTAATATAGTATCCAATGGTCCACCTATATACGCCCTAATTGTTCCATTGTTCCTCTACCAAGTATCTAGAAATCCTAAGATCTTTATGGTGATAACGTGGCTTAGGGACGGTATGATATATTTGGATAATGAAAAGTGAGATTTTGGCTCTCTTCTCACATTCCATCAACAAATCGCCCTAGAGCTTGAGTTTCACTCGGAGATGTTCTCACTCAACCCAATTCTGATGCCTTGATTTGCATCCCTAAAAAATTCAATAAAATATTTTATGATGATTACATAACAAATTCCACTTTGCCCGTCTAGATCTTTTCAATTTTTTCATATAACTCTTTTCTTTTTGATAACTAGTTATGACTCTCTTTTTAATGTGAGATATCATGCTACTTTTTTTATTCACTTTTACCCTGGCAAAGGGTTACAATAATAAACTCATCATCATCAATAATATCACAATTACAATCAAATTCCCCCATCCAATGTTTCCCAATCAAGTGGACCCACCACCCCAAACTCAAGCTCTAAAACAACTTGTCTCAGGTTTCGTGATTCAAGTGCAGGCCATATGGATAAGTCTAATAAACTAAGGGGTATGGCTTGTAATGTGGTTAATAAAAGACTTTAGAAAGACTCATAGGGTCTAAGACAGATAATAATAACAAGCATATAAAAGGGTGAGAAAGCTAAAAAGGATTCAAGTGGCTTCAATATGAAAGAACTGCGTTATTCACTTTTCTAACTACTAGATTTCGTTACTTTTTCACTATTAGTTCATAGACAAGTGGGTTTTGAACTAATTTCAAACCTCACGTTCTACACACCGGTTAACTCTCCATAAGTTCCAACTTGACACTTCATACACATTGCTTATTAATCTTCCCTATCTTTTACTTCTTGTTTTTATACGTGCATACTAAACATATTTATGACATTGTTCAAAAACATACTACTTACTATCATTGACTTAATTAAAACATGCTCAATAGGTACATTCACCATATTCCATGTCAATTCTAACCCTAATTTTTTTTAATTTTATGCAAAAACAAAAAGGAAGATGAGGACAATGAATCTCCACCCCCAACTCAAAAGTGATCCTTGTCCCCACGACTCGAAAAAGACTCAATATTATTAGCAATAAAATTTTAAACTAAACTAAACTAATGCATATAATCAATTAGGGAGAAGGATTAGAATGTAGTTCCTTTCCATAAAGCATCCGTTGACATCCCTCTTCTGAAGGAGAATTATTATCTATATCTAATGTTTATGTTACTTTGTTCATCACGTAGTCTACCCTTAAAATTTCCATCCAGCAGGAGTTGTAATCTTATTTTAAACTATCGACCTTTTCCATAATTTAACTGCACATGCTGGTGGTGTGGATACACTTTCAGATTTGTCATTAAGATTTAAAGATGAACCTTGATCTTGGATTGGTGTCTTTGCTTTAGGCCTGACTGGTACACTTATTTTCTTTGTATTTTTCATATTCGTTGTGTTGTTGCCTCGAGCTTTGGAATCTTTGCAATTGTCTCATCAAGATCGATGGGCTTCTCTTTTGTAGCCCCGAGCAATTTCTTGTTCTAGCCCTAAGATTGAACACTTCATCTTGTAATCCATATCATCTGTTGTGTTAGTCATATTTGTTTAACCCACAATTCAAGTTGCACCAAGTACGGAATAAAGTTATGAAAGATTGGTGTGGCTTGAGGTTGTTGTTTGGATGAATGATTATCAATGGTAGAAGAAGGTATAATTGACTTGTATTCGAAAAAACTTGATGATTTTTGGTGTTTTGTGGTGTTGTGTAATGGATTTGATGAAGAATATGTATTTATGGAAGATGGAGGAAAGATTTCATGTTGTTGTTGTGTTTGTTTGAAGGTTTAATCAAGTTTTAAGGTGTATTTATAGGGTTTGGGTCTGAAAATTGCGTGTTGAGAAGTTTAGAAGAGTCTAGGTTTAACTCTTGTAATGTAAGATTCCTTAAAGGATTAGAATTCCTCTTCAAAACTGCCTCCCTGCGGTGTACCGTAGCTGTACTGTAGTGTATCGTAGGTGATGTCATGCACCAGTGGCACGGGTCTTCGCGTTTGACAAAACGGTCTGGACATGTTGACTCTCGGCTTTGACCCTAATTTGTTGACCGTTGTGATGGTTTATTGATGGCGTTGTGCATCGGATGGGACATGCGGTGCACCGCATGAATGTTTTGAATCTGTAACATCGTCGCAGTCTCGTGCACTTTCGACGACACGGTTTTCTATGTCCCATATCGGCCACGTACCTGACTTACACACTGTTGTAACGGTTTTCTCCCATGCGGTGTACTGCAGAGATCATGCGGTATACCGCATAAGTTCTCAGGATGACACCGTGACACGGTGTTGCACATGTGTTAACACGGTTATGTGGGGTGCGGTGCTCCGTAGCTAGGTTGCAGTATACCACACCAAGCTACTGGTGTACACAATTTTCCTTCTTTTTTACCCCAAAACTCATTTCCAGCACATTACCACACTACCTTTCTCTCCTATTATCTTGTGAACATATTAAAAATATACACTAACTTAAGATACACTACAAAACATAAAACTAACTAAAAAGCAATTAAATCAAGGGGTGTCTCCCAAGAGCACTTTTGTTTAACGTCTTTCAAAGTTAGACGTGTACCTCAGGTTAAACGTGTTCATGGATATGTATCGTCTCCTCTCTTTTGAAGTCGTCACTGTCATGGTATAACTTTAAGCGATGACCATTCACATGAAGGTCCTTTGCTCGGTTAGATGTTTAATTTCTGTTGCGCCATGACGTGTGACTTTCGTAACAACATATGGTACTCCCAAACGGGACTTTAGATTACCCGGGTAGTTCCAGAATCTTGAGTTGTATAGGAGAACTTTTTGTCCTCTCTCGAACCTCTTTGGACGAATTCGGTCATCATGCCATCCTTTTGTTTTCTCCTTTTGGAGACGTGAAATATCATTGGCATGAAAGCGAAACTTATCTAACTCATCCAACTGCATCATCCTTCTTTTACTTGCTAACTCTATGTTAAAATTTAGGTCTTTAATAACCCAAAAATCACGGGATTCAATCTCGATAGGAAGATTAAAAGTTTTTTCGTAGACCATGCGATAGTGAGATACCCCAACTGGTTTTATGAATGCTGTTCTGTAAGCCCAAAGAGCATCATCTTCCTCGTTTTGTTTACAGTCTTCTCTAGGATAGATTTGATCTCTAAGTTTGACAGTTAGTTTGGTGATCATAACATGTTGAAGTGCGGTGTCTCGCCCCCAACTTACGAAGGGCAGCTCTCAACTGAAAATTTATAAAGTGGGTACCTTTATCACTAATGAGAACACATGGCGTACCATGTCTTGGAAAGTTATTTGATTTGAGGAACGGAATGACTGTCTTGGCATCGTTCTTTGGTGTTGCCACTGCTTTTACCCGCTTTGATACATAATCTACTACTAGAAAATATAAAGATTACCATGGGAAGAGATGAAAGGTCCCATGAAATCTATACCCCATAGATCGCAGATTTCTATTCAAGATATTGTTGAGTGGCATCTCGTCTCTTTTTGATATGTTGCCAGTGAACAGGCATCTTTAACAATTATGGACAAACTGATGACAATATTTGTGTAGGGTAGGCCAATAGAATTCAGATTGAAAAATTTAGCTGCGGTTCTATCGCCCTTGAAGTGGCCACCATATGGTTAACCATGGCATCTTGCAATGATTTTCCTTATTTCTCCCTCATGGACGCATCTTCTAATAACTTGGTCACTACAACTTTGAAGAGGTAGAGTTTATCCCAAAAGATTTCTCTTCCTACATGGCTTAACCTCTTTCGCTGTTGTGGGTTGAAATCCATAGGGAATACGTCACTCACTATGAGGTTAACTATATCTGCATACCAAGGAACAAACACATCTTTTATAGTGAAAAGTTGTTCATCAGGGAATATCTCTTTGACCAATTCTAATCCTTTGTTGACATCAGATCTTTCGAGCCTGGATAAATTATCAGCTACTTGGTTCTCGCACCCTTTTCGGTCTCGACTATGTATGTCAAATTCTTCTAGAAATAATACCCATCTAATGCTTAGCGTCCTTTTTCTCCATAAGATACGTAATTGTTGAATGATCTGTGTATACGATAGTTTTCATCCCAAGTAGATAGGAACGAAACTTATCAAATGCATATACCACGACTAACAATTCTTTCTTCATCACTGTATAGTTCAATTGGGCAGCGTTAAAGGTCTTACTTGCATAATATATCGTTTGAAAGATATTTTCTTTTAATTTCCATAGCACAACACCCATGGCGTGATCACTTGCATCACACATAATTTCAAATAGAGCATTCCAATCTGGAGGCATGACAATTGGTGTGGAGATGAGTTTATCTTTAATCGTAAAAATGCTTTAAGACATGTGTCATTAAAATTGAAGGGAGTATCCTTCTCAATTAAAGAACAAAGCGGCTTGGCGATCTTGGAGAAATCTTTAATAAATCTTCTATAATATCCTGCATGACCAAGAAACTTCTTACACCCTTAACAGAAACATGATGTGGTAAGGTTTTTATAACTTCAATTTTTGCACGATCGACCTCCAATCCTGCACTTGAATTTTATGTCCTGACACAATTCCTTCTCGAACCATGAAGTGGCATTTTTCCCAATTATGAACAAGATCTGTTTCTTTGCATCGCAGAAGTACCTTTTCAAGATTGTTGAGGCACTCATCAAAACTATCTCCAAATATCGAAAAGTCATCCATAAAAACTTCTAAGTATTTATCAGTCATGTCCCAAAATATAGCCATCACACACACCTCTGGAACGTGGCAGGTGCATTGCATAACCCAAACGACATCCTTCTATAAGCAAATGTGCCAAACGAACAAGTGAAAGTTGTTTTGTGTTGATCAGCTGGATCTACATAAATCTGATTATAGCATGAATATCTGTCAAGGAAACAATATTACTCTCTTCCGGCAAGCTTGTCTAACATTTGATCGATGAACGGTAAAGGGAAGTGATCTTTCTTTGTGGCTTTGTTGAGCTTGTGGTGTCCATGCATACTCTCCACCCCATAACTATTCTTGATGGAATGACTTCGTTTTTATCATTAAGGATGGTAATGATACCTCATTTCTTTGAAACACATTGCACTGGACTAACCCACTCATTGCTTGAAATCGGGAAAATAATACCCGCATCTAACAATTTAATCACCTCTTTTCTTACCACCTCCTTCATTGCTGGCATAGTCTTCTTTTCCCCTCTATAGAACGCCCTCCTTCATCTTCAAGAATGATTTTGTGTTGGAAAATGGTAGGACTAATCCCCTTTATATCGGCTATAGTCTACCCAATCTCCTTTTTATTAGCTCAAAGTACTCGCATTAACTTATCTTCTTGAGGACCTGAAAGGTTAGCAGAAATAATAACCGGCAAAGTTCTGTTAATACCTAAATACGCATAATGCAAATGAGTTGGAAGTGGTTTTTCATCAAGATACATAGGATATATTATAGAGGATTTCTTCATTGGTTTAATGACTCATGCCTCTCGGATTTGTTCACGAATTCTTTCTTTTGGTCTACCTTTATCTGAATCTAAAGTAGCAACTTCTTCGGCTAAAAATCTTCATATATATATATGGTGATCCAAGTGCTAAGGCTGCTGTTAAAGTGTCATCAAAGCTTGATTCATTGAAAACTTCTTGTGTAATTTTGCCCATGACATCTATTTTAAAGCATTCATCTTTCGTATTTGGATATTTCATAGCCTTAAACACATTGAATCGCACATGTTCGTCTTGGAACCTCATGATAAATTCACCATTCTCAACATCTATTGGTGTACGCCCCGTGGATAAGAATGGTCTACCCAAGATGATGGGGACATTCTTATCCACATCGTAGTCAAGAATAATAAAATCAAAAGGAAATATAAAAGTATAAGATTTAACTAAAACATCTTCAATTTTACCTACTGGTTGGGAGAGGGAGCGATCCGCCATTTGTAATACAACTGAAGTAGGTACTACCTCTCCTATGTTGAGCTTCTTGAATGGGGACTTTGGCATGATAATTATACTCACGCCTAAATTACATAATGCTTTCCCGGTCCATCTTTCACCAATGGCAATAGGAATAGTAAAACTTCCGGGATCTTGTAGCTTTGGTGGTAAATTTCTTTGACATATAACACTACACTCCTTAGGTGAATCAATCAATTCCCCAGTTTCTAAGCTTTGTTTGTTAGAAGAATGTCCTTCATGAATTTAAGATATTTTTGCATTCTCTTGAGAGCTTCTACAAACGGTATGTGGATATCTAATTTTCTCACCATGTTGAGGAACTTCTTGATTTTTTTTTTCATTGTTCTTGTTTTTGACACGTGATGGGAATGGTGGAGGAGGACGTGTGTTTTTCACCACTAAGCTTTTCTTCTTTTCTTGTGTCTTTTCTATAGGGACACTCTTTGGTTCAAAACCTCTTCAATTTTATCTTCAACTGTTACTTCAACCACCTCTTCAGGAATAGGGGTTGTTCTTTTGGTTGTCCTACTTCTTCCACTCTAGGCAAAGGTAATTGTTTTCGACTTCTTAATTCAACTGCATGACAAACATCATCTTGAGGACTTACAGTAACACTCAGAAGTTTCCCTTTTGGCCTGATTTGTATTGCATTCGCAATCTTTGATAGAGCACTCTTGAAATCTTTAATAACCCTCGCTTGTTCTTGAATATTTATTGATTCACCTTCATGTTTACCTCAAGATCTTCCATGAATTTATCTAGATTTTGGTCCATAGGTTGCGATGAAGGTTGATCATAAGTATCTTGTTGCGTTGAATAAGAATTATAATATGGATCTTGATATTAATTTTCATACTTTGGCACTTGTTGATAGATTAATTATGGTTTATAATAATTTTGAGGTTGAGTCTGATAATAGTTACCTTGATTGTCAACCCAATTCTGATTCTGTGGGGAATAGTAAATTAGTGTGACTTCCTTGAGGATGATAAGGGTCATTCGAGTAATGGCTTCTTTGATGAGATACGAAGGAAATCGAAGCTTGATTGTTTATGAAATTCTCCCACGAATGATTTCTTTCTCCATAACCAGGACATGAAGGTAATATGTGTATTTGATTTACCTGAGCTACTGAATTGCTCTCTAAACGTGTATGTTCTTGTAGTTCGTTTGTTGACTTAATTCTTTGTTCCTTAGAGCTTCTAAGGTATTTTCTGTTTTTTCTGTTTCTAACGACCACCTCCTTTCAGTTTCAAGAACTCTTTCCATGATAATATGAGTATTCTCTGGATCTAATAACACAAAATTTTCATCTCCTAAATTATTTACCTTTGCCTTGGAATCGTTGTTGAGTCCTCCATAGAACACGGTCAATTGATATTCGAGCGAGGAGACGTCGAATGGACACCTCGCTTTCTTCTCGTTAAAACGTAACCATGCTTCACCAACACTTTCGCCTTTTTCTTGCATAACCAGTTCTACCTCCAACATATCTTTCAAGCGTCTACTACACAGATAAAATCAATCTAGGAATATTGGTTAGATTTGATCCCAATATGGAATTGAATCAGGGTGTTGATAATTATACAAATCGCTTGCACTTTCGGTTTAAAAGAATTGGAACATAACGTAGTACATCTGTTCCTATGTAACACCCTTGATTGTGTAGGCATCACAGATTTGCATGAATTTCTGAATATAGCGAATCGGATTCTGATGTGCAGCACCACCAAATCGGCCATAACTCGAAAATTGTTCAATCATGCCTGGATCAGGCATGAACTTAGCGGCTTGGATTTCTGGAGTGCGGTTCTCTAGGTTGCACTCTGAATGAGATGGGAAGATCAAGATTTCTCGAACTTTCCATCCGAATAAACTGAAATAAACAAAACTAAAAACAAAAGCGTAAAATAGACCTACTGAAATAAAAGCACTGAATAACTGCAAAAGGACTTACAATGTAGTCCCCAGCAGCGGCACCAAAAACTTGGTGTCGGTTAGGGCGTAATAAAATAATGATAAATAAAGATGCAACTAATCACTCTAACCAAGCACGTTACTCACTGCAAGTATCACATATTGTATGCATGTTTTCATGATAAGTAGAATTCGTTCCTCAGAGACTACGAAAGTTAGAGAGAACTTATGCAATATAAAGTTCAAATTAGAAAGTTAGGAGAAAAATACGCTGAAAATAAAAGACTCTGAAATATTTCTTTGGTTTTTAAGACTCTAACTATTAAATAAATAAAATAAAGACAGAAAAAATAAATATAGAGAAGAAGATAGTATGATAGTTTAGCTCGAGATCTAGCAAGTAATCCACAATAGCCTTGTTATAACCTATTTATGTAAGGGAGAATTGTGTGATATGCAATAGACAGGATTCTATATTTCTCCTAACCCATTTCCGGGTGGACTTAGGTGGCGACCTAACAATTACCAGGGGACTTAGTGGTGTCTCCTTGTGTGTTCTAAAATAACACACCAAAAAAGGCAAGACACATACCGCAAGTGTACGGGTCATCCAAGTAATATCCGGTAAACGGGATATTTATCTCGGGGACGAATTGGATATGACTTTCGATGTTATGTAATAAGTTTGAATAATTGTTATATGATATGGAATATAAATGATATAAAGATTTTGTTTTGGGTTTTGATTAAGGACTAAGATGCAAATTAAATGAAATACTAAATTAGCTAATGCAAATAAATAAGACGCGAGTAAATAGAAATGAGTGGACGCAAAGATTTAAAAGCAGTACTTGGGTTTTGCAAGGGTTTCACCTAAATCTATTAAATCAGTGTTTCTGTTTAAGGAATGAATCGGGATTAAGTACTAGTCGGGATTCTAGATTCTCCTAACCCCCATCAGGGTGGACTTAGGAGTTATTCTTAGGTATTACAAACCCCGTTAGGGTGATTATAATCCACCTTCGAATGGTCAAGTATTCTACCTAATTGGCTATAAGGTTAACTAAGCCCGCCAGGGTCAATAATTTATACGTTACATCTATTATTTAGTTCTGTAATTAAACCCCCCGTCAAGGCGATTGATGTCTCCCTAATTGTTCTTATTTTCGACCCTTGGGAGACATCATTTTTGGTGTTTATTTAATTAATTCGATAGACTTTTGGACTAAATATGCAATAATCCGGAATTCCCTTTTTATTCCTAGCATTTTTAATTTATTAAACTTTTGCGCGTAATATTGGTATTTTTAGTGTAAAGTTTACAGGTTTTAGATGTTATCTAGGAGAGGAATCCGAGGAGAAAGTCAAAGATCGTGAATTAGAGTCAAGACTTGAAGATAAATCCCGAAGATATTATTTTTAGAGCTGAAAATCCATTTTACAGGCCATAGATTGCTGATTTCGAGGTGCTTAAGCGATGATCTAGCTGTTGACCTTTGAAGAGAAATCATTCCTTATCGAGTTACGGAACTTTAGCAACTGGAATGAGGTCAATCGGAGTTATAACGCATCGGTAAAAGCCGTTTTAGTGAAGGTGTATCAGCAGTTACGGGATTTTGGGCTTAGAAATTGGGCTTGGACATTTAATTAGTGTTTTATTATTAGGTCCAAGCCCTAATCCGTTTTTGAGCTTATAAAAGGAGTTTTTGACCTCATTATTTCTTACCTCTCAATTTGTTCTTCAAATCAACTCATCCTTAGAAGAGAGTGTCAATACAATTCATTCTTTACAATTAAAAACATCAGAGAGAAGCAACAGAAGGAAGGAAGAAGAAGCTGCTAGAGCTGGAGTGGGTCTATAGCTCCGTTCTCAGTCATTCCAATTCCGGAAATTAGGTTTCTTTTATCTTTTATTTGTAATCAGTTATGAATTCCATTTATTTTAATTTAGTTTTTCATTTTAATATGAGCTAAACAATTCATAGTGCTTGAGAATAAACAATGGGTGAATTTTAATTTTATGAAATAACGAATGTTGAATTTGGGTTTTTATTGAATTAAACTAAATTAAGGCTTTTACTCTTTTCAATAAATTGAGATTATTTTACTGTTTTTAGCGTCATGAACTAGGAACAGGTGTTAGTATTTAGGCTATTCCAATTAGTGGCAATTGGATCATCCTGACGGAGGGTTTAGATACAGAACCATTTATTCAATCTAGGATAGAAGCTATTGATTCTGACGAACTTAACTAATTCTAGGGCCAATGAGGTAATAAAACTTAAACATCCAACGGTGGATCATATTTACCCTGACGGGACTAGTGACACCCTAGGATCGCCTTATAGTCCACCCTGACGGGGGTATAAGGAATTTAGAATCCCGACCATTGTAATTGACCAATTTAGCCCTTAAACAACATAAGTTAGGAAATAAGATTGGGAGGATCCTTGCGTTCTCAAGTGCTACCTTCTCATACTGCGTTTTACATCATTTTACTTGCGTCTTAGCTTCTACTTGCATTTTAATATTTGTCTTTCATTCATTAGCTTTAATCAACAAAACCAAACAAAAATTTTATTATCTTTTACTTTCATAAGTGCATCAATCACTACTTGCTAAACATTGTGATCAACCATCCGTCCTTGGAACGAATCTGTATTATCATACATACTACTTGGGACAACCGTACACTTGCGGTTGTGGTTCGATTATCATTTGCATTTATTTTTAGAACACACAAAGGACCACCAAGTTTTTGGCGCCGCTGCCGGGGACGGTAGCGTGTGACCACGGTGTTTATCCTTTAGTGACAGTTGCATTTATTTTTATTTTTTCCGTTTTACGCTTGTGTTTGTTTTGTTTTGTTTTTACAGGTGCTTTATTCAGGTAATGATCAAGAAATTTAATTAAAGATGTATAGAGGACATTACCCAGATCCCGATCCATATGACTATTGGGAAGACTCTTCGGGACAACAACAATGGGGTAGTAACTTCTACCAACAACCTTATCAAAACCCGCAAGTGCAAGGATGGAACAATCAATGGATCGGGAATACTCAACAACAAACACCATATCACTATCAACAAGAGCAAGAATGGAACAAACAGTGGGTTGAAAACATTCAACAACCCTCACCTCAACACTATCAGCAAGAGACACTACTAGAGAGAGTTAATCGCCTACGCGAGGAATTTCAAGCAGGACAACCAGAGCGTAAGGCAAGAGATGAGGAATTCAAAGCCACCCATGCACTCATACAACAAAGCCTAGATGAAATGGCTGCCCGAAACAACCCTCCTAACTTAGTTGAAACTGGTAGTATGTCTTATGAAGATTCCACTCCCCCGAGGGATAGAAGAGATCAACTGGAAGAAGTAGTTGAGGAGGAGGTGTTGAAGGAAGATACTATTGATAGTGATATGACCATCATGCCGGTTATAAATGAAGACCACCATGTGGTTAACAATCCTATTAGCATGGTGGAAGAAGGAGTAGCAACAAAAATCCTAGAAATTGAAGCTGAGATTGCTATTCCTATGGTGCGTGCACATGATCCAGACATTGAATGCAAACAAGAAGAAGAGGTGATCGAGATTCAGATTCCACATCGAGAATATGATGAAGTAATAGTGGAAGATTGGATTGAAAGCGAAGACGAATGTGAAGTGGTTAAGAAATCAATTGAAGAGTTAAAGCTTCATAATAAAAGAGAAATCGAATTCCCACCACAAAAAGTTCACCAATCCCTATCTCCACCACTAGTCATCATTAGAGATAAAATATCGGAATCACCTCTATTATTAAAAATGATCAATAGGTGCTACGCAAGAAAGGTGCTACACCGCGAGAGCAAAGCGGCAAGGAGAAGCACCTACCCACCACACTTTAAAGAGGAACGCGAGATTAAAGAGAATGAAAATGAGCTTATACCGTTGAGGACGGTTATCTACTATCGTGTGGTGAAGAATACGTTTCGTCATGAAAGTAAAAAGGCGAAACAGAGATACTACCCTCCCCCTTTCAGAGATCGATTAAATAAAATTTTAAGGGGGGAGGTTCTTAAGATTTTACATCAAGGAAGAGGCGAGTTTAAGCGGAGGAACACCGCAAGGGCCTCAATACCATCTTCATGGAAGGTAACGCGTCGAACTTAAAGACGTAATAAACAAAAGTGCTTCTTGGGAGACAACCCATGTTTTAAATTGCTTTCATGTCTTTTAAACTTTTAGTGTAAATTAGAGTAATGGTCTTTTATTTAGTGTTATTTTTTTAGAAATGAGAAAGGTTGGTGTTTTTGATGATTTCAGGGATAAAAAGGTCATGAGTTTGGGGTCGAAAAGGCGAAAATAGGAGAAAAATTTGTGGTATTCCAGGGGCCAAACCGGGTCCCCGCATTTGCAAATGCGGGTACCCGGTTTCGAAAACTAAAAATTCTAACTTTCTGACCCAGCGTCTTGGGTCCCGCGTTTTGCTGCGTCACCACTGCGTTTTGCTGCGTTTTGGATTCGCGCCATCGACACAAACCGGGTCCCCGCATTTGCAAATGCGGGTACCCGGTTTCGGAGCTGTACTTTTCCAAATTCTCTGACCCGGCGTCTTGGGAGGTTGCGTTTTGGTGCGTCTTGGCTCGCGCCATCGACGAAAATGCGGGTACCCGCATTTGCAAATGCGGGAACCCGGTTTCGAAGGGCAATTCTCTGACCCCGCGTTTTGGGTCCCGCGTTTTGGCTGCGTTTTGAGGTAAAAAAAAAAATTATTTTTTCGCGTCGACACAGCGACGCGAAACTGGGGCCCCGCATTTGCAAATGCGGGTACCCGGTTTCATCTGTGACAGGGCCATTTGAAGCTTTTTAGCCCTAGATTTTTACCTCTTTCTTCAAACCAGCCTCCAAAAACACTCCCAAAACCCAGAATCTTCCGAACATCATCATCAACAACCACACAATCCTCAAATCTTACTCTCTTTCACCACAAAAACATGAAATCAACTCATCTCCCATCCAAAATACGATAAAATTCCCACTTTCCTCCGATTGTTCTTCATCCAATCTTCAACTTAAATCTAATTCCCTCTTCCCACACATCAATTAGCCTTTACCCATCTCATATTCCACCATAATCTTCAAGTCTTAAGCCTCAAAACATCAAAGTTCTAAGCCTTAGCTTCTCACTATTTGAAGTTTTGAGTTTGGGGTGGAAAGAGATGCCTATCAAAACCGTTTTCATGTGTGCTTATCGAAGGAATTCTCCAAGAAACAGAAACGATTTTGGTGCTATTCAAGAACAAGCTATTGAGATTCCTATTTCACAAGACTGAAGAGGTTCAAATTAAGGCTAATCCGAAGAAGAGGAAAGTGATTGAGGAACCTGAAAGTGAGGAAGCACATGATCCGATGATGGGTTGGAATCGAAAATCAAGGTGTTGGAAGAGAATCAGGATACGAGGTGCGCTATTTTGGGAAACGTTACAAACAAGTTGAACTTTATTTGTTCAATGCACAACTTCCGATGTCTAGACGCGAGATAAAGTTCAGGGACGCAACACCGACAACCAGCCTCGCGCTGGTTAAGATACGTTTTCTATCCCTTCTCATTTAGTGTAAATTATTTTATTGCTTTGAGTCTTTTCGAGTCGTGGGGACACGACTCATTTTTGAGTTTGGGGTGGGGTTCGTTGCCTCATCCCAGTTTTTTATGTGTTATTTGTTTTATTTGCTTTCAATAAAATAATTTTCGGAGTTGCGTTTGACTGTAGAAGATTTTAAATGTCCCTTTAAGCATACTTTTGATGAATCTATGATAGTAAATAGTGGACTTTAGGGATTGATATAAAACGCACTTACAATTGCATGCGAACATAGGTAATTGATAGGAAAAATTAATGAACAATGCAAATGAAGTAAGCTTGTACTCAAGGAATATGTTTGGTGTGTAGAACGTGAAATCCTAATTAGTAGAGAACCCACCTAGATATGAACTAAAGACAAGCTATGTACTTAGGAAAATGATAGGGGCAGTTCTTTGTTAGCCATTTGTGCCTTTTTAGCCGTCTATCCCTTGTATTAATGATTATCCGTCTTAGCCCACTTTGAGCCTTTAGCCTTTTCTTTGTAGCCACGATATAAGCCATTATCCCTTAGATTATTAGGCATGACCATATGACCCGCACTTGAATCACAATCCTGAGACATGTCTCGAGCTTGAGTTTGGGGTGGTGGGACCACTTATGGGAAATTTAATGGGTTGGGATTGATGTGCTTTGTATTGTAGCACAATTGCAGATGATATATACTTGTAACCCTTTGCCGGGAATGAAAAAAAAATGAAAATGGAAAAAAAAAAAATCCATACAGTAGGAACCGGGAACCCGGATTCGTCAAAACCGGGAACCCGGTTTGCTCCTGTACAAGAAAAAGAAGAAAAAGAGAAAAGAAAAGAAAAAGAAAAATATGAATGAATAAAACATCCGGCAAAGTGGAATTTTCTGAAAATCATCTTGTTAATAGTGGGTAGACATGGGACGCTAAATTGTTGCGTATATGGGTGAGTGAGAACATCTTTTTGAGCGTTAACTCAAGCTCGAGGACACTGTTGATGGTAAGTGAGGAGAGAGCCAAAAGCTCACTTCAAATTTACCAAAATATACATCCATACCGTCCTTAAGCCATTATTAAAACCATAAAGACCTCGTGATTCCTAGGTACATAGTGAATTTATGATTCTGTTGATAGGGAATATACTAGGTGGAGCGTTCAAAGCGAGTTAAGATTAATGACCACCCTATAGCCATCATACAAATATGAGTACAAGTGTAACCTTCAAGCATTGCGACTTTAATTTTATGATTGAGATTATTTATGTTTGATGTTGCATGATTAGTGTATGTATATGTTAGTTTTTAATGTTTGCTATATGAGATTTATCTTAAGAATTGCTTTAGGTTTATTTGCTAGCTTCTACTTGTTTATACGCTTACTTCTACCCCTTTGTTTTGTTTTACTTTGTCGGGACGACAAAGGTTTGAGTTGGGGGTCTTGATGTCTCCCTAATTGTTCTTATTTTTGACCCTTGGGAGACATCATTTTTGGTGTTTATTTAATTAATTCGATAGACTTTTGGACTAAATATGCAATAATCCGGAATTCCCTTTTTATTCCTAGCATTTTTAATTTATTAAACTTTTGCGCGTAATATTGGTATTTTTAGTGTAAAGTTTACAGGTTTTAGATGTTAGCTAGGAGAGGAATCCGAGGAGAAAGTCAAAGATCGTGAATTAGAGTCAAGACTTGAAGATAAATCCCGAAGATATTATTTTTAGAGCTGAAAATCCATTTTCCAGGCCATAGATTGCTGATTTCGAGGTGCTTAAGCGATGATCTAGCTGTTGACCTTTGAAGAGAAATCATTCCTTATCGAGTTACGGAACTTTAGCAACTAGAATGAGGTCAATCGGAGTTATAACGCATCGGTAAAAGCCGTTTTAGTGAAGGTGTATCAGCAGTTACGGGATTTTGGGCTTAGAAATTGGGCTTGGACATTTAATTAGTGTTTTATTATTAGGTCCAAGCCCTAATCCGTTTTTGAGCTTATAAAAGGAGTTTTTGACCTCATTATTTCTTACCTCTCAATTTGTTCTTCAAATCAACTCATCCTTAGAAGAGAGTGTCAATACAATTCATTCTTTACAATTAAAAACATCAGAGAGAAGCAACAGAAGGAAGGAAGAAGAAGCTGCTAGAGCTGGAGTGGGTCTATAGCTCCGTTCTCAGTCATTCCAATTCCGGAAATTAGGTTTCTTTTATCTTTTATTTGTAATCAGTTATGAATTCCATTTATTTTAATTTAGTTTTTCATTTTAATATGAGCTAAACAATTCATAGTGCTTGAGAACAAACAATGGGTGAATCCTAATTTTATGAAATAACGAATGTTGAATTTGGGTTTTTATTGAATTAAACTAAATTAAGGCTTTTACTCTTTTCAATAAATTGAGATTATTTTACTGTTTTTAGCGTCATGAACTAGGAACAGGTGTTAGTATTTAGGCTATTCCAATTAGTGGCAATTGGATCATCCTGACGGAGGGTTTAGATACAGAACCATTTATTCAATCTAGGATAGAAGCTATTGATTCTGACGAACTTAGCTAATTCTAGGGCCAATGAGGTAATAAAACTTAAACATCCAACGGTGGATCATATTTACCCTGACGGGACTAGTGACACCCTAGGATCGCCTTATAGTCCACCCTGACGGGGGTATAAGGAATTTAGAATCCCGACCATTGTAATTGACCAATTTAGCCCTTAAACAACATAAGTTAGGAAATAAGATTGGGAGGATCCTTGCGTTCTCAAGTGCTACCTTCTCATACTGCGTTTTACATCATTTTACTTGCGTCTTAGCTTCTACTTGCATTTTAATATTTGTCTTTCATTCATTAGCTTTAATCAACAAAACCAAACAAAAATTTTATTATCTTTTACTTTCATAAGTGCATCAATCACTACTTGCTAAACATTGTGATCAACCATCCGTCCTTGGAACGAATCTGTATTATCATACATACTACTTGGGACAACCGTACACTTGCGGTTGTGGTTCGATTATCATTTGCATTTATTTTTAGAACACACAAAGGACCACCAGCGATCACTTCCCCACCAAAGTGAATAGCTTAATTACTAACTCCTATATTTGATTCATGACTTCAAATACAGTATTTAAATGCAAAATAATAGTCAATATGAAATTACCAAATTCAATTTAAATTAATCAATCCCAAATAAAAAACATAATTCTATAAATTTGAGTTCAACACATTAATGCGATTCTCAAGCACTTAAGGATTTTAACTCATGCTAATGTTAAAAACTACTGAATTAAAATAAAAAGTGTTCATAATGAATTACAGAAATAGAAAAACCTAATTAAAGGATTGATATGACTGATTGTTGGAAGAAATAACTCTCCAACTTTAGCTTTCTCTCTCCTTTTTGCTTCTCTGACTTCTCCCAAGCTCTATCGATCTTATTTTATGCTCCAAGGTTGAATCAGTGGCTAAGATGCTTAAAACAGTGATTTGTGACAGCATTCCAGATTTCATTCCCCACTAATTACTTTTTCGAATAAATTATTCTCGCCTTTGACATCAACGCTCATTCCAAGACTTAAATTCCCGTCTCTTCTCCTTGTCTTGATACTCCATCAAATCATAAACCTAAGAACTTTACACTAAAAATAAATGAATTAACGCATACAAACTCTAAAACATAAATAATCCAAATCCAAGAGAAGAAATCGTAATATAACCAAATAAGCTTAAAAGTCTAGTAAATAAGTCAAATAATCACCTAATTTGATGTCTCCTAAGGACATATAATTAGAACAAAAAGGGAGACATCACTTAGGTATGGAGGACCCTGTGCAATGATCGGTGGTTAATCTCAAAACCTAGTGACTATCTAGTTAGGCAAGCCCTTCCGGGTCACTACCGCACACTAGACGTTTATATGGTGTTCCAATAATTAGACACCTCTTCTGGGTGACCATCTGAATACTATTAAGGTAATCATATACGTTGGCCACCGTAAGAACTACGGACAATACATCAAAGCACATAAAAACAGAGATAGTGACACATATTTCAATTAAATGTAGAAGACATCACAAATTAAAATAGATATAAACAAGTCTAGGGTTCATACCCTTATGCTAATCTCAAGCTAAATAAAATTAGTTCATACTAGAGAGAGAAAGAAAATAAATTAAAAATTTGAAGGATTAGAAAAGCATGAATGGTTGTCCAAATCCTCATAGTCTTCTCTTCTCTTGATGTAAGCTTCCTCTTGGTCTTTTGATGATTAAGGACTGACCAAGGATGACTTCTATAAGGTAGGAATGGGTATATATATAGGCCCTTGGTATAAATTAGGAGTAATCCCCAAGTTAAGGAGTTCTGATCTTACCAAAATTTGTATTCCTAACTTGTAGGAAGTGATAAACTTTAGCAGATACTGATTAGGTCATATTTCCTTCGTTACTTATCGGATTTTGACGTTATTTATATGGAAACGACTGCGTTTGAAAGATCTATCTGCTTATATAAATATAAATCCCTAGTTCTAGACTATTTCTCTGCAGTAAATTAATTAGTGGATGTATGTGCAGTTTTAGCAGCTTCTTTACTTTCCAAATATATCTAAACTTATCCTTTTTTACTTTGACTAAGGGATTTTCTTTACTTTAACTTTTAAAATCAGTTTCCATAGGTGTAATAGAATCCATATACCTAAGTTCTACACAAATTACGCGCAAAAGCTCATAAAATAGCAAAACACCTAAAACTAGACAAGAAAGTGCAAAGTATAAATAAATGGGGGAAATCCCGAAATTAATAACTAAGTAACCCTAAATTGATGTCTCAAGTATAGATTAATATATCACATATAGAGATACATCAAGACCCCCAACTCAAAGTTGTATCGTCCTGATACAATAAAGATAAGAACAGTAGGGTAGTCAAAAATAAATATAGAAGAAGAAGAATAAGAAGAATAGAAAACAATAAATGATCCTAGAGCAAAATATCTAAAAGGTCTCATGTAGTAATGCTAGAGAAATAATGCACACATATTCTTAATATACACATAATCCACAATCCATAAATTCAAGTCCAGCTTAACTTTGCAATACCAGAAGGAAAGGTCTTCAACTCAGTTTGTGTTAACGGGTATAGGGTGATCATAGGTCTTAATATAGTATCCAATGGTCCACCTATCTACGCTCTAATTTTTAATTGTTCCTCCACAAAGTAGCTAGAAATACTAAGACCTTTATGGTTATAATGTGGCTTAGGGACGGTATGATATATTTGGATAATGAAAAGTGAGCTTTTGGCTCTCTCTCCTCACATTCCATCAACGCATCGTCACTCGAAGATGTTCTTACTCAATCCAATTTGATGCCTTGATTTGCATCCCCAAATAACCCAATAAAAACTTTTATGATGATTACATAACAAATTCCACTTTGCCGGTCCAAATCTTTTCAATTTTTTTCATATATCTCATTTCTTTTGATAACTAGCTATGAATCTCTTTTTAATGTGACATAGCACGCTACTTCTTCTTCTTTTTCATTCACTTTTACCCTGGCAAAGGGTTACAATAATAAACTCATCATCATCAATAATATCACATTACAATCAAATTCCCATACCCAATGTTTCCCAATAAAGTGGACCCACCACCCCAAACTCAAGCTCTAAAACAACTTGTCTCAGGTTTTGCGATTCGAGTGTAGGTCATATGGATAAGTCTAATAAAATAAGGCGTATGGCTTGTAATGTGGTTAATAAAAGACTTTAGAAAGGCTCGAAGGGGCTTGTAAATTAAGTTATGGGGTGATAAAATAATGATAAATAAAGATGCAACTAATCACCCTAACCAAGCAAGTTATTCACCACAAATATCACAGATCGTATGCAAGTTTTGATGATAAGTAAATTTTGTTCCTCAAAGACTACGAAAGTTAGAGAGAACTTATGCAATATAAAGTGCAAATAAGAAAGTTAGGAGAATAATACGCTGAAAATAAAAGTCTCTGAAATATTTGTTTGGTTTTTAAGACTCTAACAATTAACTAAATAAAGACAGGAAAACAAATAAAGAGAAGAAGATAGTATGAGAGTTTAGCTCGAGATCTAGTAAGTAATCCCCACTAGCCTTTTTATAACATATTTATATTAGGGAGAATTGTGTGATATGCAATAGCCAGGATTCTATATTCCTCCTAACCCTTTCCGAATAGACCTAGGAGGCGTCCTAACAGTTACCAGGGGACTTGGGTAAGGGAGACCCTGCGCAATGATCGGTGGTTAATCTCAAACCCCAGTGACTATCTAGTTAGGCAAGCCCTTCCGGATCACTACCACACACTATACGTTTATGTGGTGTTTCATTAATTAGACACCCCTTCCGGGTGACCATTTAAATACTATTAAGGTAATCCTATACGTTGGCCACCGTAAGAACTAAAGACAATACATCAAAGCACATAAAAACAGAGATAGCAACACAGATTTCAATTAAATGTAGAAGACATCCCAAATTAAAATAGATATAAAACAGGTCTAGGGTTCATACCCTTATGCTAATATCAAGCTAAATAGAATTAGTTCATACTAGAGAAAGAAATAAAATAAATTATAAATTTGAAGAATTGGAAAGACATGAATGGTTGTCCAACTCCTTCTAGTCTTCTCTTCGCTTAATGTAAGCTTTCTCTTGGTCTTTTGATGATTAAAGACTGACCAAGGATGATTTATCTAAGGTGGGAATGGGTAGATATAGGCCCTTGGTCGAAATTAGGAGTAATCCCCAAGTTAATGAGTCTTGATCTTACCAAAATTCATATTCCTAACTTGTAGGAAGGGATAAACTTTAGCATATATTGATTTGGTCATATCTCCTTCGTTACTTATCGGATTTTGATACTCTTTATACGAAAACGACTTTGTTTAATGATCTATCGTCTCATATAGAAATATCTCCCTAATTCCAGACCATTTTTATGCAGTACATTAATTGATGGACGTATGTGCAGTTTTGACAGTTTCTTTACTTTCTTAATATATCAAAACTTATCCTTTTTTACTTTGACTAAGGGGTTTCCTTTACCTTTCCTTTTCAAATAAGTTTCCATAGGTTTAATATCTTCCATATACCTAAGTTATACACAGATAACACACAAATTACACGTAAAATCTCATAAAATAGCAAAACACCTAAAACTAGACAAGAAAGTGAAAAGTATAAATAAATGGAGAAAAATCCCAAAATTAATAACTAAGTAACCCTAAAATGATGTCTCAAGTATAGAGTAATATATCACAAATAGAGAGACATCAACATATGTCAGAGAGGGACAATATTTGATATTTAACGCTTTCTTGTCTTGTCATAAAGTCGTGCACAAGTATGGGAGAAATAATATATGGTGAGTAATCCTTCAGAAAAAGTTTGCACAAGTATGAGTGAAGTATCATATGGTACTCACCATGATGATGATTTACTCACCAAATGATACTTCACTCATACTTGTGCACAACTTTCTGACGGATTACTCACCATATGTTATTTCTCCCATACTTGTGTAGAACTTTCTGACAAAACAAGAAAGCATTAGATATACATATGATCCTTCTCCCTTACTGTGTAAAATTTACCGCCGACCAAAATATTGTTCAATGAAAGTTCGCCCAAGAAGGTTTTGAAGCACAATATACTTGTGTGGTTTTGATGGGAGAAACCTTTGCAGGGTTGGAAATTGAATGTGTGTGCGTGTACAAAGGGTAAAACAGGAGTTGTTGATGCTGGAGTTTTACAAAATAGTAATGGATAATGGAAGAGATGTTTCCCTTTTAATCTAGAATATATGAGTGTTATGTATGTTGAACTAGTAACAGTATATGTAGGATTGAGTATGGTCGTGGATCTAAACATTGAGGACTTATAAATCAAGTCGAATTACCTCAATGTTTGTAAAATTATAGCAAACGGTGATAAACTGTTTCCTGAATATTAATAAAATCTATTGATGACTGTAGAAAAATATTGAGACAAAAGAAGGGGTTCAAGATGAGACATATAAAACTCGAAGTAAACAGGTGTGCAAATTATTTGGCAAGTTATGGCCTGATGCACCAACATGGCCTAACAGAGTTAGTACATGCTCCTTCAGAGTTACAAGAATTTTTACATTCATATAATATAGGCGAAACTTCATTGGAATGTGTACAAGGAATCTCAACCACGGAGTTATTGGGTATTTTTCTTTGTTTGAAGAACGTCTCATACGGGTAGGAGGTAACATTGCTTAGTACGTTTCAACAAGGTAAATGATTATATGCGCATATTAGGTTTAAACCCTAATCCCTTAACAATATGTTGCAGAGGTTTCTAATAATGCTTATCCAACCAAAGCATTAAAAAATCTAATAGGTATAATCGAATATTAAGTTTAAACCATAAACATAGTTGCTTATCTAACATATCAATCATCTAATATCCCTATATTAGATAAGATAAAAAATACAAAAAAAAAAGCAACGAATTAATTACCATGTAACGTATTTGTTACATTTATATAATTTTAATGGATTTTACATTATAAGAATGAAACTTTAACCCATAAAATGCTTGCTTCTATTGCTTTTATTTCTTATGTATAAGAGTAACAATGGTGTATGAAGTGAGAACTGTAACCTTTGGTGTAAACCGAGTGGTATTAGGTAAAAAGAAGCGCAATTTTGTCCCTTTTGGCCATCAAGAGAGAGAATGTTAGAGAAGTGACATGTGGAGATGTAAAAAATGAGGGTTTTCTTGTCTTTCTACATTATCATATTAGTCTATAATTATATAGTTACCGATGACCCTTTGTTTATAACACTTAAAAAGTTCAGGCCTCAATAAGTTTTTTCCCTTTTAACTAGTCTTTTTTTTTTCGTTTAATTTTTATCCCTCCATTTTTTTAGTATGACTTGCGAAGATTTTAGACAAAAAAAATTAGATATTCTTTTCAAACCAACTAATAAAAGATAAGGTTATACATAAAAGGTAGGGATTCTGATAATTATTCAGTCATGCTTGTCCTTTTTTATAGTTTAAAACGATACAAGGCCAAAACCACTCAAATACAAACGAAAAATTAAGTTTTTTATTTGAATGGTCACTCTAATATAAAAGAAAGATAAATTATTTTATATAAATTTTTTTAACTTTTAGTTTGTTATAAATTTTGGATCTTGTAGTTATTTTTAGGGTAACTTTTTACATATCCTCACCTGGTCCTGACTTTTTCAATTTGATTTTTAGACAAAAATAATAGGATTTGTATTGATTTTTATTTTCAATCAACGAAAGATAAAGTTAAGAACATGGGTAATATAGTTCTTATTTACCTGAGAATATGCATGGGGAGGCGTATATTTCTCATGTGATTAGTCGTGGTGCGCGAAAGTTGGCCCGTACACCCATGTATTAAAAGAAAAAACTTAAAAAAAATGAGATTCTTGATCATCCCTAGTGCCACCAACACAAATATATTTAACAACAAACTAATTATTTTTAAGTATATAAGTGGTTTGTACCATCATGAATGCACTACAACGTTTTTTTGTATGATAAATACAAGTTCCTATCTAGACGATCCTATCTGATCCCCAGTCATCCAAACGCGTCACAAACTTTTGGTATGTCCCATTGTAAATACCCGTTCGCCCTCTGTTTATCGTTCTTTCCAAGTCTGTATGTCTTCCCATTATACCGTTTTGGAATATGTTGAAACCTAACTAGCCTTCCAATACTAGCTTGTCTTCGTAGTTCCAATATTGTTGGGTAAATTGTCCAGCTTGCCATTGACAGTTGCTTAATACCTTGAATCAGTTCAAGGTTATCCAGAGAAGATAGTTTTCGTCTCATTTGGAAAGTCCTTACATCGTTTGGTAGCTTCTATTACTACATGTGCCTCCCCGTCCAGTGCAGAGATGGCTTTATAATTTTGGACGTGTCTATTACCAATCCTATCCCCTTGTGATGGTGTACACATCTAATGCCTGTCGGTATATTCTTGTCTTCGAAGGACGCATCACAGTGCCATGTAATGTCTAAGTGATTTGCTAAAGTCAGATCCGATCTTGGTTTCTCAACATCTGTAGTGGTATGTTGTTGTTGCTCCACCCGCCATACTTGTCCAAATAATTCCTACATGACTTTGTTAGTAATAAATGTGACGGATTCGGAGTCAATAGGAGTATTTTCATGACATCATTTCATCTTGCCTTTCCATATATTCTAGCATAGCAGAGAAATGTGTGCTTCTACAGTGCGTTTGTCCCATCCTTCTTAGCTGAAGGTCTTGGTTATTTCAAGGATGCATGAGTTAAGATTTTGAATATCCTGATCCATGAATTGGATTTGCAGAGTCAATCCTTCCTATATAATTTGTAAAACTGTACATGTTAAGAGTAAGTGTTCCGTGGTTTCTATTTGGTTCACATTTCAGATACAATCTTTTGAATCTGCATCTTCTTTTGGATAAACTAAGATTTGTCGATGTGGTATTATTGCATGTATTTTACATAAAATTATTATCTTTGTTGAGATCTTGAAGTTTCATATTACTGTCTAAAATTGTGGACGCACTACAACTAATCTCTAGAAAATAATTTAAACTAATCTTCTTTCGAGTATCGAAGAGGACAATATACATAGCCACCAATCGACTTTCTAACCTTTTTCTTTTTGGCCTTCTTAAATTCGTAATATGAAGTGACATGCAATATTCCGGAAACAGTCATCTTCGATAGAGATAGAAGGATATGCTAAAACAATGAATTTTCTTCCCTTTTCCTTTTCGTTTCCTTTATATTATTTTTTGCTAAAGTTGGTCAAGAGTGGTATGAAGTTAATGGCTCGATTACAAGTTGATATTTGTTTTTCTCTTTATTTTTTTGGTCGGAAGTTAATATTTGTTTAGATTATGATTTTTTAGCCCCACCACCACTAGTAGATATTTCGGTTAATTATTTTTCCTGGGTATATCTTTCGATTAAATCTATGTCGTCTACTTGTCAGCATTCTTTTTTTTGTCAACTGCATTTAAATATAAAACGAAATAAGTTCATTACAAGGCAAAATTCAACCTATTCCACGAGAAATAGGGAAAGAGTCTAACAACCTAACTAATTGGGGAGGGGGTTTTACAACCCAGTTACTTGGCAAACACCCAGCGAGCATTTGCTTTGTAACCCAATCAACACAAACATTTTCTATCCTATTACAATGGAAGAACTGAACACATCTATTATTATTACATAATGAAGAAATATCAAGATAGGAATGCTTCAGGCGAGTAACAGAAGGAGGAGAAGGCAACTTCAAGGTCTTAACCACTACTTCATTATCGCAAATAACTCTAATATCCGTAGCTTGTAGATTAATAGCTGAAAGAAGACCACTCCTAACTCCTAAGAACTCAGCTTCCTCAGCACTGTTACAAACAAAATTAATAGCATGTCCATGAATTAGTTTATTTTTGTTGTTTCGAATTATAAATGCAGAAGAAGAATTCTTATCTGTCTTAAAGGAAGCATCAGTATGTACAAAAAGAGTATTATCATTCGAGTTTTCAAGAAATTGATTCCTATCATAAGAAATATAGTTCTTATCTATATTACTATTAGTTTCATTGTTACCTGTCATGTATTTGGTACCTTGATTCTTATCATCTTTTTTGTCAAGATTTGTTATATAACTTTGATTAGCCTCAGATATTGTATTTTGTTTACTTTTTACAAATTCATCATAGGCTTTAAGGGCCTGTGATAATGCAAATATTGGGTCAGGAGGGACACCTTCATATAGGGACTTATTCCTTGTTTTCCAAATTATCCAAAAGAGAAAGGGAACTAAATCCCTCAGCTTTCTATCAGCTATATCAGTACAGTTATTTATACTATCCAAATTCAGAAGCCATTTCTCAACATTACCTGTACTATAGTGAGTAGAGAACAGTTGTAGAGGTGATATTAGCCAAAAGGCCCTAACCCAAGAGCAAGCAAATAGTAAGTGTTCCACATTTTCCACCTCATTGTTACATACTTTACATATAGGGTTTTCACCACATTTTCTTTTGTATTTCAGTTCCTCAGTAGCTAATATACCTTTACAAACCTTCCAAAGAAAGTTTTTTATTTTAGGAGGGGCATTCGTACTCCATACCTCCTTCCAGATAGAATCTGGGGTGGCATTGGAGCTAGAGCCAACATGAAAGTTCACATGTACCTCCTTCAATTGTTGATTTCTATTAAGGAAGGTATACATAGCTTTTGAGGACACTTCTCCATCTTTAGAGAAGTTCCAAATAGCAATATCTTCACATTTTTGTATTGGAGTAATAATATTTTGGATTAGTTTACTTATATCTTGAGGAAAGTATTTATCAATAATTTCAGGATTCCAAATGTTAGAGTTTTCAAAGCAAAGATCCGAAACAGTACGCAAGGGGCAATCAACCACTTTTTTTAATCTTTTAACACCTGGAATCCATTCATTATTCCAAATACTAATATTTTTACCATTCCCAATTTTCCATCTTAAGTCTTCCTTAAAGGTATTCCTACCTTCAAGTAGGCTTCTCCAACCCCAAGAGGGGTTGTAGCCAAGTTCCGCATTCATAAAGTGAGTATTCTTATAATAGATTCCTTTAAGGATACGCGCAAGTAATGAGGTTGGTTTATTAAGAACCTTCCAAGCATTGCGAGCAAGAAGAGATATATTTTTTTGTTTCATTTCTTTAAATCCCATACCACCCTCAAACTTATTTAGGGTCATTGTATTCCAATTAGCCCAATGGATTTTATTTTTCTTTTGTTTAGTATTCCACCAAAAATTAGCTATCAAAGAGTTCATCTTATCACATATAGTATTAGGAATAGAGAAAACAGCCATAGTATAAGAAGGAATAGCATTTATAACAGCTTTAACTAGTACTTCTTTTCCTCCCTCAGACAAATATATAGTATCCCATTTATCAACTTTTTCATTCATTAGTTCAAGAAGCCAATTCATGGTTTTCACTTTAGACCTGCCCCAGTCAGTTGGGAGGCCTAAGTATTTACCAAGCGAGTGCATTTTATTCATTCTCAAAATATTAGTAATGTCTATTTTTTTATTTTCAGGAGTATCTTTACAAAACAAGATTCCACTTTTGTTAAGATTAATGGTTTGTCCAGAGGCATTACTATATTCATTGAGTATAGTATTAAATTCTTCAATCTCATTAATATCAGCTCGTAAGAAAAATAAACTATCATCGGCAAAGAAGATATGACTAATATTAGGACAATTTCTAGTCATTTTAATACCAGTGATTAATTTTTTTTCCATTTTATCGTTAATCATATAAGATAGAGCTTGTGTTATTATACAAAAGAGAAAGGGGGACAAGGGATCACCTTGTCTTAACCCTTTAGTTGGGTTATTTAGGCCAATTTGCTCTCCATTAAGAAGGCATGTGTAGGAAACTGTAGTTACACATTTCATTAGCCACTTAATCCAAAGATTATCAAACCCCATTTTGATTAACATATCATTAAGGAAATCCCATTCCACATTTTCATAGGCCTTAGCAATATCAGCTTTAATGGCTAAATAGTGATTAGGGGAGTTTCTTTTTCTTTTTAAGAAGTGATTCACCTCATGGGCAATTAAAATATTCTCGGTTATTTCCCTACCAGGAACAAAAGCGTTTTGACTATCATTTATAATAAATTCCATTATCATTTGTAGTCTTTTAACTAATACTTTTGCAAGAATTTTGTAAATCACATTAGAGCAACTAATAGGTCTATAGTGACCAATTTTAGCTGGACTTTTAATTTTAGGGATAAGGGTTATAACAGTTTTATTTATGGAGGTCAGGTCACCATCATTCCATAAGAAATCCGTTATACACCTTAAAATGTCCATTTTTAGTAAGTTCCAATGTTTTTTAAAGAAGTACACAGGAAAGCCATCAGGGCCTGGGGCCCTATCATTTCCCATACTCCAGAGGGCTATTTTAATTTCCTTAAGGCTCACAGGGCAGGTGAGATTCTTGTTCATAGTATCTGTGACACAAGATTGGATATTCTCAATCACCTGAGAGTAATCTCTTGGGCCCTTAGTGAGAAAGATATTATTGAAATAAGTTTTAATTTCATCACTTATTCCTCTTTTACTATCCACCCATTCATCATTATCTTTAAGAATTCTCTTGATTTTATTCCTACTTCTCCTACCTTTAGTAATCGCATGAAAGTAGGCAGTGTTTTTATCACCTAATTCCAGCCATCTTAATCTAGACTTTTGTTTCCAGTAAGTTTCTTCTTGTTTCCATCTTATTTCCATTCTATAAATAATGCTATTGTATTCAGGCCAGTTAATAGGTTCAGAGGAGTTAATCATTTGTTCTAATTTTATTTTATCAGATCTAAATTCATGTTTTTTCTTTCTTGCCTTGAGTTTAGCCCATAAGGTAATTTTTCCAGTAAGATGATTTAATTTCTTTCCCATTTTAAGTATACCATTACCTCTAAGACAGGCCAATTCATTCCAAGATTTATTAATAAGTTCAATGCATTCATCTTCATCTAGCCAGTTCTTATCAAACATAAATCTTTTTAGCATAGGAATTTGAGTAGTGTCATTAATTACTAGGAGCATTGAATGATCTGACCCCATAGGGGGTAAAATAGCAAGCCATGAGTTTGGAAATTGATTATCCCAATTTCTATTTACACAGCATCTATCTATAACTTCTTTTATAAGCTTATTATCTTGTCTTTTATTAGTCCAAGTAAAGCTACAACCTTTTGAGTAAAGGTCAGTCATGTCTAGTTTATTGAGGAATCTATTAATTCTTTCCATATTATTTTTATTAGGATCATCACCACCCATTTTCTCATAGGCATATCTATACATATTATAGTCACCAATTATATTCCAAGCTAAATTGGGGTAATAATTTTTACAGTGTGCAATTCTTTTCAGTGCGAGGTCTTTTAAATTATCATAAGAGGGGACATACACAAAAGTGGTGCAATATTTAATACCATTATCTATACTAATCAGACAATGGATGTGATTTATAGAGAAATCCAAAACCTCAATGATACTCGAGGGTTTTGCTAATAAAGCTATACCCCCTTTCGCATTGATGGGGTTTTCAATATGAATCACATTGTAATTTAATTCAGAGGCTATATTTCTCACATAAGAATCAGAGTTTTTAGTTTCAGATAAGAAAATTACTTGAGGGTGATGCTGAACAACAGCATCTTTGAGTGTTAGAACTGTCAAGGCGTTGCCAAGACCTTGGCAGTTCCAACTCAGATGATTCATTGATGAAGCTGAGGTTGATGAAGTTCAACCTCGCAAGACTTATCATTAGTAGCAGCCATACCTTCAAATGTAGTACCCACTTTCGCATCATTGTTCTTTTCAGTTTCTATATCCATTGCTAGTTTAATATTGCCCATTTCCGGGTTCCATCTTGCTTTCCAGATCTTCTCACTCTTTGAGATAGCACTTCGTTCATTATGGGTCTCAATTCTTCTCATCTTATTATCTTCTTTAAGTCTCTCACTCCCGTAGGTAGAAGGTCTATCCTCCATACGCTCATCATCGGAATAAACCTCCACCGTGATGGGATTAGTGAGTGGGGGTGGTAGGTTTTCGACATGAGAGCTAGGGTTTCTTTTTTGGATTTCAGAAATTGGGGGAGAAGAAAGAGGAGTAGAATGTTCCGCGTTTTGTATATGGGTTATTTTTGGTTGGGTGATAATGTCTACCTTGGGTTCAGCTGATAGGGCCTTTTCAATATCATTTTTTTTAATAGACCCAAAAGAAAGAGATAGAGGCCCATTAGTGTTATCCTCAACTAAAGATAAAGGCCCAAAAGTAATTGGGGTAGTGGGCTCATTTTCCTCCAGTGTATTTTTGAAATGGAAGTGTTTTCCGAACATGTTCTTTTTCGTGTCACATACCTCCACAAAAGTTAAACCCGTACTCCCTTCCGGTACCACGTACTCCTTAGTGGTGGTGGCGTTTTTGATCTTTTGTGTAGCAGACACCATACATTTTGTACCCATTTTGTCTTTTCTCTCCTTATAGTACACACTTTTCTCTCTCTTCTCACTCGTGATTTGACTCACCGGTGTTGACTCCGAGTTACCCTTTTCCGCCATTGTAGATGAGAAAACAAAGATTGAGTTCTGTTTCTCCAAATCATTGAAATCCCTATCATTACCATGAAGCCATTTACCAAGTCTCTTCCTTAATTTAAACTGATTATTGCATTCCTCTTCTGTATGGTCTAATTGACCACATAAATAACAGAATTCACCCAATCTCTCGTATTTGATCATACCTGAAAGGCTTCTAAACTCAGTGATGTTGAAAGAATAAGTCGGACTTAAGGGTTGAGTGATATCCCATTCGACTCGAGCCCTACAGTAGCTGATTTCCTTAAATGTTTTAACAGGGGGAAGTTGGATATCCATAACTTTACCGTATCTACTAGCAATAATTTCAACATTTTCATTTGATATGTAGTTTCCAGGTAGGCCATGGATTTGAATCCAAAAGATTGATGTATTTTGGTTGTGAATAAGAAGGCCTTCTTGTTCGTTCCATTCTTGTATAAGAATATGTTTTCCAGCTAAATTCCATGGCCTCTTCCGAAGAATATTTTGATAATCATCCTCCGAGTTACAATTTATCAAGAAAGCGTTGAAGCCGACTTTCTCTGTAGTCACTTCATCCTTTAAACCCCATGATTTGTTGATGGTTTTTCTTAAGAAATTAAAGCTTATCGGTTTGTTACTAACAATTTTAGCTAAGAGTTTTGGTTTCTCAGAGATGGTGTAGACTGAGTTTTGGACTGGTTTCAAAATGACTTTGTTGATCAATGGTTTAGGACGGTGTTGATTGTGGTAGGCGTTTTTGTTTCTTTCCATAGCGGATCAGTTTGAGATGATCGAAAGGGAGAGAGAGAGAGACAGAGGAAGAGAAGGGGAAGGAGAAGAGAAACTGACCTGAACTAATGGATTATGAGGCTAAAGGAGGGAAGGAGAGTGCAGGGTGAAGGTTAAAGTGACGGTGGTGGGTGGTGGCGGAGAGGGGAGTGGTGGTTAATTTAGGGGAGAGGGGAGAGGATTCCGGTGAGGCATTATCACATGAATTTGTACCGGTGAGACTTGTCAGCATTCATTAGCTTTATTTATTGTTTTTGGTTGGTTTTCTTTTTTATTTTGACACGTATACAACAAAACTATCACGGCTGAAATCAATCGATACCAAAGTATAAAAACCGAGACTCTAAAAGAGATCATGCCCCACCTCCCAACTGGCCCTCCATCTAGCAGAGCGCATGGTACGATCAAGCAATCCATTCAGGCGACGCGAAATATGTTGGAACCACATGTTTCCATTCAGCTCATCAATCTCCCAAATTTGCAACGCGTATACTCTGACCCGCCACCATGCTGGTGACGGAGACCTATACCTTGAATTATATCAAGTTTATCCGAACATATAATATTTTTATTTTCCGAATCTTTTTGACACGTCTTGGCCGCTTCCAGCAGTGCTCTCGCTTCGCCTTCAACCGCTGGACCACCATAATAGGTTTTGAAATAATGCGTCTTTTGCACGATCTGGTATCCATTCACACTATCTTGGTTCTGCTAGGTTCAACTTGGTTCACAAAAGAAACATCACATTTGACGATGGTTTGTATCTCTGCTAGTTCAGCTTCTGCCCAAACAGAGTCAACATGTTGATATTGTTCATATGTGTTGTTCCTCGGTAGATCGTCTCAGTCATTTCTAAAAAGATCCTTCATCCTTGAACTTACCGCTCTAATGATGTTATCAGGGTCGAGATGGATGTTCTCGTGAATTACCTTCATTTTTTTCTTTACTAGATGTTCCATATCATGAGCAGGATATATGTTGTATAAATCCTTTTGTCCCAGCTCAAATTATCAGTCCTCGTGTACACTTTACTAATCTACTCTCCTAGGTCCCCTTCTAGGTCATCTTCGATCCTGATTTGGAGAGCAAAACCAACCCAGACTTGTTTACAAACTACACGCGAAAGTTGTAAATGGTTAATAGTTTCTGCTTGTTTGTCTCACCAGTAGCACCAGTTATCAGTTGCACAATGTCTCATTTTAAGGTTCTTTATGGTAGGTAAAATATTCTTGCAAGCTTTCCAGACAAAAATACGGATTTTATTTGGTGCATTTTATTTCCGCAGCATCCCCCCAGAAGATAGGGTTATTCAATTTTCCTTAAGCCAAGTATTGTGCAGACTCGGATATAGCTCTCAAATTAAATGTTTGATATCCAGATTTAGTTGTGTATTCTCTGGAACGTGTTAGTGGCCAAGTGAAAGTATCCTGATCCTGCCGGCGAACGATTGACATCCTTTCAATTCTGATGCGAACTAGTTCCAAAAATAACGTATCCAGAGTCTCCAAGTCCCATGTGTCTACCCGTTCCTTTATGAGTTGATCAACTATCTGATATTTGGTAGTAGATGGTTTGTCTTGATTACGTCCTGACTTTAACCATTGGTGTTCCCAAATATTTGTACTTTCCTCGTTCCCAATTTGGATGCTTCCTTCCGGGATTAGTAAATCCCTTCCTTCTAAGAAACTCACTCATGACCAATGATAGTTAATTAGCGTGTTTGAAAGGAGAACTCATTGTCTTAATTTCAACTAATGAAAGTAAAAATATATTGTTGGGTTTTTGTTTTTTATAGTTAAAATAACTAGAAGAACTAAAGTGAAAATAAGAACAATTAAAGAAATATTTTTCAAAGAGATTAAAAACTAAAATGAAATCACATTAAAGATATAGGATGAGAGTATCTTGAGTCTTTCTAGTAATTTCCAATAGTGACAATTTCGTTGTTTCTATACATAAGCTATGTTGTAGATCTCCCAGCCTAGGCGTCAACTTCCCCCCCCCCCCCCCCCCCCCCCCCCCCCCGTTATGCCGCTTACACCTAATTAAAACTGGCGTTTTTGCTTAGCGCCTTAGTCGCCATGGAATAGGCGTCTATCCCGCCTAGGCGCCGGTTAATGGCAAAACATGCCCGCATAGGCCTTCTTGTTATTTTTCTTATTCTCGAGAATTCATTAATTCATATTGTAACTCAATTTTTAATATTTTTATATTTAGTATAGTGTTGTTATATGAATTTTATGACTTAAATAGTTAAAATTGCTGTAATTACTACATATATATTACTAAATATACAAAATTACACAGCGGGAGACAAAACCTTATAATTTTGCCTAGGCCCCATGTAATCCCTCCTAGGTGCTAGGCCCCGGTTGACCGCCTAGGCTGCAAAACCGAGATCTACAACATAGTACATAAAGGAGAATGGATCTTTTTGGGTTACATGAGATTCTAAAATCACCTTAAATCCCTTCTTGGTAGATAGAGACTACCTTTCAACTCTCTCTCTCTCTCTCTCTCTCTCTCTCTCTCTCTCTCTCTCTCTCTCTCTCTGTCTCTCTCTCTCTCTCTCTCTCTCTCTCTCTCTCTCGTGATTGTACAACCTTCAAGTGGTTAAGGGCATACACCATGTGACTATCTGATTAGCCTAGACCTATTGGTTCTTAATCAAATATCAAACACATATAACCTAGTTCTGTATAAAGACCCCCTTATGGATGTAGTAAAAAAACTAACCTAGCCCAATACTTGATCAAGGTTATGGATGAAAAATTGCATACAAGTTTATATTCAACGAATATTTAATACGAATATCCCAAAATACAAGAAAACATCGAATTATCTACTATGGTTCATACATAAAGCAATTCTCAAGCTAAGAGAAATTTGATAATGTATATAAAGATAAGAATTAGTGACTCACATATAAGACAAAACTTAGTGACTCACATATACAAACAAATTATGTTAGCATCTTTATTCTCTCCATTAGTGTAGTGATAGTACTATATATGAGAGACTCTTGTAAATGCAATTCATTAAGTGAAATACAATATACAATTTTATTATTTTCTTCTCTCATTCAATATGGTATCATAGAGCCAAGGAGAATTTTTCAGCAAAGCTTCGTTTTTTTTTCCCACCATTAATGGTGTTTTGAAGCTTTCATCTCCGCTCATTTCGATCCTTATTTACCTTCACTTCCGCTACATATATCTATATATATATATATATCTCAATTTCTATATTGTTTTAATGGCTACATCATCAACTACAACTGCTCCGTTGATTACTTCTAGTGCCTCTATACCTCCTGGCTTGCTGCTCCTTCGTCAAAACTGGAGCAGTCTTGTTCAGATTAAGCTAGATTCTTCCAACTACGTGTTGTGGAGATCTCAGCTCGAGGCTGTATTAGAAGCTCATGGTTACTTGAATCATGTTACAGGTGTAGATCGACCACCTACTACAACTGATACAACTTTTTCGACATGGTTTCTCGAAGATCAACAATTGAAAGTCTCTTTGCTTTCATCTATGGTTCCTTCTGTTTTAACACAAGTTGTTAAACTCTCTCGTGCTACTGAGGTTTGGGAGAAACTAGAAGAAATCTTTATTTCCCAATGTCGCACTCACATTCATCAATTAAAGATGAAACTATGTAATGTTAAGAAGGGCGATAGGAAAATGTCCGATTATTTAGCTGAAATACAAGATCTATGTGATGGCTTAGAAACTGCATCATCAGCTCTACCCCTTGAGGATATAATCATGTATACATTGAAAGGTTTGCCTCAAGAGTACAACCAGTTCAAATCAAGTATTCGAATCACTAACGCTCATACCTCAACGCTTAGTTTTCACTCATTGGGGAGTCTATTGATTTCTGAAGAGCTTCATATGTCTATGGCTGATATTTCGGATCAATCTGGAGCTCCACACACTGCTCTATTTACTCCTTCTCAACCAGCCCCTATGGCGTCTCGAGGTCGTGGTTCTTCACCTCGAGGTGGACGTGGTCGAGGTCGAAATCGTGGTGGTTACTCTAATAGTCCATTCAACTTAAATCAGCCTTCAAATAATACAGGTTTTACATCTAATTCTTCTCAATCTCATGTTCCAACCTGTCAAATTTGCACTCGTTTTGGACACTCAGCTATTGATTGCTATTCTCGAGCTGATTTTGTTACCTTTCCATCACCTAAGGCTCAGCAAAGAATGATTTATGCTGCTACTAATGGTCCTCACTCGAGCTATAATACTAATAATAATAATAATCACAATACCAGTGCACAATTGAATCCTACTTATAACTCTTCTTCAGCTGGATATACTGCTTCATCATCTTCTTATAATCCTGAGCTATGGTATCTAGACTCAGGGGCTAACAGCCATGTAACACCAGACTCCTCAGTTCTTCAACAATCATCCTCTTATCATGGTGGTAACTCAGTAGCTGTGGGTAATGGTCATTCACTAGATATTGCCAATATTGGGAACAGTAAGCTTCTACTCAACACTCACTCTTTTAATTTATCTTCTATTCTTCATGTGCCTAAGATAGCCTCTAATTTATTATCCATCTCTAAATTTACCTCAGATAATAACTGTTATGTTATTTTCTCCTCTAACTCTGTGTCTATACATGACTCTATTTCACACAAATTATTGTTTCAGGGCCCTTGTGAAAGTGGCTTATATCCATTAAAGTTTGGTGGTCATATTCCTTCTTCCAATCCACAGTCTTCAAAGCCATGCTGTCTTTCTTCAACTGTGTCTAATCAAGCTCAATTATGGCATTACAGGCTTGGTCACCCCTCATCTAATATCTCATCTTGTTTGTCCTCTTTATTACATACTAAGTTAAACTTTCATGGTGTACTATGTAATCCATGTGCTACTTCTAAATCTCATAAACTTACTTTTCCCCTATCCATTAATAAATGTGATGTTCCTTTTGCTTTGATTCACACTGATGTTTGGGGACCTTCACCCATTTCATCTTGTTCATCATTCAAATATTATGTTGTTTTTATAGATGATTTCAGTAGATTTACTTGGGTGTATCCATTAGCCTTGAAATCAGATGTCTGTCATATATTCAAAACCTTTTACAATATGATTCTTACTCAGTTTCATACAAAAATTCAAATGTTAAGGTCTGATAATGGGGGGGAATTCATTGGTTCATCTTTTAAACATTTTCTTCAATCACAAGGAATAATACATCAAACATCATGTCCCCATACCCCAGAACAAAATGGGATTTCTGAAAGAAAACATCGCCATTTAATTGAAACTACAAGGTCTTTACTTGTTCATAGTTTTCTTCCATACAAATTCTGGCTTGAAGCTCTTTCCTTAAGTGTCTATTTGATCAACATACTACCTAGTTCAGTCTTAGGTTTCATATCTCCATTCCAACTATTATACAATAAATCTCCCACCTATTCTCACTTAAAAGTGTTTGGGTGTTTATGCTATCCATGGCTTAAACCATATAGTCCTCACAAACTTGCTCCAAAATCTGAACCTTGTGTTTTTCTGGGATATTGTAATCATTCAAAAGGATACAAATGTTTCTCCTTATCCTCTAAAAAGGTGTTTATCTCTAGGCATGTGGTGTTTAATGAAAATGTCTTTCCTTTCCAGAAATTACAACCATCTACTCTACCTAAAACTGATCATACGTATACACCATTCATTGACTTATTTAATACTTCAATTAATCCTCAGGCTATTTCTAATCCATTTGAGACATCCATAGTACCATTGTCTGAGTCAACTTCAACCTCAAATATTCCACCACAAAATGATCAAACTCCTCCTGAACCTTCTTCTTCAGCTTCACCTTCTATATCTCAAAATTTGCCTCCTCCAAAACCTAGACATCCTATGGTAACAAGAAGGCAAACCGGGTCTTTAAAACCATCTTACAAGTGTCAGTCATTAACTCAAATTCCTTCTCTTATTGAACCAAACTCTTACAAAGAAGCAGCTCAATACCAATGTTGGCAATTGGCTATGAATGACGAATTTACAGCTCTACAAAAACAACAAACATGGGACCTTGTTCCTCCACCTCATGGCAGGACCCCCATCACTTGTAAATGGATATTTAAAATAAAGAAGAATGCTGATGGTTCAGTGGCACGTTATAAAGCGCGTCTAGTTGCGCGTGGTTTCTTGCAAGAATATGGCTTGGATTACACAGAGACTTTCAGTCCTGTTGTAAAACATCAAACCGTTCGCATTATTATTTCACTTGCCATTTCAAATCAATGGGTTATTCATCAACTTGATGTTTCTAATGCTTTCTTACATGGCAGGCTCGAGGAAGAAGTTTATATGGTGCAACCACAAGGTTACATTGATCCTAAATATCCTAACTATGTTTGCAAACTCAACAGGTCTTTATATGGACTCAAACAAGCTCCTCGTGCTTGGAATAAGCTTTTAACGTCTTTTCTTGAGTCACTTGGTTTTATTCTTTGTCCAGCTGATAATTCTATGTTCACAAGAGGTAAAGCTGATGACCTTACCATAGTTCTGGTCTATGTAGATGATATACTAATCACAGGATCAGCTACAAGTGCAATATCTGCGCTAATTTTATCATTAAAGTCTCGTTTTGATATGAAAGAACTTGGTCCTTTATCACATTTTCTTGGACTTCAAATAACATCAACTTCAGACTCTATTATTGTATCTCAAGAGCATTATGTATCTACTATTCTTGCTCGTGCTGGTATGAGTGAATGCAAATCTGCAACAACTCCTACTTTAAATAAGTATTCGCTGAAGTCTGATTTCTCTTTACAACCGTTTGAAGATCCGTTTTTATTTCGAAGCTTAACAGGTGCTCTGCAATATCTGACAATCACTAGACCAGACATTGCCTTTGCAGTAAATCAAATATGCCAGACAATGCATAAACCAACTAATGGTGACTTTGATGCTCTTAAGAAATTGCTTCGTTATCTTAAAGGTACAAAGCATTATGGCTTACGTTTTACTCCCTCATTACCTGATCTTCGTGCTTACTCTGACTCCGATTGGGCAAGCAATGTTATTGATCGACGTTCAACTACTGGGTATTGCATATTTCTTGGCTCAAATTTAATTTCATGGGGCTCTAAGAAACAAAGTACGGTATCTAGATCATCTACCGAAGCAGAATACAGAGCTATGGCATATGTATCTGCTGAACTAAAATGGATATCTTATTTATTACGGAGCCTACATCTTTCAATCTCTTCTCCAAAGATATTTTGTGATAATCAATCAGCAATTGCTCTTGCCACAAACCCAGTCTTTCACACTAGAACAAGACACATCGATGTAGATTTCCATTTCGTACGTGAACAGGTAAAAGCAAAGCTACTGTCACTTTATCATGTGTCTACTTATGATCAACTAGCAGATATCTTAACTAAAGGTTTATCTGCTACTCAATTCAATGCCTTATTGTCCAAGCTTCCTCTTCTTCGAATACTCAGCTTGAGGGGGGATGATAATGTATATAAAGATAAGAATTAGTGACTCACATATAAGACAAAACTTAGTGACTCACATATACAAACAAATTCTGTTAGCATCTTTATTCTCTCCATTAGTGTAGTGATAGTACTATATATGAGAGACTCTTGTAAATGCAATTCATTAAGTGAAATACAATATACAATTTTATTATTTTCTTCTCTCATTCAATAAAATTTAGGTCATAATTTTATACAAACTGAAAAATAAAGAATAAAATAGTCATTATTATAACTAGAATGAAAAGTATGAATAATTCCATTGAAAATAATTGAAATGGATAAATCGGCATGGTGTAATGGTGAGGGTTGACGTCTTGATCTTCCTTGCTTCTTCTTCCAGACATGTATGGTTTCTCCAATAGTTGTGTAACTAATGTCTAACTTAAATTTTCACTTAAGTAAAGTATGAAAACGTTTTTGGGTTGTGGATCCACTTGGGTGGGTCAAAAGTGACCAAAAACATTTTCTAGCAATGATGGCAGGTTTAGTCACGGTAGAACCATTAGCATAACATTGTAGTCTCAACTTCTATTCACAAACTGTTTCCTCTCACGCGTTCCCGACTTGAAGGACAATCTTGAGCTCAAGGACCTTTTTTATGAACCTCACCAAGTATATGGTGACTCTCTCAAGTTCATTTCAAAGTTTTACTAGAAATTACATTTGACTCTCTAAGGATATTTTTTTATCGTTGTACGCCTTGTCTTGGGGTTGAATTTGACTTTTGGAATTCTTCGCGTCATCTCGGGGTCTCGTATCATCCATTTGTCTGGGAGCTATACACTTACCAAACAATTAACACAAAAATCTGCAAAAAAACACCAAAATATCCGAGAATAACAAAGGACTCAAATAACATCACATATTAGGGATAAATCCTTCAATAAGTCCAATAACCTCAAACATGATGTCTCGTGACCCCATATATATCACAAAATAAGAGACATCACTTGGCTATTATCACTTGAGGAAATTACATGCAACGACTTGCTTCCACACGCAAAAAGCTACTTAACCTTCACTGACCACCACATTAACCAATACATTATCCCTTTCCATGTCAAATCCTTTAACAGAATCCTTGCCCCCATGTTGATATATCCTTGTATCCCTTAAACCACTTTTTCCTTCCAGTTGCCTTCTTTACTCATGTGGTTGATATCAAATCTCTTTCTTTGCGCCTATAATTAGCCTCTTGATTGATCCAAACATCATTAGAATACACAATTTTTGGAAATAGTTTTTTGCACGATTCAAGTTTGGAATGGCAATGTTGTTATGCATGGAAGTCGCACCGATTGTGGTTAACAATCTTAGATATTTTATGACACTTTCACTCTCTAACGTTGTGCAAATTTGTTAGAGACTTAGAGACTTAGAGTTTTAAAGTCCCATCTTATAATGTCAGATTGATGACCTCCTAACTGTTTCTTTAGTGTGAAGAGCCTAAAAACCGAGAATCCAAGTCATTAGAGATAACTCCATTTCCGCCACTAGACCCTATATAGATCCTTGTTTTATCGCCTATTCACCTAAGTTCCATTTGAACAACCATTCATTCCCCCATAAATCATTTTTTCTCTTCCTACTTAGGTTATTCTGGAGGCGCCTTATTCATCTCGTGTACTTTCCCTATCTAACTAGCTAAATTAGGTTCATTTGATGAACAATCGGCCTTCTTATGTACAAACTTGTTACAAACGACACAAGTAAGGTGCATACCCTAATATTCATCCTTGCAGAACTGAAGTCCAGTTCCCCTTACTACCCAAGCATAATTACCTATAGTTTTGGCTTTCGCTACAATTCAAATATTCTATTCCACTTTGTCCCCATCTTAAAGAGAGTACACACTATATATTTCTACATACGCATATTTGATATACGGACCTAGGTATTGGTTGTGATATTTATGTGAGACGTGTCTTAAAATAGAGAACCACTCCCTCATAATAATTAACTTGTCAAGCACCATACAAAATCCCCTTCCCCGAAGAATGCAAGTTCGTAGTTTCCATGATCAACAAACTTGAAATGGAGGATAACCATGTACAACGTCAACTAATCCAGATTGTCTTTAGGGGTTCTATATTTGTCAAAGCTTCCTTGAGAGATAACGATATCCTACCTCGTGGCCTAAAAGTAAATTTGTTGCAGTATTCTGATAATTCCTTTTTCAAACGCAGTACATGATGGGACTTTTCCTTATCCAACACTTCATCATCGAGCATTGTTGTTTATTATTCTGACCCTGGTGTTTCTCCTATACCAACAATTTTTTCAGAATTATTAATTATCGTTGGAATTACAAAATTTGGCACGTTACTGTCGTATTCCATTCATGGTACTATAAGCCCGGAATAACATGTGGAGTAGTTGAAGTGTAGTGGTATTTTTGTTGGAATGGGACCATGTATTTGGAAGTTTGATAAGATGTTGCAGGAATCGACGGGAACTCATGACCCAATTCTTATTTGTAAGGTCTGACCCATTAGATTAATAATCCTAGTTCCATAGCTTCTCTATAAATACACATGTTGTGTCTATTATTATTTACACCCTTTAGAATATAATTCTCCTTTTAATCTCTCTTTCACTATAGAAAAATTCTCTCCTCTTCCCGTGGTTTTTCCCGTTGGGTTTCCACGTGAATCTTGTGTCAGTTACTTACTTGTGTGCTTTATGCAATCGATCCTATTATATCGAATTGGTATCAAAGCTACAGTTTATCTTGCACAACTAGTTTCATATTTTTCTTCAAAAGAAACAAGAACTTAAGAGTTATCAGAGATTCGTTACCTTTAAAAGTTTTTTCCTTTTTACCCTGTTATTCTCTGATTTTTCAACATAAATAATTGGAAAAACATTGTTTCTTACATCATAAATTCAACTTTTTTTTCATAAATTTATTGAATATTGAGTTCCTTTCGAAGGAAAACGACATATTATTTATCAAGTTTCGTTAAGAATCAAATGATATTTCGCCATTAGGGTTTCAAAATTTTTTTCTAAATCAAATCCGTATTTTGACGATATATTGAAAATTTATTATTTTAAAGCTCTTCTAAACGTATCAAGGATCAAAACATCGTCAAAATTATCAAATTTGGTTAAGTAATAGACAAGTTATATGAATTAGGGGTTTTAAACTCTTTATTTTATTTTTTGCAAAAATATATTCCTCCTGCTCAAGGAAGAAGAAGAAGAAGAAGAAGAAGAAGAAGAAGAAGTGCATTAAAAAAATGACAAACTGAAGCTTTGTTTTTCCATTAACATATATATTATTTAATATATATATATCATATTTTGGAAAAGAGGATTTGACCTAGTCGACCTTTGACTTTTCCGACTTGACCTATTTTGGGTATTCTCGATGTTCCAGATTCATTTTCAAGGTCAATTTCTCCAAATTCTGAGTATTTTTGCTACTTTCTTGTATTTCTTCGTTAGTTCGTTATTATGGCAACTTTAAAATTCGAAATTATGTTATTGGATCGTAATACGAGACTCTCGTTATGGCAAGTTAAGATGCGAGTTGTGCTCGCTCAGATGAATTTGGATGAAGCGCTATTGGGACATGAAAAATTGCCCTAAAATATGAGCGTCACAAATAAAAAATGATAGGATCTTAAGACTCTGTTACAAATTCAACTCCATCTCTCAAATCAGATATTACAAGACATTTTGAGAAGACTTTTGTTGCTTTATGGTTGAAATTAGCGAAATTATGTATGACAAAAATTCTCACTAGTAAGTTAGCTCTCAAGTAACAAATTTTTTCTCATAGTTTGGTTGAAGGTGCGTCTTTAGAAGACCACATATCTGTTTTTAAGGAAGTTGTATCTGATTTAGAAGCTTTAGAAGCCAAGTATGAAGATGAGGATCTGGCGTTACTTTTATTATGTTCGTTACCCCCTTTGTATTTAAATTTTAGAGATACAATATTTACAGTTAGGAATCATTATCAGTGGATGAAGTATATGAAGCCTTATACTCAAAGAAAAGATGAAATACTTATTGGGTGCAACTGAGCCCCACATCGAAGGCTTGTTTGTACGAGGAAAATAACATTAATAGAAATATGGAGATGATGAATGGAAGACGAACAAGTTCTGCAACTATTGCGAGAATAAAAGGCATATAAAATCTGAATGTCACATATTGTAGAACAATAAAAATAATACTCCAAATCACAATTGATACTTAGATAAATTTGGCGAAGCTGATGTCATTAAAATGATAGTGATGGAGAACTTTTAGTTGCGTGTGACAGTGAACCTAACTCAAGAGAAGAATGGATTATGGATTATCGATTCACTTTTCATGTGTCCTAATCGGGATTGTTTTTTTCATATGGAATAGTATCGAAAGGTGTCATTTTAATGAGAAAAAGACATCATGCAAAATTATAGGCATGGTACTGGTGGGGGCAAAGGTGTGATAAATAAACAGATAAATAAAGATAATAATAAAGGAAACATCCTTGACTACAGATCGTTTCCAAGTTTTAATGATAAGTCAAGTTCGTTCGCAGGGATTTAATCTGTTAGATCCATTTATATTTAACAAGCGTAGATGAATTTTTAGAGGTTTAGAATAAAATATAATACAATGAATAATTATGTAACGCAAATAAATAAGTAATGCAAATAAATAAATATGAATGTAAGTCAGATAGAGTAGGGTCACTACTATGAGTCTATTACTAAGTTGGTATTCTAACCTTAGAGTATATTGAGCATTATATATTAACTGGGATTCTAAATTCTACCTAACCCCCGTCAGGGTGGACTTAGGAGCAACCTCTCCACTACCAGGGAACTTGGGTAAAGAAACCTTGAGTAATGATTGATGGTTAAATCAAACCTTTATGGCTATCTAGGTATGGTCACTACTAGACGATTATGTGGTGTTGTCAATAATTGAATTACTAAGGATAGTCCTAAGATTGGCCAAATCTAGGGCTGGAAACAATAAGTCAAAGCACACAATAACAATATACGCCAAGCTCAAGTCAATTAAAATAACAAATAGTATTATGAAATTAAAGACAAAATAATAACCCAATAATTAAAAGTAAAACTTACAGAATAAAATTTTAGAAATATGGTGAAGCCACAAATGTATAGCTAAATACCCTACATATAGGAAAGGAGATATGTAGAAGAGGAGTTTGTCGCTCTCCAACTTCTTGCTTCTTGGATGAATAGCTTGATACTAAGGATGAATATTAAATTAAAGGACTAAGCTAATATCTAAAACTGAGAAAATACAAGCAAGGACTAAGCCTATACTTGGCATTGAGCAAGGACATGTTTAGAATGGTTTAAAGGTGTATTTATAGGTGTTTAGGAAGACCTAATTCGTTTTCTTGGAGTGGAAGACAAGGAACTTGGACTCCAAGCCCAACTCAAATTCGTAACCCTAAAATATAGAGGTAATAATTTGCCGCTGTTTTGTTGTGGCCATAACTTCTTCAATACTTATCTGTTTGATGCGTTCCAATAGTCAAAATCGATCGTCTCGGAAAGCTATATAACTTTGATTCAGAATATTCTTCCAAATTCCTATCCAATCTTGAGTTATGATCACTACTATGGTCGTAGGTGCTGAAATTCAGATTTATTTGGCAACTTTATCTTTCCATATCTTATCTTTTCTTTCCTTATCTCCAATTTCCATGCATATATTCTTTCCTTTATCTCTTATTATTGATTTGGCATCTAATTAATCACCATATATATCTTTTAAACTTCACACTAAATAAATAATCAAACCAAATATGCTCTAAAATAAATTGATCATTAAATCATAACAAGAAATAGAAAAGTGCAACAATACATGAGAAAATCGACTACTAGACTTCCTAAAACACTAAAAATGATGTCTCTAACTAATATTAAATTATCACAAATGGGGAGACATCAAGACCCCCAACTCAAAGTTATATCGTCCCGATACTATATAGATAAAAACAAAGGGAAGTCTCTAAATACACCTAGGTCAATTAAGCACAGAGGGAAGAAGATAGCAGAATATATAGAATAGACTTCAAAGCAACTACTCAGAAAATTTCACGTAATAATATTTACAAACTACATACCTGCACACTTTTCATATCTACCATCAACACGGCTTGAATTCAAGATTAGATTAGCTTCGCAATGTAAGAAGGAGAGGATCTTTACTCAGTTCACCAAGGAGGCTATAGATTGTTCATCGAACTTCACTAGTATCCAAAGATCCACTTAACTACTCTCTATTGGATCAATCACTTCTAGATTACATTGCAAAGAATCAAAAGGTCTTCTAGGTTGTAATGTTGGCTTAGGGACGGTATGATAAGTATATTTGGATAATTTAGAGTGAGCTTTTGGCTCTCTCCTCACTAGCCATCAACGAATCGCCCTAGAGCTTGAGTTACTCTCATAAAACGTTCTCACTCAACCCAATGATTTTCTTGATGCACAAAGTAGCATCCCCAATAACCCAATTAAAGCATAAAATGTTCACATAAAAATTCCTCTTTGTCGGTCCAAATATATATTCTTTTCAATTCAATTTTTTTTTCTTTTGTATAGTTATGACTCTCTTTTTAATATTGAGATATCATGCTATTTTTTTCTCATAATTTTCTTTTCTTTACATGCTTTTCAGCTTTTTTCATTTACTATTACCCCGGCAAAGGGTTACAATATTTGTGAATCATCATTAATATATAGAACATAGCACAATTAATAAGCTCAAAATTCCAACCCAATAATATTTCCCATAATGTTGGACCCACCACCCCAAACTCAAACTCTAAGACAACTGTCTATGCATCGAGATCCGAGTGCGGGTCATATGGAAAAGTCCTATAATCTAAAGATATGGCTTATAATGTGGCTAATAAAAAGGCTTTAGAAAGGCTAGAAGGGGCTGAGCAGGATATAACATAATAATTTGGACATCAAGCTAAAAGGCAACAAAGGTCTTATGAAAGAACCGCCTTAATCACTTTCTAAACTATGCAATTTCGTTATTCTCTTACCTTTAGCACGTTCATCAAATGGGTTTATCAACTAGCTTGGATCTCACGGTCTACACACCACTCATGGCTCCCTGAGATCGAACATACTTTCTATCGCATTGCTAACTAATCTTTTCTTTACTATCAATGTGTGTTTTCTTGCAAATACTCAAAGCATACAAAATAAAATAGCTCATAAACATACTACTTCCTATCATTAACTTACTGAGCTTATGCTTTCAAGCTATTAAACACACTCTGCATCTACTCCTTCAAAAAATTTAATTTTTCCAAAAAAATAGTAAAACACATAAAAATGGAGATGAGGGACAACGAATCCTACAAGTATTACAGACCGTTTGCAAGTTTTAATGATAAGTCAAGTTCGTTCGTAGGGATTTAATCTGTTAGATCTATTTATATTTAACAAGAGTAGATGAATTTAAATGTTTAGAATAAAATATAATACAATGAATAATTATGCAACGCAAATAAATACATATGAATGTAAGCCAGATAGATGTAGGGTCACTACTATGAGTCTATTACTAAGTTGTTATTCTAACCTTAGAGTGAATTGAGCATTATATATTAACCGGGATTCTAAATTCTACCTAACACCCGTCAGGGTGGACTTAGGAGTAACCTCTCCACTACCAGGGAACTTGGGTAAAGAAACCTTGAGTAATGATTGGTGGTTAAACCAAACCTTTATGGCTATCTAGGTAGGGTCACTACTAGATGATTATGTGGTGTTGTCAATCATTGAATTACTAAGGATAGTCCTAAGATTGGCCAAATCTAGGGCTGGAAACAATAAGTCAAAACACACAAAAATAATATACGCCAAGCTCAAATCAATTGAAATAACAAATAGTATTATGAAATTAAAGACAAAATAATAACCCAATAATTAAAGTAAAACTTACAGAATAAAAGCTTAGAAATATGGTGAAACCACAAATCTATAACTAAATACCCTAAATATAGAGAAGGAGAGATGTAGAAGAGGAGTTTGTCACTCTCCATGTTCTTGCTTCTTGGATGAATAGCTTGATACTAAGGATGAATATTAAATTAAAGGACTAAGCTAATATTTAAAACTGAGAAAATACAAGTAAGGACTAAGCCTATATTTAGCACTGAGCAAGGACATGCTTACAATGGTTTAAGGGTGTATTTATAGGTGTTTAGGAAGACCTAATTCGTTTTCTTGGAGTGGAAGACAAGTAACTTGGACTCCAAACCCAACTCAAATTCGTAACCCTAAAATATAAAAAAAGATAATAATCTGCCGTTGTTTTGTTTTGGCCATAACGTTTTCAATACTTATCTGTTTGATGCGTTCCAATAGTAGAAACTGATCATATCGGAAACCTTTATAACTTTTATTCAGACCATTCTTCCAAATTCCTATCTAATCTTGAGTTATGATCACTTATATGGCCGTAGGTGCTGGAATTCAGATTTATTTGGCAACTTTATCTTTCCATATCTTATTTTTTTTCTTTTCTTATCTCCAATTTCCATACATATCTTCTTTCCGTTATCTTTTATTATTGATTTGGCATCTAATTAATCACCATATATATCTTTAAAACTTTACACTAAATAAATAATTAAACCAAATATGCTCTAAAAATAATAAATCATTAAATCAAGACAAGAAATAGGAAAGTGCAGCAATACATGAAGAAAACGACTACTAGAATTCCTAAAACACTAAAAATGATGTCTCCAACTAAGATTAAATCATCATAAATGGGGAGACATCAGGTACAATCAGAATTAAGATATTTGATGGTGTCGTAAGAACACTTGGTTATGTGAGATATGTTCCAGATTTGAAGAGGAATCTTAAATCTTTGAGTAGCCTAGACTCAAAAGGATACACATATAATATGGAAGTTGGAGTTCTAAAGATTTACAATGGAAATCATGTTATGATGAAAAGACAAAAGAGGACATTAGAATTATATGTTTTGCAGGGTTCCACATTTATAGGTGATGCAGCTATTGTCTCTACTTCATTTGTCAAAGAATATACCACTAAAATTTGGCATACGTGTCTAGAGAATATGAGCGAAAATGGTATAAATGAACTAAATAGAAGAGCACTCCTCGATGGAAAGAGTCTGGGTAAACTTCAGCCTTGTGAACATTGTGTCTTTGGAAACCATAATGGAATTCGATTCGATAAAAATATTCACATGACTAAAGTGTATTCCATGGGAGGTGCTTATTACACGTTGACTATAATTGGTGACTTCTCTAGAATACTTTAGTTATTCTTCTTGAAAAAAAATTGTCAACATTTAAAGAACGGAAGATCATGGTCGAGAAACAAACATGAAAATAAAAGGCCTTCAATAGTGGTTCAAATTTTTTTCTCTAATGAATTTAATGCACTCTGTAAGTTCAAAGGTATTGTTAGACACTCAACCATTCCAAGTACAACATATAAAAATGGCATAGCAGAGTGTATGAATAGAACTATTATAGAAAAAAATACATTGCATGCTTCCTAACTCTGGTTTACCAAAGATGTTTTGGGTCGAAACCGCTTCTACAACTACTTATCTCATCGGCATTTCTCCATCAATTGTCGTTTCCAATAAAAATCCGCAAGAGGTATGGTCTAAAACTGCTCCAAAATATTATGATCTCAAATTTTTTGGTTGGCCAGCATATAAACATATTGATGATGGTAAATTTGAACCTAGATCAAGAAAGTGTATTTTTTTTTGGTTTTAAACCTGGTGTTAGAGGTTATAAATTGTGGTGTCCAAATACCAGAAAAATAGTAATTAGCAGAAATGTTATTTTTTATTCAAGTTCTATGGTTCCTAATTTACCCTGTAGTGATAATTTTGATAAGTATCAGAAGAAATTAAATATAGAGGTTAATCTGCCAATAGAATCACAACCTATACTAGTAACTACATCTTCAAATCATCCAGATATGCATGATGGTGGCAATATCCCTTCACCACAACCACCACAGGATTTCATTGCATCAAATAGACCAAGGAGAAACATTAACCCCTTTCAAATATTTGTCGCAGTTGAGTTGGTTGCTTATTCTCTAATTAGTAGCACTCATAGTAGTCTGACTGATATGGCGGTTAAGTCGGTTCCGATTTCTAATTTTGAGCTTTGCTTGAACTTAGTTGGTATTTACCGTTTGAATTAAGCCCTTCGGGATTTTTAGAAAATGAGAGGTATTTGAAGATCAATGATTTATTTTCTTGACTCCTTAGCGATTTTTTCGTCAAGATAGAGATATTTTTTCAAGGTGGAGATATCGTCAGATTTTTCGGGTCTTGATTACCATTATTTGTGTCAAGGTGGAGATTGCTATACTTATGACCTAATTCTTATTTGTAAGGCCCGAACCATTAGATTAATAACCCTAATTCACTAGCTTTTCTATAAATACACATGTAGTGTGTATTATTTTTTACACCCTTTAGAATAAAATTCTCCTTGTTATCTTTCTTTCATTATAGTGAAACTCACTCCTCTTCCCGTGGGTTTTTCCAGTCTTGGGTTTCCACGTACTTGCTTGAGTGGTTTATTCATTCAATCCTATTATATCAGTTCTCTCGATCAGCTATGTCATTATCAGAGTATTAGTATTGTCGTCCTTCTCTGGTAGAAACGATGGTAACTATTTCAGCAGTTCACTAGCCATGTTAGGATTTTTTTTGATGTATGGGTGTCCGGGCCAGCTTACGCGCACCACAAATATGACATTTGTGGGCCATCAATGTTTGTCATACTTTTTTTCCCCACAAACCAAAAAACTGCCACATAACGATCATTAAGAGAAGATAATATTATATTCAATGTTTGTTTCCATCTATCCATCAATGTTTGTCATGTTTTTTTTTTCTATAAACCAAAAAATCAAAAAACTATCACATAAATGATCATTAATGCACATTAATGGTCAGTGACAAACATGAAATTAAAAAAAAGTATAAGAGAATAAACGAACCAAAAAACTGTCACATAAATGATCATTAATGCATATTAATAGTCAGTGACAAACATGAAATTAAAAAAAAAAGAATAAGAGAAGAAACAAACCAAAAAACTGTCACATAAATGGTATTAATGGTCAGTGATAAAGACTCCTTAATGCTGACGTTTTTCTTGACCAGCCTATTGTAAATCCCGTAACAGCTGAGTTAAGAGCTCTTGATGATGGAATATTCTGAATTAATTCTAAGCCAATGAGCCATCAATTCTTGGTCGATTTGTCTTTTATTTTCTTTTCCATTTTCTAGGTAGGACTTTTAACACATAAAAACTTTTCTCACTTCTCTCAAGAGAAAGAAATAATTAATAAAATAAAACTGTTTAATTTTAGTAATTCGAACCATTTATTTCTCAAATTTTAATGTGGGACTTTTTTCTTGTAAAAAATATGGGACTATTAGTACACGAATAGTTTTTTCCACTTCTCTTAAGAGTGTGAAAGAATTAATAAAATAAATCATCTTTTATTTAATAATTCTAACAAATGTACACGTCAAAAGATGTTTAACGGAGTTGTAGACGCCTTGGCCAAGTGTGTAAAACATCGACACTTCAGGATGACGAGACGTTTTACTTATCATATTATTTAATTTTCTTTCTAATTTACGTGGGAAAAAATATTAATGTTGTGTAATTTGTTTGTATTCTAATTAAAAAATAATATGACATTTGTGGAGTTTTTTATTATGGGCGTATTTTATTTAGAGCCCATATGGAATTCCTTTTTGAAATAATCACTTGAACTATAAAAACATTTTAGACGCTTAAAATCACTTTTAAAGAAAATCACTAAATTTAAAGTGATTTTAGATGTCAAAATATTTTTTAATTATTTTTAAAAATATTTTAATTTTAATCAAAAAATGCTTTTACCTCGAAAATAATCAATCACAAACGGGTACTTAGGGCCCGTTTGGAAGTGCTTATTTTAGAGTAAAAAAGCGCTTTTAGAATAAAATCCAGAATTTAAAAAATTATTAAAAATAATTTTAGAAAATTATTTTAAGTGCTTATTTTAAGAAGCACCTATTTGGTGCTTTTCAAAAAAGTGCTTTTCAAAATAAAAAAAACTATTAAAATGCTAAAAGCACTTTTAAGTGCTTCTCCAAAAAAGCACTTCCAAACAGACGGGGCTCGTTTGGAAGTGCTTATTTTAGAGTAAAAAAGTGCTTTTAGAATAAAATTCAAAACTTAAAAAAATTATTAAAAATAATTTTGAAATCTAAAATTATTTTAAGTGCTTTTTCTAAAAAGCAACTATTTGGTGCTTCTCAAAAAAGTGCTTTTCAAAGTCAAAAAAATTTTTAAAATGCTAAAAGCACTTTTAAGTGCTTCTCCAAAAAAGCACTTCCAAACGGGCACTTAGTATTTAATTTCATTGCTTAATATAATATTCATAAAAAGATAATCATGGTTTTTATTGAATATAATAAATAGCAAAAGGCATTAAATAATATATGAATGTGTTAAACATGACGATATTTCTATGAAACTAATTTAACTATGGCAAAATATGTAAGTTATCATTAATTTATAACTTAATAATTCATAATACAAACAATAATCAAATAAATAATAATTTTCCTTTTTTGAAAAAAATTAAATGTATATGAATTTTTTTTTGAAAAAATTGCTAAAAAGAGTACCTTTTTGGTCGTTATCTTTCTAAATATCGATTCTCAATAAGTATGGACATGTTATTTTACTAACTCAGACCAAGTTGTAGACAATGACATGCATCTACACCACAATGAAATAGGAAGATTTTTTAAGGAAAAATCAATTCTAAAAACGACACCGATCACAAATCATTGCCTCATATTGAAATACCGAAAATACCCTCTTGTCGACAAAATATTACAGCCAACCCAACTCATTTATTTATATAAACAACCTTTAACAAAACCAAACAACAATCATATTCGCCTTACCTGTATATCCCTCCCGCAATTATTCGGTGGTATATACAGATAGATACAGATACACACATATACACAGATAGATACAGATAAGAAAAAAGTGAACGATCTATGCAAGCAACGCAAAAGAAATCGATAATCTCTTTCTTCATCTTCATCAAACTGCAATTAAAATTGATTTCTTTATCTTTAGATGGTGGTGATTATGAGCTGTTTTGATAAACTGAGTTCTTCTTCGAATTTTAGCCGCTTAATTGCTGGCCTTCTTATTTTTATTCTTTATCACTCTTTTCAATTAATTTCCAATTTTTTGATTCCTATACACCTGTTAAATTTTAGAATTTAGATTTTCAGTTTGTTATAGAAAATTTGAAACAACTCGTCAATTTTTTTTTATCTTTTTGGGAGAATTTTGGAATTTTGGTTGTGTTGGGTTATATATATCATGGAAGTCAAAAGCGATGAATCTTCTGATAGCTCATTTCTTGATGATGGTACGTCTATCAATTCATTTTAATAATTTCTAAAGCTATTATTTGTTGTTAATTATATGTTACATGATTGATTTGATTAGTCTTTTGCATGAATGCAATTTGTAATCACCCATAAATAATTGATTAATATTTTTAGGCACAATATTCTCGAGGATAGATAGGCGTCCATCAGTAATCGTAATTGGTGGGGGTATTTCGGGAATTGCAGCTGCTCGGATACTTCAAGATGCTTCTTTTAAGGTGGTACCTTAACATATTATCAAGTCAAAATAAAATTCAATAATGTTATTCTTTTTGCTTATAAATCCTTTATGATATTTACAGGTTATTGTAATGGAATCTCGCGATAGAATTGGTGGTAGAATACACACTGATTATTCATTTGGTTGCCCAATTGACATGGGAGCTTCATGGCAAGTTTAATCCTTTATCTTTTAAATATTACATTTACGCCCATATAATCTTAATTCATTTATTAATTATATTCTTAAATTTATACACAGGCTACATGGTGTTTGCTATGAAAATCCTTTAGCTCCACTTATATCTCGTTTAGGACTTAAATTATATCGTACAAGTGGCGATGATTCAGTGTTATATGACCATGATCTCGAAAGGTACTGAAATTATATGCACCCTTTAAATCTTTAATTATAACAAATTAAATTCAATAATCATTGTTTTGTTATTTCAGTATTTCACTCTTTGATATAAATGGTCAACAAGTACCTCAACAAACAGTAATTGAAGTTGGAGAAGCATTCAAGAATATTCTCAAAGAGGTAGTTTTTTTTTTTTTTAATTAATGATAAACAAAACAAATTGAAAAATACTAAGTTATTTTTGCTATTTTCAGACAGAGAAAGTGAGAGATGAACATAGTGATGACATATCTGTTTTACAAGGAATATCAATTGTACTTGAAAGGCATCCAGAATTAAGGTATTATAAAAACATATCTTTTTCTATTTCTTTTTTCTTTTTTCTTTTTAAATATTAATTAAATTAAATATTTTATGTCTTTTTCAGACAAGAAGGAGTTGCACATGAAGTGTTACAATGGTATATTTGTAGAATGGAAGCTTGGTTTGCCGCTGATGCAGATATGATATCACTCAAAACTTGGGACCAGGTACATTTAATTTAAATTTTTTTTCTAATTTCTTATATAATTAATAGTTTTGAAAATAAATTTAATTTATTATTTTGTGTAGGAGCATGTACTTTCTGGTGGTCATGGACTTATGGTACAAGGCTACTACCCTGTGGTCAAGGCCTTATCAAAAGACATAGATATTCGCTTAAATCACCGGTAATTAGTATTTACATCATATTTATTTAGAATAATAACCAAAAAATGTCCAAAAAATTAATTTTAGTTTCCATAAAAAGTCGTGGGTATTTTAGGTCTATCAGTTTTTATCCATTAACCTTTATTTTTTATTTTTTGGAACAATGACCAAAAAAGGTCTATAATTAAATTTTTATGCCCATAAAAAGGTCTAATTGATTTTTTTTACCCATCAAACTTTTATGTCTAAAATATAGTTTACCCATCAGGAATCTGGCCTTGTATGGTAAATACATTATTTCGATATATTCGCTTAAATCACCGCTACTTTCCATATAAACTTGAGTGATTAGTATTTATTTTATATTTATATAAAATAATGACCAAAAAAGGTCCAAAATCAATTTTAGTTTCCATAAAAAGCCGTGGGTATTTTAGGTCTATGGATTTTTATAAATTAACTTTTATTTCTTTTGGAATAATGACCAAAAAGGTCTATAATCAAATTTTAATGCCCATAAAAGGTCTAATTAATTTTTTTTACCCATCAAACTTTTATGTCTAAAATATTAATCGGATTTTACCATCAGGAATCTGGCCTTGTATGGTAAATCCATTATCTCGATACTTTCGACTCTAAACTTGAGTAATTAGTATTTATATCATATTTATTTAGAATAATAACCAAAAAAGGTCCAAAATTAATTTTACTTTCCATAAAAGGCCAATAGGTATTCTAGGTCTATGACTTTTTATCCATCAGCATTCATAGATTTTTTTTGGAATAATGACCAAAAAAGGTTCATAATTAATTAATTAATTTTTTTTGGAAATAATTAGGGTAAAAAGAATAGCGAATGGGTATGATATGGTAATGGTAACAATGGAAGATGGGCGAAACTTTGTAGCAGATGCAGCTATAATAACGGTCCCACTCGGGGTCTTAAAAGCAAATTTAATAGAATTTGAACCGAAATTCCCAGAATGGAAAGTTTCCGCAATAAAAGAGCTTGGAGTAGGGAATGAAAATAAAATAGCATTAAGATTCGATACAGTATTTTGGCCAAACGTGGAATTATTAGGTGTAGTTTCACCTACTTCTTACACATGTGGATATTTCCTTAATCTTCACAAAGCAACAGGACATCCTGTACTTGTTTATATGGCTGCTGGTAGATTTGCACATGATCTTGAAAAATTGTCTGATCAAGAAGCTGCTGATTTTGTTATGTTACAGTTGAAGAATATGTTTTCCAATGCTACTCAACCTGTAAGTTTCGTATTATTACATTTTTGGCCCCTGATATTTGTAAGAATCTTCACTTGGTCCCCCCCAAATGTGTATTAAGTATTTTGATTAAAATATAGGGACTTCAAGTGTAATTAATTGATTTTTTTTTTAAATGTCAAGGCCCATAATGCACTTTTTGCATAACATAGGGACATATAGTGTAAGTTTTGCATAATATAGGACCTATATTGCTTTTTTGTTGTATAATATAGGACCTATAGTGCTATGTTGTGCATAATATAGGGCCTATAGAGTAATTTTTGTATAATATAGGACCTATACTGAGATTTTTGCGTAGAACCTCTAAGGATTTTTGCATAATATGAAACCTATAATGTAATTTTTGCATAATATAGGACTAATGAATTCTTTGCATAATATAGGGACATATAGTGTAATTTTTGCATATTATAGGACCTATATTGCTTTTCTTTTTTGTATAATATAGAACCTATATTGCTTTTCTTTTTTGTATAATATAGGACCTATAATGCTTTTCTTTTTTGTATAATATAGGACCTATAGTGCTATTTTGTATAATGTAGGGCCTATAGTGTAATTTTTGCATAATATAGGACATATACTGAGATTTTTGAATAGAACCTATAAGTTTTTTTTTTTTTTTTGCATAATATGAAACATATAGTGTAATTTTTGCATGATATAAGACCTACAGTGATATCTTTGCATAATATTAGGGACATATAGTGCAATTTTAGCATAATAGGGACATATAGTGCAATTAACTTTAAACAAAATTTTCTGGTAATGCTATGTTCCTAGTCCAGAGACCTTAAATCTTAAACCAAAGTTTTCTGAAAAACAATTAATTTTAATTTTTTTCTAAATCGCATAACCTTTTGTGGGCTTTTGAATGATTAAAAACAGGCCGGGCCGGGACGGGCTTTTCTGATATGTTTTTTATTTGGTAATGCAGGTTCAGTATCTAGTTTCGAGATGGGGAAGTGATCCACATTCACTAGGATGTTACTCATATGATGTGGTGGGAAATCCAGAAGATATTTATGATAGATTAAGAGCACCTTTGGGTAATCTTTTCTTTGGAGGTGAAGCTGTTAGTATGGATCATCAAGGTTCTGTTCATGGTGCTTATTCAGCTGGTGTTATGGCTGCTGAAGATTGTAGGAAACATTTACTTGGTTTACTTGGAAGTTTACAAAACATTCAATTACAAGAAGATATTTTCCAAGCTATGATTCCTCTTCAGATTTCAAGGATGTGATGTTTTTAATTATGTTTTTCTTTTTTAGTAAACGATTGATTGATTGATTGAACTAATGGAATTGAATTTAATGTTTTTAATGTTTTACGTTAGTTGTTGGGTTTTTTTGAATATTAATTTTTGGGATTTGAGAAGTAAAGAACAGGCTTAGGTTTTTTTATAAGTATAAAAAGATGTTTTGACTTTTGTTATGTTTGTGGTATCCTTTCCTATGAGGAAGGAATGTGAAAATCTTGTGAAATTAGTTACCAAGCTTGGTAATTGGGTAAGAGGGGTAGTCAAAATTTCACCCACGGGAGGGGGCGTTAAATGGCTTTGTTAGTTTGTTTGCAAGGCTGGAATTTAATAATTTGAAGTAAGATCGGGTCAATTTAGGGTTCTCAAGAAAAAATTTAAGAAGAGAATAATCTTGAATTCTTTTAGCTATAAGCATTCTTGATCAGAAATTGAGAGTAGTTATATTCAGCAAAGAGGACAAGGTCCCTGATTTATAGCGTAACCGAGCTTCGATTGGAGCGAAACCCTACGAGCAACCTTTCTCTCCCTTGCCCCAGTATATTCTTTCTTTTCTTCCTCTGCCATCTCTCAGTTTTCATGGATCTCCAGTCTCTATCTACTCTCCACCTTTTTTGGTGGTCTTCCATTTCTTCCCAATATTGCTCGTTCATGGATTTTACTTCTACCGTTCTACATTTTTGCACAAATGAGAGAAAACAAAGAATCCTTATTGTAAAATATCTCAAAACCCTTTTCCATGCCCGTTGTAGACAACCAATTCCATTTGGCCAACAATCTGTCCCAGTTTCAATCTTTTATTGAGGCCTAATTCTCTTTGGGAGGCCTATTTCTTATTCTGGGCCTTTTGGTCCGTTAGGGGCCAACTAGTTTACAAGATTGTGGTGTGCTTTATTTTCATGAGCTAGGTTGTCTTGGGCTTTTGATATGGTTTCCAGGAGGTGTGTGCGACTGCGGAGGTATCTTTGTTTGGGAAATGGTTAATGAGCGTGAAGACTGTCTAGGTTACAATCCCACTTTTTGTGTTAAGGGTGATTCCTTTTCAACCAACTCTCCTTCTACGTGGTCTCTTCTAGCACATTATTACACTAGAATCAATATTTTCACAGTCTTTAAATAAAATTAGCTATATCCTCCGCAGTTGTAAGGAATTGAATGGATGTAGTTTTGTCTGTTTATGCTAATAATATCGTTGTCTCTTCCAGTTATAAAGTAAAAGCTAAGGCAGTTCGTGGTGTTCTTTCTTTCGTTATGGAATCTAATTCATTTGTATTAGTATTGAATCAGATGCAGCAACTGGTCTTCAAACAATACAGTCTCCAAGCACATATTTTTTTTTTGAAGAGGAGGTCTATCCTTAAAAACTTTAGAAGTATGGTTAAGTACCACTCAAATTTAAATTTTATAGGATTAAAAGAACAATTTTCATGGCAGCTGGTTGAATTGCGAAGACTTTTTCTATTTTATGTTCTCCTTATTCATTGGTGTTTGCGTTCACCTCTTTTCTTTTTCTTGTTTGATTATAATAACCTTGATACCTTTGTTTCAATTGGAGGGAAATTTTCCCCTTTTAGTTGTTTGTTTTTATTTTAATTTTAGTTGTTTGTTTTTATTTTAATATAAACTTCTTTAACTAAATCTTTTTTTTACTGAATCACAATATTTTCAATTGGAGAGTTTTTTTTAGTTTTATACCTTTTTCTAAAAGGTAATTATAGAATTGTCCAAATTCATTTTGAAATTGGGATCCTGAAATGTATAGTCTCGTTATTTTCCCATCAATCCCTTTACACATACGTTTTTTCTTCTCAACTACCCATCAACTTTCATTTATAAACATTTACTGAGCTTTTATTTTTTTCCCACCAAACTTTTTCTTTATTTTTTATATACTTTTTTTTTATCATTAAATCAAATTTTATTAAAATGAAACTCAACTTCAAATATCCTTATCAATAGCCCATTTCTACCAAACTAGAGGCCCAAAACCCAATTAGAAAAGAAACTATTACACTTAGCTTTAAACTATTACATTAAAAGACTTTTGGAGCCGAGATTACAATAAAAAAATAAAAGAAATACAACATTAGTGGCCCATTTAGCCCACATCAATTGCTTCCTTGATTTTGTTTACCAACTCCTCGGCCCTCTTCTTTTTAAATCTATTAACTTTAAACTTGAACATATCGTATATCTTTTTATAATCTGCTTCTCGTTTAAACTATTACCTCCATGAACCCGTTCATTTTTTCATTCCATACACAATAAATATATGAAGTAAGAACAAGACACACCATGTTTATGCTTTCTGCACACGAACTTTGTAAAGTACATTCTACAATTTCTTCCAAATTTATTGATTTACAGTTAATAGCGCAAGGACTTAGTACCTCAAATAGTATTCTTTTAGTAAAAGAACAAGTTACCAGTAAATGTTGTATATCTTTAGCTTTTGCATAGCAAAACACGCATAGTGGATCAACTTGCAATCCCCAACTGATCATCCTCTGTTTTGTAGGTATCCTGTCTTGTAAAGCAAACCAAGATATGAATGAGCATCTTGGAATGTTTAGCTTAGACCATACAATTTTGCACCAAGTGACTTCATCTGATTTCACACTTATTCTGCACAAAGTCTTTTTAAAAGAGAAATAGTTTTTTTTTGCATTCAGCCCAAGTTATAATATCCTCTCCTTGTTTTAGTTTATGTTCACTAATATAAGGCAATAATTTGCCTACACAGGGAGATAATCTCCACCGGTTACCTCCAAAACATCTGTACACAGTTCTATCTTTATTGATGTTATACTTATCAAATTCAATGCCAAGAAAACCCTGCACATTTTTACCATCCACCCAATTATCCCATAAGAGATAGGTAGACTTACCATTTCTGACACTGTGTGAGATAAGGCTATGGGAAAATTAGTTTATACCTAAAGGATATAAACTAAAATATTGAATAAAAGATTTCATCTTGCTCTCTACAATAACTCTAATGATAATAAATCTAAGGACTAATTAATGGGAGGCAAGGATGATTTACAAGTGATATAAGGGTGTATTTATAGGTGTAGAGAAGCCCTAATTCGTGTTCTTGGAGTAGAAGACAAGTAATGGACTCCTAGCCCAACTCAAATTCTTAACCCTAAAATATAAAAAAGGTAACAATCGGTCCTGTTTTTGTTTTGGTCATAACAACTTCACTTCTTATCCGTTTGATGCGTTCCAATAGTCGAAACTGATCGCCTCGGAAATCTCTTTAACTTTTCTCTAGACCATTCTTCCAAATTCCTCACCGATTTTGAGATATAAGCCCATTTGTGGTCGTAGGTGCTGGAATTCAGATTTATTTGACAACTTTATCTTTCCATAACCTAGATTTTCCTTTCTTTTCTCCAATTTCCATGTATATCTTCTTTCCTTTATCTCTTAGAATTGACTTGGCATCTAATTATTTTCCATATATATCTTTAAAGCTTCACACTAAATAAATAATTAAACCCAATATGCTCTAAAAATAATAATTCATTAAATCAAGACTAGAAATAGGAAAGTGCACTATATCATGTGAAAATCGAATATTTAGATTTCTAAAACACTAAAAATGATGTCTCCACTTAATATTTAAGCATCACAGATGGGGAGACATCACCATCATGAAAATACTGAAATACATGATATTCTTCAAGGAGATACTCTCCAAAACGAGAAAATCTTTGGAGGTCGACATCGTGGCGCTAACTGTAGAGATATCGAGCAAAGTGCAAAGGAAGTTATCACCAAAAATCAAGGATCCAGAAGGGTTCAACCTTCCAATCAAGAATAGTGGTGCATTTGATAGTAAAGCTTTGTGTGATTCCGGAGCCAGAGTGAACCTCATGCCCAAGAGTGATGAATTGGGAATTAGAGAAACAAAACCAACCTCCATTAAATTGCAAATAGATAACCGTATATTTTCAAACATGTGGGGATTGGTCGAGGATATGTTGGTGCAAGTACGTAATCACATATACATATATACACTCGGTTATGATGTACATAAGAACGTCACTCTTATATTGAGACGTCCATTCTTGTAAAACAGGGTGCATAATGATTAATGTGTATGAAGGATCTGTTACCTTAAGAATTGAAGGTGAATCCCATATATTCTATGTTTAGTAAATTAATGCATAAAAGGGTTTTTATTAGTCTATGAGTTAATACCATTATGGTAAATTATATTCCACAAATTTTATTACTATAGATAAAATTATATATTTCTTTCCAGATTTTCCAAGTAATGGTACAAATAAGTTCAAAAACCCTATGTTCTTTTTAAATTTTTTTAACCATATTCTGTACATGGTTTAAAATCCATTTTTCCAATGTGGTGGTTGTTTCATTTTCAGTTTTGATATTAAAGAGGCTAGTATACCATACACTTCTTGCCTAAGGGTATCTAAAGAGTATATGTTCTATGGTTTTAATGTTTCATTACAAATTTTGAATATATTAATATCTCTACATTTACAATTATATCTTGCTTATACTTGTCACCTAATGATGGAATATTTACATGCTTCACCAAGTTAAGTGGTGGAAAGTTGTTCATGGACGTCGTGTATTTTTGAGTTCTTCTCATCCTTATTTTCTATCATAGGCCAACTTAAGGATTATTTGTATATCACTATGTTAGTAGGGGAAGAGTCTTGCCATCCTCTTTTTTCTTTCTCTATAAATTTAGCTAATTTTAACCCTTCTCCCTTCCCAATACGTAACATCATCAAACTCTTCTTTGCTCATGACATATTCATAAAATTGATCAATCATGTGGTCACTTTCATCAAATATGGGGTCATTCTAAGTTCTTACTAGCTACTACGATAGATTTTTTTGAAAAAATTGACATTTTTTTAATAAATAACACTTAACCCGTGATTAAGGGGATCATCTATTTTTTTCTCACTTAAGCTCTCAATTTCATCTAAAGTCTTCTCACTTATATATCTATCTATGTTCTCTACTCGAACTTCTAGATGTTTAATGGCATGGGAATATGACTATATTATTTGCATACTTGCATCAAATTTAGTTTTCATGTTATTCAATTCAATTTTGGCATTATCAGCTTCATTCTATCATATTTTTTAGGAAGGGTAGAATTTACATACCCTTTTTCCTTGTAATATCCATGAGAAGACGGCAATCCCTGGTCTAATTGAGATATACTTCGTTCCTTGAGGATGGTTCTGGATAAGGTATCAGTTCAGGTAGGATGGATCATCGTTATGCTATACTTCACATTCTTATAAGCTTGATCCAGTGGTATTTCAGTTGTGTTTTTGTATCATCAATAGAAGGAAAATACCACGGACAAGAATCTCTACTCATAAAAAAATATATCACAACCATAACATCTCTCTTATCCAAAATATTTGGATGATAATTTTTTCAAAAATATGAAATTTGAACAATTATTTATTTTTATTTTACTTTTGTATAATTTTTTTCTCATAAAAGTCCAAAACTAGAAATAAACTTAGCAAAACGGTCACAGTCTTTGGCAACACCGCAAAAAAATTGATCGGCTTTGTAATGTTATTGATTTCTTATGAAATCACGGCCAATAAGATTATAATATGATATACTTTTAATTTACTGTTACTATTCCTCTTTACCACTAGTATTTCCAAGGGCCCATCCATTGAAGTCTGGGTGTAATTTAGGTAAGATACAATATTTAAATTCGTTAAAATGGAGAATTTATAATTTTTTGAGTATGATTATAAGATGGGATGATGTATGTGAAAGAGATACTTAGTAAAATAGTTTCGAATTATGTATTATTATCATTATAAGTGAATATCATAGTAAAGTTAAACATTTTTATTATAATTTCACCAAAAATTGAACAATGACTACAGAGGTGAGTTATAACAATAAACTATAATTTTTGTCTTATCTAGTCAAGGACGAAATCAGGAATCTGTGGTAGAGAGGGCAAATAAGTTCTGGGGCAACGCCTTCAAAAATTATATTTAGACTTATGTGGGTCCATACATTATGCAAAAAAATCAAAATAAATTTTTATATTATATAAAACTATACTATTTTTATAACTTTTAAAAATTGATTACTTTTTATTTAATACAAAATAACATATAATTTATTAAAAAAATATAAAATATTTATATAAATAAAATAATTATAAATCTAATAAAATTAAATTTTAAAATTTAGGAGATCAAATAAAAATTCTAAAAATTTAGAAAAGGTCAAATAAAAAATTTGTAAAAGTTTAAAGGATAAAATAGTTTATAATTAATTTTTTTATATATAAGAATTTTTTTTTGTTTTTGAAAACATCGATCAGGGGGGCATAGAACCCCATGTTTAACGTGGCTCCGCCTATCTAGTCTTCCTAATAGTTGGTTTACCAGGGAAGTGGTAATTTAAATTATTAGAAAAGGTCATAAACAATTAATATAATTATATAATATTTTTTGAAGAATAATTTTTACGTTAAAAAAATCCAGGGGGTCATAGTCTCTTCTCTATCGCTGTGGTTTCACCAACGGATGATATATTTGTATATTTAGTTAGCATACTTGTATGTAAGATTTATAATATATATCACACTTTCAAAAAATCATAAAATTTGGCCTTAAACTTGAACATCTTAATCTGATTCGACAAAAGAAAAAAAGAAGAAAAATCTTAATCTGCACCCCAAGATGAACTCATGCAACTAATCTCCATTTGTGAGTGCTCCATGCAACTCATACAATTGTGGATATGAATTTTCTTAATCAATTGAAACTATCTTTAGTGGATAATCTCCATAGTACCTACAAACATAATTCTATTCGATAATACTTATCGAAGGACAATAATCTTTGTTGTTGTTGAATATGATCCAACAACACTTATGAAAGTACAATAATTTTTGTTGTTGATATTGCATGTTTCTTTATCCAATATTTTACTGTCGACCCAACACACCCATGTGTGTGGATGTCGTTTCCGTTAGATTACAAATGAGGTTAATGGATGGCTTTCAAATCTCGTAATGTTTCTAATGAAACATGTAGTATAGCTATAGGTCGGAATAAATATACCAATATTGCAAAGTTTTCAATAAACGGTCCTGACACATCCATGTGTTAGAAGTCTTATTGCTTTGGAGCCTAGCCTCCCCCTACCCCAACTTTAGTGCCCAATTTCTTCATCAGTTTTGAAAAGATTCTATCGTTTATGTGATTGGAGTAGAGAATAGCTTGTTTGGTTTGTTTGTACTATTTTTGGAAAATGGTAGTAATTCTTTATCAGACGGATCAACTATCACCTGATTTGTAACCAACTTCTTACGGTAATGGAAAAAAGGGCCATTAAGGTTATAAGACCAACCTCACCCCCCATTTATTAAAAACATCCACACAAGCCCTACTAGTAATTGGGTTTCAACTAATAAAATTAAAATGCCTAAATAACCCAATAATGCCCTCTATATAATCTCACCCAACCCTCTTTCTCCAACAGAATACCCGAACCCCCCCCTCCCCTCCACTCCCTTTCTCTGATCAAACCAAGCAACCCACCACCGTCCACCACCGCCCCTCTACAATCAACCCACCCAAAGCAACCCACAACCACACCTACAATCAGACCCACCCAACCCCCCTCCCCTCCCCTCCCCTCCCCTCCAGTTCTCTGTGACTGCATCACCCACCACCGATCCACCACCTCCTGACCAACCCGACGCCAACCCACAACCACCTCCCATCTCTGCCACAGCTCCATCCCATCGAGCCACTGCTCCAGCATCAGCATCCACAGCTCCACCCCATCCCATCCACCTCCATTCGAAATCACCACAGCTGTCGACATCACCACCTCCGACCACCCACCCAACACCACCTCCCATCACCACCAGCATCGGCATCCACAGATCCACCCCGTCGAACCACTGCTCCACCATGAACCACCATCCACCATCCACCATCGTCACTCACCTCCACACCAATAGCTGTCGACATCACCACCTCCACTTCCCAATCTGCAGTCGGCATCCACTGCTGCTGTCGGCAACCACTGATCCACCATCGACCACCATACACCATCGACCACCATCCACCAGCAACAACAGGCCATCGAGACCCATCTCTTCAACAACATTAACACAGAAACCAATAGACAGTGGATAACCCACCAACAACACCAATAAGCCGAAGAAAACCCACCCACCCACCATTGCTCACCACTATCAACACAGAAAACCCGTCTCTTCACCACCATCACCACTGAAAAGCATCGATTCACCACCATGGGGCCAGACATTTGAATGATCTTCTCTTGATGGGTCCCAATTTCGTCCACTGAAGGGATACCAATAGAACTCAGAGAGAGCAATCGCAAGCGAGTGAAGTTTCGAGGACCATCTCCATCAAAATCAATATCGAAACACAAGTTCAGCACTTCCAGATTCTCATTACCAGACCTTTATTCCATCTTCTCTTGATGGGTCTCAATTTTGTCTTCCCAAATTCTTCATACAAACAGTTTCGGCGATTGGGAATATCCCAAATGGTTTTTTTTTGTAATTGTTTTACTGAAATAAATTGTTCATCTGGGTTGAGTTCTAATGGGTGCCAGCCCAAATTTGATGTTGATTTTATTTGTCCAGTCCAAAAAAAACGTTGGACATCTTTGTTTGGTCATGGAGGGGTGATGTCTCCTTAAATGTTCTTATTTTCGACCCTTAGGAGACATCATTTTTGGTGTTTATTTAATCATTTCGATAGACTTTTGGACTAAATATGCAATAATATGATTTTCCTCTTTTATTTCTAGCATTTTTTATTTATTAAGCTTTTGCGCGTAATATTGGTATTTTTAGTGAGTATTTTACAGGTTTTAGATGTTAGCTAGAAGAGGAATCCGAGGAGAAAGTCAAAGATCAAGAGATAGAGTCAAAACTCGAAGATAAATCCCGAAGATATTATTTTTAGAGCTGAAAATCCATTTTCCAGGCCATAGATTGCTGATTTCGAGGTGCTTAAGCGATGATTTAGCTGTTGACCTTTTAAGAGAAATCATTCCTTATCGAGTTACGGAACTTTAGCAACTGGAATGAGGTCAATCGGAGTTATAACGCATCGGGAAAAGCCGTTTTAGTGAAGGTGTATCAGCAGTTACGGGATTTTGGGCTTAGAATTTGGGCTTGGACATTTAATTAGTGTTTTATTATTAGGTCCAAGCCCTAATCCGTTTTTAACCTTATAAAAGGAGTTTTTGACCTCAGTATTTCTCACCTCTCATATTTTCTTCAATTTACAAATCCTTAGAGAGAGAGTGTCCAGAGAAGAAGCAGAAAGAAGGAAAAGAAGAAGCTTGGAGCTGGAGACTCTCCAATTCACAGCCAAACCAATTCCGAAATTAGGTTTCTCTGTATTTTATTTCTGTAAAACAATATGAGTCTTATTTCCTTTAATTTAGCTTTCTTTTCAATTAGTATGAGCTAATTACACTTTAGTGCTTGAGAATGCTTTATGGGTAAATCCCAATTCTATTGAATTTCATTTCCTAAATTTGGGTTTCTGTTAAATTAAATTAAATTGGGTCTTTTACTCTTTTCGATAATTTGTGATTGTTTACTGTTTTTAGAGTCGCGAACTAAGAACAGGTATTAGTATCTAGGCTATTCCACATATGTGGCGTGTGGATCATCCTGACGGAGGGTTTAGGTATAGAACCAATTATTCAATCTAAAATAGAAGCTATTGATTCTGACGAACTTAGCTAATTTTAGGGCCAATGAGGTAAAATTCTTAAACATCTAAAAGTGGATCATATTTACCCTGACGGGACTAGTGACACTCTAGGATAGCCTTATAGTCCACCCTGACGGGGGTATAAGGAATTTAGAATCCCGACCATTGTAATTGACCGATTTAACCCTTAAACAGAATATGTTATGAAATAGAATTAGGAGGATCCCTTGCCATCTCAAGTGCTACCTTCTCATATTTGCGTTTTACATTTATTTACTTGCGTCTTAATATTTATTTGCATTTTTAATTTAATCTTGCATCACTTAGAATTAATACAAACAACCAACCAATCATTATATCTTTTATCTGCTTTCATAAGTGCAATTATTCATTATCTGATAAGCATTGTAGTTAACCAACCGTCCCTGAGAACGAATCTGTAATCACTATTATTACTTGGGACAACCGTACACTTGCGGTTGTGGTTCGATTACTTTTGCATTTATTTTAGAACACACAAAGGACCACCAAGTTTTTGGCGCCGCTGCCGGGGACGGTAGCGTGTGACCACGGTGTTTATCCTTTAGTGATAGTTGCATTTATTTTTTTATTTTTCAGTTTTACGCTTGTGTTTGTTTTGTTTTGTTTTTACAGGTGCTTTATTCAGGTAATGATCAAGAAATTTAATTAAAGATGTATAGAGAACATTACCCAAATCCTGGTCCATTTGACTATTGGGAAGACTCTTCGGGACAACAACAATGGGGTATAAATTCTTACCAACAACCATATCAATACCCGCAAGAGCAAGGATGGAACAATCAATGGATCGGGAATAATCAACAACAAACGCCATATCACTATCAACAAGAACAAGTATGGAACCACCATTGGGTTGAGAATAATCAACATTATCCATCTCATAACTTTCAACCAGAACAACACGAACATGAATGGAACAACCAGTGGGTTGAAAACATTCAACAGTATCCACCTCATCAAGATCAACAAGATACACTACTAGAGAAAGCCAATCGCCTACTCGAGGAATTTCAGGCAAGAGAACCAGAGCGTAAGGCAAGAGACGAGGAATTCAAAGCCACCCATGCACACATACAACAGATGCTAGATGAAAGGGATGCCCGAAACAACTCTCTTAACTTAGCTGAAAGTGGTAGTAAGTCTTATGAAGGTCCCACTCCCTCGAGGGATGGAACAGATCAATTGGAAGAAGTTGTTGAGGAGGAGGTGTTGAACGAAGGTGAGAATCTTGTTAGCATAGTGGAAGAAGGAGTAGCAACGCAAATCCTAGAAGTTAACACAGAGATTGCTATTCCTATGGTGTGTGCACATGATCAAGGTATAGAACGAAAAAGGGAGGAAGAGGTGATCGAGATTAGAGAGATTTCACAGAAAGAATATTATGAGGTAATAGTGGAAGATTGGGTTGAAAGTGAAGACGAATGTGAAATGGTTGGAGAATCAATTGAAGAATTGAAAGTGAAAGATAAAATAGAAATTGAATATCCGCCCCAAGAAGTTCACCAATCACCATCTCTACCACGAATCATTATCAAAGATGAAAAATCAGAATCACCTCGACTACCACAAATGATCAATATGTGTTATACAAGCAAGGTGCCACACCGCGAGAGCAAAAAGGCAAAGAGAAGCACCTACCCACCACATTTTAAAGATGAATCTGAGATTGAAACAAGGAATAAAAATAAGCTTATACCGTTGAGAACGGTTATCTACTCCAATGTGGTGGAAAATGAGTTTCGTCATGAAAGTAAGAAGGCGAAACGAAGTACTTACCCACCTCCTTTTAGAGATCGATTGAATAATATTCAAAGGGGGGAGGTTCTTAAGCTTTTACATCAAGGAAGAGGCGAGTTTAAGCGGAGGAACACCACAAGGGCCTCAATACCATCTTCATGGAAGGTAACGCGTCGAACTTAAAGACGTAATAAACAAAAGTGCTTCTTGGGAGACAACCCATGTTTTAAATTGCTTTCATGTCTTTTAAATTCTTAGTGTAAATTAGAGTAGTGTTTATTTTTAAGAAATGAGGAAGGGTAGTTGTTTTTGATGATTGCAGGGGTAAAAGGGTCATGAGTTTGGGGTCAAAACGAGGAGAAAACGAAAAATTATGGAGTCAACAGCAGGTTTGACCGGCTAGCCGGAGAGCTGGCCGGCATACCGGCCAAGACAAGTTGAAGAACCCCAAGTCTCTGACCACTGCGTCAGCGATGACGCAGCGTTGCTGCGTCACCATTCGCGCCAGCGAGAATCCACCGGCATACCGGTCAGATGACCGGCTAGCCGGCCAACTGGAGGAAAAGTTTCTGGTCCTTGCGTCAGCGACGACGCAAGGATGCTGCGTCTCGAAATGCGCCATCGACATGCCGCCGGCATACCGGCGAATCCGCCGGCTAGCCGGCCGATGAAGGTGAAGGTTCTGATCACTGCGTCAGCGACGACGCAAGGTTGCTGCGTCTTGAAATGCGCCATCGACATTTCGCCGGCATGCCGGCGTATCCGCCGGCTAGCCGGCCGAAGAAGCTGGACTTTCTGATCACTGCGTCAGCGACGACGCAAGAAGGCTGCGTCAGAGGTAAAAAAAAATAATAATAATAATTTTCTCATGCTAAGCCTCCATTGACGAATCCTAGCTTCCAACTACTCCTAAAATCATCATCAAAACAACATTACACCACCAATCCCTCCCTCTAAACATCATCCAAGTTCACAATTAAACCATTAAAACTTCCAAAATACCAAAACTTCACACTTTAATCCGAAGTTTTCTTTCACCAAAGCTAAAGTTTATCTATTAAACCTTTCCCAAACCTTGAAATATCCATGACCCAGCTCTAATCAATGCATAATTCAAACCCAAACCTTCAAGAACACTAAAATCACAATTTTATCCAAACCTTTTGAGGGTCTTGAAGCTTTGAGTTTGGGGTCATCGGAGATGACCATGAAGGTTAGGAAAGGTACGAAGAACATGGTGAAGAAAGAGAATTGGGTATTGAGGAAGATTTTGATAGAAGAGATGATGCTTAGAGGGCAAGTAATAAATGAAAACGTGGAAAAATTGAAGAAGTTCGAGGTGATGAAGAACACTTTAAACGCAACCATTAATGAAGAAGAATTCGAAACCTCAACTTGGACGCAACACCGACACCAGCCTCGCGCTGGTTAAGATACATTTTCTTTCCCTTCTCATTTAGTGTAGATTATTTTATTGCTTTGAGTCTTTTCGAGTCGTGGGGACACGACTCATTTTTGAGTTTGGGGTGGGGTTCGTTGCCTCATCCCAGTTTTATGTGTTTAATTGTTTTATCTGCTTTCAATAAAATAATTTTCGGAGTTGCGTTTGACTATAGAAGATTTTAAATGTCCCTCTAAGCATACTTTTGATGAATTAATGATAATAAATAGTGAACTTTAGGGATTGATATAGAACGCACTTACAATTGCATGCGAACATAGGTAATTGATAGGAAAAATTAATGAACAATGCAAATGAAGTAAGCTTGTACTTAAGGAATATGTTTGGTGTGTAGAACGTGAAATCCTAATTAGTAGAGAACCCACCTAGATATGAACTAAAGACAAGCTATGTACTTAGGAAAATGATAGGGGCAGTTCTTTGTTAGCCATTTGAAGCCTTTTAGCTTGTTATCCCTAATATTATAATTTTATCCGTCTTAGCCCAAATTTTGAGCCTTAAGCCTTTTCTTTTGTAGCCACGATATAAGCCCATTATCCTTTAGATTATTAGGCATGACCAAATGACCCGCACTTGAATCACAACCCTGAGACTTGTCTCGAGCTTGAGTTTGGGGTGGTGGGACCACATTTGGGAATTTACATTGGGAAGGGATTATATGTGTTTGTATTGAGGCACAGAAATGAAGATGATATATTATTTGTAACCCTTTGCCGAAAGTTGAAAAAGAAAAAGAAAAAAAAAAAAAAAAAAGAGAGAAAAAGAAATAGAAAATTATAAGAGACATGACCTTTCACATTAAAATGAGGGTCATGGGTATCTTGTACAAAAAAAGAGAAAAGAAATGAAAAAAAAAAAGAAAAAAAAAAAAAGAAAAAAAAAAAAGAAAAAAATGAATAAATCGGCAAAGTGGAATATTTTTGGAAATCATCTCAGATTTATATTGGGTTGACATTGGGGACGCAACATTAGCGCGTCAAATGGGTGAGTGAGAACATTTTTTAGCGTAAACTCAAGCTCGAGGACATGTTGATGGTAAGTGAGGAGAGAGCCAAAAGCTCACTTCAAATTTACCAAATATACATCCATACCGTCCTTAAGCCATTATTAAAACCGTAAAGACCTCGTGATTTCTAAGTGCATAGTGAATTTATGATTCTGTTGATAGGGAATATACTAGGTGGAGCGTTCAAAGCGAATTAGGATTAATGATCACCCTATAGCCATCATACAGATATAAGTACAAGTGTAACCTTCAAGCATTGCAACTTTAATTTTATGATTGAGATTATTTGTGTTTGATGTTGCTTGATTAGTGTATGTATATGTTAGTTTTTAAAGTTTTGCTATATGAGATTCATCTTAAGAATTGCTTTAGGTTTATTTGCTAAGCTTCTATTTGTTCTTGCGTTTACTTCTACCCCTTGTTTTGTTTTGCTTTGTCGGGACGACAAAGGTTTGAGTTGGGGGTCTTGATGTCTCCTTAAATGTTCTTATTTTCGACCCTTAGGAGACATCATTTTTGGTGTTTATTTAATCATTTCGATAGACTTTTGGACTAAATATGCAATAATATGATTTTCCTCTTTTATTTCTAGCATTTTTTATTTATTAAGCTTTTGCGCGTAATATTGGTATTTTTAGTGAGTATTTTACAGGTTTTAGATGTTAGCTAGAAGAGGAATCCGAGGAGAAAGTCAAAGATCAAGAGATAGAGTCAAAACTCGAAGATAAATCCCGAAGATATTATTTTTAGAGCTGAAAATCCATTTTCCAGGCCATAGATTGCTGATTTCGAGGTGCTTAAGCGATGATTTAGCTGTTGACCTTTGAAGAGAAATCATTCCTTATCGAGTTACGGAACTTTAGCAACTGGAATGAGGTCAATCGGAGTTATAACGCATCGGGAAAAGCCGTTTTAGTGAAGGTGTATCAGCAGTTACGGGATTTTGGGCTTAGAATTTGGGCTTGAACATTTAATTAGTGTTTTATTATTAGGTCCAAGCCCTAATCCGTTTTTAACCTTATAAAAGGAGTTTTTGACCTCAGTATTTCTCACCTCTCATATTTTCTTCAATTTACAAATCTTTAGAGAGAGAGTGTCCAGAGAAGAAGCAGAAAGAAGGAAAAGAAGAAGCTTGGAGCTGGAGACTCTCCAATTCACAGCCAAACCAATTCCGAAATTAGGTTTCTCTGTATTTTATTTCTGTAAAACAATATGAGTCTTATTTCCTTTAATTTAGCTTTCTTTTCAATTAGTATGAGCTAATTACACTTTAGTGCTTGAGAATGCTTTATGGGTAAATCCCAATTCTATTGAATTTCATGTCCTAAATTTGGGTTTCTGTTAAATTAAATTAAATTGGGTCTTTTACTCTTTTCGATAATTTGTGATTGTTTACTGTTTTTAGAGTCGCGAACTAAGAACAGGTATTAGTATCTAGGCTATTCCACATATGTGGCGTGTGGATCATCCTGACGGAGGGTTTAGGTATAGAACCAATTATTCAATCTAAAATAGAAGCTATTGATTCTGACGAACTTAGCTAATTTTAGGGCCAATGAGGTAAAATTCTTAAACATCTAAAAGTGGATCATATTTACCCTGACGGGACTAGTGACACTCTAGGATAGCCTTATAGTCCACCCTGACGGGGGTATAAGGAATTTAGAATCCCGACCATTGTAATTGACCGATTTAACCCTTAAACAGAATATGTTATGAAATAGAATTAGGAGGATCCCTTGCCATCTCAAGTGCTACCTTCTCATATTTGCGTTTTACATTTATTTACTTGCGTCTTAATATTTATTTGCATTTTTAATTTAATCTTGCATCACTTAGAATTAATACAAACAACCAACCAATCATTATATCTTTTATCTGCTTTCATAAGTGCAATTATTCATTATCTGATAAGCATTGTAGTTAACCAACCGTCCCTGAGAACGAATCTGTAATCACTATTATTACTTGGGACAACCGTACACTTGCGGTTGTGGTTCGATTACTTTTGCATTTATTTTAGAACACACAAAGGACCACCAAGGGGCCAGCCCTGAAATGATTTTTTGTTTTTGTTGGGGCCAGGCCCATTAGGAGTGTTTGTAAAGATTTGGGCAACAAGGGCTCAGTCCCATTAATATTTGAATAGCTTTTTAGGCCTTTAATAAAAGTTTTGTTAAAAAACAAAACCATATGGGTCCATGCCTATTGGGCTTTAAAACTAATAAATTTATAAACCAAGTAAAGAAAAATTAAAGAACCCTTTGCAGGTCTGTACCCATCGAGAAAAATGGAATACATAGAAAAATTGTACAAAACTTGGTGGATCCGTACCCATGACGAACGAGGGTAGTATAGTAAAAAACCTAACCAACTAGTTGGAAAAGTGGATGTATATAGGATTGTTTTTTAGTTAGGAGGTATGATATAAAGTTTATAAATTTGAGGCTTTAGAAAGTAATTTCCTCTGGAAACAACTAGCTCTTGCTTTTGTCCACGGAACCTTACAACTTTTAGATAATATAAAAACTGATTTTTTTTTACAACTGACACATAAAATGATTTTTAGATAATATAAAATATAAAAAGGCCTTTAGCTTCGAGTTTAGGCACTTGGGATTCACCCCCTATTTGTTGAGGTAGTCCATTTCTGATCTGAAGTGGGCTTGTTGGACCAATTTACATACTATGGGAAGTACAATGGATTTGCACACGAAGATCCAGTACGAGCAGTTTAGATTTCAATACAGATAAATGACGCCTATGTTACGCAAGGCATCACGAAGAAACAGATTTAATACTACATGTTTCCCTTCTTCTTAATTGGAGGTGCAAGCGAGTGGATTGATTATCAACTGTACAATCTCCTACATTTGGACAAGTTGTAAAAAGAATTGTTTGACAAATTTTATTCTCAAACCATGAGGGTGAAAGTATATATGGACCTTGCGACCTTTCAAGAAGATTGGACAAAACTTAGGCAAGTCTTAGATGGGATTCCAACTAAACTTAACGAAGTACCCACTTTCGGTACACGTTTGAGCTACAACTAGGAATATCTTATCGAGGCCTTGAAGCGAGATCGATAGAAAGACTCGATAATATTGCTGGAGGTGGTTTCATGTAAATGGATCTGACTCAAGAATTGGGTCATATAGAGAAGACTGTGGGGAATGGGATGAGTTGGCAATCTTTGCAATCCCCATTTTTAGCGACCCTTTAGTTTATATTTATACAAAGTAGCTTTAGTCCAGAAAATATATATACTATTCTTATAAAGGGTCCAAACTATATCATTTATATATCCCAGTTAAAAAGCCTAATATAATTTGAATAAAATTATCGGGTTTGGACAATAATCTCACCTTATTGATTTTGTAAAAAAAAATTACATGACTTACTGACCACAAAAAACTATAAGCAAAAGATTGTTCAACTGACATTTTACTTCTTCTTTTTTACTATACATGGACATTTTTTCTTGTATAACTTTGTAATTCTTATAAGGTATTATTAACCAATGGGTTTTGAAGACCCTCCTCAAGACCGAAACACTCCCACCTAATCTCCCCTTTTTACTACAGGTCTCTAATAAGATTTAACACTATACACCTATTTCTCCACTGTCCATTATACCCTTAAATTTTTTTACCTCTACATATACTAATAATCACACATACCCATAACCCCTAATTTCTCTTCTCTCTCCACCCTAACCTAAATCACATTCCTGTGAGGTATATAGTTGCAGCCATGGAGTTTCTTAGAGATCTCTTTCACCTCATATTCATGGAGATTTCTAATGTTTGGGATGTTCTTCACGGCGGAAGGTGCGGTGTTCCACGACAGAAAATAGTCGGCAGTTCGAAGCTGCCATTGTTGAAGCTTTGAAACTACTTTGAAGTTCGAGATCTATTCCTCTATTCTCTTCTTTTTTCGAGATCAACTCCAATTTGCTTAAGCTCCTCCGTGGATCAGCAACTTTGTTTGTTCGAGATTAGCAGCCCCATTTATTAGCATCTCTGTTTTTGTGTTTTGTTCGAGTTCAGCAGCTACAACTTCATGATTTTGTCCGAGATCCATTGAAGAATCTATAAATTACTATTGTTATTCCTTGATTATGTGTATTATTATTTTTCTGATAATAATACTGATAAGCATTTTTTGTTTTACTTAGTGTTTTTATAGGAGCGCTCAGTGTTTTTGCGGAGTACTCGCTGCTTTTGATGAGTGTTCAGTGTTTTTGCTTAGAGCTTCTTTGTTTTTTGCGGATGACTCAGTGTTTTTTGCTGAGAATTCAATAAAATCTCTGACTACTCATTGTCATCTATGAGTATTACCGCGTGTGGCGGCGGTGGTTGGTCGGTTATGGTACTCAGTGATTTTTTTCATACTCAGTGATTTTCGTATGAGTAATTAGTAATTTTTTTGCGTATGCCTCGGATAGCGGCGTCAGAGGTAGTCGGTTTATGGTTGGTCAAACCTGAACAACATCAATACTTATTGACATGATACCCAGTAAATCAATGAATTGACAATTGACAATCTATGCTTATCGTTACTTTATTTTTATTTTTATGTGAGTTTGTTTTTATTTAGAAATATTTTAATATTTGGTAACAAATAAGATTAGGTGGTGACTTATTTAAAAAAGAATCCAGCCATATATTTATTTCAGCATCATAAATTTGTTTACAGAAATAGATAAGTCAATCATTTTTTTTTTATAATGGAAAGATCTCTTTGTTTAGTTCGTTTTAGATTTCATTATGATCGGACTCGATGAGGACTAATATTTAAAAATAAATGGTCACGGAACTCTCCTTATTTTAATTCAATGTTTCCTGGAAAAACAAAACAAAAAAACCACTTCATTGACATATATCTAGAAGTGTTCAGCAGACGATCCTTTATTATTTCTTTTGTTCGAGACAGACGATCATTTGAGAGAAAAGAAAAGTTACTCTTTTTATGTCGTGAGGGATATATATGGGAATTTCCGATCAAGTACGAGACAACTCATGAAGCGAAAGTGGAAGAGAACTTCTAGCTTTTTCCTTTCCCATTTCCATTCTTTTGCCACTTTTTACTTTAGAAAATGGAATTTCCTCCGAATTAGAAATCTTCCTATCTTTTTATTCAAACCTTGTCTTGCACTATGCATGCACTTCAATATCCATCATTTTCTCTGTCCAAAGCATCCTTGTGGTGAAGTCTTGCTTGACATATTTGTACGTTTTTCTTAGTTCTACGGCAAGACCCACAGTATAAACACTATTGAATTATGGACTAATTTAACTCCTCGATGAATACTTGGAAAATCATAAATGAAGAAAAATATCTCGAGTCGTGGAATCAATTTTTTTTTTTATCAGTTTAAATCTGCATGTTGAATAAACTACGATTTTCACTTACATTAGAATTCAATCTATTAAGTTGACCAAAAAAAAGTTTCAATCTTATTAAGATTAAATATTCTCATCATACGAAACTTAAGAATAATGACAATTATAATGTTAATTTAAATCCTTTCTCCAATACAATTCATTGAAAAAAAATCAAATAAAATTGTTTTTTAAAAATAATTTTTAATAAAAATACCTTTATTTAATATTTTAATTATTTTATTAATTTATTTTCAATATAAAAAAACATATTTTAATTTAACCAACACCACCCATCACATCTTGATACCACTGTCACAACCTTCAACCATTACCGTCGTCGCAATCACATCCTCCGACCACACCTCCAACTCTGACTACCACCACCCCCAACCACCGCCTTCATCTCTATCCACCATTGCCAACCATTTGAGGCCACCACCACTACCACTGCTACCCAAATTTTAAAAAAATCATAACCTTTTTTATTATATTGAAAAAATTACTTTTAAGATATTTATATTCGTAATTATCGTATCAACTATGGATAAAAAAATTAGAAGTTTAGAAAAAAAAATTGATCAGCTCCGGTCAACAGCTCGCAAAACATGGAATTTCATATTCGAAACACGAAATTTCATATTTGACACCAGTGTTCTAAAACTAGATCGCTTGGGCAATTAGTCGGTCGCCTAAACGTTCCAAATTACAAAATTTCTAGAAAACAGTCTCGAATGTTGCTTGGAGTCAGCCTAGAAAATTGACTAAATAATGGGCCGCCTAATCTGTTTAATTTCCCAATTAATTCGACTTTTTTCGCTTAGACGGTCGCTCTTTTATACAGCTTATTCAATCGAAAAATATTATGGCTCATAAAAACATAATATTCTATATTTATTTTCTTAGACTCATGTGCTAACCTAATAGAATATATTTCCAAGTTCCAATTTCTAAGTGTTAATAAAGAGTTTCAGGGTTAAGTAGACAAAAAGGTTTCGATGTATATTTGATGAATATGTGAGTTTCGTACATCTATGTTATTCTTTGTTTCATTTTGTTGGAGTTTTTAAGTAATTTTGTTCTTTTTTGCTTATATATCTATTTTTATAAAATAAATATTGTAGTTACACATTACACGTGCTTTGCTTTAAACATGTCAAAAATTAAAATTGACTCATATTAATGATTAAATGTTTTTAACTTGTTTTAACTTCGAAAAAAATATGTTTTACAATTTGGTTTTTAATATATTTTTCCTAAATCACCTTGTCAAATACAACATCGATATCAATATTTAAAAAATAATAATATATATTTAATAAAAATAAATTTACAATCACATAGGAACAAACCTCCTTGAATCTGATTATTTAGTCATCAAGCCAATTAGGGCCCGTTTGGAAGTGCTTATTTTAGAGTAAAAAAGTGCTTTTAGCATAAAATTAAAATTTTAAAAAAATTATTAAAAATAATTTTGAAATCTAATATTATTTTAAGTATTTTTTTTAAGAAGCACCTATTTGGTGCTTTTTAAAGTAAAAAAAACTTTTAAAATGCTAAAAGCACTTTTAAGTGCTTTTCCAAAAAAACACTTCCAAACGGGCACTTAATCTTTTGAAGGCACTCAATTGACTATCAACTAGTACTTCTTGGAGTGTAGTTTTTCTTTTGACGGCTTTTTGGAGCATTGTTTAATACACATAAATTCAAACATGGAATTTAATGTTCAGTGTTTTCAATGAAACTTCAACATAAAAATCGTTTATCGTTGGTTGGAGACTAGAAATATGGTCATATTTTTTGTCATGCAAAGTTATTTTTTTAATTAATTTATGATTTTTAACCAATTTAACCGGCGGTGGTGCACGTGGACGGAGGTGCTGCTGGCCAGGGAAAAAGTTGGTCAGATTTGGTTATGATATCCGGAGGTGGAAGTGGTGGTAGTGGTGTTTGGAGGTGTTGCTAGCCAAAAAACGATCACATGTGATAGTGGCAACATGGGATATAGGTAGTGGTAGCCGGAGTTGGTGGTGGTGGACCATTACTTGTTCAGTATGAATAAATAAATATTATATTGAAAATAAAACAGTATAATTACAACAATTATAATTTAAGTATAAAAATACAGGTTGGAAATTTCTTAATATTATTTAGTTTAATGAAATGATTAAGTATAATATATAAAGAAAATTAAAAGTAAATTAAAAGATTTAATTAAGATACTTTATATCATAAACTCTTTTAATTTAATGTTGATGATTATCCATTCAACTAATGGTTGGCCAGATTAAAAGAAATAAGTGATGCCCAACACGCTAACCAAGGATATGAATAGAGCACTTCTAGGAGAAATGGGTTGGAAAGTGGTGCATGATGAAACAATTTTATGGTCTATAATGTTGCGTCAAAAGTATTTCAAGTCGAATCTTCTCCAATACATCCCTAAGATAACTGATTCCTAAAATTGTAGAACCATTGTGGGAGGTTTTGTCGTGGTTAGACAGAATCTCAATGGTGCTATAAAATGGTAAAAGTGTAGCTATTTGGTTAGTCGTGTGGATTGGAGACTCTCTGTTGCTTGATTCTTCTTTCAACCTAAATAAATTATAATAACTTTATTCAATGATAATAATTTCTTACATAGAGACCCCTATATTTATAGGATACACATGAATAACTTGGAAAACAAGTTTCCATGTGTAACAAAATAATTAGGGAACAAGTTTTATAGAAAAGGAAATAACTTGGAGACTAATATATTATAATATATAATATAGAATATAATATCTAAGGAAACTAATAATTAAAGTATATTTCAACACAACCTATTGAGGAGAGTTCAAAATACAAGAAGGTATGGGACTATATTAAGTAGGGCTTATGGGATTGTAATTGATTCCAATATTTACTTCCAGTGAGTGGGAGTAAGTTATGTTGATTAGTTATATAATTTCTTATCTTGGCAAAGCGAGGCTCATGAAATCTATACAGTTAAACCGGCATATTAGAATTATAACCTGGATGACACTAACTGAGTGATTAATGTGATAAGATTTGGAACCTTTGATTTGCGCAAAATATTAGAGTTTTGATATATCAAGAGGTTCAAGATAGGTTGGCGAAGAGAATCAACCTTATCAAACATGGAACTGAAGTTTCTCGTACGTTTTCGTGGTGCAGGGGATGTGAAAAGAATGCAATTCACTTGTTTAGAGATTGCGAATGCACCTGTCAATAGCAGCTCATGGTTCCATCATCTTTTTAGCAGGTCCAACGTGGGGAATTCCAATAGGTATTTATGGTAGCCGATACCTTAGGGACCTTGAGTGCAATATCGAGACTAGAGGGATCCCACCAACAGGTTACTGGAATGGACGTAGTAGCAATATTATAAAATTGAACAATATATTGTGAAATTTCTTATCCAGGCCAAGAGATCAGAATGTTTGAATCTGAGCAGCAACATTTTAACTCGTGCCTTCATTAGTTACAGTAGCGGTGTCATATTTAAGGTGTAATAAAAGATAAGCTAACAAATCAACACCTCAAGAGATCACTCTCGAAAAGTGTACGAATCATTTGCAAGTAAATAAATAAGTAATAATGTTGTTCTCCACAGGGACTAAAGTCTTGAATGTAAGCTTGTGTTTTTTAATAATGTAGATGATTCAGTCGTCATAACTGAAAACAAAATAAAAATAAAAATATTATTTTGGTTTTCTTTTTGAACTAAGATGCAAGAATCAAACCAATGTATTATTTAATAAAGCAAGTAAATAAACTGTTAAGAATAGAGATATGAGTATAGCTTTAGTTTGTTAGTATTCTCCTATCCTACTAAGTCGATGATTTCAGTTAGAAGGGTTGGGTCGTTATGCTAATCAGGATTCTAATTTCCTTCTAACTCCCTCCAGCGTAGTTTAGAAGGCTGCCCAACTCTTACTAGAGTCCTTAGTGATATTTTTCTACATAAAAACTCGACTCTACAAGAGCTTAATCTATATGATTTTCCAGCTAGCCAACCCCGTTAAGATCACTAGCGCACACTGAACGTATATGAAGAATGTTTATCCCTAAACCTCCCGCTAGGGTGACAATTTAAGATATTAGGGTCAATCTATATTTGATCAAGATATAGAAAGTATAAATTCATTCAATTCATAGATAACTATATAGAAATTCCGGATTCAATTAATTAAAGAATCCCAAATAGCATAAAAACATCAAACAAGTATTCAAGGTCTATACATAATTGTAAAATTAACCTAAGGGATTTAGTTCATAATTACATAAATAAAACTACCTAAAAAAAGATTAGAATCATGTTTAAGACATGAAACTAATACAATTTACCCTGATACTGAAGATGGGATGGTGTAGAAGTGGCACAGAAGCTTTACAGGTCGCTAGCGAAACGCTCTCTCTCTCTCTCTCTCTCTCTCTCTCTCTCTCTCTCTCTCTCTTTTCTTTTTATTTTCAAACCAAACCCTAGCTCTTTTCTGGCCGCCGTCGTTGGTGGATTCCCGCTGGTGATGGAAGCTCCCCCATTTTTATTTTCCTTTTTCTTTTCTTTTTCTTTTCTGTTCATTTCCCTCTCTTCTGGTCCCTTTTATCCTCCATTCAGCGCCTTCGATTCTCACGGCGGCGGTGGCTTGTTAAATTTTTTTCTTCAATCCAGATTTGTCTACGCCTTTCCCAAATGGGCTTCGGGGGCCCATCTAGAGTTTGTTTCTTTATTCGCCTTTTTTGTTGAAGGTGAAGCCCAGTTGGAGGCCCGATATGATAGCGCCTTCCACCATGTCGTCCAATCTACTACCACACCACATCCGAGAAAACAAGGATTGTAACCTAGTGTATTGGAAACTTTTGGAGGTACTATTTCTTACAGTTTTTGTCATTTTGGATGTTATTTGGTATAATGCTCATTTCCTTTTGTTTCTCTGGTCAAGTGGACTGGGATAGAGGCGGAGATAGGTTTGTTTAGCAGGAGGCTAGTAGATATGGTTTTTAAGGGGATCAGCAGGCTAGTAGATGGGTTTAAGGGGATCAGCAGTTTGGATTGTTTTAGTATGTGGTTTGTTTATATTAGCTTAGTCTCTTGTTTTCCCTCTATTTTGGCATATGGCGGTAATTCACTTGGGATGATTTTTATCTGGTCAGTTGGTCTCGAATTTGGGAATTCCAGGTGTTTGTCGTTCATCCAGAAGTTTTTTAGTTCGAAGCTTATTTGGTCGTTGAGGTTGTTTCGCGCCTGTGTAGAGTTGCACAAGTGGACTTCGTGTGTTTATGTGTGTTCGTGTAGTTTCTTCTTTCTTGCAGGTTCCATATATTTGCGGGTGGTGATTCATTTGTGGCCATGGTTAGACATTTAATTGAGTCCGACAGTTGAAATTTTGGGTGTTTGCAGTTTAGTCGAGGTTTCCTGTGCTTAGGTTTTTCTTGCTTGTTTAATATGGCTTGCGATTATTTAGGTTGGAGAGAGAAGTGTTGTGCGTGTTGTTCTTTCTGGAGTTTGCTTTCGCATTTGGCCCTTTCCGTCTCGGTTTGCGTTATTATCACTTGGGCTAGTGATACTTCTTTAGATCTGGGGGCTATTAGGACTTTTGTTTTCGTTATTGCAACTGTCGTCTTAGCTTATACTTTGGGTATGAGAGTCTGCTTCGAGTTAGTAACTTTGGGAGTTTGTTATATGGTAGTCGATGTACTCCCTCTCGGTTCAAGGCTTGAGTTCGTCTTTCTTAAGGATCAGGTTTCTCCGACCCTTAGCGGTCTAAGCCCTCTATTTCGGTGGCATCTACATTTCTAGATCATTATGCGAAAGTGTTGCAGTTTGAGAGCGTCTTGTTTTTATCCTTGTTCTAGTTATTTGAGTCCTTTGTTTGATTGTTCTTTGTATTTATTTCTTAGGGTTTGGTTGGTCAAACCCGAGTACTTTGTAAGTTTCCTTTAATATTAATATAAGATTTTGTAACAAAAAAAAGTAGAAGTGGCGCAGTTGGGCTCCAACTTCTAGTTTTTCTCCTCCAGGCGCGTTGCTCTCTCTCCAACAAATTTTTTTTGGAGTAATAATGATTGGTAACCCTTTTCTATACTTAATTTCTTATATGTAAAGGGTTAAAAAAAATTATGCGTTGTGGGCATATTTTAATGACAAAATCCAACCTAAAAATGTTTTCAAGGAAGAGTGGACAGGTTCGAGCCACGACAACTGCAACTTCCATAACTTCTTCAATTCAGCTCTAAATCACAAACCGTCAGTTCCTACACTCTCTTAACTTCAAGAACTACTAGAATCCAGATGGATCCTCCATAGTATTCATAAAATTCACGTGGTGATACCAATATGTCGATTTCTTAATCTGGTTAGGAACGTCTCTCACTTTCCAAAAGTGGTTTCTTGGTCCTTCAACATTTTGAGTTGGGTTTGACCTATCTTTCTAGACTTATTTTCCTCATTTTGGGATATAATATCATCCAATTACTTAATAGATGCACATTTAACACACAAATTACGCACAAATAGCTCTAAGAATAACAATTCTCTAAAACTAGACAAAAAACGAGAAACTATCTAAATATCGAGAATAATCCCTCCAATAAGCAAAACATAACCCTAAACAGATTTATCGTTACTCGATTAATCTATAATATAAATGGACATATCAAGTAGTTGTGAGGTATAGTGTCAAGAATTCTCCCAATTCGGTGGTTGGTGGAATAAACATGTCTCGTGTAATTTATTTTTTGTCAGTGTGCCTTCGAGTATGTTTTTAGTGCGTTAATTGAGATTTAGTGGAGGGAAAGGAACGATTCCGTATTCAAGGGTAGGGACTTTCCTAATGGGGTTGTAATATTTAGGTAAGAGAAAGCACTTGCATTAGATTTCATGAGGTGTGAGGTAAAGATGCTTCGAGAAACCCATGTCGGAATAATCTTGTAGAGCATGTTGGTTGTTGTAAACCAAACCAAGATTTTAAGCATAATACGGATGGTATTTATAATAAATGGCGGGAAATAGGGGGAGATGGAGGTGTGATTAGAGATATAAAGGGAAACTAGATACGTGGTTTTTCGATGAAAGTAAGTTTCACTTCCTCAGTAGTTACTGAGTTGATCGCAGTCTATAAAGAAGCCAACTTAGCTGATGAACTAGGTATCCAAGAGATGTGGGTTGAAGTGGACTCTCATGAGGCACTAGAGTTAGTATCTCGAGCGATACGTGTAAGGTTTCCAGGAGAAGAGTGGATTTAGAGTTTTAGGGCTATTCTGACGAGAAGTCGTCATTTGAAATCAGGCATATCTTGTGGTAAGAGATTCACATTCAATTTTGTATCGAAACATGTATACTCATTATATGTAGATCCACCAGACATATTATGGAGCTTACTTGCGAAAAATATATTCTGATGGAAGACTCCACACTTGATCTTAAATTCGGACTTGTTTGATAAGGTTTTACTGTAATATTTTTGTTAGACCTTTGGACCTACGTTGTAAAAAAACCTATATATAATTCTGGTTTTACAAATATATATATGTATCAAACCCGAGAAAAAATATGTTGCACATAAAAATGGGTAGGATTTAACTAATAAGGTGCTTGAAATATATTTATAGATATTAAAATAACTTTTAGGCCCACTTCACTCTCAACATGAACTCAAGTCCATCAGAAACGAGCCCCGATATCACTTCATCCAAATTGGGTACTTAACTTTGGTGGCTCGCCTTATTGCAAATTGAAGAATGTCTTATGGTGTAATTTATTTAGATACAAATGTGTCATGGGATATTAATGATAATGTTCAAATTTCTAAAAATCTTCCTACTATCTCCGTTCCAAAAAGGTTGTCGCATTTGCTTTTGCACACAAAATAAGAAATGTCATTTATTATTCATGTGATTACTAAAATACCCTTCATAAAGTGTCTTGATATCTTAAATGTCTATTGGGATTTGGGAATATAAATTATAATATTTAATTAGGGGTAAAAGTGGTATAAAGAATGAAAAAGTGTCTTGGTTTTATAAAGTGACAATCTATTTGAAACAACTATTTTCAGTATAAGTGTCAACCTTTTAGGAACAGAGAGAGTAATTACTTTACTCCGAACTTTGATACATGGGATATTAATGATAATTTTCAAATTTCTAAAACTGTGTCGTGGGATATTAATGACAATGTTAAAATTTCTAAAACTCTTATAATAAGTGGCGGGAAATAGGGGAGTTGGAGCCCTGATTAGAGATAGAATATCTCTTGGTGTAATTTATTTAGATATAATTGTGTCATGGGATATTAATTATAATTAATTTAATTTAATATGCTTTAGGCGTTTATAAACTATGTCAAAAAATACGACTTTTCACCTGTAAGTTAGTCGAAAAGTCTCACACTACCTATATTTGATCAGTATATAGAGAGGTAACAACCACAATGTAAACTATCCCAAATCACATAAACATAAATAATAATTACTTAGGATTCATAACCATTGCAAGTTTCACACATAAAATATTTAGTTCATACTGAATAAATGAAAGTACAATAAAAATAATACTATAATTATGTTTAAAAGGTAAATGGACTCGAATTAACCTAAAATACAGAATGGATAGGTTGTGGAATGGTGGAGAATGATGAAATTTGGGTGTAAAACCCTTCTTCCCTCTTCTCCAGGCACCTAGCTCCTTCTGTGATGATGAAACTTGATAAAAGTTGAAGTATAGGGAATTATGGATCTCAAATAAGCTTATATATTTGGTCCAAACACGTTTTGAACTTAATGGACTCACTTAAGTGGCTTAAAATTGGCCCACCCGGTTTTTACCATGTTGTCTAGGTTCGAGTCACGTTTGTAAATCTGACATAACTTTCTCGTCTCAACTCTAAATTGAATTCCATCACCTCTCACGCGATGCTGAATCCAAGATATTTCCAAATACAAATTAATCAAGTCCATATCTATTACCGATTATTTGTGGTGACTATAACAATATGACAATACATTTTTTCGGTAAACACTCGAGCTTCCCAAAAGTGACTTTAAACTCTCTTTACGCCTTGTCTTGATTTTGGACTTCAATTATTGACTTTTCCTCATCTTCTTAGACCCTTGTGTCAACCATGTACCTAAAATCTACACACTTAACACACAATTAAAGCACAAAAACACTATAAACCGAATAGTGGCCAAAATACTGTAGAAAAGTGAGATATGGAAAATATTAGGGAATAATCCCTCACTTAGGTCCCTTTAACCCTAATAAATATTCTCACTCGATCCAATTATTCGATGCACTAATTAGCATCCCCAATAACTCAACATAAAGCGTCAAGATGATGACATAAAGAATTCCACTTTGCCTGTCCAAATCATATCAAAAGAAAATTCATATCAATTTTTTTCTTTTGTAAGCTAGCTATGACTCTCTTATTGTTGATGTGAGATATCATGCTACTTCTTTCTCAACATATTCATTTTCTTTTCAATACTTTTTCTTTTTCTTTTACCATGGAAAAGGGTTACAATATAAAATAGGGAATCATCATCAACATAGTTCAAAATTACATAAGCTTGAAAAATACCCAACCCAATAATGTTTCCCATAAATGTGAACCCATCACCCCAAAATCAAGATCTAAAACGACTGTCTAAGCATCGTGAATTTAAAAAGACTAAAAGGGGCTGAGAAGGGGTATGGCTTATAACGTGGCTAATAAAAAGGGTTTATAAAGGCTAGAAGGGGCTGAGAAGGATATAAATTTATTAAATGGAAAACAAGCTAAAAGGAAACAAGGGGCTTATGAAAGAACCTCCTTAAGCACTTTCTAAACTATGCAGTTTTGTTACTTTCTCACCTCTAGCACGTTCATCAAATAAGTTGTCAACTAGCTTGGATCTCACGCCTTACAAACCCCTCAAGGCGCCCTAAGATAAAACTTACTCCTATCGCATTGCTCACTAATCTTTTCTTTACTATCAATGTGTGTTTTCATGTTCATACTCTAAGCATACAAAATAAATAGCTCATAAACAAATTACTTACTATGATTAACTCACTAAATTTATGCTTTCAAGCCATTAAACACAATCTAACTCAAATTCCATCTACCAGAAATTTTAATTTCTTCTAAGAAACACGAAATCACCAAAAAAAAAAGGAGATTAGGGACAACGAATCCACACACCCCAACTCAAAAATTATTCGTGACACCACGACTCGAAATAGACTCGATAAAGATTAAAAACTAATACAATTATTTCACATAAAGAAATGGTAAGGAAGAAAGAAAACATACTCTCGAGGCTATTGCCTCGCATGATCAATACCCCAAAATAGGGTGGCGTGCTTTTCTTGTATAAAATTTTATATCACCACCTTCACATTCCCTTACCTCTTAATGTTCTCTTTCCCAATCAACCACCCAGGTCTAAATATCCTTTAATCTTAACTTCTCCAACTTCTTTCTCGAATACACTCTCATGTGAAGGTATTAATCCAAGAATATGTTGTTGTGGCAACAGCCAATAAGGCCTTAGAAGCTTTGCTGGAATGGCATCTCTGTCTCTTTTAATCACAATCGCTTGCTTGTAAGGAATTTATTCCACCATAGCCGGTTCCTCTCTAATTGCTTGACTCGAATTACCTTTTTCTATGTTCCCGAACTAGTACACTTCTCACTTTAATTCTTTTTAATCTTACCCCATACCTTGCTTTGTTTCCTCTTCATCACCCTTAACACTAGATAGTGACTCTGTTCTTTTAGTTATCTCTTTTGACCCCCAACTCAAAGGTTTAAACACTCTTGAACTACCTTTTATTATAGGTAATTAAGGTGTTATTTGGGTTAGGAACAGTGTAAGGATGATGATTCTTTATGTGGGTATGATGGAATTAAGTTTGGATGATACGAGTTTAAGAAATTTTGGAAAAAGATTTGGACATTTTTAATTTTTTGGATTCTAGGTGGTGTGGATTGATTTAGGTGGTTGAATCTTGTTTATAGGAATGTAAGGAAAGATTTGGATATGAATTTACGGTGATTTGGGGGTTTTTGATGTGAGGTGTAGGTTTTGTAATGCTTCAATGATGTTTTATGGAGTTTGGGTGTTTTGGGGAAGAAGTAGGCTTAAGGTTTGTGAAATATAATGTGAACAAACCCCTTCTTCAAGAAAACCTGTCGCAGACCGCACCGGTAATGCCGGTCACGGGACTAGTACGCCGGTCAATGCTTCAATGTTTCTGACCTCGAAGCATCATGACCCTTCTTTGCTTTTGAAGACACGGTTATCGAACCGGTATACCGATCGTGAGACCGGTATTGCCGGTCAACTCTCTGACCTACACTGTCACGACCCTTCTGACGCGAATGATGACACAACAATTGGACCGGCTAGCCGCCCAGTATGAGCCACAGTATTGCTCCTGGTTTGTACACCCGCACCTTTTTCTAGAATATCTTGCATGAATACCTGATGCGGTGTAAGCCCTTTCTCAACAATCTCACGCACTTGCGTTGATTTTCTCTTTGCTATACGCCTCCACAAATGCTTTAAGTACGATGTCACCCTCTTTATGCGTTATGTGAATGGGTGGTGACACCAATGGAACACTAGGTGGCGATTTCACCTCTTTCGCGTTAGTCTCGCTAGCTTGTAACTCAAAAACAGTGTAGATTTCTTCTTGCATTTCCCTGAATAGAAGACCACAATCTGATTCATCCGGGCTAGGCTTGGTTGATTCTTCAATATATTTTGGAACCTCCACGACAATTTCTGCAGTAGGTGGTGATTTCACTATCTTTTCCAGTTGAAGGCAAATAGCCTTACATGCTTCGAACCCAGCACTACCATCACCATTGTCCATGGCCTTCACATCTTTCTTCGTACCTAGTGCCAAGTGCGGAATATCTTTCTAAAACTTCTTAAAAGAATTAGTTACTTGGGTAACTTGAGTTGTTAACATTTCCATTGCGACATTTTGTTCGTTCAATTTTTCGTTATACATCTGCATGTTGTCTTGAGTTAAAGTCTAGAAATCTTGCATTGTTTTCTGTGAATCAAATGCAACTCCTCTTTGTGGATGTTGTGTAAAGGTTTTATGAGCTAGACTATTGGCATAAGCATCGTAGGTTGGTTGCGGTGGTGGTGCTGGCTTGTTATAATTTTGACCCCCTTGATAAGGACCTTGAGATCTCTGCTGGAAATTGTTGTTTTGAGGTCGTGGTTGGTAAGAGTTACCTTGATTCACGGTCCGATTCGGATTAGACCATTGCATTTTCGGATGATTGCGATTACCAATTTGGTAATTTCCTCAATTTGATATTAAGCAAACAGATTTCGGGTAGCCTTCACACTCTTCCCATACATGATCGTTTACCTCACAATGTGGACAACCTTGTCCTTCTTGAACTACTTTCATCTCCACTGGCTTCTTTTGGAGACCTTTCTCTATCGTAAGTGACATCTGCTTTATTTGATTCCCCAACGTGGAGATTTTAGCGTCTAAATATTCTCAACTCCTAATTGTAGCGCGCCTTTGGTATTGTAATAGGAGCTCGCGATGCAAGACAAGTCCTTCCGTTTTCAATAATTCAATCCATACCTTATGCAGCTTCAATAGGATCCATGGACTCGAAACCTCCTCTTCCAAGATTATCTACCCTCAATCTTCCTTCCGCATTGATGCCTTGATAGAACATTGATAATTGAAGTGATGGGTTGTAAACATGAAGTGGACATCTTGATAATTTTTGCTGAAACCTTTTCCACGCCTCTCTTACACTCTAATCATTCTCTTGGAAAAAACTTGCAAGTATCATTTAATATTCTATTCTCATACTCTTCAGATAATAGCGGTTAAAGAATGCAACTTGCAGCTCGTCCCAAGACGTAATCGTATATGATGGTTGACTATTCAACCTATCACTAGCACCTCCGGTCAAGAAAAACAGAAACATGAAGTAATATAGCTGCTCATGTGTAATGCCCTGAGTAATGTAGGCATCACTTGGTGGGTGTATAAGTGTGATTAAATGAACTAACTAAACACAAATACACTAACTAAAAAATCCCCGACAGCGGCGCCAAAAACTTGGTGGATGGAGAGGTGTGATTAAAAAAATGATAATAAAAGATGATAATAAAGGACACACATCTAATACTACCATGAGAAACTCATTGTAAGTGCATAGATCGTTCACAAGTTATAGTTGATAAGTGAAGTAAAATTCGCAGGGAATTAGTCTGTTAGATCTAATTGTGTTAAGGTAAAAGCGTAAAAGAGATTAATTGCTAAACTAAAAACAATGATAAAGAGATAAATATTTGTTTGGTTTTCTAAATAATAGATTGAAGACAATAATTAAACTAATGCAAATAAATAATTAAGAGAATGGAGATAGGAAATATAGCTTAGGGTTGCTAGCATGCATTTATCCTTCTAAATCAATATTCTAAGTATAAGTGTGATTTAAGCTCTTGGTAAGTATAAATAGTCAGGATTCTATATTCCTCCTAACCCAAGTCAGTATGGACTTAGGTGGAAACCTAACAATTACCAAGGGACTTGGGTAAGGGGGCCCTGGACATTTATCGGTGTTTAAATCAAACCTTAGTGATTATCAAGTTAGGCAAGCCCGTCAAGATTACTACCACACACTAGACATTTATTTGGTGTTTTCAACAATTGAATCCCCCGTCAGGGTGACAATCCAACTGCTAATGGAGTAATTCTACACGTTGTACACCGCAAGAACTACAAACAATAATTTAAAGCACATAATACATATATGTAAATAAATAGGATGCTTAATAAATTAACTATCACTTTTTCAAATAACATAGAATAAATAAATACAATTAAAAGATTATACATATGCAAACCTGTAATTCTATACGTTGTACACCGTAAGAACTACAAACATTAATTTAAGGCACATAACACATATATGTAAATAAATAGGATGCTTAATAAATTAACTATCACTTTTTAAAATAACATAGAATTAATAAATAGAATTAAAAGATTATACATATGCAAACCTGAGTTATGGAAAATTTGTTCATGCTATAAAAAATAAAACTAAGAAATATATATATATATATATATATATATATATATATATATATATATATATATATATATATATATATATATATATATATATATATATATATATATATATATATATATATATTGTCAACTTGCTTATCTAGATGATCTCTAAGTGTAATATTGATTTCTAACTAAGCAAGGACAAGAAAAGACATGTTTACAAAGGTAAATATGTATATTTATAGGTTCTAGGTCAAAATATTGGAGTGTGGGCCAAGTTATTGAATTCGTAATCCAACTCAAATTCGTTTTCCTAACATGTAGGACTGGTTGACCTCTTGAGTTTTAAAAATTCATAACTCCTTCGTTATTGGGACACATTTAGTGATCCACCCATCAAAATGAACTCAATTCAAATAAATATCTTATTATCCAAGGGCTTCTTCAAATTCCTAGTTTATTCGCGCAACATTCAAAACCTGGACATCTCTATAGTTAGACAAAATTTTTTGGCAACTTTTCCTTTCCTAAAACAACTTTACTTCCTTTTAACTCTTGATTTTTTCTTGGATATTCTTTTATAAATCCTTAACATTGATTTGGCATCTAATATATTCATCATACCTAATATCTTCACATTAACACATAAATTATACCAAACATGCTATAAAAGTAATAAATCTCCAAAACAAGGCATGGATTAAGAAACTATCAATTAATATGGAAAATTTCCCTTAACAATTAACATAATGCACCTAAAATGATGTCTCGTGAGTATATTAATTCATCACAAATATGGATTCATCAGAGACCTACTAACATGGTCTATCAAATGGCTGATAGATCGATTCCCACCCCGAAAGGGAAAATATAAGATGAGCTCGTCAAGAAAAGTAGTTTTTATATTTCCATGTGATTTCATTATACTTGACTACAACGCGGATAAGAATGTTCCCAACAACTTGGGGTGACCATTATTAGCCACATGGCATACCTTGATTGATGTGGAAAATGGAAATTTAATTTTGGAGTACAAGATGAAGAGGTAAAGTATCACGTGTTCAAGGCCATGAGATTTCCCGATTCGAGGGAAGCTTGTTATTGTATGCACAACCTCGTGGTGTCACATAAGATAAACATGATGAGAATAGTTTTGATGATATTTTGTAGGCCGTCTTGACACTAGATTTTCCCCGAGTTACATGAAGAGTTGGCCGAAGTTATGGCAGCTCTAAACTCGGAAGGTGGAAGACTAAGACGGAATCGAGGGTATAAACAAATATGAGGGTTGGAGGAGATAGAGCCACCAAAGAAGCCTTCTATTGAATCTCCTATGGGACTAGAAAAGAAACCACTACCGTCCCATTTAAGATACACTTATTTGGGTGAACTCCGCTATCTTGATGGATCCTCAAGAGAAAAAGTTGTTGTGAGTGCTTCGAGCCAACAAAGAGACAATTGGGTGGACTATCATCAACATAAAATGCATTAGCCCTACTATTTTCCAACACAAGATCATTCTTGAAGATGAGAAAGAACAACCAGTTGAGGGTTAAAGTAGACTTATACCGGTAATAAAGAAAGTAGTGAGGAAGGAAGTTAACAAATTATTAGATGCGGGAATTATCTTCTCCATATCTAATAGAGAATGGATGATTCAATGTGTGCCACCAAAAGGAGATATTAATATTGTCCTTAATGATCAAAATGAACGCTTACCATCAAGAACCGTAGTGGGTTAGAGAGTATGTATGGATTATAAAAAATTGAACAAGGCCAGGAAGAAGTATCACTTCCCTTTACCGTTCACAGACTGGATTTTAGTCAAGCTTGCAAAAGAGCGTTATTGCTTCCTTGATGGATATTCGAGCTACAATCAAATTTTTATGGATACGGCTGATCAACACAAAACCACCTTCACATGCCCACTTGGTACTTTTGCATTTTGGGTTATGCAATGCACTAGCCACGTTCCAACGGTGTATGATGACGATATTTTGGGACATGATTGATCAGTTATTGGAGTTATTTATGGATGACTTATTTGTGTTTGGCAACAATTTTGATGATTTACTCAACAACTTAGAAGGTATTTATTTGTTGTTAAAAGACGATTCTAGTTTTGAATTGGGAGAATTGTCATTCAAGGTTTGTGAGGGGATCATGTTGTGCACAAGGCTTTGATTAATGGTATCGAGGTTGACTGTGTAAAGATTAAGGTAATCAAAACCCTCCCACCTCCCATTTCCATTAAAGGCGTGAGAAGTTTCTTGGGACATGCGAGATTCTATCGCTGTTGTATTAAAGTTTTTTTTAAAATTAAAAACCACTATATAATTTACTTGAGAAAGTTGTGAAATTACATGTTAATGATGCATTCACAGAAGCATTTTTTGAAATCAAGGAGAAACTTGTCTCTACACCAGTTATGACTCCCCGCGATTAGAGTCTTCCGTTCGAGGTTATGTGTGATGTAAGCGATCTGCTATGAGTGCAATGTTGGGTAAACATACATATAAGATATTCCATATTGTTTGCTATGAAAGTAATTTTCACACATGCACAACTGAACTATATAGTAACCGAGAAGTAGTTGTTAGCCATGGTGTATGCTTTTGATAAATTTCGTTACTATCTTCTCGGAGCGAAAGTTATTTTTTAAACTGACCATTTCGTAATCAAGTACCTCATGGATAAGAAGGACACAAATCCACGTATTATTATGTGGGTACTTTTTTTGCAAGAGTTGGACTTAGATATTCGAGACCGAAAGGGAAGTGAGAATCCAGTAGTTGATCGTTTATGTCACCTCGAAGGTTCTAATGTCAACAATGGACCATAGTTGGTCAAAGAGGTATTTATCTATGAGAATTTATTTATGGTGAGCGCACATATTGTTCCGTGGTATGAAGATATTATTAACCTGATTGTGAGTGGAGTGTTTCCTATCGGATAAATTCCAAAGAGAAAAAGAGACTTATTCACCGCGTGAAGCAATTCTTGTGGGAAAATCTTTCATGTTCAAGGTATATAGTGATCAGATGATTCGAAAGTGTGACCCAGAACATGAAGTTCGTGATGTTGTAGCGAGTTGTCACAATTCACCATATGTGGGACATTTCAAGGGTGATTGCACGACCTCTAAAGTACTTCAATTTGGTTTGTATAGTCCCACAATTCATAGAGATTGTCACACATATGTCAAGCAATGTAAAAGATTTCAATTCACTAGAAATGTTTCAAAGCTTGACGAGATGCCACTCAACAATGTCTTGGAGGTGGACATTTTTATGTTTGGGGGATTGATTTTATGGGACCTTTTGTGTCATCCTATGGAAATCGATATATCTTGATAGCAGTTGAATATGTGTGTAAATGGGTTGAAGCAGAGTCTTTACCAACAAATGACGCAAGAGTGGTGATTAATTTTTTGAAATCACATATTTTTATAAGGCATGGGACGTCGAGAGTCATCATTAGTGATAGAGGTATGCATTTCGTGAACAAAAACTTGAAGGCCATGCTTCTGAATTATGGAGTAAGGTATCGAGTGTCTACCGCATATCACCTCCAAATGAACGGTCAAGGCGAAATCTCTTATCGAGAGATAAAATCTATTCGACCAACAAGAAAGGATTGGTCAACTAAGTTAGATAATGCACTATGGGATTATAGGACAACATTCCAGACGCCCCTGGGTACATCTCCCTATCAAATGGTGAATGGTAAGGTGGTGGACCCGTGGGTATGATAAAATAACAAATGTAAGAAGCGCACACACCCCTAAAACCATGATTAACTCTCCGCGAGTATACCAAATGTTACATGTAATAAGTAAGTAAAATAAGTTTGTTCTTTAGGGATTTAAGTAGTAATTTCTACCCATGTTCAATATTAGTGTATATAGTTTTAAGTGTTTTAAATTAAAATATAAGAAAATACAATGAATGTTTTGTTTTCTAAGTTGCAATTATAAACCTACCCCATTGAATTCACGATTCTAGGAATAAGGGTGAATGGTAATTTCTCATTAGCAGGAATTTGAAAGTCCTCCTAACTTTTATCGGTAGCTTGGAAGGCAAGCTTAACACAACTAGAGGACTTGGGTAAGGACACCCTAGGCAATGTCTTGGTGTAATAATTTATAACCCTGTTGAATATCTAGCTAGGCAAGATCTTCTGGTTCACTACTGCACACTAGACGCCTATATGCTAGTTCGGTAATTAAACCCCTTCCCGGGTGTTAGATTTACTACTTGCGCTACCCACTATTTGAGCAGAACACGAGTAGTGTTATTGAGAACATATAGTCAATAGAAATTAATTTGACACCAATTCAATTAAATACAATAATCCCAAATTCAATTACTCATAAAAACAATATTCAATAATTCATGTAATTACTATCCTAAGCAAAAGATAAATAATTGCGCATAATAAAAACCAAATATAAAAAGCGTAGAATAAATCGAAGACAAAATAATCTAACGATAACTACCCAAAGTATAGAGATTGAGAGGGATAGAATTGACGCGGTGAAACTCCAGCTCTTGATTCTTCCTTCTTAAGATCCTCCTGATCACTTCTATGATGAATAATTATTGATGAAAATTATGATCTGGCGGCCAAGGTATAACTTTATAATGTTAGGAGCTGATATAAATAGGTGAAAAAATGTTTGGTGGGTCTTGGGCTTCAGTTAAGTGACATAGACCATAAAAAATATTTCCTCCATGAGGGGACGAGTTCGAGTCACACCAACTGCAAAATTCATAACTTATTCATTACAATTCTGAATTTCCAAAACTCAATGGACATGCTCTTATAATCTAGAGAACTATATGGATAAAAAAGGGCTCATCCAAATTATTTTTAAATATCACGTGGCATCGGAAACAATCCACTTTCTAATTCTAGCCAACAACTCTTTCACTTTTTAAAAACGGTTTCTTTAGTCCTTTACTCTTGATTTACTTATTTTATCTCCTTTCATCGACTCTTTATCCATGATTCGGAATCTAATATCGTCCATGTACCTAATATCTTCAAATTTAACACACAAATTATGGACAAATAGCTCTAAAAACCAAATCTCCGAAACAAGGCAAGAAACGATAATATATCAAATAATAGGGAAAAATCCCTCAGTCGAGCACAAAAGGAACCTAAAGATATGTCTCACGATGCAATTATTTATCACAAAAAGGAAGACATAACAAGTATTTTCACTTACCACTTGAGCTTTAGTTATGAGTGTATTAGGCAATAAAAGGTTGAACCCAGACCCGCTAGTGGCCAAAGAGAAGAGAATGAAAAAATTGAATGAACATAATGAGTCCCTCTTTCACGCTTATGAGAATGCAAAAATCTACAAAGAAAAAACCAAGAAATGGCATTATAAGCGGATTCGAAATAAGATGTTTATAGTGGGACAAAAGTTCCTCAAGTACAACTCCAAGCTTAACAATTATCCCAGGAAGTTAAGATCAAAGTTTTTAGGTCCGTTCATTGATACTAAGGTCACGCCTCATGGAGCTATAGAAATTGAGAATCCAACCAAACACCTCACATTCATGTTGAATGGTTATCAGTTGAATATTTACCATTGAAGCGAGGATACCATTCGTAAGAAAGATCCAAGTCGTGGGGAGGTCATGTACATCCTCGAAGTCGCGTAGCACGAGAGGTAACCTGTTGAACTTCCCGACGTTACACAAAAGCCAAATAAGGGTGAGAACCCATTTGTATAGTAATTTATTGCCTTCATAGTGTATATTATTAAGTTTAGTGTTTATTTATGTGTATTAGTGTATATTAAAGCTAATGGGAGAGAAATGTATAGCAGTTTTTGTGTAGGTAGGTACATCTTTGAGTTTGGGGTGAAATGACTTGAAAAATCGTGTTCACAACGCCTCAAACAGTATACCGACCCCCACGTGCACTGTACCTCTCACCACCATACCATAACAACGCTGACTCCACGTACCCAAATGGAAGAAAGTTTTGATACTCGAACGGTACACCTGCCCCAACGGGTGGTATAATGGTCGCAAATATTAACTATGGCAAAAACAGGAGACACGCTGTAAAGCAACAAAAACTTGGATGGGTGGAACGGTATACCGGTCCCAACGAGCAGTATACCACTGAGAGAACATACCGCCGTGACGACAAGTCAAAAGCCAAACAAGTAAAAAGTATTGGATCCCTCAACTGGTATACAGGTCCAAACGGGTGGTATACCAGCCCAAACAGGCGGTATATCTCCCCCATCGACAAATGAATTCACGGTTTCTTGCCTCTTCCAGCTCCACTAAAATGAATTTCCCAGCTACAAACTTTATTTAAGCACCTTTGGAACTTGAGAGACGTTCAAGAACACACCAAAATACTATCAAATATTCCATCCATCTTTCATAAACACATAATCTTCACTTAGTCCAATCTATAACAATATAAAACACCACAGATTATCAAGTATTCAAAAATTTCTTCTTTCTTTCTTCATATTCCACCATTAAATCAAGCTTAAATCCTTCCCTCATTTTTTATCATCCATTAGCCAAACACCATCAAATACCCTCTTAAATACAACAGCCCAAAGAAGCACCACCCATCCAAGTTCAAGAGCTTGAACTCATACTTGGTTCATCTATGAGTTGTGAGTCAGTGAGATGACGAGAAGAACGAATGTAGTGGCTTACAAGAGAAAGGTACAAAGGATGCCAAAGAAGAAGAAAAAAAGTTACTAGGGGTAACAAAATCCCAAGGTAACTACACAACAAACAACAAGGTACAATTTAAGGAAGAGAGTTACAACTAGGCCTAAAGGGGAAAGAATTAATCATTGCTGATTAGATTTCATCCTCCACCCCGGAAGAAAAAACCATACATTGTTGAACCCGAGCCTCCGAGATGGGTTGAGGAATTGATGAACAAGTTTTCCATATTATAGAAAATACAACACAACAGTGCATGAACCAACTGGGGATAGCATGAGACATAGAACACATCTTGGTAAAAATTGGGGAAGACATCATTGAGACCTCTTTCGATTGTGAACTTGAGGAGATATGCTACGACTGCGTAATGTCTCCTAAATCCAATCCTTAATTGCTTTTACTAGTTTAGTGTAAATTAGTAATTTTATTTCTTTTTGAGTCTTTTTCAATCGTGGGACACGACTCAGTTTTGAGTTGGGGTGGGGTACTTGTTATCCTCATTCCTGTTTTGTTTTTAGTTGCTTTAATTAAAACCATACAATTTTTAAAAAATTAATAATATAAGGATTAGGTGTAGAATGTATAGAATATGCCCTTTTAAAAATAGTTTAGTGTGTCTTTAAACGATTTTACAAAACGCGTAATATTTGCATGAAAACATGTAATAAAGGATAAAAAGGATTAATAAGAAATGCATAGAAGTTAAGTTGGATCTTAGGAATCCTTGAGTGGTGTGTAGAACGTGAGGTCTGAACTAGTTGATAATCTGCTTAGCCTGTGAACTAGAAGTGAAAAAGTAATGAAACCTAGTAGTAAGGAAAATGATTGTGGCAATTCGTTGTGAGCCACTTAAATCCTTTAGCTTTCTCACCCTTTCTATTGAATATTTATTCTCCTTAGCCCCTTTTTAGCCTTTAGCCTTCTTTTTTCGCCACATTATAATCCATACCCCTCAGATTATAGGACTTTCTCATATAACCTGCACTCGAATCGCAACCCTAATACTAGTTGTCTATAGATCTTGAGTTTGGGATGGTGGGACCACAATATGGGAACACATTAGCTGGGGATTTTATGAGCTTGTAATTGTGATATATTGATGATACTTGTATTGTAACCTTTGCCCGGGAAAAAAGAAAGAAAAAAAGAAGATAAAGATAATTGAAAAGAAGTGGTATGACATCTCACCTCAAAAAGAGTTTCACTACCAAGTTACAAAAAAATGAAAAGAAAAGAACTGGCAAAGTGAAAGTTTTGCTATTGGGTATTTGGGGATGCTAAGCTAGAGCATCAAAACATTAGGTTGAGAGAGATAAATGTTCGAGTATAACTCAAGCTCTAGCGCTATTCGTTGATGGTTAATAAGGAGAGAACAAAAATCTCACTTCACATTATCCAAATATATGTATCATACCGTCCCTAAGCCTATACTATTACCATAAAGACCTTAGGATTCCTAGCTACAAGGTTAAGTAACAATTGATCAATTAAGGAGTAACTAAGTGGAACATTAGATGCTAGGTAAGACCTATGAACACCCTATAGCCTCCATATTAACCTAAGTGAAAACCTCTCTTTCTTGCAATGCAAAGTTAATCCAATTTTGAATTTATTATATGTTAATTTCTTGTATATTATGTGTATTCTGTATCAGTTTTTTGATATCGCTATATGAGCTAGTTTTAACCCACCTAAGTGAGCCCATAAGGCCCCATACGTATTGAGCTAGTTTTAACCCACCTAAGTGAGCCCATAAGGCCCCAAACGTTTTTGGCCAAGTATATAAGTATATTAGAAGCTCCTATTTCAAAAATACTTCAACTTTTTATCAAAATTTTCATCAGAGAAGGGAGAAAAATGCCTGGAGAGAAGAGAATGAGGGTTTCCATCCAAGTTCATCATTCTCCACCATTCCTACAATCATTTCATTTTGTATTTTATGTTAATTTTATTTCCTAAACATGATTTTGGTATTAGTTTTCTTTAATTTTTAGTTTATTAGCATGAACTAAACCTTCTATGTTGAGGATTGCAATGTGTATGAACCTTAATTGATTGTTTTCAATGTTATTTGGATTTGGGATATTTTATTATTGAAACGTATTGAGTTTTATTTTACATTGATTATATATTTGTGATTGTTTCCTATTCATTCCTTGATCACGTGTTGGATAGAATTAGACTGTTTGCAAACAACAGGGAGAGGGTTGGATTCCAGAACTAGTATATAAGAGTCTAGTGTGTGACAGTGAACTGGGAGGTCTTACCTAGCTGAATAGCCAATAGGGTTTGAAACTACGCATTCGAACGAATTTGCAGGGTCACCAAGGAGGGTCACTGGTGCCGTAAAATTTCCTTCTAAGCTAACGACGGGATTTAGAAGGACGTCTGAATCCCGGCTAATGAGAAATACCCAATCCTCCCTTATGTCAAATTAAGTTTAAATAGTTGATTAGGAGGATTACACACAAGAATCAAGCATATCTCTCACCCCTTTTTTTCCGTTTTAGCATTTTAAGTTTTATTGTATTTCTTTCTAGTTAGTATATATTTTATATGCTAATTAGTTGTTAAATGGAAACCCAATCAATATTACATTTAAATTATTGTCATTTCCTTCGCAACTCTACATCAGTGTTCTTTTAAAACACATTAATTGTAATATTTATAGACCCGGTGGAAAAGATAATCCCTTATAGTTATCTTTATTACTTGTCAATGACCCGTACACTTGCAGAGAGTCACACTCTCTTGGTGTTGATTTATTATCACACCGTATTGAGCGGCACCACCGCATTAACTTTAACAAATCTTCAATCTGCTTTAGCAAGGCTACGCCAGATGACATCAATGTTGGCACGGCTAACATGCCCACGTCAAGGAAACACAAGACTTGGGAAAAAATTTGGGTTTACATTAAGCCATAAAAAGATCTATGATTGAGATGTTAACCTAGATTGCAGAATAAAGTTTTTTCATAGGCACGAGGCTTGAATGTTAGAGGGAGGGAATAAAGTTCTTATTAAAGTTGTGTTCCAGGTAATCCCGGCTTATGCGATGTCTATATTTCATTCCTAACAACATATTGCCTCAAACTGCCTTCCTTAATTGCCATTTTTTGTGGAATTCATTGGGAAAACAGAAAATTCATTGGGTTGCATATGAGAAGATGGCTATCGCAAAAGTGTTAGGCGGAATAGGATTAAGGGACTTTAAAAGGATGACTTTTGGTGGCATGGGCATGTTGAATATGCAAAACCCAGATCTATTAGCGACAAAGGTTCTTAAAGGTGTTTACTACCCAAAAGGAGAGTTTCTAGATGTAAAATAACGATAGAGTAGATCATGGTTATGGTCAAGTATTCTCAAAGGTAAGGATCTGATTTTACAAGAAGGAATCAAGCAGATAGGAAATTGTCAAACATCAAGCATTTGGAATCGTAGGCGGCTTAGGACAGAATGGAAACTAGAGCTGCCACCACAGTCAAATATTGGAGTATGAGATAATACAAGGAATTTTGGAATACAAAGTTGTTGGACATGGTGTTCCCAAATTTGGTTAAGACATGGATTGCTAGAATGTCAATACTTCAACGACAGGAACAAGATAGGCGCATATGGACACACTCGCAATCAGGAGAATACACAACTAAAACAAAATATGTGACTCTCACAAACAAGGTGATAAACAAAATGGCACAATCGTTAAGGGAAGTGGAGGCTGTCAACCAGGGGATCTGGAATAAAATATGGAAATCTAATACACCAGGAAAAATTTGAATTTTTTTACATAGAAAGCATGCAAGAACTCTATACCTACTCGGAGAAATCTCAAACAATGGAAATGTGTGATGGACGATTGGTGTTATTGGTGAGAGTATGCAACAAAATTTATTAAGCATCTTCTTCTTACATATCTGGGTTGGTTCCTCACTACAAATGTACGTAACAACAGAGAGTGTCTAGGAGACTTGATTATAAATATTTCACAAGCATATTGGACCATGGGACGGGATGCACGTAGTGTTACCGCATACATCCTTCTAATGTTATGGAATATTTGGAAGGCAAATACTGAAAGTGGTACATGAGAGTGAAAACTTAGATATCGGCAGCGTGATAAGATGAACGAGACATGGAATGTTAGACTTGCTCGGATAAGACCTTATAGATACGAAAGTTGAATCAAATGGGCGAAATTGGGGGTTCATCCGAGCACATAACAATGGTTACGATAGCCAGAACGCGAATATTACGATATCATGTGACGCCTCTTTTAACAGTAATGCAGAGCCGATGGGTATTGGTATTGTGAAAATTGACAACAAAACGGGGAATAAAACGACGTGGTCGCATACATGCTATGTGTTCTCGGCTACAGAAGGCAAATCGTGCGCAACTCTCGAAGCGGTAGAAGCATGTGAGCATGCACCATATTGTAAGACAATTATTTTCTCGAACAACCTTGAATTATTCAAGGTATTAGATCGTCGTTAGTAGTACGATGTCCAGTTCAGCCATATCTGAATGAAAAAGATAAGGAAGAAGTAGAGGACATTAATGACGTATCTTTCCATCATCTACCTAGACGTTTCAATAGACAATTTGACCGACGTGTGCAAAATGTTAAACGGGGCCAGTGGGGGTTGGGTTCACCAGCAGATGGAGACCCATTTTTTGAGATTATAGATTGGTTAACAATTTCTTTTTTGGACGCGGATTGGTGAATTCATATAGCCAACTTTAATTGGTTCTACCTAATACCCTCCATAGGTCTACAAAAACTATGAGATCAAAAAACTATGAGACCAGAAACAATTCTCTTATCTCTATCTAAGTAGGTCCAATTCAATCAACATCACACAAAAAGTTTTTCACATTCATGGTGTGTATAGTGTGTAACTTAACTACCATATATATATATATGTATATATATTATTATTATTATTATTAATTATACACTTTCGTTAGATTTATACAGAAATTTAAAAATGTTTTCTCAGTTAATTTGTTTGTTTGTGTTCCGTTGGTTAATGAAAGGATCCGAAAGCAAATTAATTAGCCTCAACTAGGTGCCGAATTAAAATATTAGCTACCAAAAACAATAAGGTTCTCTTTAACTACTATCGATGGCAAACTAATGTTGAAAAAATCCTTATCATTTATTTAAGAAATTACTTTTTTTATGCAACTGAAATCAAAACCCGCTACACATTAAACTGTTTTGGTAACTCGGTCTTACGGCATCTTGATTATTATATGGGACAATTATAAATAAGAGCCCACTACAACATAAGGTTTATAAAAAAAAGTCCCACCCCTAACTAACTCTTTCCTATCTAACTAAATACCAAAAAACCCAATAATACCTCTCCCTCTATATCTATACCTGTATCACAGTGAACCCAAGAAACCCATTCCCCCTTCCTATTAGGTTTCGAATCTGAAACCCACCCCCACCCCCCTCTCTTCTCTCTCCTGTAAAACCATATACTCTCCCTCTTCTCTCTCTTAAACCCGCCCCCAGCAGCACACCTTCCCCACCATACCTCACGCTCACCATAGCACCACCATCCTTCTTCTGCGCAGCAGCAACCATCGATGCAGCAAACCGGAGCAACAGCAACAGCAACCCGGAGCAGCAGCAGCAGCAATCGGAGCAACAGCAACCTCCCAGATCTGGCGCCACTCTACATCTGAAAGAACACCCCTCAACAACACCATCTTCACGATTCTCAGGTCTGCAACAATACCCCTCAACATTACCATCTTCAGGAGTCTCGGATCTACAACATCACTATCAAGTAAATCCTTCTGACCATACGAACTGGGTATAGCCCCAGTGGGTACATCTTCAACACTACCGCAGATCCGCCACCACTGGACCGTCGTCGCTGTTGTTAATCTCGCCAGCACAACTGCTGCACCAACAACAGATCCACTGCCATCTACACCATCTCTTCATCTTCATGGTCATCGATCTGGACCAGATTCACACTACAAATGGGTACAGACCCGGGTGGGTGAGTCTCAGTTCCGCCACCATTGCTGCCTTTCGTGCCTTTTATTTGTCATTTGTTTTCTTTTGCAGGTAGATGGGTACAACCCCTTCACTGCTGCAGCAAATCTGGATCCAGATCCAGATCTGTTAGATGATTTTATTAGGTTTTGTTTTATTTTTTATTTTTTTATTATTTAATCTATTTTTGTTTATTTGCAGGTCCGGTTCCCTGATGGTGGTGGTGAACCTGGTTGCAATTCTGTCAAAGTCAAACCCATCTGTGTACAGCCCCATCTAGATCGGGCAATGTCCACGTTCCCATGAGCCTGTATTTGGTCAATGACTTAGAAATCCTTTGCTATTGCTTCTGTGCACGTACCCGGTCCACTGTATATCGCAATGTGCACGCTCCCATGAGACCTTATTTCCTATTGTGCACGTTCCATGAGACTTTATTTCCTATTGTACACGTTCCCATGATACCTAGTTTCCTATTGTACACGTTCCCATGATACCCAGTTTTCTATTGTACACGTTCCCATGATAACGTATTTCCTATTGTACACGTTCCCATCTATTGGACAGGCCATTGAAGGACTTAATAAAATTTAATAAGGTAAAAACCTGTTGTGCGCGTACCCATGACGAAGGTAACTATAAAATTTAATAAGGTAAAAAATTGTTGTGCGCGTACCCATGACGATGGTAACTATTCTCAGGGGTAATAAGGTAATGTTGAGTAACTAAAAAACCAACTAAGAACTTAATAAGAAGATCTAACTAGGTAAGACTTTAAAATTAAGTTTTGACTGATTTAGAATTTTATTTGTAATTTCCTCTTATTATATCTGGTTATCTTTCATGAAGTTGAGAGGTCGCATGTGATGTGATGTGATGTATATACACATATTAGTGATCCGGGTGAATATATGTAACCCAAGTTAATATACCATATGGATGTAGGTACCAAACAACCAGTGTTTTTAATATAAAATTAAATGACCTTAATTAATGGTTGTTTCTATACACTGACTATATGGTCAGGAATTTCCGGACGAGAAATGTGTGAAACATTGCATGACTAATATTTTCAGTCAAAACTACTTTCTCAAGAATCGAAATACCATTGCAATTTCCATCTCATTTTCCATTAAATTATACCCCCTTTTTTTTTTATTTTTTTGGTCAAACACATTAAATTATTCCCTCATTAAACGACAAGGCCCAAGGATTATATATAAACTCTCTCTATTGGCCTTCATTGCTCACAAGTTTACTCAAACTATTACTCAACTTCTCTCTTCATAGACCACCTTTGGCCTTCATTTTATCCATAAAAACTCATATATACATATAATAATCAATCAACAATATAATGGAGAAATTACTTAAAGGTGATGCAAATTATGTTGCTCTTACTCCTCTCACATTTTTGAGTAGAGCCTCAAAAGTTTATGCCAATCGTACATCTATAATTTACGGTGGCGTTCGATTTACGTGGCAGGAAACCTACACACGGTGTTGTCGCCTTGCTTCCACTCTTGAAGCCATGAATATTGTCAAGAACGACGTGGTTAGTAAATTCATTTTTTTGAGATAAATATTTAAGGGTAAAAGATTTATTTTCAATTTTACCGTTTGAAAATATATACAATATTTTTTGTTGTTAATATGTATGATATTGTTTTGCAGGTATCAGTCTTGGCACCAAATATTCCAGCATTGTATGAAATGCATTTTTCCGTACCTATGGTTGGGGCTGTGTTGAACGCAATCAACACAAGACTCGATGCTAAAAATATTGCCACCATTCTCAAACATTCTGAAGCAAAGTTATTGTTCGTGGATTACGAGTACTTGAAAGTTGCTCGTGAAGCCATTGATATATTAATTCTTGAGTCTCAACAATCTAGCTCGGAAAAAATGTTACTTCAGTCCGTTGTGATCATAGATGAGATAGATTCACCTCATGGAGTTATGCCAGGTCAGCTTGAGTACGAGCAATTAGTATCTCAAGGTGATCCAAACTATGTCCCAAGGGAAATTAAAGACGAATGGGATCCAATTGCCTTGAATTATACATCAGGAACAACCTCATCTCCTAAAGGAGTGGTTTATAGTCATAGAGGTGCTTATTTGAGTACTCTAAGTTTGATTTTAGGTTGGGGAATGGGTACTGAGCCTGTTTATTTATGGTCACTTCCTATGTTTCATTGTAATGGATGGACCTTTACATGGGGTATTGCTGCACGAGGAGGGACTAATGTGTGCATACGAAATACAACAGCAATAGAGATGTACAAGAACATAGATTTACATCACGTGACACACATGTGTTGTGCACCTATAGTGTTCAACATCCTCTTGGAAGCTAAGCCACATCAACGTCGAAGATCAACCACCATGGTTCAAGTACTCACCGGTGGTGCACCACCACCGGCAACACTACTACAAAAGATGGAAAGCCTTGGTTTCCATATCGTACACGCGTATGGTTTAACAGAAGCAACCGGTCCTGCTCTAGTTTGTGAGTGGCAAGAAGAGTGGAATAATTTACCAGAATACAAACAAGCCGAGATAAAAGCTAGACAAGGGATTAGCATATTGACACTAGCGGATGCTGATGTTAAGAATTTAAGTAGTATGCAAAGTGTGCCACGTGATGGTAAAACAATGGGCGAAATAGTGCTTCGAGGTAGTAGCATAATGAAAGGCTACTTAAAGAACGATGAAGCTAATTCGAAAGCTTTCCGAAATGGTTGGTTTGTTACTGGTGATATGGGTGTAATACATCCTGATGGATATATGGAAATTAAAGATAGATCAAAAGACATTATTATTTCAGGCGGGGAAAATATTAGTAGTGTGGAGGTCGAAAGTGCTATATACAAGCATCCAAGCGTGCTTGAAGTCTCCGTGGTAGCAATGCCAAATCCCAAGTGGGGTGAAAGTCCTTGTGCATTTGTTGTTTTGAAAAAGAGCAACCATGGAACGGTGGATGAAGCCGAAATTATCAACCATTGTCGAAGGAATTTACCACACTTTATGGTGCCAAAGAAAGTGAAATTCATAGAGGAGTTGCCTAAGACAAATACAGGAAAAGTTGTGAAGTTTCAGTTAAGAGCCTTAGCAAAGGACTTTGTTGTCTCGACAGAAAATATTCGCCAACCAGCATTGATGCACCGTATCTTATCGAAAAATAGTCGTCAAACCCAAAAGAAATCAACTCATCAAGTTAAAAGGGAAATATCTCTTTACGATGATCAACCTCAGCACCAAGTTCTTGCTATCTCTCGTTTGTGAACTTAGAAGTTCAATAAGATGTATACAATACTATAAATATTATGATAATCACATTTCTTTTTTGTGTGGTACTTAGTTATGTCTTAGTTTTGAGTAAACAAATATAGGAAATATTACGTTTACATGCTAGAAAAATTATTTTTATTAATGAAAATGTCCAATTAATAATAAAAAAGTAAAATTGATACATATTTAACTTGAACAAAAAAATAATAATATCCATTTAATATAAAATAATGAAAAATTACTAAAATAGTCCACACTATTAATTATGGGGTGACCGGAAAAATCCACAGATTATGTCAATTGTCCATCAGGTCCACCCCACCGAAAAAATGTCTGGATTACCCCTTTTGCTCCATTAATATTTTTTGACTTACCAAAACTAATTTCCTAATTATATGCAATCAATCAATTAATTACAAAACAGAAAAAGAAAAACATTAAATTAAAGTACAAAACAAAACTAATAAAACAAATAAATGATTATATATTTTTCTTTAGTATTTGCGTAGTAATTACAAAATAAATTGCACCGTAATTACAAACCAACGATATTAACTAGCACACCGCTAATATTAACTAGCACACCACTGATTTCAACACGTAACATATCAGAAATGTGCAGTGTGTCCACACGTAACCCATCAGTACAAACCACCGATACTAACTAACACACCACTGATATTCCACACGTAACCCATCAGAAATGTGCATTCCATCAATTGACAGCCTGGTCCACCTTTCAAGCCCTCCTACTGCTGCACCAGAAAATCCATCTTCATCTTCATCATCTGAAATAGGAAAATCCAACAAAGTTTCAGAATGATGAGCGATATTTTGAGCAAAAGCCAACGCTTCGTCCGTTACACCTACATCATCTTCAACATCATCATCGCTATAAATGTTCTAAACCATCAATATATTCCTCATCCTCCTCTAATTCATTTCCCGAACCAGACCGATCTGATTCCTCCTTCACCTCTGATCCAACACTAACCGCCTCGAAGATGGAAGAGGCAGAGGAGGAGGTGGCACATGAGGAGCAAGAAATGATGCAACACTCCATAATTGACGCGCTAGGCTTTCCGTAAGTTCCGATAAATTCTCGTTCACACCACGCCCTTGATTATCATTGTTATCATTATCATTATCATTTCCAATATGATTTTGATTATTTAAATTCGGGTTCTTCTTCATCTTCTAAAGGAACAACGTCGTTTTGATGATGATGATCGTGGTCTTTATCGTGACCGTTCTCGTCAATGTGGAGAGATTTGGAAAGGGAGCGAGCCAACCATGACATGACGAAATCGTACGATTTTTTCAATAGATCGAGGAGGAGTAGAAGAGGAATTTTGCAAAAGCTGGGACGATGATGTTGATTTCTTTTATGTTTTATATGAATTGATTTCTTAGAGAAATTTACCATGATAAAAGTGCAATAATAACGGATTTTAATTGATATGCTATCTTAATGGAATCAGTTAATTGCGTAAATCATGGGGTGATATGATATTATCTGATTACGTGGGAGGGTAATACTGGGATACTAAAAAATTTGTTGGATCTGCTAGGGAAAAAATCAGGGGTTGGACCTAATGGAGGTGTATAGTTATGTTTTAGGACTTAATAGGGATTTGTCTCATTAATTATTATAATTTAAATATCAATCTCAACTCTCATTTCTCTTTTAGAAAAAAATTCCTCGTCTCTCTTCTAATCTCCTTCACCAACCATATTCTTTCTTGTCAGCGTCTCTCTCACGACGCTCTCTCACCACAACCTCTCTCTTACAGGCAGAGTTAATAGTATCGTTCAGTTTCCATGTTATTCCACATAACTCATATTTTCTAACGCACATTCCAATGTCTCATCTCTCTCATTGGCTAATTCTAAACCCATTGTCACAAACCCCCCCCCCCCTCTCTCTCTCTCTCTCTCTCTCTCTCTCTCTCTCTCTCTCTCATACCACAGGAGACACAACCCAAAAATACCACCACCGAATCTTGCCTCTCTCTATCAAAGGTATTTTTATTACTTAAATATTTTAAATCAATTATATATCTTTTTATTTCTCGTGAGGAAAAGTTGTTGACTTGCTAAAGTGATAAATTATCTCGCCTGATATATACTATTAAACCTTGTGGGATTTGATTGTACTTCCATCATTGATTTAATTTATTGGAATTTATATAGAATGTTAGATTAACATATAATATACCTAAAAATTATTGATTGTTATTGGTTTATTAGTAAAATTAATCTCTGGTGTATGTTTTTATGCTTTTTTAATCTTATTATTAAATGTCTCATAGTTAACTACCTTATTTACATGGAAATTTTGAATTTTATGCTATGGAATTATATGAAGATCAGTGAAATATTGTCTTGTCATTACAAGATACACTATACCATATCTTCTCTACAAAGAGGTTGAAATTGTTGATATCAGATGGTTTAGTTTGAAGAGGGATCATGATATTTTTATCTTGGAATTTTGCTGAACCTTGTTGTTATAAACCATAACTTAAACAAAACTCTGTTAAAAATTGGATAAAAGTTTCAGAGTTAGGGAAAATTCTAATGTGGATATCCAATGTTTTAAATTTTGACATATAAGTACCCAAGTTTACAAAAGTAACAAACATGATCCTAACCTTTAGTTTTTTGCCTTCCGTTTATGTGTATTAAGATGACGAATTTTTCTTGGTATAAGTTGTAAAGTTAAGTTGGTTATCATATATTTATTATGAATAAATTGCATCACTCCATGTGCTACCAGAAGTAAGCTCAAATACGGAGTTACTAGAAGTAAGCTAATACATTTCATTCTCTTATATGTTTTAGATTATTGAAATTGAAATGATTTTGCATATTAAAAGGGTGTATTTGGATACATACAATATAACTGCTAGTCATATTTGCAACTATTGTATATCAGAGGCCCAATAACGAATATTCTATTTTTTTCGTTACATGGGAGATCCGGAAGGATCGTGGGATACAAATAACAACAAAAACAACTAGTATAGTACATCACTTGCTAAACCAGGACTATGAATCAAACGTGGGATTTTCTATCCTATTCCATCCCGTGTAAGAATTCCCCAAACACCAGTTGGAGGATTATTGTGTCTACAAAACTGGTCCACTTGAGTCACTCCCAACTTTGCTAACCAATCTGCGCAAGAATTAGTTTCTCTATATATTCCTGCATACTAAATGAAGTATTAGTAATAAGAGAATGTCTGGTCTGATCAATCCATACTGCAGCAAGTCACCTCCTATAATATTTCGTAGTGATCATCTCAAATGCTTCCAAAGAGTCTATCTCGGCCTCTACAATGTTCAGTCCTAAATCCTCTGCCATTTTAAGACCATGACTAAATGCCATTAGTTCAATTAATGTTACCATATCGTGCTCAATATTCACCGAAAAACTACATACCCAATTACCTTCGCTACCACGAATTACACCTCCACCACCTCCACAATTGCGCTACTCGTTGAAGCTTCCGTCCGTATTTAATTTGAAGCCCCTACTCGTTTTAACCCAACCAATGAAATTAGTGTAAAGGTTACCAGACATGACTTAACCTGGTATTTTACCCCATACTCATGCATAGTTAGTCACAACAAAGTGCGCTTTTCTGATCAAAGATGTAGGTCTAGGAAATTTCACCCCTTTGAATATAACATCATTACGCGCCTTTATATATTGACTTTTAATTCATAGTTGATTAAAATATTAGTTGATTGCATTTTAATATAATAATTGAGTTTCTAATCTAGTAATCTATTAGACGATAACCTAGTAAACTAATAGACGATAACATAGTAAACTAATAGACGAGAACCTAGTAATATTTAGTGTTTCAAACAAATAAATAAAAGTAAAATACAAAAATAAAAAAATTATTACAACCCGTTTAAATGAATTGAAATAACTCGAAATATAAAACAATTCTAAATATCTATACCAATTTTCAATATCTACCCTCATAAATATAAAAGTTTTCGAATTTTCAACAAACCATTTAACCCATTCCTTTACACTTTTAATTTTCAGAAAATTTACAAAAGAACCCCTAAATAATTTTACAAATCAAAAACTTAGCCCCAAATTCTTTTTCCAGAAAATTCAAATAGAACACCTTGACAATTAAATGTTACTTTGCAAATATTATACACTTACAATTTAAAATAGTAATGCAATGTCATCATAAAACCACCGAAGGACACTTTGGACCATAAAACATTTCTTAATATTTTAGGGACCATTTTGTAAATTTTCAGAAATACAATAATCATTTAACAAACTTAAAGAAGATGTTTTAAAATGGTTTTGGTCCAATTGAACCAATTTTACAAACATTTGGGGCAATTTTGTTAAGATTGTAATCTTATATAAAGTTATTTTCATAATAGGGGTTGATTTGCATTTCCGTAACTTGGAACCAATCAATTCTTAAAAACCCGCAACTATTTCTGTCAATTCAAACCAAATTTCATCTACTTGATCTTAACAAATCTTTTCTTCCTAATCATTATCAAAACTTAAATAAATGCGAAATTGATAGTGTAAGTCCTTGATTACTTTCAAGATTAGAAATGGACTTATAGTGTAATTTAAAAACACAAATTGAAATCATAAATTACTTTTTCGCAGGGACTAAAACTGTAATATTCGAAACTTCTGCATAACACAGTGCGACAAAAAAGATTTCCTCTTCTTAAAAAACTCATTTTCATAAACAAAACCAATTTTCATTAAACTTAACATAATATCATACCTTAGATTTCATAAATCAAAGACTTAAACCATCGAAAATCAAAATCCACAAGGCTTAAGAATCACTTTCGCAAACACAAGGACTATTAGCTATCAATTTCGCATTTAAGTGTTATATAGGGACTAAAACTGAAAAATCACACAATACAAGTACTCCAAGTATCATAAGGGATCAAACCATCTACTTACCCACATAATAGGTAATTAAACCCTTATCAGTAATTCATCCCTTCATCAAATCCATAGCAAAACCATATGCAATCATCAGGAAATATCAAGACAAAACAGGAAATTAGAAACAAACAAATTTAATTTCAGAAATTTAACAAACTATTGAAAAATTTGACTCACTTAATTGGATTGACATGGATAAATCTTTTCCAGAAAAATATTTCCTCACCAAAGACAGAAAGAAGAAACACATCAGGAAACCAAAAAGTTTAGATTATTCAAGAGGTAATCATCTGATTACCCAAGAGAATATGATATACCAACATACCTAAACCATAATCCATGATCAACATTCGAAATATACCAACAAACCTCAACCAGAATAAAAAATAGATACGTCGGCGAATACACAAACAACCACCACCACCATAACATAGTTTCAAGGATTATACAAGCTATTTGAAAAGTTAGATGGTGAGATTAGAGATAATATTTGTAGGAGATAGAGGGGTAATCATTTGGGGGCGGTGGGTTTGGTGAAGTGAATAAAGACACAGACACAGATAGAGAGAGAGAGGGGGGGGGATAATTGGGGCGGTGGGATTGTGAAATAAATGAATTGGAATGAAAAAAAGAAAAAAAAATATATAGAAGGGTATCGGTCCGGGCCGGCCCTTAACATGGGTTTTTTATAAGAATCGCACCGTTTGGGCTGGATCCGGTTCATTCTGGTCCATGCCTGAATTGTAGCGGCGGTTCGGTTCATCTCTTGGCACCGGCAGGTCCGGTCCAGTCCGTAGGACCGGCCCGATTTCCACCCTGATGTAAGACTTAGAACAACATGAATAAAATGTAATTTTACAAGTTGATTGGTTGAATTGATTGATTTAGTTGTTCATTCTTGGTGAAAATTGTGAAATCAAAACATAACAATAGATTTAGTTGATCAAATGTTTTCAGTTTTGGTAAAATGATTTAAAAATTGCCAGTATAGAGTGAAGAATTATATACTATGGTAATTTAATTTGATTTTGTTTATTTACATTTGTATATAGTGAAGACTGAAGAGTGAAAGAATCCCATTAAGACAGATTAAAAAACTGCTCCTCCGCATAATACGGAAAACCCTGAAAAGCCAAAAACTAAACATCACGTCTCTGATACGATTCCGAGACTGCCAGCCCTGTCGGGGGACCTTGTTCTGCCTGAAACGATAACACTACAACATAGAACACGAGGGATGCATTAAAACATGCTGAAGATACCCGCATGGAAGAAAAACAAGTGGAAGAGTTTCTTGCACTGATCGATTCGATAGGGCGCATGTGACCGGGAAAGAGACTAAGAGCTAGAACAGATAAAGACTTAGTTCATAGTGATAGAACTGGAACACCACTTTTCGTCACCGATCAAACAACCAAATCAATACAGAACAAACTTCTCTGACAGAAAATGCCTGCGACTGCGGCTACAAATAAAGGTAATAGCCCTGCTTTAAACTAAGAGGATTAAAAGGATTATTAACTGGAAGTAATGTGGTAATCCCAGTGATTATTGATGTAGATGAGAATAAAGGAAATAAGGTACCAGTAGGAGAAGAAGAATTCACAGAACTTGAGAACTTAGTTGACGACGATGTGGACAATTGGGATAAGTCGATTCTAACGGTAATCCATACTCAAGATGATACCCATGAAGGTATCCGGCTATGGCAAAATATTGTGGTAGTTAGGCTACTGGGAAGGGAGGTAGGATTTACGTACCTTTCGAATAAGCTCCACCAAATATGGAACCCGTTAGGAAATTTAGACCTAGTTGATTTTGGATATGGATATTCATGGTGAAATTTGAGGAGAGAGTTTCGCTATATATGGTGGCCCCTAGATGGTATTATATCATTACCTCATCGTATGAGAGTGGACACCAAGCTTTAATGCCATTACCAACTCAATTACATGACAGTAGCTTGGGTAAGATTGTCTAATATTGGTATGCATAACTATACATGAGAATTTTAAGGAAAATAGGTGACAAAATTGGGAAAACCGTAAGATTGATCCTCTTACAAAAGGAAGACTCAGGGGTTATTATGCGAGATTGGCAGTAGAGATTGACCTGGGTAAACCATTAGAGCCTGAAGTACGGATTGGATCAGATGTGTGAAAGGTGGAATACGATGATTTACACCTTATGTGTTTTAGGTGTGGCAAATTTAGACACTGAAAGGAGAATTGTCCACCTAATGCACCCAGAAATAATGAAACTAGTGGAAGGGAGAGTATATTACGCACTCATGTTGCTTAAAACGAGGGTGATAAGGTTGCCCCGGTAGAAAAATATGGAGAGTGGATGAAGGTCGAAGGAACAATCTTGGGTATGGAAATGATAGAAGAGCTAGTGGATAAAATGCGCAGAAGGGTTATGCGGCGAAAGGATTAGGGTCGCGCTTTGAGGCGTTAAGAGTTGATGAGGTAGAGCGTAACTCAAAGGTAGAAACGGGAAATTTATTCAAAATAAGAGAAATCTTACGGAATGGGTGGTAACAAAATAAAGGAAAATGCACAACGGGCGAGAATGAGTCGCGTGGAAAAGGTCAAGGTGATGGTTGATATAAAATTATTGTTGGTGCCGAATTTAAGCAACAAAAACACTCCATTTTGTGTTGCAAATTCGCGAGTTTGCAGCGGGATCAATATTCGAGCAAGATGGTGGGTCTGAGAGGAACAAGAGCCAAAAGAAAAATTCGGGTAAAGCTAATAAGAAAAAAGAAGATGGTGGACAATGTGGAGCGGTAACAATAGTTAATAGCGGGATAAATAGTAAGGAAAAGTTGGACGAATCAAGTGCAAGTGGGGGAAAATAGAAGGAACGGGTTTCAATTATTTTAGACTCCAATAATTATGCTTTTATACCATGTCAGGCGCAACAGCTTACAAGGAGTAACCCACTACAACTCGGAGATATGATAACTGTACCCACACCAACTTCTGGAATTGGTAACAACGCAGCAGTCCTGGAGCGAGACCATGGGCCAGGTGAGATGATCCTTATCGATACAAAAGATGATTATAACATGCTAGACACACAAGATTCTGAAACACTTGAAGGTGCAATACAATACAAAAATCAGGATTAAATTAACAGTGACGTGGAGATGTTTGCGTCGCTGAACTAAAGCGCGCTACGGTACCCCCTCTATGATTTTTTATTATTAATTTAATATGTGTACACAAGATGTTTCAGATAATAATTGGGACCGTTTAAAGAAACCCCTAAATATTCTAGTGTGGAATTGCTATCGAGCGAAAAACCAAAAATCTTGTCACGTAGTTAGAGATGTGATGGCGAACCATACAGTATGGTTCACCGTAATAGTTGAACCGAGAATAAGTGGAACTAAGGAGGATTTAGTTATCAATTCCCTACAAAAATATAACTCTATTCGTGTTGATTCGGAGTGTTACAAAGGAGGCATATGGCTTATTTGGGCTAATTTGGATATATCGGTTCAGGTTATGTCAGATAGTCGTCAAGTAATTAATATATAAGGGAGACCAAAAGATTGTAAAACATGGATTTTTGGCAATATATGCGCGCACTCATCACAAGGAGAGGGAAGAGTCATGGAATGCATTACAGCAATCATTTCATAACTTAAGTATTCTGTGGTTGGTAGCAGGATATTTCAATCAAATAGGGAAAGAGGAGGATAATAAAGGCGGAGTTGAAGGGGTAACGAGGAAAATGAAAAAAAAAATAGATGAATGGAAGGAAAGCTGCAACTTAGTCGACTTGGGTTATAAAGGGCAACGTTTTACATGGTGTGACTCTTGGAATACAGGTCAACGAATTATGGAAAGACTAGACATGGTGTATGGTAATTCGGAGTAAACTGGATCATTTTTAAGGGTCTGTGTGTTACACCTTCCTAGGGTGCACTCCGATCACATGCCAATAATAATAAAAATTTGTCCAGTTTCAGAAATCTAAAACTCATCCTAGACACTTCTGTTTTGAAGCAGCTTGGTGTCTACATATGGAGTTCCAAGAATTCATCAAACGGAAAGTGGAGTGGTTATAGTATTGGAGTTAGTCATGGAGTAGAGGATATTCAGAAACATATTAATAAGTGGAAGCTTAAAAGCTTTGGAAATATTCATTAAATAAAGCGATCATTGTCTACTAGAATTGGAGGTATACAAAAGTCCTTTCAAATTACGTATAACTCTTCTCTTCGGCTTTTGGGTAATAGGTTAATGAATAAATACGAGAGCGCACTGGAGCGGGAAGAAGCCATGTGTTTTCATATTTCGAAGGTTAATTGGATCAAGAACGGGGAATGAAATACGCGATTCTATCATATGTCTAGGATTATACGGGAAAAAAAATCGAGATGCGTTAGATTATTGAACAAAAATAATGAATAGATTGAGGATGAAGAGGAGTTGAAAATATTGATTTGTGACTATTTTGAGCAAGTATACAAAGCATCAGATGAAGAAATAGAATTTTCTCTCTTTCGAAAGTGGGTTTTATAGGGAAGGAGGCAACCATGGCTCTTAACACTCAATTCTCGAAGGAAGAGATACGTGACACAGTGTTTCAATCGAACCCGGTAAAGGCTCCTGGACAGATGAGATGTCAGCAGGTTTTTATCTGAATTGTTGGATAACAGTTGGTTCTTCGATATGTATATGTTTCGGAAAACTCTTGACAATGGACATCTTACTCATAATCTTAATGGTACACTGATCCATCTCATTCCGAAAGTTGCAGATCTAGAACGAGTAAGTCTTTTTAGACCAATTAGTCTCATAAATTCTCCTTCCAGATTTATCATGAAGGCTATGGTTAATAGACTTAGAACCTTGCTCGCCGATAAAGTTGGCCCTTGCAAAAGTAGCTTCCTTCCCGGAAGGTCCACCACGGATAATATTGTTCTTGTTCGTGACACAGACCACAGAATGCGACAACTAAAAGGGAAAAATTGTATTATGACAGTCAAGATTGATCTAACAAAAGCTTATGACAAAATCCGTTGGGAATTTATTGAAGACACAATAAGGAGTTTTGGATTGCCTTCTAGTTGGGTGTCGGTTATTATGTCTAGTATGGAGGAGAATGAAATGAAAGTGTTATGAAATGGGAACCCGCTTCCTCCCTTTAAGCCTTTTCGGGGAATTCTCCAAGGGGATCCGCTCTTTCCGTACATTTTTATTCTTTGTATGGGAAGTTTATCTATTTTAATCACGGAATTATGTGATAAAGGAAGTTGGAAACCTATTGATATTGGGAGAGGTGGTCCGAAATGATCCCATCTTTTTTTTCTGACGATATAATCTTGTTTGGTAAAGCCTCTTTGCCATAGGTTAATCTAATTCAAGAAACTCTAGACGTAATATGTAAAGAGGCAGGACAAACCATAAGTGCTATTTAAATCACTTATATTCTTCTCAAAAATGTTTTGATGGAGTTACAAGTTGAATTAGCTGGCGTAAATGGATTTTGTCTAAGCGAGTCATTTGTAAAATATTTGGGAGCGCCAATACAAGCGGGGAGATTGCCAAAAGGATTCTATAAGAGACTTATGGAAAGAATGCGGGGAAAATTAACGGCATGGAAGGTGAAAAGTCTTTCTCTTGCTGGAAGGATCACTCTTGCTGAATCTGTGCTCTGTGCAATACCAAATATGTAAGTACTTGCACTAAATTACGGATTGAGATGGGTAGTAATTCAGGTAGAGCTTTACGTTGAGATCGGCTCGAGAGCGGTACATGCGCTAGTGAAGGGCGGTGGTAACTTTAAGAGCTGAGAATTGTCATATTGGGCAAGATTGTTGCGACGTACTAAGGAATAATCCGGGTTTTGAGATACACTCCATTTATCGGGAAGCCAACACATGCGTAGATTTATTGGCTAAATCTGGTGCGGAATTGAACGAATGACCAAATATTTTGGAAGATCCTCTGGATTATTTGTGGCGTAATATAACTAAAGATAGGAATGGATGCACAATTTCTATACTAGTGTTAAACTCTCAATGGGGATTAGTTGATTAGCTTGTAATCAATTTCGACTTTTAAGAATCAAGTATATGGAAAAAAATAAGACTAAAGAATGAAGAATAGTAGTGTATGAATAGGTAGTTTAAAGTGACACTACAAACCCATCGACCTATCAACATCCACGGGGTCTACCGATTCGATGGATAAAACCTGAGACCAGAAGCAAATTGACACCCTTACTTTATCACTATTAAAGTAGGTCCTGTTTATCAGCATCATATAAAAGTGTTTCACATTAATTTATGGTGTGTAATTTAACTACGATATATATCTGTATTATCACCGGACAAATTTATCCAAATATATACAATTGTTTGCTTAGTTAATTTGTTTATTTGTATCACGTTGATCACGTTGGGTTTTGACAAAAATGAAAAGAAAAAAAATGTATCACGTTGGTTAATGACCTTGGACGGTTTTGCACCACTCATAGTTTTGCTTTGCTAACCGAAGGGATTGTAAAGCAAAGTATACCTCAACTATGACCTTGCACGGTTTTGCACCACTCATGGTTAATGACCTTGCACGGTTTTACACCACTCATAGTTTTGCTTGCTAACCTAAGGGATTCTAAAGTAAATTAGCTACCAAAAAATAATATGGTTTTCTTTAACTACTGCCGATGGAAAAAATTGTTGAAAATAGCCTCTAGCTGAAAATTTACTTATTTTATACAACTGAAATAAAAAACGCTACAAAATATCCTGGTGAATCGGTTCTCAAACCATCATAATCATATCTATTTATCCTTGCACAGAGTTGAGAGGTAGCATCTGATCACTACTATCAGATTTGACTTTACCGACCGTCCAAACGATCACCAAAGTAATCTAAATTAGTCGTTAGAATTATTAATGATTGTTTGTGGTTATTAAAGTTTAATAGTTAATGTCTAGTTGTTGGTTGTACCTTTCATCGACCACCTTTAATTCTCCCAATCGTGTAAAATCAAAGACCACTCTAATGGTTGGTAAAGATAAACTTGATTAGCGACTATTTTGCAGTTTCTAGTTATTATATTCCTTTAACGACCATTGAGATAGTCGTCGGAGAGTTAATTACATTACCGACCAGTGGTGTCGCTAAATCCATATAACTTTTAGCGATCACCATAACGATCGCTTGAAGTATTAAAATAAAATAAAGATATTTACAAAACGATTGTAACAAACATTTAAGTAAACATAAAAGTCCGATTACATATTAAATACAAAAAAAAGTAAAATTAAATTACAAAATTACCGATAAAAACTATTACAAACTAGAACAATAGTTCAAATAAAATATAATAAAGTATGAATAAAATAAATACAATCTGGATAATAATATAGTTAGGAAAGGAAATTCTGTCGGAAGACAGGGTCACGACATCGACATCTTCATCTCTGATTTTCACACGGCTTGAATATTATACTCTCGTGCGCTGGTTACTCAGATGTGGATTACTCGGTTGTGATTGACCGGGTGGGATGATATCCAACAAAGCCTTACCTTGATGTAACATCAATTGGTTGATTTGTCCAACCAGCAACAAATAGTTCTCTTGAGTAAAGACCGGAGGAATCAGGGTGACTGTGGTAGAGTCAATCATCCCCTGCTCTTAGACTCCGGTTGGGGCTACAGTTCGGGAAAAATAATTCACGATCGCGACTATCTATGGGAAGGTATCGTTCATCCATTTCGGAAAAAGGGTTATATTCGTGTCTTGGATTTGCCACTGCCTTTGAGTCTAGGTTGGAATGATCGGTCCAGCTTTGGTTTGCCAACCCTTTCGTGCGTGATCCATGCACTCATGTTCCACCTCGATCATAGTCTAATATGATTCTCCTTGGTCAATGACAGTGTAGGTGTGGCTGAGGATATAGAGACATCACCTGAAGTTTCAGAAGCCTGATCGATTATCAGTGTTCTAAAAATCGGCCTAGGCACTAGAAGGTGGAGTAACTTCCATAAATGGAAAGCGGATCGATAGTCTCGCGAAGTTACCTCTCTTTCTAGTCTTGGTAAGCGGATCGATCCTTATAATCTTGCCTATGATGTCACCAATCTTACGCAATACGTGGCGTGTAATTTTGCATACCAACATTCGACACTCTAACCCACGTTGTGGTCTTCGTGATCTATGCTTCATGAGGTTTGAGATCTGGTGACTACTCACGAACAACAAGATAATAATCATAAATCATCCATGGACCCCTTCCAAGCGCAAAATTCAAGTTCTCTTTAATGCATAATTTAACCATGAAATAACCATGACCAACATCCATGACGTCTCCTCATTTGTGATAGATTTATGTTAGGATGAGACATCATTTTTAGTGATTTAGAAGTCTTTCTAATTGATTTTCTTGAGAAATAGTGCACTTTCCTATTTTGAGTCTTGATTTAGTAAAATAATGTTTTTAGAGCATATTGGGTTTAATTATTTATTTAGTGTGAAGCTTTAAAGATAATTATGAAGATTAATTAGAGTCCAAGTCAAAGACTACAAGATATGGAAAGAGATAAGCATGGAAATTGGAGATAAGGAAACAAAAGCTAAAAACATGGAAAAGGAAAAGCTGCCTTAAATCTGAATTTCTGCACCTACGACCACAAATCAGCTTATATCTCAAAATCGGTGTGTAATTTGGAGAAACGGTCAAGAGAAAAGTTGGAGATCTTTCCGAGACGATGAATTTCGACTACTCATACGCGTCAAACGGATTAGTATTGAAGCTGCTAGGACCGAAACAAAAACGGACCTGATTTCATGTTCTAGGGTTACGAATTTGAGTTGGGCTTGGAGTCCATTACTTACCTTCTCCTTCAAGAAAACGAATTAGGTCTTCTAAACACCTATAAATACACCCTTATATCACTTGTAAATCATCTTTGCCTCATAGTAATTAGTTCTTAAGGTTTTATTCTTCCAAGTTATTGTAGAGAGGAAGATGATGTCTTTTATTATTTCCTTTAGTATATTTCCTTCAGGTATGAACTAAACTTCTCATAGCTTGGGTTTTGCATCATGTATAAACTGTGAATTCTAATTTCTTTCTATCTAAGTTTCTTTGGGAATTACATGTTTTAATCTGATATTAGCTGCTTACCCTTATATTTGTTTATGTGTTTTGATTTAATGACTGTTTTCCTTGCTAGTGCACGAGTATAGGATTACCTTAATAGTACTTAGATGATCGCCTTAGCTGGGTGTCTAATTATTGAAACACCACATAACGTCTAGTGTCGATATTGGTCCTGACAACACTGATTCTAACTAGATAGTCATTAGGGTATGATTTAATCACTATCACCATCTATGGAAATTGATTGCTTAGGGCCCTAGTGGCGTAGCATAACCCTATTTGAACCAGCCTCGTGGTGTGTCAGTAGCCCCCTTAGTCGCTCTCAAGGTCTAAGGTATGGGAATTTAGAATCCTGACTAAATATCTAAGAGCTAATTATCTCCCTTATTAACTAGATTTGATAGAAAGAATTAGAAGGATTAGTGCATACTAGCAAAACCTAAGCTATACTTATCATCTCATATTTCTTCGTATTTATTTTACAGTCTTTATTTTCCTTAGTTTAATTTAATAATTTCGAATTTATTCTCTATTTATTTTCTGTCTTTTAATTAATTACTTCTTACTCGTTATTTCTACCCATTCGATTAACACACTAAGTCCCTGAGAACGAACTCAACTTATCATTAAAACTTGCATTCGTCCTGTAATACTTGCAGTAAAGTGTCTGTCTAGGGTGAGAGTGCGTTGTTTTCTGACATATATTTATCTTGTTTTTATCATACCCTAGGCAACACCAAGTTTTTGGCGCCGCTGCCGGGGACTTGTCTCTCGTTAGCGTGTTGGTTATCTATTTCGAGTAGTAGTATTTAATTTTTATTTTTTAGTATTTAGTTTTTATTTTTCCGGATTTACGCTTGTGGTTTGCTTTAGTCTTTTTCAGGTTTCACAGTGTTTAATTCTTGGCCTCCGTTGTCGGAGCCTGAGAGGAGCTTTAGACCTTATAACAAACGTGTTCGTAAGGAAAGAGCCTTAAGAAGTGCTATGGCAGGCGTACAAGGTCAGTTAGATCCACCACTTGTAATCCCTCCTGAAGGATTACAATACTATGCACCAGGAGGACCACCACCAGTTATTCCACCTGGTGTACAACAACAAGGACATCCACTAGGAAGAGGTAACGGGCAAAAAAATGTTGATCAGAACCGAGTTGAGCAAGACCTTCCTGGCCTCCGAGTGTCGTTTCATGTTCAACCAATAGGTTACCGTCCTCCGGAGATCCAAAATATTATATTTAGACCCGATCCAGGCATGCTTAGTCAGTTTCAAAGTTTTGGACTCTACAGTGGTACATCAATTCAAGATCCGGTAAGATCGATTCAGAAGTTTATGCAGATTTGTGATGCTTATGTTACTCCAGGCATTACACGCGAGCAACTGTATTGTCATATGTTTTCTTTCTTTCCGACCAGTAGAGCTGGTGAGTGGCTAGATAGGCAACCACCAGGGACAATCAATTCATGGACAGAACTTCAAGCCGCTTTCTTTAACCGTTTTTATCCGAAGAGTATGAGACTCAAAGACCAAAGCGAGCTTGCAAGGTTTTGTCAAGAAGATGGAGAAACAGTAGGAGAATCATGGACAAGGTTTCAACAGAAGTTAGCAAGATGTCCGCTCCATGGCTATACCCCCTCTTTACAGTTAGTTATATTCTATGAAGGTCTCTACGATCACGGTAGAGAGAAGGTGGATAACATAGGAAAGGGAAGTTTCGTGTCCATGAACCATAATGAAGCTGCCGAAGTTTTAGAAAATATTATTGAACAAGAAAGGAGTTGGCCTTCTACGCGAGCTCCTGTAGCAAAGACCCGCGGTACGCTTCGTTTAGATGCGGAAACTGAAAACTCAGCTCAAATATCCGCATTAGAGAATCAAATCAAAGAACTTAAGCTAGAGATGCAGAAAAATTTAGCCGCAGCAAACGTTGTACAAGACGCACAAGGTTGTCAACAATGTGGGGTTAATAATCATACTTGGGAAGAGTGCGAAGGAAATCCACAATTTGTTTATTTCATATCCAACCGAGGAGGTTATCAATTTGGTAACCGAAACCATCCGCGTATGCAGTATTCAAATCCATAGGGGGCCGTCAATCCTGGTCAACATCAACCACGTCCCCAGAACAATTTTTTTCCAACGAAGAGGTCAGTACCAAAATCAATATCAAAATAGACCTTCTCCCCCTCAACAACCTGTTCAAGATGCCTATACCGATTCATTAGATCAGAAAGCTTTACCACAGTATCCTCAAGAGGGATCTATGGATAATCAACAATTAGTAAAAGTCTTGGACCGTTTGACCACGAATATGAACGCTCAGGATGAAAAGTTTCGAGGACAAGATGCTGCAATTCAGATTTTAGGTACTCAAGTAGAACAGTTGAACAAAGTTCTAACGAATTTAATGGAAAGAAAAGAATTGAAGGCTATCGAAGGAGGTGATGACAATGTTGGGTTCGAAGCTTGTAAGGCTATTTGCCTTGAAAAAGAAGAAGAGAAGGAAGTACCACATGCTGCCATTAGTGCCGTGGAGGTTCCGAGTACCGAAGAAGAACCAACCAAGTCTAGCCCCGTGGAATCTGACTGTTCTGAGGTTGATGTGGAGGACGATTCAGAAAAATCCGAATTTATACAGCTTCTGAAAGATATGCAAGAGGAGATAAGATCGGTGATGGATTATCAAGCTGAGCTGGCTAAAGAGAAAGAAGAAGAAGCCTCCAAGGAGGAACCAAGAGTTGAAGTTGAAGTCGCACCTGCTGTGCAAGAGGAGAAACAAGAAGAGAAGGTGGAACCGCCACCTGTTGTTCAAACAGTGTCATCAACTATTCCTGATACAAATCCAAAGGATGACACTGAACTCAAAACATTTGTAGAGGCGTATACACCTAAAAATATCAACGCCCAAATGTTTGAGATTGCGAAGGGCTTACAACGCGGGAAGTTATTCCTGAGAAAGAAGTGAGTGTAGAGATCCAAAGAGAAAACCTAAGAGTCTCAAGAAGAAGTGAAAGAGAGTTACCAACGAAGCTCAAAGATCCGGGAAATTTTAAGCTTCCTATTCCAATAAATGGTATGCTCAAGATGAAAGTTATGTGCGATGTGGTTTCTGGTGTGAATCTTATGCCTAAGTCCGTGTTCGAGAGACTTGGACTTCAGAAATCAGAGAAAGCTCCAGTGAAGTTGCAGTTCGTTGACAATTCAGTTACCAGGACATGGGGAACAGCGGAGGACGTCTTAGTCCGAGCAGGAAGTATCGCCATCCCTACTGACTTTTTTATACTTGAGTTTGATGCAGATAAGCAGGTTCCAATCATACTTGGACGACCTTTCATGGCCACAAGTCAAAGTGTTATCACGATCTTTATTGGAAAAGAATGGACCGGGAAGGCCTTGTGTGGCTTAAGCGCAAGTATTTATATTATGTCAAAGTCACTATTCGAGAAGTTGAATATTGGGGAAGAAAGAGCTAGTACAATGGTTTTGAAAATGGCAGATCGGATGTTTTCCCATCCTTAAGGAAAAATAAAAGATGTACTCGTCAAAGCAGTTAATTTTATATTTTTGTGTGATTTCATTATTCTTGACTACGACACGGATAAGAATGTGCCAATAACACTAGATACCCTTCTCATTACGCAATCGTCTCCACGCTTTCACCTTGCGGTGTACCGCGCCCCTCATGTTCCTCTTGAGCGATTTGCACCTTGTCGATAATTCCCCACGCTTCTATTTCTCATCATGCGTGTACCAAAAACAATTTTGGTTCGATGTATCGCAAAAATCATGATAATTTTTTGACTTTGGAGCATGGAGATATCGTCGTCACGCTTTGGCGTCTTGCGGTACACTGCGGGTAGGGTGCGGTGTACTGCAATTTCAGGTTGATAGCTCACAAAAGTCTCAAGTTTATATTACGCAATTTCAGAATCTAAGTTTTGGGAATTTTCTCAAAACTCAAACTTTTCTTCAAACTCGAAATCTAAGTGTTGGCTTCAATTTTAACTAGTCATGGTGTCCCATCCAAATGATTTGGTCAGCTCTTTGACTGCAACACTTGTTCTGTGGCATCTGATCCAGACAAAAGCTATAACAGAAATATGTATGTCGTTTAATAAAATGATTGACTGATAAGGAAATGTTCTAATGGTTCCATGACAGATATTAGATAATTCAATCATTTTGAAGTGTAATTCTTTACCACGACTATGTATGTTTGATATCTGTAAAATATTTAATTAAGAAAGAAATGGCTTTTTATTTTCTATTTCTTTCAACTTTCATATCCTTAACTTTTTTTCTTACAGACCTTAGTTTAAATTCAAGATTTCACTTATAATATTTTTCATTATTAGTCAATTTGTCTTATTTTAATTAATTTTTTTTTTGTAAAAACAACTATTTGCTTATTAAAAATATCATGACGGTTATGTGTTTTTTTCCAATTACATCTATATCAAATGGTTTAGAAGTATGAAAGGGATTGAAAAAGATAAGAAAGGTCGACAACGATTGTAGTAAAAAATGACAAAAAAGGAAAGAACCATTTATATAGAGTTTTTTATGGGAATATAAACGACGACTTTAGTCATAAGATATTAAAACTAGGAGTAATGATATATACCACCCAAATGTCACCCATGACATGGTATCCAACATGGCAGGTACACATCACTATTCTAACTTTATATCTTCTTTATTTTATATATTATATTTTTATTATATTTACCTTTTTTTATCTCAATTTAATACTTTACTTAAAATATATTTCAACAATTTGATTACATTCCATAAATTAATAATGACAGCAGTTGTCTTCCCAAACGATCCAACAAAGCAAACGCAACAAAGCAGTTGTCTTCCTCATTTTTTAGCTCAAGTAAAGTAATTCTCTCCTGTAAAAGCAGATACTTGATCGAATACTTTACAGCAGGATCCACATCATCACAACAAACTAATAGATGATAATGTAACCACCCAATCCATAAGCATACACACCCTACACTATGCTTTGAGTTATCAGATGAAATGTTTAAAAACATTTGCCAAGGAGCAACATAGTGTAATCACTAACAAGCAACGATTTAAACTTTTGGTTCTTCAAAGATGTAAGAAGTGAAACTAAATGCTCTATATCCTCTTGTGAAACAATCTTTCCTGTAGACTTAATATTCGCGTATTTTACATGTGAAAACTATTTCTGATGAGCGTGTATGATATTCTAGAATAATCAATTTCTTCTAATGCTAGTTCTGGTTCATCCAATTCTTTTTTATATTCTCTTCTTATTAATTAATCGTCTTTTTCAAATATCATGCATTCAATATAATTTCTTTACTCACGATACTAATTATTGACTTCTTAATCATAGACTTTTTATCTGCACAAGTGTGTCAATGCTAATTTAGAACACAATTAATCGACTTAAAATTTCTTTAAAATTTAGGACACAATGAGGATTAGTTTGAGTATGCGGTGAATAAATTAGAGATGAGATTCTTGAACTAGTTTTCTACAAGTATTTTCAGGGAATGTGGTTACTAAAATAACAACAAGAAGGATTTGCCCCCATTCCTAGCAAAATTGAAGCCTCCCAGGTCCTATCTCTTCCTAAGAGTAAAGAATAATTGCACAATTCTACCCTCCAAGATTCAGGCTACTGTTGGACCTGCCCTGAGTTCCTGTTTTTACTAACTCAAACTCAGGCTAAGATTTAGCCTCTGATTACTTGGTATGCTTGGATGATGTACTCCCAAACTCAGGCCATGTGTAATTAACTTATGGCAAACCCAGTCTTATCATGACTTTTAGAGTTGTACTCTGCAAATCTGTTCCAATTTTATTTTGAATGCACAACATAATAAAATCATATTGCAAATATATACTTCTCTTGTCTATCCCATTGTAGTGGGGGTGGAAGATAAACTTCATTCCTTGATTCAAGTACCAAATTTCCCAACATAACATCCTTTGACATGATTCAAAGATTATAAGCTAGATTTAAATCTAATTAACCCACATTTAGAGACACATTGAATAAAATTCCAGTTCCATAATTCTTAATTTGACTTGAAATTACTTCAAGTTAATCAATGAACAATTAGGGATTTTCTGGTCTAACATGTCAATAATATAAACATAAATGTATAACTATTAATTGATTTCTTTTTGGTCTTGTATCTTATATCTTTGAATATATTTTTTGATCAAAAGCTTTCCATCTCATTTGAATTCAGTGAAAACCAGTAGCAGTACATATAGAATTCAAACACACTGATGTACATTAGATAGATTCGCAACTCCTTATCTCCCTTACATATCTAAAATTCTTGAGATTGAGAGATATCACCCTTTCCTTCTTTCTTATTAGTAGAAGGTACAGAGCCTGGTGAATGTTTGGAAGAACACCACCATTAGCTATGGTCTCTTGACCCAATAGCGTGCTTAACTCTTCAATTTGTGATAATGATAGTGGAGGCTCAGTAGTTGTCGTATATAAAAACCAGGACGGCGAGATCCTAAAGAATATCTATTACATCCCATTTGATAGCATTACCTAGTTTTAATTTTGCAGTGTTGATAGATTAGAGGTCATGTGAAAAACAATTGTTGCGTTTGCTTATTAGATCGTTGGGAAGAGAACGACTGCCATTATTAATTTATAGAATGTAATCAAATTGTTGAAATATATTTTAAGTAAAATATTAGATTGAGATAAAAAAGGTAAATATAATAAAAATATAATATATAAAATAAAGAAGATATAAAGCTAGAATAGAGACGTGTATATACCATGTAGGATGCCATGTAATGGGTGATATTTGGGTGTTATGGATTTAGATCGTATATATCATTACTCTAAAACTAGTATAAGAGTAATGATATATACCACCCAAATCTGTACCACCCAAATGTCACCCATGACATGGCATCCTACATGGCTAATACACATCATTATTCTAATATTTAATTCTTCTTTATTTTATTTACTTTACTTTTATTATATCAATCTAAACCGATTTACCAAAATTATCTTTTAATGATTCAATACAGTTATCACCGATTCCTAACTACTCACAAGCAAAAACAAAAAAAATTAAGATACATCAAATTCATCGGCGACCGATCATCAAGAAGAAATCACCCCGTCCCCAAAAAAGTAAGAAAAACAATTTTTCAGTCAGATTTTTATTGTATATTATTTTTTTTTCAAACAATTTTTCTAAGTGTAATTGTTTAAGATGATATGTCATATACTATGTTTTTTGGGTTAGATAATTAGTATGGGTTAGTGATATTCATATTACACAAATCATGTTCAGATTTTCAGAAGATCTACGAATAATTGGGTTTTAATAAGATGACTTTTTGTCTTCTTGCACATGCGGTGTCCTCAATAAATTGAGATGTAAAATACCAAATACCTCAGGAGCTGGAAAGGGGTATTTTCTCCCTTAAAACCATAGGAGTTTTTGACTTTTTATCATACCATAGGGTATTTGGTATTTTACCTTCAAAAAGTTTAAAATCTTAGATGTATTAATCCTATTGAAAATGACATTATTTGCAGTTGTAGAAATTTGATTCGATAATTTCCTTGACAGAAAAAAAGTAATACAATAAATTCCTTAACTGCTGGAAGCCTTTTCCTGCAATAAAAAAAAAACCTTTACTGTATGAGATGAGAAATGATGCGCTGAAAATAATGTATATGGGAGGGGATGCGTTGAGGGTGTAACACAACTAAAACAATTTTTCAGTGAGATTAAGGGTCTACTAGCTTCTTATTACTTCATACATTTTTCTCGGTTATTTCAAATGTTAAATTTTAGCAATGTGCAGGACTTTGGGGAAAAATCCATCCAACAGAGAAAGAATGTTGATTGATGAAGGTGTGATTTTGAACATTTTCAGATGGAAAATAATGACGAAAAATTATGATTATAGTATACTAGATTTTCAGGTTATGTGAGTGAAGAAAAATCTTAAAAAGGAAGGAAAAAAAAGTATGTGAAAAGAAATAAAAAAGAAGTTTGGGTGTGGGACTAGTAGTTGTTGGCCGGGTAATTGGATCTGTCATGTTAAGAAAAAGAACAAAACTAATAACTGATCGGGTCGAGAAAGCCGGAGAAGACCCAAGGAGGATATGTAGTTATTCTAGTATTTGATTAATATTGTATAGAACAATTTTGTATAGAACGAAGAATGTTTACTCTAATTCTTTGTTCTATTCTTAGTTTGTTTCACATCGGAACAAAACGAAATATAATGTGCTCAGAATTTTTTGGTTAGTTAGTTACATGTTATGCAAAATTGCACTTTAGGTCCTTATATTACATTTCCTTATAAAACCTTATGAAATATTGCACTATAAGTACATGTATTAAAAAATCAGTTATTTGCGATATAGGTTCTTTTAAGTTTATGATTTCTTTAAAAATGTGTAACACTTACAAGAAACGAGTAAATCATAGACAAGGACATGGCAATGCTATTAATCTTTCCTTGGTTCAAAGATGCAATTATAGGATAAAATGAGTAAGATACTATGATTGACAAAATGAATTGGAACTTGGACGCATGATAATAAACTTTAAATTAAATAACTATTCTATAACTCGAATTGAAAAACACTGAATATCAATCTTAGAGATTCAAGAATGTTATCTAATTCCAACACCAAACTGTTCAGTTTATCCCTTTGAAGCAAAGCAGGCTGAAAATGAAAAAATATTGTAATATAATAAAACCAAGTAAAATAATGAATTTTCCAATACAATACATTCATTGTCCATGTAAATAAGAACCCAATATTACTAGAGCTAGAGGAAGCCTAAAAGCATATCTCACAACACGTCCTGCAGAAAACAACCTCTTTCAAACCCACCACTGAGTTCATCAATATGGCTCTAGCGATAACTGTTTTCCCAACTCCCTTTGAACCAGATATCCCAAAAAAACATCTAGCCTTTGTAGAATATTATTGCATGAGCATGACTAATATCTTCTTTATTGCAGGAGCATGCCTAATATTACACAAGTGTGAATATTATTATAAATCGATTATAATTATGAACTTTAAGAACAGAGCATAATCAGAAACAAACAAAAGAAAGGAGTAGTAATATATACCTCTGGATTTGGTAATTTCTTAATTAGTCAAGGAATTTATTGAATCAAATTCATACAACTGCAAATGGTGTCATTTTCAATAGGATTAATACGTCACCAGCTGGGAAAGGGGTATTTTCCCTTTGTCACCCGTGCATGCACCATTTGGAAAATGGTGTAGTTTCAAGATCAAAAATATTTACATATTTGGTCCTTTTCATCTTTGACTTTATTGACGTATCTTGTGAATACAGCATTTTATTCCCTCATGGCTAGATAAATGATGTTAACCTTATCACAAAATAAAAAAATGAAGGAATTAAAAAGTTACTTTTGCAGATAAGGGAATAGACTGTCAAAATGTGCAAAGATACGAGATTGAAAAGTTACTTTAGCACACCACATGTGCAATAAGACAGAAAATATCTAATTAAAACTCAATTATTCATACATTTTCTGAAAATCTAAACATGATTTGCTTAATATGAATATCACAAACCCATGCTAGACATCTAATGAAATTCCAAACAACATCATGGTATATGACATATCATCTTAAACAATTACACTTAGAAAAAATTCTTTACAAAAAAAAAATATACAATAAAAATCTGATAGTTCTGAAAAATTGTTTTTCTTACTTTTTTGGGGACGGTGTGATTTCTTTTTTGGTGATCGGCCACCGGTGGATTTGATGCTATCTGGAAAAAAAATTGTTTTTGCTTGTGAGTAGTTAGGAATCGGTCGATAGCTGTATTGAATCCTTAAAAATAATTTTGGTAAATCGATTTAGATTGATACAATCAAATTAAAGTAAATAAAATGAAGAAGAATTAAAAACTAGAATAATGATGTGTACTTGCCATGTAGGATGCCACGTCATGGGTGATATTTGGGTGGTATGAATTTGGTAGTATATATCATTACTCCTAGTATAAAGAGTTTTTTTGGCATTAATCCATATATTATATGTTTTAGAAAAAAAGAAAAAAAGATGACCCATCAACAAATACATGACACCAACTTTCCATGATTTTTTTTTTAATACATTTGAGACTTGATTAGAAAACTGTTAGATTAGAAAATTTCTTGCAAATAAACAGAAAACTGTTAATTAGAAAATGGAGGAGTCCATGAAATCGGATAATTTTCTTCTTCATCTTCTAAACTCTACTTTGCATATTTCCCCATATCTTATCAGATGTTCACCATTACCGTTATTCATTGCTAATACTTTTTCTTTTGATTAAAAAGCAGATCCTAAAACCGTAGAATAATATTTTCTGTTGTAACTTGACTATAACTGTAAATTTATCATTTAAATAACGTTTGGTACTTTAGACGTTGCAGAGCGTGTTGAGGCGACAATTTGTCCGGTAGTCAAATCCTTATTTTATATTTCGCTGCAATGGACTTAGCCTAATAAGATCATGACTAAAATTTTAAGATGGGCCTATTACAAAAGGCCTTATAAACCCTTTTAACCTCAACGATTTTATGGTGAACGGCTACACAACTCAACAGAGACGTCAAACAATGAGAAAAACAAGGGTAAAGGTGAAAAAGGATTATTTATCTGAAGAGAAGAATAAGACGATGTATTTACCTGAAGAGATATTAATACAAATACTCGTCACATTACCCGTGAGATCATTATTGCGTTTAAGGTGCGTTAGTAAATCCTGGTACTGTTTACTCACAAACCCTAACTTCATCATCATGCATATGGAAAAACAGCACGAATGCATCCTGATTGAGACTCGCCGTTTGAGTACCCTTAAAACTTTGTTATCCTTTCATTCATGTGATTCGCTGAATGAAATCCCAACTTATCCGGAAATACCTTACTTCAATAACGAAACTTTTAATGTTTCATGGCCTTGTAACGGATTATTGCTTTGTGGGTCAATTAATTCATGTACCTTGGTCTTATATAATCCAGCAACTAGGGAATGTAAAGTTCTTCCTCCAAGCCCTTCTCATGAAAGTGAGAAAACTAGGGATATGTCTATTGGATTGGGTTTCGATTCCAGCAAAAATGATTACAAAGTCGTTACTTTTAAATATCCATATAAAGCGGAAGTCTACAATCTGAGTACTAATTCTTGGAGACAAGTAGTTGACCATGACATGCCATATATAATTCATAGTAATCTTGTTCAAGGATTACCAATCAATGGAGCATTGCATTGGATTGCTAGAAGAAAAAACAGGAATGATCATATTATCTTTTCTTTCAATGTGAACACTGAGGAGTTTCAAGAAATAGAGCTTCCTGAAGCTCTCCCTAGTGAAATCATCAAGTCTCCTACCATCTTAAATAATTGTCTTTCCTTGTTAGCATCCTTTTATGTCTGCTGTTCTCCTCCAAAGTTTGTGGAGATATGGGTAATGAAGGAATATGGTGTTGTGGGATCTTGGACGAAACATCTACAGATAGATGTTAGTGGAATTCTCAACTCAAATAGATGGCTGTATCCTTGTTTGTTGTGGAAAAATAAAGCCATACTTGTCCAAACTGATTATAGTGGCTACCTGCCGAAAAGGGAACTAGTGTCTTGTTCCCTTGACACTCATAAACTGACCAATCTAGAAATACTTAGCAGCAATGATTACCGTTCAGAAAAATACATGATTTACAAGGAGAGTTTAGTTTCTATAAAGTGAGAGAGATTGTCATGGAACAATCAAGCAAGTCAAAGAGAGTTTACTGTACCTTCTTTTGATTATTTAAAATTTTATGCTTTACATTTATGTTTTAACAATTTTTATGATTAAAGAAGCCATTTAATGTTTATATAGATACTTGTTGTGATCCTTAGATCTCCTTGGTGTTGGTTATAATTCAACTATTTGCTTGCATCGGTTGTTCGCCCTGGGCTATTATTATTTTGAAGAGCATATATATTTATATATATATTGACTTTATAGTTGTATCAAGTTTGCAATATTAACTAGTCATCTCTTATGATGTCTATAGCTGCAATTTTTCACTGCATTGAAAACATGTGCGTTTTTGCTAGCACAAGTCAGTCATAGACAATAGAAATCTACTTCATTGGACAAACCCCTCAAAATCTCAATCAATGTTTTTCTTATGGTCATTTTCAGCACTCTCTCAGGATCATTCTGAAAGATTAAAGATGTTGCGATTGCTTGAGTTATCAGATTGAATAACTTTTGAAACCCAATGCTTTCTTTTCTTCTATGGTAAATTAACTTGGAATTAGGTTTAACACCTGGATTTCAAGAGTTTCTTGTTTTTTTCTTTTTTTTGTTAAACTTTGTTGCAATTGCAATACATTTATATTTGAATATGTTGTATTTCAATTTCTAACAAGTTTGTTCCCACTTCATTCAAGAAATACCATTGAGATGTTTAGTAAATATGGAAAATTATAAGTGAACTCCACAGCGTGCAAATGGGTCAACTTGATCCAATTCATTATATGACTACTCTGTTAGTCATCATAAAGAAATTGGAACATCGCCTTTTTACAATCATAGTACCCCATTCCATAACATTTTCATTTTCTGCCATAGATGACATAATAAACAACACCCAAGAGGGGGAAACCAAAGTGACATACTATTTCTCCAATGAATTCTCACCGCAATTTATCAAACGCCATGGTCAAATCAATTTTTACCGCCATAATGCTTTGTTTACCTTTCATATATCGTGTTCGGTGATCCACAATATTATCTGTAGTAGCATGCATTGGCAAGAAACTACTTTGAATATGTACAATTACACTAGCAAGTAAGGGTCGAAACCTATTAACCATATCCTTTATAATAAATTTCAAGTAGAATTAATAAGGCTAACAGGGCGTAGTTGACTTACTTGACACATATTTGAATTATTCAAAATGAGATGTATTAGCGTGCCGTTCAATTCTGTGGGGAGAGATCCTGAATAGACTGCACTTCTAATCCTATTACACACTGAGGTACCAACCGTTGTCCAATATTTCTGAAAGAAACCACTGACATTACCATCTAGTCCGGGTGCCTTATTGACATTTGATTGAAAGTCTGCTTCCTTAATTTTTTCGGCAGAAAAATGAATAAATCCAGAAATTGTGCATTTTCCTCCCCAACAAAACTCATATCCGGAAGTGAGTATCCACTCGTGAGCGTTGGTGGTTCATTACATAACTTGACGAAACATAACTCGACAAAGTAATCCCAAACTAACTCTTACAATTCTGTTTCCTCCTTCACCAATCTACCCGAATGGTTTTGGAGTCTTTGAATCTGCGCTTTAATTTTCCTTTTTATGATTGAGAGGTGGCAATAATGTGTATTTCTTTCCCCAGATGCGATCGGTTCTGACATCTGATAGTAAATTTTTTCTTCATGTTCTAATACACTTTTATACTCATCTATCACACGTTTTCTGAGCCTAAGAAAAGATGCATTATTTGATAGTTGAAGTGGTTTTTGGATACCTATCAGCCTCTCTGCTAACACAATTTTCTTGTGATTCAGACCCCGAAACTCTTATGTGATTTTGCATAGATTTAATATTTTTACCCATATCTGAGTAAAACGGATCCCACTTATCTCGGACAAAATTCTAAAAATCCTTATACAGACACCGGGCTGCCACGAAGCTAAATCGTCGTTGTTTGAGTTGAGTATTCCGAGTTACGAATACTAAAATAAGATTAGGAGCATGGTTTGAGTTCTTCCACCCGGAACTTCTATATTCTCTATCTAACCGTTTCATATATGCTGCTTTGTGTTCCATGAATTTACCCAGAAAATTGAAGCTTTCAAAAGGACACATGGTATAACTGATGATGGAGAGGAGAGTAATGAAGGGGAAATTCGTGCAACGCTTATGGCATTTGAGGAAGAAATGAGAAAAATCAAAGGTAAGCAGGTTGCAAATAAGAGTGATACTACTGACCCCAACATGGAGACTTCATCAAACTTTCAGCAAAACATAAAAAGGAGGAGAGAAGGAAGAGCTGGTGTGTCTGAGTCTAGAAACGTGATTGTAAACTCAAAAATAGCGGGTAGTTTTAAAAAACTCATGGTGATAGACTCTATAGACTCAATTGAAAATTGTGTAAACAAAAATAAGTTTAGCATCTTAGAGAATGAGAGAGAAGGCGAGGATAGTGTTATGTTTGTAAAAGAAGTGAGAAATGATTCTGATAATGTGTCGAAAATGGTTGATGATTATGACTCGCAGTTTGAGCCAGAAGAGGAGAAAGAAGGGAGCTTCGAGAATAACGAGAACTATTTTGAAAAAGACTATGAAGTTTGAGGGGAAGATCATGACATGAATTTTCAGTATGCTGATGCAGCTGAGGAGGATGAGGAACACTTTGAGGAGAATAATGGAGGCGGAAACTCCAAAAAAGCCGTGAAGTTCAAATGACGACCTTATTTTGGAATGTTCTGGGAATTCGAGCGCCCTTAACATTATCTAGAATCAGCTCGATGATAGCTCAATTTTGTCTTGGGGTGGTTGCGTTTTGTGAAACAATGCTGAGAGAAGTGGACTCTCGTGAAGTGGTGGCGCGTTTTGGTTACAACAACTCTTTTTTGGTCGAACCCTCTGGAGCTTCTTTCCATTCCGGGGGGTTCTTCGTTTTGTGGCACTCTAATGTGCAGCTTAATATTGTCTTTAGTTGTAATTTTTTTGTTGTTGCTTTAATTAATAAATTGTCTTTTACGTATTATATGATCTTCTTACATGCCCCTAAGGATTTTAATCAAAGAGTAGAGATATGGAATGAAATAACGAGATGGAGTGAAGGAATTAACGAACCATGGATGATTATAGGAGATTTTAACGAGATATTAAATATCACAGAAAAATAGAGCAAGAATCAAGCTAACATTAATCATATTAATGCATTCTTGGATTTTACACATCATAATTCCTTAGCAGAGATTAATTCTAACGGTTGTTTCTTTACTTGGTCCAACAGGATGGAAGGGGAGAAGAATGTCAAAACAAGGATTGATCGAGGGATGGCAACTTACGAGTGGATGGAGAAATTCCTGAGATCACAAATCTTCATACCTCCTCCTATAGGGTCGGATCACTCCCCCCTTATCCTCCATTTTGATATGAACATGAAAATAGGGAAAAACACTTTAAATTCGAAACTAGGTGGTTAGATAATAATAATTGCAGAGAAATCATAGACAATAGTTGGAAAATTCCACATGACTTGATCCCCATACCAAACTTTATTAAAAGAAGGGAGTATACAAAGAGAGAACTTACTAAGTGGAGCTCGGAAAATTTTAGGAATCACGAAAAAACAATAAAAAACCAACAAGATAGACTTATTAAAATTAATAGCACTAGAGAAGATAGAGACACCTCTAAAGAAGAAAATAATTAAAGAACAAATCAAGATAGAATATGATAAAGAAGAAAAATATTGGAGCGATAGAGCTAGACAGAATTGGCTTGTTTATGGGGATAAAAATACGAAATTTTTCCATTTAGCTACTATAAAATGTAGGAAACAAAATAGAATCACTAAGATAAAAAAATAAGGATGGAGAATGGAACGATGATTCAGAAGATATCAAAAAACTGCTTTCAGAATTTCTATAAAGACCTCTTTAAAGAAAATATTGGTATAGATGATAATATGCGGAAAGCAATTGAATACATAGAACCCAGAGTTACTGATAACATGAATGACGAACTAACAAAGAAACCTACAATGGAAGAAGTAGAAAGAGTTATAACATAATTATCAGCCTCAAAAGCACCAGGACCTGACGGACTAAATGGTAAGTTTTGTAAATAATTATGGGATGTTATTAAGGAGGATGTTTTACAAATTATTGAAGATTGTTTTGAAAATAATTGTTCAGTAGAAACGATCAATGATACTTTAATAACATTGATCCCAAAAGGAATGATACAAGAAAACCTAGGGGACTTTAGACCCATTTCATGTGTCAATTTCATTTATAAAATAATTACCAAAATTCACTCGAATCGACTAAGAGATATGAATATAATAATATCTCCAACACAATCAGCTTTCATTAAAGGTCGGGCGATTCAAGATAACATTATTATAGCGCAAGAGATATCTTTCTTTATGAGCAGGAACAGAAAAAACAAAAAAAAACATGGCAGCTATAAAAATTGATATGGCCAAGGCTTATGATCAAGTAAGATGGGATTTCCTTTTTAAGGTATTGGATAAATTAGGCTTTAGCGAAACTTGGATTAACTGGATTAGGAATTGTATCACTACGGTTTCTTTTAACATTAATTTAAATGGAGAAAGACTTGAGAACTTTAAACCTGGTAAGGGCCTCAGACAAGGCGGCCCCCCTCTCACCTTTTCTTTTCACTATTATGACTGAATCTCTTATTAGCATTATCGACCATTACATTGATAACAAATTGATCAAAGGTATTAAAATTAATAGGAACTGCCCGACGATATCTCACCTTTTATTTGCAGATGGCTCTCTTTTCTATCTAGAATTGGAGAATATGGATATTAACCACTTCAAGGAATGTTTAGATATTTACTGTTCAGGATCAGGACAACAAATCAATTTTCATAAATCAGCCATCCTTTTCAGCAAAGAAACTTCTAAAATAAAAAATGAAATCACTACAACGATGAATAGTACAGAAACAGATGATTTGGGATATTATCTTGGGTTTCCACTATGCCACAAGAGATCGAAGGTAGAATCTCTGGAATGGATAGCAAAGAAAGTGTTCAAAAATACGGAAGGCTGGAAAGCGAAGTTACTATCAGAAGGCGGCAAAGAACTATCTCTAATTTTTTGGTGGGGTTCAGGAGAAAGAAACATGATCCATTGGGTCGCTTGGGAAAAATAGCAGTAAGCAAACTGATAGGGAGACTAGGTTTTAAAGATTTCAATAAAATGAACATGGTTTCACTAGCAGCACAAGCATGGAGACTGATGAATAGCCCAGATAATTTGGCTACGAGACTACTTAAAGGTATATATTTCAATGAATCTGACATTATGACTTGTAAACTCAAATACAGCAGGACATGGAGCTGGGCAAGTATAATAGAAGGGAGAGACGTTATTAAAAAGCTTGGAATAAAGATGATAGGGAATGGAAGAGATACAAATATATGGAAAGATGGATAGATACAGATTGGAGATTAGAAAAACCAGAAGGAGTCACAATCACAAAAGTCAACGAACTAATGAAGGAAAACAAGAACGAATGGGACTTTGAGAATTTGGATAATTTCTTCCCGAACCTATAATACATCTTATAAAGAAAACAAAGATAAATGGAAACGATATAAAAGATAAGTTCATTTGGCCTTTTTTCGAAGGATGGTACGTACGATACAAAGACAGGATATAAGGTTATATCGGAAGAGCAAATAGTTAATAAGGCTTCAACCACGGGAACCAAGTCAATGCAGGATTCACCAATCTGGAAAACAATATGGAGCTCCAACATCCCAAAAAAGATCAAATTATTTATGTGGAGATTAGTTAATAACGCAATTCCAACTAGAAACAACTTATACAAGAAAAAGTGTGCGGATGCTACGAACTGCTTATGGTGTAATAATAATTTTGAGGATATAGAGCACCTTCTTCTCCACTGCAACATGTGTAAGGACATCTGGGAAGGATCCATCTTACAAATTAAAATACAAAAAGAGCTTGAAGACAAAGTAGAAAATTGGGTTTTAAAGATTATTCAAACCTTTGCCAAAGGGGGATGGGAAGAAAATGTAGTACAAGATTTTATCATGATCAACCTTTGGAACATCTGGAAGGCAAAAACGAAAGCAATACACGAAGGAACTACAGTATGTGGTACATGGATTAATATTGCATCAAAAAAATTAATGCAAGAAATCCACGGAATCAACTGGAGCGCAGAGAACTACAAAGGACTCAACAAAAGAAGGGAGGTAAGCGATGATACAACTAGGGATGAACAAAATCAAGACCTCTCATTATTTTGTGATGCATCTTTCTCCAATAAATGGGACCCTACGGGGATTTCTATATTCAGAGTGCACAATAATATTAATACATCATTCGAATATAGCTGCAACCTGGATTGTAACTCAGCCTGGAGGGAGAAGCTAATGCAGTTCTTAAATCTACGCAAGTAGGTGCAAAATTCCCAGGGAAAAAGATAGTGGTCTACTCAGATAACCTTGAGGTCATTCAAGGTACGAAACTGGTATCAGCTGCACGTTGGAATATCCAACCCATTCTGCGCAAAATTATTCACAATGTTGAAGAGCCCGGACAACTTTCCTTCCACCACATCAATAGGAAGCTCAACAGCAAAGCGGACAAGATTGCAAAGGAAGCTAGGCACGAGGCAACTGTTTTGCGTCGGAAAACTTTTAGTGTTTTCGACTTATCTTCTAAGTTTAGTAAACTAGGAATATGTTGATCTTTTTGTTTTTCTTTGGTGCCTCGGCACCTTCCATTGACCAAAAAAAGAAAACTTACTGATGTCTCCTCATTTGTGATAGATTTTATTAGGATGAGACATCATTTTTAGTGATTTGGAAGTCATTATAGTCGATTTTCTTGAGAAATATTGTACTTTCCTATTTTGAGTCTTGATTTAGTATAATAATATTTTTAGAGCATATTGGGTTTAATTATTTATTTAGTGTGAAGCTTTAAAGATAATTATGGAGATTAATTAGATTCCAAGTCAAAGACTACAAGATATGGAAAGAGATAGACATGGTAATTGGAGATAAGGAAATAAAAGCTAAAAACATGGAAAAGGAAAACCTGCCTTAATCCTGAATTTCTGCACCTATGACCACAAATCAGCTTATATCTCAAAAACGGTGTGGAATTTGGAGAAACGGTCAAGAGAAAAGTTGAAGAGCTTTCCGAGACGATCAATTTGGTATATTCATACGCGTCAAACGGATGAATATTGAAGCTGTTAGAGCCAAAAGAAGATCGGACCTGATTTCATGTTTTTAGGGTTACGAATTTGAGTTGGGCTTGGAGTCCACTACTTACTTCTCCTTCAAGAAAACGAATTAGGGCTCCCAAGACACCTATAAATACACCCTTATACCATTGTAAACATGTCCTTGCTCAGTTGCAAAGTATAGCATTAGTCTTTACTTATATTTTCTTAGTTTTAAACAATAGCTTAGTCCTTTAGCTAGATATTCATCCTTAGAATCAAGCTATTCATCCAAGAAGCAAGTTGACCTATAGAAGAAGACAAGAAGAAGAAGATTGGAGACTGACAACTCCTCTTCTACATCTCACCTTCTCTATACCTAGAGTAATTAGCTATAGATCTATTCTCAACCATATTTCTAAGCTTTTATTCTGTAAGTTTACTTTTAATTGTTGGATTATTATTTTGTCTTTAAATACTATTTGTTTATTCTAATTGGTTAAGTTTGGCGTATATTGTATTATGTGTTTTGACTTATTTCCCTAGATCTGATCAATCTTAGGATTATTCTTAGTTATTGACAACACCACATAATCGTCTAGTATAACTAGATAGCCATTAAGGTTTGATTTAATCACCAATCATTACTTAGGAATCCCTAGTAGTGGAGAGGTTGCTCCTACGCCTAAGGAAAGGCTACGTAGAATTTAGAATCCTGGTTAATATATAATGCTTAATGTGACAGGTTAGAATAACAATTGAGTATTAGACCTAATAATCCTAATCTATTTGACTTATATTCATATTTAGTTATTTGTTTTGTTTAATTGTTTTATTTATTTATTTGCATTAGATAGTTATTTATCTTTTCATATCTTATCCAAACATCTAAATTCATCTACGCTTGTTAAACATAAATTGATCTAACGGATACAATCCCTGCGAACGAACTTGACTTATCATTAAAACTTGCATACGATCTGTGATACTTGCAGTGAGTTTCGTGGTTCTCAAGGGTGTGTGACTCTTTATTATTATCTTTATTTATCTATTATTTTATCACACCTTTGCCCCCACCAAGTTTTTGGCGCCGCTACCGGGGATTTATCTTTAAGTTAAATCTATTTGGTGTTTATTTAGTGTAGAAGTTTTTATTTGTTTTCAGTTCTACGCGTTTTCTTTTTAGTCTCTTCTCAGGTTTATTAGGTATGGAGAATTATTACGCACCAAATATGCATGGGCCCGAAGTCAAATTTTTTATCAAGAAGGTTCGAGCTATCAACTGCAAGCTCCACTACAACCCATGCATAATCCACAAAATGAAGCTATGACAGAAATGATGGATAGATTATTGATTCTGGTTCAAAATTTTACGCAGCTCAACAATAAAACATCCAAGGAGCTGGTTGAAAAAGTGGAAACACTGGAGACACAAGTCACTCAAGTGACCAATGCTTCTCTAAAATTCCAACAAGAGTTTCCACCGTTAATCCGAAGTATCATAGAAGAACAGGTTCGATTAGCTCTTCCGTCTCATCAAGTTTTTGAAAGTATAAGTTATTTGGAAAACATGGAAGAGCAACACGCGGCAAAGATAGATGCTAATACAACCTTAATACGTTCTATGCACCAAAAATATCAAGCAATGGAGCAAAGATTAACGGAACTCACTACGATCAATCAACAGTTACAACAAGAATTACATAAGAAACTGGGTTATAGCAATGTTGGGTTCGAAATTTCAACCGTAGAAGAACCAACCAAGCTTAGCTTAGAAGAAGTAATTGTTACGAAGGAGGTTGAACCAGAATTCAAACACGTGGAAGAAGAAAAAGAAACCAATAAAGAAGAGACAACCGCACAAAAGGTGCAAACAGAAGAAAGTAAGGTGGAACCACCACCTACGTATCCGTTACTATCACCACCTCATCTACGAAGCATTACATATCCTAGTGGTGATAATAAATCAGAAACGTCAAGCCCAGAAGAAATCATTGTTCCTATACTCGACGTCACATACATGCAAACTGGCCTAGTTAAAATTGATGATGAGGCCACTGAAATCGATAGCGATGTTTGGTTCGATGTTGTTGAAGAGTTCAGCCTTCAAGAAGAGGAGGAAGTGGAATCACCACAAGTTCCACTTAATGAGCTAGAAAAACAAAGCACGATATGCATAGAGGACGTAATCGCATATAAAGAGCCTACACCACCGATAAACTGTAAGGAAGATCTGTCTAAGAAGAGTGAAAGTGTAGAAGTTGAGATCGAGAATAGGAACCGTACTAAAGAAAGCTTGACAACCATTCCAAAGAAGCTACCACAAAAGATGCAAGATCTTGGAGCCTTATATCTCCAAATTAATATAGGTGGTAATTTCAAAGCTAAAGCGATGTGTGACTTGGGTTCAGGAAGGAATATCATGCCCAAGAGTTTGTTCGAGAAGTTAGGCATGGGAGATGCCAACAGAAAAGATATTGATTTGCTGCTCCTAGATAATTCAACGATAAAGCCATGGGGAGTCATTGAAGACGTGCTTGTCCTAGTAGGTACTTTAACTATACCTACAGATTTTGTTATCCTTGATAGCATTGCAGGTCAACATGTTCCATTGATACTTGGACGCCCATTCTTGGCGACAAGTCATAGCATAATTGATATTCCTAGGGGAACCGTGACTTTCCGAGTGGGAAAAGAATCTAAAACATTCCACTTGGTGGATGAAAAGCATGAGGAATCACGTATAGAAGCCCCGACACTCCGAGTTGTGACAAAAGAAATTAAAAAGAAAGTCCACAGTCAACCTGTGAAAAAGAGAATCAAAAGTGAGTTTGGGGTTGGTGACATGGTTGCATGGAAAGCCCCCAAACAAGAGAATAGACCACGGGGATTCAAGGATTCGTGGATGGGTCCGTTTGTAGTTACGAGAGTTATTTCGTCAAAACGGATTGAAATACAAGCTAAGAAGGGTCACAAACTTCGGATAGTAGATGAGCATGACCTAACCCGTTATTGGGGAGGTTATGTACGCAAGCCTTAATCAAGGTAACACGTCTAACTTTGAAAGACGTTTAACAAAAGTGATGTACGGGAGACAACCCGTAGTTTTTTTTAATATTCATGTCTTTTACGTTTTTAATTTATGTTTAATTTAGTTGTTCTTAGTTGATATTGCATATTTGAGAAAGGTATTAGTGTTTTTGATGCTTAGGTATTGGAGAAATCAAGTTAGGGAGGCGAACAAAATTTTTCGGACAGAAACTTCGGCAAGTCATATCTTTGCGCTCGGATGTCGGAATCAGGTGATCTTTGAGCCTAAACTGCATAACTTTTCGAGATCTAGCTGTTGGGGAAGTTTTTGCCAAGCGCGGTACACCGGACCTCAGCCGCGGTGCACCGCAGAGGAGAAACCCGTGCCACGGGGTAGAGCCACGTGTTTTATCCAGAAACGAAAAAAAAAATAGCTGATGGGTCCGGTATACCAGACCCTATACCGCGCCATGCACCGCACAAACACGTGCCACGGGGTCCTACCACGGGTTTTTTGACGTAGGAGGCGCAGAGCACCCCCGCGGTACACCGGACCCTGGTCCGCAGCTCAAAAACGCGTGCCACGGGGTCCTACCACGGGTCCAATCCAGTGAGCAAAAATTTGCACCCATCAGATGCTGTAGTGTACCCCGCGGTACACCCCTTGGTCCGTAGGGTAGTCCGCACGAGCCGCCAGAGAGAGAAAAGAAAGGGTTTCAAGCTTATAAGGAGATCTAATGCTTATTATTCCGAATTTATCAAACCTTAAACCTCTTTCTTCTCTCCAGAACCCTCCCAACTCCATTAAAGCTTCAACAAACCTTCACCTAACATCAAAACACCACCAAATCACCATGAATTCTTATCCAAATCCTTTCCCACATCATTACAAAGAAGATTCAAGCACGCAAAGCATATCAAAACACCTAGAAACCAAGAATCAAAACCATGAATTTCAAGATCTTTTTCCCAAAAACCTCTATCATCAAGGCTTGATTCAATCAAACCCACATGGAGAATTGTCATCCTAACACCTTTCCTAACCACAATAAAGCTTGTTCCACCTATGATTAAGAGTTACAAATTTCAAGAGTGTTCAAAGCTTTGAGTTGGGGGTTAAAAGAGATGACAAAGAGAATAGAGATATTATCAAGTGTATGGGATATGAAGAATCAAAGCAAGGTATTGGGTAAGCTCTAGAAGATTTCAATTGAGATGTGTACTAGTTTGGGAATAAATTACAAGGTAAATCGGATCAAGAGAATAGAGGAAAGCTAGCGGTGGTGAATTCAAAGAACAAAAAGGTTTAAACTTTCAAAAGGAAGACACCACAACCTCTACAATCGATAGTCCTTTAACCCAAGATGAATAAAAGCTTCTGGGACGCTAGTAGCTGTGTTCAAAACATATCCCTGGATGAACAACTGTCTCATGAGAGATTATTCAAGAAATTGGAAGAAGATTAACAAGAGATTTCTTGAGTGTGATTGATTGGGATGGAGCATACGAAGATGTAAGGGAAAGCAGAATTGGTGATACATGAAATTTACATACATGAAAGCACTGCACCCTAATTCGGGTATTGATCAGGCGAGGTAATAGCCTCGAAGAGTATGTTTTCTTTCTTCCTTACTTTTTCTTTATGTGCAATATCTGTAGAATTTTAATTTTCTTTATTTTTTCTTTTCGAGTCGTGGGGACACGGCTCATTTTTGAGTTGGGGGTGTGGGAATTCGTTGTCTCTCATCTCCATTTTTCTGTTTTTAGGTAGAAATTAAATTTTTTATGAGAAGGTTTAGATGTATGTAGAGTGTGTTTAATAGCTTAAAAGCATAAGCTCAGTGGATTAATGATAGAAAGTAGTATGTTTAAGAGCTATTTTATTTTGTATGCTTTGAGTATTTGCAGGAAAACACACATTGATAGTAAAGAAAAGATTAGTAAGCAATGCGATAGAAAGTATGTTCGATCTCAGGGAACCTTGAGAAGTTTGTAGGCCGTGAGATCCAAGCTAGTGACAAAACCATTTGATGAAAGTGCTAAAGGTAAGAAAATAACGAAATTGCATAGTGTAGAAAGTGATTAAGGCGGTTCTTTCATATTTGAAGCCTTTGAAGCCTTTTTATACCTTCTCACCATGTTATTTTTGATTTTATATGCTATATCCTTCTCAGCCCCTTCTAGACTTTCTAAAGCCTTTTATTTAGCCACGTTATAAGCCATATCCCTTTAGATTATAGGACTTTTCCATATGACCCACACTCGAATCGCGATGCATAGACAGTTGTTTTAGAGCTTGAGTTTGGGGTGGTGGGTCCACCATTATGGGAATTATTATTGGGATGAGATTTTTGAGCTTATTAATTGTGCTCTGTTCTTAAAAGTGATGATGATTCACAAATTTGTATTGTAACCCTTTGCCGGGGTAATAGTGAATGAAAAAGAAGCTACGAGCTAATTTTGCCAACAAGGGCATTAAAAGAAAAATATATATATGAGAACAATAGTGTGATATCTCATCATTAAAAGAGAATCATGGGTATACAAAAGAAAAATTGATTTGAAAAGAAAATATATATATTCGAACCGGCAAAGTGGAATTTTTATGTGAACATCTTATGCTTTAATTGGGTTATTGGGGATGCTAAAATTGTGCATCAAGGAAATCATTGGGTTGAGTGAGAAACGTTTTACGAGAGTAACTCAAGCTCTAGGGCGATTCGTTGATGGCTAGTGAGGAGAGAGCCAAAAGCTCACTCTAAATTATCCAAATATACTTATCATACCGTCCCTAAGCCTACATTACAACCTTAAAGACCTTTTGATTCTTTGCTATGTAATCGAGAAGTGATTGAGCCAATAGAGAGTAGTTAAGTGGAGCTTTGGATACTAGTAAAGGTCGATGAACAATCTATAGCTTCCTTTGGGAACTGAGTAAAGTCCCAATCCTTCTTACATTGCGAAACTAATCTGATCTTGAATTCAAGCCGTGTTGACTGTGGATGTGAGAAGTGTACAGGTATGTAGTTTTCAAATATTATTACATGAAATTTTCTGAGTAGTTGCTTCGAGTCTATTCTCCACATTCTTCTATCTTCTGTCTTCTGTGCTTAATTGACCAAGGTGTGTATTTAGAGACTTCCCTTTGTTTTTATCTTTATTGTATCGGGACGATACAACTTTGAGTTGGGGGTCTTGATGTCTCCTCATTTGTGATAGATTTATATTAGGATGAGACATCATTTTTAGTGATTTGGAAGTCATTATAGTCGATTTTCTTGAGAAATATTGCACTTTCCTATTTTGAGTCTTGATTTAGTAAAATAATATTTTTAGAGCATATTGGGTTAAATTATTTATTTAGTGTGAAGCTTTAAAGATAATTATGGAGATCAATTAGATTCCAAGTCAAAGACTACAAGATATGGAAAGAGATAGACATGGTAATTGGAGATAAGGAAATAAAAGCTAAAAACATGGAAAAGGAAAACCTGCCTTAATCCTGAATTTCTGCACCTACGACCACAAATCAGCTTATATCTCAAAAACGGTGTGGAATTTGGAGAAACGGTCAAGAGCAAAGTTGAAGAGCTTTCCGAGACGATCAATTTGGTATATTCATACGCGTCAAACGGATGAATATTGAAGCTGTTAGAGCCAAAAGAAGATCGGACCTGATTTCATGTTTTTAGGGTTACGAATTTGAGTTGGGCTTGGAGTCCACTACTTACTTCTCCTTCAAGAAAACGAATTAGGGCTCCCAAGACACCTATAAATACACCCTTATACCATTGTAAACATGTCCTTGCTCAGTTGCAAAGTATAGCATTAGTCTTTACTTATATTTTCTTAGTTTTATACAATAGCTTAGTCCTTTAGCTAGATATTCATCCTTAGAATCAAGCTATTCATCCAAGAAGCAAGTTGACCTATAGAAGAAGACAAGAAGAAGAAGATTGGAGACTGACAACTCCTCTTCTACATCTCACCTTCTCTATACCTAGAGTAATTAGCTATAAATCTATTCTCAACCATATTTCTAAGCTTTTATTCTGTAAGTTTACTTTTAATTGTTGGATTATTATTTTGTCTTTAAATACTATTTGTTTATTCTAATTGGTTAAGCTTGGCGTATATTGTATTATGTTTTTTGACTTATTTCCCTAGATCTGATCAATCTTAGGATTATTCTTAGTTATTGACAACACCACATAATCGTCTAGTATAACTAGATAGCCATTAAGGTTTGATTTAATCACCAATCATTACTTAGGAATCCCTAGTAGTGGAGAGGTTGCTCCTACGCCTAAGATTAGGCTACGTAGAATTTAGAATCCTGGTTAATATATAATGCTTAATGTGACAGGTTAGAATAACAATTGAGTATTAGACCTAATAATCCTAATCTATTTGACTTATATTCATATTTAGTTATTTGTTTTGTTTAATTGTTTTATTTATTTATTTGCATTAGATAGTTATTTATCTTTTCATATTTTATCCAAACATCTAAATTCATCTACGCTTGTTAAACATAAATTGATCTAACGGATACAATCCCTGCGAACGAACTTGACTTATCATTAAAACTTGCATACGATCTGTGATACTTGCAGTGAGTTCCGTGGTTCTCAAGGGTGTGTGACTCTTTATTATTATCTTTATTTATCTATTATTTTATCACACCTTTGCCCCCACCAAGTTTTTGGCGCCGCTGCCGTGGATTTATCTTTAAGTTAAATCTATTTGGTGTTTATTTAGTGTAGAAGTTTTTATTTGTTTTCAGTTTTACGCGTTTTCATTTTAGTCTCTTCTCAGGTTTATTAGGTATGGAGAATTATTACGCACCAAATATGCATGGGGCCCGAAGTCAAAATTTTTATCAAGAAGGTTCGAGCTATCAACTGCAAGCTCCACTACAACCCATGCATAATCCACAAAATGAAGCTATGACAGAAATGATGGATAGATTATTGATTCTGGTTCAAAATTTTACGCAGCTCAACAATAAAACATCCAATGAGCTGGTTGAAAAAGTGGAAACCCTGGAGACACAAGTCACTCAAGTGACCAATGCTTCTCTAAAATTCCAACAAGAGTTTCCACCGTTAATCCGAAGTATCATAGAAGAACAGGTTCGATTAGCTCTTCCGTCTCATCAAGTTTTTGAAAGTATAAGTTATTTGGAAAACATGGAAGAGCAACACGCGGCAAAGATAGATGCTAATACAACCTTAATACGTTCTATGCACCAAAAATATCAAGCAATGGAGCAAAGATTAACGGAACTCACTACGATCAATCAACAGTTACAACAAGAATTACATAAGAAACTGGGTTATAGCAATGTTGGGTTCGAAATTTCAACCGTAGAAGAACCAAACACCTTTGCCCCCACCACTTACATGCAAAATTTAAAAGGAAATCTGGATACATATACACACAAAAACAAAGTTGTAGCGGCGCTAAAAAAGGATATTCCGAATGTATCGGTATCTCTAACAATCGTATCTTTCTATTACTTTAATCTCTATGTCAAAATCGATTTGACTAATCATGGAGAAGAAAGTATTTTATTTTTCAGAATTCCTTAGTTCTTTATATTCTATTCTTTACAATAGTTTTCAATCCTCTCTAGAATAGTTTTTTTTTTTTTTAAAAAAATTATTTTTTCTATTCTCTCTAGAATAGTGTTTTTTTCATTTTCTCAAGAATACTTTTTCCTATTCTCTAGAAATACATGTCACAAATTCACTATTTATAGATGAATTGTCAAGATGAAAAACCGTCACATAAATGCTCATGAATGGGTTGTGATAAATGTTTTTCAATACTCATTGAAGTCTGCCGTTATGTTGACCAAACTTTAATAACTACCGTAACGGTTGAAATAATGAGTCATTAATTTACAATTAAGAGCTATTAATTCTTTTATTTTTATTCAAATGAGTTATTAATTCATCATCAATTATAGGATATTATTTTATATTAGACAATTTTCAATATTTTTTTCTAAAATTATAATTTTCATTTAGGGTTATTGTTGTTAACATCCTCATTAAGCTCTCTAATTATTTTTTTAAGCCTTCAATAATTTATTTTATAAAAAAATGCATAATGAAGTAATTATTTATAAAAAACATCCCATTTATATTTTTCATACCTTTACTACCCTTATTATTAAATATATTATTTTATTTTAATACAATATTAATTTTTAAATATTAAACAAATAATAGTGTACTTCTTCCACCACGACCACCACCACCACCACCACCACCACCACAACCACAACCACCATGTATGTAACCACCACAACCATCACCACCACCACCACCACCACCACCACCACCACCACCACCACCACCACCACCTACTAATACTAATTCCATCACACGCGCGCGTCCCTGATTTTTTTTTAAAAACCGTCATAACTAATTAAAAAAAATATCAGAAAATTTAAAAAATTGTATTTTTGAATAAAGCAAATTAATATTTACGTCTATGAATTTTTTTTGATTTTTTTCGAATTTTTTTTGGTTTTTTTCGAATTTTTTGATTTTTTTCGCAGACACGGAATTCCATGATTTAAACCGTGAAATAAACATAAAATTCCATGTTTAAAACATGAAATTTCGTGTCTGCGAAAAAATTTAAAAAAATCAAAAAATTCTAAAAAAATTCCGAAAAAAATCATAGACGTAAATATTAATTTGATTTATCCAAATAAATAATTTTTTTATTTTTTTGATTCTGTTAGAATTGGGATAATGCCCATTTAAATCATGATTCACATTGTCTATGCCCAAATGTTGGCAGGTGAATATTTCTTCTCAAATAAATTAGGTTGTTTTTCATTTAAATCAAATTCACATTGCACAATTACTTGATTACCCTTCTAGTCAAAGTCAGTATTTTTTATTTTATTTTGCAGTCGACAGATATAAAGGCCTTTTGTCTCACTTTTCTTCATTAATTATAAACCCAGTTTCTCACTTGCCCAATAACAAATTCATCAAGCCCTTTAACAATCTCCTTTGGCGTTAATAACTCCTTCCCTAAAAAAGCTCATCTCCACTCACCATCACTACTCCCTTTTTCCACCTCCGCCTCATCAATAGACGTCGTCGCACCACCACCACCATCACTTCCATAACTTCTATTTCCATTTCCACTGCTACTATTCTTCATCCTCCCTATCTCAACGAAACTCCCTTGCAAAGGCTCTATCTTAAACAGTCTAAAATAGTACGCCGTCCTACAATTAGAACATAAATTAAGAGCTTGGAATATTCCGGTGGCCTCCACGGCCGTAATTGACAATTGACGGTTAGAGAAAAGGACATTCATGAGCTTCGAACAATTTGGACAATTGACTTGAAACCCTAACCCTAATAAGGTTCCCTTGTAAACTGACCCAAATCCACCTTGTCCAAGGCGGTTCACAGGTAAGAATGAAGAGGTAGCGTGGCGGAGAGTTAAGAATGAATACCTCTGTGGCGGTGGCGACGGTGAAGACTTTGGATCGGCGGGAGCAGTTTTATTTCGAGAGAGTTTTCTGTGTATAATGGCGAAGAGTAACATAAATGCCAAAGTTGCGGATGCTGCTAATATAGGTAGGATAAAAGATGGGTGGTGGTGGTGATGGGTGGGTGGGTGGTGGTGGTTGTAACAGTGGTAATACTGGGTCTAACAGTAATGGTGGTGGTTCTAACAGTGGCATTATAGGAATTAATGAGAAAGTGCAGAGTGAATCTGAATGTTTTGTTGTTAAAAGAAGTAGAGTGCAAAGTGAATCTAACATCAATAAAGTACAGACTTTAGAGATGGGACAAATCCCATCTTAAAATTTTTGCCTCGCGAAACAGCACATCACTATCTCCAACATATTATACCTTTAATTAGTTTTACAATAAAGATGGGACAAATCTCATCTTTGTTATACAATAGAGATGAGACAAATCCCATCTCAGTATTAGAATGAAGATGAGACAAATTCATCATAATCTTAAAATTAGAGATGGGACAAAATCCTATTTAATAAAATCGAAAAATATAAATAAAAAAATCGAAAAATAAAATTCAAAAAATTCAAAAATTTAAAAATTCAAAAAAAAATTCAAAGAAATAATGGACGTAGATATTATTTTGTCTCATCTAAAAATGTATTTTTTTGATTTTTTTAGAATTAGTTATGATGATTTAAAAAAATTTCCCGGACGTATGCGTACGATGAAATTAGTAGTAGGTAGATTTTCACATCTATATAATGTTTGATTTAAATGGGAATATATATTTGGTTAAAGATAACAACTAGAATAAGGCTATTATTGTAATCTTTTCATCTAAATTAAGGTGTAATCCAAATGGGAAGTTGGTTTGTTGTTTTGCTTTAAGAGAGAATTAACCCTTTAGAATTAGTTATGACGATTTTAAAAAAAAAAATCATGGACACGCGCGTGTGTTTATTAGTTTTTGTTTTGTTTTTTTAATTGTTACTTATATGGGTAGTTTGGGGTGAGACTGTTTTCAATAAAGTATCTTATTCTAAGTATCTTTTTCTAAATAAGTTTTTTAGTAGGCATTAATCAACAATTGGCTCTTTTCATTTCTCCCAAAAATATAAAAGAATTATTAAACTAAATAATCCTTTAGGGTGAATTATACTCAGGGTCTTGGATGACCATCTTTCTTCTCTATAGAGTATGGTCCAGGAATTCCTTCTTATTAAAGACTTCTGTTTTGACAATTGTCTTTCCTACCCTTACTAACACTAAAAGACAAAGAAAAGGTGATGTCTTTGTTTCTCTCTCCACTACCTACCACTACCCACCTACCTCCTACCTCCGACCTCCGACCACCGACCTCCGACCACCGACCACCAGCCACCGGTCACCGGAAAAACATAGAGTATCGGCTAAATTTGTTGAGTATCGAAAAACTATGGAGTACTCTATATTTTTTATGAGTACTCTATGTATTTTAATGAGTACTCTATATATTTTAATGAGTACTTTATATATTTTAATGAGTACGCCGGAGAATTTTACTGAGTATTCTGATAAATGTGATGAGTACTCCGTAAATTTGATGAGTACTCCTTAAATCTGATGAGTATTATAAAAAATCAAAGCATAGAATAGTAAAAATAATTATTTATTCATTTTATTATGCATTTTAAAATAAATTACAAATTCATAAACAGTACCTAGCTACCTTCTTCTTTGACCAGATCTGAAAAAAAGAAAAAAAAAATACTAATCTACATGCGTACACAGTACGCGAGTAAAAAAAAATCTACAATCTGCTGTCTTCTCGCACTCAGGCGAGGAGCAGTTGTCACCGGGGAGGAGAAGGAAGCTGCAGTGTTACCGCCATCACAGCCCACCACCATCTTAACCCAAAACCGCCATCACATCCCACCTCAACCTGGAACCACCATCACAGCCCACCAAAAACCCAACCAACACCACCACCAAGCTCACGCTCGACGGAACACCACCACTGCAGTTCCGGCGACTTTTTTTCTCTTCAAATCGGCGTCCACATTCTCGAATCGGAGCTGCAGGCCTCTTCGTCTCTTCAAATCTGCCAACTCGCAACAATGGCAGAACCAACTCGCAACAATGGCATTGATCTGGAACAGCAGGAGAGCGGTGGAATGCAGCAACGAACAGATCTGCGAAGTAGCAGCTCGGAACTGTAACTCCGGCGACGGTTTCCTTGCTGCAGCGTTGCTCGAAGCTATTCGCCGGAAAAGGTGCAGCGTGCTCAACGCTGCTGGAGAAGAAGGGGAACGAAGCTGGTGCCATTGATACCGGGGAACGAATCTGGAGGTGGTGGTGCTCGGCTTTAGTATAGACCCACGTGGTGGTGGATGTGTTATGGTGGTGGTGGTGGTGATTTTATGGTGGTGGCGGCAGAACGGATGAGGGATATATTTGGGAGGAGGGAGGTAAGAGTATTTCTGAAAAACCTAATTTTAGTGTTTATAAAGTAGTATATATAGGAGAAAAAAATAGAAAAAGGGTATAAATGTAATAGGGATATTAGGCCTCATGCGTTAAATCTTATTGGAGGTCTTTCGTAAGAAGAGAAGGAAAGTGGGGTTGGAATTTAGAAAAGGAGAGTGTGTTCTTTTTTTAGTCGAAAGAACATAAATTACCATTGACAAAATATTACAAATTATCCAATACCAGTTGGTTCCAAGTCTTTCCTTATCAAATTAGCTAATTGGGAGGGAGGGAAGGCACTCCAAATACCAAACAAACACCCACCAAGCATTTGTTTAGCAACCCAATTAGCAACCCTATTCCTGGACCTCTTTACAAAAGAGATTTTGATGTTATACAAGTTCTTTAAAGAGATAATACTAGACACTAAAACCTTAGTTCTACTCTCAATATTACATATAGAATTAATCTGATTAATGATACAAAGGTTATCATTTTCAATTGTGGTGGATCCAACAGAGAGTTTAGAAGCTAGTTGACACGCCAAGTAGATTCCCCTCCCTTCAGCCTCCATCACTGAGAAAGAAGAAGACTCATTAGCAACTCCATCAATCACAAAACCTGTAGAATCACGAACAACACAAGCAAACGCAGATTTATAAGATTTAGAGTTCATAGAAGCATCACAATTAATCTTATAATTCCCTACACTAGGAGGGTCCCACTTAATATTCTTTTCAATCTCACATACAGTATGAAGAGAGAAATCATTGTTTGTTTCATAATAAGACCTTTGTCTATTATTGTCATTATTTAAACCATTATGAAAATGATTTATAACATTATTAGCCTCAGTTTCTTTAGCGAAAGCTATAATGAACTCATCATAGGCTATTAAACAATTTTTCACCGTTTTCAAAGGATCAGGGACTAGTCCTCGAAAGAGGTATTCATTCCGACCTTTCCAAATAAACCAAGCTACAAAACCTGCCATTTCACCTAAGTTACCAAAGGTGTCAATCTTATCAGAGGCACATTTCCTAACAAAAGAGAACCATTTTCGAATATTACTCGAGGGTTCAACTTTTGTAATAAAGTTAAGAGGACAAGCCATCCAAACTGCCCTTGCCCACGGGCAAAAGAATAATAAATGTTCAGTAGTTTCCTCCTCACTTTCACAAATTGAACAAATGGGGGCCTTGATAGATTTCCTCTTGTACCTGTTAAGATTGGTAGCCAACCCATTTTCCAAACATTTCCAGAGAAATTTTTTAATCTTAGGATATACTTTCAATTGCCATAAGAATCTCCAATCAACAAGTTCCAATTGATAGGAGGAGCAGCCCTTATCTTTATTCTTCTTATTAGTGTCAACCAGTTGAGCCCTCCATAATAAGTTATAGCTTTCCTTAACAGTAACTTATCCACTTTTAGAGTGGATCCAAAAGGGAGAGTCTTTGCAAGTTAAGGGTGGAAAAGCTAAACTAGTTATGGTTGCTACAACTTTAGGTTCAAATAAATTATTCAACAAGTTGACATTTCAGTTAGTATTACAACTACTAAAGAGATCTGAGACTTTATCCACTAGGCAGCCAAGGGGTTTAGCTAACTGAATATCAGTTGGGATCCACTTATCAGACCACACATTAATATCCTTACCATTACCAATATTCCAAATTAAATCTTTATAAAAACATTTTCTACCCTCCATAAGGCTCTTAAAACCCCAGGAGCAGTTGGAGTGAAGAGATGCATCAAGAAAATCCTCATTAGGGAAATATTTCCCTTTGAAGACCTTGTAAACCAATGATTCATCATTCTTATAAAACTTCCAAGCATTAGAGGCCAAAAGTGCAAGATTTTGAGTATGGAAATCTTTGAATCCTAAACCACCATCATCTTTAGATGACATTAATGTTTGCTATTTGATCCAATGACATCTTTTTTCCCCCTTATTGTCCCAATAAAAATCTGAGACTATAGAGGTAATACGAAAAGTGAGCTTCTTGGGAATATAGGAAAACCGACATTATAAAGTTAGGTATAGCACCTATAATAGCCTTAATTAGAACTTCTTTACCACTTTTACTGAGCAATTTAGTGTCCCAATCATTAGTTCTTTTAAGTATCATTTCAACCAACCATTCCAAAGACTTTACCTTTGAAATACCCCAAGAAGAAGGAATACCAAGGTATTTACCAAGATCCTTCAATTGATTCATCCTTAAAGTATTGCAAAGATTGTTTCTCAAGGCATGAGGAGTGTTAACACTGAACAATGCACCACTTTTATTTAAGTTTAATTTCTGTCTAGAGGCAAAACAATACCAGTTCAGTGTTGTAATGAAAATTTCAATATTATATTGATTAGCTTCAAGGAAGAAAAGACTGTCATCTGCAAACAGCAGATGTGTGATCTCAGGGGTTTTTTTTTTTGCAATTTTAATGCCTTTCAAAAGACCAAGGTTCACATAGTAGTCAATAAGTGATGTAAGGGCCTGAGTTACCAAACAAAACAGGTAAGGGGACAAAGGGTCCCCTTGTCTAATCCCCTTTTGAGGATTATCAATATCATATAGAGTTCCATTGATCTTAACTTTATATGTAACTGTAGAAATACACATATGAATCCAACTTACCCATTTACTATGAAAACCCATTTGTTTCAGAAGGTCAATAAGGAAGTCTCACTCAATGTTTTCATAAGCCTTACTCATGTCAGCTTTTATAGCTAAAAAAAACTTAGAAGAGTTTCTCTTATTTTTGAGAAAGTGTGTAACCTCCTGTGCAATAAATATATTTTCAAATATAGACCTTCCTGGGATGAATGCAGTTTGAGTCTCTGAAATAATATCACCAATCCAACTTTGAAGCCTATTAGATAGTATCTTCGAAATCACTTTATATATAAAATTAGCGCAGCTAATTGGTCTAAAAGAACTGACCAAGTCAGGATTAGAACACTTAGGTATAAGGGCTATTATAGTCACATTTATATCCTTCAAGGATATATTATTGTTCATAAAGTCCTCCACCATAGATAGCAAGTCAAGCTTAAGTAATTCCCAAAAAATTTTGAAGAAAAACCACCATAGCCATTAGGGCCAGGTGCCTTATCACCACCTAAAGCCCAAACAGCTACTTTGAGTTCCTCAAGTGTAACTGTTCTTATCAGATCCTCATTCATTTCTGGCGAGACAGCTTTCCTTATCTTACTCAAAATAGGGTCATAGAATCTATCTCCATTAGATTTAAAGATATTATTATAGTATTTTTTGACCTCATCAATGATTTCCAAGTTTTCATAGGTCCAGTTTCCATCCTCTTTTTTAATAGAAGATATCCTATTCATGTTTCTTTTATTACGAGTAATAGCATGATATTTTGTATTTCTTTCCCCTAATTTGAGCCAACAATTCCGAGCTCTTAAGGCCCAATAAGCCTCTTCTTTTAACCAAGCCTTCTCAAGCTTGAGGTTTAAATTTTCCATATCAGATTTATAAGAATCCGAGTGAGGGGCATTAAACATTTTCTCCATTTGGGCTAAGTAAGATGTTATGAGTCTCCTATTATTCAGGACTCTCTTCCTAGCCCAAAATGTTATATGTTTATTAATATATGTAATTTTGTTCCAGAATTTCCTCAAACCTGTAAAATGATAAAAAAATTTAGTGATCCAGTTTTCAAAAATCATTTGACAAAAGGAATCATCACTGATCCAATTTTTATCAATAATAAGTCTATTATTCTTACTGACCTTACCAAAACCAGCTTGAAGAGAAATGGGAGAGTGATCAGATCCCACAGGTGGTAACACAAGGCACCATGAGTTAGGAAACTTAGTCAACCAATGAGCATTAACTAAGATCCTATCAATTCTTTACTTAATGAGCTGGTTGCCACTTCTTTTGTTAGACCAAGAGAAGTTACATCCTTTATATGTCAGCTCATTAAGATTATTAAGATTGATAAATTCATTAAACAAGTTCATAGTATTCATGTGAAGAGAGTTGATTTCACCTCCATAGTTTATCAGAGGGGTACCTGATCAAGTTGAAATCACCCAATATACATCTAGGCAGAGCAGTATTGGGTAGAAGATTCAACTTGTTAATAAAATTAGCCTTATCAATGTAAATGGGAGGACCATAAACACAAGCCAATTCACAAATTCCAACAGTAGAGAAATTGTAAGAACAGAGAATCAAGTTCTTGTCTTTGCAAATTTCTTTAAATGAATCAGAGTTTTTAACAAAAATAGCTAACCCACCAGAGAGGCCCACAGGGTCAACATGAGCAACTAGACTCATATTTATTTTAGAACAAAAATTAAAGTCTGTATTGAAAGAGTTTTTAGTCTCAGAAAGGAAAATTACCTCAAAATGATGAGCCTTAACAAGATCCTTCAGACTCATCTCTGTCAAGGGATTGCCAAGCCCTTGACAGTTCCATGCTAGCATCATTGATCTGCTTGGGGTTGAATAGGGTCAACCCCGCAAACCACATTCTTATCCACTTCATCTGAGATACCATCTTCCTCCCAATGCTCATCTCCATCAGCATTATCATTTTCTAGTTCATTATTATCAAATCCCAAAGCTTCTGCCATCTCATCATCTTCCCCAAATCCTGGGTTAGCGAGAGTTGCAGGAACTTGGGATAAGAGTTCATCTTCTGTAGCTAAACCAAGATCCAATCTAACCTTTTGAGTACGCAGTTTATTCTTCTCAAGTGAACCAACGGTAATATTATCATCAGAGTTTGAAGTAATGTTAGGGTTAATCACCACATTAGGACTAGTGATAGTTATGGGCTCAGAATTTGGCCCACAGAGTTTATTTAGTTCACCTGGGCTCAAGGGCCTGATAGCATTAATAAAAGATACCCCTGCCTGTTCAGTATGGCCCAAATTAACTTTTGGCATCAATAATAAAGATTGGACAACATTAGACTGGACCACAGCAAGTGGTGTTTCTTTATTAGTTCCTTTAGGAAACTGAGCTTTATTCTTTTGCTTTAAAGGTTTCTTGGACCTTTTCTTAGCTGAGTTCTCAACATGTTCAGCTTTAAATACAAAGTCATTCGGCTTCTTCACAATTTCAAAGTATCTAATCCAACTACCAAGCTTATTAATAAGTTTGTCAGCATTATCACATTTACCCTCTTCATGAGATATTATTCCACAGACATAACAGAAGTCAAACAACTTTTCAAATTTGAAGGAAATCCAAACAGACTGACCATTCGAAACTTTAAACATAAAACCAGCTGAGAGAGGCTTAGATATCCTACAGTTAATTCGAACCCTAACTGTAGAGTTATCCTTGTAATTATCAGGATTAGGAAGTTCCATATCAGTGACCTTACCAAGTTTAGAAGCAATTTTCGTAACATTACCTACTTTCAAGAATAGAGGAGGAATCCCCAATATTCTAACCCAAAAAGAAGTCTCTTCAAGAAGATTAGGGTTAACAACACATTCTTCATATTTCTGAACTAACACATGAAACCCAAAGATATGAAAGGGCCTATTGTTCCATACCGTTTCAAGATCCTTAGGGTTTTCAAAGCTAGCCACACAAAGATTCATACCACGTTTATCAATCGATATTCTACCAACAATACCCAAATGTTGAATCATAATCTTTTTAAGGTAGTTCAGATTAATATTACCTGTATGAACAGTTTTGGTTCCTCAAAGGCACCATAAATAGCTTCTCTATCAGGAGATAGCGTGATTTCCTCATCAGATCGATCCATCTCATCATCTTTAATGCTCGCCATAAAGGCTAAGAGAGAGAAAGAAATCGGCTCTTAGAAGATTAGGGTTAGCGTAAACTCAATAAAGCAAGTAACCGTGATTTTAATATATCTGAATCCAAAGAGAGAGATATATATAATGTCAAGCTTCATACAAACCAAAAAGAGGAGGTTTGTTAATCGGATAAGGGAGTGGTGTTGGCTAATCTGATCGGAGAAGGGAGAGGGTTTGGGCTTTGGGAAATGTGCCTGGGAGAGAAAGGGTTTTCATTTTTAAATTTTGCTCCACGTTGTATAGGGAGTGTGTTCATAACCCTAAATGACATTTTCTCATAAATTTATCATTTAAATAACATTTAGTGATTTAGACGTTGCCAAGAGTGTTGAGACGACAAATTGTCATGAAATCCTTATTCTAGATTTTCACTACAATAAGAAGACCGTGACTAAGATTTAAGACGGGCCTATTACAGAAGGCCCTTATAAAGCCTTCTAACCTCAACGATTAACGATTTTATGGTGGAACGGCTACACAACTTAATTAATAATAATTCATTCACTTCAAGACTGGTTCTGAACGCCGCTGCAGCAGAAGTAGAAGGATCAGCCTTAGGAGTGAGTCCCGCGGCGACGACGTAACCAACACCTTCGACGTCAAACAATGAGACAAACAATGGTAAACGTGAAGAAGGATATTGTATCCGAAGGGACGAATAAGACGATGTATTTACCTGAAGAGATATTAATAAAAATACTCGTCAAATTACCCGTGAGATCATTGCTGCGTTTAAGGTGCGTTAGTAAATCCTGGTACTGTTTACTCAAAACCCCTTACTTCATCATCACGCATATGAAGAAACAACATGAATGCATAATACTTAAGCGTCCTGTTCTTGGTACACATAGAACATCGTTATCCTTTCATTCATATGATTCGCTGGATAAAATCTCAACTTATCTGGAAATACCTTACTTCAATAACAATTATTTTAATGTTTCATTGCCTTGCAACGGATTATTGCTTTGTGTCTCAAATAATTCTCTTACCTTGGTCTTATGTAATCCAGCAACTAGGGAAATTAAACTTCTTCCTCCAAGCCCCTTTCATGAAAGTAAGAAAACTAGGGATATGTCAATTGGATTGGGTTTCGATTCCAACAAAAATTATTACAAAGTCGTTACTCTTCAAGCTAACCATAAAGCCGAAGTCTATAATCTAAGTACTAATTCTTGGAGACAAGTACTTGACCATGACATGCCATATATTCATCTTTTTCTTCCTGGTCAAGGAATACTATTCGAAGGAGCATTGCATTGGCTTGCTGTAAGAAAAAGGATTCGTATCATCTTTTCTTTCAATGTGAACACTGAGGTGTTTCAAGATATAAAGCTTCCTGAAGCTATCACTAGTCATATCACCATGTCTCTCACAATCTTAAATGATTGTCTTGCCTTGTTTGCATCCTCATATGGCTATACTTCTCAACAAAAATTTGTGGAGATATGGGTAATGAAGGAGTACAACGTGGTGGGATCTTGGACGAAACAAGTACGCATAGATGGTGGAATTCTCAACACAGATAGATGTCTGTATCCTTGTTTGTTGTGGAATAATAAAGCCATACTTATCCAAACTGATATGATCGGTTATTACCCGAAAAAGAAACTGGTGTCTTGTTCCCTTGACACTCGTAAAATGACCGATCTAGAAATAATTAACAATGATTACTGGTCAAATAAATTCATGGTTTACAAGGAGAGTTTAGTTTCTATAAAGTGAGAGAGATGGTCATGGAACAATGATGCAAGTCAAAGAGAGTTTAGGGTAACTTCTCTTGATTAATTACAATATTATGCTTTACATTTATGTTTTAACAATTTTTATGATTAAACAGGTTATTTAATATTTATATAGATAATTGTTGTGAACCTTAGATCTCCTTGGTGTTGGTTATAATTCATCTATTTGCTTGCATTGGTTGTGCGCCTTGGGTTATTATTATTTTGAAGAGCATATATATATTTTGTATGTTGACCTTATAGTTGTATCAAGTTTGCAATATTAACTAGTCATCTCTTATGATGTCTATAGCTGCAATTTTTCACTGCATTGAGAACACATGCGCTTTTGCTAGCACAAGTCAGTCATAGACAATAGAAATCTACTTTAACCTCTCAAAATCTCAAGCAATGTTTTTCTTATGGTCATTTTCAGCACTCTCTCAGGATCATTCTGAAAGATTAAAAGATGTTGCAGTTGCTTGAGTTATCAGATTGAATAACTTTTTGAAACCCAATGCTTTCTTTTCTTCTTTGGTAAATTAACTTGGAATTAGGTTTAACACCTGGATTTCAAGAGTTTCTTGTTTTTTTTTCTTTTTTGTGTTAAACTTTGTTGCAATTGCAATACATTTATATTTGAATATGTTGTATTTCAATTTTCAATAAATCTCTAAAATTAATATATATGTAAAGGATTTGTCAAGTTCCCTTACCAAGATTATCTAATCCTACATTTGTTAGAGATTCGGTTGAAGCACACTTTTGAACTTCCTCTGCAAAAGAGCTTCAATAACAAAAAGAGTTAAAAAACAAAAGGCAAGGCCAGATAGGATCTGTCGGGTTGTGCTTTTCAGTACAGTTATTCAGTTAGAACCTTCAATGCATTTCTAGCAGTTCGGAAGGCGTTTAGAAGATAAGCTCCACTCACAAGAAGCTCTAGCAAATCCTTTCCCTGGAAATTTTTCCATCAAATTGTTGTTATTAATCTCTGTTGCATTTGGAATTGGACTTGACAATAAAATTTTCGATTTTTTGTGTGTATCTACTGGTTTGTATATTGTAAGTTATACAAGTGTGGTCTGATATTTAGTATGGAAAACTTTGATGCTTTAATGGCGTAGAAGAATGAGAGAAGGCAAATAATGTTAAGGGATAGACCCTAAGAAGTAATAAACCACTTGTCATCTTTCGGATGTATTTTTGAATGATTGAATATCAACTTGTTTTAGCCCTATTTCATTCTTAAATGTTCTTAAAGCAAATTTCCACACTAGTAATTTTTCCTGTAATATGTTTCTTCATCTTAAGCACTGATGAATCTTTTAGTGGGTTGGAAAGATCAATGAATAAATTCTCCAAATTAACAACTTGATTCTGATAGTCGAAATCACAAGCACATGTATTGCAGAAATAATTGACATTAGAAGAACATAATTAGTGCAGAAATATATTGCCATTAAATAATATAGCAGCCACATAATATATAATATTGAATAAAAAAATCCATTGAAAAGCAAGCTATTGAAACTAAATTAAGAAAGTTATTCTTATCTCGTCACATATAGTTGCTGTTTTGGGTTGCTGCTGCAGATTTTTTAGCTGTAACAATCTTTCAGTTCCACCTCAGCTTAATCGAGAAGCAGATTTTCATAATCGACATTAATCATGGCATGTTAGAATTTGTAAGACAATTGGTGTCTTAAATGGTCACGATTCGGGTTGGTCAAGTAGCAGAGATGGATGACACATGAATAATATTAGAAACTCTTGTAACTTTTCTTTAACTTCACGGCTAAAAATCCTTTCGACATTTCCTTTAACTCTCCATAGAAAAAATTTTCTAACAAGTTTGTCCCCACTTCATTCAAGAAATACCATTGAGATGTTTAGTAAATATGGAAAATTATAAGTGAACTCCACAGCGTGCAAATGGGTCAACTTGATCCAATTCATTATATGACTACTCTGTTAGTCATCATAAAGAAATCTGAACATCGCCTTTTTACAATCATAGTACCCCATTCCATAACACTTTCATGTAATTTTCTGCCATAGATTACATAATAAGCGACGCCCAAGAGGGGGAAACCAAAGTGACATACTATTTTCTTCAATGAATTCTCACAGCAATTAATCAAATGCCGTGGTCAAATCAATTTATATCGCCATAATGTTCTGTTTACCTTTCATATATCGCGTTCGGTGATCCACAATATTATCTGTAGTAGCATGCTTTGGCAAGTAACTACTTTGAAAATGTACAATTACTCTAGCTAGTAAAGGTCAAAACCTATTAACCATATCTTTTGTAATAAATTTCAAGTAGAATTAATAAGGTTAATAGGGTGTAGTTGACTTAGATGACACATATCTGAATTATTCAGGATGAGATGTATTAGTGTGTCGTTCAATTCTATGGGGAGAGATCCTGAATAGACTGCACTTCTAATCGTATTACACACTGAGGTATCAATCGTTGTCCAATATTTCTGAAAGAAATCCACTGACATACCATGTAGCCCCGTGTCTTATTGGGGTTATTGTCGATAACACCCTCCTTAAATTCTCTAATTATTTTTTTAAGCCTTCAATAATATATTTTATAAAAAAATGACTAATGAAGTAATTATTTTTAAAAAACATCATTTTTATATTTTTCATACTTTTACTACCTTTATTATTAAATATATTATTCTATTTTAATACAATATTAATTTTTTAAATATTAAACAAATAATAGGGTATTTCTTCCACCACCACCACCACAACCATCACCACCTCTACCACCACAACCACCTACTAATACTAATTCCATCACACGTGCGCATCCGTGGTTTTTTTTTTAAAATCGTCATAACTAATTAAAAAAAATCAAAAAATTAAAAAATTTGTATTTTTGAATAAATCAAATTAATATTTACGTCTATGAATTTTTTTGATTTTTTTTCCGCAGAAACATGAAATTCCATGTTTAAAACATGCGGAAAAAAAAATTAAAAAAATAAAAAAAATGCAGAAAATTCTGAAAAAAATCATAGACGTAAATATTAATTTGATTTATCCAAATATATAATTTTTTTTATTTTTTGATATTGTTAGAATTGGATACGACGGTTTTTAAAAAATTTCACAAACACGCGTTGTGTTTATTAGTTTTTGTTTTGTTTTTTCTTTAATTTTTTTTTTTGTTTTTTATTGTTAATTATAGTGGTAGTTTGGAATGGAGCTTTTTTCAATAAAGTATCTTATTCTAGGTACCTTTTTCTAAATAAGTTTTTTAATAGGCATTAATCAACTCTTTTTATTTCTCCCAAAAATATAAAAGAATTATTAAAATAAATAATCTTTATTTAATAATTCCAACAAATTTATCATTTAAATAACATTTAGTGATTTAGACGTTGCCAAGAGTGTTGATACGACAATTTGTTATTAAATCCTTATTTTAGATTTTCACTACAATAAAAAACTAGAGTAAGTAAGAAACCCATCAATAACCATCGATTCTCTCTCTAAAAACACGACCTCTCTTCTCTCTCCTCTCACGTACGATTTCTCGCCGAAAAAACTCTTCGATTTCTATCACCACCGTTTAATCGGGGGTTTCTTCTCTTTCGCAGAAAAGATAAAAAAAGAATATGAGAAAGAAGAAAATATTGGAGCGATAGGGCTAGGCAAAATTGGCTCATTTATGGGGATAAAAATACTAAATTCTTCTATTTAGCAACTATAAAGAGAAGGAAATTAAACAGAATAACTAGAATAAAAAATAGCGAAGGAATTTGGACGGACGATTCAGAAAATATCAAAACATGCTTTCAAGATTATTATAAAAATCTTTTTAAAGAAAATGAAGGTGGCGAGGAAATGACACAAAAAGCCATCGATTTTATTAGACCCCGAGTTACGAATAATATGAACGAAGAACTAATTAAAAAACCTAGCATAAAGGAAATAGAAAAAGCAGTCACTGAATTATCAGCATCAAAAGCCCCCGGACCCGATGGTTTAAATGGTAAATTTTATAAAGAATTTTGGGAGATAATTAAAGACGATGCGATACAGGTTATTATGGACTTTTTTGAGAACAATTTTTCAGTTGAAACAATCAACGACACTCTAATAACTCTTATCCCGAAAGGCACGATTCAAGAAGATCTGGGAGACTTTAGGCCAATCTCTTGTGTTAATTTCATATACAAAATTATCACTAAGATTCTCTCGAATCGACTTAGAGAGATTATGAATCAAATTATTTCTCCAACGCAATCCGCTTTCATCAAGGGACAAGCGATACAGGATAACATCATCATTGCACAAGAGATCTCTTTCTTCATGGGTAGAAAACAGAAAAAAGATAAATATTTGGCAGCTATTAAAATAGATATGGTCAAAGCATACGACCAGGTAAGATGGTCTTTTATCCTTAAAGTTTTGAAGAAACTTGGATTCTATGATACTTGGATAAATTGGATGGAAAATTGTATTACTTCAACCTCCTTTTATATCAACATCAACGGGGAAAGACTTGAAAATATTAAACCAGGTAGAGGGCTCAGACAAGGTGACCCGCTATCCCCCTTTCTTTTTTCTATTATGACTGAATCCCTTATTTGTTTGATTGATCATTTTGTTGAAAATAAATTGATAAATGGTATAAAGATTAATAGGAACTGTCCGACGATTTCTCACCTTTTATTTGCAGATGATTCTCTTTTCTTTATAGATTTAGACGAGACAGACATAAATCAGTTTAAAGAATGTTTGGACATTTACTGAAACGGATCTGGACAAAGAATAAACTTCCATAAATCGGCTATCATTTTTGGTAAAGAAACTCCGAATGATATCAGAAATAACATATCAAAGAAGATGGACATCCAAGAAACAGAGGATTTGGGTTATTACTTAGGAATTCCTTTATGCCACAAAAGGTCAAAGGTGGAATCACTTGAATGGATAGCGAAGAAAGTTTTCAAGAACACAGAAGGATGGAAAGCGAAGCTTCTATCGGAGAGGGGCAAGGAAGTACTCATTAAAGTAATCCTTCAGGCCATTCCTAACTATTATATGTCTATTTTTTCTTTCCCGACTTCTTTTTGTAATAAAATCATATCTGCCATCTATAACTTTTGGTGGAACTCAGGTGAGAGAAACAGGATACATTGGGTGGCATGGGAAAAAATTACGGTAAGTAAACTAATAGGCGGATTAGGTTTCAAGGATTTCAAAAAAATGAACACTGTCCGACTTGATGCTCAAGCTTGGAGGCTTATGCACAACCCAGATAATTTATCAACAAAACTACTCAAAGGTATCTATTTTAATAAAACTAACTTTTTATCGTGCAAATTGAGACAGAGCAGGACTTGGAGCTGGGCAAGCATCATAGAAGGTAGAGACTTTATCAAAAAACATGGAATAAAAATGATTGGGGATGGTAAGGACACCAACATATGGAACGAGAGATGGATAGATACAAATTGGGAATTAGAGAGACCTAAAGGATCAAAAATTACTTTGGTAAGTGAGTTAATGAAGAAAGATAAAGACGAATGGGATCTGGAAACGATTGATAACCTGTTTCCGGAGCCTATAACTCAACTCATTAAAAGAATAAAAATTAAAGACCTCGTTACAAAAGATAAGTTCATTTGGCCGTTTTCTAAAGATGGGAAATATAATAAAAAGACTGGATACAAGGTGATGATAGACGAACAACAAAACAACAAAGCCACAACAACTGATACTAAAGATACGAGTAGGGGTGGAAATCGGAAGGAACAGATCGGAAAAAGGGTATTTCGGAAAAATTCCAATTTTTTTCGGAATAGATTTTTTCTGTTCCAATTCCTATCCAATTTTTCGGAATTGGGAAAAACAATTCCTAATTCGGAATTTCGGAATTTACCGGAAATTCGGAAATTTCGGCACGGAAATTTCGGAACTTTTGGTTCGGAAAATTCGGAACTTTAGGGGTGGAATTTTGGAACTTTTGGTTCGGAAATTGCGAAACTAAGGGTTATAAATCGGAACAGTACTTTAAAACTTACACGATGAGTAACAGTAGTAAAAAAATAAACTTATAAAACTTACACGAGTAACCATAGTTAAAAACTAAACTTAAAATTTACATGAAATAACAAAATAACAGTAGTTGAAAAAAATAATGCTAAACTGATGTTACTTTTCCAATAACATGAAAAAACAAATATTGCAAAAATGACTTAGAAAATGATCCTGCAATATTACATGTTTCAAGGACCAAAGAAACAGGCCATCAATTTTCATGTTTCAAATACTCCATGCAAAATTATTTTGAAATATAATTCAGGAAAATAAAATCGGATCGGAAATATAATTCGAAAATAAAATCGGATCGGAAAACCCGGAAATTTCGGAAATTTATATGTAGTTCCAATTCCGATCCGATTTTTTCGGAAAAATCGGAAATCGGAATTTCGGAATTTCGGAACCTTAAAAATCTATTCCTAAATCGGAACTTTCGGATCGGAAAAGTCGGAAATCGGAAATTTCGGATCCGATTTCCACCCCTAGATACGAGAGATTCGGAAATATGGTAAACTATATGGAAATCTAACATACCAAAGAAAATAAAGATGTTCATGTGGCGAATAGTAAACAACGCAATCCCAACAAGGCAAAATCTCTATAGTAGGAAATGTGCGGATGCCACCAACTACTTATGGTGTAATCATGAAAAAGAAGATGTCGAACACTTACTTCTACATTGTAATATGTGCAAAGACATGTGGGCAGTATTATTTCTACAAATTAAGATACAAGAAAGAAATAAGGACAGGATTGAAGAATGGTTTCTCAAAGTCATTAAGACGTACAAAGAAGGAGGATGGGAAGAGAATGTGGTAAGGGATTTTTTGATGATAAATTTATGGAATATTTGGAAAGAAAAAATGAAAGCAATACACGAAGGCATTGCTGCTGATGGAACGGGGATTAATTTTGCATCGAAGAAATTAATGAAAGAAATACATGGGATAAATTGGATCAAAGACTATAAGGGACTAAATAGGAAAGCGGAAGTCGGCGATGATACCCATAACGACATTCAGGATCACGATATTACTTTATTCTGCGATGCATCTTTCTCAAATAAAACAGAACCTACGGGAGTAGCAATTGTCGGTAGACAAAGGGGACAAAGCAGACCTATCTGTAAAAGCTCCCACTTTTACTGCCACTCAGCTCTGGAAGGGGAAGCGAAAGCAGTCCTCGAAGCAATAAAAATTGGAGCCTTTTTCCCCGGGAAAAAAGTTATAATTCACTCGGATAACCTTGAGATCATTCAAGGTATAAAGCAGGTGTCAGCAGCGCGTTGGAATATCCAACCCATACTTCAAAAAATTATCCACAAAGCTGAAGAGTTTGGGGGAATTTCGTTTAAACACGTTAACAGGAAGCTCAACAGGGAAGCGGATAAATTGGCGAAGGAAGCTACGCACGAGGCAACTCTTGGCATTCGGAATACTTCTAGTATTTTCGATCTATCTTCTCTTTTTTGTAAATTAGGGATAGATTAATAGTTTTGAGTTTTATTGGATGCTTAGGCAACCCCTAACGTCCAAAAAAAAAAAAAAAAGATTTTCACTACAATAAGAAGACCTTGACTAAGATTTAAGATGGGCCTATTACAGAAGGCCCTTATAAACCCTTTTAACCTCAACGATTAATTAACGATTTTATGGTGGGACGGCTACACAACTTAATAGTATTTCATTCACTTCAAGACTGGTTCTGAACGCCGCTCCAGCAACACCTTCGACGTCAAACAATGAGACAAACAATGGTAAACGTGAAGAAGGATAATGTATCCGAAGGGAAGAATAAGACGATGTATTTACCTGAAGAGATATTAATAAAAATACTCGTCACATTACCCGTGAGATCATTGCTGCGTTTAAGGTGCGTTAGTAAATCCTGGTACTGTTTACTCAAAACCCCTTACTTCATCATCACGCATATGAAGCAACAATATGAATGCATAATACTTAAGCGTCCTGTTCTTGGTACACATAGAACATCGTTATCCTTTCATTCATATGATTCGCTGGATAAAATCTCAACTAATCTGGAAATACCTTACTTCAATAACAATTATTTTAATGTTTCATTGCCTTGCAACGGATTATTGCTTTGTGTCTCAGATAATTCTCTTACCTTGGTCTTATGTAATCCAGCAACTAGGGAAATTAAACTTCTTCCTCCAAGCCCCTTTCACGAAAGTGAGAAAACTAGGGAAATATCAATTGGATTGGGTTTCGATTCCAACAAAAATTATTACAAAGTCGTTACTCTTCAAGCTAACCATAAAGCCGAAGTCTATAATCTAAGTACTAATTCTTGGAGACAAGTACTTGACCATGACATGCCATATATTCATCCTTTTCTTCCTGGTCAAGGAATACTATTCGAAGGAGCATTGCATTGGCTTGCTATAAGAAAAAGGATTGATATCATCTTTTCTTTCAATGTGAACACTGAGGTGTTTCAAGATATAAAGCTTCCTGAAGCTATCACTAGTCAAATCAGCATGTCTCTCACAATCTTAAATGATTGTCTTGCCTTGTTTGCATCCTCATATGGCTATACTTCTCAACAAAAATTTGTGGAGATATGGGTAATGAAGGAGTACAACGTGGTGGGATCTTGGACGAAACAAGTACGCATAGATGGTGGAATTCTCAACACAGGTAGATGTCTGTATCCTTGTTTGTTGTGGAATAATAAAGCCATACTTATCCAAACTGATATGATCAGTTATTACCCGACAAAGTTACTGGTGTCTTGTTCCCTTGACACTCGTAAAATGACCGATCTAGAAATAATTAACAATGATTTCCGGTCAAATAGTTTCATGGTTTACAAGGAGAGTTTAGTTTCTATAAAGTGAGAGAGATGGTCATGGAACAATGATGCAAGTCAAAGAGAGTTTAGGGTACCTTCTTATAATTATTTATAATTTTATGCTTTACATTTATGTTTTAACATTTTTTATGATTAAACAAGTTATTTAATATTTATATAATAATTGTTGTGATCCTTAGATCTCCTTGGTGTTGGTTATAATTCATCTATTTGCTTGTATTGGTTGTGCGTCTTGGGTTATTATTATTTTGAAGAGCATATATTTATATGTTGACCTTATAGTTGTATCAAGTTTGCAATATTAAGTAGTCATCTCTTATGATGTCTATAGCTGCAATTTTTCACTGCATTGAGAACACGTGCGCTTTTGCTAGCACAAGTCAGTCATAGACAATAAAAATCTACTTCATTGGACAAACCCCTCAAAATCTCAAGCAATCTTTTTCTTATGGTCATTTTCAGCACTCTCTCAGGATCATTCTTAAAGATTAAAAGATGTTGCGATTGCTTGAGTTATCAGATTGAATAACTTTTGAAACCCAATGCTTTCGTTTCTTCTTTGGTAAATTTACTTGGAATTAGGTTTAACACCTGGATTTCAAAAGTTTCTTGTTTTTTTTTGTTTTTGTTAATTGGTTATTGTTGCAATTGCAATACATTTTATATTTGAATATGTTGTATTTCAAATTTCAACAAATCTGTAAAATTAATAGATAAGTAAAGGATTTGTCAAGTTCCCTTACCAAAATTATCTAATCCTACATTTGTTAGAGTTTCGGTTGAAGCACACTTTTGAGCTTCCTCTGCGAAAGAGCTTCAATAACAAAAAGAGTTAAAAAATTATGGCAAGGCCAGATAGGATCTGTCGGGTTGTGCTTTTCAGTACAGTCATTTAGTCTTACCTGCTATGGCTTATTCAGTTAGAACATTCAATCGATGTCTATCAGTTCTGAAGGCGTTTAGAAAATAAGCTCCACGCACAAGAAGCTCTAGCAAATCCTTGCCCTGGAAACCCTTTCATCAAATTGTTTTTATTAATCTCTGTTGCATTTGGAATTGGACTGTCTTAACTGTCATGAAATTGACGATAAAAAATTTGATTTTCTGTGCGTTGTATACTACTGGTTTGTATTTGTAAGTTATACAAGTATGGTGTAGTATTTTGTATGGAAGACTTTGATGCTTGGTGGTGTAGAAGGAAAGAATGTAAAGGCTAAGAAGTAAAATATTACTTGTCATCTTTCGGATGTACTTTTGAGTGATTGAATTTTAACTTGTTTTAGCCCTATTTCATTCTTGAGTGTTCAAATAAAAACATAAATGTTTTTAAACAAATTTCCAGACTAGTCATTTTTTCTGTAATATGTTTCTTCATCTTGAGCACTGCAATGAATCTTTTAGTGAGTTTGGAAAGATAAATGAATAAATTCTCCAAATTAACAACTTGATTCTGATAGTCGAAATCACAAGCACATGTTGTTATATTAATAACCACCAGTTTTACAAGAGAAAAATGGTTTCCGAAAAGAAAAATAAAGAAAAAGAAAATGAGTTTAAATGTAAACAAACTCTTACACGAAAATAAACGAAATAACAATTACACGGAATTTGAAATAACGTTTACAAGAAATGGAAATAACAATACACGGAAATTCCAATAACAATACACGGAAAACGGAAATACACTTACACGAAATCGGAAAACGAAGTCACCGTCAATCTATGGTTGTTAAAAAGATATTCCGGGGTGACCGGTATCTCTAACAGAACTAAAACTACGTTTAGGAAAATATAGAGAGAGTAGGTGGTGAGACAGAGTGTTTTCCCTTGGTGTATTTTCGTAGCTTCTGAGAGTGGAGTGAGTGCTCCTTATATAGGGGAGTGAAGAGGAGGACTCAAGCCTTCAGAAACGTCTCCATTAAGGCCCACGATTTCCTCCCGAAATTGGCTTAATTGGGTTGACGTTTTGATTGTCTTGTAACCCCCACGTTTTGATTTGATTGATTTCCTGTAACAGCTTAGTTGACCCACGTGTTTGACTTGACTAAGTAACAGCTGGGATATTCTTTCATCTTAACGTGTGCGAGATTCGTGGAGCTTTGTCTCTACGTTTAAGTTGAGTAGTCAACCCTCCACACTATAAGAGCTGGTACAAAATTCATTTCATTTTTCATTTTTTGACTCCCCAAACTCCCCACGAACCACGACCCACGCTCCACGCCTCACGCCGTCGCCGTCGCCGGTGCCGGGCCGGGTCGGGTGGGTGGGTGGTGGTGGTGGTGCGCGCGTGTGGGTTATTCCATTGCTTTGCTATGTGCATGGTAGTTGGCCATTTGGACTTTGTTAAAATTAGACAATATAAAAGAAGCAAATATACTTCTCCTCCCACCGATGTGGGATAACAAAGAAGTCCAAAAAAATGTATATCATCATATTCAAGTTTTCCAACAATCCCCCACACACTTGAATGTTAGCAAAAGGTTTGGAGAGAAGGTTCCAAAAAGAAGATTGGGTGAATTGTACTTAAGTGTCAATATCTTGCGATTTGAATTGACACGTAGTGAAGTGAGGCAACCACCGAATTCCGTTTAAGTGAACTTACTCTTGAACTTTAACGGTTATCGATCGAGACCCTCACAGCACATACTCTACCCGATTCAAGCTTATGGTTCCCTCTAACTTCACCTTTTGGTTCATCAAGTCCTTCTCTAAGGACCACCCTTTTAAGGGCTATGAACTTGGTGGATTTATTCATTTGAGAGTGGTGCAAGGACGTCTCCTCAACACTCTATCATGATTTATTTGGGTTTCAAAGTTACCCTTGAATCCATCAAGTCCTTCTCAAAAGAACCACCATAAAGGCTATGAATTCAAATGTGAGTTTCAGCACTCGGTACGCTTTGTTCATTAAGTCCTTCTCAAAAGGACCACCACAAGTGGCTATGAACAAGGCGATTTAGGTTTGAGCCTTAGGGATGGGGAAATCACATTGACTCATTAGTCACATGTTCCCACTTAATGGGTTTTAGTCCCATCCCCCTCGACGTCTCCAGGACTAGTCTCCTGGTCAAGCCTTTGGTGAATGGATCAGCTAGATTCTCCTCTGATCGTACAAACTCCAAGGCTATCACACCATTCTTCAGTAATTGTCTTACTGACCCATGTCTGATGCGAATATGTCTCTTCTTCCCATTATAGGCGCTATTATGAGCGACTCCAATGGCTGCTTGCGAATCGCAGTGGATACATACAGGTGTGGCACTTCCTTCCCAAAGTGGCACATCCGATAAGAGACTTCTCAACCACTCAGCTTCTTGCCCAGCTAACTCTAGTGCTATGAACTCAGACTCCATGGTGGAGCGTGCTATACAAGTCTGTTTGGAAGACTTCCACGATATAGCACCTCCCCCTAAGGAGAACACATAACCACTGGTGGAGTTTACTTCGTCATTGTCAGAGATCCAGTTTGCATCACAAAAACCCTCAAGGACTGCAGGGAATTTGTTATAGTGCAAGCCTAGATCGATGGTACCCCTCAAGTATTTCAATAGACGGCGAAGTGCAACCCAGTGATCACTACTTGGGTTATGAGTATAGCGACTGAGTCTGCTTACGGTATAGGCAATATCGGGTCGAGTATAGTTCATTAAGAACATTACACTTCCTATGATTTTAGCATATTCATTTTGGGATACAGCATCCCCCACATGTTTAGATAAGTTAATGCTAGAATCATAAGGAGTATTTACAGGCGTTACATCAAAGGAATTGAACTTCTTCAGCATCCTTTCTACGTAATGAGACTGATTCAGGGTAATACCATTACTGCTTCTAATGATCTTTACCCCAAGTATCACATCAGCTTCTCCCATATCTTTCATGTCAAATCTGGAAGACAAGAAACGTTTAGTCTCATTTATAATATGAATAGTAGTACCAAAGATGAGCATGTCATCTACATAAAGGCAGATGATAACACACTCTGAATTTGTTACCTTGGAGTAGACACATGAATCAGAAGTGTTAGCAATAAACCCATATGAAATGAGAGTACTATCTAGTTTTTCATACCATTTTTTCGGTGCCTGTTTCAAACCATACAAGGATTTTTTCAACTTACACACTTTGTCCCCTTGACCAGGGACCACACACCCTTCAGGTTGAGCCATGTAGATCTCTTCATCTAGATCTCCGTTCAAGAACGCGGTTTTTACATCCATTTGATGTATTACAAGTTCGTGAATGACGGCTAAAGCAATAAGGGTTCTTATCTTGGCAATTTTGGTCACTGGGGAATAGGTGTCAAAGTAATCTTGACCTTTCTTTTGGGTGAAGCCCTTAATAACAAGTCTGGCTTTGAATTTTTCTATTGAGCCATCGGGTCTCAATTTTTTCTTGAAAATCCATTTGCTATTGATTGCTTTGCTACCCCTAGGTAAGTCAGTTAACTCCCATGTATGGTTACTTTTAATTGACTCAAGTTCACTATTAATAGCCTCTTTCCAAAAACTAGCATCTATAGATTTTAACGCATCATCATAAGTTTTTGGGTCATCCTCCATGAGGAAGCAATTGACTACCTGTTCGTCTAATAGATCAATGTGAGAACCTTCTGTGATAAAGGCTGTTATAAAGTCAGGGCCGAAGCTAGACTCAATCCTGCGCCTCTTACTTCTCCTAGGTTCTTCCTCGGGAATATTACTAGGCTCCATGGAAGTGGAGGGGTTAGGAAAAACATCACAAAGAGGTACAAAATCATTAGTAGATAAGTTGTCAACAGGTAAAGAAGCATTGACAGTATTTAAATCTTTCAAAGGTAAAACATGTTCAAAGAACTCAGCGTCTCTAGATTCACAAATAGAGTTGTCTTCTAATGACAAGAATCTGTAAGCCGCACTATTCTGAGCGTACCCTATGAAAATTGAGTCAATGGTTTTGGGACCAACGGTGACAGTTTTAAAATCAGGTAGTTTGACTTTGGCTAGGCACCCCCACACTTTTAAAAATTTCAGGTTTGGTGGAAAACCCTTCCACATTTCATACGGGGTCTATTCTAGGGATTTATGAGGTACCCTATTAAGTACATAACAGGCTGATAGGACAGCTTCCCCCCACATGTTGTTTGGTAAACCTGAACTTATTAACATGGCATTCATAGTCTCTTTAAGGGACCTATTCTTTCTTTCTGCTATGCCGTTTTGTTGGGGTGTATAAGGGGCACTAAGTTCGTGGATAATCCCATTTGTTTCACAAAACTCTTTAAGGGAATTAGAACTATACTCGCCTCCTCTATCGGACCTAAGTCGTTTGATTTTACAATCTAGTTGGTTTTCAACTTCGGCTTTATATTTTAAAAAAGCATTTTCCGCCTCATCTTTAGTTTTAAGAAGATACACTTTAGTAAACCTAGAGTAGTCATCTACAAAGGTTATGTAATAAAGTTTTCCACCTCTACTAGCGGAGTTTTTAAAATCAGCTAAATCCGAATGAACTAATTCAAGTAGTTTAGTTTGTCTCGTGGTAACGGGTTTAAAAGGTTTTTTCGCAAGTTTGGACTCTACACATATTTGACATTTTTCAAAGTCATCCACGTTGTTAACGGGTATTAGTCCAAGATTTTTAAGCCTTTTAATAGACACAACATTTAAATGGCCTAATCTACTGTGCCACGTTTGAACGGACTCAACAATATAAGCGGAATTAGATGCATTCTCATTAAGGGTTACAGTGTTTAAAACAAACAAGCCATTATTAAGGTACCCTTTCCCCACGAATTCGTCATTTTTGGTGATAATGACTTTACCCCCCTCGAAAACAAGTTTGAGACTAACTTTATTAAGGAGAGCCCCGGAAACTAAGTTCCTACGGAGAGAGGGGACAAAGAGAACATCATTTAGTTCAAGAGTCTTACCAGATGTGAGTTTGAGAGGAACTTGACCCTTACCAAGAACAGTAGCGGTGGAAGAGTCACCCAAGTACACACACTCACCATCAGTTGCCTTTTCGAATTTCTTGAACAGGGATTTGTTTGCGCAGAAATGACGAGAAGCTCCAGTGTCAAGGATCCACTCGCTCTTATTCTCTACCAAGTTTACCTCAACCATTACCGCAGCGATGATTTCTTCGGTCTCAGTCAGATTCGCGGCAGCTTTGGGACCCTGGCCAGCTCTCTGGGGACATTCAAAAGCTTTGTGCCCTTCTTTGCCACAACAGTAACAGGCCCCTTTAGGTTTTTGAATCTTACCAGATATCTTGAACCCTCCACCTTGTTTGTTGGTGTTGCCGCGATTCTTATTTCCCCCAGACTTAGATTTGTTGGACCCTTGTTGCTTTCCCTTCCCTTTGAACCTATCTTTGTTACCTTGGCCAGAACCTTCGACTAGATTAGCTTTGGAGGAAAGAGAAGGGAAAGAGATTGACTTATCCTTTAGACGATTCGCTTCTTCGACTTGGATGTGGCTGATGAGCTCTTGGAGGGTCATTTCTTTCTTTTTGTGCTTGAGGTGGTTGCGGTATTCACTCCAAGATGGGGGAAATTTCTCAAGCAAGATGTTGGCTTGAAGAATTTCACACATCTTCATGCCTTCGGCGATTACCTCCGCGCATAGGTTCTCGTACACGTGAAGTTGTTCAGTCATGGGTTTCTGATCCGTAAGTCTAAAGTTATACCAATTCCCAGTCACGTATTTTTTCTTACCCGAATCATCAGCCCCATACTTCTTCTCGAGAGTTTCCCATATGACCTTTGCCGATTTCTCCTTGGCAAGGAGGTCGAAGATGGGATTAGTAACATTGTTCAACATCCAGCCCCGAGCCATGGTGTTAGCTCTTTTGAACCTAGATTCGAGGGCAGCATGCCTAGCTAGCTCTTGTTCAGTATGAGCTCCAATCTCCAAAAGTGGAGGAGCCTCGACTATAGCAAAGTCAAGTTCATACTGTTCAAGGCATATCATTATTTTTTGCGCCCAACGCTTATAGTTAGAACCATTAAGGGGCTCTAACTTGTTCGCGTCGAGAAGTGGCTTAGTGTTCAAAGAGGAACCAACAGCCGAAATAGGAAGAGCCATTTTCTAAAATAACCGGTGGAAAAAGAAAATGAATATCTTTTTAAATTGTTATATTAATAACCACCAGTTTTACAAGAGAAAAATGGTTTCCGAAAAGAAAAATAAAGAAAAAGAAAATGAGTTTAAATGTAAACAAACTCTTACACGAAAATAAACGAAATAACAATTACACGGAATTTGAAATAACGTTTACAAGAAATGGAAATAACAATACACGGAAATTCCAATAACAATACACGGAAAACGGAAATACACTTACACGAAATCGGAAAACAAAGTCACCGTCAATCTATGGTTGTTAAAAAGATATTCCGGGGTGACCGGTATCTCTAACAGAACTAAAACTACGTTTAGGAAAATATAGAGAGAGTAGGTGGTGAGACAGAGTGTTTTCCCTTGGTGTATTTTCGTAGCTTCTGAGAGTGGAGTGAGTGCTCCTTATATAGGGGAGTGAAGAGGAGGACTCAAGCCTTCAGAAACGTCTCCATTAAGGCCCACGATTTCCTCCCGAAATTGGCTTAATTGGGTTGACGTTTTGATTGTCCTGTAACAGCTTAGTTGACCCACGTGTTTGATTCGTGGAGCTTTGTCTCTACGTTTAAGTTGAGTAGTCAACCCTCCACACTATAAGAGTGTGTACAAAATTCATTTCATTTTTCGACTCCCCAAACTCCCGTCGCCGGTGCCGGTGCCGTGCCGGGCGGCGGTGGTGCGCGCGTGTGGGTTATTCCATTGCTTTGCTATGTGCATGGTAGTTGGCCATTTGGACTTTGTTAAAATTAGACAATATAAAAGAAGCAAATATACTTCTCCTCCCACCGATGTGGGATAACAAAGAAGTCCAAAAAAATGTATATCATCATATTCAAGTTTTCCAACACATGTATTGCAGAAATTAATTGACATTAAAAGAACATAATTAGTTCAGATATATATTGCCATTAAATAATATAGCAGCCACATAATATTCAAAATTGAATAAAAAAAATCCATTAAAAAGCAAGCTATTTAAACTAAATTCAGAACGTTATTCTTGCTGTTTTGGGTTGCTGCTGCAGATTTTTTAGCTGTAACAATCTTTCAATTCCACCTCAGCTTGATCGAGAAGCAGATTTTCATAGTCGACATTAATCATGACATGTTAGAATTTTTAAGCCAATTGGTTGGCTTAAATGGTCACGATTCGGGTTGGTCAAGTAGCAGAGATGGATGACACATGAATAATATTAGAAACTCTTGTAACTTTTCTTTAACTTCACGGCTAAAAATCCTTGGACGCCCCAATATATATTAAACGAACCATTACCCTTAACGAAGTTTGTACTAGTTTGACCGATCTTTTTTTTGTCGAGAGACCTGATGCCTTATTATTATTGTTTTGCACACTTCTCCCAAGTCTATCTGATGTATGGAAGACTATGATGCTTGGTCGTGTAGAAGGAAGAATATAAGGCGAAGAATGTAAAGGTTTAGATACCCTAAGAAGTCATCTTTCAGATGTATTTTTGAGTGATTTTTTTTTTTTTTTTGGACGGAATATTTTCGAGTGATTGAATTTCAACTTGTTTTAGCCCTATATCATTCTTAAGCATTCAAATAAAAATATAAATGTTTTTATCTTCTTAAAGCAAATTTCTACACTTGTCATTTTTTCTAAATAATGTTTCTTCATCTTGGGCAATGAATTTTCAATGGGGATGGAAAGATAAATAAATATTTTCTATCAATTGAATGCAGTATTTGGAGTATGAAGATATTACCAGTAAATTTCATTAGTGTAAGAGAATTAATGAATGTTTGATTAATTGTTTTATTAGTCACTATGAACATCCAAAGGTGACCATCAAGTACTTGAGTAGGGCCTAGAATGTGCACGATGTTATATAAACCACTACATAAAAGTGTTCTATTACAATTAACTTCTTCTTAAATATTTGTTAAAATCATTTTAGTTTTTTGGTTTTTCGTCGTCCTTATATGGAATGTTTAATTGATTCGTACTTTGATGAAGATACAATTAAGTGAAAATACAATTAATTCTTGAATTACTTCAGATGGTGTTGACATATCGAAGGATAAAGGTAATCTTGTCATGATGATTCTGTTCAACGGGGTGGTGTTTGTTTGCTGTGGATGGAGGAGGTCGGACCCACCCACAAATGAAAGATAGTTTATTAATGGCGGTTTGTTTTACAATCTTAAATGGGTAACGGGAAGAAGAAAATAAATCTTTGAGTAATGCTTAGTATCACCTAAAAAGTGATTACCCAAATATCACCTTCCTATGTGGTCCAATGAAACTGTTTCTCTTTCCTGATTACTTTTTTTCTCTCTCTTATATGAAACATTTTCATTGGACCACCTAGGAAGGTGATATTTGGGTGATCACTTTTTGGGTGATACCTAGCATTACTCATCTTAAATAGGTAATGACGGTTTGTTTTATGAATTAATTATAATATTTTAAAAAAATTGGTTTTTCTTAATGAAGATAGAGAATGACTTTATGTAGTATTTGAGTCTTTTGATATCAAAGGGTATCTTAAGAGAATGTAAAAAAAACATTTTATATGTGTTAACAAAACTTATGTCAATCAAAACTTCTTGTTTTGTATGCCAAGTTAGAGGATACCCTTGTTAAGATGTTCGATGACTTTCACCACTCCGCTTGATACTAGCGAACACGGAGTACTCACAACCTCTACACGATAGCTATCCGACGTGGCACACTAAGAAGCCACGACACTCATTCTTGTGGTAGAAGGTCCGAAAACATAGTCAAGGTAGTTGAAATAGTGACTACTCCCTCTGTCTATTAATGTTTATCACAATTTCTAAAAGTAGATGTCCACAAAAGATGGTCTATTTAAAATACCAACGAACTTTTTTACACTTTCGACCAATTTTATCATTATTTAATATTCATAAGCTTATTATCATTAAATGCATTTACTTAGTTAGTTGAGGGTAGTTTAGTAAAAATAAGGAGAATTAATTGTTTTTCTTAATATGTGTGAAAAAAAGGTATGACAAACATTGATGGACGGAGGGAGTATATTCTAAGGGTAGAAGGAATGAACGTGTTGAATTAAGAATTAAGAGTAAAAAGAGCTAATGTAAACTTATATAATCATGTAGTAATATTTACTTTATTAATTTAGTAGTTTTTGTTAAAACAAATCTCTTAATATATAAAATAAAGAAATTGATTTTTATTTGGTAATAGTACTTGTAAGAAACATAAAGAAAATGTATGATTTAAAATAAATACGAATATTGGAAGATAATATATAAAACAATACAACAGAGTAGAGCATAGTATCTTTTTTTTATTCAACTTATGTTATCTACAATGTTAGGAAGGTCATATATTTATAGGTAATATATGATATTTTATATAATACAATAATCGTGCCATAAAGGAGTAAATGGGAAGGGTTTGTAATCCAGAATTCTTTAGGATATCCATTAATAATATTCTATTATTTATAATACTTTCTCCTGGATGTTCATCCATTATGAAGCACGCCTCATTAAAACCTTGTCAAGAAAACCATGTGCATAAAAACTTGGTCAAAGAAAAAAGAGTACATATACATGGAACTAATCATCCAGGAACACTGTCTCATTAAAATCTTGCCAAGAAAAACCAAATGGGATTAAAACTTGGATGAAGAAAAAAAGACTATAGTGGATTGTACACGCTCCCCCTGACACTGGCAAGAGATCTATTAATTATCTCATTCCAGTATAGTGGATAACTTCTAGATAGTTGTGGTTAGGAATGACTTCGTAAACAAATCTGCAAAATTGTTACATGATTGTATCTATGAAATGTCAATATCCACATTCTTTCATAACTCGTGTGTCTAGAAACAATTTGGTGAGATATTTTTCGTTTTGTCGCCTTAATGTAAACGTTTTAATTTGTGTAAATAGGAGCATCATAATCCTCATAAAATATTGTCGACATACTTCTTATTGGTGATAACTCACACGTCTCTCGGATATGTTGAACCACAGATCTTAGCCATATAAATTCTAGACTTTCTTCATGTAGTGCCAATGTTACAGAGTGATTATATGAAATAGCAACTGAAATTTATTTCATGGATTGCCATTATAATGCAGCGCCACCATAAGTAAAAACATAACCACTTTGAGATCTTCCTCTATGAGGTTCTAAAAGATAACCAACACCAACACCAACACCAACACCAACATCAACATAGCCTACTATTTTTCATTCTGACTCTTTTGAGTAAAATAAGCTCATAGCAGCTGTTCAACAAAGATAACACAAGAAAAGTTTAATACCATTCGAGATATATTTTTGTCGGTTCGAGTTATACCTTGACAATAGGTTAACTGAGAATACTATGTCAGGTCTTGTACAATTTGTAAGTGTCGTCTCTCAAGGTGTGATAAAATAACCTAACTAATTAAACACCTTGAGGGAACCTAATTAACCGCAAGTGTACAAACCGTTGACAAGTAATAAAGTAAGTATAAGAGTTATTATCTCCACATGGACTATGCTTGTTAACCGCAAATAGAAAAAGATACATTTAAACGTAGGAGGTGGAAATGTCACAATACATATATAAGAGTAAATTTCCCTCTTTAGAAAAATAACATAATTTTCCTGTATTTTTTTTGTGTGATTAATTTCCACAATATGCAACATGGCAGGACAAGACCAGCATATTGTGTTGGGTGGAGTGGGGTTCGGGTGGGGTGAGTTTGGACTTTTTTTGTTCTAAACACTCTTTAATAATATTAAAATAACGATAATCAGCCAATACCCGAGGGTATTGGCTCTTCATACAAAAAAACCGCTAAACCTGGTTTATTCTTGTTGATTTTGCGTAGCATTTGATGATGGTTGAGGAGGGAATGTCGTGAACTTTGGGAGCACATGTGTTGGGGATCTTTTTGGTTACAAAATATGATTTTGAGGTTTTATGATTAACAATATTTATATTGGGGAGGGGATGAAGTTGTTTTATTTGTGCTTCAAGAATTTAAATTTTTAATGAAGAAGATGAGTTTTTAAGTTTTTAATAAAGAAGATAATTTTTTTAATAAAATAGATGATTTAAGTTAGGGAAGAAGTTGAGTTGGGGAAGTAGATGAAGTTTTTTTTTAAATATTTAATTTAGAAAATAAATAGGGGGTATTATGAAAATCTGCATTTTCTAGTTAAAAATATTAACATATTTTAAAGGTAGGGGATGATTGGGCCTTCATGACTTAGTTTAAGGGGATGAGGGAAAAATTTGTATCTTTTTTCGTGCAAATGAGGTTTAAATACCTCAAAAATAATATAGGGAATGTATTAGCTAGGGGTATACACAAGTCGATTTGGGGTACAAAATGCTCAACCCACAAATCACTCGTTCTCTTACGTGTCTGGAAAAATTTGACATGTACCTATCCAATATATTATATAAGATATTTAATTTTAGTTATGAGGGGTTTCAAGGGCATTGCGCGTGATTTGGGTTAATAAACATGTTGAATATGTATCTAGCTTTATTAGACATGACAATTTTATATTATAAGGAAAAGTTGTAACAAAAAATATATCTTAGGATTCTCATATATACTTCAAATATTCTATTTTGAAAAATATAAATTAAGATTTTAGGAAAATAAATCTTAGTTAAAGAATAATATAAATAATATCATAATAGAATACAAAATTAGATTTATTTGGTGGAATATTGTCGAAAGATTGGGGATATTAGATTTTAAAAATAGAAAGAAAAGAAAAAAATGTAAAGTGAGAAACATATGATCGATCTTTAGTAATTTATTTAAGTACATGAGCAATATAAATTTATATAGGACTTGTTTGGATTGAAAGAAATGGAAAGAAATGAACAGAAGATAGAAACAATTTTTTATATTTTACATTGTTTGTATTAGAATATTTTATGAAAGAAAATAAAAAAAATAAAGAAAATCATTCCAAAAAGCATTTTTTATCCAATTTTATTATCATCCCAAATTAAAGTTAAATAGAGAGAAATAAATTTTACTAACGATTATAAGTGAAATTAATCTTTTTACTCTTTACTTTTGTATTTTTTTCAATCCAAACAAAATATATCTAAAATTATTTATGAAATCTTTTTTTATAAAAATTTGTAATTCAAAAAAAAAAAAAATCATTTCCTTCCTTTTTTTTATAATTTTTCCCCTTTATTGTCTTTTTCCTCCTAAATACAAACAGACCATAATCTTTCATACCAAAAGTGTATGCGAGTATCAACTTTAATATCGGTAACCCACAAAAAATTGTAATTTTTTTAAAATATAAAATGAAAACTGCAGAATAAAAAATAACCCGTCTAGTTTTGGGTTAGTATAATCGGGTCGGTAGGGTTATACTGGTTTTCTAACCTGGTGCACATTCCTAGTATTCACTAATCGTCTGAGTAAATTTCAAAAATAAATAAATAAAAGCTCTGCCCATCTCCTTCTCACACACCTTCCTGTCATTGGTCGCCGCACGCCTCCATAACAAGTAACAACCGTCATCAAACTCTCGCGCGAAGATCATTCTCCACCAATAACATCACTTTATCAACTAATTACATACATTCTCTAAAATTCCAATTTAAGGTAATAAATTTATTTTATTGTTAATTGAAACTCTAAAACACATATATTTTATATTTATTTTTATTTTTTATTGGATTTGTATCTTTATTATCTTTAATATTTTTAGTTTTTTAATATTTAGTTATTCTATCCCTAAGAAAAATGTTTTCAACATAAACGTAAGCATGGATTAGAAAAAGTTACATTTAAATTTAAGAATTGAAAGTATCACAAATCATATATAGGAGTAAATTTTCTCTTTAGATAATAAACATCACTTTTTTTTTTAATTTTGTAATTAATTTTTACAATATGCAACAAGGCATGACAAGACCAAGTGGGGTTGGGTTTGGACTTAATTGCACTATATATTCCTATATTTTGCAAAAATTACACTAAAGAGTTCTATATTTTAAAAAAAGTGCACAATGGTTGCGAAATTAGGTTTTTAGAATTAAGTACACTAAGTACCTATATTTTATACATATACACAACAACAAAATGAATAAAGTTTAATGAGGCAAAGTTTGAAAGTTAGGGGCCGAAGTGAAAATTTTAAAAAACATCTTCCCCAAGCCAGACCATCACTATATTAGACATTCCAAATAAGAAATACATTGGTGGTTCATGATGTTCTAGAGAAAGACACAAAATAATAAGCGATTTATTGGGGATTTAAGGTGACCACCAAACTCAAAGATGAGTGACTCATGTGTTAAACAAATCTCCCAATGTTCATATTCGTTGGAGAATATTTTTGACTCAATATCTTGAATATTTTGAATATTTTTGCAGGTTTGAGTGATATGGTGATTTTTTTGGAGATGGTCTTATAAGCCTCTCACTACACACACAGGAGTGGTAAAACAGTTCATGATAAAATGTCATCAGTTATAAAAAAAAGGCCCAAGCTCACAGACAGTTTAGATTCAAATTAGGGTGTTGATAGGATCAGCGAGTTGCCTGAACCTATTCTTATTAATATTCTCTCCCTTCTTCCGACTCATCTTGCTGTTCAAACCAGCTTGTTATCAACTAGATGGAAATTTTTATGGAAAAACATCCATAATCTCAGTTTCGACGATACAAATCACACATCTTTGACTTGGTTTGCTTTGCTGGTTAATAAAGTTTTGACATCCCTCAATGAACAATCCATTGCAAAGTTCTCTCTCCATATCTTTAAGAATAACGCGCCATATGACGTAACTTCTTGGATCTCTGCTGCAATATCGAAGAATGCTAAAGTAACTGAGTTTCATATTGAGGAGGATTATCATAAATTTTATGACATGCCTAGTAGTCTTTATTCATATAAGACACTAGAGAATCTTAGTTTAAAAGCTCAATCTTCTCTCAATGTACCAAACTTGGTTTCTCTTCCAAATCTTAAAACACTTAATCTTGATGTAAATTTGTGGGAGGAATCTATTTCAGAGCTTATATCTGTAGTGAAAAAGTATCACCGTTTAGAAAACGATTTGAGAAAAACAAATCGGAATAAAACTTAAAATCAATTAACGAGTAAACTAACTATTACACGGAAATTGAAGTACAACGAAAATTACAAACTATTACACGGAAAATCAAAAAGCACAACTTACACGGAAAAAGGGAAAATAATCCCGGTGTTAAAAAGATATTCCGGCGTAAAACCGGTATCTCTAACAGAAAGATATATAGAGAGAGATATATTATGCTTATGCTTTTTGCTTTGTAATTTCGTAGTCAATACTGGTGGAGAATGAGGTCTTTATATAGGGAAGAGTTAGAGTTGAATACCTTTGTCAGCAGTAACGGATCAATTAATTCCTTGATTCCCTCTAGTGATTGATTGACGGTTTTCTAATTGATTCTCTTATTCCACACGTTTTGAACATTGGTGTAATAACTAGTTGACTTGACCTGACGAGTTGACCAGCTGATGGAATAATCTTCTTAACGGGTGCGTGATTGGTGGAGTCTTGTCTTACGTTTGTCTTCTGATTGATTGCCAACGACACTATAAGAGCTTGATAAGAAAACTCATTTCATTTTTCATTTTTTGACTCCCCAAACTCCCCAACTCCCCAAATCCTCCACGAGCCACGAGCCACGCCCACGCCCACGCCGTCGCCCACGCCGGTGCCGGTGCCGTGCCGGGCAGGTGGGTGGTGGTGGTGGTGCGCGCGTGTGTGGCTTTGCTTTCCCTTCTTGGCTAGCATACTGATTAGTCATTTTGATAGGAATACATGGGTGAGACTATTTATACACTAAAATAATTTTACTCACCTCCTATGTGGGACAAATTCCTTCACAAAAAGTGACTTTTCCACTTCCAAAGGGAATGGGAAGAGTCTTGGTTAATCCTCCATATTAATCCAAGTCTCTTCCACTTCTCCTAAAGATCATGAACAGATTATAGCCTATACTAGAAGTATAGCATTAATCCAACAATCCCCCACTCAGGGTCTTTTGGAGAGACAATGATTAGGTTTCCATGACTTTCAGCGTTTGGGTGAATTGTACTTAAGTGTCAATATCTTTCGATTTGAATTGTCACGTAGTGAAGTGAAGTAACCACCGAATTCCGTTTAAGTGAACATACTCTTGAACTTTAACGGTTTTCGATCGAGGCCCTTACAACACATACTCTACCCTGCTGCAAGTTATGGTTTCCTCGAACCTCACCTTTCAGTTTAGTTCATCAAGTCCTTCTCTAAGAACCACCCTTGCGGGATATGAACTTTGTGGATACCTTTATTTACATTTGTTCAAGGACGTCTCCTAAACATTCTGTTTATAGAGGTTTGGGTTTTGCTACTACCCTTGAATTCATCAAGTCCTTCTCGAAAGGACCACCATAGAGGCTATGAATTCTGATTCATCAAGTCCTTCTCAAAAGGACCACCATAAGTGGCTATGAATCCATATTACTTTAGTTTTATTCAATAGGGATGGAGGGAGATCACCTTGACTCAAGAGTCACATGTTCCCCATTGATGGGTCTCAACCCCATCCCCTTTGACGTTTCAAGGACTACTATCCTAGGTAGGCCTTTGGTAAATGGATCAACGAGATTTTCCTCTGATCGTACATACTCTAAGGATATCATACCATTCTTCAGTAACTGTTTTACTGAGCTATGTCTGATGCGTATATGTCTCTTCTTTCCATTGTAGGCAATGGCTGCTTGTGAATCACAATGGATACACACAGGTGTGGCCTTACCTTCCCAAAGAGGCACATCTGATAAGAGACTTCTCAACCACTCAGCTTCTTGTCCAGCCATTTCTAGTGCTATAAACCCAGACTCCATGGTGGAGCGTGCTATACAAGTCTGTTTAGAGGACTTCCACGATATAGAACCTCCTCCTAAGGAGAAAACATAACCACTGGTGGAGTTAACTTCGTCATTGTCAGAGATCCAGTTTGCATCACAGAATCCCTCAAGAACTGCAGGAAATGAGCTGTAATGCAGGCCTAGATCCATAGTACCTCGCAGGTACTTTAGAAGATGACGAAGTGCAACCCAGTGGTCATTACTCGGGTTATGAGTATAGCGACTAAGTCTACTAATGGCGTATGCAATATCGGGTCGAGTGTAGTTCATTAAGAACATCACACTACCTATGATTTTGGCATATTCATTTTGGGATACAGTATCCCCAGAATTTTTAGATAAATGAATACTAGAATCATAAGGAGTATTTACAGGTGTCACCTCAAAGGAGTCGAATTTCTTCAACATCCTTTCTACGTAATGATACTGATTCAGGCAAATACCATTACTGCTCCTAATGATTTTTACCCCAAGAATTACATCTGCTTCTCCCATGTCTTTCATGTCAAACTTAGAAGACAAGAAGCGTTTGGTCTCATTTATGGTATGAAGGGAAGTGCCGAAGATTAGCATGCCATCTACATATAGGCAGATGATGGTACACTCTGATCTCGTTACTTTGGAGTAAACACACGAGTCAAAAGTGTTGACCACAAACCCATTTGAAATGAGGGTACTATCAAGTTTTTCATACCATTTTTTGGGTGCCTATTTTAAGCCATACAAATACTTTTTTAGCTTGCACACTTTATCCCATTGACCAGGAACCACACACCCTTCAGGCTGGGCCATATAGATCTTTTCATCTAGGTCCTCATTCAGAAACGTAGTCTTAACATCCATCTGATGTATGACAAGTTTGTGAATGACCGCAAGAGCGATGAGGGTCCTAATGGTGGCGATTTTGGTCACAGGGGAATAAGTGTCGAAGTAATCAAGGCTTTTCTTTTGGGTGAAACCCTTAATAAAAAGCCTAGCTTTGAATTTTTCTATTGAGCCATCTGGCCTCAACTTTTTCTTAAAAATCCATTTGCTGTCGATGGGTTTGCTGCCTTTAGGTAAGTCAGTCAATTCCCACGTATGATTACTTCTAATAGACTCAAGTTCGCTATTAATATCTTCTTTCCAAAAACTAGCATCTACCGATCTCAAAGCATCGGCATAAGTTTTTGGGTCTTCCTCCATGAGGAGACAGGTGACAACCTGTTCACTTATCAGGTCAATGTGAAGATCTTCGGTTAAGAAGGCTGTGATAAAGTCAGGTCCGAAGCTGGACTCGGTCCTACGCCTCTTACTCCTCCTAAGTTCTTCCTCAGGAATACTACTAGGTACATAGGAGGTAGAGGGGCCAGGGGAACTATCACACAAAGGTACATTAACATTATCAGATAAGTTACTAGAAGACAAAGAAGCATCAACAGTATTCACAGTTGTCAAAGGGAAAATATTTTCAAAGAATTCAGCATCTCTAGATTAAAAATAGAGTTATCATCTAAAGATAGGAATCTATAGGCTGCACTATTCTGAGCATACCCTATAAATACAGAGTCTATTATTTTGGGTCCAACAATGACTGTTTTAAATCGGGTAGTTTGACTTTGGCAAGACACCCCCACACTTTTAAAATTTTCAGGTTAGGTGGAAAGCCTTTCCACATCTCATAGGGGGTCTTATCTAGGGATTTATGAGGTACCCAATTAAGTACATAACAGGACGACAAAACAGCTTCCCCCTACATGTTCGTTGGTAAACCTGAACTTATTAACATAGCATTCATAGTCTCTTTAAGGGATCTATTTTTTCTCTCGGCTATGCCATTTTGTTGGGGTGTATAGGGGGCACTAAGTTCGTGGATTATCCCATTTGTTTCACAAAACTCTTTAAGTGAGTTAGAACTATATTCGCCTCCTCTATCTGACCTAAATCTTTTGATTTTACAGTCTAGTTGATTTTCTACTTTAGCTTTGTATTTTAAAAACGCGTTTTCCGCCTCGTCTTTAGTTTTAAGGAGATACACTTTAGTGAACCTAGAGTAGTCATCTACAAATGTTATATAGTAAAGTTTTCCTCCTCTACTAGCGGAGTTTTTAAAATCAGCTAAGTCAGAATGCACTAATTCTAGTGGTTTAGTCTTTCTCGTGGTCACAGGCTTAAAGGGTTTCTTCGCAAGTTTGGACTCTACACATATTTGACATTTGGAAAAGTCATCTATTTTATTGAGGGGTATTAGTCCAAGTTCTTTAAGCCTTTTAATAGAGGAGATATTAAGGTGACCTAGTCTACCATGCCAAGTGTCAAGAGATTCAACGACATAAGCAAAATCAGAGGCATTCTCATTCATTGGTACAGTATTTAAAACAAATAAACCACCATTCATGTACCCTTTCCCCACAAACTCATCATTTTTGGTAATAACCATTTCCCCCCTTCAAATACAAGTTTAAGGCCTACTTTATTAAGAAGGGCTCCGGAAACTAGGTTCCTACGGAGACAGGGGACGAAGAGAACATCATTCAACTCTAAGATTTTATCAGAAGTGAGTTTTAGAGAAACCTGTCCTTTACCGAAGACCATGGCGGTTGAGGAGTCACCCATGTAGACAAATTCACCATTTGTTGCTTCGTCGAATTTCTTGAACATGTATCTCGTTGAGCAGAAATGATGAGAAGCTCCAGTGTCAAGAATCCACTCGGTTTTGTTCTCAATTAGGTTTACCTACACCATCACTGCAGCAATAACCTCTTAGGTCTCGACCAGATTTGCGGCAGGTTTGGGACCTTGACCAGCTCTAAGGTTGCACTCGAAAGCTCTATGTCCTTCCTTCCCACAACAATAACAGGTTCCTTTGGGTTTTTGAATCTTACCGGAGGTTTTGAACCCACCACCTTTGGAGTTTCCGCGGTTCTTGTTGCCTCCAGATTTGTATTTGTTGTGGCCTTGTTGTTTACCCTTCCCTTTGAACCTGTCTTTGTTACCTTGACCAGAACTTTCGACAAGATTAGCTTTGGATGATTGAGAAGGGAAAGGAATAGACCTGTCTTTGAGTCGATTTGCCTCCTCGACTTGTATGTGGCTAATCAACTCTTGTAGTGTCATTTCCTTCTTCTTGTGCTTTAGGTGATTACGGTATTCGCTCCAGGAAGGTGGGAACTTCTCTAACAGGATATTGGCTTGGAACACCTCACACATTTTCATAGCTTCAGCAATCATATTCGCGCAAAGGTTTTCATAGACATGGAGTTGCTCAGTCATGGATTTCTGATCGGTGAGACGAAAGTTATACCAATTCCCAGTGACATATTTCTTCTTACCAGAATCCTCGACCCCATATTTTTTCTCAAGTGTCTCCCATATGATCTTTTCCAATTTTTCTTTGGCAAGAAGATCAAAGATGAGGTTCGACACATTGTTCAACATCCATCCTCGAGCCATGGTATTAGCTCGTTTAAACTTAGCTTCCAGAGCAAGATACCTAGTCTGTTCTTCTTCAGTGGGAACTCCATTGTCCACTAAAAGTGGAGGATATTCGTATAGAACAAAGTCCAGTTCGTACTGTTCAAGACAGATAAGGATCTTTTGTGCCTAACGCTTGTAGTTGGAACCGTTAAGAGGCTCCAACTTATTCACATCGGGAAAGGCCTTTGCATTCAATGATGAAGCAACTGCTGAGATTAGAAAAGCCATGAGGTAAACGGTGATTAATGAAAAACTACTGAATATCATTTTAAATTGTAGTGACAAGGTATCACCGTTTAGAAAAAGATTTGAGAAAAACAAATCGGAATAAAACTTAAAATCAATTAACGAGTAAACTAACTATTACACGGGAATTGAAGTACAACGAAAATTACAAACTATTACACGGAAAATCAAAAAGCATAACTTACATGGAAAAAGGGAAAATAATCCCGGTGTTAAAAAGATATTCCGGCATAGTACCGGTATCTCTAACAGAAAGAAATATAGAGAGAGATATATTATGCTTTAGATTATGCTTATGCTTTGTAATTTCGTAGTCAATACTGGTGGAGAATGAGGTCTTTATATAGGGGAGAGTTGGAGTTGAAAACCTTTGTCAAGGTTAACGGATCAATCAATTACTTGATTCCCTCTAGTGATTGATTGACGGTTTACTCCCCCAACTCCCCCACGAGCCCACGCCCTCGCCGGTGCCGTGCCGGGCCGGGCGAGGGGTGGTGGTGGTGGTGGTGCGCGCGTGTGGCTTTGCTTTCCCTTCTTGGCTAGCATAGTGATTAGTAATTTTGATAGGAATACATGGGTGAGACTATTTATACACTAAAATAATTTTACTCACCTCCTATGTGGAACAAATTCCTTCACAAAAAGTGACTTTTCCACTTTCAAAGGGAATGGGAAGAGTCTTGGTTAATCCTCCATATTAATCCAAGTATCTTCCGCTTCTCCTAAAGATCATGAACGGATTATAGCCTATACTAGAAGTATAGCATTAATCCAACAATATCTGGTTGTTCATCTCTTGAGAATCTGGAGATTACAACTTTATTCCATGAAGCCGGTGTGCACACCTTAACCATATTGTCTCCAACATTACAAAACCTCTCCTTGAAAGATTTCGATACGACAAGTTATTCCCCCGAAGACGACAGTACTTTGATTGAAGACAGTAAGATTGTGATAAATGCTTCACAACTTAGGTATCTCAATCTAGATGACGTGGAGACAAGAATTTTCTCTGTTGAAAACCTATGTTTGCTAGATGAAGCACAGATTAATCTTTCCAACGTTGAGTCTGACGATCCACTTATATATGAACAGTACTCCGAAACTGTTCTAAATCCTTTTCAAGGGCTATACAACGTGAAGACTCTATCTTTAGGGAAGGAAACATTTCAGGTAAGTAAATTGTTGGTTATTTACGTGAGCTTGGAACTTAAGTTTTGTACTAATATTCTACTAACAACCTAATTTACTTTTTCTTTTTATTTTTCTTCGTGAAGGCTCTGAGCTATGGAGATGTGATCCCAAGATTCTCAAGACTTTCTAAATTGACTGTGGAAGTTGGAATTGATTTGAGGTTACTTATAGAATTACTGGAAAGCTGTAATGAGCTACAATCTCTTACTCTTTCACTGGTTAGTAAAAGCCTAGTGTACTCATTTGATATACTCTTTTATCATATTTTTTTATTTTTATTTTTATTGTTTTTGCTACAGGATGGACATTTCTGCAAGGAAGTTAGTACAATATGCTGGATCGAACCTGAGAATGTGCCTATCTGCTTCTTGTCCAGCCTTCACACAATATCAGTGCATGGAATAAAAGATCGGGCATTTGAAATGATAGCTTATATGCTTGAGAATGCTAAAGTATTGAGATCAATGGAAATACAAACTTATGACTTTAATGCTAAAGTAAAGTTGCTTGAGAGAATACTTAATGTTCCCAGGGGATGCGGAAAATGTCTAAGTTATATTTTTAAATCCAATGGAATAGGAAAGTTGATCAATGATTTAACAATTAGTTGTGATTTGCTTTACAAGATTAAGTCTATTAAATCTATTATTGGTATTGTATTATTTTGGGAGAATATTGAAAAGTGTTTCTTATCTTTCTCAGAATTGACAACTTATTCTAGTTTTCTTGTACGATTGTGTTATGTGTACTATTTGGAGTATGAAGCTATAACTAGTAAATTTCATTAATGTAAGAGAATTAATAAATGTTGCTGGATTGTTAGCATTTTGTTTTATTAGTCACTGTGAACATCCAAAGGTGACCATCTAGAGTAAGATGGTCACCCGTAAGGGGTGTCTAATTATTGAAAAATTACATAAAAGTCTATTGTGTGGTGGTGATACAGAAGGGGTTGCATAACTAGATAGTTATTAGGGTTTAAGATTTAATCACTAATCATTGCGCAGGGTCCCCTTACCCAAACACCTAAGTCCACCCAGAAGGGGGTTAGGAGGAATATAAAATCCTGGCTATTTATCTAAGAGCTTAATCACCCTTATTAACTAGTATAAGAAATAGAAGGATTAGTGCATACTCGCAAAACCTAATCTATATCCTTTCATCTTATTCTCACATCTTTTATTTATTGTTTTGTCTTTTAGTTAATCAATCATTATTAATTACTTTTCTTGTCTTTAAATTCATTGAATTATTTATTACTACGCTTTTCTATTAATCTATTCGTATAACACACTAAGTCCGTACGAACAAATCTTACTTATTATTAAAACTTGCGTACGACCTGTGATACTTGTAGTAAGTACCGTGTTTACGTTAGGGTGATCGTTATATTATCACACCTTAACCGACACCACCTTAGTATTTGACATTGTTTTTTTAGTCTATTTCAACCTTTATTTTATTATTTTGAGTTTTTTCGTTAATTGTTTGTTAATTGTTCATCTCTATAGTAGGACTATGATACGAGACCCCAATATGGTACTAATAATTCAAAATGTGAAAGTCATACACAAGTCAAGGTGTGAAAGACTTAAAAATCCAGTTTAGAAGGCCAAGTGAATTTACCAGTGAAACTTTGAAGTCAATTTGAGAGAGTCACAACACATATTCAGTGAAGATTCTGAGCAAAAACCTTGAGTTTAAGATAGTCCTTCAAGTCGGGAGAGTATGAGAGGAAATGGTTTACAATATGGACTTAGGATGACAAAGTTGTGATATTGCTTCTACGGTGGCTCGAACCAGTCTAGATTGCTAGAAAAACCCTTTTGGTCACTTTTGACCCACCCAAGTGGGTCCCACAACCTATAAACGTTTTCCACACTTAATATATCATAATTTGGACACTAGAACAGTTAGACACGATTTGGGAGAAGGATTCACACGTCTGGAGCAAGAAGTATGTAAGGGTTTATTAATATTCCACCTTTCTTTTATTTTCATCCAATTTCTAGTGTAATTTCTTCTTCTACTTTTTCATTTTTGTATTTTGATGTCTCCATTTGTGATGTATTAATCTAGTTTATAGATATAATTTTAGGTTTATTATGTTTTAGTTGAGGGATGTTTTCCTATTAAATGATATTTTCTTAATTCATGCCTTGGTTTGGATATTTATTACTTTTAGAGTGTTTTTGGTATAATTTGTGTGTTAAACGCTCTTAGAAAACTTAATTTAGTTAGATTCCAAATAAATGTTAAGGAGTTACGAAAATAATAACCCATGTGAAATAAAGAGTTAAAAGAAAAGAAAGTTGATTTAGGAAAGGGGAAAAGCTGGAAAAAGAATCTGTCCAACTGTAAAGATGTCTAGTGTTTACAATTTTGAAGAAAACCAGATAGGAATTTGAAAAATCCCTTTGATATTCTGATAGGTCTTTGAATTTAGGTCGTTTTAATGGGTGGATTACTGGATTCCGAGCTATAACGAAGGATATATGCTTATTTCAATTATCGGATGTTATCCAGTCCTACAATTCAGGAATACGTGTTAGAGTAGGATTTGGAATCTAGTACTTGGACCACACTCCAAGATTTTTACCTATCACCTATAAATATACATACCTACCTTTGTAAACATGTACTTTCTTGAATATTATTCCTTAGTATCAAGTTTTATCATTTAGAGAAGCAAGTTGACAGTATTTATTTTATCTTTTGTTTTGTTTCTTCTAATATGAACTAATGTCCGCATAGCTTGGGTTTGCATATGTATAATCTTTGAATGCTAATTCTTTATTGGTGGCTGGTAGGGTGTGATAAAATAATGATGATTAAAGATTAGAACTATCACCCTGACCAATCACGTTACTCACTGCAAGTATCACAAATCACATGCAAGGTTTAATAGTAAGTAAGATTCGTTCTCAGGGACTTAGTGTGTTAGGAGTAAAATTAGAAGAAAGCGTAGTAAGAAATAGTTGTGTGGAATAAAAAGACAGTATAATAAATATGATTGATTGTGAAGAGAATGATTAAACTAAAACTAATACAAATAAAGTAAATATGTAAGAATAAGATGAGATATATAACTCAGGTTTGCGTGTATGCACTTATCTTTCTATTTCTTCTACTAGTTATCAGGGTGATTAAAGCTCTTAAAGTAAGTAGGCATGATTCTATATTCCTCCTAACCCCCTTCTTGGTGGACTTAGGTGGCTACCTAACAATTACTAGGGGACTTGGGTAAGGGGACCCTGCGCAATAATCGGTGGTTAATCTCAAACCCTAGTGACTATCTAGTTAGGGAAGCCCGTCAGGATCACTACCGCACACTAGACGTTTATGTTGTGTTTCAACAAATAGACACCCCTTCTGGGTGACCATCCAACTATTATCTATGGGGTAGTCTATACTCGTGCACTAGCAAGAACTACTGTCAATACATCAAAGCACATAAAACAAATATAAAGGTCAAGAAGCTCAATCGATTTAAAAAGGTTTTTGCCAAACAAACTTAGATAGAAGAAATAGAATTCAAATATTATACATATTCAAAACCTAATCTATGGGAAATTTAGTTCATGCTAACAAGAAATAAACTAAAATAAAGATACATACTATAAACTTGCTTCTCCTGATGACTTCTAAGAGTGATATGAATTAAAGACTACGAAAGGACATGTTTACAATGATAAGATGGTGTATTTATAGTGGTTTTCTAACCCTAGGTAGAAATATTAGAGTGGGAGGCAAGTAATTGGAATTTAAGTCCAATTCAAATTCGTTTCCTAAAATATAGGACCAGATAAACACTACTCACGGTTTTGGTCATATCTCCTTCTTTACTGGCCCAAATTTTGCGTACTTTATATCAAAACAACCGCATAAAAAAGATCTATCTAACCTTTTAAGTATCTTCCAAAATCACAACCGATTTGTAGTTATATTCACTTTAATGGACGTAGCTGCTGAATTGGCAAATTTATTTGGCAGCTTTTCATTATCTAATTCAGCTTTGTTTCCTTTTATCTCTCGATTTCTCCAGGATCTTCTTTCCTTAACTACTTGGAATTTATTTGGCATCTAATTATATTTCATAAACCTTAAGATCTTCATATTAACACAAAAAGTATACAAATTATGCTCTAAAACTAATAGTTCATCAAATCAAGACATGAATTAAGAATTTATCTAATAACGGGGAAAAATCCCTAAACAATTAATCGAAGACACCTAAAATGGTGTTTCAAACCTACATTTATATATAAAAAATTTGGAGACATAATTAATTATATGTTATTTGGAAAAGTGACAGTTAATTGATTGAGCTTCTTATTTACATATTTGTATTATGTGCTTTAACTTAATGTTTGTAGTCCTGTCTAGTGCACGAGTATAGGGTTACCCCATTAGTAGTTGGACTTTCGTCCTGACGGGGTATTTAATTGTTGACAATACCACATAATTGTCTTGTTTGTGGTGGTGATCCTGACGGGCTTTCCTAACTAGAGAGTCGCTAAGGTTTGATTTCACCACCAATCATTGCACAGAGTCCCCTTACCCAAGTCCCCTGGTAATTGTTAGGTTGCCACCTAAGTCCACCCTGGCGGGGGTTAGGAGAAATGTAGAATTCTGGCTATTTATACTTGCTTAAAGCTTAAATCACCCCTATAACTAGAATACTGATTTAGAAGGATAAGTGCATACTAGCAGACCTAAGCTATATTTTGCATCTCTATTCTCTTAGTTTATTTATTTGAATTAGTTTTATTATTTCTTTTATATTCTTATTCAGAAAACCCGATAAATATTTATCTTCTTATTTGTCTTTTAGTTTTACCAATTAATCACTACTACGCTTTCATCTTAAACACAATACGATCTAATAGACTATATCCTTGTGAATGGACTTTACTTATTAACTAGAACTTGCAAACGATCTGTGCACTTGCAGTTAGTGTGGTAGTATAGGCTGTGTCTCCTTTATTATTTCGGTCATTTCGATACGTTGATCACTTGATTCTGAGCTATAACGAAGGAGATATTCTTATTTCAAACTTCATACGTTATCCTGTCCTACAATTAAGGAATACAAATTAGAGTAGGATTTGGACTCTATTACTTAGCCCACACTCTAAGATTTCGACCTAGCACCTATAAATATACCTACCTACCTTTGTAAACATGTCCTTGCTTGAATATTAGCCCTTGGTATCAAGTTTTGTCATCCAGAGAAGCAAGTCGACGATATGTATTTTATCTTTAATTTTATGTCTTCTAGTATGAACTAATTTTCCCATAGCTAGGGTTTGCATATGTATAATCTTTGAATTCTAATTTGTTATTTGTTATTTGGGAAAGTGACAGTTAATTGATTGAGATTCTCATTTATATATTTGTATTATGTGCTTTGACTTAATGTTTATAGTCCTGAGCAGTGCACGAGTATAGGGTTACCCCATAAGTAGGATTGTCGCCCTGACAGAGAACTCAATTGCTGACAACACCACATAATCGGCTAGTGTGTGGTAGTGATCCTGGTGGGCTTGCCTAACTACATAGTAGCTAAGGTTTGATTTCACCACCGATCATTGCGTAGGGTCCCCTTAACCAAGTCCCCTGGTAATTATTAGGTTGCCACCTAAGTCCACCCTGACGAGGGTTAGGAGGAATATAGAATCCTAGCTATTTATACTGGCTTAAAGCTTAAATCACCCTTATTAATAGAATTGTGAATTAGAAGGATATTGGTATACTCATCTCCATTATCTTAATTAATTTATTTGCATTAGTTTAATTATTACTTTTATATTATTATTCAGATAACCCAATGAATATTTATCTTCTTATTTGTCTTTTAGTTTTAACAATTAATCTCTACTACGCTTTTATTTTAAACACAATTTGATCTAACAGACTAAATCCCTACGAACTTTACTTTACTTATTTACTATAAGTTTCAAACGATTTGTGCACTTGCAGTGAGTTTCTCGTGGTAGTATAGGGTGTGCATCCTTTACTATTTATCTTTTATCATTATTATTTTATCACACCTCGACCACCACCATATTTTTTATGATCATTATAATCTTGCGTTTCATCTTATAATTATGAACTGAAATCCTCATATCTTGAGGATTTCTTAATGTATGAACCATACATGATTAATTTGACGTTTCTCATATTTTGGGATTATATTATCGAAATGAATTGATTGAATATTTATTGTTAATTATTGGGTGGACAACTAAATACCTGCTAATGAAAAAATACCAATTCACCCTTATGTCTATAAAACTATCTAAATTTATCACTAGCAGGGATTACTAGTAAGACTCAAGCTACTCTCATCTATATCTTCATCTCATTGAATTTTAGTCTTTTTCTCTACTATGTTACTGTTTGAAAATTAATTTTACACTATAGTCCCTACTTCTTAGTTACTCATTGAAAATCACAATCAAATCAATATTTTACTTTCTATTTTTTCAAAACAATGTCCAATCACTTTATAAAACACAAATAATTAACCTCAAAGTCCATGTGGCGAACGTTTAACAATACTTACATTTATTACTTGGGACGATATGTACACTTGCGATGATTGCTCCTCCGAGAGTGGTTTTTATATCACGCATTGGGGCTATCACAATGAGAACGCTTCTCAATCATATACATGCATTCTTCGTTGATCCGCTTCTTATTATTATGCAAATACTGAAATACAAATACTTCCACAGAAATTTACTTACAAAGAAGGGACTGAAATTGGCCAACACCCTGAAAAAACACTGACCAACAGATTGTACACCAGATTTTCATGAATCGATTTTCATTTCATTGACTTCATGTGTGAAATATGAGGGAATGTACATTGTGTTGTTATCAAAGGATAAGTAACAAATAGTATGTGCATGATTTAATAAATATAGTAGACAAAAAACATTTTAGGGTATATAATGAGTAATGGGTACAAATTCATATAGTGTTAAATTTTATAATTGATATTAAATATGAAGAGTTGATTGGCTTGAGGTGTATGAGTTTAAAGAGAAATCTTTAATATTCATTGGGTAAAATATCTAAAGGTATGTTTGTATTTAGGAGTAAAAAAATAATAAAAGAGAAAAATTATTTAAAAAAAGAGATATATATTGTTAGGATTTGAAAAAAACAAGGAAAGAAAAAATGTATTAATATATTTTTATTTTTATTATTGTTTGTAAGATGCTAAAGTAATTTTTTATTTATTTATTAAAATTATTTTCTTTCATTTGACTCCAATTTAGTTTATAGATAATTTTTATAATCACTCAAATTAATTTCTATTAAAGAATCCTCCAATACAAATGATAAAAAATATAAAAAACTATTTTGTTTGTCAATACACTCAATCCCTAAACTAAAAAGGGTAATTTTTAGGAATCGACTATAACTAGAATAAAGAGATCGGTATGCCTGCATATTGACACTTAATAGATGACATCAACTAACACATGCCTCAAATCAACGTGCCATGATTCTTTCTAATCCTGGTAAATTACGATTTAAATTAAATTATATATGGCTAAGGCATATAACCAAGTATGTTGGGACTTTTCAATACTTATTTTTAAAAAAACATTGTTTTGTAACAGCTGGGTAACATGGATAGAAATTATATTTCAATTTTATCTTTCTAAATAAATTTGAATGGTGATTGAATGGAGAAATTCACACCTCAAAGAGGTTTACGACAATATGATCATTTATCGTCGTTGTTTTTCACTCTTATGACAAAATTCCTTATCAATTAAATTGAAAATGAAGTACACACTAATGAACTCAAATGGATCCAAATAACTAGACATTACCCTATATCAAGAATCCTTTCGTTTGCTAATGATTCATTATTTTTCTTGTAATTTAATAACAATGAGGTCCAAAATTTCCAAGAATGTTTACCAATTTATTGTAACTGCTCGAATCATCAATATGTTTTATTCGAGATACACTAGACGATATCTTGAAATCAGTATCAATTTAGGTTCAAATTTAGAAACAGAAGATTTAGGGAAGTATTTGAATATACCATTATGTCATAAACGATAAAAAATTGAGTCTCGTTCATGGATTTTTGAGAAATTATTTATGAAAATAGAAGGATGGAAGGTAAAGCTCTTATCAGACGGTGGGAAAGAAGTACTCACTAAAGCGGTTTTACAAGCTATCTCAGTTTATACAATGTCAATTTTCTTTTTCCTATATATTTTTGTAAAAAACTAATCTATGTCATTTCAAATTTTTGGTGGATCTCGGGGGAACGTAACCGAATTCATTGGATGTCATGGAAAAAAATTGGAAATCTGTAAACTCCTTGGTGGTCAAGGTTTCAGAGACTTTAAACGTATAAATACGACGCTACTTACTTCACAAGCATGGAGAATTCTCCGAAATCTAGACACATTAGTTGCTAAACTCCAACCACAAACTCTTTCATAAAGATATTCTATATTTAAGTTGTAATAATATCTCATATTATTAGAAATAAAAACTGTATTACTAATTGGGTCACGAAACATAATTTTAAGGGTACATTGCCCAGTGATTGGTTCTCTAGACCCCCCCTCCCTCAACCTTCCTGTTTGGGTGTTAGTTAGGTGTGACTCCTATTCCTACATGAATAAATTAATAGTCGTCTTCATTTATTGTAAGAAACTCCAACTTTTTGTATTTATATAATGTTTTTGAAAAAAATTACGAAGTGTTTAATATAGAATTTGATGGTGAAAAAGATAAAATTTATTCACATGTCCAAAAAAATAAAAAATTTATGACTTTTCAGATATGTAATAAAATATATTGTCCACATATTATATAATAATAGTTTTATGACATAATTTTTTCTTCAATAAGAGAGATAACCATATATTTTACATATATCAATTCATAATTCTCAAATGTTTGTAGTAATTTCTAATAAATTATACCTTTGAGGTTATACTACTAAAATAAGAAAAATAGAATATTCCCACAACTATACTGACGCTTTCTAACAAAGGTTATTCTAAAACATATTACGCTCATTTTGATCAAATGAAATTTTAGCCAAATCTTCCTTCCCTTGATTCATATGACCATCTTCATCAAACAACCACTTTTCCAGCATTTCTAATGAGAATTGTGTAGTCGGGTCTGCAGGTTTACTTTCACCCTGGAAATGACTTGATTGTGAAAAATTAGAATTATTTGAAGACTCAAAGGACTCAAACCCAAAAAATGAATTAATCCCACCACTTTCTCCTACGTTACTTCTTACACCATTGTTTGATCCAGTTGAACCTGTCATGGAACTATTGGATCCATATTTTATAGGATTATTAACCCAATCTTTAAGCAACCTAGCTATGTTTTCCGTGCTTGAAACGTATGAACATCCTTTATCATGGTTAGTGTAAGGTAAAACTCCTACAGGGTTTGGATTCTGATCAATTGATAATGCATCGCTTAGAGCTTGCTTAGCTGTGTGAATATCAGGTTGGAGACGATTTTCCCATTGTCCATGTGGAATCGAAGTAGGATAGCTAGTGATACCTATATTAGTTGAACCATCTGGGGATTCTTGAAGCTGTTTTTCGAGCTTCTTCTTCAAATGAGCGTTCCAATAGTTCTTAATGTCATTGTCCGTTCTTTCAGGTAAATAAGAAGCTATAGCTGCCCATCTGAAACAAAAAACAATAGTGTTAATGCATTAATATTGTAAGTATACCCTTGGACAAGGACTTAAGGTGTAAAGTTTTAGAATTTTCTCACATGGTTTGAAAGTTAGGATACCCTAAACATTGGGTATACACAATTACCTTATGGACCCTAAATATTTTGAATTTTCACTTAATTTTTAATTTTTTAAATTTATCTTATTAAACTTCAATTTATTTTATTTATATAAATATTTTGATTTTTTAAATATTATATATTATTTTATATGATATAAGGACTTATAATATAATTATATCAAAATAATACTAGGGTAAGTTTTACATAATACAAGGACATATAATGCAATAGTTCAAAATGGAAATTTCTGAATTCTGGCGGAAAATCCTATCGGAAAATCTTATAGGAAAATCCTATCGATCGTGGTTTCGAGGGCTAAATATAAATAAAAAATATTATACCTAAAATAAACTAGAACCTTCTTCGATGCAATTTTTTCAAATCTGTACGAAAAACAATATGCAAACCCCCTTCACCCCCTCCCAATACTTGACCCTGGGGTACATTTGCTATTTTAAAAAGATGAGGGTAAATTTTGTTATTTTGCATGACATCTCAACAAATAATGCAATTTATCCTTTTTAACATTTAATTGACTGACAATGTTTCTAGATGTAGTAAAATCTATCAAAAAGTGGACAAAATATAGATATTTAAACAATTAATTAATTTAGAAAATAAGAGATCAATGAAGATTTTTCATCGGTTTTGTCATAACACATTAAATTTAGTTTTTATTTTAGGTATATTTAGTGAAAAAAAAACAATGAAAAAACCATACTTATTTCCTAGAAGTGATTGAAGTTGAATGATCATCTTCTCCTCTTTCTCAGTAAAATTACCCCTCTTAATCCCTGGCCTAAGGTAATTCGCCCATCGGAGCCTGCAACTTTTACTGCACCTACGCAACCCTAAAACACAAAAGATAAGATATTAATTTTTTTAGATATGAAATTAATATCAGTAAATTAATTTTGTAAAACTAGTAATACCTGTAATTGTAGGAACATTCCTCCAGTTAGCAGGACCATGTTCTTGAACATAAGAAACCAACATTATGTCTTCTTCAGGTGTCCATGAACCTTTCTTGACTCCTATTTTATCACAACAAGGTGGTCTACCCATATTTTCTTGTAAGAAGAAAAGGTGGTTTAAGGGTACTTGCCTATATATAGGACAAAGGGATGGTACTACAGAAATTATTCTAGTATGCTGACCTAATAAAATAAGCAAAAGGTTGTCTTAAGAGTCAAAAGTTGCAGTAAATGCATTTACTCCATGGCTTATCTCTATCTAAATATAAAGTCAGTGGTGTTTATTTGTTTTTCTCATAGAAACCGCGCAGTATTCATTGTCATGTATCTGCAAATATTAATGTATATTAGATGTAAAACCTGTTATTAAATTCTTTATTATATGAACGAATATTACTGTTGTATATATATTGCGTCATAAAAAAAGTATTGATAGAAAGTAGAACATTTAATGATATTTAATAAGGGGAGTCAAGAGTGTGACGTGTTATATCTAAAAGCCAGATAATTTACGTGTAATTTTAATGTAGTCTAGATAGTAAACAAGTAATCAGTTTGACTACCTTTAACTGGGAGTGACAAATTACTTCAGACTTTGAGCATAAATACAAGATATTTTAGACATATTACGAAATGAGTTGACGAACTTTATTTGAGAAACTTTAATTGAGGGAGACAAATTACTATAGACTTTGAACATAATTTATATTAATTGCTTTTAATAATCTGAACAAGCATTAGTATTATTCATATAAAAAACTAGTACTAGTAAATTTGATATAAAGGTTGTGACGGTTATAAACTTAAGGAGAAGAAGATAAAATAAGGAGAAAATTTATTTCTTTTATTTCAAAAACAACTAGTCATATTACAATGAAAGGGTCTTGTATTTATAAGGGAAGAATGACCCTTCACTTGCCACAATAAAAAGCCATGATTAGGAAACATAAAATCTGTAAACCTTTGGAGATCCACTATTAAATAATATACTATATTCATAATACTTCCCCTTGGATGTCCATCCATTAGAAAATATGTCGCGTTCAAAACCTTGACAAGAAAAACCCTTGTGGCATAAAACTTGGTCGAAGAAAACTAGTACATATATATGGAACTAATCATCTTGAAACGCTGCCTCGTTAAAACCTTGCCAAGAATACCCATTGGGACAAAACTTAGACGAAGGGAAAAGAGTACAGTCTGGTTTACGTTCCCCCTGATGTTGGCAAGAGATCTATAAGTTTTCGTATTTCAATATTGTGGACCTAATTCTTCAATATTGTGGTTGACAATGATTTAATAAAGAAAATCTACAAACTTCTTACGTGATTGTATCTGTCGAGTGTCAATATCCACATTCTTCTGTAGCTCGTGTGCGTAGTAGACTTTGGTGAAATATGTTTTGTTCTGTCTCATTTGATGTAGTCATTCTAATTATGTGTGGTACAAGCAATAATATCCTCATAAAATACCATCAGTATATTCTTGTTGGAGATAAACCACACTTCCTTTGGTATGTTGAATAATCCACTTAATAAATATTTCATACCACTCCCCCTTGGATATTCATTGAAGAATATGCATGATTAAAAACTTATCAAGAAAACCCATCGGGACAAAACTTGATGTAGGGAAAAGAGTACATCAATCCTTGGGCGTTATGACACATTTTCAATCTATCTCGTTAAAACCTTACCAGGAAAACCCAATGGAAAAACTGTGGTGAAGGAAAAAATGCAGAATTTCAAAATTAGTAAATCTTCTGGATTTTTACTTGAGGGTATGGAGTATTAGTAATATTATTTTCTTGATTGAGAAAAAGACTATACACTTCTTTGACAATGAATATTTGGTATGACTCCTTAAAACCTTACTATGAAAAAACCCAGTGGGAAAACCCCCTAGTGAAGAAAATAGAGTACAATACACATAAATTACATCTTTTTCATTATGATAACAATTATTTCGAGTATCCTTTTATAATTCAGACACTTTTCTCTTTTGCTTTAAATAAATTATGTTCTTCGGGAACTTTTATACTCCAGGAACTTCTCAATCTTCGAGAATTTCATTTTCAGACGATCTAAGTACTTCAGGCACCTATTGTGCTTTAGGCATCTATCGTGCTTTAGGCATCTATCATGCTTCAGGAACTTGTTGTGCTTTCAAAACACCCTTCGTGCTTGGGCACATGTCATGCTTCAGGAACCTATGGTGCTTCTAGCACCTATTTTGTTCATCAAAAACTTTAATATCAATCTAATCACCACTACACTAAATCAATAACATAATAATGAGGACGTCTTCCCATAATTGATTTTAGGTTTCTATAGGAACCTCCGTGATACATGTAGGGTTTTAGATTTCAAAAGTCACTATTATCTTTTCTTTCATTGTCGACATATTTCGCCACTTTGTGTTTTAGTATCCTTATTATTTATTTCAAGTGCTATATTAAATGAAATATATTAATGTCATAAACTGTCTAACAGTTCTAAATATTTCCAGTAGACTAATAATCTATATAATTGTTCTCGTATTCAGGTACCTAGTTCTTTTCATGACCATTACTTTTTGATCAAAATATGAAAGAGGTTGAACAAGAGTTCAAGCATGTGGATGAAAAATAAACGAAGGAAGAAGAGACTGCCGCACAAAAGGTGCAACAAGAAGAAAGAAAGGAAGACCGCCACCTACACAACCATCATCACCAATCAAGTTGAATTCAATTAAGGTAAGAATTGAAGAATGGGAAAGTGAGGATGAGGTTGAAGGTACACCGACAAGGAGTGCAGTAGAAATTCCAACAATTGAAGAACCCACGAAGCTTAATTTAGACAAAGTGAAAATAAAAGATAGGGTTTAGAGAGTTTGGAAAAGAAGAGAACAGGGCAGATATACTGCATACACATCTGCTACTATCACCACCATATCTACAAATAATTACATATCCTATGGGTGATACTAAATCTGAAACGTCAAGCCCAGAAAAAATCATTGTTCCTATACTCGAAGTAATTGATAACGAGCCTACACCACAAAAAGTCTTCAAAAATATTCCTTCCACGAAGAGTAAGAGTGTGGAGGTTGAGATCGAGACTGTGGACTGTATTAAAGAAAGCTTGGCAAAAATTCCAAAGAAGCTACCACCAAAGATGCAAGATCTGGGAGCTTTATACCTCCAAATCAATATAGGTGGTAACTTCGAAGCTAAAGCAATGTGTGACTTGGGTTCAGGTAGAAATGTCTTGCCCAAGAATATGTGCGAGAAGTTAGGAATGGGAGATTCCAAAAAAAAGACATCATTTTGTTGCTGCTAGATAACTCCACGATAAATCCATGGGGAGTCATTGAGGACGTGCTTGTCCATGTAGGTACTTTAGCTATACCTACAGATTTTGATATTCTTGATAGCATTGCAGGTCAACATGTTTCATTGATACTTGGACGCCCATTCTTGGCAAAACGTCACAACATAATTGATGTTTATAAGGGATCTGTGACTCTCCAAATTGAAGAAGAATCTGAAACATTCCACTTTGTGGATAATAAGCATGAGGAATTATAGGAAGTCCTAACACGCCAAGTTTTGACAAGGAAGTTAAAAAGAAAATCCACAATAAACCCTTGAAAAAAAGAATCAAAGGTGAGTTTGGGGTTGGTGACGAGGTTGCATGGAAACCCCTAAGCGAGAGAATAGACCACGAGGATTCAAGAATGCATGGATGGGCCCGTTCGTTGTTGCAAGAGTTGTGTCGGCAAAGTAGATTGAAATACAAGCGAAGAAGGGGCACAAGCTTCAGCTAGTAGATGTGCATAACCTAACCTATTGTTGGGGAGGCTTTATAATAAAAAAATCGAGGTAACACGTCTAACTTTGAAAGAGGTTAAACAAATGTGCTTTCTGGGAGACATCCCACAATCTTTTATGTTTTTATGTTTTCATGTTTTTGTTTAAAGTAGTTAGTTTACGTGTTTTTAAGTGCATATTGCAGTAATAAGGAAGGTATGAGTGTTTTTGAAGCGTAGGTATGCAAAGGTTCGAGTTTGGGGTGAAAAACTGGAAATTTTTCGAAGTTAAAAAGGACTGAGCAGAAGAATTTTGCGGTACACCGCGAATATGCACTGTGCATCGCACCTATCAGTGGTAGAAATTTACCAAAACTTCGAACTGGCATAACTTTGCGCTCGGGTATCGGAATTCACTTTTTCTCAAGTCTAAATCACATATTTTTTTGGAAATCTATCCACTAGAGTAGAGAACACCTTATTTGGCGATAAAATAAAGAATCAGAATCCAGTAGTACCCTGCGATATATCGCTCCATCCACGCGGTCCATGCACCATCCATGCGGTCCACCGCACCCCACAAAAAGGGTCACGACAGTCAGTAAATCAGGTACACGTGCGAGGCAAAGGGGGTTTAAATCGTGTCGTCACTCGCGTATCATCGTGCCACGGTATCATCTAGAAGACTCGTGCGGTACACCGCACGCTACCCGCGGTGCACCACATTAAAGAAAACCGTCGCCACTGTTGTAAAATCAGGTTTAAAGCCGAGACCTATCAAGACAAACCGTATTGACCAAGCGCGCAAGACCGTGACAAGGTACAAGAAACAAGACTTGAGCGTTTCATACAAATGTAAGGATAACAGTGTTTTACTCTCAGCGCATACTCGCTTAATCAGGATGCATTCGTTCTTCATATCTTTTGTGGAACTGTGATGTATGTAGATGAAGTTAGGGCTTTCAATTAAATGGTACCAATATTTTCAATTTAATCGCATCAATGGCTTCACTTGCAACATAGCTAATATTAATATTATTACATCTTCAGGCATACTCTTTATCGGCCTAGTATTATCGGCAGGTAAACTCTTCGTCTTAATCTTCTTCGATTTTCCCATTTTTCAGCTCTGCAATTCTGTGTGTTTTCCTAAAGCACAACCCTAATTTATGTTCATTTATATCTGTGACGGAAACACGCAACACTAATTTATTTTTATTTGGGTGACGAGTTCAACAATAATACGGCCTATCGGAATTCATGCCTCCTACCAAGACTCTGGTCGCCGGTACTTTAGATCCTGCTCGATCTGCTCATTCGACAGCTCTTACAGCTCCCACTCCTCCTACAGCTGCTCCTCCTACTGCTCCGACTGCGTCTCGTCCCACTGCTCCCTCTACCAACTAGCCATTAAGGCTTATGGACGAGGATTATAGTTCCGATGAAGACACTACTAGACTTTAGTTTATATTTATTCAGCTATTTATGTACTTTTTGACTTTATGTTGACTTTTTAGTACTTTTAACACGTTTGACTTTATGTTGACTTTTTAGTACTTTTAACATGTTTGACTTTATGTTGACTTTTTAGTACTTTTAACACGTTTGACTTTATGTTGACTTTTGTCATCGGTTCTCGTTTTGTATATAAATCGGGTTTATTTTAGTTGTCGGCTTTATTTATATGTAACTATTAGACAATATAAAATTAAACAAAAAAAAAACTAAAAAAGTCTTTAGTGAGGACACAAGTCCTCGCTAAAGACTAGGTGGTCAAACGTGAGGAATTTTTCCTCGCGAGAAACCTCACCTTTTGCGAGGACTTGTCCGTCTCAAAAGACTTTATCTTTTGCGAGGACTTCAAGTTCTCATTAAATATAGGTTGTCTCACGCGAGGACGTGCAAAAGTCGTCGTGTAAAAGCGACGACTTTTCTGCTCTTTCGCGAGGACTTATGTCCTCGCAAAAGACACTCCACGTTGTAGTGTTGTTATAGCTTCAAAAATCTTCATGTATTGAAACACCTTAGTGACCACATTGAAAGAAAAGATAATATATGTCTCGTTTCTTACTGCAAGCCAATGCAATGCTACATTGAATGGTAATCCTAGACTAGGAAGTACTATTAAAATTAAAATATGGAATATCATGATCAATTTGTCTCCAACAATTAGTACTCAGATTGTAGACATGGGCTTTATCGTTATATGATATAACAACCTTGTAATAGTTTTTGGTAGAATCGAATCCCAATCCAATTGAGTTTACCCGAGCGCTTACTCTAAAGGAGCTTTGAGGAAAAAGATTAAATTCTCTAGTGGCTGATTACATAAGACCAAAATACTTGTATTAACTGGGGAGAAACAAAGCAATAATCCGTTGCAAAGCCACGAAATATTAAAATAATTGCCAATGAGGTGAAATACCTCGATATGAAATGAGATTTCATTGAGCGATTCGTACGAATGTAAGAATAACAGTGTTTTACTCTCAGTGCTTACTCGCTTAATCAGGATGCATTTGTTCTTCATATTTTTTGTGGAACTATGATGCATGTAGATTAAATTAGCGCTTTTAATTGAATGGTACCAAGATTTGCAAACGCTTTTGAATCGCATCAATGGCTTCACTTGCAGCATAGCTAATATTTACGGCATGAGCTTCTTAGATAGATTATTTGTTTGAATAGATATTTTTTTGGTCATATATATACATACTTAAAACTCATGACAAAACTAATTCATGTAAAATCTTATTTTTTTAAAAATATTTTGATAATATTAAATTAAATTAATTATATATATAGTAAGTTATCTACGTATTATATATAATTAATAATTACTTTAATATAAAAATTCAAAATTATAATTACTATATTGGTGTTGACAATGTTTTGAAATCCCTAATTTAACAATGAGTCTTCAAATTTACTTTTGAGGACCCAAAATCAGAAAAAGCTAAAAAATCCAACACCGATGGCAATTTAGAGACTCGTCAGATTTGAATATAGAGACTTTGTTTTCATATTTTTTGTCAAATTTGACAATATATATACATACTTAAAACTCATGACAAAACTATTTAAAGTAAAATCTTATTTTTTCTAAAATAATTTGTTAATATTAAATTGAATTATATATATATATATATAGTAAGTTATCAACGTATTATATATAATTAATAATTAATTTATATAAAAATTCAAATTTATAATTACTCTATTGGTGTTGACAATGTTTTGAAAATCCTAATTTAACAATAAGTCTTCAAATTGGGTCTTTATATCTAATTTTAAAGACCTAAAATAAAGACCCCCCTAAGAGCATGACTAATGGGGTATTCAAATGTTAATTTTGAAGATCTAAAATTAAAAATAGATTAAAAGGTAATATCAATGGTATTTATGAAGACTCTCCACATAAAGAGATAGAGACTCTATATGTATAAGAAATTTCAATATGTAACTGTATATATACATATTTGGCATTTTATCAAATTACAAAAGATGTAGATTAAATATGAATAAAGTAACATACAAAATTACAATAGATGTATCTATAGCCATCGAAAGAAAGTTTATTTATTTATCTAGGTTAATAATTTAATGGACTATTTTTGTGGACTTGATATGAGCTAAATTAGATTGGTATATTATGTAAATCAGTACATGGTAGATTAGAGAGATTTATTATTTTGAATTAAGAAAATTAATTAGTTAATTAATTGATTAAAAATATATTAGATTAGAGGGTATGTATTGAAGTAATTAATGAATTATATTGTATTATATTTATTTATGTATTTATATATAAAGGTAATATGATTTATTTAATGAGATATTTTAAAATTTTTGATTTAAAATTATATAAATGACAAAATAATATTAAATAAATATGACATCAAATATAACAATTAAATATAACTTTTAAATTTTGGATAATTCCCAATAATTTATAAATTCTCAAATTCTATTCTTAAAAAGAGGAAGTAGAAAAATCCTTCCTACATACTTATAATTTAAAGGATTAATTCTCAATTAATCACTTTGTCATATTACCTTCCACTATTATCCTTAATGTCATTTTAATTATTTCTTTATTATTATTATTATTATATAATACTCATAATATATTATTTACTTTTTTTATTTTTCATTTTAAAATCTGGCCACCACCACTGACCACCACCCCCACTTACCCCACCACTCCGACCACCATCCACCCCAACCACCACCACCACCACCACAACCACCCCAACAACCCTACCACCATTCCCACCACCACCATCCCCATCCTCACACAGGTTTACCGACGACCACCCGTACTCGTCGGTAAACAGGTTTACCGACGACCACTCGTCGGTAAACTGTCGTCCCTAGAAGTTTGTCGGTAAAATCATGGTTGCCGACAACGGAATTGGTGTCTCGTCGATAACACAGAACGGTTTACCGACAAAACCCATGTCGTCGGTAAACCTGAACTTACCGACAACATTTCTCCTGCCGTCGGCAAACATCAAATTGTTACCGACAATATTAAAATTTTATTTTGTCGGTAAATAAAAAATTTACCGACAACCATGTTGTCGTTATCTTCATAATTAAATTGTTTAATTTTTAAAATTTAATAATAATACCGACAACATTCATTGTATGAATGTCGTCGGTAAACTATATTTAATTATTTTTTTGTTTAAACTTTACCGACGACATTCATACAATGAATGTTGTCGGTATTATTATTATTATTTTTTTTAATTTTTTTTTTTAATTTTTTATTATTTTTTATTTTTTTTATTTTTTTTTAATTTAAATTGGTTTTTCGTTTTTTTAATATTAATTGGTTTTTCGATTTTTTATAAATTAATATTTATAGAAATCACGAATATAAATAGAAATCATGCATTATATTCAGAAATAGATAAATAAACCCGGGTAGTCAAATCCCGGTCAATAAAGTCAAACCCCGGGCAATAAAGTCAAACCCCGGGGTTAAAAGTCAAAATATTACATAACCATAAAAAAGTCATAAAATAAAAGTCATAAAATATAAACTGAAATAAAATAAAAGTCTTAAACACAATCATAAGAAAATCAATCATCACTATCTTCATCTTCTTCTTCATCGGAGAGCGGCTCGAGACCATTCTTTTCACGGGATTCATTGAGGCCGCTGAGCAACTTACTAAAAAAATCATCGGACCTAGAGGAGCTCGGTGGAGCATCTTCTTCCGGTATAGGAGGTAATCCCTGGACTGCGCGGACCTCGTTCATCCCATCGAAGATCCGCTGTAACTTTCTCGCGTTCTTTTTCGCGATCTTCTCCGATACAGGCGGCTTCGGGTCCTTCTTCTTCTTGAAGCAGGGTCCGATCGAAGGGATCCAATGCCGACTCTTAGGCGGTTTCATCACCTCCTGAACCGTCTCCTTCAGCGCTCCTATCTGCTCCTCCACTGGAACATCCTCAGCCGATTGGGTCCCTGTCTCGATAACCCGCTCCCTAAGCTTCTCCCGATAAACTCCCTGTAATAAAATTTAAAATAAATAATTAATAAAATAATTTAAAATAAATAATTAATAAAACTAACAAAAAATTAATTTAAAGTTAAATAAAAACTTACACTAGCCTGCTCCCATCTATCATCGACCCATTTGCCCTTCGCCCCATCATAGCCCAGGTACTCGAAGTATCCGCCCATCTGTGGAAGTGGGACCTCCTCTTGGGTCAGCTCGTCTATATAGCTCAGGGGCTCCTGCGTATTAATCTTCAGCTTACCCTATAAAAAAAATATAATTATTAAAAAATTAAATTAAATAACTAATAAAATTTATTTTTAATTTAACAAATTATACCTCCATAATCTCGTGGCGGGTCTGGGTTTGGTTCCGAGAACCAGACTTGTTCGGCTTCTTCTGGTTCTGCCGATTCTTCTTATTAATCGCAGACTGGGCCTGTTACAATTCAACTTAAAAAATTAAATAAACAATAATTTAATAATTAAATAATTGAATTAAAATTTTACCTTCTTTTGCGGGTCATTCAGCATCTTCTGGGTTAGCTCCCAGTCCTCGGGAAGCACGTCAGGTGGACACTCACCCGATTCGCCATAATCGGCAACCAAGTCATACTTCCACCTTCTGTAAGCAGCGGACTGAGACTGGGACAGCTTCCCGCTAATCAAGTGCCAATCTTTGCGGGCCCTCCACTCGTCGAGGTTGAAGAACTCCTCGAGTTTTTCGAGGATCACGCTCTTCAGGTTGGGTGGAACGGCACACCACGAGGGGTAGTAGGGAGGGACCGTTTCTCGAACCGCGAGACCCACCACTTGGGCCACGTGTTTCCCATATTCTCCGAATGGGTTCCACGTGTCGTCAAGGATACAGAAGTCGACCGGGAGGGGCCCGCCTAGCTTCTCCTTAGCATCGTTGGCGGTTTTGAGAGTGGAGACATTTCGGGGTCTCCTCTTTCGCTTAACTGTTTAGAAAAATTATATTAAATACATTACTAACTTATATTAATTGAATTTTATAAATTAAATAATATTACCGGGTGGCTGGTGACAGTCATTGAGGTTTGGGGGTGGATTCCGGTTCGGATCTTCTCCGTTCCCGTCACCCCGGTGGTAGTTTGGCATCACATCGGCCATCTATAATTTAAATAAAATTAATAAATTAGATTTTTAGAAAAAATTGCGTTTAAGTCCTTGTATTTTTAAAAATTACAAAAATACTCTAAATGTTATTTTAGTCCTTATATTGCATTTTAGTCCATAAATTTTTTAAAATAGCATTTTAGGCCCTAAATCTTATTTTAGTCCCTATATTGCAATTTAGTCCCTAAACTTTTTAAAATAGCATTTTAGGCCCTAAATTTTATTTTGGTCTCTATATTGCATTTTAGTACCTAAATTTTTTAAAATTGCATTTTAGACCCTAAATTTTTTAGAATTGCATTCTAGTCCCTTAATTTTTTAGAATTGCATTTTAGTCCATAAAATACACTACATACATACAAAATCAACAACTTAACTATTACAATATAGCAATTATCAAGCAAAATCAACAAAAACTTAACAAAACCCTAATTTTTCTAAAAATTAACAAAAAAAAACATGTTACATGGTATAATTAACAACAAATTACATATTCAGAATCTACAATACAGCTAGGATTCTCGGATTTAACAAGAAATTCAATACAATATCAAAAAAAAAAAAAAAAAATTCAATTCGAAAATTTAAAAAAAAATAGGATTTGATTCAGGTGTTTGGTACCTGTTACGTGAAGATGTTGTTGAATATATCCAGCATCCCATGCCAAGCAAGAGTAGAGGAAAAACAAAAACCAAAAAAAAGTTAGGATTTGATTTTTAAAAAAGAAAAAAAATTGAAGAAATCATTAAGAAAAAGCATTGAATCACTTACATTGAGTGTTGTTTGCGTGTGGGGATGCCTCGGAATAGCTCCTTGGTGCTCGGAATCGGATTTCTGGAGAGTGTTTTGGTGTGTTTGTGTTTCAGAAATGAAGCTCGGTAGGGTTTAATAGAACAGATGTTTACCGACGACACGCAAGTCGTCGGTAAACCTGGCATATTCGTCGTTAAACAGGCCACGCGTCAAACAGTTGTACGCACGACTGTTGCGTGTCCTGTTTACCGACGACTCTTTTTTCGCAAGTCGTCGGTAAAACCTTGGGCGGGAAAAACGAACCGCCCACTTTTGGCCAATTAAATTTGGAATGATGTTTACCGACGACATGTGTACTGAAATTTGTCGGTAAATGTTTACCGGCAACCTTCTTGAATTGAATGTCGTCGGTAAAGATTTACCGACAACATTCATGTCAAGCAGGTTGTCGGTAAATAACCAATGTCGTCGGTAATTTTTTTTTTTTTTTTTTTAATATTTTATTTTATTCCTGATTTCTTTTCTATTTTTATTATGTTGGGGTTAAGATATACACACACAAATTAATGTTCGAGGTGTTTGGTCAACAGTTATGGTCAAATGTTAGTGTTTGAGTTGTTTGGTCAACAGTTATGGTCAAATGTTAGTGTTTGAGGTGTTTAGTCAACAGTTATGGTCAAATGTTAGTGTTTGAGTTGTTTGGTCAACTATTAGAGTCAAATGTTAGTGTTTGAGTTGTTTGGTCAACTATTAGAGTAAATTGTTAGTGTTCGAGGTGTTTGGTCAACTATTAGAGTCAAATGTGAGTGTTCGAGGTGTTTGGTCAACTATTAGAGTAAATTGTTAGTGTTCGAGGTGTTTGGTCAACTATTAGAGTCAAATGTGAGTGTTCGAGGTGTTTGGTCAACTATTAGAGTAAATTGTTAGTGTTCGAGGTGTTTGGTCAACTATTAGAGTCAAATGTTAGTGTTCGAGGTGTTTGGTCAACAGTTATGGTCAAATGTTAGTGTTTGAGGTGTTTAGTCAACAGTTATGGTCAAATGTTAGTGTTCGAGGTGTTTGGTCAACTATTAGAGTCAAATGTTAGTGTTCGAGGTGTTTGGTCAACTATTAGAGTCAAATGTTAGTGTTCGAGGTGTTTGGTCAACAGTTATGGTCAAATGTTAGTGTTTGAGGTGTTTAGTCAACAGTTATGGTCAAATGTTAGTGTTCGAGGTGTTTGGTCAACTATTAGAGTCAAATGTTAGTGTTTGAGTTGTTTGGTCAACTATTAGAGTCAAATGTTAGTGTTTGAGTTGTTTGGTCAACTATTAGAGTAAATTGTTAGTGTTCGAGGTGTTTGGTCAACTATTAGAGTCAAATGTGAGTGTTCGAGGTGTTTGGTCAACTATTAGAGTCAAATGTGAGTGTTCGAGGTGTTTGGTCAACTATTAGAGTCAAATGTTAGTGTTCGAGGTGTTTGGTCAACAGTTATGGTCAAATGTTAGTGTTTGAGTTGTTTGGTCAACTATTAGACGGTCAACATTCATTATCAAAATATTCTAAGACTAATAAATAAATACAAAATACCCTAATCTGTTTCGTATCCACTAATATCTATAGGTTCATCATCGCTATTAACCTCTATTTGTTGTTCTTCATCACCATATACTTCCCCCGTGTCATCTTCGATTTCCTGGTTTTCATCAATAACCATTTCAAAAGCCATCTCAATACGAAAATGAGCTGGGTCAATCTCGATCTCCTCAGTAGTTGCCAAGTTCTCCGGTTCGGAAACCGTCTCACTGTTACCCAATGGAATAGTAATGCTCTCGTTGTTAGTAGGTAGTGATTCCGAACCCCATAACTCGGGATTCCATCCATGACGATCATTTATTTCCCAAACGGCTTTCCAACCGTTCATTGATTTCTTCGCACTAATCTCGTCAATGTAGAAAACTTTCTTGGCTTGCGATGCTAAAATGTATGGTTCGCCTTCCCACTCAAAGTTTGTTGTGTTAATAAAGGTTACCCCATGTTCTGTCCTCGATCCAGCCATTTTGTACCACTTACAAACGAATAAGACAACTGAAAACCCTTTAGTGTAATGAACCTCCAATATTTTCACTAATTCTCCATAACATGACAACGCTTTGAACCGGGCCCCCTAACAACCTTTTAGTGTAATGAACCTCGATCCAGCCGGGTTTCGAATATACTCTTTCAACTTCTTCAAATACCTCTCAAACGGGTACATCCACCGCATTTGAACCGGGCCCCCTAACAACGCTTCATCGTATAAGTGAATCACTAAGTGGATCATGATATCAAAAAACGCGGGAGGTAAGATCATTTCTAACTTGCACATCACTTCAACCACTTTCGCCTTACCCTCCACCAACTTCTTCCTACTCAGATACTTGTTACAAACGACTCTAAACACGTTAACTAACCCAATAATTGCGTCGCTAATCGATTTATCATCTAGAAGCCCAGGGAGACAACAAATAAAAAGGTACTGCATCATAACATGACAATCATGCGATTTCATTCCAATGATCTTCCCCGTATCGGCTTGAACGTTATTCCTCATACTAGACGCGAATCCATCGGGAAACCTCTGTACCTGTAACCACTCAAGAAACAACTTCCTCTTCTCCGCTGACAACGTATACTTTCCACGTTTTAGAATCGTTTTCTTTCCTACTGTTGCCAACCACAATTCTTTCCTGAATTTCATTTCCTTAAGATCCTCCCGCGCCTTAACATTATCTTTGTTTGGTTTCCCATCGACTGCTATAACTGTACCGAGAAGAGCATCACACACGTTTTTCTCGCAGTGCATGACATCAATGTTATGCTTCAACAAATTTGCGGACCAATAAGGTAAACGATAGAATATACTCTTTTTCTTCCAATTCGTCTGGCGAGGACCTGTAGTCTTCGTCACCTTGCCTCCAAAATCCTTGTGTTTGCCGGGAAACACAATGGGAAGACCATCTAACTGTGTCTGAATACTAGCTGGACTATATTTTTTCGGTCGCTTAGTAAAATTGGTTTTCGGGTACGAAACCTTATCTGATCTAAACCGATGTCCGAAGGGTAACCAACGTCTATGGTCAAAGTAAACCACACCTTTTTTTACACCCAATGACGGTGTGGAATCCATGCATTCCGGGCAAGCCATGTAACCTTGACCCGACCATCCTGAAGTGTATGACCGAGCGGGGAAATCATTGGTGGTGGACAACAGACAAACCTTCATAGTAAACTCTTGTTTTGTATGGGCATCATACGTAAGGATCCCTGTACTCCACGACTCGTCCAACTCATCTATCATAGGGCGGAGAAAAACATCCATGTCCTTACCGGGCGAACGAGGACCCGGAATCAATAAACAAAGCTGAAAAGTGGTTTCCTTCATGCATACCCACGGTGGCAAGTTGTAGACTGTTAATATAACAGGCCACATGCTATACGAGTTGTTTTGCATAGAGAAAGGACAAAACCCGTCGATACCGAGACCCAAAAAAACATTACGAGGTTCGCTAGCAAACTCAGGGTGTAGCGCTGCAAATCTCTTCCAACTATCACCATCAACAGGATGACGCAACACATCCGGATCGGCACTCTTACCGGTATGGTGCCAAATCATGTCTTCAGCGGTGTGCTTTGAAGCTTATAGTCGTTGTAACCTGGGAGCAATCGGAAAATAGCGGAGCTTCTTATGTGATACTTTGATACCCTTCTTCGGGTCCCATCTAGACTCGCTACAAACTGGACACTTATCGAGGTCTTTATACTCTTTATAAAATATGGCACAATCGCTCACACAAACATCGATGGTAATATACCCCATACCCAAGCTTTTCAACTTCTTGTTGCATGAATCATACGAATCGGGCAAGGTGTGAGGTTTGGGCAAAATACGACCAATCAACTCCAATAGCTCGGTGAATGACGTGTTAGTCCACTTGTTCTTAACTTTTATGTGAAGAAGCTTGGCAATGAAGTTCAATGAACTCATCGCATCACAACCCGGATATAATTCTGTCTCCAATTCGTTAAACAGTTTTTCGAAACTACTTGGAATTTCTCCGTCTCTCATCTCGGTGTCACCCTGATGACCGCCAATATCGTAACTGTGTCTCACATCGTCATAAACCTCGGCAATTTCATTAACTATATTCGGAATAGGGTTTTCTTGGGGAATGACAGGCTGCTCACCGTGTTTTATCCAAACCCGATACGACTTCATAATCCCTTGATTATAAAGGTGGTTCGTAACCTTATTAGAGGGTAATCGACGATTATTTTTACAATAGTTACACGGGCAATAAATAAGATCTCCATATTGCGAATGTTGTTTTGCATATGCGATAAAACCCAAAACTCCAACAAGATAGTTTGGATCGAATAAATCCGTAGCATCCATCCAACTCTTATCCGAAGCCATCTCTTTACAACAATTTTAGATAACTAGACAACTACATTCATATGAAAATAAAATAAATAATTATTACAACCCAATTGATAAAATGGAAAAAAAATTACAACACAATGGCTTGAATATAAATACAAACCAAAAAATAAATAAAATTACATCACAAATAAATAAATAAAATTACATCACAAATAAATAAATAAAATTACATCACAAATAAATAAATAAATAAAATTACAACACAATAAATATATAAACAATTTCACATAAATAAACACACAAATACAAAAATATATGAAACATAATATATGAAATAAATGAATGTATGCATGATTTATACACAATATATAACAAGACAATCAAAAAATATACAAACTAATAACCTTTATATATCAACTACTACACAATTCAAAATTCATGCATAAAAAAAAAATTAAAAAGTTTGAAATTTTAAGAAAATACCTTGAATTGGTGGAAGAAATTGGATATTGATTATGAAGTCTTAACCATGATAATGTAATAATAAGCCTAAACCCATAATATTGCAAGAATTAAACCATATATGATCATAAAAAAAAAAAATCAAGAATTTACCTAATCTTTGTAGATGAAATTGTGTGTTGATGATGCCCCACCTTGATTACAAGCTTGCAAATGTTTAGAGATGAATTGGAGAAGGTATTGCAAAAAATTTGGATGAGTTTGGTTGATGTTTTTGGAAGAAATTGGGAGAAAAAAATGGGGTTTTTGGGGTTTATGGAGAAAAAAATACAGGCTGTTCGCATATATGCACGTCAAGTTTACCGACGACACGTAAAGTCGTCGGTAAACTGGAAGTGTCGTCGTTAAAAACATGGGTTTAACGACGACTTCAGCAACTGTCGGTAAGTTACCGACAACAAACCTAAGCCAAAAAAAAAAAAAAAAAATTTAATAACGACGGCGTTTTGTCGTTTACCCGCGACAGCAGTCGTCGGTAAATTACCGGCGGCCTGTTTCTCGTGGGTAAGGTGAAGTCGTCGGTAAATGGTAAAAGTTTACCGACGACTTTACGCGTCGTCGGTAAACTGTCGTGGGTAAATCCGCGATCTGTAGTAGTACCACCATCACCACCATTATTCTCCAACGACCACCACCTTTACCTATAACTACCACTGATTAGTTCCGTCACCACCAATCACCAACAACTAAATCCACACTCGCGAGCGCCCGTGAATTTTAGACGAGACAAATTAATATTTACGTCTATGAATTTTCATTTTAAAAATTAAGTAATTTAAAAAAAATCGTAAAAATAAAAAATTTACATTTTTAGACAAGACAAATTAAAAAACTCATAACTAATTCTAACACAATTGCATTTTTAGAAGAGATAAATTAATATTTACGTCTATAAATTTTTTTGATTTGTTTTAAATTTTGATTCTCCCTGTTATGTGTTCCTATAACACACAAAAACAAAAAAAAGATTTTCCAAATTCCACTACACGCGCGCGTCTGTGAATTTCTTTTATAAAAAATCATAATAAAATTAAAAAAATTGAATCTGTATTTTTTTACGGGGCAAGTTCATATCTAAATCAACGTTTTTTTTTTGTTTTTTTTTGTTTTTAACTTTCGATATTCAGTTTTTTGTGTTCCTAGAATACACAAATATATATATATATATATATATATATATATATATATATATATATATATATATATATATGTATGTATATATATGTATGTATGTATTCTTGTAACACATAAAATCACAAAATCAATCTAAAACATTCTCTTCTTTAACAAAATCATTTTTTCTCTTTATTAATTGCATATACCTTATTTTTACTCGTTCTTTACTATCTTGATGTATTATATTTTTGTCCAACTTTTTTTTTGTTATTTTGTGTGTTGACACAAAATAGTTATTTGTGTATTTCAGCAACACACAAAATCATGTATTCCTTTTTAGTCATGCCCTTTTCAGTATGAGATTCTGTGTATCACATGAACACACAAACCGATAGGTTTGACTGGAAGAGAAATAATGAATTTGTGTGTTACTATAATATACAAATGACTGTTTTGTGTATTACAACAATACACAAAATAACAAAAAAGGGTTGGACAAAAAGTCGATACATCAAAATAGTTAAAAACAAGTACAAATATTGTATATGTGACTAATAAAAAGAAAAAAACGATTTTGTTAAAGAAGAGAATGTTTAAGATTTATTTTATCATTTTGTGTGTTACAGGAATACATAAATATATTTTTGTGTTGTAGGAACACATAAAACTGAATATCGAAATTTAAAAAAAAAATCAAAAAATTCTCTAATGTAGATATGAACCTGGCCTGTCAAAATATACAATTTATATTTTTTCTAGTTTCTTTGGATATAATTATGATTATTTCTTAACTCACGGACGCGCGCGTGTTGTAGAATTTGGAAAATCTTTTTTCATAAAATGGATTATCGAAATAAAAATAAATAAATTCATAAAAATCATAGACGTAAATATTAATTTGTCTCGTCCAAAAATACAAATTTTTTATTTTACGATTATTTAGAATTAGTTATTAAATTTATTTAAAATATTTCTCAGACGCGCGCGTGTTATGGAATTAGTTGGTGGTGATAGAACTAGTCGGTGGAATAATGGTAGGGATGGTGGTATGTCAAGGTGGTGAAGAAAATAAATTAATAAATATCATAGAATAAATTGTGAAGATAATAAGAATTGAATGATATATATAATTAAAGTAATAATTAATAGGCTTATGGTATTTTTGTAATCTTCCAATTTTTTTGTTATTAATTGGGAATCCACTTGAAATTGTATTTGATTGAGAATAATTTCACTCTCCGTGTAATTAATTGGGTGTTTCCTTTTAAATTTAAATATAATTTTCAAATTAAACATAAGCTTTTCAACCAAGTTTTATATATAATTCAAATATATATCCAAATTTATTTTTTTAACATTAAAATATTAATAAAAAAATGATTATCTAAATAAAAGTTAATCAATATCAACCTAATTTATTGATATAAATTATGAATCAAAATAATGTATGTAATTATTAGTATTTTTCATATAAAGACTCAAATTTAAAACTAAACCTTTGGTGTTAACAATGATTAGAAGACCTAATTTTAACAAAAAGTCTTGAAATTGGGTCTTTAAATTTGGATTTGAAGACCTAAAATAAGACCCCATGAATCATGCTATAAAGGTTCAATATAGAATATAATGGTGAATAAGATAAAATTTATTCACATGTCCAAAACAATTTAAAAATATAAAATTTATGACTTTTCAAATATGTAAAAAAAATATATAATCCACATATTATATAATAATAGTTTTATAACAATAATTTTTGCTACAATAAGAGAAGCAATATATATTACATATATCGACTCATGATTCTCTAATGTTTGTATTAATTTTTAATAAAGTTATACCTTTATTGTTATACTACTAAAATAACAAAAGAGGATACTCCCAAAACTATATTGACGCTTTCAAACAAAGGTTATTCTAAAACATATTATGATCATTTTGATAAATGAAAACTTAACTAAATCTTTCTTCCCTTAATTCATATGATCACCTTCATCAAACAACCAATTTTCTAATATTTCTAATGGTAATTGTGTAAACGAGTCTGCAGGTTTGCATTCACCCTGGAAATGACTAGATTGTGCAAACTCAGAATTATTCGAAGAGTCAAAAGACTTAAACCCGAAAAATGAATTAATTCCACCATTTTCTCCTACTTCACTTCTTACACCATTGCTTGATACAGTTGAACCAGTCCTAAAACTATTAACTCCAATTGCAGGATTTTTAACCCAATCTTTAAGCAACCTAGCTCCGTTTCCCGTGCTTGAAGCGTATGAACATCCTTCACCATGGTTAGTGTAAGGTAAAACTCCTACAGGTTTTGGATTCTGATTGGCTGATAATGCAGCGCTTAAAGCTTGCTTAGCTGCATGACAATCAGTTTGGAGACGCTTTTCCCATTGTCCACGAGGAATCGAAGTAGGATAGCCATTGATATCTGTATTAAATGAACCATCTGGGGATTCTTGAAGCTGTTTTTGAAGCTTCTTCTTCAAATATGTGTTCCAGTAGTTCTTGATATCATTGTCTGTTCTTTCAGGTAAATAAGAAGCTATAGCTGCCCATCTGGAACAAAATAACAATAGTGTTGATGCATTGATATTGCAAATATACCCTTAGACAAGGACATAAGGTGTAATGTTTTAGAATTTTCTCACAGGGTTTGATAGTTAGGATACCCAAACATTGGGTATATACAATTACCTTATGGACCCTAAATATTTAGAATTTTCACTTAATTTTTAACTTTTAAATTTATCTTTATTAAACTTTAATTTATTTTATTTATATAAATATTTTGCTTTTTTAAATATTATATATTATTTTATATGATATAAGGACTTACAATATAATTATATCAAAATAATATTAGGACCAATAGGGGCAATTTTTAAATAATACAGGGACCTAGAGTGTAATATTTCAAAACGGAAATTTCTGAATTTGGACGGAAAATCCTATCGTAAAATCTTATAGGAAAATCTTATCGGTCGTGGTTTCAAGGGATAAAAATAAATAAAAAATATTATACCTAAAGTAAAACTAGGTTCTTCTTCGGTGCAATTTTTTCAAATCTTTACCAAAACAATATGCAAACCCCCTTCACCCCCTCCCAATACTTGACCCTGGGGTGCATTTGCTATTTCTGAAAAGATGAGGGTGAATTTTGTTACTTTGCATGACATGTCAACAAATAGTGAAATTTTTACCATTTTAACATTTAATTGACTGACAATGTTTCTGGATGTAGTAAAATCTATCAAAAAGTGGAAAAAATATCGATATTTTAATTAATTTGGAAAATAAGAGATTAAAGATTTTTTGTCATAACACATTAAATTTTGTTTTTCTTTTAGGTATATTTACTGAAAAACAACAAAAACAATTAAAAAAACATACTTATTTCCTAGAAGTGATTGAAGTTGAATGATCATCTTTTCCTCTTTCTCAGTAAAATTACCCCTCTTAATCCCCGGCCTGAGGTAATTCGTCCATCGGAACCTGCAACTTTTACTGCACCTACACAACCCTAAAACACAAAAAAAATATATATATTATTTTGTTTAGATATGAAATTAAAATCAGTAAAGTAATTCAGTAAAACTAGTAGTACCTGTAATTGTAGGAACATTCTTCCAGTTAGCAGGACCATGTTCTTGAACATAAGAAACCAACATTATGTCTTCTTCAGGTGTCCATGGACCTTTCTTGACTCCCATTTTATCACAACAAGGTGGTCTACCCATTGTTTTGTAAGAAGAAAAGGTGGTTTAAGGGTACCTATATATAGAACAAGGGTAGAGTACTACTAAAAATATTCTAGTACATTGACCTAATAAAAGAAGCAAAAGGTTGTCTTAATAGTCAAAGTTGACAGTAAATGCATTTACTCCATGGCCTATCTTTTTTAAAATTAAAGTCAGTTGTGTCTTCTTTTTTTTCTAATGGAAACTATGTGGTATTCATTTTCATTAATCTGTAAATATTAATTTAGAATAGATGTAAAACCATTTATTAGAAATTTTTATAATATGAATGAGTATTAGTGTTGTATATATATCGCGTCATAAAAAGGAGTATTGCTAGAAAGTAAAAATTTAGTGAAATTTAATAAAGGAGTCAAGAGTGTGATTTATTGTATCTAAATGCCAGATAATTTTCATGTAATTTTAATGTAGTTTAGGTAGTAAAGAAGTAACCAGTTTGACTTCCTTTGACTGTGAGTGACAAATTACTACATACTTTGAGCATAAATACAAGCTACTTTAGACAGTCAACGATATGAGTTGACGAACTTTTATTGAGAAACTTTAATTGAGGGTGATAAATTACTGTAGACTTTGAACATACTTTATAGTCATTGCTATTAATAATATGAACAAACCTTTGTTGGTCAATTGGGTTTTTAGCCCCAAGTGAAGACCATGTTTTATATACAACTTTGACTCATGCGTTAGTCTATTTTTGGTGATTAGCATGATATATTCACTTGGTTAAAACCATTGAGAAGTGCATAATAAATTGAGTGTTAAAATATGGAGAAAAATAAATAAATAAATAACTCAAAAAAATGCATTTACCAAGAATCGAACTTGATTCAACCACACACATCTTAGGTGTATGGGTCGTGATATTCAAAATTAATCAGTAGGTAACAAAACCCTCATAATAAAAATTACAACGGTTCAAAAGAGTCAAATATATCACCTAATATGTGTGTTCGAAGAGAAGTTACCACTTGAGTGGCGCATCGTTTAGTGTTGAAGTTTAACCAAATGTCTCCTATGTTGAAAAGTCACCTTCCTCCTTTAAAGGTTTTCTATCTACCTTTTCAGAATCTATAAATAGTGCAGGCCTGCATCACTTTTAGAGAACGAATTTTGCACATACAAAATCATACCTTTGCATTCTAAAATCTATAGAGTTCAAGAGATTTATTTGGGTCGTCTGTTCTTCTCCGTTTGAAGTGCTTCTACAGATAAGATCCTACTGTTGTATCCTGAGAGGTTGTTGCCATGAACCGTGAACACCGGGGCAATAAAATCTTAAAAAAACTGAACACGATCAGACCTCGGTAATTTGAATTTTAACTCCATTTTTTGTAAGTTTTTCTGAATTATTTTATTGCATTATTTCACATCTTTAAGAATTTGAAACAACGATCTTTAAGAATCTGAAACAACAATCTTTAGACTTTAGATTTCTCTATTATTTGTTTAAGTTTTAGATTCTTATTTTGTGGTTCAGATTTATTTTCTCTTTAATCCATTCATCGTCTGTTTTGTACATGTTGGAAATTATGTAAACTTTCGGATTTATACTGTATATTTGCTACCTGCTATTTTCTTCTATTTCTCCATAACGACGCAAACTTTGAATATACAAACTTGCTGAATTGTGTGTCAGTTTTTGTCTTCAGATGCATAAGGTCATAATCAAATAAGTATAAGTTTGTTTTTTATTACTTTTTATATGCAATAACCATTAGAATTTATTTATTCTCTTACTTTTGTTATGAGTAGAAATTTGGATTATTTTAAATCTTTGATGGTCTTGTTATAGAGTAAATATTTACGTAAGAGATTATTTACTCTGAATATATATATATATATATATATATATATATATATATATATATATATATATATAATATCTTTATATAAGGTGATTGTTTATATAGATATTTGTATTTATTTTTGCAAGTTTGTAAGAAACTGTATATGTTAGGGAGATTTCTTTTAAGATAAAAATTAAAGAGATAAAGTGTTCAAAATATACAATAACTTTTGTGTGACATACATTTAAGTGTATTTTATGTTTTGGTGTTTAATTTATTTTTAGTAACTTGTTGTCATTAAATAATTGAGTTGTGTTAACTTTCTTTACACAAAGTTTGATTCTTTCGTATAAATTTTTCAATTATCTTTTGTTGATTTCTCATTTGTTGTTAAAGACTTTATTGAGAATAATTCTTAAAATTTTGAGAAATATACTTTCATTTATTAAAGTTCTATAACAAGATCTAAAATATTGGGACTGAGATCTTCCTAACAAAACCTGAAATCTTGGGAAATTTGGAATCGTTTCTTAATCTTTATAAGCAAGAATAATCTCTTGGAGCTTTGTTACCTAATAAGACATAAAATCTTGGGTAACAGGAGAAGAACAATTGTGAAACGATTGTGTGTGCTTGTATTTAAGACAAAGATATTAGTGGATTTGTGTTCCACATTAAATATTGAATTTCTATTGTGTTAGAATTATTCGATGGAGAAACTAGAAAATGAAGAATTATTTGTTCAGAAAGGATGAATCCGATAATAATGCATTATCTTAAAATGCATTTGTGTGACACAGTTTTAGTCTCGTAAAACTTGGTGAAAGATCTCAAATTGGTGAGGATAATACTCAAGTGATTAAGGTGGAGGACCCTAATAATAATTTATCTGACATATGTGTCGTAATGTCAGAAGTGAACATGGTTGGAGAAAACTCCAAACATTGATGGGTTGATACTGGGGCTACTCGACATTGTGTGTTCAGATAGAAGTATGTTTAATACATACCAAGCAACCAATCAAACTTTATTTATGGGAAACTTGTCCACGTCGAAGGTGGAAGGAATTGGTATAATGATCCTAAAGTTATCTTCTGGAAAAGAACTCACTCTCAACAATGTGTTTTATGTCCGGGACATTCGTATAAATCTCATATCTGGATCATTGTCCTCACCAAGGGTGGTATGTTTGTTGGCAAAGGATACCTTTATAAAGATCTATTTCAAAATGAGTATAATAACCGTGGTATCCAAAGATGAACATAAGTATGTAATCGGAAATGTTATTATTAATAATACATCTTCATCTACTTACATACTTGAGTCGCCTAATTTATGGCACAATAGATTAGGGCATGTGAATTTTAATTCGTTGCATAGTCTTGAACATTTTGGGTTATTACCTAAGTTGAATTTTAATTCACAAAGTAAGTGTGAAGTGTGTGTGGAAGCCAAGATGGCTACAACTTATTTTACTTCTGTTCAAAGAAGTTTTGGACCTCTGGATCTAATTCATACTGACATATGTAATTTGAATTTCGTGCATACCAGAGGTGGTAAAAAATATTTTATTACTTTTATTGACGATTGCATGAGATATTGCTATGTTTATTTACTCCGAAGCCGGGATGAAACTTTGGATGTATTTAAGCAATATAAGACTGAAGTTGAGAATCAACTTAATAAGAAAATAAAGGCATTAAGAAGTGATAGAGGAGGAGAATATGTATATCCATTTGAGAATAATGTAAGGAACATGATATTGTTCATCAAACCACTGCTCCATATTTACCTCAACAAAACGGTATTGCCGAGCACAAGAACCGAACTCTTAAAGAGATGATGAATGCCTTGTTGGTAAACTCAGGGTTACCACAAAACTTGTGGGGAAGGCTATTTTAACAACTAATTATTATCCAAATAAATTACCCCACAAGAAACTAGAGAAGACACCATATGAATTATAGAAGGGTCGTCTGCTGACTCTAAAATACCTCAAAGTGTGAGGGTGTTTAGCACAGGTGGCGGTACCGCCACCGAAAATGGTCATGATTGGACCTAAAACTGTTGATGGTATCTTTATTGGTTATGCTAACTATAGTTAAGCATAGCGATTCCTTGTACACAAGGTCGAGATTGACAATATAAATTTCAATACAATCTTGGAGTCAAGGAATGTCGTATTCTTTGAAGAGATTTTTCCTTGTAAAGATAGACAAGAGAAAAATAATTTGAAAATGTCTCATGAGACTAGTAGCAGTCATGAAGACGAAAGAAGAATAGAACAGGGGTCTATAAATAAAGATGAGCTGAGACGTAGAAAAAGAGCTAGAACGACTAAGTCTTTTGGAAAAGATTTTCAAACTTATTTGTTAGAAAATGAGCCTCATACCTACAAGGATGCTGTGTCAAATCCTGAAGCCCAATATTGGAAAGAGGTTGTAAATAGCGAGATTGAATCCATTATGCAAAATCATACATGGGAACTGGCGGGTCTTCCTCCTGGAAATAAACCCTTAGTGTGTAAATATAATTTCAAGAGAAAGATGAAAGCTGATGGATCAGTCGATAAGTACAACGCAAGACTGGTAGTCAAGGGCTATAGTCAAAAGGAAGGCCTTGACTATTTTGACACATATTCACCGGTAACGAGAATAACATCCATTCGAATGTTAATAGCCATAACAACTATAAATAATCTCAAGATACATCAAATGGATGTTAAGACGACCTTCTCAAATGGAGATTTAGAAGAAGAAATCTACATGGAACAACCCAAAGGGGTTGTCTTTCCTGTGAAATAAAAGAAGGTTTGTAAGCTTGTAAAGTCATTATATGGATTTAAACAAGCACTAAAACAATGGAATATGAAATTTGACAAAGTCCTGTTGGAAGGTGGTTTTTAGAATAAATGAATGTGATAAATGTGTCTATGTAAAAGGCACTGAAAAAGAATATGTCATTGTGTGTTTAAATGTGGATGACATGCTAATTATTGGGAGAAATAATGATGTCATAAAATCCAAGAAAAGGATGTTGATCAGTAAGTTTGACATGAAAGACTTAGGTCCTGCAGATGTCATATGGGTATAAAGATTACTAGGACATCTGAAGGTATAGTGCTATCTCAATCAAATTATATTGAGAAGGTACCTGATTGATTCCTCGAGGATGATAAAGATTAAGTGGAAACACCTATGGAAATTACTATACCTTTATCAAAGAATATTGGTGAGGAAATATCTCAATTAGAATATTCTTGGATTATCGGTAGTCTAATGTACATCATAAGTTGTACAAAACCCAATATTGCATACTCAGTAAGCAGACTGAGTAGATATACGAGCAATCTAGGGCACAACCACTGGAAAGTTATTATATGAGTTCTAAGGTATTTCAGATGCACTTTGAACTATGTCTTGCATTGTTCTAGATTTCCAGCTGTATTAGAAGGTTACAGCGATGCGAATTGGATATCAGACTCTAAAGACACAAAGTCCACTAGTGGATATGTCTTTACTCTTGGAGGTATAGCCGTGTCTGAGAAATCCAGTAAGCAAATGTGTATAGATAGATCCACTATGGAATCTTAATTCATTGCATTGGACAAGGCTGGAGAGGAAGCGGAATGGCTATGTCAATTCCTAAAGGATATTCCATGTTGGTTGAAACCTGTGTCGGCTATATGTATTCATTGTGATAGCCAATCGGAAATCGGAAGGGCACAAAGTAGTATGTATAACGGTAAATCTAAACATATACGTCGCAGACATAATACCATTAAACAACTTCTCTCTAATGGAGTTATCGCAATCGACTATGTAAGGTCGCAAGATAACATCGCGGATCCGCTTACAAAAGGTTTAGCTGGAGAGAATGTTGCAAATTCGTTGAGGGGAATGGGTTTAAAAGCCTATAATAAATGAGTTACCACCACATAGTGGAGCCCATCCTATATGAATGGAGATCCCAAGAACTAGGTTCAAAGGGAAAACTAAATTATGTAAAGCGCATCTTGAACGACACTGTGGTGGTTATTCCCTTTACCTATTCATATGACAAGTAGACAGTGCACCTGAAGGAGATTTAGGATATGCATAGCTTTTAATGATTCTTATAGCTTGGAGATTCCAAGTGGGGTATTACAGGATACTCTTAATAAGCAATCACCTATATGAGTTATGAGTGTGGCCGCTCCATCAAGAATTCCCAAAGGCTGAATTCATCAAGAGTACTCATGAATAACATAAGTTGTTAAGGGGCGAAATGAACACAACTGAGAACCAAATGACTTCAGAGAGATATTATAGGAACTCTATTGTCTTGGTTTACACAAAACGCCGAACAGTTCAAGACATCGCATTCACTGGTTGGCAAGTCAATCCGATAATTTTCACTATGGAAGGTTCAAAGCCCAAAATCTACCTATCCTTATGTAATGTCTCTCTATTTGACCTCTCTCTTGTTAGCATTCTTTTTGTATGTTTTGTTGTTTAGTCAGTTTCCATTCATATGGGGGATTGTTGGTCAATTGGGTTTTTAGCCCAAGTGAAGACCATGTTTTATATACGACTTTGACTCAGGCGTTAGTCTATTTAGGGTGATTAACATGATATATTCACTTGGTTAAAACCATTGAGAAGTGAATAAGAAATTGAGTGTTAAAATATGGAGAAAAATAAATAAATAAAAAGCTCAAAAAAATGCATGTGCCAAGAGCCGAACCTGATTCGACCACACACATATTAGGTGTATGGGTCGTGATATTGAAAATTAATCAGTGGGTAACAAAAACCTCATAATAAAAATTGAAATGGTTCACAAGAGTCAAACCTGTGACCTAATATGTGTGTGTGAAGAGCAGTTACCACTAGAGCGGCGCATCGTTTGGTGTTAAAACTTCACCAAACGTCTCCTATGTTGAAAAGTCATCTTCCTCCTTGAAAGGTTGTCTATCAACCTTTTCAAAACCTATAAGTAGTGCAAGACTCCTTCACTTTTAGAGAATGAAATTTGCACATACAAAATCATATCTTTGCATTCTAAAAACTAGAGAGTTCAAGAGGTTTATTTGGGTCGTATGTTCTTCTCCGTTTGAAGTGCTTCTACAGAAAAGATCCTACTGTTGTATCCTGAGATATAGAAATGTCCAAAATGGTGAATATATATCCAGTTATGAACTTCTTTTATGTGGACCAGATAGATATCCAACACTTGCTCAGCTTGCAAATTCTGATTTTTGATATTTTGAATATATCAACTCCATATCACGTGTTCCACGAATATAATGAAATAATGTCTATTTCAGTTCGATGTAATTTTCATTATCCATGAACAATATCTTGAAAACAATTTGACATTAAAGAAAATGTATGGACGAGTGTTATTGGAACGATCCATTAATACACCAAACATAATAAGATGTGGTACTTCTTGGCCAATTACTCATTTTATCTTCACTTAGATGAATAATTGCATTTACAGATCAAGTGAATGTATAACCATAACCAACTCAATTATCGTTCTTCGTACATACCTGAAGTGCTTCGTCTATACTGAATTACTTTAGTTTTTGCAGTTGAGTTGATTAATGGAAAAAATTTGCCACGGTTTATTGCCGAGACGAAAGAGATAAAATCGTATCGAGAAATTGCGGAGCTGGCTTCACAGAAAGTCTAGAAAAGTGGAGCTGGCTTTGTTTATTATCCCTCATGGAGCTGGCTTTGTCATGCTCAATTGAATCTCCAAATGAGAGAATAAAAATGAAAGATGTTGTTGTGACAATCTAGAAAATCAAACTCGGGTTCCTTGCAAATTGCAGAGAGACCTGAAAGTCTGAACTCAGTTTATCTCAACATTATCAAGTCTATTTTTAATTGTCTGTGATGTAATTATCATTCAGTTGTCTCTGTAATGTACTTTTAGTCTTTAGCAATGCAAATGTTTTTCATTTTAATTCTTCCCGAGCAAAATATTGGGCATCTATAATCTGGCCGATTAACCAAACCAATGAATCCTTTTTTGAATATAATAAATCATATACACCCAATGTCGCCTTAGTAAACTTAAAATCGATTTGTTATTCTCAGCTGATTAATGTATAGACTATCCCATAAATACTAACAACGTGAATAAAGAAAAAGTGATTCGTCCATCACGCAATCAATTGAAACCAGAATATAAGGACCAATGATGCAATTAACTTTCCGTTATCCACAGTAAGTATAGGATGGAAATAAAGGGAAAGTTAAAGTCGAAGGCGAAACGAGTAGATTTTGTTTGGGGTGATCAAAGGGGTTGCCCCCAAAATTTTATATTTTTCACTAATTTTACTATAGGCCCAAAATAAATTTTATCCTTTAATTAGTTATATCCATTAATGTATTTTATAGCAACATCAAAAAGTGAAAAAAGTTAAAATAGAAGCTTATTAGAGTTTTAACAAAATGCATAGACATGAATTATAATCCTTTCTATATTATCACAAGAACGTTACAAAATTAACAAACATGTAAATATGTGTATTTGAACGGTTTCTTACACATGAACCATTGAACACTATGCTTTTCTTTAATTAGTTCCTTATTAATGGTCATCATAATTGTAATACTCGAGATTTGTCTCTTTATAGAACTAGGTGGCGTCGTAACACATAATGCAATATGCGGCATCAACTGAAGGGGAGTACTTTAACCAAACAAATGATATAAACAAATCTTGCTGGAAACAGCGAGATGATCTTTACTTCTAAGTATAAAGATATAATGATTGTTGTTGATCAAGTTGACATGGACCTTTCTTTAAATAAGATATACGAATCTCGTTTTGTAAATTAACGGAAATCCTCCATATTGTGAACGTCTTACAGATCACGTTCAAAAGAAGATATCCCCAATTATTGCTTGAATTCGTGGAATCTTTGGAGGATTTTGCTCATATATGATAGTGTTGTTCTCGATATTATCACCAGTATTAAGATTCTTTCTCTTAAAAAATGAATAAATGGTAAATCTGAAAATTAAATATGAAATGAATTAGATCAATAATATCTTCTTATCAATAAATTTTACAATAAATTGCTCCAAGATTAGACACCATTCTTTCCCGCCTTCTCAAGCCTCCGATGTTTTACATTTACCATTAAACAAACCCTTTAAATGGAAATGCACAAAAGTACACTAAAATTCACATAACAAACACATGATACATCATTATAACAAAAAAAAGTTATAGTTCAAAGTAAAAGAATTACCATTAACAAATGATATTGAGAATTTGAGATGTAACGTGTTTAACTCATGCTATGAATACGATGGTAGATCGAACTTTGTATAAAGAGAAATAAGTTTCTATATTAGTAGCATTAAGTAATAATAGATCCCACGAATGAGAGCAATAATAATAGTACTAAGTTGTCTAACTAAAAAGTCGAAAGTAAAAAGTTCTTATACCGCTCGAATAACTATTTCACCAATGAGATCCCACGATCTCTTAAAGAAAAGAAAGGAATAGCCATCTAGAAGTTGCAACTACGCCATTAAGACATTGAATATTTGCAATAAATCTATGTCTTTGTTTACTCTTCATGATTTCATGAAAAGGCTTAGTACATCTATTACTGATGTCTCCCCAATTGTGATGATTTAATATTAGTTGGAGACATCATTTGTAGTGTTTTAGAAGTCTAAATACTCGATTTTCACATAATATATTGAACTTTCCTATTTCGTGTCTTGATTTAATGATTCATTATTTTTAAAGCGTATTTGGTTTGATTGTTTGTGAATTGTGAAGCTTTAAATATATATATGTGGAGATTAATTATATGCCAAGTCAATTCTAAGAGATAACGGGAAGAAGATATGCATGGAAATTGGAGATAAGGAAGGAAAGGCTAAGATATGAAAAGATAAAGTTACCAAATAAATTTGAATTCCAGCACCTACAACCATAGAAGTGATCATAACTCAAGATTGGTTAGGAATTTGGAAGAATGGTCTGAAGCAAAGTTATAGATCTTTCCGAGAAGATCAGTTTAGACTATTAGAATGCGTCAAACAGATAAGTATTTAAGCAGGTACGGCCAAAACAAAACAACGGCAGATTATTACCTTTTTTATATTTTAGGGTTACGAATTTGAGTTGGGATTGGAGTCCAAGTTACTTGTCTTCCACTCCAAGAAAACGAATTTGGTCTTATAAACACCTATAAATACACCCTTAAACCTTTGTAAAGTAAGCCTTGCCTCCCATTAATTAGTCCATAGGTTTTATATCATTAGAGTTATTGAAGAGAGTAAGATGAATTCTTTGTATCAATCTTTTAGTTTATTTCTTCCAGGTATGAACTAATTTTCCCATAGCTTGGTTTTTGCATTATGTATAATCTATGAATTCTATTTTCTTTCTAACTAAGTTTCTTTGGGAATTATATGTTTTAATCTGATTCTAACTTCTTAACCATATATTTGATTTATGTGTTTTTATTTATTGTTTGTCTTGAACCTGATCAATTTAGGGTTGTGCTAATAGTAGTTAGATGGTTGCCCGGAAGGGGTGTCTAATTATTGAAATACCACATAAACGTCTAGAATAAGGAATTGATCCAGCCAACACCAGCCTAACTAGATAGTCATTAGGGTTTGTTTTAATCACCATATCACCAATTGAAGGAATTGTTTGCTTAGGACCCTAGTAGCGTAGGATAACCCTGTTTTAAATTGTCTAGTGGTTGTGTCGTAGCCTACCTATACGCTCTCCGGGTATATGTAGAAATTTAGAATCATGACTAAGTATCTAAGAGCTATTATCTCCCTTATTAACTGAAATTGATAGAATGAATTAGAAGGATTAGTGCATACTAGCAAAACCTAAGCTATACTCTCTCATCTCATATTTTCTCATATTTACTTTATTTTCTTTACTTTTATTTAGTTTAATTACTGATGTCTCCCCAATTGTGATGATTTAATATTAGTTGGAGACATCATTTTTAGTGTTTTAGAAGTCTAAATACTCGATTTTCACATAATATATTGAACTTTATTGATAGAACAAACATCTTTATGGATCTGACACGAGGAAGCTTTAGAGATCATGAAGAGAGGCTCAAGAAGTTGGGGGACTCCCTTAATCGTTTCGTTAAGGTTACAATGGATAATGTAGTAAAGAGTGAGGCGAAAAGAGATTATGCCATATAATTAGTGCAAAACATGCAACAACAACATCAATTGATGGAGCAACGATTGATGCAACTCACATAAACAATTGGGAGGCTACAACATGTACCATCTATGCAAACTGGCCAAGGTACACATATTAATCATAAGGCCAGTCAAGATAGCGATGTTTAGTTCGAAGTAGTTGAAGAGTTTAGCCTTCAAGAAGAGAAGGAAGTGGAATCGCCACAAGTTAAACCTAGTGAACTAGAGATTCCAACGATAGAAGAACCAACCACGCTACGCATAGATGAGACAATTGTTGATAAGCGAGTTGGAATTGAAATTAAACCTTGTGAAGGGAATATTACATCCATGGAAAACCCAGCCAAGCGGCATTTAGAGGAATCAAATATTGAGATCTTTGTTAGAAAAGAGATAGAAGAAGAAGATACTAGGATGGATTCGCCACCTAGTACTCCATTGATGTCACCACCTAATCCAATAAAGACGAATCAATCAAATGGTGACATCAATAAAGCATTTGTAGAGGCGTGCAAAGAAGACAAAACCTACACCCAAATGCTTGAAGGTGATACAGAAGATCTCACACCGCAACAAGTATTCACAGAAGCTATGTCGGAAACAAATGAGAAAGCGAGTGTAGAGATCGAGGTTGAAGACGTGACCCTCATAACAAAAGAAAAGTTTGAAACATCCCTTGTTTTAGACAAAACTGTAGAGATGGTTTGACAAAGGATCAAAAAATCTTTTCTGATTTTAGGATAGACAAGTCTCTATGATGGTTTTCTAACTCGTGATAACTCACCCTTTTACTAAATATTGGACTATAGCTTATGACATGAGTTGCACCGAATTTTTAACAGTTATAGTATAATATCTAATAGTAGAAGGGTGAGTTGTCACGAGTTAGTAAACTATAGCAGATATTTGTCCCTTTTAAACCTACAGGGGGTTTCTTAACCCTTTGTCAAACCATAGGGAGGTATTTGGTATATATACTCAAATAAAAATGACTAATGTGGAAATGAATACTCGTTTATTTGAGTGTATATACCAAATACGCTCAAGAGTATAGATACTCGTTTCTTGAGCTCCATTATTTTTCATCAAATACAGAATTTACGGGAAGGGGCAAAAGAATTTGGGGTGTGGGGATAGGTAAATCCACCTCATCATCAACACCCCTACCTTCATATGTATGAACAAGTTAGATTCTAATTTCCTTTTCCCATTTAAAAAAAAAAAAAAGACTGTAGCTTGATTCGGCAATTCTACAAGTTTTACAGGTCAGGCCGAATAACATATACACGAATTTATATATATCCACATTCAAACAATCAAATCACTAACTCGGAGGAGATGAGGTGATCATGCCAAATTCCTAAATAATATTATGTTTGATAATAAAAACCTGTTACAACACAAATGTAACGTAGAATATAGTAATTAATCAAAAGGCTACACGTAAACTATCCTTGACTTGCTTCAGTGTTACATCATTCACAATCTACCTCACAAGCTCTGGTTTCATTGACATGCATTTTAAACAAAGTAAAAAAGATCGCATCTTATAACTCATATCACTAGAGCGGAGATTATATTATATTGTATCTATACATGCATCGAAATTGCTTGACTTAATTACTGAACTAGAAACAGAAATTCCTCACTTGGATTATCATAGTCTTACAATTTACAGGTCTTTTTATGTATTACTTTGTGTATTACATTGTGACGTCACACTTATTCAGTGGGAGAATACAAATGTCTTTCTCCCCTCCCTTTTCCGTGTAGAAAAGGATGTTGTTATGGGTTTTGGATTTAGCTACGTTTCCAGCCCAAATGATTACAGTTCATTAACTTCTATGAAGTTTCAAAGTATGATAATTATTATTATAAAGATGGTGAAGGTGACGCATTGAAATTTATGATCTGAGTACTAACCATAGGATTCAGAGTCATAGCTTTTGATATATATCTCTTTGTCAATGTTCTTTCTTAGTAATAACCATAGGAATTAGGATATAGGATTTGACTTTGTGTACTACGGTATAATATTAGTTGTCTTAAATTTGAATCTCGATCTCTACTGGGGTAACCTATTCCAAATTTTTTTACATGATCGGAGTGGCATCAAAAAAAATTGAAAAAATTGCAGACCAAAGAGATCTCAAATCAAATGTACTATACAATAAAATAGTGAAAAATTGCACAAGACAACTTTAACATTGGCTTTATCTTTACTAGAAATTTTTTGTGACTCATTTGTAACATCTTAATATTCCCCAATGATGTTGAATTGCTAGTTTTTATAATGTTAATCTCTGTTTTTCAACCTCAAAAAATTCCATATGACAGAACATCAAAGCCTTCCATACTAAACACGAGACCTAAACTTGTAATTCTTAAAATTTACAGACCAATAGTATACACCACACACAAAATCGAAACTTTTATTTTCAGTTTCGTTACAGTTAAATAGACTGCCACAAAGGATAAGATCTGCAGAAATGCATTGAATGCCTTGCTCGAGTAGAGATCAATTCCCAAAGGAAGCATTGAGTTTTAAAAGTCATTCAACCTGAGAACTCAAGGAATCGAATCATCTTTATACATCTAACATTTGCAATTCTAATTTATCAGAACGATCCTCTGCGAGTGTTGAAAATGACCACAAAAACATTACTTAAGATTTTGAGGGGTGAAAGTGAAAAGGATTTGTCCGTACGTTTAGACCTCTTAAATGTTCAGAATATTCATTTAATCCTTTGATTTTTTAAATTTTATTTTATTATACTTATAATTATATTATTTTTTCAATAAATTATATGTTATTTTGTACTAAATAAAAAATAAATAATTAAAAAATTATATTAGGACTTATAATGCAGTTTTATATAATATAAAGCTTTATTTTACAATTTTTTATAATATATGGACCTATAGTGCAAATAAGTCCAAAAAACAATTCCGAGGGCGTTGCCCCCGGACCCCCTTTGCCCTCCTATTAAAACATCCTGCCTCCGCCCCTGTAGCTAAGTGATCCTAAATCGGTTATTTCATTAGTGTCAAGGGCACATGAAAGCAGTTTCCATTTACCTGTATTAGTTTCAACTTCGATAAGTAGGGCTTCATTTTCCCACAACAAACGAGGATACCACCATCTATCTGTGTTGAGAATCTCACCATCTATGTGTACTTGTTTTGTCCAAGATCCCACCATGCCATATTCCTTCATCACCCATATCTCAACAAGCTTCCTTTGAGAAGAAGCAGAGCCATTGAAGAATGTTAACAAGGTAAGACAATCATTTAAGATTGCGAGAGTTTTGCTGATGTGAGAGTTCTTCTGATATGACTAGTGATAGCTTCAGAAGTCTTTATGTCTTGAAACAGCTCAATATCACATTGAAAGAAAAGATATATAACATAAATCTGTTTCTTACTGCAAGCCAATGCAATGCTCCATTAAATGGTAATCCTGGACTAGGAAGAGTACTAATAAAATATGGCATTCCATGATTAAGTTGTCACCAACTATTAGTACATATAGGCTTTATCGTTATATGATATAACGACCTTGTAAATGTTATGGTTAGAATCGAAACCTAATCCAACTGAGCTTGCCCAAGGGCCTACACTGAAGGAGCTTGGAGGAAGAAGATTAAATTCTCTAGTGGCTGGATTAAATAGGACCAAGGTACGTGCGACACAAAGCAATAATCCGTTGCAAGGCCACGAAATATCAAAATACTTGCCAATGAAGTGAGGTACCTCGATATGAGTTGAGATTTTATTGAGCGATTCATACGAATGTAAGGATAACCGTGTTTTACCCTCAGTGCTTACTCGATTAATCAAGATGGATTCGTTCTTCATATCTTTTGTGGAACTGTGATGCATGTAGATGAAATTAGGGCTTTCAATTCAGAGTAAAGATATATATCACCCTTTTTTGCTTCACCCATGTATCACCTCCTATGTGGAGGTTTTAAACACCAATAAAAAAGTTTCTCTCTCTTAAATGATTATTTTCTCTTTCCTTTATTTAAAGTCACATTAGATGACACATAGGAGATGATAAATGGGTGAAGCAAAAAGTGGTGATATATAGCAATGCTTTTCAATTAATTGGTATCATGATTTGCAAACGCCCGCATCAATGGCTTCACTTGCAACATAGATAATATTAATATTATTACATCGTCAGGTATACTCTTTATCTGCCTAGTATTATCGACAGGTAAACTCTTCGTCTTAATCTTCTTCGATTTTCCCATTTTTCAGCTCAGCAATTCTGTGTGTTTTCATAACGCACAACCCTAAATTAATGTTCATTTATATTTGTGACAGTAACGGGTAACACTACTTTATTTTTATTTGGGTGACGAGTTTAACAAAATTACGGCGTATGGGTTTTTCTTTTTTTTGGACTAAAAAAAAGCACAAATGGAGCCCATAGAAATTAGCCGATACCGAGCCTCTGGAAATGGCCCAAATAGCCCACTCAGCTCCTGGTCCTCTTTCTAGCGAAACGCTCAGATCAATCAACTAACCCGTTGTGTACTTCTGGTATATTGTGAAAAGATATGTTGCCTTGTGTTCTTGCTACCGCACCAATCTTAGTAGAATAAGACCGGACTAGTCACCACGTTGCTGATTACGACCCAATACCTTGAATAATTTCAAGATGATCTGAACAAATGATATTACTGACACTTAGAGAACATTCACATTTGATGGCAGCCTCCACCACTTCCGTAACTTCTTCATCGGTAGCTGAATCTACCGAGCAAGAGTTTGTAGTGATATATCTTCTTCTTTTCTTTTGCCCAGTCTCACGATTCCAATGCATGCTGGTTCAGGTGCCAAAACAAAAGACGTGTCACGCGTGATAACAATCTGTGCATTCTGGAACTCGTCTATATTTTGAAGGGGTATCCGGCGTTCCTTGACCATTAGCAGGAAATACAATACTTGTCGCCGAAAAGATCGGTCATCCAGCTATTAGTAATCCGATGACATGACCTTATTAGAATAGTTGATAGATATTCTATAGACTTTTTTAGTCATATATTTTAGATTATCCAAAAAGACATATATTATAGATAAATTTTGAATACAATGATTATGAAAATAAAATTACATAATTTACAAATGAAAGGCTAACCCTTTCATTTAAAACCCTCGGTTAATATTACTAGTATGGGTGAAAATTGGATGGTGTATTGAAAATTTTATGATTTGTTTTGGAATGGATATTTCTAATCCGTTCCTAATCCGCAAATTTTTGGAATTGAAAAATTTTTGAAACTCGAAAATTCTGGTTTGGTTAATTCAGATATTTCAGAATATTTGGTTCGGAAATTTCAAAACTTTTGGTTTGAAAATCAGTAATTTTGAATTTATATACTCCACCTGTTTGAAAATGTTTTCCACTTTACTTTTCACATATTTAAAGAAATGTAATCATTACATTCCCTATTACAAAACTATCATTCATGAAACGTCTTGATATCTTAAATCTGTATTGGTAACATAAATTCTAATATCTGAATAGGGGTAATAGTGAAAAGAAAAGGGAAAAGGTTTCTTGATATTTTAAGTGAACAATTTTTTTTGGTCGGTGGAAGGGGTTAAAATAACCCTGAAAAAGAAAATATAACAAGTGAACCAATCCCAAGTTTACAAAAAGTGGAGAACAGAAAAAATGTAGAGGTTTCTTGAGAAAGTTGAGTTGCTCCATGTCTAGCGTCCTTTTCCAGTTGATCGGTTTTTATACAGTAATTTTGTCGTTGATGTTTGAATGAAATTGGACCCGCATCCATCACAATTTGTTGAATTCTTGATAAGTCGGTGGATCCTCCAACTTGCCGCTGACATCTTCTTAATACCTTGAATTACTTCAAGGTCTGTTTACTTTTGCCTAAGAACTTTTTGCACTCTTGAGTTGCTTGTAAAACTGCAAGAGTTTCTCCTTCAAGACTTGTGTTGCAATTGGTACTTTCTTTAAAAAAAAAAATCATTCTTGTGCTATTGTAATTAAAAACCATGTTGATGCCCATTGGCTCATAGGGTTCACTAAAAGAAGCATTAAAATACAAATAATGTCAGTTTCCTAAGAGAAATTAACCTCTCTCGGCTCCTGGATGTTAGGAATTGTTGTATTATTCAAATGACTCGTATTACTCCATTCAATCACATGTAATTTTTGTATTATTTTATTAGACGTCCATATAATATTATCACAATCAATAGAATTTTTTCCATGAATAGCTTTCATTTTCTCTTTCTGTATATTCCACATCATGATTATTACATAATCCGCGATAATTCTTTTATCCCAACCTGCTTCAGAATTTTTTTCATAACATTAAGAAACCAACCCCCAATATTGTTACCATTGCTATGACCAATCTTGAATTGGAAAGAAGACCCTACCGAAATGATTTGAAACGTCATCGTTTGCACCTTCCCTATTACAACATGAACTGGTGGATGCGGTGATGGAGGGGCCCCCCTGCGTTTGGGTGAAGGGACGCGCTACTGGACCCCTGGAGTTGGACACCCGGTTAAGCCCAAGTAGTTCATTAGTGCTCATTCTGATCCGGCCAGCGATAAGATGATCAGGGATTTCGAGTGTATGATGACCGCCCTTAACGAGTTTTTTGTCTCCATTGGAAAGGAACCTATGCCTTCAGAGGACATCTCTCGATCCACGAGCTCAAAGCTGGCACCCGACCCACGAGGGAGGCGATCGACGCGCGGATGAGTGGGGCCATCGAGTTACTTGATTGGTGCATGACCGAACGTGGCCTATCGAAAGTCGTGCATCCTACCAAGACTCCAGCAGCCGGTACTTTAGATCCCGCTCGATCCGCTCCTTTGACAGCTCTTACGGCTCTTACAGTTCCTACTCCTCTTACTGCTCATATAGCTGCTCCTACTGCTCCTACAACTGCTCCTTCTACTGGTTTGACTGCTTCTCCTCCTACTGCTCCCTCTACCAGCCAGCCATTAAGGCTTATGGACGAAGATTATAGTTCTGATGAAGATACTCCTAGACTTTAGTTTAGATATTTTTGGCTATTTATGTACTGTTTGACTTTATGTTGACTTTTTTGTCATCGTTTCTCTTTTTTTATGTAAATCGGGTTTATTTCAGTTATCGGCTTTATTTATATATAACTATTAGACAATATAAAATTATACCAAAAAAAATAATCTAAAAAAATTTAAAAAAGTCTTTAGCGAGGACACGAGTCCTCGCTAAAGACTAGGTGGTCAAACATGAGAAATTTTTTCCTCGCGAGAAACATTACCTTTTGCGAGGACTTATCTGTCTCAAAAGACCTAATCTTTTGCGAGGACTTCAAGTTATCACTAAAGATAAGTTGTCTCACGCGAGGATGCGCAAAAGTCGTCGCGTAAAAGCGACGACTTTTCCCCTCTTTCGCGAGGACTATGTCCTCGCAAAAGAAACTCCCGTTGTAGTGTTGTTATAGATTCAAAAATCTTCATGTCTTGAAACACCTCAGTGACCATATTGAAAGAAAAGATAATATATGTCTCGTTTCTTACTGCAAGCCAGTGCAATTGTACACTGAATGGTAATCCCGGACTAGGAGGAGTACTATTAAAATAAAAATATGGAATATTATGATCAATTTGTCTCCGACAATTAGTAATCAGATTGTAGACATGAGCTTTATCGTTATATGATATAACGACCTTGTAATAGTTTTTGTAAGAATCAAAGCCCATTCCAATTGAGCTTACCCGAGCGCTTACTCTGAAGGAACTTGGAGGAAAAAGATTAAAATCTCTAGTGGCTGGATATCATAAAACCAAAATACTTGTATTAACTGAGGATACACGAAGCAATAATCCGTTGCAAGGCCACACAATATTAAAATACTTGCCAATGAGGTGAGGTACCTTGATATGAAATGATATTTCATTGAGCGATTCATACGAATGTAAGGATAACGGTGTTTTACTCTTAGTGCTTACTCGCTTAATCTGGATTCATTCGTTCTTCATATTTTTTGTGGAACTGTGATGCATGTAGATGAAACTAGGGCTTTCAATTAAATGGTACCAAGATTTGCAAACGCTCTTGAATCACATAAATGGCTTCACTTGCAGCATAAATAATATTAATATTATTACATCTTCGGGTATACTCTTCTGCATAGTATTATCTATAGGTAAACTCTTCATCTTAATTTTCTTCGATTTTCCCATTTTTCAGAACCCTCTGTGCAATTCTGTATGTTTTCCTAACACGCAACCCTAATTTATTTTTATTTTTATTTGTGTGAAGAGTTTAACAAAATTTACGGCATGAGCTTCTTAGATTGATTATTTGTTTAAATAGATATTTTTTGGTCATATATATATATATATACATACTTAAAACTCATAACAAAACTACTTAAAGTAACATCTTATTTTTCTAAAACAATTAGTTAATATTAAATTAAATTAATTATATATATAGTAAGTTATCAACGTATTATATATAATTAATAATTAATTTAATATAAAAATTCAAAATTATAATTACTCCATTGGTGTTGACAATGTTTTGAAACCCCTAATTTAATAAAAAGTCTTCAAATCGGGTCTTTAAATATAATTTTAAAGACCTAAAATAAAGACCCCACTGGTTAGAGCATGACCAATGGGGTCTTCAAAAATTACTTTTGAAGATCCAAAATCAGAAAAAGCTAAAAAATTCAATACCAATGGTAATTTAGAGACTCGTCAGATTTGAATATAGGGACCCTGTTTATATATTTTTTTGTTAAGTTTGACAATATATATACATACTTAAAACTCATGACAAAACTATTTAAAGCAAGATCTTTTTTTTTAAAAATAATTTGTTAATATTAAATTGAATAAATTATATATATAGTAAGTTATCAACACATTATATATAATTAATAATTAATTTATATAAAATTTCAAATTTATAATTACTCCATTGGTGTTGACCATGTTTTGAAACCCTAATTTAACAACAGTCTTCAAATTTGGTCTTTATATATAATTTTAAAGACCTAAAATAAAGACCCCCTAAGAGCATGACTAATGGGGTCTTTAAATGTTAAATTTGAAGACCTAAAATTAAAAATCGATTAAAAGGAAACATCAATGGTATTTTTGAAGACTTTCCACATATAGAGATAGTTACTCCATATGTATAAATTTTGTCAATATGTAACTGTATATATACATATTTGTCATTTTATCAAATTACAAAAGATGTAGACTAAATATGAATACGTAAAATAAAAAAATACAATAGATTTATGTATAGTCATCGAAAGAAAGTTTAATTATTTATCTAGGTTAATAATTTAATAGACTATTTTAGTGGACTTGATATAAGCTAAATTAGATTGGTATATTATGTAAATTAGTGCGGGTGATTTATTAATAGAGTCGTAGAAGGTTGGATCATTGCCCATCAGGTCCAACCCACTACAAAAGACTCATTTGCCTTCCATTACCCATTGACTGTCCATTCAGTTGCCATAATTAAAAACGCTGATTTCATGCAAAACGTATCAATCAACATTAATAAAAAAAAAGAACCGCCAGAAACAAAAATCAAATTTTCAATAACCCAGCTTCTGTCTAACATTCACACCACTAACCCTAACCATCAGTTCGATACACCACCGGAAAAACAGAGATTGAGAGGACGAAAATGCCCCAGCAACCCACCGTCGACGATGGACATCAGAGAACGAAGAAACTGAAAATGGTTAGGAAACCCGACGCTGTAGGTGAGAGTAGTGATAAAAATAAAGGAAAATCGATTGAAAACAGTGACGACGATTTTGTAGAAGGTGTGCCGTTGAATACTGGGAAGAAAAGAAGCGAACATGATGATGGGAAAATCGATTGAAAACAGTGACGACGTTGAATACTGCCGTTGAATATGGGTCTTAATATTGATGGGTTGTGTGAACAAACTGATGGGTTACAGATGAAATACTGGTGGTGTGTGCTAGTAATATTGATGGGTTGTGTGAACAAACTGATGGGTTATAGATAAACAGTTAACTAATATCAGTGGTGTGTGCGTGTGTAATTGGTGGGTTGTGTGAAAAAACTGATGGGTTACAGATAAACAATTAACTAATATCAATATTGGTGAAACAATAGTTGCAGAGTAAACTAGATTTTGTGAATGGACGATGGTGTATATTGAATCGTGGAAGAAAATAACAATATTACTATAATTATTAGCTATTATTAAGGGATATTATTTGATTAGCTATTAAGTAGGAATCTGTTACTAATTTAAATGATATTGTTTAACTATAAACGTGGTAACTAATAGGGGTACAAATGGAATACTAAAAAAATGGACTTTCATGGGGGTGAAAAAATTCATGAACCCTATAGAGGTGGAATGTTGTGTTTTTGGACTTAATTTGATATTATCTCAAATTAGTACATGGTAGATTAGAGAGATTTATTAACTTTGAATTAAGAAAATTAATTAGTTAATTAATTGATTAAAAAAATATTAGATTAGAGTAATGTATTCAAGTAATTAATGAATTATATTATATTTTATTTATTTACGTATTTATATATAAAGGTAATATGATTTATTTAAGAGCCAATTATAGAATGTCTATTAAAAAAATTTATTTAGAAAAAGGTGCCTAGAATAAGATACTTTATAGAAAACAGTCTCATCCCAAACTACCCCTATAATTAACAATTAAAAAGAAGAAAAAAGAAATCAGAAATAATCAAAACAAAAACTAATAAACACACGCGCGCGTCCGTGAATTTTTTTTTAAAATCGTCATAAATAATTCTAAAAAAATAAAAAAAATAAAAAATTTATATATTTGGATAAAGCAAATTAATATTTACGTCTATGATTTTTTTTCGGAAATTTTTGAAATTCTTGATTGTTTTTTAATTTTTTTTGAATTTTTTGATTTGCAAATACGGAATTCCATGTTTTAAAATACTGCATTTGTTTTCCGCAGACACGAAATTCACTGTTTAAAACATGGAATTTCGTGTCTGCGAAAAAAAATTAAAATAAAAAATAAAAAATAATTCATAGACATAAATATTAATTTGCTTTATCCAAAAATGCAATATTTTTAATTTTCTGATTTTTTTTGAATTAGTTATGACGATTTTATAAAAATTTCATGGACGCGCGCGTGCGACGAAATTAGTAGTAGTAGTAGGTGGTGGTGGTGGTTTTGGTGGTGGAGGTGGTGATGGTTGTGGTGGTGATGGTGGTTAAATACATGGTGGTGGTGGTGGTGGTGGTGGTGGTGGTGGTACCCTATTATTTGTTTAATATTTAAAAATAAATATTGTATTAAAAATAAAATAATATATTTAATAAATAGGGTAGTAAAGGTATAAATAATATAAAAGGGATGTTTTCTATAAATAATTGTTCTATTAGGCATTTTTCTATTAAATAAATTATTGAAGGCTTAAAAAAATTATTAGGGAGTTTTATGAGAATGTTTTCTCTAATAACTCTTTTATTTAATGAGATATTTTGAAGTTTTTTGTTTTAAAATTATATAAATAATAAAATAACATCAAATAAATATGACATCAAATATAAAGATTAAATATAACTTTTAAATTTGGAATAATTCTCAATAAATTACAAATTCTCAAATATCATTTCCAAAAAAAGAAAGGAGGAAAATCCTTCCTACATACTCATAGTTTGAAAGATTAATTCCCAATTAATCAATTTGTCAAATTACCATCCACTATTACCTTTAATGTTATTTTAATTATTTATTTTTTATTATTATTATATAATATCTATAATATATTATTTACTTTTTCTATTTTTTTATTTTAAAATCTAGCCACCACCACCACCACCACCACCCCTACTTACCCCACCACTCTGACCACGATCCACCACAACCACCACCACCCACCACCACAACCACCACAACCACCACAACCACCCCAACAACCCTACCACCATTCCCACCACCACCATCCCTATCGCAAACCACCACCTCCACCTACAACCATTACCACCATTATTCTCCACCGACCACCACCTTCGCCTATAACTACCACTGACTAGTTCTGTCACCACCAATCACCACCAACTAAATCCATCACACGCGTGCATCCGTAAATTTTAGACGAGACAAATTAATATTTACGTCTATGAATTTTCATTTTAAAAAATAACTAATTCTAAAAAAATCGTAAAAATAAAAAATTTACATTTTTAAACGAGACAAACAAAAAAATTCATAACTAGTTCTATAAAAAATCGTAAAAATAAAAAATTTGTATTTTTAGACGAGACAAATTAATATTTACGTCTATAAATTTTTTGATTTGATTTTTGAATTTTTTATAATTTTGATTATTTCTTTTATGTGTTCCTATAACACAAAAAAAAAGATTTCCAAATTTCACTACACGCGCGCGTCCGTGATTTTATTTATAAAAAAATAATAAAATCCAAAAAAATCAGAAAAGTTTAAAAACTGTATTTTTTTACGGGGCAAGTTCATATCTACATCAGCAAATTTTTTTTATTTTTTATTTTTTTTATTTTTAACTTTTGATATTTAGTTTTATGTGTTCTTACAATACACAAAATATATTTATGTATTCTTGTAACACACAAAATCACGAATCAATCTAAAACATTAATTCCCTCCTTTAACAAAATAATTTTTTCTCTTTATTAATTGCATATACCTTATTTTTACTTGTTCTTTACTATCTTGATGTATTATCTTTTTGTCCAACCTTTTTTTGTTATTTTGTGTGCTGATCTAATACACAAAACAATTATTTATGTATTTCATCAACACACAAAATCATGTATTCTCTTTTAGTAATACCCTTTTAAGTCTAAGATTTTATGTATCACATGAACACACAAACCGATCGGTTTGACTAGAAGAGAAAAAGAATGAATTTGTGTGTTACTGTAATACACAAATGACTGTTTTGTGTATTACAATAACAAAAAAGGGTTGGTCAAAAAGTTAATACATCAAAATAGTTAAAAACAAGTATAAATATTGTATATGTGACTAATAAAGAGAAAAAAAATGATTTTGTTAAAGAAGAGAATGCTTTAGATTTATTTTATAACTTTGTGTCTTACAGGAATACATAAATATATTTTTATGTATCGTAGGAACACAGAAAACTGAATATCAAAATTTAAAAATAAAAAAAATCAATAAAATCAAAAAAAAAAATCTCTGATGCAGATATAAACTTGCCCCGTCAAAAAATACAATTCATAATTTTTCTGATTTTTTTGGATACAACTATGATTTTTTTATTAAATTCACGGACGCGGGCGTGTTGTGGAATTTGGAAAATCTTTTTTCATAAAACGGATTATCGAAATTAAAAAAAATTCAAAAAGAAAATCATAGACGTAACTATTAATTTGTCTCGTCCAAAAATGCAAATTTTTTATTTTTACGATTTTTTGGGAATTAGTTATGATTTTTTTTAAAAATATTTCTCGGACGCGCGCGTGTTATGGAATTAGTTGGCGGTGACGGAATTAGTCGGTGGAATAATGGTGGTGATGGTGGTACGTGGGGATGGTGGTGGGGGTGGTGTGAAGAAAATAAATTAATAAATATTATATAATAAATTGTGAAGATAATAAGAATTAAATGATATATATAAGTAAAGTAATAATCAATAGGCTTATGGGTATTTTTGTAATCTTCCAATTTTTTTGTTATTAAGTGGGAATTCACTTGAAGTTGTATTTAATTGAAAATAATTTCACTCTCTGTGTAATTAATTAGGTGTTGCCCCTTTAAATTTAAATATAATTTTAATATTAAACATAATCTTTTCAACCAATTTTTATATATAATTCAAATATATATCCAAATTTATTTTTTTAACACAAAAATATTAATAAAAAAATTATTATCTAAATAAAAATTAGTCAATATCAAACTAATTTATTGTTATAAATTATGAAATCAAAATAATTTATGTAATTATTAGTATTTTTTATATAAAGACTCAAATTTAAAACTAAACTTTTGGTGTTAACAATGATTAGAAGACTTATTTTTAACAACGGGTCTTTAAATTTAGATTTAAAGATCTAAAATAAAGACTTCATTGATCATGCTCTACGGGATCAATATACAATATAATGGTGAATAAGATAAAATTTATTCATATGTCCAAAAAAAACAAAAATAAAAAATATATGACTTTTCAGATATGTAATAAAATATATAATCCACATTTTATATAATAATAGTTTTATAACCATCATTTTTGCTACAATAAGAGAAACAATATATATATATATTACATATATCGACCCATGATTCTCTAATGTTTGTATTAATTTAAAATGAAGTTATACCTTTAAGGTTATACTACTAAATAACAAAAGAGGATATTCCCAAAACTATATTGATGCTTTCGAACAAATGTTATTCTAAAACATATTTTGATTATTTTGATTAAATGAAAACTTAACCAAATCTTCCTTCCCTTAATTCATATGATCATCTTCATCAAACAACCAATTTTCCAATGTTTCTAATGGGAATTGCGTTGCTGGGACTGCAGGGTTGCATTCACCATGGATTGGACTTGATTGGGCAAACTCAGAATTATTTAAAGAGTCAAAAGACTTAATCCCGAAAAATGAATTAATCCCACCAATTTCTCCTACTTCACTTCTTACACCATTGCTTGATACAGTTGAACCAGTCCTAAAACTATTAACTCCAGATATTACAGGACTTTTAACACAATCTTTAAGCAACCTAGCTCTGTTTCCCGTGCTTGAAGCGTATGAACATCCTTCACCATGGTTAGTGTAAGGTAAAACTCCTACAGGGTTTGGATTCTGATTGACTGATAATGCAGCGCTTAGAGCTTGCTTAGTTGCGTGAATATCAGTTTGGAGACGCTTTTCCCATTGGCCACGAGGAATCGAAGCAGGATAGCCATTGATATCTGTATTAAGTGAACCATCTGGGGATTCTTGAAGCTGTTTTTGGAGCTTCTTCTTCAAATAGGTATTCCAATAGTTCTTGATGTCATTGTCCGTTCTTTCAGGTAAATAAGAAGCTATAGCTGCCCATCTGAAAAAAAAAACAATAGTGTTGATGCATTAATATTGCAAATATACCCCTAGACAAGGATACAAGGTGTAATATTTTAGAATTTTCTCACAGGGTTTGAAAGTTAGGATATCCTAAACATTGGGTATATACAATTACCTTATAGACCCTAAATATCTAGAATTTTCACTTAATTTTTAATTTTTAAATTTGTCTTATTAAACTTTAATTTATTTTATTTATATATATATATATTTTTCTTTTTTAAATATTATATATTATTTTATATGATATAAGGACTTATAATATAATTATATCAAAATAATATTAGGACCAATAAGGGCAAGTTTTACATAATACAGGGACCTATAGTGCAGTAGTTCAAAACAAAAATTTCTGAATTCCGACGGAAAATCCTATCGGAAAATCTTATAGGATATCTTATCGATCGTGGTTTCGAGGGCTAAAAATAAATAAAAAATATTATACCTAAAATAAAAAACTAGGTCTTTCTTCGGTGCATTTTTTTCAAATCTTTACCAAAAAAAATATACAAACCCCCTTCACCCCCTCCCAATACTTGACCCTAGGGTGCATTTGCTATTTCTAAAAAGATGAGGGTAAATTTTGTTATTTTGCATGACATGCCAAAAAATAGTGCAATTTATCCTTTTTAACATTTAATTGACTGACAATGTTTCTAGATGTAGTAAAATCTATCAAAAAGTGGACAAAATATAGATATTTAAACAATTAATTAATTTGGAAAATAAGAGATCAATATAGGTTTTTCATTGGTTTTGTCATAAAACGTACAATTTAGTTTTCTTTTAGGTATATTTAGTGGTAAAAAAAACAAAAACAATGAAAAAAACATACTTATTTCCTAGAAGTGATTGAAGTTGAATGATTATCCTCTCCTCTTTCTCAGTAAAATTACCCCTCTTAATCCCCGGCCTGAGGTAATTAGTCCATCGGAACCTGCAACTTTTACTGCACCTACTCAAGCCTAAAATACAAAAAAAAATATTATTTTGTTTAGATATGAAATTAAAATCAGTAAAATAATTCAGTAAAACTAGTAGTGCCTGTAATTGTAGGAACATTCTTCCAGTTAGCAGGACCATGTTCTTGAACATAAGAAACCAACATTATGTCTTCTTCAGGTGTCCATAGACCTTTCTTGACTCCCATTTTATCACAACAAGGTGGTCTACCCATTTTTTTGTAAGAAGAAAAGGTGGTTTAAGGGTACCTATATATAGGACAAGGGGTGAGTACTACTAAAAATATTCTAGTACATTTACCCAATAAAAGAAGCAAAAGGTTGTCTTAAGAGTCAAAGTTGACAGTAAATGCATTTACTCCATGGCCTATCTTTTTCAAAATTAAAGTCAGTTGTGCTTCTTTTTTTGCCTAACGGAAATTGCGTGGTATTCATTTTCATTTATCTGTAAATATTAATGTAGAATAGATGTAAAACCATTTATTAGCATTTTTTTATAATATAAATGAGTATTAGTGTTGTATATATCGCGTCATAAAAAGGAGTATTGCTAGAAAGTAAAAAATCTAGTGAAATTTAATAAAAGGAGTCAAGAGTGTGATTTATTTTATCTAAATGCCAGATAATTTACGTGTAATTTTAATGTAGTTTAGGTATAAACAAGTAACCAGTTTGACTTCCTTTGACTGGGAGTGACAAATTACTACATACTTTGAGCATAAATACAAGCTAGTTTAGACAGTCAACGATATGAGTTGACGAACTTTTATTGAGGAACATTAATTAAGGGTGACAAATTACTATAGACTTTGAACATACTTTATAGTCATTGATTTTAATAATATGAACAAGCATTTGTTGGTCGATTGAGTTTTAGCCCCAAGTGAAGACCATGTTTTATATACGACTTTGACTCAGGCGTTAGTCTATTTGTGGTGATTAACGTGATATATTCACTTGGTTAAAACCATTGAGAAGTGAATAAGAATTTGAGTGTTAAAATATGGAGAAAAATAAATAAAAAGCTCACAAAAAATGCATGTGCCAAGAGTCAAACTTGATTCGACCACACACATCTTAGGTGTATGGGTCTTGATATTCAAAATTAATCAGTGGGTAACAAAAACCTCACAATAAAAATTGAAACGGTTCACAAGAGACAAACTATTCAATGTAGAAAGAGAAAATGAAAAATTATTTGTTCGGACAGGATTAATCCGATAACAATGCATTATCTAAAAATGCATTTGTGTGACACAGTTTTAGTCCCGTGAGACTTGGTGAAAGATCTCAGATTGGTGAGGATAATTCTCAAATGATTAAGGTGGAAGACCTTAATAATAATTTATCTGACATCTATGTCGTAATGTCAAAAGTGAACATGTTTGGAGAAAACTCCAAACATTGGTGGGTTGATACTGGGGCTACCCGACATGTGTGTTCGGATAGAAGTATGTTTATTACATACCAGGCAACCAATCAAACTTTATTTATGAGAAACTTGTCCACGTCGAAAGTGGAAGGAAATGGTAGACTGATCCTGAAGTTATCTTCTGGAAAAGAACTCACTCTCAACAACGTGTTGCATGTCTCGAACCTTCGCATAAATCTCATATCTAGATCATTGTTGAGTAAGAATTGTTTCAAGGTGGTATTTGAAAAGGACAAACTTGTTCTCACCAAGGGTGGGATGTTTGTTGGCAAAGGATACCTTTATAACGATCTATTTAAAATGAGTATAATAACAATGGTATCTAAAGATGAACATAAGTATGTAATCGGAAATGCTATTATTAATAATACATCTTCATATACTTACATACTTGAGTCGCATAATTTATGGCACAATAGATTAGGGCATATCGTTGCATAGTCTTGCACATTTTGGGTTATTACCTAAGTTGAATTTTAATTCACAAAGTAAGTCTGAAGTGTGTGTGGAAGCCAAGATGGCTACAACTTATTTTACTTTGGTTCAAAGAAGTTCTGGACCTCTAGATCTAATTCATACTGACCTATGTGATTTGATGTTCGTGCAAACCAGAGGTGGTAAAAAGTATTTTATTACTTTTATTGATGATTGCACGAGATATTGCTATGTTTATTTACTCCGAAGCCAAGATGAAACTTTGGATGTATTTAAGCAATATAAAACTGAAGTTGAGAATCAACTTAATAAGAAAATTAAGGCATTAAGAAGTGATAGAGGAGGAGAATATGTATTTCCATTTGAGGAATATTGTAAGGAACATGGTATTGTTCATCAAATCACTGCTCCATATTCACCTTAACAAAACAGTATTGCCGAGTGCAAGAACCGAACTCTTGAAGAGATGATGAATGCCTTGTCGGTAAACTCAGGGTTACCACAGAATTTGTGGGGAAGGCTATTTTTACAGCTAATTATAATCTAAATAAATTACCCCACAAGAAAATAGAGAAGACACCATATGAATTGTGGAAGGGGCGTCAGCTGACTCCGAAATACCTCAAAGTGTGTGGGTGTCTAGCAAATGTGGTAGTACCACCACAAAAAATGGTCAAGATTGTCTTAAAATTGTTGGGGTATCTTTATCGGTTATGCTAACAATAGTTCATCATATCGATTCCTTGTACATAAGTCCGAGATTGACGATATAAATGTCAATAAAATCTTGGAGTCAAGGAATGTCGTATTCTTTGAAGAGCTTTTTCCTTGTAAAGATAGACAAGAGAAAAATAATTTTAAAAGGTCTCATGAGACTAGTAGCAGTCGTGAAGACGAAGGAAGAATAGACCAGGGGTCTATAAATAAAGACGAGCCAAGACGTAACAAAAGAGCTCGAATGACTAAGTCTTTTGGAACATATTTCAAACTTATTTGTTATAAAATGACCCTCATACCTATGAGGATGCTGTGTCAACTCCTGAAACCCGATATTAGAAAGAGGCTGTAAATAGAGAGATTGAATACATTATGAAAAATCATACATGGGAACTGATGGATATTCCTCCTGGAAATAAACCCTTAGTGTGTAAATAGAATTTCAAGAGAAATATGAAAGCTAATGGGTCAGTCGATAAGTACAAGGCAGGACTAGTAGTCAAGGGCTACAGTCAAAAGGAAGGCCTTGACTATTTTGACACATATTCACCAGTAACGAGAATAACATCTATTCGAATGTTAATAGCCATAAAAGCTATTAATAATCTAGATATACATCAATTGGATGTTAAGACGACCTTCTTAAAATGGATATTTAGAAGAAGAAATCTACACGGAACAACTCAAAGAGTTTGTCGTTCTTGGGAAAGAAAAGAAGGTTTGTAAGCTTGTGAAGTCATTATATGGACTTATACAAGCACCAAAACAATGGAATATGAAATTTGACAAAGTCATGTTGGAAGGTGAATCTAGAATAAATGAATGTGATAAATGTGTCTATGTAAAAGGCACTGAAAAAGAATATGTCATTGTGTGTTTATATGTGGATAACATGCTAATTATTGGGAGAAATAATGATGTCATAAAATCCATGAAAAAGATGTTGACCAGTAAGTTTTACATTAAAGACTTAGGTCCTGCAGATGTCATTGGGGGTATAAGGATTACCAGGAGATCTGAAGGTATAGTGTTATCTCAATCGCATTATATTGAGAAAGTACTTGATCGATTCCTCAAGGATGATAAAGATTAAGTGGAAACATCTATGGAAATTACTATATCTTTATCAATGAATACTGGTGAGGGAATATCTCAATTAGAATATTCTTGGAATATCGGTAGTATAATGTACATCATAAATTGTACAAGACTCGATATTGCATACTCAGTAAGCAGACTAAGTAGATATTTACTATCAATCCAGGGCACAACCACTTGAAAGATATTATACGAGTGCTAAGGTATTTGAGATACACTTTGAACTATGGCTTGCATTATTCTGGATATCTAGCTGTATTAGAAGGTTACAACGATGCGAATTGGATATCTGACTCTAAATACACAAAGTCCACAAGTGGATATGTCTTTACTCTTAGAGGTGCAGCCGTGTCTTGGAAATTCACTAAGCAAACGTGTATAGCTAGATCCACTATGGAATCTGAAGTCATAGATATTCCATGTTGGTTGAAACCTGTGCCAGCTATATGTAATCTATGTGATAGCTAATAGACAATCTAAAGGGCACAAAGTAGTATGTATAACGGTAAATATAGACATATACATCGCAGACATAATACCGTTAAACAACTTCTCTCCAATGGAGTTATCGCAATCGACTATGTAAGGTCGCAAGATCACTGTCTTGAAGATGACTTCTAGAAAAGAGTTAAGTCTTAATAATGTTTTACATGTACCTGATATTAGAAAGAATTTAGTGTCAGGTTTCTTGTTGAGTAAAAATGGATTTAAGTTAGTGTTTGAATCCGATAAGTTTGTACTCACTAAAAGTGGGATGTTTTTAGGAAAAGGGTACCTCTGTGGCGGTTTATTTAAAATGAATCTAATGACCGTTGTACCCAAAACTACTTGTAAGAATGTAACTGACAATGCTATTAATAATATTACTAGTTCTTCTTACTTGCTTGAGTCTCCTAATTTATGGCATAACAGATTAGGACATGTGCATTTTAAATCTTTGCATAAACTTGAGAGTTTAGGTCTAATACCTAAATTGGATCTCGATTCTCATAAGAAATGCGAGATATGTGTTGAAGCCAAATTGGATAAAGCTCCCTTTAAATCCGTGGAAAGGAGTTTGAACCATTAGGGTTAATACACAATGATATCTGTGATTTTTAAATATGTGCAAACGAGAGGCGGTAAAAAGTATTTTATTAATTTTATCGATGACAGCACTAGGTATTGCTATGTGTATTTACTGAGAAGTAAAGATGAAGCATTTGAGGCCTTCGAGCAATACAAAAGTGAAGTTGAAAATCAACTAAGTAAGAAGATCAAAATACCGAGGAGTGATAGAGGTGGAGATATGTATTCCCTTTCGAGAAATACTGTCAAGAGTAGGGTATTATTCATCAAATTACTGCTCCTTAATCTCCTCAACAAAATGGCATTGCAGAACGCGAAAACCGTACTCTAAAGGAAATGATGAATTCTTTGTTGATTAATTCTGTTTTACCCCAGAATTTGTGGGGGAAGCTGTCTTAACAACGAATCATATTGTCAATAAGTTAACCCATAAGAAAGTCGAGAAAACTCCATATGATCTATGGAAAGGACGACCACCTATCTTTCAATACTTAAAAGTGTGGGGGTGTCTAGCTAAATTAAGAGTTCCTACTCTAACAGAAATAAAGATTGGACCTAAAACAGTTGATGGGATCTTTATTGGATATGCAAAAAATAGTTACGCCTATCGATTTCTTGTTCATAAATCTTTAATTGATGACATTCATGTCAAGACAATTTTAGAGTCAAGAAATACATTCTTCTTTGAAGAGATCTTTCCTTGTAAGACTAGACAAGAAGAAACGTCTCTTAAAAGAACTCATAAGCAGAGTGGTGGGTCCTGGTGTGTTTATAAATTAAGAACTGAAAATAAAGGAACCACTTAACCGCAAGTGTACGATTGTCCAAGTAATATATGATAAACAAATTCGTTCGCAGGGATGGATTAGGCACAACTCAGGTATTAATCGAAAAGTAAGAATAATTGCCTGACAGAAAAATAAAATAAAGATTTTTGTTTTTACAAATTAAATGATGCAAGAAAATAAACTACGGAAATAAAAGAAAGCAAATAAAAGAGACTTGAAACTTCAGATGAGAGAGAGTACTTAATCCTCGCAAGGGTTTCACCTAACCTATCTAATTCATGCTTCTGTTTAAGGGCTAAACTGATATTATTGTGCTAGTAGGAACTCTAATATCTCCTAACCCACGTCAGGGTGGACTTAGGAGCTATCCTACGGTATTACAAACCGCGTTAGGGCGATTATAAGCTACTTTCAGATTAATACTAATTTACCTCATTGGCTGCATGGTTAGTTAAGCCCGTCAGGGTCAATAACGGATACTATGTGTCTATTATCTAAGTCTGTAATTAAACCCCCCCCCCCCCCCCCCCCCCCCGTCAAGGTGATCCATACGCCACTATATGGAATAGCCTAATTACTATGAGCTAAGTCTGATTCATGACTTCAAAATTAGTGATTAAAACAAAATAATAGTCAACACAAAATACCTAGTCTAATTTAAACCATTAAATCCCAAATTCAAAAAACATAAATTAAACAGAATTAAGTTCAACCCATATAGCAATTCTCAAGTACTAAATAAATTAGTTCATAACGGAATGGAAAACTAAGTTAAAATAAAAGGAATTCATGTTCAAATACAAAAGATAAATTGATAACCTAAAGGGTAGGATGACTGTTGATGGAAGAACAGGACTCCTCCAGCACTAGCTTCTCCTTGCCTTCTTGCTCTGACATGAAAACCTTAAGCCTCTTGTGTAATTCTCTGAAGTGTGTGAAAAGAGGAGGCTAAGGGGTGTATTTATAGGTGTTAGCAAGCCCTAGGTCGAATTTACTTGGAGTGGAAGACAAGTTAAAAACTCTTAAATTCGTAGCCCTAGAATCTAGGAAAGGTAAGATTCTGCTGCTGATTTGTTTTGGTCATATCTCATTCAATACTTATCCGTTTGAGGCGTTCCAATATATGAAACCGCTTGTCTCGGAAAGCTCTTTCCATTGGTGCAGACCACTCGCCCAGATTCCTAGCCAATATTATGTTATGGACTTGTCTTTGAAACGTGGCTGGAATTTCAGATTCATAAGGCAGCTTTATCTTTTCCTTCTTTGCATATATCCTTCCTTAATTTTCTTATTTCCATGTAAATCTTCTTTCCTTTACTTCTTTATCTCGACTTGGTCTCTAGGTATTTACCATATATCTTTTAAAGCTTCACATTAAATAAATAATTAAACCGCATATGCTTTAAAAATAATAAATCATAAATTCAAAAAATAGAAATAGGAAAGTGCACTAGAAAAATAGAAACTCGAGTAAAAGTACTTCCTAACACACTAAAATACCCTAAGACTTTAATTCTCACTTCTCCCCCTTGTATTGGTCGTTCATGAAATTCAAGAACTTACTAACTTTGCACTAAAAATCATCAAATTAATACACAAAAGCTCATAAAACGCAAATAGTCATTTTCCAAGGGGAGAAAGTGCAATATGATCAAATACACATAAAAGTCTATCAAATAAGTCATTTATTCACCTAAAATGATGTCTCCAAAGGCTAATAATTAGAACAAATAGGGAGACATCACAGAGTCATGATAGAGAATTAGACCAAGAGTCTATAAGTGAAATTGAACCGAGACATGGAAAAAGGGGTAGAACGGACAAATTCTTTGGTCCAGATTTAATAACTTATTTGTTAGAAAATGAGCCCAAAACTATTCAGGAGGAAATGTCGACTCCCGAAGCTCCTAATTGGAGAGAAGCTGTAAACAGCGAAATTGAGTCCATCATGAAAAATTATACATAGCAACTGGTGGATCTTCCTCCTGGAAATAAACCCTTAAGGTGCAAATGGATTTTCAAAAGGAAGATGAAGGCCAATGGAACAATTGATAAGTACAAGGCTAGGCTTGTAGCCAAGGGTTATAGGCAAAAAGAGGGCCTTGATTATTTTGATAATTATTCGCCAGTTAGCCGTATAACATCCATTCGAATGTTAATTGCGATTGCAGCAATTAACAATCTTTAGATACATCAAATGGATGTAAAGACATCCTTCTTAAATGGTGATTTAGATGAAGAGATCTATATGGAACAACCTGGGGGTTTGTGGTTCCCGGCCAAGAGAATAAGGTGTTTAAGCTTATCAAATCGTTATATGGTTTGAAACAAGCTCCTAAACAATGACATGAGAATTTCGATCAATTCATGTTGTCAAATGGCTTTAGAATTAATAAGTGTGATAAATGTGTGTATGTAAAAGACACGAATCACGAGTATGTCATTGTTTGTCTTTATGTGGATGATATGTTAATTAAGGGAAGTAATTTAGATATCATCGAAGCGACAAAGAAGATGTTGAATACGAGGTTCTATATGAAAGATTTAGGAATGGAAGATGTCCTTTTGGGAATGAAAATTATTAAAACATCTGATGGACTTATCCTATCTCAATCTCATTACATTGAGAAAAATCTTGATAAATTCAAGAAATATGACCGATGTCTCCCTTTTTGTTCTAAATATATTCCCTTAGGAGACATAATTTTAGATATAAATTGGAATTATTAGATAGACTTTTGTGCTTATTTCGTCATATTACAGTTTCTCCTCTTGGAATTATGTTATTTATATTTTTCGAGCTTTTATGCGTTAATTTGTTTGTTTTTAGTATAAAGTTCTTAGGTTCATGAATGCTATGGAGCACCAAGATAGGGAGTAGAATCAAGAATTAAAGTCTTAGATTGAGTGGAGAAGTCAAAGGCGAGAAAAGATTTCCCGAAGAGTTGACTATGAAAGTTGTAAATCTGGAAGGCTGATGTTAATTTCTGATTTCGAGCTACTTAGACGTGTATTCAGTCTCTGAGTTATGAAGAAGATTTATTCCTTATTGAGTTATGAAGATTTAACAACTTGAATGAGTCTATTTGGAGTTGATATGCAAAAGTTACAGCTGTTTTACCAACAGTTGTACACCAGTTACGGAAATTACCAATTGGACTTGGGCTTTTAATTATTTAATTACGCCCAAGATTAGACCTAATCCGTTTTCACCATCTATATAAGCCCTTTTAGACCTCATTATTCATCACCTCTCATATTTTCTTTAAATTAAATCATCCTTAGAGAGAGCGTCAAGAGGCGTAAGCAAGAGAAGAAGCTGGAGAATCCATTTTTCTCCAACAACAGTTCTTTTCATCCCTTTAATTAGGTTTCATATTCTATTTCTGTAATTTAGGATAATGTCTTTTATTTATTTTATTTTATCTTTTCTTTCAAACATGAGCTAAATTATTAAGTACTTGAGAATCTCAAATAATGGGTTGAAGCCCTAGTAAATCAATTTCTGTTTTTAAATTTGGGATTTTACGATTTAATCTGAGTTGGGTATTTATTATTGGATATTATTTTATGCTTGTTTATGATTTCTTTTCTGATCAATTAGAAATAAGTTTTAGTAATTAGGCTATTCACTTAAGTTGCGAAGTGATCACCTTGATGGGGGGTTTAATTACGGACCTAGGTAATAGACGTGTGGTATTCGTCAATGATACTGATGGGCTCGACTAACCACATAACCAATTGGGTAAGAGACTAAAACCGTTCGAAAGTAGGTATAATCGCCCTGACGGGGTTTATAATCCCGTAGGATAGCTCCTAAGTCCATCCTGACGGGGGTTAGGAAATTATTGAGTCCCGACTAATAATTAAATGACAACTCTACCCTTAACGAAACAGTAATTGCATTGACTTAGGTGAATCCCCTTGCGAGACTCAAGTATATCTTTTATCTGCGTCTTAATCTTTTAGTATTTACTTTCAGTAATTTGTTTCTTTGCGTCTAGTAATTTAATAACTCAAAACCAAACAAATATCTTTTATATTTTATTTTCTGTATTTTCAATTACTACTACTTATCTATTGAACACTTGGGTTATACCAGTCCAATCCCTAAGAACGAAATCCTTATTATCGGTTTATTACTTGAACGACCTGTACACTTGCGGTATGTGAGTACTTAATCTTTATCCCATTATTTTATAACACCCAGGATCCACCAAGTTTTTGGCGTTGCTGCCGGGGATTGTAGTGTGTGACCCCGGTGTTTGATCCCTATGTAGTTTTAATGGTTTATTTTTCTGTTTTACGCTTGTTTTTGTTTTGTTTTCTTTTACAGGTTCTTATATTCAAGTAATGATCAAGAGATTCAGTTAGAGATGTATGGAGGACATTACCCAAATCCCGATCTATCTGACTATTGGGAAGACTCTTCAGGACAACAACAATGGGGTAGTAACTTCTACCAACAATCCCATCATTACCCGCAAGAGCAATGATGGAACAATCAATGGAACAGAAATAATCAACAATAGTCATCATATCACTATCAGCAAGAGAAAGGATGGAACAACCAGTGGGTTGAAAACATTCAACACTCTCCACCACATTACTATCAGCAAGACGCACTACAGGAGGCTGGTGGTCCTTTGTGTGTTCTAAAATAAATGCAATAAATAATCGAACCACAACCGCAAGTGTACGGTTGTCCCAAGTAATATAGTTGATAAAACAGATTCGTTCCAAGGACGGGATGGTTGACTACAATGCTTATCTATTAATGATTGATTGCACTTATGAAAGCAAGTAAAAGATATAATGATTGTTTGTTTGTTTTTATTATTCTAAGTAATGAAAGACTAAAGGGAAAATGCAAATGATTAACTAAGACGCAAGTAAATAAAAGTAAAACGCAAGTATGAGAAAGCAGTACTTGAGATACGCAAGGATTTCATCTAACTCTTATTTATTCCATGTTTCGTTTAAGGGAAAAATTGGTAAAAAGTAATGGTCGGGATTCTAAGGTCATCCTTACCCTCGTCAGGGTGGACTAAGGAGCTACTCTTAAATGCTACAAACCCCGTCAGGGTGATTATAGTCCATTCTTAAGTGATTAAGTTTATTTTACCCAATTGGCCATAGGATTAATTACGCTCGTCAGAGTCAAATAATTTCTATCCTACATTCATTAATTACTTCTGTACCTAAACCCCCCGTTAAGGTGATCCAATCGCCACTAATTGGAATAGCCAAGATACTAAGACCTATGATTGGTTAATTACGTCAATTATAGTTATTAAGAACAAATTAATGAAAAATACCTAATACCCAATTTGATTTCAATTGTAAAAATCCCAAATACAAAAGCATAGAATAAAATAGAATCAAAATCAATCCATAATGCGATCTCAAGCACTAATTAAAATTAGCTCATAATTGGAAAAACTAAGAAAATAAATAAAAAGGAATTCATAATTGTTTTACATAAAGGAAAATAGAAACCTAATTAGGAAGATGAATTGGCTGCAACGTGGAGATATAGACAGTCTCCAGCTCCAAGCTTCTTTTCTTCTTGACGCTCTCTTCTAATGATGTTTTAATTTGAAGAATATAATGAGAGGTAAGAAATAATAAGGTCTAAAGGCCTATTTATACTAGTAAATTTGGACTAGGGTTTTATTTTAAATAAAAAGCCATTTTAGAAAAGCCCAAATCCATAATTAAGCCCAAAATCCCGTAACTGCTGCACCACCTCCACTAAAACAGCTCTAGCCGATTCGTTATAACTCCGATTGACCTCAAATCACTTGCTAAATTTCCGTAACTCGATATGGAACATAATCTCTTCAAAGGTCAGCGGCTAAATCAACTCGTAAGTGCCTCGAAATCAGCAATCTTTGGCCTGTTTTCCAGATTTGCAGCTTCAAAATATAATTCTTTTCGGGATTTATCTTCAAGCTTTGACTCCATATCACGATCTTTGACTTTATTCTCGTGTTCCTCTCCTAGCTAATATTCAAAACCTACAAACTTTTCACTAAAATACACAAGATTACGCGCAAAAGTTTAATAAATCAAAAATACTAGAAATAAAAGAGGAAATTCGGATTATTGCATATTTAGCCCAAAAGTCTATCAAATTAATCAAATAAACACCAAAAATGATGTCTGCCAAGGGCATAAAATTAGAACATTTAGGGAGACATCAGAGGCATTTGCTAAAGACCAGCGCCTATTTGAGGAAAGCGAGGCAAGAGATCAAGAGCGAAAGGCGAGAGAAGAGGAAAGCAGAGCCACCCATGCATTCATACAATAGATGCTAGATGAAATGGTTGCCCGAAACAACTCTCCTAACTTAACCGAAAGTGTTAGCAAGTCTTATGAAGATTCCACTCCCCCAAGGGATTAAAGAGATCAACCGGAAGAATTAGTTGAGGAGGAGGTGTTGAAAAAAGATATTATTGATAGTGATATGACCACCGTGCCAATTATAAATAGATACCACCATGTGGTTGAGGATCTTGTTAGCATGGTGGAAGAACGAGTAGCAACGAAAATCCTAGAAATTGAAACAGAAATTGCTTTTCCTATGGTGCGTGCACATGATCAAGATATAGAACGTCAAAAGGAAGAAGAGGTTCTCGAGATTAGAGATATTCCACAGCAAAAATATGATGAGATAATAATGGAAGAATGGGTTGAAAGCGAAGATGAATCTAAAGCGGTTGAGGAGCCAATTGAAGAATTAAAGGTTCACAATAAAATAGAAGTTTAATCTCTGCCACAAAACGTTTACCACTCCACCAAGAATCTTGATTGAAAATAGAGCTGAAGAATCACCTCCTCTACCAACAATGATCAATATTTTCTATACAAGCAAGGTGCCACACCGCGAAAGTAAAGAGGCAAGGAGGAGCACCTACGCGCCACATTTTAAAGATGAACACAAGATCGAACCAAGGAATAAAAATGATCTTATACTGTTGAGGACGGTCATCTACTATCATGCTGTGGAAAATGAGTTTCGTCGGGAAAATAAGAAGGCGAAACGAGGTACTTACCCACCCCTTTTCAAAGATCGATTAAATCAAATGTTAGGTGGGAAAGTACCAAAAGTTTCATATCAAGGAAGAGCCGAGTTTAAGCAGAGGAGAACTGGAAAGACCTCAATACCGTCTTCATGGAAGGTAACGCGTCGAACTTAAAGACGTAATAAACAAAAGTGCTTCTTCGGAGACAACCCATGTTTTTAAGTTGCTTTCAATTCTTTAAGTTCTTAGTGTGAATTAGAGTAATTGTTATTTATTTAGTGTTTAATTTTTAAGAAATGAGAAAGGTTGTTTTTTTATGATTATAGGAGTAAAGGTCTTGAGTTTGGGGTAGGTAGTGCGAAAAGGAATAAAAAAAATTTGGTTGTCAAAACATGAGACAACCGGGAACCCGATTAGCGATAACCGGGAACCCGGTTATGGAGTTGTAGCCCCCCAACTTTCCGACCTATGCGGTGGAGACATAAGTTGTTCGTTGCGTTTGAAGTCGCGCCCATCGACAGCCACCGGGAACCCGGTTGGTCACTGACCGAGAACCCGGTTGGTCACTGACCGAGAACCCGGTTATCAGTAACTTCGGAAGATCATAACTTGACGCTCGGAGGTTGGAATTAAATTTTTCTTGAGCCTAAACCACTTATATGTTCGAGATCTATCCAATGGTGAAGTCAAAAAGTTTTGATAACTTATGCGGCGGAGACGCAATTCGTGGTGTGAAATGATAAAAAACAGAATTTTGAGAAACATGGTAACTCCAATGGAAAATCTGAGTAGTTCAATGGATCAAGAGCGCAATTTCCAATGAAAATGAGTATAAATTTTGCAAGAATCCGAGGTAGAGACAAGGAGAAATCGAAAAAATAAGATGGACATTTTCTGCGCGAATACGCAACACTTTACGTCCAGCGAGTTGGCAATTCGCGCGCAAATAGCCAACCCATTCCTTACCAGTCGGGAACCCGTTCGCAAAAACCAACTCTCTGACCTGTGCGTAACGGTAGACGCAAGAGAGTTGCGTCCAAAAAAAAAACTCACAGATTGGAAATTTCGGGAGGCTATAACTTTACGCTTGAATGTCGGAATTCGCTTTTTCTTGAGTTTAAACTGCGTATTTTTTCGAGAGCTATCCAGCCCGGATGTCAAGCAGTTCTGACAACGAACGGTTACCCGGTTAGTTTGAACGGGAACTCGGTCACCTCGCTGGAAAATTTACCTAATCCTTATACAAGTTTCTTCCTCCTTTCCCTTTAGCCTCACACACAAGAAATACCATTAATGACGAACCCAAGTTCCAAAAATACTCAAATTTCTTCATCAAACGCCAAAATATCACCAATCCATCTCTCTAAACATCGTCCCAACACATAATCATATCATTAATCTTTCTTAAAACACCAAGAAATTCAACTTTTAATCCAAAATTTTTCTTCACCAAAGTTTAAAATATATCCTTTAAACCTCTCCAACACCATAGGTAATGACTACCCATCTCAATTAAACCACCATTGTCACTACTGTGCCACCTTCAACAACATCCCAAGACACAAATTTCATCAATAGATTTTGTACTTTGAAGGTTGGAGATTGCAAGCGCAAGGTATCAAATCATCATCAATTCCACGACCAATCAGGTACAATAGCTAGAACTCTTCTTTTCTTTCTATTACCAGTTGGGAATTAAGATTTTTGTTTTAGTTATTTATTGGAGGAATTGTGAATTGTTTGAGCCTACCATTATATATTTTGCAAGTAATCTTTAAGTAGGTGAAAAATTGAGTTTGGGTCATTAGAGATGGCCATAAAGTTTGGAAACGGTACGAAGAACATGAGGAAGAAAGAAAGTTGGGTATTGAGGGAAGATTTAAGTAGAGAAGATGATAATTTAGAGAGCTAGGAGAAGATGAAAACTTGGGAAATTTGACAGAAGAGTTCGAGGTAATTAAGAACACACTATTCAAGATGAACGCAACAAGTATTGATCTTTACAGCTTGATAAATAAGTATTCCGAACGTCAACTTGAGACAACACATAATCGACCTAGTGTCGATCAAGATATGTTTCCTTCTTCCTTTTCTCATTTAGTAGTGTATATTATATTTATTTGCTTTATAGAGTCTTTTCGAGTCGTGGGGACACGACTCATTTGTGAGTTTGGGGTGGGGTATCGTGGCCTCATCCCAATTTTATGTGTTATGTGTTTTTTACCGATTTTCAAATTTTTTAAATAAAGATTAGTTTAAGGAATGATTTGACTGTAGAGTTTGTTGAATGTACCCATAAGCATACTTTTTGTAAATTAATGATAGAAAATAGTAGAACTTAGAGTTAATGTAAGACGCAACTTGAATGCATGCAAACACTAGATGATTGATAAGAAAAATTAATGAACAATGCAAAAGAAGTAAGCTTGTACTTGGTAAGAATGAGTGGTGTGTAGAACGTGAGATCTAAATGAGTAGAGAACCCACTTAATTATGAACTAGGGGCGAACTATGTATCTAGGAAAATGATAGAGACAGTTCTTTGATAGCCACTTGAGACCTTTTTAGCTTTCTAACCCGTGATTATATGTTATATCCTTCTTAGCCCCATTTTTAAGCCTGTAAGCCTTTCTTTTGAAGCCACATTATAACCTTATCCTTTAGATGTTAGGACTATACCATATGAACCGCACTTGAATCACGATTTCTTAAGACTAGTTGTCCTTGAGCTTGAGTTTGGGGTGAGGGAATCTATTATTACATCTGTTGGGTAGATTTGTGATGTGCTTGAATGATTATGCACGTTATTGTAAATTCATTTTCCGATTTTAGAAAAGAAAAGAAAAATAAAGATTGAAAAAAATTGAGAAAATAAGTTAGCATGACATCTCACATTAAAAAGAATGTCATGTTTAACTTACAAAAAAAACAAGAGATTGAATAAATATTGAAATATAAGAAACAGAAAAGGAATATTTTTGTAATCATATTGATAGGTTGGGTTTATTTTGGGGACGCTAAATTTGTGTTTTAAGTGAGTGAGATCATATGTGACTGTAAACTCAAGCTCAAGACAGTGAGCTTTTGTTATCCAAATGTACCATACCGTCCCTAAGCCTACGCTAAAAACGTAAAGTCGTCGTGATTCCTTGGTACATAGTGAATTAAAAATTATACTAATAGGGAGTAAGTTAAGTGAGCGTTCAAAGCGAGTAAAGATTGATGAACACCCTATAGACACCATCTCGAGCTAAGTATAAAGTGTAATATTCTAGCATTGTGAAGTTAATTTTGGATTGAAATTATTTATGTGTTTGAATTTGTATGATAGGTGTATGTGTGCATTAATTCTTAGGTTGTACTATACAAAATTTATTTTGAGTCTTGCTTTGGGTTTATTCTTTAGATTCTGCATGTTGATTCTTACCTTGGACCTCTGTTTTGTTTTACTATGTCGGGACGACAAAGGCTTGAGTTTGGGGTCTTGATGTCTCCCTTTTGGTTCTAAATATATGCCCTTAGGAGATATAATTTTAGGTATAAATTGGACTTATTAGATAGACTTTTGTGCTTATTTCGTCATATTACAGTTTCTCCACTTTTAAATTATGTTATTTACATTTTTAGAGCTTTTATGCGTTAATTTGTTTGTTTTTAGTATAAAGTTGTTAGGTTCATGGATGCTATGGAGCACCAAGATAAGGAGTAGAATCAAGAATTAAAGTCTTAAATCGAGTGGAGAAGTCAAAGGCGAGAAAAGATTTCCCAAAGAGTTGACTAGGAAAGCTACAAATCTGGAAGGCTGGTGTTAATTGCTGATTTCGAGCTACTTAGACATGGATTCAGCCTCTGAGTTGTGAATAAGATTTATTCCTTATTGAGTTATGAAGATTTAGCAACTTGAATGAGTCGATTTGGAGTTGATATGCAAAAGTTAAAGACGTTTTACCAACAACTAAACACCAGTTGCGGGAATTACCAATTGGACTTGGGCTTTTAATTACTTAATTAAGCCCAAGATTAGACCTAATCCGTTTTCACCATCTATATAAGCCCTCTTAGACCTCATTATTCATCACCTCTCATATTTTATTCAAATTAAATCATCCTTAGAGAGAGCGTCAAGAGGCGGAAGCAAGAGTAAGAGCTGGAGAATCCATTTTTCTCCAACAACAGTTCTTTTCATCCCTTCAATTAGGTTTCATATTCTATTTCTGTAACTTAGGATAATGTCTTTTATTTATTTAATTTTAGTTTTTCTTTTGAACATGAGCTAAATTATTAAGTACTTGAGAATCGCAAATAATGGGTTGAAGCCCTAGTAAATCAATTTCTGTTTTTGAATTTGGGATTTTACGATTTAATCTGAGTTGGGTATTTATATTGGGTATTATTTTATGCTTGTTTATTATTTATTTTCTGATCAATTAGAAATAAGTTTTAGTAATTAGGCTATTCACTTAAGTGGCGAAGTGATCACCTTGACGGGGGGTTTAATTATGGACCTAGGTAATAGATGTGTGATATTCGTCAATGACCCTTACGGGCTTGACTAACCATATATCCAATTGGGTAAGAGACTAAAACCGTTCGAAAGTAGGTATAATCGCCCTGACAGGGTTTATAATACCGTAGGATAGCTCCTAAGTCCACCCTGACGGGGGCTAGGAGATTATAGAGTCCCGACTAATAGTTAAATGACAACTTTACCCTTAACGAAACAGTAATTGCATTGACTTAGGCGAATTCCCTTTGCGAGACTCAAGTATATCTTTTATCTGCATCTTAATCTTTTAGTATTTACTTTCAGTAATTTGTTTCTTTGCGACTAGTAGTTTAATAACTCAAAACCAAACAAATATCTTCTATATTTTATATTTTATATTTTATATTTTATTTTCCGTATTAGCAATTACTACTACTTATCTATTGAACACTTGGGTTATACCAGTCCAATCCCTAAGAACGAAATCCCGATTCTCGGTTTATTACTTGAAAGACCCGTACACTTGCGGTCTGTGAGTCCTTAATCTTTATCACATTATTTTATAACACCTAGGACCCACTAATGACTCAAGTCTAGTGAAGACTCTTATAGATGTAAATTTATATCTAACTAAGAATAATGGCGAAGGAATAGCTCAGTTGGAGTATTCTCGCATTATTGGTAGCCTAATGTACTTAATGAATTGTACAAGACCCGACATTGCATATGCCGTCAATAAGTTGAGTAGATATACTAGCAATCCTAGACAAAACCATTGGATAGCTATTGTAAGAGTTCTTAGATATTTGAGATATACTAAGAACTACGAGCTGTATTATACAAAATATCCAGCTGTTCTAGAGGGATACAACGATGCGAATTGGATATCGGATTCAAGTGAAACAAAATATATTATTTAGTATGTATTCACTTTGGGAGGTGCAGCCGTATCTTGGAAATCTTCTAAGCAAACATGCATAGCTAGATCCATAATGGAATCTGAGTTCATTGCTTTGGGTAAAGCTGGAGAAGAAGCAGAGTGGCTTCGAAATTTTTTAGAAAATATACCGTGTTGGACTAAGCCTGTGCCACCTATTTGTATTCATTGCGATAGTTAATCTGCGATTTGAAGGGCACAAAGTAGCATTTACAATGGTAAGTCTAGACATATTCGTCGTAGACATAATACCATAAAATAACTACTCTCTAATGGAGTTATTTCAATTGACTATGTGAGGTCAAAAGATAATATCGCGGATCCGCTTACCAAAGGGCTATCTAGAGAGTTAGTTTATAATTCATCGAGGGGAATGGGTCTTAAACCTATATCTTGAAAGTTTCCATGCGGAAACTCTACCTAGTTAACTGGAGTTCCCAAAATCTAGGTTCAAGGAGACAACTGGTATGTAAATTGCAACTAGTTATACACTGTAGAGGTTTTGTAAACCTTCTACCTATTCCTATGACGAGTAGACAGTGTCACCTGTAAATTTTTAAGGTTAAGCTATGTTTTTAATGGTTCTTGTAGCTTGATAAATTCAAGTTGTGTAGTACAAGATATTCTTAACAAGTCAACCACCTATCTGAGTAAGGAGTAGGCCGCTCCTACGAGAATGTTTAAGGTTGAATTCTACGAGAGTACTCATGAAACCATGAGTTGTTTAGGGCCAAAATGAACACAACAATGAGAACTTCAAGAATGTACCGAGGGGTGCTGTGTGATTTCTATTGTCTTCGTATACACAAAAAGTCGAATAGTTCAAGACATCGCATTCACTGTTTGGCGAGTATATCTGATAGATCTCACTAGGGCAAGGTTCAAGGTCTTTGTCTACCTTTCTCGATGCAGTATCTCTCTAATGTCTACTTTCTCGTGTTTTTGCATGATTTCGTTTTTGGTTGGTTAGTCGATTTCCATTCATGTGGGGAATTGTTAGTCAATTGGATTTTTCCAAGTGGTGGACTAACGACGTTGACTCAATTATGAGATATTAACTTGGTTAAAACCATTGAGAAGTGAATGAGAAATTGAGTACATAAATTTGGAGAACAAAAAGAAAGAAGCTTAGAAATATATTTGCATATGCTGAATTTTGAATACAAGACGTGTCACAAGTAAGCCGAAATAAGATTTATATTGTTTACGTGTGTGTAATAAAACACTAAAGAAAACATTACCAAAATTCAAACTTGTGGCCGTAATCTAACATATGCGCATGTGTAAAGTAAGACCCGTTGTCACTGGAGCAACGCGTTGTTTCATGTCATGCTTCATTTGGGTTAATGGTTAACCTTCTCCTAATTTGAACAGTCACATACCCATTGAATGGTGTTGCATTGCCTCCTTTTCATTTCTATAAATAGGGAGGCCTCCTACCATTTAAAAAAATCAAAAAATTAAAATCTGAAAATTTACTAGGATTTTTGCATATTCATATTACAAAACTTTTGAGAGTGAAAGACAATACAATTTTAGTTCGCCGTTGTCAATCTTTGTTTAGTGCTGCTATCGATTGACTTGAGTCCGTGGTATCCTCGGAGATCATCGCTATCAAATGTGAGCACCATAGTAGGATGAATAGATTTTAAGAAAATTAAACCAAATTCAAGCCTCAAAATTTCTTTTTGCATTTTGTACTATAAGTTATTAATTATATTTCTTAATTCCTGCATTTATATTTAGTTAAATTTATTTGTTTACATGTTTTAACACACCAGATCCAACAGTAATATTTAGTAGTAGAAAGGTAAGCTGTCACGAATTAGTAAACCATAGCAGATATTTGTCCCTTGTAAACCTAAAGGGGTTTCTTTACCCTTTTTCAAATCATAGGGAGGTATTTGGTATATACACTCAAATAAAAATGACTAATCTAGAAACTTGTTTTAAGATTCATCTTTTTATTTGGACACTCAAAAGTAAAACAGGGCAAAAACATCGGAACTCTAGTGGTTTACTACTTCTTAGGTATGTTCTATTACATTCTTCGCCTTCTCTCCTTTTCTGTACTTTGAATTTTGTTGTATCAAGGTACAGATACTCGTTTCTTGAGCTCCATTGTTTTACATCAAATACAGAATTTACGGGAAGGGGCAAAAGAATTTGGGGTGTGGAGATAGGTAAATCCATCTCATCATCAACACCCCTACCTTCATATGTATGAACAAGTTAGATTCTAATTTCCTTTTCCCATTTAAAAAAAAAAAAAAGACTGTAGCTTGATTCTGCAATTCCACAAGTTTTACAGGTCAGGCCGAATAACATACACCAATTTATATATATCTACATTCAAACAATCAAATTACTAACACGGAGGAGATGAGGTGATCATGCCAAATTCCTAAATAATATTATGTTTGATAATAAAAACCTGTTACAACACAAATGTAATGTAGAATATAGTAATTAATCAAAAGGCTACACGTAAACTATCCTTGACTTGCTTCAGTGTTACATCACAATCTACCTCACAAGCTCTGGTTTCATTGACATGCATTTTAAACAAAGTAAAAAAGATCGCATCTTATATCCCATATCTCTAGAGCGGAGATTATATTATTTTGTATCTATACATACATAGAAATTGCTTGACTTAATTACTGAACTAGAAACTGAAATTCCTCACTTGGATTTATATAGTCTTAAAATTTACAGGTCTTTTTATGTATTACTTTGTGTATTAGATTGTGACGTCACACTTCTTCAGTGGGAGAACACAAATGTCTTTATGGGTTTCGGATTTAGCTACATTTCCATCCCAAATGATTACAACTAATAAACTTCTATGAGGTTTCAAATTATGACGATAAAGATAACATAGAAGATGGTGAAGATGAGTATTGAAATTTATAATCTGAATACTAACCATAGGATTGAGAGTCATAGCTTTCGATATATAGCTCTTTGTCAATGTTATTTCTTATTAATAACCATAGGAACTAGGATTTGACTTGTGTACTACGATATGATATTAGCCATCTTAAATTTGAATCTCGATCTCTACTGGGGTTCAGTCTTTAAGGCCTCTTTGCAATAACAGAACAATTCGTTCTGCTTTGCACAAATTATGTTAAATCTTGTTTCCTAATGTTCATGTTCATCCGGCTATTATTATGTTAAATCTTGTTTCCTAACCATATTATCTAACTTATAATGAAAAATTGCAGTTATAGACATTATAAGAGATATACCACATTCACAAGAAATAGTTAATATTGCAAACTTGATAAACTGGAGTAAATATTTAAATGCTCTTCAAAATAATAACAGGCATTGTCCAAAAATAATAATAATAATAATAACAGGACAGGGCGAATAATGTATTTAAGAAGATAGATTGTTATTGTAAATATTAAATATTCAATATTTTTCTATAGGGATCACAAGTCACAACAAGTATCTCTAAACAAATATTAAATACTCTGTTTAATTGAAAAATTGTTAAGACACAATAGTAAAGCAGAACATTGTAATAATCAAATGGATGGTACCCTAAACTCTCCTAAACTTTCTTTGACTTGCTTCATTGTTCCATGACCATTTCTCCCCCTTTATAGAAACTAAACTCTCCTTGTAAACCATGACTTCATAATCTATGACTCCATATGACCTTAAATCATAGCTAAGTGATCACCTTCATCAAACAACCAGTTTTCTAGCATTTCTAATGGAAATTGTGTAGTCGGATCTACAGGTTTGTTTTCACCTTGTAAATGACTTGAATGTGAAAACTCAACATTATTTGAAGACTCAAAAGACTCAAACCCGAAAAATGAATTGATCCCACCACTTTCTCCTACTTCATTTCTTACACCATTGCTTGATACAGTTGAACTAGTGTTGAAACTATTAACTCCAGATTTTACAGGTTTTTTAACCCAATCTTTAAGCAACCTAGCTATGTTTTCCGTGCTTGAAGCGTATGAACATCCTTCACCATGGTTAGTGTAAGGTAAAACTCCTACAGGGTTTGGATACTGATCGATTGATAATGCAGTGCTTAGAGCTTGCTTAGTTGTGTGAATATCAGTTTGGAGACGCTTTTCCCATTGGCCACGTGGAATCGAAGCAGGATAGCCATTGGTATATGTATTAGTTGAACCATTTGGAGATTCTTGAAGTTGATTTTTGAGCTTTTTCTTCAAATGAGTGTTCCAATAGTTCTTGATATCGTTGTCTGTTCTTTCCGGTAAATAAGAAGCTATAGCTGCCCATCTGGAACAAAAAACAATAGTGTTAATGCATTGATATTTCAAATATACCCCTAGACCTGGACTTAAGGTGTAACCTTTTAGAATTTTTTTTCACTAGGTTTGAAAGTTAGAATATTCTAAACATATTGGGTATATACAATTACCTTATGGACCCTAAATATTTAGAATTTTCAATTAATTTTTAATTTTTTTAAATGTATCTTATTAAATTTTAAATTGTTTTATTTATAAAAATATTTTATTGTTTAAGTATAATATATATTATTTTATATGATATAAAGACATATAATATAATTATATCAAAATAATTTTAGGACTAATAAGGACAAGTTTTACATAATATAGGGACCTATAGTGCCATAGATCGAAACTAAAAATTCTGAATCTTAGCGGAGAATGCAATCGCAAAATCTTATCAGATAATCCTATCGAAAAATCCTATCGATTGTGGTTTCGAGGGCTAATAATCAGTAAAAAAGTTATACCTAAAAGAAAACTAAGTCCATCTTCGGTGCAATTTTTTCAAATATTTTCCAAAAACAATATGCGAATCCCCTTCAAACCCTCCTTATACTTGACCTGGGTACATTTTCTATTTCTAAAAAATTGAGGATGAACTTTGATATTTTGTATAACATGTCAACAAATAGTGCAATTTATCATTGATTGGCTGACAATGTTTCTAGATGTAGTAAAATCTATCAAATATTAGACGGAATATAGAAATTTAAACCATTAATTAAGTTAGGAAATAAGAGACCAATATAGATTTTTTATCAGTTTTATCACATAATTTACTGACAAGATTAACATAAATGTCACATTAATATATTAAAATAGTATATTCCACAAATTATTTTACCACTATAATAAATAAAAAATACCACTAAATTAATATCCTTCAATCTTCCTATAATAACACATTAAAATTTAGTTTTTTCTTTTAAGTTTATCTTTAGTGAAAAAACAAAAACAATGAGAAAAACATACTTATTTCCTAGAAGTGTTTGAAGTTGAATGATTATCTTCTCCTCTTTCTCAGTAAAATTACCCCTTTTAATTCCCGGTCTGAGGTAATTCGCCCATCGGAGCCTGCAACTTTTATCACACCTACGCAACCCTAAAACACAAAAGAAAGTATATTAGATATGAAATTAAAATCAGTAAAATAATTCAGTAAAACTAGTAGTGCCTGTAATTGTAGGAACATTCCTCCACTTAGCAGGACCATGTTCTTGAACATAAGTAACCAGGATTATGTCTTCTTCAGGTGTCCATGGACCTTTCTTGACTCCCATTTTATCACAACAAGGTGGTCTACCCATATTTTCTTGTAAGAAGAATAAGTGGTTTAAGGGTACCTACCTATATATAGGACAAAGGGAGAATAACCTGACCTAATAAAAGAAGCAAAAGGTTGTCCTAAGAGTCAACATTGACAATAAATGCATTTACTCTGTGGCCTATCACTATCTAAATATAAAGTCAGTTGTGTCTATTTTTCTTTTCTCACGAAAACCGCGTGGTATTCATTGTCATGTATCTGCAAATATTAATGTAGATTAGATGTATAACCAGTTATTATCATTCTTTATAATATGAACGAGTATTAGTGTTGTATATATATTGCAGCATAAAAAAGAGTAATGCTAGAAAGTAGAAAATCTAGTGAAATTTAATAAGGGGAGTCAAGAATGTGACTTATTATATCTATCTTCCAGATAATTTACGTGTAATTTTAATGTACATTAGATAGTAACAAGTAATCAATTTGACTACCTTTGACTGGAAGTGACAAATTACTAAGACTTTAAGCATAAATACAAGGTAGTTTAGACTATAAACGATATGAGTTGACGAACTTTAATTGAGTGTGACAAACTACTATAGACTTTGAACATAATTTATAGTCATTGCATTTAATAATATGAACAAGCATTAGTACTATTTATATTAAAAACTAGTACTACTAAATTTAATATAAAAGTTGTAATAACTATAATGTAATAGTAAAGTTTAATGGGATTTATCTTCTTACAATATTAGCGCCTTTATTGATGCTCTTGCAGTTGATATTGATGGTATTCGCGAACATGTTTCGTATATGTTATAATACTTTTTTTATATGAATTCTTGAAAAATATCTTACTAAACTTTACTCTAAAAAAAATTAATAAAAGAAAAAAAATTAGATTCTTACATACATATGTAGAACTATCTCATTAGATACATTGTCATAAAACTCTATTGTCAGAATATCTTGACGAAGAAAAATAGATAATGGTGGGTGCATATTTCTGTTCTTATACTGTCAATATCTTAACAAAGGTCTCACATGTCAATCTTTTTTACTGATTTCTGAAGAGTAGAGTTATGTTCTACCTTTGCAAACATATCTATCAAATTCTCACTTAAGTGAATTTGACGAAGGTGTATTTCACTATATTTTTAGAATTCATGAATAAAAATGAACTTTGGTGAGATATGTTTTATTATGCCACATTTGATGTAATCTCTTTTTCTTGAGCAGTACAAGTAATATTGTCTTCATATAATATTAAACTCTTTTAATTGTTTAAAGATTACAGTCTCCTTCAATATTCCTAGTCAAAGATCTTAACCTAGACATCCTCTACTTGTCTAATGAAGTACGAGTATCTCAACATAATTTGAAGATATAGAGACAATGGTTTGTTTTATAAAACGTCATGAGATATATCAATGTCCAAAAAGATGAATATGTATCTAGTTATGAACTTCTTTTATGTGGACCAAATATATATTCAACACTTGCTCAACTTGCAAATTCTGATTTTTGATATTTTGAATATATCAACTCCATATCACGTGTTCTGCGAATATAATGAAATATATGTCTATGTCAGTTTGATATAATTTTAATAATTCATGAACAATATCTTGAAAACAAATTAACATTAAAAGAAATGTATGGACAAGTGTTATTGGAACGATCCATTAATGCACCAAACATACTGAGATGTGGTACTTCTTTGCCAATGAATCCTTTTATCTTCACTCAATTATCGTGCTTCGTACATACCTGATGTGCTTTGTCTATACAGAATCACTTTAGTTTTTTTACAGTTGACTTGATTAATGGAAAAAATTCATCTATCAAATAGTCAATTTGCAAGCCAAGGTAAAATTTTGTTTTACTTGAATCTTTCATCTCAAATTCCTTCCATAAACAAGTGTTGGCATATAACCCCCCCCCCCCCCCATTCTAGGTTATTTTTATGTGACAAAAGCTTAGGTTAGGTTGTGCTTATTACATGTTTTTGCTTACTCTCTTTACTCATTATATCATGCATAACTCTTTAAGAAAACACCCTTGAAAACACCTTTTATTATCCTTCACATGTGATCCTTTAAAATCTTAATTTTTTCTATACTTATAGAGGCCATATATTTGTGTTTGTTTCTTATTATATCTTGAGCCTAGCTACATTATTTCTCATACGTATCTTTTGAAAGCTTTATATGTTTAAATAATCTTCATTTAAGTATCACAACATGTATTTATTTGAGTTTCTTTGTGATTATTCTCCTAAATGTTATCCTTCTCATATCTTTGGGTGTTTTTGGAATTGAATGACCGCTTATTTGAAGAAATATTTTATATATTCTTTTTGAAAAACTTACACGAAAAAACCAAGCATCGGAGCACAATGTATCATGACCCTATAAATATATCACAAAACAAGACACATCAATGTTCTAAGTCTCGTTCCTCATACACTTGGTCTTCTCTTAACACTTGAGATCTCATTTAATCAATATTTTCATAAAAAGAACGAACGTCTCAACATTTGTGATGAATTAATCTATTCATGAGCATCGTTTTAGGTGCATTATATTAATTGTTATGGGATTTTCCCCTGTTATTTGATAATTTCTTAATTTGTGCCTTGATTTAGAGATTTATTACTTTTGTAGCATTTTTTTGTATAATTTTGTGCTAAATGTGAACCTCGTAGGGAATATGGAATATAATTAGATTCCAAATAAAGGTCAATGAGTTAAGTAAAGAAGACCCAAGGTGAAATCTAGAGTTAAAAGGAAACAAAGTTGAATTAGGAACAGAAAAGCTACCAAATAAATCTACCAAGCTGTAGAGACGTCCAGTGTTCTAAAGACTGCAATAAATCGTTTACTAATTTGGAGGAACCATTTTTATTAGAAGATAGATCTTTTATTTTCGGTCGTTTCCATATAAAGTACGCTGAAATCCGATAAGTAATGAAAGAGATATGACCAAATCAATATGCATTGTTTATCTTGTCCTATATTTTAGGAAACGAATTTGAATTGGAAAAGGACTCCAATAACTTATCTTCCACTCCAAGATTTCGACCTAGGGTTCACTAGCACCTATAAATACATCTAGTTATTATTGTAAATATGTCCTTGCTTGAATATTAATCCTTAGTATCAAGTTTATCTTCCATGGAAGCAAGTTGAAAAATATGTATCTATCTACTTTTTTCTTATATGAACTAATTCTTCCATAGCTTGGTTTACATATGTATAATCTTTGAATTCTATTTCTTTATTATGTTATTTGGGAGTAACCTTCAAATATATTAAGCTTCCTATCTATTTCATATATTTGTTTTATGTGCTTTGACTTAATGATTGCAGTCCTTGCTAGTGCACGAGTATAGGATTACTCCATTAGCAGTTGGATGGTCATCCGGAAGGGGTATTCAATTGTAGAAACACCACATAAACATCTAGTGTGCGGTACTGATCCTGACGGGCTTGCCTAACTAGATAGTAAGATTTGAGATTAACCACTGATCATTGCATAGGGTCCCCTTACCCAAGTCCCCTGATAATTGTTAGGTTGCGCCCTAGGTCCGTCGGGAAGGGGGTTTAGAGAAATATAGAATCCTGACTACTTCTCTATAAGAGCTTTAATCACCCTTATAACTAGAATACAGGTTTAGAAGGATAAGTGCATTCTAGCAAACCTAAGCTATATCTCTCGTCTCCATTCTATTTACTTTTATTGAATTAGTAGTTAATTATTGTTTCTACAAATATTTATCTCTTTATTTCTGTTTTAGTCTAAACAATTAATCGATACTACGCTTTCTCTCCTAAACACGATTCTACACTAACAGACTTAATCCATGCGAACGAATCTTACTTACTAACTAAACTTGCAAACGATCTATATTATTTGTAGTGAGTTTCTCGTGGTAGTTAATGGTGTTTATCCTTATTATTTATCTTTTATTATCATTATTTTATCACACCTTGATGTATCCATATTTTGTGATATATTAATGTAGGTTTGAAACATCATTTTAGGTCCATTTGATTAATTGTTAATGTATTTTTACCAGTTATTAGATAATTTATTAATTCATGTCTTGATTTGATGATTTATTACTTCTTGAGCAAATATAGTTTAATTTGTGTGTTAATGTGAAGCTCTTAAGGTTTATGGAATATAATTAGACGCCTGATCAATTCTAATGAGTTAAGGAAAGAAAATCCAAGATAAATAAGGAGATAAAAGGAAATAAAGTTGAAGTACGAAAGCAAAAGCTGTCAAATAAATCTGAAATTCTACAGCTACGTCCATAAAAGTGAATATAACTTTAAATCAGCTTGGATTCTGGAAGAGCCTTAAAAATTTAGATAGATCTTTCTGCTTCGGTCATTTTGATATAAAGTGGGCAAAAATTGGCCAAATAATGAAGGACAATGTTTATCATGTCCTATATTTTAGGAAACGAATTTGAGTTGGACTTGGACTCAAATTACTTGCCTTCTACTCCAAGATTTCGACCTATACTTATAAAACACCTATAGATACACCCTCTTATCATTGTAAACATGTCTTTGCTCAGCATTTAATTATAATTACTCTTAGAAGTCATCCATAGAAGCAAGAAGACCTGTAGAGAGGAAGACAAGAAGTTGGAAAGTCACAAGCTCCTCTTCTTCATCATCTCCCTCTATCATTAGGGTAATTTGTATTAGATTATTTATCTCATCTTTGTTTCTAATTAATTTTATCCTTATTTTATTTCTATGACTTTATATATGAACTAATTTTCCCATAATAGATTGGGTTTGTATATGTATAATCTTTGATTTCTAACTTCCACTTGTTTCACGTTATTTGGGAAAACCCTTTTTTAATCGATTCTAGCTACTTAACCTATATAACTGTTTTATGTGATTTGATGTATTTATTGTAGTTCTTGCGGTTGTAAACGTGTAGACTACCCCATTAATAGAAGTTGGATGGTCACCCGAAAGGGGTGTCTGATTGTTGAAATACCACATAAGCGTCTAGTGTGCGGTAGGGATCCTGACGGGCTTTCCTAACTAGATAGTCACTAGGGTTTGATTTAACCACCGATCATTGCGCAGGGTCCCCTTAACCATGTCCCTGGTAATTGTTAGGTCGTCACCTAAGTCCACCCGGAAGGTGGTTAGGACGAATATAGAATCCTGGCTATTTATGTAAAAGCTTTAATCACCCTTATAGCTAGAATTAGAATTAGAAGGATAAGTACATACTAGCAACCCTAAGATATTTTTCTCATCTCCATTCTTTATTAAATTGTTTATTTACATTATAATCTTTTAAATTGGAAACCCAAACAAATATTATTTATTTTATTTGTCTTTTATTTAACAAGTAAATTCTCCTACACTTCTCTATATACACAAGTAGATCTGACGGATTAAATGCTTGCGAATGAACTTTAGTTACTAACTAAACTTGCAAACAATCTGTAATACTTTTAGTGAGTTTCTCGTGGTAGTAAAGGGTGTAACCTTTTTTTATTATCTTTATTTATCACACATTTGCCCCTATCAAGTTTTTGGCGCCGCTGCTGGGGGTTTATCTTTAAGGTAGTTATTTGTGTTTATTTAGTGTAGAGGTTTTTATTTGGTTTCAGTTTTACGTGTTTTCTTTTTTTAGTCTCTTTTCAGGTTCCTTAGGTATGTAAAATTATATCTTTAGCGCTCAATGTAGAAGGTGTCAAATTCTCGAAGAATATTGTGGCAGGTCTACCTACGCCACTAGGACCAATAATAATACTCAAAGGATGTTGACATTTGATGAAAAAAACAAGATTTTGAAAGCAAAAACAGACGCACTCAGGGCAGAACTCACCCAAGGTCGCAAGATTTGTGAAGATGCTTAAGCTCCACCATAGATCATGGATAAGCCACAAGAAGATTCCAACAATAAGCTCTCCCAAAACCTTGAAAATTTCATGGAATCAACATTAAACAGCTTGAAGCAAGTATCTGAAAAAGTCATAAAGCACTCTGTGGAACTGATTAATTCAAAAGATGCTCTTGCGCAATTCATCAAAGATTCAACCGATAAAATGAGAGAAAGTGACGCGAAGCCCAATGTCGCCATATTAACAGTGCAACTCATGCCCCAACAAATTCAAGCGATGGATCAAAGAGTAATGCAAGTCACTACGATAAATCAATAATTACAACAAGAATTACATACGAACCTGGGCGACAGCAATGCTGGGTTCAAGGATTCAACCATAAAAGAACCAACGAAGCTTAAATTAGAAGAAGTAATTGTTAATGATCAAAATACGAAAGATTTTGAACAAGAATTCAAGCATGTGGATGAAAAAGAAACTAAGGAAGAAGAGACTACCGCACAAAAGGTGCAACAAGAAGAAAGTAAGGAAGACCGCCACCTACACAACCATCATCACCAATCAAGTTGAATTCAATTGCGGTAAGAATTGAAGAATGGGAAAGTGAGGATGAGGTTGAAGATACAACTAAAAGGAGTGCAAACAATTTAAGAACCCACGAAGCTTAATTTAGACAAAGTGAAAATCAGAGATAGGATGAAGAGAGGTTGGAAAAGAAAAGAACAAGGCGAAGATACTTCCTACACATCTGCTACTATCACCAACATATCTACAAAGAATTACATATCCTAAGGGTGATACTAAATCTGAAATGTCAAGCCTAGAAAAAATCATTGTTCCTATACTCGATGTAATTGATAAAGAGCCTACAACACCAAAAGTCTTCAAAAATATTCTTTCCAAGAAGAGTAAGAGTGTGGAGGTTGAGATCGAGACTGTGGAACGTACTAAAGAAAGCTTGACAACAATTCCAAAGAAGCTACCACCAAAGATGCAAGATCTGGGAGCTTTATACCTCCAAATAAATATAGGTGGTAACTTCAAAGGTAAAGAAATGTGTGACTTGGTTTCAGGTAGAAATGTCATGCCCAAGAATATGTGAGAGAAGTTAAGCATGGGAGATTCCAAAAGAAAAGACATCATTTTGTTGCTGCTAGATGACTCCATGATAAATCCATGGGAAATCATTGAGGACGTGCTTGTTCATGTAGGTACTTTAGCTATACCTACATATTTTGTTATTCTTGATAACATTGCAGGTCAACACATTCCATTGATACTTGGACGCCCATTCTTGGCGAAAAGTCACAACATAATTAATGTTTATAAGGGAACTGTGACTCTTTAAATTGAAGAAGAATCTAAAACATTCCACTTGGTGGATAATAAGCCTGAGGCATCACAGGAAGTCCCAACACGCTAAGTTTTGACAAGGAAGTTAAAAAGAAAATCCACAATAAACCCGTGAAAAAAAAGAATCAAAGGTGAGTTTTGGGTTGGTGACGAGGTTGCATGGAAAGCCCCTAAGCGAGAGAATAGACCATGAGGATTCAAGAATGCATGGATGGGTCCGTTCGTTGTTACAACAGTTGTGTCGACAAAGCAGATTGAAATACAAGCGAAGAAGGGTCACAAGATTCAGATAGTAGATGTGCATAGCCTAACCTGTTGTCAGGGAGGCTTTATAATCAAGAAATAATCGAGGTAACACGTCTAACTTTAAAAGAGATTAAACAAATGTGCTTTATGGAAGACATCCCACAATCTTTTATGTTTTCATGTTTTTGTTTAAGGTAGTTAGTTTATGTGTTTTTAAGTGCATATTGCAATAATAAGGAAGGTATGAGTGTTTTTGAAGTGTAGGTATGCAAACTTTCGAGTTTGGGGTAAAAAACTGGAAATTTTCGAAGTTAAAAAGAACTGAGAAGAAGAATTTTGCGGTACACCACGAATATTCACGGTGCACCACACCTATAAGGAGTAGAAATTTACCAAAACTTCGAACTGACATAAATTTGCGCTCGGGTATTAGAATTCACTTTTTCTCAAGTCTAAATCACATATTTTTACCGAAATCTATCCAATGGAGTAGAGAACACCTGATTTGGAAATAAAATGAAAAATCAGAGTCCAGCAGTACCCTGAGGTACACCGCACCATCTACGCGGTCCACCGCACCCCACAAAAAGGGTCACGACTGTTAGTAAATCAGGTACACGTGCGAGGCCCGTGTCGTCACTCGTGCATCATCGTGCCACAGTATCATTCAAAAGACTCGTGTGGTACACCGCACGCTACCCGCGGTGCACCACATTAAAGAAAACCGTCGCCACTGTTGTGGAATTAGGTTTGAAGCCGAGACGCATCAAGACAAACCGTGTTAACCAAGCGCGCAAGACCGTTAAAAGGTACAAAACACAAGACTTGTGCAGTACACCGCATGACGCTGCCAGAAAAAGGAAAAGGAGAAGGTTAGTTCTATAGCTTCGAAATATTAAACCTTAAACCTCTCTTTCTTATCCAAGACACCCAAACTCCATCAAAGACAATTGAAGCTTCACCTCACATCAAAACACCACCAATTAACCATAGTTTCAAATCCAAATCCTTCCCTACCTTCCTATAATCAAGAATCAAACACCCAAATCATTCTAGTACACCTAGAATCCATGAGACAAAAGCCAAATTTTTAAAATATTCTTCTAGAATTCCTTACACACATATAATCCATGCACGAGTTCATCATACCAACATAAAGAAACATCATCCCTACAGCTTTCCTAGCCCTTATAACACCTTATCCCTCTATAATCAAAAGGTAGTTAAAGAGTGTTTAAACCTTTGAGTTGGGGTCAAAAGAGATGATAAAAAATACGAAAAGATTATGAATCAATGCAAGGTATTGGGTAAGATCAAGAAGAAATCAATTTAGATGGGTATTAGTTTGGAAACAAACAGGTAAAGCAGGTCAAGTAACTAGAGGAAAGCATGCAGTGGTGAAATCAAAGAGCAAAACAGTTACAACTTTCAAGGAGAAAACACCACAACCTCTTCCTATCAAGATATCTATACCCAAGATGAACCGAAGCTTATAGGACGTTATTAGCTATCGTTAAAACAAAGATTCCTGGATAAATACCTTTACATGAGAGAGTATTCGAGAAAGAAATTGGAGAAGATGAGTAAAAAATAATTTATAGAGCTAGAAGATTGATTTGGATGGGGTATAAAGAAGAGGTAAGGGAATGTGAAAGTGGTGATACTAGTAGTTTACATTCAAAAGAAGCACTGTACCCTATCTTGGGTATTGATAAAGCGAGGCAATAGCCTTGAGTGTATGTTTTCTTTCTTCCCTACCATCCATACTGTACTTACAATATATGCTTGATTTTAATTTTTTATTGAGTTTTTTTCGAGTCGTGGGGACACGACTCATTTTTGAGTTGGAGGTGTGGGGATTCGTTGTCTCTTATCTCCAGTTTTCTATGAATTTTTTTAGGAGTACATTAAAATTTTAGATAGAAGAGATTAGATGGAGAGTGTATTTAATAGATTAAAAGCATAAACTTAGTAAGTTAATGATAGAAAGTAATATGTTTATGAGCTAATTATTTTGTATGCTTTGAGTATGAAAAGGAAACACACGAAAGAAAAGATTAGTAAGCAATGCAGTAGAAGTATTTTTTATCTTAGGGCTCCCTGAGGGGTGTGTAGGCCGTGAGATCCGAGCTAGTTGATAAACTCATCTAATGAACGTGCTAAAGGTGAGAAAGTAACAAAATTACATAGTTTAGAAAGTGGTTAAGGCAGTTCTTTGATAAAAACCCCTTGTTGACTCTTAGCTTGCTGTCCATTTATTATATTTATATCCTTCTCAACACCTTCGAGTCTTTCTAAAGCCTTTTTATTAGCCATATTATAATCCACATCCCTTAGATTTTAGGACTTTTCCGTATGAACCGCTCTCGAATCGCGATGCATAGAAAGTCGTTTTAGAGCTTGAGTTTGGGGTGGTGGGTCCACAACTATGTGAATTATTATTCGGTTGGGATATTTTGAGCTTATGTATTTATGCTATATATTTTGATGACGATTCACTGCTTATTATATTGTGGCCCTTTGTCGGGGTCAAAGTAAATGAAAAAAAGTCATGACAAGAAATATGTGAAAAAGTAGCATGACCTCTCATATTAAAAAGAGAGTCATATCTATAATATAAAAGAAAAAAATTGATATGGAAAGATTGAAAATATTTGGACCAGCAAAGTGGAATTTTTATGTGATCATCTCAATGCTTTAAATTGGGTTATTGGGGATGCTAATTAGTGCATCAATTCATTGGTTTGAATGAGATCATTTTATGAGAGTTATTCAAGCTCTAGGGAGATTAATTGATGGATAGTAAGGAGAGAGCCAAAATCTCACTCTAAATTATCCAAATATACGATCATACCACCCCTAAGCCTAACATTACAACTTTAAATACCTTATTATTCGTTGCTATGTAATCTAGAAGTGATTGAACCGTTAGAGAGTAGTTAGATGGATCTTTGGATACTAGTAAAGCTTGATGAAGAATCTATAGCCTCATTGTTAAACTAAGTGAAGAACCTCTCATTCGTGCATTTTAAAGCTAATCCGATCTTGAATTTGAAATGTGTTGATAGTTTGTATGAAAAGTGTACATTAAATTTAGAATGTAAATATTATTACATGAAATATTCTGAGTAGTTGCTTTGAGTTTATTATCTATATTCTGCTATCTTCTTCCCATTGTGCTTAATTTACTTAGGTGTGTATTTAGAGACTTCCCTATGTCCTTGTCTTTATTGTATCAGGACGATACAACTTTTAGTTGAGGGTCTTGATGTCTCCATATCTTTGATATATTAATGTAGGTTTTAGATATCATTTTAGGTGTATTTTATTAATCATTAAGGGATTTTTTCCCGTTATTAGATAATTTCTTAATTCATGTCTAGATTTGATGATTTATTACTTTTAGAGCATATTTGGTTTAATTTGCATGTTAATGTGAAGCTCTTAAGGTTTATGGAATATAATTAGATGCTAAATCAATTCTAATGAGTTAGGAAAAGAAGATCCAATAGGAATCAAGAGATAAAAGGAAGTAAAGTTGAAGTAGGAAAGGAAAAGCTACCAAATAAATCTAAAATTCTCCAGCTACGTCCACTACAGTGAAGATAACTTCAAATTGGCTGCGATTCTGGATGAGCCTGTGAAGAGTTAGCTAGATGTTTCTGATGTGGTCGTTTTGATATAAAGTTTGCGAAAATAGGCCCAATAACGAAGGAGATATGACCAAAACAGTGAGCAGTGTTTATCCTATCCTATATTTTAGGAAACGAATTTGAGTTGAACTTGGACTCAAATTACTTGCCTTCTACTCTAATATTTCGACTTAGGCTTAGAAAATACCTATAAATACATGATGTCTCCTTATTTGTGATAGATTTATATTAGGATGAGACATCATTTTTAGTGATTTAGAAGTCATTATAGTCGATTTTCTTGAGAAATGCTACACTTTCCTATTTTGAGTCTTGATTTAGTAAAATAATATTTTTAGAGCATATTGGGTTTAATTATTTATTTAGTGTGAAGCTTTAAAGATAATTATGGAGATTAATTAGAATCCAAGTCAAAGACTACAAGATATGGAAAGAGATAGACATGGTAATTGGAGATAAGGAAATAAAAGCTAAAAACATGGAAAAGGAAAAGCTGCCTTAATCCTGAATTTCTGCACCTACGACCACAAATCAGCTTATATCTCAAAAACGGTGTGGAATTTGGAGAAACGGTCAAGAGCAAAGTTGAAGAGCTTTCCGAGACGATCAATTTGGTATATTCATACGCGTCAAACGGATGAATATCGAAACTGTTAGAGCCAAAATAAAATCGGGCCTGATTTCATGTTTTTAGGGTTACGAATTTGAGTTGGGCTTGGAGTCCACTACTTACTTCTCCTTCAAGAAAACGAATTAGGGCTTCCAAGACACCTATAAATACACCCTTATACCATTATAAACATGTCTTTGCTCAGTTTCAAGCTTAGGCTTAGTCCTTACTTGTATTTTCTCACTTTTAAACAATAGCTTAGTCCTTTACATTAATATTCATCCTTAGAATCAAGCTATTCATTCAAGAAGCAAGCTGACCTGTAGAGGAAGACAAGAAGAAGAAGATTGGAGACTGACAAACTCCTCTTCTACATCTCACCTTCTCTATATTTAGAGTAATTAGCTATAGATCTATTCTCAACCATATTTCTAAGCTTTTATTCTGTAAGTTTTACTTTTAATTGTTGGGTTATTATTTTGTCTACATTCATAAATACTATTTTTTATTTCAATTGATTGAGCTTGGCGTATATTGTTATTATGTGTTTTGACTTATTGTTACACCTTAGATTTGGCCAATCTTAGGATTATTCTGAGTTATTGACAACACCACATAATCGTCTAGTTTTGATCCCTTGCCTAACTAGATAGCCATTAAGGTTTGATTTAATCACCAATCATTACTTAGGAATCCCTAGTAATGGAGAGGTTGCTCCTAAGCCTAGAGAATGCTAGTTAGAATTTAGAATCCTGGTTAATATATAATGCTTAATCTGTGACAGGTTAGAATAACGATTTAGTAATAGACTCATATTAGTAATCCTAATCTATTAGACTTACATTCATATTTATTTATTTGTTTTCATTATTTATTTATTCGCGTTAGATAATTATTCCTATTATTATATTTTATTCTAAACATATAAATTCATCTACGCTTGTTAAATATAAATAGATCTAACGGATACAATCCCTGCGAACGAACTTGACTTATCATTAAAACTTGCAAACGATCTGTGATACTTGCAGTGAGTTCCGTGGTTCTCAAGGGTGTGTGACCTTTATAATTTGCTTTATTCATATCATTATTTTATCACACCTTTGCCCCCACCAAGTTTTTGGCGCCGCTGCCGGGGATTTATCTTTAAGTTAAATCTATTTTGTGTTTATTTAGTGTAGAAGTTTTTATTTGTTTTCAGTTTTACGCTTTTTTTTTTAGTCTTTCTCAGGATTTTAGATGGATAATCAACGGTTAGAGCTAGGTTTACCTAGTAAATTTCGAGTTCAACGCATTGGGATTCGCGTCCCAACTATCCAAGCCGTTAGATTCAAGCCTGATCCTGACTTAATTAATCAATTCGCGAGCTATGGGAAATTTAATGTTGATACAAATCAAGATCCGGTCAGATCTGTTCAAAAATTCATGCAATTTTGTGATGCCTACATTAATGAAGGTGTTACGCAAGAACAGATGTATTATTTAATGTTTCAATTTTTCTTGACCGGGAAAGCAAGCGATTGGTTCGATGATCAACCTCCCGAGCTAATAACCGATTGGGACAAGCTTCAAGAAAGATTCCTTGATAAATTTTATCCTACAAGTATGCGAGTGAAGGAACTCTTGGAGCCTACAAATTTCTTACAAGAAGCCGGAGAGATTGTTGGTGAAGCATGGACGAGATTTCAAAAGATGTTGGCAAGATGTCCACTACATGGATACACGCCACAATTACAATTATCCATGTTCTATAATGGACTCGATAGAGAGTCAAGGCTGAGAGCAGATAATATGGGTCGTGGAAATTTTGTCTCTATGGATCCAAAAGAAGCAAAAAGTGGTATGGAAACAATCATTGAGAACAAGATGAGTTGGCCACAAGGAAAAACTCCTACCACTAACGAAGAAGAAGATGCGAGGATTTCAAGCTTGCAAGATCAAATACAACAACTCGCTATAACTGTTAAGGAAAGCATCCCAAAGCCACCTCAACAGCTATACCTACAAGAGCAAGCCTATGAAAATCAAGCTGATCAACCACCGAGCTATACTGTGCATAATGTAAGTCAAGCTCAATCACGTCCTCAAGAAGAGATTACTGAGTTAAAAGAGACTATTAGTCAATTTATCAACTTCTCGAAGGAAAATATGAGCAGACTTGAATCAAAGATCGATGCATCAGTAGTGCAAAGCCTGCAACAACAAAACCAAGATCTTAAACAACATAATCAACTTTTAGAGAAGAATGTGATGCAATGTGATGCGGCTCACTACAATCATAGAACAAATGCAAAGTCAACTCCTACAATTGACCCAAGATACAACTACTAACATGAAGAAGATCCAATACGTTGACGACAAGGTTAAGACTATTAGTCTTCAAGCTCAAAAGATAAAAGAACACGGTGAGATAATCACCGAAGCGCTACCATCAAAAGGGGATGTTCTACCAAACAAGTCAAACGTAAGTCGGATGAACTTAGATGAGATAATTGTTGAGGATTGGGTTGAAGAAGTTGAACATGATAAGATTAAGAATCCTAGAGTGGTTGATGAACCAAGAATTGAAGAGAGAAGTAGAGCAAGAAAAACACCCATACATTGCCACTATCCCACGGAGCAACATCAGAAGTGTATAGAGGCGTTAAAACAAGTGAAAATTAACGTCCCTTTACTTGAAGCTATGGAAGGAAGGAGAAACTATGATCGATTCTTTCTGGAGGCACTCTCCAATAAGAAAAGATTCACAAGAGCCAAGTCTGTAGCAATCAACGAAGGGGTATCAGCACGAGTTCAAAGAAGGTTACCACCGAAGCGTAAAGATCCGAGAAGTTTCAATCTCCCAATCAAAATAGGTGGTATATTTTATGGAAAAGCCATGTGTGATTTAGGGGCAAGTGTGAATATCATGCCCAAAAGTGTATTCAAGAAGATTGGTATTAGTGAAGCGAAACCGACATCCGTAATCTTACAACTTGCGAATCAATCTACTGTTAAGCCGTGGGGAGTAATAGAGGATGTACTCGTTCAAGTAGGTAACCTTGTTATTCCAACGGACTTTATCATTCTTGACTACAAAGCGGATAAGAACGTCCCATTCATTCTTGGGCGTCCATTCCTAGCCACCAGCGATACTATAGTGAATGTGAATGAAGGAACCGTGACTCTTAGTATTAAAGATAACTCTGAAACATTCTATGTTTCGGGGAAGAAGAGGAAAAAGAAGTCAAAAGAACTATAGTCAATCAGAGCAGTAACCAAGAAGCCAGAACCTGAAAGTCTCCAAGAAACCATAGAGAAAAAGATTGAGTTTGGGGTAGGAGACGAGGTGGCATGGAAACCTCCCAACCCCAAACAGAGCAGTTCTTGGAAGGGACCTTATGTTATCACGCAAATTATCTCAGAAGGAGTGGTCGAAATCAAGGCTATCGAAGGTTGCAAGCTCGATTTGGTAAGTGTTAATCATCTCACTCACTGCTGGGGAGGCTATAAAAAGAAATAACCGAGGTAACTCGTCTAACTTTGAAAGACGTTAAACAAAAGTGCCTTTTGGGAGACATCCCATAATAATTTTTATGTTTTTATGTTTTTAGTTTTAGTTTAGATTAGTTAATTTTAGTGGATATTGCATATTTGAGAAAGGTACTAGTGTTTTTGATGATTAGGTATTGGAGAAATCGAGTAGGGAAGCGAGCAAAATTTTTCGGACAGAAACTTCGGCAAGTCATATCTTTGCGCTCGGATGTCGAAATCAGGTGATCTTTGAGCCTAAACTGCATAACTTTTCGAGATCTAGCTGATGGGGAGGTTTTTGCCAAGTGCGGTACACCGGACCTCAGCCGCGGTGCACCGCAAGGTAAAAACCCGTGCCACGGTAGCAGCCACGTGTTGTGTACAGAAAAGAAAAAAAAATAGCTGATGGGTCCGGTATACCGGACCCTATACCGCGCCATGCACCGCACAAACACGTGCCACGGGGTCCTACCACGGGTATTTTGACGTAGGAATCGCGGTATACCTCGCGGTACACCCCATGGTCCGCAGGGGTAGTCCGCACGAGCCGCCAGAGAGAGAAAAGAAAGGATTTCAAGGTTATATGAAGATCTAATGCTCATTATTCCGAATTTTATAAACCTTAAACCACTTTCTCTTCTCCAAAACTCTCCCAACTCCATGAAAGCTCATAAAAACCTTCACCTAACATCAAAACATCACCAAATCACCATGAATTCTCATCCAAATCCTTCCCTACATCATTACAAAGAAGATTCAAGCACCCAAATCATATCAAAACACCTAGAAACCAAGAATCAAAACCATGAATTTCAAAATCTTTTTCCAAAATTCATTAACCCCATATCATCAAAGCTTGATTCAATCATACCCACATGGAGAATTGTCATCCTAACACCTTTCCTAACCACAATAAAGCTTGTTCCACCTATGATCATGAGTTACAAATTTCAAGAGTGTTCAAAGCTTTGAGTTGGGGGTCAAAAGAGATGATGAAGAGAATAGAGATATTATCAAATGTATGGGATATGAAGAATCAAAGCAAGGTATTGGGTAAGCTCTAGAAGATTTCAATTGAGATGGGTACTAGTTTGGGAATAAATTACAAGGTAAATCGGATCAAGAGAATAGAGGAAAGCTAGCGGTGGTGAATTCAAAGAACAAAAAGGTTTAAACTTTCATAAGGAAGACACCACAACCTCTACAATCGATAGTCCTTTAACCCAAGATGAACAAGAGCTTCTGGGACGCTAGTAGCTGTGTTCAAAACATATTCCTGAATGAACAACTGTCACATGAGAGATTATTCAAAGAGCAATTGGAAGAAGATTAACAAGAGATTTCTAGAGTGTGATTGATTGGGATGGAGCATAAGAAGATGTAAGGGATAGCGAAATTGGTGATATATTAAAATTACATACATGGAAAGCACTGCACCCTATTTCGGGTATTGATCAGGCGAGGTAAATAGCCTCGAAGAGTATGTTTTCTTTCTTCCTTACCTCTTCTATATGTGCAATATCTGTGAAATTTTAATTTTCTTTTATTTTATTTTCGAGTCTTTTCGAGTCGTGGGGACACGGCTCATTTTTGAGTTGGGGGTGTGGGGATTCGTTGTCTCTCATCTCCATTTTTCTGTTTTTAGGTAGAATTAAATTTTTTATGAGAAGGTTTAGATGTATGTAGAGTGTGTTTAATAGCTTAAAAGCATAAGCTCAGTAAGTTAATGATAGGAAGTAGTATGTTTATGAGCTATGTTATTTGTATGCTTTGAGTATTTGCAGGAAAACACACATTGATAGTAAAGAAAAGATTAGTAAGCAATGCGATAGAAAGTATGTTCGATCTCAGGGAACCTTGAGAAGTGTGTAGGCCGTGAGATCCAAGCTAGTTGAAAATCCATTTGATGAAAGTGCTAAAGGTAAGAGAATAACGAAATTACATAGTGTAGAAAGTGATTAAGGCGGTTCTTTCATATTTGAAGCCATTTGAAGCCTTTTTATACCTTCTCACCTTGTTATTTTTTATTTTATATGCTATATCCTTCTCAGCCCCTTCTAGACTTTCTAAAGCTTTTTATTGAAACACGTTATAAGCCAAATCCCTTTAGATTTTAGGACTTTTCCATACGACCCGCACTCAAATTGCAATGCATAGACAGTTGTTTTAGAGCTTGAGTTTGGGGTGGTGGGTCCACCATTATGGGAAATATTATTGGGATGGGATTTTTGAGCTTATTAATTGTGCTCTGTTCTTAAGATTGATGATGATTCACAGATTTTTATTGTATCCCTTTGCCGGGGTAATAGTGAATGAAAAAGAAGCTACGAGCTAATTTTGCCAATAAGGGCATAAAAATATATATATGAGAAAATTAGTGTGATATCTCAACATAAAAAGAGAATCATAGCTATAGAAAAGAAATTGATTTGAAAAGAAAAGAAAATATATATATTCGGACCGGCAAAGTGGAATTTTTATGTGAACATCTTATGCTTTAATTGGGTTATTGGGGATGCTATGCATCAAAGAAATCATTGGGTTGAGTGAGAAACATTTTATGAGAGTAACTCAAGCTCTAGGGCGATTCGTTGATGGCTAGTGAGGAGAGAGCCAAAAGCTCACTCTAAATTATCCAGATATACTTATCATACCGTCCCTAAGCCTACATTACAACCTTAAAGACCTTTTGATTCTTTGCTATGTAATTGAGAAGTGATTGAGCCAATAGAGAGTAGTTAAATGGATCTTTGGACACTAGTGAAGTTCAATGAACAATCTATAGCTTCCTTGGGGAACTGAGTAAAGTCCCAATCCTTCTTACATTGCGAAACTAATCTGATCTTGAATTCAAGCCGTGTTGACTGTAGATATAAGAAGTGTACAGGTATGTGTTTATGAATATTATTGCATGAAATTTTCTGAGTAGTTGCTTTGAGTCTATTCTCCATATTCTTCTATCTTCTGTCTTCTGTGCTTAATTGACCTAGGTGTGTATTTAGAGACTTCCCTTTGTTTTTATCTTTATTGTATCGGGACGATACAACTTTGAGTTGGGGGTCTTGATGTCTCCTCATTTGTGATAGATTTATATTAGGATGAGACATCATTTTTAGTGATTTAGAAGTCATTATAGTCGATTTTCTTGAGAAATGCTACACTTTCCTATTTTGAGTCTTGATTTAGTAAAATAATATTTTTAGAGCATATTGGGTTTAATTATTTATTTAGTGTGAAGATTTAAAGATAATTATGGAGATTAATTAGATTCCAAGTCAAAGACTACAAGATATGGAAAGAGATAGACATGGTAATTGGAGATAAGGAAATAAAAGCTAAAAACATGGAATAGGAAAAGCTGCCTTAATCCTGAATTTCTGCACCTACGACCACAAATCAGCTTATATCTCAAAAACGGTGTGGAATTTGGAGAAACGGTCAAGAGAAAAGTTGAAGAGCTTTCCGAGACGATCAATTTGGTATATTCATACGCGTCAAACGGATGAATATCGAAGCTGTTAGAGCCAAAAGAAAATCGGGCCTGATTTCATGTTTTTAGGGTTACGAATTTGAGTTGGGCTTGGAGTCCACTACTTACTTTTCCTTCAAAAAAACGAATTAGGGCTTCCAAGACACCTATAAATACACCCTTATACCATTGTAAACATGTCCTTGCTCAGTTTCAAGCTTAGTCTTAGTCCTTACTTGTATTTTCTCACTTTTAAACAATAGCTTAGTCCTTTACATTAATATTCATCCTTAGAATCAAGCTATTCATTCAAGAAGCAAGCTGACCTATAGAGGAAGACAAGAAGAAGAAGATTGGAGACTGACAAACTCATCTTCTACATCTCACCTTCTCTATATTTAGAGTAATTAGCTATAGATCTATTCTCAACCATATTTCTAAGCTTTTATTCAGTAAGTTTTACTTTTAATTGTTGGGTTATTATTTTGTCTACATTCATAAATACTATTTGTTATTTTAATTGATTGAGCTTGGCGTATATTGTTATTATGTGTTTTGACTTATTGTTACACCTTAGATTTGGCCAATCTTAGGATTATTCTGAGTTATTGACAACACCACATAATCGTCTAGTTTTGATCCCTTGCCTAACTAGATAGCCATTAAGGTTTGATTTAATCACCAATCATTACTTAGGAATCCCTAGTAATGGAGAGGTTGCTCCTAAGCCTAGAGAGTGCTAGGTAGAATTTAGAATCCTGGTTAATATATAATGCTTAATCTGTGACAGGTTAGAATAACGATTTAGTAATAGACTCATATTAGTAATCCTAATCTATTAGACTTACATTCATATTTATTTATTTGTTTTCATTATTTATTTATTCGCGTTAGATAATTATTCCTATTATTATAATTTATTCTAAACATATAAATTCATCTACGCTTGTTAAATATAAATAGATCTAACGGATACAATCCCTGCGAACGAACTTGACTTATCACTAAAACTTGCAAACGATCTGTGATACTTGCAGTGAGTTCCGTGGTTCTCAAGGGTGTGTGACCTTTATTATTTGCTTTATTTATATCATTATTTTATCACACCTTTGCCCCCACCAATACACCTTCTTATCATTATAAACATGTCTTTGATCAGCCTTTAATTACAATTACTCTTAGAAGTCATCCATAGAAGCAAGAAGACCTGTAGAGAGGAAGACAAGAAGTTGTAAAGTCATAAACTCCTCTTCTCCATCATCTTCCTCTATAATTAGGGTAATTTATATTAGATTCTTTAGCTCATCTTTGTTTCTAATTACTTTTATCCTTAGGTTATTTCTATGTCTTTAGCTATAAACTAATTTTCCCATAGCTTGGGTTTGCATATGTATAATCTTTGATTTCTAATTTTCATTTGTTTTCACATTATTTGGGAAAACCCTTTTTAAATCAATTCTAGCTACTTCACCTATATAATTTTTTTATGTGCTTTGATGTATTGATTGTAGTTCTTTCAGTTGTAAACGTGTAGACTACCCCATTAGTATCAGTTGGATGGTCATCCGAAAGGGGTGTCTAATTGTTGAAATACCACATAAGCGTCTAGTGTGCGGTAGTGATCCTGACGAGCTTGCCTAACTCGATAGTCACTAGGGTTTGATTTAGCCACCGATCACTGCGTAGGGTCTCTTATCCAAGTCTCCTGGTTATTGTTAGGTCGCCACCTAAGTCCATCTGGAAGGGGGTTAGGAGGAATATAGAATCCTGACTATTTATCTAAGAGCTTTAATCACCCTTATAGTTAGAAGTAGAATTAGAAGGATAAGTACATTCTAGCAACCCTAAGCTATATTTCTCATCTCCATTTTGTATTATTATTTATTTGCATTATTATCTTTTAAATCTGAAACCCAAACAAATATTATTTCTTTTATTTGTCTTTTATTTAACAAGTAAATTTTCCTACACTTCTCTATATACACAATTAGATCTAACATAATTAGATCCCTGCGAACGAAACTAAACTTGCAAACGATTTGTAATACTTGCAGTGAGTTTCTTTTGGTAGTCAAGGATGTGCCCTTTATTATTATCTTTATTTATCTGTTTATTTATCACACCTTTGCCCCCACCAAGAACACAAAAGTATACTAAAATGATATAAAGACTCAAACGGTCCTAAACTACATAAAGTACTCAAATATAGTTAGTGATCATGCTTTAACCCGGAAGCACCCATAAAATGATGTCTCATGGCTAGGATATACACTCACATAACACATAACATCAATCATATTCAGAAATACCTTACTTTAGTTTAAACATGCATCTACATCAAATTAAATTCTGGCAAATTGTTCTTTCCAACTAAAATGCAATCTTCAATTTGAATTGAAGATAACAATTAATATCTCATGACATAAATCAAGTGTTTAATATCACTAATTTCAAAAGGTTCAATATAATATAAGGGCTAACTACTCTTGATCTCAACAATAGCTAAAGCTATATAAACAAGATAACGTAAGGCTGCCTTGTATGAGGTATTACTTTCCTCTTTTCTTAGTATCTAGCAAGTTAGTCACCTTCCAATAATTATTGAGTTAGCATTCCAGATATCCAACACCATTAAGGTGTTTAATTTCTCCACCTTGCTTCTAAATTTGTGGTTGATCACCATGTTAGTGATCTCCATGGCTTAAGTTACATGTTATGATGCTTCACCTCAAAATCAACATCCAAACTGGTGAAATTATGTTCAATTTCGTCACCAGTAATTGAAATAATAGAGAATATTTTTGCAAGAAAAACAAGGTTAAAAAAAATCGTCCTAATAATAATTTTAACGCCTCTAATTTTTTTTCCAAAACCTTTAACACTGAGTTCCATGTTGTTGTAAGTAATGGACCTCTGATCTAATTTTTTCTCTTAAGTGTGAGCATAAGGTGAACCCCAAATATCCCATGATGACACAAATTAGGTTTTATACGATCCTACAACTCTATAGGACACTTGATCCATGTTGTATAAATCGCCGCCTAGGCCCCACCTTGGCGTCAACTCCCTCCTCAACTATCTATGCCTATTAAAAATTCTAGGTGTTTTTGCATAGTGTGCAATCCTGCATAATTTATGGACCTAGAATGCATTTTATAAATTATAGGGACCTGTAGTGCAATTTTGCATAATATAGTTACCTATAGTGCAATTTTCTGCCTAATATGAAGACTTAGAGTACAATTTTGCATAATATAGGGATATAGAGTACAATTTTGCACAATATACCGACCTAGCGTACTATATATGTTTCATATAAGGACCAACAATTCAATTTTTATCTATGGTAAAATACCTTTGCTCTATCCTTTTTTACAACTATTCTTCTATCGTGTATTATTTAAAAAACAACAATAAGCAAAGCAATAAAACCTTGAAATTCATTAAATAAGTAGGAAATTAATTACAACCCATTTTTGCAAAAATATAAATTATTATGCATAATATAGGAGCATATAGTGCATCTTATGTAAACTATAGGGGTTTGTAGTGCAATTAAGTCCAAAAAATACTACAAAACGTAAGAATAATTGTTTACCTTAACCAAGCCAAACAGTATATCAGTTGATAGTGTTCTTTCATGAGCCTCATCTACAATAATCACACTGAATTAAAATGTAATCATAGTTACTTTCAATCATTATCTATTATAATTTCTAATTAACATTTTTAAATACATCACACATATAAACCTATAACTTGCGTGATCAGGTTCACAAAGAAACTCTCTTAGTAACATCACAATAGTCATATACTTAAGAATTGTCTTCTGATGTACAATCCTCAATCCGAATCGAATAGCCAACTGAGATTAACCATGGTTATATATATGATCTTGCTCCCCAAGCATAGCCCATGTCGCACATGGCTGCTGCACAAATCCATTCAATCCATTTGTAGCTCCCTCCCGTTGATTATAATTTTACACGAGAACCCCATCCTACTCGATTCCCATATGCGACCCAACTGAACCTTTTTTTATTGAGTGTCTTTGTTTTCTGCTTGCCAGCCGGGCTCATTAAATTCCCAAGCCGACGATTACCTGTCTCTCAGTGTGAAAATAGTCACCATTAATTCCATTTTTTAGAGACTAGTGTTATTTCGGAAAAAAATTAGACTAGTGGGAGTATCTTTATAGAAGCAGATCACAAACTCCTTACTTAAGGTTGCTCTTTTGACAAAGAATATGATAATAACATGGGATAATGTGAACAAGTTGGGTTAGATCAACTGGGCAGAGCCTTGCTATTTCTTCAGCACTTAAAGGGGAGGTCCATGGTTCGAATCCCCAACCTAACGGGTCTAGAGTGAGAAGTACAAGACTCGAACCCCTCCCTGAACATGGGTAACCTATTTTTGATTTACCATGAGAATATATATGGGGAGACATGTATATCTCTATGGGATTAGTCGGGTGCGCGCAAGCTAGACCGGATCACCTATATAACCAAAAAAAGGCATTGGATAACGTTGGTGAATATGATACATTGACAAAGAAGGAAATAAATATATTAGGAAACAAATTAATTCGGTACAAGTCAAGTATAGACTGGGAAACAAATTGGTTTGGTAAGAGTCAAATATAGATCAGGAAACAAACTGGTTTGGTAAGAGGCAATAGGAAACAAATTGTTTTGATAAGGGCCAGTAAGAAACAAATTGATTTGGTAAGGTTTTTTAGGATCTATATAAAGGACTCACCGGGTTCCATAATTTGTATGCAAATATTGTAATTATTGCTCTTACGAAATAAAGAGTTCTTTTTCGCCGTGGAAATAGTTAACGGATTCTCCGCTAGCAAACCATGTAATATCTCTTGTGTTCTTCATTTTAATATATCGTTGGAAAGGCAATGCGATTTTCAAAGAGACAAAGAAGGGAAAATAATCGATGAACAACCGTTTAATCAAAGACACACAATTTCTAGTCATTGTCAACCCTGAATGGTGTTCTTACGACAATCATTATAAAGAAAAGATTGGAAGTACTCAACTGGAAAAGATCAATAGTAAGTTGTAGTGACAAACTTACTAGCAGGTGGAAGGTCCACCTTTAGTAAAAGACTGTTAAATGCTTTCATAAACGATACAAAGGAAATGAGGATTCTATTAGTTAACTTAAAAAATTATATCACCATGGTTAAAAATCTATATTTTTTATTTTTTTAAAACATCTATAGTTAAGTTGCTGATTTAACATTTAAATATTGTAAAAAAATAAAACTAAAATATATATGCAACAATAAACTCAAACCCAAAGACCAACTAAAAAATAAAATATATAATTTTGAAATGTATTTCTTAACAACAACAAATATGGTTTTTAGTTTTAAAAACCATTAGACTCTGGGTTACTATTTGGTTTTGTATATTTTGGTTGACATTCCCAACTAAAGGCCACATAGTAGGTAATACAAGTCTATCTTAGCGAAATAAAAAGCTTCATATGTTTGTTAAAAGTAACCTCTAATTAATAAACTCTTGTAAATTTCATTTGCTTCAGATTTCAATCCTCGAACATGTTATGTTTGTATGTCCTATTGTTGTCGATGCTACTGCTGCCAACCGTAAAGTTGGTTACCGTTTCCACCACCACTCACTGGATTTGAGTCTCTGCCACGGTCTCCACCACCACTAGCAGGACCTCCTTAAGGCACAATTGCAGGAGGATCCAAAGCTCCAGGATATGGCAGTGGTGCACGTACCCCCACTTGTCTACCACCAATATAACCTCTTTGACCCCCACCACCAACTTGTTCTTGGTAAAATCCAAAAGTGGTTGGGTATCTATTTTGCACCCCAATCGAAGGTGGTGGACTTCCTCACTGATGATGAGTTACACTTAAACCCGGCACACCAGCAGAAGGAGGCTGAGATGGTGGTGGTGGCTGAGAATTGTTGACCGGATAATTTGGCACCGTTGGGGAAGGGTTGTGGTTGTTGAGGATGCTGCAGTGTATGTTTTTTCACCACCTCTTCATTTGTCTGTGTTACCTCTTTTTCTTTAATCAGAAATTATGTGATGATTTGTACTTTGGCAAACTGTTGCAGATAAACCCCACATTAGTTCATACGCTACTACTAATACTATTTATTAAGTAATTACTTTATTTGTTCATAGGCTAAAAAACGTTGAGTAATTTATTTAATATGTAATATAAAAATTCCTGTACCACAAAGTAATTACACAATTCGTAAGATTTTCATTATGTTCATTCAAAAAGGATCTTGCTAATCCAAAACCAGCAAGTTTCAGGCTAATGGTAGACCTATGTTTTTCCATGTCATCTGTATTATAACTGAACATCTTCCTCACTGATAAGTGAAGAAGGGTTGGAATCTGTCATAAATGTATAAATGTATATATATGAGTAAATCTCTAGTTTTCCATTTCTATAAGAAACATACATTACAGTACTTGAGTAAAGGGCATAAATTTAAAATATGGGTCGATGTAGGTAAAATGTGTCATCAATATCTTCTCTCTTATTTGTATATAAGAAATAACATGAGTCTACCAAAAAACCCAAGTCATTTATTATTAACTCAAAATGTTCACAATTTGTGATATAATTTGTCATATTTCTACTAGAACGGGATAAGATTTACCAGGAAAATTGGACAAAATGTTCTCCTTTGTTGAAATGCCATGGTCAACGACCTTTTCCTTATAAAGTAGTTGAAATCCTCAGCAATAGAATAAATATGCCACTGAAACCAATCAAAAAGACCCTAATTAGATTTACAAAACTAAAATTAAGAATTGTTATTTGGTTAACATATACAGACGCATAAAAAACTCAATAAGAAAGGGAACCGACAAACCTTAGAGATATTATCAGTAACTTCATCGGGAGTGGATAACAAAAGAGGCGTGAAAGAGAACGCGAATACATAGCTAACCCTAGAAAAGTACTTTATCCTTTATATTTGTTTTGTAACTTTTCCGTCCCTGGCCTTACTCATTTTACGAATTTAGTCCCTCATATTAGTTATACAACATTTTCGTCCATTATATCTACACATCTTAATACTATATTCCTTTTTAAGGGGAGAAAAGATAAAAAGATGAAGGATTAACACAGCAACATGGGTAGAAATAAAACGAAACAGTTAAACAACTTACAAAGTTGCTAATCAAAGCAAAGGATTAACTTTACTACAGGTTGAAGGTAAGGGACAAAAAAGTTGCAATAAAATATATAAGACTACAATGACAATCAGATCAAATATAAAAGTTACGTAATTGGCATGTCATATAAATGTTACACAAGAGATGATAAAAGCTTGGTATAACAAATATAATATCAAGAACTCATTGTTACCGAGAAGCGACTCATATACTATAGTTACTCACAGCCTTCGACTAGATATTATATTTTCTTATATCCTCTTTTCTAACAGGATTTTTACTGCCAAAAAAAAAAGTTTCCATGAAGTTCGTTTTGTTTTGTAAAGTTCAAATATTTAGGAAAAATAATTGCTAACCCCTTATCAAAAGTTTTGAGCTACTAAAAATTGTTTAGGATATATCACGAACACTTAGGTACACTTTAAGAATACAAAAACAAATACCTCACACTTCAATGTCACTACAATTCAAAAGTATTCCCTATTACTATAATTATAGGGACTTTAATTTTTTTATATTTAAAACATATAATAGTCATAATTATTTTTATTTAAATAAACCTAATTTCAGTCTAATCGAAAACAAAATATGCTGCACATTTTGTTTTAAAAAGATATATTTAATTGAATTAAATTTTGTTTTCTATATATTTAAAAGGGCGGTAAGTTAATAAAACTTACAAAAGACTAGTTTGTACATAAAGTACTTCAAATCGTGGCATATCCACGCCTATTATCGAACGTTATAAGATGCCACGGCTTTATCATTAATATCGCTCCCATCTTTTTCATCCAATCCGCACACCTATTTATTTCCTGATACATATGACTAATCTCAAAAAAATCACAAGTTGAAAGTATCTTCAAGCACGTTTCAAGCGCTGGTTCATGACGGGTTTCAGGTTTTACACCGTTCTTCTGATTCATGCGAATCCGTATCTATATGCATTCTTTTATATTTTCTTTCCACAACCATTTGGAGCCCAAATAGTAACGCATTGACCTCCAACTAGTCCGCCAACACTCCCACAATCCCCCAATTTTTATACTATTTTCAAACGACCCATCCACATTTAAATTATAACTTGATTAAATCAAGTCAAAATATATATTTTAATTAAATAAAGTTTTTAGGTTTTTATTTTTATTTTTAATTTTTTAATTTTTAATTTTTTAATTTTTTAATTTTTAATTCTTTTAGGGATTTATATTCTAAAGTTTGCTTAGGCTTTCATAATGTTAGGCCCTGCATATACTCATATTATATTAACACCTTCCCACCGTACATCAACTACTACACAAAACATTCAACAAAGCCGGACAAAAAACCAAATTAAAGGTAAAATACCAGATCATTCTCTATTCCTTGGAGATATAAAAACCTATATATCGATATATAAACTTTTCTTAGACAATTAGGAAGACATGACAGTTTGGATGCAGATTAAAGCTAATAGTGTTTCTTTTGACTGGCAGATCTTGTATGGAATTTACCAATATACAGAACACAAAGAAGACTACCACGAACGTTTAAATTGTTGAATGTAGATGAGCATAATAGAAGCAACTATCTTTTGATTGTTTTCTTGAATAGGGGAAACTAATGCCTCTTCATCCCTAGACAACAAATCATTAACTTCAATTAGTAGAGATTGATTTTCTTCAAGGAAATGAAATCAGGGATCACTTTGCTAAGAGGCCAATATTCCTATAATACATTAAAGAGTGTAAAAACATACCAGGCATTATGTAATGTTTTTAGTAAAGTATCTTCTTCTTCTTGGAGATCCCAAGTTCCAATTTTCTTGAAAAAGTGGATCTCTTGTAACCTTTCTCATTTTCAATTTTTATTGAAAATTTTAGTTCTTTATTGCTGAATTTTTTTTTCTATATGACTGCCAAGTAGCTTAAAAATTAAGAAATACATTAAATTAAGACTACATTTGTTGGATTTGATTGATGCTTTTAATCAATCGATGGTCAAACCAGAGTGTGAGGCAGAGTATCAGACTCCATAGCTTGAGAGCAGGGGGTGGGTTTGGAAAAAAATTGACTTGAAAAAATATATATTCATCGTCCCCGATAAGATGATTTTTCATTTCAACATCAACATTATTCTCCACAACTACTCTTTACTTGCGCTTTATTATAACATATAGTGGACTTATGGTGCAATTAGAAAAAAGTTATAGAGATGTTGCTCGCGAACCAAAATGGCTATTGAGACACCTAATACAAGAAAAATGTAGCTAAGAAAGTTTCAGAATTTTCGGTTACTCCCACTTAAGAGATATAGAAGTTTTATGTTCTCTAGTTTTCAGAGTTTCTTAGTAGTGTTATTAAAAATAAGATAATTATCCTTGGTAACTAATAGGTGATTTTAATGAGATTATATTTTCTCATGTGAATGATTCATCGTTAAGTAGGTGATTTGCATAAGTTTTAGAGATTTGATTTTTCATTTAGAATTAAAGGAATAATGTGGTGATGAAGACCCATTTTTATTGGAACCGAGTTTCATTTCATATTGAGGTTGGTTGACACGGGTTCAAATATCAGGTTTCATCCAAAAATTTAAAAAATCATACTTATCTTTGAGACAACAAAGAAGTAAAAATTCTAATCTCGGGTTCATTACCAAACCCAAATGTAATGGACAAGAGAGTCAGATTCAATATTATCACCAATTGCATATAAAAAAATGCTTACACCAAGAATCCATCATAGACATTTGTAACATTAAAATGAAAGACGTACAAATAAAGTAAAAACATAGAACCAATATTTAACTTTAAAGATACAGATAAAATTTCTTCGTAGATATCCAATGTTTTTCGATTTGAACAAATAAACATCTAATTTTACAAAAGTGACAAACCAATACTCAATATTCTGTTTGTCGCCTTCCGTTAATACTTGACATGAATTTTGGCGTTAAATGACACATGTCAATAAATTGTTGTGTTTTATTTGTATAAACCAGTAAAAGAATATAAAAACTAATACATAAATAAAATAATACATAAATAAATAAATAACTTTACTTGTCGAGACTCAGATTGGATCCGATGTTTTTATGGTATTCAGACCATGTATCGGTGTCTTATGTTTGTTAGCTTCAACCTCTAGGATACAACACAAAAACTATTCAGAAGAAACGGACACACGAATTCTTCTAGATTTCCACTTAATAAAGTTGTTTCTTTTTTATCTCTCTCGATTTTTAAATGTGTAATGCTTTAAAAACTTAATCAAGAAAATGTTTGAGTTGGCCAATTAAGTAGAAAATAAAAAGGTGGCTTGGCAAATAGTTGTGTTGTTTAATTTAAGAAGCGTTAACATTAAATATAAGATACAACGTTTACTAAATAAAGTCTAATGTTTGGGCTGGTAGAGATGGTATGAGCAAAAGGATCAAAAGCCCAAAAAGCTGGATGTTCATGCTCAAACCAATAACTAACATATATCATTAATTCTTTTGTCTTCTCCAAATTACATGACTCAGTTTCTCATTCAATTTCAAATGATTTTAACAAAGTGAATATATTACATAAATCTTAATAACTAGACAAATGTATCAGTATCTAAATCATTTTTTGAGCCACCTACTATCATCGTAAACATGGTCAACATTTTGGTAAAAGTCCTATTTGACCAACAAACCCCACATGAATGGAAATAGTCCAACCACCATGAAAAAGTTATGTAAAAGAATGCTAAATACGAGAGAGAGAGAGAGAGAGAGAGAGAGAGAGAAGCGTAAAAGAATACTACATCGAGAATGGTAGTTTTTGGCCTTGAACCTTCTCCAGTAAGGGATATCGGATTTACTTTCTAAGTAGTGAAGTGATGTCTTCAACTATTCAGCTTTTGTGTAAACCAAGTCAATCGAACTTACATAGTATCCTTCCAACATTATTTGGTTCTCACGGTTGTGTCCATTGACGGACCTGGACAAATCCTTGTATTTCATAAATAACCGTATGAGAATTTTGTCTTTACAATTCTAGTAAGGCAACGCTACACATGTTATTCATATATGTGATCTCTTATTGAGATTATTTTGCATTACTCTACTTAAGTTATTGAAGATACAAGAACCATTAAGAATTTGACTTATCCTTCACTTTTACAGGTAGCATTGTTTAATTTTTCCTAGGAATGGTTTTGGGAGGTCTCCCCATAGTGCGCCGCACCAAGTTGAAGTTTCATGATTTCGTTTTCCCATTGAACCTAGATTGTGGGATCTCCACTCTGCTATGTATGGTTCCTATCATGGAAACTCAACTTTCATAGGCTTAAGACCCATTCCCTTTGACAACACTCACACTTCAGTTGATCTGCTATGTTATCCTTTGATCAAACATAATCAATAATGATAACTCTGTTTGAGAGCAGTTGTCTAACGGTAGTGTCTCTACGACTTATGTGTCTAGACTTACCATTATACATCTTTTTAGTGGCCTACCAATTGCACTCTGAATAACGGCATAGAATGCAGATAGCTGACCAGGCTTTGGCTAATTAGGAAAATCCTCTAAGAAATTCAGAAGCTACTCGTCTTCCTCATCAACTTTGTCTAAAGCTAAAAAATTAGATTCCATAGTGATTCTGGCTTTGCGCATTTGCGTAGTGCATTTCCAAGAAACATATGCTCCTCCTAACATGTAGACGAATCCACTTGTGGAATTTGTGTCTGTGGCGTCTAATATCCAGTTCGCATCACTGTAGTAGATATCCTGTGTACAATAACCCTTCGTTCATAGTGTATCTTAGATAACTTAGAACTCTTACAATAGAAATTCAGTGGTTCTTCCCTAGATTATGTGTAAGCCTACTTAGCTTGCTTATTGCATGTGCTATATCTGGCGTAGTGCAGTTTGTTAGGTACATGAGACTCCCAATAATCCGATACTATTCCAACTGATTGAGCGTATCACTTAGTGTTTTTAGAAAGATGTAACTTTACATCAAGAGGTGTCTTGGTGATAAGTTTAATACTTTCTCAATATAGTGTGACTGAGATAGTACAATACCTTCAGATGTTTGAAGAATTTTGATACCCAAAATAACATCCGCAAGGCTTAGATCTTTCATGTTAAACTTAATTGAAAGCATCATTTTGATAAATGTAATCACATCATTGTTATCTCCAAGGATTAAAATATCATTGACATATAAACAAACAATTACATACCCAATCTCATTTTGTTTTAGATAAACACATTTGTCACATTCATTGATCCTGAAACCATTCGAGATCATAAATTTATCAAATTTGTCATGCATTGCTTCGGTGCCTGTTTTAAACCATATGAGGATTTAACAAGATTACATACTTGCTTCTTCTTACTTGGAACTGCGTAAGCCTCATGTTGTTCCATATATTTCTATTCCTTTAATTCTCCATTTAGGAATGACATTTTTACATCCATTTGTGGAATTTTGAGCATCTATATGTAATATATAGTGATTAACATTGGAATGGAGGATATTCTTGTGACTGGAGAATAAGTATAAAAAAATTTAAGGCCTTCCTTTTGAATATCACCTTGTACAACAAGACGAGAGTTGTATTTTTCAATAGACCCATCGATCTTTATTTACTTCTTAAACATCCATTTTCTTCGGAGTGGTTTATTACCAGGAAGGAGATCCACTAGTTGCCATATATGGTTTTGCATAATGGAATCTATCTTGCTATTTATCGTTTCTTTCTAGTATGGGCGTCAGAGTTTGACATAGCCTCCTTAAATATTCGCGGTTCGTCATCTAGCATGTAAGATAGAAATTCAGGACCAAAAGATGTAGAGGTTCTCATCCACTTACTTCATCTTTGTTATCCTTCATTTGGTAATGATTTTTTATCTTTATTTTCGTTTGGCAATGATTATTGATCTTTCTCTTCTTTAATTGCATCTTGTGTTCTTTTTAAGGAACCAGATTCTGGCGTGGTCTTGTACAAAAAAGTTGTTTTAAAGAAAAGTGCATTTCTTGAATTAATTACTATATTGACGTGAATGTCCACATGACAAGATTTGTGTACCAGGAATCTATATGCAGGACTGTTGTGAGAATATACAATAAAGATGCAATCAATGATCTTTGGTCCTATTTGAACAATTTTGGGAGCAAAGAGAACTACCTTTGCCAAGCATCCCCACACTTCTAAATATTTGAAGGAACGTGGTTTTCCGTTCCATAATACATAAGGAGTTTATCTAGCTTTTGGTGGTGGAAAAGGTGTGCCAGTTGGGGACTTCCTGTCTTTTCTTTATAATAATTGTCGTATGAATACCATTGATGGGTTGAAAATGACTAGAAATTGTGCGTCTTTAATTAAACAACTTTTAATCGATTATTTTCCTTTCTTTGTCTCTCTGAGAAACGCATTGCCTTTAAAGACGTTACCCAATGGTATCATCATTGTCTTTGTCAAAAGAAAAACCTTGAGGAGTCTGTGATCTGCTTCTATATAGATCCTCCCACTAATCTCATTATTTTTTCTAAAAACATTAGTCTCTAGAAACGGAATTAATGGTGACTATTTCACACTAAGAGACAGGTGATCGTCGACTTGGGAATCTAATGCGCCCGGCTGGCAAGCGGAAAACAAAGAAACTCAATAAAAAAAGGGCTCAATTGTGTCGGATATGGGAATAGAGGAGGATGGGATTCTCGTGTAAGATTATAATCAATGGGAGGGAACTACAGATGGATTGAATGGATTTGTTCAGGGGCCATATGTGAGAAATGGGCTATGCTTGGGGAGCAAGATCATATATACACTACAAAAAATCCTGTTATTAGTGGTAGTTAATTTGCAGTAGTATGTAATCGCCACCAAAACAATAGGTGGCTTTAAAGTTAGTGGCGGTCTTGGTGGCGGTTGGGAATGTGCCACAAAATGTTTACGTGGCGGTTATAACCGCCACTAAAGGTCAAAATAACCGCCACCTTTTCTCTTTTTTTTTGTAGTATATAACCATGGTTAATTTCAGGTGGATATTCGATTCGTTTAGAGGATTGTACATCGGAGAAGACAATTCTTAAGTATATGACTGATGGGATGTTACTACGAGTGTTTCTTGGTGAACTTGATCTCCCAAGTTATAGGTTTGTGTCTGTGATGTATTTAAATAATATTAATTGGAAAATATAATAAATAATGCTTGAAAGTAACTATGATGACGTTTTGATTCAGTGTGATTATGGTAGATGAGGCTCATGAAATAACACTATCAACTGATATACTGTTTGGCTTGGTTAAGGTAAACAGTTATTCTTACGTTTAGTAGTGTTTCTTGGAGTTAATTGCACTACAAACCCCCTATATTATTCGAAAGATGCACTATATGCTCCTACAATATGCAGAATAAGTTATATTTTTGTAAAATTGGTTTGCAAATTAATTCCTTACTTATCTAATGAATTTCATGGTTTTTCATCTAGTTGCTTGATGGCTCTGCTTATCTCTTATGTTTTTAAATAATACACGATAGAAGAGTAGTTGTCAAAAAGGACAAAGCAAAGGTATTTTACTATACGTCCCTATATTATACAAAAATTAAATTGTTGGTCCTTATAAAAACATAAATAGTACACTAGGTCTGTATATTGTGCAAACTTGTACTCTATATCCCTGTATTGTGCATAATTGTACTCCAGGTCTTCATATTATGCAAAAAGTTGCGCTATAGGTAACTATATTATGCAAAATTGCGCTAAAGGTCCCTATAATTTGTAAACATGCACTCTAGGTCCAAAAATTATGCAGTATCGCCTGAAAAGTGTGGAGGGGCTTAATCTTGAAAAGAAGCGCTCGGTAACAGTTGGTGATATTCTTGTGTAGTGACATTAAAGTATGAGGTATTGGTTTTTGTATACAATATTAAATTGTACTTAAGTGTTCTTGATGAATTCTAACAATTTTTAGTAGCTTATAACTTATGCTAAGGCGTTAGCAATCATTTTTACCAGATGATTGAACTTCGCGACACAATGAACTTGATGGAATTTTTTTTTTGGCAGTTGAAATTTTTTATAGGAAAGAAGATAAAAGAAAATACACTATCTAGCCTAAGTTTGGGAGTTGTTATAGTATATGGGTCGCTTCTCGGTAACAATGAGTTCTTGTGTTAAAATTAATACTCATTCTTTCTACTTTAGTCTAGAATAATCTAATTTCTAGAATTATCTAAATTCTAGAATTGACTAGTTTATTAGAAATCTTATATTAGAAATAGCTCTCCTAGTTTCTAGAAATATTGAGTAACGTCCATAAACATATTAAAAAACAGTAGTACTAGAAAATTCTAGTAAGAGTGCACCCCCACACTCCTAGTATAAATAGACCATTAGGGTCATTTGTAAAGATCATCACATTGAGTCAAAACCAAAAGCCTTGTAAGAGTTATTCAATAAAGTCTTTATTTTATTTAAACCAACGTCTACTTTATCATTTGTCGCCCCAATATAAAAGTCACTAAATCCACTTCTTTTTTCCTTTTTCTAATATTAAATAAAACCAACAAGTGGTATCAGAGCCTTGTTCGATTATCAACTAGGCGATAACTAACTTCTACAAAAATACCTCTACCATATAAGTTTCTCATGGCCACTTTCCTAAGCAATACCCAAATTCCGATCCCGATTTTTTCGGGAGAAAATTACGACTATTGGGCAATCAAGATGAGGACATAATTCATGTCCCAAAGTTTATGGGATATTTTTTACAAGGGATATACTGTTCCCGAAGATATGTCAACTATATCTGCAGCAGAGAAAGAAAAATTAACTAAGGAGATGGAGAAAGATAATCTGGCGCTTTACAGCATACAAATGGCTATGGCGGAGTCTTTGTTCCCAAAAATTAGCGGTGCTACTACGGCGAAGCAAGCTTGGGATACTTTGAAAGAGGAGTTTCAAGGAAACGTAAAGCTACATAATATTAAACTTCAAACTCTAAGAAGGGAATTAGAAAATATGAAAATGAAAGAATCCGAGACCATAAAAATTTACTACACTAAATTACGAGAAATAGTTAATCAGTTAAGAGTCTATGGAGACGATATAACCGATAAAAGGGTCGTGGAAATAATAGTAATTACTCTTCCTGCTTAATACGATCCAAAAATAACTACTACTGAAGAAACTAAGGATATAGACACTCTGTCAGTAACAGAGTTGGTAGGCTCTTTAGAAGCTTACGAGAAAAGACTAAGTATGCGTGAAAATGAATCCATGGAAAACGCATTTCAGTCTAAACTCAATATAAGGTCTCAAAATTCTAAAAATGGGGGGATAAAATTTGGAGAAAATTCTAAAAGTCGAGAAAATGGTGAGTCTAATAAAAAACGGGAAAATATTCACCATGTCGTATCTGTAAGAAAACTAACCATCATGAAAAAGATTGTTGGTTTCGTGGAAAACCGCAATGCAAGAGTTGCGAAAAATTTGGCCACTTGGAGAAAGATTGTCAGTCCAAACAAAAACATCAGGCTAACTTCTCCGAAGAAAATAAAAATGAAGACAACCTATTTTACGCATGTCACGCTACTTCAGAGGTGAAAGACGACACTTGGTATATTGATAGCGGCTGCAGCAACAACATGATCGGTGATGAAAAAATATTTCGAGATATAGACAGATCGGTCAGATCTCAAGTCAAGCTTGGAAATGGAGATCTAGTGAAGGTCGAAGGTAAAGGTACAATCACGGTTAACACGCAAAAAGGTACGCGACTAATCCATGATGTACTATTGGTCCCCAAACTAGATACAAATCTATTAAGTGTAGGTCAAATGATGGGAAGAGGATATAACCTCTTATTTAAAGATGATTCGTGCACGATATATGACAATAAAAATAAAAATCAAGAAATAGCTGTAGTAAAAATGCAGCAACAAATAAATTTTCCGATTCAATGGAAGTATGTTGAAACGTCCATGAAAGCTCAAGAAGACCACTCATGGCTATGGCATCGAAGGTTCGGGCACTTCAACTTTCATGGGTTAAAGATTCTCCATCAGAAGAATATGATGAAAAATCTACCAGTCATCCAAGTGAATAACGACGTGTGCGAGAGATGCCTAGAAGGAAAACAACACAGAAAACCATTCCCTTCAGGCAAAGCATGGAGAGCCAAACACGTGCTAGAGTTGATCCATACAGACGTATGTGGACCAGTGAGGACTCCAACACTTGAAAATAATATGATTTTCATCCTTTTCATTGATGATTATACTAGAATGACTTGGGTCTACTTCATGCGAGAAAAGTCAGAAGTATTCAGTATCTTCAAGAAATTCAAAAATCTTGTCGAAAACCAAAGTGGTCGACGAATTAAATTCATTCGAAGTGATCGAGGAAAGGAGTATACCTCAAAGGAGTTCAATAAATTTTGTGACGATGAAGGAGTCAAACACCAACTAACAGTCGGCTACGCTCCAGAACAGAATGGCGTGTCCGAAAGGAAGAACATAACAGACATGGAGATGGCAAGGACTATGTTAGCAGAGAAAGGAATGCCAAAGGAATTCTGGGCAGAAGCGGTATACACTGCGTTCTATCTTCTCACCAGATGTCCAACAAAGGAAGTTCAAAATAAAATTCCAATTGAAGCATGGAGTGGAAGGAAGCTGTCAGCACAACATCTTAGAGTCTTCGGAAGCATCTGCTACGTGCATATCCCGAAAGAGAAACGACACAAACTAGAAGAAAAGACGGAAAAAGGAATTTTCCTCGGCTATAGCTCAGAATCTAAAGGCTATAGAATCTACAATATCAAAACTAAGAAACTTATTGTCAGCCGGGATGTCGAGTTCGACGAAAATTCAAAATGGAATTGGGATGACGGAAAGGTAGAACGACAAAGTATCATCGTACAAAAAGTGCACAACATGGATAATACCGAAGAAGAAGGTCCACATAATACTCAGGAACACACATCACCAAGAACTCCTAGATCATCTTCATCTTCATCTTCATCCAGTGATGATGAATCATCTCCAGAAACACCAGGCAAGACAAGGTCACCCAGAGACATATATCAAACATGTAACTTTGTGACTTTGGAACCCGAAAGTTTTGAAGTAGCATCAAAACAAAAAGAATGGATAAACGCAATGGAGGAGGAGATAAAAATGATCGAGAAAAATAAAACATGGGAGTTGGTAGAATGACCAACCAACAAAGAAGTCATCAGAGTCAAGTGGGTCTACAAGACAAAACTCAATCCAGATGGCTCAATCCGAAAACATAAGGCAAGACTAGTTGCTAAAGGGTACTCACAAATACCAGGTATTGACTACAACGAGACATTTGCTCCAGTTGCACGTTTAGACACTATAAGAGCACTTATAGCATTAGCTGCTCAAAAGAATGGAAGATATATCAACTAGATGTAAAGTCAGCATTCCTCAATGGCTACCTAGAAGAAGAGATATATGTCGAGCAACCTCAAGATTTCGTGGAGGAAGGCCAAGAAGATCGTGTTCTAAGACTAAAAAAGCACTATACAGACTCAAGCAAGCTCCTCGGGCGTGGTACAGTTGAATCGACAATTATTTCACTGATCGAGGATTCACGAGAAGTCAAAACGAGCCTACTCTCTACATTAATACCCAAGGTATTTATAACAGACTCATTGTCTCTCTCTATGTAGATGATCTCATGTATACAGGAAACAGTGAGAAAATGATTAAGGAATTCAAAGAAGACATGATGAAAACCTTTGTGATGACGGATCTCGGGTAAATGCACTACTTTCTCGGCATTGAGGTGAGACAAGATACAAGAGGAATATTCATCTCACAGAATAAATACACAGAGTCACTTCTAAAGAAGTTCAAGATGCATGGGTGCAAGACTGTTGCTACTCCTCTAGTCACTAACGAAAAATTAACCAAATAATATGTATCAAATAAGATAGGTCCAACAAAATACAGAAGTCTCATAGGAAGTTTGCTACATCTTACAGCTACGAGACCAGACATCATGTATGCTACAAGTCTACTATCGAGATTCATGCATAGTCCAAGTAAAGTCCACTATGGAACATGAAAAAGAATTTTAAGATACCTAAAAGGAACTAAGGACTATGGAATATGGTACGAGAATAAAAATAACTCAAGTTTGATCGGCTATACCGATAGTGATTGGGCTGGATCAGTTGATGATATGAAAAGTACCTCGGGCTATACATTCTCACTCGGCTCAGGAATATTCTCATGGTCATCAAAAAAACAGGACTGCGTGGCACAATCTTCAGCAGAAGCGGAATAGGTGGCAGCAGCACTAACAACAAGTCAGACAATGTGGCTTAGACGAATACTTGAAGATATGGGAGAACAGCAAAAAAAACACCAACAAAAATCTACTGCGACAACAAGTCTACAATAGCAATGACAAATAATCTCATCCACCATAGTCGGACTAAACACATTGCTATCAAATATAACTTTATTCGAGAAGCGTCTAATGAAGGACAAATTGAGTTTCAATACATAAGGACAGAAGAATAACTCGCAAATATTTTCACGAAAGCACTTTCACGACCGAAATTTGAGACACTACGAGAGATGCTCAGAATTACGAAAAAAAACATTAAAGGGGAGTGTTGAAATTAATGTTTTTTTATTTTCTAGAAGTTTAGATAAGTTATTAGATTAGTCTAAGTTTATCTAGATAATTCTAGAATTAATTAGTAGCTTAGAGATATAGAAATTTCTAGAAATATTAGAAAACATATTAAAAAATAGCACTAGATGAATCTAGTAAAAATCCACCGCCTTTAGCTAGTATAAATAGGCCATCACAAGTTCATTTGCAAGCATCACTTGAGCCAACAACTAAAAGCTTTGTATCATCTAATCAATAAAACAAAATTCTTCTTTCATTTAAAACAAAGTCTTTAATCCATTTTTATTACAAATATTTCCATTCCTATTTTCTAAATTCATTTCTATTTTCCTCCTTTTCTAATATAAAATACCAACATCTTGAAATAAAATTTTATCCAATTCATTTACTGCTTTGATCCTATTACCATAATTTTTATACCAAGATTTTATAATCTCTTGCGTATACATTTATATGACATGCCAATTGCATAAATTTATCACTTAATCTGATTGTCATTGTAATCTTATATATCTAATTGCAACTTTTTCGACCCTTATTTTTACCATGTACTCGAATTAGTCCTTTTGTTTGTGTTGCAATTGTTTGATTTTATTTCTACCCATGATTCCATGTTAACATTTATCTTTTAATCTTTTCTCCCCTTAAAAAGTTATATAGTGTTTAACATGTGTAGATATAATGGACGAAATAGTTGTAGAACAAAGATGAGGGACTAACTTCGTAAGACGAGTAAGACAAGGGACTGAAAAGTTACAAAACAAATATAAAGGTTCAAAGATTACTCTAGGTTTATCTATTTATACGCGTTCTCATCCACGCCGATTTTGTTATCCATTCCCCATGAAGTTACTGATTCCATCTCTAAGGTTTGTCGGTTCACGTTCTTATTGAGTTTTCTATGCGTCTTTATATGTTAACCAAATACCATTTCTTAAATTAGTACAAGTTTTGTAAATCTAATTAGGGTCATTCTGATTGGTTTCAGTGGCGTATTTATTACATTTCTGAGGAATTTTCACTTCACAAGCGAAAGGTCGATGACCGTGGCATTTCAACAAAGGAGAATTTTCTACAATTTTCCTGGTAAGTATTACCCCCTTCTAGTAGAAGTATGACATAAGTTATACCGTGAATTGTGTAGACTTGGGTTAAGAATAAACTTGGGTTAAGAATAAATGACTTGGGTTTGGCGGTAGACTCCGGTCAGGGACGAACACAGGTTATGGGATTTGGGGCTCGGGCCCCCCAAATTTTCCAAAAACCTTTTTTTCACCCTTATAAAAAAAATTAATAAGATCTGGCCTCCCAAATTTTACGACACTTTCTCTTTGGGCCCCCTAAATATAAACCCCTGTTTCCGTCCCTGATTCCTGTCATCTCTTATATACAAATAAGAAAGAAGAAATTGATGACACATTTTATGTTTATCATATTTTAAACTTATGCCCTTTACTTTACTCAAATACTATTATGATGTTTGTTTTATAAATAGACATTTAAGATTTACTCGTATATATACATTTATAACAAATTTCAACCCTTCTTCACATATTAATTGGTGAGGAAGATGTTCATTTATATTGCATCAGACATGAAATGACATATAGGTCTACCAATAACCTAAACACTCTGAACTAGACAATTTGTAGCCTCCTAAAATTGGTCAAGGTACATATATAAACACACACAGTATCCTACAAAAATTGATTCTACTTTTCATTCTTATCATATCAAGTCCATGCCTCCATATTTTTATGCTAAAATACTACAAAATATCAAGTTTTCATGTCTTCTCCAAGTACAACATTTATAACTTGAACACCATATTCTTCAAAAGTTTCTCCATTAAAAAGTAAACTTCTTGGTATGTATTGCTTCAGTATAATCACGACAGTTAGGGTCTTATAATATTAAATTTGTAAACTTCTTGGTATGTATTATCTAACAGATTCATACTCCTTTGAAGATGGCAAAGGGTTCAAAAAAACACCTTCAACTTTTTTATGTTTTAATTAACCCACTCTACAAAAACACAATGATATAATTACATTGTTCTATATTACATAAACTCTCAAACAAAGAATTTTCAAAAACTTGATAACATTAAAAAACTTGCAGATTCTTATATATGTTTCCTTCGATTATGTAGATGATGAAGAAATATGTTTGGATTCCCATTCATTGATCTGTCTTAACCCCATTTTCAAGTATTGTGGGTTCCATAGTGAACCTGGTAAATCTAAAAAGGTAATGATCTGTTCTAAATTTACATATCTTTTTATAATTTTTTGTTGAGAAAGGAAATTCAAGACATTAAATTTACTAGAGATACATATCTCTCTACCTAGTTGAGATGTTTGAGCTTAATACTTAATCTGGGGTAAAATACCAAATATATCCCCCTGGTATGATAATAGGTCACCCATAGTTTTAAAAGGGACAAATACACCCCTGTGGTTTTCCAACTCGTGACATATATCACTAAGGCTCGAGTTATCACGAGTTGGAAGACCACAGTAAGGTATATATATTAGTTGTTCCTTTTAAAAAACAGGGGGGTTTTCGACCTTGTATAAAACTATAGGGCCGTTCAGTGACAATAAGTTTAACTATTAAGAACTTATTGATGCAGGAATGCAAAGTTTTCAATGAAGAATTCATAAAAATGGACCCAAAATACCTTTGTGCTGTAACTGCATCTGCTCGTATATTAGAGCTTGAATCACTTGTAAATCTTACAAGTGATTCTCTTTCACGAAAACTCAAAGGTAAAACTTCTCAAGAAATGAGAGATATATTTGGTTTACCTGACGATCTTACTGAGGTAAACTTTCATTCTTTTACCCTGAATTTTTTCATTTTGTTTTCTCAAATTGACTCTTTTAAGTTATATATCAGGAGGAGAAGCTAGAAAGAAGGTGATTTTTTATGTTAGACTTTCTATTACTAAAGAGTATTTTTGTATATATACTGACACGATGATTTTTTTTTTTTTAATATAGAAAGCTGAGACTGGAAATTCAAGTGCTGATGATCAATCTGTTGATGAGCTATTATCTTTCATCAATGGAGAAAATGAGGGTAAGTATGTAAGATTACACTATAGATCCCTCTATTATGCAAAATTTCATAAAGTGATATTTTGCATAAACTTGATTCCTCAAGATTAGAAAGATGTTCCTACATTATAAAATTAAGAAACCCATGAGAACATCACGATATGAGTTATTGTATACTTTTAAATTAAGATTTGAAACGTTAATCTACTATTTATATATACAATTCAAAAAAGTGATATTTTGATTTATAATTTGTTAATAATGCTTGAATCAGACTCAAATGGGGCCTCAAGTTCAAATAATAATAAAAAAGATCGCAAAAGTAACAATGAGAAGAAGAAGGTAAATATATCATAATTATTTTATTTTTATAAATCTTCTTTATATCTTTCCTATGTCTGTTTTTATTTTGTCAATCTCCATTAAAATCATGCACTTTCTTACATATGAGAGAGAAACTAATGATTATTACATATTGCAGGAGAAAAACAAGCATTAAAAGGATGTTGATGAAAAAGACAAGATTGCCCCTGCACAATAAAAAAAGAAAATGAATAGGTAATTTTTTTGCAGATGGGAAGAGGATTGATAGTCTCAGCTTTACAGCTGATCAGGCCTCATGATGCTTTTTCTATGAAGGATAAAAATGTAATTAAGATAGCCACGACATTAAGATTTATAGTTGTTCTAGTGGTTGTATTAAATAAACAGAAAAGATAGGCAACACTTTCTTTTGTTTTCGAATAACTCTAGCATGATTCCTTGTTTATGAGTTCTTTAGTATAACTTTCTGCAGCTACATAGTTCGAATGGTGTGATTTAAGCGTCTATAACTCTCAAAAATATCTCAAGAAAATATCGAAGTTAAATTTTGACCAATAACTGAACAATACGGAGTCAGCGTGTCATAATGAGACAACAAGTTTAAGCACAATATTCAACTCTTTTCTAAACCTTAACATAGTTCGGATCCAATTGGAATTTTTTTTCTCTTCTAACTTGTCTAGCATTTTCAATTCTGTCAGTGTAAGGAATAAAACAGATCTCCCACCGTATAAGTAAAGAGGTCAGTACCGACCTCTATATATATGTGGCAACAACATCGTCTGGATAATCCACATGAAAATACACCGTAATATCTTGAGCTAATCCCAACTGGTTAGTCCATCTCAATGTTGTCCCTTACTAATGATTTCTTAATGAATAAAGACATACAATAATATAATAATATGTCTCTAGCCCTGCGTTTTGAATTTTGATCTACTAAAGTAAATGATAATGAACTTATGGTTACTTAGAGTATGGTCCAAGCTTTATGCATAATATCTTGGTTTGCTATCAATTTAGTTTAAAGAATCCTATCTTACTGTAATTTCACTACTAAAACAGTGTTTTTAAAGACGAAAAATTACCGACGATCCGCGTTTCGTCGGTAAGTTTGTAAACTTATCGACGATATTCGTTTACCGACGACAAATTCGTTGTCGGAAACTGGCGACGACAGGAATTCGTCGATAATGTTTTGCATTTTGTCGGTAATATTTTTTTATTTTTTTTATTTTTATTTGGCCTCCGAAATGTCGTCGCTATATTTGCGACAACGCCATTCGTCGCTATGTTGTCCATATTACCGACGAAACTTTTGAAGTTACCAACGAAATACGGGTCGTCGGTAACTGAAAAGCTAATTGAAGGTTTTTTAACTCATAAAACACCCAAAAACCCCCAAAAAAAATTCTCCGATATTTTTCTTAAAAACACAACTAATTTTTTTTATTTCTAATTGAATATCCAACTCATCTTGCACCATTCCCGGGTTCATAATCAAGGTGGAGCATTATCAATATCCAATTACATCACACAATTTAAGGTAATTTCATGAAAAATCTATTTTTTTTTCTTTCTGATTGTGTTTTATTTTTGTTATATGATTTGAATAGGTGAATTAATACATTTTCAAGGTGGGGCATGATCATCAATCTTCATCTTATCTATCCAATTCAAGGTATTTTCAATAAATTTCATGCTTTTTAAATTTTTTATTTATTGCATTATACTAGTTGCTATAACATATGATTAGGTTCATGAATTACATGTTCTTATGTTGACTTGTTTCTTATTATGTTGTAAATTATGCATGTTTTGTTTTATTTATATTTTGAGATCATATATTTTTATTTGTTTAATTAATTATATGAATTTTTTTATATATTTATTATGTTTTGATTTAATTCATTCAATGGTTTGTAATATTTATTCATTCAATGGTTTGTAATATTTATTCATTCAATGAGTTTGTAATTTTTAGTCATTCACTAGGTTATAATTTTTTATTATGTTATTTATTGTGTTGTAATTTTTATTCATTTTATTAATTGTGTTGTAATAATTATATATTTTATTTTATATGAATGTAGTTGTCTAGTTATATAAAATTATTGCTAAGAGATGGTTTCGGATATTGATAAGAGTTGGATCGTTACGAAGAATTATTTACACGCCAAAATATGTTTTTGGGGTTTTCCATTTTATCGAATTTGCTAAGAAAAGTAAAGGTTATAATGGTTACTTGTCTTGCCCGTGTACGAAGTGTAATAATTACCGTCGATTATCCACCAAACAGGTTAGGGTCCACCTTCTAAAAGACGGGTTTAAGCATACATATTAGGTTTGGACAAAACACGGTGAGGATGCGTTACAAACACCCCAAGCAATTCAGGTGCAAATATAGAAAATGAAATGCAACATGTTTATGACAATGTGAGACAAAGTTACGATGTTGGTGGACATCCGGGAGATACCGGGATGAGAGATGCACATCTTCCAAGTCGAAGCATTTTCGAAACATTCTTCGAAGAATTGGAGACAGAATTATATCCTGGTTGTACATCGATGAGTTCCTTGAATCTCATTTCCAAGCTTATGCACGTAAAAGTAAAGAACAAATGGACTAACACATCATTCACCGAGCAATTGGACTTGGTTGGTCGTATTTTGCCCAAACCTCACAATTTACCCGATTCTTATGAAGCATGCAACAAGAAGTTGAATGCTTGTGCCATTTCTATCGATGTCTATTTGAACGATTGTGCCATTTCTACAAAGAGAATGAAGACCTCGACAATTGTCCAGTTTACGTTGAATCGAGATGGGACCCAAAGAAGGGTCAGAAAGTACCGCATAAGAAGCTCCGTTACTTTCCGATTTCCCCGAGATCGCAGCGACTATACGCTTTGAAGCACACCGTTGAAGACATGATATGGCGCCATACCGGAAAAAGTACCGATCCAGATGTGTTACGTCATCCAGTTGATGGTGATAGCTGCAAACGATTTGCAGAGATACATCCAGAGTTTGCCAGTGAACCTCGGAATGTGTATTTGGGCCTAGGTATCGATGGGTTTTGTTCGTTTTCTATGCAGAACAACACGTATAACATGTGGCCTTTCATATTGACCGTCTATAACTTGCCACCGTGGGTATGCTTGAAGGAAACCACATTCCAGCTTTGGTTGTTGGTTCCTGGACCCCGTTCACCTGATAAGGACATGTATATCTTTCTTCGACCTGTTATAGATTAGTTGGACGAGTTGTGGGATAAAGGGATCCTTTAGTATGATGCCCACAAGAAGGAAGAGTTTACAATGAAGGTTTGTTTGTTATCGATGACTAATGATTACCCCTCTAGGTCATTAACTTCAGGATGGTCGGGTCAGGGTTACTTAGCTTGTCCAGAATGCATGGATTCTACTCCGTCATTGAGGGTGAAGAAAGGGGTTGTTTACTTTGACCATAAACATTGGTTACCTACCACACATCGATTTAGAAAAGACATGTTTTTGTACCCCGCTTCCGATTATATGGGCCCACTGAAGAAATATACTCCTGCCGATATTCAGACATAGATAGATGGGCTTCCCATTGTGTTTCCCGGTAAACACAAGGATTTTGGGGGCAAGATCGTGAAGCAAACTGTTCCATGTCGATTCAATTGAAAGAAAAAGTGTATTTTTTATCGTTTACCCTATTGGTATGAAAATTTGTTGAAACATAACATTGACGTTATGCATTGCAAGAAAAATGTGTGTGATAGTTTGCTCGGTATAGTTATATGTCTTGATGGGAAAGTTAACAAAGATAACGTGAAAACGAGAATGGATCTTAAGGATATGAACATCAGGAAAGATTTGTGGTTGACATCGAGAGAAGGTAAACCGATACTGAAACGAGCAAAGTATACTTTGTCAACAGAAAAACGGAAAATATTTCTTGACTGGTTGAAGGCACGAAAGTTTCCCGATGGTTTCGCATCTAGTTTGAGAAATAATGTTCAAAGTGATACGGGAAAGATTATCGGAATGAAATCTCACGACTATCACGTGATGATGCAGTATCTTTTCGTGACTAAACACACCACACAACCACACAACCACATTTAACTCTAATAGTTGACCAAACACACCAAACACTCAAATTTGACTCTAATAGTTGACCGAATACACCAAACACCCACAAAAATAAAGAAAGAAAAAAAAAGAATAAAGAAAGAAAGAAAAAAGAAAGAAAAAACAAGAAAGAAAGAAAAAAGAAAGAAAAAACAAGAAAGATAAAAATAAAAAGAATATTAAAAAAAATACCGACGACATTCAAACGTTTAACGACGACATGCTTCGTTTGAATGTCGTCGCAAAATAAATACCGACGATATTCATAAGGAATGTCGTCGGTAAAATTTCAGCAAAAATTGATCGGTCAATCTGGGCGGTCAAGTTTCCCGCTCTTGAAATATACCGACGATTTTTTTAGTTACCAACGACCCGTGTCGTCTATAAATGACGACACGCAAGGGTCGTGCGTACAGAGTGGGACACGTGTCCCTTTTTACCGACGGTTGGGGCTGATTACTGACGACTAGCGTGTCGTCGGTAAAAAAAATTGTATAAAGCCCTAACCGAGCTCATTTCTGCCATAACCTACACCAAAATTTCACTAAAAAATTGCAAGCGTCATCCATTCCAACCGATTCCGATGCAATACAGGCACCAATCCAACATCAAGGTTAGATAATTCAATCCAAAAACATCTTTTAATTACAACTTTTTAATTTTAATTTTTTGATTTCTAATATCTTTTTGTTTGTTAGGGTTTTTTTATTCCTTCTTCTTGGCATGGATTCATGAATAAAATCTTCACCATTTCAACGTAACAGGTAACAATTTTCTGATTGAAATTGCAATTTTTTTTATATATTTTGGATTGAAAAATTTCATGATTGTATTAGCATTTTAATGTAATCCGAATTTTGATGATGATATTTTAGCTTGATTAGTATTTTTTTGGAATTAAAAACAACACAAATTAATGATTTTATGATAAATTATAGCAAAAAAAATTGGAGTGGTGATAATATTTAGATTTTTATGTCTTTGTGAATATATATTATTTGACTAGTTATGGATTTTTTAGGGTAAATTTTGTGATTTTAAAAAACTACAAGGACTTAGTTGCAATTTAGGGTTAAAACATGTTTAAAAAATTATTAGAATTGTTTAGGATAAATTTTGTAATTTTTAAAAGTATAAGGACTTAGTTGTAAAATTTAAAAAATTAAAAGGACTAAATTGTAATATTTGGAAAATTATAAAGACTAAATCGTAATATATAAAATTATAATATTTAAAAAAAAATTAGAAAGGACTAAATTGTAATATTTAGAAAATCATAAGGACTAAATTGTAATATTTTAAAAATTAAAAGGATTAAATTATAATATTTAATAAAAATATAAAATATAAGGACCTAATTGCAAATTAAAAAAATATAGGGAAAAGAAAATATAAGGAACTAATTGCAAATTAAAAAGGGTGATTAACCCATATAGTCCACAACCCATAGCCCACTGCACATCAGGTCCACCCCATTATGAAAGTCAGAATTGCCCCTATGATCCAATTAATAACGTTTGGGTTACCAAAACCGAACACCCGGATTCCATGAAATTCAATATTAATCAAAAAAGAAAATTAGAAGTGCCAAAAAATAATTTGTAAAATCAATCAACAACCCATCGTCTCTTTCCATAATCCAGTCACAACCCCTACCCATCGAAACCCAGCACTCATAACTTTACCATGGCGAAAACAAAAATTAGCAGGAAAACTGGTGATAGTGTAGAACCTAGCGAAGGGTTGAACCGAAAGAAGATGAAACTACCCATCGATGATGTTGAAATGTCAACGATACAAGAAAAACACAAGAAAACAATTGAAGAAAGTGATGATGACTTTGACAATACAGTTCTGATGATTAAACGAAAGAAGCAACCCATCAATATGGGTGGGCAAGCGTCAGTATAGGCGAGGAAGAAAGCTACAGTTGTTGATGAGGGCGAACAAGAAGATGATGATGTTGTTGAAGGTAAAATTCTAATCCAGAAGACACGGTGTGTTAAAGTTATGTTTTGTTTCTTTAAAGTTGAATAGAATCATTGAAATTGAATGGTGTGCGTATAAGAACTGACTAATTTGAAATGTGACCTAAACTAAAACATAAAAAAATGATGGGTTGTGCGTTAATTTTGCAGGTGTGTATGTTTTATTTAATATGAGCGTATGTTTATCAAGCCCACAGTTAGTATAACGACATGTAGCAGAGGTGTGTGTTATAATATAATATAAATTATATGAATTATGGTGTTTGTTGTTAAAGTGAGGCCAGGGTCTGTGAAAGTACATTACCGGTCATCCCTCGAGTCTTTGTATACGATCCTGAAGAACAATAAATTAACCGATCGTCATGTGGATGCGTGTCGGGCATTGCCATTTTACCTGATGATCAAAGGGATATACGACACACGCGAAGGTGTTGAAAGTTTCAAGAAGGGTGCGAAAAAACACAAGAGATTTTGAAAACTTTGACTCAGAAGAAGGTGTGTTCTTGATTGCAAACAAGTTGTTGAATCTCACAGCTACTGATGCACGAATCATAATGGGTGTGGTCGGTGGGGAGAAACCATTACCTGATTTGAAGATGCATGGGTGCAAGACTGTTGCTACTCCTCTAGTCACTAACGAAAAATTAACCAAATAAGATGGCTCAACTAAGATAGATCCAGCAATATACAGAAGTCTCATAGGAAGTTTGCTATATCTTACAGCTACAAGACCAGACATCATGTATGCTACAAGTCTACTATCGAGATTCATGCATAGTCCAAGTAAAGTCCACTATGGACCAGGAAAAAGAATTTTAAGATACCTACAAGGAACTAAGGACTATGGAATATGGTACGAGAATAAAACTAACTCAAGTTTGATCGGCTATACCGATAGTGATTGGGCTGGATCAGTTGATGATATGAAGAGTACATCGGGCTATACATTCTCACTCGGCTCAGGAATATTCTCATGGTCATAAAAAAACAAGACTGTGTGGCACAATCTTCAGCAGAAGCGGAATACGTGGCAGCAGCACTAACAACAAGTCAGGCAATGTAGCTTAGACGAATACTTGAAGATATGGGAGATTAGCAAAAAAAACACCAACAAAAATCTACTGCGACAACAAGTCTACAATAGCAATGGCAAAGAATCTCGTTCATCATAGTCGGACTAAACACATTGCTATCAAATATCACTTTATTCGAGAAGCGTCTAATGAAGGACAAATTGAGCTTCAATACATAAGGACAGAATAACAACTCGCAGATATTTTCACGAAAGCACTTTCACGACCGAAATTTGAGACACTACGAGAGATGCTCGAAATTACGAAAAAAAACATCAAAGGGGAGTGTTGAAATTAATGTTTTTTTATTTTCTAGAAGTTTAGATAAGTTATTAGATTAGTCTAAGTTTCTCTAGATAATTCTAGAGTTAATTAGTAGCTTAGAGATATAGAAATTTCTAGAAATATTAGGAAACATATTAAAAAATAGCACTAGAAGAGTCTAGTAAAAATCCACCGCCTTTAGCTAGTATAAATAGGCCATCACAAGTTCATTTGCAAGCATCACTCGAGCCAACAACTAAAAGCTTTGTATCATCTAATCAATAAAACAAAATTCTTCTGTCATTTAAAACAAAGTCTTTCGTCCATTTCTATTACAAATATTTCCATTCCTATTTTCTAAATTCATTTCTATTTTCCTCCTTTTCTACTATAAAACTACCAACATCTTGAAATCAAATTTTATCCAATTCATTTACTGCTTTGATCGTATTACCATAATTGTTATACCAAGATTTTATCATTCCTTTGTATACATTTATATGACATGCCAATTGCATGAATTCAATACTTAATCTGATTTTCATTGTAATCTTATATATCTAATTGCAACTTTTTCAACCCTTATCTTTACCATGTACTCGAGTTAGTCCTTTTGTTTGTGGTGCAACTGTTTGATTTTATTTCTACCCATGATTCCATGTTAACATTTATCTTTTAATCTTTTCTCCCCTTAAAAAGTGATATAGTGTTTAACATGTGTAGATATAATGGACGAAAAAGTTGTAGAACAAAGATGAGGGACTAACTTCGTAAAACGAGTAAGACAAGGGACTGAAAAGTTACAAAACAAATATAAGGTTCAAGGATTACTCTAGGTTTAGCTATGTATACTCGTTCTGATCCACGCCGATTTTGTTATCCATTCCCCATGAATTTACTGATTCCATCTCTAAGGTTTGTCGGTTCACGTTCAAATTGAGTTTTCTATGCGTCTTTATATGTTAATCAAATACCATTTCTTAAATTAGTACAAGTTTTGTAAATCTAATTAGGGTCTTTCTGATTGGTTTCAGTGGCGTATTTATTACATTTCTGAGGTATTTTTACTTCACAAGCAAAAGGTCGTTGGCCGTGGCATTTCAACAAAGGAGAATTTTCTACAATTTCCCTGGTAAGTATTACCCCCTTCTAGTAAAAGTATGACATAAATTATACCGCGAATTGTGTAGACTTGGGTTAAGAATAAATGACTTGGGTTTAGCAGTAGATTCCGGTCAAGGACGACACAGGTTATGGGATTTGGGGCCCTGGTCCCCCAAATTTTCCAAAATCCTTTTTTTCACCCATTTAAAAAAATAAAATAAAATTAATAAGATCTGGCCCCCCAAATTTTACAAAACTTTCTCTTTGGGCCCCTTAAATATAAACTCTTGGTTCGGTCCCTGATTCCTGTTATCTCTTATATACAAATAAGAGAGAAGAAATTGATGACACATTTTATCTTCACCATATTTTAAACTTATGCCCTTTACTTTACTCAAGTACTATTATGATGTTTGTTTTATAAATAAACAACTAAGATTTACTCGAATATATACATTTATAACAAATTTCAATCCTTCTTCACATATTGGTGAGGAAGATGTTCATTTATATTGTACAGACATGGAATAACATATAGGTCTACCAATAGCCTAAACACTCTGAACTAGACAATTTGTAGCCTCCTAAAATTGCTCAAGGTACATATATAAACACACACAGTATCCTACACAAATTGATTCTACTTTTCATTCTTATCATATCAAGTTCATGCCTCCATATTTTTATGGAGTAAATACCATTTTTGCCCCTGGGTTTATACCCGATTGACAGGTTGCCCCCTAAGTCTTAAAATGCGTCTTCTTTCCCCCTAAGATTTACTTTTGTGCCCCGTTACCCCCTAGTCGTGTTTTCCGTCCATTTTTTCCGTTAACTATGACGTGGCATTTCCATGTCAGTTTTTTTAATCCTAATTCTAATTAATAATTTAATTAAGTTAATCTAAGGGTAAAATAGAAATTTGATAATACTTTTAATATTATTAATAAAAATAAAATTAAAAAACCCCACCCCCCCCCCCACGAGACACCCCTACCCCCTCCCCCTCTCTTCCCCTTCTTCTTCTTCCCCGTTCTTCTTCTTCCTCCCGACCTGGTTCTTCTAAAAAAAATCTTTGATTAGAAACAAATCTTTAATCGGAGCTTCTCTCTTTCTCAACCAAATTCTATCATTATTTTTTAAGATTTCTTCCTATATATTTTCTCATCCATAACATCACGTTTTTACTCTGCAATTTTACTTAATATCAAATTATATTATAAAATAATCGAGAAAATTCAAGATTTATTTAAGTTTTCACTCACGTGTGCAATCTGGGGATGACCGATTTTTCCGATATTTTCATTACCACTGAATTTATAAAACTGCTTAGAGAATTCATTAACTGTTTAGTCGAAGCAATGTCTGACTTAATATCAAATACAATCTTTTCGTATAAATGTAGAAGATTCGTTTTAGCTTCAGTAAAGACATGAACTTGTTTACTATCTATCAATCTAGCATTAGGAGTAGCATAAATCGAGCAAGTTGAGAAGATACAATTAAGAACTGAATCTATTTCATCTCCGAGATTTGGTAGATCCAAAACCTTGAAAACTAGTTGTATAAAGTGCTTTGTTTCAAAGAGAAGATCTAGTGCAATAGCTATTGGAGATAATGTTTTTAACGGAAATATCGATTCTTCGATTGTTAAATTTGTGGTTTGTAAAGCAAGTGGAAGATCTTCAAGCTTTCCTTCAATGGTGCTCACTGTGTTTGTTAAAGAAGTGTCTAGATCTACTTCAATATTGAATTGACCTAAATCTTCTGCTGTGTGTCTGTAAAGTACCAAGCTAAGGCTTTTATAGCTACCACGTATAACCAAATGATTGGTCACTACAAGTCGGGAAGAAGAAGAACGGGTAAGAAGAAGAAGGGGAAGAGAAGGGGGAGGGGGGTAGGGGTGGTGGGTTTTTTTTCTTATTTTTATTAAAAATATTAAAAGTATTATAAAATTTCTATTTTACCCTTAGGTTAAGTTAATTAAATGATTAATTAGTATTAGGATTAAAAAAAAGAAAAAATGTGACATGGAAATGCCACGTCAGATTTAACGGCAAAAATGGATGGAAAACACGACCAGGGGGTAACGGGGCACAAAAGTAAATCTTAGGGGGCAACAAGGCGCATTTTAAGACTTAGGGGGCAACAAGGCGCATTTTAAGACTTAGGGGGCAACCTGTCAATCAGGTATAAACCCAGGGGCAAAAATGATATTTACTCTATTGTTATGCTAAAATACTACAAAAGAACAAGTTTTCATGTCTTTCAAGTACAACATTTATAACTTGCACACCATATTCTTCCAAAGTTTCTCCATTAAAAAGTAAACTTCTTGGTATGTATTGCTTCAGTATAATCACGGCAGTTAGGGTCTTATACTATTAAATTTGTAATTTAAATTTGTAAACTTCTTGGTATGTATTATCTATCAGATTCATACTCCTTTGAAGATGGCAAAGGGTTCAATATATATTTTGATAAGCATCATGTTCTTATGTTTTTAACCCACTCTACAAAAACACAATGATATAATTACATTGTTCTATATAAGATAAACTCTCAAACAAAGAATTTTCAAAAACTTGATAACATTAAAAAACTTGCAGATTCTTATATATTTTTCATTCGATTATGTAGATGATGAAGAAATATGTTTGGATTCCCATTCATTGATCTGTCTTAACCTCATTTTCAAGTATTGTGGGTTCCATAGTGAACCTGGTAAATCTAAAAAGGTAATGATCTGTTCTAAATTTACATATCTTTTTATAATTTTTTGTTGAGAAAGGAAATTCAAGACATTAAATTTACTAGAGATACATATCTCTCTACCTAGTTGAGATGTTTGCGTTTAATACTTAATCTGGGGTAAAATACCAAATATATCCCCTGGTATGATAATAGGTCACCCATAGTTTTAAAAGGGACAAATACACCCCTGTGGTTTTCCAACTCGTGACATATATCACTAAGGCTCGAGTTATCACGAGTTGGAAGACCACAGTAAGGTATATATACTAGTTGTCCCTTTTAAAAAACAGGGGGGTTTTCGACCTTGTATAAAACTATAGGGCCGTTCAGTGACAATAAGTTTAACTATTAACAACTTATTGATGCAGGAATGCAAAGTTTTCAATGAAGAATTCATAAAAATGGACCCAAAATACCTTTGTGCTGTAACCGCATCTGCTCGTACATTAGAGCTTGAATCACTTGTAAATCTTACAAGTAATTCTCTTTCACGAAAACTCAAAGGTAAAACTTCTCAAGAAATGAGAGATATATTTGGTTTACCTGACGATCTTACTGAGGTAAACTTTCATTCTTTTACCCTGAATTTTTTCATTTTTGTTTTCGCAAATTGACCCTTTTACGTTATATATCAGGAGGAGAAGCTAGAACCAATGTAGAATACGAACAATGATCCGAGGATTTGGCTTTTAAACAAGCTGTATGCTAAAAAGCGAGATGAACTTATAGAGGGAAGAAAGAAGGTGATTTTTTATGTTAGACTTTCTATTACTAAAGAGTATTTTTGTATATATACTGACACGATGATTTTTTTTTTTTTTTTAATATAGAAAGCTGAGACTGGAAATTCAAGTGCTGATGATCAATCTGTTGATGAGCTCTTATCTTTCATCAATGGAGAAAATGATGGTAAGTATGCAAGATTACACTATAGATCCCTATATTATGCAAAATTTCATAAAGTGATATTTTGCATAAACTTAATTTCTCAAGATTAGAAAGATTTTTCTACATTATAAAATTAAGAAACTCATGAGAACATCACGATATGAGTTATTGTATACTTTTAAATTATGATTTGAAACGTTAATCTACTATTTATATATACAATTCAAAAAAGTGATATTTTGATTTATAATTTGTTAATAATGCTTGAATCAGACTCAAATGGGGCCTCAAGTTCAAATAATAATAAAAAAGATCGCAAAAGTAACAATGAGAAGAAGAAGGTAAATATATCATAATTATTTTATTTTTATAAATCTTCTTTATATCTTTCCTATGTCTGTTTTTATTTTGTCAATCTCCATTAAAATCATGGACTTCCTTACATATGAGAGAGAAACTAATGATTATTACATATTGCAGGAGAAAAACAAGCATTAAAAGGATGTTGATGAAAAAGACAAGACTGCCCCTGCACAATAAAAAAAGAAAATGAATAGGTAATTTTTTTGCAGATGGGAAGAGGATTGATAGTCTCAGCTTTACAGCTGATCAGGCCTCATGATGCTTTTTCTATGAAGGATAAAAATGTAATTAAGATAGCCACGACATTAAGATTTATAGTTGTTCTAGTGGTTGTATTAAATAAACAGAAAAGATAGGCAACACTTTCTTTTGTTTTCGAATAACTCTAGCATGATTCCTTGTTTATGAGTTCTTTAGTATAATTTTCTGCAGCTACATAGTTCGAATGGTGTGATTTAAGCGTCTATAACTCTCAAAAATATCTCAAGAAAATATCGAAGTTAAATTTAGACCAATAACTGAACAATACGGAGTCAGCGTGTCATAATGAGACAACAAGTTTAAGCACAATATTCAACTCTTTTCTAAACCTTAACATAGTTCGGATCCGATTGGAATTTTTTTCTCTTCTAACTTGTCTAGCATTTTCAATTCTGTCAGCGTAAGGAATAAGACAGATCTCCCACCGTATAAGTAAAGAGGTCAGTACCGACCTCTATATATATGTGGCAACAACATCGTCTGGATAATCCACATAAAAATACACCGTAAGTGTAAATAGTTGTGAAAGTCTATTCTTATACGCGAGAAGTAAGGTGAAAAGATTAACCCGAACTACCCAATTAACTGCTTTGTTGACATTATGCCCTGTTGAATCAACATATGTAAAGACCATAATTGACCGTGGCTCCTGAATATACTGGGAGTAATATGCAATCGCCACCAAAACAATAGGTGGCTTTAAAGTCAGTGGTGGTCTTGGTGGCGGTTGGGCATGTGCCACAAAATGTTTAAGTGGCTGTTATAATCTCCACTAAAGGTCAAAATAACCGCCACCTTTTCTCTTTTTTTTGTAGTATATAACCATGGTTAATTTCAGGTGGATATTCGATTCGTTTAGAGGATTGTACATCGGAGAAGACAACTCTTAAGTATATGATTGATGGGATGTTACTACGAGTGTTTCTTGGTGAACCTGGTCTCCCAAGTTATAGGTTTGTGTGTGATGTATTTAAATAATATTAGTTGGAAAATATAATAAATAATGCTTGAAAGTAACTATGATGACGTTTTGATTCAGTGTGATTATGGTAGATGAGGCTCATGAAAGAACACTATCAACTGATATACTGTTTGGCTTGGTTAAGGTAAACAGTTATTCTTACGTTTAGTAGTGTTTCTTGGAGTTAATTGCACTACAAACCCCTATATTATTTGAAAGATGCACTATATGCTCCTACAATATGCAGAATAAGTTATATTTTTGCAAAATTGGTTTGCAAATTAATTCCTTACTTATCTAATGAATTTCAAGGTTTTTAATCTAGTTGCTGGATGGCTCTGCTTATCTCTTTTTTTTTTTTTTTTTTAAATAATACACGATAGAAGAGTAGTTGTCAAAAAGGACATAGCAAAGGTATTTTACCATAGGTCCCTATATTATATAAAAATTAAATTGTTGGTCCTAATAAAAACATAAATAGTACACTAGGTCTGTATATTGTGCAAACGTGTACTCTATATCCCTATATTGTGCATAATTGTACTCCAGGTCTTCATATTATGCAAAAAGTTGCGCTATAGGTAACTATATTATGCAAAATTGCGCTACAGGTCCCTATAATTTGTAAATATGCACTCTAGGTCCATAAATTTTGCAGTATCGCCTGAAAAGTGTGGAGGGGCTTAATCTTGAAACGAAGCGCTCGGTAACAGTTGGTGATGTTCTGGTGTAGTGACATTAAAGTATGAGGTATTGGTTTTTGTATACAATATTAAATTGTACTTAAGTGTTCTTGATGAATTCTAACAATTTTCAGTAGCTTATAACTTATGCTATGGCGTTAGCAATCATTTTTACCAGATTATTGAAGTTCGCAACACAATGAACTTGATGGAATTTTTTTTTTTGGCAGTTGAAATTTTTTATAGGAAAGAAGATAAAAGAAAATACACTATCTAGCCTAAGTTTGTGAGTTGCTATAGTATATGGGTCGCTTCTCGGTAACAATGAGTTCTTTTGTTAAAATTAATACTCATTCTTTCTACTTTAGTCTAGAATAATCTAATTTCTAGAATAATCTAATTTCTAGAATTGACTAGTTTATTAAAAATCTTATATTAAAAATAGCTCTCCTAGTTTCTAGAAATATTGAGAAACGTCCATAAACATATTAAAAAATAGTAGTACTAGAAAATTCTAGTAAGAGTGCACCGCCACACTTCTAGTATAAATAGACCATTAGGGTCATTTGTAAAGATCATCACATTGAGTCAAAACCAAAAGCCTTGTAAGAGTTATTCAATAAAGTCTTTCTTTTATTTAAACCAACGTCTACTTTATCATTTGTCTCCCTAATATAAAAGTCACTAAATCCAATTCTTTTTTCCTTTTTCGAATATTAAATAAAACCAACAAGTGGTATCAGAGCCTTGTTCGATTATCAACTAGGCGATAACTAGCTTTCGCAAAAATACATCTACCATATAAATTTCTCATGGCCACTTTCCTAAGTAATACCCAAATTCTGATCCCGATTTTCGGGAGAAAATTACGACTATTGGGCAATCAAGATGAGGACATACATCATGTCCCAAAGTTTATGGGATATTGTTGACAAGGGATATACTATTCCCGAAGATATGTCAACTATATCTGCAGCGGAGAAAGAAAAATTAACTAAGGAGATGGAGAAAGGTAATCTGGCGCTTTACAACATACAAATGGCTATGGCGGAGTCTTTGTTCCCAAAAATTAGCGGTGCTACTACGGCGAAGCAAGCTTGAGATACATTGAAAGAGGAGTTTTAAGGAAACGTAAAGGTACGTAATATTAAACTTCAAACTCTAAAAAGTGAATTAGAATTTATGAAAATGAAAGAATCTGAGACCATAAAAAGTTTCTACACTAAATTACGAGAAAAGGTTAATCAGTTAAGAGCCTATGGAGACGATATAACTATAAAAGGGTCGTGGAAAAAATAGTAATTACTCTTCCTGCTTAATACGATTTGATAGTAACGACTACTGAAGAAACTAAGGATATAGCCACTCTGTCAGTAACAGAGTTGGTAGGCTCTTTAGAAGCTTACGAGAAAAGACTAAGTATGCGTGAAAATTAATCCATGGAAAACGCATTTCAGTCTAAACTCAATATAAGGTCTCAAAATTCTAAAAATGGGGGGAGAAAATTTGGAGAAAATTCTAGAAGTCGAGAAAATGGTGAGTCTAATAAAAAAACGAGAAAATATTCACCATGTCGTATCTGTAAGAAAACTAACCATCTTGAAAAAGATTGGTGGTTTCGTGGAAAACCGCAATGCAAGAGTTGCGAAAAATTTGGCCACTTGGAGAATGATTGTCGGTCCAAACAAAAACATCAGGCTAACTTCTCCGAAGAAAATAAAAATGAAGACAACCTATTTTACGCATGTCACGCTGCTTCAGAGGTTAAAGACGACACCTGGTATACTGATAGCAGCTGCAGCAACCACATGACCGGTGATGAAAAAATATTTCGAGATATAGACAAATCGGTGAAATCTCAAGTCAATCTTGGAAATGGAGATCTAGTGAAGGTCGAAGGCAAAGGTACAATCACGGTTAACACGCAAAAAGGTACGCGACTAATCCATGATGTACTATTGGTCACCAAACTAGATACAAATCTATTAAGTGTGGGTCAAATGATGGAAAGAGAATATAACCTATTATTTAAAGATGACTCGTGCACGATATATGACAATAAAGATAAAAATCAAGAAATAGCTGTAGTAAAAATTCAGCAACAAAGAAATTTTCCGATTCAATGGAAGTATGTTGAAACGACCATGAAAGCTCAAGAAAATCACTCATGGCTATGGCATCGAAGGTTCGGGCACTTCAACTTTCATGGGTTAAAGATTCTCCATCAGAAGAATATGATGAAAAATCTACCAGTCATCCAAGTGAATAACGACGTGTGCGAGAGATGCCTAGAAGGAAAACAACACAGAAAATCATTCCCTTCAGGCAAAGCATGTAGAGCCAAACACGTGCTGAGTTGATCCATACAGACGTATGTGGACCAATGAGTATCCAACACTTGAAAATAATAGGTATTTCATCCTTTTCATTGATGTTTATACTAGAATGACTTGGGTCTACTTCATGCGAGAAAAGTCAGAAGTATTCAGTATCTTCAAGAAATTCAAAAATCTTGTCGAAAACCAAAGTGGTCGACGATTAAAGTCATTCGAAGTGATCAAGGAAAGGAGTATACCTCAAAGGAGTTCAATAAATTTTGTGACGATGAAGGAGTCAAACACCAGCTAACAGTCGGCTACGCTCCAAAACAGAATGGCGTGTCCGAAAGGAAGAACAGAACAGTCATGGAGATGGCAAGAACTATGTTAGCAGAGAAAGGAATGCCAAAGGAATTCTGGGCAGAAGTGGTATACACTGCGGTCTATCTTCTCAACAGATGTCCAACAAAGGAAGTTCGAAATAAAACTCTGATTGAAGCATGGAGTGGAAGGAAGCCGTCAGCACAACATCTTAGAGTCTTTGGAAGCATCTGCTACGTGCATATCCCGAAAGAGAAACGACACAAACTAGAAGAAAAGACGGAAAAAGGAATATTCCTCGGCTATAGCTCAGAATCTAAAGGTTATAGAATCTACAATATCAAAACAAAGAAACTTATTGTCAGTCCGGATGTCGAGTTCGACAAAAATTCAAAATGGAATTGGGATGACGGAAAGGTGGAACGACAAAGTATCATGATACCAAAAGTGCACAACATGGATAATACCGAAGAAGAAGGTCCACATAATACTCAGGAACACACATCACCAAGAACTCCTAGATCATCTTCATCTTCATCTTCATCCAGTGATGATGAATCATCTCCAGAAACACCAGGCAAGACAAGGTCACTCAGAGACATATATCAAACATGTAACTTTGTGACTTTGGAACCCGAAAGTTTTGAAGTAGCATCAAAACAAAAAGAATATATAAAAGCAATGGAGGAGGAGATCAAAATGATCGAGAAAAATAAAACATGGGAGTTGGTAGAACGACCAACCAACAAAGAAGTCATCGGAGTCAAGTGGGTCTACAAGACAAAACTCAATCCAGATGGCTCAATCCAAAAACATAAGGCAAGACTGGTTGCTAAAGGGTACTCACAACTACCAGGTATTGACTACAACGAGACATTTGCTCCAGTTGCACGTTTAGACACTATAAGAGCACTTATAGCATTAGCTGCTCAAAAGCAATGGAAGATATATCAACTAGATGTAAAGTCAGCATTCCTCAATAGCTGCCTAGAAGAAGAGATATATGTCGAGCAACCTCAAGGTTTCGTGGAGAAAGGCCAAGAAGATCGTGTTCTAAGACTAAAAAAAGCACTATACGTACTCAAGCAAGCTCCTCGGGCGTGGTACATTCGAATCGACAATTATTTCACTAATCGAGGATTCACGAGAAGTCAAAACGAGCATACTCTCTACATTAATACCCAAGGTAATGATAACAGACTCATTATCTCTCTCTATGTAGATGATCTCATCTAAACAGTGAGAAAATGATTATGGAATTCAAAGAAGACATGATGAAAACCTTTGAGATGACGGATCTTGGGTTAATGCACTACTTTCTCGGCATTGAGGTGAGACAAGATACAAGAGGAATATTCATCTCACAGAAGAAATACACAGAGTCACTTCTAAAGAAGTTCAAGATGCATGGGTGCAAGACTGTTGCTACTCCTCCAGTCACTAACGAAAAATTAACCAAAGAAGATGGCTCAACTAAGATAGATCCAGCAATATACAGAAGTCTCAATGGAAGTTTGCTATATCTTACAGCTACGAGACTAGACATCATGTATGCTACAAGTCTACTATCGAGATTCATGCATAGTCCAAGTAAAGTCCACTATGGAACGGGAAAAAGAATTTTAAGATACCTATAAGGAACTAAGGACTATGGAATATGGTACGAGAATAAAAATAACTCAAGTTTGATCGGCTATACCGATAGTGATTGGGCTGGATCAGTTGATGTTATGAAGAGTACCTCGGGCTATACATTCTCACTCGGCTCAGGAATATTCTCATGGTCATCAAAAAAACATGACTGCGTGGCACAATCTTCAGCAGAAGCGGAATACGTGCCAGCAGCACTAACAACAAGTCATGCAATGTGGCATAGACGAATACTTGAATATATGGGAGAACAACAGAAAAACACCAACAAAAATCTACTGCGACAACAAGTCTACAATAGCAATGGCGAAGAATCCCGTCCATCATAGTCAGACTAAACACATTGCTTTCAAATATCACTTTATTCGAGAAATGTTTAATGAAGGACAAATTGAGCTTCAATACATAAGGAAAGAAGAACAACTCGCAGATATTTTCACAAAAGCACTTTCACGACCGAAATTCGAGATACTACGAGAGATGCTCGGAATTACGAAAAAAAAACATTAAAGGGGAGTGTTGAAATTAATGTTTTTTTATTTTCTAGAAGTTTAGATAAGTTATTAGATTAGTCTAAGTTTCTCTAGATAATTCTAGAGTTAATTAGTAGCTTAGAGATATAGAAATTTCTAGAAATATTAGAAAACATATTAAAAAATAGCACTAGAAGAGTCTAGTAAAAATCCACCGCCTTTAGCTAGTATAAATAGGCCATCAAAAGTTCATTTGCAAGCATCACTTGAGCCAACAACTAAAAGATTTGTATCATCTAATCAATAAAACAAAATTCTTCTTTCATTTAAAACAAAGTCTTTAATCCATTTTTATTACAAATATTTCCATTCCTATTTTATAAATTCATTTCTATTTTCCTCCTTTTCTAATATAAAATACCAACATCTTGAAATCAAATTTTATCCAATTCATTTACTGCTTTGATCGTATTACCATAATTTTTATACCAAGATTTTATAATCTCTTGTGTATACATTTATATGACATGCCAATTGCATAAATTTATCTCTTAATCTGATTGTCATTGTAATCTTATATATCTAATTGCAACTTTTTCGACCCTTATCTTTACCATGTACTCGAGTTAGTCCTTTTGTTTGTGTTGCAATTGTTTGATTTTATTTCTACCCTTGATTCCATGTTAACATTTATCTTTTAATCTTTTCTCCCCTTAAAAAGTTATATAGTGTTTAACATGTGTAGATATAATGGACGAAAAAGTTGTAGAACAAAGTTGAGGGACTAACTTCGTAAGACGAGTAAGACAAGGGACTGAAAAGTTACAAAACAAATATAAAGGTTCAAGGATTACTCTAGGTTTATCTATTTATACGCGTTCTCATCCACGCCGATTTTGTTATCCATTCCCCATGAAGTTACTGATTCCATCTCTAAGGTTTGTCGGTTCACATTCTTATTGAGTTTTCTATGCGTAGTTATATGTTAACCAAATACCATTTCTTAAATTAGTACAAGTCTTGTAAATCTAATTAGGGTCTTTCTGATTGGTTTCAGTGGCGTATTTATTACATTTCTGAGGAATTTTTACTTCACAAGCGAAAGGTCGATGACCGTGGCATTTCAACAAAGGAGAATTTTCTATAATTTTCCTGGTAAGTATTACCCCCTTCTAGTAGAAGTATGACATAAGTTATACCGTGAATTGTGTAGACTTGGGTTAAGAATAAACTTGGGTTAAGAATAAATGACTTGGGTTTGGCGGTAGACTCCGGTCAGGGACGGACATACAGGTTATGGGATTTGGGGCTTGGGCCCCCCAAATTTTCCAAAAACCTTTTTTTCACCCTTATAAAAAAAATTAATAAGATCTGGCCTCCCAAATTTTACGACACTTTCTCTTTGGGCCCCCTAAATATAAACCCCTGTTTCCGTCCCTGATTCCTGTTATCTCTTATATACAAATAAGAAAGAAGAAATTGATGACACATTTTATGTTCACCATATTTTAAACTTATGCCCTTTACTTTACTCAAATACTATTATGATGTTTGTTTTATAAATAGACATTTAAGATTTACTCGTATATATAAATTTATAACAAATTTCAACCCTTCTTCACATATTAATTGGTGAGGAAGATGTTCATTTATATTGCATCAGACATGAAATAACATATAGGTCTACCAATAACCTAAACACTCTGAACTAGACAATTTGTAGCCTCCTAAAATTGGTCAAGGTACATATATAAACACACACAGTATCCTACAAAAATTGATTCTACTTTTCATTCTTATCATATCAAGTCCATGCCTCCATATTTTTATGCTAAAATACTACAAAATAACAAGTTTTCATGTTTTCTCCAAGTACAACATTTATAACTTGCACACCATATTCTTCAAAAGTTTCTCCATTAAAAAGTAAACTTCTTGGTATGTATTGCTTCAGTATAATCACGACAGTTAGGGTCTTATAATATTAAATTTGTAAACTTCTTCGTATGTATTATCTAACAGATTCATACTCCTTTGAAGATGGCAAAGGGTTCAAAAAACACCTTCAACTTTTTTATGTTTTAACCCACTCTACAAAAACACAATGATATAATTACATTGTTCTATATTACATAAACTCTCAAACAAAGAATTTTTTAAAAACTTGATAACATTAAAAAACTTGCAGATTCTTATATATGTTTCCTTCGATTATGTAGATGATGAAGAAATATGTTTGGATTCCCATTCATTGATCTGTCTTAACCCCATTTTCAAGTATTGTGGGTTCCATAGTGAACCTGGTAAATCTAAAATGGTAATGATCTGTTCTAAATTTACATATCTTTTCATAATTTTTTGTTGAGAAAGGTAATTCAAGACATTAAATTTACTAGAGATACATATCTCTCTACCTAGTTGAGATGTTTGAGCTTAATACTTAATCTGGGGTAAAATACCAAATATATCCCCCTGGTATGATAATAGGTCACCCATAGTTTTAAAAGGGACAAATACACCCCTGTGGTTTTCCAACTCGTGACATATATCACTAAGGCTCGAGTTATCACGAGTTGGAAGACCACAGTAAGGTATATATATTAGTTGTCCCTTTTAAAAAACAGGGGGGTTTTCGACCTTGTATAAAACTATAGGGCCGTTCAGTGACAATAAGTTTAACTATTAACAACTTATTGATGCAGGAATGCAAAATTTTCGATGAAGAATTCATAAAAATGGACCCAAAATACCTTTGTGCTGTAACTGCATCTGCTCGTATATTAGAGCTTGAATCACTTGTAAATCTTACAAGTGATTCTCTTTCACGAAAACTCAAAGGTAAAACTTCTCAAGAAATGAGAGATATATTTGGTTTACCTGACGATCTTACTGAGGTAAACTTTCATTCTTTTACCCTGAATTTTTTCATTTTGTTTTCTCAAATTGACCCTTTTAAGTTATATATCAGGAGGAGAAGCTAGAAAGAAGGTGATTTTTTATGTTCGACTTTCTATTACTAAAGAGTATTTTTGTATATATACTGACACGATGATATTTTTTTTTAATATAGAAAGCTGAGACTGGAAATCCAAGTGCTGATGATCAATCTTTTGATGAGCTCTTATCTTTCATCAATGGAGAAAATGAGGGTAAGTATGTAAGATTACACTATAGATCCCTATATTATGCAAAATTTCATAAAGTGATATTTTGCATAAACTTGATTTCTCAAGATTAGAAAGATGTTCCTACATTATAAAACTAAGAAACTCATGAGAACATCACGATATGAGTTATTGTATACTTTTAAATTATGATTTGATTTGAAACGTTAATCTACTATTTATATATACAATTCAAAAAAGTGATATTTTGATTTATAATTTGTTAACTGTGCTTGAATCAGACTCAAATGGGGCCTCAAGTTCAAATAATAATAAAAAAGATCGCAAAAGTAACAATCAGAAGAAGAAGGTAAATATATCATAATTATTTTATTTTTATTAATCTTCTTTATATCTTTCTTATGTGTGTTTTAATTTTGTCAATCTCCATTAAAATCATGCACTTTCTTACATACGAGAGAGAAACTAATGATTATTACATATTGCAGGAGAAAAACAAGCATTAAAAGGATGTTGATGAAAAAGACAAGACTGCCCCTGCACAATAAAAAAAGAAAATGAATAGGTAATTTTTTTTGCAGATGGGAAGAGGATTGATAGTCTCAGCTTTACAGCTGATCAGGCCTCATGATGCTTTTTCTATGAAGGATAAATATGTAATTAAGATAGCCACGACATTAAGATTGATAGTTGTTCTAGTGGTTGTATTAAATAAACAGAAAAGATAGACAACAACTTGTTTTATTTTCGAATAACTTTAGTATGATTCAGTGTTTATGGTTGCACAGAAAAGATAGGCAACACTTTCTTTTGTTTTTGAATAACTCTAGCATGATTCCTTGTTTATGAGTTCTTTAGTATAACTTTCTGCAGCTACATAGTTCGAATGGTGTGATTTAAGCGTCTATAACTCTCAAAAATATCTCAAGAAAATATCGAAGTTAAATTTAGACCAATAACTGAACAATATGGAGTAAGCGTGTCATAATGAGACAACAAGTTTAAGCACAATATTCAACTCTTTTCTAAACCTTAACATAGTTCGGATCCGATTGGAATTTTTTTCTCTTCTAACTTGTCTAGCATTTTCAATTCTGTCAGCGTAAGGAATAAGACAGATCTCCCACCGTATAAGTAAAGAGGTCAGTACCGACCTCTATATATATGTGGCAACAACATCGTCTGGATAATCCACATAAAAATACACCGTAAGTGTAAATAGTTGTGAAAGTCTATTCTTATACGCGAGAAGTAAGGTGAAAAGATTAACCCGAACTACCCAATTAACTGCTTTGTTGACATTATGCCCTGTTGAATCAACATATGTAAAGACCATAATTGACCGTGGCTCCTGAAAATACTGGGAGTATATACCACTACATCTCAGCTTCATCCTTCCATGAAGACATTTCAATGGGATTCCACGACACAGTGTAATCCTAGAGTTTCAGAGATGATAAGTTCCACTAGACGTGAGCAATTCTTAGCTCTCTAAAGGAGATAATGTTATTACATCAGTTTTTATTGAAGTACAAGTTATAATCACCGGTTGAAGAATGGGAGATGCATGCACGGACTATATTAGGGAATGTTAGGCTTCATGCAGTCAGAGAAATTCTTAGAATTTCACCACTTCTACCCAGTAATTTCTTGATTTTTGCGTTGTTTGATGAGTTTCCGATAGGAGACTAAATACGAGAACTTGCCGAGAGTCTGAAAAAAGTCAAAACTTCACATCCATCTAGTGCAAACTCTATCCCCAGGACCTTGAATCTATATCTACCATACGATTTTATGATTCCCATTGCCAATTGAAAAAAAATTAAAATTGCAAAGCCAATGTATAATAAAGAGCACTGGATATAAATTACAAGCTTCACAAATTCAGCGTTACCCTGAATAATTAGCATTCGGGTGATGACAACATATATATCAGAAATGCAAGGAAAAACCCGATCTTTTATTTATTTATTTTTTAAAAAACGTCTCTCGAATATGATTTTGTTTAACCTTAACAAGATCCAAATATTATTATCTGTCTCAAGCTAAATACCAATCCTAAATAAAAAATAAAATAAAATATGCAAATAGAAATTAAGACTAATTTATAATTACATTTACGTTGACCAATCAATAAAAATCTACCCAGAGTCCATCTCAATGTTGTCCCTTACTAATGATTTCTTAATGAATAAAGACATACAGTAATATAATAATATGTCTCTAGCCCTGCGTTTTGAATTTTGATCTACTAAAGTAAATGATAATGAACTTATGGTTACTTAGAGTATGGTCCAAGCTTTATGCATAATATCTTGGTTTGCTATCAATTTAGTTTAAAGAATCCTATCTTACTGTAATTTCACTACTAAAAACAGCGTTGTTAGAGACGAAAAATTACCGACGATCCGCGTTTCGTAGGTAAGTTTGTAAACTTATCGACGATATTCGTTTACCGACGACAAATTCGTTGTCGGAAACTGGCGACGACAGGAATTCGTCTATAATGTTTTGCATTTTGTCGGTAATATTTTTTTATTTTTTTTATTTTTATTTGGCCTCCGAAATGTCGTCGCTATATTTGCGACAACGCCATTCGTCGCTATGTTGTCCATATTACCGACGAAGCTTTTGAAGTTACCAACGAAATACGGGTCGTCGGTAACTGAAAAACCTATTTAATGAAGACATAAGGTTTTTTAACTCATAAAACACCCAAAAACCCCAAAAATTTCTCCGATTCTTTTCTCAAAAACACAACTAATTTTTTTTATTTCTAATTGATTATCCAACTCATCTTGCACCATTCCCGGGTTCATAATCAAGGTGGAGGATTATCAATATCTAATTACATCACACAATTTAAGGTAATTGCATGAAAAATCTTTTTTTTTTTTGCTTTCTGATTGTGTTTTATTCTTGCTATATGATTTGAATAGGTGAATTAATATATTTTCAAGGTGGGGAATGATCATCAATCTTCATCTTATCCATCCAATTTAAGGTATTTTCAATAAATTTCATGCTTTTTAAATTTTTTATTTATTGGATTATACTAGTTGCTATAACATATGATTAGGTTCATGAATTACATGTTTTTATGTTGACTTGTTTCTTATTATGTTGTAAATTATGCATGTGTTGTTTTATTTATATTTTGTGATCATATATTTTTATTTGTTTAATTAATTATATGAATTTTTTATATATTTATTGTGTTTTAATTTTATTCATTCAATGGTTTGTAATATTTATTCATTCAATGGTTTGTAATATTTATTCATTCAATGAGTTTGTAATTTTTAGTCATTCACTGGGTTATAATTTTTTATTATGTTATTTATTGTGTTGTAATTTTTATTCATTTTATTAATTGTGTTGTAATAATTATATATTTTATTTTATATGAATGTAGTTGTCTAGTTATATAAAATTATTGCTAAGAGATGGTTTCGGATATTGATAAGAGTTGGATCATTACGAAGAATTATTTACACGCCAAAATATGTTTTTGTGGTTTTCCGTTTTATCGAATTTGCTAAGAAAAGTAAAGGTTATAATGGTTACTTGTCTTGCCCGTGTACGAAGTGTAATAATTACCGTCGATTATCCATCGAACAAGTTAGGGCCCACCTTCTAAAATACGGGTTTAAGCATACATATCAGGTTTGGACAGAACACGGTGAGGATGCGTTACAAACACCCCAAGCAATTCAAGTGCAAAATATAGAAAATGAAATGCAACATGTTTATGACGATGTGAGACAAAGTTACGATGTTGGTGGACATCCGGGAGATACCGGGATGAGAGATGCACATCTTCCAAGTCGAAGCATTTTCGAAACATTCTTCGAAGAATAGGAGACAGAATTATATCCTGGTTGTACATCGATGAGTTCCTTGAATCTCATTGCCAAGCTTATGCACGTGAAAGTAAAGAACAAATGGACTAACACATCATTCACCGAGCTATTGGACTTGGTTGGTCGTATTTTGCCCAAACCTCACAATTTACCCGATTCTTATGAAGCATGCAACAAGAAGTTGAATGCTTGTGCCATTTCTATCGATGTCTATTTGAACGATTGTGCCATTTCTTACAAAGAGAATGAAGACCTCGACAATTGTCCAGTTTGCGTTGAATCGAGATGGGACCCAAAGAAGGGTCAGAAAGTACCGCATAAGAAGCTCTGTTACTTTCTGATTGCCCCGAGATCGCAGCGACTATACGCTTTGAAGGACACCATTGAAGACATGATATGGCGCCATACCGGAAAAAGTACCGATCCAGATGTGTTACGTCATCCAGTTGATGGTGATAGCTACAAACGATTTGCAGAGATACATCCAGAGTTTGCCAGTGAACCTCGGAATGTGTATTTGGGCCTAGGTATCGATGGTTTTTGTTCGTTTTCTATGCAGAACAGCACGTATAACGTGTGGCCTTTCATATTGACCGTCTATAACTTTCCACCGTGGGTATGCTTGAAGGAAACCACATTCCAGCTTTGGTTGTTGATTCCTGGACCCCGTTCACCCGATAAGGACATGTATGTCTTTCTTTGACCTGTTATAGATGAGTTGGACGAGTTGTGGGAGAAAGGGATCCTTTAGTATGATGCCCACAAGAAGGAAGAGTTTACGATGAAGGTTTGTTTGTTATCGATGACTAATGATTACCCCTCTAGGTCATTAACTTCAGGATGGTCGGGTCAGGGTTACTTAGCTTGTCCAGAATGCATGGATTCTACTCCGTCATTAAGGGTGAAGAAAGGGGTTGTTTACTTTGACCATAAACATTGGTTACCTACCACACATCGATTTAGAAAAGACACGGTTTTGTACCCCGCTTCCGATTATATGGGCCCACTGAAGAAATATACTCCTGCCGATATTCAGACATAGATAGATGGGCTTCCCATTGTGTTTCCCGGTAAACACAAGGATTTTGGGGGCAAGATCGTGAAGCAAACGGTTCCATGTCGATTCAATTGAAAGAAAAAGTGTATTTTTTATCGTTTACCTTATTGGTCTGAAAATTTGTTGAAACATAACATTGACGTTATGCATTGCGAGAAAAATGTGTGTGATAGTTTGCTCGGTATAGTTATATGTCTTGATGGGAAAGTTAACAAAGATAACGTGAAAACGAGAATGGATCTTAAGGATATGAACAACAAGAGAGATTTGTGGTTGACATCGAGAGAAGGTAAACCGATACTGAAACGAGCAAAGTATACTTTGTCAACAGAAAAACGGAAAATATTTCTTGACTGGTTGAAGGCACGAAAGTTTCCCGATGGTTTCGCATCTAGTTCGAGAAATAATGTTCAAAGTGATACGGGAAAGATTATCGGAATGAAATCTCACGACTGTCACGTGATGATGCAGTATCTTTTCGTGACTAAACACACCACACAACCATACAACCACATTTGACTCTAATAGTTGACCAAACACACCAAACACTCAAATTTGACTCTAATAGTTGACCGAATACACCAAACACCCACAAAAATAAAGAAAGAAAAAAAAGAATAGAGATAGAAAGAAAAAAGAAAGAAAGAAAAAACAAGAAAGAAAAAAATAAAAAGAATATTAAAAAAAAATACCGACGACATTCATACGTTTAGCGACGACATGCCTCGTTTGAATGTCGTCGCAAAATAAATACCGACGATATTCATAAGGAATGTCGTCGGTAAAATTTCAGCAAAAATTGATCGGTCAATCTGGGCGGTCAAGTTTCCCGCTCTTGAAATATACCGACGATTTTTTTAGTTACCAACGAGCCGTGTCGTCTCTAAATGACGACACGCAAGGGTCGTGCGTACGGAGTGGGACGCGTGTCCCTTTTTGCCGACGGTTGGGGCTGATTACCGACGACTAGCGTGTCGTCAGTAAAAAAATTGTATAAAGCCCTAACCGAGCTCATTTCTGCCATAACCTACACCAAAATTTCACTAAAAAATCGCAAACTTCATCCATTCCAACCAATTCCGAGGCAATCCAGGCACCAATCCAACATCAAGGTTAGCTAATTCAATCCAAAAACATCTTTTAATTACAACTTTTTAATTCTAATATTTTGATTTCTAATATCTTTTTGTTTGTTAGGGTTTTTTTATTCCTTATTCTTGGCATGGATTCATGAATGAAATCTTCACCATTTCAACGTAACAGGTAACAATTTTTTGACTGAAATTGCAATTTTTTTTTTACATATTTTGGATAGAAGAATTTCATGATTGTATTAGCATTATAATGTAATCCGAATTTTGATGATGATATTTTAGCTTGATTAGTATTTTTTTGGAATTAAAAACAACCCAAATTAATGATTTTATGATAAATTATAGCAAAAAAAATTGGAGTGGTGATAATATTTAGATTTTTATGTATTTGTGAATATATATTATTTGACTAGTTATGGATTGTTTAGGGTAAATTTTGTGATTTTAAAAAACTACAAGGACTTAGTTGCAATTTAGGGTTAAAACATGTTTAAAAAATTATTAGAATTGTTTAGGATAAATTTTGTAATTTTAAAAGTATAAGGACTTAGTTGTAAAATTTAAAAAATTAAAAGGACTAAATTGTAATATTTGGAAAATTATAATGACTAAATCGTAATATATAAAATTATAATATTTAAAAAAAATTAGAAAGGACTAAATTGTAATATTTAGAAAATCATAAGGACTAAATTGTAATATTTTAAAAATTAAAAGGATTAAATTATAATATTTAATAAAAATATTAAATATAAGGACCTAATTGCAAATTAAAAAAATATAGGGAAAAGAAAATATAAGGAACTAATTGCAAATTAAAAAGGGTGATTAACCCATATAGTCCACAACCCATAGCCCACCGCACATCAGGTCCACCCCATTATGAAAGTCAGAATTGCCCTATGATCCAATTAATAACGTTTGGGTTACCAAAACTGAACACCGGATTCCATGAAATTCAATATTAATCAAAAAAGAAAATTAGAAGTGCCAAAAAATAATTTGTAAAATCAATCAACAACCCATCGTCTCTTTCCATAATCCTGTCACAAACCCTACCCATCGAAACCCAGCACTCATAACTCTACCATGGCGAAAACAAAAATTAGCAGGAAAACTGGTGATAGTGTAGAACCTAGCGAAGGGTTGAACCGAAAGAAGATGAAACTACCCATCGATGATGTTGAAATGTCAACGATACAAGAAAAACACAAGAAAACAATTGAAGAAAGTGATGATGACTTTGACAATACAGTTCTGATGATTAAACAAAAGAAGCAACCCATCAATATGGGTGGGCAAGCGTCAGTAAAGGCGAGGAAGAAGGCTACAGTTGTTGATGAGGGCGAACAAGAAGATGATGATGTTGTTGAAGGTAAAATTCTAATCCAAAAGACACGGTGTGTTAAAGTTATGTTTTGTTTCTTTAAAGTTGAATAGTATCATTGAAATTGAATGGTGTGCGTATAAGAACTGACTAATTTGAAATGTGACCTAAACTAAAATATAAAAAAATGATGGGTTGTGCGTTAATTTTGTAGGTGTGTATGTGTTAATTTAATATGAGCGTATGTTTATCAAGCCCGCAGTTAGTATAACGACATGTAGCAGAGGTGTGTGTTATAATATAATATAAATTATCTGAATTATGGTGTTTGTTGTTAAAGTGAGGCCAGGGTCTGTGAAAGTACATTACCGGTCATCCCTCGAGTCTTTGTATACGATCCTGAAGAACAATAAATTAACCGATCGTCATGTGGATGCGTGTCGGGCATTGCCATTTTACCTGATGATCAAAGGGATATACGACACACGCGAAGGTGTTGAAAGTTTCAAGAAGGGTGCGAAAAAACACAAGAGATTTTGAAAACTTTGACTCAGAAGAAGGTGTGTTCTTGATTGCTGACAAGTTGTTGAATCTCACAGCTACTGATGTACGAATCATAATGGGTGTGGTCGGTGGGGAGAAACCATTACCTGATTTGAAGATGCATGGGTGCAAGACTGTTGCTACTCCTCTAGTCACTAACGAAAAATTAACCAAAGAAGATGGCTCAACTAAGATAGATCCAGCAATATACTGAAGTCTCATAGGAAGTTTACTATATCTTACAGCTACGAGACCAGACATCATGTATGCTACAAGTCTACTATCGAGATTTATGCTTAGTCCAAGTAAAGTCAACTATGGACCAGGAAAAAGAATTTTAAGATACCTACAAGGAACTAAGGACTATATATAGGGTACGAGAATAAAAATAACTCAAGTTTGATCGGCTATACCGATAGTGATTGGGCTGGATCAGTTGATGATATGAAGAGTACATCGGGCTATACATTCTCACTCGGCTCGGGAATATTCTCATGGTCATAAAAAAACAAGACTGTGTGGCACAATCTTCAGCAAAAGCGGAATACGTGGCAGCAGCACTAACAACAAGTCAGGCAATGTAGCTTAGACGAATACTTGAAGATATGGGAGATCAGCAAAAAAAACACCAACAAAAATCTACTGCGACAACAAGTCTACAATAGCAATGGCAAAGAATCTCGTCCATCATAGTCGGACTAAACACATTGCTATCAAATATCACTTTATTCGAGAAGCGTCTAATGAAGGACAAATTGAGCTTCAATACATAAAGAAAGAAGAACAACTCGCAGATATTTCACAAAAGCACTTTCACGACCGAAATTCGAGACACTACGAGAGATGCTCGGAATTACGAAAAAAAACATCAAAGGGGAGTGTTGAAATTAATGTTTTTTATTTTCTAGAAGTTTAGATAAGTTATTAGATTAGTCTAAGTTTCTCTAGATAATTTTAGAGTTAATTAGTAGCTTAGAGATATAGAAATTTCTAGAAATATTAGAAAACATATTAAAAAATAGCACTAGAAGAGTCTAGTAAAAATCCACCGCCTTTAGCTAGTATAAATAGGCCATCACAAGTTCATTTGCAAGCATCACTTGAGCCAACAACTAAAAGCTTTGTATCATCTAATCAATAAAACAAAATTCTTCCGTCATTTAAAACAAAGTCTTTCGTCCATTTTTATTACAAATATTTCCTCCTATTTTCTAAATTCATTTCTATTTTCCTCCTTTTCTAATATAAAACTACCAACATCTTGAAATCAAATTTTATCCAATTCATTTACTGCTTTGATCGTATTACCATAATTGTTATACCAAGATTTTATCATCTCTTGTGTATACATTTATATGACATGCCAATTGCATGAATTCAATTCTTAATCTGATTTTCATTGTAATCTTATATATCTAATTGCAACTTTTTCAACCCTTATCTTTACCATGTACTCGAGTTAGTCCTTTTGTTTGTGTTGCAACTGTTTGATTTTATTTCTACCCATGATTCCATGTTAACATTTATCTTTTAGTCTTTTCTCCCCTTAAAAAGTGATATAGTGTTTAACATGTGTAGATATAATGGACGAAAAAGTTGTAGAACAAAGATGAGGGACTAACTTCGTAAAACGAGTAAGACAAGGGACTGATAAGTTACAAAACAAATATAAAAGTTCAAGGGTTACTCTAAGTTTAGCTAAGTACACGCGTTCTCATCCACGCCGATTTTGTTATCCATCCCCCATGAAGTTACTGATTCCATCTCTAAGGTTTGTCGGTTCAAGTTCTTATTTAGTTTTCTATGCGTCTTTATATGTTAACCAAATACCATTTCTTAAATTAGTACATGTTTTGTAAATCTAATTAGGGTCTTTCTGATTGGTTTCAGTGGCGTATTTATTACATTTCAAAGGTATTTTTACTTCACAAGCGAAAGGTCGTTGATCGTGGCATTTCAACAAAGGAGAATTTTCTACAATTTTCCTCGTAAGTATTACCCCCTTCTAGTAAACGTATGACATAAATTATACCGCGAATTGTGTAGACTTGGGTTAAGAATAAATGACTTGGGTTTGGCAGTAGATTCCGGTCAAGGACGACACAGGTTATGGGATTTGGGGCCCGGGCCCCCCAAATTTTCCAAAAACCTTTTTTTCACCCTTATAAAAAAAATTAATAAGATCTGGCCCCCAAATTTTACGAAACTTTCTCTTTGGGCCCCTTAAATATAAACTCTTGGTTCGGTCCTTGATTCCTGTTATCTCTTATATACAAATAAGAGAGAAGAAATTGATGACACATTTTATCTTCACCATATTTTAAACTTATGCCCTTTACTTTACTCAAGTACTATTATGATGTTTGTTTTATAAATAGAAAACTAAGATTTACTCGTATATATACATTTATAACAAATTTCAACCCTTCTTCACATATTGGTGAGGAAGGTGTTCATTTATATTGCACCAGACATGGAATAACATATAGGTCTACCAATAGCCTAAACACTCTGAACTAGCTAGACAATTTGTAGCCTCCTAAAATTGCTCAAGATACTTATATAAACACACACAGTATCCTACAAAATTTGATTCAACTTTTCATTCTTATCATATCAAGTCCATGCCTCCATATTTTCATGCTAAAATACTACAAAAGAACAAGTTTTCATGTCTTTCAAGTACGACATTTATAACTTGCACACCATATTCTTCAAAATTTTCTCCATTAAAAAGTAAACATCTTGGTATGTATTGCTTCAGTATAATCACGGCAGTTAGGGTCTTATACTTAAATTTGTAATTTAAATTTGTAAACTTCTTGGAATGTATTATCTAACAGATTCATACTCCTTTGAAGATGGCAAAGGGTTCAATATATATTTTTATAAGCAATCATGTTTTTATGTTTTTAACCCACTCTACAAAAACACAATGATATAATTACATTGTTCTATATTACATAAACTCTCAAACAAAGAATTTTCAAACACTTGATAACATTAAAATACTTGCAGATTCTTATATATATTTCCTTCGATTATGTAGATAATGAAGAAATATGTTTGGATTCAAAGTTCAAATGGAAATGTTCAACAAGTTGAACAAGACACAACACTGCTTGTCCCATTCATTGATCATCAGAGATTATTAGGGTTTGGTACCCGGGCCTTTCCTCCTCGTATCTCTACACCTTGTCTCAACCTCATTTTCAAGTATTGTGGGTTCCATAGTGAACCTGGTAAATCTAAAAAGGTAATTATCTGTTCTAAATTTACATATCTTTTTATAATTTTTTGTTGAGAAAGGTAATTCAAAACATTAAATTTACTAGAGATACATATCTCTCTACCTAGTTGAGATGTTTGCGCTTCATACTTAATATCGGGTAAAATACCAAATATACCCCCCTGGTATGACAATAGGTCACCCATAGTTTTAAAGCGGAAAAATACACCCCTGTGGTTTTCCAACTCGTGACATATATCACTAAGGCTCGAGCTATCACGAGTTGGAAGACCACATATATACTAATTGTCCCTTTTAAAAAACAGGGGGGTTTTCGACCTTGTATAAAACTATAGGGCCTTTCAGTGACAATAAGTTTAACTATTAACAACTTATTGATGCAGGAATGCAAAGTTTTCGATGAAGAATTCATAAAAAAGGACCCAAAATACCTTTGTGCTGTAACTGCATCTGCTCGTACATTAGAGCTTGAATCACTTGTAAATCTTACAAGTAATTCTCTTTCACAAAAACTCAAAGGTAAAACTTCTCAAGAAATGAGAGATATATTTGGTTTACCTGACGATCTTACTGAGGTAAACTTTCATTCTTTTACCCTGAATTTTTACATTTTGTTTTCTCAAATTGACCCTTTTAAGTTATATATCAGGAGGAGAATAAGAACAATGATCCGAGGATTTGGCTTTTAAACAAGCTGTATGCTAAAAAGCGAGATGAACTTATAGAGGGAAGAAAGAAGGTGATTTTTTATGTTAGGCTTTCTATTACTAAAGAGTATTTTTGTATATATACTGACACGATGATTTTTTTTTTAATTAATATAGAAAGCTGAGACTGGAAATTCAAGTGCTGATGATCGATCTGTTGATGACCTCTAATCTTTCATCAATGGAGAAAATGATGGTAAGTATGCAAGATTACACTATAGATCCCTATATTATGCAAAATTTCATAAAGTGATATTTTGCATAAACTTGATTCCTCAAGATTAGAAAGATGTTCCTACATTATAAAATTAAGAAACTCATGAGAACATCACGATATGAGTTATTGTATACTTTTAAATTATGATTTGAAACGTTAATCTACTATTTATATATACAATTCAAAAAAGTGATATTTTGATTTATAATATGTTAACTATGCTTGAATCAGACTCAAATGGGGCCTCAAGTTCAAATAATAATAAAAAAGATCGCAAAAGTAACAATCAGAAGAAGAAGGTAAATATATCATAATTATTTTATTTTTATAAATCTTCTTTATATCTTTCCTATGTGTGTTTTAATTTTGTCAATCTCCATTAAAATCATGCACTTTCTTACATATGAGAGAGAAACTAATGATTATTACATATTGCAGGAGAAAAACAAGCATTAAAAGGATGTTGATGAAAAAGACAAGATTGCCCCTGCACAATAAAAAAAGAAAATGAATAGGTAATTTTTTTGCAGATGGGAAGAGGATTGATAGTCTCAGCTTTACAGCTGATCAGGCCTCATGATGCTTTTTCTATGAAGGATAAAAATGTAATTAAGATAGCCACGACATTAAGATTGATAGTTGTTCTAGTGGTTGTATTAAATGCACAGAAAAGATAGGCAACACTTTCTTTTGTTTTCGAATAACTCTAGCATGATTCCTTGTTTATGAGTTCTTTAGTATAATTTTCTGCAGCTACATAGTTCGAATGGTGTGATTTAAGCGTCTATAACTCTCAAAAATATCTTAAGAAAATATCGAAGTTAAATTTAGACCAATAACTGAACAATACGGAGTCAGCGTGTCATAATGAGACAACAAGTTTAAGCACAATATTCAACTCTTTTCTAAACCTTAACATAGTTCGGATCCGATTGGAATTTTTTTCTCTTCTAACTTGTCTAGCATTTTCAATTCTGTCAGCGTAAGGAATAAGACAGATCTCCCACCGTATAAGTAAAGAGGTCAGTACCGACCTCTATATATATGTGGCAACAACATCGTCTGGATAATCCACATAAAAATACACCGTAAGTGTAAATAGTTGTGTAAGTCTATTCTTATACGCGAGAAGTAAGGTGAAAAGATTAACCCGAACTACCCAATTAACTGCTTTGTTGACATTATGCCCTGTTGAATCAACATATGTAAAGACCATAATTGACCGTGGCTCCTGAATATACTGGGAGTATATACCACTACATCTCAGCTTCATCCTTCCATGAAGACATTTGTTGGAGATATAAAATCTCATTAATATAATGCCTCCTCCTAATGGTTCGGACTTTTGGTTGAGTTGGCAATTTAACATGGTATCAGAGGTCCACGGTAGACCGTGGTCACGGGTTCGAGTCTCTCCACCGCCACCCACTTAAAAAATCTGCACGTGCTTCTTGAGAGCTTGCACGTGAGGGGGCGTGTTGGAGAGGTCACGAGATCGAGTCTCTCCACCACCACCCACTTAAAAAAATATGCACGTGCTTCTTGAGAGCTTGCACGTGAGGGGGCGTGTTGGAGATATAAAATCTCATTAATATAATGCCTCCTCCTAACGGTTCGGACTTTTGGTTGAGTTGGCAATTTAACAACATTTCAATGGGATTCCACGACACAGTGTAATCCTAGAGTTTCAGAGATGATAAGTTCCACTAGACGTGAGCAATTCTTAGCTCTCTAAAGGAGATAATGTTATTACATCAGTTTTTATTGAAGTACAAGTTATAATCACCGGTTGATGAATGGGAGATGCATGCACGAGCTATATTAGGGAATGTTAGGCTTCATGCAGTCAGAGAAAATCTTAGAATTTCACCACTTCTACCCAGTAATTTCTTGATTTTTGCGTTGTTTGATGAGTTTCCGATAGGAGACTACGTACGAGAACTTGCCGAGAGTCTGAAAAAAGTCAATACTTCACATCCATCTAGTGCAAACTCTATCTCCAAGACCTTGAATCTATATCTACCATACGATTTTATGATTTCCTTACCAATTGAAAAAAAATTAAAAGTGCAAAGCCAATGTATAATAAAGAGCACTGTATATAAATTACAAGCTTCACAAATTCAGCGTTACTCTGAATAATTAGCGTTCGGGTGATGACAACATATATATCAGAAATGCAAGGAAAAACAAGATCTTTTATTTATTTATTTTTTAAAAAACGTCTTTCGAATATGATTTTGTTTAACCTTAACAAAATCCAAATATTATTATCTGTCTCAAGCTAAATACCAATCCTACATAAAAAATAACATAAAACAAAATATGCAAATAGAAATTAAGACAAATTTATAATTACATTTACGTTGACCCATCAATAAAAATCTACCCAGAGTCCATCTCAATGTTGTCCCTTACTAATGATTTCTCAATGAATAAAGACATACAATAATATAATAATATGTCTCTAGCCCTGCGTTTTGAATTTTGATATACTAAAGTAAATGATAATGAACTTATGGTTACTTAGAGTATGGTCCAAGCTTTATGCATAATATCTTGGTTTGCTATCAATTTAGTTTAAAGAATCCTATCTTACTGTAATTTCACTACTAGAAACAGCGTCTTTAGAGACGAAAAATTACCGACGATCCGCGTTTCGTCGGTAAGTTTGTAAACCAAAGTGGTCGACGAATTAAAGTCATTCGAAATGATCGAGGAAAGGAGTATACCTCAAAGGAATTCAATAAATTTTGTGACGATGAAGGAGTCAAACACCAGCTAACAGTTGGCTATGTTCCAGAACAGAATGGCGTGTCCGAAAGGAAGAACAGAACAGTTATGGAGATGGCAAGGACTATGTTAGCAGAGAAAGGAATGCAAAAGGAATTTTGGGTAGAAGCGGTATACACAGCGGTCTATCTTCTCAACAGATGTCCAACAAAGGAAGTTCAAATTAAAACTCCAATTGAAGCATGGAGTGGAAGTAAGCTAAGCCGTCAGCACAACATCTTAGAGTTTCCGGAAGAATCTACTACGTGCATATCCCTAAAGAGAAATGACACAAACTAGAAGAAAAGACGGAAAAAGGAATATTCCTCAGCTATAGCTCAGAATCTAAAGGCTATAGAATCTACAATATCAAAACAAAGAAACTTATTGTCAATCGGGGTGTCGAGTTCGACGAAAATTCAAAATGGAATTGGGATGACGGAAAGGTGGAACGACAAAGTATCATGGTACCAAAAGTGCACAGCATGGATAATACCGAAGAAGAAGGTCCACATAATACTCAGGAACACACATCACCAAGAACTCCTAGATCATCTTCATCTTCATCCAGTGATGATGAATCGTCTCCAGAAACACCAGGCAAGACAAGGTCACTCAGAGACATATATCAAACATGTAACTTTGTGACTTTGGAACTCGAAAGTTTTGAAGTAGCATCAAAACAAAAATAATAGATAAACGCAATGGAGGAGGAGATCAAAATGATCGAGAAAAATAAAACATGGGAGTTGGTAGAACGACCAACCAACAAAGAAGTCATCGGAGTCAAGTGGGTCTACAAGACAAAACTCAATCCAGACGGCTCAATCCAAAAACATAAGGCAAGACTGGTTACTAAAGGGTACTCACAACTACAAGGTATTGACTACAACGAGACATTTGCTCCAGTTGCACGTTTAGACACTATAAGAGCACTTATAGCATTAGCTACTCAAAACCAATGGAAGATATATCAACTAGATGTAAAGTCAGCATTCCTTATTGGCTACCTAGAAGAAGAGATATATGTCGAGCAACCCTAAGGTTTCGTAGAGAAAGGCCAAGAAAATCGTGTTCTAAGACTAAAAAAAGCACTATACGGACTCAAGCAAACTCCTCGGGCGTGGTACATTTGAATCGACAATTATTTTACTGATCGAGGATTCACGAGAAGTCAACACGAGCCTACTCTCTACATTAATACCCAAAGTAATGATAACAGACTCATTGTCTCTCTCTATGTAGATGATCTCATCTATACAGGAATAAGTGAGAAAATGATTAAGGAATTCAAAGAAGACATGATGAAAACCTTTGAGATGACGGATCTCGGGTTAATGCACTACTTTATCGGCATTGAGGTGAGACAAGATACAAGAGGAATATTCATCTCACAGAAGAAATACACAGAGTCACTTTTAAAGAAGTTCAAGATGCATGGGTGCAAGACTGTTGCTACTCCTTTAGTCACTAACGAAAAATTAACCAAAGAAGATGGATCAACTACGATAGATCCAGCAATATACAGAAGTCTTATAGGAAGTTTGCTATATCTTACAGCTACGAGACCAGACATCATGTATGCTACAAGTCTTCTATCAAGATTCATGCATAGTCCAAGTAAATTCCACTATGGAACAGGAAAAAGAATTATAAGATACCTACAAGGAACTAAGGAATATGGAATATGGTACGAGAATAAAAATAACTCAAGTTTGATCGGCTATACCGATAGTGATTGGGCTGGATCAGTTGATGATATGAAGAGTACCTCGGGCTATACGTTTTCACTCGGCTCAGGAATATTCTCATGGTCATCAAAAAAACAAGACTGCGTGGCACAATCTTCAGCAGAAGCGGAATACGTGGCAACAGCACTAACAACAAGTCAGGCAATGTGGCTTAGACGAATACTTGAATATATGGGAGAACAGCAAAAAAAACACCAACAAAAATCTACTGCGACAACAAGTCTACAATAGCAATGGCGAAGAATCCCGTCCATCATAGTCGGACTAAACACATTGCTATCAAATATCACTTTATTCGAGAAGCGTCTAATGAAGGACAAATTGAGCTTCAATACATAAGGACAGAAGAACAACTCGCAGATATTTTCACGAAAGCACTTTCACGACCGAAATTTGACACACTACGAGAGATGCTCGGAATTACAAAAAAAAAACATTAAAGGGGAGTGTTGAAATTAATGTTTTTTTATTTTCTAGAAGTTTAGATAAGTTATAAGATTATTCTAAGTTTCTCTAGATAATTCTAGAGTTAATTAGTAACGTAGAGATATAGAAATTTCTAGAAATATTAGGAAACATATTAAAAAATAGCACTAGAAGAGTCTAGTAAAAATCCACCGCTTTTAGCTAGTATAACTAGGCCATCACAAGTTCATTTGCAAGCATCACTTGAGCCAACAACTAAAAGCTTTGTATCATCTAATCAATAAAACAAAATTCTTCTTTCATTTAAAACAAAGTCTTTCGTCCATTTTTATTAGGAATATTTCCATTCCTATTTTCTAAATTCATTTCTATTTTCCTCCTTTTCTAATATAAAAATACCAACATCTTGAAATCAAATTTTATCCAATTCATTTACTGCTTTGATCGTATTACCATAATTGTTATGCCAAGATTTTATCATCTCTTGTGTATACATTTATATGACATGCCAATTGCATAAATTCAATACTTAATCTGATTGTCATTGTAGCTTATATATCTAATTGCAACTTTTTCGACCCTTATCTTTACCATGTACTCGAGTTAGTCCTTTTGTTTGTGTTGCAATTGTTTGATTTTATTTCTACCCATGATTCCATGTTAACATTTATCTTTTAATCTTTTCTCCCCTTAAAAAGTGATATAGTGTTTAACATATGTAGTTATAATGGACGAAAAAGTTGTAGAAAAAAGATGAGGGACTAACTTCGTAAAACGAGTAAGACAAGGGACTGAAAAGTTACAAAATAAATATAAAGGTTCAAGGATTACTCTTGGTTTAGCTATATATACGCGTTCTCATCCACGCCGATTTTGTTATCCATTCCCCATGAAGTTACTGATTCCATCTCTAAGGTTTGTCGGTTCACGTTCTTATTGAGTTTTCTATGCAGTCTTTATATGTTAACCAAATACCATTTCTTAAATTAGTACAAGTTTTGTAAATCTAATTAGGTTCTTTCTGATTGGTTTCAGTGGCGTATTTATTACATTTCTCAGGTATTTTTACTTCACAAGCGAAAGGTCGTTGATCGTGGCATTTCAACAAAGGAGAATTTTCTACGATTTTCTTGGTAAGTATTACCCCCTTCTAGTAAAAGTATGACATAAGTTATACCGCGAATTGTGTAGACTTGGGTTAAGAATAAATGACTTGGGTTTGGCGGTAGATTCCGGTCAAGGACGGACACAGGTTATGGGATTTGGGGCCCGGACCCCCCAAATTTTCCAAAAACCTTTTTTTCACCCTTATAAAAAAAATTAAAAAAAAAATTAATAAGATCTGGCCCCTCAAATTTTACGAAACTTTTTCTTTGGGCCCCTTAAATATAAACTCTGGTTTCCTCTGGTTCCGTCCCTGATTCCTGTTATCTCTTTTATACAAATAAGAGAGAAGAAATTGATGGCACATTTTATCTTCACCATATTTTAAACTTATGCCCTTTACTTTACTCAAGTACTATTATGATGTTTGTTTTATAAATAGACAACTAAGATTTACTCATATATATATATATATATATATATATATCTATATATATATATTTATTTATAACAAATTTCAACCCTTCTTCACATATTGGTGAAGAAGATTTTCATTTATATTGCACCAGACATGGAATAACATATAGGTCTACCAATAGCCTAAACACTCTGAACTAGATAATTTGTAGCCTCCTAAAATTGCTCAAGGTACATATATAAACACACACAGTATCTTACAATAATTGATTCTACTTTTCATTCTCATCATATCAAGTCCATGCCTCCATATTTTTATGCTAAAATACTAAAAAAAACAAGTTTTCATGTCTTTCAAGTACAACATTTATAGCTTGCACACCATATTCTTCAAAAGTTTCTCCATTAAAAAGTAAACTTCTTGGTATGTATTGCTTCAGTATAATCACTTCAGTTAGGGTCTTATACTATTAAATTTGTAAACTTCTTGGTATGTATTATCTAACAGATTCATACTCCTTTGAAGATGGCAAAGGGTTCAATATATATTTTGATAAGCAATCATGTTTGTATGTTTTTAACCCACTCTACAAAAACACAATGATATAATTACATTGTTCTATATTACATAAACTCTCAAACAAAGAATTTTCAAAAACTTGATAACATTAAAAAACTTGCAGATTCTTATATATTTTTCCTTCGATTATGTAGATCATGAAGAAATATGTTTGGATTCAAAGTTCAAATGGAAATGTTCAACAAGTTGAACAAGACACAGCACTGCTTGTCCCATTCATTGATCATCAGAGATTATTAGGGTTTGGTACCCGGGCCTTTCCTCCTCGTATCTCTACACCTTGTCTCAACCTCATTTTCAAGTATTGTGGGTTCCATAGTGAACCTGGTAAATCTAAAAAGGTAATTATCTGTTCTAAATTTACATATCTTTTTATAATTTTTTGTTGAGAAAGGAAATTCAAGACATTAAATTTACTAGAGATACATATCTCTCTACCTAGTTGAGATGTTTGCGCTTAATACTTAATCTGGGGTAAAATACCAAATATATCCCCCTGGTATGATAATAGGTCACCCATAGTTTTAAAAGGGACAAATACACCCCTGTGGTTTTCCAACTCGTGACATATATCACTAAGGCTCGAGTTATCACGAGTTGGAAGACCACAGTAAGGTATATATACTAGTTGTCCCTTTTAAAAAACAGGGGGGTTTTCGACCTTGTATAAAACTATAGGGCCGTTCAGTGACAATAAGTTTAAATATTAACAACTTATTGATGCAGGAATGCAAAGTTTTCGATGAAGAATTCATAAAAATAGACCCAAAATACCTTTGTGCTGTAACTGCATCTGCTCGTACATTAGAGCTTGAATCACTTGTAAATCTTACAAGTAATTCTCTTTCACGAAAACTCAAAGGTAAAACTTCTCAAGAAATGAGAGATATATTTGGTTTACCTGACTATCTTACTGAGGTAAACTTTCATTCTTTTACCCTGAATTTTTTCATTTTGTTTTCTCAAATTGACCCTTTTAAGTTATATATCAGGAGGAGAATAAGAACAATGATCCGAGGATTTGGCTTTTAAACAAGCTGTATGCTAAAAAGCGAGATGAACTTATAGAGGGAAGAAAGAAGGTGATTTTTTATGTTAGGCTTTCTATTACTAAAGAGTATTTTTGTATATATACTGACACGATGATTTTTTTTTTAATTAATATAGAAAGCTGAGACTGGAAATTCAAGTGCTGATGATCGATCTGTTGATGACCTCTAATCTTTCATCAATGGAGAAAATGATGGTAAGTATGCAAGATTACACTATAGATCCCTATATTATGCAAAATTTCATAAAGTGATATTTTGCATAAACTTGATTCCTCAAGATTAGAAAGATGTTCCTACATTATAAAATTAAGAAACTCATGAGAACATCACGATATGAGTTATTGTATACTTTTAAATTATGATTTGAAACGTTAATCTACTATTTATATATACAATTCAAAAAAGTGATATTTTGATTTATAATATGTTAACTATGCTTGAATCAGACTCAAATGGGGCCTCAAGTTCAAATAATAATAAAAAAGATCGCAAAAGTAACAATCAGAAGAAGAAGGTAAATATATCATAATTATTTTATTTTTATAAATCTTCTTTATATCTTTCCTATGTGTGTTTTAATTTTATCAATCTCCATTAAAATCATGCACTTTCTTACATATGAGAGAGAAACTAATGATTATTACATATTGCAGGAGAAAAACAAGCATTAAAAGGATGTTGATGAAAAAGACAAGATTGCCCCTGCACAATAAAAAAAGAAAATGAATAGGTAATTTTTTTGCAGATGGGAAGAGGATTGATAGTCTCAGCTTTACAGCTGATCAGGCCTCATGATGCTTTTTCTATGAAGGATAAAAATGTAATTAAGATAGCCACGACATTAAGATTGATAGTTGTTCTAGTGGTTGTATTAAATGCACAGAAAAGATAGGCAACACTTTCTTTTGTTTTCGAATAACTCTAGCATGATTCCTTGTTTATGAGTTCTTTAGTATAATTTTCTGCAGCTACATAGTTCGAATGGTGTGATTTAAGCGTCTATAACTCTCAAAAATATCTTAAGAAAATATCGAAGTTAAATTTAGACCAATAACTGAACAATACGGAGTCAGCGTGTCATAATGAGACAACAAGTTTAAGCACAATATTCAACACTTTTCTAAACCTTAACATAGTTCGGATCCGATTGGAATTTTTTTCTCTTCTAACTTGTCTAGCATTTTCAATTCTGTCAGCGTAAGGAATAAGACAGATCTCCCACCGTATAAGTAAAGAGGTCAGTACCGACCTCTATATATATGTGGCAACAACATCGTCTGGATAATCCACATAAAAATACACCGTAAGTGTAAATAGTTGTGTAAGTCTATTCTTATACGCGAGAAGTAAGGTGAAAAGATTAACCCGAACTACCCAATTAACTGCTTTGTTGACATTATGCCCTGTTGAATCAACATATGTAAAGACCATAATTGACCGTGGCTCCTGAATATACTGGGAGTATATACCACTACATCTCAGCTTCATCCTTCCATGAAGACATTTGTTGGAGATATAAAATCTCATTAATATAATGCCTCCTCCTAATGGTTCGGACTTTTGGTTGAGTTGGCAATTTAACATGGTATCAGAGGTCCACGGTAGACCGTGGTCACGGGTTCGAGTCTCTCCACCGCCACCCACTTAAAAAATCTGCACGTGCTTCTTGAGAGCTTGCACGTGAGGGGGCGTGTTGGAGAGGTCACGAGATCGAGTCTCTCCACCACCACCCACTTAAAAAAATATGCACGTGCTTCTTGAGAGCTTGCACGTGAGGGGGCGTGTTGGAGATATAAAATCTCATTAATATAATGCCTCCTCCTAACGGTTCGGACTTTTGGTTGAGTTGGCAATTTAACAACATTTCAATGGGATTCCACGACACAGTGTAATCCTAGAGTTTCAGAGATGATAAGTTCCACTAGACGTGAGCAATTCTTAGCTCTCTAAAGGAGATAATGTTATTACATCAGTTTTTATTGAAGTACAAGTTATAATCACCGGTTGATGAATGGGAGATGCATGCACGGGCTATATTAGGGAATGTTAGGCTTCATGCAGTCAGAGAAAATCTTAGAATTTCACCACTTCTACCCAGTAATTTCTTGATTTTTGCGTTGTTTGATGAGTTTCCGATAGGAGACTACGTACGAGAACTTGCCGAGAGTCTGAAAAAAGTCAATACTTCACATCCATCTAGTGCAAACTCTATCTCCAAGACCTTGAATCTATATCTACCATACGATTTTATGATTTCCTTACCAATTGAAAAAAAATTAAAAGTGCAAAGCCAATGTATAATAAAGAGCACTGTATATAAATTACAAGCTTCACAAATTCAGCGTTACTCTGAATAATTAGCGTTCGGGTGATGACAACATATATATCAGAAATGCAAGGAAAAACAAGATCTTTTATTTATTTATTTTTTAAAAAACGTCTTTCGAATATGATTTTGTTTAACCTTAACAAAATCCAAATATTATTATCTGTCTCAAGCTAAATACCAATCCTACATAAAAAATAACATAAAACAAAATATGCAAATAGAAATTAAGACAAATTTATAATTACATTTACGTTGACCCATCAATAAAAATCTACCCAGAGTCCATCTCAATGTTGTCCCTTACTAATGATTTCTCAATGAATAAAGACATACAATAATATAATAATATGTCTCTAGCCCTGCGTTTTGAATTTTGATATACTAAAGTAAATGATAATGAACTTATGGTTACTTAGAGTATGGTCCAAGCTTTATGCATAATATCTTGGTTTGCTATCAATTTAGTTTAAAGAATCCTATCTTACTGTAATTTCACTACTAGAAACAGCGTCTTTAGAGACGAAAAATTACCGACGATCCGCGTTTCGTCGGTAAGTTTGTAAACCAAAGTGGTCGACGAATTAAAGTCATTCGAAATGATCGAGGAAAGGAGTATACCTCAAAGGAATTCAATAAATTTTGTGACGATGAAGGAGTCAAACACCAGCTAACAGTTGGCTATGTTCCAGAACAGAATGGCGTGTCCGAAAGGAAGAACAGAACAGTTATGGAGATGGCAAGGACTATGTTAGCAGAGAAAGGAATGCAAAAGGAATTTTGGGTAGAAGCGGTATACACAGCGGTCTATCTTCTCAACAGATGTCCAACAAAGGAAGTTCAAATTAAAACTCCAATTGAAGCATGGAGTGGAAGTAAGCTAAGCCGTCAGCACAACATCTTAGAGTTTCCGGAAGAATCTACTACGTGCATATCCCTAAAGAGAAATGACACAAACTAGAAGAAAAGACGGAAAAAGGAATATTCCTCAGCTATAGCTCAGAATCTAAAGGCTATAGAATCTACAATATCAAAACAAAGAAACTTATTGTCAATCGGGGTGTCGAGTTCGACGAAAATTCAAAATGGAATTGGGATGACGGAAAGGTGGAACGACAAAGTATCATGGTACCAAAAGTGCACAGCATGGATAATACCGAAGAAGAAGGTCCACATAATACTCAGGAACACACATCACCAAGAACTCCTAGATCATCTTCATCTTCATCCAGTGATGATGAATCGTCTCCAGAAACACCAGGCAAGACAAGGTCACTCAGAGACATATATCAAACATGTAACTTTGTGACTTTGGAACTCGAAAGTTTTGAAGTAGCATCAAAACAAAAATAATAGATAAACGCAATGGAGGAGGAGATCAAAATGATCGAGAAAAATAAAACATGGGAGTTGGTAGAACGACCAACCAACAAAGAAGTCATCGGAGTCAAGTGGGTCTACAAGACAAAACTCAATCCAGACGGCTCAATCCAAAAACATAAGGCAAGACTGGTTACTAAAGGGTACTCACAACTACAAGGTATTGACTACAACGAGACATTTGCTCCAGTTGCACGTTTAGACACTATAAGAGCACTTATAGCATTAGCTACTCAAAACCAATGGAAGATATATCAACTAGATGTAAAGTCAGCATTCCTTATTGGCTACCTAGAAGAAGAGATATATGTCGAGCAACCCTAAGGTTTCGTAGAGAAAGGCCAAGAAAATCGTGTTCTAAGACTAAAAAAAGCACTATACGGACTCAAGCAAACTCCTCGGGCGTGGTACATTTGAATCGACAATTATTTTACTGATCGAGGATTCACGAGAAGTCAACACGAGCCTACTCTCTACATTAATACCCAAAGTAATGATAACAGACTCATTGTCTCTCTCTATGTAGATGATCTCATCTATACAGGAATAAGTGAGAAAATGATTAAGGAATTCAAAGAAGACATGATGAAAACCTTTGAGATGACGGATCTCGGGTTAATGCACTACTTTATCGGCATTGAGGTGAGACAAGATACAAGAGGAATATTCATCTCACAGAAGAAATACACAGAGTCACTTTTAAAGAAGTTCAAGATGCATGGGTGCAAGACTGTTGCTACTCCTTTAGTCACTAACGAAAAATTAACCAAAGAAGATGGATCAACTACGATAGATCCAGCAATATACAGAAGTCTTATAGGAAGTTTGCTATATCTTACAGCTACGAGACCAGACATCATGTATGCTACAAGTCTTCTATCAAGATTCATGCATAGTCCAAGTAAATTCCACTATGGAACAGGAAAAAGAATTATAAGATACCTACAAGGAACTAAGGAATATGGAATATGGTACGAGAATAAAAATAACTCAAGTTTGATCGGCTATACCGATAGTGATTGGGCTGGATCAGTTGATGATATGAAGAGTACCTCGGGCTATACGTTTTCACTCGGCTCAGGAATATTCTCATGGTCATCAAAAAAACAAGACTGCGTGGCACAATCTTCAGCAGAAGCGGAATACGTGGCAACAGCACTAACAACAAGTCAGGCAATGTGGCTTAGACGAATACTTGAATATATGGGAGAACAGCAAAAAAAACACCAACAAAAATCTACTGCGACAACAAGTCTACAATAGCAATGGCGAAGAATCCCGTCCATCATAGTCGGACTAAACACATTGCTATCAAATATCACTTTATTCGAGAAGCGTCTAATGAAGGACAAATTGAGCTTCAATACATAAGGACAGAAGAACAACTCGCAGATATTTTCACGAAAGCACTTTCACGACCGAAATTTGACACACTACGAGAGATGCTCGGAATTACAAAAAAAAAACATTAAAGGGGAGTGTTGAAATTAATGTTTTTTTATTTTCTAGAAGTTTAGATAAGTTATAAGATTATTCTAAGTTTCTCTAGATAATTCTAGAGTTAATTAGTAACGTAGAGATATAGAAATTTCTAGAAATATTAGGAAACATATTAAAAAATAGCACTAGAAGAGTCTAGTAAAAATCCACCGCTTTTAGCTAGTATAACTAGGCCATCACAAGTTCATTTGCAAGCATCACTTGAGCCAACAACTAAAAGCTTTGTATCATCTAATCAATAAAACAAAATTCTTCTTTCATTTAAAACAAAGTCTTTCGTCCATTTTTATTAGGAATATTTCCATTCCTATTTTCTAAATTCATTTCTATTTTCCTCCTTTTCTAATATAAAAATACCAACATCTTGAAATCAAATTTTATCCAATTCATTTACTGCTTTGATCGTATTACCATAATTGTTATGCCAAGATTTTATCATCTCTTGTGTATACATTTATATGACATGCCAATTGCATAAATTCAATACTTAATCTGATTGTCATTGTAGCTTATATATCTAATTGCAACTTTTTCGACCCTTATCTTTACCATGTACTCGAGTTAGTCCTTTTGTTTGTGTTGCAATTGTTTGATTTTATTTCTACCCATGATTCCATGTTAACATTTATCTTTTAATCTTTTCTCCCCTTAAAAAGTGATATAGTGTTTAACATATGTAGTTATAATGGACGAAAAAGTTGTAGAAAAAAGATGAGGGACTAACTTCGTAAAACGAGTAAGACAAGGGACTGAAAAGTTACAAAATAAATATAAAGGTTCAAGGATTACTCTTGGTTTAGCTATATATACGCGTTCTCATCCACGCCGATTTTGTTATCCATTCCCCATGAAGTTACTGATTCCATCTCTAAGGTTTGTCGGTTCACGTTCTTATTGAGTTTTCTATGCAGTCTTTATATGTTAACCAAATACCATTTCTTAAATTAGTACAAGTTTTGTAAATCTAATTAGGTTCTTTCTGATTGGTTTCAGTGGCGTATTTATTACATTTCTCAGGTATTTTTACTTCACAAGCGAAAGGTCGTTGATCGTGGCATTTCAACAAAGGAGAATTTTCTACGATTTTCTTGGTAAGTATTACCCCCTTCTAGTAAAAGTATGACATAAGTTATACCGCGAATTGTGTAGACTTGGGTTAAGAATAAATGACTTGGGTTTGGCGGTAGATTCCGGTCAAGGACGGACACAGGTTATGGGATTTGGGGCCCGGACCCCCCAAATTTTCCAAAAACCTTTTTTTCACCCTTATAAAAAAAATTAAAAAAAAAATTAATAAGATCTGGCCCCTCAAATTTTACGAAACTTTTTCTTTGGGCCCCTTAAATATAAACTCTGGTTTCCTCTGGTTCCGTCCCTGATTCCTGTTATCTCTTTTATACAAATAAGAGAGAAGAAATTGATGGCACATTTTATCTTCACCATATTTTAAACTTATGCCCTTTACTTTACTCAAGTACTATTATGATGTTTGTTTTATAAATAGACAACTAAGATTTACTCATATATATATATATATATATATATATATCTATATATATATATTTATTTATAACAAATTTCAACCCTTCTTCACATATTGGTGAAGAAGATTTTCATTTATATTGCACCAGACATGGAATAACATATAGGTCTACCAATAGCCTAAACACTCTGAACTAGATAATTTGTAGCCTCCTAAAATTGCTCAAGGTACATATATAAACACACACAGTATCTTACAATAATTGATTCTACTTTTCATTCTCATCATATCAAGTCCATGCCTCCATATTTTTATGCTAAAATACTAAAAAAAACAAGTTTTCATGTCTTTCAAGTACAACATTTATAGCTTGCACACCATATTCTTCAAAAGTTTCTCCATTAAAAAGTAAACTTCTTGGTATGTATTGCTTCAGTATAATCACTTCAGTTAGGGTCTTATACTATTAAATTTGTAAACTTCTTGGTATGTATTATCTAACAGATTCATACTCCTTTGAAGATGGCAAAGGGTTCAATATATATTTTGATAAGCAATCATGTTTGTATGTTTTTAACCCACTCTACAAAAACACAATGATATAATTACATTGTTCTATATTACATAAACTCTCAAACAAAGAATTTTCAAAAACTTGATAACATTAAAAAACTTGCAGATTCTTATATATTTTTCCTTCGATTATGTAGATCATGAAGAAATATGTTTGGATTCAAAGTTCAAATGGAAATGTTCAACAAGTTGAACAAGACACAGCACTGCTTGTCCCATTCATTGATCATCAGAGATTATTAGGGTTTGGTACCCGGGCCTTTCCTCCTCGTATCTCTACACCTTGTCTCAACCTCATTTTCAAGTATTGTGGGTTCCATAGTGAACCTGGTAAATCTAAAAAGGTAATTATCTGTTCTAAATTTACATATCTTTTTATAATTTTTTGTTGAGAAAGGAAATTCAAGACATTAAATTTACTAGAGATACATATCTCTCTACCTAGTTGAGATGTTTGCGCTTAATACTTAATCTGGGGTAAAATACCAAATATATCCCCCTGGTATGATAATAGGTCACCCATAGTTTTAAAAGGGACAAATACACCCCTGTGGTTTTCCAACTCGTGACATATATCACTAAGGCTCGAGTTATCACGAGTTGGAAGACCACAGTAAGGTATATATACTAGTTGTCCCTTTTAAAAAACAGGGGGGTTTTCGACCTTGTATAAAACTATAGGGCCGTTCAGTGACAATAAGTTTAAATATTAACAACTTATTGATGCAGGAATGCAAAGTTTTCGATGAAGAATTCATAAAAATAGACCCAAAATACCTTTGTGCTGTAACTGCATCTGCTCGTACATTAGAGCTTGAATCACTTGTAAATCTTACAAGTAATTCTCTTTCACGAAAACTCAAAGGTAAAACTTCTCAAGAAATGAGAGATATATTTGGTTTACCTGACTATCTTACTGAGGTAAACTTTCATTCTTTTACCCTGAATTTTTTCATTTTGTTTTCTCAAATTGACCCTTTTAAGTTATATATCAGGTGGAGAAGCTAGAACCAATGGAGAATAAGAACAATGATCCGAGGATTTGGCTTTTAAACAAGCTGTATGCTAAAAAGCGAGATGAACTTATAGAGGGAAGAAAGAAGGTGATTTTTTATGTTAGACTTTCTATTACTAAAGAGTATTTTTGTATATATACTAACACGATGATTTTTTTTTTTTTAATATAGAAAGCTGAGACTGGAAATTCAAGTGCTGATGATCAATCTGTTGATGAGCTCTTATCTGTCATCAATGGAGAAAATGAGGGTAAGTATGCAAGATTACACTATAGATCCCTATATTATGCAAAATATCATAAAGTGATATTTTGCATAAACTTGATTTCTCAAGATTAGAAAGATGTTCCTACATTATAAAATTAAGAAACTCATGAGAACATCACGATATGAGTTATTGTATACTTTTAAATTATGATTTGAAACGTTAATATACTATTTATATATATAATTCAAAAAAGTGATATTTTGATTTATAATTTGTTAACTATGCTTGAATCAGACTCAAATGGGGCCTCAAGTTCAAATAATAATAAAAAAGATCGCAAAAGTAACAATCAGAAGAAGAAGGTAAATATATCATAATTATTTTATTTTTATAAATCTTCTTTATATCTTTCTTATGTGTGTTTTAATTTTGTCAATCTCCATTAAAATCATGCACTTCCTTACATATGAGAGAGGAACTAATGATTATTACATATTACAGGAGAAAAACAAGCATTAAAAGGATGTTGATGAAAATGACAAGACTGCCCCTGCACAATAAAAAAAGAAAATGAATAGGTAATTTTTTTGGAGATAGGAAGAGGATTGATAGTCTCAGCTTTACAGCTGATCCGGCCTCATGATGCTTTTTCTATGAAGGATGGGAATGTAATTAAGATAGCCACGACATTAAGATTGATAGTTGTTCTAGTGGTTGTATTAAATACACAGAAAATATAGGCAACACTTTCTTTTGTTTTCGAATAACTCTAGCATGATTCCTTGTTTATGAGTTCTTTATTATAACTTTCTGCAGCTACATAGTTCGATAAGTTATTTAATGTTTTTTTATAAACAGTCTAGAAGTTTAGATAAGTTATTAGATTAGTCTAAATTTTTCTAGAAAATTCTAAAGTTATTTACTAGTTCAGAGATATAGACATATTCTAGAAATATTAGGAAACATATTATAAAATAAATACTAGAAGAATCTAGTAATAATGCACCGCCACACTCTTAGATAAATAGACCATTGGGTCATTTGTAAAGATCATCAAACAAAAACTACTGCAAGCCTTGTAAACCTTTGTTATCTATCAAAGTCTTCTTTTTTAAAACCAACCTCCATCCAATTTCTAATCTTTCCTTTTTTTTCCATTTTCTTACAAAGTAAATTTTTTATCCTTCCAAATATATCACATTAAGAAACAAACACCAACCAAAGGCCACATAGTCTGTGATACAAGATTATCTTAGTGAAAGCAACAACTTCATATGTTTGTGTAAAGTAACCTCTAACTAAAAAACTCTTGTAAATTCATTTGTTTTAGATTTTAATCATCTAACATGTTATGTTTGTATGTCCTATTGTTGTCGATGCAGCTGCTCCGATCCGTAAACCTGGTTACGATTTCCACCACCACTCGCCTGATTTGAGTCTCTGCCACCGCCTTCACAACCACTAGCAGAACCTCCTTGAGGCACAATTGCAGGAGGAGCCAAAGCTCCACGATATGTCAGTGGTGCACGTACCCCCACCTGTCCACCACCAATATAACCTCCTTGACCCCCACCACCAACTCGATCTTGGTAAAATCCAAAAGTGGTTGGGTATCTATTTTGGCCCCCAATTGGAGATGGTGGAGCACCACGGTGTGGCCTTCCAAACTGATGATGAGTTACACTTATACTCAGTACACCAGCTGAAGGTGGCTGAGATGGTAATAATGGTGGTGGTGGCTGAGAATTGTTGGCCGGATAATTCGGCAACACAGTTGGGGAGGGGTCGTGGTTGTTGATGTTTTATCAGTGGTAAGTGAGCATGTTGGTGAGGATGCTGCAGCATTTGTTTTCCCCCATCTCTTCATTTTATCTTTGTTGCCTCTTTTTCTTTAACTGGAATTCATGTGATGATTCGTACTATGGCAAACTGTTCCAGATAAACACCACATTAATTCATACGCTACTTCTAATACTATTTATTAAGTAATTACAAGATTTGCTCATAGGCTTGAAAAGTTCTGAGTAATTTATTTAATTTGTAATATAAAATTGCCTGTCCACAAAGTAATTACACAATTTGTAAGATTCTCATTGTGTTTATTCCAAAAGGATCTTGTTAATCCAAAATTAGAAGTTTTAGGCTATTGGTAGACCTATGTTTTTCCATGTGTGTGTAATATAAATAAACATCTTCCTCAGATAAGTGAAGAAGGGTTGATATTTGTCATAAATGTATATAGACGAGTAAATCTTAGTTATCCATTTCTATAAGAAACATACATTACAGTATTTGAGTAAAGGGCATTAATTTAAATATGGGTCGGTGAAGGTAAAATGTGCCATCAATTTTTTCTCTCTTATTTGTAAATAAGAAATAACATGAGTCTACCACCAAACCAAAGTCAATTATTCTTAACTCAAAGAATTTACAATTCGCGATATAATTTATGTCATATTTCTACTAGAAGGGGGTAAGACTTACCATGAAAATCAGACAGAATGTTCTTCTTTGTTGAAATGCCATGGTCAATGACCTGTTCCTTATAAAGTGATTGAAATCCTCAGCAATAGAATAAATACGCCACTGAAACTAATCAAAAAGACCCTAATTAGATTTACAGAACTAGTACCAAATTATGATATGGTATTTGGTTAACATATAAAGACGCATAGAAATCTCAATAAGAAAGAGAACCGGAAAACCTTAGAGATGGTATCAGTAACTCCATCGGGAGTGCATAGTAAAAGAGGCGTGAATGAGAACGCGTATACATAGCTAACCCTAGAATAGTCCTTTATCCTTTATATTTGTTTTGTAACTTTTTCGTCCCTCGTCTTACTTGTTTTCGGATTTAGTCCCTCATCTTTGTTTTACAATTTTTCGTCCAATATATCTACACATCTTAATACTATATATCTTTTTTAAGGGAGAAATGATAAAAAGATGAAGGATTAACACAACAACATGGGTAGAAATAAAAAATAAAAGTTGCAAATCAAAGAAAATGACTAGCTTTAGTACAGGGTGAAGATAAGGGACTAAAAAGTTGCAATAAAATACGTAAGACTAAAATGACAAACAGATAAGTATAAAAATTACGTAATTAGCATGTCATATAAATGTATTCAAAAGATAATAAAATCTTGGTATAACAAATGGTATACGATCAAAGCATTAAATGGATTGGATAAAATATAATTTCAAGGACTCATTCTTATCGAGAAGCGACCCATATACTGTAGCAACTCACAAACTTAGGCTAGATACTGTATTTTTTTATATCCTTTTTTCTATACAAGATTTATACTGCCATAAAAAAGTTTCCAGGAAGTTTGTTTTGTTTCGCAAAGTTCAAACATTTAGGAAAAATGATTGATAATCCCTTATTAAAAGTTGAGAGCTACTTAATGTTGTTTAGGATACATCAAGAACACTTAAGTACAATTTAATGTATAAAAAAAAATACCTCAGACTTTAACATCACTACACCAGAACATCCATGCAGTTTCTCTTCAATATCTATTGCAGACAACTTTTCAAAATTAAGCCCCTTCACACTTGTAATTTGGCGATTGAACGACGCTGAAATTTTTGCCATCTATAGATGCTCCAAGTTTAAGAGAATAAATGATCGTGTAGTCTCCTAATGAAGAATGCAAGCTTGCAGGTAGCTTTGTTTTTTCGCCCAGGATCCATGAAAGGGAGATAATATGTGAGGATTTACCTCAATTTAAACCAATTTATGATCAATCCGGAATTTTGAAATTTTTATATTAGTCATGGCAACATCAATTTTTCACCTGAAATATGGGAAAATAGTACTTCAAGCTCTCATAATCTTATAAGGAACGAAATGTGAAACTAAGTAATATCGACTTGGTTTTAGAGACATCTTTTAAAATATCCGAGAATTTCATTTTGGGATCAAAGTTTAATACTAAAATATTTAAATAGTCAACTGATAAATTTATAAAAACTGTGAAGGCCATTTTAGAAACTTCTAAAAGTGTTTTTCTATAAGGACATTTCGGTAATATGACATTTTATTTTACTTTCTCTATGGAGTCACGTATTCCACTATCTAGAAGATTTTTTCACCTGTTTGATCATTATGTAACAATTATCACCGACAATACATAAATTATTAAGTTCACTTCAGCTTGTGAAGGGAGGGAGTTCAACCTAAAGTAAAAGAGGAAAGGTAAAAGGTATTTACGAGAAAAATTAAGGGATAGTTTTCTTTTTAGATAGAGATGAAGGATTGGATGACTTAATTCTTATGGAAGTAAGTATGATGATCCTTTTCTTTCAACTTAAAGATATATGTATATTCTTGTGATTTTTAATTAAGGTCATAATTGATTATCTTCCTTACTTCTAAATTTTTTTTGCAAATCATCCTCTAGTTTATAATAGTCAATTTTATAAACACGTGTAAATATTTCCTATACACTTTGTTTGACTTAGTAATTGTTCGATGAGTCTTTCTAAAACACAAGTCTTCAAAAACCCTATTATATATATAATACTAGCTATTTGTAAATCTGGGAAATATAATATCCTTTGCTGTGTGTTCGATTAATTTGTTGATTATTCATAAGTGTGCGGTTAATTTTTTTGTTGCACGGTTAAATGCAGTTTTCGACCACCGTTGCACGAGTTAAATGCAGTTTTGGACCGCCGCTGCACGGGTTAAATGCAGTTTTCGACCACCGAGTTAAATGCAGGTTTAGACCGCCGCTGCACGCGTTAAATACAGTTTTTGGACCGCTTATCTACAATAGAGTATTTAAACCGGAGCTATGCTGCAACTTATGGTTGGTTATTTGTTTTTCTTTTGTTCAAATGTATATTCAGTTTGACTACACTATTCTTCCTTTACATGATTGTGTTATGTTATGAATCATGCATTTATTACGTTTCATTTCCATTCGAGTTTTTGTTTTTATATCTACTTCGTGTATTTTGTACTTACTGAGCACATTGCTCATTTGTTATTTCCCGTTTACTTGTTTTGTAGAGCTGAAAAGTACAATAGAGTTATTATAAAAGTAGAAATATTCGCATGCCTAAATTTGTATTGATCTTTCCTTTTTTGCAGAGATTGATAAATTCTAAAAACATTTAGCTATTATAAAGAATTTGTAAGGAAATCATGCAATTCATTGATAAGTTTTAGTTGCTCGAGTGTTTAGATGGAGGTTTTTTTGGGGCGTGACAAGTGGTATCAGAGTCTAGGTTATGATTTCTCGGGAGACAATAGTTTAAATCATAATTTATTTGAATTTGAACGTTAGGATATAATTTATGAGTTTGAGAATCTTGCATCATGGATTAGAGTTAAATATGGTATAAAGCTTAGGATTTATGGAATGATTGAAAATTGTGGACTGTGCTGAAGGTAGCAATTTGATGCAAAGTATTTTACTTAGTTTTCAGTGTTTGTTGTAGGTGAAAACACTACAGCATTCTGCTTGTTTACCGACGAGAAAATTCGTTAGTAGAAACCCGTAATTCGTGGGTATTATGGATTACCGACGAAATTTCGTCGGTAATCTTTCGTCCCTAGAAATCCGTCGGTAAAAGACCAATTACCGACGAAAAGTGTTGCTTTTGTCCCTAATTTCTCGGATGTTTAACGACAACACGTGTCGTCACTAAGTTTATACTTTGCCGACGACATATATCCTCGGTAATTAAGTAATTAATTTTTCTTTTTTTTTTATTCGTAGATTATTGATTTACATTTTTCTTTTTTTTATTATTTTTCCGTCGAAACTTAGCGACGAATGTTTTCGTCGGTAAGTCTATAATTTTCTTTTTTTTTATCCAGCATAAATGATTAATTTATTTATTTTATATATATTAGCGACGATTTCGTTCGTCGCTGACTTCTTTTTGATATAATTTTAATTGTATTTTTGTATATTTTTTTTAAATTTTTTTTGATTCAATTTTTTTCAATATAATTTTTTATTGTATTTTTGTATTTTTAAAAAAATTGTTTTGATTCAAATTTTTTTTATAAATATAATGCATAAAATTCATAAATGAATAATAATCTAAAAATTTATAGAAAATACCATAATTTAAATTAAAATCGAGTCAAACTAAAAGTCAAACTAATCTAAACCGAATAATAAAAGTCAATAGAAACCAACGTAAAGTCAAATTACACACCAACACAAAAAAACAAACGTAATCAAGGATCATCCAAATCGTCTTCATCTTCTCTCTCTTCATCTCCTCTCTCTTCACTTCTGGGGGGGGGGGGCTCGGGGTCGGTGGTCGAGGGAAGTCCTTGGGCGAGTCTCATGCCGTTCAACGCTTCGAGGAGCGTGTCCACCATGCTCGGCTGCTGACTCGGCTGACTCGAAGAAGCTGTGGGCCCGGTCGATGTGGAGGCGGGATCCGGTACAGGGTCAAGTCATTGAGCCATGCGAAACTCGTTCATACCTGCATGCATCGCCTTGAGTAGCTCCTCGTTCTGCCTATCCGAAGAGTCCTGCTGTGTAGGAGTCCGGGCCCTTTTTAAGAACAGACCAATGGTTGACACCCAATATTTTGTCTTGGGTGGGGCGATGACCTCCATGATAGTCTCCAGCATGGAATCCATTTGTTCCTGGACAGAAACATCAGCAGCCTCGGCTCCGGCCTCAACAACCTTCTTTTTCATCTTCTCCCAAAAAACACCCTGTAATTAGATTTCAATTTAAAAATAAATTAGATTAATAAAAAAGTAAAGTTAAAGATAAATATTCAATTTAAAACAATTTAAAAAAAACTTACGCTAGCTCGTTCTAAACGTTGGGCACGCCAGGTATCTATAATCGGATCGTAAGAAAGGTGATCGAAATAGCCGCTTAAAGGAGGAAGCTCAATCTCCTCCTGGGTTTCATCGTCAAAGAAAGTCAACAGCTCCTTCGTCACGGTCTTCAGCTTCCCTTGGACAGTATATAGTGGATGTGAGCTACTCTTATCTAGGCTCAACGTGGATGTAGGTATATTTTGACTTAACCACGATAAAATTCTTGTGTTATTCAATTTTGGTACTTAAACGTTTTCTTTCAAACCAAATCGATTTCAAACTTATTTTCTTGATTTGAAACTTAAAGGATTTACTACAAAGTTAATGATTTGTTGTTTAAGGATGAGGACGAATTAGTTTCACCTATTCAAAAAACAATCAATAGATAGTTGCTTCTATTATGCTCATATATATTCAACAAGTTTGACGTGCTTGGTAGTCCTCTTTGTGCTGTGTATATTGGTAAATGCCATACAATATCTGCTACTCAAAAGAAACAATTTTAGCTTTAATCTGCATTCAAACTGTCATGTGTCTCTTATTTTGGAAGAGTAATTTATCTATCTATACATAGGTTCTTTATCTCCAAGGGAAAGAGAATGATCTGTTGGGATGTGTTCCTCGTTTTACCTTTTAATTTGGTTTTATTGCCTGGCTTTGTAAAATGTTTTGTGTAGTAGTTGATGTATGGTGGGAAGTGAAGAAAATAAATAATATTTTTGGAGAGAAATATTGAAGATAATATATTGATATAGTTTTTTTTCTATTTTTCGTGTTACAATTTGGTTTTCATGTCTCTCTATTTATATACAAACTTAAGAATATGGAAAGACATGTACCTTATATAATAAGTTGTCATATTGCCCACTATATTCTAATATAATATTAAAACCTATAATTTATTTCTATACTAACTCAAACTTAGTTCTCCACCAATACATAACATATTTTTCCACTAACTCAATTAAATGGATATAATACAAATTCTAATTTATTTTGCTTTATTCTACTTTATTATTTCATTTGATTCTTTTTGTTTTTGATATATCCAACAATGTCTCCCATTAAATTGAATTTGTTCTTCATTTCGAGAGCTTCAATATTTTTTGAGAAATGCGGTCCTCTAAGTGGTTTTGTTAGCACATCGTTGGTCTTCACTTTTGCAATTTTGTAGATAAAATTCTCCTTCATTGACAAGTTATCTTAAAAAATGAAATCGTAGTCGAATGTGATTTGTTCTTCCATACAAGACTGGATCCTTTGAGATGAAAATAGTTGAACTATTATCACAATATAACATAGGAAGAACTCCTCTTATCCATATTATTTTACATCCCACTAAAGAGGCTGGGATATACTATTCTTCAGTAGTAGAAAGAGCCACAATTGGTTGTTTTTTTAACTTCATGAAAATGCTTCACTTCCAAGAGTGAAGACATAGCCGGAAGTACATCGAGTGTCATCAATACTCCATCCAAGATCACTATCTGTATAACCCACGAGTTTGATAGGAACATTGGCTTCATAGAAAATCCAATAATCGATTGTTCCTTTGACATATCGCAAAATCCTTTTAGTCGCCTCCCAATTATTTGAATAAGGTTTCTCCATAAACCTTCTTATCAAACTTACTGCAAACATAATGTCTGGTCGAGTGGCTATAAGATACATCAAGTTTCCTATCAAGCTTCAAAACATTGTTGTATCAATAAATTTGTCTTCTCCTTTTTTTCTTAACTTCAAACATGTAATGAAAGGGTTGAAACAGGATTTAAGTTATCCATCTTGATTTTTTTTTAAATTTTAGTTGCATATTTTTCTTGGGAAATAAAAATCCCTTTATTTGATTGTTGAATATTAATGCTAAGAAATGATATGATTCTCCTAAATCGGTCATTTCAAACTCACCCATCACAGAAACTTTGAAAGCGTGCAACATTTCCAAATTGTTATCCGTGAAGATAAGATCGTCAGCATAAAGACAAACGATCATAAAGGGTATGCTCAAAAGGACAACATTCAAAGCCAAATTTTAGAAAATAATTATTTATTCTATCATACCATGCACAGGGTGATTGCTTCAATCCATACAACACCTTTTTGAGTTTGTACACTGTCTTCTTCGCCTTTCGTAGAAAAGCCAAGAGGTTGCTCAAGATAAATTTCCTCTTGAAGAAATTCGTTCAAGAAGGCTAATTTGATATCCATTTTATACAATTTCCAGCCACTTTGAGCAGCAAGAGAAATAACTAATCAAATTGTATCAAGACTTGGAGCAAGAGAAAATACTTCATTGAAGACGTCACCTTCTTTTTCTTGTATCCTTTTGCAACTAACCTTGCTTTATGTTTGTTGATAGAGCCATCAAGATTGGCCTTCATTTTGAAAATCCATTTCACGTCAATTGGAGACTAATGAAAAGGTAAATTTATGAGCTCACAAGTGTCATTTTCTTTTCAATTGAATCGATTTCTTCCTTCAAAGCTTGGATACACTTTTCTTATTTTGAGGTTTCTTCATTAGAAATTGGATCCTCTCCAGCAAAAAATGAAAATAAAATATTATTCGCTTCATATACCTCCTCCATTGCATCATAGATATCTCACAAACTTCTTATTTTTCTTTGAGGAGATATTGAACCTTCAAGAAAATCATTTTCATTATCTGGATTGTGCGTTTCTTGAGAATATCTTACTTGATAATCACTTTCTTCAAAATATACCAAGTAAGTGGATCCGAAAATTTTAAAAAATGTTAAGAAGTCATTTCATCAAAATTAACATCCTGACTTATTATGATTTTCTTTGTTTGAGTATTATAAAGCTTGTAAGCTTTATTCCTTTCACTATATCTTATGTAAATATATTTTTCAGATTTATCATTAAGTTTGGTTCTCAAAGTATTTGGAATATGTGAATATGCAAGACAACCAAATGATTTGAAATGACTTACATTTGGCTTCTTACCATACCACGTCTCGTTAGGAGTAGAATTTTCCAAACCTTTTGTTAGTGATCGGTTGATCAAGTAAACGGCGCCCAAAAATCCGATGACGTATTTTTCTTTTTCATCATGCATAGAACCATATCCATGATTGTTCTATTTTTCCGTTCTGCAACGCCATTTTGTTGTGGTGTATATCACGCCGTCAATTCATGGAGAATGTCATTCTGTTGACAAAATTCTTCAAAGAGAGAGGACAAATACTCGCCACCACAATCACTTCTCAATTTCTTTATTTTATAACCAGAATAATTTTTAATTGAGATTTGAACTCTTTGAAACATACAAAGGCTTCCAATTGTTGATTCACAAAATAAACCCAAACTTTTCTTGTATAATCATCAATAAATAAAAATAAATATTGATTACCTCCCAAGGAATGGACTCTAATTGGCCCATAAATGTCACTATGAATGAGTTCCAAGGGTAATTTTGATTTGCAGTTTGACTTGGATGGAAATGGCTCACAATGTTGCTTCTGTATTTTACACTCTTTGCAAAATTCATTGATATTAGGCCATCCTTGAACAATTGTTTTATTTGACAACTCCTTCAAAGTTTGGAAATTGAGGTGTCAGAATCTGTCATGCCACAACTTGGATGTTTCTTCATTTACAATTAGATAACAAGAAACATTGAGAGTATTAAGTTTGGGAGGAAATAAATTATTCGAACTCAACTCAATATTTGCAACAATTTTGATCCTCTTTTTTCATGATGCAAGTGTTGTCAACAAATAAAATATTGAAACCTTTTTTACTAAATGACCAACACTTAGCAAGTTACTTTTCAAGCCATGTATATAGAATACCTCATACATTTTTTCTGTTTTTCTGGATTCTGTTTTGAAGACAATATCTCCAACTTCTTCGATTTTATATGATTTTGCATCTCCGATTGTAACCTTCCCATAGTTAATTACGACAAGATTTGAAAACAAACCTTTGTTTCCCGTCATATGTTTACTAGCGCCACTATCCAAATACCAAATATTTGCAAATTCCATCAAAAGCAATTAATAAAGTTTTCCAATTTTCAATATCTTCTTCATGTATATAGCCAATTTCTTTTCTTTTTTAGGATATTTATTCAAACAATCATAAACTATTTGTCCTATTTTATGAAAATAATGACACTCAATATAAGGTTTTGTACCTTTATACATACCTCGACCTCGTTTGCTGATGTCTCCTCATTTGTGATAGATTTATATTAGGATGAGACATCATTTTTAGTGATTTAGAAGTCATAATAGTCTATTTTCTTTAGAAATAGTGCACTTTCCTATTTTGAATCTTGATTTAGTAAAATAATATTTTTAGAGCATATTGGATTTAATTGTTTATTTAGTGTGAAGCTTTAAAGATAATTATGGAAATTAATTAGAGTCCAAGTCAAAGACTACAAGATATGGAAAGAGATTAGCATGGTAATTGGAGATAAGGAAATAAAAGCTAAAATTATGGAAAAGGAAAAGCTGCCTAAATCTGAATTTCTGCAGCAACGCCTAAAGAAGTGAAGATAACTCCAAAAGGAAGCCGATTTGGGAAGATTCCTTTCATAGGGACGTAGATAATTCTGTGAGGATTCTTTTGGTATATTGTGGAGCAAAAAACGACCAATAACGAAGAAGATATGCTCAAGACAATTCAGCAGAATTTATCTTTATTTCCATACGAATTTGAGTTGGGCTTGGAGTCCATTACTTAACCTCTCCCTCAAGAAAACGAATTAGGTCTTCTAAACACCTATAAATACACCCTTATATCACTTGTAAATCATCCTTGCCTCATAGTAATTAGTTCTTAATGTTTTATTCTTCCAGTTTATTGTAGAGAGCAAGAAGATGTCTTTTGTAATTTCTTTTAGTTTATTTCCTTCAGGTATGAACTAAACTCCCCATAGCTTGGGTTTTGCATCATGTATAATCTATGAATTCTAATTCTTCTATCTGAGTTTCTTTGGGAATTACATGTTTTAATCTGATATTAGCTACTTACCTTTATATTTGTTTATGTGTTTTGATTTAGTGGCTGTCCTAGAACTGATCACTTTAGGATTGTCTTAATAGTAATTAGATGGTCACCTTAACTAGGTGTCTAATTATTGAAACACCATATAACGTCTAGTGTCGATATTAGTCCTGACAAAACTAATTCTAACTAGATAGTCATTAGGGTATAATTTAATCACCATATCACCAATTGAAGGAATTGTTTGCTTAGGGCCTTAGTAGCATTTGATAACCCTATTTGAAACAGCCTTTTGGTTGTGCCGTAGCCCCCTTAGTCGCTCTCAAGGTCTAAGGAATGGGAATTTAGAATCCTGACTAAGTATACAAGAGCTAATATTCTCCCTTATTAACTAGATCTAATAGAAAGAATTAGAAGGATTAGTGCATACTAGCAAAACCTAAGTTATACTTCTCATCTCATATTCTTCGTATTTTACTTTATTGTCTTTTATTTTCTTAGTTTAATTAATTTTGAATTTATTCTCTCTTTAATTTATTGTCTTTTAATTAATTATTTCTTACTCGTTATTGTTACCTACTCGTATAACACACTTAAGTCCCTGAGAACGAACTCAACTTACTAACTAAAACTTGCATACGTCCTGTAATACTTGCAGTACTGTGCCTGTCTAGGGTGAGAGTGCGTAGTTTTCTAGACTTTATTTTATCATATTTTTATCACACCCTAGGCGACACCATTTGCGTCCTCTATTCGAATTTTTTTGAAAGGTTTTTTCCTCCTCTATTGTCTCATTGTGTCCACAATTATTGTGGGAATTTCTTCCACCTCTTGTTAGTCTACGGCCTTTACCACGTCCACGATATGAACCACGACCTCCCATGAATGAAACATGAGACTGTAATGCTTGATCGGAAGAATAAATTTGAGGACTTCTTAGAAGAATTCTAATTTCATGTGCTTCAAATATTCCTTGTAAGGTTTGCAATTCCATGGACGAAATATCTTGTGACTCTTCAGTAGCCACGACTTCATGATCAAATTATATTGCTAGACTACGCAAAACTTTTTCAACAACCATTTGAATTTCCACGATTTCTCCATTTGTATCCATTTGATTTACAAGAGATGTGTCTATTGAAAAATAATAACCATTTTTTTCATTTTCTTTCATCTTTAACTTTTTGAATTCGGACCATAGATTGCAAGAAAACTCTTTTTACTTGATCTTTTCAAGCATAAGTTGTCTGAAGATTCTCCCATGCTTTCATGAAATTATCCGCCTTATTTAGTCTTTCGAAAACTGGAATTTTGATTGTTTGATATATTTTAAAAAGAGTTTTTCGATCTTTTTTCTTCTAACCTTGTAGAATTATCTTTTGTCCCACGTTTAATTGTTACTCATCTTCTGGAATATATATCCATCTTCAACAAAACTCCAAATGTCTTTATATTCAAGACATAATTTTATTAGATGACTCCAATATTCAAACTTTTAGCCATTGAAACGAGGTATGAGAGAAGCAAGATTGTTCGACATTTTTTTACGTTGCTCTTGATACCAATTTGAAAAAAAGAAATAATATGCTTGGAGAGAAATATTGAAGATAATATATTAATATTGTTTTTTTTTGTGTTACAATATTATTTTCATGTCTCTATATTTATATAAAAACTTAAGAATCTAGAAAGACATGTAAATTATATAATAAGTTGTCATATTTTCCACTATCATTCTAATTTAATATTAACCTATAATTTATTTATCCACTAATTCAAACTTATTTTTTCACTAATCCATAACTTATTTCTCCACTAACTCAATTAAATGAAAATGATATAAATTCTAAGTTATTTTACTTTATTTCATTTTATTATTTTATCTTAGAGTTATTAGCTAAAAACGTCCTTAGACACAATAACCCACCCCTAACAAGCCCCCCCCCCTTTATTACTTCCTGCTGGAGTCCACCGTTTTTTTGATAATACCACCAATACCCCTACTACTTAATATAATCTTTGATCTCTTCCATATTTATCGAGTCCATATATAAGATATTCCTTCATTATAGTTGCTGCTACGTTTCCATATTGATAGGTCATTTAAATCCCTTAATTATAGCTACAAACATGGAAAACTTGTTCAACGATCCAGGCAGATACAACGAAACACCGCCAGTGCATAGAGAGTTATCCGTTTTCAACTCCCAGTGTACTCCAGTTGGCAAGAAAGTATCTAGTGTTTTTGCGTATAAAGATAAGGAGCACGTTATTTTTTATATTTTGAATAATTGCGACAAAATCGAGACATTTAGGAGGTAAGTAACGTTGCTATTTATATATTTATATATTTATATATTTATATTTATATATTTATATATTTATATATTTATATATTTATATATTTATATATTTATATATTTATATATTTATATATTTATATATTTATATATTTATATATTTATATATTTATATATTTATATATTTATATATTTATATATTTATATATTTATATATTTATATATTTATATTTGTATATATATATTTATATATATTTGTAATGATTTATTTATATACTATTTCAATTATAGTGAACACAGATCGACACTTTCGGGAACCATTGACGAAATAAATTATATGCACCGTTAAATGTTTAAGGATTGGTTTTTGGACAAGGTTTGTGACCTTGCAGGTTTAAATATTTATCTATTTATTTTCAATGTATCTCATGTTTTTTTATGACAGGTTCATGGAATGGAATCCCGTTAGCTACCCCTGAGATGGTGTCATTGACAAACATGCCTTATGGGACAGTGCATATGTATGATTCATGTGTTGTGAACGGTGTAAAGTGGATAACAAAGATTAAAGGAGAAAAAAGAGTGACGCAAGATTACGGTGTATGTGTCATGTACGATGGGTCACCATATTACGGCGAATTATTGAAAATATTGGAGCTAACGTACACTGGAGGGTGCTCGGTTGTTATATTTGTTTGCAAGTGGTACAAGGAGAGTGAATCAAGGACAGAACACGGAGTAACCTTTATCAACACAGCAAGCGTTGGTTGGCCAAACGAACCATACATTCTAGCATCGCAAGCGAAGAAAGTGTTTTATATTGACGAGATTCGTGCAAAGAAAACATCTAAAGAATGGAAGGCCGTTTGGGAAATAAATGATCGGCATGGATGGAGTCCCGAGTTATGGGGTTCGGAATCATTAGCTAGCGATAGCGGGAGAATAACAATACCTTTGGTTAACCCTGGTACTGATTCCGTTCCGATGAACCTGGCAAGTACGGAGGAGGTCGAGATTGACCCATCTCATTTTCGTATTCAAATGCCTTTTGAAATGATTATTGACGAGAACACGGAATTGGAGGATGAAACGTGGGAAGAATATGGAGACGAAGAACCTACTGAGTATGATAGTGATGGTGAGCCTATAGTTGATAGTGGAGATGAAACTGACTAGTTGAAAAGTTTATATGTCCTTTTTTTTATTACACATATTTGTGGTGTTTTGTATTTGAATTTGAACTAACATTTGACTCAAGTTTGACTCCTATAGTTGACCAAACACACCAAACACTATCACTTGACTCCTATAGTTGACCAAAATCACCAAACACTATCACTTGACTCCTATAGTTGACCAAAATCACCAAACACTATCACTTGACTCAAGTTTGACTCCTATAGTTGACCAAAATCACCAAACACTATCACTTGACTCCTATAGTTGACCAAAATCACCAAACACTATCACTTGACTCCTATAGTTGACCAAACACTATCACTTGACTCCTATAGTTGACCAAAATCACCAAACACTATCACTTGACTCCTATAGTTGACCAAAATCACCAAACACTATCACTTGACTCAAGTTTGACTCCTATAGTTGACCAAAATCACCAAACACTATCACTTGACTCCTATAGTTGACCAAACACACCATACACTATCACTTGACTCCTATAGTTGACCAAAATCACCAAACACTATCACTTGACTTAAGTTTGACTCCTATAGTTGACCAAACACACCAAACACTATCACTTGACTCCTATAGTTGACCAAACACACCAAACACTATCACTTGACTCCTATAGTTGACTAAAATCACCAAACACTATCACTTGACTCCTATAGTTGACCAAACACACCAAACACTATCACTTGACTCCTATAGTTGACCAAAATCACCAAACACTATCACTTGACTCAAGTTTGACTCCTATAGTTGACCAAACACACCAAACACTATCACTTGACTCCTATAGTTGACCAAACACACCAAACACTATCACTTGACTCCTATAGTTGACCAAAATCACCAAACACTATCACTTGACTCCTATAGTTGACCAAAATCACCAAACACTATCACTTGACTCCTATAGTTGACCAAAATCACCAAACACTATCACTTGACTCAAGTTTGACTCCTATAGTTGACCAAACACACCAAACACTATCAGTTGACTCCTATAGTTGACCAAACACACCAAACACTATCACTTGACTCCTATAGTTGACCATGATCACCAAACACTATCACTTGACTCCTATAGTTGACCAAACACACCAAACACTATCACTTGACTCCTATAGTTGACCAAAATCACCAAACACTATCACTTGACTCAAGTTTGACTCCTATAGTTGACCAAACACACCAAACACTATCACTTGACTCCTATAGTTGACCAAACACACCAAACACTACCACTTGACTCCTATAGTTGACCAAAATCACCAAACACTATCACTTGACTCCTATAGTTGACCAAACACACCAAACACTATCACTTGACTCCTATAGTTGACCAAAATCACCAAACACTATCACTTGACTCAAGTTTGACTCCTATAGTTGACCAAAATCACCAAACACTATCACTTGACTCCTATAGTTGACCAAACACACCAAACACTATCACTTGACTCCTATAGTCGACCAAAATCACCAAACACTATCACTTGACTCAAGTTTGACTCCTATAGTTGACCAAACACACCAAACACTATCACTTGACACCTATAGTTGACCAAACACACCAAACACTATCACTTGACTCCTATAGTTGACCAAAATCACCAAACACTATCACTTGACTCCTATAGTTGACCAAAATCACCAAACACTATCAATTGACTCCTATAGTTGACCAAACACACCAATGAATAAGATTGAAGAAAAATTTAATGGAAAAAAGAAAGAAATATATAATAGGAGAATCATAGAAACCACATATAAGAATAAAAATTTAAAAAAAAAAAAAAATTAGCGACGACATTCAAATGTTGAATGTCGTCGGAGCGACGAAACACAAACGCCTTTTTGTCGCTAATGTTTCCCAAAATTTTCATTGGTCAACATGGGCGGTCAAGTTTCCCGCCCACAAAAATTAGCGACGATTTTTTACGAATAGCGACGACCTTGTCGTCGGTTATTAAGGACACGCTAGCGTCGTGTGTACGGAGTGGGCCACGTGTCCTCAATTACCGACGAATAACTAAAGATTACCGACGGCTGTGCGTGTCGTCGGTAATTTCTTTTTCTATATGACCTAACCGAGCTCATTTCTTACTCACTCACCACAAAAATTACTCCTAAAAACGCCATTTCCTCCTATTCCAAGCCATTCCGAGGCAATACAGCAACAAATCCAACAACAAGGTAAGCTTAATCCTTCCATAAACACCATTCAATTTCTAATTTTTAATTTTTAATTTCAATTTCTAATATCTTTTTTGTTTGTTTTGTTTTTTGTTTCCTTGTTTCTGGCATGGATTCATGGATGAAAACTACACATTATCCACGTAACAGGTAACAATTTTCGATTTTATTTTGCTTTTTTTGGATTGAATTTTTTTGTGATTGTAATGATGTTTTTAGCATATTCCGAATTTTGATGATGCTATTTTAGGTTGTTTAGTATATTTTTGGAATTAAAAACATAACAGAATGATGAATTTTATGATTTTCTATAGAAAACTAGGGTTTTGATAGGATTTTTGCATTGTTTGATTTGTATGATATGTTTTAGATATGATTTTCAGAGATTAAAGGACTTGTTATGTGATATAGGGGCCTTTTTGCAATATATTAAAATTGTATGATTAAATGAAAAATGGACCAAAATGTAAAATTGAAAAATATAGGGACTTTTTTGCAATATATTAAAATTGTAGGATTAATTGAAAATTGGACAAAGATGCAAAATTAAAAAATATAGGGACTAAGTTGAAATATATTACAAATATATGGACTTAATGAAAAATAGAAAAAAATGAAATATAGGGACCTTTTTGCAATATATGAAAATATAGGGACCTTTTTGCAATATATGAAAATATATGGACCTTTTTGCAATATATGAAAATATAGGGACCTTTTTGCAATATATTAAAAAGTATAAGGACTTATTTGTAATTAATTAAATTATGGGGACTAATAAATAATTTCTAAAATTGTAGATGGCTGATGTTATTGGACGTGGTCACGATGGTGATGGATTCGGAAGCGATCCCCCGAGGGGTCCTAATCGGGGACTCCAAGACTGCGACCAACCTTCAGGTAAAAATACTTGATAAATTTCAATTTCATAAATTTGATTTTTTTTTTCAAATAAATAATAATAAATTCTACTCAATGTAACAGGAAATCCGAAGAGAAGACTTCAAAAACCCTGAAGCACCACCTCTATCCGAACCGCCCAAGAGACGCTGAAGAGAGTTGGGTGGCCCATACCTATCGAATTCTCCGTCATCGACAAGACGTGGAATATAGTGGGCCCACACTATAAACACGTGGGTCAGGTTATCGGGCACGCGGTTCGAGAATTTGTACCCCCAATTTACAACAATGGATAGAGGTTTCCGAAGGTCGGATAGGGGGTATTTACAGTCGTCTTCAAGAATTTTTTGACGTGGAGGGGTGGAGGAGAAGAGGTGACTGGGAGGACATTTCCGAAAAGCTGAACAGTATGTCCTCGGCCTGCTATCGGAGATGGAAATCCGACTTGAAGTCGGACTACTACAACAACGTTCTGGCTCCCCCGAATATTAAACCCGAGTATTGGGCTATTGCCAAGAAGAATTGGGACGATCTGAATGCCCAGGTAACAAAAAAAATTTATTTATTACATCTATTTTTCGTTATTTATTAGGTTTATAAATCTTTTGTTTATTTTTTGTAGGCCCAGGCGGACATTAATCGAAAAAACCGGGAGCAGCAGACTAGTTCGAGTAGGGCTGGGTCTCGAGACCTATCCCAGACTAGGGAGGTTATTATGGAGGTATAATTACATTTAATAAAAATATAACTTAGTATCTTAATAATTTATTTATTTTTAGTTATTTAATATTTGGTATTGAAAATTGTATAGGGGACGCTTAAGACCGTGACGAAGGAGCCGATGATTTTCACGGACGAAGAGACCCAAGAGGAGATGGAGCTTCCTCCATTGAGCGGCTACTTCGATCATCTTGCATACGATTCGGCTAGTGACAGCTATCGGGACGCGCGATTAGAACAAGCTAGTGTAAGTTTTTTTTTCATTGCTTAAAAATTTTATTTTTTACTTTACTTTGATATTAATCTAATTTATTTTTAAATTAAATATAAATACAGGCTGTTTTACGGGAGAAGATGCAGAAGAAGGTTGTGGAGGCTGCAGCCGAGGGCACCGAGATTACTACGGAGGAGCAGATGGATGCGATTTTAGAGACCATTATGGAGGTCATGGCCCCACCGAAGTCAAGACATTGGGTGCCTACCATTGGACCGGTCCGGAAGAGATCACAGAAACAAACAAAAGCCGATGCTGCGAGCGAGGAGCTACTGAAGGCGATGTTCGTAGGCATGAACGAGCTTCGAGTAAAACAAGGACTTGAGCCTATACCAGATCCATCCTCCACATCGACCAGGCCCACTGCTTCTTCGAGCCAGTCGAGTCAGCCTCCGAGCTTAATGGACACCCTATTGGATACGATAAATTGTATGAGGATGGCTCAAGGACTAGCCCCGGTCGCCCACCCCCAGCCCCCCCAGCCCCCCCGAGAAGGAGTCCCGAGGAACGACGAGATGAAGAGGATGATGATGATGATGCTTAGTTTGAGTTGGTATTTGTCTAAGTTTTAGTTGGTTTGTAATAATTTGACTTTTGATTGGGTTTTTTTAGACTTTTTGTTTGGTGTGTTTGAATTCTGTTGACTGCTTATGACTTTATGTAAGACTTTTTTTACGGTTTTAATTGTGATTCAGTTTTTTCTGTTAATTATTTAATTTTATTCGTATTATATTTATAATAAAAACAAAACTCAAATAAAAACAAAACTAAAATAATTAAAAAAAAATCAAAATCAATTGTATTTTAAAATTTAAAAAAAAAATTGAATTTTAAAATTTAAAAAAAAAAAAAATTTGAATCGCCGACGATATTCAACTAATTTACGACGTCATTCATCATTTGAATGTCGTCGTTAATTGTTAAAAATATAATTATTTAATCCTGAATTAAATTAAAAAAAAATAGCGACAACGTGTCATCGCTAATAATTGTCGGCAAATTGAATATAAAAAAAAAGAATAAAGAAATTCAATTATCGGCACGGAAAAAAAAAGAAAAACAAAATACATTTTACCGGCGAGGCTTGCCGTCGGTAACCTTACCAATCAACGACGACGTCGTTTCGTCGGTAAGATTGCCGACGAACACTGCTTCATTCGCCGGTAAGTCTTGATTTACCGACCAATTTCTAGGAACGACGTGTTAGCGACGAGTCGTCGTCGCTAATCACGTTTAGCGACGAATTATCGGTGTTTACCGACGAGACGTGTCGTCGGTAAACAATCGAATTCCAGTAGTGAATACCCCTACTACTTAATATAATCTTTGATCTCTTCCATATTTATCGAGTCCATATATAAGATATTCCTTCATTATAGTTGCTGTTACGTTTCCATATTGATAGGTCATTTGAATCCCTTAATTATAGCTACAAACATGGAAAACTTGTTATACTCATACACAATCAATCATTTGCACTACACTCACTAAACCAACGATTTGCTACACACAACAAGACTCATCTTGGCTTGAAGGTATGTTTACAATTACATTATCATGTTTAATTTCTAATAAGGCGTTCATTTCATGATGAAGACTCGATAGTTTTAAGTTTCTTTACATTTTCTCATGTAATATTTTAAGCGTTTGATTCACACATTCATCATTCATCAACAGTTAAAGACAAATTATTGTTGTGTGTTGTTTGTTCATCATTGTTAGACTTATAGTGTTCATATACTAATAATGTAGAGGTTTCTAATTTGTTGCGCATCATATTAGCACCACGAAAGTTGCTTTTGTTTTATTATTCATGTTTCACAATAACATGTATTATATTCACAGCCTTATATAATATGATTCTTATACAATCATATATTGGAATTTATTGTTTACATTTGCCCACTAACTAATCTCATAAAAAATTATATCCTTTATCAGATATGTCATCAAATGTGCCAGTTGTTTTTCGTTTCATGGAAGAAAAAGCTTTGAAATTGTTTAGATTATTTGACTCATATGATTCAATGAAGAGTTACGTGAAAGAAACATGGCCTATGTTGTTTGACATGTCATTTGATTTGTTCTATTCAATAGCTGGGCACCAAAAGTGCAAGTTTGTTGGTGAAGGCGACTTCGAGACTGTTGTCTAGTTGTTGGATCATAGTCACGTTGATTTCGAGGTGTTAGTTGTCGAGAATTCCACTGAAATTGTTGTCCAAACACTTAATCCTATAGCTTTTATGGACATTGTTCCAATTCAGAACCCATCACTCGATGTAGGTGTAGTAGAGGACGACGATGAAGCTACCGAAAACAACTATCATCACAAGGTTAGGATTCTAAAGAGCAGGGCTTGGAGACATGCATTGAGGGAACCCGGTCAATGCTTCCATGATGGAATGAATGAGTTTCTTCGTGCAATTTCTAAATACGCTTGCGAGACGGGATATAAATTCTATTTCGGACACAACCGACCCAACCGCACGAGCGCCTACTGCTCCAACTCAAAAGCATCAAGTAGTATTTATTGATTTGTATTTCATACTTTACAACCCAGCAAAAATAAAACGCAACCCTTTTATTAAGGCACACACACCACCATCCAAAAATCCACATATTACCCACAACCCATCATATTTAACAAACAACCCATTATTTTTAAACAATATTAATTCGTGTGTGAACCAACCCAATCAATAGCACGCAACCCACTAATTAATGCACACACACCACCATTGAAAATTCACATATTACCCCCACCCATCATATTTTACTGATAACCCATTGTATTCTCAACAATATTAATTTGTGTTTTGACTCACCTTGTTATTCATTTTTACATCCATGTTGTAAGTGGTATGTTTATGCATCGAAAGACAACGACAACCAAAAAGTATACCTGAGGACATTCACAAAAACGCATACGTGCGGGCCTCCGTTGAAAATGTTCACTAATCCACGACTGACCGATGATCTAATAAAGGATATCATTATTGATATGGTGCGTTCCAAACCTGATACTAAACCCAGCCATGTGATGAAATATCTAAAATACAACTACAGATACAATATTACCTACATGGTTGCTTACGGGGTGTGAATGATGTCGGTCTGTCTTACAACAGAATACAGGCATATTTCGACAATCCTAGTGTTGTAGACCTAATTTACATGATCTACTCGTACGTGTCCAATCCCCGGAAAATCTGGTGTTGACCTCCCAATTTCAGTGTTCCAGCCCCTCACCACATTCTCTAGCAAGAACTCATACATTCTGTCTGCACTTGCGTTTTCTTTTGACCCGAGTGACGAACGTTGTAAACAAGCCAAGTGGTAAAATGTGTTCTCTGCACTGTTCCACATGAGCAATGACCAAGTGGTTAGTGCCTTGTCCCTAGTCTCCAACGGGGTTATCACGTCTTTCATTTCGCTGATAGCCTCCTTGAATAACTTGATTACATATTGTTCGATTTATGGTAACGCCCCCTCCTCACATATTCCTGCAATTTACATTCACAAACGATCTATCATTCAACACATCGACAATAATATTTACCTGTTGAATCACTCAATACTTACAGAAACATTTGCAGGCATTAACCAAAATTTCAGCTCGATTTCTGGATTTTTTGTTTTCACCAACCTGCTGTGGAAGTGTTGCTCGTAGACCCACAACGCAACGTCTATCATCTGCACAAAAATACCCAATACATTAACTATCACATTTTTAATGTTAAAATAAAATCCAGATTGTTCTATCAACAGTCACCTTTGAACTAAGCTGATACTCTTTCGCCACTTCATAACAGTCCTCGACACTCACACGGTTCCCCATGTAACTTCACACCTCGATCGCATATGGCTCATCCCCTGCGTGTAGTTCCAAGAGTTTCGAATCACTTGCTTTAATTACTAGTTTTTTCACCTGCCCGACTACTATTTTTTTCTTTACAGGGGGCATAATATAATCTTCCATCTCTACTATCTTCTGCCCCGTCCGATCAGTTTTTTTATAGCGCATATTAACAAGCTCGGAGAAACCAGACTCGCCTTCTTTTTTTCTTATCAATACCCCAACTTCCCCGACGTTACACCTTTATTCGCGGCCCCTTTGACCGACCCCCTATTCCATCTTCATACATCTCGGTCGCTCCGATCCGTCGCTAATTGTTCTCCAACCATCTCCATATCATCCTCACTTGACTCAACATCAGAATCTTTTCTTCCCTGCGCTTTGTCTAGTTTCGCGCTCGTTATCTCCCACCCAATTTCTTTGTCTTTCTCATTATCAGTATCAACCTCAAACATGATGTCATAACTTATCTAAACACTGTTCGGCACATCATCCCTTACAGTTTCACCAGCATCACATTCTACTTTATCATTACACAAACCTTCATCCACCATCAACTCAGTTTCTTTAGCAGCACCATCTTCTTGTTCACCCATTTCCTTATCCTTACCCGATCCCTCACCACCAATATCTACCTTACCATCATTGACTAACCCACTCTTAGAACACGTACCCCGATAATGCATTTGTCCACCACTCTTAATGCGTACCAATTCATCGGTCGCTGCTGAATACACTCCTCTAATTTCCACTAGCTCCTTCTCGGCCTCACTCAATGCATTCCTCAGATACGATATGGTTTTACTCTTCGCCGCTACTGTCTCCGGAGTAGCTCCACTAGCACTCTATAATCTATCCATCTCCTCTCGCATACGCCCAAGTTCTTTTTTTAGATGTAAGACTTCGCCTGAATTTTGAGCACCCATTTCTATATATACCCTCTCGCATACCCAAGGTAATGATAACAAACTCATTGTCTCTCTCTATGTAGATGATCTCATCTATACAGGAAACAGTGAGAAAATGATTAAGGAATTCAAAGAAGACATGATGAAAACCTTTGAGATGACGGATCTCGGGTTAATGCACTACTTTCTCGGCATTGAGGTGAAACAAGATACAAGAGGAATATTCATCTCACAGAATAAATACACAGAGTCACTTCTAAAGAAGTTCAAGATGCATGGGTGCAAGACTGTTGCTACTCCTTTAGTCACTAACGAAAAATTAACCAAAGAAGATGGCTCAACTAAGATAGATCCAGCAATATACAGAAGTCTCATAGGAAGTTTGCTATATCTTACAGCTACGAAACCAGACATCATGTATGCTACAAGTCTACTATCGAGATTCATGCATAGTCCAAGTAAAGTCCACTATGGAACAGGAAAAAGAATTTTAAGATACCTAAAAGGAACTAAGGACTATCGAATATGGTACGAGAATAAAAACAACTCAAGTTTGATCGGCTATACCGATAGTGATTGGGCTGGATCAGTTGATGATATGAAGAGTACCTCGGGCTATACATTCTCACTCGGCTCAGGAATATTCTCATGGTCATAAAGAAAACAAGACTGCGTGGCACAATCTTCAGCAGAAGCGGAATACGTGGCAGCAGCACTAACAACAAGTCAGACAATGTGGCTTAGACGAATACTTGAAGATATGGGAGAACAACAAAAAAAACACCAACAAAAATCTACTGCGACAAGTCTACAATAGCAATGGCAAAGAATCTCGTCCATCATAGTCGGACTAAACACATTGCTATCAAATATCACTTTATTCGAGAAGCGTCTAATAAAGGACAAATTGAGCTTCAATACATAAGAACAGAAGAACAACTCGCAGATATTTTCACGAAAGCACTTTCACGACCGAAATTTGAGACACTACGAGAGATGCTCGGAATCGAAAAAAATATTAAAGGGGAGTGTTGAAATTAATTTTTTTTTATTTTCTAGAAGTTTAGATAAGTTATTAGATTAGTCTAAGTTTCTCTAGATAATTCTAGAGTTAATTAGTAGCTTTGAGATATATACATTTCTAGAAATATTAAGAAACATATTAAAAAATAGCACTAGAAGAGTCTAGTAAAAATCCACCGCCTTTAGCTAGTATAAATAGGACATCACAAGTTCATTTGCAAGCATCACTTGAGCCAACAACTAAAAAATTTGTATCATCTAATCAATAAAACAAAATTGTTCTTTCATTTAAAACAAAGTCTTTCGTCCATTTTTATTACAAATATTTCCATTCCTATTTTCTAAATTCATTTCTATTTTCCTCCTTTTCTAATATAAAAATACCAATATCTTGAAATCAAATTTTATCCAATTCATTTACTGCTTTGATCGTATTACCATAATTGTTATACCAAGATTTTATCATCTCTTGTGTATACATTTATATGGCATGCCAATTGCATAAATTCAATACTTAATCTGATTTTCACTGTAATCTTATATATCTAATTGCAACTTTTTCGACCCTTATCTTTACCATGTACTCGAGTTAGTACTTTTGTTTGTGTTGCAACTGTTTGATTTTATTTCTACCCATAATTCCATGTTATCATTTATCTTTTAATCTTTTCTCCCCTTAAAAAGTGATATAGTGTTTAACATGTGTAGATATAATGGACGAAAAAGTCGTAGAACAAAGATGAGGGACTAACTTCGTAAAACGAGTAAAACAAGGGACTGAAAAGTTACAAAACAAATATAAAAGTTCAAGGATTACTCTAAGTTTAGCTAAGTATACGCGTTCTCATCCACGCCGATTTTGCTATCCATTCCCCATGAAGTTATTGATTCCATCTCTAAGGTTTGTCGGTTCACGTTCTTATTGAGTTTTCTATGCGTCTTTATATGTTAACCAAATACCATTTCTTAAATTAGTACATGTTTTGTAAATCTAATTAGGGTCTTTCTGATTGGTTTCAGTGGCGTATTTATTACATTTCAAAGGTATTTTTACTTCACAAGCGAAAGGTCGTTGATCGTGGCATTTCAACAAAGGAAAATTTTCCACAATTTTCCTGGTAAGTATTACCCCCTTCTAGTAGAAGTATGACATAAGTTATACCACGAATTGTGTAGACTTAGGTTAAGAATAAATGATTTGGGTTTGGCGGTAGATTCCGGTCAAGGACGGAGACAGGTTATGGGATTTGGGGCCCGGGCCCCCCAAATTTTCCAAAAACCTTTTTTTTACCCTTATAAAAAAAATTAATAAGATCTGGCCCCCAAATTTTACGAAACTTTCTCTTTGGGCCCCTTAAATATAAACTCTTGATTCGGTCCTTGATTCCTGTTATCTCTTATATACAAATAAGAGAGAAGAAATTGATGACACATTTTATCTTCACCATATTTTAAACTTATGCCCTTTACTTTACTCAAGTACTATTATGATGTTTGTTTTATAAATAGACTACTAAGATTTACTCGTATATATACATTTATAACAAATTTCAACCCTTCTTCACATATTGGTGAGGAAGATGTTCATTTATATTGCACCAGACATGGAATAACATATAGGTCTACCAATAGCCTAAACACTCTGAACTAGACAATTTGTAGCCTCCTAAAATTGCTCAAGATACTTATATAAACACACACAGTATCCTACAAAATTTGATTCTACTTTTCATTCTTATCATATCAAGTCCATGCCTCCATATTTTCATGCTAAACTACTACAAAAGAACAAGTTTTCATGTCTTTCAAGTACGACATTTATAACTTGCACACCATATTCTTCAAAATTTTCTCCATTAAAAAGTAAACTTCTTGGTATGTATTGCTTCAGTATAATCACGGCAGTTAGGGTCTTATACTTAAATTTGTAATTTAAATTTGTAAACTTCTTGGTATGTATTATCTAACAGATTCATACTCCTTTGAAGATGGCAAAGGGTTCAATATATATTTATGTTTTTAACCCACTCTACAAAAACACAATGATATAATTACATTGTTCTATATTACATAAACTCTCAAACAAAGAATTTTCAAAAACTTGATAACATTAAAAAACTTGCAGATTCTTATATATTTTTCCTTCGATTATGTAGATGATGAAGAAATATGTTTGGATTCAAAGTTCAAATGGAAATGTTCAACACGTTGAACAAGACACAGCACTGCTTGTCCCATTCATTGATCATCAGAGATTATTAGGGTTTGGTACCCGGGCCTTTCCTCCTCGTATCTCTACACCTTGTCTCAACCTCATTTTCAAGTATTGTGGGTTCCATAGTGAACCTGGTAAATCTAAAAAGGTAATTATCTGTTCTAAATTTACATATCTTTTTATAATTTTTTGTTGAGAAAGGTAATTCAAGACATTAAATTTACTAGAGATACATATCTCTCTACCTAGTTGAGATGTTTGCGCTTCATACTTAATCTCGGGTAAAATACCAAATATACCCCCCTGGTATGACAATAGGTCACCCATAGTTTTAAAGCGGAAAAATACACCCCTGTGGTTTTCCAACTCGTGACATATATCACTAAGGCTCGAGTTATCACGAGTTGGAAGACCACATATATACTAATTGTCCCTTTTAAAAAACAGGGGGGTTTTCGACCTTGTATAAAACTATAGGGCCTTTCAGTGACAATAAGTTTAACTATTAACAACTTATTGATGCAGGAATGCAAAGTTTTCGATGAAGAATTCATAAAAAAGGACCCAAAATACCTTTGTGCTGTAACTGCATCTGCTCGTACATTAGAGCTTGAATCACTTGTAAATCTTACAAGTAATTCTCTTTCACAAAAACTCAAAGGTAAAACTTCTCAAGAAATGAGAGATATATTTGGTTTACCTGACGATCTTACTGAGGTAAACTTTCATTCTTTTACCCTGAATTTTTACATTTTGTTTTCTCAAATTGACCCTTTTAAGTTATATATCAGGAGGAGAATAAGAACAATGATCCGAGGATTTGGCTTTTAAACAAGCTGTATGCTAAAAAGCGAGATGAACTTATAGAGGGAAGAAAGAAGGTGATTTTTTATGTTAGGCTTTCTATTACTAAAGAGTATTTTTGTATATATACTGACACGATGATTTTTTTTTTAATTAATATAGAAAGCTGAGACTGGAAATTCAAGTGCTGATGATCGATCTGTTGATGAGCTCTAATCTTTCATCAATGGAGAAAATGATGGTAAGTATGCAAGATTACACTATAGATCCCTATATTATGCAAAATTTCATAAAGTGATATTTTGCATAAACTTGATTCCTCAAGATTAGAAAGATGTTCCTACATTATAAAATTAAGAAACTCATGAGAACATCACGATATGAGTTATTGTATACTTTTAAATTATGATTTGAAACGTTAATCTACTATTTATATATACAATTCAAAAAAGTGATATTTTGATTTATAATATGTTAACTATGCTTGAATCAGACTCAAATGGGGCCTCAAGTTCAAATAATAATAAAAAAGATCGCAAAAGTAACAATCAGAAGAAGAAGGTAAATATATCATAATTATTTTATTTTTATAAATCTTCTTTATATCTTTCCTATGTGTGTTTTAATTTTGTCAATCTCCATTAAAATCATGCACTTTCTTACATATGAGAGAGAAACTAATGATTATTACATATTGCAGGAGAAAAACAAGCATTAAAAGGATGTTGATGAAAAAGACAAGATTGCCCCTGCACAATAAAAAAAGAAAATGAATAGGTAATTTTTTTGCAGATGGGAAGAGGATTGATAGTCTCAGCTTTACAGCTGATCAGGCCTCATGATGCTTTTTCTATGAAGGATAAAAATGTAATTAAGATAGCCACGACATTAAGATTGATAGTTGTTCTAGTGGTTGTATTAAATACACAGAAAAGATAGGCAACACTTTCTTTTGTTTTCGAATAACTCTAGCATGATTCCTTGTTTATGAGTTCTTTAGTATAATTTTCTGCAGCTACATAGTTCGAATGGTGTGATTTAAGCGTCTATAACTCTCAAAAATATCTCAAGAAAATATCGAAGTTAAATTTAGACCAATAACTGAACAATACGGAGTCAGCGTGTCATAATGAGACAACAAGTTTAAGCACAATATTCAACTCTTTTCTAAACCTTAACATAGTTCGGATCCGATTGGAATTTTTTTCTCTTCTAACTTGTCTAGCATTTTCAATTCTGTCAGCGTAAGGAATAAGACAGATCTCCCACCGTATAAGTAAAGAGGTCAGTACCGACCTCTATATATATGTGGCAACAACATCGTCTGGATAATCCACATAAAAATACACCGTAAGTGTAAATAGTTGTGAAAGTCTATTCTTATACGCGAGAAGTAAGGTGAAAAGATTAACCCGAACTACCCAATTAACTGCTTTGTTGACATTATGCCCTGTTGAATCAACATATGTAAAGACCATAATTGACCGTGGCTCCTGAATATACTGGGAGTATATACCACTACATCTCAGCTTCATCCTTCCATGAAGACATTTGTTGGAGATATAAAATCTCATTAATATAATGCCTCCTCCTAATGGTTCGGACTTTTGGTTGAGTTGGCAATTTAACATGGTATCAGAGCTCCACGGTAGACCGTGGTCACGGGTTCGAGTCTCTCCACCGCCACCCACTTAAAAAATCTGCACGTGCTTCTTGAGAGCTTGCACGTGAGGGGGCGTGTTGGAGAGGTCACGAGATCGAGTCTCTCCACCGCCACCCACTTAAAAAAATATGCACGTGCTTCTTGAGAGCTTGCACGTGAGGGGGCGTGTTGGAGATATAAAATCTCATTAATATAATGCCTCCTCCTAACGGTTCGGACTTTTGGTTGAGTTGGCAATTTAACAACATTTCAATGGGATTCCACGACACAGTGTAATCCTAGAGTTTCAGAGATGATAAGTTCCACTAGACGTGAGCAATTCTTAGCTCTCTAAAGGAGATAATGTTATTACATCAGTTTTTATTGAAGTACAAGTTATAATCACCGGTTGATGAATGGGAGATGCATGCACGGGCTATATTAGGGAATGTTAGGCTTCATGCAGTCAGAGAAAATCTTAGAATTTCACCACTTCTACCCAGTAATTTCTTGATTTTTGCGTTGTTTGATGAGTTTCCGATAGGAGACTACGTACGAGAACTTGCCGAGAGTCTGAAAAAAGTCAATACTTCACATCCATCTAGTGCAAACTCTATCTCCAAGACCTTGAATCTATATCTACCATACGATTTTATGATTCCCTTACCAATTGAAAAAAAATTAAAAGTGCAAAGCCAATGTATAATAAAGAGCACTGTATATAAATTACAAGCTTCACAAATTCAGCGTTACTCTGAATAATTAGCGTTCGGGTGATGACAACATATATATCAGAAATGCAAGGAAAAACCAGATCTTTTATTTATTTATTTTTTAAAAAACGTCTTTCGAATATGATTTTGTTTAACCTTAACAAAATCCAAATATTATTATCTGTCTCAAGCTAAATACCAATCCTACATAAAAAATAACATAAAACAAAATATGCAAATAGAAATTAAGACGAATTTATAATTACATTTACGTTGACCCATCAATAAAAATCTACCCAGAGTCCATCTCAATGTTGTCCCTTACTAATGATTTCTCAATGAATAAAGACATACAATAATATAATAATATGTCTCTAGCCCTGCGTTTTGAATTTTGATCTACTAAGTACATGATAATGAACTTATGGTTACTTAGAGTATGGTCCAAGCTTTATGCATAATATCTTGGTTTGCTATCAATTTAGTTTAAAGAATCCTATCTTACTGTAATTTCACTACTAGAAACAGTGTCTTTAGAGACGAAAAATTACCGACGATCCGCGTTTCGTCGGTAAGTTTGTAAACCAAAGTGGTCGACGAATTAAAGTCATTCGAAGTGATCGAGGAAAGGAGTATACCTCAAAGGAATTCAATAAATTTTGTGACGATGAAGGAGTCAAGCACCAACTAACAGTTGGCTATGTTCTAGAACAGAATGGCGTGTCCGAAAGGAAGAACAGAACAGTCATGGAGATGGCAAGGACTATGTTAGCAGAGAAAGGAATGCAAAAGGAATTTTGGGTAGAAGCGGTATACACAGCGGTCTATGTCCAACAAAGGAAGTTCAAATTAAAACTCCAATTGAAGCATGGAGTGGAAGTAAGCTAAGCCGTCAGCACAACATCTTAGAGTTTCCGGAAGCATCTACTACGTGCATATCCCTAAAGAGAAATGACACAAACTAGAAGAAAAGACGGAAAAAGGAATATTCCTCAGCTATAGCTCAGAATCTAAAGGCTATAGAATCTACAATATCAAAACAAAGAAACTTATTGTCAATCGGGGTGTCGAGTTCGACGAAAATTCAAAATGGAATTGGGATGACGGAAAGGTGGAACGACAAAGTATCATGGTACCAAAAGTGCACAACATGGATAATACTGAAGAAGAAGGTCCACATAATACTCAGGAACACACATCACCAAGAACTCCTAGATCATCTTCATCTTCATCCAGTGATGATGAATCGTCTCCAGAAACACCAGGCAAGACAAGGTCACTCAGAGACATATATCAAACATGTAACTTTGTGACTTTGGAACTCGAAAGTTTTGAAGTAGCATCAAAACAAAAATAATAGATAAACGCAATGGAGGAGGAGATCAAAATGATCAAGAAAAATAAAACATGGGAGTTGGTAGAACGACCAACCAACAAAGAAGTCATCGGAGTCAAGTGGGTCTACAAGACAAAACTCAATCCAGACGGCTCAATCCAAAAACATAAGGCAAGACTGGTTACTAAAGGGTACTCACAACTACAAGGTATTGACTACAACGAGACATTTGCTCCAGTTGCACGTTTAGACACTATAAGAGCACTTATAACATTAGCTACTCAAAACCAATGGAAGATATATTAACTAGATGTAAAGTCAGCATTCCTCATTGGCTACCTAGAAGAAGAGATATATGTCGAGCAACCCTAAGGTTTCGTAGAGAAAGGCCAAGAAAATCGTGTTCTAAGACTAAAAAAAGCACTATACGGACTCAAGCAAACTCCTCGGGCGTGGTACATTTGAATCGACAATTATTTTACTGATCGAGGATTCACGAGAAGTCAACACGAGCCTACTCTCTACATTAATACCCAAAGTAATGATAACAGACTCATTGTCTCTCTCTATGTAGATGATCTCATCTATACAGGAAACAGTGAGAAAATGATTAAGGAATTCAAAGAAGACATGATGAAAACCTTTGAGATGACGGATCTCGGGTTAATGCACTACTTTCTCGGCATTGAGGTGAGACAAGATACAAGAGGAATATTCATCTCACAGAAGAAATACACAGAGTCACTTTTAAAGAAGTTCAAGATGCATGGGTGCAAGACTGTTGCTACTCCTTTAGTCACTAACGAAAAATTAACCAAAGAAGATGGATCAACTACGATAGATCCAGCAATATACAGAAGTCTTATAAGAAGTTTGCTATATCTTACAGCTACGAGACCAGACATCATGTATGCTACAAGTCTACTATCAAGATTCATGCATAGTCCAAGTAAATTCCACTATGGAACAGGAAAAAGAATTATAAGATACCTACAAGGAACTAAGGAATATGGAATATGGTACGAGAATAAAAATAACTCAAGTTTGATCGGCTATACCGATAGTGATTGGGCTGGATCAGTTGATTATATGAAGAGTACCTCGGGCTATACGTTTTCACTCGGCTCAGGAATATTCTCATGGTCATCAAAAAAACAAGACTGCGTGGCACAATCTTTAGCAGAAGCGGAATACGTGGCAACAACACTAACAACAAGTCAGGCAATGTGGCTTAGACGAATACTTGAATATATGGGAGAACAGCAAAAAAAACACCAACAAAAATCTACTGCGACAACAAGTCTACAATAGCAATGGCGAAGAATCCCGTCCATCATAGTCGGACTAAACACATTGCTATCAAATATCACTTTATTCGAGAAGCGTCTAATGAAGGACAAATTGAGCTTCAATACATAAGGACAGAAGAACAACTCGCAGATATTTTCACGAAAGCACTTTCACGACCGAAATTTGACACACTACGAGAGATGCTCGGAATTACAAAAAAAAACATTAAAGGGGAGTGTTGAAATTAATGTTTTTTTATTTTCTAGAAGTTTAGATAAGTTATAAGATTATTCTAAGTTTCTCTAGATAATTCTAGAGTTAATTAGTAACGTAGAGATATAGAAATTTCTAGAAATATTAGGAAACATATTAAAAAATAGCACTAGAAGAGTCTAGTAAAAATCCACCGCTTTTAGCTAGTATAACTAGGCCATCACAAGTTCATTTGCAAGCATCACTTGAGCCAACAACTAAAAGCTTTGTATCATCTAATCAATAAAACAAAATTCTTCTTTCATTTAAAACAAAGTCTTTCGTCCATTTTTATTACGAATATTTCCATTCCTATTTTCTAAACTCATTTCTATTTTCCTCCTTTTCTAATATAAAAATACCAACATCTTGAAATCAAATTTTATCCAATTCATTTACTGCTTTGATCGTATTACCATAATTGTTATGCCAAGATTTTATCATCTCTTGTGTATACATTTATATGACATGCCAATTGCATAAATTCAATACTTAATCTGATTGTCATTGTAGCTTATATATCTAATTGCAACTTTTTCGACCCTTATCTTTACCATGTACTCGAGTTAGTCTTTTTGTTTGTGTTGCAATTGTTTGATTTTATTTCTACCCATGATTCCATGTTAACATTTATCTTTTAATCTTTTCTCCCCTTAAAAAGTGATATAGTGTTTAACATATGTAGTTATAATGGACGAAAAAGTTGTAGAAAAAAGATGAGTGACTAACTTCGTAAAACGAGTAAGACAAGGGACTGAAAAGTTACAAAATAAATATAAAGGTTCAAGGATTACTCTTGGTTTAGCTATATATACGCGTTCTCATCCACGCCGATTTTGTTATCCATTCCCCATGAAGTTACTGATTCCATCTCTAAGGTTTGTCGGTTCACGTTCTTATTGAGTTTTCTATGCAGTCTTTATATGTTAACCAAATACCATTTCTTAAATTAGTACAAGTTTTGTAAATCTAATTAGGTTCTTTCTGATTGGTTTCAGTGGCGTATTTATTACATTTCTCAGGTATTTTTACTTCACAAGCGAAAGGTCGTTGATCGTGGCATTTCAACAAAGGAGAATTTTCTACGATTTTCTTGGTAAGTATTACCCCCTTCTAGTAAAAGTATGACATAAGTTATACCGCGAATTGTGTAGACTTGGGTTAAGAATAAATGACTTGGGTTTGGCGGTAGATTCCGGTCAAGGACGGACACAGGTTATGGGATTTGGGGCCCGGGCCCCCCAAATTTTCCAAAAACCTTTTTTTCACCCTTATAAAAAAAATTAAAAAAAAATTAATAAGATCTGGCCCCTCAAATTTTACGAAACTTTTTCTTTGGGCCCCTTAAATATAAACTCTGGTTTCCTCTGGTTCCGTCCCTGATTCCTGTTATCTCTTTTATACAAATAAGAGAGAAGAAATTGATGACACATTTTATCTTCACCATATTTTAAACTTATGCCCTTTACTTTACTCAAGTACTATTATGATGTTTGTTTTATAAATAGACAACTAAGATTTATATATATATATATATATATATATATATATATATATATATATATATATATATATATATATATATATATATTTATTTATAACAAATTTCAACCCTTCTTCACATATTGGTGAAGAAGATTTTCATTTATATTGCACCAGACATGGAATAACATATAGGTCTACCAATAGCCTAAACACTCTGAACTAGATAATTTGTAGCCTCCTAAAATTGCTCAAGGTACATATATAAACACACACAGTATCTTACAATAATTGATTCTACTTTTCATTCTCATCATATCAAGTCCATGCCTCCATATTTTTATGCTAAAATACTAAAAAAAAACAAGTTTTCATGTCTTTCAAGTACAACATTTATAGCTTGCACACCATATTCTTCAAAAGTTTCTCCATTAAAAAGTAAACTTCTTGGTATGTATTGCTTCAGTATAATCACTTCAGTTAGGGTCTTATACTATTAAATTTGTAAACTTCTTGGTATGTATTATCTAACAGATTCATACTCCTTTGAAGATGGCAAAGGGTTCAATATATATTTTGATAAGCAATCATGTTTGTATGTTTTTAACCCACTCTACAAAAACACAATGATATAATTACATTGTTCTATATTACATAAACTCTCAAACAAAGAATTTTCAAAAACTTGATAACATTAAAAAACTTGCAGATTCTTATATATTTTTCCTTCGATTATGTAGATCATGAAGAAATATGTTTGGATTCAAAGTTCAAATGGAAATGTTCAACAAGTTGAACAAGACACAGCACTGCTTGTCCCATTCATTGATCATCAGAGATTATTAGGGTTTGGTACCCGGGCCTTTCCTCCTCGTATCTCTACACCTTGTCTCAACCTCATTTTCAAGTATTGTGGGTTCCATAGTGAACCTGGTAAATCTAAAAAGGTAATTATCTGTTCTAAATTTACATATCTTTTTATAATTTTTTGTTGAGAAAGGAAATTCAAGACATTAAATTTACTAGAGATACATATCTCTCTACCTAGTTGAGATGTTTGCGCTTAATACTTAATCTGGGGTAAAATACCAAATATATCCCCCTGGTATGATAATAGGTCACCCATAGTTTTAAAAGGGACAAATACACCCCTGTGGTTTTCCAACTCGTGACATATATCACTAAGGCTCGAGTTATCACGAGTTGGAAGACCACAGTAAGGTATATATACTAGTTGTCCCTTTTAAAAAACAGGGGGGTTTTCGACCTTGTATAAAACTATAGGGCCGTTCAGTGACAATAAGTTTAAATATTAACAACTTATTGATGCAGGAATGCAAAGTTTTCGATGAAGAATTCATAAAAATAGACCCAAAATACCTTTGTGCTGTAACTGCATCTGCTCGTACATTAGAGCTTGAATCACTTGTAAATCTTACAAGTAATTCTCTTTCACGAAAACTCAAAGGTAAAACTTCTCAAGAAATGAGAGATGTATTTGGTTTACCTGACTATCTTACTGAGGTAAACTTTCATTCTTTTACCCTGAATTTTTTCATTTTGTTTTCTCAAATTGACCCTTTTAAGTTATATATCAGGTGGAGAAGCTAGAACCAATGTAGAATAAGAACAATGATCCGAGGATTTGGCTTTTAAACAAGCTGTATGCTAAAAAGCGAGATGAACTTATAGAGGGAAGAAAGAAGGTGATTTTTTATGTTAGACTTTCTATTACTAAAGAGTATTTTTGTATATATACTAACACGATGATTTTTTTTTTTTTAATATAGAAAGCTGAGACTGGAAATTCAAGTGCTGATGATCAATCTGTTGATGAGCTCTTATCTCTCATCAATGGAGAAAATGAGGGTAAGTATGCAAGATTACACTATAGATCCCTATATTATGCAAAATATCATAAAGTGATATTTTGCATAAACTTGATTTCTCAAGATTAGAAAGATGTTCCTACATTATAAAATTAAGAAACTCATGAGAACATCACGATATGAGTTATTGTATACTTTTAAATTATGATTTGAAACGTTAATATACTATTTATATATATAATTCAAAAAAGTGATATTTTGATTTATAATTTGTTAACTATGCTTGAATCAGACTCAAATGGGGCCTCAAGTTCAAATAATAATAAAAAAGATCGCAAAAGTAACAATCAGAAGAAGAAGGTAAATATATCATAATTATTTTATTTTTATAAATCTTCTTTATATCTTTCTTATGTGTGTTTTAATTTTGTCAATCTCCATTAAAATCATGCACTTCCTTACATATGAGAGAGGAACTAATGATTATTACATATTACAGGAGAAAAACAAGCATTAAAAGGATGTTGATGAAAATGACAAGACTGCCCCTGCACAATAAAAAAAGAAAATGAATAGGTAATTTTTTTGGAGATAGGAAGAGGATTGATAGTCTCAGCTTTACAGCTGATCCGGCCTCATGATGCTTTTTCTATGAAGGATGGGAATGTAATTAAGATAGCCACGACATTAAGATTGATAGTTGTTCTAGTGGTTGTATTAAATACACAGAAAATATAGGCAACACTTTCTTTTGTTTTCGAATAACTCTAGCATGATTCCTTGTTTATGAGTTCTTTATTATAACTTTCTGCAGCTACATAGTTCGATAAGTTATTTAATGTTTTTTTATAAACAGTCTAGAAGTTTAGATAAGTTATTAGATTAGTCTAAATTTTTCTAGAAAATTCTAAAGTTATTTACTAGTTCAGAGATATAGACATATTCTAGAAATATTAGGAAACATATTATAAAATAAATACTAGAAGAATCTAGTAATAATGCACCGCCACACTCTTAGATAAATAGACCATTGGGTCATTTGTAAAGATCATCAAACAAAAACTACTGCAAGCCTTGTAAACCTTTGTTATCTATCAAAGTCTTCTTTTTTAAAACCAACCTCCATCCAATTTCTAATCTTTCCTTTTTTTTCCATTTTCTTACAAAGTAAATTTTTTATCCTTCCAAATATATCACATTAAGAAACAAACACCAACCAAAGGCCACATAGTCTGTGATACAAGATTATCTTAGTGAAAGCAACAACTTCATATGTTTGTGTAAAGTAACCTCTAACTAAAAAACTCTTGTAAATTCATTTGTTTTAGATTTTAATCATCTAACATGTTATGTTTGTATGTCCTATTGTTGTCGATGCAGCTGCTCCGATCCGTAAACCTGGTTACGATTTCCACCACCACTCGCCTGATTTGAGTCTCTGCCACCGCCTTCACAACCACTAGCAGAACCTCCTTGAGGCACAATTGCAGGAGGAGCCAAAGCTCCACGATATGTCCACCACCAATATAACCTCCTTGACCCCCACCACCAACTCGATCTTGGTAAAATCCAAAAGTGGTTGGGTATCTATTTTGGCCCCCAATTGGAGATGGTGGAGCATCACGGTGTGGCCTTCCAAACTGATGATGAGTTACACTTATACTCCGTACACCAGCTGAAGGTGACTGAGATGGTAATAATGGTGGTGGTGGCTGAGAATTGTTGACCAGATAATTCGGCAACACAGTTGGGGAAGGGTCGTGGTTGTTGATGTTTTATCGGTGGTAAGTGAGCATGTTGGTGAGGATGCTGCAGCGTTTGTTTTTCCCCATCTCTTCATTTTATCTTTGTTGCCTCTTTTTCTTTAACTGGAATTCATGTGATGATTCGTACTTTGGCAAACTGTACCAGATAAACACCACATTAATTCATACGCTACTTCTAATACTATTTATTAAGTAATTACAAGATTTGCTCATAGGCTTGAAAAGTTTTGAGTAATTTATTTAATTTGTAATATAAAATTGCCTGTCCACAAAGTAATTACACAATTTGTAAGATTCTCATTATGTTTATTCCAAAAGGATCTTGTTAATCCAAAATTAGAAGTTTTAGGCTATTGGTAGACCTATGTTTTTCCATGTGTGTGTAATATAAATAAACATCTTCCTCAGATAAGTGAAGAAGGGTTGATATTTGTCATAAATGTATATAGACGAGTAAATCTTAGTTATCCATTTCTATAAGAAACATACATTACAGTATTTGAGTAAAGGGCATTAATTAAAATATGGGTCGGTGAAGGTAAAATGTGCCATCAATTTTTTCTCTCTTATTTGTAAATAAGAAATAACATGAGTCTACCACCAAAGCAAAGTCAATTATTCTTAACTCAAAGAATTTACAATTCGCGATATAATTTATGTCATATTTCTACTAGAAGGGGGTAAGACTTACCATGAAAATCAGACAAAATGTTCTTCTTTGTTGAAATGCCATGGTCAATGACCTGTTCCTTATAAAGCGATTGAAATCCTCAGCAATAGAATAAATACGCCACTGAAACTAATCAAAAAGACCCTAATTAGATTTACAGAACTAGTACCAAATTATGATATGGTATTTGGTTAACATATAAAGACGCATAGAAATCTCAATAAGAAAGAGAACCGGAAAACCTTAGAGATGGTATCAGTAACTCCATCGGGAGTGCATAGTAAAAGAGGCGTGAATGAGAACGCGTATACATAGCTAACCCTAGAATAGTCCTTTATCCTTTATATTTGTTTTGTAACTTTTTCGTCCCTCGTCTTACTTGTTTTCGGATTTAGTCCCTCATCTTTGTTTTACAATTTTTCGTCCACTATATCTACACATCTTAATACTATATATCTTTTTTAAGGGAGAAATGATAAAAAGATGAAGGATTAACACAACAACATGGGTAGAAATAAAAAATAAAAGTTGCAAATCAAAGAAAATGACTAGCTTTAGTACAGGGTGAAGATAAGGGACTAAAAAGTTGCAATAAAATACGTAAGACTAAAATGACAAACAGATAAGTATAAAAATTACGTAATTAGCATGTCATATAAATGTATTCAAAAGATAATAAAATCTTGGTATAACAAATGGTATACGATCAAAGCATTAAAAGGATTGGATAAAATATAATTTCAAGGACTCATTCTTATCGAGAAGCGACCCATATACTATAGCAACTCACAAACTTAGGCTAGATACTCTATTTTTTTATATCCTTTTTTCTATACAAGATTTATACTGCCATAAAAAAGTTTCCAAGAAGTTTGTTTTGTTTCGCAAAGTTCAAACATTTAGGAAAAATGATTGATAATCCCTTATTAAAAGTTGAGAGCTACTTAATGTTGTTTAGGATACATCAAGAACACTTAAGTACAATTTAATGTATAAAAAAATACCTCAGACTTTAACATCACTACACCAGAACATCCATGCAGTTTCTCTTCAATATCTATTGCAGACAACTTCTTTTCAAAATTAAGCCCCTTCACACTTGTAATTTAGCGATTGAACGACGCTGAAATTTTTGCCATCTATAGATGCTCCAAGTTTAAGAGAATAAATGATCGTGTAGTCTCCTAATGAAGAATGCAAGCTTGCAGGTAGCTTTGTTTTTTCGCCCAGGATCCATGAAAGGGAGATAATATGTGAGGATTTACCTCAATTTAAACCAATTTATGATCAATCCAGAATTTTGAAATTTTTATATTAGTCATGTCAAATGGCAACATCAATTTTTCACCTGAAATATGGGAAAATAGTACTTCAAGCTCTCATAATCTTATAAGGAACGAAATGTGAAACTAAGTAATATCGACTTGGTTTTAGAGACATCTTTTAAAATATCCGAGAATTTTATTTTGGGGTCAAAGTTTAATACTAAAATATTTAAATAGTCAACTGATAAATTTATAAAAACTGTGAAGGCCATTTTAGAAACTTCTAAAAGTGTTTTTCTATAAGGACATTTCGGTAATATGACATTTTATTTTACTTTCTCTATGGAGTCACGCATTCCACTATCTAGAAGATGTTTTCACCTGTTTGATCATTTTGTAACAATTATCACCGACAATACATAAATTATTAAGTTCACTTCAGCTTGTGAAGGGAGGGAGATCAACCTAAAGTAAAAGAGGAAAGGTAAAAGGTATTTACGAGAAAAATTAAGGGATAGTTTTCTTTTTAGATAGAGATGGAGGATTGGATGACTTAATTCTTATGGAAGTGATGATCCTTTTCTTTCAACTTAAAGATATATGTATATTCTTGTGATTCTTAATTAAGGTCATAATTGATTATCTTCCTTACTTCTAAACCTTTTTTGCAAATCATCCTCTAGTTTATAATAGTCAATTTTATAAACACGTGTAAATATTTCCTATACACTTTGTTTGATTTAGTAATTGTTCGATGAGTCTTTCGAAAACACAAGTCTTCAAAAACCCTATTATATATATAATACTAGTTATTTGTAAATCTGGGAAATATAATATCCTTTGCTGTGTGTTCGATTAATTTGTTGATTATTCATAAGTGTGCAATTAATTTTTTTGTTGCACGGTTAAATGCAGTTTTCGACCACCGTTGCACGAGTTAAATGCAGTTTTCGACCGCCGCTGCACGGGTTAAATGCAGTTTTCGACCACCGAGTTAAATGCAGGTTTAGACCGCCGCTGCACGCGTTAAATACAGTTTTTGGACCGCTTATCTACAATAGAGTATTTAAACCGGAGCTATGCTGCAACTTATGGTTGGTTATTTGTTTTTCTTTTGTTCAAATGTATATTCAGTATGACTACACTATTCTTCCTTTACATGATTGTGTTATGTTATGAATCATGCATTTATTATGTTTCATTTCCATTCGAGTTTTTGTTTTGATATCTACTTCGGGTATTTTGTACTTACTGAGCACATTGCTCATTTGTTATTTCCCGTTTACTTGTTTTGTAGAGTTGAAAAGTACAATAGAGTTATTATAAAAGTAGAAATATTCGCAAGCCTAAATTTGTATTGATCTTTCCTTTTTTGCAGAGATTGATAAATTATAAAAACATTTAGCTATTATAAAGAATTTGTAAGGAAATCATGCAATTCATTGATAAGTTTTAGTTGCTCGAGTGTTTAGATGGAGGTTTTTTTTTGGGGCGTGACAAGTGGTATCAGAGCCTAGGTTATGATTTCTCGGGAGATAATAGTTTAAATCATAATTTATTTGAATTTGAACGTTAGGATATAATTTATGAGTTTGAGAATCTTGCATCATGGATTAGAGTTAACTATGGTATAAAGCTTAGGATTTATGGAATGACTGAAAATTGTGGACTGTGCTGAAGGTAGCAATTTGATGCAAAGTATTTTACTTAGTTTTCAGTGTTTGTTGTAGGTGAAAACACTACAACGTTCTGCTTGTTTACCGACGAGAAAATTCGTCAGTAGAAACCCGTAATTCGTGAGTATTATGGATTACCGACGAAATTTCGTCGGTAATCTTTCGTCCCTAGAAATCCGTCGGTAAAGGACCAATTACCGACGAAAAGTGTTGCTTTTGTCCCTAATTTCTCGGATGTTTAACGACAACATGTGTCGTCACTAAGTTTATACTTTGCCGACGACATATATCCTCGGTAATTAAGTAATTAATTTTTCTTTTTTTTTATTCGTAGATTATTGATTTACATTTTTCTTTTTTTTATTATTTTTCCGTCGAAACTTAGCGACGAATGTTTTCGTCGGTAAGTCTATAATTTTCTTTTTTTTTTATCCAGCATAAATGATTAATTTATTTATTTTATATATATTAGCGACGATTTCGTTCGTCGTTAACTTTTTTTTGATATAATTTTAATTGTATTTTTGTATACTTTTTTTTTTGTTTTGATTCAATTTTTTTCAATATAATTTTTTATTGTATTTTTGTATTTTAAAAAAAATTGTTTTGATTCAATTTTTTTTTATATAAATATAATGCATAAAATTCATAAATAAATAATAATCTAAAAATTTATAGAAAATACCGTAATTTAAATTAAAATCGAGTCAAACTAATCTAAACCGAATAATAAAAGTCAATAGAAACCAACGTAAAGTCAAATTACACACCAACACAAAAAAACAAACGTAATCAAGGATCATCCAAATCGTCTTCATCTTCTCTCTATTCATCTCCTCTCTCTTCACTTCGGGGGGGGGGGGGGGGGGCCTCGGGGTCGGTGATCGAGGGAAGTCCTTGGGCGAGTCTCATGCCGTTCAACACTTCGAGGAGCGTGTCCACCATGCTCGGCTGCTGACTCGGCTGACTCGAAGAACCTGTGGGCCCGGTCGATGTGGAGGCGGGATCCGGTACAGGGTCAAGTCATTGAGCCATGCGAAACTCGTTCATACCTGCATGCATCGCCTTGAGTAGCTCCTCGTTCTGCCTATCCGAAGAGTCCTGCTGTGTAGGAGTCCGGGCCCTTTTTCGGACCAGACCAATGGTTGACACCCAATATTTTGTCTTGGTGGGGCGATGACCTCCATGATAGTCTCCAGCATGGCATCCATTTGTTCCTGGACAGAAACATCAACAACCTCGGCTCCGGCCTCCACAACCTTCTTTTTCATCTTCTCCCAAAAAACACCCTGTAATTAGATTTCAATTTAAAAATAAATTAGATTAATAAAAAAGTAAAGTTAAAGATAAATATTCAATTTAAAGCAATTTAAAAAAAACTCTTACGCTAGCTCGTTCTAAACGTTGGGCACGCCAGGTATCTATAATCGGATCGTAAGAAAGGTGATCGAAATAGCCGCTTAAAGGAGGAAGCTCAATCTCCTCCTGGGTTTCATCGTCAAAGAAAGTCAACAGCTCCTTTGTCACGGTCTTCAGCTTCCCTTGGACAGTATATAGTGGATGTGAGCTACTCTTATCTAGGCTCAACGTGGATGTAGGTATATTTTGACTTAACCACGATAAAATTCTTGTGTTATTCAATTTTGGTACTTAAACGTTTTCTTTCAAACCAAATCGATTTCAAACTTTTTTTTTTTATTTGAAACTTAAAGGATTTACTACAAAGTTAATGATTTGTTGTTTAAGGATGAGGACGAATTAGTTTCACCTATTCAAAAAACAATCAATAGATAGTTGCTTCTATTAGGCTCATATATATTCAACAAGTTTGACGTGCTTGGTAGTCCTCTTTGTGCTGTGTATATTGGTAAATGCCATACAATATCTGCTACTCAAAAGAAACAATTTTAGCTTTAATCTGCATTCAAACTGTCATGTGTCTCTTATTTTGGAAGAGTAATTTATTTATCTATACATAGGCACTTTATCTCGAAGGGAAATAGAATGATCTGTTGGGATGTGTTCCTCGTTTTACCTTTTAATTTGGTTTTATTGCCTGGCTTTGTAAAATGTTTTGTGTAGTAGTTGATGTATGGTGGGAAGTGAAGAAAATAAATAATATTTTTGGAGAGAAATATTGAAGATAATATATTGATATAGTTTTTTTCTATTTTTCGTGTTACAATTTGGTTTTCATGTCTCTCTATTTATATACAAACTTAAGAATATGGAAAGACATGTACCTTATATAATAAGTTGTCATATTGCCCACTATATTCTAATATAATTTTAAAACCTATAATTTATTTCTCTACTAACTCAAACTTAGTTCTCCACCAATACATAACATATTTTTCCACTAACTCAATTAAATGGATATAATACAAATTCTAATTTATTTTACTTTATTCTACTTTATTATTTCATTTGATTCTTTTTTGTTTTTGATATATCCAACAATGTCTCCCGTTAAATTGAATTTGTTCTTTATTTCGAGAGCTTCAATATTTTTTGAGAAATGCGGTCCTCTAAGTGGTTTTGTAAACACATCGTTGGTCTTCACTTTTGCAATTTTGTAGATAAACTTCTCCTTCATTGACAAGTTATCTTAAAAAATGAAATCGTAGTCGAATGTGATTTGTTCTTCCATGCAAGACTGGATCCTTTGAGATGAAAATTGTTGAACTATTATCACAATATAACATAGGAAGAACTCCTCTTATCCATATTATTTTACATCCCACTAAAGAGGCTGGGATATACTATTCTTCAGTAGTAGAAAGAGCCACAATTGGTTGTTTTTTTAACTTCATGAAAATGCTTCACTTCCAAGAGTGAAGACATAGCCGGAATTACATCGAGTGTCATCAATACTCCATCCAAGATCACTATCTGTATAACCCACGAGTTTGATAGGAACATTGGCTTCATAGAAAATCCAATAATCGATTGTTCCTTTGACATATCGCAAAATCCTTTTAGTCGCCTCCCAATTATTTGAATAAGGTTTCTCCATAAACCTTCTTATCAAACTTACTGCAAACATAATGTCTGGTCGAGTGGCTATAAGATACATCAAGTTTCCTATCAAGCTTCAAAACATTGTTGTATCAATAAATTTGTCTTCTCCTTTTTTGCTTAACTTCAAACATGTAATGCACGGGTTGAAACAGGATTTGAGTTATCCATCTTGATTTTATTTTTTAAATTTTAGTTGCATATTTTTCTTGGGAAATAAAAATCCCTTTATTTGATTGTTGAATATTAATGCCAATAAAATGATATGATTCTCCTAAATCGGTCATTTCAAACTCACCCATCACAGAAACTTTGAAAGCGTGCAACATTTCCGAATTGTTATCCGTGAAGATAAGATCGCCAGCATAAAGACAAACGATCATAAATCCACCCTTAGAATTTCTTTTGATATAAAGGGTATGCTCAAAAGGACAACATACAAAGCCAAATTTTAGAAAAAAATTATTTATTCTATCATACCATGCACAGGGTGATTGCTTCAATCCATACAACACCTTTTTGAGTTTGTATACTGTCTTCTTCGCCTTTCGTAGAAAAGCCAAGAGGTTGCTCAAGATAAATTTTCTCTTGAAGAAATTCGTTCAAGAAGGCTAATTTGATATCCATTTTATACAATTTCCAGCCACTTTGAGCAGCAAGAGAAATGACTAACCAAATTGTATCAAGACTTGGAGCAAGAGAAAATACTTCATTGAAGACGTCACCTTCTTTTTTCTTGTATCCTTTTGCAACTAACCTTGCTTTATGTTTGTTGATAGAGCCATCAAGATTGGTCTTGGTTTTGAAAATCCATTTCACGTCAATTGGAGACTAATGAAAAGGTAAATTTATGAGCTCACAAGTGTCATTTTTTTTTTCAATTGAGTCGATTTCTTCCTTCAAATCTTGGATACACTTTTCTTATTTTGAGGTTTCTTCATTAGAAATTGGATCCTCTCCAGCAAGAAATGAAAATAAAATATTATTCGCTTCCTATACCTCCTCCATTGCATCATAGATATCTCACAAACTTCTTATTTTTCTTTGAGGAAATGGTGAACCTTCAAGAAAATCATTTTCATCAACTGGATTGTGAGTTTCTTGAGAATATCTTACTTGATAATCAATTTCTTCAAAATATACCAAGTAAGTGGATCCGAAAATTTTAAAAAATGTTAAGAAGTCATTTCATCAAAATTAACATCCTGACTTATTATGATTTTCTTTGTTTGAGTATTATAAAGCTTGTAAGCTTTATTCCTTTCACTATATCCTATGTAAATATATTTTTCAGATTTATCATTAAGTTTGGTACTCAAAGCATTTGGAATATGTGAATATGCAAGACAACCAAATGTTTTGAAATGACTTACATTTGGCTTCTTACCATACCACGTCTCATTAGGAGTAGAATTTTCCAAACCTTTTGTTAGTGATCGGTTGATCAAGTAAACGGCGCACAAAAATCCGATGGCATATTTTTCTTTTTCATCATGCATAGAACCATATCCATGATTGTTCTATTTTTCCGTTCTGCAACGCCATTTTGTTGTGGTGTATATCACGCCGTCAATTCATGGAGAATGTCATTATGTTGACAAAATTCTTCAAAGAGAGAGGACAAATACTCGCCACCACAATCACTTCTCAATTTCTTTATTTTATAACCAGAATAATTTTTAATTGAGATTTGAACTCTTTGAAACATACAAAGGCTTCCAATTGTTGATTCACAAAATAAACCCAAACTTTTCTTGTAAAATCATCAATAAATAACAAGAAATATTGATTACCTCCCAAGGAATTGACTCTAATTGGCCCATAAATGTCACTATGAATGAGTTCCAAGGTAATTTTGATTTGCAGTTTGACTTGGATGGAAATGGCTCAAAATGTTGCTTATGTATTTTACACTCTTTGCAAAATTCATTGATATTAGGTCATCCTTGAACAATTGTTTTATTTGACAACTCCTTCAAACTTTGGAAATTGAGGTGCCAGAATCTGTCATGCCACAACTTGGATGTTTCTTCATTTACAATTAGATAACAAGAAACATTGAGAGTATTAAGTTTGGGAGGAAATAAATTATTCAAACTCAACTCAATATTTGCAACAATTTTGATCCTCTTTTTTCATGATGCAAGTGTTGTCAACAAATAAAATATTGAAACCTTTTTTACTAAATGACCAACACTTAGCAAGTTACTTTTCAAGCCATGTATATAGAATACCTCATACATTTTTCCTTTTTTATTAGGATTCTGTTTTGAAGACAATATCTCCAACTTCTTCGATTTTATATGATTTTGCATCTCCGATTGTAACCTTCCCATAGTTAGTTACGACAAGATTTGAAAACAAACCTTTGTTTCCCGTCATATGTTTACTAGCGCCACTATCCAAATACCAAATATTTGCAAATTCCATCAAAAGCAATTAATAAAGTTTTCCAATTTTCAATATCTTCTTCATGTATATAGCCAATTTCTTTTCTTTATTTAGGATATTTATTCAAATAATCATAAACTATTTGTCCTATTTTATGTAAATAATGACACTCAATATAAGGTTCTGTACCTTTATACATACCTCGACCTCGTTTGCTGATGTCTCCTCATTTGTGATAGATTTATATTAGGATGAGACATCATTTTTAGTGATTTAGAAGACATAATAGTCGATTTTCTTTAGAAATAGTGCACTTTCCTATTTCGAATCTTGATTTATTAAAATAATATTTTTAGAGCATATTGGATTTAATTGTTTATTTAGTGTGAAACTTTAAAGATAATTATGGAGATTAATTACAGTCCAATTCAAAGACTACAAGATATGGAAAGAGATTAGCATGGTAATTGGAGATAAGGAAATAAAAGCTAAAATTATGGAAAAGGAAAAGCTGTCTAAATCTGAATTTCTGCAGCAACGCCTAAAGAAGTGAAGATAACTCCAAAAGGAAGCCGATTTGGGAAGATTCCTTTCATTGGAACGTAGATAATTCTGTGAGGATTCTTTTGGTATATTGTGGAGCAAAAATCGACCAATAACGAAGAAGATATGCTCAAGACAAGTCAGCAGAATTTATCTTTATTTCCATACGAATTTGAGTTGGGCTTAGAGTCCATTACTTAACCTCTCCCTCAAGAAAACGAATTAGGTCTTCTAAACACCTATAAATACACCCTTATATCACTTGTAAATCATCCTTGCCTCATAGTAATTAGTTCTTAAGGTTTTATTCTTCCAGTTTATTGTAGAGAGCAAGAAGATGTCTTTTGTAATTTCTTTTAGTTTATTTCCTTCAGGTATGAACTAAACTCCCCATAGCTTGGGTTTTGCATCATGTATAATCTATGAATTCTAATTCTTCTATCTGAGTTTCTTTGGGAATTACATGTTTTAATCTGATATTAGCTACTTACCTTTATATTTGTTTATGTGTTTTGATTTAGTGGCTGTCCTAGAACTGATCACTTTAGGATTGTCTTAATAGTAATTAGATGGTCACCTTAACTGGGTGTCTAATTATTGAAACACCACATAACGTCTAGTGTCGATATTAGTCCTGATAAAACTAATTCTATCTAGATAGTCATTAGGGTATAATTTAATCACCATATCACCAATTGAAGGAATTGTTTGCTTAGGGCCTTAGTAGCGTTTGATAACCCTATTTGAAACAGCCTTTTGGTTGTGCCGTAGCCCCCTTAGTCTCTCTCAAGGTCTAAGGAATGGGAATTTAGAATCCTGACTAAGTATACAAGAGCTAATATTCTCCCCTATTAACTAGATCTAATAGAAAGAATTAGAAGGATTAGTGCATACTAGCAAAACCTAAGCTATACTTCTCATCTCATATTCTTCGTATTTTACTTTATTGTCTTTTATTTTCTTAGTTATTTAATTTTGAATTTATTCTCTCTTTAATTTATTGTCTTTTAATTAATTATTGCTTACTCGTTATTGTTACCAACTCGTATAACACACTTAAGTCCCTGAGAACGAACTCAACTTACTAAATAAAACTTGCATACGTCCTGTAATACTTGCAGTACTGTGCCTGTCTAGGGTGAGAGTGCGTAGTTTTCTAGACTTTATTTTATCATATTTTTATCACACCCTATGCGACACCATTTGCGTCCTCTATTCGAATTATTTTGAAAGGTTTTTTCCTCCTCTATTGTCTCATTGTGTCCACAATTATTGTGGGAATTTCTTCCACCTCTTGTTTGTCTACGGCCTTTACCACGTCCACGATATGAACCACGACCTCCCATGAATGAAACATGAGACTGTAATGCTTGATCGGAAGAATAAATTTGAGGACTTCTTAGAAGAATTCTAATTTCATGTGCTTCAAATATTCCTTGTAAGGTTTCCAATTCCATGGCCGAAATATCTTGTGACTCTTCAGTAGCCACGACTTCATGATCAAATTATATCGCTAGACTACGCAAAACTTTTTCAACAACCATTTGAATTTCCACGATTTCTCCATTTGTATCCATTTGATTTACAAGAGATGTGTCTATTGAAAAATAATAACCATTTTTTTCATTTTCTTTCATCTTTAATTTTTCGAATTCGGACCATAGATTGCAAGTAAACTCTTTTTACTTGATCTTTTCGAGCATAAGTTGTCTGACGATTCTCCCATGCTTTCATGAAATTATCCGCCTTACTTAGTCTTTCGAAAACTGGAATTTTGATTGTTTGATATATTTTAAAAATAGTTTTTCGATCTTTTTTCTTCTCACCTTGTAGAATTATCTTTTGTCCCACGTTTAATTGTTACTCATCTTCTGGAATATCTATCCATCTTCAACAAAACTCCAAATGTCTTTAGATTCAAGACATAATTTTATTAGATGACTCCAATATTCAAACTTTTAGCCATTGAAACGAGGTATGAGAGAAGCAAGATTGTTCGACATTTTTTTACGTTGCTCTTGATACCAATTTGAAAAAAAGAAATAATATGCTTGGAGAGAAATATTGAAGAAAATAAATTAATATTGTTTTTTTTGTGTTACAATATTATTTTCATGTCTCTCTATTTATATAAAAACTTAAGAATCTAGAAAGACATGTAAATTATATAATAAGTTGTCATATTTTCCACTATCATTCTAATTTAATATTAACCTATAATTTATTTATCCACTAATTCAAACTTATTTTTTCACTAATCCATAACTTATTTCTCCACTAACTCAATTAAATGAAAATGATACGAATTCTAAGTTATTTAACTTTATTTCATTTTATTATTTTATCTTAGAGTTATTAGCTAAAAACGTCCTTAGACACAATAACCCACCCCTAACAAGCCCCCCCCCTTTATTACTTCCTGCTGGAGTCCACCTTTTTTTTGATAATACCACCAATACCCCTACTACTTAATATAATCTTTGATCTCTTCCATATTTATCGAGTCCATATATAAGATATTCCTTCATTATAGTTGCTGTTACGTTTCCATATTGATAGGCCATTTAAATCCCTTAATTATAGCTACAAACATGGAAAACTTGTTATACTCATACACGATCAATCATTTGCACTACACTCACTAAACCAACGATTTGCTACACACAACAAGACTCATCTTGGCTTGAAGGTATGTTTACAATTACATTCTCATGTTTAATTTCTAATAAGGCGTTCATTTCATGATGAAGACTCGATAGTTTTAAGTTTCTTTTCATTTTCTCATGTAATATTTTAAGCGTTTGATTCACACATTCATCATTCATCAACAGTTAAAGACAAATTATTGTTGTGTGTTATTTGTTCATCATTGTTAGACTTATAGTGTTCATATACTAATAATGTAGAGGTTTCTAATTTTGTTGCGCATCATATTAGCACCATGAAAGTTGCTTTTGTTTTATTATTCATGTTTCACAATAACATGTATTATATTCACAGCCTTATATAATATGATTCTTATACAATCATATATTGGAATTTATTGTTTACATTTGCCCAGTAACTAATCTCATAAAAAATTATATCCTTTATCAGATATGTCATCAAATGTGCCAGTTGTTTTTCGTTTCATGGAAGAAAAAGCTTTGAAATTGTTTAGATTGTTTGACTCATATGATTCAATGAAGAGTTACATGAAAGAAACATGGCCTATGTTGTTTGACATGTCATTTGATTTGTTCTATTCAATTGCTGGGCACCAAAAGTGCAAGTTTATTGGTGAAGGCGACTTCGAGACTGTTGTCTAGTTCTTGGATCATAGTCACGTTGCTTTCCAGGTGTTAGTTGTCGAGAATTCCACTGAAATTGTTGTCCAATCACTTAATCCTATAGCTTTTATGGACATTGTTCGAATTCAGAACCCATCACTCGATGTAGGTGTAGTAGAGGACGACAATGAAGCTACCGAAAACAACTATCATCACAAGGTTAGGATTCTAAAGAGCAGGGCTTGGAGACATGCATTGAGGGAACCCGGTCAATGCTTCCATGATGGAATGAATGAGTTTCGTCGTGCAATTTCTAAATACGCTTGCGAGACGGGATATAAATTCTATTTCGGACATAACCGACCCAACCGCACGAGCGCCTACTGCTCCAACTCAAAAGCATCAAGTAGATTTATTGATTTGTATTTCATACTTTACAACCCAGCAAAAATAAAACGCAACCCTTTTATTAAGGCACACACACCACCATCCAAAAATCCACATATTACCCACAACCCATCATATTTAACAAACAACCCATTATTTTTAAACAGTATTAATTCGTGTGTGAACCAACCCAATCAATAGCACGCAACCCACTAATTAATGCACACACACCACCATTGAAAATTCACATATTACCCCCACCCATCATATTTTACTGATAACCCATTGTATTCTCAACAATATTAATTTGTGTTTGACTCACCTTGTTATTCATTTTTACATCCAGTTTGTAAGTGGTATGTTTATGCATAGAAAGACAACGACAACCAAAAAGTATACCTGAGGACATTCACAAAAACGCATACGTGCGGGCCTCCGTTGAAAATGTTCACTAATCCACGACTGACCGATGATCTAATAAAGGATATCATTATTGATATGGTGCGTTCCAAACCTGATACTAAACCCAGCCATGTGATGAAATATCTAAAATACAACTACAGATACAATATTACCTACATGGTTGCTTATGGGGTGTGAATGATGTCGGTCTGTCTTACAACAGAATAGAGGCATATTTCGACAATCTTAGTGTTGTAGACCCAATTTACATGATCTACTCGTACGTGTCCGATCCCCGGCAAATCTGGTGTTGACCTCCCAATTTCAGTGTTCCAGCCCCTCACCACATTCTCTAGCAAGAACTCATACATTCTGTCTGCACTTGCGTTTTCTTTTGACCCAAGTGACGAACGTTGTAAACAAGCCAAGTGGTAAAATGTGTTCTCTGCACTGTTCCACATGAGCAATGACCAAGTGGTTAGTGCCTTGTCCCTAGTCTCCAACGGGATTATCACGTCTTTCATTTCGCTGATAGCCTCCTTGAATAACTTGATTACATATTGTTCGATTTATGGTAACGCCCCCTCCTCATATATTCCTGCAATTTACATTCACAAACGATCTATCATTCAACACATCGACAATAATATTTACATGTTGAATCACTCAATACTTACAGAAACATTTGCAGGCATTAACCAAAATTTCAGCTCGATTTCTGGATTTTTCGTTTTCACCAGCATGCTGTGGAAGTGTTGCTCGTAGACCCACAACGCAACGTCTATCATCTGCACAAAAATACCCAATACATTAACTATCACATTTTTAATGTTAAAATAAAATCCAGATTGTTCTATCAACAGTCACCTTTGAACTAAGCTGATACTCTTTCGCCACTTCATAACAGTCCTCGACACTCACACGGTTCCCCATGTAACTCCACACCTCGATCGCATATGGCTCATCCCCTGCGCGTAGTTCCAAGAGTTTCGAATCACTTGCTTTAATTACTAGTTTTTTCACCTGCCCGACTACTTTTTTTCTTTACAGGGGGCATAATATAATCTTCCATCTCTATTATCTTCCGCCCCGTCCGATCAGTTTTTTTATAGCGCGTATTAACAAGCTCGGAGAAACCAGACTCGCCTTCTTTTTTTCTTATCAATACCCCAACTTCCCCGACGTTACACCTTTATTCGCGGCCCCTCTGACCGACCCCCTATTCCATCTTCGTCCATCTCGGTCGCTCCGATCCGTCGCTAATTGTTCTCCAACCATCTCCATATCATCCTCACTTGACTCAACATCAGAATCTTTTCTTCCCTGCGCTTTGTCTAGTTTCGCGCTCGTTATCTCCCGCCCAATTTCTTTGTCTTTCGCATTATCAGTATCAACCTCAAACATGCTGTCATAACTTATCTAAACACTGTTCGACACATCATCCCTTACAGTTTCACCAGCATCACATTCTACTTTATCATTACACAAACCTTCATCCACCATCAACTCAGTTTCTTTAGCAGCACCATCTTCTTGTTCACCCATTCCTTATCCTTACCCGATCCCTCACCACCAATATCTACCTTACCATCATTGACTAATCCACTCTTAGAACACGTACCCCGATAATGCATTTGTCCACCACTCTTAATGCGTACCAATTCATCGGTCGCTGCTGAATACACTCCTCTAATTGCCACTAGCTCCTTCTCGGCCTCACTCAATGCATTCCTCAGATACGATATGGTTTTACTCTTCGCCGCTACTGTCTCCGGAGTAGCTCCACTAGCACTCTGTAATCTATCCATCTCCTCTCGCATACGCCCAAGTTCTGTTTTTAGACGTAAGACTTCGCCTGAATTTTGAGCACCCATTTCTATATTTACCCTCTCGCATACCCAAGGTAATGATAACAGACTCATTGTCTCTCTCTATGTAGATGATCTCATCTATACAGGAAACAGTGAGAAAATGATTAAGGAATTCAAAGAAGATATGATGAAAACCTTTGAGATGACGGATCTCGGGTTAATGCACTACTTTCTTGGCATTGAGGTGAAACAAGATTCAAGAGGAATATTCATCTCACAGAATAAATACACAGAGTCACTTCTAAAGAAGTTCAAGATGCATGGGTGCAAGACTGTTGCTACTCCTCTAGTCACTAACGAAAAATTAACCAAAGAAGATGGCTCAACTAAGATAGATCCAGCACTATACAGAAGTCTCATAGGAAGTTTGCTATATCTTACAGCTACGAGACCAGACATCATGAATGCTACAAGTCTACTATCGAGATTCATGCACAGTCCAAGTAAAGTCAACTATGGAACAGGAAAAAGAATTTTAAGATACCTAAAAGGAACTAAGGACTATAGAATATGGTACGAGAATAAAAATAACTCAAGTTTGATCGGCTATACCGATAGTGATTGGGCTGGATCAGTTGATGATATGAAGAGTACCTCGGGCTATACATTCTCACTCGGCTCAGGAATATTCTCATGGTCATAAAAAAAACAAGACTGCGTGGCACAATCTTCAGCAGAAGCGGAATACGTGGCAGCAGCACTAAGAACAAGTCAGACAATGTGGCTTAGACGAATACTTGAAGATATGGGAGAACAACAAAAAAACACCAACAAAAATCTAATGCGACAAGTCTACAATAGCAATGGCAAAGAATCCCGTCCATCATAGTCGGACTAAACACATTGCTATCAAATATCACTTTATTCGAGAAGCGTCTAATAAAGGACAAATTGAGCTTCAATACATAAGAACAGAAGAACAACTCGCAGATATTTTCACGAAAGCACTTTCACGACCGAAATTTGAGACACTACGAGAGATGCTCGGAATTGCGAAAAAACATTAAAGGGGAGTGTTGAAATTAATGTTTTTTTATTTTCTAGAAGTTTAGATAAGTTATTAGATTAGTCTAAGTTTCTCTAGATAATTCTAGAGTTAATTAGTAGCTTAGAGATATATAAATTTCTAGAAATATTAAGAAACATATTAAAAAATAGCACTAGAAGAGTCTAGTAAAAATCCACCGCCTTTAGCTAGTATAAATAGGCCATACAAGTTCATTTGCAAGCATCACTTGCGCTAACAACTAAAAAATTTGCATCATCTAATCAATAAAACAAAATTCTTCTTTCATTTAAAACAAAGTCTTTCGTCCATTTTTATTACAAATATTTCCATTCCTATTTTCTAAATTCATTTCTATTTTCCTCCTTTTCTAATATAAAAATACCAATATCTTGAAATCAAATTTTATCCAATTCATTTACTGCTTTGATCGTATCACCATAATTGTTATACCAAGATTTTATCATCTCTTGTGTATACATTTATATGACATGCCAATTGCATAAATTCAATACTTAATCTGATTTTCACTGTAATCTTATATATCTAATTGCAACTTTTTCGACCCTTATCTTTACCATGTACTCGAGTTAGTAGTTTTGTTTGTGTTGCAACTGTTTGATTTTATTTCTACCCATGATTACATGTTATCATTTATCTTTTAATCTTTTCTCCCCTTAAAAAGTGATATAGTGTTTAACAGGTGTAGATATAATGGACGAAAAAGTCGTAGAACAAAGATGAGGGACTAACTTCGTAAAACGAGTAAGACAAGGGACTGAAAAGTTACAAAACAAATATAAAAGTTCAAGGATTACTCTAAGTTTAGCTAAGTATACGCGTTCTCATCCACGCCGATTTTGTTATCCGTTCCCCATGAAGTTACTGATTCCATCTCTAAGGTTTGTCGGTTCACGTTCTTATTGAGTTTTCTATACGTCTTTATATGTTAACCAAATACCATTTCTTAAATTAGTACATGTTTTGTAAATCTAATTAGGGTCTTTCTGATTGGTTTCAGTGGCGTATTTATTACATTTCAAAGGTATTTTTACTTCACAAGCGAAAGGTCGTTGATCGTGGCATTTCAACAAAGGAGAATTTTCCACAATTTTCCTGGTAAGTATTACCCCCTTCTAGTAAAAGTATGACATAAGTTATAACACGAATTGTGTAGACTTAGGTTAAGAATAAATGATTTGGGTTTGGCGGTAGATTCCGGTCTAGGACGGAGACAGGTTATGGGATTTGGGGCCCGGGCCCCCCAAATTTTCCAAAAACCTTTTTTTCACCCTTATAAAAAAAATTAATAAGATCTGGCCCCCAAATTTTACGAAACTTTCTCTTTAGGCCCCTTAAATATAAACTCTTGGTTCGGTCCTTGATTCCTGTTATCTCTTATATACAAATAAGAGAGAAGAAATTGATGACACATTTTATCTTCACCATATTTTAAACTTATGCCCTTTACTTTACTCAAGTACTATTATGATGTTTGTTTTATAAATAGACAACTAAGATTTACTCGTATATATACATTTATAACAAATTTCAACCCTTCTTCACATATTGGTGAGGAAGATGTTCATTTATATTGCACCAGACATGGAATAAAATATAGGTCTACCAATAGCCTAAACACTCTGAACTAGACAATTTGTAGCCTCCTAAAATTGCTCAAGATACTTATATAAACACACACAGTATCCTACAAAATTTGATTCTACTTTTCATTCTTATCATATCAAGTCCATGCCTCCATATTTTCATGCTAAAATACTACAAAAGAACAAGTTTTCATGTCTTTCAAGTACGACATTTATAACTTGCACACCATATTCTTCAAATTTTCTCCATTAAAAAGTAAACTTCTTGGTATGTATTGCTTCAGTATAATCACGGCAGTTAGGGTCTTATACTTAAATTTGTAATTTAAATTTGTAAACGTCTTGGTATGTATTATCTAACAGATTCATACTCCTTTGAAGATGGCAAAGGGTTCAATATATATTTTTATAAGCAATCATGTTTTTATGTTTTTAACCCACTCTACAAAAACACAATGATATAATTACATTGTTCTATATTACATAAACTCTCAAACAAAGAATTTTCAAAAACTTGATAACATTAAAAAACTTGCAGATTCTTATATATTTTTCCTTCGATTATGTAGATGATGAAGAAATATGTTTGGATTCAAAGTTCAAATGGAAATGTTCAACAAGTTGAACAAGACACAGCACTGCTTGTCCCATTCATTGATCATCAGAGATTATTAGGGTTTGGTACCCGAGCCTTTCCTCCTCGTATCTCTACACCTTGTCTCAACCTCATTTTCAAGTATTGTGGGTTCCATAGTGAACCTGGTAAATCTAAAAAGGTAATTATCTGTTCTAAATTTACATATCTTTTTATAATTTTTTGTTGAGAAAGGTAATTCAAGACATTAAATTTACTAGAGATACATATCTCTCTACCTAGTTGAGATGTTTGCGCTTCATACTTAATCTCGGGTAAAATACCAAATATACCCTCCTGGTATGACAATAGGTCACCCATAGTTTTAAAGCGGAAAAATACACCCCTGTGGTTTTCCAACTGGTGACATATATCACTAAGGCTCGAGTTATCACGAGTTGGAAGACCACATATATACTAATTGTCCCTTTTAAAAAACAGGGGGGTTTTCGACCTTGTATAAAACTATAGGGCCTTTCAGTGACAATAAGTTTAACTATTAACAACTTATTGATGCAGGAATGCAAAGTTTTCGATGAAGAATTCATAAAAAAGGACCCAAAATACCTTTGTGCTGTAACTGCATCTGCTCGTACATTAGAGCTTGAATCACTTGTAAATCTTACAAGTAATTCTCTTTCACAAAAACTCAAAGGTAAAACTTCTCAAGAAATGAGAGATATATTTGGTTTACCTGACGATCTTACTGAGGTAAACTTTCATTCTTTTACCCTGAATTTTTACATTTTGTTTTCTCAAATTGACCCTTTTAAGTTATATATCAGGAGGAGAATAAGAACAATGATCCGAGGATTTGGCTTTTAAACAAGCTGTATGCTAAAAAGCGAGATGAACTTATAGAGGGAAGAAAGAAGGTGATTTTTTATGTTAGGCTTTCTATTACTAAAGAGTATTTTTGTATATATACTGACACGATGATTTTTTTTTTAATTAATATAGAAAGCTGAGACTGGAAATTCAAGTGCTGATGATCGATCTGTTGATGAGCTCTAATCTTTCATCAATGGAGAAAATGATGGTAAGTATGCAAGATTACACTATAGATCCCTATATTATGCAAAATTTCATAAAGTGATATTTTGCATAAACTTGATTCCTCAAGATTAGAAAGATGTTCCTACATTATAAAATTAAGAAACTCATGAGAACATCACGATATGAGTTATTGTATACTTTTAAATTATGATTTGAAACGTTAATCTACTATTTATATATACAATTCAAAAAAGTGATATTTTGATTTATAATATGTTAACTATGCTTGAATCAGACTCAAATGGGGCCTCAAGTTCAAATAATAATAAAAAAGATCGCAAAAGTAACAATCAGAAGAAGAAGGTAAATATATCATAATTATTTTATTTTTATAAATCTTCTTTATATCTTTCCTATGTGTGTTTTAATTTTGTCAATCTCCATTAAAATCATGCACTTTCTTACATACGAGAGAGAAACTAATGATTATTACATATTGCAGGAGAAAAACAAGCATTAAAAGGATGTTGATGAAAAAGACAAGACTGCCCCTGCACAATAAAAAAAGAAAATGAATAGGTAATTTTTTTTGCAGATGGGAAGAGGATTGATAGTCTCAGCTTTACAGCTGATCAGGCCTCATGATGCTTTTTCTATGAAGGATAAATATGTAATTAAGATAGCCACGACATTAAGATTGATAGTTGTTCTAGTGGTTGTATTAAATAAACAGAAAAGATAGGCAACACTTTCTTTTGTTTTTGAATAACTCTAGCATGATTCCTTGTTTATGAGTTCTTTAGTATAACTTTCTGCAGCTACATAGTTCGAATGGTGTGATTTAAGCGTCTATAACTCTCAAAAATATCTCAAGAAAATATCGAAGTTAAATTTAGACCAATAACTGAACAATACGGAGTCAGCGTGTCATAATGAGACAACAAGTTTAAGCACAATATTCAACTCTTTTCTAAACCTTAACATAGTTCGGATCCGATTGGAATTTTTTTCTCTTCTAACTTGTCTAGCATTTTCAATTCTGTCAGCGTAAGGAATAAGACAGATCTCCCACCGTATAAGTAAAGAGGTCAGTACCGACCTCTATATATATGTGGCAACAACATCGTCTGGATAATCCACATAAAAATACACCGTAAGTGTAAATAGTTGTGAAAGTCTATTCTTATACGCGAGAAGTAAGGTGAAAAGATTAACCCGAACTACCCAATTAACTGCTTTGTTGACATTATGCCCTGTTGAATCAACATATGTAAAGACCATAATTGACCGTGGCTCCTGAAAATACTGGGAGTATATACCACTACATCTCAGCTTCATCCTTCTTCCATGAAGACATTTGTTAGAGATATAAAATCTCATTAATATAATGCCTCCTCCTAATGGTTCGGACTTTTGGTTGAGTTGGCAATTTAACATGGTATCAGAGCTCCACGGTAGACCGTGGTCACGGGTTCGAGTCTCTCCACCGCCACCCACTTAAAAAATCTGCACGTGCTTCTTGAGAGCTTGCACGTGAGGGGGCGTGTTGGAGAGGTCACGAGATCGAGTCTCTCCACCGCCACCCACTTAAAAAAATATGCACGTGCTTCTTGAGAGCTTGCACGTGAGGGGGCATGTTGGAGATATAAAATCTCATTAATATAATGCCTCCTCCTAACGGTTCGGACTTTTGGTTGAGTTGGCAATTTAACAACATTTCAATGGGATTCCACGACACAGTGTAATCCTAGAGTTTCAGAGATGATAAGTTCCACTAGACGTGAGCAATTCTTAGCTCTCTAAAGGAGATAATGTTATTACATCAGTTTTTATTGAAGTACAAGTTATAATCACCGGTTGATGAATGGGAGATGCATGCACGGGCTATATTAGGGAATGTTAGGCTTCATGCAGTCAGAGAAAATCTTAGAATTTCACCACTTCTACCCAGTAATTTCTTGATTTTTGCGTTGTTTGATGAGTTTCCGATAGGAGACTACGTACGAGAACTTGCCGAGAGTCTGAAAAAAGTCAATACTTCACATCCATCTAGTGCAAACTCTATCTCCAAGACCTTGAATCTATATCTACCATACGATTTTATGATTCCCTTACCAATTGAAAAAAAATTAAAAGTGCAAAGCCAATGTATAATAAAGAGCACTGTATATAAATTACAAGCTTCACAAATTCAGCGTTACTCTGAATAATTAGCGTTCGGGTGATGACAACATATATATCAGAAATGCAAGGAAAAACCAGATCTTTTATTTATTTATTTTTTAAAAAACGTCTTTCGAATATGATTTTGTTTAACCTTAACAAAATCCAAATATTATTATATGTCTCAAGCTAAATACCAATCCTACATAAAAAATAACATAAAACAAAATATGCAAATAGAAATTAAGACGAATTTATAATTACATTTACGTTGACCCATCAATAAAAATCTACCCAGAGTCCATCTCAATGTTGTCCCTTACTAATGATTTCTCAATGAATAAAGACATACAATAATATAATAATATGTCTCTAGCCCTGCGTTTTGAATTTTGATCTACTAAAGTAAATGATAATGAACTTATGGTTACTTAGAGTATGGTCCAAGCTTTATGCATAATATCTTGGTTTGCTATCAATTTAGTTTAAAGAATCCTATCTTACTGTAATTTCACTACTAGAAACAGCGTCTTTAGAGACGAAAAATTACCGACGATCCGCGTTTCGTCGGTAAGTTTGTAAACCAAAGTGGTCGACGAATTAAAGTCATTCGAAGTGATCGAGGAAAGGAGTATACCTCAAAGGAATTCAATAAATTTTGTGACGATGAAGGAGTCAAACACCAGCTAACAGTTGGCTATGTTCCAGAACAGAATGGCGTGTCCGAAAGGAAGAACAGAACAGTCATGGAGATGGCAAGGACTATGTTAGCAGAGAAAGGAATGCAAAAGGAATTTTGGGTAGAAGCGGTATACACAGCGGTCTATCTTCTCAACAGATGTCCAACAAAGGAAGTTCGAATTAAAACTCCAATTGAAGCATGGAGTGGAAGTAAGCTAAGCCGTCAGCACAACATCTTAGAGTTTCCGGAAGCATCTACTACGTGCATATCCCTAAAGAGAAATGACACAAACTAGAAGAAAAGACGGAAAAAGGAATATTCCTCAGCTATAGCTCAGAATCTAAAGGCTATAGAATCTACAATATCAAAACAAAGAAACTTATTGTCAATCGGGGTGTCGAGTTCGACGAAAATTCAAAATGGAATTGGGATGACGGAAAGGTGCAACGACAAAGTATCATGGTACCAAAAGTGCACAGCATGGATTATACCGAAGAAGAAGGTCCACATAATACTCAGGAACACACATCACCAAGAACTCCTAGATCATCTTCATCTTCATCCAGTGATGATGAATCGTCTCCAGAAACACCAGGTAAGACAAGGTCACTCAGAGACATATATCAAACATGTAACTTTGTGACTTTGGAACTCGAAAGTTTTGAAGTAGCATCAAAACAAAAATAATAGATAAACGCAATGGAGGAGGAGATCAAAATGATCGAGAAAAATAAAACATGGGAGTTGGTAGAACGACCAACCAACAAAGAAGTCATCGGAGTCAAGTGGGTCTACAAGACAAAACTCAATCCAGACGGCTCAATCCAAAAACATAAGGCAAGACTGGTTACTAAAGGGTACTCACAACTACAAGGTATTGACTACAACGAGACATTTGCTCCAGTTGCACGTTTAGACACTATAAGAGCACTTATAGCATTAGCTACTCAAAACCAATGGAAGATATATCAACTAGATGTAAAGTCAGCATTCCTCATTGGCTACCTAGAAGAAGAGATATATGTCGAGCAACCCTAAGGTTTCGTAGAGAAAGGCCAAGAAAATCGTGTTCTAAGACTAAAAAAAGCACTATACGGACTCAAGCAAACTCCTCGGGCGTGGTACATTTGAATCGACAATTATTTTACTGATCGAGGATTCACGAGAAGTCAACACGAGCCTACTCTCTACATTAATACCCAAAGTAATGATAACAGACTCATTGTCTCTCTCTATGTAGATGATCTCATCTATACAGGAAACAGTGAGAAAATGATTAAGGAATTCAAAGAAGACATGATGAAAACCTTTGAGATGACGGATCTCGGGTTAATGCACTACTTTCTCGGCATTGAGGTGAGACAAGATACAAGAGGAATATTCATCTCACAGAAGAAATACACAGAGTCACTTTTAAAGAAGTTCAAGATGCATGGGTGCAAGACTGTTGCTACTCCTTTAGTCACTAACGAAAAATTAATCAAAGAAGATGGATCAACTACGATAGATCCAGCAATATACAGAAGTCTTATAGGAAGTTTGCTATATCTTACAGCTACGAGACCAGACATCATGTATGCTACAAGTCTACTATCAAGATTCATGCATAGTCCAAGTAAATTCCACTATGGAACAGGAAAAAGAATTATAAGATACCTACAAGGAACTAAGGAATATGGAATATGGTACGAGAATAAAAATAACTCAAGTTTGATCGGCTATACCGATAGTGATTGGGCTGGATCAGTTGATGATATGAAGAGTACCTCGGGCTATACGTTTTCACTCGGCTCAGGAATATTCTCATGGTCATCAAAAAAACAAGACTGCGTGGCACAATCTTCAGCAGAAGCGGAATACGTGGCAACAGCACTAACAACAAGTCAGGCAATGTGGCTTAGACGAATACTTGAATATATGGGAGAACAGCAAAAAAAAACACCAACAAAAATCTACTGCGACAACAAGTCTACAATAGCAATGGCGAAGAATCCCGTCCATCATAGTCGGACTAAACACATTGCTATCAAATATCACTTTATTCGAGAAGCGTCTAATGAAGGACAAATTGAGCTTCAATACATAAGGACAGAAGAACAACTCGCAGATATTTTCACGAAAGCACTTTCACGACCGAAATTTGACACACTACGAGAGATGCTCGGAATTACAAAAAAAAACATTAAAGGGGAGTGTTGAAATTAATGTTTTTTTATTTTCTAGAAGTTTAGATAAGTTATAAGATTATTCTAAGTTTCTCTAGATAATTCTAGAGTTAATTAGTAACGTAGAGATATAGAAATTTCTAGAAATATTAGGAAACATATTAAAAAATAGCACTAGAAGAGTCTAGTAAAAATCCACCGCTTTTAGCTAGTATAACTAGGCCATCACAAGTTCATTTGCAAGCATCACTTAAGCCAACAACTAAAAGCTTTGTATCATCTAATCAATAAAACAAAATTCTTCTTTCATTTAAAACAAAGTCTTTCGTCCATTTTTATTACGAATATTTCCATTCCTATTTTCTAAATTCATTTCTATTTTCCTCCTTTTCTAATATAAAAATACCAACATCTTGAAATCAAATTTTATCCAATTCATTTACTGCTTTGATCGTATTACCATAATTGTTATGCCAAGATTTTATCATCTCCTGTGTATACATTTATATGACATGCCAATTGCATAAATTCAATACTTAATCTGATTATCATTGTAGCTTATATATCTAAATGCAACTTTTTCGACCCTTATCTTTACCATGTACTCGAGTTAGTCCTTTTGTTTGTGTTGCAATTGTTTGATTTTATTTCTACCCATGATTCCATGTTAACATTTATCTTTTAATCTTTTCTCCCCTTAAAAAGTGATATAGTGTTTAACATATGTAGTTATAATGGACGAAAAAGTTGTAGAAAAAAGATGAGGGACTAACTTCGTAAAACGAGTAAGACAAGGGACTGAAAAGTTACAAAATAAATATAAAGGTTCAAAGATTACTCTTGGTTTAGCTATAAGCGTTCTCATCCACGCCGATTTTGTTATCCATTCCCCATGAAGTTACTGATTCCATCTCTAAGGTTTGTCGGTTCACGTTCTTATTGAGTTTTCTATGCAGTCTTTATATGTTAACCAAATACCATTTCTTAAATTAGTACAAGTTTGTAAATCTAATTAGGTTCTTTCTGATTGGTTTCAGTGGCGTATTTATTACATTTCTCAGGTATTTTTACTTCACAAGCGAAAGGTCGTTGATCGTGGCATTTCAACAAAGGAGAATTTTCTACGATTTTCTTGGTAAGTATTACCCCCTTCTAGTAAAAGTATGACATAAGTTATACCGCGAATTGTGTAGACTTGGGTTAAGAATAAATGACTTGGGTTTGGCGGTAGATTCCGGTCAAGGACGGACACAGGTTATGGGATTTGGGGCCCGGACCCCCCAAATTTTCCAAAAACCTTTTTTTCACCCTTATAAAAAAAATTAAAAAAAAATTAATAAGATCTGGCCCCTCAAATTTTACGAAACGTTTTCTTTGGGCCCCTTAAATATAAACTCTGGTTTCCTCTGGTTCCGTCCCTGATTCCTGTTATCTCTTTTATACAAATAAGAGAGAAGAAATTGATGACACATTTTATCTTCACCATATTTTAAACTTATGCCCTTTACTTTACTCAAGTACTATTATGATGTTTGTTTTATAAATAGACAACTAAGATTTACTCATATATATATATATATTTATTTATAACAAATTTCAACCCTTCTTCACATATTGGTGAAGAAGATTTTCATTTATATTGTACCAGACATGGAATAACATATAGGTCTACCAAGAGCCTAAACACTCTGAACTAGATAATTTGTAGCCTCCTAAAATTGCTCAAGGTACATATATAAACACACACAGTATCTTACAATAATTGATTCTACTTTTCATTCTCATCATATCAAGTCCATGCCTCCATATTTTTATGCTAAAATACTAAAAAAAAACAAGTTTTCATGTCTTTCAAGTACAACATTTATAGCTTGCACACCATATTCTTCAAAAGTTTCTCCATTAAAAAGTAAACTTCTTGGTATGTATTGCTTCAGTATAATCACTTCAGTTAGGGTCTTATACTATTAAATTTGTTAACTTCTTGGTATGTATTATCTAACAGATTCATACTCCTTTGAAGATGGCAAAGGGTTCAATATATATTTTGATAAGCAATCATGTTTGTATGTTTTTAACCCACTCTACAAAAACACAATGATATAATTACATTGTTCTATATTACATAAACTCTCAAACAAAGAATTTTCAAAAACTTGATAACATTAAAATACTTGCAGATTCTTATATATTTTTCCTTCGATTATGTAGATAATGAAGAAATATGTTTGGATTCAAAGTTCAAATGGAAATGTTCAACAAGTTGAACAAGACACAGCACTGCTTGTCCCATTCATTGATCATCAGAGATTATTAGGGTTTGGTACCCGGGCCTTTCCTCCTCGTATCTCTACACCTTGTCTCAACCTCATTTTCAAGTATTGTGGGTTCCATAGTGAACCTGGTAAATCTAAAAAGGTAATTATCTGTTCTAAATTTACATATCTTTTTATAATTTTTTGTTGAGAAAGGTAATTCAAGACATTAAATTTACTAGAGATACATATCTCTCTACCTAGTTGAGATGTTTGCGCTTCATACTTAATCTCGGGTAAAATACCAAATATACCCCCCTGGTATGACAATAGGTCACCCATAGTTTTAAAGCGGAAAAATACACCCCTGTGGTTTTCCAACTCGTGACATATATCACTAAGGCTCGAGTTATCACGAGTTGGAAGACCACAGTAAGGTATATATACTAGTTGTCCCTTTTAAAAAAACAGGGGTTTTTTCGACCTTGTATACAACTATAGGGCCATTCAGTGACAATAAGTTTAGCTATGAACAACTTATTGATGCAGGAATGCAAAGTTTTCGATGAAGAATTCATAAAAATGGACCCAAAATACCTTTGTGCTGTAACTGCATCTGCTCGTATATTAGAGCTTGAATCACTTGTAAATCTTACAAGTAATTCTCTTTCACGAAAACTCAAGAAATGAGAGATATATTTGGTTTACCTGACGGTCTTACTGAGGTAAACTTTCATTCTTTTACCCTGAATTTTTTCATTTTTGTTTTCGCAAATTGACCCTTTTACGTTATATATCAGGAGGAGAAGCTAGAACCAATGGAGAATAAGAACAATGATCCGAGGATTCGGCTTTTAAACAAGCTGTATGCTAAAAAGCGAGATGAACTTATAGAGGGAAGAAAGAAGGTGATTTTTTATGTTAGACTTTCTATTACTAAAGAGTATTTTTGTATATATACTGACACGATGATTTTTTTTTTTTTTAATATAGAAAGCTGAGACTGGAAATTCAAGTGCTGATGATCAATCTGTTGATGAGCTCTTATCTTTCATCAATGGAGAAAATGATGGTAAGTATGCAAGATTACACTATAGATCCCTATATTATGCAAAATTTCATAAAGTGATATTTTGCATAAACTTGATTTCTCAAGATTAGAAAGATGTTCCTACATTATAAAATTAAGAAACTCATGAGAACATCACGATATGAGTTATTGTATACTTTTAAATTATGATTTGAAACGTTAATCTACTATTTATATATACAATTCAAAAAAGTGATATTTTGATTTATAATTTGTTAACGATGCTTGAATCAGACTCAAATGGGGCCTCAAGTTCAAATAATAATAAAAAAGATCGCAAAAGTAACAATCAGAAGAAGAAGGTAAATATATCATAATTATTTTATTTTTATAAATCATCTTTATATCTTTCATATGTGTGTTTTAATTTTGTCAATCTCCATTAAAATCATGCACTTCCTTACATATGAGAGAGAAACTAATGATTATTACATATTGCAGGAGAAAAACAAGCATTAAAAGGATGTTGATGAAAAAGACAAGACTGCCCCTGCACAATAAAAAAAGGAAAATGAATAGGTGAGGTGATGTTGCTAGGAATTCTGATTCTTTGGAAAACTATTACAGGGAGAAGTTATCTTCTACTGATGTGAGAATTCATCATCAAAATAGTCAGGAGGTATTAATTCTCTACCTTAGTGGGTTGTTTGTTTATATTATTTAATGGTTACATATATAAGAAAATGAGCAAATTATCAAATTTCTTTATGTAGCAATGTTCCAGGGTATTACAGGTACGGATGCGGCGGTACCTATTAGCTCATAAAATGGAATGTTGATGGTTATATGTTTGGTATGATATCATATTATTTTTGCCCCATTTAAATTGTATTTTTCGTTGACCTATAAGTCATTGAAATTAATCAGGAGTTATGTCAAGTACATATGTGCGCATATATACCTGCTATGGAAGAAAATATTACGATAAAGAGTTGGAGGTAATATTTTCTGATACTCTAAAAATTTGAAGTTAATTAATTTAATTTTTTCATTTTGTTTCTCTTATATGTGTGCTCAATTTTCTTAAGATTGAAGTCATGAGGGACAGATCAATGATCTTACATTCACATACAACAAAGAAGATGTGGCGATGATAAGACAATAAAAGTATTTGTTTTACCAGCATCCTAAATATATATTTTTGTAATTATATTTTTGGTGTTTGAAGTAACTAAGTTGACATAACATAAGTGCGATTTTTTTGCAGATAGGAAGAGGATTAATAGTCTCAGCTTTACAGCTGATCAGGCCTCATGATGCTTTTTCTATGAAGGATAAAAATGTAATTAAGATAGCCACGACATTAAGATTGATAGTTGTTCTAGTGGTTGTATTAAATAAACAGAAAAGATAGGCAACACTTTCTTTTGTTTTCGAATAACTCTAGCATGATTCCTTGTTTATGAGTTCTTTAGTATAACTTTCTGCAGCTACATAGTTCGAATGGTGTGATTTAAGCGTCTATAACTTTAAAAAATATCTCAAGAAAATATCAAAGTTAAATTTAGACCAATAACTGAACAATACGGAGTCAGCGTGTCATAATGAGACAACAAGTTTAAGCACAATATTCAACTCTTTTCTAAACCTTAACATAGTTCGGATCCGATTGGAATTTTTTTTTCTTCTAACTCTTTTCTAAACCTTAACATTTTCAATTCTGTCAGGTAAGGAATAAGACAGTACCGACCTCTATATATATGTGGCAACAACATCGTCTGGATAATCCACATAAAAATACACCGTAAGTGTAAATAGTTGTGAAAGTCTATTCTTATACGCAAGAAGTAAGGTGAAAAGAGTAACCCGAACTACCCAATTAACTGATTTGTTGACATTATGCCCTGTTGAATCAACATATGTAAAGACCATAATTGACCGTGGCTCCTGAAAATACTGGGAGTATATACCACTACATCTCAGCTTCATCCTTCCATAAAGACATTTCAATGGGATTCCACGACACTGTAATCCTAGAGTTTCAGAGATGACAAGTTCCACTAGACGTGAGCAGTTCTTAGCTCTCTAAAGGAGATAATGTTATTACATCAGTTTTTATTGAAGTACAAGTTATAATCACCGGTTGATGAATGGGAGATGCATGCACGGACTATATTAGGGAATGTTAGGCTTCATGCAGTCTAAGAAATTCTTAGAATTTCACCACTCCTACCCAGTAATTTCTTGATTTTCGCGTTGTTTGATGAGTTTCCGATAGGAGACTACGTACGAGAACTTGCCGAGAGTCTGAAAAAAGTCAAAACTTCACATCCATCTAGTGAAAACTCTATCACCAGGACCAGGGTTGAGCCAGGATTTTTCGTTAGGGGGGGCTAAGAGAGTTCGGGGCAACGCCTCCGAAAAAAATAATTTTACCGTATTTGCACGATAAGTCTACATATTATGCAAAAATTGCTAGATAGATCAATATATAATGCTAAAATGCACTATAAATCCCTATATTGTGTAAAGATTGCAATATAAGTCTGAATATTATTTTTTTAAATTAATCATTCGAATTTTTTTTTATTCAAAATAACATACATTTTGTTGCAACAAAAAAAAATCCTATAAATAAAATCATTTAAAGTCTAATAAAATAATTTTTAAAATTTAGGGGGCCAAAATGAATTTTTTTAAAACATTTAAGAGTTAATTAAGAAAAAATCGATGAAAAAAAAAATTAAAACGAACCAAGAAATTGAATATTTAATGGTATTTACGTTCCAATTTCGTTAATAAATTTTATTATTTGATAGAATTGATCTCTAAATTTTAAGTTAGGGTAGGCAAGTTGGGGTGGCTGCAGCCCACCTCAGCCCACCCCTACATCCGCCCCTGCCCAGGACCTTGAATCTATATCTACCATACGATTTTATGATTCCCATTGCCAATTGAAAAAAAATTAAAATTGCAAAGCCAATGTATAATAAAGAGCACTGTATATAAATTACAAGCTTCACAAATTCAGCGTTACCCTGAATAATTAGCATTCGGGTGATGACAACATATATATCAGAAATGCAAGGAAAAACCCGATCTTTTATTTATTTATTTTTTAAAAAACGTCTCTCGAATATGATTTTGTTTAACCTTAACAAGATCCAAATATTATTATCTGTCTCAAGCTAAATACCAATCCTAAATAAAAAATAAAATAAAATATGCAGAAAGAAATTAAGACTAATTTATAATTACATTTACGTTGACCAATCAATAAAAATCTACCCAGAGTCCATCTCAATGTTGTCCCTTACTAATAATTTCTTAATTAATAAAGACATACAATAATATAATAATATGTCTCTAGCCCTGCGTTTTGAATTTTGATCTACTAAAGTAAATGATAATGAACTTATGGTTACTTAGAGTATGGTCCAAGCTTTATGCATAATATCTTGGTTTGCTATCAATTTAGTTTAAAGAATCCTATCTTACTGTAATTTCACTACTAAAAACAGCATATTTAGAGACGAAAAATTACCGACGGTCCGCGTTTCGTTGGTAAATTTGTAAACTTATCGACGATATTCGTTTACCGACGACAAATTCGTTGTCGGAAACTGGCGACGACAGGAATTCGTCGATAATGTTTTGCATTTTGTCGGTAATATTTTTTTATTTTTTTTATTTTTATTTGGCCTCCGAAATGTCGTCGCTATATTTGCGACAACGCCATTCGTCGCTATGTTGTCCATATTACCGACGAAGCTTTTGAAGTTACCAACGAAATACGGGTCGTCGGTAACTGAAAAACCTATTTAATGAAGACAGAAGGTTTTTTAACTCATAAAACACCCAAAAACCCCAAAAATTTTCTCCGATTTTTTTCTCAAAAACACAACTAATTTTTTTTTATTTCTAATTTATTATCCAACTCATCTTGCACCATTCTCGGGTTCATAATCAAGGTGGAGCATTATCAATATCCAATTACATCACACAATTTAAGGTAATTTCATGAAAAATCTTTTTTTTTGCTTTCTGATTGTGTTTTATTCTTGTTAAATGATTTGAATTGGTGAATTAATACGTTTTCAAGGTGGGGCATGATCATCAATCTTCATCTTATCCATCCAATTCAAGGTATTTTCAATAAATTTCATGCTTTTTAAATTTTTTATTTATTGGATTATACTAGTTGCTATAACATATGATTAGGTTCATGAATTACATGTTTTTATGTTGACTTGTTTCTTATTATGTTGTAAATTATGCATGTGTTGTTTTATTTATATTTTGTGATCATATATTTTTATTTGTTAAATTAATTATATGAATTTTTTTATATATTTATTGTGTTTTAATTTTATTCATTCAATGGTTTGTAATATTTATTCATTCAATGGTTTGTAATATTTATTCATTCAATGAGTTTGTAATTTTTAGTCATTCACTGGGTTATAATTTTTTATTATGTTATTTATTGTGTTGTAATTTTTATTTATTTTATTAATTGTGTTGTAATAATTATATATTTTATTTTATATGAATGTAGTTGTTTAGTTATATAAAATTATTGCTAAGAGATGGTTTCGGATATCGATAAGAGTTGGATCATTACGAAGAATTATTTACACGCCAAAATATGTTTTTGGGCTTTTCCGTTTTATCGGATTTGCTAAGAAAAGTAAAGGTTATAATGGTTACTTGTCTTGCCCGTGTACGAAGTGTAATAATTACCGTCGATTATCCACCGAACAGGTTAGGGTCCACCTTCTAAAAGACGGGTTTAAGCATACATATCAGGTTTGGACAAAACACGATGAGGATGCGTTACAAACACCCCAAGCAATTCAAGTGCAAAATATAGAAAATGAAATGCAACATGTTTATGACGATGTGAGACAAAGTTACGATGTTGGTGGACATCCGGGAGATACCGGGATGAGAGATGCACATCTTCCAAGTCGGAGCATTTTCGAAACATTTTTCGAAGAATTGGAGACAGAATTATATCCTGGTTGTACATCGATGAGTTCCTTGAATCTCATTGCCAAGCTTATGCACGTAAAAGTAAAGAACAAATGGACTAACACATCATTCACCGAGCTATTGGACTTGGTTGGTCGTATTTTGCCCAAACCTCACAATTTACCGGATTCTTATGAAGCATGCAACAAGAAGTTGAATGCTTGTGCCATTTCTATCGATGTCTATTTGAACGATTGTGCCATTTCTTACAAAGAGAATGAAGACCTCGACAATTGTCCAGTTTGCGTTGAATCGAGATGGGACCCAAAGAAGGGTCAGAAAGTACCGCATAAGAAGCTCTGTTACTTTCCGATTTCCCCGAGATCGCAGCGACTATACGCTTTGAGGCACACCGTTAAGGACATGATATGGCGCCATACCGGAAAAAGTACCGATCCATATGTGTTACGTCATCCAGTTGAATGTGATAGCTGCAAACGATTTGCAAAGATACATCCAGAGTTTGCCAGTGAACCTCGGAATGTGTATTTGGGCCTAGGTATCGATGGTTTTTGTTCGTTTTCTATGCAGAACAACACGTATAACATGTGGCCTTTCATATTGTCCGTCTATAACTTGCCACCGTGGGTATGCTTGAAGGAAACCACATTCCTGCTTTGGTTGTTGATTCCTGGACCCCGTTCACCCGATAAGGACATGTATGTCTTTCTTCGACCTGTTATAGATGAGTTGGACGAGTTGTGGGATAAAGGGATCCTTTAGTATGATGCCCACAAGATGGAAGAGTTTATGATGAAGGTTTGTTTGTTATCGATGACTAATGATTACCCCTCTAGGTCATTAACTTCAGGATGGTCGGGTCAGGGTTACTTAGCTTGTCCAGAATGCATGGATTCTACTCTGTCATTGAGGGTGAAGAAAGGGGTTGTTTACTTTGACCATAAACATTGGTTACCTACCACACATCGATTTAGAAAAGACAAGGTTTTGTACCCCGCTTCCGATTATATGGGCCCACTGAAGAAATATACTCCTGCCGATATTCAGACATAGATAGATGGGCTTCGCATTGTGTTTTCCGGTAAACACAAGGATTTTGGGGGCAAGATCGTGAAGCAAACTGTTCCATGTCGATTCAATTGAAAGAAAAAGTGTATTTTTTATCGTTTACCTTATTGGTCTGAAAATTTGTTGAAACATAACATTGACGTTATGCATTGCGAGAAAAATGTGTGTGATAGTTTGCTCGGTATAGTTATATGTCTTGATGGGAAAGTTAACAAATATAACGTGAAAACGAAAATGGATCTTAAGGATATGAACATCAGGAAAGATTTGTGGTTGACATCGAGAGAAGGTAAACCGATACTGAAACGAGCAAAGTATACTTTGTCAACAGAAAAACGGAAAATATTTCTTGACTCGTTGAAGGCACGAAAGTTTCCCGATGGTTTCGCATCTAGTTTGAGAAATAATGTTCAAAGTGATACGGGAAAGATTATCGGAATGAAATCTCACGACTGTCACGTGATGATGCAGTATCTTTTCGTGACTAAACACACCACACAACCACACAACCACATTTGACTCTAATAGTTGACCAAACACACCAAACACTCAAATTTGACTCTAATAGTTGACCGAATACACCAAACACCCACAAAAATAAGGAAAGAAAAAAAGAATAAAGAAAGAAAGAAAAAAGAAAGAAAAAAAAGAAAGAAAGAAAAAACAAGAAAGAAAAAAATAAAAAGAATATTAAAAAAAAATACCGACGACATTCAAACGTTTAGCGACGACATGCTTCGTTTGAATGTCGTCGCAAAATAAATACCGACGATATTCATAAGGAATGTCGTCGGTAAAATTTCAGCAAAAATTGATCGGTCAATCTGGGCGGTCAAGTTTCCCGCTCTTGAAATATACCGACGATTTTTTTAGTTACCAACGACCCGTGTCGTCTCTAAATGACGACACGCAAGGGTCGTGCGTACGGAGTGGGACGCGTGTCCCTTTTTACCGACAGTTGGGGCTGATTACCGACGACTAGCGTGTCGTCGGTAAAAAAAATTGTATAAAGCCCTAACCGAGCTCATTTCTGCCATAACCTACACCAAAATTTCACTAAAAAATCGCAAACTTCATCCATTCCAACCAATTCCGAGGCAATCCAGGCACCAATCCAACATCAAGGTTAGCTAATTCAATCCAAAAACATCTTTTAATTACAACTTTTTAATTTTAATTTTTTGATTTCTAATATCTTTTTGTTTGTTAGGGTTTTTTTATTCCTTCTTCTTGGCATGGATTCATGAATGAAATCTTCACCATTTCAACGTAACAGGTAACAATTTTCTGATTGAAATTGCAATTTTTTTTATATATTTTGGATTGAAAAATTTCATGATTGTATTAGCATTTTAATGTAATCCGAATTTTGATGATGATATTTTAGCTTGATTAGTATTTTTTTGGAATTAAAAACAACACAAATTAATGATTTTATGATAAATTATAGCAAAAAAAATTGGAGTGGTGATAATATTTAGATTTTTATGTATTTGTGAATATATATTATTTGACTAGTTATGGATTGTTTAGGGTAAATTTTGTGATTTTAAAAAACTACAAGGACTTAGTTGCAATTTAGGGTTAAAACATGTTTAAAAAATTATTAGAATTGTTTAGGATAAATTTTGTAATTTTTAAAAGTATAAGGACTTAGTTGTAAAATTTAAAAAATTAAAAGGACTAAATTGTAATATTTGGAAAATTATAAGGACTAAATCGTAATATATAAAATTATAAAATATTTAAAAAAAATTAGAAAGGACTAAATTGTAATATTTAAAAAATCATAAGGACTAAATTGTAATATTTTAAAAATTAAAAGGATTAAATTATAATATTTAATAAAAATATTAAATATAAGGACCTAATTGCAAATTAAAAAAATATAGGGAAAAGTAAATATAAGGAAATAATTGTAAATTAAAAAGGGTGATTAACCCATATAGTCCACAACCCATAGCCCACTGCACATCAGGTCCACCCCATTATGAAAGTCAGAATTGCCCCTATGATCCAATTAATAACGTTTGGGTTACCAAAACTGAACACCCGGATTCCATGAAATTCAATATTAATCAAAAAAGAAAATTAGAAGTGCCAAAAAATAATTTGTAAAATCAATCAACAACTCATCGTCTCTTTCCATAATCCAGTCACAAACCCTACCCATCGAAACCCAGCACTCATAACTCTACCATGGCGAAAACAAAAATTAGCAGGAAAACTGGTGATAGTGTAGAACCTAGCGAAGGGTTGAACCGAAAGAAGATGAAACTACCCATCGATGATGTTGAAATGTCAACGATACAAGAAAAACACAAGAAAACAATTGAAGAAAGTGATGATGACTTTGACAATAAAGTTCTGATGATTAAATGAAAGAAGCAACCCATCAATATGGGTGGGCAAGCGTCAGTAAAGGCGAGGAAGAAGGCTACAGTTGTTGATGAGGGCGAACAAGAAGATGATGATGTTGTTGAAGGTAAAATTCTAATCCAAAAGACACGGTGTGTTAAAGTTATGTTTTGTTTCTTTAAAGTTGAATAGTATCATTGAAATTGAATGGTGTGCGTATAAGAACTGACTAATTTGAAATGTGACCTAAACTAAAACATAAAAAAATGATGGGTTGTGCGTTAATTTTGTAGGTGTGTATGTGTTAATTTAATATGAGCGTATGTTTATCAAGCCCACAGTTAGTATAACGACATGTAGCAGAGGTGTGTGTTATAATATAATATAAATTATATGAATTATGGTGTTTGTTGTTAAAGTGAGGCCAGGGTCTGTGAAAGTACATTACCGGTCATCCCTCGAGTCTTTGTATACGATCCTGAAGAACAATAAATTAACCGATCGTCATGTGGATGCGTGTCGGGCATTGCCATTTTACCTGATGATCAAAGGGATATACGACACACGCGAAGGTGTTGAAAGTTTCAAGAAGGGTGCGAAAAAACACAAGAGATTTTGAAAACTTTGACTCAGAAGAAGGTGTGTTCTTGATTGCTGACAAGTTGTTGAATCTCACAGCTACTGATGTACGAATCATAATGGGTGTGGTCGGTTGGGAGAAACCATTACCTGATTTGAAGATGCATGGGTTCAAGACTGTTGCTACTCCTCTAGTCACTAACGAAAAATTAACCAAAGAAGATGGCTCAACTAAGATAGATCCAGCAATATACAGAAGTCTCATAGGAAGTTTGCTATATCTTACAGCTACGAGACCAGACATCATGTATGCTACAAGTCTACTATCGAAATTCATGCATAGTCCAAGTAAAGTCCACTATGGAACAGGAAAAAGAATTATAAGATACCTACAAGGAACTAAGGATTATGGAATATGGTACGAGAATTAAAATAACTCAAGTTTGATCGGCTATACCGATAGTGATTGGGTTGGATCAGTTGATGATATGAAGAGTACATCGGGCTATACATTCTCACTCGGCTCAGGAATATTCTCATGGTCATCAAAAAACAAGACTGCGTGGCACAATCTTCAGCAGAAGCGGAATACGTGGCAGCGGCACTAACAACAAGTCAGGCAATGTGGCTTAGACGAATACTTGAAGATATGGGAGAACAGCAAAAAAAACACCAACAAAAATCTACTGCGACAACAAGTCTACAATAGCAATGGCGAAGAATCCCGTCCATCATAGTCGGACTAAACACATTGCTATCAAATATCACTTTATTCGAGAAGCGTCTAATGAAGGACAAATTGAGCTTCAATACATAAGGAAAGAAGAACAACTCGCAGATATTTTCACGAAAGCACTTTCACAACCGAAATTTGAGACACTACGAGAGATGCTCGGAATTACAAAAACAAAACATCAAAGTGGAGTGTTGAAATTAATGTTTTTTTTTATTTTCTAGAAGTTTAGATAAGTTATTAGATTATTCTAAGTTTCTCTAGATAATTCTAGAGTTAATTAGTAACGTAGAGATATAGAAATTTCTAGAAATATTAGGAAACATATTAAAAAATAGCACTAGAAGAGTCTAGTAAAAATCCACCGCTTTTAGCTAGTATAACTAGGCCATCACAAGTTCATTTGCAAGCATCACTTGAGCCAACAACTAGAAGCTTTGTATTATCTAATCAATAAAACAAAATTCTTCTTTCATTTAAAACAAAGTCTTTCGTCCATTTTTATTACAAATATTTCCATTCCTATTTTCTAAATTCATTTCTATTTTCCTCCTTTTCTAATATAAAAATACCAACATCTTGAAATCAAATTTTATCCAATTCATTTACTGCTTTGATCGTATTACCATAATTGTTATGCCAAGATTTTATCATCTCTTGTGTATACATTTATATGACATGACAATTGCATAAATTCAATACTTAATCTGATTGTCATTGTAGCTTATATATCTAATTGCAACTTTTTCGACCCTTATCTTTACCATGTACTCGAGTTAGTCCTTTTGTTTGTGTTGCAATTGTTTGATTTTATTTCTACCCATGATTCCATGTCAACATTTATCTTTTAATCTTTTCTCCCCTTAAAAAGTGATATAGTGTTTAACATGTGTAGATATAATGGACGAAAAAGTTGTAGAAAAAAGATGAGAGACTAACTTCGTAAAACGAGTAAGACAAGGGACTGAAAAGTTACAAAACAAATATAAAGGTTCAAGTATTACTCTTGGTTTAGCTATTTATACGCGTTCTCATCCACGCCGATTTTGTTATCCATTCCCCATGAAGTTACTGATTCCATCTCTAAGGTTTGTCGGTTCACGTTCTTATTGAGTTTTCTATGCAGTCTTTATATGTTAACCAAATACCATTTCTTAAATTAGTACAAGTTTTGTAAATCTAATTAGGGTCTTTCTGATTGGTTTCAGTGGCGTATTTATTACATTTCTCAGGTATTTTTACTTCACAAGCGAAAGGTCGTTGATCGTGGCATTTCAACAAAGGAGAATTTTCTACGATTTTCCTGGTAAGTATTACCCCCTTCTAGTAAAAGTATGACATAAGTTATACCTCGAATTGTGTAAACTTGGGTTAAGAATAAATGACTTGGGTTTGGCGGTAGATTCCGGTCAAGGAAGGACACAGGTTATGGGATTTGGGGCCCGGGACCCCTAAATTTTCCAAAAACCTTTTTTTCACCCTTATAAAAAAAATTAAAAAAAAATTAATAAGATCTAGCCCCTCAAATTTTACGAAACTTTCTCTTTGGGCCCCTTAAATATAAACTCTGGTTCCCTCTGGTTCCGTCCCTGATTCCTGTTATCTCTTTTATACAAATAAGAGAGAAGAAATTGATGACACATTTTATCTTCACCATATTTTAAACTTATGCCCTTTACTTTACTCAAGTACTATTATGATGTTTGTTTTATAAATAGACAACTAAGATTTACTCATATATATATATATATATATATATATATATATATATATATATATATATATATATATATATATATATATATATATATATATATATTTATAACAAATTTCAACCCTTCTTCACATATTGGTGAAGAAGATTTTCATTTATATTGCACCAGACATGGAATAACATATAGGTCTACCAATAGCCTAAACACTCTGAACTAGATAATTTGTAGCCTCCTAAAATTGCTCAAGGTACATATATAAACACACACAGTATCTTACAAAAATTGATTCTACTTTTCATTCTTATCATATCAAGTCCATGCCTCCATATTTTTATGCTAAAATACTAAAAAAAAACAAGTTTTCATGTCTCTCAAGTACAACATTTATAACTTGCACACCATATTCTTCAAAAGTTTCTCCATTAAAAAGTAAACTTCTTGGTATGTATTGCTTCAGTGTAATCACTTCAGTTAGGGTCTTATACTATTAAATTTGTAAACTTCTTGGTATGTATTATCTAACAGATTCATACTCCTTTGAAGATGGCAAAGGGTTCAATATATATTTTGATAAGCAATCATGTTTGTATGTTTTTAACCCACTCTACAAAAACACAATGATATAATTACATTGTTCTATATTACATAAACTCTCAAACAAAGAATTTTCAAAAACTTGATAACATTAAAAAACTTGCAGATTTTTATATATTTTTCCTTCGATTATGTAGATGATGAAGAAATATGTTTGGATTCAAAGTTCAAATGGAAATTTTCAACAAGTTGAACAAGACACAGCACTGCTTTTCCCATTCAACCTCATTTTCAAGTATTGTGGGTTCCATAGTGAACCTGGTAAATCTAAAAAGGTAATTATCTGTTCTAAATTTACATATCTTTTTATAATTTTTTGTTGAGAAAGGTAATTCAAGACATTAAATTTACTAGAGATACATATCTCTCTACCTAGTTGAGATGTTTGCGCTTCATACTTAATCTCGGGTAAAATACCAAATATACCCCCCTGGTATGACAATAGGTCACCCATAGTTTTAAAGCGGAAAAATACACCCCTGTGGTTTTCCAACTCGCGACATATATCACTAAGGCTCGAGTTATCACGAGTTGGAAGACCACAGTAAGGTATATATACTAGTTGTCCCTTTAAAAAAACAGGGGTTTTTTCGACCTTGTATAAAATTATAGGGCCATTCAGTGACAATAAGTTTAACTATTAACAACTTATTGATGCAGGAATGCTAAATTTTCAATGAAGAATTCATAAAAATGGACCCAAAATACCTTTGTGCTGTAACTGCATCTGCTCGTATATTAGAGCTTGAATCACTTGTAAATCTTACAAGTAATTCTCTTTCACGAAAACTCAAAGGTAAAACTTCTCAAGAAATAAGAGATATATTTGGTTTACCTGACGATTTTACTGAGGTAACCTTTCATTCTTTTACCCTGAATTTTTTCATTTTGTTTCCTCAAATTGACCCTTTTACGTTATATATCAGGAGGAGAAGCTAGAACCAATGTAGAATAAGAGCAATGATCCGAGGATTTGGCTTTTAAACAAGCTGTATGCTAAAAAGCGAGATGAACTTATAGAGGGAAGAAAGAAGGTGATTTTTTATGTTAGACTTTCTATTACTAAAGAGTATTTTTGTGTATATACTGACACGATGATTTTTTTTTTTTTAATATAGAAAGCTGAGACTGGAAATTCAAGTGCTGATGATCAATCTGTTGATGAGCTCTTATCTTTCATCAATGGAGAAAATGAGGGTAAGTATGTAAGATTACACTATAGATCCCTATATTATGCAAAATTTCATAAAGTGATATTTTGCATAAACTTGATTCCTCAAGATTAGAAAGATGTTCCTACATTATAAAATTAAGAAACTCATGAGAACATCATGATATGAGTTATTGTATACTTGTAAATTATGATTTGAAACGTTAATCTACTATTTATATATACAATTCAAAAAAGTGATATTTTGATTTATAATTTGTTAACTATGCTTGAATCAGACTCAAATGGGGCCTCAAGTTCAAATAATAATAAAAAAGATCGCAAAAGTAACAATCAGAAGAAGAAGGTAAATATATCATAATTATTTTATTTTTATAAATCTTCTTTATATATTTCTTATGTGTGTTTTAATTTTGTCAATCTCCATTAAAATCATGCACTCCTTACATATGAGAGAGAAACTAATGATTATTACATATTGCAGTAGAAAAACAAGCATTAAAAGGATGTTGATGAAAAAGACAAGACTGCCCCTGCACAATAAAAAAAGGAAAATGAATAGGTGAGGTGATGTTGCTAGGAATTCTGATTCTTTGGAAAACTATTACAGGGAGAAGTTATCTTCTACTGATGTGAGAATTCATCATCAAAATATTCAGGAGGTATTAATTCTCTACCTTAGTGGGTTGTATGTTTATATTCTCAAATGATAGCATATTATTTTCGACCCATTTATATTGTATTTTTCGTTGACCTATAAGTCATTGAAATAAACAGGAGTTATGTACAGTACATATGTGCGCATATATACCTGCCATGGAAGAAAATATTACGATAAAGAGTTGGAGGTAATATTTTTTGATACTCTAAAAATTTGAAGTTAATTAATTTAAATTTTTTCCCTTTGTTTCTCTTATATGTGTGCTCAATTTTCTTAAGATTGAAGCTCATGAGGGACAGATCAATGATCTTACATTCACATACAAAAAATAACATGTGGCGATTATAAGACAATAAAAGTATTTGTTTTACCAGCATCCTAAATATATATATTTTTGTAATTATATTTTTGGCGTTTGAAGTAACTAAGTTGACATAACATAAGTGTGATTTTTTTGCAGATGGGAAGAGGATTGATAGTCTCAGCTTTACAGCTGATCAGGCCTCATGATGCTTTTTCTATGAAGGATAAAAAATGTAATTAAGATAGCCACGACATTAAGATTGATAGTTATTCTAGTGGTTGTATTAAATAAACAGAAAAGATAGGCAACACTTTCTTTTGTTTTCGAATAACTCTAGCATGATTCCTTGTTTATGAGTTCTTTAGTATAACTTTCTGCAGCTACATAGTTCGAATGGTGTGATTTAAGCGTCTATAACTTTAAAAAATATCTCAAGAAAATATCAAAGTTAAATTTAGACCAATAACTGAACAATACGGAGTCAGCGTGTCATAATGAGACAACAAGTTTAAGCACAATATTCAACTCTTTTCTAAACCTTAACATAGTTCGGATCCGATTGGAATTTTTTTTTCTTCTAACTCTTTTCTAAACCTTAACATTTTCAATTCTGTCAGGTAAGGAATAAGACAGATCTCCCACCGTATAAGTAAAGAGGTCAGTACCGACCTCTATATATATGTGGCAACAACATCGTCTGGATAATCCACATAAAAATACACCGTAAGTGTAAATAGTTGTGAAAGTCTATTCTTATACGCGAGAAGTAAGGTGAAAAGATTAACCCGAACTACCCAATTAACTGCTTTGTTGACATTATGCCCTGTTGAATCAACATATGTAAAGACCATAATTGACCGTGGCTCCTGAAAATACTGGGAGTATATACCACTACATCTCAGCTTCATCCTTCCATGAAGACATTTCAATGGGATTCCACGATACAGTGTAATCCTAGAGTTTCAGAGATGATAAGTTCCACTAGACGTGAGCAATTCTTAGCTCTCTAAAGGAGATAATGTTATTACAACAGTTTTTATTGAAGTACAAGTTATAATCACCGGTTGAAGAATGGGAGATGCATGCACGGACTATATTAGGGAATGTTAGGCTTCATGCAGTCAGAGAAATTCTTAGAATTTCACCACCTCTACCCAGTAATTTCTTGATTTTCCCATTGTTTGATGAGTTGCCGATAGGAGACTACGTACGAGAACTTGCCGAGAGTCTGAAAAAAGTCAAAACTTCACATCCATCTAGTGCAAACTCTATCCCCAGGACCTTGAATCTATATCTACCATACGATTTTATGATTCCCATTGCCAATTGAAAAAAAATTAAAATTGCAAAGCCAATGTATAATAAAGAGCACTGTATATAAATTACAAGCTTCACAAATTCAGCGTTACCCTGAATAATTAGCATTCGGGTGATGACAACATATATATCAGAAATGCAAGGAAAAACCCGATCTTTTATTTATTTATTTTTTAAAAAACGTCTCTCGAATATGATTTTGTTTAACCTTAACAAGATCCAAATATTATTATCTGTCTCAAGCTAAATACCAATCCTAAATAAAAAATAAAATAAAATATGCAAATAGAAATTAAGACTAATTTATAATTACATTTACGTTGAACAATCAATAAAAATCTACCCAGAGTCCATCTCAATGTTGTCCCTTACTAATGATTTCTTAATGAATAAAGACATACAATAATATAATAATATGTCTCTAGCCCTGCGTTTTGAATTTTGATCTACTAAAGTAAATGATAATGAACTTATGGTTACTTAGAGTATGGTCCAAGCTTTATGCATAATATCTTGGTTTGCTATCAATTTAGTTTAAAGAATCCTATCTTACTGTAATTTCACTACTAAAAACAGCGTTTTTAGAGACGAAAAATTACCGACGATCCGCGTTTCGTCGGTAAGTTTGTAAACTTATCGACGATATTCCTTTACCGACGACAAATTCGTTGTCGGAAACTGGCGACGACAGGAATTCGTCTATAATGTTTTGCATTTTGTCGGTAATATTTTTTTATTTTTTTTATTTTTATTTGGCCTCCGAAATGTCGTCGCTATGTTGTCCATATTACCGACGAAGCTTTTGAAGTTACCAACGAAATACGGGTCGTCGGTAACTGAAAATCCTATTTAATGAAGACATAAGGTTTTTTAACTCATAAAACACCCAAAAACCCCAAAAAATTTCTCCGATTCTTTTCTCAAAAACACAACTAATTTTTTTTATTTCTAATTGATTATCCAACTCATCTTGCACCATTCCCGGGTTCATAATCAAGGTGGAGCATTATCAATATCCAATTACATCACACAATTTAAGGTAATTGCATGAATTTTTTTTTTTTTTTGCTTTCTGATTGTGTTTTATTCTTGCTATATGATTTGAATAGGTGAATTAATACATTTTCAAGGTGGGGAATGATCATCAATCTTCATCTTATCCATCCAATTTAAGGTATTTTCAATAAATTTCATGCTTTTTAAATTTTTTATTTATTGGATTATACTAGTTGCTATAACATATGATTAGGTTCATGAATTACATGTTTTTATGTTGACTTGTTTCTTATTATGTTGTAAATTATGCATGTGTTGTTTTATTTATATTTTGTGATCATATATTTTTATTTGTTTAATTAATTATATGAATTTTTTTATATATTTATTGTGTTTTAATTTTATTCATTCAATGGTTTGTAATATTTATTCATTCAATGAGTTTGTAATTTTTAGTCATTCACTGGGTTATAATTTTTTATTATGTTATTTATTGTGTTGTAATTTTTATTCATTTTATTAATTGTGTTGTAATAATTATATATTTTATTTTATATGAATGTAGTTGTCTAGTTATATAAAATTATTGCTAAGAGATGGTTTCGGATATTGATAAGAGTTGGATCATTACGAAGAATTATTTACACGCCAAAATATGTTTTTGGGGTTTTCCGTTTTATCGAATTTGCTAAGAAAAGTAAAGGTTATAATGGTTACTTGTCTTGCCCGTGTACGAAGTGTAATAATTATCGTCGATTATCCATCGAACAGGTTAGGGCCCACCTTCTAAAATACGGGTTTAAGCATACATATCAGGTTTGGACAGAACACGGTGAGGATGCGTTACAAACACCCCAAGCAATTCAAGTGCAAAATATAGAAAATGAAATGCAACATGTTTATGACGATGTGAGACAAAGTTACGATGTTGGTGGACATCCGGGAGATACCGGGATGAGAGATGCACATCTTCCAAGTCGAAGCATTTTCGAAACATTCTTCGAAGAATAGGAGACAGAATTATATCCTGGTTGTACATCGATGAGTTCCTTGAATCTCATTGCCAAGCTTATGCACGTAAAAGTAAAGAACAAATGGACTAACACATCATTCACCGAGCTATTGGACTTGGTTGGTCGTATTTTGCCAAAACCTCACAATTTACCCGATTCTTATGAAGCATGCAACAAGAAGTTGAATGCTTGTGCCATTTCTATCGATGTCTATTTGAACGATTGTGCCATTTCTTACAAAGAGAATGAAGACCTCGACAATTGTCCAGTTTGCGTTGAATCGAGATGGGACCCAAAGAAGGGTCAGAAAGTACCGCATAAGAAGCTCTGTTACTTTCCGATTGCCCCGAGATCGCAGCGACTATACGCTTTGAAGGACACCATTGAAGACATGATATGGCGTCATACCGGAAAAAGTACCGATCCAGATGTGTTACGTCATCCAGTTGATGGTGATAGCTGCAAACGATTTGCAGAGATACATCTAGAGTTTGCCAGTGAACCTCGGAATGTGTATTTGGGCCTAGGTATCGATGGTTTTTGTTCGTTTTCTATGCAGAACAACACGTATAACATGTGGCCTTTCATATTAACCGTCTATAACTTTCCACCGTGGGTATGCTTGAAGGAAACCACATTCCAGCTTTGGTTGTTGATTCCTGGACCCCGTTCACCCGATAAGGACATGTATGTCTTTCTTCGACCTGTTATAGATGAGTTGGACGAGTTGTGGGAGAAAGGGATCCTTTAGTATGATGCCCACAAGAAGGAAGAGTTTACGATGAAGGTTTGTTTGTTATCGATGACTAATGATTACCCCTCTAGGTCATTAACTTCAGGATGGTCGGGTCAGGGTTACTTAGCTTGTCCAGAATGCATGGATTCTACTCCGTCATTGAGGGTGAAGAAAGGGGTTGTTTACTTTGACAATAAACATTGGTTACCTACCACACATCGATTTAGAAAAGACAAGGTTTTGTACCCCGCTTCCGATTATATGGGCCCACTGAAGAAATATACTCCTGCCGATATTCAGACATAGATAGATGGGCTTCCCATTGTGTTTCCCGGTAAACACAAGGATTTTGGGGGCAAGATCGTGAAGCAAACGGTTCCATGTCGATTCAATTGAAAGAAAAAGTGTATTTTTTATCGTTTACCTTATTGGTCTGAAAATTTGTTGAAACATAACATTGACGTTATGCATTGCGAGAAAAATGTGTGTGATAGTTTGCTCGGTATAGTTATATGTCTTGATGGGAAAGTTAACAAAGATAACGTGAAAACGAGAATGGATCTTAAGGATATGAACATCAAGAAAGATTTGTGGTTGACATCGAGAGAAGGTAAACCGATACTGAAACGAGCAAAGTATACTTTGTCAACAGAAAAACGGAAAATATTTCTTGACTGGTTGAAGGCACGAAAGTTTCCCGATGGTTTCGCATCTAGTTCGAGAAATAATGTTCAAAGTGATACGGGAAAGATTATCGGAATGAAATCTCACGACTGTCACGTGATGATGCAGTATCTTTTCGTGACTAAACACACCACACAACCACACAACCACATTTAACTCTAATAGTTGACCAAACACACCAAACACTCAAATTTGACTCTAATAGTTGACCGAATACACCAAACACCCACAAAAATAAAGAAAGAAAAAAAAGAATAGAGATAGAAAGAAAAAAGAAAGAAAGAAAAAACAAGATAGAAAAAAATAAAAAGAATATTAAAAAAAACCGACGACATTCATACGTTTAGCGACGACATGCTTCGTTTGAATGTCGTCGCAAAATAAATACCGACGATATTCTAAGGAATGTCGTCGGTAAAATTTCAGCAAAAATTGATCGGTCAATCTGGGCGGTCAAGTTTCCCGCTCTTGAAATATACCGACGATTTTTTTAGTTTCCAACGAGCCGTGTCATCTCTAAATGACGACACGCAAGGGTCGTGCGTACGGAGTGGGACGCGTGTCCCTTTTTACCGACGGTTGGGGCTGATTACCGACGACTAGCGTGTCGTCGGTAAAAAAAATTGTATAAAGCCCTAACCGAGCTTATTTCTGCCATAACCTACACCAAAATTTCACTAAAAAATCGCAAACTTCATCCATTCCAACCAATTCCGAGGCAATCCAGGCACCAATCCAACATCAAGGTTAGCTAATTCAATCCAAAAACATCTTTTAATTACAACTTTTTAATTTTAATATTTTGATTTCTAATATCTTTTTGTTTGTTAGGGTTTTTTTATTCCTTATTCTTGGCATGGATTCATGAATGAAATCTTCACCATTTCAACGTAACAGGTAACAATTTTCTGATTGAAATTGCAATTTTTTTTACATATTTTGGAAAGAAAAATTTCATGATTGTATTAGCATTTTAATGTAATCCGAATTTTGATGATGATATTTTAGCTTGATTAGTATTTTTTTGGAATTAAAAACAACACAAATTAATGATTTTATGATAAATTATAGCAAAAAATATGGAGTGGTGATAATATTTATATTTTTATGTATTTGTGAATATATATTATTTGACTAGTTATGTATTGTTTAGGGTAAATTTTGTGATTTTAAAAAACTACAAGGACTTAGTTGCAATTTAGGGTTAAAACATGTTTAAAAAAATTATTAGAATTGTTTAGGATAAATTTTGTAATTTTAAAAGTATAAGGACTTAGTTGTAAAATTTAAAAAATTAAAAGGACTAAATTGTAATATTTGGAAAATTATAAGGACTAAATCGTAATATATAAAATTATAATATTTAAAAAAAATTAGAAAGGACTAAATTGTAATATTTAGAAAATCATAAGGACTAAATTGTAATATTTTAAAAATTAAAAGGATCAAATTATAATATTTAATAAAAATATTAAATATAAGGACCTAATTGCAAATTAAAAAAATATAGGGAAAAGAAAATATAAGGAACTAATTGCAAATTAAAAAGGGTGATTAACCCATATAGTCCACAACCCATAGCCCACTGCACATCAGGTCCACCCCATTATGAAAGTCAGAATTGCCCCTATGATCCAATTAATAACGTTTGGGTTACCAAAACTGAACACCCGGATTCCATGAAATTCAATATTAATCAAAAAAGAAAATTAGAAGTGCCAAAAAATAATTTGTAAAATCAATCAACAACCCATCGTCTCTTTCCATAATCCAGTCACAAACCCTACCCATCGAAACCCAGCACTCATAACTCTACCATGGCGAAAACAAAAATTAGCAGGAAAACTGGTGATAGTGTAGAACCTAGCGAAGGGTTGAACCGAAAGAAGATGAAACTACCCATCGATGATGTTGAAATGTCAACGATACAAGAAAAACACAAGAAAACAATTGAAGAAAGTGATGATGACTTTGACAATACAGTTCTGATGATTAAACGAAAGAAGCAACCCATCAATATGGGTGGGCAAGCGTCAGTAAAGGCGAGGAAGAAGGCTACAGTTGTTGATGAGGGCGAACAAGAAGATGATGATGTTGTTGAAGGTAAAATTCTAATCCAAAAGACACGGTGTGTTAAAGTTATGTTTTGTTTCTTTAAAGTTGAATAGTATCATTGAAATTGAATGGTGTGCGTATAAGAACTGACTAATTTGAAATGTGACCTAAACTAAAACATAAAAAAATGATGGGTTGTGCGTTAATTTTGTAGGTGTGTATGTGTTAATTTAATATGAGCGTATGTTTATCAAGCCCACAGTTAGTATAACGACATGTAGCAGAGGTGTGTGTTATAATATAATATAAATTATCTGAATTATGGTGTTTGTTGTTAAAGTGAGGCCAGGGTCTGTGAAAGTACATTACCGGTCATCCCTCGAGTCTTTGTATACGATCCTGAAGAACAATAAATTAACCGATCGTCATGTGGATGCGTGTCGGGCATTGCCATTTTACCTGATGATCAAAGGGATATACGACACACGCGAAGGTGTTGAAAGTTTCAAGAAGGGTGCGAAAAAACACAAGAGATTTTGAAAACTTTGACTCAGAAGAAGGTGTGTTCTTGATTGCTGACAAGTTGTTGAATCTCACAGCTACTGATGTACGAATCATAATGGGTGTGGTCGGTGGGGAGAAACCATTACCTGATTTGAAGATGCATGGGTGCAAGACTGTTGCTACTCCTCTAGTCACTAACGAAAAATTAACCAAAGAAGATGGCTCAACTAAGATAGATCCAGCAATATACTGAAGTCTCATAGGAAGTTTGCTATATCTTACAGCTACGAGACCAGACATCATGTATGCTACAAGTCTACTATCGAGATTTATGCATAGTCCAAGTAAAGTCCACTATGGACCAGGAAAAAGAATTTTAAGATACCTACAAGGAACTAAGGACTATATATAGGCTACGAGAATAAAAATAACTCAAGTTTGATCGGCTATACCGATAGTGATTGGGCTGGATCAGTTGATGATATGAAGAGTACATCGGGCTATACATTCTCACTCGGCTCAGGAATATTCTCATGGTCATAAAAAAACAAGACTGTGTGGCACAATCTTCAACAAAAGCGGAATACGTGGCAGCAGCACTAACAACAAGTCAGGCAATGTAGCTTAGACGAATACTTGAAGATATGGGAGATCAGCAAAAAAAACACCAACAAAAATCTACTGCGACAACAAGTCTACAATAGCAATGGCAAAGAATCTCGTCCATCATAGTCGGACTAAACACATTGCTATCAAATATCACTTTATTCGAGAAGCGTCTAATGAAGGACAAATTGAGCTTCAATACATAAGGAAAGAAGAACAACTCGCAGATATTTCACAAAAGTACTTTCACGACCGAAATTCGAGACACTACGAGAGATGCTCGGAATTACGAAAAAAACATCAAAGGGGAGTGTTGAAATTAATGTTTTTTATTTTCTAGAAGTTTAGATAAGTTATTAGATTAGTCTAAGTTTCTCTAGATAATTTTAGAGTTAATTAGTAGCTTAGAGATATAGAAATTTCTAGAAATATTAGAAAACATATTAAAAAATAGCACTAGAAGAGTCTAGTAAAAATCCACCGCCTTTAGCTAGTATAAATAGGCCATCACAAGTTCATTTGCAAGCATCACTTGAGCCAACAACTTAAAGCTTTGTATCATCTAATCAATAAAACAAAATTCTTCCGTCATTTAAAACAAAGTCTTTCGTCCATTTTTATTACAAATATTTCCATTCCTATTTTCTAAATTCATTTCTATTTTCCTCCTTTTCTAATATAAAACTACCAACATCTTGAAATCAAATTTTATCCAATTCATTTACTGCTTTGATCGTATTACCATAATTGTTATACCAAGATTTTATCATCTCTTGTGTATACATTTATATGACATGCCAATTGAATGAATTCAATTCTTAATCTGATTTTCATTGTAATCTTATATATCTAATTGCAACTTTTTCAACCCTTATCTTTACCATGTACTCGAGTTAGTCCTTTTGTTTGTGTTGCAACTGTTTGATTTTATTTCTACCCATGATTCCATGTTAACATTTATCTTTTAGTCTTTTCTCCCCTTAAAAAGTGATATAGTGTTTAACATGTGTAGATATAATGGACGAAAAAGTTGTAGAACAAAGATGAGGGACTAACTTCGTAAAACGAGTAAGACAAGGGACTGAAAAGTTACAAAACAAATATAAAAGTTCAAGGATTACTCTAAGTTTAGCTAAGTACACGCGTTCTCATCCACGCCGATTTTGTTATCCATCCCCCATGAAGTTACTGATTCCATCTCTAAGGTTTGTCGGTTCAAGTTCTTATTTAGTTTTCTATGCGTCTTTATATGTTAACCAAATACCATTTCTTAAATTAGTACATGTTTTGTAAATCTAATTAGGGTCTTTCTGATTGGTTTCAGTGGCGTATTTATTACATTTCAAAGGTATTTTTACTTCACAAGCGAAAGGTCGTTGATCGTGGCATTTCAACAAAGGAGAATTTTCTACAATTTTCCTGGTAAGTATTACCCCCTTCTAGTAAACGTATGACATAAATTATACCGCGAATTGTGTAGACTTGGGTTAAGAATAAATGACTTGGGTTTGGCAGTAGATTCCGGTCAAGGACGACACAGGTTATGGGATTTGGGGCCCGGGCCCCCCAAATTTTCCAAAAACCTTTTTTTCACCCTTATAAAAAAAATTAATAAGATCTGGCCCCCAAATTTTACGAAACTTTCTCTTTGGGCCCCTTAAATATAAACTCTTGGTTCGGTCCTTGATTCCTGTTATCTCTTATATACAAATAAGAGAGAAGAAATTGATGACACATTTTATCTTCACCATATTTTAAACTTATGCCCTTTACTTTACTCAAGTACTATTATGATGTTTGTTTTATAAATAGAAAACTAAGATTTACTCGTATATATACATTTATAACAAATTTCAACCTTTCTTCACATATTGGTGAGGAAGATGTTCATTTATATTGCACCAGACATGGAATAACATATAGGTCTACCAATAGCCTAAACACTCTGAACTAGACAATTTGTAGCCTCCTGAAATTGCTCAAGATACTTATATAAACACACACAGTATCCTACAAAATTTGATTCTACTTTTCATTCTTATCATATCAAGTCCATGCCTCCATATTTTCATGCTAAAATACTACAAAAGAACAAGTTTTCATGTCTTTCAAGTACGACATTTATAACTTGCACACCATATTCTTCAAAATTTTCTCCATTAAAAAGTAAACATCTTGGTATGTATTGCTTCAGTATAATCACGGCAGTTAGGGTCTTATACTTAAATTTGTAATTTAAATTTGTAAACTTCTTGGAATGTATTATCTAACAGATTCATACTCCTTTGAAGATGGCAAAGGGTTCAATATATATTTTTATAAGCAATCATGTTTTTATGTTTTTAACCCACTCTACAAAAACACAATGATATAATTACATTGTTCTATATTACATAAACTCTCAAACAAAGAATTTTCAAAACTTGATAACATTAAAATACTTGCAGATTCTTATATATTTTTCCTTCGATTATGTAGATAATGAAGAAATATGTTTGGATTCAAAGTTCAAATGGAAATGTTCAACAAGTTGAACAAGACACAGCACTGCTTGTCCCATTCATTGATCATCAGAGATTATTAGGGTTTGGTACCCGGGCCTTTCCTCTTCGTATCTCTACACCTTGTCTCAACCTCATTTTCAAGTATTGTGGGTTCCATAGTGAACCTGGTAAATCTAAAAAGGTAATTATCTGTTCTAAATTTACATATCTTTTTATAATTTTTTGTTGAGAAAGGTAATTCAAGACATTAAATTTACTAGAGATACATATCTCTCTACCTAGTTGAGATGTTTGCGCTTCATACTTAATCTCGGGTAAAATACCAAATATACCCCCCTGGTATGACAATAGGTCACCCTTAGTTTTAAAGCGAAAAAATACACCCCTGTGGTTTTCCAACTCGTGACATATATCACTAAGGCTCGAGTTATCACGAGTTGGAAGACCACAGTAAGGTATATATATACTAGTTGTCCCTTTTAAAAAAACAGGGGTTTTTTCGACCTTGTATAAAATTATAGGGCCATTCAGTGACAATAAGTTTAACTATTAACAACTTATTGATTCAGGAATGCTAAGTTTTCAATGAAGAATTCATAAAAATGGACCCAAAATACCTTTGTGCTGTAACTGCATCTGCTCGTATATTAGAGCTTGAATCACTTGTAAATCTTACAAGTAATTCTCTTTCACGAAAACTCAAAGGTAAAACTTTTTAAGAAATGAGAGATATATTTGGTTTACCTGACGAATCTTACTGAGGTAAACTTTCATTCTTTTACCCTGAATTTTTTCATTTTGTTTTCTCAGATTGACCGTTTTACGTTATATATCAGGAGGAGAAGCTAGAACCAATGGAAAATAAGAACAATGATCCGAGGATTCGGCTTTTAAACAAGCTGTATGCTAAAAAGCGAGATGAACTTATAGAGAGAAGAAAGAAGGTGATTTTTTATGTTAGACTTTCTATTACTAAAGAGTATTTTTGTATATATACTGACACGATGATATTTTTTTTTAATATAGAAAGCTGAGACTGGAAATTCAAGTGCTGATGATCAATCTGTTGATGAGCTCTTATCTTTCATCAATGGAGAAAATGAGGGTAAGTATGTAAGATTACACTATAGATCCCTATATTATGCAAAATTTCATAAAGTGATAGTTTGCATAAACTTGATTTCTCAAGATTAGAAAGTTGTTCCTACATTATAAAATTAAGAAACTCATGAGAACATCACGATATGAGTTATTGTATACTTTTAAATTATGATTTGAAACGTTAATCTACTATTTATATATACAATTCAAAAAAGTGATATTTTGATTTATAATTTGTTAACTATGCTTGAATCAGACTCAAATGGGGCCTCAAGTTCAAATAATAATAAAAAAGATAGCAGAAGTAACAATCAGAAGAAGAAGGTAAATATATCATAATTATTTAATTTTTATAAATCTTCTTTATATCTTTCTTATGTGTGTTTTAATTTTCTCATCTCATTAAAATCATGCACTTCCTTATATATTAGAGAGAAACTAATGATTATTACATATTGCAGGAGAAAAACAAGCATTAAAAGGATGTTGATGAAAAAGACAAGACTGCCCCTGCACAATAAAAAAAGAAAATGAATAGGTAATTTTTTTGCAGATGGGAAGTGGATTGATAGTCTCAGCTTTACAGCTGATCAGGCCTCATGATGCTTTTTCTATGAAGGATAAAAAATATAATTAAGATAGCCACGACATTAAGATTGATAGTTGTTCTCGTGGTTGTATTAAATAAACAGAAAAGATAGGCAACACTTTCTTTTGTTTTCGAATAACTCTAGCATGATTCCTTGTTTATGAGTTCTTTAGTATAACTTTCTGCAGCTACATAGTTTGATAAGTTATTTAATGTTTTTGTATAAATAGTCTAAGTTATTAAATTAGTCTAAATTTTTCTAGAAAATTCAAGAGTTATTTACTAGTTCAGAGATATAGACATATTCTAGAAATATTAGGAAACATATTAAAAAATAAATACTAGAAGAATCTAGTAATAATGCACCGCCACACTCTTAAATAAATAGACCATTGGGTCATTTGTAAAGATCATCAAACAAAAACTACTACAAGCCTTGTAAACCTTTGCTATCTATCAAAGTCTTCTTTTTTAAAGAGGCTATGGTTGATAATATCCTCATTAAACTATCTAATTGTTCTTTTATGCCTTTAATAATCTATTTTATAAAAAAATGTCTAATGAAATAAATATTTATAGAAAACATCCCCTTTATATTTTCTATATTTTTACTATCCTTATTATTAAATATATTATTTTATTTTAATACAATATTAATTTTTAAATATTAAACAAATAATAGGGTACTTCTTTCTCCACCACCACCACCACCACCACAACCACCATGTATGTAACCACTACTACATCCACCACAACCATCACCACCTCCACCACCACAACCACCACCACCACCACCACCACCTACTATTACTAATTCCATCGTACGCGCGCGTCGGTGAATTTTTTTTTAAAATCGTCATAACTAATTCAAAAAAAATCAGAAAATTAAAAAAATTGTATTTTTGAATAAAGCAAATTAATATGTACGTCTATGAATTTTTTTGATTTTTTTTGAATTTTTCCGATTTTTTTTAATTTTTTTTTCGCAGACACGGAATTCCATGTTTTAAACACGGAATACATGGAATTCCATGTTTTAAACCGTGAAATAAACATGAAATTCCATGTTTAAAACATGAAATTTCGTGTCTGCGAAAACAAATTAAAAAAAACCAAAAAATTCAGAAAATTCCGAAAAAAATCATAGACGTAAATATTAATTTGATTTATCCAAATATAATTTTTTTGATTTTTTAATTTTTTTGATTTTTTTTGAATTAGTTATGACGATTTTAAAAAAAATTCACAGACGCGCGCGTGTGTTTATTAGTTTTTTTCTTATTTTTCAATTGTTAATTATAAAGGTAATTTGGGATGGGGCTGTTTTCAATAAATATTTTATTCTAGGCACCTTTTTCTAAATAAGTTTTTTAATAGGCATCAATCAACAATTGGCTCATATTAAAACCAACCTCCATCCAAGTTCTAATCTTTCCTTTTTTTCCATTTTCTTACAAACTAAATTTTTTATCCTTCCAAATATATCACATTAAGAAACAAACACCAACCAAAGGCCACATAGTCTGTGATACAAGATTATCTTAGTGAAAGCAACAACTTCATATGTTTGTGTAAAGTAACCTCTAACTAAAAAACTCTTGTAAATTCATTTGTTTTAGATTTTAATCATCTAACATGTTATGTTTGTATGTCCTATTGTTGTCGATGCAGCTGCTCCGATCCGTAAACCTGGTTACGATTTCCACCACCACTCGCCTGATTTGAGTCTCTGCCACCGCCTTCACAACCACTAGCAGAACCTCCTTGAGGCACAATTGCAGGAGGAGCCAAAGCTCCACGATATGTCAGTGGTGCACGTACCCCCACCTGTCCACCACCAATATAACCTCCTTGACCCCCACCACCAACTCGATCTTGGTAAAATCCAAAAGTGGTTGGGTATCTATTTTGGCCCCCAATTGTAGATGGTGGAGCACCACGGTGTGGCCTTCCAAACTAATGATGAGTTACACTTATACTCAGTACACCAGCTGAAGGTGGCTGAGATGGTAATAATGGTGGTGGTGGCTGAGAATTGTTGACCGGATAATTTGGCAACACAGTTGGGGAAGGGTCGTGGTTGTTGATGTTTTATCGGTGGTAAGTGAGCATGTTGGTGAGGATGCTGCAGCGTTTGTTTTTCCCCATCTCTTCATTTTATCTTTGTTGCCTCTTTTTCTTTAACTGGAATTCATGTGATGATTCGTACTTTGGCAAACTGTTCCAGATAAACACCACATTAATTCATACGCTACTTCTAATACTATTTATTAAGTAATTACAAGATTTGCTCATAGGCTTGAAAAGTTCTGAGTAAGTTATTTAATTTGTAATATAAAATTGCCTGTCCACAAAGTAATTACACAATTTGTAAGATTCTCATTGTGTTTATTCCAAAAGGATCTTGTTAATCCAAAATTAGAAGTTTTAGGCTATTGGTAGACCTATGTTTTTCCATGTGTGTGTAATATAAATAAACATCTTCCTCAGATAAGTGAAGAAGGGTTGATATCTGTCATAAATGTATATAGACGAGTAAATCTTAGTTATCCATTTCTATAAGAAACATACATTACAGTATTTGAGTAAAGGGCATTAATTAAAATATGGGTCGGTGAAGGTAAAATGTGCCATCAATTTTTTCTCTCTTATTTCTAAATAAGAAATAACATGAGTCTACCACCAAACCAAAGTCAATTATTCTTAACTCAAAGAATTTACAATTCGCGATATAATTTATGTCATATTTCTACTAGAAGGGGGTAAGACTTACCATGAAAATCAGACAGAATGTTCTTCTTTGTTGAAATGCCATGGTCAATGACCTGTTCCTTATAAAGTGATTGAAATCCTCAGCAATAGAATAAATACACCACTGGAACTAATCAAAAAGACCCTAATTAGATTTACAGAACTAGTACCAAATTATGATATGGTATTTGGTTAACATATAAAGACGCATAGAAATCTCAATAAGAAAGAGAACCGGAAAACCTTAGAGATGGTATCAGTAACTCCATCGGGAGTGCATAGTAAAAGAGGCGTGAATGAGAACGCGTATACATAGCTAACCCTAGAATAGTCCTTTATCCTTTATATTTGTTTTTTAACTTTTTCGTCCCTCGTCTTACTTGTTTTCGGATTTAGTCCCTCATCTTTGTTTTACAATTTTTCGTCCAATATATCTACACATCTTAATACTATATATCTTTTTTAAGGGAGAAATGATAAAAAGATGAAGGATTAACACAACAACATGGGTAGAAATAAAAAATAAAAGTTGCAAATCAAAGAAAATGACTAGCTTTAGTACAGGGTGAAGATAAGGGACTAAAAAGTTGCAATAAAATACGTAAGATTAAAATGACAAACAGATAAGCATAAAAATTACGTAATTAGCATGTCATATAAATGTATTCAAAAGATAATAAAATCTTGGTATAACAAATGGTATACGATCAAAGCATTAAATGGATTGGATAAAATATAATTTCAAGGACTCGTTCTTATCGAGAAGCGACCCATATACTATAGCAACTCACAAACTTAGGCTAGATACTGTATTTTTTTATATCCTTTTTTCTATACAAGATTTATACTGCCATAAAAAAGTTTCCAGGAAGTTTGTTTTGTTTCGCAAAGTTCAAATATTTAGGAAAAATGATTGATAATCCCTTATTAAAAGTTGAGAGCTGCTTAATGTTGTTTAGGATACATCAAGAACACTTAAGTACAATTTAATGTATAAAAAAAAATACCTCAGACTTTAACATCACTACACCAGAACATCCATGCAGTTTCTCTTCAATATCTATTGCAGACAACTTCTTTTCAAAATTAAGCCCCTTCACACTTGTAATTTGGCGATTGAACGAAGCTGAAATTTTTGCCATCTATAGATGCTCCAAGTTTAAGAGAATAAATGATCGTGTAGTCTCCTAATGAAGAATGCAAGCTTGCAGGTAGCTTTGTTTTTTCGCCCAGGATCCATGAAAGGGAGATAATATGTGAGGATTTACCTCAATTTAAACCAATTTATGATCAATCCAGAATTTTGAAATTTTTATATTAGTCATGTCAAATGGCAACATCAATTTTTCACCTGAAATATGGGAAAATAGTACTTCAAGCTCTCATAATCTTATAAAGAACGAAATGTGAAACTAAGTAATATCAACTTGGTTTTAGAGACATCTTTTAAAATATCTGAGAATTTTATTTTGGGGTCAAAGTTTAATACTAAAATATTTAAATAGTCAACTGATAAATTTATAAAAACTGTGAAGGCCATTTTAGAAACTTCTAAAAGTGTTTTTCTATAAGCACATTTCGGTAATATGACATTTTATTTTACTTTCTCTATGGAGTCACGCATTCCACTATCTAGAAGATGTTTTCACCTGTTTGATCATTATGTAACAATTATCACCGACAATACATAAATTATTAAGTTCACTTCAGCTTGTGAAGGGAGGGAGTTCAACCTAAAGTAAAAGAGGAAAGGTAAAAGGTATTTACGAGAAAAATTAAGGGATAGTTTTCTTTTTAGATAGAGATGGAGGATTGGATGACTTAATTATTATGGAAATAAGTATAATGATTCTTTTCTTTCAACTTAAAGATATATCTATATTCTTGTAATTTTTAATTAAAGTCATAATTGATTATCTTCCTTACTTCTAAACCTTTTTTGCAAATCATCCACTAGTTTATAATAGTCAATTTTATAAACACGTGTAAATATTTCCTATACATTTTGTTTGACTTAGTAATTGTTCGATGAGTCTTTCGAAAACACAAGTCTTCAAAAACCCTATTATATATATAATACTAGTTATTTGTAAATCTGGGAAATATAATATCATTTGCTGTGTGTTCGATTAATTTGTTGATTATTCATAAGTGTGCGATTAATTTTTTTGTTGCACGGTTAAATGCAGTTTTCGACCACCGTTGCACGAGTTAAATGCAGTTTTGGACCGCTGCTACACGTGTTAAATGCAGTTTTCGACCACCGAGTTAAATGCAGGTTTAGACCGCCGCTGCACGCGTTAAATACAGTTTTTGGACCGCTTATCTACAATAGAGTATTTAAACCGGAGCTATGCTGCAACTTATGGTTGGTTATTTGTTTTTCTTTTGTTCAAATGTATATTCAGTTTGACTACACTATTCTTCCTTTACATGATTGTGTTATGTTATGAATCATGCATTTATTATGTTTCATTTCCATTCGAGTTTTTGTTTTGATATCTACGTCGGGTATTTTGTACTTACTGAGCACATTGCTCATTTGTTATTTCCCGTTTACTTGTTTTGTAGAGTTGAAAAGTACAATAGAGTTATTATAAAAGCAGAAATATTCGCATGCCTAAATTTGTATTGATCTTTCCTTTTTTGCAGAGATTGATAAATTATAAAAACATTTAGCTATTATAAAGAATTTGTAAGGAAATCATGCAATTCATTGATAAGATTTAGTTGCTCGAGTGTTTAGATGGAGATTTTTTTTGGGGCGTGACAAGTGGTATCAGAGCCTAGGTTATGATTTCTCGGGAGATAATAGTTTAAATCATAATTTATTTGAATTTGAACGTTAGGATATAATTTATGAGTCTGAGAATCTTGCATCATGGATTAGAGTTAAATATGGTATAAAGCTTAGGATTTATGGAATGATTGAAAATTGTGGACTGTGCTGAAGGTAGCAATTTGATGCAAAGTATTTTACTTAGTTTTCAGTGTTTGTTGTAGGTGAAAACACTACAACATTCTGCTTGTTTACCGACGAGAAAATTCGTCAGTAGAAACCCGTAATTCGTGAGTATTATGGATTACCGACGAAATTTCGTCGGTAATCTTTCGTCCCTAGAAATCCGTCGGTAAAGGACCAATTACCGACGAAAAGTGTTGCTTTTGTCCCTAATTTCTCAGATGTTTAACGACAACACGTGTCGTCACTAAGTTTATATTTTGCCGACGTCATATATCCTCGGTAATTAAGTAATTAATTTTTCTTTTTTTTTATTCCTAGATTATTGATTTACATTATTTTTTTATTATTTTTCCGTCGAAACTTAGCGACGAATGTTTTCGTCGGTAAGTCTATAATTTTTTTTTTTATCCAGCATAAATGATTAATTTATTTATTTTATATATATTAGCGACGATTTCGTTCGTCGCTGACTTTTTTTTGATATAATTTTAATTGTATTTTTGTATTTTTTTTTTAAAATTTGTTTTGATTCAATTTTTTTCAATATAATTTTTTATTGTATTTTTGTATTTTAAAAAAAATTGTTTTGATTCAATTTTTTTATAAATATAATGCATAAAATTCATAAATAAATAATAATCTAAAAATTTATAGAAAATACCGTAATTTAAATTAAAATCGAGTCAAACTAAAAGTCAAACTAATCTAAACCGAATAATAAAAGTCAATAGAAACCAACGTAAAGTCAAATTACACACCAACACAAAAAAACAAACGTAATCAAGGATCATCCAAATCGTCTTCATCTTCTCTCTCTTCACTTCCGGGGGGGGGGGGGGGGGGGCTCGGGGTCGGTGATCGAGGGAAGTCCTTGGGCGAGTCTCATGCCGTTCAACGCTTCGAGGAGCGTGTCCACCATGCTCGGCTGCTGACTCGGCTGACTCGAAGAAGCTGTGGGCCCGGTCGATGTGGAGGCGGGATCCGGTACAGGGTCAAGTCATTGAGCCATGCGAAACTCGTTCATACCTGCATACATCGCCTTGAGTAGCTCCTCGTTCTGCCTATCCGAAGAGTCCTGCTGTGTAGGAGTCCGGGCCCTTTTTCGGACCAGACCAATGGTTGACACCCAATATTTTGTCTTGGGTGGGGCGATGACTTCCATGATAGTCTCCAACATGGCATCCATTTGTTCCTGGACAGAAATATCAGCAGCCTCGGCTCCGGCCTCCACAACCTTCTTTTTCATCTTCTCCCAAAAAACACCCTGTAATTAGATTTCAATTTAAAAATAAATTAGATTAATAAAAAAGTAAAGTTAAAGATAAATATTCAATTTAAAGCAATTAAAAAAAAAACTTACGCTAGCTCGTTCTAAACGTGGGGCACGCCAGGTATCTATAATCCGATCGTAAGAAAGGTGATCGAAATAGCCGCTTAAAGGAGGAAGCTCAATCTCCTCCTGGGTTTCATCGTCAAAGAAAGTCAACAGCTCCTTCGTCACGGTCTTCAGCTTCCCTTGGACAGTATATAGTGGATGCGAGCTACTCTTATCTAGGCTCAACGTGGATGTAGGTATATTTTGACTTAACCACGATAAAATTCTTGTGTTATTCAATTTTGGTACTTAAACGTTTTCTTTCAAACCAAATCGATTTCAAACTTATTTTCTTGATTTGAAACTTAAAGGATTTACTACAAAGTTAATGATTTGTTGTTTAAGGATGAGGACGAATTAGTTTCGCCTATTCAAAAAACAATCAATAGATAGTTGCTTCTATTATGCTCATATATATTCAACAAGTTTGACGTGCTTAGTAGTCCTCTTTGTGATGTGTATATTGGTAAATGCCATACAATATCTGCTACTCAAAAGAAACAATTTTAACTTTAATCTGCATTCAAACTGTCATGTGTCTCTTATTTTGGAAGAGTAATTTATCTATCTATACATAGGTTCTTTATCTCCAAGGGAAAGAGAATGATCTGTTGGGATGTGTTCCTCGTTTTACCTTTTAATTTGGTTTTATTGCCTGGCTTTGTAAAATGTTTTGTGTAGTAGTTGATGTATGGTGGGAAGTGAAGAAAATAAATAATATTTTTGGAGAGAAATATTGAAGATAATATATTGATATAGTTTTTTTCTATTTTCCGTGTTACAATTTGGTTTTCATGTCTCTCTATTTATATACAAACTTAAGAATATGGAAAGACATGTACCTTATATAATAAGTTGTCATATTACCCACTATATTCTAATATAATATTAAAACCGATAATTTATTTCTCTACTAACTGAAACTTAGTTCTCCACCAATACATAACATATTTTTCCACTAACTCAATTAAATGGATATAATACAAATTCTAATTTATTTTACTTTATTCTACTTTATTATTTCATTTGATTCTTTTTTGTTTTTGATATATCCAACAATGTCTCCCGTTAAATTGAATTTGTTCTTCATTTCGAGAGCTTCAATATTTTTTGAGAAATGCGGTCCTCTAAGTGGTTTTGTAAACACATCGTTGGTCTTCACTTTTGCAATTTTGTAGATAAACTTCTCCTTCATTGACAAGTTATCTTAAAAAATGAAATCATAGTCGAATGTGATTTGTTCTTCCATGCAAGACTGGATCCTTTGAGATGAAAATAGTTGAACTATTATCACAATATAACATAGGAAGAACTCCTCTTATCCATATTATTTTACATCCCACTAAAGAGGCTGGGATATACTATTCTTCAGTAATAGAAAGAGCCACAATTGGTTGTTTTTTTAACTTCATGAAAATGCTTCACTTCCAAGAGTGAAGACATAGCCGGAAGTACATCGAGTGTCATGAATACTCCATCCAAGATCACTATCTGTATAACCCACGAGTTTGATAGGACCATTGGCTTCATAGAAAATCCAATAATCGATTGTTCCTTTGACATATCGCAAAATCCTTTTAGTCGCCTCCCAATTATTTGAATAAGGTTTCTCCATAAACCTTCTTATCAAACTTACTGCAAACATAATGTCTGGTCGAGTGGCTATAAGATACATCAAGTTTCCTATCAAGATTCAAAACATTGTTGTATCAATAAATTTGTCTTCTTCTTTTTTGCTTAACTTCAAACATGTAATGCAAGGGTTGAAACAGGATTTGAGTTATCCATATTGATTTTTTTTTTTTAAATTTTAGTTGCATATTTTTCTTGGGAAATAAAAATCCCTTTATTTGATTGTTGAATATTAATGCCAAGAAAATGATATGATTCTCCTAAATACGTCATTTCAAACTCACCCATCACAGAAACTTTGAAAGCGTGCAACATTTCCAGATTGTTATCCGTGAAGATAAGATCGTCAGCATAAAGACAAACGATTATAAATCCATCCTTAGAATTTTTTTGATATAAAGGGTATGCTCAAAAGGACAACATTCAAAGCCAAATTTTAGAAAATAATTATTTATTCTATCATACCATGCACAGGGTGATTGCTTCAATCCATACAACACCTTTTTAAGTTTGTACACTATCTTCTTCGCCTTTCGTAGAAAAACCAAGAGGTTGCTCAAGATAAATTTCCTCTTGAAGAAATTCGTTCAAGAAGGCTAATTTGATATCCATTTTATACAATTTCCAGCCACTTTGAGCAGCAAGAGAAATAACTAATCAAATTGTATCAAGACTTGGAGCAAGAGAAAATACTTCATTGAAGACGTCACCTTCTTTTTTCTTGTATCCTTTTGCAACTAACCTTGCTTTATGTTTGTTGATAGAGCCATCAAGATTGGTCTTCGTTTTGAAAATCCATTTCACGTCAATTGGAGACTAATGAAAAGGTAAATTTATGAACTCACAAGTGTCATTTTTTTCAATTGAGTCGATTTCTTCCTTCAAAGCTTGGATACACTTTTCTTATTTTGAGGTTTCTTCATTAGAAATTGGATCCTCTCCAGCAAAAAATGAAAATAAAATATTATTCGCTTCATATACCTCCTCCATTGCATTATAGATATCTCACAAACTTCTTATTTTTCTTTGAGGAGATGGTGAACCTTCAAGAAAATCATTTTCATCATCTGGATTGTGCGTTTCTTGAGAATATCTTACTTGATAATCACTTTCTTCAAAATATACCAAGCAAGTGGATCCGAAAATTTTAAAAAATGTTAAGAAGTCATTTCATCAAAATTAACATCTTGACTTATTATGATTTTCTTTGTTTGAGTATTATAAAGCTCGTAAGCTTTATTCCTTTCACTATATCCTATGTAAATATATTTTTCAGATTTATCATTAAGTTTGGTTCTCAAAGCATTTGGAATATGTGAATATGCAAGACAACCAAATGTTTTGAAATGACTTACATTTGGCTTCTTACCATACCACGTCTCGTTAGGAGTAGAATTTTCCAAACCTTTTATTAGTGATCGGTTGATCAAGTAAACGGCGCCCAAAAATCCGATGGCATATTTTTCTTTTTCATCATGCATAGAACCATATCCATGATTGTTCTATTTTTCCGTTCTGCAACGCCATTTTGTTGTGGTGTATATCACGCCGTCAATTCATGGAGAATGTCATTCTGTTGACAAAATTCTTCAAAGAGAGAGGACAAATACTCGCCACCACAATCACTTCTCAATTTCTTTATTTTATAACCATCAGAATAATTTTTAATTGAGATTTGAACTCTTTGAAACATACAAAGGCTTCCAATTGTTGATTCACAAAATAAACCCAAACTTTTCTTGTAAAATCATCAATAAATAACAAGAAATATTGATTACCTCCCAAGGAATGGACTCTAATTGGCCCATAAATGTCACTATGAATGAGTTCCAAGGGTAATTTTGATTTGCAGTTTGACTTGGATGGAAATGGCTCACAATGTTGCTTCTGTATTTTACACTCTTTGCAAAATTCATTGATATTAGGCCATCCTTGAACAATTGTTTTATTTGACAACTCCTTCAAACTTTGGAAATTGAGGTGCCAGAATCTGTCATGCCACAACTTGGATGTTTCTTCATTTTACAATTAGATAACAAGAAACATTGAGAGTATTAAGTTTGGGAGAAAATAAATTATTCGAACTCAATTCAATATTTGCAACAATTTTGATCCTCTTTTTTCATGATGCAAGTGTTGTCAACAAATAAAATATTGAAACCTTTTTTACTAAATGACAAACACTTAGCAAGTTACTTTTCAAGCCATGTATATAGAATACCTCATACATTTTTTCTGTTTTTCTGGATTCTGTTTTGAAGACAATATCTCCAACTTCTTCGATTTTATATGATTTTGCATCTCCGATTGTAACCTTCCCATAGTTAGTTACGACAAGATTTGAAAACAAACCTTTGTTTCCCGTCATATGTTTACTAGCGCCACTATCCAAATACCAAATATTTGCAAATTCCATCAAAAGCAATTAATAAAGTTTTCCAATTTTCAATATCTTCTTCATGTATATAGCCAATTTCTTTTCTTTTTTTAGGATATTTATTCAAACAATCATAAACTATTTGTCCTATTTTATGAAAATAATGACACTCAATATAAGGTTTTGTACCTTTATACATACGTCGACCTCGTTTGCTGATGTCTCCTCATTTGTGATAGATTTATATTAGGATGAGACATCATTTTTAGTGATTTAGAAGTCATAATAGTCGATTTTCTTTAGAAATAGTGCACTTTCCTATTTTGAATCTTGATTTAGTAAAATAATATTTTTAGAGCATATTGGATTTAATTGTTTATTTAGTGTGAAGCTTTAAAGATAATTATGGAGATTAATTAGAGTCCAAGTCAAAGAGTACAAGATATGGAAAGAGATTAGCATGGTAATTGGAGATAAGGAAATAAAAGGTAAAATTATGGAAAAGGAAAAGCTGCCTAAATCTGAATTTCTGCAGCAACGCCTAAAGAAGTGAAGATAACTCCAAAAGGAAGCCGATTTGGTAAGATTCCTTTCATAGGGACGTAGATAATTCTGTGAGGATTCTTTTGGTATATTGTGGAGCAAAAACCGACCAATAACGAAGAAGATATGCTCAAGACAAGTCAGCAGAATTTATCTTTATTTCCATACGAATTTGAGTTGGGCTTGGAGTCCATTACTTAACCTCTTCCTCAAGAAAACGAATTAGGTCTTCTAAACACCTATAAATAACCCCTTATATCACTTGTAAATCATCCTTGCATCATAGTAATTAGTTCTTAAGGTTTTATTCTTCCAGTTTATTGTAGAGAGCAAGAAGATGTCTTTTGTAATTTCTTTTAGTTTATTTCCTTCAGGTATGAACTAAACTCCCCATAGCTTGGGTTTTGCATCATGTATAATCTATGAATTCTAATTCTTCTATCTGAGTTTCTTTGGGAATTACATGTTTTAATCTGATATTAGCTACTTACCTTTATATTTGTTTATGCGTTTTAATTTAGTGGCTGTCCTAGAACTGATCACTTTAGGATTGTCTTAATAGTAATTAGATGGTCACCTTAACTGGGTGTCTAATTATTGAAACACCACATAACGTCTAGTGTCGATATTAGTCCTGACAAAACTAATTCTAACTAGATAGTCATTAGGGTATAATTTAATCACCATATCACCAATTGAAGGAATTGTTTGCTTAGGGCCTTAGTAGCGTTTGATAACCCTATTTGAAACAGCCTTTTGGTTGTGCCGTAGCCCCCTTAGTCGCTCTCAAGGTCTAAGGAATGGGAATTTAGAATCCTAACTAAGTATACAAGAGCTAATATTCTCCCTTATTAACTAGATCTAATAGAAAGAATTAGAAGAATTAGTGCATACTAGCAAAACCTAAGCTATACTTCTCATCTCATATTCTTCGTATTTTACTTTATTGTCTTTTATTTTCTTAGTTTAATTAATTTCGAATTTATTCTCTCTTTAATTTATTGTCTTTTAATTAATTATTGCTTACTCGTTATTGTTACCTACTCGTATAACACACTTAAGTCCCTGAGAACGAACTCAACTTACTAACTAAAACTTGCATACGTCCTGTAATACTTGCAGTACTGTGCCTGTCTAGGGTGAGAGTGCGTAGTTTTCTAGACTTTATTTTATCATATTTTTATCACACCCTAGGCGACACCATTTGCGTCCTCTATTCGAATTATTTTGAAAGGTTTTTTCCTCCTCTATTGTCTAATTGTGTCCACAATTATTGTGGGAATTTCTTCCACCTCTTGTTTGTCTACGGCCTTTACCACGTCCACGATATGAACCACGACCTCCCATGAATGAAACATGAGACTGTAATGCTTGATCGGAAGAATAAATTTGAGGACTTCTTAGAAGAATTCTAATTTCATCTGCTTCAAATATTTCTTGTAAGGTTTCCAATTCCATGGCTGAAATATCTTGTGACTATTCAGTAGCCACGACTTCATGATCAAATTATATCGCTAGACTACGCAAAACTTTTTCAACAACCATTTGAATTTCCACGATTTCTCCATTTGTATCCATTTGATTTACAAGAGATGTGTCTATTGAAAAATAATAACCATTTTTTTCATTTTCTTTCATCTTTAATTTTTCGAATTCGGACCATAGATTGCAAGCAAACTCTTTTTACTTGATTTTTTCGAGCATAAGTTGTCTGAAGATTCTCCCATGCTTTCATGAAATTATCCGCCTTATTTAGTCTTTCGAAAACTGGAATTTTGATTGTTTGATATATTTTAAAAAGATTTTTTCGATCTTTTTTCTTCTCACCTTGTAGAATTATCTTTTGTCCCACGCTTAATTGTTACTCATCTTCTGGAATATCTATCCATCTTCAACAAAACTCCAAATGTCTTTAGATTCAAGACATAATTTTATTAGATGACTCCAATATTCAAACTTTTAGCCATTGAAACGAGGTATGAGAGAAGCAAGATTGTTCGACATTTTTTTACGTTGCTCTTGATACCAATTTCAAAAAAAAAAATAATATGCTTGGAGAGAAATATTGAAGATAATATATTAATATTGTTTTTTATTGTGTTGCAATATTATTTTCATGTCTCTCTATTTATATAAAAACTTAAGAATCTAGAAAGACATGTAAATTATTAATAAATTGTCATATTTTCCACTATCATTCTAATTTAATATTAACCTATAATTTATTTATCCACTAATTCAAACTTATTTTTTCACTAATCCATAACTTATTTCTCCACTAACTCAATTAAATGAAAATGATACAAATTCTAAGTTATTTTACTTTATTTCATTTTATTATTTTATCTTAGAGTTATTAGCTAAAAACGTCCTTAGACACAATAACCCACCCCTAACAAGCCCCCCCTTTATTACTTCCTGCTGGAGTCCACCGTTTTTTTGATAATACCACCAATACCCCTACTACTTAATATAATATTTGATCTCTTCCATATTTATCGAATCCATATATAAGATATTCCTTCATTATAGTTGCTGTTACGTTTCCATATTGATAGGTCATTTAAATCCCTTAATTATAGCTACAAACATGGAAAACTTGTTATACTCATACACGATCAATCATTTGCACTACACTCACTAAACCAACGATTTGCTACACACAACAAGACTCATCTTGGCTTTAAGGTATGTTTACAATTACATTATCATGTTTAATTTCTAATAAGGCGTTCATTTCATGATGAAGACTCGATAGTTTTAAGTTTCTTTTCATTTTCTCATGTAATATTTTAAGCGTTTGATTCACACATTCATCATTCATCAACAGTTAAAGACAAATTTTTATTGTGTGTTGTTTGTTCATCATTGTTAGACTTATAGTGTTCATATACTAATAATGTAGAGGTTTCTAATTTTGTTGCGCATCATATTAGCACCATGAAAGTTGCTTTTGTTTTATTATTCATGTTTCACAATAACATGTATTATATTCACAGCCTTATATAATATGATTCTTATACAATCATATATTGGAATTTATTGTTTACATTTGCCCACTAACTAATCTCATAAAAAATTATATCCTTTATCAGATATGTCATCAAATGTGCCAGTTGTTTTTCGTTTCGTGGAAGAAAAAGCTTTGAAATTGTTTAGATTGTTTGACTCATATGATTCAATGAAGATTTACGTGAAAGAAACATGGCCTATGTTGTTTGACATGTCATTTGATTTGTTCTATTCAATTGCTGGGCACCAAAAGTGCAAGTTTGTTGGTGAAGGCGACTTCGAGACTGTTGTCTAGTTGTTGGATCATAGTCACGTTGCTTTCGAGGTGTTAGTTGTCGAGAATTCCACTGAAATTGTTGTCCAAACACTTAATCCTATAGCTTTCATGGACACTGTTCCAATTCAGAACCCATCACTCGATGTAGGTGTAGTAGAGGACGACGATGAAGCTACCGAAAACAACTATCATCACAAGGTTAGGATTCTAAAGAGCAGGGCTTGGAGACATGCATTGAGGGAACCCGGTCAATGCTTCCATGATGGAATGAATGAGTTTCGTCGTGCAATTTCTAAATACGCTTGCGAGACGGGATATAAATTCTATTTCGGACACAACCGACCCAACCGCACGAGCGCCTACTGCTCAAACTCAAAAGCATCAAGTAGTATTTATTGATTTGTATTTCATACTTTACAACCTAGAAAAAATAAAACGCAACCCTTTTATTAAGGCACACACACCACCATCCAAAAATCCACATATTACCCACAACCCATCATATTTAACAAATAACCCATTATTTTTAAACAGTATTAATTCGTGTGTGAACCAACCCAATCAATAGCACGCAACCCACTAATTAATGCACACACACCACCATTGAAAATTCACATATTACCCCCACCCATCATATTTTACTGATAACCCATTGTATTCTCAACAATATTAATTTGTGTTTTGACTCACCTTGTTATTCATTTTTACATCCAGGTTGTAAGTGGTATGTTTATGCATCGAAAGACAACGACAACCAAAAAGTATACCTGAGGACATTCACAAAAACGCATACGTGCGGGCCTCCGTTGAAAATGTTCACTAATCCACGACTGACCGATGATCTAATAAAGGATATCATTATTGATATGGTGCGTTCCAAACCTGATACTAAACCCAGCCATGTGATGAAATATCTAAAATACAACTACAGATAAAATATTACGTACATGGTTGCTTACGGGGTGTGAATGATGTCGGTCTGTCTTACAACAGAATACAGGCATATTTCTACAATCTTAGTGTTGTAGACCCAATTTACATGATCTACTCCTATGTGTCTAATCCCCGGCAAATCTGGTGTTGACCTCCTAATTTCAGTGTTCCAGCCCCTCACCACATTCTCTAGCAAGAACTCATACATTCTGTCTGCACTTGCGTTTTCTTTTGACCCGAGTGACGAACGTTGTAAACAAGCCAAGTGGTAAAATGTGTTCTCTGCACTGTTCCACATGAGTAATGACCAAGTGGTTAGTGCCTTGTCCCTAGTCTCCAACGGGATTATCACGTCTTTCATTTCGTTGATAGCCTCCTTGAATAACTTGATTACATATTGTTCGATTTATGGTAACGCCCCCTCCTCATATATTCCTGCAATTTACATTCATAAACCATCTATCATTCAACACATCGACAATAATATTTACCTGTTGAATCACTCAATACTTACAGAAACATTTGCAGGCATTAACCAAAATTTCAGCTCGATTTCTGGATTTTTTGTTTTCACCAGTCTGCTGTGGAAGTGTTGCTCGTAGACCCACAACGCAACGTCTATCATCTGCACAAAAATACCCACTACATTAACTATCACATTTTTAATGTTAAAATAAAATCCAGATTGTTCTATCAACAGTCACCTTTGAACTAAGCTGATACTCTTTCGCCACTTCATAACAGTCCTCGACACTCACACGGTTCCCCATATAACACCACACCTCGATCGCATATGGCTCATCCCCTGCGAGTAGTTCCAAGAGTTTCGAATCACTTGCTTTAATTACTAGTTTTTTCACCTGCCCGACTACTTTTTTTTTCTTTACAGGGGGCATAAAATAATCTTCCATCTCTACTATCTTCCGCCCCGTCCGATCAGTTTTTTTATAGCGCGTATTAACAAGCTCGGAGAAACCAGACTCGCCTTCTTTTTTTCTTATCAATACCCCAACTTCCCCGACGTTACACCTTTATTCGCGGCCCCTCTGACCGACCCCCTATTCCATCTTCGTACATCTCGGTCGCTCCGATCCGTCGCTAATTGTTCTCCAACCATCTCCATATCATCCTCACTTGACTCAACATCAGAATCTTTTCTTCCCTACGCTTTGTCTAGTTTCGCGCTCGTTGTCTCCCGCCCAATTTCTTTGTCTTTCGCATTATCAGTATCAACCTCAAACATGCTGTCATAACTTATCTAAACACTGTTCGACACATCATCCCTTACAGTTTCACCAGCATCACATTCTACTTTATCATTACACAAACCTTCATCCACCATCAACTCAGTTTCTTTAGCAGCACCATCTTCTTGTTCACCCATTTCCTTATCCTTACCCGATCCCTCACCACCAATATCTACCTTACCATCCTTGACTAACCCACTCTTAGAACACGTACCCCGATAATGCATTTGTCCACCACTCTTAATGCGTACCAATTCATCGGTCGCTGCTGAATACACTCCTCTAATTGCCACTAGCTCCTTCTCGGCCTCACTCAATGCATTCCTCAGATACGATATGGTTTTACTCTTCGCCGCTACTGTCTCCGGAGTAGCTCCACTAGCACTCTGTAATCTATCCATCTCCTCTCGCATACGCCCAAGTTCTGTTTTTAGACGTAAGACTTCGCTTGAATTTTGAGCACCCATTTCTATATTTACCCTCTCGCATACCCAAGGTAATGATAACAGACTCATTGTCTCTCTCTATGTAGATGATCTCATCTATACAAGAAACAGTGAGAAAATGATTAAGGAATTCAAAGAAGACATGATGAAAACCTTTGAGATGATGGATCTCGGGTTAATGCACTACTTTCTCGGCATTGAGGTGAAACAAGATACAAGAGGAATATTCATCTCACAGAATAAATACATAGAGTCACTTCTAAAGAAGTTCAAGATGCATGGGTGCAAGACTGTTGATACTCCTCTAGTCACTAACGAAAAATTAACCAAAGAAGATGGCTCAACTAAGATAGATCCAGCAATATACAGAAGTCTCATAGGAAGTTTGCTATATCTTACAGCTACGAGACCAGACATCATGTATGCTACAAGTCTACTATCGAGATTCATGCATAGTCCAAGTAAAGTCCACTATGGAACAGGAAAAAGAATTTTAAGATACCTAAAAGGAACTAAGGACTATCGAATATGGTACGAGAATAAAAATAACTCAAGTTTGATCGGCTATACCGATAGTGATTGGGCTGGATCAGTTGATGATATGAAGAGTACCTCGGGCTATACATTCTCACTCGGCTCAGGAATATTCTCATGGTCATCAAAAAAACAAGACTGCGTGGCACAATCTTCAGCAGAAGCGGAATACGTGGCAGCATCACTAACAACAAGTCAGACAATGTGGCTTAGACGAATACTTGAAGATATGGGAGAACAACAAAAAACACCAACAAAAATCTACTGCGACAAGTCTACAATAGCAATGGCAAAGAATCTCGTCCATCATAGTCGGACTAAACACATTGCTATCAAATATCACTTTATTCGAGAAGCGTCTAATAAAGGACAAATTGAGCTTCAATACATAAGAACAGAAGAACAACTCGCAGATATTTTCACGAAAGCACTTTCACGACCGAAATTTGAGACAGTACGAGAGATGCTCGGAATTACGAAAAAAAACATTAAAGGGGAGTGTTGAAATTAATGTTTTTTTATTTTCTAGAAGTTTAGATAAGTTATTAGATTAGTCTATGTTTCTCTAGTTAATTCTAGAGTTAATTAATAGCTTAGAGATATATAAATTTCTAGAAATATTAAGAAACCTATTAAAAAATAGCACTAGAAGAGTCTAGTAAAAATCCACCGCCTTTAGCTAGTATAAATAGGCCATCACAAGTTCATTTGCAAGCATCACTTGAGCCAACAACTAAAAAATTTGTATCATCCAATCAATAAAACAAAATTCTTCTTTCATTTAAAACAAAGTCTTTCGTCCATTTTTATTACAAATATTTCCATTCCTATTTTCTAAATTCATTTCTATTTTCCTCCTTTTCTAATATAAAAATACCAATATCTTGAAATCAAATTTTATCCAATTCATTTACTGCTTTGATCGTATTACCATAATTGTTATACCAAGATTTTATCATCTCTTGTGTATACATTTATATGACATGCCAATTGCATAAATTCAATACTTAATCTGATTTTCACTGTAATCTTATATATCTAATTGCAACTTTTTCAACCCTTATCTTTACTATGTACTCGAGTTAGTACTTTTGTTTGTGTTGCAACTGTTTGATTTTATTTCTACCCATGATTCCATGTTATCATTTATCTTTTAATCTTTTCTCCCCTTAAAAAGTGATATAGTGTTTAACATGTGTAGATATAATGGACGAAAAAGTCGTAGAACAAAGATGAGGGACTAACTTCTTAAAACGAGTAAGACAAGGGACTAAAAAGTTACAAAACAAATATAAAAGTTCAAGGATTACTCTAAGTTTAGCTAAGTATACGCGTTCTCATCCACGCCGATTTTGTTATCCATTCCCCATGAAGTTACTGATTCCATCTCTAAGGTTTGTCGTTTCACGTTCTTATTGAGTTTTCTATGCGTCTTTATATGTTAACCAAATACCATTTCTTAAATTAGTACATGTTTTGTAAATCTAATTAGGGTCTTTCTGATTGGTTTCAGTGGCATATTTATTACATTTCAAAGGTATTTTTACTTCACAAGCGAAAGGTCGTTGATCGTGGCATTTCAACAAAGGAGAATTTTCCACAATTTTCCTGGTAAGTATTACCCCCTTCTAGTAAAAGTATGACATAAGTTATACCACGAATTGTGTAGACTTAGGTTAAGAATAAACGATTTGGGTTTGGCGGTAGATTCCGGACAAGGACGGAGACAGGTTATGGGATTTGGGGACCCGGGCCCCCCAAATTTTCCAAAAACCCTTTTTTTCACCCTTATAAAAAAATTAATAAGATCTGGCCCCCAAATTTTACGAAACTTTCTCTTTGGGCCCTTAAATATAAACTCTTGGTTCGGTCCTTGATTCCTGTTATCTCTTATATACAAATAAGAGAGAAGAAATTGATGACACATTTTATCTTCACCATATTTTAAACTTATGCCCTTTACTTTACGAGTACTATTATGATGTTTGTTTTATAAATAGACAACTAAGATTTACTCGTATATATACATTTATAACAAATTTCAACCCTTCTTCACATATTGGTGAGGAAGATGTTCATTTATATTGCACCAGACATGGAATAACATATAGGTCTACCAATAGCCTAAACACTCTGAACTAGACAATTTGTAGCCTCCTAAAATTGCTCAAGATACTTATATAAACACACACAGTATCCTACAAAATTTGATTCTACTTTTCATTCTTATTATATCAAGTCCATGCCTCCATATTTTCATGCTAAAATACTACAAAAGAACAAGTTTTCATGTCTTTCAAGTACGACATTTATAACTTGCACACCATATTCTTCAAAATTTTCTCCATTAAAAAGTAAACATCTTGGTATGTATTGCTTCAGTATAATCACGGCAGTTAGAGGCTTATACTGAAATTTGTAATTTAAATTTGTAAACTTCTTGGTATGTATTATCTAACAGATTCATACTCCTTTGAAGATGGCAAAGGGTTCAATATATATTTTTATAAGCAATCATGTTTTTATGTTTTTAACCCACTCTACAAAAACACAATGATATAATTACATCTATATTATATGGGACAACTCGAAAGTCAATCAACGATCCTGATTTTCTTAGACAAAAAATATATGACCCTTCCGAAAGATGAGATCATGCCATGTGTATAAGATAACTTTTTTTTAACCAAACTATTCTAACTTCTTTTCAAAACTAATAACTTCTACCCATTTTCTTTTCTAAACTAATAACTTCCCCCCACGTTATACACATTCTCTATTTAAATTCACCATTAAACTTTACAAACATATTATACACAAACAAAGATATTAAGGCAAGCCTTTTCTCAGACACCCAAGTCTAATTCACAGGTTTTTTGAAGAATATATGGTGCTTATATCAAGTTTTAAGGAAATTCATGATTTCACCCAAGTCTAATTCACATGTTTTTTGAAGAATATATGGTGCTTATATCAAGTTTTAAGGAAATTCATGATCTTTTCTAGCAATTTTAATTTATTAAATAAAATGTTTCATGTTATTAATAGAGAAGTATGAAATGTTGCAATAGAAGCTTAAGAAAATAAAGGACTTTGTGTTCATTTTTACTTAAGGTATATTTAATTGCTAAAAATTGTTTAGGTTTTAAAAAACAAGAACAAAACTATATATGTTTGGATTTTGAATGAACTAATTACTAAATTGTTGTGGAATTCTCAAGTTTTGTGAGAGAAGGTGCTTATAGTTGAGATATAAAAATAATTTTTTAAAATATTTGGGTCTTGAATGAACTAATTATTTGATAAATTGTTGTTATATTCAAGGTTTTTTGAAGAATATTTGGTGTTTATAGTTGATATATAAATCAAGTTTTAAAAGATCTGGGTCTTGAATAAACTAATTATTTGATAAATTGATGTTGAGTTCACATATTTTTTGAAGAATATTTGGTGCTTATAGTTGAGATATAAATCAAGTTTTCAGAAGATTTGGGTGTGGAATGTACTAATTATCTGATAAATTATTGTTGAATTTACATTTTTTTAAAGAATATTTGGGGCATATAATTGAAATATAAATCAAGATTCATGAGATTTTGGATCTTGAATGAACTAATTATTTGATACATTATTGTTGAATTCGCATGTTTTTTGAAGAATATATGGTGCTTATAGTTGAGATATAAATCAAGTTTTCAGAAGATTTAGGTGTGGGATGTACTAATTTTGATAAATTATTGTTGAATTTACACTTTTTTTAAAGAATATTTGAGGATATGGTGCTTATAGTTGAGATATAGATCAAGTTTTCAGAAGATTTAGGTGTGGGATGTACTAATTTTGATAAATTATTGTTGAATTTACACTTTTTTTAAAGAATATTTGAGGCGTATAGTTAAGATATAAATCAAGTTTTCAGGAGATTTGGATCTTGATTGAACTAATTATTTGATACATTATTGTTGAATTCATAGGTTTTTTGAAGAATATATGGTCCTTATATCAAGTTGTAAGAAAATTCATGATTTATTTTGTAATTTTATTTTATTCAATCAAATGAAACAGTATAAATTTAAGAATATAAAAGACAAGGTAGATCTTCAGATATTATTTAAAATCAAATTGTAGAAGATAATCAAGTTTTCAGAAAATTTGGGTGTGGAATATACTAATTATCTAATAAATTATTGTTGAATTTACACTTTTTTAAAGAATATTTGGGGCATATTGTTGAGATATAAATCAAGTTTCAGGAGATTTGGATCTTGAATGAACTAATTATTTGATACATTATTGATGAATTCACATGTTTTTTGAAGAATATATGGTGATTATATCAAGTTTTAAGGATATTCATGATTTATTCTGGTAATTTTATTTTATTCAATTAATTAAAATGTTTCATGTTATTGATAGAGAAGTATCAAACGTAGCCGTAGAAGTTTAAGAAAATAAAAGACTCTGTGTTAAATATTACTTGAGGTATATTTAATTGTTAAATTGTTTGTGTTTTAAAACAAAAACAAAATTATATATGTCTGGATTTATAATGTATTAATTACTACATTGTTGTGGAATTCTCAACTTTTGTGAGAGAATATTTGATGCTTATAGTTGAGATATAAATCAAGTTTTTAAAAGATGTGGGTCTTGAATGAACTAATGATTTGATAAATTGTTGTTGAATTCACAGGTTTTTTGAAGAATATTTGGTGCTTATAGTTGAGATATAAATCAAGTTTTCAGAAGATTTGGGTGTGGGATGTACTGATTTTGATAAATTATTGTTGAATTTACACTTTTTTAAAAGAATATTTAAGGCCTATAGTTAAGATATAAATCGAGTATTCAGGAGATTTGTCTTGATTGAACTAATTATTTGATACATTATTGTTGAATTCATAGGTTTTTTGAAGAATATATGGTGCTTATATCAAGTTTTAAGGAAATTCATGATTTGTTTTGTAATTTTATTTTATTCAATCAAATGAAACAGTAGATATTTAAGAATATAAAAGACAAGGTAGATCTTCAGATATTATTTGAAATCAAATTGTAGAAGATAAGTGAAAATTAAAAAAAGTTTCTGGACTGTCATTTGGAAAAATATCCAAATATCGGAGCAAAATTTTTACCTAAAAGAATATTCTATAAGATAGTTTTAAAAGAGACATTCAACAATATCTTTCTCCTAAGTACTAAGAACCCTATTTATGTAAAATAATTTTTGTAGATAACCTACATTTCAAATATTTAACATTTGAATTTTCATATTAAATTTTTTAGTTAACCAAGTATAATTCTTCTCCCATAGTTACAGTTATGTGTCATGTTTGTCATTATGTAGAGATAACGCCATCTGTTGGAATAAACATAAGTGTGACTTATATCCTAAAAAGATATGCAAATACGAAATACACTTGAAGTAATATTATTTCTTAAAGAAAACATAATATTTGGTAATTACATTAAAGTTTTCAATTGCCTATAACTAATTAAGTTGTAAATTAAACGTTATTGGGTTAAGTTGTAAATTAAACGTTATTGGGTTATGTATCACTAGGATTAGATATCCAAAAGATATTTATTTTCTTATTTTGTTTTTCTTATTAATTTAGCTATTTTTTATTGAAATCATAATTTTTTTTAGAATCATAGGATTGGGTGTGGTTATTGTAGGTCTTTCAATATGAAAATGTATACGAATGAGATTTGATAGTATTCTTTTATTAATGTTTTTTTGGTATGATACACACTAAACTTATGGTGATTATTTTAAGTATCTATTTTTGTATATTCACTAAACTTTTGTAAAGACCGTTTACTACTTTGTGATTTATTTATGAGTTAATTTCCTAAAAGGTACAAAATCCTATTTTCTCTTTTTTAAAATGTTTAGGTTTTTTCTCCTTTCAAAACCTAGCGTTATTAATGGGTTATTTTCTTTAAGTGGGTTACGATTTTGTTCAATGGATAAAAGATTTTTTTTACAGATCACATGTGTTTTTTAATGTGATGCAAATGTTTTTTAATGAGTTACGTGGGTGCAATTGGTAAGAATTTAATTAAACAACAATATTTTTCATAGACCTTTTGTATTAATCACCTTTTATTTATTTCTCTTTTCTTTTGTGAAAGAAGTTCTTGATCAGATAGGTGTAATGTTTGTCTTTTATATTTTTAAATAATAATTGTTTTAATTGAGGATATATAATTATGTGTAGGTTAATGTATGTATGAAATGAGTGAATTTGAACGGTATCCTGTGACTAAAGTTGTTTCATCCCTACTATACCTATCTTTAGCACCAACTATTGTTAATTTTAGTAGTGCCTTTAGGCACGGGTAATATCTAGTTGTTCTATATTACATAAACTCTCAAACAAAGAATTTTCAAAAACTTGATAACATTAAAATACTTGCAGATTCTTATATATTTTTCCTTCGATTATATGTAGATAATGAAGAAATATGTTTGGATTCAAAGTTCAAATGGAAATGTTCAACAAGTTGAACAAGACACAGCACTGCTTGTCCCATTCATTGATCATCAGAGATTATTAGGGTTTGGTACCCGGGCCTTTCCTCCTCGTATCTCTACACCTTGTCTCAACCTCATTTTCAAGTATTGTGGGTTCCATAGTGAACCTGGTAAATCTAAAAAAGGTAATTATCTGTTGTAAATTTACATATCTTTTTATAATTTTTTGTTGAGAAAGGTAATTCAAGACATTAAATTTACTAGAGATACATATCTCTCTACCTAGTTGAGATGTTTGCGCTTCATACTTAATCTCGGGTAAAATACCAAATATACCCCCCTGGTATGACAATAGGTCACCCATAGTTTTAAAGCGGAAAAATACACCCCTGTGGTTTTCCAACTCGTGACATATATCACTAAGGCTCGAGTTATCACGAGTTGGAAGACCACAGTAAGGTATATATACTAGTTGTCCCTTTTAAAAAAACAGGGGTTTTTTCGACCTTGTATAAAATTATAGGGCCATTCAGTGACAATAAGTTTAACTATTAACAACTTATTGATTCAGGAATGTTAAGTTTTCAATGAAGAATTCATAAAAATGGACCCAAAATACCTTTGTGCTGTAAGCATCTGCTCGTATATTAGAGCTTGAATCACTTGTAAATCTTACAAGTAATTCTCTTTCACGAAAACTCAAAGGTAAAACTTTTTAAGAAATGAGAGATATATTTGGTTTACCTGACGATCTTACTGAGGTAAACTTTCATTCTTTTACCCTGAATTTTTTCATTTTGTTTTCTCAGATTGACCCTTTTACGTTATATATCAGGAGGAGAAGCTAGAACCAAAGGAAAATAAGAACAATGATCCGAGGATTCGGCTTTTAAACAAGCTGTATGCTAAAAAGCGAGATGAACTTATAGAGAGAAGAAAGAAGGTGATTTTTTATGTTAGACTTTCTATTACTAAAGAGTATTTTTGTATATATACTGACACGATGATATTTTTTTTTAATATAGAAAGCTGAGACTGGAAATTCAAGTGCTGATGATCAATCTGTTGATGAGCTCTTATCTTTCATCAATGGAGAAAATGAGGGTAAGTATGTAAGATTACACTATAGATCCCTATATTATGCAAAATTTCATAAAGTGATATTTTGCATAAACTTGATTTCTCAAGATTAGAAAGTTGTTCCTACATTATAAAATTAAGAAACTCATGAGAACATCACGATATGAGTTATTGTATACTTTTAAATTATGATTTGAAACGTTAATCTACTATTTATATATACAATTCAAAAAAGTGATATTTTGATTTATAATTTGTTAACTATGCTTGAATCAGACTCAAATGGGGCCTCAAGTTCAAATAATAATAAAAAAGATAGCAGAAGTAACAATCAGAAGAAGAAGGTAAATATATCATAATTATTTAATTTTTATAAATCTTCTTTATATCTTTCTTATGTGTGTTTTAATTTTCTCATCTCATTAAAATCATGCACTTCCTTATATATTAGAGAGAAACTAATGATTATTACATATTGCAGGAGAAAAACAAGCATTAAAAGGATGTTGATGAAAAAGACAAGACTGCCCCTGCACAATAAAAAAAGAAAATGAATAGGTAATTTTTTTGCAGATTTGAAGAGGATTGATAGTCTCAGCTTTACAGCTGATCAGGCCTCATGATGCTTTTTCTATGAAGGATAAAAATGTAATTAAGATAGCCACGACATTAAGATTGATAGTTGTTCTAGTGGTTGTATTAAATAAACAGAAAAGATAGGCAACACTTTCTTTTGTTTTCGAATAACTCTAGCATGATTCCTTGTTTATGAGTTCTTTAGTATAACTTTCTGCAGCTACATAGTTTGATAAGTTATTTAATGTTTTTTTATAAATAGTCTAAGTTATTAAATTAGTCTAAATTTTTCTAGAAAATTCTAGAGTTATTTACTAGTTCAGAGATATAGACATATTCTAGAAATATTAGGAAACATATTAAAAAATAAATACTAGAAGAATCTAGTAATAATGCACCGCCACACTCTTAAATAAATAGACCATTGGGTCATTTGTAAAGATCCTCAAACAAAAACTACTACAAGCCTTGTAAACCTTTGCTATCTATCAAAGGCTTCTTTTTTAAAGAGGCTATGGTTGATAACATCCTCATTAAACTATCTAATTGTTCTTTTATGTCTTTAATAATCTATTTTATAAAAAAATGTCTAATGAAATAAATATTTATAGAAAACATCCCCTTTTTATTTTCTATATTTTTACTATCCTTATTATTAAATATATTATTTTATTTTAATACAATATTAATTTTTAAATATTAAACAAATAATAGGGTACTTCTTTCTCCACCACCACCACCACCACCACAACCACCATGTATGTAACCACTACTACATCCACCACAACCATCACCACCTCCACCACCACAACCACCACCACCACCACCACCTACTATTACTAATTCCATCGCACGCGCGCGTCGGTGAATTTTTTTTTAAAATCGTCATAACTAATTCAAAAAAAATCAGAAAATTAAAAAAATTGTATTTTTGAATAAAGCAAATTAATATGTACGTCTATGAATTTTTTCGATTTATTTTGAATTTTTTCGATTTTTTTTAATTTTTTTTTCGCAGACACGGAATTCCATGTTTTAAACACGGAATACATGGAATTCCATGTTTTAAACCGTGAAATAAACATGAAATTCCATGTTTTGCGAAAAAAAATTAAAAAAAACCAAAAAAATCAGAAAATTCCGAAAAAAATCATAGACGTAAATATTAATTTGATTTATCCAAATATAATTTTTTTGATTTTTTTAATTTTTTTGATTTTTTTTGAATTAGTTATGACGATTTTAAAAAAATTTCATAGACGCGCGCGTGTGTTTATTAGTTTTTTTCTTATTTTTTAATTGTTAATTATAAAGGTAATTTGGGATGGGGCTGTTTTCAATAAATATTTTATTCTAGGCACCTTTTTCTAAATAAGTTTTTTAATAGGCATCAATCAACAATTGGCTCATATTAAAACCAATCCATCCAAGTTCTAATCTTTCCTTTTTTTCCATTTTCTTACAAACTAAATTTTTTATCCTTCCAAATATATCACATTAAGAAACAAACACCAACCAAAGGCCACATAGTCTGTGATACAAGATTATCTTAGTGAAAGCAACAACTTCATATGTTTGTGTAAAGTAACCTCTAACTAAAAAACTCTTGTAAATTCATTTGTTTTAGATTTTAATCATCTAACATGTTATGTTTGTATGTCCTATTGTTGTCGATGCAGCTGCTCCGATCCGTAAACCTGGTTACGATTTCCACCACCACTCGCCTGATTTGAGTCTCTGCCACCGCCTTCACAACCACTAGCAGAACCTCCTTGAGGCACAATTGCAGGAGGAGCCAAAGCTCCACGATATGTCAGTGGTGCACGTACCCCCACCTGTCCACCACCAATATAACCTCCTTGACCCCCACCACCAACTCGATCTTGGTAAAATCCAAAAGTGGTTGGGTATCTATTTTGGCCCCCAATTGTAGATGGTGGAGCACCACGGTGTGGCCTTCCAAACTAATGATGAGTTACACTTATACTCAGTACACCAGCTGAAGGTGGCTGAGATGGTAATAATGGTGGTGGTGGCTGAGAATTGTTGACCGGATAATTTGGCAACACAGTTGGGGAAGGGTCGTGGTTGTTGATGTTTTATCGGTGGTAAGTGAGCATGTTGGTGAGGATGCTGCAGCTTTTGTTTTTCCCCATCTCTTCATTTTATCTTTGTTGCCTCTTTTTCTTTAACTGGAATTCATGTGATGATTCGTACTTTGGCAAACTGTTCCAGATAAACACCACATTAATTCATACGCTACTTCTAATACTATTTATTAAGTAATTACAAGATTTGCTCATAGGCTTGAAAAGTTCTGAGTAATTTACTTAATTTGTAATATAAAATTGCCTGTCCACAAAGTAATTACACAATTTGTAAGATTCTCATTATGTTTATTTTAAAGGATCTTGTTAATCCAAAATTAGAAGTTTTAGGCTATTGGTAGACCTATGTTTTTCCATGTGTGTGTAATATAAATAAACATCTTCCTCAGATAAGTGAAGAAGGGTTGATATTTGTCATAAATGTATATAGACAAGTAAATCTTAGTTATCCATTTCTATAAGAAACATACATTACAGTATTTGAGTAAAGGGCATTAATTAAAATATGGGTCGGTGAAGGTAAAATGTGCCATCAATTTTTTCTATCTTATTTGTAAATAAGAAATAACATGAGTCTACCACCAAACCAAAGTCAATTATTCTTAACTCAAAGAATTTACAATTCGCGATATAATTTATGTCATATTTCTACTAGAAGGGGGTAAGACTTACCATGAAAATCAGACAGAATGTTCTTCTTTGTTGAAATGCCATGGTCAATGACCTGTTCCTTATAAAGTGATTGAAATCCCCAGCAATAGAATAAATACGCCACTGAAACTAATCAAAAAGACCCTAATTAGATTTACAGAACTAGTACCAAATTATGATATGGTATTTGGTTAACATATAAAGACGCATAGAAATCTCAATAAGAAAGAGAACCGGAAAACCTTAGAGATGGTATCAGTAACTCCATCGGGAGTGCATAGTAAAAGAGGCGTGAATGAGAATGCGTATACATAGCTAACCCTAGAATAGTCCTTTATCCTTTATATTTGTTTTGTAACTTTTTCGTCCCTCGTCTTACTTGTTTTCGGATTTAGTCCCTCATCTTTGTTTTACAATTTTTCGTCCAATATATCTACACATCTTAATACTATATATCTTTTTTAAGGGAGAAATGATAAAAAGATGAAGGATTAACACAACAACATGGGTAGAAATAAAAAATAAAAGTTGCAAATCAAAGAAAATGACTAGCTTTAGTACAGGGTGAAGATAAGGGACTAAAAAGTTGCAATAAAATACGTAAGACTAAAATGACAAACAGATAAGTATAAAAATTACGTAATTAGCATGTCATATAAATGTATTCAAAAGATAATAAAATCTTGGTATTAACAAATGGTATACGATCAAAGCATTAAATGGATTGGATAAAATATAATTTCAAGGACTCATTCTTATCGAGAAGCGACCCATATACTATAGCAACTCACAAACTTAAGCTAGATACTGCATTTTTTTATATCCTTTTTTCTATACAAGATTTATACTACCATAAAAAAGTTTCCAAGAAGTTTGTTTTGTTTCGCAGAGTTCAAACATTTAGGAAAAATGATTGATAATCCCTTATTAAAAGTTGAGAGCTACTTAATGTTGTTTAGGATACATCTAGAACACTTAAGTACAATTTAATGTATAAAAAAAAATACCTCAGACTTTAACATCACTACACCAGAACATCCATGCAGTTTCTCTTCAATATCTATTGCAGACAACTTCTTTTCAAAATTAAGCCCCTTCACACTTGTAATTTGGCGATTGAACGACGCTGAAATTTTTGCCATCTATAAATACTCCAAGTTTTAAGAGAATAAATGATCGTGTAGTCTCCTAATGAAGAATGCAAGCTTGCAGGTAGCTTTGTTTTTTCACCCAGGATCCATGAAAGGGAGATAATATGTGAAGATTTACCTCAATTTAAACCAATTTATGATCAATCCAGAATTTTGAAATTTTTATATTAGTCATGCCAAATGGCAACATCAATTTTTCACCTGAAATATGGGAAAATAGTACTTCAAGCTCTTATAATCTTATAAGGAACGAAATGTGAAACTAAGTAATATCGACTTGGTTTTAGAGACATCTTTTAAAATATCCGAGAATTTTATTTTGGGGTCAAAGTTTAATACTAAAACATTTAATAGTCAACTGATAAATTTATAAAAACTGTGAAGGCCATTTTAGAAACTTCTAAAAGTGTTTTTCTATAAAGACATTTCGGTAATATGACATTTTATTTTACTTTCTCTATGGAGTCACGCATTCCACTATCTAGAAGATGTTTTCACCTGTTTGATCATTATGTAACAATTATCACCGACAATACATAAATTATTAAGTTCACTTCAGCTTGTGAAGGGAGGGAGTTCAACCTAAAGTAAAAGAGGAAAGGTAAAAGGTATTTACGAGAAAAATTAAGGGATAGTTTTTTTTTTAGATAGAGATGGAGGATTAGATGACTTAATTCTTATGGAAGTAAGTATGATGATCCTTTTCTTTTAACTTAAAGATATATGTATATTCTTGTGATTCTTAATTAAGGTCATAATTGATTATCTTCCTTACTTCTAAACCTTTTTTTGTAAATCATCCTCTAGTTTATAATAGTCAATTTTATAAACACGTGTAAATATTTCCTATACACTTTGTTTGACTTAGTAATTGTTCGATGAGTCTTTCGAAAACACAAGTCTTCAAAAACCCTATTATATATAATACTAGTTATCTGTAAATCTGGGAAATATAATATCCTTTGCTGTGTGTTCGATTAATTTGTTGATTATTCATAAGTGTGCGATTAATTTTTTTGTTGCACGGTTAAATGCAGTTTTCGACCACCGTTGCACGAGTTAAATGCAGTTTTGGACCGCCGCTGCACGGGTTAAATGCAGTTTTCGTCCACCGAGTTAAATACAGGTTTAGACCGCCGATGCACGCGTTAAATACAGTTTTTGGACCGCTTATCTACAATAGAGTATTTAAACCGGAGCTATGCTGCAACTTATGGTTGGTTATTTGTTTTTCTTTTGTTCAAATGTATATTCAGTTTGACTACACTATTCTTCCTTTACATGATTGTGTTATCTTATGAATCATGCATTTATTATGTTTCATTTCCATTCGGGTTTTTGTTTTGATATCTACTTCGGGTATTTTGTACTTACTGAGCACATTGCTCATTTGTTATTTCCCGTATACTTGTTTTGTAGAGTTGAAAAGTACAATAGAGTTATTATAAAAGTAGAAATATTCGCATGCCTAAATTTGTATTGATCTTTCCTTTTTTGCAGAGATTGATAAATTATAAAAACATTTAGCTATTATAAAGAATTTGTAAGGAAACCATGCAATTCATTGATAAGTTTTAGTTGCTCGAGTGTTTAGATGGAGGTTTTTTTTGGGGCGTGACAAGTGGTATCAGAGCCTAGGTTATGATTTCTCGGGAGATAATAGTTTAAATCATAATTTATTTGAATTTGAACGTTAGGATATAATTTATGAGTTTGAGAATCTTGCATCATGGATTAGAGTTAAATATGGTATAAAGCTTAGGATTTATGGAATGATTGAAAATTGTGGAATGTGCTGAAGGTAGCAATTTGATGCAAAGTATTTTACTTAGTTTTCAGTGTTTGTTGTAGGTGAAAACACTACAACATTCTGCTTGTTTACCGACGAGAAAATTCGTCAGTAGAAACCCGTAATTCGTGAGTATTATGGATTACCGACGAAATTTCGTCGGTAATCTTTCGTCCCTAGAAATCCGTCGGTAAAGGACCAATTACCGACGAAAAGTGTTGCTTTTGTCCCTAATTTCTCGGATGTTTAACGACAACACGTGTCGTCACTAAGTTTATACTTTGCCGACGACATATATCCTCGGTAATTAAGTAATTAATTTTTCTTTTTTTTTATTCGTAGATTATTGATTTACATTTTTCTTTTTTTTATTATTTTTCCGTCGAAACTTAGCGACGAATGTTTTCGTCGGTAAGTCTATAATTTTTTTTTTTATCCAGCATAAATGATTAATTTATTTATTTTATATATATCAGCGACGATTTCGTTCGTCGCTGACTTTTTTTTGATATAATTTTAATTGTATTTTTGTATATTTTTTTTTTAAATTTGTTTTGATTCAATTTTTTTCAATATAATTTTTTATTGTATTTTTGTATTTTAAAAAAAATTGTTTTGATTCAATTTTTTTTTATAAATATAAGGCATAAAATTCATAAATAAATAATAATCTAAAAATTTATAGAAAATACCGTAATTTAAATTAAAATCGAGTCAAACTAAAAGTCAAACTAATCTAAACCGAATAATAAAAGTCAATAGAAACCAACATAAAGTCAAATTACACACCAACACAAAAAAACAAACGTAATCAAGGATCATCCAAATCGTCTTCATCTTCTCTCTCTTCATCTCCTCTCTCTTCACTTCGGGGGGGGGGGGGGGGGCTCGGGGTCGGTGATCGAGGGAAGTCCTTGGGCGAGTCTCATGCCGTTCAACGCTTCGAGGAGCGTGTCCACCATGCTCGGCTGCTGACTCGGCTGACTCGAAGAAGCTGTGGGCCCGGTCGATGTGGAGGCGGGATCCGGTACAGGGTCAAGTCATTGAGCCATGCGAAACTCGTTCATACCTGCATGCATCGCCTTGAGTAGCTCCTCGTTCTGCCTATACGAAGAGTCCTGATGTGTAGGAGTCCGGGCCCTTTTTCGGACCAGACCAATGGTTGACACCCAATATTTTGTCTTGGGTGGAGTGATGACCTCCATGATAGTCTCCAGCATGGCATCCATTTGTTCCTGGACAGAAACATCAGCAGCCTCGGCTCCGGCCTCCACAACCTTCTTTTTCATCTTCTCCCAAAAAACACCCTGTAATTAGATTTCAATTTAAAAATAAATTAGATTAATAAAAAAGTAAAGTTAAAGATAAATATTCAATTTAAAGCAATTTTAAAAAAAAACTTACGCTAGCTCGTTCTAAACGTTGGGCAAGCCAGGTATCTATAATCGGATCGTGAGAAAGGTGATCGAAATAGCTGCTTAAAGGAGGAAGCTCTATCTCCTCCTAGGTTTCATCGTCAAAGAAAGTCAACAGCTCCTTCGTCACGGTCTTCAGCTTCCCTTGGACAGTATATAGTGGATGTGAGCTACTCTTATCTAGGCTCAACGTGGATGTAGGTATATTTTGACTTAACCACGATAAAATTCTTGTGTTATTCAATTTTGGTACCTCAACGTTTTCTTTCAAACCAAATCGATTTCAAACTTATTTTCTTGATTTGAAACTTAAAGGATTTACTACAAAGTTAATGATTTGTTGTTTATGAGGACGAATTAGTTTCACCTATTCAAAAAACAATCAATAGAGAGTTGCTTCTATTATGCTCATATATATTCAACAAGTTTGACGTGCTTGGTAGTCCTCTTTGTGCTGTGTATATTGGTAAATGCCATACAGTATCTGCTACTCAAAAGAAACAATTTTAGCTTTGATCTGCATTCAAACTGTCATGTGTCTCTTATTTTGGAAGAGTAATTTATCTATCTATACATAGGTTCTTTATCTCCAAGGGAAAAAGAATGATCTGTTGGGATGTGTTCCTCGTTTTACCTTTTAATTTGGTTTTATTGCCTGGCTTTGTAAAATGTTTTGTGTAGTAGTTGATGTATGGTGGGAAGTGAAGAAAATAAATAATATTTTTGGAGAGAAATATTGAAGATAATATATTGATATAGTTTTTTTCTATTTTTCGTGTTACAATTTGGTTTTCATGTCTCTCTATTTATATACAAACTTAAGAATATGGAAAGACATGTACCTTATATAATAAGTTGTCATATTGCACACTATATTCTAATATAATATTAAAACCTATAATTTATTTCTCTACTAACTCAAACTTAGTTCTCCACCAATACATAACATATTTTTCCACTAACTCGATTAAATGGATATAATACAAATTCTAATTTATTATACTTTATTCTACTTTATTATTTCATTTGATTCTTTTTTGTTTTTGATATATCCAACAATGTCTCCCGTTAAATTGAATTTGTTCTTCATTTCGAGAGCTTCAATATTTTTTGAGAAATGCGGTCCTCTAAGTGGTTTTGTAAACACATCGTTGGTCTTCACTTTTGCAATTTTGTAGATAAACTTCTCCTTCATTGACAAGTTATCTTAAAAAATGAAATCGTAGTCGAATGTGATTTGTTCTTCCATGCAAGACTGGATCCTTTGAGATGAAAATAGTTGAACTATTATCACAATATAACATAGGAAGAATTCCTCTTATCCATATTATTTTACATCCCACTAAAGAGGCTGGGATATACTATTCTTCAGTAGTAGAAAGAGCCATAATTGGTTGTTTTTTTAACTTCATGAAAATGCTTCACTTCCAAGAGTGAAGACATAGCCGGAAGTACATCGAGTGTCATCAATACTCCATCCAAGATCACTATCTGTATAACCCACGAGTTTGATAGGAACATTGGCTTCATAGAAAATCCAATAATCGATTGTTCCTTTGACATATCGCGAAATCCTTTTAGTCGCCTCCCAATTATTTGAATAAGGTTTCTCCATAAACCTTCTTATCAAACTTACTGCAAACATAATGTCTGGTCGAGTGGCTATAAGATACATCAAGTTTCCTATCAAGCTTCAAAACATTGTTGTATCAATAAATTTGTCTTCTCCTTTTTTGCTAAACTTCAAACATGTAATGCAAGGGTTGAAACAGGATTTGAGTTATCCATCTTTATTTTTTTTTTAAATTTTAGTTGCATATTTTTCTTGGGAAATAAAAATCCCTTTATTTGATTGTTGAATATTAATGCCAAGAAAATGATATGATTCTCCTAAATCGGTAATTTCAAACTCACCCATCACAGAAACTTTGAAAGCGTGCAACATTTCCAAATTGTTATCCGTGAAGATAAGATCGTCAGCATAAAGACAAACGATCATAAATCCACCCTTAGAATTTCTTTTGATATAAAGGGTATGCTCAAAAGGACAACATTCAAAGCCAAATTTTAGAAAATAATTATTTATTCTGTCATACCATGCACAGGGTGATTGCTTCAATCCATACAACACCTTTTTGAGTTTGTACACTGTCTTCTTCGCCTTTCGTAGAAAAGCCAAGAGGTTGCTCAAGATAAATTTCCTCTTGAAGAAATTCGTTCAAGAAGGCTAATTTGATATCCATTTTATACAATTTCCAACCACTTTGAGCAGCAAGAGAAATAACTAATCAAATTGTATCAAGACTTGGAGCAAGAGAAAATACTTCATTGAAGACGTCACCTTCTTTTTTCTTGTATCCTTTTGCAACTAACCTTGCTTTATGTTTGTTGATAGAGCCATCAAGATTGGTCTTTGTTTTGAAAATCCATTTCACGTCAATTGGAGACTAATGAAAAGGTAAATTTATGAGCTCACAAGTGTCATTTTTTTTTTCAATTGAGTCGATTTCTTCCTTCAAAGTTTGGATACACTTTTCTTATTTTGAGGTTTCTTCATTAGAAATTGGATCCTCTCTAGCAAAAAATGAAAATGAAAATATTATTCGCTTCATATACCTCCTCCATTGCATCATAGATATCTCACAAACTTCTTATTTTTCTTTGAGGAGATGGTGAACCTTCAAGAAAATCATTTTCATCATCTGGATTGTGCGTTTCTTGTGAATATCTTACTTGATAATCACTTTCTTCAAAATATAACAAGTAAGTGTATCCGAAAATTTTAAAAAATGTTAAGAAGTCATTTCATCAAAATTAACATCCTGACTTATTATGATTTTCTTTGTTTTAGTATTATAAAGCTTGTAAGCTTTATTCCTTTCACTATATCCTATGTAAATATATTTTTCAGATTTATCATTAAGTTTGATTCTCAAAGAATTTGGAATATGTGAATATGCAAGACAACCAAATGTTTTGAAATGACTTACATTTGGCTTCTTACCATACCACGTCTCGTTAGGAGTAGAATTTTCCAAACCTTTTGTTAGTGATTGGTTGATCAAGTAAACGGCGCCCAAAAATCCGATGGCATATTTTTCTTTTACATCATGCATAGAACCATATCCATGATTGTTCTATTTTTCCGTTCTGCAACGCCATTTTGTTGTGGTGTATATCACGCCGTCAATTCATGGAGAATGTCATTCTGTTGACAAAATTCTTCAAAGAGAGAGGACAAATACTCGCCACCACAATCACTTCTCAATTTCTTTATTTTATAACCAGAATAATTTTTAATTGAGATTTGAACTCTTTGAAACATACAAAGGCTTCCAATTGTTGATTCACAAAATAAACCCAAACTTTTCTTGTAAAATCATCAATAAATAACAAGAAATATTGATTACCTCCCAAGGAATGGACTCTAATTGGCCCATAAATGTCACTATGAATGAGTTCCAAGGGTAATTTTGATTTGCATTTTGACTTGGATGGAAATGTCTTACAATGTTGCTTCTGTATTTTACACTCTTTGCAAAATTCATTGATATTAGGCCATCCTTGAACAATTGTTTTATTTGACAACTCCTTCAAAGTTTGGAAATTGAGGTGCCAGAATCTGTCATGCCACAACTTGGATGTTTCTTCATTTACAATTAGATAACAAGAAACATTGAGAGTATAAAGTTTGGGAGGAAATAAATTATTCGAACTCAACTCAATATTTGCAACAATTCTGATCCTCATTTTTCATGATGCAAGTGTTGTAAACAAATAAAATATTGAAACCTTTTTTACTAAATGACCAACACTTAGAAAGTTACTTTTCAAGTCATGTATATAGAATACCTCATACATTTTTTCTGTTTTTCTGGATTCAGTTTTGAAGACAATATCTCCAACTTCTTCGATTTTATATGATTTTGCATCTCCTATTGTAACCTTCCCATAGTTAGTTACGACAAGATTTGAAAACAAACCTTTGTTTCCCGTCATATGTTTACTAGCGCAACTATCCAAATACCAAATATTTGCAAATTCCATCAAAAGCAATTAATAAAGTTTTCCAATTTTCAATATCTTCTTCATGTATATAGCCAATTTCTTTTCTTTTTTTAGGATATTTATTCAAACAATCATAAACTATTTGTCCTATTTTATGAAAATAATGACACTCAATATAAGGTTTTGTACCTTTATACATACCTCGACCTCGTTTGCTGATGTCTCCTCATTTGTGATAGATTTATATTAGGATGAGACATCATTATTAGTGATTTAGAAGTCATAATAGTCGATTTTCTTTAGAAATAGTGCACTTTCCTATTTTGAATCTTGATTTAGTAAAATAATATTTTTAGAGCATATTGGATTTAATTGTTTATTTAGTGTGAAGCTTTAAAGATAATTATGGAATTTAATTAGAGTCCAAGTCAAAGACTACAAGATATGGAAAGAGATTAGCATGGTAATTGGAGATAAGGAAATAAAAGCTAAAATTATGGAAAAGGAAAATCTGCCTAAATCTGAATTTCTGCAGCAACGCCTAAAGAAGTGAAGATAACTCCAAAAGGAAGCCGATTTGGGAAGATTCCTTTCGTAGGGACGTAGATAATTCTGTGAGGATTCTTTTGGTATATTGTGGAGCAAAAACCGACCAATAACAAAGAAGATATGCTCAAGACAAGTCAGCAGAATTTATCTTTATTTCCATACGAATTTGAGTTGGGCTTGGAGTCCATTACTTAACCTCTCCCTCAAGAAAACGAATTAGGTCTTCTAAACCCTTATATCACTTGTAAATCATCCTTGCCTCATAGTAATTAGTTCTTAAGGTTTTATTCTTCCAGTTTATTGTAGAGAGCAAGAAGATGTCTTTTGTAATTTCTTTTAGTTTATTTCCTTCAGGTATGAACTAAACTCCCCATAGCTTGGGTTTTGCATCATGTATAATCTATGAATTCTAATTCTTCTATATGAGTTTCTTTGGGAATTACATGTTTTAATCTGATATTAGCTACTTACCTTTTTATTTGTTTATGTGTTTTGATTTAGTGGCTGTCCTAGAACTGATCACTTTAGGATTGTCTTAATAGTAATTAGATGGTCACCTTAACTGGGTGTCTAATTATTGAAACACCACATAACGTCTAGTGTCGATATTAGTCCTGACAAAACTAATTCTAACTAGATAGTCATTAGGGTATAATTTAATCACCATATCACCAATTGAAGGAATTGTTTGCTTAGGGCCTTAGTAGCGTTTGATAACCCTATTTAAAACAGCCTTTTGGTTGTACCGTAGCCCCCTTAGTCACTCTCAAGGTCTAAGGAATGGGAATTTAGAATCCTGACTAAGTATACAAGAGCTAATATTCTCCCTTATTAACTAGATCTAATAGAAAGAATTAGAAGGATTAGTGCATACTAGCAAAACCTAAGTTATACTTCCCATCTCATATTCTTCGTATTTTACTTTATTGTTTTTTATTTTTTTTAGTTTAATTAATTTCGAATTTATTCTCTCTTTAATTTATTGTCTTTTAATTAATTATTGATTACTCGTTATTGTTAACTACTCGTATAACACACTTAAGTCCCTGAGAACGAACTCAACTTACTAACTAAAACTTGCATACGTCATGTAATACTTGCAGTACTGTGCCTGTCTATGGTGAGAGTGCATAGTTTTCTAGACTTTATTTTATCATATTTTTATCACACCCTAGGCGACACCATTTGCGTCCTCTATTCGAATTATTTTGAAAGGTTTTTTCCTCCTATATTGTCTCATTGTGTCCACAATTATTGTGGGAATTTCTTCCACCTCTTATTTGTCTACGGCCTTTACCACGTCCACGATATGTACCACGACCTCCCATGAATGAAACATGAGACTGTAATGCTTGATCAGAAGAATAAATTTGAGGACTTCTTAGAAGAATTCTAATTTCATATGCTTCAAATATTCCTTGTAAGGTTTCCAATTCCATGGCTGAAATATCTCGTGACTCTTCAGTAGCCACGACTTCATGATCAAATTATATCGCTAGACTACGCAAAACTTTTTCAACAACCATTTGAATTTCCACGATTTCTCCATTTGTATCCATTTGATTTACAAGAGATGTGTCTATTGAAAAATAATAACCATTTTTTTCATTTTCTTTCATCTTTAATTTTTCGAATTCGGACCATAGATTGCAAGCAAACTCTTTTTACTTGATCTTTTCGAGCATAAGTTGTCTGAAGATTCTCCCATGCTTTCATGAAATTATCCGCCTTATTTAGTCTTTCAAAAACTGGAATTTTAATGGTTTGATATATTTTAAAAAGAGTTTTTTGATCTTTTTTCTTCTCACCTTGTAGAATTATCTTTTGTCCCACGTTTAATTGTTACTCATCTTCTGGAATATCTATCTATCTTCAATAGAACTCCAAATGTCTTTAGATTCAAGACATAATTTTATTAGATGACTCCAATATTCAAACTTTTAGCCATTGAAACGAGGTATGAGAGAAGCAAGATTGTTCGACATTTTTTTACGTTGCTCATGATACCAATTTGAAAAAAAGAAATAATATTCTTGGAGAGAAACATTGAAGATAATATATTAATATTGTTTTTTTTTTTTGGTGTTACAATATTATTTTCATGTCTCTCTATTTATATAAAAACTTAAGAATCTAGAAAGACACGTAAATTATATAATAAGTTGTCATATTTTCCACTATCATTCTAATTTAATATTAACCTATAATTTATTTATCCACTAATTCAAACTTATTTTTTCACTAATCCATAACTTATTTCTCCACTAACTCAATTAAATGAAAATGATACAAATTCTAAGTTATTTTACTTTATTTCATTTTATTATTTTATCTTAGAGTTATTAGCTAAAAACGTCCTTAGACACAATAACCCACCCCTAACAAGCCCCCCCCCCCCTTTTATTACTTCCTGCTGGAGTCCACCGTTTTTTTGATAATACCACCAATACCCCTACTACTTAATATAATCTTTGCTCTCTTCCATATTTATCGAGTCCATATATAAGATATTCCTTCATTATAGTTGTTGTTACGTTTCCATATTGATAGGTCATTCAAATCCCTTAATTATAGCTACAAACATGGAAAACTTGTTATACTCATACACGATCAATCATTTGCACTACACTCACTAAACCAACGATTTGCTACACACAACAAGACTCATCTTGGCTTGAAGGTATGTTTACAATTACATTATCATGTTTAATTTCTAATAAGGCGTTCATTTCATGATGAAGACTCGATAGTTTTAAGTTTCTTTTCATTTTCTCATGTAATATTTTAAGCGTTTGATTCACACATTCATCATTCATCAACAGTTAAAGACAAATTATTGTTGTGTGTTGTTTGTTCATCATTGTTAGACTTATAGTGTTCATATACTAATAATGTAGAGGTTTCTAATTTTGTTGCGCATCATATAAGCACCATGAAAGTTGCTTTTGTTTTATTATTCATGTTTCACAATAACATGTATTATATTCACAGCCATATATAATATGATTCTTATACAATCATATATTGGAATTTATTGTTTACATTTGCCCACTAACTAATCTCATAAAAAATTATATCCTTTATCAGATATGTCATCAAATGTGCCAGTTGTTTTTCGTTTCATGGAAGAAAAAGCTTTGAAATTGTTTAGATTGTTTGACTCATATGATTCAATGAAGAGTTACGTGAAAGAAACATGGCCTATGTTGTTTGACATGTCATTTGATTTGTTCTATTCAATTGTTGGGCACCAAAAGTGCATGTTTGTTGGTGAAGGCGACTTCGAGACCGTTGTCTAGTTGTTGGATCATAGTCACGTTGCTTTCGAGGTGTTAGTTGTCGAGAATTCCACTAAAATTGTTGTCCAAACACTTAATCCTATAGCTTTTATGGACATTGTTCCAATTCAGAACCCATCACTCGATGTAGGTGTAGTAGAGGACGACGATGAAGCTACCGAAAACAACTATCATCACAAGGTTAGGATTCTAAAGAGCAGGGCTTGGAGACATGCATTGAGGGAACCCGGTCAATGCTTCCATGATGGAATGAATGAGTTTCGTCGTGCAATTTCTAAATACGCTTGCGAGACGGGATATAAATTCTATTTCGGACACAACCGACCCAACCGCACGAGCGCCTACTGCTCCAACTCAAAAGCATCAAGTAGTATTTATTGATTTGTATTTCATACTTTACAACCCAGCAAAAATAAAACGCAACCCTTTTATTAAGGCACACACACCACCATCCAAAAATCCACATATTACCCACAACCCATCATATTTAACAAACAACCCATTATTTTTAAACAGTATTAATTCGTGTGTGAACCAACCCAATCAATAGCACGCAACCCACTAATTAATGCACACACACTACCATTGAAAATTCACATATTACCCCCACCCATCATATTTTACTGATAACCCATTGTATTCTCAACAATATTAATTTGTGTTTTGACTCACCTTGTTATTCATTTTTACATCCAGGTTGTAAGTGGTATGTTTATGCATCGAAAGACAACGACAACCAAAAAGTATACCTGAGGACATTCACAAAAACGCATACGTGCGGGCCTCCGTTGAAAATGTTCACTAATCCACGACTGACCGATGATCTAATAAAGGATATCATTATTGATATGGTGCGTTCCAAACCTGATACTAAACCCAGCCATGTGATGAAATATCTAAAATACAACTACATATTCAATATTACCTACATGGTTGCTTACGGGGTGTGAATGATGTCGGTCTGTCTTACAACAGAATACACATATTTCGACAATCTTAGTGTTGTAGACCCAATTTACATGATCTATTCGTACGTGTCCAATCCCCGGCAAATCTGGTGTTGACCTCCCAATTTCAGTGTTCCAGCCCATCACCACATTCTCTAGCAAGAACTCATACATTCTGTCTGCACTTGCGTTTTCTTTTGACCCGAGTGACGAACGTTGTAAACAAGCCAAGTGGTAAAATGTGTTCTCTGCACTGTTCCACATGAGCAATGACCAAGTGGTTAGTGCCTTGTCCCTGGTCTCCAACGGGATTATCACCTCTTTCATTTCGCTGATAGCCTCCTTGAATAACTTGATTACATATTGTTCGATTTATGGTAACGCCCCCTCCTCATATATTCCTGCAATTTACATTCACAAACGATCTATCATTCAACACATCGACAATAATATTTACCTGTTGAATCACTCAATACTTACAGAAACATTTGCAGGCATTAACCAAAATTTCAGCTCGATTTCTGGATTTTTCGTTTTCACCAGCCTGCTGTGGAAGTGTTGCTCGTAGACCCACAACGCAACGTCTATCATCTGCACAAAAATACCCAATACATTAACTATCACATTTTTAATGTTAAAATAAAATCCAGATTGTTCTATCAACAGTCACCTTTGAACTAAGTTGATACTCTTTCGCCACTTCATAACAGTCCTCGACACTCACACGGTTCCCCATGTAACTCCACACCTCGATCGCATATGGCTCATCCCCTGCGAGTAGTTCCAAGAGTTTCGAATCACTTGCTTTAATTACTAGTTTTTTCACCTGCCCGACTACTTTTTTTTCTTTACATGGGGCATAATATAATCTTCCATCTCTACTATCTTCCGCCCCGTCCGATCAGTTTTTTTATAGCGCGTATTAACAAGCTCGGAGAAACCAGACTCGCCTTCTTTTTTTCTTATCAATACCCCAACTTCCCCGACGTTACACCTTTATTCGCGGCCCCTCTGACCGACCCCCTATTCCATCTTCGTACATCTCGGTCGCTCTGATCCGTCGCTAATTGTTCTCCAACCATCTCCATATCATCCTCACTTGACTCAACATCAGAATCTTTTCTTCCCTGCGCTTTGTCTAGTTTCGCGCTCGTTATCTCCCGCCCAATTTCTTTGTCTTTCGCATTATCAGTATCAACCTCAAACATGCTGTCATAACTTATCTAAACACTGTTCGACACATCATCCCTTACAGTTTCACCAGCATCACATTCTACTTTATCATTACACAAACCTTCATCCACCATCAACTCAGTTTCTTTAGCAGCACCATCTTCTTGTTCACCCATTTCCTTATCCTTACCCGATCCCTCACCACCAATATCTACCTTACCATCATTGACTAACCCACTCTTAGAACATGTACCCCGATAATGCATTTGTCCACCACTCTTAATGCGTACCAATTCATCGGTCGCTGCTGAATACACTCCTCTAATTGCCACTAGCTCCTTCTCGGCCTCACTCAATGCATTCCTCAGATACGATATGGTTTTACTCTTCGCCGCTACTGTCTCCGGAGTAGCTCCACTAGCACTCTGTAATCTATCCATCTCCTCTCGCATACGCCCAAGATTTGTTTTTAGACGTAAGACTTCGACTGAATTTTGAGCACCCATTTCTATATTTACCCTCTCGCATACCCAAGGTAATGATAACAGACTCATTGTCTCTCTCTATGTAGATGATCTCATCTATACAGGAACCAGTGAGAAAATGATTAAGGAATTCAAAGAAGACATGATGAAAACCTTTGAGATGACGGATCTCGGGTTAATGCACTACTTTCTCGGCATTGAGGTGAAACAAGATACAAGAGGAATATTCATCTCACTGAATAAATACACATAGTCACTTCTAAAGAAGTTCAAGATGCATGGGTGCAAGACTGTTGCTACTCCTCTAGTCACTAACGAAAAATTAACCAAAGAAGATGGCTCAACTAAGATAGATCCAGCAATATACAGAAGTCTCATAGGAAGTTTGCTATATCTTACAGCTACGAGACCAGACATCATGTATGCTACAAGTCTACTATCGAGATTCATGCATAGTCCAAGTAAAGTTCACTATGGAACAGGAAAAAGAATTTTAAGATACCTAAAAGGAACTAAGGACTATCGAATATGGTACGAGAATAAAAATAACTCAAGTTTGATCAACTATACCGATAGTGATTGGGCTGGATCAGTTGATGATATGAAGAGTACCTCGGGCTATACATTCTCACTCGGCTCAGGAATATTCTCATGGTCATAAAAAAAACAAGACTGCGTGGCACAATCTTCAACAGAAGCGGAATACGTGGCAGCAGCACTAACAACAAGTCAGACAATGTGGCTTAGACGAATACTTGAAGATATGGGAGAACAACAAAAAAAACACCAACAAAAATCTACTGCGACAAGTCTACAATAGCAATGGCAAAGAATCTCGTCCATCATAGTCGGACTAAACACATTGCTATCAAATATCACTTTATTCGAGAAGCGTCTAATAAAGGACAAATTGAGCTTCAATACGTAAGAACAGAAGAACAACTCGCAGATATTTTCACAAAAGCACTTTCACGACCAAAATTTGAGACACTACGAGAGATGCTCGGAATTACGAAAAAAACATTAAAGGGGAGTGTTGAAATTAATGTTTTTTTATTTTCTAGAAGTTTAGATAAGTTATTAGATTAGTCTAAGTCTCTCTAGATAATTCTAGAGTTAATTAGTAGCTTAGAGATATATAAATTTCTAGAAATATTAAGAAATATATTAAAAAATAGTACTAGAAGAGTCTAGTAAAAATCCACCGCCTTTAGCTAGTATAAATAGGCCATCACAAGTTCATTTGCAAGCATCACTTGAGCCAACAACTAAAAAATTTGTATCATCTAATCAATAAAACAAAATTCTTCTTTCATTTAAAACAAAGTCTTTCGTCCATTTTTATTACAAATATTTCCATTCCTATTTTCCAAATTCATTTCTATTTTCCTCCTTTTCTAATATAAAAATACCAATATCTTGAAATCAAATTTTATCCAATTCATTTACTGCTTTGATCGTATTACCATAATTGTTATACCAAGATTTTATCATCTCTTGTGTATACATTTATATGACATGCCAATTGCATAAATTCAATAATTAATCTGATTTTCACTGTAATCGTGCAACTTTTTCGACCCTTATCTTTACCATGTACTCGAGTTAGTACTTTTGTTTGTGTTGCAACTGTTTGATTTTATTTCTACCCATGATTCCATGTTATAATTTATCTTTTAATCTTTTCTCCCCTTAAAAAGTGATATAGTGTTTAACATGTGTAGATATAATGGACGAAAAAGTCGTAGAACAAAGATGAGGGACTAACTTCGTAAAACGAGTAAGACAAGGGACTGAAAAGTTACAAAACAAATATAAAAGTTCAAGGATTACTCTAAGTTTAGCTAAGTATACGAGTTCTCATCCACGCCGATTTTGTTATCCATTCCCCATGAAGTTACTGATTCCATCTCTAAGGTTTGTCGGTTCACGTTCTTATTGAGTTTTCTATGCGTCTTTATATGTTAACCAAATACCATTTCTTAAATTAGTACATGTTTTGTAAATCTAATTAGGGTCTTTCTGATTGGTTTCAGTGGCGTATTTATTACATTTCAAAGGTATTTTTACTTCACAAGCGAAAGGTCGTTGATCGTGGCATTTCAACAAAGGAGAATTTTCCACAATTTTCCTGGTAAGTATTACCCCCTTCTAGTAAAAGTATGACATAAGTTATACCACGAATTGTGTAGACTTAGGTTAAGAATAAATGATTTGGGTTTGGCGGTAGATTCCGGTCAAGGACGCAGACAGGTTATGGGATTTGGGGCCCCGGTCCCCCAAATTTTCCAAAAACCTTTTTTTCACCCTTATAAAAAAAATTAATAAGATCTGGCCCCCAAATTTTACGAAACTTTCTCTTTGGGCCCCTTAAATATAAACTCTTGGTTCGATCCTTGATTCCTGTTATCTCTTATATACAAATAAGAGAGAAGAAATTGATGACACATTTTATCTTCACCATATTTTAAACTTATGCCCTTTACTTTACTCAAGTACTATTATGATGTTTGTTTTATAAATAGACAACTAAGATTTACTCGTATATATACATTTATAACAAATTTCAACCCTTCTTCACATATTAGTGAGGAAGATGTTCATTTATATTGCACCAGACATGGAATAACATATAGGTCTACCAATAGCCTAAACACTCTGAACTAGACAATTTGTAGCCTCCTGAAATTGCTCAAGATACTTATATAAACACACACAGTATCCTACAAAATTTGATTCTACTTTTCATTCTTATCATATCAAGTCCATGCCTCCATATTTTCATGCTAAAATACTACAAAAGAACAAGTTTTCATGTCTTTCAAGTACGACATTTATAACTTGCACACCATATTCTTCAAAATTTTCTCCATTAAAAAGTAAACATCTTGGTATGTATTGCTTCAGTATAATCACGGCAGTTAGGGTCTTATACTTAAATTTGTAATTTAAATTTGTAAACTTCTTGGAATGTATTATCTAACAGATTCATACTCCTTTGAAGATGGCAAAGGGTTCAATATATATTTTTATAAGCAATCATGTTTTTATGTTTTTAACCCACTCTACAAAAACACAATGATATAATTACATTGTTCTATATTACATAAACTCTCAAACAAAGAATTTTCAAACACTTGATAACATTAAAATACTTGCAGATTCTTATATATTTTTCCTTCGATTATGTAGATGATGAAGAAATATGTTTGGATTCAAAGTTCAAATGGAAATGTTGAACAAGTTGAACAAGACACAGCACTGCTTGTCCCATTCATTGATCATCAGAGATTATTAGGGTTTGGTACCCGGGCCTTTCCTCCTCGTATCTCTACACCTTGTCTCAACCTCATTTTCAAGTATTGTGGGTTCCATAGTGAACCTGGTAAATCTAAAAAGGTAATTATCTGTTCTAAATTTACATATCTTTTTATAATTTTTTGTTGAGAAAGGTAATTCAAGACATTAAATTTACTAGAGATACATATCTCTCTACCTAGTTGAGATGTTTGCGCTTCATACTTAATCTCGGGTAAAATACCAAATATACCCCCCTGGTATGACAATAGGTCACCCATAGTTTTAAAGCGGAAAAATACACCCCTGTGGTTTTCCAACTCGTGACATATATCACTAAGGCTCGAGTTATCACGAGTTGGAAGACCACAGTAAGGTATATATACTAGTTGTCCCTTTTAAAAAAACAGGGGTTTTTTCGACCTTGTATAAAATTATAGGGCCATTCAGTGACAATAAGTTTAACTATTAACAACTTATTGATTCAGGAATGCTAAGTTTTCAATGAAGAATTCATAAAAATGGACCCAAAATACCTTTGTGCTGTAACTGAATCTGCTCGTATATTAGAGCTTGAATCACTTGTAAATCTTACAAGTAATTCTCTTTCACGAAAACTCAAAGGTAAAACTTTTTAAGAAATGAGAGATATATTTGGTTTACCTGACGATCTTACTGAGGTAAACTTTCATTCTTTTACCCTGAATTTTTTCATTTTGTTTTCTCAGATTGACCCTTTTACGTTATATATCAGGAGGAGAAGCTAGAACCAATGGAAAATAAGAACAATGATCCGAGGATTCGGCTTTTAAACAAGCTGTATGCTAAAAAGCGAGATGAACTTATAGAGAGAAGAAAGAAGGTGATTTTTTATGTTAGACTTTCTATTACTAAAGAGTATTTTTGTATATATACTGACACGATGATATTTTTTTTTAATATAGAAAGCTGAGACTGGAAATTCAAGTGCTGATGATCAATCTGTTGATGAGCTCTTATCTTTCATCAATGGAGAAAATGAGGGTAAGTATGTAAGATTACACTATAGATCCCTATATTATGCAAAATTTCATAAAGTGATATTTTGCATAAACTTGATTTCTCAAGATTAGAAAGTTGTTCCTACATTATAAAATTAAGAAACTCATGAGAACATCACGATATGAGTTATTGTATACTTTTAAATTATGATTTGAAACGTTAATCTACTATTTATATATACAATTCAAAAAAGTAATATTTTGATTTATAATTTGTTAACTATGCTTGAATCAGACTCAAATGGGGCCTCAAGTTCAAATAATAATAAAAAAGATCGCAGAAGTAACAATCAGAAGAAGAAGAAGGTAAATATATCATAATTATTTAATTTTTATAAATCTTCTTTATATCTTTCTTATGTGTGTTTTAATTTTGTCATCTCATTAAAATCATGCACTTTCTTACATATGAAAGAGAAACTAATGATTATTACATATTGCAGGAGAAAAACAAGCATTAAAAGGATGTTGATGAAAAAGACAAGACTGCCCCTGCACAATAAAAAAAGAAAATGAATAGGTAATTTTTTTGCAGATGGGAAGTGGATTGATAGTCTCAGCTTTACAGCTGATCAGGCCTCATGATGCTTTTTCTATGAAGGATAAAAAATATAATTAAGATAGCCACGACATTAAGATGGATAGTTGTTCTAGTGGTTGTATTAAATAAACAGAAAAGATAGGCAACACTTTCTTTTGTTTTCGAATAACTCTAGCATGATTCCTTGTTTATGAGTTCTTTAGTATAACTTTCTGCAGCTACATAGTTTGATAAGTTATTTAATGTTTTTTTATAAATAGTCTAAGTTATTAAATTAGTCTAAATTTTTCTAGAAAATTCTAGAGTTATTTACTAGTTCAGAGATATAGACATATTCTAGAAATATTAGGAAACATATTAAAAAATAAATACTAGAAGAATCTAGTAATAATGCACCGCCACACTCTTAAATAAATAGACCATTGGGTCATTTGTAAAGATCATCAAACAAAAACTACTACAAGCCTTGTAAACCTTTGCTATCTATCAAAGTCTTCTTTTTTAAAGAGGCTATGGTTGATAACATCCTTATTAAACTATCTAATTGTTCTTTTATGCCTTTAATAATCTATTTTATAAAAAAATGTCTAATGAAATAAATATTTATAGAAAACATTCCCTTTATATTTTCTATATTTTTACTATCCTTATTATTAAATATATTATTTTATTTTAATACAATATTAATTTTTAAATATTAAACAAATAATAGGGTACTTCTTTCTCCACCACCACCACCACCACAACCACCATGTATGTAACCACTACTACATCCACCACAACCATCACCACCTCCACCACCACAACCACCACCACCACCACCACCTACTATTACTAATTCCATCGCACGCGCGCGTCGGTGAATTTTTTTTTAAAATCGTCATAACTAATTCAAAAAAAATCAGAAAATTAAAAAAATTGTATTTGTGAATAAAGCAAATTAATATGTACGTCTATGAATTTTTTTGATTTTTTTTTGAATTTTTTCGAATTTTTTTAATTTTTTTTTTCGCAGACACGGAATTCCATGTTTTAAACACGGAATACATGGAATTCCATGTTTTAAACCGTGAAATAAACATGAAATTCCATGTTTAAAACATGAAATTTCGTGTCTGCGAAATTTTTTTTAAAAAAACCAAAAAATTCAGAAAATTCCGAAAAAAATCATAGACGTAAATATTAATTTGATTTATCCAAATATAATTTTTTTGATTTTTTAATTTTTTTGATTTTTTTTGAATTAGTTATGACGATTTTAAAAAAATTTCACAGACGCGCGCGTGTGTTTATTAGTTTTTTTCTTATTTTTTAATTGTTAATTATAAAGGTAATTTGGGATGGGGCTGTTTTCAATAAATATTTTATTCTAGGCACCTTTTTCTAAATAAGGTTTTTAATAGGCATCAATCAACAATTGGCTCATATTAAAACCAACCTCCATCCAAGTTCTAATCTTTCCTTTTTTTCCATTTTCTTACAAACTAAATTTTTTATCCTTCCAAATATATCACATTAAGAAACAAACACCAACCAAAGGCCACATAGTCTGTGATACAAGATTATCTTAGTGAAAGCAACAACTTCATATGTTTGTGTAAAGTAACCTCTAACTAAAAAACTCTTGTAAATTCATTTGTTTTAGATTTTAATCATCTAACATGTTATGTTTGTATGTCCTATTGTTGTCGATGCAGCTGCTCCGATCCGTAAACCTGGTTACGATTTCCACCACCACTCGCCTGATTTGAGTCTCTGCCACCGCTTTCACAACCACTAGCAGAACCTCCTTGAGGCACAATTGCAGGAGGAGCCAAAGCTCCACGATATGTCAGTGGTGCACGTACCCCCACCTGTCCACCACCAATATAACCTCCTTGACCCCCACCACCAACTCGATCTTGGTAAAATCCAAAAGTGGTTGGGTATCTATTTTGGCCCCCAATTGTAGATGGTGGAGCACCACGGTGTGGCCTTCCAAACTAATGATGAGTTACACTTATACTCAGTACACCAGCTGAAGGTGGCTGAGATGGTAATAATGGTGGTGGTGGCTGAGAATTGTTGACCGGATAATTTGGCAACACAGTTGGGGAAGGGTCGTGGTTGTTGATGTTTTATCGGTGGTAAGTGAGCATGTTGGTGAGGATGCTGCAGCTTTTGTTTTTCCCCATCTCTTCATTTTATCTTTGTTGCCTCTTTTTCTTTAACTGGAATTCATGTGATGATTCGTACTTTGGCAAACTGTTCCAGATAAACACCACATTAATTCATACGCTACTTCTAATACTATTTATTAAGTAATTACAAGATTTGCTCATAGGCTTGAAAAGTTCTGAGTAATTTATTTAATTTGTAATATAAAATTGCCTGTCCACAAAGTAATTACACAATTTGTAAGATTCTCATTATGTTTATTTTAAAGGATCTTGTTAATCCAAAATTAGAAGTTTTAGGCTATTGTTAGAACTATGTTTTTCCATGTGTGTGTAATATAAATAAACATCTTCCTCAGATAAGTGAAGAAGGGTTGATATTTGTCATAAATGTATATAGACAAGTAAATCTTAGTTATCCATTTCTATAAGAAACATACATTACAGTATTTGAGTAAAGGGCATTAATTAAAATATGGGTCGGTGAAGGTAAAATGTGCCATCAATTTTTTCTACTTATTTGTAAATAAGAAATAACATGAGTCTACCACCAAACCAAAGTCAATTATTCTTAACTCAAAGAATTTACAATTCGCGATAAAATTTATGTCATATTTCTACTAGAAGGGGGTAAGACTTACCATGAAAATCAGACAGAATGTTCTTCTTTGTTGAAATGCCATGGTCAATGACCTGTTCCTTATAAAGTGATTGAAATCCCCAGCAATAGAATAAATACGCCACTGAAACTAATCAAAAAGACCCTAATTAGATTTACAGAACTAGTACCAAATTATGATATGGTATTTGGTTAACATATAAAGACGCATAGAAATCTCAATAAGAAAGAGAACCGGAAAACCTTAGAGATGGTATCAGTAACTCCATCGGGAGTGCATAGTAAAAGAGGCGTGAATGAGAACGCGTATACATAGCTAACCCTAGAATAGTCCTTTATCCTTTATATTTGTTTTGTAACTTTTTCGTCCCTCGTCTTACTTGTTTTCGGATTTAGTCCCTCATCTTTGTTTTACAATTTTTCGTCCAATATATCTACACATCTTAATACTATATATCTTTTTTAAAGGAGAAATGATAAAAAGATGAAGGATTAACACAACAACATGGGTAGAAATAAAAAATAAAAGTTGCAAATCAAAGAAAATGACTAGCTTTAGTACAGGGTGAAGATAAGGGACTAAAAAGTTGCAATAAAATACGTAAGACTAAAATGACAAACAGATAAGTATAAAAATTACGTAATTAGCATGTCATATAAATGTATTCAAAAGATAATAAAATCTTGGTATTAACAAATGGTATACGATCAAAGCATTAAATGGATTGGATAAAATATAATTTCAAGGACTCATTCTTATCGAGAAGCGACCCATATACTATAGCAACTCACAAACTTAAGCTAGATACTGCATTTTTTTATATCCTTTTTTCTATACAAGATTTATACTACCATAAAAAAGTTTCCAAGAAGTTTGTTTTGTTTCGCAAAGTTCAAACATTTAGGAAAAATGATTGATAATCCCTTATTAAAAGTTGAGAGCTACTTAATGTTGTTTAGGATACATCTAGAACACTTAAGTACAATTTAATGTATAAAAAAAAATACCTCAGACTTTAACATCACTACACCAGAACATCCATGCAGTTTCTCTTCAATATCTATTGCAGACAACTTCTTTTCAAAATTAAGCCCCTTCACACTTGTAATTTGGCGATTGAACGACGCTGAAATTTTTGCCATCTATAAATACTCCAAGTTTAAGAGAATAAATGATCGTGTAGTCTCCTAATGAAGAATGCAAGCTTGCAGGTAGCTTTGTTTTTTCACCCAGGATCCATGAAAGGGAGATAATATGTGAGGATTTACCTCAATTTAAACCAATTTATGATCAATCCAGAATTTTGAAATTTTTATATTAGTCATGTCAAATGGCAACATCAATTTTTCACCTGAAGTATGGGAAAATAGTACTTCAAGCTCTTATAATCTTATAAGGAACGAAATGTGAAACTAAGTAATATCGACTTGGTTTTAGAGACATCTTTTAAAATATCCGAGAATTTTATTTTGGGGTCAAAGTTTAATACTAAAACATTTAATAGTCAACTGATAAATTTATAAAAACTGTGAAGGCCATTTTAGAAACTTCTAAAAGTGTTTTTCTATAAAGACATTTCGGTAATATGACATTTTATTTTACTTTCTCTATGGAGTCACGCATTCCACTATCTAGAAGATGTTTTCACCTGTTTGATCATTATGTAACAATTATCACCGACAATACATAAATTATTAAGTTCACTTCAGCTTGTGAAGGGAGGGAGTTCAACCTAAAGTAAAAGAGGAAAGGTAAAAGGTATTTACGAGAAAAATTAAGGGATAGTTTTTTTTTTTAGATAGAGATGGAGGATTAGATGACTTAATTCTTATGGAAGTAAGTATGATGATCCTTTTCTTTTAACTTAAAGATATATGTATATTCTTGTGATTCTTAATTAAGGTCATAATTGATTATCTTCCTTACTTCTAAACCTTTTTTGTAAATCATCCTCTAGTTTATAATAGTCAATTTTATAAACACGTGTAAATATTTCCTATACACTTTGTTTGACTTAGTAATTGTTCGATCAGTCTTTCGAAAACACAAGTCTTCAAAAAGTCTATTATATATATAATACTAGTTATCTGTAAATCTGGGAAATATAATATCCTTTGCTGTGTGTTCGATTAATTTGTTGATTATTCATAAGTGTGCAATTAATTTTTTTGTTGCACGGTTAAATGCAGTTTTCGACCACCGTTGTACGAGTTAAATGCAGTTTTGGACCGCCGCTGCACGGGTTAAATGCAGTTTTCGACCACCGAGTTAAATGCAGGTTTAGACCGCCGCTGCACGCGTTAAATACAGTTTTTGGACCGCTTATCTACAATAGAGTATTTAAACCGGAGCTATGCTGCAACTTATGGTTGGTTATTTGTTTTTCTTTTGTTCAAATGTATATTCAGTTTGACTACACTATTCTTCCTTTACATGATTGTGTTATCTTATGAATCATGCATTTATTATGTTTCATTTCCATTCGGGTTTTTGTTTTGATATCTACTTCGGGTATTTTGTACTTACTGAGCACATTGCTCATTTGTTATTTCCCGTATACTTGTTTTGTAGAGTTGAAAAGTACAATAGAGTTATTATAAAAGTAGAAATATTCGCATGCCTAAATTTGTATTGATCTTTCCTTTTTTGCAGAGATTGATAAATTATAAAAACATTTAGCTATTATAAAGAATTTGTAAAGAAACCATGCAATTCATTGATAAGTTTTAGTTGCTCGAGTGTTTAGATGGAGGTTTTTTTTGGGGCGTGACAAGTGGTATCAGAGCCTAGGTTATGATTTCTCGGGAGATAATAGTTTAAATCATAATTTATTTGAATTTGAACGTTAGGATATAATTTATGAGTTTGAGAATCTTGCATCATGGATTAGAGTTAAATATGGTATAAAGCTTAGGATTTATGGAATGATTGAAAATTGTGGAATGTGCTGAAGGTAGCAATTTGATGCAAAGTATTTTACTTAGTTTTCAGTGTTTGTTGTAGGTGAAAACACTACAACATTCTGCTTGTTTACCGACGAGAAAATTCGTCAGTAGAAACCCGTAATTCGTGAGTATTATGGATTACCGACGAAATTTCGTCGGTAATCTTTCGTCCCTAGAAATATGTCGGTAAAGTACCAATTACCGACGAAAAGTGTTGCTTTTGTCCCTAATTTCTCGGATGTTTAACGACAACACGTGTCGTCACTAAGTTTATACTTTGCCGACGACATATATCCTCGGTAATTAAGTAATTAATTTTTCTTTTTTTTTATTCGTAGATTATTGATTTACATTTTTCTTTTTTTTATTATTTTTCCGTCGAAACTTAGCGACGAATGTTTTCGTCGGTAAGTCTATAATTTTCTTTTTTTTTATCCAGCATAAATGATTAATTTATTTATTTTATATATATCAGCGACGATTTCGTTCGTCGCTGACTTTTTTTTGATATAATTTTAATTGTATTTTTGTATATTTTTTTTTTAAATTTGTTTTGATTCAATTTTTTTCAATATAATTTTTTATTGTATTTTTGTATTTTAAAAAAAATTGTTTTGATTCAATTTTTTTTTATAAATATAAGGCATAAAATTCATAAATAAATAATAATCTAAAAATTTATAGAAAATACCGTAATTTAAATTAAAATCGAGTCAAACTAAAAGTCAAACTAATCTAAACCGAATAATAAAAGTCAATAGAAACCAACATAAAGTCAAATTACACACCAACACAAAAAAACAAACGTAATCAAGGATCATCCAAATCGTCTTCATCTTCTCTCTCTTCATCTCCTCTCTCTTCACTTCGGGGGGGGGGGGGGGGGGGCTCGGGGTCGGTGATCGAGGGAAGTCCTTGGGCGAGTCTCATGCCGTTCAACGCTTCGAGGAGCGTGTCCACCATGCTCGGCTGCTGACTCGGCTGACTCGAAGAAGCTGTGGGCCCGGTCGATGTGGAGGCGGGATCCGGTACAGGGTCAAGTCATTGAGCCATGCGAAACTCGTTCATACCTGCATGCATCGCCTTGAGTAGCTCCTCGTTCTGCCTATACGAAGAGTCCTGATGTGTAGGAGTCCGGGCCCTTTTTCGGACCAGACCAATGGTTGACACCCAATATTTTGTCTTGGGTGGAGTGATGACCTCCATGATAGTCTCCAGCATGGCATCCATTTGTTCCTGGACAGAAACATCAGCAGCCTCGGCTCCGGCCTCCACAACCTTCTTTTTCATCTTCTCCCAAAAAACACCATGTAATTAGATTTCAATTTAAAAATAAATTAGATTAATAAAAAAGTAAAGTTAAAGATAAATATTCAATTTAAAGCAATTTAAAAAAAAACTTACGCTAGCTCGTTCTAAACGTTGGGCAAGCCAGGTATCTATAATCGGATCGTGAGAAAGGTGATCGAAATAGCTGCTTAAAGGAGGAAGCTCTATCTCCTCCTAGGTTTCATCGTCAAAGAAAGTCAACAGCTCCTTCGTCACGGTCTTCAGCTTCCCTTGGACAGTATATAGTGGATGTGAGCTACTCTTATCTAGGCTCAACGTGGATGTAGGTATATTTTGACTTAACCACGATAAAATTCTTGTGTTATTCAATTTTGGTACCTCAACGTTTTCTTTCAAACCAAATCGATTTCAAACTTATTTTCTTGATTTGAAACTTAAAGGATTTACTACAAAGTTAATGATTTGTTGTTTATGAGGACGAATTAGTTTCACCTATTCAAAAAACAATCAATAGAGAGTTGCTTCTATTATGCTCATATATATTCAACAAGTTTGACGTGCTTGGTAGTCCTCTTTGTGCTGTGTATATTGGTAAATGCCATACAGTATCTGCTACTCAAAAGAAACAATTTTAGCTTTGATCTGCATTCAAACTGTCATGTGTCTCTTATTTTGGAAGAGTAATTTATCTATCTATACATAGGTTCTTTATCTCCAAGGGAAAAAGAATGATCTGTTGGGATGTGTTCCTCGTTTTACCTTTTAATTTGGTTTTATTGCCTGGCTTTGTAAAATGTTTTGTGTAGTAGTTGATGTATGGTGGGAAGTGAAGAAAATAAATAATATTTTTGGAGAGAAATATTGAAGATAATATATTGATATAGTTTTTTTCTATTTTTCGTGTTACAATTTGGTTTTCATGTCTCTCTATTTATATACAAACTTAAGAATATGGAAAGACATGTACCTTATAATAAGTTGTCATATTGCCCACTATATTCTAATATAATATTAAAACCTATAATTTATTTCTCTACTAACTCAAACTTAGTTCTCCACCAATACATAACATATTTTTCCACTAACTCGATTAAATGGATATAATACAAATTCTAATTTATTATACTTTATTCTACTTTATTATTTCATTTGATTCTTTTTTGTTTTTGATATATCCAACAATGTCTCCCGTTAAATTGAATTTGTTCTTCATTTCGAGAGCTTCAATATTTTTTGAGAAATGCGGTCCTCTAAGTGGTTTTGTAAACACATCGTTGGTCTTCACTTTTGCAATTTTGTAGATAAACTTCTCCTTCATTGACAAGTTATCTTAAAAAATGAAATCGTAGTCGAATGTGATTTGTTCTTCCATGCAAGACTGGATCCTTTGAGATGAAAATAGTTGAACTATTATCACAATATAACATAGGAAGAACTCCTCTTATCCATATTATTTTACATCCCACTAAAGAGGCTGGGATATACTATTCTTCGGTATTAGAAAGAGCCATAATTGGTTGTTTTTTTTAACTTCATGAAAATGCTTCACTTCCAAGAGTGAAGACATAGCCGGAAGTACATCGAGTGTCATCAATACTCCATCCAAGATCACTATCTGTATAACCCACGAGTTTGATAGGAACATTGGCTTCATAGAAAATCCAATAATCGATTGTTCCTTTGACATATCGCGAAATCCTTTTAGTCGCCTCCCAATTATTTGAATAAGGTTTCTCCATAAACCTTCTTATCAAACTTACTGCAAACATAATGTCTGGTCGAGTGGCTATAAGATACATCAAGTTTCCTATCAAGCTTCAAAACATTGTTGTATCAATAAATTTGTCTTCTCCTTTTTTGCTAAACTTCAAACATGTAATGCAAGGGTTGAAACAGGATTTGAGTTATCCATCTTTATTTTTTTTTTAAATTTTAGTTGCATATTTTTCTTGGGAAATAAAAATCCCTTTATTTGATTGTTGAATATTAATGCCAAGAAAATGATATGATTCTCCTAAATCGGTAATTTCAAACTCACCCATCACAGAAACTTTGAAAGCGTGCAACATTTCCAAATTGTTATCCGTGAAGATAAGATCGTCAGCATAAAGACAAACGATCATAAATCCACCCTTAGAATTTCTTTTGATATAAAGGGTATGCTCAAAAGGACAACATTCAAAGCCAAATTTTAGAAAATAATTATTTATTCTGTCATACCATGCACAGGGTGATTGCTTCAATCCATACAACACCTTTTTGAGTTTGTACACTGTCTTCTTCGCCTTTCGTAGAAAAGCCAAGAGGTTGCTCAAGATAAATTTCCTCTTGAAGAAATTCGTTCAAGAAGGCTAATTTGATATCCATTTTATACAATTTCCAGCCACTTTGAGCAGCAAGAGAAATAACTAATCAAATTGTATCAAGACTTGGAGCAAGAGAAAATACTTCATTGAAGACGTCACCTTCTTTTTTCTTGTATCCTTTTGCAACTAACCTTGCTTTATGTTTGTTGATAGAGCCATCAAGATTGGTCTTTGTTTTGAAAATCCATTTCACGTCAATTGGAGACTAATGAAAAGGTAAATTTATGAGCTCACAAGTGTCATCTTTTTTTCAATTGAGTCGATTTCTTCCTTCAAAGCTTGGATACACTTTTCTTATTTTGAGGTTTCTTCATTAGAAATTGGATCCTCTCTAGCAAAAAATGAAAATGAAAATATTATTCGCTTCATATACCTCCTCCATTGCATCATAGATATCTCACAAACTTCTTATTTTTCTTTGAGGAGATGGTGAACCTTCAAGAAAATCATTTTCATCATCTGGATTGTGCGTTTCTTGTGAATATCTTACTTGATAATCACTTTCTTCAAAATATACCAAGTAAGTGGATCCGAAAATTTTAAAAAATGTTAAGAAGTCATTTCATCAAAATTAACATCCTGACTTATTATGATTTTCTTTGTTTTAGTATTATAAAGCTTGTAAGCTTTATTCCTTTCACTATATCCTATGTAAATATATTTTTCAGATTTATCATTAAGTTTGATTCTCAAAGAATTTGGAATATGTGAATATGCAAGACAACCAAATGTTTTGAAATGACTTACATTTGGCTTCTTACCATACCACGTCTCGTTAGGAGTAGAATTTTCCAAACCTTTTGTTAGTGATTGGTTGATCAAGTAAACGGCGCCCAAAAATCCGATGGCATATTTTTTTTTTCATCATGCATAGAACCATATCCATGATTGTTCTATTTTTCCGTTCTGCAACGCCATTTTGTTGTGGTGTATATCACGCCGTCAATTCATGGAGAATGTCATTCTGTTGACAAAATTCTTCAAAGAGAGAGGACAAATACTCGCCACCACAATCACTTCTCAATTTCTTTATTTTATAACCAGAATAATTTTTAATTGAGATTTGAACTCTTTGAAACATACAAAGGCTTCCAATTGTTGATTCACAAAATAAACCCAAACTTTTCTTGTAAAATCATCAATAAATAACAAGAAATATTGATTACCTCCCAAGGAATGGACTCTAATTGGCCCATAAATGTCACTATGAATGAGTTCCAAGGGTAATTTTGATTTGCAGTTTGACTTGGATGGAAATGGATCACAATGTTGCTTCTGTATTTTACACTCTTTGCAAAATTCATTGATATTAGGCCATCCTTGAACAATTGTTTTATTTGACAACTCCTTCAAAGTTTGGAAATTGAGGTGCCAGAATCTGTCATGCCACAACTTGGATGTTTCTTCATTTACAATTAGATAACAAGAAACATTGAGAGTATAAAGTTTGGGAGGAAATAAATTATTCGAACTCAACTCAATATTTGCAACAATTTTGATCCTCATTTTTCATGATGCAAGTGTTGTAAACAAATAAAATATTGAAACCTTTTTTACTAAATGACCAACACTTAGTCCATCATAGTCGGACTAAACACATTGCTATCAAATATCACTTTATTCGAGAAGCGTCTAATGAAGGACAAATTGAGCTTCAATACATAAGGACAGAAGAACAACTCGCAGATATTTTCACGAAAGCACTTTCACGACCGAAATTTGACACACTACGAGAGATGCTCGGAATTACAAAAAAAAAACATTAAAGGGGAGTGTTGAAATTAATGTTTTTTTATTTTCTAGAAGTTTAGATAAGTTATAAGATTATTCTAAGTTTCTCTAGATAATTCTAGAGTTAATTAGTAACGTAGAGATATAGAAATTTCTAGAAATATTAGGAAACATATTAAAAAATAGCACTAGAAGAGTCTAGTAAAAATCCACCGCTTTTAGCTAGTATAACTAGGCCATCACAAGTTCATTTGCAAGCATCACTTGAGCCAACAACTAAAAGCTTTGTATCATCTAATCAATAAAACAAAATTCTTCTTTCATTTAAAACAAAGTCTTTCGTCCATTTTTATTACGAATATTTCCATTCCTATTTTCTAAATTCATTTCTATTTTCCTCCTTTTCTAATATAAAAATACCAACATCTTGAAATCAAATTTTATCCAATTCATTTACTGCTTTGATCGTATTACCATAATTGTTATGCCAAGATTTTATCATCTCTTGTGTATACATTTATATGACATGCCAATTGCATAAATTCAATACTTAATCTGATTGTCATTGTAGCTTATATATCTAAATGCAACTTTTTCGACCCTTATCTTTACCATGTACTCGAGTTAGTCCTTTTGTTTGTGTTGCAATTGTTTGATTTTATTTCTACCCATGATTCCATGTTAACATTTATCTTTTAATCTTTTCTCCCCTTAAAAAGTGATATAGTGTTTAACATATGTAGTTATAATGGACGAAAAAGTTGTAGAAAAAAGATGAGGGACTAACTTCGTAAAACGAGTAAGACAAGGGACTGAAAAGTTACAAAATAAATATAAAGGTTCAAGGATTACTCTTGGTTTAGCTATAAGCGTTCTCATCCACGCCGATTTTGTTATCCATTCCCCATGAAGTTACTGATTCCATCTCTAAGGTTTGTCGGTTCACGTTCTTATTGAGTTTTCTATGCAGTCTTTATATGTTAACCAAATACCATTTCTTAAATTAGTACAAGTTTGTAAATCTAATTAGGTTCTTTCTGATTGGTATCAGTGGCGTATTTATTACATTTCTCAGGTATTTTTACTTCACAAGCGAAAGGTCGTTGATCGTGGCATTTCAACAAAGGAGAATTTTCTACGATTTTCTTGGTAAGTATTACCCCCTTCTAGTAAAAGTATGACATAAGTTATACCGCGAATTGTGTAGACTTGGGTTAAGAATAAATGACTTGGGTTTGGCGGTAGATTCCGGTCAAGGACGGACACAGGTTATGGGATTTGGGGCCCGGGCCCCCCAAATTTTCCAAAAACCTTTTTTTCACCCTTATAAAAAAAATTAAAAAAAAATTAATAAGATCTGGCCCCTCAAATTTTACGAAACGTTTTCTTTGGGCCCCTTAAATATAAACTCTGGTTTCCTCTGGTTCCGTCCCTGATTCCTGTTATCTCTTTTATACAAATAAGAGAGAAGAAATTGATGACACATTTTATCTTCACCATATTTTAAACTTATGCCCTTTACTTTACTCAAGTACTATTATGATGTTTGTTTTATAAATAGACAACTAAGATTTACTCATATATATATATATATATTTATAACAAATTTCAACCCTTCTTCACATATTGGTGAAGAAGATTTTCATTTATATTGCACCAGACATGGAATAACATATAGGTCTACCAAGAGCCTAAACACTCTGAACTAGATAATTTGTAGCCTCCTAAAATTGCTCAAGGTACATATATAAACACACACAGTATCTTACAATAATTGATTCTACTTTTCATTCTCATCATATCAAGTCCATGCCTCCATATTTTTATGCTAAAATACTAAAAAAAAACAAGTTTTCATGTCTTTCAAGTACAACATTTATAGCTTGCACACCATATTCTTCAAAAGTTTCTCCATTAAAAAGTAAACTTCTTGGTATGTATTGCTTCAGTATAATCACTTCAGTTAGGGTCTTATACTATTAAATTTGTAAACTTCTTGGTATGTATTATCTAACAGATTCATACTCCTTTGAAGATGGCAAAGGGTTCAATATATATTTTGATAAGCAATCATGTTTGTATGTTTTTAACCCACTCTACAAAAACACAATGATATAATTACATTGTTCTATATTACATAAACTCTCAAACAAAGAATTTTCAAAAACTTGATAACATTAAAATACTTGCAGATTCTTATATATTTTTCCTTCGATTATGTAGATAATGAAGAAATATGTTTGGATTCAAAGTTCAAATGGAAATGTTCAACAAGTTGAACAAGACACAGCACTGCTTGTCCCATTCATTGATCATCAGAGATTATTAGGGTTTGGTACCCGGGCCTTTCCTCCTCGTATCTCTACACCTTGTCTCAACCTCATTTTCAAGTATTGTGGGTTCCATAGTGAACCTGGTAAATCTAAAAAGGTAATGATCTGTTCTAAATTTACATATCTTATTATAATTTTTTGTTGAGAAAGGAAATTCAAGACATTAAATTTACTAGAGATACATATCTCTCTACCTAGTTGAGATGTTTGAGCTTAATACTTAATCAGTATTAATCTGGGGTAAAATACCAAATATATCCCCCTGGTATGATAATAGGTCACCCATAGTTTTAAAAGGGACAAATACACCCCTGTGGTTTTCCAACTCGTGACATATATCACTAAGGCTCGAGTTATCACGAGTTGGAAGACCACATATATACTAGTTGTCCCTTTTAAAAAACAGGGGGGTTTTCGACCTTGTATAAAACTATAGGGCCATTCAGTGACAATAAGTTTAACTATTAACAACTTATTGATGCAGGAATGCAAAGTTTTCAATGAAGAATTCATAAAAATGGACCCAAAATACCTTTGTGCTGTAACTGCATCTGCTCGTACATTAGAGCTTGAATCACTTGTAAATCTTACAAGTAATTCTCTTTCACGAAAACTCAAAGGTAAAACTTCTCAAGAAATGAGAGATATATTTGGTTTACCTGACGATCTTACTGAGGTAAACTTTCATTCTTTTACCCTGAATTTTTTCATTTTTGTTTTCGCAAATTGACCCTTTTACGTTATATATCAGGAGGAGAAGCTAGAACCAATGGAGAATAAGAACAATGATCCGAGGATTCGGCTTTTAAACAAGCGAGATGAACTTATAGAGGGAAGAAAGAAGGTGATTTTTTATGTTAGACTTTCTATTACTAAAGAGTATTTTTGTATATATACTGACACGATGATTTTTTTTTTTTTTAATATAGAAAGCTGAGACTGGAAATTCAAGTGCTGATGATCAATCTGTTGATGAGCTCTTATCTTTCATCAATGGAGAAAATGAGGGTAAGTATGCAAGATTACAGGGAGAAGTTATATTCTACTGATGTGAGAATTCATCATCAAAATATTCAGGAGGTATTAATTCTCTACCTTAGTGGGTTGTTTGTTTATATTCTCAAATGATAGCATATTATTTTCGCCCCATTTATATTGTATTTTTTCGTTGACCTATAAGTCATTGAAATTAAACAGGAGTTATGTACAATACATATGTGCGCATATATACCTGCCATAAAAGAAAATATTACTATAAAGAGTTGGAGGTAATATTTTCTGATACTCTAAAAATTTGAAGTTAATTAATTTAATTTTTTCACTTTGTTTCTCTTATATGTATGCTCAATTTTTTTGAAGATTGAAGCTCATGAGGGACAGATCAATGATCTTACATTCACATACAAAAAAGAACATGTGGCGATTATAAGACAATAAAAGTATTTGTTTTACCAGCATCCTAAATATATATTTTTGTAATTATATTTTTGGTGTTTGAAGTAACTAAGTTGACATAACATAAGTGTGATTTTTTTGCAGATGGGAAGAGGATTGATAGTCTCAGCTTTACAGCTGATCAGGCCTCATGATGCTTTTTCTATGAAGGATAAAAATGTAATTAAGATAGCCACGACATTAAGATTGATAGTTGATCTAGTGGTTGTATTAAATAAACAGAAAAGATAGACAACAACTTGTTTTGTTTTCGAATAACTTTAGTAGGATTCAGTGTTTATGGTAGTAAATAGTTGTGAAACTCGATTCTTTAAACACGAGAAGTAAAGTAGAAGTAAAGTGAAAAGATTGACCCAAATAACCCAATAACTGCTCTGTTGACATTAAACCCTGTTGAAGCAACATAAGTAGAGAACATAATTGATAGTGGCTCCTGACAAAACTGGGAGTATATACCACTACATATCAGCTTCATCCTTCCATGAAGACATTTTAATGGGATTCCAGGACAGAGTTTTCTAAAAGCATCACACACAGTTACCTGTTTACAGCTTGAAAGATTGAAAGAAACACCAACATCCTTGAATTAAGATGCACCTTGTCAAAACTGCATAACATATCTAACTTATGATCAAATGAAACAGTTATTTATGTTTCTTGCAATTGACAGGTTGTTGCGGTTGCAGATTCCTCGTGCTCTTTCAAACTGATCCTTGCAGGGTTCAACTTTTTCCAAGTTAGTAACTCTGCATCGTTAGTTAACGGAGAGTATTATCATTTGACTTTTGTAGTACCAGAGGTAGGACTCATCATGTGAAATAATTAACAATGTAGATGTGGTTCACTTTAACTATGCTTTCTTGGATGTTGGATTAAAGTTATATAATTATTAACTTAAAAGTATAATCTATAATCCGATCATATTCTTTTAGGAGAAGTGGAAGAGACTTAGATTAATATAAAGGATTAACTAAGACTCTTCCCATTTTCTTTGAGAAGTAGAAAAGACAACTTTTGTGAAAGATTTTGTCCCACAAAGGAGGTGAGTAAGAAGTTTTATCTATATAAAATAACTTACCTATGTATTCCTATCACAATAGCTAGTCATTATGGAAGTTAAAAGGGAACAAGGAAGCCCCACACGCGCGAACCACCACACGCGCCCGGCCCGGCACTGGCGTGGGGGAGTTTGGGAGTCGGGAGTCAAAAAATGAAAAATAAAAAATGAAATGGATTTTCCTATCCACTCTTATAGTGGTCGTTCGCACGCGTTAAAGAAGAGTTACAGAATATAAAAACGTGGTGATTAAGAGCCAATCAAAAGCGTCAACCCAATCAAGTCAATTACGGGAGGTAATCAAGGGACTTAATGGGGACGTTTCTGAATTGGTTTGACTCCTCACCTCTCCCATATATAAAGAGCTCCCACTCCACCAATACCAGCTACGAAATACACCAGAAAGAACAACACTCTGCCTCACCTTCTCCCTAAAAAACGCTAAGTTAGTTTCGTTTTTCCGTTAGAGATACCGGTACGCCGGAATATCTTTTTAACAACCGTCGGTGTAATAGTTATTGTTTTCTTTCCGTGTAAGTGTATTTCTTTTCCATGTAATAGTAATTCATTTTCTTGTAATAGTAATTCATTTTTCTGTAATAGTTAGTTTATATTAAAATCAAATTTTATTTCTTTTGTTTTTTGGAAACCATTTCTTTTGTCAAAACCGGCGATTATTTTAATCACATTGGAAAGTCCCGAAGACGTGGCCCCACCAACAAAAGTTCAAAGACTAAAAACTCGAGTCATCTTTGATACTTGTTGTGGTTGGATTGGAGTAATCTTTGATACTTGTTGTAGTTTGTGTATATTTCTTATATTTTTCTATTTATGTTGATGATTTATATTAATTATTTTAATATAAGACATTTATCTATAAATATTTATTAAAAAACTTATTTGCTAAAAATATTTTCTAATAAGATTTTTTATTAAAAACATCCTTTCACAAAAACACCCTTATATAATTATTTTATTTATTCTATTATTTATCACTTAAATTTAACCACCACCCACCACCCCCTATCATAACTTTCTATCATCACTACCCGATCACCACCACCCACCACCCCCATAACCACCACCATCATCCCACCACCATCACCTTTTTAATACCACCACCACCACTACAACCACCACCACTACAACCTCAACCACCACCACAAGCACCACTACCACAACAACAACCACAACGACACCACCATAGCCATAGCCACTGCCACCACCACTACCACCTACTACTAATTTTATCATACATACGCGCGTATCGTCATAACTAATTCTAAGGAAATCAGAAAATATAAAAAAATTATATATTTGGATAAAGGAATTAATATTTACAAAATTTATTTTTTCAAACAGTGAATTTCATGTTTGTTAAAAAAAAAATTATTATTTTTGTGTCTACGAAAAAAATAAAAAAATAAAATTGACGTAAATATTAATTTGTTTTATCCAAAAATACAATTTTTTTAATTTTCTGATTTTTTTAGAATTAGTTATGACGATTTAAAAAAAATTCATCGACACGCGCATATGTGATGTAATTAGTAGTAGGTGATGGTGTTTGTAGTGGTGGTTAAATACATGGTAGTGGTGGTGATGGTTGTGGAAGTACCATATTATTTGTTTAATATTTAAAAATAAATATTTTATTAAAAATAAAATAATATATTTAATAATAAGGGTAGTAAAGGTATACAAAATATATAGAGATGTTTTTTTATAAATAATTATTTTATTAGGCATTTTTTATGAAATAAATTATTGAAAACTTAATTTAAAATTAGGTATTTTTATTAAGCTTATTTTAACAAGAGATTTTGAACCAAGGGGTCTTGAAGATCATTTTTCTCCTCTCACTAAAGACCTTAAATCGATTTTAATACTATAGGCAGAAATCTCATTTACAATATTACCCCTTTTTGTTTTTTCATCCTATATATAATAATTCTTATCAGATTTTTATTATTAATTCTCTCTCGCATTTATAAATGTGATAGGTAACCCGTCGAGTTTAACGACATTAAACAAAAGTCATTTCAATTGTATATTAGTTTATTGCTTTATGTTTTTCAATTCCTAGTGTATAATTATAAGTACTTGTCAAGTCTTAGTGTTTATTTTTAAAGAAATGAGAAAGGTAGTGTGTTGAATGTTGCAGGAATTGAGTTTGGGATACTAAGGAACGAAAAAGTAATAAACCTGAAGCACTCACCGGTATACTGCCGAAATCCCCGGTATACCGGAGGGAAAAACAGTGGCCACGGGTTGTTGAATCAGGTTTCTTGCGTAGACGAAAAAAATTAAAAGGCCTGACCGGTATACCGGTCAGGGGAACGGTAAGTCGGCGGAGAAAAAAACCGTGCCACGGGTTTTTGGAATCAGGTTTTTTGCTGAGGGGAACTTTACTGGGACCGGCTAGCCGGTCATCTGACCGGTATTGCCGGCCCGCTGTGTCGAAAAAAAAACGTGCCACGAGTTTCCGAAGCAGGTTTTTTGCCGAGAAGACACGGTCTGGTACCGGCTAGCCGGTCATCTGACCGATATGCCGGCCCGACCAGCGGGAATGTTACCAACACCTTATTAAAACCCTAGTTTTCTCCTCTTTAACCTAGCATCTCATGCAAGATATTATTATGAACGACCCCTAACCCATTATATACCTGTACCACACCACTAAAACACCCATGAACATCCAATCCCTCCTCCTATTCCATTGCAAACACACATCTAACATCACAATCCTTCAAGAACATCAAGAAATCTTCTCCTTCAACCTTAAGCCTCTTCATCAAAGCCTTAATCCTATTCATTAAACCTTCCCAAATCCACTACATAATCATTACCCATCTCATATATCACCATAATCCTTTATTACGAATCCTCAAAACATCAAAATTCAAAACTCTTCTCTAGTTTTTGAATATTTGAAGTTTTGAGTTTGGGGTTCATTGAGATGACGAAGATTGGGAAGTCAAGAATACCATGAAGAGGACGAAGAAGTTGAAGAATCTATTATTACTTTTGGTGTTGAGAGATGTAGTTGAAAGAATGAAAATTTTGGAGGATAAACATGACGGGGTGTTGACGACCATAGGAAAAGTCACAACAAAGTTGGAGCCTATGCAAAACATATTACGTGGAGTGAGCAATGCTCAACATGCCACCTACGCAACAAAAGGAGCTCAACCTAAACGCAACCATGGAAACTAGCTTCGTGCTACTTCAAATACGTTTTCCTATCATTTTCTCATTTTTTTTAGTTTTTATTTGCTTTATTGAGTCTTTTTCGAGTCGTGGGGACACGACTCATTTTTTAGTTTAGGGTGGGGTTCGTTGCCTCATCCCAATTTTATGTGTTTTACATGCTTTTAGTAAAATTAATCTAAGAGTTGTGTCTGACTGTAGAGTATCTTAAATGTCCCCATCAAGCATGATTTTTATGAATTTATGATAGAAAATTGTTGACTCTAGGAGTTAGTGTAAAATGCATGTTGATTGCATGCAAACATGAGGTAAAGAACTAATGAACAATGTAAAAGAAGTTAACTTGTGCTTAAGGAAAATGAGTGGTTTGTAGAACGTGAGATCTGAATGAGTAGAAAACCCACTTAGGTATGAACTAGAGGCAAGCTGTGTAAATAGGAAATGATAGAGGCAGTTCTTTGTTTGCCCTTTGAATCCTTTTTGGCCTTCTATCCTTGAATTTGATTACATCCTTCTTAGCCTAATTTTAGCCTTTAAGACTTTCTTTTGTCACCACATTATAAGCCAATATCCCTTTAGTTTCTTAGGCATTTCCATATGACCCGCACTTGAATCACGATCCTGAGACTTCCTGTCTTGAGCTTGAGTTTGGGGTGGGGGTCCACTATTATGGGAATTTACATTGGGTTGGATTTTTGGAGCCTATCAATTGTGCTCTGTTCTATTTTGATGATGATTCACATTGATTATATTGTAACCCTTTGTCGCGGTAAGAGTAAATAAAAAAAAAAGATATGAAATGAAAAATATTATGAAAAAAAAGCATGATATCTCAACATCAAAAAGAGAGTCATAGCTACACAGAAGAAAAAAAAATTCATATGAAACGAATACATATATTTGGACCGGCAAAGATGAATTTGTTATGTGAACATATTTAGGGCTTATTGGGTTAATCTGGGGATGCTAAATTAGTGCGTCAAATGGGTTGAGTGAGAACATATTCCAGTGTAAACTCAAGCTCTTGGACAGTTTGTTGATGGTAAGTGAGGAGAGAGCCAAAATCTCACTTCAAATTTACCAAATATACATACCATACCGTCCCTAAGCCTACATTAAAACCGTAAAGACCTCGTGATTCCTTGATACATAGTGAGTTTATGATTCAGCTAATAGGGAGTATACTAAGTGGAGCATTCAAAGCAAGTAAAGATTGATGAACACCCTATAGCCACCATCTTGAGATAAGTAACAAGCGTAACCTTCTAGCATTGTGAAATTAATTTTGGATTGATATTATTTTGTGTTTGATTTTGCATGACATGTGTATGTGTATATTAATTCCTAGATAATACTATATGAGATTTTTTTAAGTTGTGCGTTGGGTGTATTTACTAGATTCTGCCTTCAGCGTTCACCTAAAGACCTTTGTTTTTATTTTACTTTGTCAGGACGACAAAGGTTCGAGTTTGGGGTCTTGATGTCTCCCTGTTTGTTCCAAATATTAGCCCTTAGAAGACATCATTTTAGATTAATATTTGACTTATTTGATAGACTTTTATGCTTATTTCGTCATATTGCACTTTCTCCCTTTGGAATTAGACTATTTGCATTTTTAGAGTTTTGGTGCGTTAATTTGTTTGTTTTTAGTGCAAAGTTAGTAGGTTCATGATTCTATGAAGAACCACTACAAGGAGGAGAAGTGAGAATTAAAGTCTTAGATCGAGTGGAGGAGCTAAAGGCAAGAAAAGAATTTCCGAGAACTTATGAAGTTGCAGATCTGAAAGGCTATTAAAGATTGCTTTTTTTGGGCTACTTAAGAGCGGATTTAGCCTTGGGCCGTGAAACAAGGTTTGATACCTTATTGAGTTAGGTAAATTCCACAAGTTAAATCAGCCCATTTGGAGTTGAGATGCAAACGTTACAGCCGTTTTACTAAAGGTTTCACACCAGTTACGGGAATTAAAGAAGAAGATGGGCTTGGGCTTTTTATAATTTGACCTAATCCTCTTAACCTAATCCCTAATCCGTTCAGAGAATTACATCAGAGACTTCATATTTTCAAGTCAGAGTAAGAAGACAGAGGAGAAGCTATAGCTGGAGGAATCATGTTCTTCCAACAACAGCCAACCCAACCTTTAGGATATCAATTTGTTTCCTGTAATTGAATATGGTGTCTTTTATTTATTTAATTTCAGTATTTAATTCCATTATGAACTAATTCCTTTAGTACATGAGAATCGCTATATGGGTTGAACTCAATTCTATTAATTTATGTTTTCCCTATTTGGGATTTGATTATTTAAATTAGACTATGTATTTTGTGTTGACTATTATTTTAATCACTAATTTTGAAGTCATTAATCAAACTTAGCTCATAGTAATTAGGATATTAACTTAAGTGAAAAAGTGATCACCTTGACGGGGGGTTTAATTACACACATAGATAATAGACGACGTAGTATTCGTTATTGACCCTAACGGGCTTAACTAACCATGCATCCAATGAGGTAAGAGACTGAACCATCTGAATTAACTTATAATCACCCTGACGGGGTTTGTAATACTAGGGTATGTTTGTATTCGGGAGGAAAAAATTAGTAAAAGAAAGGAAGAGAAAATTATAAAAGAAAAGAAAGGAAAAGAAAAAACTTGTTTGGATTAAAAAATTTAGATATGAGAAAATTCATAATAGGTTTTTGGATATTTTTTGTTTGGGTTGTAAAAAAATAAGTAAAGAAAAATAAATGTAATTATATATTTTTATTTTTATCATTGTTTGTAATATGCCAAAGTTACTTTTTGCGTTTTAGTTTAAAAAAAATTATTTCCTTCCATTTGACCTCGATTTGGAGTGATTATAAAATGTGACTTATAGGGTGATTTTTATAATCACCCAAATTACTTTCCTTTCAAAAAATTCTCCAATACAAACGATAGAAAATATTAAAAATCACTTCATTTCTTTTCTATTCTTCTCAATACCATCAATCCAAACAAACCCTAAGTCCACCCTGACGGGGGTTAGGAGATGTTAGAGTCCCGACTAGCACAATAATACCAGTTTAGCCCTTAAACATAAGCATTAATTAGATAGGTTAGGTGAAACTTTTGCGAGGATCCAGTACTCTTTGTCTTCTTAAGTTTAATTCTTATTTAATTGCTTTATTTTATTTCAGTAATTTTTTTATTGCATCTTAATTTTAGAAAACAAAACAAAAATCTTTTATTTTATTTTGTGTTAAGCAATTACTACTACTATCTTATTAATACTAGAGTTGTACCTAATCCGTCCCTGAGAACGAAACCCGATTTATTGAATATTACTTGGACAACCGTGCACTTGCGGTATTATGGTTCCTCTATTTTCAGTACTTAATTTTATAACACACCAATACCCACCAATTAGCTTACTGGCCTTTTAGCCTCAAATATATAGAAAAAACTTTATAATATAATTAAATAATACCTTTTTAGAACAAAATGTTCAGCATTACTTTATTACGAAAATTGGCTTGTTTAAATAAAAATAATTATGACTATTACATGTTTCAAATGTAAAAAAAATTAAAAGCCCTATAATTATAAGAATAGGGGAAAGGCCCAAGGCCATGGCGTCCTTGGTCTGTCCCAGAATCGGCCATGAGTATACGTCCTATATCACTTCTTATGAACAATTTCTAAAATGGAATAACCATTTAAAAAAAATTGTGGTTACTTAAGATGTCTTTAAAACAAAAGTCGATATTACTTCATTTCTCATCTCGTTCCTTACAAGATTATGAGAGCTTGAAGTATTATTTTCCCAAATTTAAGGTGAAAACATTATATATTGCCATATCATATAATCAATATAAGAATTTCAAAATACTATATTGGTCACAAATGGGTTGAAATTAAGATAAATATTGAAATATTCTTTTCCTATCACCGATCCTAGGTGAACAAACGAAGCTACCTACAAGCTTGCTTTTGGCATTAGGAGACGACAAGGTCATTTCTTCTCTTAAAGTTGGAGAATCTATAGATGGAGAAAAATTAAGCGTAGTTGGATCGCCAAACTACAAGTATGGAGAAATTTTGGTTTTTATCTCCCCTCCACTGTCACATTCCCCAGAGTAGTGATTTGAAATTCGGATCCTGGATTGGATCTATTCTTGATCAAGGGAACAATGCTAAAGTAAAAACTCACTTTCTTCTGAATATTATCCTTTGTTTATGGGTCATTTGGTTGACCAGGAATAAGGTGATTTTTAATAATATCCCAGTTGACTTGAATGCCTGCATGTCCTTATTAGACTTATTCCAAAATCAAGTGTTCTTCTTGAATGATTCAAACTCTACTGATCCAGCTGATATTCCTTCTAACCACATTAATCCTGAGATTAGAATCTCCACTATTCCCTTCTGGTCACCTCCACCTCAGTCTACGCTGAAAATGAACGTTGATGCTTCCTTCAAGAATAGTAAAGTCACTGCTGCTGCAGCAATCCGTAACTGGAGAGGGGATTTCATTAATGGCTTCGCCATGAATATTGAAGCTTCCTCCAAATTTGAAGCAGAAGCTAAAGCTCTTAGATCTGGCATCCAATTTGCTTTAGCCCACGCTCCTCTTTGCGAAAGTATTGAAACTGACGCAGAAGCCGTTCTTAAAGCGGTGTATTCATCAAGCCCGAACTGTCATTGGAAGGACAGGGCTATCCTTGGTGATATTAGAAACATGGTTAGAGACCACAACCAAATTCGTATCTGTGGTATTAGAAGAACGGCGAACAAGGTTGTTGATTGGCTTGCGAAGACTTTTTCTAGATCTTTATTATCGCCTTCTTGGCTTTGTAATATTCCTCTTGAATTGCGTAGCTTAGCGTATAACGATTGTAACTCTTTTGAAGCCTCAGGAGTTGGTTAACACTCTTGTAGCTTTTTATATATTAGTATCTTTGTCTAAAAAAAATATATATATAAAAACATAGACCAATGGTGCAATTAAACCCAAATACTATACACTTCAACATAGTCAAGGAACCAAAGAATGTAAAAAATAAAAGATTCAATATCTCATTTACATCGCCAAACAATATTAGTTATAATTGCACAAGAAATCATTGTTCAACCTAAATTAGCAAACAAATAAAGCATTTTCTTGTTTTTAATTAATAGAATATCTGAAAGAAAGAAATTCATCATAATAAGCTAATTACCGCTGTCATTAGCGCTGTTCGGTTATTTGTAAGTTATTACCTAAAACTTCACATCCAAGGCTTAAATGGCAGAATATCTAACTAATTTCAACAAGTTTCTCAACAAAATTAAAGATATGATAATATAAAACCTATTTCGTTCTTAATCCATCAAAACTTGTAAAAATAGAAAGAATCGATATACAAACGCTTGAAATTCTTAAGAATAACCTAAAAATGTTAAAATTAACGTTAATCACCGGCTAGAGGTATAACTTGTTACCTTTTTGAGGAAGAGTTTGAATTAGGGTTACGGGTTTTGTTGAAGATTTTGAAGACGTCTCTGTTCGATCTCTGAGAAGTACGTGTTCAATCGATACTAAGCTCGATGACGGTGTTGATGGTGGTGGTTAAATGGCGGCAGCGACGGACGAAGCAGTAGCTGAGAAGCAGTTTTTTTTGTTTGATTTGATTATATAAAATGAAAAATAAAATAATAAAAGATAATAAAGGGGTAAAAATAGAAATTGAATTTGGTTAGAGGACTTTTATAGACAATTTAAAATGGAAGATGCTGCAATTATTATTAGATTGGTGACTTAGATGGTAATTATTCCATTTTTATACTTATCTGTTTGTCATTTTAGTCTTATATATTTTATTGCAACTTTTTAGTCCCCTATCTTCACACTGTACTAAAGTTAGTCCTTTTCTTTGATTTGCAACCTTGTTTTTCATCTGTTTTGTTTTATTTATACCCATGTTGTTGTATTAATTCTTCACATTTTTATCTTTTCCCCCTTAAAAAGATATATATTATTAAGATGTATAGATATAATGGACGCAAAACTTTTAAAACTAAGATGAGGGAATAAATTCGTAAAATGATAAAGACAAGGGACAAAAAAGTTACAAAACAAATATAAAAGATAAAGGACTATTCTAGGGTTAGCTGTGAATAAGCGTTCTCATTCACGCCTCTTTTGTTATCCACTCCTGATGGTGTTACTGATATCATCACTAAGGTTTTTCGGTTCCCTTTCTTATTTAGTTTTATATGCGTCTTTATATTTTAACCAAATACCATCTTAATTTGGTACTAGTTCTGCAAATCTAATTAGGGTCTTTTTGATTGGTTTCAGAGGCGTATTTCTTCTATTGCCGAGGATTTCAATTAATATACAGGATAAAGGTCGTTGATCATGACATTTCAATGGAATAGAATTAGACTATCAAATTTGGTGGGGGTAACAACTCATTACCAAGCTTTTTGGAGAAAACAAATTTGTTGGACGATAAGAGGCCCTGTGGCAGGTTATTTAATAGCTGCTTCTCTCGTCATGGTTAGAGTAAGTTTATGATTACATATAGATGTACAGGTGTGAATTTCATGATGGTCATTTGACTTAAAACTAACTAAATCGTTATTTTACATTATATTAAATTAATATATTAGTTTGCATACATTAAATTTATAATTTTATAATAATTTTTAATGTTTTCTCAAACCATCTACTTTTGGTAAAAGTATACATAAGTTAGACATTTTGAGAGCATTATCATATCACTATATGAAAAATTGGATTTATAAATTATACAATCAGATTTATTTTATTATTTAAATTATTATTTAATATTTTTTATTATTAAAGACTAACATTATATATAATTATTTCATAATAATATCCAAATCATATTAAATATAAATAGATCATTTTTACAAGGCAGGGTACACGAGAATAAAGTTAAAATAAATCTTAATAAAGTACAAATTATATTGAACAGTTAATAGAATCTTTTATGAAAGAAATTTTAAAATGTGGAGTTCAGAATAAATCTATTGAAAATTCATAGAAGTATCACAATTTTGTATATATGGAGATATACTAATCTATTATAACTAATATTAATAATTTTCTACTCTATTAGGTTGGTGTTCAAGAAATTAGGGTGAACCTTAATCCCCCTGCAAGTACCTCTCATATCGAACCTGAATCCATCATGGCAGAACTGGATGTTGAAGATATGAGTTGGCTTTGTGAATGGGCATGGCAGTAATACTAATTGATTGTTTTTTCAAATTTGTAAACTTTAATAATTATTAATTTTATTTCATATGATTTATCCATGCTTAGATAGAGCGACAAAAGCTGCTTCTCTCGAGCAACTAACATGCTACCAATATTATCAAGAGGTCATTGATAAAATTATCAACGACCACTTAGTTAGAAATTATCCATTTTTCTATTTACTGTCATAAAAGGTTTATGGCAGATTTTTACTTCAGTGTTGTCTCAGAGATAGGTAGATTTGTGAAGTTTTCATATCACACTTGATTTATGTACCCATCTCTAACATCAATATCAAATAAAACTTGTCTGTCAAAATCTGTCTTCATCACCAATAACATACATAATAACACTATATCTCAACAATGAATCTTACCCATGAGAAAAAATAATCTCATAAAAGTCGCCTACTATTAACCAAGAGTGATTATCTTCCTTATTAGTAAGGATACTAAGAAAATCTCAAAGGTAGAGAAAATAGATCTCCTACAATATAACATTATTAGTGGGAGGAAATGAAAAATATGAAGTTTCTTAGCCATTTGTGTGTTGTATCTAAGTGTCTCAATAATTCCTCACATGGGTAAAATAGAATTCTTGGGGATAATAGGTTTGGAGAGAGCAGCTTTGGTGACTAGAGTTGAAGTTGAATTGAAAAACCTTCTTATTGGTTTTAGAGAGAAAAAAAACTTGAAAACATGGCTGGGGTGGGGAGAGTAAATTATATTCCAAATCTACTCTCTAAATAATTTATGGGTCTGTTATACGAAAGTTTCCTTGTCTAATGCTCTGCTTCACACTCTGATCCACTGAACGACCATCGTTTGATTAAAAGCTTCCATTAAATCCATCAATTATAGAGTCTTGATGTGCATTTCTTAATATTTTAGCACGCTACTTCAAGTAATCTAGGGATACTAGTTCATCAATAGAGATCTATAGTTTTCTAATTTCTTTGAAGAAAGTTATTGTCTACTAAGTGAAATTTATAATTTCTTGTAGGATGAAGAGGCCTTAGTTTCATATATTCCAAAAAAAAAAAATCAAAAGATAGTTGCTTCTATTATGCTCATCTGCTTGCATTCTTTAGGACGTGCTTGATCGTCTTCTTTTTGTTTTGTATAATTGTAAATGCCTCCCTAATCTGTATACAAACTATCATGTCTCCCTAATTGTCAAAGAAAAGTTATATATATATATATATATATATATATATATATATATATATATATATATATACTAGGGAATGCCCCGTACCTGAAGGTACTTGGGCTAAAATGAATGTATACTTTATATAAGACTTTGTGAAAATTATAATATTTTAAGTTAATTCGATCGAAGGCCCCGTACCTGAAGGTACTTGCACAAAAATTAGTTTAAACAATTATAATTGATAGTGCAAAATTCATAATTTAGTTTATATCAGTACTTGAATAAAAATCATATATAAAAACGTGTTTCCCGTTAATATGATCAAAAAGTCTTTTTAGAGAAACTATTTATTTCGTGTTTATAGTTTTATAGTGTAGATGATTACAGGAAAATCTGTAGTAATTAAAAATAGTTAGTAAATCCTAATATTGGATCATTAGTAATTGACCATTTGAATTAAACCAACTTTTCTAATAATTTATTTTATAACCATAAAAATAAAACTTATCAATAGTTGCAATACAAATCATGCCATCTGTAAATAAATAAAACGTAAAGGTATCACTATAACGTTTCAGACCCTTAAAGAAGATGGTAGTACGGAGATAGGGTGGAAATCGTACCTGAAATTTCCGATTTCTAATTTTTTCAATCAGAAAATTCCAATTTTGAAAGAGTTGTTTGATGTTCTGAAATTTCGATTTTTCTGAAAAATTTCAAATCAGAATCGAAACTACACATTAACTTCCTTTTTGGTTTGTGAAAACGTTTTCTGTTTTCGTTTTCAGAATATATTTTTAGAAATAATTTTAGTTTTTTTTCATACCTTCAGAAAAATGGAAAACATCGATTTCACGTTCTCCAATATAGCAGTGTTTTCATTTTATTTTCCGAAAAACTGTTTTCATTTTCTTTAGCCAAAGACGTTTTTATTAGTCTTTTGGAAAACATAGAAAATAAAAACAGAAAATACCCATTATTTTCACGAACCTTTTTTTTTTTTTTTTGAAATTTCCAATTTTCGATCCAATTCTTTTTTTTTGGATTTTACATTTCAAATATCAAATAAATAATAGATTTTAAGATAAAAAAAAGTATACAAACAGGAAACATTGAAAAATTCATAATAGAAAAAGAAAAAGTAAACGTTGAAGAATAATGACACATTTTTTATGTTTGAAAAAAAATAATACAATGAAACATGATAAAACTTAAAACCCATCTCTTTCTCGCATCTATTGGAACAAAAAAAAAATCTCTTCACACTCACCTTCCAATAGCTGACTGCTGGAGTGAGCAATTTGGTCTTATACTGTATTTTTTGAATTAGTTTGCAGTAAAATATCCATTTGGTGTAACTGCTAGATATGGTCTAACATATTCCACAAAAAAAATCACTTTTCTCCCGCAAATTCCGAATTCGAAATTTGTTTTCCCAGTTACAAAAATTCGGATTCTTCTTATTTCCACCCCTGAACATTGAGACTTATTGTGCAATGAACGGGTATTATAAAAAATAACATAGGGGGCCTATAGTAAAACTTTTACGTAAGAAAGGGGGTATAATGCAACTTTTGCATAACATAGGATCCTATAGTGCAATTAACTAAAAGATTGTGCCCACACCCCAAAAATCTTATCCCTCTGTTTGAAAAAATCCTCTTTGAACACATTCCACGGTCCCTTCTTCAAATCCTTTGCTATCACTACATCCAAAGGGAAATCTTGTATCCTCGTACACGTGTCAATCAATTTTGACCCGTCCATAACTAAATCTCGTGAAAATGGAAGAAATGTCCACGGCTTGAATTGATATAAGGTCTCAATATTTTAGCTAAATATTTATCAACTAACTGAATCATTAAATTGTTCGTCCCCTTCGGGATGACCAGTACCTGTATTACAAATACAAACCATATTATAAGGCTAAGAAAACAAAAACAAAAATAAATTAAAACAGAGTATATGCTATTTTACCGGAATCGAGATAGAGTCCAACAGGAGATAATTCGTATCAAAGGAAATTTGTCGTCTAAAAGTGGTGTAAGAAAAGCTACAATTTGAATAGTGTGAAATGTTAATATTTCAAAAAAGTGAGTGACTTTCAAATGTAATTAAATTATGTACAAAAATAAAAATATAATACGACATTATATTAAAGATTAAAGTTTTATTTTTGAAAAATAAAGAGGCCTGAAGTGCTATTTGTTAAAAAATATAGGGACCTAAAGTAGTAGGTATGCAGATAGATTAAAAAGTTACTCAAATGTTCATATTAATTTAGAGACCAGTATTACTAATTTAGAATAATTTAAGGATCAATAGAGCAATAAAATCAAACATTTTAGGAACCTATAGGACAAATTCAAGGATCTATAGCATAATTCAGGGACATATATTACACATATAATAAAAAAATTCAATAAAATCATAATGCTAAAATTTCAATAAATTCACAGTACTAAATTTCCAATAAATTTCTAGTGTGCTAAACAATGCTGAAATTTAACTATAACTCCCTACATTATACAAATTACACGATCCATTAACATAGGGAGGGGTATATATGTTAATTTTTCAAACACAAGGTATATTTCACTATTCCCCTTAATAGATGGAGATCAATACTGAAATTTTCCAGGACATTAATTTAGTCCATTAGTCAGACTCAGAAGAAGAAAAGTTTAAAACAGATTATAATCAGATTTAGTTGAAACATAAAAGAATATTTAATTGCACCATTGGTCCCTGTGCTATGCAAAATTACCAAATATACCTTTTCTTCTTAGTTCTTCTTTCGGCTCTCCGTCCTCTTTTCATTCAATATCCCCTGCGAATCCTTATCATGTCACTGTTATGCTCATTAAAAAAAACGGTGCATTTTGATATAACATATTCAAAGAACACTTTAGGAACATCCAAAGAAAACGTGCAAGAGACTTCCAAGTTCCCACTTGCCATACCCATTTTTCGGCCACTGATGCTGATTGAGCCTGAAAGTGTTTAATTCAAACATATTATCAAACACATTCAATGCAGATATATAAAAGGTCATATTATCTAATACACTGTAGGCCAAAGTGTATTCCAAGAAAACTACTTTCCCAAGCAATGACTTTTAGCTTGGGAGAAACAAAAGGGTCAAAACCATTGATTAAGCACTCTAAGACATCATTATCAACAAATATTAGGCTTACCTAGCTTCTCAAGCCCTTGATACAATCTCATACTTGCTGGTAAAGTAAGAGCCTCGCTCAAATCAGCCAAATCATTTAAAGAGTTTATATCAAAGACCTATAATATAATCTGTAATTAAACAATAGTCTCAATCAATTCTAAACCAGCCTTGGGAATCCTAAACCTGAATTAAAAAAGATTTATCTCCTTTCGTCTCTTGTCCATTCAATCAAACACTTTAGGGAGGTTTGTTTAAGATGTTACTGAACCAAAATTGAAGCACGAGAGGGATAAAAGTGTGGTGGTAGAGAGGAGCGGTCTATATATACCAAGGGTAGATTAGGAAATATTTAATTTTTTAAGTAATAGAACGATCTGGAGCGTCGCTCGTGACATATTTTTGGCTAAGAATCGATCCCAGCCCTTCTTTATACCCCTTAGCGATATATATGGATATGTTCTTTATCTCCAAGGAAAAGAGAATGATATGTTGGCCTGCATTCCACGTTTTACCCTTTAAATGGGTTTTTTTGCCTGGATTTGTTGAACATTTTGTGTAGCTGATTGGTGTAGAATTGATTTATAGGGGGAAGGTGTTATTATAATATGAATAAACGTCGCGTTCAAGTTTACTCCCGAGGTATGTTGCTTCTATTTCTACAACGAATTACCATTTCAGAGGTCGTGGTTGCTAAAGATATGTCTAAAACTTGGCACATGACATAGATTTTGACCTAGCACCTATCTATATAACTATTACCTTTAGAAACATGTATTTTTTTATTATTAATTAATATTACACTTAGAGATTATCCAGATAAGCACTTAATGATCCTGACGGGCTTGCCTAACTAGATAGTCAATAAATTTTTTTATTCATCACCAATCTCTGCGCAAGTTCTCCCTACCAAGTCCATAAGTCCATTAGTAGTGTTGAAGTTACCTTCTAAGATACCTTGGCGGGAGCCAGCAGGATTATAGAATCTCGGCTACTTATATATGCTCACTTCACCCTTAAAATTAGAATAGTGATTTAGAAGATCTGTGCATACTAGCAGACTTAAACTCTATTTCTCATCTCCATTCTTATTAGCATGGCCGGTCCTGGGAGGAGGCTAAGGAGGCCACCGCCTTGTGCCCCTTCCCAATTCTTATAATTTTTGGACCCCTTAATTTTTTTTTTTATATATAAGTATAATTTTTTTAATTAAAATAACCCAGTTTTGACCCAAGCCAACATAAAAAAAATGTTAGACCACCTTTTCTTTTTTAAAACAAATCTCCTATTTTTTTATATCGGTCTGAAATATCACACTTTTCACAAGGAATAATTTTTTCTTTTTTAGATTATTTTTAATTAATGCTGGTATTATTTTATTAAATATTATATCTATTGAATTATTTATTATATTTTTTGAATAATTAGATTTATCATTGAAAAAATTGGTAAACATTTAGATTTATTTTATGTAAATTATAAATTTATTTTAAGGAGACTATTTTTTAAAGTTCATCTAGGCCCCAAAAATGTCAGGACCGGCCATACTTATTAGTTTACCTATTTGCATTAGTTGAATATTATTTGCGTTATTATCTATCTTCTTATTTAGACACAAGTAACGATGCAGAGTTACTAACTTGGAAAAGTTGAACCCTACAAGGATCAGTTTGAAAGAGCACGAGGAATCTGCAACAACAACACCCTGTCAATTGCAAGAAACATAAATATATAACTGTTTCATTTGATCATTTAATTCAAGGATGTTGGTGTTTCTTTCAATCTTTCAAGTTGTAAACAGGTAACTGTGTGTGATGCTTTTAGAAAACTCTGTCCTGGAATCCCATTAAAATGTCTTCATGGAAGGATGAAGCTGATATGTAGTGGTATATACTCCCAGTTTTGTCAGGAGACACTTTCAATACTTATGTTGCTTCAACAGGGTTTAATGTCAACAGAGCAGTTATTGGGTTATTTGGGTCAATCTTTTCACTTTACTTCTACTTTACTTCTCGTGTTTAAAGAATCGAGTTTCACAACTATTTACAACCATAAACACTGAATCATACTAAAGTTATTCGAAAACAAAACAAGTTGTTGTCTATCTTTTCTGTTTATTTAATACAACCACTAGAACAACTATCAATCTTAATGTAGTGGCTATCTTAATTACATTTCCATCCTTCATAGAAAAAGCATCATGAAGCCGGATCAGCTGTAAAGCTGAGACTATCAATCCTCTTCCTATCTGCAAAAAAATCACACTTATGTTATGTCAACTTAGTTACTTCAAACACCAAAAATATAATTACAAAAATATATATTTAGGATGCTGGTAAAACAAATACTTTTATTGTCTTATCATCGCCACAAATACTTTATTGTCATTGTCCCTCATGAGCTTCAATCTTAAGAAAATTGAGCACACATATAAGAGAAACAAAGTGAAAAAATTAAATTAATTAACTTCAATTTTTAGAGTATCAGAAAATATTACCTCCAACTCTTTATAGTAATATTTTCTTCTATGGCAGGTATATATGCGCACATATGTACTGTACATAACTCCTGTTTAATTTCAATGACTTATAGGTCAACGAAAAATACAATATAAATGGCACGAAAATAATATGCTATCATTTGAGAATATAAACAAACAACCCACTAAGGTAGAGAATTAATACCTCCTGAATATTTTTATGATGAATTCTCACATCAGTAGAAGATAACGTCTCCCTGTAATAGTTTTCCAAAGAATCAGAATTCCTAGCTTGTGCCAACTGAAAATGGAAAATCAGATTGTTTCAAAATAGCAACATCACCTCACCTATTCATTTTCTTCTTTTATTGCGCAGGGGCAGTCTTGTCTTTTTCATCAACATCCTTTTCATGCTTGTTTTTCTCCTGCAATATGTAATAATCATTAGTTTCTCTCTAATATATAAGGAAGTGCATGATTTTAATGGAGATTGACAGAAATAAAACACACATAAGAAAGATACAAAGAAGATTTATGAAAATAAAATAATTATGATATATTTACCTTCTTCTTCTGATTGTTACTTTTGCAATCTTTCTTACTATTATTTGAACTTGAGGCCCCATTTGAGTCTGATTCAAGCATAGTTAACAAATTATAAATCAAAATATCACTTTTTTGAATTGTATATATAAATAGTAGATTAACGTTTCAAATCATAATTTAAAAGTATACAATAACTCATATCGTGATGTTCTCATGAGTTTCTTAATTTTATAATGTAGGAACATCTTTCTAATCTTGAGAAGTCAAGTTTATGCAAAATATCGCTTTATGAAATTTTGCATAATATAGGGATCTATAGTGTAATCTTGCATACTTACCCTCATTTTCTCCATTGGTGAAAGATAAGAGCTCAATAACAGATTAATGAATGGGACAAGCAGTGCTGTATCTTGTTTAACTTGTTGAATATTTCCATTTGAACTTTGAATCCAAACATATTTCTTCATCATCTACATAATCAAAGGAAAAATATATCAGAATCTGCAAGTTTTTAATGTTATCAAGTTTTTGAAAATTCTTTGTTTGAGAGTTTATGTAATAGATCAATGTAATTAGATCATTGTGTTTTTGTAGAGTGGGTTAAAAACATAAAAACATGATTGCTTATCGAAATATATATAAAAAATACCTCAGAGTTGAAGGTGTTTTTTGCAGCCTTTGCCATCTTCAAAGGAGTATGAATCTGTTAGATACATATACCAAGACGTTTACAAATTTAAATTACAAAAATAGCATAAGACCCTAACTGCCGTGATTATACTTAAGCAATACATACCAAGAAGTTTACTTTTTAATGGAGAAACTTTTGAAGAATATGGTGTGCAGGTTATAAATGTTTGGAGAAGGCATGAAAACTTGTTATTTTGTAGTATTTTAGCATGAAAATATGGAGGCATGGACTTGATATGATAAGAATGAAAAGTAGAATCAAATTTTGTAGGATACTGTGTGTGTTTATATAAGTATCTTGAGCAATTTTAGGAGGCTACAAATTGTCTAGTTCAGAGTGTTTAGGCTATTGGTAGACCTATGTTATTCCATGTCGGGTGCAATATAAATGAACATCTTCCTCACCAATATGTGAAGAAGGGTTGAAATTTGTTATAAATGTATATATACGAGTAAATCTTAGTTGTCTATTTATAAAACAAACATCATAATAGTACTTGAGTAAAGGGCATAAGTTAAAAATATGGTGAGTAAAATGTGTCATCAATTTCTTCTCTCTTATTTGTATATAAGAGATAACAGGAATCAGGGACGGAATTAGGATATTATATTTAGGGGAGCCAAAGAGAAAGTTTTGTAAAATCTAGGGGGGCCGGATCTTATTAATTTTTTTTTTCTTTTTTTTATAAAGGTGAAAAAAGGTTTTTAGAAAATTTTGGGGGCCTGGCCCCAAATCGCATAAGCTAGGTCCCTACCTCCGTCCCTGACCGGAATCTACCACCAAACCCAAGTCATTTGTTCTTAACCCAAGTCTACATAATTCGCGGTATACCTTATGTCATACTTCTACGCTAGAAGGGGATAATACTTACGAGGAAAATTGCAGAAAATTCTCTTTTGTTGAAATGCCACGGTCAACGACCTTTCTCTTGTGAAGTAAAAATAGCTCAGAAATGTAATAAATAAGTCACTGAAATCAATCGGAAAGACTCTAATTAGATTTACAGAACTTGTACTAATTTAAGAAATAACATATAAAGATGCATAGAAAACTCTATAAGAACGTGAACCGACAAACCTTAGAGATGGAATCAGTAACTTCATGGGGAATGGATAACAAAAGCGGCGTGAATGAGAATGCGTATACATAGCTAACCCTCGAATATTCCTTTAACCTTGATATTTGTTTTGTAACTTTTCAGTCCCTGTCTTACTCATTTTACGAAGTTAGTCCCTCATCTTTGTTCAACAATTTTTTCTTCATTATATCTACACATGTTAACACTTATCCCTTTTTAAGGTGAGAAAAGATAAAAAGATAAAGGATTAACACGGCAACATACGTAGAAATAAAACAAAACAGTTGCAAAACAAAGAAAAGGACTAAGTTGAGTACAGGGTAAAGATAAGGGTCGAAAAAGTTGCAATTAAATACATAAGACTACAATGACAATCAGATCAAGTATAAAATTTACTTAATTTGCATGTCATATAAATGTATACAAAAGAGATTCTTGGTATAACAATTATGGTAATACGATCTAAGCAGTAGATGAATTGGATAATATTTTATGTTGGTTTTTTTTAATTATAGAACAAAAAGAATAGATTAATAAAGCCTTTTATCTTTGGGAGAAAAGAAATTGAATTGGAAAAGCTGAACGAAAGAAATTGGAAAGTGAAATAGACACTTGGGTTTAAAAAGTGAATTTTTTAAGAAGGGAGTAAATATTACAAGGAGTTGTAGTGGCTATAGTTGCTACTTGATGATCTTTACAAATGACCATGACCCCTATTTGTAGGAGCATCATGGCGGTGCTTTAGTTTCTAGAAAAAACTAGTATTCACTTTACTAAATAAATTCTAGTGCTATAAAGAGTTTTCTAGAATTTTATTATTATTTTTAGTAAGAAATTTCTAGACTATTTGAGAATGAGCATTAAATTTAACACTCTCCTTTAATGCTCATTTTCGTAATTCCGAGCATTTCTCGTAGAGTCTCGAATTTTGGCCGTGAAAGTGCTTTCGTAATCTTAGAACTCGATCTTCTTGGCCTTTCTCTACGAACCCTTGAGGTTGCTCAACATATATTTCTTCTTCTAGATAGCCATTGAGGAATGCTGACTTCACATCTAGTTGATATATCTTCCATTGCTTTTGAGCAACTAATGCAATAAGTGCTCTTATAGTGTCTAAACATGCAATTGGAGCAAATGTCTCGTTGTAGTCAATACCTGGTAGTTGTGAGTATCCTTTAGCAACCAGTCTCGCTTTACGTTTTCGGATTGAGCCATCTGGGTTGAGCTTTGTCTTGTAGACCCACTTGACACCGATGACTTCTTTGTTGGTTGGTCGATCTACCAACTCCCATGTTCTATTTTTTACGATCATTTTGATCTCTTCTTCCATTGCATTTACCCATTTTTTTTGTTTTGATGCTGCTTCAAAACTTTCGGGTTCCAAAGTCACAAAGTTACATGTTTGATATATGTCTCTGAGTGACCTTGTCTTGCCTGGTGTTTCTGGAGATGTCTCGTCATCACTGGATGAAGATGAAGATGATCTTGTAGTTCTTGGTGATATGGGTTCGTGAGTATTCTGTGGACCTTCTTCTTCGGTATTATCCATATTGCGCACCCTTGGTACCATAATACTTTGTCGTTCCACCTTTCCTTAATCCCAATTCCATTTTGAATTTTCTTCGAAATCGACATCACGGCTGACTATAAGTTTCTTTTTTTGATATTATAGATTATATAGCCTTTTGATTCTGAGCTATAGCCGAGGAATATTCCCTTTTCAGTCTTTTCTTCTAGTTAGTGTCGTTTCTCTTTCGGGATATGCACGTAGCAGATGCTTCCGAAGACTCTAAGGTGTTGTGATGACGGCTTCCTTCCACTCCATGCTTCAATTGGAGTTTTATTTTGTACAACCTTTGTTGGAAGTCTGTTGAGAAGGTAGACTGTAGTGTATACCGCTTCTGCCCATAACTCTTTTGGCATTCCTTTCTCAGCTAACATAGTTCTTGCCATCTCCATGACAGTTCTGTTCTTTCTTTCTGACACGCCATTCTGCTCTGGGGCGTAGCCGATAGTTAGTTGGTGTTTGACTCCTTCATCTTCACAAAATTTGTTGAACTCCTTTGAGGTATACTCTTTTCCCCGATCACTTCTAATAACTTTAATTCGTCGACCATTTTGATTTTCGACAAGATTTTTGAATTTCTTGAAGATACCAAATACTTCTGACTTTTCTCGCATAAAGTAGACCCAAGTCATTCTAGTATAGTCATCAATGAAAAGGATGAAATACCTGTTATTTTCAGATGTTGGAGTCCTCATTGGTCCGCATACGTCTGTATGGATCAACTCTAGCATGTGTTTGTCTCTCCATGCTTTGCCTGAAGGGAATGATTTTCTATGTTGTTTTCCTTCTAGGCATCTCTTGCACACGTCGTCATTTACTTGGATGGCTGGTAGATTATTCATCAAATTCTTCTGATGAAGAATCTTTAACCCATGAAAGTTGAAGTGCCCGAACCTTCGGTGCCATAGCCATGATTGGTCTTCTTGAGCTTTCATGGCCGTTTCAACGTACTTCCATTGGATCGGAAAATTTCTTTGTTGCTGCATTTTTACTACATCTATTTCTTGATTTTTATTTTTATTGTCATATATCGTGCACGAGTCATCTTTAAATAAGAGTTTATATCCTCTTTCTATCATTTGACCCACACTTAATAGATTCGTATCTAGTTTGGGGACCAGCAGTACATCATGGATTAGTCGCGTACCTTTTTGCGTATTGACTGTGATTGTACCTTTGCCTTCGACCTTCACCAGATCTCCATTTCCAAGTTTGACTTGAGATTTGACCGATTTGTCTATGTCTCGAAAGATTTTTTCATCACCGGTCATGTGGTTGCTGCAGCCGCTATCAATATACCAGGTGTCGTTTTTCACCTCTGAAGTAGCGTGACATGCGTAGAATAGGTTGTCGTCATTTTTATTTTCTTCGGAGAAGTTAGCCTGGTGCTTTTGTTTGGACCGACAATCTTTCTCCAAGTGGCCAAATTTTTCGCAACTCTTGCATTGTGATTTTCCACGAAACCAACAATCTTTCTCAAGATGATTTGTTTTTTACAGATACGACATGGTGAATATTTTCTCGATCTTTGATTAGATTCACCATTTTCTTGGTTTCTAGAATTTTCTCCAAATTTTCTCCCCCCATTTAAAGAATTTTGAGACCTTATATTGAGTTTAGACTGAAATGCGTTTTCCATGGATTCATTTTCTCGCATACTTAGTCTTTTCTCGTAAGCTTCTAAAGAGCCTACCAACTCTGTTACTGAGAGAGTGGCTATATCCTTAGTTTCTTCTGTAGTAGTTACTATCGGATCATATTTAGCTGGAAGAGTAATTAATATTTTTTCCACGACCCTTTTATCGGTTATATCATCTCCATAGGCTCTTAACTAATTAATTATTTCTCGTAATTTAGTGTAGTAATTTTTTATGGTCTCGGATTCTTTCATTTTCATATTCTCTAATTCCCTTCTTAGAGTTTGAAGTTTAATATTGCGTACCTTTACGTTTCCTTGAAACTCCTCTTTTAACGTAACCCAAGCTTGTTTCGCCGTAGTAGCACCGCTAATTCTTGGGAACAATGACTCCGCCATAGCCATTTGTATGATGTAAAGTGCCAAATTATCTTTCTCCATCTTCTTAGTTAATTTTTCTTTCTCCGCTTCAGATATAGTTGACATATCTTCGGGAATGGTACATCTCTTGTCAACAATATCCCATAAACTTTGGGACATGAAATATGTCCTCATCTTGATTGCCCAATAGTCGTAAATTTCTCCCGAAAAAATGGGGATTGGAATTTGGGTATTACTTAGAAGAGCGGCCATGAGAATATATTGAGTAGTAGAGGTACTTTTTGCGGAAGTTAATTATCGCCTAGTTTATAATCGAACGTAGCTCTGATACCATTTGTTGGTTTTTTTAATTATAGAAGAAAGAATAGATTAATAAAGCCTTTTATCTTTGGGAGAAAAGAAATAGAATTGGAAAAGCTGAACGAAAGAAATTGGAATGTAAAATAGACACTTGGGTTTAAAAAGAGATTTTTTAAGAAGGGAGTAAATATTACAAGACTTTGTAGTGGCTATAGTTGCTACTTGATGATCTTTACAAATGACCATGACCCCTATTTATAGGAGCATCATGGCGGTGCTTTAGTTTCTAGAAAAAACTAGTATTTACTTTATTAAATGAATTCTAGTGCTATAAAGAGTTTTCTAGAATTTTATTATTATTTTTAGTAATAAATTTCTAGACTTTTAAGAATGAGCATTTTTTTTTTTGGACATGTAAGGCAACATACAAGAAAATAAACTAAGCAACTAAACAAGCCAAATCAAATTAACATATTCCTAGCTTTGAGAAGTTATTGTGAAGAGATTGTGCTGCTTGTTGATGTTGAATTGCCCCGTGTCTGGCGTCTTTCGCTAGAAGATCGGCTCCGGTGTTGAAACGTCGTGGAATATGTTTGAAGAAAACTGGGCCAGTTTCACTGGCCAGTTGTTGGATATGTCTGATCCACGGTTTGAGCTCCCATCTAGCTGCCGACACTTGCTGGATACCTTGAATTAAGTCAAGGTTATCAGAGAAAATATTTTTCTCCTTGTTCTTCCATTGCTTTCCTATTTCGAGAGCTGTGAAAACTGCCTGTGCCTCTCCAATAGTACTTGCGCTATAGTCCACCGTTGTTTGGTATTTAACTCGTGTTCCATCCGCCCTATTATGTTGTATCACTCCAATTCCAGTTGGTAGGTGCGCTTGCGTGAAAGAGGCATCACAAGAGAAAGCTATGTCTGTATCAAATTCGAGATCTGCTCGTATAGTAGTCAACGTGTTATTTGTTACTTGTTGAACATAACCATTTTCGAACCAGTTTCTGCCAAAGTGCTCCTGAATATTGACTGTTGTAGTGTTAATTACTTCAGTTGAGTCGACGTCAAAATTTGAGTGCCTGCTTTTCATTTTCGCTTTCCATATGTTCCAAATCATGAGAAGCAAGTAAGAGGTGACAACCTCTTTCTTCCAGCCTCCCGTAGTATATAAGTTGATCGTGTTTAATAACCAGTCACCTATATTTTCCTCCGTTGGTTCAATAAACACTTGTAAAGCCGATCCTGCCCAAATACGCTTGGACAAGCCGCAAGTAAGTATGAGGTGTTCTGTAGTCTCGTGCTCCGCACAACACCAGCGACAGTTACTTTGTACATCGCACTTTCTTTTTTCTAGATTTGTACCTGTTGGGATAGCATTGTTGCATACTTTTCAATTAAAAATTCTAACCTTTGTCGGGACATTTGACCACCAGATTGTTTTCCATAGTAGACTCTCTATCGGGATGTCTGTTGACTGGTGCGGTTCCTTGTAAATGTCATGGTCGGTAAGAACTTTATATCCTGTTTTTGTTACGTATTCTCCTTGTTTCGAGTGTGGCCAAATAAACTTGTCAGGTAAGTCAGTCGAGAATATCTTTTCCCGTAGAATAGTAGGGATAATGGGGCTGGGGAAGATGTCATTGAGTAGATCGGTATTCCATTGTGTTGAATCATTGGTCCATAACTCATTAAGCTTTCCAATGTTACATCCCTCCGGCCTTTCAAGTTTCCAAGGAGTATCTAACCATTTATCTTCCCTAATATTAATAGTTTTACCATTACCTATTTGATATTTGCCATATTTTTTCAACATGTCTCTGCCTTCGAGAAGACTTGCCCACGACCATGTTCAGGATTGTCGTAACTTAACATCTAGAAAGGTAGATTTAGGGAAGTAAATACCTTTTAGGAGACGGGCGGCTAGAGTATCAGGATTTTGATGAATTCGCCAAGCCTGCGCTGCGAGGAGAGCTGTATTCATCCGTTTAAAGTCTTTGAAACCCATCCCTCCAAGTAGCTTGCTCATTGCTAACTTTTCCCAAGCTAACCAGTGAATTCTGGATTTCTCAACTGAGTTCCACCAAATGTTCGAGATTGTCGAGATTAACTTCTTACAAAACGTTGTCGGGAATAAAAATATAGACATTGAATAAGACGGTAACGCCTGGAGGACCGCTTTTATTAAAACTTCCTTGCCTCCATCTGAAAGGAGGTGTGCTTTCCATCCTTCGGTTTTATCGAAAAAGCGTTCAGCGATCCATTGAAGCGTCTCGACTTTAGACTGCTTATGGCACAGTGGAATGCCAAGGTATTTCCCCAAATCATTTGTTTCTTGTATCGCTAACCTGGATGTCACTTGCCTTCGTAAAATCTCCGGTGTGTCCTTGCTGAAGCAAAGCATTGACTTCTGATAATTGATTCGTTGGCCTGAACCCTTGCAATATGTGAGAACGCATTCCTCAAAATAATCTATGACATTATCCTGTAAAGTTAAAAAAATAGAGAATCGTCTGCAAATAGCAAATGTGATACTACTGGACAGTTCCTTGTAATTTGAATACCCATATAGGGATGTTGTTTAACCTTTGTATCTATAAGACTAGTAAGGGATTCGGTCATCAGAGAGAATAAGAAGGGGGATAAAGGGTCCCCCTGTCTTAATCCCCTGTGTGGCGTGAACTTATGAAGCCTATCCCCGTTAAAGTTTAGTTGAAAGCTCACCGATGATAAGCAATTCGAGACCCACCTTATCCACTGGTGATGAAACCCTAATTTATGTAGTACAAGTAATAAAAATTCCCATCGTACCTGGTCATAAGCTTTAGCCATATCTAGTTTGATTGCCACCATTGGCTTAGGAGTTTTCCGCTTTTTCTTCATGTAAAATGAAATTTCCTGAGCAACTAGAATGTTGTCTTGAATAGCTCTATTTTTTATAAACGCCGTTTGAGTTAAAGAGACAATGTCCGGCATGAATTCCTGCAGCCGATTTGCTAGAATTTTTGCTATGATTTTATATCCGAAGTTAACACAAGAAATTGGTCTGTAATCTCCAACTCCTTCTTGTATATTCCCTTTCGGGATTAAAGCAATCAGTGTCTCGTTCAAAGTTTCGAGAGATATATTGTTGTTAAAGAAATCTTGTACCATTAAAAAGACATCAAATTGAATTATATTCCAAAATTCTTGATAAAACTTACTGTTTAGTCCGTCTGGTCCAGGCGCTTTACTTGGGGACATTTCAAAGACTGCACGCTTTGTCTCCTCCATAGTCGGTGGTCTAATAAGCTGATTGTTCATAACTTGTGTTACTTTGTGTGGTATTGTTTCCAGTGCTGGATTCATATCATCGTGATTGTTTTCTTGAAATAGGGTAGAGTAAAAGGTTTGGAAACCATCTCGAATCTCCGAGGCTTCCTCAATCCAGGTACCTTGTGAATCTTTAATTCGATGTATTCGATTAATGTTCCGTCTAACTATTGTTGACAGAAAGAAGAACTTTGTATTTCGATCTCCAAATTTGAGCTATCCCTTTCTTGCTCTGTCGTACCAGTACTTTTCTTCTGCTTCGTAAGTCTTTTTTGTTTCCTGTTTTATTCTCGCTTGTTCGTCTAGAGTGTGATTTGTTATAGGCTGTTCTTCAAGATAGATTAATCTGTCAGTCATTGTTTTAATCTTGAGGGCGTTGTTTCGAAAGGTACGTCGACTCCAAGCGGTCAAAGACCTAATTGTATTCTCCTTTTTATCCATAAAGATGGGTAGTGAAGGTAGATGTCCAGGTTCACCCCACGCTGTATTAATTACCCCTTCACATTGTTCGTGTTCGATCCAAAGAGTTTCAAACTTGAACCACTTTTTCCCTTGGAATCGGGACCTGTCCATGTGAAGGATCAAGGGACAATGATCTGACCCAATAGCTGGGGGGATCGTGACAAGAGCACTTGGGTACCTGGTTAACCAATTATTAGAAGTAAAGGCCCGATGAAGTTTTACCTTGACGGGTTTATCGAGACTACAATTAGTCCATGTAAAAAAGCTACCGCGAGAGTGAATTTCGTTTAATCCATTAGTAGAGATAAAGAGATTGAAATTCTAAATACGATTATAATTGGGCGGGCTTTTACTAAATTTCTTTGATGAATGTAAAATTTCGTTAAAATCTCCAATTAAAATCCAAGGTTTATTAACATTTTTATTCCAGATAGAGATATCGTCCCAGAGTTTTTTACGTTGTTCTATATCATTTGGAGCGTGTACACAAATCATATAATAGGGAAAAGAACCATCATTAATATACAATATAACAAAATGTTGGCTAGCCATCTTAACCTCTAGCCTAATATCCGAGTGCCAAGCAACCAAAATGCCCCCGGAGTGAAAAGCAGTGCCGATAGGATCCCTAACAAAACTATTAACATAGGTGAAGTTTTTTAAGACATCAGGAGCATCTACAGCGCGTAACATAGTTTCAAAAAGACACGCCACTCCTGGTTTAAACCTATTTACTAAGGACTTTAGATTAGAAATTGTCAAGGGTGCCCGTATTCCTTGACAGTTCCAAACTAGCGTATTCATTGAAAGTCTTCGGACGTCTTGGGGACAGTCCGGATATCCCTTCTAAAATTAATTTTAACTTCGTCCCACTTCTCATCAATAAATTGCATTTTAATTTTTATAAATAAAATATAATCCATAGATGGTTTGTTGTGAAGTTTCGAGAGGTTTGAGAAATTAACATCAACATTGCATGTGGGCCACCTGGCGACACAGCTAATACAAAAAAGAGGTGGAGAAAGTTCTAAAATTTGTCTGAATACATTGTTCTCTAAGGTGAGACAAGGGATGTATGTAATATTGGTCCAAGTATTATTATTGTTTATATCATTATTATCATTCGAGTTAAAATTGAATTGGTCAACAAAAGAGTCCTCAATAAGATTGATTTTGTTCTTATGTTTATTAAATTTATAATAGTTCAGATAAGGCCCAAGAAAATAAAAAGCAGATCTCGATATTTTATAGACCCAATTAATAAAATCATGAAGTCCAGACACCAAGTAAAAGTTAAGACGTTTAATATTGGGATTAACTAATAAAGATTGATAAGAAAGTTTTATAACAGAAGTAATAAGTTCGCATGCCAAGGTCCAGTAAAATGAAAGCTCAAAATAGATAGAACCTGATGTAGAGGTAGCATACTAATAAACGTCTTCCATGTCTGAACCGTCAACAACTCAGCTCCAATTAAGGATCCTGTAGCTGATAACACCAGCGGGTTTTCATCCCCACCTGGTTTACCTGTCTTCGTTGTAATATGCAGATGCTAAATCCAAAGTTTCCCGTAAGGGCCTCGCGAGACCTCTATGTTTTTTTTTTTTAGATGTATGGGTGTCCGGGCTAGCTTACGCGCACCACGACTATTCCCATAGGAAATATACACGCCTCCTCATGCATACTCAAGGCTGAGGGGAATCGAACCCTGTATCTCCTAGATGAGAGACAGGCATCCTAGACATTGAGCTAATCCCAATGGTTATGTACTGCTTCTTTCTTGAAAGTATAAGTCGAGTATAAGGGCAAAAGATCATCCAGACAACAAATATGAAACTTGAGAAGTAAAAAAACCGTCCATGAAACCGCGAAGTAGCTCCGTCTGAAAAACCAGCCATGGTGTTGTATAACTAAGGTATAGTAAGCACGCAAAATAAAACGATGCTACTGATGTAGCTTTGATCTGTAGAGGAATGAAGAAAGTGAAAATTTGATGAGGGTTTACTGTAGAAGGTGGATAAGGTCGAGAGAGTGCTAAGAATGAGCATTAAATTTAATATTTTATTTCAACTATTAGATAAGATAAAGAAATAATAAACTGTTTTTGTATTATTGATTGAATGAATAATGAATTACATCTTGTTCATATATATAGAGAGGCTGGATCACATATAGTGTGATACACAGCTGTACAAACTAAATATTCTCTCTAACTGCATTTGTCTTTTAGTGAAACAAGATATAATTGTATGTATGTGTGTGTATAGTTGTTGTGGTGAGGTATTTTGTCTTATTGCTTATCATCCCCCTCAAGCTGAGACGTTGAAGAAGTGGAAGCTTGGTAATAAGAGAAGAAAACACAGCTGAGGCAAGACCTTTAGTGAACACATCAGCTACTTGAAGATTAGAAGATACATGATGAAGAACAAGTAACTTTGACTTGACCTGTTCTCTAACAAAATGGAAATCAACATCTATATGACGAGTTCTTGAGTGAAACACCGGGTTAGTAGCAAGTGCAATAGCTGAAAGATTATCACAAGCAATTGATGGTATAGAGGATTGAATGTTTAAACTTTTAAACAAGTAATCCACTTCAACTCAGCGGATACATAAGCTAAAGCACGATATTCCGCTTCAGTAGAGCTACGAGAAACAGTGGATTGCTTTTTAGAACCCCATGAAATTAGATTTTCACCAATAAATATGCAGTAGCCTGTGATAGAACGTCGATCTACTGAGTTACTTGCCCAATCAGAGTCTGAAAAGGCTCGAAGATTAGTAGAAGAACAAGTAAAAACTAAGCCAATATGTAAGGAGCCTTTAATATAACGAAGAAGCTTCTTTAAAGCTTCAAAGTCTGCATTAGTAGGATGATGCATAGCTTGACAAATTTGATTAACACCAAACGCAATATCGGGTCTTGTAATAGTTAAGTATTGTAAGGCACCTGTAAGACTTCGGAAAAGGAAGGGGTCTTCATAAGGAAGAAAACCATGATCAGTTTTAACTGAATATTTATTCAATGTTGGAACAGGTGAAGACTTACAATCACTCATTCCTGCCTTAGATAATATAGAAGAAGCATAATTTGACTGAGATACAACAAGACGATCTCTAGATCGTGTAATATCTAACCCAAGAAAATAAGATAAATATCCAAGATCTTTCATGTCAAATCGAGCTTTTAAAGCAGATATAATTGATAAAATGCCACTAGAATCACCTCCAGTTATAAGCAAATCATCAACATAAACAAGAACAATGGTTAACGCATCACAATGCATACGAATAAACATAGAAGTATCGGCTGCACAAACAATAAAACCTTGAGCTTCAAGAAATGAAGTAAGTAATGTATTCCAAGCTCGAGGAGCTTGTTTGAGACCATATAAAGAGCGCTTAAGCTTGCAAACATAAGAAGGTTATTCTTTATTAACAAAGCTAGCGGGTTGAGTCATATAAACTTCCTCAAGTAACTCACCATGTAGAAAAGCATTTGAAACATCCAATTGATGTATAGGCCAATCTTTAGACATCGCCAAAGAGAAGATTAAACGTATGGTTTGGTGTTTAATTACTGGACTAAAGGTATCAGTATAATCAAGTCCATACTCATGAAGAATACCACGAGCAACTAACCAAGCTTTATAGCGAGCAATAGAACCATCACTCTTTCTTTTTATTTTAAAAACCCATTTACAAGTGATAGGATCTCTTCCCAATGGTGGTGGGACTAAATCCCAAGTCTGTTGTTGCAAGAGAGCAGTATATTCTTCAGTCATTGCTAATTGCCAACAAGGAATTTTAATAGCTTCTTTAAAAGAAGTAGGTTCTGTATCACAAGGATAAGTAAGAGTAGACTGACATTTATATGAAGGTTTAAGATGACTTGTTTGTTTTCGAGTTATCATGTGATGTTTAGGTGGAGGAGGTGGGGGTGGAGGTGAAGGTGGAGGTGAAGGTGGAGGTGAAGGTGTAGGTGAAGAAGGTGTTTGAGATGAAGAAGTAGAAACTGATGGATTAGGTGACTCAGTCTCAACATGAGGAGAGCTATACTCAAGTGGAGTAGAAAATGGTTTAGCTAAAGATAAAGGGTTAATATGAAATAAGTCTACAAAATCTGTATATAGAGAGTCATTTGGAGATGTAGAAGAAGAAGAAGACTGAAATGGAAAAATTGACTCATTGAATACAACATGTCTGGAGATATAAATTTTCTTTGACACCATTGAATAACACTTATAACCTTTAGTGTGGTTACAATAAACCAAGAATACACAAGCTTCAGATAATGGAGATAATTTGTTTGGAGAGTATGGCTTTAACCAAGGAAAACACAAACAACCAAATATTTTTAGATGAGAATATGAAGGTAAGGACTAATACAAATTTTGATAAGGAGAAATGTTAGATAAAACTGGAGTAAGCATTAGATTAATTAAGTACACAGCTGTAGCTAAGGCTTCTAGCCAAAACTCAGGAGGTACAAAGCTATGAGCTAAAAGAGCACGAGTAGTCTCAATCAAATGCCTATGCTTTCTTTCAGCTACCCCATTTTGCTCAGGAGTGTGAGGACAGGTTGTTTGATGGACAATGCCATGAAGAGAAAGAAATTTTTTAAGGTTATGACTAGTAAATTCTCCACCATTATCTGAACGCAATACACGAATTTTTGTTTGAAATTGGGTGAGAATTAAGTTGTAAAAATAAATAAACACAGAACAAACATCTAACTTTAACATAAGAGGATAAACCCAGGTAAAACGAGTAAAATCATCAACTAAAACCAGATAGTATTTATAATTAGAACAAGAAGAAATCGGGGAGGGTCCCCAAACATCTGTGTGTATCAAACTAAATGGTGAAGCAGAATTTGAATTAGATAATTGAAAGGGTAACTTGTGAGCTTTTGAAATAGCACAAGGACTACATTTTACACCATGGAAATCTAACTTGACATCTAAAATAGGAGACAAAACACTAGAAGCATGAGAAGAGGGATGTCCCAATCTGAAATGCCAAATCTGACTTGTAGAAGATACCAACTGAGAAGACAAGCATTGAGGTAATGAAGAAGGGTGAGATGACTTGAGATTCAATTGATTGGAACCAAAAGTGATGGGATATAAACCATTCTCAGAGGGGCCCTGAAAGATCATAGAATGAGTATTTGAATCAAACAAAGACACAGAAGAAGAAGTAAGAACAACATAGCAATTATTGTCTTTAGTGAGCTGGGATATAGACAAAAGGTTTGAAGATATGGAAGGAACATGTAAGATAGAATTAAGTTTAAGAGATGAATTGGAGAGAAGAAACTTACTATGGCCGATGTTAGCAATATCCAATGACTGACCACTACCAACTGCAACAGCATTATTACCTTGATAAGGTGTAGATTGATGAACCAAAGAAAGATCAGAGGTAACATGATTGTTAGCTCCCGAGTCTAAATACCATTGCTCTGGATTATATGAAGATGTAGGTTGAGATTGAGCAGCTAGAGCAAGATTTCTCTGTGCTTTTGGTGAAGGAAAAGTCACAAAGTCAGTCCTAGACCAACAATCAATTGCAGAATGGCCATATCTACTGCAAATTTGACAGGTAGGGACCGAGTATGTAGTTGAATTACCATTAGTTGACTGAGATTGAGAGCCTACAACTGAATTAGAATATCCACCACGAGATCTACCTCTACCACGGCCTCTATTGTTATATCCTCTACCTGAAGGTACAGGCTGAGCAGCAGATATAAGAGCTGAATGGGAAGAAACAGAGCTCTCATTATTCTCACACATCTTCATGTGAAGTTCTTCAGAGACTAACAAATTTCCTAAAGAATGGAAGCTAATAGTTGTAGAATGAGCATTAGTTATCCTAATACTAGACTTAAATTGATTGTATTCTTGAGGTAACCCTTTTAGAGTATACATTATAATATCCTCTAATGGAAGAGAAGAAGAAGCTGTGTCAAGACCATCACATATAGACTGAATTTCAGCTAAATACTCAGTCATACATCGAGCACCTTTCTTAATATTACAGAGTTTCATTTTTAACTGATGAATGTGGGTTCGACATTGTGAAACGAAAATTTCTTCCAATTTTAGCCAAACATCATACGCATGAACAAGCTTAAAGTAACGATACCTTAAGTTGTTGATCTTCAATAACCCACGTAGAGAAAGAAGGATCGGATGAGAGTGGTTTCTGAACAGAGCCATTAACATGGCCCAAGTATCCATGAGCTTCAAGCACAACCTCTAATTGAGTTCGCCAAAGCACATAATTGGATGAATCAAGCTTAACTTGAATCAAACTACTCCAATTTTGACGAAGTAGTAAGAGTCCAGCAGGAATGGACGAGCTGGAGCTGATATTAGGTGTAGATAACGAAGACGATGACGCCATGGAAACATGCGGAAGCAAGGATCGAAAAGAGCTGAGATAGAAGCTTTGCCTTTAATAACAGAAGAATAAAGCTTCGAAAAAAAATCTCATAAGGCTCTTGATACCATATTAGATAAGATAAAGAAAGAATAAACTGTTTTTGTATTATTGATTGAATGAATAATGAATTACATCTTGTTCATATATATAGAGAGACTGGATCACATATAGTGTGATACACAGCTGTACAAACTAAATATTCTCTCTAACTGCATTTGTCTTTTAGTGAAACAAGATATAATTGTATGTATGTGTGTGTATAGTTGTTGTGGTGAGGTATTTTGTCTTATTGCTTATAATTATTGAGCATGTAAAACTTATAATATAATGTATAAGACGACCCCTCCTGACAGCTTAAACTTTTGGGAGAATCAGTTGTCTAACATGGTATCAGAGCCTAGATCCATAAGAGGTCGCAGGTTCGAGTCTTGCCGTCGTCACCCAATTTAAAAATTCACGTAGCAAAGACTAGACATGCAAAAAAATGACATGAATCTGGGGGCGTATTGAGCATGTAATACTCATATATAATATATAAGATGACCCCTCCTGACAGCTTAAGCTTTTGGGAGAATCGGTTATCTAACATCAACAACTCATTGTTACTGAGAAGCGACCCATAAACTGCCAAAAAAAAAAATCCATCAAGTTCATTTTGTGTCGCGAAGTTCAATCATTTAGTTAAAATGATTTCTAACCCCTTAGCATAAGTTAAGAGTTACTTAAAACTGTTTAGGATAAATCAAGAACACTTAATACAATGTAATGTATACAAAAACCATGATATTTCTCTTCACCATCTGTTGCGGACAATTTCTTTTAAAGATTAAGCCCTTCCACACTTCAGGTAACCCAACTAGGCTGAACTGTTTGTAATATGTAGATGCTCCAACTGTAAGAGAAGAAATGAACGTTTCTTCTCCTAATGCAGAATGCAAGCTTGCAGGTAGCTTCGTTTTTTTTTACCTGGGATCAATGATAGGGAAGAGAATATATTAGGGTTTACCTTATTTTTATTCCATTTGTGATCAACCTAGTATCTTGAAATTATGGGATGGATCATCTGAATCAGAAAAATATGGTTGCTTTTGAAATTTGATAAAGACACAAAACAAGCAACTAAATAATATGGACACTGGTTTTAGAGATATCTTTAGCAACTATGCTTGATTGTTTTTTTTGAATAGATGAAACTAATGCCTCTTCATCCTGAAAGAACACAGTATAAACTTCACTTATTAGTGATTGACTTTCTTCAAGGATATCAAAACAGGGATCACTTTGCTGACATGGCGCCAGTACCATATAAAGAGAACCTTTAAATAAATTAAAGAGTGTAAAAGCATATCATGCATTATCTGGTGTTATTGTTAATTTCTTAGTAAATTCTCATCTTCTTCTGGGAGGTTTCAAGTTCTAATTTGCTTGGAAAAGTGGAAATCTTGTAACTTTTCGCACTTTAAATTTTCTTTGAAACACTACAAGAAAAACAGTTTTTGCCGACTTCATTTTGACCTTTAGACGACCCTTTTAAAGTGTTGGCTTATCTTTGCCTGCATTTTATCTCATAGTGGCCTATACTCGTGTTGCCAATGTTATGACTACATTTTGATAGGGAAGTCGGCTATTGACACCCCTTTTCCCAGCTCCCTTCTCAAATAGTGTCGGCTATTGACACCCCTTTTCCCAGCTCCCTTCTCAAACAGTCGGCTATTGACACCCCTTTTCCCAGCTCCCTTCTCAAACAGTCGGCTATTGACACCCCCTTTCCCAGCTCCCTTCTCAAATAGTGTCGGCTATTAACACCCCCTTTCCCAGCTCCCTTCTCAAATAGTGTCGGCTATTTACACCCCCTTTCCCAGCTCCCTTCTCAAATAGAGTCGGCTATTACCAACCCCATTTCTCAAACATTTTGCTATGCCCTGTTCGGTCCTCTCTGTTTACCAATATTCATTTTTTCCCCTAAAAATACACAAACTATAATCACATCTCATCAATCATCAACCCACAAAAAATATCAATTCTTATTCACATACTTACCAAGAGATCCCCAGTTATAGAGCAAATAGCCACAGTCCTAAATCCAATAATTTAAAAAGATAGGGACTAACATATCAAATCGAGCATTAGAAAGGGACTAAACTGACAAATTATGAAATATAAGGGACTAAACTGTCAGGTTATGCAAACCATCATAGAAACTTTAGCCTATTGCTCCACTGTGACATCTTATTTAAAGAAAAGTAGCAATAAAGAAGATGAACTTACGATGAACCATCGAGACTTGAAAGCATAGTTTAAGCTTCAGAGCAGCCGGTGATGATTTACAGGTAACTCAAGCCTTTAAGCTTCATAGTACATTGATCTGAAAAAATTACTTTTTTGTAAAAAAAAAAGTACTATTTTTCCAAATATTAACAAGATAAATTTCAACACTTACTAATGCGATTTTCCATGGGGCGTCTTTTATTCCTCTAATTCTATGCTATATTCACAATCGCTTCCTATATGTAACCAAGAAAACATTACACACATATACTTACATGTTCTTTATGAAGATTAGCTGCTTCATCACTGAACCTGAAGAGCTTTTAACTCGCCCTCTAATTGAGAAAGATTCCAGTGGTTGAGCAAGTTCATAATTCCTGTGATGAATCATTATTCAAATTAATTGCAATATAGGTCCCTGTATTAAGCAAAAATTGACCTACAGGTCCCCATATTATGCAAACAATGTACTATATGTCCCTATATCATGCAAAAATTGACTACAGGTCGATAATCAAGAAAAAGAAATGCACTATAAGTCCCTATATTTATGCAAGAATTGCACTATAGATCCCTAATTATGCAAAAGTTGTACTACATATCCCTATTCTCTCAGCTTCTGTAACCATCTTCTTTTGAATTTAGCTTTTGTTCCAACTGCATTAATAGCAAATCATCATTATTAATAACATTATAACTCCCTATATTATTTAAAATTGCACTATAGATCCTATTTAGCAACTCACCTTAGCAGATTTAACGCTTTCTACAAATTATAAAAAGAAATGTTCAGTCACATTTTAAACAAGTCCTTTTTTTTCAATTTATATCCCTATGGTTAGATAGAATTTACCCTACCCCCTCCCTATGGTTATACAACCATGGAGGGGTGTAAGGTGCACTTTTATAATATCGGGGTAAAGTGGAAAAAAATTCTAAAATTAATTTATTAGAAAGAATTCTTACTTTGATAAGAAACTCTTGTACAACTTGAATTTTAGTTGTTGTAGCAAGACTAAGCACATACACAAGCGTTGAAGTTAGCTGGAAAAAATAAACAGGTACACATTTTAAACCAGGACAAAAAATTTAAATCACACAAGAAAACTTTTTCAATAGAAGGATAGTAGAGCTGAGAAAAAATCAGGGGGCAAAAGTGACATTTGACCTGCTTTTCAAGTGCAACCTTGTACTTGAAATTAGATGGTAATGAAATCTGATCAGCACTTGGGTTCTCAATTATATTCTCTACACCTTTAAGCACATCATAAAATGATCTGCATTAAACGTAAAAAAAAAATTTAAGAAAAAAGAAAAATATAAATTATTAATTAACAAATAATACTCAAAATTTAATGTACTCGGAACAGCCAGAGAAGAAGTTGCCTGTATCCTAATCATAAATTCGACGAATCACGAAGCAACAAGAAAAGTATACTAAAAACAGATGAAGCCCTACAAAAATCGACCCCAAAAATTAATATAATTCTTTTACAGGATTATAAACAAGTTATAATTTTTTTGATTCTTACCCGCTTGCATCTTTAAATTTTAATGTTCTGTTGCAAAATAAGTTGTTCAATGCATGACAAACATTCCACTGCACCTGTTCGCAAAAAAAATAAAATCATAGCAATATATTTGCACTACATGTCCCTATATTATGCTAAAATGCAATATACCTTCACATTCCCAGTAGAAACACAAGAAATTAAAATTTGCACCATTTTTTCAAAAGATATCGATTATTTAACAGTTGCATTAAATGGGACAAATCTTGAAAGATTTCCAAGTGCTCTAACTGTATTTGCTTTAATATGATGTAAAAAAAATTATTTATCAAGTACACGGAACTATTTATATGTCCAACAAGGACCTGAAATAAGCAAAATCTAATGATTTACCTTGTCATTAACCTCGGCTAGGCGTAAAGAATTGTCAATTAGTAATGTAATCAATTGAGACTTGCCTTTATAATTGTATATAATTACCTGAATGTTACAGACTAAATGCAAAATTTGATTAGTAACATTTTTAGGATGACCTACATTTCAAGTAGCATGTCTAGGGCCCACGCATTAAGTATCTATATCTGCACCTGGGCCATGTACCTGAAAAGCCGTAAAGATTGATAATCAACCAAATTAAATTTAAAAAGAGAAAGAAAAATAAAAAGAAGTACGAAGAAATTCATACCCCAAGGCGATAAGAGCCTAACGTGAAGATCTTTGCATTGGCTTCATGAACCACCTGCTCATTATAACCTTTATTATGGCTCACATTTTTCACTCACGTCTTTACTATCTGTAAAATTCATCTATAATTAGTCATTGATACATCAAACTCAAATAATAAAGACTTGAAAACTGAGAATATTCAACCTGATCTAGTCTCCCTAACACTTCCTCTCTCTTGATAGCTTCTTCATGACTTTTATACAATCTTGCATTTGCAAGAAACTGTTCATCCAAAAACTATCATCAAATATGCTCTCACATAAGTAAATTTATGTTAGTTGTAGGAGATTACAGAAACATGTATCTGAAGATGCAAATGAGCCAAGATTTGTATGACACAGAACAAAATAAACTATACAAAGGCATATATATACATACCTTCATACACTTGACCAGCCACGTAATTTCTCTTCCAGTACATGAACATGCTCTGTCACTTTTTTCAGCTTAGAATTCTGCATTTATATTGAAAATTATTATGTTATCCAACTAATTGAACATTATTCTACATCTTTCTAAGAAAATCAAAACCATCCTTATATCTAAAGCTAAAACAAATACACATAGATATACATTTTACATGTTATATTAGATAAAGGACTAGATTTATCACAAAATCAAAAAGATAAGGGATCAGAATGTTACTTTTACAAGATAAGAGACTAACTGATAGCAAGAAACATAACACCATAAGTGACATTAGGATATAAGCTTCTCAAACTTTAGCATTCAGGCCTGCTCAAGACATTACCAGCAACAAACTAAGTTTAACAAGAATGCGAATCATATATATCTCCGTAGCTATTCATCAAATTCAAATACTAACCTCTAGAAATGTGAGAGATAATACCATGTCCAAGAATTAACAAACCTTACCAATGATCTCTAATCACAACGTAGGTTGTTAGCATACAATGGAGGTTAGTCTCTAAGGCATAGAAGTGATTTCTTCCGTACCGGAGATCAACAGTAATGATTTGGTTAAGGCTCGACACTTCAGTTCCAATTCTCAGCCCTCCGATCTTCATTTGAATACTTTACGATCATCAATTGCGCGGCGGAAGTGATGGTAGTGATTGTGACGGTGGCTAGGGTTCCGATCAACAGTAATGATTTGGCTATGATACGACACTTCTGTTATAATTCTCGGCCTCCGATTTTCATCAGATTATATTTATGGTTGTTCATAGGTGATAAGGACAAAAGCAAGGTGGTGGCTGTGGCGGTGAAGGAAGCGGTGACAGTGATTGGGCAAAGCGGCGACATGGTGGTACGGGAACATGAGAGGGAGTGGATCTGTGAGAGAATCGATTTGACTTTTGACTGTTTATCTATATCTATATCTATAAATATATATATTATTTGATAATATATATTAGTTAGTTAAATTGTTAAACAATTAAAAGATATTTTTATATACAGAACGTCTTTTATTTATGTTATTATAAAGTTGTAAATTTTTTTAAATGAATTTTGTTTTTTAAATATTTATATGAAGTTTTGAATATTAATTATGAATTTTTCATTTTTCATTTTTTTTTCAATTAATTATGACTTTTATAATATTTTTTGTGATTTTTTAAATATTTTCTAAATAAATGATTTTTTTTAAAATATGATTTATATTATTTTTTGAAGAAATTTTGTTTTATAAATATTTAGATGAATCTTTGAATATTTATATGATTTTTTTAATATTTTTATGAATTATTAAACATTTTTGTGAATAATTATGATTTTTTAATATTTTTTTATTTTAATATTATAATTATTATAATTTAAATTTACTATTCTCAAATTAATTACTATTTTTTTTGGGTTTTTTTAATTATTCTTATATATTTTTAAATTAATTTTGTCTCTTAAATATATTTCTTATTTTTGAAAATTATTTTTTGAATTAATTGTAATTTTTAATTTTGTAATTATTAGTGAAAAATATTATGGATAAAAGAAATTATTTATTTGTATAATTTTTTTAAAAATTTGGATGTTTGTTTAATTTTTAAAATTTATATTAATAACCACTCTGTCTAAGGTGGGTTGGGAAAATTTTAGAAATAATAAACGACTATTATTAAGAGGAGGTGGGAAATTGTTAGAAGTAATAGACTACTCTTGCTAAGTTAGGGTAGACAAATACAAGATTGATGTTTTTTTAACAACTAATTTATAGGGGGTAGGGAAAAAAGTGTTGGCATATCACAGTTTTCTTGTTGTGAAAACATTAGTTCTTTATTGCTGAATTTATATCTCTATGTTACTACCGTTTAGCTTAATACAATAAAAAATACATTCAATTAAGACTCTGCAATTGTTGGAGAGCAGGGGGTGTGTTTGGAAAAAAAATTCAATTAAAAAAATTTCAGACTCCACAGCTAGATTAAAAAGGTTTTTCATTTTAACTTCAACTTTATTCTCCACAGCAGCTCTCTCACTTGCACTTTATTATATAGGACTTGCAGTGCAATTAAAAAAAGTTATAAAGGCGTGACTCCCAAACCCATTGTCCCCCAAGAATTCCAATTTGCCCCATTGAGACACCTGATACAAGACACACATTTCTAAGCAAGTTTCCGAATTTTTAGTTCCTCCCACTTAAGTGATATAGGAGTTTTATGTTCTCTACTTTTCGGAGTTTCTTATACTGTTACGAATTATGAAGATAATTATCCTTGGTTACTATTAGGTGATTTAATGAGATTATTTTTCCTCGTGGGAAGATTCGTCATTATGTAGGTGATGAGCGTAAGATTTAGAGATTTGATTATGGATTCGGAATTAAAGGGATTATGTGGTTATGAAGACCGACTTTTAATGAAACCGAGTTTCATTTGATTGAGGTTGATTGAAACAGGTTCAAAATCAATGTCATCCAAAAACTTCAAAAATATACACATATTTGAGACAACATAGACGTAAAAATGGGACATTGACAGTTTAGATCTAATATTATCATCTATTGTATGTAAAAGAACAAACAAATGCTGACATTGAAAATCCATCATAGACTTCTTGTAACATTAAATGGAACACATACAGAAAAAGTAAGAACATAGAAGCAAACGTTAGTTCTAAAGATATAAAACAGAACTACCACAAATCAACATTTTTATAAACAACAATTAGTGGCAAAGAAATTGATGGTTATACTTGTATTTAACCAACATAATTTTTATCAGAAAATCCCTTTTAGGACAGAATAATAGGTATTCACTTTTGACCTTGGAACAAGGCAGCAAAACATAAAAATGTTTACTGCACCATTGGTCCAATTCCTGTGCTATGCGAAATAGCCAAATATACTATCCTCCTTATTATTACCAGCAGCATCACGAATATAATCGTTCTTGAGTACAAATCTTAAACAACTACTATCACTTATCGATGACCTCCTCTTGATGCATCCATATTTCCCATCACCATCTCCCACACTCCATTTCCGTAACGTCCATTACCACTCTCAAAAAGCACCACATATGACTATCAACAGAAATGCTGAAACTTTGACTTTAACAAATATAAATGTTGGGCTTTTTTATATTATATAATTTTCTAAAAATCTTTATTATTATTTTTTACTAGAAATTTCTAGATTAATTAGGAAAATGGGCATTACTTTCAACATTATCCTTTAATGCTCATTTTTCGTAATTTTGAACATTTTTTGTTGAGTCTCGAACTTCGGTCGTGAAAGTGATTATGTAAAAATATCTGCGAGTTGTTCTTCGGTCCTTATGTATTGAAATTTAATTTGCCATTATTTGTCGCCTCTCGCAGAAAATGATATTTGATAACAATATATTTAGTTCTGCTATGATCTCCACCGTATTCTTTGCCATTGCTATGGCTGACTTGTTGTCATAATAGATTTTTTTTGGTCTTTCTTGTTGCTAACCCATATCCGATGACTTGTTGTTAGTGTTGCTGCCACATATTCTTCTTCTACTGAAGATTGCGCCACAGAGTCTTGTTTTTTTGAAGACCATAAGAATATCCGTGAGTCGAGTGAGAATATATAGCCCGAGGTACTCTTTATATCATCTACTGATCCATCCCAATCACTATCAGTGTAGCCGATCAAACTTGAGTTAATTTTATTCTCTTACCATATCCTTTGTACCTTGCAAGTATCTTAATATTCTTTTTCATGCTCCATTACGGACCTGCTTGGATTATGCATGAATCTCAATAGCAGACGTGTAGCGTACATGATGTTTGGTCTCGTAGTTGTAAGATATAGCAAACTTCCAATGAGACTACTATATATTGTTGGATCTATCTTCTTCTTTGATTAATTTTTCATTGGTGACAAGAGGTGTAGCAACAGTCTTGCATCCATGCATCTGAAACTTCGTTTGAAGTGACTCTGTGTATTTTTTCTCTGAGATGATTATTTCTCTCGTACCTTGTATCACCTCAATTTCGAGAAAGTTGTGCATTAGCCCTATATTTGCCATCTCGAAGGTTTTCATCATGTCTTCTTTGATCATTTTTCAATGGTTCCCTGTATAGACAAGATCGTCTACATAAAGAGAAACAATGAGTTTATTATTATTACCTTGGCTCTTAATGTAGAGAGTAACTTCTTTTTTACTTCTCTTGAATCCTCGATCAGTGAAGTAGTTGTAGATTCGACTATACCACACCCGATGAGCTTGTTTGAGTCTGTATAGGGATTTTTGTAGTTTTGGAACTCGATCTTCTTGGCCTTTCTCCATGAACTGCTGAGGTTGCTCAACATATATTTCTTCTTCTAGCTAGCCATTGAGGAACGCTGACATCACATCTAGTTGATATACCTTCCATTGATTTTATAGAGTCTAAGCGTGCAACTGGAGCAAATGTCTCATTGTAGTCAATACCTAGTAGTTGTGAGTAGCCTTTGGAAACCAGTATTGCCTTATGTTTTTGGATTGAGCCATCTGGGTTGAGTTTCGTCTTTTAAACCCACTTAACTTTAATGACTTCTTTGTTGGTTAGCCGATCTACCAACCCCCACATTTTGTTTTCCTCTATCATTTTGATTTCTTCCTTCATTGCATTTACTTATTCTTTTTGTTTTGATGCTGCTTCAAAAATTTTGGGTTTCAAAATCACAAAATTGCATGTTTGATATATGTCTCTAAGTGACCCTATCTGTAGAGATGACTCGTCATTCCTGGATGAAGATGATTTTGGAGTTCTTGGTGATGAGGGTTCATGCATATTATCTTGTCCTTCTTCTTCAGTGTTATCCATGTCGCATACCTTTGGTACCATTATACTTTGTCGTTCCACCTTTCCTTCAACCCAATTCCATGTTGCATTTTCGTTGAACTCGACATCACAGGCTGACAATAAGTTTCTTTATCTTGATATTGTAAATTCTATAGCCTTTTTGATTATGATCTATAGCCCATGAAATATTCCCATCTCTTTCTTCTCTTGTAGTTTGTGTCGTTTCTCTTTTGGGATGTGCACGTAGATGATGCTTCCAAAGACTATGAGGTGTTGTGATGACGTCTTCCTTCCAATCCATGCTTCAATTGGTGTTTTGTTTTGTACGTCCTTTGTTAAACATCTATTGAGAAGGTAGACTGCGGTGTATAATGCTTTTGCCCAAAACTTCTTTTGCCTTCCTTTCTCTGTTAGCATAGTCCTCGCCATCTCTATGATTGTCCCGTTCTTTCTTTCGGACACGCCATTCTACTCTTGAGCATAGCCGACAGTTAGTTGGTGTTTGACTCCTTCATCATCAAAAAATTTGTTGAACTCCTTTGATGTATACTCCTTTACCCGATCTCTGCGAATTACTTTAATTCGTCGGCCACTTTGGTTCTCGACAAGGTTTTTTATTTTCTTGAAGATACCAAATACTTCCGAATTTTCTCGCATGAAGTAGACCCAAGTCATTCTAGTATAGTCATCAATGAAAATGATGTAATACCTGGTATTCTCAAATGTTGAAGTCCTCATTGGTCTACATACGTCTGTATGGATCAATTCTAGCATATGTTCTGCTCTCTATGCTTTGCCTGAACGGAATGACTTCTAGTGTTGTTTTCCTTATAGGCATCTCTCGCACACATCGTTATTCACTTGGATGACTGGTAGATTTTTCATCATTTTTTTTCTGATGGAGAACCTTTAACCTGTGAAAGTTGAAGTGTCCGAAACTTCGGTGCCATAGCCTTGATTGGTCTTCTTAAGCTTTCATGGCTGTTTCAACGTACTTCCATCGGATCAGAAAATTTCTCTGTTGCTGCATTTTTACTACAACTATTTCTTGATTTTTATTTCTGTTGACATATTGTGTCCGCGAGTTTTCTATAAATAAGAGATTATATCATTTTTCTATTATTTTACCCACACTTAATAGATTTGTATCAAGTTTGGGGACCAACAGTACATCATGGATTAGTCGCGTACCTTTTTGCGTGTTGACAGTGATTGTACCTTTAACTTCGACCTCCACTAGATCTCCATTTCCAAGCTTGACTTTAGATTTGACTGATTTGTCTATATCTCAAAATATTTTCTCCTCACCAGTCATGTGGTTGCTGCAACTACTATCAATATACCAGGTGTCATTTCCCCCCTCTAAAGAAGTGTGACATGCATAAAATAGGTTGTCTTCATTTTTATTTTCTTCGGAGAAGTTAGCTTGGTGTTTTTGTTTGGACCACCAATCTTTCTCCAAGTGACCAAATTTTTCGCAACTCTTGCATTATGGTTTTCTACAAAACCAACAATATTTTTCAAGATGATTAGTTTTCTTACAGATACGACATGGTGAATATTTTCTCAATCTTTGACTATACTCACCAATTTCTCTGTTTCTAGAATTTTCTCCAAATTTTCTCCCTCCCCCCATTTTTTGAATTTTGAGACCTTATGTTGAGTTTAGACTGAAATGTGTTTTCCATTAATTCATTTTCATGCATACTTAGTCTTTTCTCGTAAGCTTCTAAAGAGACTACCAACTTGTAATGATGGTTTGTGGGATGAAGTTTAATTTTGATAATTAATTGAATCGATTTTATAATATAAAAAGGACAAAACTTCCATCCAATATTGGATGGTCTAATATTTATATCATTTGGATACCTTCAAAATATTGAAAAACATAATAAAAAGAAAATTTTATTTTATTTATATCACATTATCTACCATTCACTTTATCAAACCTTAACCATCAAACCTTAAATTTTGCAGTCTTCTCTTCTGTCATCAAGTATATATACACATTACACATATTGCCTTCAAATATACATACATACAACTTATACACAAAAATAAATTATCTCTCAATTTTCTCTTCTTTTTTCTACTTTTTCCAGGTCTAGTGTTGATTGTATCTTAGATATTGGAATTTTAATATTTAAAATAACAAAACTCATGACAAGAAAATGGTTGTTCCAACTAATAATGTAAACTTGAGGTCTACTCTCTATCCTGATGGCTACTCTCATTTCATATATATATCTTCAAAAGACAAAGTGTGTTGAAGAAAATTAAATTCTCCCTCCTCCATCTCATCTCATTTCAATCGATAGTTCCTTTAATGGTTATTAATTGAATATTACTTGACAAAATGGTTCTTGGATGTACTAAAATACAATATTTCACATTATCATTAAGCGTAGTGAAGGAATGCCCAAGTTACTTTATTCATTTTAGTTTAATTCTTCTATGTGTTTATCATATTGTGATAATGAGTATTCATTTCTTCATCTATATGTATAGATACTTTATAAATTTCCCATCATGCTAGATCCACTTTCGTTGCTCATCCTAATCTAGATCTTTAAGCATTTTGTTTTGCTTCTGAGCCATTATGATGATGAAGAGAGGAGGAAGAAAATGTCGACCCTGAGGAGGTGGAGGAAATACGTGCAATCCCAAAAATACCATTATTGATGAAACAACAAAGTTGATAGTCAACAAGGCGACCCAAATCCTTGATGCACAACTTGCTAAATTATTGTTACCCCTGTTTTTCTTTTGTTGGCTTGAGGCTGTATATGTATGGGCCATGCCACTTTTGTTTTAAATGGTTGAGTTTTTAACAAAAAATATTATGATGGGTGGATCCATACCGTTTTCATTGTATTTTAAACAACTTTGATTTTATCTTTTGTTTCAACGTAATCACTGAGGTGTTTCAAGGCATAAAGCTTCATGAAGCCATCACTCACAAACTCTACACTCACGCAATCATTTATTTATTTTCTAGGTTTGCTTGCATTCTCAGATGGCTCTAGTTATTAACCTAAGCTTGTGGAGTAGTTTACTTAGAAATTTGTCCTAATCACTAGATCTGCTATGTTAGTTAACTGTTTGAATGCTAATATATTATTAATTCATCTATTTGCATATTATTACGAGGAGGTCATTGATTAGTGATAGTAGTTGTCTAAAATTTGTACTCAGGAATGATAATAAGGAGGATAGTACATTTGGCCATTTCGCGTAACACAGAGACCAATGGTCCAATAAACACTTTTATGTTTTGCCGCCTCGTTCTAAGATCAAAAGAGAAAACCTATTATTTTATCTTATCCTAAAAGGGGTTTTCTAATACAAATGTTGGGTACTAAGTACAACTACAAGTATAACCATCAATTTCTTTGTCACTAATTGTTGTCTATCAATAAGGTCTAGCTCTGGTAGTCTATTTTTATCTTGAGAACTAACGATTAATTTTATGCCTTTACTTTATTTGTATTTGTTCCTTATACGGTTACAACTATCATGCCTCGTAATTCCATCAAATAAAACTCGGAACGAGACTATCGCAAACCTATCTATTTTTACGCCGAGCTTCCCTTTCAGATCTTTTTAAATGCTTCAACAAAGATAAAATTAGATCAACTAAACCTTACTTTGATTAACCTCCACACAATCGAATACCCAAGCCTAGAGTTTGAGAAGAAAACATACTTCAAAGTTTCTAAACTCAAAATAGTAATTACCACGCTCTCCAAAAGGAATTAAATAATAAAAAATGAACGGTTCAACACTCAGTTATTAGAAAACCCAAAATAAAGAATAGAAATATAAATAGTATACTTGCAAAAATGAAATCTTGACTTTTCTACAGGACGAACAACAATCCATACGTTAAGAAACACACCGCTGTAGAATATGAGATAAAATACTCGAAACACAAGCACATTTATACCGAAACACCATAGCTCAATTGCAACTAAATTTAACTTCTAAAATTTTATTCAAAAACTGCATTTAATCCGTGTATAAATAGAAAACTGATTAAAAATTCATCACACCCAAGTAACTTATATAAATAGACAACTTACAATTATGAGTTTCAAATTTTTTTGGATATACACAAACGTACATTTTTGACAATGATCGGTATTACTCTATAAATATAGAATGATCAACTAGAACAATGATCTTTAAAACATTAACTAACAAATAATACTTATAAAAGAAAGATACAAAGTAAATTACATACGATGTTGAAATTTCATTGCAAATTTTTTCAAAGGAAATACATGATAATTCATGGTAGTAAAAGCTTAAAATATCATAGATATTACCGATTAGATCAAAGGGGAAGGAAATTCAAATGTTCCATGATAAAAAATACAACATACATAGATCCATATCTATTGAAGAAATTTTGAGTGAAAGAGTCTGATTTTTACCTCCATTTTACCCGTTAGAAGACTTGCCAAAAAGTTAGGATTTTAACCATTCTCAATTCTACTTCTTCCCCAGTCTTTCGCCCCTTTCTTTTAGTGTTGTTTTCTGAATAAAAGCAAGTCCTCTTTTTTGTCCCCCTCCTTTTCCTTATTTTCTTCTTTTTATTTATATATCTTATTTTATCATAATGACAAAAATAACCTTCACATTTTTACGATATTATATGTTTACCTACTCTATTTTCAAATGTTACAATTTGACCCCATCTAAAGTTAAAATATTAGAGATGTTACATTTTCAATGTTATAAAGATTCCATTAACAACAACGAATATAGTCATCGTAGATAATCATTAAAATATCATTAAATTTGCAAGACGTGTAGCTTTCCCGCCCAACAAATATCCACGATGACTTTTGATCTCTAGCGATGACATTGTCGTTGCTGAAGATCACATTTACATTTTCGAGGTTAATTGGAAGAATATCTGAGGGAGAAACAAAGGATGTACTACTGATAACGCTGGAAGAAAGGTCGGGGTTCACAATATTGGTCATCTCTGCTGACGGTGATCCAAGAACTATAGTTTTCTTATATTCACACACATACTAATGAGTTCATAGTATAAAACGAATCGTCCTAATTTAGACATTACAAAAATTATCTTAATTCCCACTTTAGAATCATAATCAAGTAAACTGCAAATTCTAAACTTTAAAAAATCTAAATACCACAATTTACCCATATCACCCCTAGTCTTCACTAGTTCGACTTATGGAATCACGTATGGATATCAAGGATTAATAAAATAGTGAATTTCGTAGAGCCGGGTAATAATCTTTTCTTAATTTTGAATTTGTAAGAAATAAACAACCTTGCAGAAGTCATCATACACATCCTACAAAAAGCAACACTACACCAATCTCCAAGAGTATTAACATACAAAGAAAATTGTACTCAACATATAGGTACGATATCTAGTTGAAAAGGTTATTTGGAAAGGTCGATGCTAATGCAAGATGTTTATGTTTCAAATAAGAAAATATATTTATGACGAAGCTTTCATTTTTTTTTTCTTTTTACATACGAACATTGAATTTAACTTATTTAATTTCAATATCAATTTTTTTGTTCATGGAATTAATATTTATATTTGAATTTAGAATAAAATGTGAATATAAAATTATTTTTATGTTGTATAAATAAATAAATTATATTGTTAGATATTTGATAGAAAATATAACTTCATAGAGTATCTAAGCCAACCTCACACTCATTTTACTGGAATGTTTATCAGTTTGGGTACAAAATGAATGAATACCCCATTTAATATATCATCAAAGATAAGTATAATAATTTTTAGGAAAAATTTCAACATATAGAAATAAAAAATAATTCATTTATGATTTATTTAAATTGTAGACTTAAGAGAATTGAACAACCATAAGTAAAGAATGACATGGGACATTAATGGTTTTGAATATAAATTTTGCTTTTGGAAATTTTCTTACATCTACAAAAATTTATGCAGATAAAAGCACGAAGGCTATGTCTTTTCTTTATTTGCAGTAACTAGTTGCCACCTTCGTACATGTGTTAAAAGCCTCATCACTCTTTTGTCTTATAAGTAGTGCTTGAGGTTGGAACTCTTTTATTTTTCCGAGTGTTAATGATAATGACTTACTACAAACGTCACCCATTTTTGCAAGGTTACAACAACACGGAAGTTCTAAAGCGGTGTTGTTGAAAATATAATGATACATCTCTTTACCACATTTTCTGGTTAGGACGTCAATACAATCTCCTAAGTACTTATAATACCCAGGCCTTGGTTGTGGGGGTAGAGTTTTGTTGAACCATGGATCATCAGGTTCAGTTAGAATTGGAGGTTTTTCATTGATTTTTTGTGCCTTTGAGGATACAAGAAGGGTAGTATAAACTATAAGCAAGAGCAAGATGGTTGTATGCTGTCCATGTATTATATTTTCCATTGAATAATTAACAAGTTAAGCTATATGAGGATGTGATGTGACTCCTCTTCTTATATACACATATAAAGGAAGTAAAGATAATAAATAACCCAAAGTTTATGTTAGATTTGAGGTTGGAGTAATTGTCCTAATCGTAACTTCATTCACATTAATAACAAAAGGATTTTAAAATAAATAAATTATGTTATCAGTTAAAGCTAACATAACGCACTAGGAATGTTTACATCTAATATGATATATTACTAAATATTCATTATTTTAGGTGTGGTCAATAAGAAAAACATAATTAACAAAAGAAACATTACTATTCAATTTTGGGAGCATTTTTTAGTGACCATAAGATAGCAAGATAAAACGTTATTCTATTAATGTGATTTCTTGATAGAAAAAAAAGACAAATAACACATATGTAAGGTATATGCTATATACTTACCAATAATATATAACACTTAAAATTAAATTTTAGTTCTTGAAGAGTTCTAAACAATGTTATGTTACAAACCTGTAGCCAAATATAGCAAACAAAAAAAATAATAGCCAATTCAGTTTCTTCCAAATCCAATGTAATTTCAAGACATTACAACAACAAAAACATCGTAAGTAATTCATCTATTTTCATTAGTTTTTTTTGGGATTAAAAAGTCTAACCTAATTTTTTATTTTATGTTTATACTTGTATGTTATGGATTCAAACAAAAATAAAGATCAATTTCAGTGAAAAGGGTACATTTTTGAACCATTATCATGTATTTTTTTCTTCAATATTGCATATGTTTTTCATGTTTTTTATAATTAAATCTGAATTATCGTGATTTATTTTAGGAGTGTTATAGTTGATTTTTTTTTGATCGGGCTGTTATAGTTGATTATTAATTCAATTAATAAAATAATTGAATTTAATGTAATAAATTTAATATGGAATTTTGGATGATAATCAGGGTTTAAAAGTACCATATTTGGAATTTTATTTTTGTGTGCATGTTGAATTAAATAAAAGTAGCCTTAGTATATTTTTTAATTAAATATTTAAATTTTAGATGAAAATTAGAGTTTAGTTGGAGTTTTAATTATATGATTTAGTTTAAATATATTATGTTAGCCTTAGTATAATCTTTATGTATATAATGTTTTTGATTAGTTTCCTTAGATTTTTTTTAAATTTTTTTTTAGATATAATTTGTTGTTTTATAAATTTTTTGGGACTTAGTTGAAAAAGTTTAAAAATAGGTGTTTTAGATTTTCTTTGGTTATTTAATGGAAATTATTTTATAGGTAGGGACTAAAATGAAAAAAGTTATTAAACATAGGTGTCTTAGAGTAATTAAAAAAGTTTAGGGACTAAATTGTAAATTTTCAAATTTAGGGAATAATATGTAATTTTTAAAAGTTTAAGGAATTTAATGTAATTTTTAAAAGTTCAGAAATGTAATTTTTAATGGAATAGGTACTTAAATATAATTTTCAAAAGTTTGGGACTAAAATGTAATTTCTAAAAGTTGATGGACTTAATTGTAATTCTAATAGTATAGGGAATTATATTTAAATTCTAAAAGTTTAGGGGCATAAATATATTTTTTTACAAGTTAGGGGCTTAAGTGTAATTTTTAAAAGTATAAGGACTTAAATGTAATTTTTAATAGTTTATGGGATTAAATGTAATACGTAATAGTATAGGGACTTAAACGTAATTCATAAAAGTTTAGGAACTAAATTTTAATATTCAATAGTATACATAGTTATGTGTAATTTCTAAAAGTTTAAGGACTTAAATGTAATTTTTATAGTATATGGACTTATATGTATTTTCCAAAAGTATAGGCACTTATATGTAATTTTTGAAAGTTTAGGGACTTCAATGTAATTTTTAATACTTGAGAGGCTTTATGTGTTTGGAAAAAATGCCTTACCACTACGGGGTAAGTATGAACTTGAAGCAAACTATACCCATTTTTAAGGGGAGAAAAGAAAAAAATAGAAAGGATTAACACGGTAACATGAGTATAAATAAAATCAGACAGTTGCAAAACAAAGAAAAGGACTAACTTGAGTACATGGTAAAGATAAGGGATGAAAAATTTGCAATAAAATATATAAGGCTACAATGACAATCAGATCAAGTATATAGGTTAATAAATTGGCATGTTGAATAATTGTATACACAAGAGATGATAAGGGCGTGGTATACGACCAAAGTATTAAATAAATTAGATAAATTTTATTTCAAGATCTCATTGTTACCGAGAATCGACCAATGGTTTAAGAGATATCCTTAAGAACCACACTCTCTGAAATGGTGATTCCCTAATAGAAGCCTCACACCTGGGTGATAAACTTGAATGAGACGTTTACTCATATTATAATAACACCTTCCCACCACACATCAACTTCTATACCAATATGCTACACAAAATAATTGAAAAAGCCTGGCAAAAATACCTAGCGGATCATTCTCTTTCCCTTGGAGATAAAAAACCTATAAATTTATAAACTTCTCTTCCACAATTATGGAGAGATGAATGTTTGGATGCAGATTAAAGCCAAAGTTTCTTCTTTTAAGTAACAGATTTGTATAACATATAACATTATACACAACATAAAGAAGACTATAGCACGTCTAAAAGGGTGCAAGTAGATGATCACAATACAACTAGCTATCTTCTGATTGTTTTTTTGGAATCGATGAAATTAATGAATCTTCATCCTGAAAGAACAAATCATAAACTTCACTTAGTAGAGATTGACATTTTTCAAGGAAATAAAAAAACTTTAGTTCTCTATTGCTGAATTTATATCTCTAGATTACCCGAAGTAGTGTGTTAAGATATTAAGAAATACATTACATAAAAACTCTGCATTTTGGATTTAATGGATGCTTTTAATCGTGTTATTAATTAGGTGATTGGTGATAAGACTGATTTTGAAAGAACCGAGTTTTATTTGATATTGAAGTTGGTTAAGACGGCGTTCATAAATCAGGTGTGATTTAACAACTTCAGAAAATCTACCTATTTTTGAATCAATAAAGAAGTAAAAATGCTAATATAGTGTTCATTACCAAAACCAAATGTATTTAACATAGACATACAGATTCAATATTATAAACTATTTCTCACTAATTAATAAAGCCCAAGTTTATTGTTGTATATTGTATAAACCATTAGAGGCAAAGAAATTTATGGTTATACTTGTATTTAAATAAAAAAGTTTATAGCAGAAAATCATTTTTAGGACAGGACGTCATCAAAGCTAGAGACGTTCAACAACATAATAGGTTTTCTCTATTGACCTTGGAATGAGTCAAAAAAAATATAAAACTGTTAATTGCACCACTGGTCCCTGTGTTATATGAAATAACCAAATGTACAATCTTCCTTATTACAACTTCACAAATATTATTATTCTTAAGAGTACAAATCTTAGTTAACTACTATCACTTTTGGATGACCTCCTCTTAGTTCCGGTATAATCTAGCAGGTCACATTCCCATTAATCCACACATATCTCCCATCATAATCTCCTACAGTCCATTTTTGTGAACTCCATTACCACTCCTAAAAAGCACCACATATGACTATGCCTAAAAATGCTTAAAGATCTAGATTGGGATGATCGACCTCAAACTCTAAAAAGAGAAGTACTGTAACTTTACTTGGTATATTTAATTGGATCTATAAATACAGATTAAGAAAAAAATATTCATGATCACAATATGATAAACTTACAATATAAAAATATACCAAGTAAAATACATATTAAGAAAAATAACAAATACAATAAAAATCTTCAAAAAATATAAAATATATAACATATTTGTTTTTTTCTGTTAAATTTAATATTCAAATTTCAGTTTTGAGATATAAAAATACTTTTTATTTATATTAAAATAAAATATACAAATTAGATAATAATAAATAAATTTTCGGTTATTCGGTTTTATTTTTATCTAAAACCATAACCTAACGATTTAACCATCGATTGCACTTTTTAAAAATATAACTAACGGTTTTATCCATAGTTGCATAATTGGTTTTTAATGGATTCAGATTCTCATGATTTCGGTTTTAAACCATAACTAATGACATCCCTAAGTTTAATGGTTAAGGTGACTGTGTGAATGTATGATGAATCGATCGTAAGATAAAGAAAATGAACTATATTGTTTGTAATTTCATTTCTATTTATTTCATTTCTATTTAGTATTTTAAAATTACTTTATCATGATTCATTTATTACATAATAAAAATTAATATTTTATTTTATTTTATTTTTAGTTTGGAATAATCTAGGAATTTTCTCTCAAAAATTCTTACCACATCACTCTTAACCGAATGGACTTTAATGAAAATTAAAAACAAATTTGGAGGATCAATTGGATAACTTCAAAAGTTAGAGGTTCTAAAAAAATTATCTTTTGTAAATAAGTGGAAAAAAAGTTACAAACTAAAAATAAAGATAAAATCTTTATATATATATATATATATATATATATATATATATATATATATATATATATATATATATATATATATATATATATATAACTATTACAAACTTAAACCATGGTCATGAGAACACATAGGTTTTACCTCGTCTCATAGCAAATTCATCAAATTTCACATTAGCATAGAATCAAATAAGTGTGTAATTACTCTTTCTCTTTAATTGCTTACATATACATGCTAGAATTATACTATGTTTTATCAGGGTTGTGAAAATTCAAAAACATTTTCTAAAATTACAAAACTTATTACAAAAATACACAATTAAGTCTTTGTATAAATTTATTAATGGTTTAAGAAGGTGGTGGACGCTATTTTTATTTTAGAAAAACAAATTTTCTTTATCGCAAAAGTATTCAACACTTCCATCTGCTGCATTTTTTCCTTCATCAATTTCTATATTAATAGTTCTACAAGTCAACATCATGCCTAATAAGCTCACCCAGGATTATATGTAGAAGCATCTAAACATAATCCTTTTGGAAAGAATCGCCACATTTATTTAAGAACTTTTGCAGGCAATCAAATCTCTCTTTTCTTTGTTGTTCATTTGTTCGTCTTATTATACACATATTCAGCACCTTGAATATTACTGTAGTGACCAAGATGATTCAGAACTAGTGGTGACCTACTAATTGAAAAAGACGGAATCTGAGATGTGCTACTTTCTCTTACATCCTTTTTTTATAATAAAATTCACATGAATGTTGTGATTGTAGTAAATCAAAACTAAAGGAGACATTTTTAGTATGCATCAAACAACCTATGTTGAAACACCCCAACAAAACGGCATTGTTGAACAAAAGAATAGACATCTCCTAGAGGTTGCTCGGGCAATTATGTTTACCATTGTTGTTTTAACCATTTATGGGAGAGGTTATTCTCACTGCATCCTATCTCATCAATCTTATGACACCTCGGGTATGTTAAGAAACCTCTCAATATAATCTTAGATATCTAACCTCATGTCCAAATTTTTGATAATCTCGAGCCCAAAGTGTTTCGTTGTGTAGTATTTGTTCATGTTCATAGTCATTCTCATAGTAAACTTGATCCTAGAGCTTGTAAGCATGTCTTTATTGGATATCCGGGAAACTCAAAAGATATAAAAGTGTTTGACTTTAACGCCAACCGCTTTTCTACGATTATGGATGTTACTTTCTTTGTAGATCAGACCTTTTTCCCTCAAAATTCTCCTTAGGGGGAGAATCAAAGAAAGTGTATGCATAAAAAATTTGGGAAAAGTTGCTCAGTTGCATGGTATTTTGTTTCTTCTTATCAAAATATAATCCCTCCATCCCAACATATTATTCTCAATGTAGAATTATCTCTTGAAAGAAATCTTTTAGACCAAAGTCTAATGGGCCTGATGATGGAAAAAGTAAAATATATATACGATTATAGCAAAAGAAAGATTAACTTGTTTATACAAGGAGTTACAACAACAAGTTGTGGAGCAACAACCACAACTATATTGTCAAGATTCAACTCCGACTATATCAGGCTGTTCTGATTATTATCTATGTCCAAAGTATTATGATTTTCAAGATTTTAATGTTTCCATTGCTCATAAAAAATGCATTAGATCATGCACCAACCATCATATATTTCAATATGTCTCTTATCATAGATTATACTTAAATTTTTAAGCTCTTATTTAAAACTATCAAAATTATAAATTCCCAATTCTATACAAGAAGCTCTTGTTGTTCTCGAATGGAAAGATGATGTTCTTTAAGAAATGAAAGCTTTAGATAAAATCATACTTGTATACATGTGTTTCTTCCAAAAGAAAAAATCTACTTGATATTCAATGGGTATTTACAGTGAAATGTAACACTGGTGGATCAATAGAAAGGTATAAAGTAAGATTAGTAGAAAAAGGATATACTCAAACATATGAGATATATTATTAGGAGACCCTTGCTCAGATTGCAAAAATGAATAGTGTTAGAATTTTTTTATCTCTCTCCTTTCTAAGGATTGGCCATTGTAGTAATAAGATGTAAAGAATGTTTTCATGAATTGTGAGTTGGAAGAGAAAGTGTATATGTACCCATCCCCTGTATTTGTAGCCTTATTTGGTACAATTAAAGTCTGTAAGTAATCTCCTAGAGCATGGTTTGACCGTTTCCCTATAACTATAAAGAGTTGTGGGTACTTACACAGAAAAACATATCAAACTATGATTTTTAAATACTATGATGATAAAAACAACTCTTTATACTTGTTTTGGACATAGATGATATTATCTTGACAAGTGATGATAATGTGGAAATAGAAAAACTAAAGACTTTCCTCACTAAAGATTTTGAAATCAAAGATCTTGGATCTTTGACATATTTATTATGTATTGAGGTTGCTAGAACTAAAGAAGGACATTTGATGACGCAAAGGTAGTAGATTCCAAACCTTATTAGTGAATCATGTATGTTATGGTGCAAGTCGGATGAAACTCACATGGATGCTAGTAACTAGTTGAGTTCAAATGTTGGTGTGGAGGTTGATAAATTGGAAGATTTATTTACTTATCACATACTTGACAATATATTGCTTTTGCGGTTAGTGTCACGAGTTAATTTAAGCACTCACAATTGGAATGTGGCTTGAATTCGAAACTCAATAGTTCAAGCAAATTGGAGGCCAAGAAAAATATTACTTGACTTGAGGTTCGAGTAACAATATATTAGAAAATTATTAGACTTATCCTCTAAGTAATATATATATATGTGTGTGTGTGTGTGTGTGTGTGTGTATGGGTATAATCAACATACACACTTGATTGGGGTTGGAGAGGTGAAGTGAAGAATAATCAACATTAACACCCTATTATTGTTATTTTTTAACTATAAGAAATCTTAATATTGAAGGTGATTGACCTATAGGGTCTTGGAGACCAACTTTATGACCCATAGGAACCTTGTTGTTAGATTTTTGTTCAAGGATGTCATTACCCAATATTATGGGTGACCAATTACTAAAATATCTTCAAGTAAATAAATATAGACGATCATAACCAATCACTATAGGCTAATTACTTTCTAAACGACCAAATTAGATACCTTTAGCAATCACTGAGATGGTCGCTATAGTTATTGTAGTTGTGTTTCAAGCACATTATTCACATTGGAAGCGGCATTTAAGATTGTTTATTTTTAGTCTAAATAATGCATCTATTACTTATTTGTGTTAGTTCATAATATTTTGTGTCAATGGTCCTAACATGAATAGGGACATAACGAGAGAAGCAGACAGGTAAAAGAATTTTCCTTAAATACCAGCTAAAAGCAAACACCAAACAATTTTCAAAATATATAAATTAATTGTAGACACACTTAGTACTAACATTTTTAAGTTTTTATAAAACTTGAAATTAAAAGTAACTATGATCAACAAAGCTTTGGTCTTCCATATCAAGCTTCACCCTTATTCCAAACTGACTAATACTACCTGCATCAAAACAATCTCAAATTATATTAAGATCCATCAAATACATAAATGATAAAACAGATGCCAAAAAAAATAAAACATTATGAATCTCTATCTAGTTCATCAATCAATACGAATATCATTTATGAATGATGTTCATATATGGCATACTTATAAAGAGTCATATATGTCATATTTTTTCCAAGATTTAGTTGGAAAATCATTTTTTGAATAAACCATAGGAAGAATTCAAGATTATGCATTAAGTTGGGTTTAAATAGATTTACGACTTATTTTGGAAAAAGAATGAACATAAGTAAAACCATAGTAATAGGGGAAATATATTATCATCTCTATTGTGGAGAAAGCATTGAGTTGCATAGGGAGAAGTAGAACCTTAACAGGGGTAGCTGCGATCAAGTTACCAGTAGCTCGACCTCCATAGAAATGACCATCTATTGTCTTGAACCCTAACAACACATATTCCAATAGTGGTAGTGGCCCCATCCTCTTCATTCCTCGGAGGCTGACTATGGAATGTGTGCCCTAAAGATGAAATATTTTTTAGTAACTATGTATAAGTGTCATTTGAAACACTTCAGTAAAGTAATATGGCTCACATCCAAATTTTTTACTATAAATTACGTCGAAAGACACATATTTTAACATATGTACCAAAGTGACAAAGACGCTAATATTTAGTTTGTAAATTGTTTCTCATAAATGGAAAGTAGTGATAAGTTATTCATGGATACTTTCAGATGATCAACGTCTATACTAGACTAACGTAACAACCAGTCTAGGCTAAAGACAATATTAATCTCTTAATCAATAGTTTATAAGGATAGCATTACACGTTGTGCTTATTTATCCTCGTTGGTTATTAAATTTAAGGGACTTCAAATCTATGGACGTGTCAGGTACGATTAATGCATTTTTTATTCATTATTTTTTATTGCTTAAATGCTAATTAAGAGGTAATAAATACTAACGAGAGTTGAAAAATGAATCAACTACCTCAATATATATATCCGATTGGCCTACAGTTATAGTTGGGTTCACGATGTCCCCAAATGCTGATAATATGAAGCAATTCGGCCTATAGTTTACAGCTATGAAGTACGTATTGATTTCTTCGTATATATCCTGCAACCAAATGTAAACATGTCTCATACCTTGAAATTGATATAATAATATAAATTAGGTATATTTCGATAACAATTAAATTTATTTTTGGCTTAAACCTTCACATAGAAGTGTAAATAGTATCCAAATTGAAGGAATAGTTTTGTTGTAGAAAGTATATGAATATTGCAATAGAAGGGGTAATATGAGGGTCACAATTATGTGTTGTCGAATGATAATTGGACTAAAAAATTGATTAATACATGAAAACTGATTATAATAATAAAAATGATATAGAAGTTACGAGAAATAGAAGCTTAAGGATGCTTCAGCCATGACATTCCACCACTTGAGAATGTTAGGGAAACATTAAAAAGATTTTTCCTATAAACTATAAACCATGGACAAACTGCTTTAGATACTATATTATATGGGTAGAGGAGGAGCTACTTAGAGTTCAGAGTGGCCAACACAGCTACACTTTGCAAAAAGAAATAATTGACCAAAGATAATAAACATTGACCCTGTAATAAGTTATCTTAATAGCCTTTCACTTATTTTAATTTTATGAATATTTTGTTTTATGATATTATTATACAAGTTATTTAGTATAAATATAGTTATATATAGACTTATAGTGTAATTAATTCAAAACAAAGTAATATCTAAGCCTATAATATAATTTTTGTATTATATTGGGACTAACTAAGCAATTTTTGAATGATCCAAGGACATATATAGCTATTTTTGCATGATCCAGAACCTATATTGGAATTAACTTAGGAAAACAGTATCCAAGAAATTATTACCCAAAATACCCTTACCCCCCAACACCCCCCCCCCCCCCACACACACAACAAATCCTGGGTCCACCCTGTCTATGGGTATTGAACTTATAACAAGGAACCAAAAACAAAGATAATGAAGACATAAATCCCTAAAGTTCATGGTATAATACAACACATATAGATGAAACGTCGAGCATATACAACATTAAGTTTTTTTTGTTGAGTCAAAATCAAATAGAAAACCATCTGATTCATCACAATAAACAAGCGGTAATGAGAAATTAATTGCATATTAAGAATCTTTTTCAAAATATAGGGATTAGATAAGTTAAATGCAATCCATAAAGAGTAGCTAAAATTAAGATATATAAACAAAACTAAAGTGATAAATTTAAAACCTCGCCAGCTTCAATGTTGAGCTCAATCAACCTTGCATTAATCATAGTAGACTTGAAATTAGCACAATATTACCAAGAGGGTGGTTTTCTTTCTTTTTGTCTAAAGGAGGATTGAGTAGAATGATTGTTAAAAGAAAAGAAATATAAAAAGGTTTAGCAGACGACTCACGAGGTTTCGATAATAAATACGCTAATAGTAAAAAAGGTAGTAACTTTATAATACTGCCAAGGATTAGGTGAACGAATAGACTTTATTATTTCTTTAAATATATCCCCACATTTATATTTTGTTTAAAATAAATCCACTAAAATAATTGTGTGGATCCAACCATTAACCATCTTCATTATCTCTACAACCCAAGTGTATGAATTGTCTTGATTCAACAGACTAATAAATGATAAAACCTCATTGAATTGCTAGCTAAACAACTAATACTTTGCATTATTTTGTCCGGAACAGCTATCCAAATTTTACAACACGGAAGAAATATAATATCATAGAGACAAAAGTAAGAGTAAATTTTAGAACCACACAACCAGAGATATCATTTTTTAACTTTTCCATTTTATACATCATACTCATTGACTCGAAGTTTCTGTCATTATTAAATTTTGTTAACCGAAATGATACATTATAACACCCCAAAGTGTTATATTTATGGTGTCTTGTTGGGTCGGGACCAAGTAACTTTAGTTTTAAGAAACTTTGTTACCTAATTTAGCTATTCTTAGGCTCCAAGTTGTCTTAGACACCTAGTTATCTTTGTCTCCAAATTATCTTAGACACCAAGTTATATTTGACTATAAGTTTTCTCTCTTATATATATGTAGTATGTGTATAGGATTATACAAAGTTGTGAGAGACCAACAAAGTGAGTGTGAGTGATACACTTGTGAGAAAATATTGAAGTGATTCTTGTAGAACATAGAAGAGGGATGTTCTTTTTGTTCAAGGTTTTAAATATTATAGTGAAACAATGTGAACCTCTATGGATGTAGGCAATTTGCTGAACCACGTAAATCTTGTATCTCTTTTATTATTTTGTCATTCTTCTATCTCTACTTTTTTCTTCCCAACAACTGGAATCACAGCTTCGGCTCAAGTAGGAGTCATGGCAGACGAAGCAAAGGGCAAGATTGAGAAATTCAATGGTCTAATTTTTTGTTCTGGCAGATGCGAATAGAAGACTATTTTTATAAAAAGGATCTTCTTCTACCTCTTGGCGGAAATAATAAAAAGGCACCAACAATGAGCGACTCAGATTAGGAGATCCTAGATATAAAGGCATTAGGGACAACACGTTTTTCTCTAATGCCATCAGTTGCTTTAAACATTAAAAATCATAAGACCATAAAAGACATAATCACGACTTTAAAGGGGATGTACGAGAAATCATCAACATCAAACAAAGTCTATTTAATGAAGCGCTTGTTCAACATGAAGATAAGTGAAGGCATAGATGTTGCTAAACATCTGAATGAAGTAAATAATGGGACTAGTCAGTTGTCTTTCGTAAGTATTAATTTTGATGATGAAGTCAAGACCCTCTTAATTTTGTCTTCTTTGCCGGATTCGTAGAATGGTATGGTTATGGACTTATGTAATTCACAGGGTCTAATCGAATTGCGAGATGAAGATGTTATTGATGTCGTTCTCAATGAGTGATGCAAAGAAGAAATTATGGTGAATCTTCTGGATCGGTTCTTAATGTTGAGAGTAGAGGAAGTTCTAAATCACGTGGTGGACATAACAACAAGGGTCAAGGTTTTGCACGAGGAAATTCAAAGTATTGTAGGAGAAATTCCAAACATCGCCAAGATGGAAAGGGTAATGAAAAAGACGAAGGTTGTTGGCATTGTGGAAAGATGGGACATTACAAGAGAAACTGCTTTGCCCTGAATAAAAAAGGAAATAATCAAGGTGATAAATTTAATGCCTTCAATATTACCGAAGAATTTCAGGATGCATTAATTTTATCATTAGACACACATAGCGAGTCTTGGGTTATAGATTCTAGTTCTTAGTTTTATGCGACAGGTCAAAAAGAGATCCTCTCAGACTTTGTATAAGAAGAGATTCAAAAGGTATACTTTGGTTATGATGCCAGTTGCAGCATTATCAGAAAAGGAGACGTACATATAAAGTTGCAGAATGTGTCAACGTTCCGCTTGAAAGATGTTAGATTTATGCCGGATTTTAGAAGAAATCTGATTTCAGTTGGACAAATAGCTGATGATGGATATTCCACATCATTCATTGCAAAATCATGGAAAATGACTAAAGGAGCTCTAATAGTAGCTCGGGGAAAGAAAGAAGGCAACTTATATCTTACACTCGGTAAGAACAATCAGATTTTGGTCGCAACCAATGCATAGATCCAAAATTGTGGCACTGTAGGCTTGGACATATGGGCGAGAAGGGTATGAAAATACTCCACTCAAAAGGTAAGCTTACCTGTTTAAAATTCGTTGAATATGATCTTTGTGAAGATTGTATTTATGGGAAGCATAAACGAGTTGGTTTCACAAAGGTTGGAAGAACGCTAAAGTCTCACAGACTTGAATTGGTGCATACCGATGTTTGCGATCCTACTCAGGTACTTTCTCTTGGAGGCTCTATTTATTTTGTTACCTTCATTGATCACTGTAAAAGAAATGTATGGGTTTATTTCATAAAAAATAAATCTAACATGTTTGAAATATGTAAACAGTGGAAAGCTGATGTTGAGAATAAGACATGGTTGAAATTAGAATGTTTGAGGTTAGATAATGGAGGAGAACACTGCAGCAAGGAGTTTGAATACTACTTCTCAAAAAATGGTATTAGAAGGGAGAAAAATGTTTCACGTACTCCCTAAAAACATGGCGTAGCCAAACGTATGAACATGACCATTATGGAGAGAGCTAGAAGTATGAGACTCCATGCTTGATTGCCAAAACAATTTTGGGTAGATGTAGTTAGTACTTCAGGATATTTGATAAACAGAGGGCCACCAGTTACTTTTGAATGGGGAAATTCCTGAGGAAGTTTAGACTGGAAAAGAGGTAAAATTTTCTCATTTAAAAGTTTTTTGTTGTACCTCTTACATTCATGTTAATCCCGAGAATAGAAATAATCTTGATTCTAAATCTAGAAAATGCACTTCCATTGATTATGGTATCGATGAGTTTGGGTACCGTTTTTGGGATAAATATAATTGAATAATCATTATAATTAGGGATGTAGTTTTTAATTAGAATCTATACAAGGAGATAGACCAATGTAAATTAGTGCAAGAGTATGAAAAAAAGTATATTGAGATGGATGAAAATTTTGACAAGAATATCTAAAAAATTCAAGATACAAACATTGGTGCGGAACCCACTACACCTCCTACCAAGGTTTGGAATTCTGCTAGAGTTCGTAGAGCTCCAACCGTTTTCCCCATCTTTTCTTATCTAATAGAAGACCATTAATTAAAATGATATAAAATAAAATATCCTCACAAAATTATGATAATTGTAAATAAAAAAATAGCTTATCCATAAGCATAACTGAAACAACATCTCAACAATCAAAGCATTTCGACAATAATAATAATAGTAATGTGAAAAAAGGAGAATATAACTAAATCTAACGCTATTATTTCTGAAACCTTGTACGTGCACCACGACCTCTGAATTTCTTAGGCTCACAGCGTCTAGTTTCAGCAATGAGCAAAGTCTTGTCATAACGGATAAGAATGTCCTTAATCTCCTTCTTTTGTTGTTCATTAAGGTATTTCTGGTAGAAAGCAACTAAAACTTTGGCAATGGATTTACAGATAGCGTAGATTTGAGAAGTATGACTTCCACGTTTGACACGGATGCACATATCCACACCGGCAAAACAGTGGTGCCTGACAAGGAGTATTGGTTCAAAATCATTGTAACGAAGCATTTCAGGTTCGACTAGCTCGACTGATACACCGTTGATCTTGATTAATCCACGACCACGTTTGCAGTGAGTTATAGCTACTGTTGTTTTCTTCCTACCAAAGTATTGAACAGACTCGACTGGTGCGGCCATGGTATAAACCCTGGTATTGAGTTGTTTTTCCCTATCTCTTCATTATTTATTGTTGACTGACAATGGTGAACAATAATGTTTTGAGAAACCTTTGCATGTTGAATCCAAAAGCAAGTGGAAGGAAGCAATGGACGAGGAGCTCTGATCTCTACACTCTAATAAGACTTGGGATCTAGTGGAACTACCAAAGGAAAAGAAGCCACTTCACAACAAATGAGTATACATGCTAAAAAAGGAATATGATGGTTCACAACGTTATAAAGCCAGGTTAGTGGTGAAAGGTTTGAGAAAAAAGAAGGTATTGACTACACTGAAATATTTGCTCCGGTTGTGAAGATGACTACTATTAGGGTTCTTTTAAATATTGTTGTTGTTAAGGATTTACAATTAGAACAATTAGATTTCAAAACCACTTTTCTTCATGCGGATCTTGACAAATATATATACATGCATCGACTAGAAGGATATATACATGTGGGCACTAAGAAGGTGGTGTGTAAGTTGAAGAAAAGCTTGTATGGACTAAAACAAGCTCCCAGTGGTATTTGAAGTTTAAAAACTTCAAGAGTCGGAATGACTACATGAAATGTGACTCAGGTCATTGTTTCTTTTACAAGAAATTTAACAATTCATTTATTATACTACTCTTGTATGTAAATGACATGCTTGTTGTAGGATCAAATATGAATGTAATTGAAAAACTGAAGATGGATCTATCCATAGAATTTTCAATAAAAGATTTTGGTTCAGCTAAACAAATACTTGGGATGAAGATATGTGAAAAATATAGATAAAAGAGAGCTAAAGTAATCTCAAGATGACTATATGGACAAAATCTTAAAGAGATTCAATAAGGAAAATTTGAAACCTATTAGCACTCCATTGGTAGCTTATTTAAAGCTATCGAGAGAAAAAGGCCTTGTACCAGTTGAAGACAATGATTTTATGTCTAAAGTCCCTTATTCTTCAGCCATAGGAGTTCTGATGTATGTTATGGTTTGCACGAGACCGACATTGCACACGCAGTGGGAGTAGTCAGCAGATTTATGAGTAATCCACGTAAAGCTCATTGGCAAGCAGTTAAGTGGATATTTAGATACTTGAAAGCTACATCAGATTGGTCATTATGTTATGGAGTACCAGAGGGTTGTCTTCGCGGTTTTGTTGATTCATATTGGATGGGGACTTAGATGGAAGAAGGAGCACTACAAGATATGTGTTTACCTTTGGTAGTGCAGCAGTCAGTTGGATTTATCAATTACAAAAGGTAGTTTCTCTTTCTACCACAAAGACAGTGTATATTGCAGCTACAGAAGCTAGTAAGGAAATGATTTGGCTCAAAGGTTAATGGAGAAAATAAACATGCATCAAGGAAATAACAAGTTTTACCGTGATAGTTAAAGTGAAATTCAACTTGCTAAGAATTTTACATTTCACAGGAGGACTAAGCATATCAGGAAGAATTATCATTTCATGTAATCTCATCTAGAAGAAGGGATATTGAGTCTAGAGATGATCCATACAAGTGAGAATCCAGCAGACATTTTCACTAAGGTGGTTATGATCAAGAAACTAAACTATTGTTTGGTTTCAATCGGCCTTCAAGGATAAAAGGTGGTTTAAAGTTCATATCGTGTTCATATGATTGTCAAGCGCAGTTGGTTAATGGATAAGTCTCCAAGTTGAAGAATGTTAGATTTATCGAGACTTATTGGGTAGGGACCAAGTAACTTTGGTTACAAGAAACTTTTCTACCTAATTTAGCTTTTCTTAGGCTCCAAATTATCTTAGACACCAAGTTATCTTAGACACCAAGTTATCTTTGACCCTAAGTTTTCTCTATTATATATATGTAGTATGTGCATAGACATTATACAGAGTTGTGAGAGACCAACAAAGTGAGTGTGAGTGATACACTACTGATAAAACATAAGAGTGATTCTTGTAGAACATTGAAGAGTGTTATTCTTCTTGTTCAATGTTTTCTATATTATAGTGAAACGGTGTGAAACTCCGTAAATGTAAACAATTTGCTGAACCACGTAAATCTTGTTTTTCTTTTATTATTCTGTCATTCTTCTATTTCCATATTCTTCTTCCTAATACAAAGAATCAGAACCAATTTAGCAAAAAAAAAAATTGCACATGAAATCTCAAAAAAATATTACTTGAATAAATGCAATTGAAAAAACCAAAATTAGATGTGCAAAAATTGTCTATAGCTTCATTTTAATAGAAAATTGAAAATTAGTGAATCCAATTAAGGACTACTGTAATCCTGCAAAATTATACGAATCTTAATCATTTCAACTTCAGATAACTTCATTAAACAAGTCAATGGAAAAAAAACGCCAACTAACTGCAATATATGTAAAAGCTAAAAGCATTACAAAACTAGTCCACTTTATTTTTCTAGTGGCTTATCTTCATTACTTAATGCAACTGAAATTTAGTATATGGGATAAAACCCAATATAGGTTTGATAAAGGGTAAATACAACCACATTCTTGTGATTTCAGAATAGACAAATAGAACCCGTGTAATAAAAAGTAGAAAATATATTGTGCTTACATATCCTAATTTCACAATGCACCAGCAATCTAAGAGTAAAGAATAAAGAGACAGAAAAACATTAAAATTTTCTATCAGTTTCGTTGAATATGTTATATAAAGTAAACAACTTAACAAAATTTCTCATTAACATTCCAAATATATTACTTCAGTGAAAATAACACTTTATTACCAAAATTTACATTGATTAGTTAACCAACAGGTAGAAAAACAAAAGGGCTAAAATGTTATTAAATTCCTATAATTACAGAATTTAAAGAAAATATACGAAATTGAAAAAAAGAATTAAAGCTAAAAAACAATGAATAATTTGTTTAATCTCTACTTAATCGATTTGCTTACTCACTTTCATTTTTCCTCGCACTTTAGATATAGTGAGTCGAATGAAATCGAAATTAATGCTTTGGCTTAATGATTATTACAACGCATATCAATTGTACAATTTTGTAGGAATAATGCAGCCATTATGTGCTTATTGGTGTGTATTAGCCGTTTGTGCTTGGAAGCTGTCCCTATTACTATTTTATTTAATATTAATTACAAAGATGAAAGATTTTGTTGTGTGGGTGATTTTAATAAGGTCCTTAGAGTTCAAGACAGATTAAATTGTGATGAGTTAGCAGATTGTGCACAACAATTTGTGGATTGTCTAGAAGATGTTGAATTGTATGAGCATCAAACATGTGGGAACTTTTACACATGGACCAATAGAAGTGCTACACAACTTAAGGCTAGCAGAATTGATAGGGTATTGGTTAATACGTTTTGGTTGGATAAAGTACAATCTAATGTGCTATGCTTAGCTCCTTTTACCTCAGACCATTGTGCCCTTTTACTTAGTGTTAAGAGTATACAATGTAGAGGACCTTGCTCATTTAAGTACTTCAATATATGGTCTAAGCATGTTGAGTTTCAGGAGGTTATTAAAAAGGCTTGGGATATTCGATTGGAAGGGTCTGTTATGTACATTTTATATTCTAAGCAGAGAGCTGTAAAGAAAGCCCTGAAGTTATTTAATAATAAATATTTTAGAAAATCTCCAAGTTACATTATTCAAATGAGGAGTAGGCTTGAAGAGTTGCAGAATTCTATTATGTGTGGTAGAGGGACTGAAGCTATAATGGTAGAAGAAAAAATTGTTTTACAACAGATGGAAGAAGCTATGTTATATGGGCAGCAAATATTAAAACAAAAGGCAAAGGATACATGGTCCAAAGAAAGTGATTGTAGCTCTGGATATTATTATAGAATACCTAATAGCTTGCGTTGGCATCATAGGTCCTCACTAAATCACCCATTACATAACATAATGATAAAGAGTAGTAAAAAACAGAAAAAATGATAGAGTCGTGTACTACTAATGTTGATAGCGATTTCATAAAAATCAACGACCTTGCAAAAGACATCTCCTCCGAAGTACATTCACATCAACACCTTCCGAAGTACATAGAGTTTATTACATGGGAAAAATTCATTTATTGTGGCGTTTTCTTTACATCTCCTTTCTACATCTCCTCATGAAGTACATTCGTCATCATTCATGTTGCTTCTTCTCCAACCTTTGGCTTCTTAGTGGGTATCTTTTTTTACTACAATCATTTCCCATAGACAATTTTAACTGATAGATCATATATCTACCATAGATCATTGGTTCAAGGAGGGGTATTCTACTTATGAAACTTTAAAACTCAAGTTAATATATGTAGGGTTATCGAATAAGTTGGAGATTAGAGTGATAAAATAATTTTCCATTCTAAATGATATGTGAGGGGTATTTATAGGAACATTTTCTATTCGTATTTTGTCCATAATTTTATGCGCAAAAATTAATTTTTTTTAATAATCTCCCTCTTTAAAAAATTTCCGTTATTTAATGTGCATAAGTATATTTATTTAACTATTCTTATACAATTTAAGTATTATGATACTGAAAATATTTGAAAAACAATATCTTAATATTGTAAAATATTATACAAAAATAAACAATACAAAATTTTCTTTTCTAAAAAGATGGACAAATAAAAGTAGACAAATTAAGTATTTTAGTAAACTTAGTGCCCGTTTGGGATTGCTTTTTAAAATAATCATTTAAAGTGATTTTAGATCCATAGTAATATTTTAGACTCTAAAAATCACTTTTAGAAAAAGCACTAGATTAGTGATTATTAAAATAATCACTTAAAGTGATTTTAGATGTCAAAATTTTTTTTAATATTTTTTACAAATAATTAATTTTTTATCAAAAAGCGCTTTTAGCTTCAAAATAATCAATCCCAAACGAGCTCTTAATTTGATTTTTATTTTCACATAGAAGCAAATTTTATCCACCCATTATTAGCAAAATAAATACGTTCAATAAAAGTTTTTGACTTTTCAAGCCAACATTTATTGACATTTAAGAAAAACAATATGCTTTATAATTAATAATATCATATAATATATCTATTACCATCTTTGAAAATATTATATAAACCCTCTTTTAAAGTGTAACAACTCCATTCTTCATATTACCATTAACCAGTATTACGCTCGTACTTTGAATTTTCAGAATGAACGATTCTTCCAAACTTTTTTTCATTGTGATACTTCTCACATTTTTCGTATTTGGTAATATTCAACTCTTTTTTGATTTGAGTTAATTTGTTAAACCTGAATAAATTTTATTAAACATATCACTCAACATTGAAATTTATATATATTTTTAAAAATTATATGTGCATCAATAGTGAGTATTTTAAATATGAATAATTTTATCATTAAAATTAAATTAGCTCTACAATCTAATTTTTTTAATTGTTTAATCTGAATTAGTCACTTTAAATTATAAAATTCATATTCTCTTAAATATTTAGATTTATTCTACAATACTTAATAGATATAGCTAAAAAAAAAAATTATTATTCTCACCCTAAAAAATTCAAAATCTGGATTTTTCAATAAAACAAATCTAAATATGTCCAACATAGAAATCAAACTTTTTTTTATACATTCACGTGAACTAAAAAAGAACCTACGAAAGTGAAAGCTATTATGAGTTTCTTTTGTTAATTTTTCTTAAGAATTATTGTATTTCATGTAATCCTTCGCCCTTTAAAATAAAGATTTTTGTGTTCTATTTCTTGTTTCTGTTCTTATATTATCAAGTTAATTTAATTCGGTAGTTCTCCCAACATTACAGTTACTAATGATAGTTTTACGTTTTTTCATTGATGAATTAATTTGACCATTGATATTATATAAAAAAAAATTAGAAATCTATCCATATATTATAAAAAGTAACAAAAATAATATGTCAGTGCAATATAAATACATGTTAATAAATTATATATCCACTCCATGTGGTATATTTGTTTATCTATGAAATACTTAGATATAATTGATGATAAAATAAGAATCAAATAGTTCAACTGGTAAAATTGTTTCGAAGGTCACATTTGCTAGATAAAGCTTAGGCTAATCAATGATATCACTCTCCATATATTTTTTTCATTCTATTTTGTATTTTATTATTTTTTCTCATTTACCTAATTAAATTCAATTAATAAATATCTTCATATCTATAATATATGTCTTGGATTATTTTATATATTGTAGCCATGTCAGAAGGATATCTTTGCCCTGACGATCACAAGACTTTCGGTATTGTAAGATGCACAAAGAAATTCTGTGAGATGGATTGCTTGAGTAAAGGATTTAAGCAGGGTGTATGTGTCACTAAGACATGTTGTATTTGCGACCCTCATTTTGATTCATAAATAGTTGTAATGAAAACATTAAACTTTTAATTATGTTATAACATTTTTATTTGAAGATCTTAAAATTAGTGAAACCATTTTTCAAATTATACTACTAACTACATATTACTCATTATAGGAGGGTGTTTGTCATCTTAGTTTATATATGACAAGTACCACACTTTAAAATCATATAACTTTATTAGTGGCAAATATGAAGTTTTAAGAGTTAGTTTTTTTCGGCCGGAAAACATATCCTGTAGCCGCATCAACCAATTCCTAGTCTTCCGAAGCAGAAGTTTTTTTTTTGTCAAAAGGAAAGAGACGAAAGAAAAAAAATGAAGCTATCCTCTCCCTCTATTGCAATAGAGGGAGGACACGTAACTAAAAAAAGTTAATGATCGAATCAGTCGGACAAGCGGAAATATCAATATTAGCCTTGACGCATTTCGCCGTTTTGTCTGCCACTTCATTAATATCTCTTTTGATATGGGTGATCTTCCACTGCGGAAACCTCCTCATCCAGCTTAACGCTTCAGAGATCATTGGACGAATTCGCCAACTAATTCTCTTGGCTTTTAAAATACCTTGAACAATTTCAAGGTTGTTAGAGTAGAAAGAACTACTCTGGAGATTGAGACCTGCTGCAGATCTCATAGCCTGAAGTATTGCCCACATTTCTCCTTCGACGATAGTGTTAACCCTTGCCCTTTTAATCACCTTGTATTTTATAGCCCCCTCCTTGTTAATACCCAAGGACACCATACTAGTAGGCTCCCAACTATTGATGAAGGACGCGTCGTTCAACCATCGAAGCAGAGGGTTAATTGAATCTGTTGCCCTCTTATCGCTGATTGTTGTCTAGATTTTCGCGCCGCTTGGTCAGCCCATCCATTAAACCGTCTTGAAATGTGCATGAAAGACACGTTCTCATGTCTCTCCACTGCCTGCAGAATCTGCTTAACAAAAGGTCTGATCCTCCACCATGCCGCTGACAACGATGCGATACCTTGAATTACGTCAAGGTTGTCGGAACAGATAAGTGTTTTCCTTCCAGTGTCATGGATCCCTAATTTGGTTGCCTCATAAAGCGAAATTGCTTCTGTCTCGGTCGTCGAATCCGTCCAAACTGGCTTCGAGAAAACCTGTCTTGAACCTGAATTCACTTCTCTTCGAACTACAAGTATAAATAACATGGATATCCTCTTGAAACCCTGGTTCCTTGTTTAAAGTCTGATGTTGTCCCCCGCCCGCATTACCATTGGCGTGGTTCTCACTCCCGTCCTGTCCAAAAAGATCTTTCATAGTTATATTAGTAAGATGTAAAACCGTGTTAACCTGAAGTGATCTAATTTCATGTAAGCATTGCATTTTCAATTTCCATATGTTCCACATTATTAACATCGGTAGGTCGTAAGAATTCTTTTGTCCCAAACCGACTGATTGATGTTATCAAATATTTTGGTAAACGAATCCCCGATGCTGCTTGGTTCCTCCTCCGGAATTCGAATTTGTAGAGCATATCCTGCCTAAACCTGTCTGTAAAAGACACATGTGAGTAGAAGGACTAAACATGTTTCCGTTATCTCCCCACACCAATGACACCAGGTGGAATCACTGCAGTTTTTATGGTGTAGGTTTTGGCGTGTTGGTAAAACATCCCGGCACGCCTTCTAGATAAAGTTTCGAACTTCAGAAGGAACATTGGATTTCCAGACTTTTGACCATAATTCGGAATTTCAAAATTCTGCATGCGCTGATGTTTGTTGTAATGACGCCTGGTGCTCGTTTGTCAACGCTAGATATCCAGATTTCGTCGTATAAACATCTGATTTTGTATAAGGCCAAGTAAAGGTATCTTGTCCATGTCTATCAAGTATCGGTGTCCGATAGATTTCCTCTTTAACTAGATCGGATAAATTTGTATCAATCGCCTCCAGTCCCATGTATCCGTACTAGTCTGCATGAGTTGGTTCACTGTTTCAATAGCTGCATTTGCCGGTTTATTTTTTATTCTTCCTGAGGGTAGCCATTTGTCTTCCCATATCCTAGTTGATTCACCATTTCCAATCTGAATTATCCCATGTTCGAGTAGTAAATCTCATCCTTCTAATAAGCTCGCCCACGACCACGATCTGCTATGTCGTAACTTAACCTGCTGGAAATCTTTGTGTGGAAAGTAGATGCCCTTAAATAATCGCTGCCAACAAATCCGGGAATCGTAAGATCATCCATGCTTGTCGTGCCAAGAGTGTCATATTTTCTCGCTTAAGGTCTCTAAATCCCATACCCCCTATAAATTTTGCTGTCGTCATCTTCTCCCAGTCAAGCCAATGTATCTTCCGTTTCTCAAGTGAATTCCACCAGAAGCGTGCAATTATCGATGTCAATTTCCTGCAAAAGCCAAGTGGAAAGAAAAAGAGGGACATAGCATAAAAGGGGATAGCCTGAAGAACTGTCTTAATGAGAACTTCTCTTCCTTCTTTAGATAGCAGTTTCGCAACCCATCCCTGAGCTTTATTAAAAACTTTGTCCGGTATCCATTGAAAAGTATCAATCTTTGACCGCTTATGACAAAGAGGAACGCCTAAGTACTTCCCCAAGTCCTCTACTTCCTTGATCTGTAGTATACTTGTAACTTGTTCCCAAAGACCCGCTGGAGTCTGTTTACTGAATGTAATCGCAGACTTTTGAAAATTAACTTTTGGTCCAGAGCATCGACAGTATGTATCAATACAGTCCTGGAATTCCTCCATATCCTGTCTGTCAAGTGATAAGAAGAAAAGAGAGTCATCTGCAAAAAGTAGGTAAGAAATAGCCGGGAAATTACGCGTGATCCTAATACCTTGTATGTGCCCTGTCATCACTTTTTGTTTGATAAGTGTGATCAGTGATTCTGTTAGTAAAGAAAAAAGTAAAGGTGATAGTGGGTCACCTTGCCTAAGGCCCTATCCTAGCCAGAAGGTCGGTTGCCTTTCTCCGTTAATATTAAGTTGAAAAGTAACCGTAGTTATACAATTCCAGATTCAATCAATCCAAGTACCTGCGAAGCCCATTTTTTCCAGTAGTAATCGTAAGAAATTTCAGCGTATCTGGTTTAAGCTTACATAAGATGTTATAGGGGTGAGCGCGGTTCGGTTCGACTCGATTTTTTGCCAAAACCGAATGGTTTGGTTTTTTACGGTGCCTGTACCGAACAGAACGGTTTTTATCGGTTCGGTTTTGTCAGTTTTTGGTTCGGAATATGTTCGGTTCACTAATATCATTCTGTTTTGGTATTTGTTTGACTCGATAGTTGGATAGATTTAAAGGGAATCTACTTGAAACATTTTATTTTCTAACATATCCATATATGAAGTATTTGAATTTCACTTTATTGAGAAATGTAGGAAAATTGCATTTTTAGAATCTAAAAATTATGAATTAATTGTAAAAAAAATTACAGAAGAATATTTTATAATTTAAAGCTTAGTTTTACCTTCAACAAATTTGAATAATCGAAGGATATTTTACAATATATCGACTAATGATTCGTGTATAGATATGTTTTACAGTATGAAATTCTTAGCACGGTGCATGTCATATATGAACATTTTTGTTTTCAAACTTTACTGCATTTTCTATCCCCTTATTATAATTTTTTCAAAAATATAAATGTAAAGGATAAATGGGAGATTATTCAAAACTCAAAAAATTAGATACATAACTTAATTTTTGTATTTTTTTTTTGGTTTAGTTTAGCATATAAAAGCCATACCGAACAAAACTTTTTCCGTTTTTTTGAAAAGCTTATACCGAACCAAACGGTTTTTTCGGTTTTTTTGGTTTCTGGGGTCGGTTCGGTTTTCCGATTTTGTTTTGCTCAGCCCTCACTACAAGAAATATACCCATACATTGACAATTTTTTAATGACAATTGTTATAACCGTCATTTAAAAAAATTGACCTCCATTTTTTATGACGTTTATTTGAGTCGTCAATATCTAAACCAATTTGTTGACGATTTTAAAAAGTCGTCAACAAAAATTCATTTCTTGGCGATTTTTAATAATCAGTCATTAAAATATATCAAATATGACGAATATATATAATCATCAACCTAATATATATATAGGTTTTCTTGATATTTTTATTATTCTAATATTTATTTATCACATTCTATAAAAATATTGAAGTATTATACTTTTTTTTCAATTAAATTAATACTAAATTTTATAAAGTTTAAACAAAATTAGAAAATAAAAAGTACACAACTTAAAAAGTTGGAAAATTAAATGATAAAAAAAGGAGAAAAACAATTAAACATAAACCTAAAAAACTCATCCTATCACACTCTCATTCGGGAAAAAACATAAAAAAGATATTCTTTACACGCCACATTGGAGCTCTCACCTTCGCAGTAGAACCGACGCCGTAATACAATAAGAAAGCTCTTCACACTCGCCTTCCCACCAAGGCATTCGCCTGAACAAAAAAACCGCCGCCACTCAGAGAACATTCTTCACCATCATCAACTCGACTTAGCTACGCCATCAACAATCGAAAAACCAATTAAGGTAAAAATACTTTTTTATATTAAAATTCTAAAAACTGATTTAATTCTTTTTCAACTTTTCAATATTATTTATTATTTTTTTATACAAATCCTACAATGGTCATTTTATGACCTTTAGAGGCTTTTTACCGTATGAGAAATGTTGCAATCATTATAATTAAGATATTACATAATCACACTATTATGAATGATTATATGAGCCATTCATCTAGGAAACATTTTCCAAAATTATGAGTCAAATATCCGATTAAATTTAATTATTTTACTGAGTTAATGTGTTTTGTCATCAAATCTCATATACTACATTTTTTGAAGAAACGCAGGTAATATACTTTTCTTCACTGGTATAATATTTTCATAGTTAAGTTAAATGTTGCAGGAGGCAAAAATTAAAGAAATTTGCGTTAAAAAATTCCAAAAAATGGTGATAATGTTGTCGATGATGTAAAGGACACAATTTAGTTTTGTGTTGCCTTCAAATGTACGCCTAACTTAAGTGTGTATGTGTTTTTAATATGATTGAGTTTAATTGGTTTTAATCATTTCTATTGATAATATGATTAAGTTTGATTGGTTTAACGAACAGTATGTTCTGTTCTAGAATTTGTTGCTACTTTGCATTTACAATAATAGTGTATGTCGTTTTAAGTTCATAGTTTATTATTTTAGAAATAAATCTGGATAAAATGCCTATTTGGTTAATGACTAAATACTGTTTTATTTAATATCATAGATTTGTTGTTAATTGAGAGAAAAACTAACGCCTTAAAATCATAAACCATAAACCTTAATTTTCACCTTCACTTCAAACTTAACCTTAAACCTTAATAATTAACCTAAACCTGAACCCTTAAACCTTAACTAATCCTTAATCTTAATTTTAACCTTGACTTGACCTTCATCTTAACTTTTGTAACTGAACATTAACCTTAAAGTTAAAATTTAACCAAAACTTAATCTTAACCTTAACCTCAACCTTGACTTTCACCCATGGACCTAGGTTTGTTTTGTTGTGTTTTATTTGTATAAACCAGTAAAACAATATAAAAACTATTGCTGAGATAAAATAAAAGTAAATAAATAAAGAGGAAATTACTTTTTCCGGCCCAAACACACAAACATGTTATATTTTAAGGCCTGGTTGAAAAAGCATCGGTTTTAAGGCCTTAAAAGTTTGCATAAAGGCCTAACGTAACTAAAGTCGTCTTCTCCCTCTCCCTCTCTCCCAGTACCGTACAACTTGTCCAATCTCTTACCTCTCTTACACCTCTTACACCCTTATCTCTTTCATACATCCCATATCTAATTCACGCTAAGCTTCTTTCTTACTTTTTGAAATTCAAATTTGAATTCTCCTGATATTATTTTTTGTTGTTCACTAAACCACCACCGGAGCCACCCTCTCCAAATAAACCCGTTGCCGCCCTCACCATGGGTAATTATTTTAATTCCAATCTATTTCTTTTAGTAATCAGATGTGCGTATTGCATTTTTTTGTTTGTAGATGGTGATTGTTGGTGATGGTTGTGCCTTAATAGGTAAGAAGAAAGCAAATAGCCTAAAAAAATTTATGTATTCAGAGCTTAAATAAGCGACTAATGACTTGAGTAGGTCCCTCAAGATTGGAGAAGGCGGTTTTGGGAATGTATACAAAGGTACAATTAAGACTTTTGATAACAAGGCAACCCTACTGTTGTTGCAATAAAAAAACTAATTACAGATGTAATGTAATACGTTTATGTGCAGGGTCATAAACAATGGGAATTTCTTGGTGTATTAGTGCACCCATATATTGTGAAGCTCATTGGATATTGTGATGCAGATGGTGAATGAGGGATTCAAAGGCGACTCGTTTATGAGTTCATGCCTAATCAAAGTTTGGGAATCATCTTTTCGACAAAACTTATCCAACTCTATCATGGTTAAAAATATTGCAAATTGTATTAGGAGCAGCTGAAGGATTAGCTTAGTATCCAATGAATTAGAAGTTCAACTGATATATCGAGATTTTAAGTCATCTAATGTGTTATTAGACCAAGATTTTAAGCCAAAGCTTTCGCATTCCGAGCTTGCTAGAGAAGGGCCTACCGCAGGTCATACTCACGTTTCAAAAAGTTTAGTCCTTGATTTTGTATATTTTAACAATTTAGTCCTTGTTAGACCCTTGATTTTGTATATTTTAATAGTTTAATCCTTTTTATCTTGCAAAAAGTAATATTTTAGTGCCTTATTGTTTGATTTTGTGACAACTATATATGATAAAATGCACTACATGTCCGTGTGTTATGCGAACTAGCCCGATATACTAGTGTCTTAATAAGTCACAGTTGCACCACTAGTCCCTGTGTTATGCACCACTAGTCCTTTGTAATGCAAAATAACCAAATATACCCCTCTCTCAAAAAGAAGAAAACGGGAAATCAAATGAAAAAACAAAAGAAAATATGGTTTTAGTTGATGAATTATGTTAGTGAAACCATTGTGTCGTGATTGGGTTTATTTATAATTATTCTAAAAATAACGTTGAAATCTATGCACATCATGCTTCAGTTTGAATACACTGTGTTCATAGACTGTCTAACAAAATTGGCGAACGATAAGGTCATTCCCATTACTCAAATTGACGATGCTGCAAAGAGATCCGTACAAGTTAAATTCACAATGAAATTATTCAAGAATATTTTGGCTGACTATAGCATGACAAATTACCTCAGAAGTTAGGAACATAAAGAATTATCGAAAGTAGCTGTCAAAAAATTTTGTCGCTTGGTCACCGCTGCTGTTGTTGGGTTTGGAAAGAAGAGATGACCAAATTCATCAGAGAAGTAAACTAGACACTATTAGCTTATTTAGTTGATGTAATGATTTTATTTTTTGGATTGTTGTTTTTATTTTGTTATACTGATTTTAGTTTGGTGTTAACTCTTTATATATGTTGAACATGTTTACCTTGTTTACAACATAATTTGTAATTTCTTCAAATGCGTCTATTTGGATATTGTGATGTTAATTTTAAGCATCGGAATTACTTTTCTAGATATTGTATGGTTTAACCAATTGGCGTAGACCCAATTTACACTAAATTGGGGGTAGACCAATTATTATGAACAACATTATACATTCGCTCATTGTCATCTCGTCGGGTATAACTAAATGGGTGTATACCCAATTTTAAAAATGAGCACCGTTGAACTGCCATAATCTGTGATTACAAAGTTTGTTAAAGCCAAAACGGGTGTATCTCCAATTCCAATAAACCCAACAATAGAACACACGTACTAGGGCAATTGGCGTATACCAATTCCTCACAATTTGACAATTACAATGGAAACGGTCCAATTAATGGGTATAGACCCATTATGATGAGAATCATTATAGAATCCCATATAGTTGGGTTTGGGTAGTTGCCCAATGCGTAATCACGATTTGTCTATGGATAAAAATGTATATACGCTACTATTTAGTTGGGTGTAAACCGAAAGTGTTGAGTGATCTACGCGCCGAATTAGTAGGGTAGTACAAAAAGGGTATGCACGTATTGGTTGGTTTTTGGTAGATGTCCATATAGGTAGGTTTGGGTAGATGCTGAATGCGTAACACAATCTACTATGGAAAAAAATGTATGCATGCGAAGTTCACCAATGCGTTAAGTGATACAACGTATATTTTATATTGGGGTTTAATATAGTTGGCAAGTTAGTTGGTTATACACCAATAATGATTGGTATAGGTAAATATGATGGTGATGCTCAATGGTCCCGGACCTACAATTGGGTAGATTCCCATAGATGGGGTCCAGTTGGTACACACGTTGTGATATGGATATGAATGGGTGTATACCCGGTTAGTCAATTGAATACTGATATACGCGCCTAATTAGTAAGGTAGTGGACAATGGGTATACGCGTCTTGGTTTTGGGTATACACCCATATTGATAGATAAGGGTAACTATGATGGTGATCTTAGAGCGCAATGTATGTAAGTACAATTGGGTAAATACCCATATATTTGTGTTTGCGTAGATGCCCATTGGGTGCACACGTTCTGTAAGGAATAGTAATGTATATACGCGCCTAGTTATTTGTCGTTCTTTTGTTTGGGTAGATGCCCAACGGGTACATACAATATTTTAGAGATAAGAATGTATACGATCTCCCAATGGCCCCGGACATAGTATTGGGTTGGGTATATGCCCAATTATACACACATTATGGTATGGATAAGAATTGTGTCTACACACGCATATTAAGTAGGGTTGAACACAATGGGTATACTCGTGATGGATTTGGGTATACACCGATTCTAGTTGAATTGGGTACACACCGATTGTCATAAACAATCGGCAATACGTAAGATCAAATTACGTAAGTTATTGTTATTGGGCATACACCCATTGTTGGAATTGGGTATTGCCGCCATTGCTTTGTAATTAGGTATGCACTAAGTGGGTTTGAATTCGGTACAAACCCATTGTGTATGCACCCATTTTTTTTGTAAACGGGTATGCACCCATTGTGTTTGAATTGCGTGCACACCCATTGTGTATACCCAATAGGTAATACGTAAGTTCAAATTGAATATATTTAACTCAGGTTATGTATTTAACTCAACTTTGATCTGTCTGTATAGTTTTTAGTTTTTATTTCTAATGTATTAAGGTATATACCCAAAATGAAACAAGTACCTTTCGTTGATTACGACTTTGTGTGTATACTAATACTGAAAGAATAGTACCTTAGGTTTTTAGGTTATATAAATAAGCTAAAATGGGTATACACCCATTAACCATGATATATTTTTGATCCAATATTGATCTGTTTGGATAGTTTGTTCTGTTTTTTTTTTGTGTATTATATACCCAAAATTGATTACTTTTTGGGTATGACCACCTCTTATAACCACCTGTTTCTATCTATTATAGCATCTTAAGTGAGTGTGTGAGATGTCATTTAAAGTAATTGGTCTGTTTTTGGTCTTGGTATACACCCATATTAGTTAAAACTTTTAAAAAACCAGGTAACATTAGATAGGTGATGCTCGGTGGACTAGTCCATGTCATATGTATAATGCTAAAGGTATCCAAGTCAGAAACGGTTTCTTAAAGAAATATTGACGGCTCGGTGTGGAAAAGCGTGGAGACTTCAAGAATTTTGAAGTTCAGTTAGTCAATTCGATCCTCATACAAACCCTTAAGGTATGTAATAGATACTTTTCTTTTTAATTTCTTAAATCGCAACTACATTGGTTTTTGGTATTGCAATTTCGTTTTCTTCGTATTGTATATTTGATATTATTGTGATTGCAATTTCCTTCACTAGTAACATATCTAAACATGAATTTTTTTATGACCCTTGGAGTAGACATAAACCTATTGAATATGTCTTTATTCATTAATTTGGACAAAAGTCGTCTCCGTTAGTTTAAATATATGTAAATTAATTATATTGTGTATCAAACATATCCATCTTTTCGGAAATATCCTAGTTAATATATCATTCGATTTCATGGTATTTTATACTTCGAAACAAAAATTCTAGTTGTATTTGTTCATATAAATACACTGATCATATTTTTGTGTCCAATAACTTGTTGGATGAAAAATTGTCAATGTAGATGGGATTCAAGATCTAAGAACACTTTGTTTCCGTGTTAAGCTAAAGAAATTGAGTCATCATCAATTATGTATATTCTTCGAAGATCAATTCTATGTATTAACGAATTCTATATAATACAAAGAGTCATCCAATTTTGGCTCGGTTAATAAACTCTATTCACAATTTTAGACTTGAAAATTTTGAAGTCAAACAATGAGAAATTTTTAATTTTTTTTATGGAGAATAAAAATGAGTAAAAGATAATATTAAATAGCTTGAATAGATGTGGGTATAGATGCAACATCATATATGGTACTCCATTAATTATGAAGAATGTCTAAGCATAAACTAATTATATTCAAGGAACTAATTCAAGGCACAAATATAAATATATAGGATGAAATAATTTAAATTTAATGGAAAATGGGGTTTGAGAAAATTACTGTTTGGATGGAACATTATAGAAACAAATCTCACTGTTGGTGGTTTGTTTGGATAATCCTTCGAAAATTGAAGTGACGACTTGAACTACCTAATGTATATAATTTGAAAATAGATCATGGAAAATGATTTTTTTAATAAGATAAATGTGAAAAATTCTAGAATTTATTACCCAAATTGCTGAAACTTATTTTTTCAGAACTTAAATTGCAGAGACATGGCACTTGATAAGTGTCGTATAAGAAACTTTATATACTTTGCATTAATAATTATAATTAAAAATAAACGATTAATAACTCACCACTATTCCACGGTGTATCATCAGAACTGCAAATAAATAAAAACAAAAAATATTTACACAACCATACGAAAATATTTCATGCACCATTGGTCATGTTTTAATAAAATGAGAACCCGATTCATCTTCTTTTTGCTTTGTCTCGTCTAATTCAGGTTTGACAGGTTCATAATCCTCATTTTTAGAATAATACTATGGAAATATGGCACTATCGTCATCTTATCTTCCCGGACAAAGCAGATGCAGCTTCCTCGTCCAGTGTCCACTATCATCCGGTGAAGATGTTTGTGTGTAACTGGTGATTTTTTTTACTTGAATTCATGGATGGTAATCGCCTCAACAGATCCTAAGGAACTAATTATAAGAAAATTTAAATAAATTGAAATGGATCAATAAAATTGAACAATTTCATTTCCACTGGTAATGTGGATTTTCAGCCCAAGAGATGCAAGGTCTACATTTATTTTCACTATCGCTAAAAAAGTTACAAAGTAAAGTTCCAATGAAAACTTATTTCCATATCTTTTTAGGTCTCTGGTGTCATCTTATGTACAGATGAAATATCCTTCATTTGAATATCTCCACATGCTACAAATTTCCTCGAGGAATTTTCGGACATTAGCAGTTTGTCCCTTGTTTTTGTACTGCATTAGCAGTTAGCAGTTTGTCCGTAGCTTGTGTACTGCAGTTAGTGTCGATATGGAAGACCCTTTATAAAACAACATTATTTATGGAGAACTGAAATTATTTTCTCTATTTTTTTGTTACATAAGAGAGTCACCTTGGACTCGAAGTCATTGACTCGGTTCAAACCTGCAACACTAGATTAGATGCCCAAGGTCTTAACAGCCAGTGAGTTAATCTCGACCGATTATTTCCTCTATATTTATCTGAAGTAAAGATATATATCACCAATATATATTTTACCCGTAAATAATGATATTTAAATTACCAATCAAATTATTTCTCTTACCTAATTATTTATTTATTTATTTATTATTAAATGTTACCTAGGATGACATAGTAAATAATATAAAAATAAAATCAAATAAAATAATATATAACAATGCTCATTTATCTAATCCAAACAAAATTAAAAACTCCTTTCTCTTCTTCTTTACTAAACTTTACTATCTTTTACTAAACTTTCCCCCTTAATCCAAACAAACCCTAGAGATTTAACTCATCTAATGGATGTTGGTTTGCTTGACGCAACTATTTCGGCTTTCTATGGCACTGGATCTAAAGAAGAGCAGTGGAGGTTTCACAATAATCTATGCCGAAGTTGGCATGTGTGTTGTCTTCGGCTTCAATAGGATGCACGTCTAACTGCTTTCCTTCTGTCCACCTAGAATTGAATAACAACATTAACAAAATAGGGAAATGGTATTTATATAACATAAATGTTTAAACGTTTATTTCACCTTAGGTAAGAAAAAAAACTATTGTCTAATTTCTGTAAAACAAAATATTGATCTTGTGTGATATGATTTATGGGGTTTTTGTTTGATATGTAGTCATTACTAGGTAGCTAGAATATAGTATCAATTTATGGAGACACTTTTAAAGAATAGGGTGTGCAAGTTATAAATATTGTACTTTAAAGGCATGAAAACTTGTTCTTTTGTAGTATTTTAGCATGAAAATATGGAGGCCTGGCATTGACATGATGGGAATGAAAAGTAGTAGCAATTTTGGCAGGAGAATGTGTATATATGTACCTTGAGAAATTCTAGGAGGCTACAAAATGTATAGTTCAGAGTCTTTAGGCTATTAGTAGACCTATTTTATCTCATGTCGTGTGTAATATAAATGAACATCTTCCCCACCGATAAGTGAAGAAGGTTTGCAATTTGTCATAAATGTATATATACGAGTAAATCTTAGTTATCCATTTTTATAACAAACATACATTAGTACTTTTGTAAAGAGCATAAGTTTAAAATATGGGTCGGTGAAGGTAAAATGTGCCATCAATTTCTTCTTTCTTATTTTTATATAAGAAATAACATGAGTCTACCACCAAACTCAAGTAATTTATTTTTTAACTCAAATATACACAATTCGCGATATAATTTATGTCATAATTCTACTACAAGGGGGTAAGACTTACCAGGTAAATTCCAGAAATGTTCTCCTTTGTTGAAATGGCATGGTCAACGACCTTTTCCCTGTAAAGTAATTGAAATCCTGAGCAATAGAAGAAATACGCCACTGAAACCAATAAAAAAATGCCCTAATTAGATTTACAAAACTAGTACCAAATTACGAAATGGTATTTGGTTTACATAGAAATCTCAGTAAGAAAGGGAATCGACAACCCTTAGAGATGGAATCAGTAACTTCATCGAGAGTGGATAAAGAAAGCGGCGTAAATGAATACGCGTATACATAGCTAACCCTAGAATATACTTTATCCTTTATATTTGTTTTGTAACTTTTTCGTCCCTTGCCTTACTCATTTTACGAAGGTAGTCCTTCATCTTTGTTTTACAACTTTTTTGTCCATTATATCTACACATGTTAACACTATACCCCTTTTTAAGGGGAGAAAATTCCATTACAATTTTTCAAATTCCATTCCAAAAAAAGGAGAAAAAATCTTCCTACTTGCTCATAGTTTAAAGGATTAATTTCCAATTAAACACTTTGTTGTATTTACTTTCCACTATTACCCTTAATGTCATTTTAATTTTTTATTTCTATTATATAATATTCATGATATATTATTATTTATTTATTTTCTTTTTATTATAAAATCTGGCTACCACCATTGACCACCACCACCTTATACATTTACCAACGATTATCACCACCGCCTCATACATTCTCCACCGACCACAACCACCACCACCCCTCCATCATCCCACGATTCCCACCACCCCCACCACTCCCAGTACCATCCACCACAACCACCACCACCCACCACCACAACCACCCAAACACCCTTAACACCATTCCCACCACCAACCCCATATAACCCCCCACCCACCACCCCACCTACCACAGTCCCCCACCACCCTACCTACCACACTCACCACCATTATTCTCCGCCAACCACCACCTTCGCCCATAACCACCACCGACTAGTTTTGTCACCACCAACTAATTCACACGCGCACGTCCGTGAAATTTATAAAAAAATATTATAACTAATTCTAAAAAAAATCGTAAAAATAAAAAAATTGTATTTTTGGACGATACAAATTAATATTTACGTTTATGGTTTGTTTTTTATTTATTTTTTTTATTTTTTAATGGTTTAATATCGACAATCTGTTTTGTGTGTTGCTATAACACACAAAAAAAGATTTCCCAAATTCCACAACACGCGTGTATCCGTGATTTCTTTCTATAAAAAATCAGAAAAATTAAAAAAAAAATTGACAGGGCAAGTTCATATCTCCATCAACGAATTTTTTTGATTTTTTTTATTTTTAACTTTCGATATTCAGTTTTATGTGTTTCTACAATACACAAAAATATATTTATATATTCCTGTAACACATAAAATCATGGAAACAATCTAAAACATTCCCTTCTTTAACAAAAACATTTTTTCTATTTATTAATTGCATATACCCTATTTGTACTTGGTTTTTACTATCTTGATATATTAACTTTTTGTCCAACCTCTTTTTTATTTTGTGTGTTGATCTAATACAAAAAACAGTCATTTGTGTATTACAAGGTCAGACAAAATCATGTATTCTCTTTTAGTCATATCATTTTCAGTCTTTGATTTTGTGTATCACATGAACACACAAACCGGTCGGTTTGACTGGAAGAGAAAAAATGACTGCAACACACAAAATAACAAAAAAGGGTTGGACAAAAAGTTAAAAAATCAAGATAGTTAAAAACGAGTAAAAATATTGTATATGTGACTAATAAAGAGGAAAAAGACGATTTTGTAAAGAAGAAAATGATTTAGATTAATTTTATAATTTTTTGTGTTACAGGAATACAAAAATATATTTTTGTGTATTGTAGGAACACATAAAACTAAATATCAAAAATTTAAAAATAAAATAAATCAATCAAAAATAAAAAATAAATCGTTGATGTACATATGAACTTGCCCCGTCAAAAAATACAGTTCTTAATTTTTCTGATTTTTTGGATATAATTGTTATTTTTTTTTTTTAAAAATCACGGATGCGCTCGTGTTGTGGAATTTGAAAAATCTTTTTTTGTGTGTTATAGCAACACATAAAACAAATTATCGAAATTCATAAATTCAAAGATTAAAATAAATAAATAAATTCAAAAAAAATCATAGACGTAAATATTAATTTGTCTCGTCCAAAAATGCAATTTTTAAATTTTTATGATTTTTTTAAAATTAGTTATGAATTTTTAAAAGAAAATCACTGACGCACGTGGATGATGGAATTAGTTTGTGGTGTTTGGTGGTGGGGTGGTGGTTGTGGTTGTGGTTGTGGTTGTGGTGGTGGGTGGTAGTAGATGCTGGTAGGAGTGGTGGGGTGGTGGTGGGATGGTGGTGGGGGTGGTGGTGGGGGCGAAGAAAATAAATAAATAAATATTATATAAAAAATGTTGATAATAATAAGAATTAAATGGTATATAATTAAAGTAATTAATTAATAGGCATATGGGTATTTTTGTAATCTTCTAATTTTTTTACTAATTAGGTATGAACTTGAAGTTGTAATTAATTAGGAATAATTTCACTTTTCGTGTAATTAATTGGACGTTGCCCCTTTGTAAATTACTTTGTCAAAATTCATTTATTACATCATAAAAATTAATATTTTATTTTAGTTTTAGTTTGGAATATTCTGGGAATTTTCTTTAAAAAAATCTTACCACATCACTCTTAATCGATCGGACTTGGATGGAAATTAAAAACAAAGTTGGAGAATCAATTGGATAACATCAAAAGTTAGAGGTTTTAGAAAAAAATTATCTTTTGTAAATAATTGAAAAATAAAAAAATAAAAAATAAAAAAAAGTAGCAAACTACTAATTAAGATAAACTCTTTATATATATATATATAAACCACAGTCATGAAACCATATAGGTTTCACCTTGTCTCATAGCAAATTCATCAAATTGCACAGTAGCATAGAATCGTAGCATATAATCAAATAAGTGTGTAATTACTCTTTCTCTTTAATTGCTTACATATACGTGCTAGAATTCTACTAGGTTTTATCAGGGTTGTAAAAAATCAAAAACATTTCTTGAAATTACAAAACTTATTAGAAAAATACACAATTAAGTCTTTGTATGGGTTTATTAATTGTTTAAGAAGATGATGGACGCTATTTTTTCTTTTGAAAAAAAAAATTCTTAATCGCTCCTTGTACTATGTAAAATAGCTCCTTGTATTCACAATATATCATTTTATTGTTTTTTATATATTTTTCTAATAACCATGGCATTAATTTCATTATTTATTCTTGAGTATTTTATGAAAAAACATGGGTTTAATTTTTTTTGATTTTGGGTAAATTTGGTGTAAATCGAATTGGTTCTGGGCCTCAAAATCCTCATGTTTAATTCTAATGTTGTAGACCCTTATTCGTCTGTATACTTTAATGGGTATGAGTATCCTCGAATTATACTATTACGTAAAGACATGTTGTAGACCCTTATTCGTCTATATCCTTTAGTGGGTATGAGTATCCTCGAATTATACTATTACATAAAGACATTAGAAGACATAATATGAATGTATAGATTAGACTACATGGTGTGGTGAATATTTGGTTTTACTCAGGATTGTGTTAAACTTTGTAAAAATTGTCTTTTATCTTTTGCAAACAATGCAAAACATTACTTCTACCTATATGGTGAATTATATAACCTCTAGCTAAGAGCATCAAAATTCCTTTCAAGTTTAATAATGTCCTTCAAGTTTCTGACTTGTATAAGAAAATATATAAAGAGCATATCAAGAGGTCGTCTGTAATAAATAAAGAAACCTAAAATTATGGACTTGTTCACCTAAGATGATTACAATAGTTTATCACATGGAACTGAATTTGCAAAAGTATTCAACACTTCCATTTGTTGCATTTCTTTTCTTTATAAATTTCTATATAAATAGATCTTTTCTACAACTCAACAGCATGCCTACTAAGCTCACCCAGGATTAAATGTAGAAACATCTGAACATAATCCTTTTGGAAAGAATCATCACATTTCTGTAAGAATTTTTGCAAGCAATCAAATCTCTCTTTTCTTTTTTGTTCATTTGTTTGTCTTCTTATACACGTATTCATCACCTTGAATATTACTGTAGTAACCAAGAGGATTTGGAACTGGTGGTGGCTTACTGATTGTAAAAGACAGAATCTGAGATGTGCTACTTTCTCTTACATCAATTTTTTATGATAACTTCACGTGAATGTTGTGATTGTAGTAAATAAAAACTCCTGGAGACATTGTAATTATACATTAAACAACATGTGTTGAAACACCCCAACAAAACGGCGTTGTTGAACGAAAGAATAGACATCTGCTAGAGGTAGCTCAGGCAATTATATTTACCACTGTTGTTTTAAACATTTTTGGGGAGAGGTTATTCTCACTGCATCCTATCTCATCAATCTTATGCCATCTCGGGTATGTCAGTTTAAGAAATCTCTCAATATTCTCTTAGATATCTAATCTCATGTCCAAAATTTTGATAATATCAAGCCCAAAGTGTTTGGTTGCGTAGTATTTGTTCATGTTCCTAGTATACTCATAGTAAACTTAATCCTAGAGCTTGTAAATGTGTCTTTCTTGGATATCCATGCAACTCAAAAGATATACTAGTGTTTTAACCCTACCGCCAACTGCTTTTGTGCGAGATGGGTGTTGCTTTTTTTGTAGATTGGTTCTTTTCCCCTAAAACTCTCTTTAGGGGTAAAATCAAAGGAAGTGAATGAATAAAAAATTTGGGAAAATTTGCTCAGTTGCATGGTATTTTGTTTCTTCTTATCCAAAAATAATCACTCCATCCCAACATATTATTCTTAGTGTAGAATTCTTTCTTTGAAATGAATCTTTTGGACCAAAGTCTAATGTGCCTGATGATGGAAAAAGTAAAATATATATATATACGATTATAGCAAAACAAATATTTACTTGTCTATACAAGGAGGCACAACCGACAAGTTGTGGAGCAACAACCACAATTATATCATCAAGATTTAACACTGACTATATCAGGTTATTCTAATTATAATCTATGTCCAAAGTATTACGGATTTCAAGATTTTAATGTTCCCATTGCTCATATAAAATGCATTAGATCATGCACCAACCATCATATATCTCAATATGTCTTTTATCATAGATTATACTTAAATTTTAGGCTCTTATTTCAAACCTATTAAATATAGAAATTCCCAATTCCACATAAGAAGCTCTTGTTGTTCTAGATTGTAAAGATGATGTTCTTTCAGAAATGAAAGCTTTAGATAAAATCATTCTTGGGAATGTGTGTTTCTTCCAAAAGGAAAAACTCTAGTTGATTGTCAATGGGTATTTACAGTGAAATATAACACTGGTGGATCAATAGAAATGTACAAAGTAAGATTAGTAGAAAATTATATACTCAAATATATGAAATATATTATCAGGAGACCTTTGCTCTGAATGCAAAAATGAATAGTGTTGGAATCATTTGGTACAATTAAAGTCTATAAGCAATCTCTTAGAACATGGTTTGACCGTTTCACTACATCTATAAAGAGTTTCGGGTACATACAAAGAAAAACATATCAAACTATGATTTTTAAACACTATGATGATAAAAATAACTCGATATACTTATTATGAACGTAGATGATATTATCTTGACAGGTGATGATAATGTGGAATAAGAAAAACTAAAGACTTTCCTCACTAAAGAATTTGAAATCAAAGATCTTGGATCTTTGACATATTTCTTAGGTATGGAGGTTGCTAGAACTAAAGAAAGAAGTTTGATGACGCAAAGGAAGTATATTCTAAACCTTAGTAAATCATGTATGTTATGGTGCAAGTCGACTGAAACGCCCATGGATGCTAGTAACTGGTTGAGGTCAAATGTTGGTGTGGAGGTTGATAAAGGACAAAATCAACAATTAGTTGGAAGATTCTTTACATATCACATACTTGACTATATATTTCTTTTGCGGTTAGTGTCATGATCCAATTTATGCACTCACTGATGGGTTGTAGCTTGAAGTCCAAACTCTATAATTCAACAAATTGAAGACCAAGACAGATATTACGTGACTTGAGGTTCAAATAATAATATATTAAAAACTTATTAGACTTGTTCTCTAAGTAATATTTCATATATATATATATATATATATATATATATATATATATATGTGTGTGTGTGTGTGTGTGTGTGTGTGTGTGTACACACATACACAGTCACTTGATTGGGGAGGGGAGGTGAAGTGAAGAATAATCAGCATTAACACCCTATTATTGTTAATTTGTAACTATAATAAATCTTAAGATTAAATGTGATTGACCTATAGGGTCTTGGAGATTAACTTTATGACCCATAGGAACCTTGTTGTTATATTCTTGTTCAAGGAGGTCACTACCCAATATTATGGGTGACCAAATATAAAATATCCTCAAATAAAACAAAAACCACATAAAAACGAAAAACAAATGGCAATGTATGAATCACCAACTAAATAACTTACTTGACGAGACACTTAGTATCATGTCGCTGAGTATTGAGTCACTGAGTATCGGTAATGTTTAGCTCAGACCACCCCTTTCGGTATAGCTGCTCGAGGCGTACTATGAGATTTCACTAAGTACTTAGAGAATTTAATGTATCAGAAAAATAGGATGTTAGGTACTCAGTAAAATTTCGTAAGTACTCAACAAATTCTCTAAGTATACTCAGCAAAGAAACACTAAGTACTTAGCCTGAGTACTCTTTATAAATCACTGATTTTGCTAAACAAGCAATGAGTAAACAAAAAATGCATAACAATTTATTTCTATTATTGGAAAAATAATATTACAACAAAAATTAAGAAATAATACCTAAAATAAATAAATAAATTACATTAATCCAAGCTATATCCAAATCAAAAGGAAATATGTCAATGAGAGTCAACACAGAAAAATGCTCCCAAGCCATTCATCACCCAATAACCTTATTCCACAAATTTTTCCTTTCTTTTAGCCACTTTCCACCTTTTTTTACTAATTTTAGCTTTTTTTTCTTTCAAATTTGGTGTTTATTTCTCATATCTGGGATCTAAATACCTTATCTTTTTCTCTTTCTTCCTAGATTTCACAAAACCCTCACTCCCATTTCATCCACCATCCACTCCCCACTTCCACCGTCACTCACCATCGCTTTATTTTTTCTTTTCAACCTTTTATATAGTGTTTCTCTCAAAATGATGAAATGATTAGCTCTAGCAAGGTTAATCAAATGGGTAAAATGAATCCAAAGAGTAAAACCAAGTATAGCAACATAACCAAGATGATTTTCTCACCAAATGATATAGATCCAGAGGTTGGAGATTCATAAATCAATTAAACAAAAATTACAGAAAATGAAGAGCAAATGGCCGAAATTCAAACTCCAGAAAACACACCGATTCAAACTCCGGTAAATTTGGTCAGTAATACAGAGGTTACGAATGTAAGGAAGCCAGTTATGTGGTCAAACATATTTAAACAAGGGGTCAATGAAGTGTTCAAGTTAGATTTTCATAAGCCGACTAGACAAGAAGGGGAAAAAGTAATCAAGCCTCCTTAGGATGTGTTTGAAGAAGGAGATAATTTATGGGTAAATTGTCTTATTGGTCAATTCTTAGATAGTCCACCCCCATTTTATTCTATAGTGAATTTTGTGAAGTGTCGATGGAAAAATTTAGGTAAGACTGAAGTTAAGTCAAGTTGTAAGGGCGTATATGTGTTTAAGTTTGAGAATCGGCAATTCTATAACAAAGTCATGGAACAATTATGGCACATCAATGGAAAACCATTACTGCTGAGACCATGGAATGCAAATATGCAGTTTGAGAAAATCGATGTTACTAAAATTCCAATTTGGGCTAAGCTGATTAATGTTCCAATGAATCTCTGGACTCAAAGAGGGTTAAGTTATATAGCAAGTGTAATTGGAGTCCCATTACAAATGGACTCAGTTACAGAGTCTAAGACTAGGTTGGAATACGCTCGTGTATGTGTTGAAATAGTTAGTAAAGAGGAGTTACCTGGTACAGTATATGTTGATACAAGTGTAGAGGAATTACATGAAGTTAGAGTGGAGTATGATTGGAAACCAATCATATGTACCAAGTGTAGTAAATTTGGACATATTGAAAGTAAGTGCAAGAATTCACAAAAAGTATGGGTTCCTAAGAAACTAGTCACAGAGGATACTAAAGAAGATAAGGGTGATAAAGGAAAAGCTAATGTCAAGGATTGGAAATAGTCAACTCAAATATCAATACTAGGAGTTACCATCAGGGTAAATCTAGTATCATTCAGCTATCAAATACATTTGAAAAGTTACAGGGATGGAGTAAGATTGATCAAGACACTCTCAACTTTATTAATCATGAAGGTGTTAAGGAAATTACAAGACCACCAAATTTATGAATTTAGCCACATGGAATGTTCGAGGCTTTAATAATATCCTTAGGCAGCTTGATGTTAAGGATTTTCTAATTAGAAATAATGTAAGAATGATAAGACTTTTGGTAACTAAAAAGAAGTCAGATAAATTCTTGCCTATAATAAGTGCTTATTTCTCAACATTGGAAATGGTGCACAACTACAATAAAGATAACTCAGGTAGAATTTGGGTTTTATGGGATGGAAGTTATGTGAAGATGACAGTTATTTATGAGACTTTTCAAGCCTTATTTATTCAGCTGACTATTATTGGTAGTGGTGACTCAATGTTCTTGGGTATCATTTATGCTAGTAACGATAAAGACGACAGGAAAATTTTGTGGAAGGATATGATTAAGTGGAGCTCTAACTACAAAGATCAGAAAGTTGCTTTCCTTGGTGATTTTAATGAGATATTAAGCATCAATGACAGGCTTAATAGTGACACTTTGAATAATATCTCTATAGAATTTGCTAACTGCATTGATGAGTCTAATATATATGAGCATCATTATGGTGGTCAGTTCTATACTTGGACTAATAAAAGAAGTACTGGATAATTAAGAGCAAGCAAGATAGACAGAGCATTTGTTAATGACAAATGGCTAAACAGTATGGTTTCAAATGTTACAGTTGTCCCTCCATCTACTTTTGATCATTGTGTTTTAGTGATCACAGTTGGATTAAAAAGAACAACAAGCCTAGCTCATTTAAGTTCTTCAATATCTGGACAAAGCATGATAAACTTATAGATGTTATTAAAGATGCCTGGAAGACTAAAATAGAGGGGAATCATATGTTTAAGTTGTGTATGAAACTAAGAGAGTTCAAGTATTCCATGAAGAGGTTCAACAATATGTATTTCAGGAGGAATTCAATGAGTATAGAAGCTATCAGAAAGAAATTATCTGATATTCAACAGAAAATCATGAATGGTACTACAGATGTGGATATACTAAGTGAAGAAAAGATTCTAATCAAAGAGTTGGAAGAAGCTACAATAATTCAACACAATGTGATGAAGCAAAAAGTAGGTATCTCCTTTATAAATGATATGGACTGCAGTTCTCTTTATTACTACAAAATGGTAAAAGGAGGAAAGCCTCAAATAGAGTAGCAGCTTTAACTGCAGATTATGGGGATTTCATAACTAACCCAGTGCAAATTAAAGAGGAATTTATTAATTTCTATACAAATCTACTTGGTAAAGATGATAGTAATGAAGAGGTATGCTCTAGCAGTACTATTAAGAAAATCATAAATAAAGAGCTAACTGGAAATCAGAAGAGGGAGCATACTAAACCTATTACAAGTGATGAAATCAAAGATGCTCTATTCTCTATCAATGAGCATAAAAGTCCTGGACCTGTTGGATTCAACTCCTGCTTCTTCAAGTCTGCTTGGAATATAATAGAGGAAGACTTTAATCAAGTTGTTCATCAATGTCTTGATAAAGGTCAACTTCTGGACAAGTTAATGCTACCAACATAGTACTTATATCTAAAGATATAGGTTCTACAAGTGTAAGAAAATATAGGCCAATCTCATGTGTAAACACAACATACAAGACTATTTCTAAATCTATATCAAATAGATTAAAGAAAGTACTTGAGTCTCTCATATCAATCAATCAGGCAGCTTATGTGGGAGGTAGATACATAAGTGACAACATCCTGGTGGCTCAAGATATTGTCCTGGATTATGATAAAAAAAAACTCTCCACCTAACTACACAATCAATCTTGACTTGCAAAAAGCATATGATAGTGTGAATTGGAATTGCATGATTAATACATTATATGCTTTTGGGTTCCCTGGAAAATTTATAAGGTAGATTAAAATGTGTGTGTGTACTCCTTCCTACTCTGTGTGTGTTAATGGTGAAGTTTGTGGTTTTTTAAGGGTAAGAGAGGGCTTAGACAGGGTGACCCTCTCTCACCATATCTCTTTGCAATTTGTATGGAGGTTTTCACTGGGCTCTTTAATCATATGGGAAAGAAATCTAATTTCAGCTATCATAGTAAGTATAGAAGTTTACAACTTAATCATATGGTGTTTGTAGATGATGTACTTATATTTCACAAAGCAGATGTAAAGTCTGCTAAAATAGTAAAGGAAGCTTTGAATCTTTTCTCTAGAATCTCAGGACGGAATATAAACTACAACAAAAGTGAGTTATACTCTACAGGTACAAGTGAAGATATTAAATGCAGAATCTCAAACATCCTTGATATAAAAATTTGTGCTCTTCATGTTAGGTATCTTGGAGTCACCCTTAACTCCAAAAAATTGAGTGTGAGTGATGGTAACAAGTTGGTAGAAATGATTTGCGGGAGCATTAATAATTGGTCATCAAAGCTACTCTCTTATGTAGGTAGAATTGAACTAAGTAGAAGTGTTCTTATTAGCAAAATTTTATTCTGGTGCAGAGTTTTCTTACTACCAAAATAGGTTATATATAAGCTTAACCAAAAAATATCCAGTTTTCTTTGGAGAGGTAATGAGGAAGGTGTGCAAGGAGACAAGATAGCTTGGGTTAATCTATGTACAACAAAGCAGAATGGGGCTTGAATATACCAAATATTGAAGATTTAAATAAAGTATGTTTACTTTTCACTTTTTGGAGAATATATTCACAAGATCACAATTTGTTGAGTAGATGGGTTCAGTGCAACATCTTGAAGGGAAGGTGTATATGGACCTTAGAATCAAAACAGTATCACACATGGATATGGAAGCAGTTGTTAAAAATAAGAAGTGTTGCCTTTGATTTTATTCATCATATAATAAAAGATGGAAGCATCACTTTTTTAATATGGGATAAATGGATAGCTGGTAAAAGTGTGCAAGAAATACTTCAGATTGAGCTTGAGAATCAGAATGTAAACTGCAACAAAACAGTTAAATCGTGCTATGGAGGTGGAAGATGGAGAATGCCCCCTTGTGTTGGTAAAATCTTGCCTTTAATTGAAAAAATTAAACTCATAACAGGGAATTATATTAAAGTTTGGAGAGAAAGCAATAAAAAGGGCTTCTCTTTCAAAAAGACACTCATGTCTATCTCTGAAAAGAAAGAGGAAGTTAAATGTTACAAGGTTATATGGGGTAAAAGTTGTATTATGAGATGCTCCTTTATTTCTTGGTTAGTTGTTCAAGATAGATTGCCTACGAAGAGAAGAATGGTAGAATATGAGTTACAAATTAATACTTTATGTTGTTTATGTTTAAGCAGTACTTAGGATATTGACCATCTGCTTGTGAAGTGCTATTTCTCTAGTAGAATTCTAAAGAAGCTACTTGATACATGTAATATTATATCTTCAGCAAGTAATCTTAATGAAGTGGTTGATCATATAGTCCAAATACCTTTAGAAGATCATATAATCATCGTAAGTTCACTTCTTACATCATTTATCTATTGGATTTGGGCTGAAAGGAATAGGAGAGATCATGGTGGAATATGCCTTACTAAAGAACGAATTTGGGAAAAAAATCCTCTATCAAAGGCTTTCATTTGGAAATGTTGTGAAAATGGTCTAGCTACCAATAGTAATAGATTTAAAAGGAGGCAATTCAGTCTCCTATGTGTGAACTTTGAAGGGAGCAAGAAGAAACTGTTGAACATATTTTTTTTCAATGCTCCTGGGCCAGAGCTATCTGATTAGTAAGTCCTTTGAGTTTTATTTCAATTGTTGAACCTACTTTCAACTTTTTTAAATGGATTTCTTTTGTTAGATTATGCTCAATTGATAGAGCAGATATTATACCTGATTTGGGGGAAATAGCTTGTTTTATTGCATGGTTCATTTCGAAAGGTAGAAATAAATTCTTATTCAAAGGCATTGTCCCTAACCCTCTCATTCTTTTGAAAATAACTTTGATAGCCTATGATGAGTATTCTGTAGCAAATGCTCATACTTCTGAGGCTAGGTTGGAAGAAAGTACAGGACACAGACTCGTTATGTCTTAGTACAATTCTTAATCATTATGGAAATTTTGTTTCTCTTGGTGATCAAAGTGTTAGCAAAGCTAACTGCTGGGATCCTCCATCTCTTGGAAATTTTAAAATTAATTGTGATGCCTCGGTTAGTTTAAAATCTAACAAAGCTGCCTTTGCTTGTGTGTTGAGAAATTCTGCAGGTAAAACTGTTGAAGGTTTTGCTAAGGATATTAATACTACTTCAATCGAAGATGCAGAAGGAAGGGGAATCTTGGTTGCTTGCAAGATGGCTTCGAATTACCCAACTGGAAGAGTGTCTATTGAAAGTGATAATTTGTGTATTGTTAACCAAGTTAATGCTAAGTGTAAAATTGCTAATATAACTAGAGTTATTGTAAAAATATCATCTTTTGTAAGGAACTGTATAACCTTAAGATCTCTTTTGTAAAGAGGTCCAACGATAGGGTACCTGATTGGGTTGCAAAACAAACTCTTCGAGGAGGCTTGTTTGGCCTTTGGAGTATGAACCCTCCTTCCTAATTAGTTAATTTGCTTGATAAGGATTTTGAACAAACAAGAATTGGATAATTGTAATATTTTATTTTGTGGAATGAAGGCTTTATTTTCGACTAAAAAAATAAAAAAAACATTTTAAATTTAATTCGACTTCAATTCATTATTGTTAAAGAAAAAGAAAAAAGAGCAAAGAAAATAGTACATTGCACGTAGGACATTACGTATTATTTAGATATGATTTAAGATTAAGAGATTAGATGAGTTGTGACGGGTTGAGGTTGAGTAGCTTTGATGAGTTCCATTACTTTTTTCCAAGCAGGTCTGCTAGATATATCAATCCACCAAGAATTCACATTCTTCCTATCGTTCACCAAGTGTTGAAATCCACCTTCATTCATTAGAAATCTGATACTAGGAAGATGACTCAAGTCAGCAAGAGTGAAAGAATCACCAGCAAGATATTTACTTTTTGACAACCTAGCCTCGTACACATCTAGAACCTTTTCCAATTTTTTCTCACAATCACGGACCAAATCCATGTTACTTTTGGCACCCATTCCCGGAAAGACAAGAAGTTGGAGGACTATATTGTAAACAAGATCGTTAAAGTTGTGTGCTTCAACTTCAAGCCATTGATCAACTACAGCTTTCTCTTCTAAAGTGTTTCCTAGAAGATTAGTGCCTTGTTTAGCATACTTCTCGGCATAGTACCTTGAAATTGCTCTTGACTCTGTTGAAATGAAATACAAGGAAATGATACTATGTTTAAAGTATAACTTTTAAGAAAACCGGATGTAAGTGAGTATAGTATTACCAAAGAGTTTAAAATCGCAATCTTCAATTGCTGGAACTTGTCCAAACGGCTGCAAAAGAACGTATAAAATCTCATCGTCATAGTAAAAAAGAGTACCATTGTTGAACAAGTGACTTGCTTCAATGGCTACTTACTTATATACTATGTGCAGAACATAGAATATAATTAATTGGAGACCTCACCTGGCGGAGTAGAAATTGAGGTTGTTTTTGGTCGCCAGATTGAAGGTTGAGAGGAAAGACTTCAAATTCGACCTCCTTTTCTAGAAGACAAACCAATACTCTCTGTGGGCAAGCTGCTGTAACTGGACCATAAACTTTAACCACCATGTTTTCTTTTTTAACTATTCCGCTCTACTAGTCTCCCAAAAAGTTGCGTATATATACAACAAAGAAGCCTTCATTAAAAAATTTCACCTACAAAATCGGCGGTTGGCACGTGTTACCTACCACTCACCATTTCTTTTTTTCTTTTTTTTTTCAAACTACCACTCAACATTTTAGATGTTTCAACCTCCTTTTTTTTTTTTTTCTATCGCAGTGTTGCTTAAAAATTAAAATAAAATATAATTAAATCATATTAAATCTAGAAGTAAGTTTTTTTTATAATATGGGAGGTTGAAAGACCGCGGTAAATCACGTTAGTGAAAGGAGAAAGAAAGCTACACTCTTTTAAAATGCGGACTATAGATGAGGTACGAAACTTTCCAATCGCATCCTATGTTATATATCTCCAAAATTCATCACGTTGTTGGTCAACGTATATCATTCTCTGAACAACTCTGGGCGTCCGATAGTCAATCAACAAACACTCTTACTTCTCTATAGATGCCTTCGACTTTAAGGATGTGTTCCTCATGAGAAATGCTCGTATGACGCCGATCCAAGCAAGCCATGGTCCCTCTTCCTCGTGACATGTGATCCAGTAGTGTGATAGTTTTTATAGAATCAATCTCCACACATAAATTCACGGCCCCATAACTTCTCACAAAATTCACTCCCTCGTAAAGAGAAATAAGCTTTACATTTAGCAGCTCAGGGGCTCGGTGTTTACAATCCGCATTGCGAAACCCCTATCCAAGTACCATCCATGTTTGTATCAAAATACCCTCTCCTCTATAGTTTTGCATGGGATTGAAACTAGTACACATGTTCAATTTGCACCATCCTACAAGTTCAACTTGTTTTTGCCGGATCATAGATCCCCCACGAAAAGCACCCAATAGTGTATATATTTTATCCCAATAAACATGGCCTAATTGATTAGTACTACCCCTCTTGGTAACATTATATTTTTGAAAATTCAATCTCAAGAAACAGATTTCAAGGTGTCTTGGGCTTGTCTCAGGAAACCTATATCAATAAAGTTTTAGAGAGATTTTGGATGAAGAATTGTTCACCAAGTGTTGCTCCCTTAGTGAAGGGTGATAAATTCAATTTGAGCCAAACCCCGAAAAATGATCTAGAGAGAGAACAAATGAAGAACATTCCATATGCTTCTGTTATCGGAAGTTTGGTGTATGCTCAGGTTTGCACAAGACCTGATATCGCATTTGTAGTTGGAATGTTGGGTAGATATCAAAGTAACCCAGGTATTGACCACTGGAAAGCTGCAAAGAAAGTAATGAGATGTCTCCAATGAACCAAGGAGTATATGCTTATGTATAGGCGAACAAACAATTTGAGGTGATCGGATTCTCAGATTCTGATTTTTCCGGTTGTGTTGATTCACGCAAGTCAACATCAGGATATATTTTTATGATGGCCGGTGGAGCTGTGTCATGGAGGAGTGTCAAACAGACTATGACTGCAACTTCTACTATGGAAGTTGAGTGCGTCTCTTGTTTTGAGACTACTTAACAAGGTGTATGGCTTAAGGGTTTTGTATCTGGACTTAGAACTATGGATTCTATCTCTAGACCATTAAGAATATTTTGCGATAATTCAGCAGCTATTTTTATGGCTAAAAACAATAAAAGTGGAAGTCGAAATAAGCACATCGACATTAAATATTTAGCCATAAGGGAACGTGTTAAAGATAAAAAGGTGGTCATTGAACACATTAGTACTGAATTAATGATCGCTGATCCATTGACTACAGGTATTCCACCAATGAAATTCAAGGATCATGTAGTGAGTATGGGGCTTGGTCCCATCATGTAGTGGTTATTTGTATGACATTATCATTAATATAATTATGATATTTTCTCATATACATTGTGCACCTTAATTTTATTTGAGAAAATCATTTAGTTAGGATCAAGAATAAACATATGGTTTATTCATTAAGTATAGTTACAACATAAAAAATAAAGAAATAAATATATTGTGATACATGGAAGATACTACTCTCTCATTATTGGAGGACTTGTCCCCATTATTCATATATTTATGATTAAGATAAAATATCAAGTGGGAGAATATAAGTCATTTTTATTTTATTAATATAAAATTTCATTTTATTTTATTAGTCTTTATTTTAAATTGATGAATAAAATAAACTTATGACTTTTGGCTTTTCATGATCCAACATTAATTCATCCACTAATTTTATCTTAATGATTTTTCCATTAATCTTATGCAAATGAAAAGTTGTAACACTTTTTTTTTAATAACCATTTGCAAATGAAAGGTTGTAACACCTAATTCATTGCCATTAAAAAGATGAGTAATGATAGATATCACCCCAAATTACATCGCCTTTATATCGCCTCCTAGGTGGATATTAAATACACCAATCATGTGATTTCTCTTTCCTGTTTTATCATTTTCTCTCTCTTTTATGATTGGTCCACATAAGGGGCGATATAAAGGCGATGCAATTTGGGGTGATATCCAGCATTACTCTAAAAAGATTGATGGGAGCTTGGCTATATATACTAGAGTTTTGGTCCCTAAACTCAATTTATTCACAGAAAAAAATATACACCATCTATAGTTGAATGCTTGAGAGTTTGGAAGAACAAAACATAAGGAAAAGTTTCTAAAAACATCAATTGCGGGAAGTATCATTTCTCTATTTTTTTTCGATCTATTTATTTATTCCGCATTATATTTTTGATCGATTATTCTAACATTTGGTGTTTCTCTATTTTTTTTGATCTATTTATTTATTCCGCATTATATTTTTGATCGATTATTCTAACACGCGGTTCTCACAAACAAGGTGGTAAACCGAGGGCACAATCGTTAAGGGAAGGGGAGGCAGTCAATCATGGGGTCTGGGATAAAATATGGAAATCTAATGTACCGGAAAAAAGTACGTATCTTTTCATGGAAAGCATGCAAGGTTGCGCTATCCACTAGGAAAAATATCAAACAACATTAATGTGCGATAGACGATTGGTGTTAAAAGTGCAATAAGACAACTGAGTCAATTAACCATCTTCTTCTCACATGCCCGGTATGTCGACAAATCTGGGTCGGTCCCTCATCACAAATCTGTGTAAGGAAATAAGTCACCGAGAACCTAGGGGACTGAATTATAAACATCTCACAAGCATATATGGCAAGGGGATGGGATGCGCGTCTAGTCACTGAAGACATCCTACTGGTGTTATGGAATATTTAGAAGTAAAAAATGAAAGCAGTTCATGTGAACGGGAATTTAGATGTCGATAATGTTATAGGGGGACGAGACAAGGAATGTCAGACCTATTCGCGGAGGACTGGTTACATACGGAGAATGGCTCAAACCGTCAACGAATAGGTACAGTCAAACCCATACACAATGGCATAAAGTGGATATTATGATATCATGTGACGTTTTTTTTCAACATTTTAGCAGAGCCAACAGGTATTGGAATTGTGAAAGTGAAAATTGACAGGAAGACTGGTAGCAACTTGTCGTGGTCTGTGTCGTCCACTAGAGGCGAAACGCGTGTTGTTCTCGTAGCGATAGAATCTTGTGAGGAAGCACCAGATAATAAGACATATTTTTCGATAAATTTGAAATTATTCAAGATATTAAATCACCATTAGTAGCAAAATGGTCAATTCAACTATATCTGAAAAGATAGAGGAAATGGCAAAGGGCATAAACGACATGTCTTTCCGTCACCTACCTAGACATTTCAATGTCCAAGTTAACCGACTTGTGCGTAATGCTAGACGAAGAGTCAGAAAAGGTTGGGGGTCATTAGTTAGTGATGGCTCTTTTCTCAAGATTAGCGGTAGATCGACTCTCCTATCCAACTTTTGTTGGTATTGAATTTGCCAAAAAATAACTTTGTAATGTCAAAAATATCTTTACTATGGCTAGTAGAAATTCTTACTCTTTGTATAATTTTGTATACTTAGAACTTCAAAGAAAAGCAAATTCTCAATCTTCTAGAGTTTTGATTACTTCATCTTCATTTCATACAAATATCGACTACGTCCTCAGATGTAAAAGTAATCAAAAACATAAATTTGCTTCTTCTTACAACTCTATATACTTTCATACTTAACTCATTACACCTTTACAAGAGGAGAAGACATTCTAGATGCCGGAACTAAAGACTTAGCATAAGCAGCAGGCAAAGCAAATATTTTCTTCGGTTTACTAACAAACGCTCTCTTAGTAAAATTATTATAATCATTCGCTTCAATCTCATCAAGTATTTGTTGATACAATAACAACGATGCCCACACAGGCCATCTACTAGCTGAACTAAGCTGAGTCACACCTTGTTCCGCTTCTTCAAAAAATTTCCTCGCTCTCGCAATTTGTTTCTTCATAAAATTCCTCCATTTATCCGTTACTTTTCCCGCAAATATATCATCATCCGATAACCCAAATTGTGCTAATTCATCTTGCGGAAGATACACTCTTCCTCTTCTAGCACTAAAATCAAACAAACATGTATAAGAAAACAATTAATAACTAACAACAATAAATAAATAAATAAATAAATACTTACTCCTCTCCAACATCTCTAAGTATATTAGTCAATTGATTAGCAATACCAAGTGATAAAGCTGCGTTATATACACTTAAAGTTGTTGCACGAGAATCACTTGCGATACCCATTATAGGAACACTCATTAATCCAACTGTTCCAGCTACGTAATAACAATATAAATATAACTCATCAAAGTTATTATATCTTGATTTCCATAAATCCATTCTCATTCCTTTCACCATATCTCTAAACGGCTGTTAAACATTAATTAAACAAAATAAAAATCAATTAAATTTAAATCGAATAAAATTTACTTAATTTCAATATTATCACCTGAATATCAACAGGGAATTTTAAAACAGTATCGGATAAAGCTGCGTCAAGCATATCAAAAGGACTTCCTTTGAAAATATCTTCGAGTCTTATTTCCCATCTATCTAAAGCTTCGGGTGTTATATGTGAAGCATTTGGCCCATCCACAAGTTCATCAGTTCTCCTACACCATACTATTGGAACAAAAAAAAAACATCATAAGTTGAATCAAATTGTACTTATATATTACATGTCATACTCACCGTATATAGCCCAAATAGCTTTTCGTCTTTCAGATGTCATTAACATAGTTCCTGAAAATTCGAAAATTTGAAAATTTGAAAATTTGAAAATTTGAAAATTTGAAAATTCGAAAAACAAAATGAATTATATATATGATTTTTTTTAGATTAGGAATAAAGATAGGTGTGAACGAACCTAAGTTAAATGTTTTGGCATATTCTGCACAAACTTCACCACATCGATCATAAGCTTCGTTTAATAAGGTGAATGAACTTGGAATTGGAATATCTGGTTTGAAATTTACATCTTCTTTACCTCGTAATTTCTTTTCCATTAAAGCCGCTTGTTTTATTACCACATCGTACACTTTTTGTTCTGATGATAGATTGATTTGTTCAGGTGGAGAAGCTATGATACTTGGGAGTAACGAGAATTTGTTGTTTGAACTTCTTAAATCTGCATTTAATGAGTTACAAATTAACTTGTTTTTTCTTTGGTTTTTGAGTTTTGAATTGTATGAGAAGATCCTATCTCGAGAAAAGAGCTTTGATGAATTTATAAAGCGAATTGACTCAGAGAATCCAGTTCCAGTTGAGACCTCAACCCATGATAAAGCAATTGACATGGTCAACTTTGCAAGTTTTAGTGGTCAACACAAAGTCAGACTTGGCTTTCTTTAATCCCTTTGAGTCTATCCAGTTTCAAAAGACACCACTAATTTTACCTTTTATGGGAAAATAATATAATAATCCCAAAACGAAACGAATCAAATCAATTTCTCCTCTTAGCAATTTTTGGCAAAATTGTACAGTTTCTTTCTGCACAATGAATTAGAACATTAATTTACAAAAATCCCAAAAAAAATAATAGAAAAACTAAAGGGAAATTCAAATGGGGCTGTTTAAAAGTTAACTCGTACTGAACTAGGATTAATCTCATCCTTGTTCGAATACATTAGCTTAAGCTCAAGATAACTATAAACATTTTCAATATACTATAAAAATAAAAGATTCCGTTTCACATTACCTGTTAAAGACTCCAATTTTGGTTACTATAAACATTAAACACCATAAGAACATGAATGCAAGAATTATAAAGCAAAAAACAGAGTAACCCAATTAATATATAAGCAAAAGAAAAGAAACCCAACCTTTTTAGTGATTAACAACCTTCAAAGGTATCAACATCATCCACGAGGCACGAACTAAGTTGGTTTAGTGTTCGATGAAATTAACGTTGGTTTAGTGTTTAATTTCCTTCTTGCTGGAAAACTCTGTTTCATTTTATAGTGGAATTTACATTTGTCTTGTTGTCGAGTGTTGATTCGTATTGTGTGATTCATATTCGTGCTTATTATCTACTCCTTTTTTGTGTAATAGATATGGGAAATATTTTTTTATTTAAATATAAAGATATGGGAAATGTTTGTTGGTTAAATAAGTAGGTAACTTGGACACGATGGTTACCATACAATATACTAGTATTATATAGTATTTTTCAACGAAATCAATACAGTATACTGTATATATCGGTTTGGAGTATAATTTGTTCTAGTTTCTTAATGTAGTCACGTCGTTTAGGGTACAAACCTAACCAAGTCAGGTATTTAAAACATTGACGTCCCCCTAACTAAGAGAAAAAATTAGAGGTTTCTTTTTTAATGAGCACATTCTAAAAATAGGTCATTATATATGAAACAAAATCAAATTTAATCCTAAAATTAGCTCAATCAGATACGAGGCTTTTAATTATTTTTATATTTAAAAGGTACGAATAGATGATACATAATCTTAATCTTCTATGAATATAACTTATTTCTAATTTTCATTGAGATATTCATAGAATGATGTGTATATTTATTATAAAATAAGTTGTGATACACGCAAATTAACGCAAAATACACACGTTAGAGAAAAACATAATTAAATTTAAAAGGTACCGTCAATCCACGGTTTTGTATTATTATCGCATTATTTTTGTACGGTCAACCCATTATTTTTATATAGCACTGTTTTTGCATTGTCAGCCCACGATTTTGTGGTATTAACCCACTGTTTTTGTATTGTCAACCCACGGTTTGACGATTTAAGAAAGTAATTTAATTTTTTTTAAAGAGAAAGTAACTTAATTCTATGTTATAAAATAGGAAAAATTATGGAATAGTTTAGTTTTAGAATTGAAAATGTTGGAATTATAAAAATGTTTTGATTTTAGAATTTCGTAATACAAAATGTTTTAATTCTATAGTTTTTAATTATGGAAAAAAATTATGGAATGATTTGTTTGAAAAATGATAGTTTGGACATTTGTTTGGATTGGACATTTTTTGTCGAAATTAATGGGTTATGGATTTCATGACTAAATCACCCAAAAAGAGTTATTGTTATTTTTGGACCAATTCACTAAATTTTAAGATAATTAATTGGTTTAAAGACTAATTTAAGTATTTTAAATAAATTTCATTAAAAAAATAAAAACTTTATTTAAAATATCTAAATTGATTATAAATTTGTTAAATATCCAGCTGACGGGAATAACTCAGAAAAAAAAATACAAAAAATATATAGCTTAAAAATAATGCTACAAAAAATATATAGCCTAAAAATAATGCTAAAAGATTTAACCAAAAATAAATTTACCTTATAAATAAAGGCATAATTTAAAAATTTGTTCTTTTTTAATCATCAAAGTGTATAAATATTATTAAAAATATAAAAGATATGAAAAGTAAAAACACATATATTTTTTAATAAGATACAAGTCAAACTCATTAATAAAAAAATAATAGTATTATGAAAAAAAGTTATTAGCTTATTGAATTCAATTGTCTATGAGGTAGGTTCAATGTTTGTGGGGGTAAGAACTAACACTAATGATTGACATTTATATGACGGTCTTAGAAAACCACTTTGAGAACGAGTCACCATGTGATGTTTGGATATAGTAATTTAATGAAGAAGACAAATGTGGTAAGAGAGTTGAAGAAGATGACTCATGAGTGGGTGAAGGTCCAGATGGGTTTAGAGGAATGAAAATCAGATGTAGGAGACACAGATAGAGAGAACGGGTGAGATAAAGAGGAATGATTGATTGAGAAATCATATAAATTAGTTTCAAGTATAGAAGACAGTGATGGAAGCATTTGAGGATGGGTGACCCAAGCGGATATGCCACAAAGAAGCTTGAGTTGATTGAGATAGTGAAAAGAGACAGATGAAATGGTTGAGTAGAGATGTAGACACTGAGTTGACACCAAAAGAGAAGGGATAAAGACCATACTTACAAGGGCCCTGAAAAAGAAGTTGATTAGTGAGTGTATTAGAAACAGATAATAAAGTAAAAATGACTAAACAATTATTATCATGGGTACATTTGGATATAGACAATATATTAAAGGTCATTTTAGGAACATGTAGTATAAAATTTAGAGTGAAAGGTGGTTTGGTGGAAGAGAACTTATTATTCCCAATGTTAGCTATCTCAAGAGCATTGTCATTTCCAATAGAAACAACATTAGGACCATGATAAGGAGTTGAATGTTGAAGTAGGTTCAAGTAATTTGTATTATGGTTGTTTGCACCTGAGTCCAAGTACCATAGATTATGATCATAGGTAGAGTTGGAAGATTAAGCCGACATCGCCACACGATGGTGAGCTCGTGGAGATGGATAAGATGCAAAATTAGTGCTATACCAACAATCCAAATCTGAATGACCAAATTTTATACAAATTTGAAAAGTAGGAATCACGGAGGATGATTGATGTATACATATAGAAGTAGATGAGGGATGCATACCTAAAATATAAGAGGAATTCGAATTAGATCCTCGAGCACGTCCTCTACCTTGATCTAGAGAAAAATAACCACGACCTAGACCTAAAGCTTGAGTAGATGATTGAGAAGAGGGAGAAAACAAAGTCGTGTGAGGTTGTGAAGAGGTAACACACGAACTTTCAGCTGCTGATCTTCGATTAACCGCGTACCAAACTGAGAATTCGAAGGAGATGGTTGAGGATTAGATTCATTGACATGGCTTAGATAACCATGTTTTTCACGAGCCGCTTCAAGATGAGCTCGTCATAGAACATAATTAGAGGAGTCAAGCTTAATTTGAACAAGGTTGTTCTAGTTTTGACGATGAAACAACAATCCAGTCGGAATTGCTGAGCTGGATGTAATTTGAGGCGTATAGGAAGAGGATTCCATAGGCACAAGTGAAGGATTGGAGCAAAGAAATGAAGCTTTAGAGAGACGCCGTTAATGGCGGAAAAATTGAGTTTCACTATAAATAATCATTTAAGCTCTGAATACCATATTGAGAGAAGAAATAAATTGTATTTTATATATTGTATAATTTTTCTAGCATATATATTTTTTGTAAACCATCAATGTAGTAAAAAGAAGTTGCATAATAAGAAGGTCGTTCTAAACAAGGTCATTAATCAATGAGAGTTTTTAAGGTTTGTCCCAAAAAAAAAAAAAAAAAAAAAAAAGAGTTTGTAACATATTTTAATGTTCCACAACAAAGGAGTATAGAAAAATTTGATTCAAAGCCTCCTGAAACATCTCCTCATCCCTGAACGTTTAGTGACCTGATCTTAAAGCTTCATTTTTTCCTTTTCATTTTCCTCATTTAGTTTTGTAGCAAACAAAAGGAGAAAAAAAACAATAATATAACAATTTTGGATAAGAAAAATCGAAAACGAAGAAGTATAGACTCTATCCCCTATCAGAATTTATTGTTAAATTAGATTAGGCTCTAAGCCTCTACCTATTTCCCTTTACTCTTCTACCCTTTAGATTATATTAACAATGCAAATAATTAAGCTGGAAAATAAATACATATATTTATATATCATAAGGTCTTTACGTGAACAATTAAGTACAAGAAAAGGAGATCAGAATCAACAGAAACTTGCTCATCTATTTCTTCATATTAACCCATACACTGTGTCCCACAGCAATTAAGGATCATTCCTTTTTTTTTTTTCTTTTTTTTTTTGGTTCATAAGAATTACCTATAATAGTAAATTGATTAGTGAATGTTAGTCACTTTACAAGTTTCATCTTTTCTTCATAGAGTTGTAAAAGCTCAGGAGCTTCTTTTTCATAACACTTGACATACTTGTTACGAAACTCCTCTTCTGAAAATTTCAGTAATGTAAACAAGCTTAAATGTTTTTTAATCAAACCTTTTGAAAGCAAGACTTTGTACACTAAACACCTCGGAATAATTCTTCTATTTAAGCTAAAATTAAGTATTAGTGAATTCCACATCAATTTCTCTGGATCACAACCCATTTCATTCACAAAATATCTCATTATTTCATCAATCTTTTCCTCTGATACAGACATACACCATGGATTTATCACAAACGCCTTCATAACTTTATCTTCAGAACAACCCCATCTTTTATAAACTTTTATTTTCTTTTTCCAGGAAGACCTACTTTGCCCTAATACCACATTTACCCCTACATAGAAAGTCGATTTCCTAGGATCAATCCCCAATTTCTTCACTTCCTCCACAGCTTCTTTAAATAATATAGGATTCAATGTCAATTTTTGTGACCAGCATCTCAAGAAACTCTTAACCCAATGCTCAGGTACACCGGCTTTTTTCAGAATTTCAATGTTGGGACCCACATTATGTTTAAAATTTTTACCCCGAACCCGTCTGAGTAGTAGCATTGCATCTTCAGCAGAACCGAGTAAATTCTTCAAGTAATTGAAAGATGGTATAATTGTTCTGTCTAGATTTCTTGTAAAAATCTCAGGTGATACAACAGCTATGGTTGCTAGGTTTGCTCGGGAAAGACCTTGAGACAGAAGAAATTCAATCTTGGGCAAAAGGGTCTTTTTAGTATTAAACGCCAGAGCTCTAGGATAAGTCCTAATTAGTTTCAAGACTTGAATTTCACTAAACCCTTGGTTTTTTAAGAAAGATATTAACGCATCGGGTTTATCTGGTTTGACAAAATTGAGATACTTTGATGCTGACATCGCTCTTTCTAGTGATAACCCACATTTATTAATGAGGTAATTAACAACAAAAGAGTGATCTTTTACATAATCTGAAGTGGGTTTTGGAGAGATTGATGAGGAGAATGACTGAAGAAGAATATGCAGCTCAAGTGTTGATGAAGAAGGTGTTAAAGAATGAGAAAAATTAGGAAATGATTTGCGTATGAGATTAAACATAGATAAAAGTTCTTACCTTCACTTTGCTATATTTTATACACTCACTTTTGAAGCTGATGATGAAGAGAGCAATGTCTGTTCAAGCGAGAGAGCAATGTCTGTTCAAGCGAGGTTCATTAGTGAAGGTCGCTTTTTGTGCTTCGCTTGGGACGATACAAACATCAACGAGTTTTTCAGATCTTTTAGGCTCAGCTCTATTTTTTGGGGCTTGTAGTATAAAGGCCCAAGACCCATTAAATACCGTATATCACAAAAGCCTTCCTTTAAAGACAATTATAATATAAAGGCCCATTACTTTAAATAAAACCCAAATCCTATCAGCTATTAACTACTTGTTCAAACTTAATTGAAAACCAATAAAAGACCAAAAACCCCTTCCTTCCCTTTTATATTCATAGGGAACAAGAAAAAACACTACACCCGGTATGTCTAAAAAAAAACAAGAAAAAACAAAACAAAATACCTATTAGGGTTTGGGAATCAAAAATCCACCCCTTACCCTATATTCTCTTTCCTCTCTCTGCTTCATTCGGTTGCTCCTGCCATCCCACCACCACACTCCCCTCTCTCTCTTCATCTCCTCCCTTTCTCTCGTGGACCAGTTTCTCCAGCAACAACAAACCGCTATTCTCATCCCACGAAACCCACCTTCTCACCATCATCACCGGAACCACACGAAGCCGTCGAAGTCGTGGATCTCCGTCATTGTCGCTGTGACGCACAAGAAAACCACCGTTGCCGCTGTGTCGCACAAGAAAACTGTTGTGTTGCACTAGATCTTGACCACCAGATCTAGTCAGACTTTCTCATCGCCATTCTCATCGCCATTCTCGCCGCCCCACCACCATCACCATCCTTCACCCTCGTGGACCATCCTTCGCCATTCTCGCCGCACCACCATTCCATTTCCTTCCCTTTCGTTTTCTGTTTTTGTTTTGTTTACAGATCCGGCCAGCACCATCCCCTTCCCTTTCATTTCTTTTTTGTTTTGTTTACAGATCTTGTCGCTCACCATCGTCCCTTTCCCTTTCTAAATCTAAATCTCTTCATTGTGGTTTTGTTTGAACCAGATCCGTTCAGATCTCGTGATGTTTTTTTATTCGTTGTGGGTCCATGGCTTTGGGTCCAACCCATTAAGGTACATATTATATTTTTTTGTTCAATTCGGTGTTGTAACATTATTCTGGTTGGATATTTTGAGTTCTGGTTAGGATTTAGGGTACAACCCATTAAGGTACAAACCATTGTTTCTACAGCCCATTGTTTCTTTATTCCTTTATGATTGGATTTATTAAGTTACAGCCTGAAAATGGATTTTTTGTACTGTATAGCCCCTTGGGTCCATATTTGTTTTGTTTTACTTGGTTTTTGTTCATATGCGTGGGTGTGTGACTTGTAATTGTGGTAGGGTACAAACTCGAGGGTCTTTATCCTAGGGTACAACTAATGGTTTCCGAATAATTTAGTTCCCGAAAGTTTGACATGGACAACAAATCAGACCCTCTTATACCTTGACATGGACAAAACCTAAAAAATGTGAGGACTTATAATGCAATTAGATAAAAAAATCACTTCACCCAACTTAAAAAAACTTAAATCCAAAATAGGTCCTTACCCATGGGTACGAATCTATCAGATTAATGAAAAGAATAAAGAAATAAAAAATCAAATTACTGAAAAGAAAAAAAATGAAAAGGGTAAAGCTGAAAAAAATGCAACCAAAAAATGAAACTAGACTTTATTTAGTAGGTTTTTCTAATTAGGCCTTATAAAATACCTTTGATGGAATTTAGGCTTCTATTTGTAGATTCCTCCTTCATTAATTATTTTCTTAGAACCCAACTAAAAAGAACATAATACCTAAAAACTTCATCCATCTTTTATCTACTCATGGTGAAAAGATTAAAATCAAAAAACAAAAATTCAATAGGTTCTTCTTTTTGGACATAATAGGTTCTGAAATCACACTCCTTTCTTTCTTCTCTTTCTCGTACAAAAAAAAAATCTTTCCCACGAGATCTGAGCTTCTCTTCTACACAATTTGTCTTTATAGTTGAAACAATAATTCATGAACTTTTGGTATTTGATGGAATGTGTGGTATAGAAATATGAAACATAACTTTAATGAAAAATAAATGTCTAAAGAAATTAAAAATATCTAATTTGATATTAAAGGTTTAATAATATATTTATAAGTAGATAATATATTAATTTATAATTCATATTTTTAAACGAGCTCACAGCCGAATTCGAGCAGGCTCATTTACTTATCGAGTTTAAAATGGAGCTTGAGTTTGAGCTTGTTTATATTTAAGCCGATCTCCAGTGAGATTTCCTTCAACCCGAGCTCTCGCTCTCGCGAGCGACTTGGTTCATTTAAAGCCCTACCGATAAGGAATGTGGTGAACTCTCGTCAGGTGTTCCCGGAGCAAAAGAATTGCGTGAAATTAACGAACCAACGCTTACCGAAACAGATGCGAAAGTAGAGACGTTAGGGTCCATATTTTCTTTGATTAGTTGTAAGATGCAATTTTCAATAATCCGGAAAACCCTTAAGCGAATGTGCGGTCCACACGATTCTATTTTTTCTTCTATCTTGAGAGGTCTAATGCTGCTGTTCTGACTGGCTTCCAAAAAAATAGGCTCATTTTTTGAATTCTCACCATCGCCCTCACTTTTATTTTTTTCATAAATTATGATAGCAGAGATTGCTTTATCAATTTTTACGGGACTAGGATAAGCCATATCTTGGGACAAACTGTTACCTTTAGCCTCAAATTGTATCTTTATTTGTATATGTAATTTGTATCGAGAAGATTTTCTCATAACATTGTTGACTACTGCGTTGTCTTCTTTCGAAACTACAGAAGGTGAGTTCAAAACTACAACATAATTCCTTTTAACCACAGGTACAAAAACCTTGTTATCCAAAACTTTCACCCAATTTTCCAAACGAATAGGTTTATCTGTTGTTGTATTTGTCCATCAGATGAGTAAGTAAACCACACCTAAACCGGATATCAAAAAACCTTTCATACTTGAACATAACACAGGTTGAATCATTTTATCAAGTTGAACCAAAAACTCTTTTTAAATGTAATCTGCAAATCCAGAAGGATGAGTGCCCTAAGTATTTAATATGACGAAAGTTTTTTGGGTTTGTAAGATGAACTTCTAAGACACGGCCTAAACTATTCACAATTTTTTAAACATCATACGAACCAAAAAGGTAGTTAAATAAAATAAAGTTGGATCTTAATATAATCGTTCCATCCATGAATGACATTATGTTTTCGAATATATGATACGATAAAGAACACAACACATGTTTCAAGCATTTGTTGATTTTTTTATGGATGACTAGGGCTGTAAACGAACCAAGTCAAGCCGAATACTAGATGTGCAAGTTTGTTTGATAAGATTTACGAGTCGAGTCGAGGCGAGCTCAAATTTAAACAAGTCGAGTCGAGCTCAAATTTTAAACCTTGTAACATATCGAACGAGTTTTTTTCAAGCCGATCTCGAGTTATTAACAAATCATTTGTTTTTTTATAGGTTTAACAATATATTTATTGATAACTAAAATATTAATCTACATATCATAAATTTTTAACGAGTTAACGAACAAGTTCGAACGAGCTTTTCGATGGCTTGGTTCGTTTACCGCCCATGGATGACATTTTTTTTAATAATTTTTAGGCTTTTACGTTTTTTGACTCACATCTTCAAAAGTTTACTCGCTTATATTAAAATGAGTAATGCTATATATCACCCCTTCACCCCTTATGTGGAGCCTATGTGTAGATTTTAAAAACCAATCATGATGTTTCTCTGTCTTAAATGACTTTTTTCTCTCTCCTTTATTTAATGCCACAGGCTCCACATAAGGGGTGAAGGGGTGATATATAGCATTACTCAAAATATTAGAAAAAAACATGGTTGAGGCAAAATGAAAATTTGACTTAGAATAAAGGAAAACCCTTTTGTAATTAGAGTTACATAGACGGATATGGAGAAAGAGAAAGAAGAAGAAGCAAACCTCAAAAGCTTCTTCTCATGGGCTGCAGAGCTAGGAATATCAGATTCATCATCTCCTACCACCCAATCAGAAAACGCCACCTTCTTAGGACACTCTCTTTTCATCTCTCATTTTCCTGAAGCGGGAGGGTAAATTAAATCCCAAATCCTCTGATTTACTTACACATATAAGTAGATACATGAAACGTTGTATGTATATTTTACAGGAGAGGCTTAGCAGCTGCACGTAATTTAATTAAAGGTGAATTGATACTTAAAGTACCAAAAGAAAGCTTAATGACAAGTGAAAGCCTTATCACTAAAGATCCTACACTTTCTTTTGCTCTCAAGAAACACCCTTCTCTTTCCTCTACTCAGGTCACTTGCTCTGCATTTTCTTTTATACATAAATTCTGGGTATTAATAATCTCTAATAGAATTTAATTTTGATGCAGATATTGAGTATTGCATTACTGAATGAAGTAAACAAAGGAAAAAATTCTTGGTGGTATCCTTATTTAAAGCAAATACCACGTAGTTATGACACACTCGCAACTTTTAATAAACTCGAGATTCAAGCATTGCAAGTTAGTTTCTATCCTTAATATTTTATATAGTCAATTATCAATAATTTATTTTAATTTTTTATTGAAATAATTTATAGATAGATGATGCTATTTGGGTTGCAGAAAAAGCTGTAAAAAAAGCTGAGTTGGATTGGGAAAAAGCTTGTCCAATTGTTAATGAACTTAAGTTTAAACCTCGAGTTTGCACTTTTAAAGCATGGCTTTGGGCTTGTGCTACTGTAAGTATATTGTATATATATTTTTTAATTTTTTTTAGGAATTAATCATTTAAAATATAGATATCTTCGCGAACAATGCATATATCATGGGATGAAGCAGGGTGTTTATGCCCTGTAGGAGATTTATTCAACTATGCTGTACCTGAAGAAGATATATTAAATTCAAATACAGAGAGATTAATAGATGCTGGATATGAAGAAAATGAAGGGGCTTATTGCTTTTACGCTAGAACAAATTATAAGAAAGGAGAGCAAGTTCTTTTAAGTTACGGAACATACACAAATTTGGAGCTTTTAGAACATTATGGATTTTTGTTAAAGGAAAATCAGAATGATAAAGCTTTTATCCCGTTAAAACCGGATATGTATAGTCTGTGTTCATGTTCATGGCCTAAGGATTCACTTTACATTCATCAAGATGGGAAATTATCGTATGGTTTACTTTGTATGTTACGTTTATGGGCGATTAATGTGAAGGAACGAAGATTTATGAGTCATGTTGTTTATTCGGGTCAGAGAGTTTCGGTTGAGAATGAAGTTGGGGTTATGAAATGGTTAATGAAACATTGTGGTGAGATTTTGGAGAGTTTTGAAACTTTGGTTGAAGAAGATGAGTTGTTATTACAAGATCTTAAGGTTGATGAGAAGAAGGAGATTCTTGGGTATTTGATGGATAGAAAGTCGATTTATAGATTGAGATTGGCTATTGAATGGAGGGTTAATTATAAAAGGATACTTACGGAATGTATTAAACATTGTAGTGTTGTAATAATGGATAATTGTTAAAGAATGTTTTGTGGTCAGCATAGGTAGGGACAGATTCATGTTTAGGTGAATCTTTATTTATCAGAGAAGTGAGATTTTAGGCAAAAATTAACGTGTAAAATACTGTTATAGAGTTGGAAATCATAGTTTTTGCGTTTGATTAGTGACTTTAAACTGATTGAAAACTAATTTCTCAATTTAATCACCATCTTCCACAAAAGTATTTAATTAATTATGGCATGGTGATAACATTGTTTGCTTAACAATAATACAGTATGACCTATGAGGGTACGATCCTATTATATTTGAACTTTTCAGAAAGGACTGGGCAATGTAAGTGCAGGATCATTCACTGAGTTATGACATTGACAAAGATCTACAACTAGAAGTCCTAAAAAAGTTTTCTTAAAAATTGGGTCGAGGAAAAAGCTACTCTATATCAGAGCCAGGTTTCGATCCTGGGACCTGTGGGTTATGGGCCCACCACGCTTCCGCTGCGCCACTCTGATTTGATGTTAAATGTTATAGATATATTCTATCCCACACTCAATGCTATATCGCTAGAAAACTGTGTCAGAATTTTTTTTGGTCAAAATCTATATTATATTTCGAAGTTTTTCCTACGGTCCTGATTTACCCACTTAAATGGTGGCCAGGATCGATTCTAGGAAAAGATAAGTGGTGGCCAGGATCGATTCTGGGAAAAGATAAGTGGTGGCCAGGATCGATTCTGGCCCCACTTATTAATTTTTTATTTTTTTTATACAAAACACGGTTTAAAAAAAAAAATAACCCTCATTCTTATTCTTACGTTGCTCTCGAGAGCCGCTCTCCTTCACAAGACAACCGCCGCTACCCATCACCGTTCTCATTGCCGCTACCCATCGCCGTTCTCATCGCCGCTACCCACCACCACAGTTCCAGCTCCATTCTCCCCCTCTGCTTATTCGTATCGCCGCTACCCATCACCACCGCTCGAAGACCATTCTCCACCATCACGTTCTCCATTACCACCGCTCGAAGACCATTCTCCACCACCACCGCTCGAAGACCATCACCACCGCTCGAAGACCATTCTCCACCACCGCTCGAAGACCATTCTCCACCATCACGGATTCGAACCCCTCAGGTCACTCTCTCTACTTTCTCCATCTCTAAATCTCTGCTCTGCTTATTTTAATCAGTGCTAATCTCTACTTGGTGATTGAATCAATGTTGGTACCATTTCCGCAGATTTCAAATGTAACAGCTCAAGATTATAGTGAAGTTAGCTTTGAGAAGCTAATCGAGGAGTCTGAGATGCCTATCAAGAGCTTCTTTACTGAAATATCCTAAGAACTGAGGAAAGGTTTGTAATTCAATCTTTTCAACTTTGATATGATCAGTTTCATTTAAGCTTAAGTTGCATACTGCTTTTGTAATGATTAATTTATTTAATCCTTTTGTTAAGCAATACGAATGTTAATTTCTTTTTTCTGCAGTTACATGAATGCTTAGATCAATTTGGTACTGTGGAAAAACTAACAAGCTATTGGAGCTCTGAGTTATTAGATGAAGATGCTTCAACAATTGTGTCAATGCTTCATTTAGAAGCAGGAAAAATTGAACTTACTTATGGTCGAGTTGATTCTTCAGGGTAAGTCATTTTGAGATATTTAATATTAGTGAGTATTCTGAGAGTCTCTATTATTTTTCTTTGAATAGGCAACATTTTGAAGTAGCAGCATTGTCATCAAAACTTGACTTCTCTGTTAGTGGGGCCCTTGGATTTCAAACTGTCCATCAGGTAGATATTCAATATTAACTAGAAATTGCGTTTTGATGGCTTTACTGATGATTCTTGAATTAATTAAGGTGGAACCAAAAGCACAGCTCTTCATGATGATATTATTTATTTTTATTAATGGATAGTTCTTCATAATTTTTATTAATGGATACTTTTTCATAATATTTCATAATTTTTATTAACACTGAGATGCTTTTGTTTAACAGGGGTCCAAAGGCAGCTACAATGATACTTAATCTTACGGTGGCGGATCCAGTGAATTGTATTATTTGTATTGTTTTGCAGGAACAAAAAAAGAAAAAGAATTCTCTTCACAGGTGAGTTCCATGATTTGCTGTGACTGTTAGAGTGAACAAATTTGTTCTTATACTGCGTTTTTTTATTTGATTTTCAGTAAAGATCTATTTGGCGCATCTTAAAAGAATTCTCTTCACAGTACAAGGTGAGTCCCATGATTTGCCGTGACTGTTGGAGTGAGCAATTTGTTCTTATACTGCACTTTTTGATTTGATTTTCAGTAAAGATCTATTTGGCTCATCTTAAGTGAGTAAAGAGTACTCACCAAGAGATTATTTTTTTTACTTTTTCCTTTTTTCAGAAAATATATCTATAATTCGGTTACATTGATTGTGTGTTTTGATTCATGATCTGCAATCTCAATTCATTATCGTTTTACACTGTATACTGTCAATTCATCAATTATATTAGGGCCTTTCCTCTGATGTGTTGATTTTTGAGAAGTATCCTCTGTTATGAAGTGCTTCGGTTATATTCTTATAGAAGTATCCTCTGGGAAAGATCTAAACATTCTAAGTAAAAAGCCCTTCAGAAAGTGATTATTTTAACTTTTAGTCCCTAAAAAATCTTTAATTTCTCAGATGCAGAGTTTCCAGCTGTAGAGTTACCTGCTGAAGCATACACTAATATTCTCTTTTCTTCCGAAACAACAGGTATAAACAATATAGGGACCTATAGTGCAATTTTTGCGTAGTATAGAGACATATAATGCAATTAACAAACAAAAGTTCTCTAATATTGTATGACATATAGGGGATCCAAAGGCTATTCCATGGACAGCTATGACACCTATAAAAGCAGCTTCAGATGGGTGGGCCCACAGTGATATACAAAAAGGTGATATAGTAGCATGGCCCACTTACCTAGGGTGGATGATGGGACCATGGTTAGTTTATAATTCGTTACTATGTGGAGCATCCATGGCTTTATATAATGGTTCTCCTCTTGGTTTCGGTTTTGCTAAGTTTATACAGGTCAGATTTATTTATATTATTATTTTAAGTTTTCAGGATTCTTTTTTATTTATTTAAATTTTACAGATGCTAAAGTAACTATGCTTGGAGTAATTCCGAGTATTGTGAGGGCTTGGAAAAGTACAAATTCTGTTGCTAATTGTGACTGGCCAAATATTCGGTAAGTTATCATTTTTTTACCATTTAGTCCCTTATCTTGCAAAGATACCATTTTAATCCCCTATTTTTATCTTCCAACATAATAATTGTTTCATTCTGTATGTAAGGTATGTTTCCAGGTAGATATATAGATATTGTGAAACGCTATTTAAGAAAGAGAGATTTGCGGAGTATTACGAAAATGTAGTAGCAGCAGGAAGAGTTGCTGGAGTGAATCCTTTGGAACAAATTAATAAAAGATGTTTTCGCATTGTTGAAACTTTAAATGTGATTTATGCTCATGCGTATTCTGCAGGTTTGTTTGTTTGTTACTTTCTTTTGAATTTGATCAATTAATGAATGATAAATTTACAGGAGTAATGACTTTAGCAAATCTGGATTTGGGCTTCGAACAGTGATAATTTGTAGGGACTGCTGAATTTCTTGAACGATCTCTAGGGATTTTGCAATTGAGGTTGATGAGCACTCCTTTGATAATGTTTTCTTTTCTATTTTTGTTTTCAGGATATGCTGAGGTTTTTAGAAGATCAGAAGGAAAATAATTCCTCATATAAAGGTTCTCAACTCGCCACATATGTAAAATAATTCCTCATATAAAATTTTTTCAATTCGCAATTGAGGTTGATGGCCAATTGTTGAATGTGCTAATTCATCCTTATGAATATTTTGTCCCAATATAAATGGCTATTTTGCATAACACAGGGATAAGGGGTGCAATTTGGCCTGATATTCTTCAGGGATTTTAGGTCCGGGGTTGTTTTTGTGAGGTAATTTTTGCATTAGTCGTTAAATTTCTGATTTCTAATCGAAAGGAATATTACTGTTGAAACTTCGTAACTAAAATTTACATCTCGGATTACCAAATTAATTAATTATTATCAATTGATTAGTTTGGTATTTTGTTGGTTTAGACAATCTACAGAAATTATCAAAAACTTCCCTACAAGAGAGTCCTGGAATTGTGCCACCTGGACGGCTTTAAATGATCTTATCTACTGTGCACGCTTTGACTTATGATATAGAATAGTATAGACTGATATATTTTACTGTTGTTTCTCCAGGAGGTGACAGGTATCTAAAAACAGTGCTTGCTACTGTGACAGAGGCTAACTATGTAACAAATAAGCATGATATTTTTTCAGCTTACCAACTTCTTACCCAGGAGGACAAAAAGAAATCGAGATGTTGGCGAAAGATCCAATTATCATAGAAAGAATTATCAAGTCTATTGCTCCATCTATTTATGGGCACGATGATATAAAAACAGCAATAGCTTTTCATTTTGAATAACAACTAGGCTGTGTGATTTTTTAATAAAAGTGCATTATAGGTCCTGTATTATGCAAAAATTGCACAATTGAACTCTTTCATCCTATTTGTTTCAAATACTTTTAAGTGTCCCACACAGTTCTCCGTTTCCTTAAGATGTTCTTGATTTTTAAATTTGTGAATTTGTTGACGGCAACTTTGATTGATAAATCACTGTCAATTTTGATTTGTTGTAGTGTTGATTTGTGTGAAGATCGTTGGTTGTGATATTAAATAAAAGTTTGTTATAACCACTTCTTGCTAACATGTAGAGATTAAATATTGTTTACTTCTTTTCAGTGTTGAGTTTATTTTTGTTATAATTTTTTTTAATTCTTTTTCTGTGAATCTTGATTCATTATTGAAGTAATCAGTTATCATCTTTGATATTTGTTAGGTTCTATGTAGTAAATTTATCTATGGTTTTGACATTCCACATTTTCATTTATTTTTACTTATTCACTTTGTAAAGAATAAGACATTCAATTCTATGGATTGGGATAGTTCAATTTTCAGTAATTTTTCTTCTGACTACAATACCAAATACTTTTAGAGATTCATGGTTATATAACAGAAACCTATTAGCTTTTAAAGGGGATCAAATGGTCCATATATTATGAAAACTTTAAAATGAGTCCTCATATTATGTAAAATTGCACTATAAGTCTCTATATTATGTAAAGTATACAATAACTCTTAATATTAATTTTAAAAAAATAATTATCCTCTAAATAAAATAATTATAGGGTTAATAAAATAAATACTAAAAGTTCGAAGGATCTAAAAATAGATTTTGAATTTTATTTTGAGAGAGCCAATGACTAAATAAATTTTTTAAAGTAGTAATTTTTTTTTTCGAAAATCAAGGGGGTTATCGACAACCACCACCCCCTTTCCCCAAGTAAGGGTGGTTCTGCTCTTAAACCTTGACTTTTATTAGATAACCTAACACCGATTCACGTCATGGAACAATCTTTTTCTTAATTGGCTTTTTTTTTTGGTCGGTTTTCTTAAATGTCTTAGACACTGGTTTTAAATATCAATATTGACATTTTTTAAAAGTCAATTACCCTTTAAATAAAATGATTATAAGGTTAAGAAAATAAATTCTAAAAGTTCGAAGGATCTAAAAGAAGATTTTGAAATGTTTTGGGAAAGCCAATGACTATAATAAATTCTTTTTTTTTAAAAAAATCAAGGGGGCCATGGGCCCGTCCCCTCAAGTAATGGTGGTTCTGCTCTTAATCACAACTAATTGAATAATTATGATTTGTAACTTCTTTTATATATGATTTTCATTCACATCTATATTATAAAGTATTATCTTGAGACGAGAGGTCTTGAGTCTTAAGATACGTATTTCTCTCTTTACACTCATAAAACACAGTTTAATTACTAGACTTAAATAAAAATAAAAATATGTGTACATATTGCCGTATCTTCAGATACGGGGTATTTCTAAATACACATAAAAGATAACAATTATATGTATTGATATATTTTTATCATTTTTATTTACCTAATTAATAGTCATTTTATTTGGTCAACTCTATCTCAAATCTGATTATTTTTGCACAATATAGAGACCTATAATGCAAATATTAGTATAAGTTAATTTGTAGAATATTATAGAGACATGTAATGCAATTAACTTTAAAAAAGTTACAGACTCCTTGATTTTCTGACTTTTGAGTAGTGATTTTTGAGTTTTTGTGTTTAAAGCTGGTTTTTTTTAATTGAATATTGTTTTCTGACTATTGATAGAAATAAAAAAAAGAATGATTTCACCTATTTCTTGGATTCCTAAAGGCGTTTTAAAATCAGAGTCTCTGATGTAGCTGGCCCTCCTTCGAAAGAAGAAGCTGAAGATATTTTGAATAGTGCTGCACTCAATACTCAATGGTCATACACTGTAAAACTCTTATATATTTATCCTTTTTCAAAGTAAAACCATACATTAAGGGAATTTTAAATCGATTGGCTTTTATTTTGTGATTGTAGTGAAATAAGCGAAGATGAAGATGATGATGATGATGATGATGATGAATAGGTAGATTTATATGAATCGAAACAAGATGATGAGGTTTCTTAGGAGTATTGTTGTTGAAAGTAGACTACCATAGCAACGTTCACCTCCAACGTAGTTATGAATTCAAATCTAGCTTTACTATATAGTAATGTCAAAGCGACAAATGTATTAACGAGGATCTTGGTAGCCCTCACCTGGGAAGGGCCGAACCAGAAACACAAATGCCAAACAAGCAGGTCGAACCTAACCTAAACAACAATTGAGCTATATAACTAACGAATGAACGTGATACATTACGGGAGTTTGTGACACATGCTATTTAATATACAATCTCGCTGTCTTTTTTAATAACTTAATTTCTCAACGTGCCAACTCAAAGTAAGGAAAATCGACGATTGGTTGATTTTTTTCCCGAAGTGACTTCAGGCACGGGCAATACCTAGTAGGTTTATATTATGAAGTTGCTCAACCAATACTTATAGGATGATATATATATATATATCATGGATAGTTCGAATCACCATTAGTAAACTATGTTTTAAGTTGAACTTACTTAATCAAGTTGATACACACTCTTTAATTTTACATTCTCAGTCTTATTGCAATCAATTTACATTTTTTCAGTCATTATTATTACGGGTATGAGATAGGAACCCTTAGGACCAGAAGTTCTGCTTTTTTCTAAAGAGAAAGAGGAACAGTTCAACTGTCTCTTCATATTGGTTTATATCTTGGCACTTGGGACTTGGCCTTTTTTTTTTTTTTTTGGATTGCACATAAAATGCTTATTTCAACATAACATTAAGGTAATTAATCCAACCTGTGTTAAAGAGGATCTCTGAGATCAATTGATAAAACTTTACAAACCAGTAAAGTTCCAACAAATCTTGACAACTCTGAATTAGGAGTTTGAAGATCTCCTTTAAAAACAATTTATTTGTATTTAAAACTAGGGATAAGATAATTTGGAATTTGAATAGTGTGGTGTCTTACGATAGTATTTTGAAAAGAAAAAAACTGAAGCACACTATCTAGTAACACAAAGGTACAAATACACACATAACAAACAAACTAAAAGAGAGAGGAAAAAACAAAACTAACGAATCATTGTCATAATGTTCAACAAAAATTATAGATAACAATTTCAATATTAAAAGTTAATCCCAAAATACTTGCAAGAAAAAATCCTTACAAAACAGACAAAACTACCATAATTCTTTAGAACTACTTCAAGTAATTACAATCCCAAAGTGTTCCACTAAACCCTTCAACCTACAACAATACAACAATAACTTAGATTTTATCTGAGAAACAAATATATTAAATAAAGTTATTAAATAATTTACTTACTTTTCGAAAACCAGATTTTTACTCCACCTGCAATTCAAATAATAAAAACAGAATTTAACATTATTAAAAAATATCAAATCTAAATATAAAATAAACTCAAAAGCATGTAACAAATATGATACGAAATGTTTACCTCGATAGTATCAATTAGCATATCCAAACTAAATTTTTCTGCTATCTCTTTTTCCATATAAATAAGCAAATAATCACTCATAAACTCATCTCCCTTCAAAAATTCATTCCTAAGACATTTTTTCACAGTTTTCATTAAATAAAACGCCCTCTCTATATCAGCACTAAATATCGGAAGAGTCAATACCAAACTAATTATTCTATAAATCAAAGGGTACTTTCGTAATTTCCCACTTACAACCAAACCTCTACAAAGTTCTGAAATTGTTAACACATCCTTTAACCCATTATCACAACACACATCACTCTTATAACTTAACAACTCAATACTCAATTCATTTCTTTCTTGTACCGTAAAATCTTTCGGATAAAATTTATCAACAAGACTCAAAATAGATTCACTATTAAACAATTCAAACCCATTTCTCGGATCCAAACATGACACAAGAGTTAAAAGTTCAATCATTTCTTCACCAAATTTACGATCTAACTCATTTATAATCGAGTCTAAAATACCCTTAAAGATATCAATTTTATAAAACTGCCCAAAAGTGATGTGGGTAATTTCACGACCTGTCCTCTTTTTATAAAGCTCATTCATATCTTGAATTTCAATATCTTCTTTTTCACAGAATAATTTTACGTTATTTATAAGATTATCAAAACCATTTTCTCGTAAATCATGAAGAAGCTTCTTTGTAGTGCAAACACAACTTATTAAATTTGATAAATCTTGTGTTTCGTTTTGTAAAGCTTTGCATAACATATCAGTTATTCCTAAGATTTGTTTCATAAGATGTAATATAAACACAAACTCAAATGTAATCATCTCATAAGCATTTTCTGCATCTCCACGTACATCATAAGTGGGCCCATTAGTGTAAAGTTCTTCTAAAACTGAATTAATTTCACCAAACATTTTCTCAAAGCTACAAATAGAGGTAAAATGTGAGTTATAACCATCTTTTTTTAACGCATCAATATGATATCCTCCTCTTTTATATTCGATATCACTATTTGCAATCAAATGAGCAAATTCATTAACTTGAGCATCTTTTAACTCATCACTAATTTTACGAGATTCACTCACTATATTCACGATAAAATTCAAGTTCTTAAAGAAAAAATATCCATGATATGGTTCTCTTAAAGAAGCTATTAAAGCTAAATCAAATCTATGAGCTGTACAATGCGTGTAATAAGCATACGGACAATCTTTAACAATTGAAGTGTGTAACTCATTTCGTATATAAAAATTACCATCATAGCCTTGTCCACGTATATCTTGTATAGAAAGAGAATTACTAGATAGTACGGTTTGTATTGCTTCTTTAATATCAAGGCCTGTGATATCCTTAATATCCACAGTACCGAAAAAACGTTCTTTTACAAAACCTTCTTGGTCAACAAATCTAAGAACAAGACTTACTTGATTTTTATCTGAGTCAATTGACTCAGTACAAGCTTCATCCACGATTATGCAAACTTTTGAAACTCCAATTTCTTCTCGGATTTTGCTTCGTATTTTATCCATCCAAATGTTTAAGAGATTTTTATGAATGTTAAAGGAATTGTGTTTTGTTTTTGTTGGATCATTCTCTGAGATAAGTTCTGCTGAATTTTTACTGAATTGGATTATATGGTTTATTAACTTGATTAGATTATGATCGTAAATTAACTGAAGCAATTCATCATCCATGTGGAGATAAAAACCTTGGGTAGCTAGGGTTCTGACACTATTTATCATTCCTTCAAGATGTTCTCGATCATATGTAATTTCTTCGTCTGATTGATTCTCTATCTCTTCGTTACTTTGAATTGCTGATGTCATTAAGGTGTCACGGGATTCAATCTTATTATGATTTTGTTCAGTCATCTTAGGTGTGGAAGATGAAGATTCATCAATATTTATTGAAGTTTGATTGCTCATCTATAAATACATAAATCATGGATATCAAAGCAATTAAATTATTTCATAGTTTAACAATAATTAAACTCTTTATTAACAATAATTCTAACAAATATAAGAATTTTTTTTATCACAAGTTAACATGCAATTAACAACTATTGAAACGATTAAACCGTTAGCATACAGTTTACAATAATTAAAAAAATTAAATAACTCACAAATAAAACTCGTTATTTCATAAGTTTAAGTAATTAATATAAAAGAAGAAAAGAATAAACTTACTTTAGAGACGGGAGAAGACAGAGACGGCCGAACCTACGGTGACGACGGAAAGACAGATAACGCAGCACTGCAACAGTAACAGTTCCGAAGAGGCAACAAGATGAGGGTTGGAGAGAGGAGTGATTGTGGAAAACTGTAACGAAACCCTGGACGAGAGAGAGAACGAAATAAAAGTAATATTATAGAAAAGAATTGGCGGGAGTCTAATGTTATTGGGCTACTTTAGTGCAAAACTGGCCCAACCCATAATCGACCCTTAGTGAAAAAGATTAAAAAAAAAAAAACAGTAAAATTGAAAATACTATATGAATCAGATGGGCGTTTCATCAGATGGTCAGATAAAACCATCTATGTAGGTTCTATTTCTACTATAATCATTAAACCTATCGGATGGGTAATTGGGGCAAGAAGCACCTTTCGTAAGATACAAGCTTCGGTCGAATCATTGCTATTATTGTCTCAATCCTAAGTTTTTCTTTCCCAAAATTAAACCTAAATTCTGTATTGGTAACCCAATCGATCGGGTAAGTACTATCATTACTCCTTGTTGTTTCTTCTTCTTGTCCTCTGCAGTAGTAGCGGCACGATGGCTAGTAACAGCGGGACCTTGGGAACGGAAATTTTTAGAAATGAAAGAAAGAAACGTGCGTTCTTAAGCAGTAATTACAGTTGGATTGTAATTAATTTCATACATATGAGGCCAATTATTACTGGAGTTAATGATGAGGAAACAAGTATCAAGAGGACTCTCAGAGAGATTGCTTATTCCTTCGTTCAAGATTTACAGAGCTTTCGTATAACAAGCATGGGGTTAATCAAAGGAATAGTATATTGGTTTGCTTCCTATTTAAAGCCACAATCTGGTAATGGTATTTCTAAACATCCTTTGTCACTTAATATATCTTCTCTTTACTCCCCAAATCTTTACTCTCAACCAACGCACTTATAACTCTCTACTATTCCTTTGTCCTTTTATTTTGACTGTTTCTCTACGGGTTTATCTCACAACTGGTGTTGCAGAACTGATATTAGAATGGCAACAAGGGAGTTTCATGCTCTACCCATTATTCCTCTTAATGAGCATAAAGGTAGGAAGCTGGCAGTCATCAACATAGGAATGAAGGCAAGGCTGGCAGAGAGTATGAAAGAAGAGAAAGCAATCATTATCAAGGTATTAGGTAATTCATCAATTTATACAGTCCATCTTAGGAAATCACCGAAGAAAGATGGGGGATACAAGGCCACTTCAGGATTTCTGAGTTTAAAAGCAATATGTTCAAATTGCAAATCTTCAATGAAAGGGAGTTCAAGAGAGTTTGGGAACTGAGACCTGGCATTTTTCATAAAATGCACTTGAGCATGACTATTTGGCCTCTAGGTAATCGATTTTACTGACATTTCTACTAATTCTTCGATTTGGGTGCAAGCCAGGGGTTTAGCTTTCAAGCAAAACAATATTATTACTATAAAGGCACTGGAAGCATGTTTTATTGAAATAGAAGCGGTGGACTTTCCAATTACAATCAACTGTGACATCAAGATTCTCAGGTTTCGAGTAAAGTTCAACACCAAATATCCATTACCACTTGGAACTTATCTTCTACAAGAGGAGGGAGCAGCTTGGGTAGTTTTCCAATATGAAAATATTGGATCATTATGCTTTAGATGTGGGAGAGGTAGGCACCAGTATGGAGAATGTCCAGTTAAAAATATTAAACAAGTGGAGGACATAGATGAAAGAAGGAAAGTTACCTGGAGTTTTGATAATGTTGCCAAGTTCCACATTTCAATCCTATTTATGGATTACATCTTAATGTTAATGGTGATTTACTTAATTATCAATATAATTACAATACTGTTAGGGGTGCAGGTAATAATTCTAGAAGTTCTAATCCAATCAAAGGTATTACTATTAGTCAAGGGGTGAGGATATTCTTAGTAAATATAACTATACTAAGAATACCTATACGAGTAGAGCTACTACACAAAAAGAGGTGGAGGAAGAAAAAGATACTGAAGAAAAAGACTGGGAGGGTTGGAACAAACAGATACATGACATGCACAATGAACTACATGAATCAACTTTAAAGATAGAAGCTTTCAAGAAAGCGCATGTGATTACTGAGGATGGTGAGATAAGCAATGATGGGAATATAAGAGCAGCTTTGTTGGCTTTTGATGAAGAAATGAGAAAAAAAAAGGGTATACAAGTTGCAAACAGTAGTGGAGTAGCAGACTCAAACCAAGATGACTCTTCTACGTTTCAACATAAGATTAAAAAAGAAGAGAGGCGAGAACTGGAGCTACTGAAGTAGGGAGCAAAAAATGTGAATCCAAAAATTACTGGTAGCTTTGAAAAACTCAAAGTTGTAGATGCTATATAAATTTTATAAAAAATAATCAATTTAGCCTATTAGAGAATGAAAAGGAGGAAGAGAGTAATGATTTTAATTCAAAAGAGGGAGGCACAAATATGGACGATCTTTCAAAAATGATTGATGCTTACGACTCGCAATATGAGCCTGAGGAAGATAAAGAAGGAAGCTTTGAAAACAGTGTTAACTACTTTGACAAGGATTATGTTGGCGGAGGTGAAGATGACGATATGAATTTCAGATATGAAGATGCAGAGGAGGAGGAGATGGAGCAGGTTGAAGGAAAAAAAGGAGGCGGCAACTCCAAGAAAGCCGCTCATTATAAATGACGACATTATTTTGGAATGTCGAGGGTATTCGAGCGCTCTTGACATTATTCAAAATTGGCTTGTTGATGGCTCAGTTTCGTCCTGGGGTGGTGGCTTTTAGTGAGATAATTTTGAGAGAAGTTGATTCTCAAGATGTTGTAAGGCATTTTGGTTTCAGTAACTCGTTTTTTGTGGAACCCATTGGAACTTCTTTCCACTCTGGGAGGGATTCTTATTTTGTGGCACGCTCATGTGCAGTTAAGTATCGTTTTTAGTTGTAATTTTTTTGTCGTCTTTAGAATTAATGAACTTTCTTTCTCGTATTTTATGAGTTTCTTACATGCACTTAATGGGTTTAATAAAATAATTGCTATATGGAATGAAATCTCAAATTGGAGTAAAGAAATCACGGAACCTTGGATGATTTTAGGGGACTTCAATGACATCCTAAATCTCAATGAAAAACAAAGCAAAAATCAAGCCAACTTACAGCATATTACTGAATTCTTAAACTTTATTTTTGATAATTCTCTTAATGAAATTAAATCTAATGGTTGTTTACACTTGGTCCAACAGGATAGAAGGTAATAACATGTCAAGACAAAAATCGACTACGGTCTCGCTATGTAGGAATGGATTGAGAAGTTTCCAAGATCTAAAATCTTTATTCCTCCGGTTATTGGGTCGGATCACTCTTCTCTTCTTCTTCATTATGATATTAATAGGAAAATTGGTAATAAACACTACAAATTTGAAACTAGATGGCTTGATATTAATGAATGCAGAGATATTATAGACACAAATTGGAAAATTCCCAATAATGTTATACCAATACCTAACTTCATAAAGAAACGAGAACTCACTAAGAAAGAATTAACTAAATGGAATGCCAAAACATTTAAAGATCATGAGAAAACTATTAAATATCTACAAGAAAGACTTACCTTACTTAATAATTGCACACGTAACTTTTATTTAATGAATGTTTTCCTTGCTAGTGCACGAGTATAGGATTACCTTAATAGTAGTTAGATAATCGCCTTAGCTGGGTGTCTAATTATTGAAACACCACATAACTTCTAGTGTCGATATTGGTCCTGACAACACTAATTCTAACTAGATAGTCATTAGGGTATAATTTAATCACTATCACCATGTATGGAAATTGATTGCTTAGGGCCTTGGTAGTGCTTGTAAACCCTATTTGAACCAGCCTCGTGGTGTGTTCGTAGCCCCCTTAGTCGCTCTCAAGGTCTAAGGTATGGGAATTTAGAATCCTGACTAAGTATCTAAGAGCTAATTATCTCCCTTATTAACTAGATTTGATAGAAAGAATTAGAAGGATTAGTGTTATACTTCTCATATCATATTTCTTCGTATTTAATTTACTGTCTTTAATTTTCTTAGTTTAATTTAATAATCTCGAATTTATCTCTTTATTTTCCTGTCTTTTAATTAATTACTTCTTACTCGTTATTATTTACCCATTCGGTTAACACACTAAGTCCCTGAGAACGAACTCAACTTATCATTAAAACTTGCATTCGTCCTGTAATACTGCAGTACTGTGCCTGTCTAGGGTGAGTGCGCTGTTTTTTGACTTATTATTTATCTTATTTTATCACACTCTAGGCGACACCAAGTTTTTGGCGCCGCTGCCGGGGACTTGTGTCTCCTTAGCGTGTGGGTTATCTATTTCGAGTAGTAGTTTTTAGTTAATTTTTATTTTTCGGTATTTAGTTTTTGTTTTTCCGAATTTACGCTTGTGGTTTGCTTTAGTCTTTTTCAGGTTTCACAATGTTTAATTCTTGGCCTCCGTTACCGGAGCCTGAGAGGAGCTTTAGACCTTATAACAAACGTCTTCGCGAGGCAAGAGCCTTAAAAAAAGCTATGGCAGGCGTACAAGATCAGTTAGATCCACCACTTGTCCCACCTGGAGGACCACCATTCGTCCCACCAGAAGGACCACCACCACTTGTCCCACCTGGAGGACAACAACAAGGACAACAACCACTAGGAAGAGGTAACAGGCACAACAATATTAATCAAAACCGAGTTGAACAAGACCTTCCTGGCTTGAGAGTGCTGTTTCATGTTCAACCGATAGATTACCGTCCTCCGGAGATCCAAAATATCAAATTTCGACCCGATCCGGGTATGCTTAGTCAGTTTCAAAGTTTTGGACTCTACAGTGGTACAGCAATTCAAGATCCGGTAAGAGCGATTCAGAAGTTTATGCAGATTTGTGATGCTTATGTTATTTCAGGCATTATACGCGAGCAACTGTATTGTCATATGTTTTCGTTCTTTCTGACCGGTAGAGCTGGTGAGTGGCTAGATAGGCAACCACCAGGGACAATTAATTCATGGACAGAACTTCAAGCCACTTTCTTTAACCGTTTTTATCCGAAGAGTATGAGACTCAAAGACCAAAGCGAGCTTGCAAAGTTTTGTCAAGAAGATGGAGAAGAAGTAGGAGAATCATGGACAAGGTTTCAATAGAAGTTAGCTAGATGTCCGCTCCATGGTTATACCCCCTCTCTACAGTTAGCTATATTCTATGAAGGTATCAACAGAGAAGGTAGACTGAAGGTGGATAACATTGGGAAAGGGAATTTCGATTCCATGGACCCTACTGAAGCTACCGAGGTTTTGGAAAATATTATTGAACAAGAAAGGAGTTGGCCATCTTCGCGAGCTCCTGTTGCAAAGAGACGAGGTTCGCTTCGTTTAGACGCAGAAACTGCAAACTCAGCTCAAATATCCGCATTAGAGAATCGAATCAAAGAACTTAAGCTTGAGATGCAGAAAAATTTAGCCGCAGCAAATGTAGTGCAAGAAGCACAAGGTTGTCAACAATGTGGGGTTAATAATCATACTTGGGAAGAGTGCGAAGGAAATCCACAATCTGTTTATTTCATATCTAACTGAGGAGGTTATCAATTTGGTAACCGAAACCATCCGGGTATGCAATATTCAAATCCTCAAGGGGCCGCTAATCCTGGTCATTATCAACCACGTCCCCAGAACAACTTTTTCCAACCAAGAGGTCAGTATCAAAATCAATATCAGAATATACCTGCTTCCCCACAACAGCCTGTTCAAGATGCCTATGCCGATTCATTAGATCAGAAAGCCTTACCATATTATCCTCAAGAGGGAACTGCGGATAATCAACAATTAACGAAAATCATGTATCTTTTGACCACGAAGATGAACGCTCAGGGCGAGAAGTTACGAGAATAAGGAGCTTCAATTCTGATTTTAGGTACTCAAGTAGAACAAATGAACAAAGTTCTAATAAACATTATGGAACAAAAATAATTGAAGGCTATCGAAGGAGGTGATGGCAATGTTGGGTTCGAAGCTTGTAAGTCAATTTGCCTTGAAATTGAAGAAAAGATGGAAGTACCACATGCTGCCGTTAGTGACGTGGAGGTTCCGAGTACCAAAGAAGAACCAACCAAGTTTAGCCCCATGGACTCTAACTGTTTTGAGAGTGATGTGGAGGAAGATTCAGAAAAATCCGAATTTATACAGCTTCGGAGGGATATGCAAGAGGAGATTAGATCGGTTATTGATTTTCAAGTTGAGTTGGCTAAAGAGAAAGAGGAAGAAGCCTCAAGGGAGGAACCAAGAGTTGAAGTTGCACTTGCTCTGCAATAAGAGAAAGAAGAAGAGAAGGTGGAATCACCAACTGGTGGTCGAACAGTGTCATCAACCATTCCTGATACAAATCCAAAGGATGACACTGAACTCAAGACATTTGTAGAGGCGTACACTCCTGAAAATATCAACGCCCAAATGCTTGAGATTGCGAAGAAAGGGCTTACACCGCAACAAGTTTTTATGCAAGTTATTCCTGAGAAAGAAGCGAGTGTAGAAGCCCCAAGAGAGAACCTGAGAGTATTAAGAAGAAGTGAAAGAGAGTTACCATTGAAACTCAAGGATCCGGGAAGTTTTAACCTTCCTATTCAAATAAATGGTATGCTCAAGGTGAAAGCTATGTACGATGTGGGTTCTGGTGTGAATCTTATGCCTAAGTCTGTGTTCGAGAGACTTGGACTTTAGAAATCAGAGAAAGCTCCAGTGAAGTTGCAGTTTGCTGACAACTCAGTTACCAAGACATGGGGAACAGTGGAGGACGTCTTAGTCCGAGCAGGTAGTATCGCCATCCCTACTGACTTTGTTATACTTGAGTTTGATGCAGATAAGCAAGTTCCAATAATACTTGGACGACCTTTCATGGCCACAAGTCAAAGTATCATCAACTTCCAAGAAGGGACCATCACCCATCATGCTAAGAACGTATCTGAGACCTTCTATGTCTTGGGTAAGAAACCGAGGAAGTTAGATCCCATCGTTCCTGTCATCCACTGTCTTTCACATCACAAAGTCCCTACAGAGAAGATCCACGTAAAACCTGTGGATACTGAGCCGAACATTGAGTTTGGGGTTGGCCATGAAGTTCTATGGAAAGCTCACAAACGCGATAACAGGCCACGAAGTTTCAAAGACTCGTGGATGGGACCATTCATTGTCACTAAGGTTGTTTCAGCCAAGGTGATATAAATTCGACCCAAGAAGGGGATCAAGCGCAGATTAGTGGACGTTCATAGCCTAACTCGTTGTTGGGGAGGCTATATTCGCAAATCTTGATAGAGGTAACGCGTCTAACTTTAAAAGACGTTAAATAAAAGTGTTGTACGGGAGACAACCCGCAATTTTTTTATGCCTTTTATATTTTTAGTTTGTGTTTAGTTTAGTTCTTTTTAGTTGCTATTGCATATTTGAGAAAGGTATTAGTGTTTTTGATTAATAGGTGTTAGAGAAATCGAGTTCGGGAGGAGAAACGAAATTTTATGGAATATTCAGACTGCCTCACCGGCAATGCCGGCCGATTTTTCCGGTATACCGGCGAGCAGAAAACCCGAGCCCACGGGGTAAGCCACGTGCTTTATGCCGAGAGGTCCAGGATCGAGAGATGTCAGCACCGATATGCCGGGCCACATCTCCGGTATGCCGGCAATCAAAACCCGTGCCCACAGGTTTCATCACGTGTTTAATACCGAGAGGTCAAGATTCGAACATCAGCATCACCGGCATGCCGGGCCCTAGCGCTGGTATGCCGACCAGAAGAAAACCCGTGCGCACGTGTCTAGACCTCGGGTATTTTGACGTAACTCGGGAATCAAGTAGCTCCAGCACCGGCATGCCGGGCCCCACGGCCGGTATGCCGCCCAGCGCAGCTGGAGAGAGAAAAAAGCTTCGTTTTTAGGTTATAAAAGAAAGAGGTTGGTATTATTCCGAAATTATTAATCCTTAAGCCTCTCTTTCTTCTCCAAACCTCTCCCAACTCCATTGAAGCTCAATCAAACCTTCCCCAAACACCAAACCACTACCCAATCATCATAAAAACACATCAAAGCTTCTTTCCACATCATTACAAAGGAGATTCAAGCACAAAATTATCACCAAACACATTAGATTGAAGAATCAAAAGCTTAAAATTTCAAAATTCATCCTACCATTTCTTAAATCCATACCAATCCATCAAGAATTCATCTTACCCACATAGAGATTCATCATCGATTCACCCTTCCTAAACCAAATCAAGCTTGTTCAACCAATAATTCAAAATTTCAAATTTCAAGAGTTGTTAAAGCTTTGAGTTGGGGGTCAATTGAGATGACTAAAAGAACAGAAACATTATCTAACAAGAGGGAGGTGAAGAAAAGTAAGGTATTGGGTTCAATTGAGAAGAAATCAAATAACTAAGGTTCCAGTTCCAATTCAAAGGGTAAAATCGATGTTGAAGAAGGAGGTACGCTAGCTGTGTTCGATTTAATAGGTAAAAGAGTTTCACTAATTTCCAGAAAGAGAACACAACCTCTTCTTTTCAAAGGTCCTACACCCATAAATAAAGAGGAAGCTTCAAAGGCCTTGATAGCTTCTGCAGAAAAACAACTAAAGGAACTACCTTTTGCTTATGAGAATGTATTCGCTGAAGAAATTGGTACAGGAGAATATAAGAGATTCTTGGAGCTTGGTGAAAGATTGGGTTGGTCTACGTTCATGGTAAGACGTTCTGAATTATGTCATGAGTTAGTTTTAGAGATCTATTTAGGCCTCTGTAGCCGAGATAGTGAAGGTTGTGTTCCGATTAGAGGAAAGTTAGTTCCTTTCACAGTTAATGAGATTAGAAACCACTTCCAGTTTAAGAAATTGGTTGGACCATGCAGGTATAGTGAAGCGATGGCTAAACGAAAAATCTTTGACGAGGAATTACTTTTTGAGCATGTTTTAGACAAGGAGAAAGTGCAATTACATAAAGAGAATTGAAGGCACCTTGGCCTTACAAATATCTTCAACCGGATGCGAGAGTTTGGCACAATTTCCTTATTCCTAATGTCTTGGAAACACACGAACTTTGGATGTGACTAAAAAGAACGCTCTACTTTTGAATTGTATTTTGAGAGGAGAAGAAGTGGATGTGGCACAGTTGATCTTTGAGGAGGTGATGCGATTTTTGGTCTCTCCTAAATCAGTTTATAATGTTAAATATCCTACTATGATCACGTGTCTTGTGCAAAAAGCGAATGTTATATTGGGTGAAGAAGAGAAACTCGAATTTAAGAAGAGTTATATTGATAATTCTTGGATCATGAAAGTCTTGAGAGGAGCGGTTTCTACGCAAGTCTCGAAAGAAGAAAAGGAGCAAAGTTGGCAAGAGAAGATGGAGGAGCGTTTAGACAATTTCGAAGCAGCTCAAACTTCCTTAGCCAATGATGTGGCACAAATCAAAGCTAATGAAGTGCACATCATGACACTCCTTGAGCAATTAACGAAAGATCAAGCAAATCATATCTTGGATGTCAATAAAGCGAGGTAATAGCCTCGAGAGTATGTTCTCTTTCTTCCTTACCATTTCTGTAAATGCTTTATATGCTAATTTTAATTTCTGTTTCGAGTCTTTTTCGAGTCGTGGGGACACGGCTCATTTTTGAGTTGGGGGTGTGGGGATTCGTTGTCTCTCATCTCCATTTTTTTGTTTTTAGGTAGAAATTAAAATTTTTGATACATGGGAATTAGATGTAGAGTGTGTTTAATAGCTTGAAAGCATAAGCTCATTGAATTGATGATAGTAAGTAGTATGTTTATGAGCTATGTTACTTGTATGCTTTGAGTATTTGCAGGAAAACACACATTGATAGTAAAGAAAAGATTAGTGAGCAATGCGATAGAAAGTGTGTTCGATCTAAGGGAACCTTGAGAAGTGTGTAGGTCGTGAGATCCAAGCTAGTTGACACACCCATTTGATGAAAGTGCTAAAGGTAAGAAAATAACGAAATTACATGGTGTAGAAAGTGATAATGGCAGTTCTTTCATATTGAAGCCACTTGAAGCCTTTTTATACCTTCTCACCTTGTTATTTGATTTTATATGCTATATCCTTCTTAACCCCTTCTAGCCTTTCTAAAGCTTTTTATTGAAACACAGTATAAGCCATATCCCTTTAGAATATAGGACTTTTCCATATGACCCGCACTCGAATCGCGATGCATAGACAGTTGTTTTAGAGCTTGAGTTTGGGGTGGTGGGTCCACCATTATGGGAATTATTTTTGGGATGGGATTTTGAGATTGTGCTTTGTTCTTTATATTGATGATGATTCACAAGTTTATATTGTAACCCTTTGCTGGGGTAATAGTGAATGAAAAAGAAGCTACAAGATAAATTTGCCAACAAGGGCATAAAAAGAAAAGAAAAAAAAAAATATATATATATATATATATATATATATATATATATATATATATATATATATATATATGAAAAAATAGCGTGATATCTCAACATTAAAAGAGAGTCATAGCTGTAGAAAAAAATTGATTTGAAAAGAATATATATTCGGACTGGCAAAGTGGAATTTTTAAGTGAACATCTTATGCTTTAATTGGGTTATTGGGGATGCTAAATTGTGCATCAAAGAATTCATTGGGTTGAGTGAGAACCATTTTATGAGAGTAACTCAAGCTCTAGGGCGATTCGTTGATGGCTAGTGAGGAGAGAGCCAAAAGATCACTCTAAATTATCCAAATATACTATCATACCGTCCCTAAGCCTAAATTACAACCTTAAAGACCTTTTGATTCTTTGCTATGTAATCGAGAAGTGATTGAGCCATTAGAGAGTAGTTAAGTGGATCTTTGGATACTAGTGAAGTTCGATGAACAATCTATAGCTTCCATGGTGAACTGAGTAAAGTCCCAATCCTTCTTACATTGTGAAACTAATCTGATCTTGAATTCTAAGCCGTGTCGAATATAGATATAAGAAGTGTACAGGTATGTAGTTTATGAATATTACTGCATGAAATTTTCTGAGTATTTGCTTTATGTCTATACTATATATTCTGCTATGTTCTTCCCATTGTGTTAAATATTACATAGGTGTGTATTTATAGACTTCCCTTTGTTTTATCTTTATTGTATCGGGACGATACAACTTTGAGTTGGGGGTCTTGATATCTCCTCATTTGTGATAGATTTATGTTAAGATGAGACATCATTTTTAGTGATATAGAAGCCTTTCTAATCGATTTTCTTGAGAAATGTTACACTTTTCTATTTTGAGTCTTGATTTAGTTAATTATTATTTTAGAGCATATTGGGTTTAATTATTTATTTAGTGTGAAGCTTTAAAGATAATTATGGAGATTAATTAGAATTCAAGTCAAAGACTAAGAGATATGGAAAGAGATAAGCATGGTAATTGGAGATAAGGAAAGAAAAGCTAAAAACATGGAAAAGGAAAAGCTGCCATAATCCTGAATTTCACCACCCATGACCACAAATCAGCTTGTATCTCAAAATCGGTGTAGAATTTGGAGAAACTATCAATAGCAAAGTTGGAGATCTTTCCGAGACGATAAATTTCGACTACTCATACGCATCAAACGGATGAGTATTGAAGCTTCTAGGACCAAAACAAAAACGGGTTTGATTTCATGTTTTAGGGTTACGAATTTGAGTTGGGCTTGGAGTCCACTACTTACCTTCTCCTTCAAGAAAACGAATTAGGTCTTCTAAACACCTATAAATACACCCTTATATCACTTGTAAAATCATCCTCTCCTCATAGTAATTAGTCCTTAAGGTTTTATTCATCAAAAGTTATTATAGAGAGCAAGATGATGTCTTTTATTATTTCCTTTAGTTTATTTCTTTCAGGTAGGAACTAAACTTCCCATAGCTTGGGTTTTGCGTCATGTATAAACTATGAATTCTAACTTCTTTCTATCTAAGTTTCTTTGGGAATTTCATGTTTTAATCTGATATTAGCTGCTTACCTTTATATTTGTGTATGTGTTTTGATTTAATGAATGTTTTCCTTGCTAGTGCACGAGTATAGGAGTACCTTAATAGTAGTTAGATGATCGCCTTAACTGGGTGTCTAATTATTGAAACACCACATAACGTCTAGTGTCGATATTGGTCCTGACAACACTAATTCTAACTAGATAGTCATTAGAGTATAATTTAATCACTATCACCATGTATGGAAATTGATAGCTTAAGGTCTTGGTAGCGCTTGTAAACCCTATTTGAACCAGCCTCGTGGTGTGTCTGTAGCCCCCTCAGTCGCTCTCAAGGTCTAAGGTATGGGAATTTAGAATCCTGACTAAGTATCTAAGAGCTAATTATCTCCCTTATTAACTAGATTTGATAGAAAGAATTAGAAGGATTTGTGCATACTAGCAAAACCTAAGTTATACTTCTCATCTTATATTTCTTCGTATTTAATTTACTGTCTTTAATTTCCTTAGTTTAATTTAATAATCTCAGATTTATCTCTTTATTTTCCTGTCTTTTAATTAATTACTTCTTACCCGTTATTATTTACCCATTCGATTAACACACTAAGTCCCTGAGAACGAACTCAACTTATCATTAAAACTTGCATTCGTCCTGTCATTACTGTGCCTGTCTAGGGTGAGAGTGCGTTGTTTTCTGACTTATTATTTATCTTATTTTATCACACCCTAGGCGACACCACGGCTCAAACAGACTCATTAATATTAAAGACAAAACACATAATGTACAAATATGCAATTAGAGAAACGGTATAGAAGGGAGAAAACATACTCTTCGAGGCTATTGACTCGTGTTCCAACACCTAAGATTGGTGTTTGGCACGTTTCTTACATATATGTGTCTCGTATCACCATGGTTCATCCTTACTTTTCCTCTAATGGAGTCCATCCCAATCATTCAACTCCAGAAGTCCCTTTACCTTTTCAAATTCCTCTTGTCTTTACTCACCTCTTTGCCTTGATTCTTTTTTCATCTTCCTCACATTATGTATGTCCTCGTTCTTTGCGTTATCTCTCAAGACCTCCAACTCAAAATTACATCGTAGGTGAAATCTGAGTTGGAAAAAGTGTTAGGAAAAATGTTTTTCTATGTGGGTAAGATGGTTTTGTATTTGGGTGAGAAGGCTTAACTAATCTTGGAAGAAGTTTTTGAAAAATTAGGACTTGAATCTTCATTTATAGGAGTTATGGAATGATTTGGGTGTTCAATTTTGATGTGGAATGTGGTAAGTATGATTTTATACATGAATTTTAGGTGTTTTGGTGGTCTTTGGATGTGAGGTGAAGCTTTGGATTGATCTTAAATGGAGTTCGAAGGCTGGGGAAGAATATGTGGGAGGCTAGGTCAAGAGTATATGAGGTTTAACCTTTTATTTTGACTTTTTTGGTGCCCGTGCGGTGTATCGTGAGCACGGTTGTATCTTGCGATACATACCATGTCACAATTTATCATCACGCTTCGTCTCACGCTGCAGTGCACCGCGGCTAAGGTGCAGTATACCGCAGCTGTCTACTTACAGCTCCAACTTTCTATATGATTCACGTGTGGAGTATAGTGCGCACGAATCGGCACCCTACGGTGCACCGCGGGAAGGGTTTGGTATACTGCAGGTGCAGCCTCACAACTCTCACTTCTCTATTCATTTCCACCGTGGAGTATAGTGTGCACTGTTTGGCAAGCTGCGGTGCACCACGGGAAGGGTGCGGTATACCGCAGTAAGATTCTCAAAAACTCCTACAAATTTACTCCCAACTCAATTTCTTGCTTCACCTGGACATAAAAAAAACTATATACCTTTCTCATTAAAGAAATATACCCTAAAAACAAAACTAACTAATAAACATTAAAAATCAAACTAAGAAAGCAATTTAAAACTTGGGGTGTCTCCAAAGAGCACTTTTATTTAACATCAATTAAAGTTTGACGTGTTACCTCCATTACTCCTTGATGATGTCGCCTTCCAGCAGTGGTAGAGGCTATGAACATCCACAATTTGAAGCCTTTGACCTCTTGAAGGTCGTATCTTTATCAATTCTGGTGTCACCACTCGAGTAAAAACAAATGGTCATATCCACACATTCTTGAAACCCTGTGTCTTATTCTCTAGCTTGGAGGCCTACCAAGCAACCTTCGTTCCAACCCCAAACTCATCTTTAGTTCTCTTCTTCTCAGGTTCATGGTGGTAGTCCTCTTCTTCAACTTCCTTAGGCATTTCCAGAACAATAGGGAACTCAAGTAGCACCTTCTCAATCTTTTTGTCCAAAACAAGTGATGTTTCAGACTTCTCTTCAATCATGAGGGCCACTTATTCTTCCTTGACCTCTACACTCGCATACTCACTCATTTTCGAGATAGATTTTGTGAATACTTGTTGCGGTGTGAGTCCCTTTTCAACCATCTCGGGCATTTGGGCGTTGATTCTAGCTTCGGCAAACGCCTCTACATATGCTTCATATACTGTAATACCCTCTGAAATTTCTATCTTTATCGGATTGGAGGTGATAACAATGGATTTTAGGTGGAGAATCCATCCTAATCTCTTCTTCTTCTATCTATTTTTCAACCAAGGACTCAACATTTGATTCCTCTAAACTCGGATTGGCCAGTTCCTCCGTGGCTGGATATCATCTATACAAGGTTCAATTTCATCTTTAACTTGATTAACAACAGTTACCTCGTTTGTGCCTAGGGTGGTTGGTGCTTCTCTCATTGGAATCTCTAGTTCAGTAGGTGAAACTTGTGGCGATTCCACTTCCTTATCTTGAAGGCTAACCTCTTCTAATACCTCAAACCTATCATCTCTATTATTTTGAAAAGCCTCATAATCGATAATTGTACCTTGGCCAATTTGCATAGGTGGTACTTTTTGTAACTTCTCAATTATTTATGTGAGTTGCATCAATCATTACTCCATAATTTGATATTGTTGTTGCATGTCTTGCACTAATGATGTGGTAGCATCGATCCTCGCCATCATAATTTTAATATGGCCCGTTGAAGCTTTGATGAAACAATTGAGAGAGTCTTCCAATTTGTTGAACCTTTCTTCATCATTTCTCACGCCCTCTTGCGTTACGCTCATGAAAGATTGCATGGTTTGTTAAAGTTAATTAAGAGAACACTTATATGTTGGATGTGGTGGAGCTTGAACTTGATAGTTTGTACCTCATTGGTAGGAATTTTGAGGTCTTGGCTGATAGATAGTACTTTGATTTACATCTCCACTCACATTTATTCGATGGAGAGGGCATTCTTCCCAACGTAACTCAGTTAACCTGCAACTGGAACAACCATATTCTCCATTTGCATTAAACGACACAAGAGAGTTTCCCACACCTAATAAAAACCTGAAAAATGACTAAAATCAAAACAAACATAACACAAAAAACAAACTAGACACTTCTACACTACAACGGAAACACAAAAATCTTAAACAATCATCCCCGACAGCGGTGCCATCTTGACCTTTACCGTTCTCATTAATAAAATGAACCGCAGAGTGCGAATCGTAGGTTAGCAAGAAATGATAAGCAGGGTTACTGTTTGCAGGGATTAAGTTCGATTAAAGGTGTTCAAAATAATGGAACGATGTAAGTATATAATTCGAATAACTAGATAGAAATATAAAATTAAAATAGTTGTTTTATTTTTAAAATAATTAAACTAATTATGCACAAAAGGTTAAAGCTAAGGATGCTAGTAATAATATATCCTATTGAAATGCGTTCCATGGATAAGGGTGAATGGGGTTTGTTGTTCATATTAGTTGGGATTCTAATTCACACTACCTTACTAGTCTCTTGTCTTTCAGGTAGGCTTAATATCTATACCATATTGACAACCTAGCGTTCTAATATTGCTCGATAAAAGGCACTAAGCATTCATACACTACTTCAATAATCTTTTTCCCCCACCCAAGTGTTAGTCCGATTATAACGACTCCTACTACTTTGGACTAAGCAAATCAATATTTAAATCACGTAAATAAACAATAGAAATACAATTAAAAACCCAATTCAATTAAATCTAAAAATTCCAAATGCAATTAGAAGCAAAACAATAATCAATCTTTCTCACAAGTATAATCATAAGTGAAAATGTAATTAAGCATAATTTAACCATTGAATTAAATAGCTCAGAATTAATGTACAGACAAATTAAGACTAATACTAAATTATCCAAAAGGTTTAGAGATGGAGAAGCGTAGACGTGTTGCGGTGAAGCTCCAGCATTGTTTCTTCCTCATCTAGATCTTCCTGACTGCTTCTGTGGTTAAATTTCTTCTTGAAAAAATAAGTTCTGGCAACCAAAAGATTTATTTCAAATGATGGGAGCTAATATTAATAATGTTAAAAACATTGGGATGGGCTTTGGACTCATTAAAATGACCTAATCACATCCTCAAAACGTTTTACACCAAGAGGGGACATGTTCGAGTCACGTCAGCTGCAGAAAGCATAACTTCTTTATTACAACTCCGAATTGCGAAACCTCAATTTCCACGCGACCTTGAATCAGAGTCGTATATGAACTTTAAAGGGCTCATCCAAATTCTATATCATTCTCGCATGGGAACGATAACAATACTATTTAATTTTGGCTGGCAGCTCTTTCAATTTCTAAAACGGTTTCTTTGTCCTTTACTATTGGGTTCCTTCTTAGATGTTCTTTACTCGACTTCTTATCCTGGTTTTGACATCTTATATAATCCGTGTATCTAAAAGGTTTACATTTAACAAACAAATTACACGCAAATAACTATAAAAAAAAGTGACAACTACCCAAAACAAGACAAGAAATGAGAATATATCAAATAATGGGGAAAATCCCTCAGCTAAGCACAAAAGGAATAAAATAAAGATGTTTATTTGTCATAAAATGGGAGACGTAGGTCGTGGACTTGGTCGTCGACTTTGCAAGCCCGGGTTTGACCCAAACGAATGAAGTGGATGAAGTAGGAAAGAGGAAAAGAGACTACAAAATGTTCTCATGAATGATAGGAAAACATTTACAGGAATGATGTTTCAATACTTTCAACCGATAGACGAAAAAGATCTTCAATTACACGAAAAAGATGCTCTAAGGGCTCGTTTGGAAGTGCTTATTTTAGAGTAAAAAAGCGCTTTTGGAATAAAATTCAAAATTTAAAAAAATTATTAAAAATAATTTTGAAATCTAAAATTATTAAAAGTGCTTTTTTCAAGAAGCACATATTTGGTGCTTCTCAGAAAAGTGCTTTTCAAGGTAAAAAAACTCTTAAAATGCTAAAATCACTTTTAAGTGCTTCTCCAAAAAAGCACTTCCAAACGGGCACTAACGCTCGGACAAGCTTTCATATTTGCATTTATGGGTTACATAGCCAGGATAAAAGTGCTGGATATGAACGATTTAACTAGATGTGTGAGAGAATGGAAGTTGGATTGTAGGGTGAGAAAGAACCCAATTAGATGGATTATTTTTAAATTTGAGAAAGATGGGGATCAGAAACAAATTTTATCGAAAGGCCTATATACCTCTTATGGGAGGATGATTTCACTTTCCGAAATACTAGAGTTATTTGATTTTAGGGATTATGAGATTGGTAAGGTGCCAACGTGAACTGTAATTAAAAAGCTACATGTACAAGAATGTACTAACTTGAGCATCACAAAAATTCCATCCCAAGTTGGAAAGTCCATTCGAACGGACAAATTTATTATAATTAGTGAAGACATTTGTTACACACGTGTTTTTATTGAGTTGGATATAAGCAAAGAGTGAAAGAACTTGGTGAAAATAATATCACCAAAGGGGAGAGGTTATTTTCTTAGAGTTGAATTTGAAATTCTCCCTGAGACTTGTTTGAAATGCAAAGCTTTAGGTCACCAAGAGTCACACTGCTACTACTACAATAATATAGATTCTAAGAATATGTTGAACTCTCCTTAAATAAACATATTTAGACTCAAACCCTCAACTTCCGTAACAGCGCTGAGTAGGTAGGGAGGAATATTGAGAACACTGTAGTGAATGGTAGAAATTTTAACACTGTGAACGACATAAATGTTTCAGAAATCCTGTCACACATTAGGGATAACTTCAGTTGATGGCAGAAAAGTGAACTGTGTTAACACTGCTAATGGCTCGGCAGGGACAAATTAGCTATAGATTCTAGCTAACAAGCAAGGTTAACTCAAGGAGTACAACCACTTGTCTGTCTAAAAACAATAATGCATCCATGACAGTTAGATGAATACAATCTGCAACAGAAAATGGGAAGATTGTAGTTGATTCGAATGATTCTGCAGGTTTGGAGTTAGAAGCGAGAACATCTGCAAGAAAAAATGCAATATATTATGGAATATATGTAAACTTATGCCAACCGAAATAAGCCAGCAAGGTGAGAAACGCTCAGAGCTGGAACAAGAAAAATTCAAATGTGAAAGACAATGTTGTAAAAATAGAAAAATGGATCCAGATTGAACGTAATAAACCTATGGTGCTGCTATCTACTCCAGCTTGTGGGCTTGTTAATGACACACAAGATAATAATATGGTGAGAATACTCAATGAAAAGTATCTTAAGAAACTGGGTAAATGAATCCTAGTTGATAATTCTGGTAATATAGTAACTTTACTAAGCAAAAAGTCGAGTAATCCTATTAGTTTGGAAGTGGAAGAAGGTGATTAAGGGGAAGTCAAGGAGCAAAACAAAGGGGGGGGGAAGCTCATTTTAAATGGGTAATTAGTAGAATAAAAAAGAAAAATTTCGCTAATGATAAAAGGGGAATTTTTTAAAGACTAGAAATTCCTCGAGTAAAGCGAGAGTTTTGAAGAATCAAGAGCGCCAATACCATTAGAGGAGAGAAAATGAAGAAACCACACACACAGTTTTAATGACTATAATAACTTGGAATACAAGGGGTTTTGGATCACACAATGAGAGGCGAGTTGTGAAGTTGATAAAGAGGAAAAATATTGATATTTTTGAGATTTTGGAAACGAAAAGAAATCTGACAAGGGTTGAAGATCTTTTGAGATCAATGCTTCAAGGGTGGAAATATATGGAAAACTTTGACTTGAATATACATGGGATAATTTTACTCATTTAAGATCTAGATAAAGTAGAAGGAGAAATATAGAACTAAGGGAAAAACCTATCATTCTTGCATTGTGAAGCTGAAATTGTAACGTGTTGATTGTTTGTATAATAAGTGTATGTGTGATTTAGTTTGTAGATATTATTATATGAATCTTATTAGGTAGTTGCTTTGGGACCATTCTTTACATTCTTCTGTCCCATATTTATTTGACTTAGGCCCTATTTTAGTTCTTATTTTGTCAGGACGACAGAACTTTGAGGATCCCTTGGAACGACCGTTCGGTCGATACCCAATGGAAATTCAAAAACCCGACCAAAGCTGGAAACCGTGGTGCAGCTTTGGAAAGAAGGGATTTCAAAATAGAACATGGAACTAATCACTGACATACTCCCGGCTCCTTTGATTTAAAAAATTGTTAAAATAAAAAAATTCCAAACAAACATGGAAGACCACTTCATATGGCCGCACTTAAAATGGGGAGTACGCCACTAAGATTGACGTCGTATTTCTTACCGATATATTGATCCTTAATGAACCACACGTATCTGAAAGATTTGAAACAATTAGATCTAACATTTGGAAATGCATTTTGTGAACAAACAGTCCCTCAAAAGGAAAAAGTTTCATGTGGAAAGCGTGTAACCATGCAATCCCCACAAACAAAATCCTTTATAGGATAAAATACGTGGATACAAAGGATATAGATTGTGCCACTTTAGTACTGCATCAGTCCAACACCTATTGTTAAGTTGCCATACTTGCCAACTAATATGGGCAGGTACACACCCTTCCAGATTCGTATATCGGATAACTCGTGCCCGGATCTTGGCGAATGGTTTCTTTGTGTAATTAAAACATACAAAAAAAGAGGTTAGGATAAAAGAATTATTTCTTCTTATGTTTGTCTTCATATTTGGAACATATGGAAGGTAAAAACAAAAGCTATTCATGAGAATAGAAATATTGAGGTGAATAATGTTATTAGATCTACAAATTTGGCCATGAAATAATTGTTTGGCCCAAATGGAAAGGGAAAGGAACTCATGTCCTGACGAGTTAGCATGTTGCGCTAAGTGAGGAACAAAATTTGAATGTCAACTCAGATATTGTGTTTCGGTGTGATGCCTCCTTTAAGGAAACTTTTGAACATATAGGCCTAGGCATCGTACAATTCACAAATCCTCGGGCAATAGGATATAGAAAAACTAAGGTAACTCTGGTTGATTGTCATCGAGGGTGAAGTCGAGTCTAATCTAGAAGTGACACGAATGTGCGAAGATTTTCCTAATGAGGAGAAAACTATCTTCCCTGAAAACCTTGAGGTCATTCAAGGTATTACGTGACTGTCAGCAGCAAGATGGAAAATTCACTCAACGCTTAGGATGTATAGAGGGTTAGCGGAATGCTTCAGTCCAATTACTTTCAAACATATTCCATGAAAGTTTAATGAAAAGGTTAACATTGCTAAAATGGCTAGACAGAGAGCTCTGGAACACCCATTTAGATTAGACTCGATTTTGATCAACACATAAAATAAGTTTTACTTAAAAGCAAATGAAAACAAGTTCTCCATCATCTAGGCTATCATTCTTCTTCATCCAACCATCATCTTATTCTTAGCTCTCCAAACATCATAACCCAAGCATTCATTAATTATCTTCTAAACTTTTCATACTTTATCTTCTTCTTTGCGCTCATCTTTTTGTAAGCTCTCAATATTTATCTCTTTAGCTCATATATTCTTGCCTTTAACTCTCCTCTTCTATCATCTCCTTCTTCATACCTTATCACCGACTTCATACTTTCTTGAGCCTACAAATTAAACTGCCGATCCCAAATTCATTGTAAGATAAGGTATGTTCAAGATGTATTTTTTGTTACCAATCATCAATAAAAACATAGCCTTTAGGCTAACGGTGGCTTCTATTGCAAATTGAGCAATGATGTCGTCTTCTTATCACCGATTGGTATCACCACGCACCACCAACTGAACCACGTCAAAGATTAATAATCATTTAATCCTTCAACCAACGACATATTAACAACAAATTTGATCTCAATAAAACCATCTAAGAACCATTTCTTGACTTGTCATTGGATGTTGGCATTGGAAGTTGTAAACACGTAAGTCTTTAACATAATAGATCATAGTGGTTTGACAAAAAAAAATCATAGTGCCTTCCTTTTTATAGAGTCGTCCACATTTTGTTGAGAGATGTCAATCAACTGGAATATTTTTTTAACTTATTTTGGTTGGGTAGATGAACAAAAAAGAGATAGGCGTGACTTTTTCTAAAATTTGGGGCTAAATTTCAATACGAGTAATAACCGAGAGATAGAATTAAAGTTTCGATTTTCGACCTCCTATAAAGAATCAAAAAACTTTTTTAGGACTTTAGTTACTAATATGAAACTATACTACCCTTACTATATATTAGGTCTCAATTTTGACCCATTAATATATAAAAATCCCAAAGAAAAAAAACTTGGTCCAACTTGGAAAAATGTGATGTATTGGATATCAGTTAATGTGTTTTGTACATTCGGCCCAATTTAGAATTTACCGTAAATATATATTATCATAACCCTAAAGATCCTTCTTACCTTTCATTTTCTTCTCTCCGCCTCCTTGCATTTTTCCACACTTCTATTATCGTTTCATCACCTGTTTCATCTTCTTTCTCACTACACTTTTCTATCTCTTTAGATATAGAATTACATTATAAATATTAATTTTATCTATACATCATCCAAATATGCTATTTAATATCTCCCACAATCCATTTTTATATTTTTTCCAAGCCAACACACTTTTATGTTTCTTTGTGAATTTTGTATACTTTTGAGAGAGATGTTGAAGACTTACACCTCAAAAAATTGTAATTTTGCTTTAAGGTAAGAAATTATGAAATAAAATTTTAGATGTGCTTGATTTTAATTAAGATAGATTTTTATAAATAAATATTGTATTGTTTAGTTAGAATATGAAGTTTAAAAAAAAAGTAATTTGTCTAAAAATGTAACTTCAATTATGAAATTAATATATGATATTTCAAGATGTCCTCAAATGCATATTTTACAATGTTTTTATCTCGAAAAAATTAGGTATCGTTGTAGTTCATGAAAATCCTCACTTATTAGACTTTCATTTATATTATTGATTAATGGATTTTTTTTTTTTACAAATAACTATAAATGATATTATACTTAAACAATTCCATTTGTATCCCAATTTTTCTTATTACGTCAAATTTCACTACTTCTCCGTGATATTTCTTCAGTTATTTAAATTATTGCTCAGTATTTTGAGAATTTATAAGGACTTAAAATTTATCAAACGTGTATTATTATTGTTTAAAATTATATAACGATTGAATTGTGATGAACTATTTTATAATGTGCTCACATATTACCCATTATGTTGCCACCAACTTAAAAATATGTATATACATTTTAAGTTAATCTTGAAAATCTAAAATCACATGTATATGAGTAAAAAAGTATTTTGAATACTTTATTTAAAATAATAATTATATATTACAAATAAATGTTTGACGAACATACATATTCATAGAAAATTAAAATATATTTTTGAGATTATTAATAAGTATGCATATATTTGTTTCCATTATTAAAAGATTAAAAAGGTTGTTTGTATATATAAACTTAATTGACTAATATATTGTATTTAGATATATAAATGGTACAACAATACTTAATTTTTTAATTGTTCAATACAGATTCATTATCTTATCAAAAGCAAGATTGATGTCCATTGCATTTCAATATGTAAGGTAATATATTCTTACTACTACCGTATTTCACCTATGTGGTCTAGGCATTAGAAGGTTGCCCACCTTCAAAAAATGGCCCACGGCCTCTAAGTGGTCCCAGAAGATCCCAGACTAGTCTAGACGGTCTGGAGGCTAAAAAAAGTAAAATCAATTTTTTTTATACAAAAAATTAAAAAGTTATTTTTTTAACTCATAAATATATAAATGAAAAAAATATTTAAATGTAATCAATTATCATTGACCTAAATTGTATAAAATATGTATGGAAGCGAGTTGAGAATGTTTTTCATGATCTACAGACAGTGCTAATCACGTACGAAGGGAAACACAATCATAAAGTCCACATGCTCATAACAACATTCAGAAATACTATGGTGCCTTGTCACCTTCTCCTTCTTCCAGTCAAGTAATGGATCTCGGTCGTCAGGATAGATCCAAGCCTTCACAGATAGTCAAAAAAATTATGGTGCCTTGAGGTACTCTCCTTCTTCCAATCAAGTAATGGATCTCGGTCTTCAGGATAGATCCAAGCCTTCACAAACACACAATCTTAGGCAGCAGGAAAGAAACCTTACATTTGGGTTATTTTGACCTTTTCGATTACCTAGGATGACTCAAGGCTATAATTTTGTAATGGACACGCAAAGTTGTTCGAGTTTTTTTAAATATGTTTCCATATTTTTTGTTGTATATTGTGTAGATTTAAAAATAACTAAAGTAATAATATATAATATTTGTAAATAGAATTCAAAACTGCCTAGGAGGAAAACGCCTGGCTCCCTCCTAGTCCCCTATGCGCTCGAAGGTGGTCAACCATCTGCGTAGCGCCTAATATATTTTAGAACAGTGTATTCACTGTATTATATTACACACACACATACATATATATATATATATATAAACACATTAGATATTATTATTCCGAAATAAAATATATATATGTAATTATAAAACATAAATGTAATAAATCAACATAATAGTGATCAAAATATAAAACATGAAGCAGTTGAGGTTAGCTCAACTTGTCGGGTTCTGTTTCTTCTTCTTAGAGGTACATGATTAGACCCAGTCTTTAATGTATTAAAAAAGTATTTATAGAATAAATTAACACACGGTTCTATCCATGCATCTTTTTCTAGTTGCACTATATATAATAGTCCGGGTGAATTATCTATAGGGTCTTAGAGACACTATTTTTTCTCTATAGAGTAGACTCTAGACTTTCGTTCTTCCTAGGGACCTCAACTTTGACAATTGTCTTTACTACCCTTGTGGTATAAATACTCTTAGAATTAGTTTTCTCTTTCCATTCCCGTCAGACGCGCTCTCTCACTTTCTCTCTCACTTTCTCTCTCTACTCACAACGCTCTCCATTTCTCTCTCCTGTTTTGAAGCGCCGATTGAAATACTACGATAAATCAAACGGAAAATGGCTAACAATGGTGATTCTGATGCCGATTCAGATGACAAACCAAAGGTTAGCAACGATTTACAATACTCTTAGTTTTTCTGGGTTTTAGTTTTTCGTCTTTTTCTGGGTTTTATGGTTTCGCATGAGTACTCTTCGTTTTTTATCCGACACTCTGTGTTATCTGCTTAGTAGTCTGTAGATTTGGTGTTATACTCTCAGTTTTGTTATGAAGATGAACAGTCTTTTCTGGGTTTTAGGGTTTTGCATGAGTACTCTGAGTTTTTGACACGACACTCTGTGTTATTTGCTTTATACTCTGTCGTTTTGGTGTTATACTCTCAGTTTTGTTATGAATGTGAACCGTCCTTTTTGGGTTTTAGGGTTTTGCATCATTACTCTTAGTTTTTGAACAGATACTCTGTGTTATTTGCTTAATACGCTGTAGAAATGGTGTTATACTCTCAGTTTTGTTATGAAGATGAACAGTCTTTTCTCGGTTTTAGGGTTTTGCATGAGTACTCTGAGTTTTTGACCCGACACTCTGTGTTATTTGCTTAATACTCTTAGTTTTGATATGAATGTGAACCGTAGTTTCTGGTTTTTATGGTTTTGCATGAGTACTCTGAGTTTTTGACCCGACACTCTGTGTTATTTGCTTAATACTCTTAGTTTTGATATGAATGTGAACCGTAGTTTCTGGGTTTTAGGGTTTTTGCATGAGTACTCTGAGTTTTTGACCCGATACTCTGTGTTATTTGCTTAATACTCTCGAGATTTTGGTGTTATACTCTTATTTTTTATATGAATGTGAAGCGTCGTTTCTGGGTTTTTGGGTTTTGCATGAGGAAACTATGAGTACTCTGAGTTTTTATATTACAATTGATAATACTCTGCGTTTTAATATGAAAACTAAATTAAGAGTACTCTGAGTACTCTGTGTTTTTATACGAGAACTCGGAGTACTCTGTGTTTTTGTTTGAAAAGTAAGAGTACTCTGAGTTTAAATTCGAAAACTCGGAGTACTCTTATATTTCAATAACTACAATAACATACTGTGATTACTGAGTATTTGTTGATCTTAACTGTTTTTCAGAAGGGTAAACAAGCAATACAGTACAGATCAAACATTAATGGAATCCTGCAGATAATGCAATTGCAAGGTATGACAGAAGATCACCTGTCAGAATGCGTAAGGACGCCTTTTTATAGGTTATGGAAAGGGATATTCGATAGGAGAGAAAAGTACAAGTTTATGAAAAAGTCTGACGTTCTGATCAAACAAGTTATAGATTGTTTCTCGTCTGTATCGGGTGGATTCGTAATTGGTGGGAAAGATTTAAAGATAACTGAGTTAGAAATAAAAATACTATTAGGTATCGAGTGTGGTCAAGATCATCTACCAAAGAAATCTACAGTTGATGCAACCAACAGATCGGCGTGGTATAGGAGAGTGTTTGGGAATGCGGGTGTAGTTAATTTAAAACTTCTTGGTGAAAAAATAGAAACTGTTATTGAAAATTTTAAAGACAGAGTACTCACTTTAGAGGCGAAGGAGGATATAGCGAAGTTACTATCAATATATACAGTAACGTCATTATGTTTGTCGAAAAGACATTACCAAGCTAAACAGATACATATCAGGGTATGCGAGGACTTGGAAAGCATAAAGAAGTACAATTGGGCTGGTGAAATGAAAAGTTACATGTTTAAATCAATTCGCAAATGTACGGATACAACAAGGGCAAAGGGGGGTGTTTTTGTGTTGCTGGTAAGATGATTAAATACAAATGTATCTTAATCTTATAAAATACTAACTGAAAAATATTTTTTAAAACTTGTAGCCGTGGCTTTTTGAACACGTGAAGGAAATGGGTAATTTGAAGGAGGAAGATGCAGTTCCGAGGTGCCTGAAATGGGAGTACATGCTCGGTGCTAAAAAACTCAATGTGCATGCAGTGAAGAGTAAAAAGGTTAAGGAATAGTGTTATAAAGTATAGATATATTTACATAAAAAACTGTGAGTACTCTAAGTTTTAGAATATAAAACTAAGAGTACTCTTAGATTTAAAATGTTTTAACTGTGAGTACTCTAATAAGTATTATATAAAACTCGGAGTACTCTAAGTTTTGATATATGATAACTAAGAGTACTCTTAGTTTTAAAATATGAAAACTGTGAGTATTCTAAATAATTGTAACATAAAACTCTGAGTACTCCAAGATTTGATAAATGGAATGTGTGTGACATACGCAGGTGAGGAGTAAGGAGCTAAAACCAACTACTTTGGAAGAGGGATGGATAAGAACCGAGGATGGTCACGACCAGGAAGTAAATGAAACAGAAGTGTTAGAAGAAGGAGAGTGCAGTCGGGGTGCTGGGAAAGAGGTAGATGAAGTGGTTGGAGACAAAACTGTGCCAAATGATGGTGTATTGAATGAAGATGACAATGAAAATGTTGCAAAAAGGGTGTCGGATGATGAAGACGTAAATGTTGATAGTTGGATGAATGATAGAGGAGATGGGGCGATTAGTGACATAATACGTGAAGATGACAAGGATGAGAATAAAGATGATGCAAGTGAAGAGATGAAGGGTTCTGAAAAAGAAAAAGCAGATGAAGGTAAAAACACAGAAACAAACGAAGATGTTGTAAGAGAGGTGGATTTAGATATGGATTTGGATAACGGAGATGGTAGTGCCGAAGAAGAAATGTTGATAGACGACAATGTGGATGATGGCCCCCCAAGAGGGGGTGAGGAAGTTGAAAAGATTGATGTTGAGAAAGAATATGAATTAGAAAAAGAAGAAGAAGAGGAAGTTGATAAGAATGATGAGTTACAAACTGAAAAAAGTGAAATAGATGGTTTGACAAAGATAGTGGAGAAGGTTGTAGAAGGAATTAACAAAAACAGTAGCAGTTTTAACGAAGACGTAAACGAGGGGGAAGATTCAAATGATCCAGTTGTTGTGTGTTTAAGAGAAAAATTGGTTGAAGCCGGCAAGGAGAAAAATAACTTAATAGATGAGATAGAGGTTTTGAGGAAGGAAAAATCTAAACAAGACAAGACAATAACAAAAATTGAAGAGATTTTAGCTGATCTGGAAAAAGAAAAAAAGGAAAAAAAAGAGCTTTTGCAGCTGGTAGAAACACTCAGCAACCAGGTAAATAGAGAAGAAATAAAAAATAGGGAGTTGGAAGATGCGATAATAAATCAACAGGGCAAAATAAATCGTCTAAGGGAGCAGGTTGCGAAGATGAAGGACGAAAAATTAAAGTTAAACAAGGAGCACATGGATATAAGCACGTGGTACAACGAATGCATCGAAGAACTAGAAAAGTCGAAGAAAGAGTGCGAAAACTTGAGAGCAGCCGCTGCACTTTTAGAGAGTAATAATGAAGATGCAGAAAAAGGAACAGAAGAGGGTGAGGATGTGGAGGTAGTTGCTGAAGTTAAAACAAATGTTAAACGAAGAAGATCGTATAGATTAGCGACCCCAGGGTCCATAGAGAGAAATGTGAAGAAAAATAACCGTGCAGCAGCTGCTGCAAAAAGTGTGAATTCTGATTTTGTTGAAGAACCAAGAACAAAAAGAGTTAAAGTAACAATGAAACCAAAAGAAGGGGGGGTGGGAAAAAAAACGGAAAAGAAAGTGATTGATAATAAAATGACGGCAAATGTTACAGAAACTGTTAAGGAAAAGGATGCAGGTTTGAAGAAGAAAACCACAGTTGAGGGGGAACAATTTGATGAAAACCTAAAGTGGGATGGTAAGGACACAGTAGATGAGAAGGATTATAATTTTCTTTTGCAAATTAAAAAAGAAAACTTGGGAGATGCTATATGGTGGGATAAAGAGAATGAGTTGTTAGTATCAGGAAAAGATGCATTTGCTATTGCGCACAAAGGAATGGTTGAAGTACAGGTAAACAAATAAAAATATGATCATATAGAATATGTAAAATTGGACATTGAGTATGTGATTAATTCATATTGCAGGTGATTGAGGCTATGTTGAAAATGGTACAAGAAGAATATGGAGTCAAAGGAGGGAAGTATGGTGTGACACACCAGAGTGCGATGAGCATGGTAAGTAAACTCTGAGTTTTTCAATGTTAAATATAAAGTAATGAGTACTCTGTGTTCTAATGAATTTGAACTGTGAGTACTCAAATAATTTAGTAAACAAATCTGTGAGTACTCTAAGAATTGTGAGTACTCTGTGTTTCAATTTAGTTGAACTGAGAGTACTCTAAGAATTTAGTTAATGAAACTGTGAGTACTCTGAACTTTTGTATGAGTATTATGATATTTTATTACTGAAAACTCAGAGTACTCCATCTTTATTATGAGTACTCTGAATTTTATTATGAGTACTCTATCTTTAATTAACAAAACTGTGAGTACTCATAATTTAATTAACAAAACTGTGAGTACTCTGAATTTTATTATGAGTACTCTATCTTTATGAATTTTTTTTTAAAAAAAAATTCAATTTTATTGCAGAGTTTGATCGAATATGAGAACGTTGAAGCATGTCAGATTTATATTGCAGACCCATTCTATAAAAATAGCCAAGATTATGCTTTCACCCTATTACCTGTGTTTGTTAAAGATGATAGCTGTGGACATTGGAGCTTGTTAGTGTACAGCAGGGATAATAAAGAATTTTACCATTATAACTCAATCAAACCGAAAAATCCAGAGTCAATTGGTTCGAAGACAGAGCAAACCGCAGCAAAGTATAGAAAATTCTTGGTACAAAATGTCTTGAGGAAGATAAAACCAGGAAAAGAAGATAAATATATAATGACCAATGTAGATTGTATAGAACAAGAACCAGGAAGCGTTGACTGCGGAATTTTTGTAATCCTATGGTGTCATGCATTTTATCGGAGTGGGGTGATAAAACAGAAGACATATATTCAAAAATATATTAACGAAGGACGAGCAATGATTATTAGGAAATTGTTGCGCAGCAAATATTCACAATGCATAAACAAGGGAAAACGTTCTTAACTGATTAATCATCGATAATTTATTTTGTAAAGAGTGTTGGGAGGATTATGATTTAAGATTTAGACTTTTATTTAGACTTTTTTGATTGGTTCTTTATCTATGTTTGATAAGTACTTGATTTGTTTTTGAACTTTGGTATGCTATTTTGGATGTTTTTGGATGTTTAAAATACTTGATATGAAGTATGAATGAAACAGGGTTTTGGTGTTTTATTGATTGTTTTGTAGTTAAAAATGGCATGAAAATGAATGTGTAAAAGAAAAGTTAAAGCTTATGAATACACATTAAGTAAAAGAGAACTCACAACAAAACATAAAGTACTCAGACAAATGAATGAGTGCTACGAGGAAAATAGAGAGTACTCAGACAAAATGTGTGAGTACTCAGACAAATGTGTGAGTACTCTGACAACTGTGTGAGTACTCTGACAAATGTGTGAGGGATAGAGTAATCATACTATTATATAGAGTACTCATACAATTGTATAGAATGTTCAGTGTAATGTATAGAGTACTAATATAATTATATAGAGTACTCATATAATTATATAGAGTACTTTGAAAAAAAGATAGAGTACTCATATAATTATATAGAGTACTCTGAGAAAAGATAAAGTACTCATACAAATATATAGAGTATTCATCAAAGTGGTAAAAAGTACTCAGACAATATAAATGTAGAAATTACAACAGATCAAAATATTTTAACAAGAATAACATGCTTAAATCAAATTCAACTTCAACAACTTTAAAACATATAAATGTAGAAATGGTTCAGTTGCACAAATAACAAGAAGTTAATAAGCATGATTACAATTTAAAAACATAAGTTAAATTATGATTTTGGTGGAGCTCTACAAGTAGATTTGTTTTGTCCCACCTTCTTGCAATTGCTACACTTAATTGAACGGACAACCTTCTCGGTGCATGAACGAAAGCGCTTAGTCTGAGGCCTACCAGGTGGAACCCTAACATCAGGAGCAAGAATAATCTGAGATTCGGGCACAGGGACTTCAACTTGAAAGGTAGACATAGCAGGAATACTCGTTGAATAGGTCTTAACGTATGATGAAGTGTGAAAGTATGACTCTACATACTCGAACGGATCACGAACGGAGGCACTAGATAGTGCACACAAAGCATGCTGACAAGGGAAGCCGAGCTCTTGCCATTCACAACAAGAACAGGTACGGGCAGCTATATCTACCACCATAATAGGATTTGAGCCAACTTGAAACAAAGTAGCAGTGGATTGTTGAATGGTCCAAGTGCAGCTAAGACCGACATTAGTGTTATAAAGCTCCATAATAGCCGGGCATAGTGGTGAAGTCCACTTGGATGACTTTAGAGATCGGTCATAAATCCACTGCATTAACTTAACACGAAGAGCGTCAACAAGCTCGCAAACAGGAAGTCCCCTTTGTTTTATAATCCAGTAGTTAAACGACTCGACTGCATTAGAAGTCATCTCGCCATATCGTCTACCAGTGAAATAAGCATTTGCGTAATTTTCCCTTGGCAAACCCTTTAGGAAAGCTTTGACCTCCTTCTTTCCTTCCAGCAGGAATCTAGCAAGCTGTTGATCGTAATGTGCAACAGTAGGAGCATGAGCGACTCGCTTGAGCAGATACACCATCCTTTCACGGTAAAAAGTCGAGCCGGAAATAGCAAGTCTGAGGTTTTTCTCGATATGTTTAATGCAAAAACTGTGACTATCTTGAGGAAAAACATCCCTAACACCATTTAGTAGACCCTTGTGGCGGTCTGATATAAACGTGAGAGGGCGACCCTCGACAAGGGGCTTTAAAAACTGAAGAAATGCCGTCCAATTGTCGGTGTCCTCACCGGGAACAACGCCAAAAGCAACAGGGAATAAACCTGATTAGGAAAAACAGTGGAAAAGTGATAAACAAGAACTAAAAAAGAATGTATACAAAGAGAAAAAATAATAAGTTGTTATGATACCTTGATCTCCATCCTTGGCAGTAGCAACGAGTAACGAGCCTTTGTACTTGGACTTGAGGAACGTAGCGTCCAGAAATAACATGGGGCGACAAGACTTAAAACCAGCAATTGAACCACCAAAGGCAAAAAAACATCTGTGAAATATCCGTGTTTCAGGATCGCAATGAACCGAGAAAGCCGTGCTTGGATCAAGATTCTGAAGCTTTTCAAAGTAAGATTGCAAACGATTGAATGAAGAGCCAATATCACCGTATAGAGTGTCCTTAGCCTTATTGATAGTAGACCAAGATGTTTTGTATGAAATATCGAAACCATAATTCTCCTTTAAGACAGTCTGAATTTCTCTAGGCCTGGAAGATGGTTTAGAACGAAGATCATCGAAAATAACCCGACTGAGAATTGAAGAATCCAACCGGGTGTGTGATGTTTTCTTGTAAACATGACCACAAGTGTGATTATTTCTATAAGAACGCAAATACCAAAATCCGTTTGTCTTTTCAACCGATGCGTATATATACCATTTGCAACCCTTCTCGATCTTGTAATAGCACTGCGCGCTGATGCGAGTGTTCTTGTTATTGTGGATATAGTCGAAATCAAACCCATCAACAGCCGCTTGCTTGCAAAGAACGGAACGGAACTGCTCAGCACCACCCACAAAACACTGTCCAACACCTTCTAACCCAAGTTTCCAAGAATCACTCAACATAACCTTCTTTTCATGAATAAAATAGGCTGGATCAGGGGTAGAAGCAACAACAGAACGAATAGGTTCAGCGGAGATTGGTTTTGAAATGCCAGATGATTCTGGAGAGGATATATTGTTGAATGAAGGGGTCCTGGAATCAGTAACATAAATATAAATCTTGTCATACACACCACGTCCAAGAATCCACTTAATTGTGCAGAAATCTGTTTCAGTTTCAAGAAGGGAGTCTTTGTACTCCCCTACAGTATAAGATATAACAGCAGATTTAGATATCTGAGGCCACCTAGACTGAACAAAATTCTTTACTGAGTTAATGTCAATCAGCTGATGAAATGGGAGGAAAATCTGATCAGTTCCCATCTTGAACACAACAAGCACATCTTGTAACATTATAACTGTCAGCAGAAGAGTAAAAAGAAAGAAATTAAAACTAAGATTATTTTCATATAAACTGAGAGTATTTTATAAGACTCAGAGTACTCTGCAAAAACTGAGAGTAATTTAACAAACTAGGAGTAATTAATAAAAACTGAGAGCATACTATGAAAACTCAGAGTAATATGTAAAAACTGAGAGTATTCTATAAAACTGCGAGTATTCTATAAAACTGAGATTAATATGTAAAAACTGAGAGTATTCTATACAATAGAGAGTATTTACTGAAAACTGTTATCACTATACAAAACGCAGAGTACTCTATAAAAACTACGAGTATTCTATAAAACTCATAGTACATTACAAAAAGTGTGAGTACTCTGCCTATTTGAAAAACAAAGAGTACTCTCAGAAATTTGAAAACAGTGAGTATAGTACTGTACTGTACTATCATGCATGCAGCGGCTGTGATAAACCCTAACAATGGCAGATCGGAAAAATTAACGTTCAAAGAGTAAAACAATGACATAAACACGGAAAGTGAGACGAATATAAGCAATAACATTCATATCATGAGCAAATCTACCATGAAACATATTAAAACGTAACAAAAACATCTAAAACGAGCATGATATAGTCACGTAATCGTATGTAGAAATGGAAAAAAGTGAACAAACGACGATACATAGTGGATGTTGTGAATAAACAGCGCTATTAAATACAGAAAACACAAAAAACACACACTAAGGTAATAATCTGTTGAAAAACACAGTAAACATAAACGAAACAAACCTTAGAACGAAGGTAACAGTCAAAAATACAGAGGAAATGCAGAAGATTATGACGTTATGAATCTATGAACACAAGGGAGGAAGGTTGAAATCGGATGGGGAGATTTGAAATAAATATGGAAAGCTTAGAAAATAGCTCACGAAAATGGAGAGAGAGAGGAGTAAAAGAAGCTCATGGAATTTACAAGAGAGAGTGGAAATGCAAAATAGTATATATATGAGACTAAAAATCATTTGAGGGTAAAAGTGTAACAGGGGTTTTGGGTTTCATGTGTTAAAAAGTTTATGAGGTCTTTAGTAAGAAAAGGCTCTAGTAGGGGGTGGTATCTTGAAGAGGGGTGTGTCTTCAAGACCCTAAGTGTCATTATCTCTAATAGTCCTTATTAAAAGGAGATCGACAATAAAATGTAAAAAAAATGAAAGATCTAAAAGAAAGTATGAAATTGTCAGATATATAAGTTACTTAATATTTAATAATAAATAATACATGAAATTAATAACATAAATATAAAAATAAAAACTATAAATCTATAGACTAAGACGTTTAAAATACATAATAAAATATAAGATGTATAACAAATATAAGAAACAAAGAAAAGTACAAGAAAAGTTAAAATATATTTAAAAGGTTAAAATAAACCTCCAATCAAATGTCTTTGATTTTTATAATAAACTTTAGGTGGAAAAAACATATGAAGTTAATGGACTATCAACTTATAATATGTTTCCCCCTTTGGCTATCTTACAAAGTGGGTAGGACTTGGACAAAAAAAAGTTGGGTAGGAAAAGTTTTTATCTTTTTCGCTCGAGCCTTTAAGCCCAATACTGGAGCACAAAACATTTAACTTCACATTCACAACCTCTTTTACAGTTTCCCAACATAGTGCAGTAGCTCTTAGCTTCTCGACAATGCTTTGGAGAATTTGTGGAAAATTAAGATATTAGTTTGGTAGGTGAGTTTTTATGTAACAGTGACTTGGATGTTGGGTGTGTTGCTACTGCAGTGTCTTCGAACAAAATATTTGAAGACTTGAACCTAAAAGTTAAAACCTTATTGGCTAGAGCTTGGGAGTTTCTTAACACTCCCCAAGTGCTTGATGAAAGTCCCAAATCAATATTTTTGGTAACTAGTATTCCCATAATTAATGCTAGTGAACCAATTTTATATTGAGTGTGTACAACCTTGGAAGTTAAATAATATGGTCGCTTTAGGGTGTGAGAGTACCACACAACAACTCGTGAACATGGTCGGTGACCTATGTCGTTCTCGTTAATAAAATGAAGCACAAACAATATGGGAATCGGCTCTGCAAAGTACGGATCATAGGTTAGCAAGAAATGATAAGAAGGATTCTCGTTTGCAAGGATGAAGTGCGATTAAAGGTTTTCAAAGCAATGTAAAGATGTAAGTATGTAATTCGAATAACTATATAGAAATATAAAATGAAAATAGTTGTTATGGTTTGAAACTAATTAAACTAATTATGCACGAAAGGATAAAACTAAGGATGCTAGTAAAAAACCTATCCTATTGAAATGTGTTCTATGGATAAGGGTGAATTTATTTTGTTGTTCACATTATTCGGGTTTTTAATTCACACTACCTTAGGGATTAGGCTTAATAAATATACCCTGTTTACTACCTAACGTGATGATATCGTACGATAAAAGGCACTAAGCATTCATACACGAGTTCAGTAATCTTTCCTTACTTGGATGTTAGTCAGATTAGAACGGCTCCTATTACCCTGGCCTAAGCACAGGAGTATTTAAATCACGTATACAAACAATGGAAATATAATTAAAAACCCAATTCAATTAAATTTAAATATCCTAAATATAATTAGAAGAAAAACAATAATCAATCTTTCTTACAAGTATAATCCTAAGCAAAAATGTAACTAAGCATCATTTAACCTTTGAATTAAGTAGATCTGAATTAATATATAGACAAATTAAGACTAATACTAAATTACCCAAAAGGTTTAGAGATGGAGAAGCGTAGATGTGTTGCGGTGAAGCTCAGCGGTGTTTCTTCCTCCTCTAGATCTTCTTACTTCTTCTGTGCTTGAATTTCTTCTTGGAAACAAGCTCTGACCCTTTCAAATGATGGGAGTTGATATTTATAATGTTAAAAACGTTGGGATGGGCTTTGGACTCATTAAAATTACCTAGCCCATCCTAAAAACGTTTTACACCCAGAGGGGACAGGTTCGAGTCACGCCAACTGCAGTATGCACAACTTCTTCTTTACAGCTCCAAATTGAAAAATCTCAGTTGCCACGCGACCGTGATTCAGAGCCCTATATGAATGTCAAAGGGATCATCCAAATTTCCTCGTCAATATCGCAAGGCATCGAATACAATCTAATTTCTAATTCTGGTCGACAACATTTCCACTTTCTAAAGACGGTTTCTTTGTCCTTTACTCCTGGGTTCCTTCTTCGATCTTCTTTGCTCGACTCCTTATCCATGTTTTGGTATCTTATATCATCCATGTATCTAAAATATTTACATTTAACAAACAAATTACGCGCAAGTAGCTATAAAAGTGATAAATACCCTAAACAAGGTAAGAAATGAGAATATAACAAATAATGGGGGAAAATCCCTCAGTTGAGCACAAAAGGAATAGAAAAGGATGTCTGACAATGTGATTTCGATGTCTCCATATTTATGATATATTAATCTAATTTAGAGTCATCATTTTAGGTGCATTACGTTAATTGTTAAGGGATTTTCCCCCATTATTAGATATTTTCTTAATGCATGCCTGGATTTGGAGATTTATTACTTTTATAGCGTTTTTGGATAATTTGCGTGTTAATGTGAAGCTCCTAGGTAAAATGAAATAATTAGATGCCAAATAAATGTCAAGGAGTTAAGGAAAGAAGATCTAAGGTGAATCTAGAGTAAAAAGGAAACAAATTTGAATTAGGAAAGGAAAAACTGCCAAAGCTGAAGAGTCGTCCAACGTTTTGAAGACTGCAGAAAATTTATTACGAATCTTGAGGAGACCTTTTAAGAGCCAGTAGATCTTTGAATTGCATCCATTTTCATATAAAGTACGCTAAAATCCGATAAGTAACAAATGAGATATGACTAAATCAATCTGCAGTGATTACCCTGTCCTATATTTTAGAAAGCGAATTTGAAATGCAGGACTCCAATAATTTGCCTTCCACTCCAAGATTTCGACCTAGGGCTAGCTAGCACCTATAAATACATCTAGTTATCATTGTAAACATTCCCTTGCTTAATTATTAGTCCTTAGTATCAAACAGAATCATCAGGGAAGCAAGTTGACAAGTATGTATTTATCGTTTAGTTTATTTCTTTTTAGTATGAACCAGTTCTCCCATAGCTTGGATTTTGCACATGTATAATCTTTGAATTCTATTTCTTTATTTTATATTATTTGGGATTGATCTTTAAATTGATTAATCTTCTTATCTATTTCCTATATTTGTTTTATGTGCTTTGATTTAATGACTGAACTCCTTACTAGTGCACGACTATAGGATTACCCCATTAGCAGTTGGATGGTCACTCGGAACGGGTGTTCAATTGTAAAAATACCACATAAACATCTAGTGTGCGATAGTGATCCTGACGGGCTTGTTTAATTAGATAGTCACTAGGGTTTGAGATCAACCAACGATCATTGTGCATGGTTTCTTTACCCAAGTCCCTTGAGCAACCTTGATTCATTGTTTTAGAAGATAACTTACCAACTACCTTCTAAGTACAATACATTATTTTGATACATTGAGCAGTCTTGATCTATTGAATTTATTAAGTTTAATTATCAATAGAAATATGGGGAACAACATGCTTGTACAAATATAAGGAAGAATTAAGGAAGCAATCATTACATAGAACTTAAAAAGGATGTGGGACTAGGAGGAGCTATTGGGATATCCAACTATATCTTGGAGCATCAAAACAACTTTTATCATGCAAGGCCTGAATGAGGGTTCCTCCTGAATACACCAAATATCTACTTTCACCATTCTTTCAAGCTTTTCCATGTCAACATCATCCTCACCTCGAATAAGTTTACCAAGCTCTCCACCTTTAAAACAATCATAAACCCAGTTTTCTATGATAGCTTCATCTTCAGGAAGACTTGCATCCACACTTCTTCGACCACATATGATTTCCATCAGCACGATTCCAAAGCTAAACATCTGCTTTGACGGTCACAGGCAAATTTCTATGCCACTCAGGTGCAACGTACCCCTTGTTCCTTTTACCCCAGTAAAGGTTCTAGTCTGATCTTGCTTTAAAAGCTTTGCCAACCCAGAATCAGAAATTTTAGCACACATATTGTCATCCATTAGTATGTTTTGAGGTTTTTTATCGCACTGAATTATCTATGCTTCACTCTTGGTGCAAATAGAGGATGCCTTCGTGCAATATCGAGAGCAATTTTGATGCGTTCCTCGCAGATTAAACGATTTCGTGGTGTAAATAGTACGTCTACGAGGGATCTGTTGCTCATTAGCTCGTACCGGAGAAGTCTTTTGGGTCTATCTATGCAGTACCAAGAAGTCGGATTAGATTTTTGTGATGTGTTATCGTCTCAACTTGAAAATCTTGTTCCCCTTATGCTAATACTTTATCTAGTCTTTTCACTGCAACTTCCTTGTGCGGTAATATACCGTTCCAAAAGCACCTCTACCTAACTCTTCCATGAAATTCCGACAACAAGGCCATTATCTTGGTCGATGAATCCAAAGGTATATACTCTAGATGGTGAAAACCATGCTGATAAGTTTGAGGGAGTTAAAAAGAGCCAAGACTTATATTTGAGTATTTTTGTTGAGCTTGTGTGGAGTTTGGACATAAAGAAAATAATACTAGAAGAAGTAAAAAGCAAGCAGTCATTACCCTTTAAGATATCACTGTAATTTAATAAAATCAAACTACTGAAATGAATGGGTGATTTCCAGGAAACTGTTATTATATTAAAGTCTCCATTAAAAGTAGCACGAGCCAAATTGCAATGACTTCCATTAACTTGTTCTCTTTTTCTATTAGGAAAATAGTTAGTCCACTTTTGAGTGTATACAAAACTATTATACTCCTAACAAATAAATTAGACAGATATCAAAGTGTAATGCAGTTGTCAAGTTAAAAGTTAGTTAATTTGTTAGCTGTATTATGAGTTAGAGAGCTTTTAATCGAATCTAGACCGCCAATGAATTGTAATTCATTGATAGAAACAGCTATATATACAATGTAACTACATAACACTACAATCAACATAAAAATCATTACATAATTTTCTTGCTTTCTTTCTCTCTTCTTCTTCAAATCATCTCTGCAATTCTGTTTAATAACTCAAGCTAGCTTTAATGGCTTCCTCTTCTCTTGCTCTTCTACTCTACAATTTACAATTTAACAGTATGTGTAATGCCACTTACATTAGCCTAATTAAAACAACAAAAAGAACACCTTTATGGTTCAAAAAATGAGGGGGCAGATAAATAACAACTGCAGATATAAAAACAATATATGAAACAATGGATCAGAATATTGGCTTGAATTTCTCAAAGAGAAATATATTACAGCTCAGTATAATCAGCTTCGATCATCTGGGGAAAAAGTCATCACCTCCATTAATTTTAATAAATAAACTTCATATATTTCAATTACACAAATGAAATTTTTTAATATTTGAGAAAAGATAATTAAATTAAACAAGATGGATCAGAAAATCTGGCATGAATTTTCTCCTAAGAGAAAATTAAATAGCGCTCAGCAATTTCAACTTCGATCATCTGGGGAAAAAATCATCATTTCCATCTACTATAAAACTTAAATTAAATAAGCAAAATATTAAATTATTTTTTTTTTGAAATTTTCCGTATCTAACTCGAAAGAGAGAATTTTGAAGTAAATCTGAAAACAGCTTTGGCGTCGGATCATACGTAAAGCCAATTTCTGTAAGATAGCGCCCGTAATCAGTATATCGACGCATATATTCACGTTTGTATGTATATATTCTATATGTAAGAAAACTACCAATGTATGTACCTATATTTGAGAATGTGTTGGTGACATAAAGTATTAGAGAGTGTTTGTATATATATGAGAGGTGAAGGAGTAAAGTGGCTGCTGCGGAGCTTTGGTGTAGAAGGAAACCCTAATTAGGGAGGCGGTAAGGATTAGGGGAGAGCATGAGTCGGTTTTACCCGGTTTTGAGGTTAGGGTAATCAAAGGTAATATATTTCGGTTTAAGTAATTGGTAGGGTAACCCAAGGGTAGGGTAAAAAAAAGTTTACCTTCGTGTTAATTTGGTTTACCCTTCGTTTACTCTCGGTTTACCCTCGTTAGACAACATTAGTCAAATTCTTTTTTAACGCATGAAAAAATTAAGTAAATGAGAAAATTTGAAAACATTTATATCATTATACTTCGAAAGATCAAAGATACAATCTTGACATTAGAAACCAAAAAATCGTGAATCGAATACACTTCAAAATAAATTATGCATGTTTGGAATATCTGAGAAACGAAATGACTTATCAAATGTACATGTTTTGTATTTTTTTTATTTACACGGTTTTTCGGTTTGGGTAACCCCAACCCAATAGCTTGAGTAATATATAGGTAAAATAGATGGACCTGAAAAATCATAAGGTAACCCGATAGGTAAGGTTGACCAAGGTAAAATTAACATATATTTTGGACCGGTTTAGTTAAAATTAACACGGTTTTTCGGTTTTGTTAATACTTTGCTCACCCCTAGTAAGGATCTTCACACGCTAATCACGTGATTTTTGGATGTAGATTTCTAGATTTGCGTCAATAATCTTGGGCTTTTCATAGTATACCAGCTTCTCCCCTATATTATTTTCTTTTAGGGTTAATGCCCAATAGGGGAAGCTTTGAGTAGTGGGAAGCTAAATTTCCCATTACTCAAACTTTGAGTAGTGGGAAGCTTCCCATTACTCAACGTTTGAGTAGTGGGAAGCTTCCCATAACTCAAACGACTCTTTTATGGAAAAAAACATGAAAAAGTAAAATTATGTGTGCCTTTTATGGGCAAAAAAATGATAGTTGGAGTGAGAGGGAATTAATTCTAACTTGAGGTGTTTCTTGGGCAATAATCCTTTCTTTTTTCTTTTAACACTTTGAACACAATTTGGTCCTTATACTTTAGGATTTTTTTTTTTGAATAAACCTATACTAATTATATCAATATACATACATTAAGTGTTAAACTCACAAAAGTAACTAACTAATTAATCTAATGTCATATGTTTTGTTATAATAATTACTGGGTGTCAACTGAATATTGGACCATCCAATATTGGATGAAAGTCTTACCCTTTACCTTATAGTGTTTTGGTGAAAAATACTACACAAGATTGTGAAAAAGCCTGCTTAAAGGATTGTAACTGTGGCAGTACTTATATGATCGATGCTTGAAACATGGGCTACCAAATGAGATGTGGAAGACAAGTTACTAAGGTGGTCATACCTGCATCCATCACGAACAGAGATCCGAAGATTGATATACCAAGAGATAAAAATATGGTGGGAATAGAATAAAAAAAAAGAGACTGGTCATGACATTCTAATTATCGCCATTACACTACCTACTTGTTTGTTCATCGCCATTACACTACTTGTCTTTTCATGTATATTCGGTGTTCTAAAATAAAGTCGTCTAGCCATTTCATCTAAACGTTTCAAAGTGTGATCCGCCTAGAAATTCTCTCAAAAATAGCTAGAAGGTTTGTTTACGCATAATCTAATCGATAAACTACCAATCGGATTAATGAGTCGTCCCACTCAAATACTACCTAGCATGATAACTCATAAAATAACTATCAATATTATACAACTCAACATATAAGCAAATTATAAAGAAAAATCTACTTAGCTTAAAGTTAAACACGCGAGAAAAAGAAGAATGTAGGATTTTTAAAATTTCAAATTTAGATTTCTCAAATTGGTCATTTTTAGGTTAGTAATAATGAATTAATTATTATTTTATAATTAAATATATATTATTTAAGTTAAATTGATCTACTTAAAGTATATTAGGATGTAACTATTATTCATGTCAGTGTATTAGTAATATATACTTAATAAAATAATATAAAAACGGCCTAAGTAAAAACCACCTGAAATTCCAATTAATGGGTCGCCTAACCATCTAAACGCTCGAAGGTGCTCGACCGCCCGAGTAGCGCCTAGCGCATTTTAGAACAATATGTATATTCTTGGCAATTTCTGGAATTCTTGTCAACAGAGCTCGCATATGGAATTATAATAAAATTCATGAAAAAAGAAACGTCGAGCTCATTGATGATATTTTTGTGCCGACTTTCAGTTATGCAAGATTAATGCAAAATAACAAAAATTTCAAGGAAAGGTTAGGCAGAGGAGCTTTAGGAATGGTATATAAAGGAAATTTATCGCACAACTCGAATGTAGTTATAGTGAGAAGACTAGATAAAATTTTAGCAGAAGAGGAACGAGGGTTTCAAGATGAGATGAAAGTGATTGCTAAAACACACCACAAATCTAATCTGACTTCTTGGTTACTGCATAGATGGAACACCTGTCCCTACGTAAACACATAATAGGCCTGAATTAACGGGTCCACGAAATACATCTGCAGAACTTTAAGTAATAATAGTCATAAGGAAGTTGTGTTTTTGTTGAAGAAAGCTTGATCACTTTCACATAAAGTGGATCACCCTGTCAAAATAGAAGCCAGCTATTAACTGTTGGATTATATAATAAGTCAACGGTAAAAATAGAGACAGTAAAATTTATATAACACGTTCAAAAGTGTAGAAACAAATACATAACTATTAACAAATTGCAACGTTGGTTCCTATGTTACCTAATACAGCTAAATATACCCTGAGTTTCAAAGTGAGACCTACCCCTATGGACAGGTAACTTGGCAAAACAGAGTGCATAACATAGGGACCAACAGTGCAATTTAAGTAATTTTATCTTAAGATCATAATCACATTAACTGATATCTAGCCATAACAACTAATAAAAACACCAAAAAGTCAAATCAAATAATACATAAAAAAGAAAAATATATCTAGATGATCCTAATCAAAACCCTAAACCCACGAGTGCACAATTAAATAAGAATTTTACACTGTAATTACACAAATTCATCTGTAACTTAGTACTACGATCGGTGTATATAATAACATATATATAGAAATATAAATAAACATATCTATATAGGTATATGTATTGATTGAGAAATTGAGAGAAATGTTTACCATTTGAAAATCTCGAGGAGCAACGCCTAGGAGGTAGAAGGAGTGTGCAGATGAGAAGAGAAACAGTAGTGAGTTGAGAAAAAAAGGGGATGAGAAAGACTACTGTTTTCGGTGACAGTTTTCGGTGACACATCCTTTGATCGGATCCTAATTGGTGGAGATAAAAAAAAGGGATGAGAAAGACTTTACAGTGAGTTGAGAAACGGCTTTGTACTCATTTACTGAAAGCTAAAAAGAAACAAGATTTGGCTATATATTATGACATCATTTTATTCTTAAATATCCCAACCAAATATTAACACAAGCTTCACTTATAACGAGTAACACACAATAAATGAAACTCCCTGCTCCTACACAACACCTTTTATCAACCAGATCAGCATATTAACAAAATAGTATCAATATAGGTAAATAAAGACACGGTCTACTATAAAAATTGAATTAAACACTTAAATTCAACAAAAATTCATGACATTGTCTTCTTGACTTTGACTCTAACAAAAATTCACGACATTGTCTTCTTAACTTAATCTAACTAGAAAGATACTTTGCTTAATAAAAACTTGAAATATTACAAAAAAAAAATCTTTTAACACGATTAGTTTTCCCACCATCATATTAAACTATTTGATTTGTGCCTCCACAAACGAATTGCTAAGTTTTAATTTCTTTCTTTAATGGATTCTTTTTCATTCAACAATTTTTTATGATATATATCTTGCATCATAAGACACATATAGACCACAATCGTAATTGTTTGATTGAAACGGCATTCGATCGTTGAATTCATATTCAAAAGTGTTGATTTTTTGCATCTTAGCATATACTTCCGATTTCGTCGTTTCCAACACATTGTGCATACCTATAATTTACTAAATTTTTAGTATAAATTTATATTTTTGAACACTTTACAAAAAAAAATCCATCAGATAAAGAAATGCTAACATACCAAACGAGTTACTTCAACTTGAACCGATGAATTTGTTCTAGCATTCCTCATTGAATCACATATAGACACTGTACGACCCTATATGTCTATAATGATAAAAATCCAATGGTTCCTATCGTAATTCATTGGCAAGTAAATCTTAATATAAAAAATATTCTTGTAATTATTATAGATTGATGATAAAATATACTAAATGTTAAACTATAAAAAACAAGATATAAAGTTAAAATTATTACTTTTTCGCATTGGTCTAATGAACCAGTGAACTTTTCGGATCCAAAATAACTCCTTTTGCATTTGGACGGAGTAAAATCTAACCCGTTATGAATTTGCCCCTGAAAAATATATAAAGAATAAGTTTCATATATTAATAAAAAAATTATCTCTTAACATGTACATACCGTACAAATTATAGGAAGAAACCATCGATCTTTCATCTTATACTTCTGTGTTGATCCTTTGTCAATTGCCACACTAGATTATCGATGATCTGAATAAAATTAAATAAATATGTCACAAATTATCATTCAAACCAGTAAATTATAATACAAATTTTAACATATGTTACACAAAAAATTAAACTCACGTTTCCCGAAAGACACATCTTTGGTAATAGTTCTTACATTTCGTGTCTTTTAATATCATACATTGAGTTCCAAACCACATACTCTCTACAAATGCATTTATAAAATAACAACTCACTCGTCATCGAAATAACTTTATTACAACTTACATAATATAATAACAACTACTTACCGCGGATCCTTAGATTCTGAGAACAAATATTCATAAAATAAATCTTTTGAGCTCATCATTGTACTATAAATTCCGAGTGGAAGATTCACCGGTTTGATTGAGTCAACTCCTCCGACTAAACAATTAGTAAGATCAATTATTTCAGATTCTGGAAATAATTATCTTACTGATGTTGGTTTACTTCTATGAAAATCTTTAATTGAATGAGAGTACCGAAAACTTATATCAGATTGTGTATCCGGTGTCTCTATATTCTCAACTAATTTTTTCGTCTCTTTCTTATAAATTTCAAGACAATCATCATAATTTGTACCTTTTTTACTTTTTTCTTCATCTTGACCATATTTTATTTTGACTACATTCTTTAAATTGTTGATGGTTGTCTTGACATCTTTCATCTCTTTTTAAATGTCAACGCATATAAACTTCAGCTCACTAATATCAGTCTTTATTTTCTTCATTACCTCGTATATTTGATTCTTCCAAAAATTAAACTCATTTTTTAAACCAGTAAGATCCTCTACATTTGTAATACCATATTGGAACTTTCCATACTCAGAGAGTTTTTCCCATTCTTTTTCAAAATGTGATCTTAGAGACTTAGTAACCTTGTGACCAGGATTTTCTAATTGATATTTATAAATCCTTTCATCCCTACAATTAAATTAATTATCAAGAATAAGTATACATATAACACTTACGTATATTTAACATTTTTATATGATTCACAAAATATTTCAACCAAAACATAAAATATTTTTTGATTTGTTCACTGAACTATTTGAAAGTATAGATACATGAAATTTATACAATTCTTGCAGCTTCTCTCACTAAAAATATTGCTCTCTCCTCTCTCTTAGTTTCCATTTCCTTCTTCACTACGCTTTGGTTTTCTGGTTCGATTCATCACGCTTTGGTTTCTTTCTGAGTTAGGGATCGGTTTGGCTACAACTATACCCCCAACCTCATCGGGATGGGGGCTATGTCTGATGGTTTCTTAGGGTTTCGCTTGAGACCCAAATATTGCGATTTGGGGAAGAACAAACCCTATAAGTGGTATTTGGGAACTATCAATTTCAGTAGTTACTGCAGAAAGTTTTGGAGCTCCAAGGCTAATTATGAAGGAGTTCAAACAACACGCAAGGGGTGTATCGATTCCATCGAAATCCCTCTACCTAATCTCTTCGACCACCCTAATCTCGAGGTAAGGAATAATTTAATTAGGTTGATCTCATGCGCTGGGGTTTCATTATTACAGGGAAAGATAAAAACAAAAACGAAATATATATGGGGGAGGCGAAACGACGGGTATAGGCGTGGCAAAAGAAATTGCTGCTATTGGCTCTGTGGTAATCATGTTCTCTCTTTGCTCTTTCCCATATTTATTATGATGATGGGCTACTCTTACTGCGTTCTCAAGAAGGTTTCCTCTTGGGCCCTTTCACAACTTCTATATAATACCACCAGTAAGAATTGGTCCGCCTCACTTCAACTCCTTCTTCTTTATCTCTTTCTCTACTTGCTTCTTATTACTGCTCGGATCTCTCCTTTCTCCTTCTCTCCTCTTTTTTTCTTATTACTCTGCTTGTGCTTTTTTATTTGTGTGCTCTTCTGTTGTGTGTTTAGTACAGGTTTCCAAATGGCTACTCGAGAAAATCATGCTCTGCCAATCATCCCACTGAACGATCATAAAGCGCGAAAACTTGGTGTTATCAACATAGGAATGAAAGCGCGCCTTTCAGAGAATATGAAGGAGGACAAAGCAATTCTTATTAAAGCTATAGGAGACTCCCCAATCTATGCCATTCAACTTAGGAAGTTCATTGAAGACAGGTGGGGAATACAAGGTCATTATAGGCTAACTGATGTGAAGAATAACATGTTCAAACTGGAAATCTTCAATGAGAAAGAGTTCAAGCGAGTGTGGGAGATGAGACCGGGTCTCTATCAGAAATTACACTTAAGTATGACTATGTGGCCACTAGTTGTCGATTTTAATGATCTGGTGACTGACTACTCATCAATCTGGGTCCAAGCAAGAGGTTTAGCTTTCAAGCAGAATAATTTGGAAACAATCAAAGCTTTGGAGGTGTGTTTCATCAGAATCGAAGCAGTGGACTTCCCAAACGCACAGGAATGTGATGTCAAAGTATTAAGGTTTCGAGTCAGATTCAACACCAAATACCCACTTCCTCCTGGTGCATATCTTTATCAAGAAGAAGGACCGGCATGGGTAATATTTCAATATGAAAATACTGGATTATTGTGCTTCAGATGTGGAAGAATCGGGCACCAATATGGAGAATGCCCAATAAAAAGCATCAAGCAAGTGGAAGACATAGATGAACGGAGGAAGGTGTCTTGGAGCATCGACAACGTCGCTAAATTTCCACCCTTTAACCCGATTTATGGCTTACATATTAAAAATAACGGGGAATTTTTTAACTACTCTTATAATGATAAAATTATCAGAGATGCAGGGCATAATTACAGGAACAGTAATCCCAGCAAAGGGATTCAAATCCGAGAAGGTGGTGAGGATATTCTGAGCAAATTCAACTATACAAAAAAAGGAAGTTCGAGCAAGGTCATTAACAGAGCGCTGGTTGATGAGGAGAAGGATAAAGAAGACCAAGAATGGGAGAATTGGAATAAGCAAATCCATGACCTACGAAATGAGCTACATGAGTCTTCACAGAAGATAGAAGCGTACAAGAAAGCTCATGGCATTATGGATGATGAAGAAGGCGAGAATGAAGGAAGTATTAGAGCTGCTCTTATGGCTTTCGAGGAAGAAATGCGAAAAATCAAAGGGAAATATGTCGCAAATACCAGTAACACATCAGACCACAACATGGATACTTCTTCGAATACCCAACATACCATCAAAAGAAGAAGAGACAATAGAGGAATAAGAATTGAAACAGGACAAGGTGAGGTGAGCTCAAAAATGACTGGAAACTTTAAAAAGTTGAGGGTGGTGGACCCAATCGAGGACTTTGTCAATAACAATAGATTCAGTTTACTCGAGAATGAGAAAGAAGAAGAGGCAAGTAACAACAAACAGAGGGGTAAAGAGAAGGAAATGAACAAAGAACTAAAAGAGTTAGAGGAAGAAGGGTCACTTTTCGAACCAGAGGAAGAAGAAGATGGTAATTTTGAGAGCAGTGAAAACTACTTTGAGAAAGACTTTGAAGGAGGAGATGAAGATCACGATATGAACTTACAATATGCTGATGCGTTCGAGGAGGAGGAGGAGGTACTCGGAGTCAAGAATGGAGGCGGCAACTCCAAAAAAGCCGCGAAGAAGAAATGACTACCCTTTTTTGGAACGTCCAGGGCCTTCGAGCGCCCTTGACGTTACAAAAAGCAAGCTCGCTAGTGGCTCAGTTCAGACCAGGTGTAGTAGCATTGTGTGAAACTATGTTGAAGGAGGAGGATTCTCGTGGCGTGTTGGAACGGTTTGGTTTTGATAACTCTTTTTTTGTGGAACCCACTGGAACTGCTTTTCATTCAGGGGGGTTCCTGATTTTGTGGCACTCTTATGTGCGTTTAAATGTCGTTTTTAGTTGTAATGCTTTTGTAGTAGTACGTATTAATGAACTTTCCTTTGCTTATTATATCGTCTTTATTCATGCACCTAACGATTTTAGTCTAAGATTGGATACTTGGAAACAAATAACGAAATGGGGAGAAACATTCAAAGACCCATGGACTATCATTGGGGATTTTAACGAAATACTCAACGTCTCAGAAAAAAAAAGCAAAAACAAAGCCAATACGGAACATATCTATTGTTTTAGAGAATTTACTACTAATAATTCTCTAGCGGAAATCAAATCTAATGGCTGTTTCTTTACATGGTCTAACAGGATAGAAGGCGAGAAGAACGTCAAAACAAGAATTGACAGAGGACTTGCAACCTTTGAGTGGTTTAAAAGATTCCCGAGATCAGAAATCCTCATACCTCCTGCTATCGGGTCGGATCACTCACCTTTAATTCTTTTCTTTGATAATAACATGAGCATTAAAGATAAACATTTTAAATTCGAAACTAGATGGTTGGATGATGAAAACTGTAAGAAAATTATTGAAAAAAGTTGGCCAATTCCAAAAAATAATTGCCCCATACCTAAATTTATAGATAAAAGAGAGTATACAAAGAAGAAACTTAGTCAATGGAGCTCAAGGACTTTCAAAAACCACGAAACCAATATAAAGAGGCTCCAGGATAAACTAACTAATCTAATTAACAATACAAATAGAGATACATCTATAGAGGAACTAAAAATCAAAGAGGAAATAAAGAAAGAATATGAGAAGGAAGAGAAATATTGGAGTGATAGAGCTAGACAGAATTGGCTTATATATGGAGATAAAAATACCAAGTTTTTTCACATGGCTACTATTAAAAGAAGGAGATTGAATAAAATAACAAGAATTAAGGACAAAGATGACAATTGGATTGATAATCCAGATACTATCAAAAACAATTTCCAAGACTTTTACAAGAATCTGTTTAGTGAAAGAGGAGGGGAGGAGGAAGAGATGGAAAAGGCAATAGAATTTATTAAACCTAAGCTCAGCTCAGAAATGAACGATAATTTGACGAAAAAACCTAGTGTTGAGGAAATAGAAAAAGCAGTATCTGAACTTTCGGCTTCAAAAGCCCCTGGACCAGACGGACTTAATGGTAAATTCTACAAAGAATTTTGGGACATTATTAAAAATGAAGTTATTGAGGTAATTATGGACTTCTTTGAAAATAATCGATCTGTTGAAACCATTAATGATACACTTATAACCCTCATTCCGAAAGGAGATACTCAAGAATTCTTAGGGGACTTTAGACCTATATCCTGCGTTAATTTCATTTACAAGATTATTACGAAGATTCTCTCGAACAGATTAAGAGAAATAATGGATATTATCATTTCGCCTACTCAATCTGCTTTTATCAAGGGTCGAGCCATTCAAGACAACATTATTATTGCACAAGAAATTTCTTTTTTCATGAGCAGGAAAAGGAAAGACAAGAAAAACCTAGCAGCAATCAAAATCGATATGGCAAAGGCGTATGACCAGGTAAGATGGTCTTTTCTCTTTAAAGTATTAAATAAATTAGGGTTTTGTGATAAATGGATAAATTGGATGGAAAATTGCATCACCTCGGTTTCTTTTCATATTAACATTAATGGGGAGAGATTGGGGAATTTTAAATCTGGAAGAGGTCTTAGACAAGGTGACCCTCTTTCTCCTTTTCTTTTTTCTATTATGACCGAATCTCTCATTTGTTTAGTGGATAATTTCATTCAGAATAATTGGATAAGTGGAATTAGAATTAACAGAAACTGCCCGATGATTTCGCACCTTTTATTCGCTGACGATTCACTTTTCTTCATTGACTTAGATAACACTGATATCGATTCCTTTAGGAAATGTTTGGATATTTATTGCAAAGGCTCGGGCCAAAGAATTAACTTTAATAAATCAGCTATTTTTTTTAGCAAAGAAACAACCGATGATATTAAAGAAATGGTAACCGGGAAATTGGAAATGAAAGAAACTGTAGATCTGGGTAAATACCTCGGGATCCCATTATGTCATAAGAGATCAAAGGTTGAATCACTAGAATGGATAGCACAGAGAGTCTTTAAAAACACGGAAGGATGGAAAGCCAAACTCCTATCAGAAGGAGGGAAAGAAGTGCTGATTAAAGCAATCTTGCAAGCTATACCTAATTACTATATGTCTATTTTCTCGTTTCCTATTACTTTTTGTAATAAACTTACTTCAGCTATTTCTAACTTCTGGTGGAATTCAGGTGAAAAAAATAGAATACATTGGATAGCTTGGGAAAAATTGGCAATGAATAAGCTAATAGGAGGACTCGGCTTTAAAGACTTTAAGAAAATGAATACGGTTCTGTTAGCTGCCCAAGCCTGGAGATTAATGCATAACCCAAATAATCTAGCTACGAAACTTCTCAAAGGTATTTATTTTAATAAATCAAATTTTCTATCTTGTAAAGTGAGACAAAGTAGGACATGGAGCTGGGCTAGTATTATGGAAGGAAGGGATTTTATCAAAAAGCACGGTCTAAAAATAATAGGAAATGGAGAAGATACTAATATATGGGAAGACAAATGGATTGATTCGGAATGGGAACTAGAGAAGCCAAAAGGATCTAAATATACGAGAGTAAGCGAGTTAATGAGAGATAACAGATGGGACCAAGAAATTCTAGACAACCTTTTCCCAGAGCCAATTATTCATATTATAAAAAAGACAAAAATTAATGGGAAAGACACTAAAGATAGATTCGTTTGGCCTTACTCGAAGGATGGAAAATATGACACAAAAACAGGCTATGAAGTCATAGTAGAGGATCTTAACAAAAAAAAAGCTTCCTCCACGTTGGCAAAAACCATTCAAGAATCAAAAATCTGGAAAACAATTTGGAAATCTAATATTCCAAAGAAGATCAAATTATTCATTTGGAGACTTGTCAATAATGCTATTCCGACGAGGGTTAATCTAAAAAAGAGGAAATGTGCCGATGATACAAATTGCCTATGGTGCAATAAACAAGGAGAGGATATTGAACACTTACTATTACAGTGTAATATGTGCAAAGACATATGGGCAGGATCCTTTCTCCAAATAAAAATACAGGATGACTTGGAAGACAAGTTTGAGGATTGGTTCCTAAAAACAATCAAATCTTTCACTAAGGGTGGTTGGGAGAAAAAAGTAGTCACTGATTTTCTTATGATTAATTTATGGAATATATGGAAAGCTAAGATGAAGGGTATTCATGAAGATACTGCTGTGAATGGTATGGGAGTCAACCTGGCATCAATAAAACTAATGCAGGAAATTCACGGAATAAACTGGATCAAAGAAGGATATAAGGGCTTAAACACGGGACAAGAACAACAAGAAGGAAGGAATAATGAAAGTACAGGAGAAGAAGTGAATATTTATTGTGATGCTTCTTTCACGAACAAATGGGAACCTACGGGAATCGCAGTTATATGTAAGCAGACGGGAAATAAGCCCTGTATTAAATTCTCCCGGAGCCTAAACTGTAACTCAGCAGTAGAGGGAGAAGCTGAAGCTATTCTCACAGCAACTCACATTGGGGAATTATTTCCAGAGAAGGAAATAATAATCCACTCTGATAACCTTGAGGTCATTCAAGGTATGAAGCAGGTGCCAGCAGCGCGTTGGAATATCCAACCCATCCTACAAGAAGTTATCCACAAATCTGAAGAGCGTAATCTTTTTTCGTTTAAACACATCAATCGGAAGCTCAACAGGGAAGCGGATAAGTTGGTGAAGGAAGCTAGGCACGCAGCATCTTTTGAATATCGAAATACGACTAGTATTTTCGATGTTACTTCTGCTTTTAGCAAATTAGGAATAGGTTAACTGTTTGTTTTTCCATCGGGTGTTTTTTAGCACCCTAACTTTGTCCAAAAAAAAAAAAAAAAAAAAAAAAAAAAGATACATGAAATTTAAAATTAGTTTCCAAAAATCAAAACTTACATAGAAATCGTTCTTTTTGACCGAATATTGAAATCAATTGAATCAGGGCCTGCTATATTTCTCTTCATATTTTCACCCAGTTGTATGTTGACCTAAGAATTATATACCATGTAAGTGATTGAAAAATTAGAGTTATTCCATTTAATAATCTGTCTTTTTCATTTGATTGAAACAAACGCTTAAGTAGGTTAGGTGAAGACTAGGGTTACTTGTGTTAGAATTTTCTAGAATAATTGGTTTCTTATTCTTCTTCTTCTTCTTCTTCTTCTTCTTCTTCTTCTTCTTCTTCTTCTTCTTCTTCTTCTTCTTCTTCTTCTTCCTCTTAGTCTTCGTCTGCTTCGACTTTTACTTTGTTTGCTTTAATCATTTTGTTTCTGTATTTAAAGGATTTTTTTTTTTGAAAATGAAAGAAAGTGAGAAGTGGGTTTCAATCGTGTTATGGAAGTGGAATTGTGCATATTAATGGAGAAGGGCTATTTAGTAATAGTAATAAAAATTAAGACAAGGATAATTTAGTCTAAAATATATTAGTATTTATAATTAAAATTAAAACCTAATTTCTAATTGGTTGATTGGACCATCCAATATTATATGGAAGTTCAACCCAATTCTATATTGAGTTCATGTAGTTGTCATAGCAAAATTTTGTAATAAAGTATCAAAAAATTTAGAGTAATTCATATATACATTATTTTGCTCTTAAATATTATATTATAAGGTTTCTACTTAGCGTGTGAAGGATTGTCCATTGAATATGTTACCACACACGTTGGGAAGTCAAGTTGAACCGATAAAAATCCATTAGTGTTGGCATAAACCTCCTTTTTATGTTGTTTTCATATGACAAATTCTCAAATTGTTATAGTGCTAATTAAATATATATGATATCACACTTTACCGATTATATCATGAGTCACTCTTTAGTAAATACATGTGAAAAATATCTTTTTACTATTCACCCTCTTTAATCACAAAAACTTTAAAATTATTTTACACGTTTAAATTTCATATATTTGTGTTGTTAGATCTTAAGCGTAACTATTTGCATACATTTTTTACATTTTCCTTGTTAAGATCATCTTCATTTAAAAATCTCAATTCGTTCTTATGCGAGCATTTGTGTAACTACATACCTAAATACTATATTTGTCATATCTTCTTTCATGTTTAGATTTGACTTTCTAATTTAAATTCAAAATTTCTTGAAATCTCCTACCAACAATTCTGGTGTAGAAAACTCTCATTAGGTGAACTGCTCCCAAAGCAAAAAAAAAAAAAAATCCTAGTTTAAAATCCAAAACCCCGCTTTAGTTGGCAAAAAAAACCACAACAATATACTCCCTCATGTCTTCAAAAGGTTATTACTTATAATGAAAATAGTTATCAACAAATTATTGTCACTCCAAAAGACCAGGACATTCTCTTTTCTATTAATTATTTCCCTTCTCAATAAATATTCAAGATATCAAGATACTTTATAAATCATATTTTAATAATCACATAAATTTATACCATTCTTTTTTTTTAATTAATTATTTTACTTGTTCTCATTAAATATTCAAGATATCAAGATACTTTATATACTATATGAATAATATTTTAATAATCACATAAATTGTAAAAGATATTATACCCTTTGAAAACAGTAGTGTTTCACAAGGTCCCAAATTATTAAGTTGTCATCCTATTTCTAAAACATCATCCCAATTTATAACATATCTTACCTATAGCATAAAACAGGCTCTTACCTATAGCATAAAACGAGCTTGTAGAGAAAATAACCAGTATAATGCAAATTTAGTCTGATAATCCAAAGGTAGTCGTTGGGCAACAATCAAAAGTTGAAACATAAGATTCTATGCATAGAGAGGGAATACACCAACCAAAAATTTGATATTACCAATTTAGAACAGTCTTAGCACAAACTTCTTGCCACCTAAATATGTCTAATGGGATCTAAATGTATCAAAAATATATGATTATATGATTTTTATTTTAACCGCGTAAGAAATGCATAAGAAATTACAGATATGATAGGTTATATCAATTATTAACCTATTCATAATCTAAAGGATTGACATAATACATTTGCACATTTGCCAATAGGATAATTATATCACTTATTAACCTATTCCTAATCTAGAAAATTGACATAATACATTTGCCAATAATTCTCAGTATTCAATTGTCCTCAATTGTCCTGTATTTGGATACTTTTGCTAGTGCGTCCACTCGACCATTAAACCTTTTTGGGATGTCTTAAAAAAATCCATGTTCTTGCAAGAGATATCGTCAAGAGATATCTCTTTATGAATTGCAAGAGATATCATCAATATCAATTCAAAATCTTATATATTTTTATTAATCTGAACCACACCTATCTCTACAAGATTTAGCATTCACATGTGATGCATCTTTCGACAAAACACAATTTTATAGGAACTAAGAGTGGTTCAAATCAATAAAAATACAAGCTCCCAAACAAAATTTCTACAAATATTTTCTACATTTCATGTAATGAAGGGAAAAAACACAAACAACGATCAACGCAAGACATGCTACAAAAGAATTAATTAATTATCTTCTCAAATAACCTTGTCAACAACTCAGTCCATGGATTAGACAAAATAAGAAGCTAGCTACTAAAGTTGGTCCAATGAATTTCAAACAGAATAATGCTAGGTACCACCTTAAAAGCCATCACCTAAACATCACCCATGATATGGCAGTTAGGTGGACCAATAATGGAAGAAAGAGAAAAAAATAAATCTAAAAAGAGAATTCATTATTGGTCCACCTAACCGCCACACCATGATGTTTAGGTGATAGATTTTTGAGTGATACCAAGCATTTTTTTTTTGTTCCAAACGCTTATATGTGATACCAAGCATTACTCTTTCAAATATGTTCCAAAAACATTTAACGATCGAATATATGCTTTAACAAAAATACCAAACACTGGACAACGAAAAGCAAAGAATATTCCCAAAAAAATTATTTATCACTACCACAACAACAACAATTATCCCAATCTCTATTCTCAATCACTTATCATCAAAGAAGTCGCATTCAAAATCTTATATATTTTTATTAATCTTACTCTATATTAAAACTTAGTAAAAATCTACCGCTCAAATTATGGGTTGTGACTAAACCCTAAAAGAACACAATTATCCTTTGTAGCAAATCCTAATAAACCTCATTGTAAGGATATTCTAATGGAAGATAGAGGATAAACTTGAAAATCCTAATAGGAGGAGGTATAGGATGTATGCAACCAAACCATTTAAACAATTATGTAATCTTTATCCCAAATATTTATCCCTTAATATCATACCCTATTTATCCACATTACATAATAAGTTGTTTACTCACCTTTTATATAGTCATTCCATTAGTGTCTTTTAAAACTCTTGAGATAGATTATTAACTAAAAGATGAGTAATGCTATATATCACCCTTTCACCTCTTCACCTCCTATGTAGGCCTATGTGGAGGTTTTAAAAACCAATTATAATGTTTCTCTTTCTTAAATGACTTTTTTCTCTCTCTTTCATTTAACCTCCACATAGGCTCCACAGGAGGTAAAGGGGTGATATATATCATTACTCTTAAAATATATTCTATAAACCTTTTAATTAAGGTAACATAAGACTAATTTTTTTAAATTATATACTTAAAAGTTCTATTCATAACACTCTTGAATCAAAGTTCAAATAGCAGGGCAGGTATACAAACAAATACAAACATAAAAAATTATCAATAAAAATGATAACGATGAAACTAAAACTAATGATGTGGAACATGAATTAGCATTGTGACATTCTTACAAATGACGCCCAACAAGGATTGGATGAGGTTCAATATGAGGACTTCTAATACTTAACTATGGCTCCAAATATTGGTTTTCTCTTCAAGGTTACTAGATAAACATTTTATCTTAAACCAACCTAATCCAGTTCAACTTCAACCTATGAGTTCGTTAACATTGCTCAAAATAAATTAAGCAATAAACATTTTGCAGCACGGTATGTAAAATGCCACTCACATTACAATTTCCGTTAGCCTTCCTAAAACAATAAAAAGAACACCTTTATGCTATAAAAAAAAACAAGGAGCGCAGATAGATAAATAACGAGACTTGGAGATATTTGCATAACATTCAAGCCTCCAATCTTTAAGACATAAGCCTTAAAGCCAAAACATAGCACCACCGAAGGCATATCTACCAATAAAAAGACATAGAAAGCCCAACCATAACAAACTACAGATTTGAAAATAATATAAGAAACAATGGATCAGAATATTGGCTTGAATTTCTCAAAGAGAAATATATTACAGCTCAGTATAATCAGCTTCGATCATCTGGGGAAAAAATCATCACCTCCATTAATTAATAAATAAACTCCATATATTTCAATTACACAAAAATGAAAAAAAAAATCTTTTTAGTGGAAAAAAATTGATATATGAGAAAACATAATTAAATTAAACGAGATGGATCAGAAATCTGGCATGAATTTTCTCCTAAGAGAAAAAATAAAATAGCGCTCAATAATTTCAACTTCGATCATCTGGGGAAAAAATCGTCATTTCCATCTACTATAAAACTTAAATTGAAAAAATAAAATATCAAATTAATTGTTTTTGAAATTTTCCGGATCTGATTAAAATTAACTCAAAGGAGAGAATTTTGAAGTAAATCAGATTCGGTGAAAACAGCTTTGGCGTCGGATCATACGTAACGCCAATTTCTGTAAGATAGCGCCCGTAATCAGTATATCGACGCATATATTCGCGTTTATATGTATATTAGATAAACTATGTATTTTCTATATTTTAGTATGTGTGTTGGTATGTTATACAGGAAAAGAGTGTTTGTATATATAGGAGAGGTGGATGAGTAAAGTGGCGGCTGCGAAGCCTTGGTGTATAGGAAACCCTAATGGAGGAGGCGGTAAGGATCTTCACGTGATGATCACGTGATTTTTGGATGCGTATTTTTAGTGGATTTGCGTAAATGACCTTGGGTTTTCATAGTATACCAGCTTCGCCCCTATATTATCTTCTTTAACACTAGAACACAATTTGGTCTTTCGTTTTATGCAACACATTTTGAATTTATTTTTACTTTTCTATGTTTTGTAAAATTTAACATTTTTAAGCAAACTTTATTTCTTTTACATCTTGAAAGCAATTTTCTCAAATCCCTGACAATTGTATTGGCACGAGTCACAAAAATTATAGGAGATAAACTAGTGCAACCATCAGAGATAGGGTTATTCCATGGGATATCTAAAGTTATTCTATGGCACAGAAAAAAACGTGACCATCCAAGAGCTTATCAACCACATTAGAACTGAAGAGGAAAATTCCTCAAGGACAAGTCTGAATCTTTCCCTTATTTCTCTTTAAAATTAAACTTGGTCGAGTCTTCCGGTCATGGAAACAAAGATAGTTTCAGGGGTAAAGGAAAAAATTAAGGGTAGAACAGGAACAATAGAAACAACAAATAAAAGGGTTAATTTAACAAATTTGTAGGTAACTTCAAGCCAACTAGTCATATTCAGAAATTTAAGGCAACCTGTTACAGTTGTGGAAAGAAGAGACACAAGGCCTGCCAATGCAAGAAAAAGTTCAATCCTAATGACCTACTCGAATAAACCTAACTGAATTTGAGGAGGTGATTGTTGCGTTAATGGTCGAAGCCAACTTGGTAGAGAACAAGACGTAATGGATTTTAGATACTGGAGCATCGAGACATTTCTGCTCCACGACAGTTTGAAGATGTAGCTGACGGAAAATGCGCCTACATGAAACACTCTACAACTACGGGTGTTCTTTTGGAAAGGTATGTCCTAAACTTACTTTTGCCAAGACCTTAGCCCTAAACGGTATTTTGTATGTCCCAATTCTTTGTAGAAATTTAATTTTTGGGTATCTTCTTAACAAAGTAGGACTTAAACTTATCTATTGATGGGAAAAAATTATTATTTCTAGGAATGGTGACTTTTTTAGATTACCTAAGTGGAGGGTTACTTGTACTTAACATCGTTTCTTCTATTAATGAGAATTCAATTACTGCTGCTTATATCGTTGAATCTCTTAATATGTGGCACACTAGATTAGGACATTATATATTTACTCTATTAAAATAATTCAGTCTCATGGACTAATACTTGGAAAATATAATGATGGATTAATTATGTCAAATATATGTTGAGGCTAAAACATGCTAAGAATCTATTTATAACAATGACCACTAGAGAAAATCAACTCTTAGAACTAGTGCATTCTGATTTAGCAGACTTCAAAACTACCGCCAACAGAGGAGGAAAATATTACTATATGACCTTCTTAGATGACTACTCTAGGTTCACAAAAGTGTACCTTCCAAGGTATAAGGATGAAGCAGAGACCACCTTTTTGAATTACAGGCCTAGGGTTGAAAGCCAATAAGATAGAAATATTAAAAGCTTATGTTTGATAGGGGCGATGAATATAGTTCAAACACATATTTTTTTAATGTAATGGAATTACTCACGAACTTGATGCCCCTTATACACACCAGCAAAATGGCATATTTGAAAGAAAAAATTTACGTCTTAAAGAAATGATGAATGTCATGTTAATAAGTTCAAGTCTACGATCCAACATATGGGTGGAAGTTGTCTTGTCTACTTGTTATGTGTTAAACTGAGTATCCCATAAATATATAGACAAGACCTCGTACAATTTATGGAAAGTATATCCATCTAACCTGAAAAATTTAAGAGTGTGAGGGTGTTTGGCCAAGGTAGGGTTCCCGATGTCGCCCCTTAGGGTGTGATAATAAATCAACATCAAGAGAGGGTACCTCCCCGAAAGTGTATGGGTCGTTGACAAGTAATATTTTTGATAAGTATGGGGTTATCGTCTCCACATGTACCCATTCCAAGCCTCAAGCAAAAGAGGTTTAGTTCATACTAAATAAATGAAAATAAATTAAAACTAATACCAAAGTCATGTTTAGAAAATAAAACGGAATAAAATTAACCTAAAATACGGATGAAATGGTGGAGAATGACGAACTTGGGTGGAAACCCTCATTCTCTTCTCTACAGGCGTTTTTTACCCATCTCTGCTGAGAAATTTGATAAATAGTTGAAGTGTACTGAATGAGAACTTCTAATATGCTTATATACTTGGCTAATAAAGTTTGGGCCCTTATGGGCTCACTTAAGTGGTTTAAAAATAGCCCAACCTATTTTTGGCCAATGTTATCCAGGTTCGAGTCACGGTGGAAAATATAGCATAACTTTTCCATCTCAACTCCAAATTGACTTCCATCACCTACCACACATCTCTGACTTCAAGATATATCTAAATAAAAATGAATTTAAAAGATCTAATCAATTGATCATGGTGACTGAAACAATATGACGTCACGACTCTTCCGCGATAAACGCTCTAGCTTTACCAAAGAGACTTTTAGTTCTCTCTACGCATTGGCTTGGTTATGGATTTTGATTATTGACTTATCCTCATATTCTTGGACTCTAGTGTCAACCATGTACGTAAAGCTACACACTTAATACACTATTAAAGCACAAAAATCTATAAATAACAATATGTACCAAAAGAATATTGAAAAGTAAGATATGGAAAATATTAGGGGAATTTAGGTCCCATAAACCCTCAAAAATATGTCTCGTGAGTAGATTAATCTATCACAGGATACATCACCTGGCTTCAAAAAAAGTCAATATTGGACCCAAAACCATAGATTCTATCTTTATATGATATACTCAAAACAATGCAACTTATAGATTTATGTCTTAGTTGATAACACTATTTGTGAATCTAGAGACGCATAATTCTTTGAGCATGTATTTCCCTTGAAAAAGAATGTTTATATTAATGCCTCCTCGTCTACCAGTAATGACTCACCAGTCAATACTGATATATATATATTAGTGATAATCTGTCTACTTTTTTACCTACATTAAGTTATGGAATGAACCATGATAGTGATTTTAATAGAAGTAAGAGGCGTACAACTGTGTCTAGTTTTGGACCAGACTTTATCACTGCTTTCTTGATTGAGAATTTTCACATAAATATTCTATGTGAAGAACTAGTCACTTGTTTTCTTCTTGAGGAAGATCACAAGACTTTTAACGAGGCTATGACATCAATAGTTGCTAGCTTCTGGAAAGAGGCAGTAAATAGTGAGATATAATCCATTTGATCAAACCATACTTGGGACTTAACTGACTTACTAAAGGGATGTAAGCCAATTAGTAGAAAATGTATCTTTAAGAGGAAATTATTTTCTGATGGTTCTATACAAAAATTCAAGGCTATACTTGTTATTTGAGGTTTTACTCAAAAGAAAGGCTTGTAATACTTTGATACCTATTATTCAGTGACCAAGATAGCCACTATAATAACTTTAAAAGCTTTAGTTGTCATTCATAAACTCACTATACATCAAATGGATGTTAAAACCGCATTTTTTAATGGCGTTCTAGATGAAGAGATATATATGGTCCAACCTGAGGGGTTTGTTGATCTAGTAAAGAGAGAAAAGTATGCAATCATGCAATCTTAAGAAGACATTATATGGTTTGAAACAGGAATCTAAACAATGGTACACAAATTGGATAATACTTTAGTTAAAGATGACTTTATAGTCAACACTTTTGACTTATGTGTTCACATGAAAGTGCTAGAATCAAAACGTGTGACCATCTATCTACACGTAGATGACATGCTAATCTTTTGCACTAACGGTCAAGTTTATAATGATACTAAAAACTTATTATCATCTAAATCCGAGATGAAATACATGGGAGAAGCTGACATTATCTTAGGGTCAGAATCATAATAAATGAAAATGGTACATCCCTTAACTAGACTCACTAGGTAGAGAAGATATTAAGGAGATTCAAATCCTTTGAAGTCATGCCCATTGAGACCCACTATGACTACATCATTTATTTGACTAAGAACAATGGAGATGTAATATCTCAAAATGAATATGCTAAGATTATAGGAAGTGATGTTCTTGATGAACCACACTCAACTTGTTATTGCCTATTAAGTAAGCAGACTTAATCGCTATACCCATAACCCTAGTAGTTAAAATTGGAATGCACTTTGAAGATTGCTGAAATACATGAGAGTTACTATGGACATATGTATACACTATAGCATTTCCCTTGCTGTCTTGAAAGGATATTGTGATAAAAAAATGGATATTAGAAAATAATGAATTGAGCTCCACTAGTGGTTATATGTTTTCCTTAGGTGGAGGAGCAATATTCTGGAAGTATTCAAAACAATCTTGTATAGAACATTCCACCATAAAATCCGAGTTTATAGCAATAGAGTTGGTAGGTCAAGAAGGTGAATGGTTGAGGAGTCTCCTACCATACCTGTCACCTATGTTGTAGATCTCGGTTTTGAGGCCTAGGCGCTCGACCCGGGCCTAACGCCTAGGCGGGATTACACGGGGCCTAGGCGGAATTATACGGTTTTGAATCCCGCTGTGTAATTTTGTATGTTTAGTAATATATATGTAGTAATTATAGAAATTTCAACTATATAAGTCATAAAATTCATCTAAAAACACTATAGTATGTATAAAAATACTAAAAATTGAGTTATAATGTCAATTAAAAAATTCTCGAGAATAAGAAAAATAACAAGAAGGCCTATACGGGCGTGTTATGCCATTAATCGGCGCCTAGGCGGCCATTTTTTGTCATTAATCGGTGCCTAGACGGGCTAGACGCCTATTCCACGACGACTAAGGCGCTAGGCAAAAACGCCTAGAGTTTTCACTAGGCGTAAGCGCCTGAGGGGGGAATTGACGCCTAGACGGCGCCTAGGCGCGCCTAAGCGGGGAGATCTACAACATAGCCTGTCACTATGGAAGGATAAAGTCGTTCTGGTTTCTCTTCATTGTGACTTGCACGCAGCTATAAATGTTATTCATAACATCGTCTATAAGTGTAATGGAGACATATTAACATTAGATATATTTCAGTAAAATAGTTACTTAAGAAGGTGTAATAGCATTGAATTTTGTTAGATTAGAGAAAAATCTACGTGACTATTCGCTAAATGTTTAACCAGGGGAGTAGTTTTAGAAACGTCAAGGGGGATGGGGCTTAAGCCCATTCATGGCGGATATATGGCTGACATATGATGCATTACCTACCCATCCCTTTGGTATACATTAGTGCAAATGAGGTTGAGTTTTGAATCTTACTGATTCATAACCCTTTGTGGTGGTCATGTTGAGACAGACTTAATGAATTCATCCATGATTAATTCAAGGATGAGTTTAACTCTTGATGATATTCATATTCCTATGTGGTGGTTCTACTAAAACAGATTTGATGAACTCACCAACTTATAATGAGGTTGAGCTTTAGAGCTCTTAATGATCCCAATATCCCCGAGGGGTAGTCTACAATGGATAAACATTTTTGAAATCACCTATGTGAGTATGAAGGTGAGGTCGCTTTCTATATAAGACACGAGCAGTCTTTTTAGAGCACTAATGAGAATCAATGTATGTGCATGGCCCAAAGGCGCTTGTATCACATAACCTATGTACAATTAACGAGTTTGAGTATGTGTTGTGGGGGACTCAACTAGATAACATCAAGTTCAAAAGTACATTCACTTGACTGGATTTGGTTGCTGCCTCACTTTATTATGTGTCAATTCAAATCGCAAGAAGTTGACACTTAAGTAGAATTCATCTATTTTTTGCTCAAATATTTTCTTTTTTTCAAAATCTATATGTCTAAGACAATCAATGTGTAAGGGATTATTTGCTACATCAATTGTCAACCATTTTTGTTGATAATTTAATGGGATCTTGTTCAAATGGTAGAGAAGGTGGAAAGTCTTTTGGTTTAGATAGTGGAGAAAGTAGAAAATCATGGTTGACCTAAATCTCACAATGACCAACCTAGAAGAAATAAAGCTTTTTATTTACTTTGTGGTCTCTCAATCTACTAAACAACTACATATTCTCATGAATGAATAAGATATGGTGCATCCCTCCATACGCGCACCACCATCCACCCAGATCCTGGTCATGGGCCTTAAGAATTTTAAATATAAAATTTTTATTACCGAGTTTATTTAATTTTTTCTGAATAAATATCAAATCCTTATGTTTTGGAACAATCTTGACATGTTCTACCTATGTTTGTAACATCTACATTATAACAACTATAATTTAGCCCACATTTAATAGTTGTTGTTTCAATTTATTCTTTTTTTTTAATACATGAGAGAGCCACTTTGGACTCGGAGTAAATGACTCTAATGAGATTCGATCACAGGATCTCTTGGTCTCTGCGGAGTAACCTAACCACTAGACCAACTATCAATCTCAAGTTTCAATATATTCGATATATATAACACAACAGGATTCAAAACTTACAAAATAGAGTTATTCATTTCTTTTTTATTTCTAGAGCGATAGTATATAGATTCCATATCTTCTTAGTGAATGCAGAAGAAGTGAGGGTTGAAGTGGTCACATCTTGGGAAGCGTCCAGATAAATAATTTAGCGTCATGAATGTTTCGGAATTCGTTCTTAATTAGGTAATGGATTTTTACGCCACCATAAGGTATAGTTGTATACTTTCTTATGGGATTTTCCGTATAAAACCATTTACGATTCCGTCGAAAAAGTTTATTACTTTATTTTGGTCGAAAAAAGTTTTTTGAAGTATTACACTATTGTCATTTAGGAACAACATGTTCTCCCCAAAATAGTGGTTCATATTTAATTGTTTCCAAATCTAAGAAACCTGAAAATTACATTCCATAAGAGAACCTTATGCTTGAAGTTTATATTACGCATTAATAAAGTCATAAAGTATAGAGGTCGGAGGCTTTAAGTTGTTTGGTAACATTAAAGAACTTCAACACACTGAACCATTGCTCCCATTTCTTTAACCTGTGGACTGCAATTGTCTCGGCAATAAGCTCATGTGAACACTTACCATTAGTTCCAGGATAATCATACATTCCAGGTTTATTAGAGAATCTATTCTTTGCTTTATTCCCCACATTTAACCATCTCCCAACAATCTTATCTTCTGGCCCATCCTTATCGTTTCGAGGGATCGTGGAATTTGCAATCCATTCAATAAGGTCCCAAGATAATATATATCCCATTCCCGACATGTAATCTTTAAACGGATTCATACTAGAACAAGGTATGACAAAGCCGTAGTATAAATCATATCTTGGTAATGGTTTGAGAGACATTGCCAATGGATCTAATCGTATGAAGACATCATCGTCCGCTTTCATGATATAGTCATAGCGACGCGACAACACCCGAGGAAGAGTTGAGAAATATGTGTAAGTCTTGCCATTGTTCATGTTTTCCGAACAATTTAGTATAATAATGTCGTCAAATCGCATTATTTCAAGTGCGATAAAAACCTTTTGTTCTTCCTTTGTGAGATTGCAGAAGATGAACTTAACATCTATTTTTGCTATAGGAGAGGATTGAATCCCGTAAATGAGGCGGAGGAAATTGCGATGAGCGTATTTATCGGGAAGAGTAAGAATTCCTATCAATAGGCTGAACTGTTCATGGCCTATAACGGAAACATTGCTTGAGGTACTAAGAACAGAAAATTTCAAACTGAGGCTAAAGAGAATGAAGAAGATGAAGAAGAATATAGCTAGAAATAAATGTCTCATTAGCATTGTAATTTATTGATTAATTAATACGAGATTGCTTGTTTTGTTTTAAACATATATAGCAAATATGATTTGAAATGTTGATGTTTTTTCACGTTTAATATGTAATTCTAATGGCATTGTTGCTTGATTTAGGAGTGAACAAAGTATAGAAAGTTGAGAAGGGGAGTTATGAAAGACACGAGAAACAACGACATATAGAGTGGTGAAAATGTGAATGCCACGTTTTATTAGATCTTCCTATTAGGCCAGGGGAACATAATTATCATTTTCCCCTTGCTACCTCGCACCTTAGGGCCGTATATGTGTCTCAGAAAAAACGTGTACGCCACAAGATGTGTTTCTCTCGTAGCCCATTTGAAAATGTAGAAAACCATTATTACCATATATAATTAATTACATTTCACAAGCTAAAAGATTAACAAGAAAAACAATGGTTAGTAAACATCAAACGTTCCAACAACAACCACTTAGTGCCTGTTCCATATGTTTCAAAAAGCCAATTAAAAATGCCTTTTCTCTTAACTGTTGTTAGTCATAATACAATAACTTATATTAAAATTAAAAGGATGGTAAACTATGACGGATCCAAATTGTAGAAAGAGCCAAAACATGTTTTAGCCAAGTTCACACATGTTGTACACTTTCTCCTTCTGATGAACTGTTTGTTGCTTCCTAGATATTTGCAATTGATAAATTTGAGGTTAAACAATAATTTTCATAGTCTCTCTGAGAATCTTCCTTATGATCAAAGCTTCGTCATCAGTTGCGCGTCTTTGTTCTTGAATTTTTTATCTTCTAATTATTCCTCAAAACAAAACCAATAAGTACTTAATATTGAAATAATATTTATAATCTTGCTGAGCATACTCTTCAATAACATTGTTCTGGGATCTGATTTGATTATAGAAAAATCCTGAAAGATCATTGTAGGGTTGAGATGAACTGTGATGGTTTTTGATGGAACAATTTGATGATAGTATGTCATAGATTCTTGTCGTGTTGAGACAAACAATCCATGGTTTACTTGGATTTCATCATAAATGTCAAAGCTTGCAATGTCAGAAAAATTATCCAAATCTCCATCATCTAAGAAATGATCATCTCCATTCACATTATCAGTATTTCTTTGGTTAAAGTTATTGTGTTGTGTGCTAGCTTCACCTACGTAAAAAAATATAAAAGATTAAGAAAAAAAATTAATTAAATATGAATGAAACAAACTATAGTATAAATTTTTATACCTTGAACTACATGAACTTGTTGAAACCTTGAAAAGTCTTCTATTGGAACTGTCTTATACTCATTTATGAAGTTCTGCAAAATTCAAGAAAGATACTTTTGTGAAATAACTTTTTTGGATAATTACCACTATCGTTACTCTCTTTGAACCAAATGCTATCCTTATTTATATTCGATTTGTAATTTTTAATCTTTATGAGTTTTCCATGCTCCTATCATTGGTGGATCCAGAAGTTTTTTCAGGAAAAAGGCTTCGAGTTAAAACACCCCATGGGATTCTGGGCAGGGTCCCAATTTTGTTTTTTTGTTAGTTTCTAATTAATTAAGGGAAGGCAAAGTTTTATATTTAAGTTTTTTTTGGTACTGATCTGGCCCGATTAATCTCACGGAGATATATACGCCTCCTCATGTATTTTATATTTAAGTTGAAGGCGCTAATCTTTTATTGCTTCAATCACGCGAGTCACATACAATTTATTCATTCCATTATGCAAAATTAAGTGACCAAAAAAATTAAAATAAATATACCAAAGTATGTATGTATGAGAGAATTGACGAGTGACTTACCTCCTCAAGCTCCTGTTCTGACATTCCTACCCATCTCAAGTTCTCAACCATTCTCTCCGATTTAATAACACCATTTCCATTTGTGTCCTCGATTTGTATTGGCCTAAGATTGATATCTTCTCCCATTTGGAGTTGATTATTTCCACGTCGAAAGGAAAAATCATGAGCCACAACACCATAATCTGGATCCATCAAGTAATTGTTAGACGACACATGATGAAAATCTTGTTGATGAAGATTTGAGCTTGAGTGTGACGTCCCGGAAGCAAATGTTGCTTGGGGAGAATTATGTACTTCAAGTGGAGGCACTATGAATTGATTTTGCATCCTTGCACATTCTGTGGGATAAGTTGAAAATAATGCATTTTGATCATTATACGTAAAAGCTTCATCTGATAAATATTGCATCCATCTTGCATCACTTGAAGAAGATGAAGCCTTTTGGTAAGAAGAAAAGTTCTCCAACTCTTCACATTTTCCTGAAGCGTAATGATCCGTTTTGGGAGCATTCAAATTCTTTTTAAATATACGGCAAAGTGCATAAGCTTCCTGAGAAATTACATCCAAATTATATCTAATAAGATCTTAATTTACTTGTGCAAGAGCGGAATGAAGGTTTTACCTGAAGGCCCGTGGCAATTTCACATTCTCTTTCGTCTAAGCGATATTCATGCATAACCCAACCAGATCGAGCTCCATGTGGTGCTCTTCCTCGATAGTAGACTAGGGTTTTCTTCATGCCAATTGCCCTCATTTCTGAATTAACATTTCGATCTTTCCCTGTTGCCTTCCAATATCCAGCTTTAGTTGCACGATTAGTTCTTGATCCATTCGGATATTTTCGGTCTCTTGGACTAAAGAAGTACCATTCAAGATCTTTGCTGGGCAACAATGACTTTCCTGCACAACCATTAATTACTAAACTTAATAGGTAGGAATGAATTCATTATCATAATCATTTAATGAAAGCTTATAGTTAATTAATTTGACGCACATGCTAATAATATATATTTTGAGTATGGTTGCTTGAATTGTATAAATGATATACATATATTAGAAATCATTTGAGTATACATATACATATAATCTGTAATATTTGAATTGTCACAAAGCCTTGGAACAAAAAAAAAGAAAAATTGTCGCAAAGCCTACTACATATATATGTATTTCGTATGTTCAAATATCCTAGGAATTAATTAATTAGCTCTCGATCTTCTGCTCGTTTATTATAGTCAATATATTATTAGAATAAAATAGTCTTTTTAGAAAGCTCAGTCAAGTCGTATCCAACAAAAAGATTAGTAGTAATATACAAAACAGTTTTGGACACGAAACGCAATGAGGAGAAAAGAGAAAAAGGGAGCATAAAAACTCTCCAAGAAATGCAATCACATTCCTAGAACTTACTTTTATTCCTGGTGAACTTGGAGCTAGTTGTTAGTTTATTAATATAAATATAAAAATATATATTAACAATAAACATGAAGAACATTAATTAGGAAGAATGAATATAACCTGGTAAATCCCATGGCTCGCACTTGTAAAGATCAACTTCAGGAATGACCTCAAGCTCAATATTGTGGCCATTAATTTTTCTCTTTAGATAATATCCCACAAGCTCTTCATCTGTAGGATGAAACCTAAAACCTGGGGGCAATGAAACAGGTGCCATCTCCAACAAATCTCCTCCAAACTCGAACTGCAAAAAACCCTTTAAACAAGTTAGTTTTTAATGCAAAGAGAAACACAAATATTGTAATGGAGAACGAAAATTCAAGGACACGGTTTTTTAATGAATTGAAGAGAGAAAAACGATTTTTTTAGGGTTTGAAGATGACCTTAGAAGAAGATTTGAGAGAGATGGACAAGCAAGAAAGAAGATGAGAAATGAGATCTTTGGGCCCTGGTGGGGGTCTTGATATTAAAGACAAAAAGAGAAACACACAAAAAGCCAAGAATACAAAAAGCAACTAGGAGGTATCTCTACCACTTTATCTTTAAAATTTGTTTTTTCACATCAAATGATGCTTTAATAATCTTTCTCTTCAAGCTCTTTTATATATAAATTATGAAAATTATTATAAGATTTTCTATATATAGTCTACACCTTAATTCAACCTTTGATATACTAAAAAACGCGAGATCTATTAAAGAATACATATCTCATTGAATAAATATGCAATCCACTAAAAACTAAATAAAGCTTGCTAATCTATTAGTTATTTGATATTTGGGTACGAAAAATAAAAGATGAACTTATATCAAGGATAAGAAATGTAATTTAATTTTGAATCTCTTAAACAATTAATTTTATTTAAATAATTTATATAAGATAATGTGAATTTGTTGAATTGTGTTTTTCACTTGCAATATTTTTGAGAAAATATTTCAATTTGTCCTGTGTGCCATGCAATGTTCCTTTTGGATTGCACAATTGATTATGATTTTTGAGCAGATGGATATTTGTGGAGAGTGCATGCTAAAGACCTTATTAACTCTGGATGTAATATAAATTTAATATTTTCTATTTGATTTGAAAAAACATGTGTGAATCAAGGGTTCCCTAAAGTATATTTTCTAAAACTATTTGTTTTCATGATTGATTATCTTGAATTTACTCTAGAACCAAAATACAAAAATTGATATTAAAATTAATTAGTTAAGAATTTTGAGATGATAAATGAATCAAACATGATCAAAGAACATCCATGTCTAAACTAATTAAGACATGACTTTGATTTAGTAATTTTATATTAATAATCAGGAATTCTCATCTTAATATTAATTACTGTTTGTGAATGATACTCTACAATCTTATGTGATAATTTAAATATATATCTCAATACATAGAAAATGTGTATTCTAATATTCAATAATATATCTTTCATTTAATAATTAAGATAATATAATATTTGTCTATGTCTCTCCAAAGTTATCCCATGCTTCATACTTGTCCTTTCTTGGAATCTGAGCTTGCCTTGTCCACGTGGTAATAACTCATTTGATGCCTTACCGACCAACGTTTAGGTTTCTATTGGAAGGATCTACGTTAACTAATTAAGTAGTAACTGAATTTCTTTAACAGCAAACCGCAAATCAGAATGTTCCTTTCACATTTAATGAGATAAATGATGGGTCAATTACCCAAGGAGACTTGAGAAAAATCAATGTGCCACTTAGGAGCTAGTCAATTCCTCTCTCCTTCTTAGAGGCCAATAAAATGTCCAATGTCATAACTACCCTTCTAGTGCATATAAGACAAAAAAATAGATTATTTCTCTCTCCTCCACTACCATTACTCTCTCTCCTCCATTACCATTAATCTCTCTCCTCCTTTATCATTTTTTCTCTCTCCTCTTTCATTAATTATCAAATATTTTCCAGCTCCGACCCCAACCACCGATCACCGCCGGCCGCCTCCGGCCACCGCCGGAAAAAGTTCTGAGCATGGAAAAAAGTTCTGAGTCTGGAAAATAGTTCTGAGTCTGGAAAAAAAGTTCTGAGTCTGAAAAAATAGTTCTGAGCATGGAAAAAAGTTCTGAGTCTGAAAAAATAGTTCTGAGTCTGAAAAAATAGTTCTGAGCATGGGGTATTGGACATGGAAAAAGTACTGAGCATGGGCTACTGAGCATGAAAAAAGTTGTTGAGTATCGTAAGAAAGTACTGAGTATCGGAAAAAGTGCTGAGTATTGGAAAAATTTGTTGATTATTCGAATTTTTTACTGAGCATGCTCGGTAACTTGTTGAGCGTTTTTCATATAATCAGTAAAATTACTGAGCATTCTTTTATAATCAATAAAGTTCTGATTATTTAAACACAAAAATTAAAGAATAAAAGTAAAATAATAAATTAAAAAAATCAATATATACTGATATCTTATTTTATCCAGAAAAAATCAAATCAAACTTAAAAATTTATAATGTACAATTACAAGAAAAATAAAAAATAAAAAAACCAAGCAGGAAGATTTTTCAAACCTTGAGCAAAAAATCTACTTTTTCAAACTAACACAAATCTACACAAAATCTACTTTTTCAAATTAAAACAAATCAACGTATCAACAAGGAAAGAAAAATAAAAAAGTAAGAGAAAATGTATTGAGCACAGTAGCATTTTTTTTTTTGGTCGAACACAACAGCAGCATCTGTTGAGATGCTTTTTCTTTTGCAGAGCATTATTAAATGGAAGATAAAAACTAACGAAAACCAATCCAGTTGCATCACCCTTCCCAGCCTTCAAACAAACCCAACCAATCCAGTTGCATCACCCTCGAAAACCAATCGATTACTGCTTCACCGGATCTCCTTGTCACGAGGTCAAAGCTCATCGCGAGGTTAGGTCACCGGATCTAGGGTTCCGCCATGAAACTTGAAGCTCTGAGGTCTTCTTAGGTCATCGAATCTAGGGTAACCCGTGAGGCTTGGTTTGTGAGTGATCGGAGAAGAGCTCTTGGTTTGTATTTTCGCCGGATTGAGTTTCAAAGAGAGAGAAAGAGAGGAGAGGAGAGAGGAGAGGGGAAAGATTAAACGTACTTTGTGTTTTGACTTTTATTTGACAAAAGATATTATATATAGGTAAATAAAAAACAAAAGAGGGTAAAAAGGTAATTGGTTTTTTGGTCTACAGTGTTAAAATTAGTTTGTGGCCTTTAGTAAGAAGAGCCAAAATAGCCGGTCTTGTTGGGTCACGGTGTAGTGATTTCAAGACCCTTTGGGTAATAATCTCATAAATGATCTATATTCCAAACAAAAGATGGTAATCCATCTTTCTCATAATAATGGGTCCACAAATCAGTTAGAGATAGCTTGATCAGGCTTATATCTTCATCTAAAAAGATACATAACTATCCAATATACTTAAAAAATAAAATAATGGATCCATATTAATAGTTTTTTTTTTCTTTTGACAATGTAACACGAAGAACCGATATATAATTAACCAATTCCTAATCTGAAGAATTGGAGGATAAGTAAAGATACCCCTCGTCGAAGCATGTCCTCTGTTTAGCGTTGTGCGCGGTACAGTTCGTCATCCTATTAAATTTACGCGGAAAATGATTGAAGAACATGTTTCCATACTCTTCCGCCATGAGTTTAATCCGCTTGAAGAATGGTTTGACTTTCCACCACGCTACTGACGATGACTTGATGCCTTGGATAATTCCAAGGTTGTCCGAACAAATGGTGACTTTTCTTTTCGTTTCAGTTCTGCATATCTTCGTAGCTTCATAAACAGCAATAGCTTCCTCTCTGCTGCTGAGTCACTGAAGATTGTTTTAGAGAAAATCATCATGTTACCCGTTTGGGTGTCTTGTCTGGTAATTCCGATTCCAGATTGCTTCATTTTAGTTTTGAATGAGATATCACACTTCATAATTATGTGAGTGTCGTTCAGCTCGTAGATATCCGTGGATTTGTTGATCTCTGTGTTTGTGGACTTGTGTTTGTTATTGGGGTCTCACCCCAGTCATTACCGAAAAGATTCGTCATACCTGCATGAACAGTTTTAATAACATTGTTTGGATCTAGGTGTGTGTTCTCATGTATTGTTTCCATTTTTTGTTTCCATATGTTCCACATTGTTAACATAATATATGCCGTGACTCGATTTTTCTCCCACTGCGCTGGGTCAGCTTCTTCATAAATCTTAATAAACCATCCCCGATATAATCTAGGAGCTAATCAGGGATTCAAATTTGTAGCACCGACCTGGCCCAAACCTGTTTTCATAATGAGCATGTCAATCACAGGTGTGTAACCGTCTTCGTTTTCTCTTTGCACCAATAACACCATTTTCCTGTATGACAGCGCCGAAGTTTTAAGTTTTTCCTTGTTAGTAGAATATTTCTACATGTCTTCCAAGTGAGAAAGACCTGATTTTGTTCGGAACATTAGATTTCCAAATCTTGTTCCAAACTGAAGAGACTTTAGGTATGCTTGTGCTGAAGTTTGCGCTTTACCTTGATCAGCGATATCTGAAAGTGCTCGATATCCTGATTTAGTGGTATATTCCCCGGATAGCGTGTGCGGCCAAGTAAACGTATCCTGATCGTCTATGTTTAAGATTGGTATTTTCATAATATCTCCATTTACCGGATCCAGGATAATCGAGTCAATGATTTCCCGGTTCCATTCGTCGTTGTCTGTTTTCATATGTTGGTCCACCGTTTCAAATCACGTGTCATTCGGTTTTTCTTTAATTAATCCTCTTTGTAGCCATTTATGTGCCCATATGTTAGTGTTTTCACCGTATCCTATTTGTATGATGCCTTGGTGTATTAAAAGATCATGTCCTTCCAAAATACTGGCCCAAGACCATGACCTGCTTTGTCTTAATTTAACTGTTAGAAAATTCAAGTTAGGAAAATAGATACCTTTAAGGACTTCGTCCGCTAGTGAATTTGGTTTTCGTAGTATTCTCCAAGACTGTGCTTTAAGTAGCGTTGTGTTCATCTGTTTAAGATCACGAAATCCCATACCTCCCACCACTATAGCCACTGTCATTTTCTCCCAACTAAGTTAGTGAATCTTCTTTTTCTCTAACGAGTTCCACCAGATGTAGTACAACTTTAATTAATATTTCTTTGCTACCTTCCGATAGAAGTTTGGCAATCTAGCCTTGCATTTTATTAAAGACTTTGTCAGCAACCCATGATAAAGTCTCAATTTTTGACCTTTTGTGACAAAGTGGAATTCCAAGACACTTCCCCAAATTTGTGGCTTTTTGAATATGTAATATGTCGGTAGTATGTTTTCTGATAGTCTTCGGTGTTAGTTTACTGAAGCATATGACCGATTTATTGAAGTTGATTCTCTGCCCTATACATTTACAATAAGTATCAATACATTCTTGAAACTCTTGTAGTTTTAGTCCTTCCAGAGATAGAAAAGAACAACGAGTCATCTGTAAATAAAATGTGTGATAGGATCGAGCAGTTGTGAATAATAATATCATTAATATGTATTTAGTTTAAAAAAAGAAAGATAGTTATACCATATTATCATTAACTAAATAATTTTTTTGTATTTTTAATAAATATTTAAGTTATTAAAATATTTTATGAAGGATATTTCAGTAATAGTGTCTTATTTTTTAGATATTTTTAAGAAAAACCAAAGTAAGATAAGTAAATCCTTATGGAGGAAGGACCTGTGTACCCTTGATCTTCATGTTAAATGAGAACCTAAAAAAATAAAAATGCTAATTGATCGAGTATTAGAGAAAACTGATGTTGGAATACAAATTTTATGTCTGAAGGCAACAAAGAAATTATCATAAAAATATCTATACAAGCGATCTCGAGATATACCATATTTGTCGTTCTTATTCTATTACAAGTCTCAGTGTCCTAAAAAGCGTTAGGCATTAGGCGGACGATCGACCACCTTCGAGTGTCTAGAGAACTAGGTAAGAGTTGAGGTGGAGTCTAAACGTTTTCCTCCTAGGCGGTTTTGAATTTTATTTATGAATATCATATATTGTTAGTTTATTTATTATTAAACACACACAACATACCAAAAGAATAAGGAAACACACTTGAAAAAAAACTCTCACAAATATATATTATTTATTAGATAAAATGATACACTTTAAGTGAATAGATAATTGATTATATTTAAATTTTTTTTTGGTTTTTTTATTTATCTTTTTTATTCTTTTTTTATCAGTTTAATTTTTTTTTTAAAATAGGTTTATATAATTTTTTGTGTTAAAAATAATTTTTTTCTTCAATTTTTTAGTCTCTAGACCACCTAGGCGGGCGCTTGGTAGGGCCGTTAGACCCTCCTAGGACCTTTTGGGAGCGATAAGAAGCCACCTGGTTAAATTCTAGAAGGTAAGTTACCTTTTAGCGCCTAGGCTCCATCTAGATCAATTTTTAGAATAGTGACAAGTCTATAATGATCTACTTCTCTTGTTGCCCATTTCTAGTGGGGTGACTAATGAAAGTATATGCCACACTGAATTAAATGGGAAACCAGGGTCACCTCCGAACCTATGAATGCCATGAGATTTTGAGATTTTCACGTTATGAACATGACCTTATTAGCCTGGAATGCCTGGAAATATTGATTACTCTTAACTTTTTTCTTACCCAAGTTTTTAATTGTTATTATGATTATAACTTTGCAGATGCCACCTTAGGATTCTCCTACCTATCTTAGGAATGGATCGGTCTTATCTTTGGGAGACATACTATTTTGAAAGAACTTAATTTAAATGTTGGAGATTGGAGGGTTATTAGTATCTAAAGGTATTCTTGGTTATCGGTATTATTGTCATATCTAAACGAAGGGATTACATATCTTAAGTCCCCTCACTAGTATTCTCTATGAGAATAAGGTAATTGGAAGTAACTCCCTGGAACTAAAAACGAGACCAGATATAGTACTCGCTTCAAGTGTCTAGGGATATGTACTTACATATCCAAAACCAGGAGTTGAAGAGGAAGCATTTATTGTTTTAAAGGTTGTATTTTGATCAATGGGATTATTAACAAAACATCGAGTATTGAGTATTGGGCTTCTTGATCTTATGAAAGTGTTGAGATTGTGTATCGTCTTGTATGTTCAAACTGGTGTGGAATTAATGTAGAACTAGTGCCATCGGACCCCCAGAAAGATGTAGGCCGGACAACAAAATAAGGCTACGTAAAGAAAGAGCCAAATTCCAAATTTCCGAGATGTTACAGACCAAAATAACAAAGCCATTTGAGGGTGAAGCCGAGAAAGTTGAGGTACCAGATGTATGAGCCATGGAACAGACAGATTGCCTAAACAGACCAGATAAAGAAGGCTAAATATATGGAGATACCAGACATCTGAACTGAATAAACAGTAAAAACCAAAGAGCATAATATAAAGAGTCAGTAATTTTGAAGACCATACCTTCGAGCAAAGGAATCGGGTACTCGATCTTCTTAATCATGAGATTTGAAGTCTTGATTCCAAGTGGTGCCCTAAGAGAATAAGGCGGGTAACCTGATTTGTGAAAAGTTAGCAACTACAAAGGAGGATTTTTAGAGTTCTTGGTGCATGGACATTTAGATATGTTAGAAGGACGTAGAACATTTTTCAACCACCCAATCAGAAGAGGAGTAGGTACCAGATGAAAATAAATCTAGCCAGTGAGGAGGTGACATGTATACATGTCCCTTTGGGAGATTCTGCCTATAAATAGAGTTTTTAAAGACTCCAAATGGCTCTTTTCTACACCAAATTTGAAGCTGTAAAAAAGGACATCTTGAAAGAGAGTCCCACAACAATCCATAGTCAATACATCTATGTTGCTTTGAATTTTTAGCACAAACACTTTGTATTTATCTACTCATAGGGAAGTATAGAGGCTAGCCTAGGTAGATTAAGCTAAATTGTAAAACCTAGGGGGTTTCTCTTATTATAGTGAAGAAATTTGATCTTCCATAGACGAGACATGAGTGGTTTAGATCTTGTATAGTGTATATGCAAAGCTTGAAGGTTTCATGGAGGGTAAAGTGGTAGATCGTGAGTGTAAATTGTACATCAATGCATGTATTGGTATACAAAATTGGAAGGTGTAACGTGATTATAAAGTGATATATATATATATATATATATATATATATATATATATATATATATATATATATATATATATATATATATATATATATATATATATATATATATATATATATATGTATATGTATATATATATATTCAGTGTTGAATTTACACTTGGTTGACTAGTGTTAGTGATAGGGGGTTTCTTCGAAGGAAACTTCAAAGAGGTTGTATAATTTTGTACTCTCACATTTAAGAGACTTAGGAGAATCTAGTGAAAGAGCTTGAAATCCTAAGGTCCCATAAACCTTAGATAGTGAACTAAGTCTACGGGAGTCAAACCACCTTAAAATTGCTTGTTCGTTGTGGTTGCTAACTATTTGTTATACTGCCTCAATAATTTTTTCTATCATTAGGTATACATTCTTGCATACTTTGTACTTGTTGAATTTTCAATTAGATTATTGGCTAGTATTCTTTTATTGAATATATACACTAAGTTTGATTGAGGGTTTCACTGTCTTATTACAACTCTTGTATTCCTCTAGCCAATATATCTAAAATCCTTAAAGAGTAGTTTTTTAGATTGGGTTAAAAAGCCGATTATGTTAGATTTTTTAATTCCACATTGGTCCTATTCACCTCATCAACTATTTATTAGGTTTCAATCGGTATCCGAACCTAGCTCTAATATTGATCTTTCTTGACCACACCTAGATCACTATGACTAGGAATCTAACCAATCAAAATGTACAAGTACTACTATAAAATTATTGTTTGCTGGCACAAATTAAAACTTTAAAAGCTAGTATATTGTATGTGGAAGTTGTGGCACAACTATTTAATAAGGATTTGATGGGTTGTGATCTTAATACCGTTAACAGGGTATGCCTTAAAAATCTCGTCAATGATACCATCAATATCCTAATTTTACGGTTGGATAAAGGAAAAAAAATTATATGGTCACACACAAAGGGTGGTAAGTACACCACAAAATCAGGATATCACGCTTTGGTTTAAGAAGAGAGTGATAAGTAAGGTCAAAGTTCGTCTATGGGAGAATTGGATAATGGAGAAACTTGAAAAACAATCTGGCACTCCAATTTGCCAAAAAAATTTAGAATATTAGGTTGGAAATCTATTTAGGAGCACTACCGACCAAGAAGAACCTGAAGAAAAATAAGAGTGTTAAAGATCCGACATGCGAACGAACAGTGAAACTGGAGATGAAGTTGTGGAACAACTTCTTCTTAAATGTCCATTTAGTTGTGCAGTGTGGACCTCCTTAAAAATGCAAATAAAAATTGACCAGGAGTTTAATGGATCGTTTAAAAATTAGTTCATAACAATCATTAAAAGTGTATCTAACAGTGGATGGGATAAGAAATATTCAGTGGCCTTTGTTCTTGGTACAATGTGGTTTATCTAGAAAGAAAAAAAATGGAAGGTTTCTTTGAGAAAAAAAAGATATGACATTCAAGAAATTAATAGAAAGATAAATAGACTCATGGGTGAATTTTTGAGAAAAGGAGGGGGGAAAGATTGAAACAACAAAAAAAGTACTTCCTTCACAAAAGAATGAGAATCTACCGGAGTTGTTTCAGTGACGGTAAATGAATATCGTAATATGACCAACAAGGTTATGAAAAAGGAAGGGTTAAATCATGCACGGAAGGGAAAACTTTGGTCCTCTTTGTGATGAGATCAGCGGGTAGCCTTAATCTCACGGGTTACTCTTTCTACTCGGAAAACCTTGAAGTTATTCAAGGAATTAAGAAAAAGAAGGAACTAACTGAAGAATTCTACCAATCATCGGTGAGATGTGAAAATGGATGACGATATTCCTGAACTAGAAAGTTTATCACATTAACTGCGATATGAATGGTTGTGCGGGTCCAATTGCGAAATGTGCAAGACTAAAATTTGACGTCTCAAATTAAAAATATAATTTGATTTTGGATAGTTATAAATATTTAGATATCTTAAGTAAGAATAATAGTAATGAATTAGGGTGTAGTTATAAGATGTGATGAACTAACTTAAAAAGAAAAAGAAAAAAAGAAAAAAAAAAAAGATAAGAGGTCTCCACAAAACTTTACTTTTAAAAAAAAAATATTATTGTTAAGAATATAAATTTAAGAACTTGATCTTTGATTACTGTAATCAAATTAAATATATACTTTTTAATTTTACGGTATTAGACATAAGTTAAAATGTAATAAATAATAAATAATAAATATAAAGTTACAATCAAAATCGAATTGAAAATATATTATGTACTACATTAACTTAGGTTAGAATGAAAGGAATTATGAAAATAAAGTCGCAGACTCGCAGTAGCAGTTAATTTTTTTTTTTAGAATGTCACCCTAAGCCGCTTCTGCCCTTCCTCAGGGGTGGCCTAATTGTCTACCCAGTACATATTGATAGCTTGGAATATGCCTATGGATGAAAGATGAGAGTATTGTAAGATGGCATCTGAAAATAGAGAATATTTGTTCTTTGATTGTCCTATTACTTGCAGTCTGCAGACTATGGAGACAACTCGTGATGCTTTTTAGGCGTTAATATGGGTTGTAAAGAAAGCCAAGGTTAAGACAAATGAAATTCACATGTTATAAATCCGCTTGCACAGCTGCTATTTATTGGTTTCGGAAAGAGAAAAATGCTTGACATCATCAAAATCATATTAAAATCAGAATATGCAACATGTAAGTTTCTAAGGCAAGGTTGGTTTCAGCAATTATTATTAGATCTGGCAACATAAGAAATGAACAAAAGCTTAGTTACGTTATATAGGGAAGCCCATAGTCATAGCCCAATGTTAGAATATCGGTACTATGGTCAACATTGTACTAAAAAATCAAGTTCACTTACACAATTATATCCTTTCCCGTAAAACTATTCACTCAGAAAAAATCTTGGATTCACTTTGCGAACTCCATTAAGCACACAATACATCAGATATCTCAGGATACATGAGCCGGTTAACTTTACGTATTATTCTTCAATATCATATCTTCTGTACACTTTTGATTGGTTCTCATCCCACCATCTCTCAGCTTCCTTGTCATCAAATTTTCTTCGACTACAAAATGCAATCTCAATGTGAATAATAAGCTAGTTAAACACAGAAAATAAATAGACCCTATTGAGCCCCATCTTCATAATTTTTATACGCACATAGCAATAAAGTTTAACGATAGATTGTCACCTAAATCTGACCCTCTTGAGCTCCGTTTGACCATTGTGCGTAGTTGTGAGTGTAATGTACACACCCGGTTGAAACTGTTCTACCCGTTCATGCTTCAAAGGGTTCGTTCCTATTGATTTCTCAGTTGAATAATCATTAGAGTAGTCTCTTTTATGCATAGATTTTCTCGTATTAGAAAAATCGATAGGTGAATTGCTAAGGCTATTAAGTTTCGGGTCCTCCATCTTCCCAATAGCTACCGAGCCCTTTGGTTTTGGAGTACCATAACTAGAGCATGGACGACTTTTTGTATCTCTATCGGCAAAAACTTTTTGTGACATCATTTGAAGCTGCAGAAAATATAATATATGAGCATGGATTGCTTAAATTTAATGTTATGTTTTTCAAGAAAGTTGACAATGTTACCCTTGATGTCAAAGCTCTAATGACTTCCTTAGCCGCTTTACTCTTCCCTGCTTCATCTTTAGCTAGTGCCCATGCTTCCTCTGTTTTCTCTTGGCATTCTTCAATTTTCTGCTTTCTACTCCGACACAGACTTTTAAGACTTTTAACCTATTAACAAAATTTAATAAACTCAAAATCCTAAACGCAAGAAAACGAAAAAGCACAAATAACAAACTTTGCTTACTGAAAGTAAAGCCCGAAAATACCTGATCTTGTAGCTTCAAAACTTCTTCAGTGAGGAGCTTATCTGGTTCTGAAAGCTCATCTGAATATCTTGGACAAGAAGATACACTTCTTAGCTCTGGAGAGATCATAGTATTTCTCATACGTGGAGGTTCTTTGTTTTCTCCGTAAAATATATCAAACACTTCTGGACATTGAACATGCCCCCATCTCGGGTGTGTCGTCTCTTGATTTGGAACCTTTGTGCTGGTTTCATCAGGTCGGTTTCGAGTAGATCTCACTCGACTAGATGTCGGTTCCGTTTCTTCCCTTTTGTCGGTAATTATTTTTAACGGTCTTGGAGTAGAAGCTGTGGAATTAGGAGTCTTCGCTATGTGTAGCTTGTTAAAGCATAGATCGCAGACTCGAAAAGGTTTACTTTTTACAGTCGCAAGAGATGCGTTTTTTGCTTTTTTACTGCTACACGCATGACAAAAAGATAAACCACAATTGTAACAATTATGTTTCTTCCTAGTAAATTTAAATGCGATATTACATCCCCGACAAGCCGATTGATCCGCACTAGATACCGATTTATGCAAGCAAATCACAGCGGTTAAACTCGACCCACAAGTAATATGCAAAACTTTACGATCCCTTAAAGCCTCCACTAGTGTCGGTGAATTTCTATCTTTAGTATCACCAACCCCTAATTGTCCATTTACACCGCTTCCCCATGTGTATACCCTCCCGGTTGATGTTAATGCGGCTATATGATAACACCCTGAAGAAATCTCTCGCACAAACTCATCCTTAAGTCTACCTTCAACAACCCCTATTGACGAATTTCCCATCGTATAAACCTTCCCGGTTATGCTCAACGCGATAGTGAACACTCTCCCGCACGATACTTGAACGAAATCTTGATCAACGAGCATCGAAACGCACGTTGGTGAAAGTTTCCTCGTTTGATCCGAATGTCCGAGCCGTCCTTTATCCCCGTCTCCCCATGTAAACAATTTCCCATATGGCTTGTTATGTTTTAAACGATCAACAATCGCGACCGTGTGCCATAATCCACACGCGACGGATTTAACCCATGAGCTCTTAAGCGATTCGATTTCTTTCGGATGCGAAACACTCTCGAGATTTCCGTGACCAAGGGCACCGAAAGTTCCGTCTCCATAAGTGAAAAGTCGGCCACATGTTGACAAAATTGCGGTGTGCCATTCACCACACGCAACGTGTGAAATCCTCAAACCATCTAGAAAACCAGAAAGCTTGTGTGGTAGCCAAAGACTTTTCCTTGTATCGTCACCATTATCGTCACCCCATGTAAAAAGCTCACCGTTTTGCGTCAAAGCACATGTCTTATACTCCCCACAAGCGACAGATTTTACGCTTACGGAACTTAATGATTCAACAATTTTCGGGGAAGTCACGTCCATCTCAAGTTTGTGTCCGAGTCTTCCCCTTTTACCCTCGCCCCACGAAAAGACCTCGCCTTGTTTCGTCACTAGTGCGGCGTGGTTTCGTGCAAGAGTTATTGTTTGCACATCGAGCATCAAGGTTGATTCCATAACTTTGGGTAATAAAGCATCGGATTCTGTTAATCCTCCTCCTCCTCCACCACCTAAGTAACCTCCTTCTACACCTTTTCCCCATATCAAAACATCCCTCAAGTAATCATCCGGTTTAACAAACTCAGTAACAGCTCGTCTTTGATCCTCGTCCGGTCCAATATACGGAGATTTAGGAATGAAGATATCCATTATGTTACGCATATGCGACTCTCTATAGAGGCGATTCGATGAACATGATAACCCATCGCCGAAATATTTCTCGGAAAATGATTGAGAGGGACTACCAGACAAGCTGTGTACCTATACATACATATTAGCATATTAATTTAGAGATCAAACATGATATACATTGAGGAAGATAAGGTAGTAAAAACCTGAGATGATGGCTTGTCTGCGAGAAGTCCTAGAACCTGCTTTCTACGCATATAACCAGCTGGACTACTGATACAACTTTGCGACCCCCTTTCAATTTTCGGAGAGTCCAATATTCTAGGACTAGAGTTCCTAGATATGACACTCCTTAACCCCAAAATCCAAGTTTCGGCCTGTTTTTTGTCCTTGCATATCTATATATTATAAAGAAAAAAGATATAAGACTGGAAAAACTTAGTGTGAGGAATATACTTTAGAATAATACTCATGTACAAATACCAGATCGAGGGATTGTTGAGTGTTTCCGTATATAATTGAAAAGCATTGACCGTCCTTTTCTGCTGGAATAATCCTGGAAACTGAAGCTAGTCTTATTTGTTTTTCCTCCTGACTAGAGTACCAAATCAACAACTTCTCGTCCTAAATCCAGAACCAAATGTTAATTCGAATTACTATGAACTATAAACAATCAATGACTAAAAATGTAAAAAAGAAAAACTTACCTCTGATAATTTAAAAGAGCAGAATTTTGGTTTTCCCCTTCTATATTTCAAAAGATGTGCACCTTTCTTTAAGACAACAATAGCCTGCATAACGGGACAAGACATAATTAATCTGGTATTATTAACACAAGGAATTTGATGTCCTTTAAGATCCAATATTTTCCAATATAAGCATAAGAAATCTCAATCACAGTCCAATATAAATGGAACCATGTTACCCCTACATGTTATGTATGAGATGATAGATCATTTCAAAACATCAATGTCACAATATTTTCTCTACAAGTGAATCTCATTACTAGCTTGAATATTTCACCCACTCGTCCTTTTTTATCTCATGACTTCACGGTGGCTAACAAGTGTTCCTCCTAACCTAACCATAAGGGCTAATAAGCATCTTGGTAAATGCCATAAACAACAATCTCACAGGGCTAATTTCTACAAACCCAGAAAAGGAAACTACCAAATGATAAGGGAAAAAAGATCTAAACTTTTGATAATTACAAGAAAAAACAGAGTGATGGATAATAAGGACCTGTTCAACAGCTCTATCAGAAGGTATCGATGAAAATTGATCTTCACCCATGTTTTTAGCAACAAATTTGCATGCAAGGGAGAGTGAGAATGAGAGTGACAGAGACAAGAACTGGTCCAGAAACAGAGCTAAGGGGTGTATTTGGTTTCCTTACCAGGGAACCCTTGACAAAAATAACAAGAGAAGAGAATGTGTAAGAAGATTAGAAGATGATGATGATGTTTTTTTATGCTTATTCTGGGTTTACACAGAGAATGAACAAAACATATGAGAGAGAGAAGAGAGATGAATTCTTTTGTTCGTTATTTTATACTCATGATAGTAGTAGCAGAGTAGCAGTAGAACTGTAGAAGAGAGAGAAAGGATTTACTTTTCTTGGTTTGGTTTGGTTTGGTTTGGTTTGGTTTAGTAATTCTATAATTTCTACTCTTTCATGATGACTCTTATTCACTTCATCGTGTAGTGTGCCAGAGAAAAGAGAAAGAGAAAGACTCGGGTAAGTCACTATATTTAATTGCACGTGTGCACAGTGTGTTAATACAAGAAATTTTAGTTTTAAGGAAATGTAGCAATCACCACAGGACTAATTGATCTTTCACTCTTTCCTATCTTGTCTATTTTAAAAAATATTTATTCTTTTACATTATAAATTTATTATTTATAATAAAATAAATAAAATTGTATGTCTACTTCTTAGCAATCTAAAAAAGCCATTCTTATATCTCTAATGTCTTAATTTGTGTGTAAAACAAAATAAATACATAAAAATTAAGAAAGATACCTTTTTTTGGATGGAAGTTAACTGCGTTTTTATAAAATGATTATGGTAAAAAATCTTTATATATGGATAGCATATTTTTTTAGTGATAACTTATCTGGAATTATACTCTTTTTACAAATTTATTCTCAAGATGCAACTGTAATTTCATTTTAGAAATGAACCGGATAAGCAGAATTAATGAAAGTCTTTTACTTTTTTATTGAAGAGTTACCTACAAAATCAACTTATTTTATGAAAGATAAAGTAACATAGAACTGAATTATACTGATGATCGAAAAATTATAATGTAGATGCATACTAAAAAAATATATATATATGTTTATATTTACTAATATATAATTTGGATTCACATTATAAAAAATAAAAAATAGAAAGGAAAATTATAGTTATTTTTAAATTATAATTAAAATACTAAAGAAGAAACAAGTAACTATTTAGTTTTTCTCTATCTTATATTTAAGGAAATCAATACATATATATAGAAAGGTGATAAAAGGGTGACATGAAAAGGGGTGACATATATCATTACTCTTAGTGTGATGTGATTTATCATACAATTTCTCTAACCTGATTTATCATTTCTCTATCTTTTATGATTGGCCCACATAACAGGCGATAAAAGGGTGATGTGATTTAGGTGATATATAGCATTTCTCACTAAAGTTATAAGGTTATTTGAATTATTTTAAGAAATAATCATATTCTTTTTTCTTGAAATGATTTCAAAATGGTGGAATTAAAAAAACTGACATTACCAAAAGAATCTAAAAAATTGTGCAATCAATTGAGTTACTATTTTTTTCATTAAAAATTTAATTCAAACTAAGGGAACAAAAAATTATTCATGACATTATTTTTTCATTTTCTTTCATTTTCTTTAAAAATATGAATCCAACATTACATAATCTTAATAGGTTCAATTTTCTTGAATTTGTTATCTGGATTGTAATTCTATGGATTGTGGATGAATATCCATATACATATTTTATGAATCTTTAAAAATATGTTTCATTCTCTAACAAAACCTTGTAGAAAAAAATTAGTAAAAAAAAATAGAGTACACTTCTTTTATATTCCTTTAAAATTTTCTAACTTAAAACCCTTATCAATAGTCATATTAGGGAAAAACCTTGATAAAGAAAAAAAAGTGTAGTTCGTATTTGTTTCTCCTTTTTGTCAACATCTCAAGAAAGATCTCGAAATCATCACATGCCAATTTTCGTGCGGATTTATCAAAAGTAAAGGTAGGTAACGCCTTTGTAAATAAATTTTTCAGATTGTTATTAAGGAAATTTGATGAACATCAGTTTCATTTTTTTGGAGTTCATGTGTACACGAGAACTTTGGTAATATATGCATTATCATGTCACCCTTTATTTAATCCCTTTTAGCTTGACCAATACACACATCATTATCTATGTATAATATGGTTAAACTTTGTATGCAAGCTAAAGAAATTATATTCTCCTCGTATATGTTGAGTCAAAGATAATAACAAGACACATTCTTGACTTGCCTTATGAAGTGGGAGTATCTCTATATGATTTCAAGACGTGGAAAATCTGGTTTACTTCGTAGAGTATCTTGAGATAGAAGTGCACCTAAAGGAAAATAAATATCTAGTTTGTGATATTCTAGTATGTGGGTCAGTTAATATAGACATCTGTGACGGGGTCGATGATGTCATGACATGGACGCCTGCACAAGTCCCGCCCCCAAATGATCCATATGACCCATGCACAGGGCTTATTCTAACAATATGATTCATGACGAGTCGCATACCAAGATCTCCTTTCCATGATATCCTCCTCAAAGAGCACATCAACCGAGCATCCCCTTGGAGAATACTACAAAATCCTAATTAAGCGGACTGGGCTTTTCATATCTATGAATCCCCATATCATTAGCTCAATGAGGTATCACTTATTCAATTACCCTATTCATATTGCAATTGTACTTAATCCATAAATATTTTTCTTGGTCTTTGGTTTCAATACTGACTTGACCATTAAAGTATTATGGGGAGGCGCACATCCCCATGGTTATGGCCCTTGTCTGATTTCATGTCACCAATCTCTCCATGAGATAGATCCAACCCAGGCAAACATCGAGAGAAGTATTAGAGTTTCACTTTTTGTGTGTTTGTATTGTTTCAATCTCTATCAATTAGCGTCGTCGAAGGGAAAAATATTTCCAAACCCATTGAGATACCACCAAAAAGAAAATTTGGACGATCTTGCATCAAATAAAGAAGAGAAATGGAAATGTACAATTAAACCTACAACCAAGATGAGATCTATTTCAATAATGAATGGAGGATGTTCTTAGAGAAATTACCTCAAATCTCTTGGCAACGCTAGGACACATCTTTCTCTAGCTAAAACTTAGATGTTTCACAAGAAACTTAGTATGCATTTTATCAAATGCTACAACAAGCATGATAGCGACATTTGTAGCCACCATAACGACATGATCTTATAATCCACAACGCCTAAGGCCATCCATTCCAAAAAACACCAACATAAGTACATTCGAGCATTTTACTTGGAAAAGGACATGATCAGTAATGGAGAGGATCACACATTGATAGGATATCGTTGGTCAATTTTTTAGCCCACTTACCAGGAGAATACTTGATAAGGATGTGCCATAAATATTTTCACCACCATATTCCCCTTGTTTGACAGTTTTTCTGACATAGACATACATATCAACACCTTCTGAATGGAGTTCATTATGAGACCAAGGATTGCTTATGGATGAATCTTTCCCTTAACCCTATCCATAGACGCCCAATATGGTATTCAGAACTAGAGCCACATTCCATTGGAAGCTTCTCCCAACTTGTGGTCCAGCTATGAGCCTAGGTCCCAAACAGGAGGACCACACAAGCAAATAACTATATTTTTAACCTTCGCCAGGGGAAGGAGAAAGTTTTCCCCTTATGCACTGATTTTTCATAGAGACTTGTATTATGGAGGATCTAAATTGATAAATGGTTTATCTCGCATACACTTGCAAGTTAACTACTTATGATTGCCAGGTCCATTTAGCCTCTCGGCCTCACTATGGTCTCTCATATTTCCTTGCTGACGAGCATATATTTATAAAGATAGACAAAATATGAAGAATGGTACAAGAAATAGTAAGAGATGACGAACTCCCTTGGACAAGAAAGAGGAGAATTGACTATAGAGAAGAGCAGGGAAGTAACTCAAAGCTCTCAAGGCTCAAGCAAGGGAAAGTTTTCACCATCCTTGATGACTATTTTTCTATTTTATATTATTTGGGAAATCTTTCAATTGAGTTGAGCTCAGCTTTCTAAATGTATTATGTATTTTCCATCAATTCTATCCCTTACTCTGGCCAAGTATAGGATTTCCCTTAGTAATTAGGATTGTCGTTCTAACCAGTGGTCCGGTTATTGAGAAGGATACATAATCGTCTAGTGTGAAGTAATGATCATGACGAGCTTGCCTAAGTAGATAGTCACTAGGGTTAGATTTCATCACCAATCATTACCTAGGGTCCCCTTACCCAAGTCCCCCTAGTTGTGTTAAGGTTGCTTTCTAAGCTACCCTGACGGGAGTTAGCAGGATTTTAGAATTATGACTACTTATATTAGCTCAATTCACCCTTACACACATAATAGAGACTTAGTAAGATAGGTGCATACTTGCGAGCCTAAGCTATATCTCATCTCCTTCTCAGTCATCTTAGTTAATTGCATTAATTAGTTTATTATTTATTCCTTGCATTTAGTTCTTATTCATAAAACCAAACATATATCCATTTAATTTTTGTTTTAGTTTAAACAAGTAAATCCATCTACGCTTATATTGAACACGAGCTTGATCTAACCATCTAAATCCTTGAGAACAAACTTTACATTACTTATGGCTACTTGCAAACGATTAGTGCACTTGCGCGGAGATATCATAGTTCTTCTCGGGGTGTGTGTGCTTTTTTATTGTTTATTTTTCACACCTTTGGACCTACCAAGTTTTTGGCGCCGCTGTGGGGGATTTTCATAGATAGTTATTGTGTTTAAGCTTAGTGCAGAAGTTTTATTTGTTTCAGTTTTATGCTTGTTTTTATATTTTCTCTTTTCAGGTTCTTAGGTATTGGTGTATGCTTTTGGACCCCGAGAAACTACTCCGAGCTCAGAGAAAGAGACAAAGAGAGCAAAATAAGTTAGAAACAATGGCCCACAACAATAATGTGCCATTGAACATTAATGATATACCACATAGGGATAATCCTAATATTCAAAATTAGATTCCCCAAGAGGACAACCACAATGAGTAGATCCACCGATTATAACCCACCGAGAACAAGGTCTTCCTGATTAAGGAGGTCCATTTTCAGTTCAACCATTAGGGATTCGCCCTTTAGTGATCCAAGTTGTTAGATCCAAGCCCAATCTGGGTATGTTAAACAAATTCATGAGTTATGTTCATTATAGCGGTGCGGAACATCAAGATCCATTGAGGTTGATTCAGAAATTTATGCATATTTGTGATGCATACATTACTCAAGGCATTACACACGAGCAACTGTATCACTTCATATTTCTGTTTTTCTTGATCAGAGGTTCTAGTGATTGGTTGGATAGTCAGCCATTAGATTTGATTACATCGTGGGACGAGTTGCAAGTCAAGTTATTTGATCCTCATTTTCCACAAAGCATGTGAATGAAATATCAGATAAATCTTTCCAATTTCCGCCAAGATAGTGGTGAGAGTGTATGAGATATATGGACAAAGTTTCAACTGAGGTGAGCTAGATATTCCACTTCGTGGTTATGCCCTAGCACTTAAATTAGTGGTGGTATATCAAAGCATTAACTAAGAGTCGTGATTCAGGGTAGACAAAATTGAAATAGGAGGTTATGTGCCCATGGATCCTGCGGAGGCCACATTTGGCATGGAGAATATGGTCAAAACTGAGAGGAGTTGGCCACAAACGCGAGTTCCTATTACGAATACGAAAGGTACAGCGTGTTTAGATAGTGAAACTGCTATAGAGGATAAAATTTCGGCATTAGAGAATCAAATAAAGCAGTGTTCACTTATGATGAAATAAGGTTTCCAAGGGAAACAAAACGAGTTGATGGTAGTGCAAGAAGCACAAGCTTGTGGGGTCAATGATAATGTTTGGGAAGAGTTTCAAAGTAATCCGAAATCAAATTATGGGAATAACCAGTCAGATAATACTGGGTTTCAACAAGGGAATCACAATCATTAGGGCCTTCAATGGTCAAATCCAAGCGGGGGCGTGAATCAAGACAGTTCTTACCAACCACGAGCTTAAAAAACAAATGTAGATGAGGTGAAGAGTGGCTACAAACATTGTCTAGACGAGGTGAGATGTATTTCTATCTTACTAAACCAAGAAAGATGTAGAATATCTTCAACTTTCCTCTTCATACATTCCTGAGCCTACCGCAAAAGTTTTTCCTGAACCCACAGAATTTTCCTTTTATAGTGAGAATAATATGCCCGATTGTAATTGATGTAATTCTTAATATCCTTTTGCGTGACCCTGGATTTTTTGTATGCTTTAAGGAATGGAACTAAATAATACATCTTATACTCTTTCTCTTTTTTTGTTCATCGCAGACGCCTGATGATGAAAGCAAGGTTTGAGCCCGAAGGCAGCGAAGATGATGATAAAGAAAATTCTTTACTAAGTTACACTTATACGATGGTTGTTTGGGCTTCCTTACTCAACCGCTTTCCTGTCCATTTTATAGGTGGTTCTACGCGTTTTCCTTACATGTCGCCGATTTATTTGACCTTCTTTTTCAATGTTTACCCTTCTCTAGAATCTGAACAGTTTCTCCTCAATATATATATATGTGTGTGTGTGTGTGTATATATATATGTACATCCCTTTTCATTTTATATCGTTTCACAGCCATCCTCCTTCTTTTTCATCCTCAATGTTCTTTTTCTTTGATCTTTTTTACTTTAAACACAACATAAATACAGATTCCCTAGAAACTCAATTCGAAGATAACCTTTTTCCCTTATTTGATTCCAAATGGGTTGTAGTACAGATCGTATCTAATTTACTTGCTTCCCTCTCAGAGGGACCATCTTCTCCCATGATTATTCTTCACTGTTCTCTTCGGTTTCAGGGTCATTAGATACTGAAGATGATGATGAGACGGTGTCAGTCCATATTACAGAGTTGCAGTATTGCGCCAGAGTCCTAAATTATTAATTCAAACAAGGGCTATAACCCTAATCGTAGAAAAAGGCATGACTGTAAGATTTTGATTCACAAGTTTCTCAAAGTGATCAGGCAGGTGACATTGCCGATGGTTACAAATTTTGACTCATGTCTAAGCGTTCTTGCCAACCCATGAAAGGGAAGATAAAGAATTTTCTCCCGAGCCTTGGATCTCGGCCTCAAGGTACCTTTGTGTCCTTTCATTATTGACCTGTTGAGCTATTACGATGTTTGTCCGAGCCAACTCCTCCCAAATGCTTGGGATGTGATAATAATACTCTACATTGGGTGTCTAGACGTTATGAATTTTAAGCCTTCTCCTCTTCTGTTTCATTATCTGTATAAGCTTGTTCAGTATCTCTCGGGTAAATACAGTATTTCTTCTCCCTATAACAAAGCTAATTGACTAATTGATAATTTTATTAATATTTCTTTATTTTATTCAGTTAATTGTTAGTATTAGAAACTCAAACAAATATTTCAGAGTCTTTAATTTCCTGCTTATTATTTTTCTAGCTTTCTTGTTTGCACTTTATATTGCATATTTTCTTCCTAACTTTTGTAGTATCTGAAGAACGAATTTTAATTATCATTAAAACTTGCGTATGATCTGGGATACTTGCAGTGAGTAACGTGCTTGATTAGGGTGTTAGTTGCAACTTTATTTATCGTTATTTCATCACGCCCTAGCCGACACCATCCCTTTTATATCAATATGGGTCTCTTAACTAGAAATGCATGGCCACTGATGGATTACGATTCAGAGCTATAAGGAAGAAGTTATGAATTTTGCAGCTGTCGTGACTCGACTAGTTCGTTCTTGGAGGAAAATGTTTTTTGGGATGGTCTAGGTCATTTAAACCTAGCCCATGACCTATGGATACCCTAAAACGATTTTCCATTTATAAATATCAACTTTTAACATTAGAAAAACATTCCTTGGCCGCCAGTGCTTACCTTTCATCAAGAATTCATCCTAGAAGCGACCATGACGATCTAGAGAAGGGAGAATAAAGAGTTGGAGTTTCACCGCATTAATTCTACACCTCTCCATCTCTATACTTAGGGTAATTAGCTTTAGATTTATTTTTCTATTTAATTTATTTCTGATCTTTTTTATTCCAAGTTCAGTTATGCACTAATTTCTATTTTTCTTAAGAATGTTTATGTATGAACTTAGTTTTATTATTTAATTTGTTCTTTCTAGATTACATTTAAATAAATTTTGGTTTGCATCTATTGGGTATACAACTTGAGTTATCTTGGCCAAATAGTGATTACCCTAAGTAATTGAGCTTGCGTATGGAAGGGAAGGGAAGGGGGGGGGGGGTCCAATTACGGATTTATGTATACGCGCTTGGTGTGTGTTAGTGAGCCGACATGTCTTTACTAGCCAAGTAGCCGCTATGGTTTATGATTTAATCTCCAAAAAATTGAGTACGTGTGATTTACAAGTAGACCTTTATTGGAGTTAGAAAGACTTTAGAATTTCGATTAATAAGAACAACCAATTTATTTCTAGAACTATTAAATCAATAGGTTCAGCTGCATACTTGAAATCTAATGCTACTATCTTACTTGCATAACTATTTATTTATTTTAAAACAAAACAAGCATTCTTATTATATTTTTATCTTTAAATCAAAATATTTAAAACCACCTACGCTAATATTGAACACGAATCAAAATAACTACCTAAATCCCTGAGGAACACACTTAATCTACTTACTTATTACTTGTAACGAACCGTACACTTAAGGAGAGTTAATCGTGGTTTCCGAGATGTGTGCGCTTTTTACATCATTATTTTATCACACCTACGGGCCCAACATTGGGATTCACTTATCTACCCAAATTCCTCATGGGTAGTGAGAAAGCTATCCTATGATACTAGAGACCTCTCCCAAGTGATCCAACAATGCTTTCAATGCTAGATGGTTTAACCCTACTGACTACTTGGCTAGTCAAGACCTCCCCATTCACTAAAAAACACCAAGTGCTTATATCTTAAGTCCGCAATCCGACTCCTTCCAGGACAATAATCTAAATTATTAACACTGCCCAATATTTGGCTAGAAAACAAGTAGTAATTAATCATACACATATAGTCAACGAAAATTAAACTCCACTTCAATTAAATATAATCCCAAATTCAAGAGAACATTAAATAACTATCAATGTTTCATACATATAGCAATATGAGGTCTCTCTTTTTGTGATTGATTAATCCACTCACAAAACATCCTTTTGGGAGTTTATTGGGCCTACCTGGGGGATTTTTCCTATATTGCACATTTGTCTCTTGCTTTGGTCATATTGCTATTTATAGAGATTTTGTTCCTTAATTGCGTGATAAATGTGTAGCTTTTAGGTACATGGTTAATACAAGGTACCAAGATGAAGAGAAGAATTCAAAAAGTCAAGAATAACCCCAATCCAAGGCGTGAATTGAGCCTAGAGTCACTTTGGGAAGTTAGATTGTTTGTCGTAGAAATCTTAACGTCATATTGTTTCAGTCACCATGAAAAAATGGTTAGATATTTGGACTTAATTCCTTTTTATTTAGATAGAGCTTGAAGTCAGTGATGCTTGATAAGTGACGGAAGTCAATTCGGAGTAGAGATGAAGAAGTTTTGCCATTTGCTTCCAGCGTGACTCGAACCAGAACAATTTTAGCTAAAAATAGGTTGGGAAATTCTTTTTTTTATCAAAAAGAATTTTATATCATCGATCGAGCATGTACACGACAAGCCCTAGTTTGACCTAATGACTTACTTGGTCAAACTAGCCAACAAAAACAACATATACAACCATTGCTACCCTAGCAATCTAACAAAAATACTAAAACAATCACTTACTATTTCTGAAAACTTACCAAAAATAGAAACTTACTATAACATAAACTTTCTAAATATAGAAACTTACTAAAAATAGAAACTTGCAAAAACTGTCTAAAAGAAACTAGCTTTACCAACCTAATCTAGTCCAAGCAGCAGCCATCTCCTACTACTTCCAAGCAGCAGAAGTAGCCATCTTAGTTGGAGACATCATTTTTAGTGTTTTAGGAAAGTCTTTACTCGATTTTTATATGATTTATTGTACGTTCCTGTTTCTTGTCTTGATTGGATGACTTATTATATTGAGAGCACATCTGGTTTAACTTATTTATTTAGTGTGAAGCTTTAAAAGATACATAGAAATTAATTAGATGCCAAATCAATTCCAAGAGATAAAGGAAAGAAGATTATGATGGAAATTGGAGATAAAGGAAAGAAAAGATAAGTATGGAAAGATAAAGTTGCCAAGTAAATCTGAATTCCAGCAGCTACGTCCATTAAAGTGGTCATAACTCAAGACTGGCTAGGAATTTGGGAGAATGGTCTGAAGCAAAGTGATAGAGCATTCCAAGACGATCAGTTTCGATATAAAGAACGCGTCAATCGGAGTTGAAACGAAGAAGTTAATGCCAAAACAAAATAGCGGCAGATTATTACCTTTTCTATATTTTAGGGTTACAAAATAGAGTTGGACTAGAAGTTCAATTATTTTTCCTCCACATTAAGAAAACGTGTTAGGGCTTCCTAGACCCCTATAAATACACCCTTTAACCTTTATAAAATCGTCCTTTCTCATTTCTAAACCTTATATTAATTCTTAGTCATTCAAGAGAGAAAGATGACATTCATGTATCTTTATTTTAGTTTTTTTCCTCCAGGTATGAACTAATTTTCCCATAGCTTGGGTTTTGCATTATGTATAATCTATGAATTCTATTTTCTTTCTTTCTAAGTTTCTTTGGGAATTATATGTTTTAAATTGATTCTAGCTACGTAACCATATATTTGATTTTCGTGCTTTGATTTATTGCCTGTCTTAAACCTGATCAATTTAGGGCTTTGCTAATAGTAGTTAGATGGTCACCCGGAAGGGGTGTCTAATTATTGAAACACCACATAAACGTCTGGTGTACAGAATTAACCCTGACAAGATTTTCCTAACTAGATAGTCATTAGGGTTTAATTTAATCACCAATCATCATTAGTACGCCAGTCTCATCTAAGAACCTAGTAGCGCATGAACACCCTATTTGAGTCCCCTCGTGATTATGAGGTCGCCGCCCTAGTTCGTTCTCCAGGGATAGGGGGAGTTTAGAGTCCTGACTACTTATCTAAGAGCTATTATCACCCTTATAAACTGAACTGATAGAAAGAAATAGAAGGATTAGTGCATAAGAGCAAAACCTAAGCTATATTCTCTCATTTTTAATTATTTGTCTTTTAATTTATTTAGTTGTTAATCTCATCTCTCAATCAATCATATTTATTTTAAGTCTTTTAATTATTAATTGCTACTCTGATTTATTTACCCATCTGTTAACACATGTAAGTCCTTGAGGAACGAATCTTCTTATCATTAAAATTTGCATACGTCCTGTAATACTTGCAGTACCGTGCTAGTCTAGGGTTGTTATTTGCGTTATTTATTCTATTATTTTATCACACCCTAGGCGAAACCAAGTTTTTGGTGCCACTGCCGGGGACTTGTGTCTCGTTAGCATGTGGGTTATTTAATTTTAGTAGTAGTAGTTTTTCGTTAAACTTTTAATTTCCAGTTTTTATATTTATTTTCTAGATTTACGCGTGTTGGTTTGTTTTAGTCTTTTTCAGGTTTTAGCAGTGCATCCTTGGCCTCCTCTTGTGGAGTCTAAAAGGAGCTTCAGAGCTTATAACAAACGTATCAGAGAAGATAGAGCCCGAAGAAGAGCCATGGCAGAAGATTAAGAAGCATTAGATCCACCACTAGGTCCTTTATGACATTTACCACCACCACCACCACCACCACCACCACCAGGAGATAACAAAATAACAATAGAATTGAACAAGATCTTCCAGGCTTGGGATCACCTTTTCAAGTTCAACCATTAGGTTATCATCCTCCAGAGAGCCAGAATATCAAGTTCATGCCCGATCCGGGCATGCTCAGTCAATTTCAAAGTGTTGGACTCTAAAGTGGTGCAGCAGTTCAAGATCTGGTAAGAGCAATTCAGAAGTTCATGCAGATTTGTGATGCCTATGTTACTCCAGGCATTACACGCGAGCAACCATATTGTCACATGTTTTTGTTCTTCCTGACCGGCAAAGCTGGTGATTGGCTAGACAGACAACCACCAGGTACAATTACTACTTGGGCAGAACTTCAAGCCACATTATTTAACCGTTTTTATCCGAAGAGTATGAGACTCAAAGATCAGAGCGAGCTTGCTAAGTTTTGTCAAGAGAATGGATAAGAAGTAGGAGATGCATGGACAAGGTTTCAACAAAAGTTAGCTAGATGTCCACTCCACGGTTACACCCCGTCTTTACAGTTAGCTATATTTTTTCAAGGTATCAATGCCGAAAGTAGACTGAGGGTAGATAATATTGGAAAGAGAAATTTTGTGTCCATGGATCCCGCAGAAGCCGCTGAAGGTATGGAAAACATAATAGAAACATAAAGGAGTTGGCCACTTTCGCGAGCTCCGGTTAAAAACACCAGGGGTACGCTTCGATTAGATGCAAAAGTGCAAACTCAGCTCAATTTGCCGCATTAGAAAATCAAATTAAAGAAATTAAGCTTGAGATGCAGAAGAATTTAGCCGCAGCAAATGTAGTGCAAGAAGCACAAGGTTGTCAACAGTGTGGGGTCACAAATCATACATGGGAAGACTACGAAGGAAATCCAGCATATGTTTATTTCATATCCAACCGAGGAAATTATCAATTCGGTAACATGAATCATCCGGGTATGCAGTACTCAAATCCACAGGGGGCCGCTAATCCAGGTCATTATCAACCTCGTCCCCAGAATAAATCTTTCCAACCAAGAGGTCAAGCTCCATATTAGGGAAATCAGAATTATAATCGACCTGCTCCTCCACAACAACCTGCTAATGATACATATACCGATGCTTTAACTCAGAAGGCTTTACCACAATATCCTCAAGAAGGAGTTGTGGGTGATCAACAATTGAAGAATTTTATGGATCTGATGACAACTAATATGCATTCACAGAACGAGAAGTTAAGAGAACAAGAAGCTTCAATTCAGATCTTAGGTACGCAAGTAGAACAAATGAATAAAGTTCTAACTAATATTATGGAAGCAAAAGAATTGAAGGCTATCAAAGGAGGTGATGCCAATGTTGGGTTCGAAACTTGTAAGGCTATTTGCCTTGAGAATGAAGAGAATAAGGAAGTACCACATGCTGCAGAAAGTGCCGTGGAAGTTCCTAAAAATGAAGAAGAACCAACCAAGTCTAGCCCCGAGGACTCTGAAGATTCTGAGGATGAAGATCTAGAAAAATTCGAATTTATACAGGTTCTGAGGGATATGCAAGAAGAGATTAGATCGGTTATGTAGTTACAAGCTGCTAGAGCAAAAGAGAAAGATAAAGAAGCCTCAAAAGAGCTGAAAGATGAAGTTGCACCTGCTGTGCAAGAAAAGAAAGAAGAAACGAAGGTGGAATCGCCACCCGTTGTTCAAACAGTGTCACAACTATTCCTGATACAAATTCGAAGGTAGACATTGAACTCAAGACATTTGTAGAGGCGTATACTCCTTGAAGACCCATATCATTTCCAGACTTCTTGAGACTCGTCAAAGCCTCACTCTCTTTGAAATCATACTCTTGGCCATTCAGAGTCTCTACTACCGTACAACCAATAATAGAGTTGTCCACGGTATGGTCCTCAGAGTCAACGAGTCCTTGGTCCATCAATTCAACACTGTCATCCTCAGATCATGTATTCAAACTTTCATCAAACACCTTGGTAACACTCTCAATCTGTTCATCCATACTCAGATTGCTACCATTTCCCTTTCACACCGTCATTACCATTCTTCTTTTTAGATCCTCTTTTCAGCTCACTACTCGTAGTGAAATTATTACTAACCCCAATTATCGGCAAAACATGAACATATTTAGACACATTAGCCTCGGAAACGTCTTCTTCACCTGCTTGTTCAAATTTTTATTCCTTAGTTCCATTAAAAGCTCCTAAATGTCAGCTTTCCACTGCAAAAAAAACAACTAAAATTGGTTAAGAAACGGAAAAGAACGATAACAAATGACCCATCTACAACCGGAAGCAACGTTCGAAAATCAATGAAGATTTGTTTTTGTGAAATTGATGTTGATCTGGATTAGTAGCTCAATGATTACTTTGTGATTAGTATAGGCAAACAAAAAATTAACAAAATCTCAACCTCCAATGCCTACACGCCTGCATTAACCCACCAACATTATTTGCCGACACATAAGAAAAAACAGATGAGCTTTTTAGCTTTTACTCCATTAATGACAAACACTAAAAACCCAATATCAGTTGATTAATTCCTGACCAGAAAAGGAAACCAAATCAAAAAAAGGAAAGAAATGACAATTCCAGCAAAAAATTTCCAGCAAAGTCAAAACTTGGTCAATCCAATCATACTAGTCAAACCCTAGAGAGAGAAAGCTAGAGAGGAGGGAGAACATCTTTTTCTGAAGCATATTGTTCTATGTTGGGCCATTCTTAATCTAATTAAATGAGCCAATGGGGGCCCATACGTTTTTTATCTTATATACGTCATTTAGCAGCTTCCAATTGAATACCTCTCAACACGCAACTTACTATCATTTTCTATTTCAAGGGGAGCAAGAGCTAAAGAGGCGAGGAGAAGAAAAGAAGGTTTTTCCACAAAACCCGATTTCTCCCTAACTATCCATCAAATCATTTCTTCTTTAATAAATTTTTTATTTAATTTAGATTCTGAATATGATTCTAGCATTAGTTTTTGTTAGTTTTATTTATTTTATTATGAACTAAATCCTCATTTCTCTAGGTTTGCTTATGTAAGAACCTATGTTTAGCTATTTAATTTTTATTGAATTTAGGATGAATATTTAATTGAGATTGGTGTTTATTTTATTCCCTTGACTATACGTTTGTTATGACGCTACCTATATTGTGGCCAAATAGTGGGTAGCTCAAGTAGTTAAGCTATCACTCGAAAGGGGTTGTTTAAATACAGACATAACATATAGAATTCTAGTGTGCGATAGTGAATCAGGAGGTCTTGCCTAGCCAGATAGTCAATATGGTTAGAGCTTCAATCATCTGAGGATATTTTAGAGTCACTCGGGAGGGGACTCTAGTGAAGGAGTATTACTTTCTAAGCTATCAGAAGGAAGTTAGAGAGGCTTTTGAATCCCGTCTAATGCAAATTTACCATCTCACCTTTTTCAATAAAAACATTAAATTAGCGGCATAAGGGACTACTAGAAAAAATTCAAGCAACTCTCTCATCCTTTATTTTATATTTTAATTAGTTGTTATTTTCTTTCTTTTAGCTCATAATCTACTTTACTTATCACATTTGTCTTTAAATATTGAAAACCACATAAATATTTTACTTGTTACATTAATTCTGTATCATATCCTATTACGAACTCTACATTCTTACACTATTAAGTCACATTTATCTAAAGTGTTTGTCCCTATGGAGAAGATAATCCTTAGTACTTATCTTTATTACTTGTCAATGACTTGTACACTTGCGTGAAGTGGATTCTAGGGGGTTGGTGCATTTCATCACACTCTGGTACGTGAAAAGTTTTTGGCGCCGCTGACGGGGACTATATTGTTAGATTTTTGTGTTTTTGTTTTAGTGTAGAAGTATTTTGTTTGTATTTGGTTTTACTTTGTGTTCTTGCTTTTGTCTCACCAAATAAAGAGAGAAAGAACAAGAAAAATGCAAATTGTAATGGAAAATCTTGACCCACCATCTAGTTTTAAGGTCAATGATAATCATGCGAATCCACCAGTAGGATCCCATCCACCTGGGGATATTCAAAACAATATTCAGCAAGGAGTAAATTTGAATAGAGTCCAACCACCCAATGGTCAAGATAATCAAGTACAAGGTTTTCTGGTACCAGGAGTTCTGTTTTGTGTTAAACCTTTGGGGCTTTCCCCTCCTTCTATTCAAGTCGCGCAATTTAAGCCCGATATGGGTATGTTGAATCAATTCATTAATTATCAAAATTATAGTGGAACCGTTCACCAAGATCCGGTACGAGCTGTTTAGAATTTTATACAAATCTGTGACGCTTACATTTCACAAGGCGTTACAACGGAACAAATGTACTATTTCATGTTCTATTTTTTCTTAACCAGAGGTGCAAGTGAGTGGCTAAATAAACAACCATCCGAGACAATCCCTGATTGTGATGCACTTCAAGCAAGGTTTTTTAATCTTTTCTATTGGCAAAGTATGAGAATGAAAGGTCAGCTGAGCTTGCAAACTTTAAACAATAGGCTAGTGAGAGCTTAGGGGATATATGTACTAGATATCAACAACAATTGACAAGGTGTCCTCATCATGGAGACACCCCTTTGATGCAACAATTTATGATCTACAAGGGACTTGATAAAAGTGCAAGGTTACGAGTTGATAATATCGGTAGTGGTGGTTTTATGGTAATGGAGTTTAACCAAGTCGCACATTCAATGGAGAAAATAATTGATACTAAAAGAATTTGGCCAGTGTCGCGAGCGCAAAGAGGTTTTTTACATGTTAATAGTGAGACCACAATAAATGCCAACTTTTCTACATTGGAGAATCAAATGAAAAGTTGGCTATGGTCGTGAAGGAAGGATTCCAAAATAAACAGAAAGAAGTGAAAGTTTGTAAAAAAAGTTGGGTGTTACGATTGTGGTATTAATGATTATGCTTGGGAGGAGTGCCAAAGAAACCTAAAATTCATGGCGTTCATATCTAGTCGAGGTAACCATTACGTTGGTGTTCATGGCTATATAAAACCTAATCGTGATCATCTCGGATTCCAATGGTAAAATCCTAATAGGACGGAAAATCAAGGAAATTGTCAACAATGCCCCAAGAATAATTTTTTTAATCAAGACCTCAAAACCAATTCCAAGGAGGCCAAACTCCCATTCAAGATGTTTATTCTAAGAGTCTTGCTCAAATAGCACTTCCAGAATATCCACAAGAAGGTACCTCAAACGCTCTTATGCAAAATTGAATTCATGATGATGACTCAAGAAAATCTGAAGTCTAATCACGAGGCATGTAAGTCCAACAATGATAGGATGAATGAGAATTCTGAGGTATTGAAAATGCTAAAAAATCAGGTATCTCAAATTGCTAACCATTTGAATATAAGGCCACATGGTCAAATTCCTAGCACTACCGAGAATTCCCGAAAGAATGAAAGATGTAACACGGCTGCATTAAGAAGTGGGATTAAACTTTTATTACGCAAACATTGAATTCATACATGACGATGACTAATCAGAACTTAAAGTCTAATCAAGAGGCGTGGAAGTTCAACAATGAGAGAATGAATAAGCACTTCGCGGCACTCTGAGGCCAAACTCCCATTCAAGATGTTTATTCAAAGAGTCTTGCTCAAATAGCACTTCCAGAATATCCACAAGAAGGTACTTCAAACACTCTTATGCAAAATTGAATTCATTCATGATGATGACTCAAGAAAATCTGAAGTCTAATCAAGAGGCATGTAAGTCCAACAATGAGAGGATGAATGAGAATTCTGCGGTGTTGAAAATGCCTGAAAATCAGGTATCTCAAATTGCTAACCATTGAATATAAGGCCACATGGTCAAATTCCTAGCAATACCGAGAATTCTCGAAAGAATGGAGGATGTAACACGACTGCGTTAAAAAGTGGGATTAAATTTTTATTACGCAAACATTGAATTCATTCATAATGATGACTCATCAAACTTAAAGTCTAATCAAGAGGCGTGGAAGTTCAACAATGAGAGAATGAATTAGCACTCTGCGACATTAAAATGCTAAAAAAATCAGGTATCTCGAATTGCTAACCATTTGAATATGAGGCCACAAGGTAAAATTCAAGCAATACCAAGAATCTGCAAAAGAATGAAGAATGTATCGCAATTTTGTTAAGAAGTGGGAAGCAATTTCCCCCATCCTTTCCTGTGATGAAAGAGAAAGAGTCAACCTCCAAGCCAAAAGAGGTAGAAAGTTTGTTGAAGAAGTGATTGAGCCGATGATCATAAAAGAGAATGTTGAAAAGATATCGTTAGCTCAAAAGAAGAAGAAAGAAGTCGTTGGTGAAAATCGACCCCCTCCACCATTCCCTTCACGTGTCAAAGACAGACAATGAAAAAGAGTAAAAGAAGTTCATGGACATGGAGAAGAGGTGGCAAATCAATTTTCCATTTGTGAAAGCTATCCAAGGTATGAAAAAGTATTTAAAATTTAAGAAGGATGTTCTCTCCAACAAGCGCATATATTTCGAGGGAGAGATGGTTGGTTTGGTGGAGGGATGTACCACAATTTGTCTAAGCAAGTTGCCTCCGAAGTTGAAAGATCATTGGAGTTTTAGTATTACTATATCCATTGGTAAAGAATGGAGCATGAGAGATTTGTGCAATTAGGGTACGAGTATCAACCTCATGCCCAGGTCGTTGTTTGAGAAGTTGAGGACAGGAACGCAAGGCCTACTACAATGATCTTACAAATGGAGGATAGGTTGCTTTCCAATGGTGGCGGCAAAGGTGTGATAAAATAACAAATAAAGCAAGATAATTAATAAGAACACACCCACTACTACCATGAGAAACTCAATGCAAGTGCACATATCGTTTGCAAGTTATAGTTAATAAGTAAGATTCGTTCTTATGGATTTATCGGTTAGCTTAGACTCGTGTTTAGATGATAAAGCGTAATAGAGATTAATTGTTTAAAACTAAAAGACAAAATTAAAGATAAATATTTGTTTGGTTTTCAAATAAAAATATAAAAGCAATAATTAAACTAATGCAATTAACTACTAAGAATGGAGATGAGAATTATACCTTAGGCCTGATAGATAACACATATCCTTCTAAATCATTATTCTAATTATAAGGGTAATTTGAAAAAATATAAATAACAGATATTCTATAATCCTTTTAACTCTAGGTAGGGTAGCTTAGAAGACAAACTCAAACTACTAAGAGACTTGGGTAGGGGGACCTTGCACAGAGACTAGTGATAGAAATCCAACCCTATTAACTCTCTAGTTAGGCAAGCCCATCTCAAATGAGATAATACATTAATGCCGAGATATACTAAACACACATGCAAGTATCGTGGTAGAATATTTTATCGGGAAGCAAATTATTGTGCATATTGATTGTAAAAGAAAGCGGCAAAACTTAGATAGAACCAGTGTAATAACTTGACCCAATAGATTATGGTTGTGCTAATTAGAGATCAAACAAATATTCTACCACGAGGATATTTGTAAGCTCTCTATGAGATTTTCGTAAGATTACCTACAAATATTTTGGTCTCAACATATATGAATAATTATATTTTCACTCAGGAGCGGATCCATAAACTATATTGAAGGGGGAAGGTTGAAATATATGAGAGTTTGAGAGTCAACATTTTTTATAATTTTTAAAGATAAAACATGGTACATAGATATATAACCAATTTCAAAATGCAAATATGAAATCCTAACACTATATTACATTTCTTATCTTTTGAATTGATGAACTTAACAATAAATATTTATCTGAAAGTATGTAAATCAACACCATTACATATTTTACACTTATTTTATATAGCATCATTAGTATTATTTTAAATATACCATATGTTATATTAATATTCTAATTCATAAATATTAAAAATAAATCGTATTTCAAAAAATATGTAAATTAACACCATTACGCATTTATATTTATTTTATATAGTATTCTTAATATTATATAAAATATAACATATGTTATATTAATATTTTAATTATAAATATGAGAAAGTCATCTACAAAATTAAACATTATAATTTTATTAAAGTAATAAATAAATAATAAATTACTAATAACAACTATCCTTAAATTTAAAATAGCTCTGAACTTAGGGGACCGGAAGATAGCTTAACAAAAGGATTCACGCTCGTATACAAAAATTACAATATTTAATAAATTATCAAAATAATATTTTAATTTTTTTTGTATTTGAAGACCTCTTCATAAACTTTAATATGTAAAAATATCAAATCATTAAATCGTAATAACTTGTATGTTTCTTAAAATACATATGTTCAGAAAGATACAACATTATATATATACGTATTACAAAAATTTACGATTTCAAAGAGGATTGAACACACTCTGGACGTACAAAGGATTTGCCTCTGTTTTTGCCGTAATTAGTGTATTTTTTTTTTTCTTTTACTAGGTTTAATTAACCTGATCCAATTTGATCAAGATAATATAGCTTTTGATGAATTGATGTTGAAGATTTCTTGTCAGGAAGAATCTAAAGAGTGACAAGTGATCTTTTTGTATAAAATTCAAATTATAGGTTTGCAAAAGTGCAGTGCTTTACCATCCGTGTAGGACCATTCAACTGACCAAGAATAAACTGAAGGACCCTCACAAATCACTTTTTTTTTTATATTTTTTGGCAAACACATTTTTTATTTTGGACGCGGCAAACACAATTCATCATTGACAGACTCTTAAAGAAGCTAAGCAAATTTTTTTCTTTTTACCGAATATTAAAATACTAAGAAAAAGCAGAGAAATATATAGAACTAAAATCTTAAAACATTATTTTTTAAATTTTAATCAATTTTTATTTATATTTAAACCTAGTTATCCTACTTTAGTTTAGAAATAGATTGTGATAATTCCATCTTGATGGGTATAAATTAATTTTTAATAGTAGTATAATTCGATAATAGATATAAGTCTACTTATATTTTTTATAATTGATATAAAATTTATAGGTCCTAACAAGTATTTATTTATATACTCGTTGTCTATTATTTGTTTGTTCAAGGTTATTTGTCCAATGAGTAATGATATATACCACCCAAATTCATACCACCCAAATGTCACCCAATGACGTGGCGTAAATTGGTTGGTTACAAATCGTTAATATATTTATTTTCTTGATTTGATTAAAGATTTGTAACCAACCAATTCACACCACGTCATTGGGTGACATTTGGGTGGTATGAATTTGGATGGTATGAATTTGGGTGGTATATATCGTTACTCTTGTCCAATTGGGTATATACATATACATATGAACCTTGATATTATAAATAGAAATTGGGGTATATACCTATACAGATTCATACTTATTCCTATAAATTTTTATACCCATAAAAATTAAAGAGTAATGTTATATATCATCCCTTTAGCTCTTCAACCCTTCACCCCTTATGTGGAACTTATGTGGAGATTTTTAAAATCAATCATGATGTTTCTCTTTCTTAAATAACTTTTTTCTTTTTTTTTATTTAATGCCACATAGGCTCCACATAAGGGGTGAAGGGGTGAAGGAATAAAAAGGTGATATATATCATTACTTAAAATTAAATTGGGTAAATACTCATAAAAATTCATAGTCATCCCTACAGTTGATTAGGTATATATCCAACAGATTTTCTGCATAAGAATAATACCATGAGTTAAAACAAAAGACAAATTCAATTAGGTATATACCCATACAGACAATTCTATACTCGTACAAACTAATCTATACCCATACAACAGATATATACAGATACATCCACACACACACAGAGCTCGATACTCATATAGATCTATACCATCCGAATACAGAAAAAATGATAAAAATATGATATATTTGATAAGCTCTTACCGTAAAAAATGTTTTCTTAGACCTACAAAAGTTAAATTCTACCATATTTTTATCTTATTTTATTTTATTTTATTTTGATGGTATTGTGTTATGTAGTATAAAAAATGAAGAGAGAGAGAGAGAGAGAGAGAGTGAGAGAGAGAGAGAGAGTACAGATGGATTCGTGCATTCTAATAAAGAAAACGAATAAGAAAAGAAAGAGAATAAAAAAATTTATAGTAAAAAAAATCATTTGCTCTTTTTCTCTCTTTCCAATTATTTCCTAAAGATTAGTTACTAATTGGTCCTAATTTAGTAAGTAAAGAAATTTGAGGTCTATATAAGTATTTTACCCATAAAAGTACAATCAAATCATCCATTTTTTTCTTAAGGCAAATCAGTTAATCAATTGAGAAGGTATACATGTGTATCAATTGTCTGGACACTTACAAAAATCTATTTAACCTTTGAGTATATAAAAGTTCTTCTTTAAATTATCTGTTTATTTCATGCAGTATTAAAAATACTACACGTTCTAAGTCTGGCCGACAACTTTTTCACTTTCTAAAAACAGTTTCTTTAGGCCTTTTAACTCTTGATTTCATCTTGTAACTTCTTTACTCAATATTTTCTCCATATCTTGGTATCTAATATCATCCCTATAACCAAGAAATTCCCATTTAACACATAAATTAGACCTAAAATGCTCTAAAAGTAACAAAACTCCAAACTAAGGTAACTATCTAATAATGGAAAAAAATCCCTTAGCTAAGCACATAATACCCCTAAAATTATATCATGACTATATTATATTTTCACAAATATGGATACATCAAGACCCCCAACTCAAAGTTGTCACCCAACACAATAAGAAATAAGAATATAGGAAAGTCTCAAAAATATCATTCAAGTCAAGTAAGCATATGGTGAAAAGAATGAAAAATGTTAGTAATAATCCCAAAACAACTACCTAGCGAGTTTCATGTAATAATATTTACAAACTAAATCATATAAATACACTTATCATACAAACAATCAACACGGTTTAAGTTCAAGATTAGAATAGTGATGTCTCTCCTTTTGTGATTGATTAATCTATTCATGAACCATTATTTTTTAAGTTTATTGGGCCTAACGAAGAGATTTTTTCCATATTTTCTATATTGCACTTTTACTTCTACTTTTGGACATAATACTATTTATAGAACTTTTGTGCCTTAATTGTGTGTTAAGTGTGTAGCTTTTAGGTAAATGCTTGATACAAGGTTCCAAGATGAAAAGAAGAAATCTAGAAGACAAGATAAACCCCAAGCCAAGGCGGAATTTGATCTTAGAGTCGCTTTGGTAAGTTGAAGAGTTTGCCGAAATCTATGCGCCTAAGTGGTTCCGTCACTACGACATGGCGAAAGAGTTGGACCTGATTCCTTTTGATTTAGAGAGATCTTTAAGTCAGGGTCACGTGGGAAGTGACGGAAGTCAACTCGGGGTTAATATGAAGAAGTTATGTCATTTACTTCCATATTGACTCAAACCATAATTTTGTTTAGTAAAACGCGATGGCCCCCCTAATTAAGAAAGCCTAAAGGGGGTCCAAACGTTTTTACTTGATATATAAGTCATTTAGCAGCCCCATATCATTATCCATCAGTACACAACTTAGAATCATCAGAAAAGGAACAGATTTTAGCAAGGGGAGCAAAGAAGATTAGAAGGAGAGAAGAAAGAAAGGGTTGATTATGAACCCGACGATTCTTCCTCAACCCTTCATCATTTCCATTCATCATTAAGAGTAACCTATATTTATTTTTTATTTTAATCATGATTCCATCATTAGTTTTAATTATTTTTTCTTTTATTATGAACTAAACCCTCATTGCTTGAGGATGCTATTGTAAGAGTTTATGCGTAGCTTTTTAATGGGTTTATTGCATTTGGGATATGATAATATTTAGTTGAGTTTGGTTGGATTTATTATTCTATTTATTTATATTTTTGTTTTAATACTATCTATACTTTGTCCAAGTAGTGGATAACTGTAGTAATCGGCTGCACCTCAAGTTGGGGGGTTTGGTTACGAAAATAGCATATAAACGCCTAGTGCGAGTCACTGAACCTAACGATCTTGTCCTCTAGGTAGTCAAGTGGGTGGGAATTTAATCTATCTTTAATATTTCTTAATTAGCATTACAAGATTACACATTTGCACTGGTTTAAACATAATTAGTCTCACTGATAATCCTAAAACGATAACCTGTAATTTATCAACTTTACTTGTTACCAATCTGTACACTGCGGAGAGTAAACCTTTGCCAGTGTTGATTTATTATATCACACCTGGGGGCGGACAAGTAGATGGCGCCACTTCTAGGGATTATTGTGCAGACTTTTGTGTTTTTATAACCCTTCATCATTTGTATTCATCATTAAGAGTAACCTATATTTATTTTTTATTTTAATCATGATTCCATCATTAGTTTTAATTTTTTTTTTCTTTTATTATGAACTAAACCCTCATTGCTTGAGGATGCTATTGTAAGAGTTTATGCTTAGCTTTTTAATGGGTTTATTGCATTTGGGATATGATAATATTTAGTTGAGTTTGGTTGGATTTATTATTCAATTTCTTTATATTTTTGTTTTAATACTATCTATACTTTGTCCAAGTAGTGGATAAAAGTAGTAATCGGCTGCACCTCAAGTTGGGGGGTTTGGTTACGAAAATAGCATATAAACGCCTAGTGCGAGTCATTGAACCTAACGATCTTGTCCTCTAGGTAGTCAAGTGGGTGGGAATTTAATCTATCTTTAATATTTCTTAATTAGCATTAAGAGATTACACATTTTCACTGGTTTAAACATAATTAGGTCCCGTTTGGAAGTGCTTATTTTAGAGTAAAAAAAACGCTTTTGGAATAAAATTTAAAATTTTAAAAAATTATTAAAAATAATTTTGAAATCTAAAATTATTGAAAGTGCTTTTTTCAAGAAGCACATATTTGGTGCTTCTCAAAAAAGTGCTTTTCAAGATAAAAAAAACTTTTAAAATGCTAAAAGCACTTTTAAGTGCTTCTAAAAAAAACATTTCCAAACGGGCACTTAGTCTCACTAACTTTACTTACCGATCTGTACACTGCGGTGTGCAGACATTTGTGTTTTTATTTTGGTGTAGAAGAACCCTGTACCTCTTAGTTGAGAGACAAGGCCCTGGCCAGATGAGCTAGCTCACCTGGTTAAATTTTAGTTGTATTTGATTAATTATTAAGGGTATTTCCCTCATTATTAGATAATTTCTTAATTCTTGTCTGGATTTTGAGATTTATTACTTTTAGAGCATATTTAGTATAATTTACGTGTTAATGTGAAACTCTTAAGTATCATGGAATATAATTAGATGCCAAATAAATTCCAAGGAGTTAAGGAAAGCAGATCCAGGAGATAAAAGGCAACAAATTTAAAATAGGAAAGGAAAAACTGCCAAATAAAGTTGCCAAATCTGCATTGACGTCCACTAAAGTGAAGATAACTACAAATCAACAGTGATTTTGGAGTATCCTTCAAAATGTTAGATAGATCGTTTCGCTGCGCTTGTTTAAAGTACGTGAAATTTGGCCCAATAACGAAGGAGATATGATCAAATCATTGAATCAGTGTTTATCTTGTCCTATATTTTGAGAAACGAATTTGAATTGGACTCCAATTACTTGTTTTCCACTCCAATATTTTGACCTAGGGTTAGAAAACACCTATAAATACAGCCTCTTATCATTCTAAACATTTCCTTGCTCAGCCTTTAATTTATATCACTCTTAGAAGTCATCCATAGAGCAAGTTGACAGTATGTATATTTATTTTAGTTTATTTCTTTCCATCATGAACTAAATTTACCATAGCTTGGGTTTTGCATATGTATAATATTTGAATTATATCTTCTTCTATCTAAGTTTGTTTTGGAAAACCTTTTTAAATCGACTGAGCTTCTTAACCTTTATAATTTTTAAATGTGCTTTGATGTATTGACTGTAGTTCTTGCTAGTGCACGAGTATAGACTACCCCATTAATAGCAGTTGGATGGTCACCTCGAAGGGGTGTCTAATGGTTGAAACACCACATAAACATCTAGTGTGCGGTAGTGATACAGATCGGCTTGCCTAATTAGATAGTCAATAGGGTTTGAGATTAACCATCGATCATTGCGTAGGGTCCCCTTACCCAAGTCCCCTTGTAATTGTTAGGTCGCCACCTAAGTCCACCCGGTGGGCCTGGCTACTTACTTTAAGAGCTTTATTCACCCTTATGACTAGTAGAAGAAATAGAAGGATAAGTACATACATGCAAACTTGAGCTATATCTCTCATCTCATTCTTATGTATTTACTTTATTTGCATTAGTTATTAGTTTAATTATTCTCTCCACAATTAATCATATTTATTTTACTATATTTTTATTCAAGCAACTATTATTTACTACACTTTCTCTTCTAATCCACAATTCTAACACACTAAGTCCTACGAACGAATCTTGCTTATTAAGGTAAAAAATTGATTCTTTTTGTTTTTTTTTCCAATGCTGAGTGTGAAGATATTTTTGTTATTGTTTTTTGTTCCAATGCGAGTGTGAAACGGTATGGGTAAAGAGATTTTCTTTTTGTGTTTTGTTCCAATGCTGAGTGTGAAGAGATTTTGTTATCGTTTTTTGTTCCAATGCGAATGTGAAACAGTGAGGGTGAAGAGATTTTTTTTCTTAATTTTTCCAATACGAGTTTAAAGAGATTTTCTTTTTTCTTTCTTTTATTTCTTACACTTATTTTGTTGAATTGTTTTTGCTATAAAAATTTGTTTGGTACAACTACTGGAGATGGTGCGATCTGTATGAGTATGTACCCAGTGGATCTGTATGGGTATGTACCCAGTGGATTTGTACTTGGTACGTACCCAAGTATAGTTCTACTTGGGTATGAGTTAATTTGTAACTAGCTTAGAATTCTTGTAATTTTTTATATCTACACTCCATATACTTTGAATTGGGTACATATGGGTATAGACCCCATATGGATTGGACCTTGACATGGACAAAAACCAACTGAATTTATACCCAAATGATAGTAGAGACCTATAATATAATTATAATAAACATGACATTATAACAATAATAAAACCTATATAGTTACGTGCTCAAATAGAATGGTAACCTAGGCAAGTATTCAGCAAAGGCACACCCCATGCGTACCTACCAAACCAAATTATTATATGTGTTTCAAAATGAATTGGATTTAACAAGTATTGGGTATGTACCCAACGGGTTAATTTACAAAAAGAGGGTTACGAGCATTAATTGGATACGTATCCAACGAAAAATAAAAAAAAAGTATAAAGGTAAAATAATAAAACCAGAAAATTAGAATGATAAATTTTATTAAAAAAAATTAATTAGTTTTTTAAAAATAATTTTTTTTGAATTTAAGTATGAGAGGTATAAGGTTTGAACATCTCCCTGATCATGAACAATCTAGTTTTTATTTACTTGAAAATATGCATGATAAGACTTATATATTCCTGTAAAATTAGTCGTGGTGTGCGTAAATTAGCCTAAACCACTCACGTAAAAAAATTAAAAAATTTAACCATTTTGTTCGAATGTGAAACACTCCAACTTTGAAAGGATTACTAACGAATAAGAAAGCTTTGAAATATACCAATAGTATAGCCAGTAAAAATGCTCTCAGGCACATATTTCGATAAACCCCCCCCCCCAATCTGAAACCCGTTTCTCCACCTAAAACCACCGTCCACCACTGATATACTATATGCGTCCTAGAAGGGGGGTTGAATAGGACAATAGAAATTAATCGGCTAATTTTATTTCAAGTAAATAAAATTAAAAGCTAATTTGAATCCTATTGTATTAGCAAACTAAATAGTTAAAAACAGATAATCCTAATAGGCAATATTATCAAACTATTCAACTAGGCATTTTATCAAGCATATAGAGTGCGGAAATATAAAGAGTGTAGAGATAGAATACGATACACAACGATGTATAGTGGTTCGGTTTCCCTACATCCACTACCTAAGGAAGCCTCCTTAGGATTTGCAAGATTCTCAACTAATCTTCGTAACTCTTAACCGGGTGAGATACAAACCCTTACAACCACTTCAAAAACCCTTTGAAGGAAAAACACTTGTGTTATCACCAACACAAGGAACCAAGCATAAACCTATGCTCACACTACTCTCTTAATCTATTACAAGAACTAAGAGGAAAGGAAAAAGTGTTTAGGGGTGCTTGTTAAAGCTTTGTAACTAAACTCCTAAATGAGTAGATAGAACTAATTAGCTTCACAATGAATATGACTTGAATGCTCCTTTGAAACCTCCTTGAATGATAGAATTAATTGCTCTTAAGATTGGTAGATGGAAGGCTTGAGTTGTGTCTTGAATGAACTCCATTTTATAGCTGAAAAGATGGTCCAACGGTCATAAGGCTTCTCTCTAACGGATCTATTAATCTCCCAACGGATATAAGTTTTGTCCTCTAGTAATAGAGCTGAAATCCTGTCGTGCGGTGTACCGCGGGTAGGGTCCGGTGCACCGCGTGACTGTTCGACTGACTTTTGAGCTTACTGGTCGGACCATGTAGTGTACCGCATGCCTGCACCGTGTAGTGGTCCGGTGTACCGTGACAGTGGTCCGGTGTACCGTGCAGATTTTATGAGCTTACTGGTCGGACCATGTAGTGTACCGTGTGACTGGTCCGTGAGCTGCGGTGTACCGCGTGATTCCTCCGGTGCACCGCGGCACTGTTCTTTTGAATATTTAAGCTAAGTCAAATGAAGTGAGCACAACTAATCTAATGAGGGGTTTTGGAAAACATCTAAAGTTATATAAAAATGAATTTTAGTTTAAAGGATGATTTGTCGAATATTAAAACGGGAATAAAAACAAGGTGAGGCTAACAATCTCCCCCTTTTTGATGTTTGACAAATCATAAACTTTTGAAGATGCCTAAGATTAAGTTTTGAACAAAAACTCCCCCTCAACCTAATCACTAGAGTTTTTATAAAAACTCCCCCTCACAAAATGCATTTTAAAAAGTTCAACTAAAATTTCTCCCCCTTTGTCAACAACAAAAAGAACAAATGATATAATTTTGAAAATTTTAAGGGGTCAAAACACATTTTGAGTAAAAACAAGGACTAAAGGAATAAATGGATAACAATTAGAAGCTTCAAAGAACCTATAACATCAAGAAAAGATTAGCAACAAGATTATATACACAAAAAGCTCTAAACAAAACAAAACAAGAGAAGGGTTAGAGAATTTGCATGCCAATCTCACAACGAATTTTCTCAAAAAGATCTTGGGGTAGAGGTTTCGTAAAGATATCGGCTAGTTGATTTTCGGAAGTGACAAATTCAAGAACAATGTCCCCTTTTTGAGTGTGATCACGGATAAAATGATGACGGATTTCTATGTGTTTTGTTCTAGAGTGTTGAATAGGATTTTTGGTAAGATTAATAGCACTAGTGTTATCACAACGAATGGGAACACGATCATACTCTAGGCCAAAATCTAGTAATGTTTGTTTCATCCAAAGAACTTGAGTCACACAATTTCCGGCCGCAACATATTCGGCTTCGGCCGTGGATAAAGCAACACTATTTTGTTTTCTACTAGACCATGAAACAAGGGATTGACCTAAGAATTGGCAACTTCCACTAGTACTTTTCCTATCAAGTCTACAACCGGCATAATCGGCATCCGAATAACCTATTAGCTCAAAGGAGGTAAATCTAGGGTACCAAAGTCCTAGACTAAGGGTTCCTTTCAAATACCTAAAAATACGCTTAACGGCACTAAGATGGGTTTCTTTGGGAGAAGATTGGAATCTAGCACAAAGACATACGGGGAACATAATATCGGGTCTAGAAGCGGTTAGATAAAGTAAGCTACCAATCATACCTCGATATAGTTTCTCATCAACATCCTTACCATCTTCATCTTTGTCTAATTTTGTGGATGTGCTCATTGGAGTTCCAATTTCCTTTGCATCTTCAAGGCCAAATTTTTTGATCAATTCTCTTGTGTATTTGGCTTGATTGACAAAGATACCATCTTTCATTTGCTTGATTTGAAGTCCAAGAAAGTAATTTAATTCTCCCATCATGCTCATCTCAAATTCCTTATGCATGCTTTTAGAAAAATTCTCACAAAGATTTTCATTAGTAGCACCAAATATAATATCATCCACATAAATTTGAACAAGAAGGATATCTTTTGAAGACCTTTTGATAAACAAAGTGGAGTCAATTTTTCCTCTTTTAAAACCATCATCTAATAAAAATTTGCTTAATCGTTCATACCAAGCACGAGGTGCTTGTTTTAAACCATATAAAGCCTTTGAAAGTTTAAAAACATGGTTTGGAAATTTTGGATCCTCAAAACCCGGAGGTTGTTTAACAAAAACTTCCTCGTCTATAAAACCATTTAAAAAAGCACTTTTGACATCCATTTGATAAAGTTTAAAATTCATATAACAAGCAAAGGCAAGAAGCATACGAATAGATTCAAGTCTAGCTACGGGAGCAAAAGTTTCATCGAAATCAATACCTTCTTCTTGATTGTACCCTTGAGCAACTAACCTTGCTTTATTTCTAGTAATTATGCCGGTGTCATCTAGCTTGTTGCGAAATATCCACTTAGTGCCAATGATAGTAGGGCCAATTGGTTTCTCCATTAATGTCCAAACTTTACTACGCTCAAATTGATTTAATTCCTCATGCATAGCGTTAATCCAATGATCATCTAACAACACTTCTTTGATATTCTTAGGCTCAATTTGAGATAAGAACGCTTGATGAGCACATAGAGCAATAATACGAGAGCGAGTGATAACTCCTTCTTTTGGATCACCTAGAATTAGTTCACTTGGGTGATCTTTGATATGTTTCCAACACTTTGGTAAATCCGTACTAGCTTCATTTTGCATTTGATCATTTTCCTTAGGAGATTCATCATGAGATTTCACCTCTTGAGTAGGAGATTCTAAGGATTTATCTTGTGGAGTATCCTCATGTAATTCAACATCTACCACTTTCTTGATATTAAAAGGATTGGTCTCATCAAAGTCAACATGCATAGATTCCTCAATAGTACGAGTACGTTTGTTGAAAATGCGATAGGCTTTTCCCTTAGTGGAATAACCAAGAAAGATACCTTCATCCGATTTAGCATCAAACTTTCCCAAATAATCCCTAGTGTTTAAGATAAAACATTTGCACCCAAAAACTCGAAAATAAGCAATGGTTGGTGGTCTACCATTCCAAAGCTCATAAGGAGTTTTGTTAATAAGGGGTCTAATAAGAACTCTATTTAACACATAACAAGCCGTATGAACGGCTTCACCCCAAAAGTATGTAGGCAAGCTATGTTCCTTTAGCATTGTTCTAGCCATTTCTTGTAGAGTTCGGTTTTTCCTTTCCACTACCCCATTTTGTTGGGGAGTTCTAGGGGCCGAAAAATTATGCTCAATCCCAAATTCATCACAAAAATGCACAAAAGGAGAATTCACATATTCACTACCATTATCACTACGAATGCAAGTAATAGAGTATCCTTTCTCATTTTGCACCTTTCTACAAAGTTTTGCAAATTCATTGAAGGCATCACTTTTCAAAGCAAGGAACATCACCCATGTGAATCTAGTGTAATCATCAACAACAACAAAGACATATCTAGACCCTCCTAGACTAGTGACATCAACGGGACCAAATAGGTCCATATGCAATAATTGAAGTGGCCTAACGGTGATGACCTTATTAATGGATTTAAAAGATGAACGATGTTGTTTACCAAGTTGACATGCATCACATAATTTATCTTTATCAAATTTGTAAATAGGCAAACCAACAACAAGATTTTTTCTAGATAATTTTGAAATCAAATCCATGCTAGCATGTCCTAAACGTCTATGCCAAAGCCAACTATCATTAACCACGGATAAGCATTTAATATTTTTGCACATAAGACTCTCAAGATCAACAACAAAAACATTATCCGATCTTTTAGCAATAAACATGGTATCTAACTCATCATTTTTGAAAACAACACATCTAGATGCTTCAAATTTAACACTAAAACCAACATCACAAAGTTGACTAATACTAAGCAAGTTAAAAGAGAGACCCTCAACAAGTAACACATTAGAGATAAGTAAAGAGTCCAAATTACCAATGTTACCTTTACCCAAAACGCGTTTCTTAGTGTTGTCGGCAAAAGTAACTTTATCACCTTTAGTTTTATATAAATTTGTAAATAATGATGGATTTCCGGTCATGTGTCTTGAGCATCCACTATCAAGTAGCCATATGTTTTGCTTCTTGATGCTCAACCCCTACAAACAAACGATAATTTAAGCTTTAGGTACCCAATTAGGATTGGGTCCATGAGGGTTAGTGGATTTCCTTTTTAAGACCCATTTAGGTCTTTTCCAAATTGGCACAAGAGATCCCAAATCTAACAATTTACGATAGTAACAATGAGATGCATCATGACCAAGTTTTTCACAATAGGTGCAAGAGATAGAAGATTTTGAAGAGGATGGAATTGCATTTGAAATTTTTGATTTTACAAAGACATTTTTCAAAGGTTTTTGGTGAGTGAATGGATCATATCCAACACCACTTTTTTCATTAGCCATTCTTTGAGAACCTAAAATCAAATCCAAGTTTTCTTGCCCACTAGTAAATTTTAAAATAATGGCATTTTGATCAACAATCTTTTTCTCTAACAAAGCTTTTTCTTCCAAAAGATTTTTCTCAATAAGATGAAGTTTCTCATTATCATCTATACATTCATCACAAAGATTTTGACAATCTTCCAAAGCTTTTAAAACCTCTTTAGTTCTATTTTTCTCAAATTCTAAATCTTTTGTTAAAACTTTGTTTGTTTCAATAGAATTTAAAAAATCATTATAAAGAGAATCAAATGCCTCATGAATATCTTGTTCACTAGCATCATCATTAGTTAAAGAGAGTTTGGATTTAGGAGTTACCTCATCATGATTTGCCATATAGGCAAAGTGAGTAGTACCGGTATCATCATCCGAAGAAGCATCTTCATCATTCTCAACTTTTCCCATGAAGGCAACAAGATTGACATTTTCATTATCACTTTCTTCTTCATCCGAATTTTGAGTATCCCAAGTGATATTAGCATGCATAGCTCTTTTCGGTTTCTCCTTTTGAAGAAGAGGACAATAGGTTTTGATATGACCAACCTTCTTGCAATGATAGCAAGTGGGTTCATCTTGTTTGATAGCTCTATCATTCTTCTTGTAGGGTGTGGAAGAGCTTCCTTTTTTGGCAAAGCGTTTATATCTCATGAATTTTTTCATGTCTCTTGCTAGCATAGCTACTCCTTCATCTTCACTAGTTTCTTCTTCATGAGAGTTTTCTTCTTCACTTTCTTTCCTTTCTTTTCGTTCTTTCAACTTAGAACTCATGGCATGGAAAGCAATAGATTTCTTAATTTTCTTCTCCTCATCATCTCTTATCTTTTCTTCTTCAAGCACAAGTTCTTCCGTCATGAGGTTGCAAATGAGTTCATGAACCGTCATCTTTGAAAGATCTTTAGTGTCTCTTATAGAATTGATTTTTGTCTTGTATTTCCTTGGAAGAGCAAATAAGATTTTTCGGCATTGTTCCTTGTTGGTGTACTCTTGACCAAGAGTCTTCAAAGTGTTAACAATGTTAGAAAATCTTTGATGCATAGCATTCAAGGCTTCATCGGGCTCCATACGAAAGAGCTCATACTTTGTGATAAAGAGACCAATTTTGGTTTCTTTTATATCCTCCGTTCCTTGATAAGATAGCTCCAAGAGTTGCCACATTTCATGAGCGGAATTGCATTCACTCACTCTAGCATATTCCGTGACACTTAATCCATTGATGAGGATGTTCATAGCTTTGTTGTTTTTGGTAAGTTTAGCTATGTCTTGATCCGTGTAATCATCTTCATCTTTTAACACCGTTGTACTTCCGGCAACGTACGGAATGTAAGGACCCTTTTTGATAGCCATCCATAAAAAGTAATCGATTCCTTTCACATGAATCTCCATCTTCTTTTTCCAACCAAAGTAGTCTTTTCCTACAAAAAGTGGAGGTCTAGTAGAACATGAACCTTCCGGTTGATTAGAATCCATATCGTATTAACTCTAGAAACGATTAAGTACAATAGAGCTAGGCTCTGATACCAATTGATATACTATATGCGTCCTAGAAGGGGGGTTGAATAGGACAATAGAAATTAATCGGCTAATTTTATTTCAAGTAAATAAAATTAAAAGCTAATTTGAATCCTATTGTATTAGCAAACTAAATAGTTAAAAACAGATAATCCTAATAGGCAATATTATCAAACTATTCAACTAGGCATTTTATCAAGCATATAGAGTGCGGAAATATAAAGAGTGTAGAGATAGAATACGATACACAACGATGTATAGTGGTTCGGTTTCCCTACATCCACTACCTAAGGAAGCCTCCTTAGGATTTGCAAGATTCTCAACTAATCTTCGTAACTCTTAACCGGGTGAGATACAAACCCTTACAACCACTTCAAAAACCCTTTGAAGGAAAAACACTTGTGTTATCACCAACACAAGGAACCAAGCATAAACCTATGCTCACACTACTCTCTTAATCTATTACAAGAACTAAGAGGAAAGGAAAAAGTGTTTAGGGGTGCTTGTTAAAGCTTTGTAACTAAACTCCTAAATGAGTAGATAGAACTAATTAGCTTCACAATGAATATGACTTGAATGCTCCTTTGAAACCTCCTTGAATGATAGAATTAATTGCTCTTAAGATTGGTAGATGGAAGGCTTGAGTTGTGTCTTGAATGAACTCCATTTTATAGCTGAAAAGATGGTCCAACGGTCATAAGGCTTCTCTCTAACGGATCTATTAATCTCCCAACGGATATAAGTTTTGTCCTCTAGTAATAGAGCTGAAATCCTGTCGTGCGGTGTACCGCGGGTAGGGTCCGGTGCACCGCGTGACTGTTCGACTGACTTTTGAGCTTACTGGTCGGACCATGTAGTGTACCGCATGCCTGCACCGTGTAGTGGTCCGGTGTACCGTGACAGTGGTCCGGTGTACCGTGCAGATTTTATGAGCTTACTGGTCGGACCATGTAGTGTACCGTGTGACTGGTCCGTGAGCTGCGGTGTACCGCGTGATTCCTCCGGTGCACCGCGGCACTGTTCTTTTGAATATTTAAGCTAAGTCAAATGAAGTGAGCACAACTAATCTAATGAGGGGTTTTGGAAAACATCTAAAGTTATATAAAAATGAATTTTAGTTTAAAGGATGATTTGTCGAATATTAAAACGGGAATAAAAACAAGGTGAGGCTAACAACCACCACTCTTACTCTCACTCCTACTCCTAATAAAACCCTAATCTCACATCGGCAATTTCTCTCTTTACCCTTTAACCTACCTTAACCCTAGTTTGCATTCTTATTCTAACCACTTAAGATCATTTTATCGATTTCACTTAAGATCCTTACAGATCTATGAAACTCGAAGTGTTCTTTGTATCTTTCGCTAGTATTCGTTTTATTGAAATCACTATCCAGTGCTTTGTTGAGTTTTCTATTACGTTAATCTTCTAATCCATTGTCGCTATGGCTTTTAATGGTGATTCGGAAGATGATTTCTGCCTTTCTCCAGATAAAGAGGTTGTTTATTCAAAATATGATGAGCCAAAACTCTTGGTTCGAGTGGTAACTACATGTATTATAAATCTTAACTATCTCAAAAAGATTATTATCCAATATTGGGGTGTTAAAGGAAGAATAAATGTGGAAAAAATTGGAATGAATATATTTACTGTTCAATGTGATAGTGAGAAGGATTTGGAATTACTTTGGGATAACAGACCTTATCATATATTCAGCTTTCATGTTCTTGTTCAAAAATATGCAGAAACAATTAAGTTTCCATCTCTTCTTGATGAAACTGCATATTGGGTTAGGTTTACTGGCATTCCACCTTTGTTTATTAAAGAGGCTAATGTTGAGAAAATAGCTTCTAAAGTTGGGAAAGTGATTCAGGTTAAACTTCCAGACCCTCTTAAGTTTAAAGAGGACCCTACAATTAAAGCTAGAGTTGAATGCTCAGTTAATAAACCTCTTCAATCTGGTTTGAATTTTAAGATTTCAAAAGATCAAAAAGTGTGGATTTCTTTTCAGTATGAAAAACTTTTTGATTTCTGTTTTAAATGTGGGATTCTATCACATGAGGAAAAGGATTGTGACAATCCAAATAAGCTATCAATGAGATTGGGAAACTGGATTAAGGTTACAGTCCAGGACAAATTCATCTTTAAAGCTGTTAAGAATAATGCTGTTACTCAAAAGGCTAAAAAGCCTCTAAGGAAAAAGTATAAGAAGGTTGAGAAAGAACTAGAGGAGGGAGAGATTGATGCTTCAGGAAATATAAATATTATGAACAATGATAACAAGGTTCAAAACTCTTTACTTGTCCCAACTTTTCAATTGGGAACAATGATAGTTAAAGGTCCAATGTTCAAATCTGAGACAAGGGCTTTGGGTACTGATGAGGTTTTAAAGCTGTGGTGCTAATGATGCTAATCCTAAATTGAACCCAATACCTGCCTTGGATCAACTAGTCACTATTGACCCATCTATTACTCAAAATTCATCTGATAATATTAGCTTTGGGTCTATTGAAAGAACAAAAAAAGTTAGAGAGGACTTAGGTTTATCTCAGGTTGATGAGTTTGAATCACTTGTTCCAGCAACTCTCATAACCACTGTAACAGGAGGGGATGATGAGATGGCTGAACAAGAAGAAATAGATAAGGAAATTATTGAGGGTGAAGATGATTGTGGTATTGAGAAATGGTATGAAGAAGTAATGATGGAAGGTTTAGATGCTGAAGAGGTTTGCGGGGTTGACCCAAATCAACCCCAAAACCATCAATGATCCAAGCCTGGAACTGTCAAGGCATTGGCACAGCCTTGACAGAGCTGAGCTTGATTGATATGATCAAGACTCACAAAATAGAGGTATTATTTCTTTCTGAAACTAAGCGCAAATTTGATCTTTTACTTTCCTTAAGCACTAAAATTGGTTTAGTTTTAGTTGCACAAATAGACCCTGAAGGTTTATCTGGTGGAATTGCGGTTTTTGTAAAGGAACCTAATCTTTTTAATCTTATTTTCTCTGATAAAAACTTGATACAATGCACTTACCCGGGTCCCAACTTGGATTTGTGTGAAATAAACTTTGTTTATGGCCCTCCGGTGGATGAGAATAAAGGAAATTTTATAAGAAAGCTTAATGATTTGAAACATGTTTCAAATATGTGGTGTTATATGGGAGACTTTAACTTGATTAGATTCTCATCTGAGAAATTGGGTGGTGAAATAAATGCGAATCATAAGAAAAATATGTTATTATTCAATACCTTTATTGACTCTAATTCTTTGCTTGATGTCCCTGCCTTTGGATGTAAGTTTACTTGGTCTAACAAGCGAAATGGCAACCGGCAAATCAAGCAAAGATTAGATAGGATATTGGTAAATGATGAATGGATGAAATGTTACTCAGATACATGGAATGATACTCTACCCCCTACAGGGTCTGATCACTCTCCTATCATTTTAAAGTTTGGGATTAACAAAGACAATTTTAAAAAGAGATTTGTTTTGGAAAAAGGATGGATCTATGATAAAAACCTATGTCAACTGATAAGAAATAAGTGGAAAGCAGGTTACCATATGGAATTGAGAGGTGTTTATAAGTTTAAGCACAAATTATCTCAGTTACAAAGGCATATCTCAAAATGGGCTAGACAGAGAATCCTTAATAATAGGATTCTCATCAATAATAGCTTATCAAAGATGGAAAAATTATAAATGAGCCATACAGTGATGAGAACGACTCCTTATTAAATTCTCTGAGTATTGAGCTTGAAGAATATTGGAAAAAGGAAGAATTATATTGGTCCCTTAGGTAAAAAAATAACTGGCGGAAATTGGGTGATAGAAATTCAAAATATTTTCATGCTATAACTAAAGTGAAAAGAACCAGGAATAAAATCCTTAAAATTAAGGATGGTAATGGTAATTGGTTATGTAATAAAGATGATATTGTTGGAGAAATTACAGGATATTACAATAATATTTTCAAGACAGGAGTAAGTAATTACTCCCCTATACTGTCTAAAGTTAAGAAAGTAGTAACTCAAGAGGTTAATGAGGATTTAATTGCAAAATCTACTCTAGATGAAGTTAAAAATGCAGTATGGTCCTTAGGTAGTGACAAATCTCCAGGTCCTGATGGATATGGGGTTTTTTCTATAAAAAGTTTTGGGAAGAGATTAAATTGGATCTATTTGAACTTGTGAATGATTTTATGAATGAAGAAGTTTCTATTGAGGCTATAAATTGTACTATAATAGTCTTAATACCAAAATGTCTAAATCCAGATGTTATTGCCTCATTCAGGCCAATTAGCTGTGCAAATTTTGTTTACAAAGTTATTTCTAGAATCTTAACTTCAAGATTACAAGTTTATATTGGTAGCTTAATTTCAGAGACACAAACAACTATTATACCAGATAGATCAATATTTGAGAACATTCTTTTAGCTCAAGAAGTTACTCACTTCTTAAATAATAAGAGAGGTTCAAAAAAGTATAGTCTTGCTATTAATGCAGACATGTCCAAAGCATATGAAAATATTGAGTGGGATTTTCTTATTGATTTTTATACCATATTGGTTTTAATCCTAAGTGGGTAAGATGGATTCATAATTGTGTAACTTCAGTTACTTACAAAATTCAGATCAATGGACAGTTATATACACTTGATAAGCCAAAAAAAGGATTAAGGCAGGGCGACCCACTATCCCCTTACCTGTTTTGCCTTGTTACTCAAGCTCTTACTCACCTAATTGACTATTATGTGGAAATGAAGCCTTTTAAAGGTATTTTTATAGCAAGAAAGGCCCCTATGATTACACATGTGTTATTTGCTGATGATAGCTTGTTTTTTATGGAAGCTGAAGAGAATAATATTGATATTTTCAGGAATATTATGAATTGTTACTCTTATGCCCCAGGTCAGAAAGTTAACTTGAACAAAAGTGGTATTTTGTTTAGTAAAAATACACCAGTGGATATTAAGAATAAGATTTCTACTTCATTGAATATGAGTATACTGGAACATCTTGGTATTCCCTCTTCTTGGGGAAAATCCAAGGTAAAATCATTAGAATGGTTACTTGAACAAATTATGAATAGGATGGAAAGTTGGGATACAAAACTGCTTTCAAAAAGCGGCAAAGAGATTTTAATTAAAGCTGTTATTGGAGCAATTCCAAATTACTTAATGTCAGTTTTCTTGATTCCTAAAAAAGTTACAACTCACCTCACTTCTCTCATTTAGAATTTTTATTGGAATTACCAAGGGCAAGGTAAGTGCCACTGGGTTAATTGGAATACTCTTATGAATTCAAAACAGGATGGTGGTTTGGGTTTTAAAGACTTTCATTGCCTACATTTAGCTTTGCTATCTTCTAATGCATGGAAGTTTATGATTAGAAAAGATTCTTTATTGTTTAAAGTCTTCAAAGGTAAATATTTTCCTCTTTCTGACTTCTCTATAGCTACTTTACCTAGTAATTGCTCTTGGGGTTTTAAAAGTCTTATTGAGGGAAGAAACTGTTTTTTAAAGTCCCTGAGATGGAATGTTGGAAATGGCAGGAATATTCTAATTTGGGAGGACCTTTGGGTCCCTAACAAATCTTATCTCACTAAACCCTTGGGGTGTAACTTGAAATATGTGTTTGAACTGATGCATCTTGATAAATTAGAATGGAACTTACAAATTCTTAATCAATTTTTTGACTTAGATGTTGTTGCAACCATATCTTGTATATATATCCCTCCGTTCTCTTGTGAGGACTCTCCATTCTGGCCATTCTCTCTGAATGGAGAGGTTTGTGTTAAAGATATATATCAGACTCTTTGGAAGGCACAACATCAAGTTGAAATGAAAAAGAATAAAAAAGAGGCTGAAACTTCTTTTAAATTACAATCTGATGATTGGGAGTTTATTTGGAAAATGAATGTTCAACCTAAAGTTAAAAATTTTCTGTGGAAATGTTATGAAAATGCTATACCTACAAATGAAAACAGGAAAAAAAGAAAGTCATTGGAATCATCAATTTGTCAAATTTGTGATTCAGGAATTGAGAATGTTGAGCACCTCTTGTTTCACTATTCTTGGGCTAAAGCTGTGTGGATGGCTAGTCCACTTTGTTTTAAAGCTCTTACTCAACCTACCTGTAATGTCAAAAGGTGGATTAATTTTTTAAGACAATGTATCACTGAATCTGATATTTTAGATACTAGAGTTGGTGAAAATGCCTTTTATATAACTTGGGCTATATGGAAAGGAAGAAATGAATATATTTTCAGAGGTGTGCTACCTGATCCTATGAATACTTTACAAGAGGCCCTTAAAGCCAGTGATGATTATTTTCTTGCTACAAGAAACAAAACTAAGGCTAAAAAAGTTAACAGCTCAATTCAACCTGAGAATGAAAATGTCATAATACAAAATGATTGTTACCAGGAGGAAATTTTTAACAACTCAGTGACAAGAAATGGGAATTTTGATAGTAAAACAGGGTGGATTCCACCTTGTAATGGAAAGTTTAAAATTAATTGTGATTCATCATTTAATTATATTACTAAACAAGCTTCTTGTGCTTGTATTGTTAGGGATTCTTTTGGGAAGATGATTGATGGAAAGGCCCTAATTATTACAGTCAACTCGGCGATGGAAGCTGAAACTAGAGGAATGGTGGAGGCTTGTAAGATGGCAGCTACCTACCCCCGAGGAAAGGTGGAAATTGAGAGTGATTGTAAAGGTTTAGTGGACCAAACTGTTTTTGGTAGTAAAATTTCTTGTAATGCTAGAATTTTTGTAAATTGTATTGCAAGATGTAAAATGACATGTAAACTTAAAATCTCTTTTGCTAAGAGATCAAAAAACTCGTGTGCTGATTGGGTTACTAAACAAAAGCTCAAAGGCTCATTGTTTAGTATTTGGAACCTTGTTCCCCCTCCCTAATTAGCTAAACTACTTTTGTTGGATTTTCGTCGTTTAGAAATAGGATGATGTAATTTTTATTCATTTATGTTAAGTTCATTTTGAAAAAAAAAAAACACTCCAACTTTCTAATCCGTGAAAAAGAAAAAAAATCACTCCAACTTTAAAACGAAAAATTGGTAACCTTGACTAATTAGCACATGGGCACTATCAACCTAACATACGATCTCATATACTTTATGGCAACTTCAAGCGTGGCCTCTATATCTTAGGGCAAAAGACTACGATAACTCATTTAAAATAATATTAGTATGACATTTGCGGGCTATTCACGTAGGTTGTTTTTTTTCCGTCGAAAGTAGGCTGACTATTTGATATTAGTGACAATTATTCTTAGATTTATTCTTAGCATAATGTATTTTATTTTATTAAATTATTTTATTTTATTTGAATATTATATTTATTTATTTATGAGCATAATATTAGTTTTCTTACTCATTACATTATTAGTCATATCAATTGAAAAAGAGAAATATAGGGAGAATAGAATTATGAGAGGCGAAGAAGAGGCTGTAAGAAAAGGGAATATAGAAATGGGTAAAATTTATGGGGAAAGTCCGGGAAATAAAGGTAAAGGACGTGCTAGTGGGAGGGAAATTGTAGGGTGAGGGAAAAAAAGTTTTAGAGGAAAACAAAAGTATAGGGATTAATTAGCAATTAATAGAGCTGAAAGGACCTGCTGCGGATGTTATCACAAGGGGACAACCTGTGCAAAATTATGAAGAGCAGGTTGCCAGCGGAATACAACAGTCACCGTGTGGAAAATCATGGGGGGAAGCTATTGTTTCGAATTCTAAGAGGACAGGGGCTGAGGTAGAGGACACGTTGGACGTGGAAAAGACAGGATGCTCCTTATTAAGCTTGGTGCCATGTACTCAATCGACGAGACATGAGGAGTGGTGATTCAGGCATGGTTATGGTAACACGAGGATCATGCCGCTTACCGCACAAAATTAAATGTTTTTTAATGTGTACATCAGATAACTCTTTGGTTAGATGTGATACTGTGAATCCCCCCACTTAACATACTTGTTTGGGATAGTTATGGTGTGGTAACCTCTAGATTTCATGGTGTGGTTTCATAATTGATGAGGCACAATTGGGTTTGGTTAAGTTATTTTGGAGCCAAGCGTGAGTGGAGTAAAAGAAAATGAGATAATTCAGCGCCTTCAAAAGGATAATTCAGTTAGGTTGGAAGCAATCAATTACAAATGAGTGATATAGGTTATGTGGAATGACTCAGATATTGGAGTTTGGGTACTATCAGTGGGTTAGCAAGTTATAAAAATGGAAATAACAAAATTGGATGTGATATGTGGGTATTTTTAGCAGTATACGCTAGGACAAAACCGAATGAGAGAGAATAGTTATGGGAGGCCTTAAGACATGTTTTTGAGGGGTAAAATATGGTGTGGTTAGACACTGGGGATTTTAATCAGGTAGGTAAAGAGGAGGACAAGCGTAGGGATGTTCCTGGGAAAACACGACAGATGGAGAAATTTGAGGAGTGGAGACATAACTATGGCCTAATTGACTTGGGGTTTGAGGGGCCGCGGTTATCCTAGTTTAACTCTTGGAATAGAGGGTAAGGAATTAAGAGAAGATTGGATAGGGCGCATTGAAATTCAGAATGGCAAATTCATTTCTCATATGCGCGAGAAAATCACTTGGATCGGGCGCATTCGGATCATGCGCTGATTCTCATCCAGCTTATTCCTAAGGATAATCATCCACCTCGACCGCGCTATTTTAGGTTCAAGGTGGCAATAGTGTATCCAAAATTATTTCCAAGAATTTGTTCAAGAGAAATGGGTGGAAAATAACGATGATATAGGTGAAAGCATCACAGGTTTACAACGACAACTGTTAAAATGGAAATATAAGGTGTTTGGTAATGTTAATAGATGGAGACGATTATTGTTAGCCAGAATGACGGGTTTAGAACTATCACTACAAAGGCCATATAATTCGTCCTTGTTTTGGCTAGGGAAACTTCTGAGAAATGAATACCTTAATGCGTTGGTTCCAACGATCTAAAGGTACACGAATTTGCTCGAAGGATAGGAACACTAGATTGTATCATATATCAACAACCATGAAAGGAAATCGCAAAAAGTGTTCCAGATTCGTGATGATAATAACAGTTGGGTAATATAATTAGAGGATCAAAGGGTACTAGTATGAGGGTTTTTCAAGAAATTGTATGTGGTAACCGATGAGTTTATTGGGCCTTTCTCACTCCAACGACTTTTGAGCATCGACGTCAAAGAAGCGTAGAAATTGGATAAAATATTGACAAATGAAGAAATTCAGGTAGCGATGTTCCAATCAAATCCTACAAAAGCGCCAAGACCGGATGGGATGTCAGCTGTCTTTTATCAAAAGTATTGGAACACAGTTGGGCCCGGGGAATGTGAAATGGTTTGCAAATCAATTGAAGCTAGTAACATTACATCACGACTAAATGGAACAATTATATATCTTATTCCAGAAGTTATCAATCTAGTAAAGGTTAGTCAATTTCGCCCAATAAGCTTGATCAATGTCCCTGTTAAATTTATTATGAAGGATATGGTGGAAAAAATTTGTCCCTTATTGGCGCAGCGAATAAACCCGAATTAGAGTATTTATCTCCCGGGTAGGTCCACCATAGATAATACTGTACTGGTTGAGGTGGATTACAGAATGCATAATTTGAAAGGAAAAGGTGGTAATAGGGAGGTCAAGATAGATCTAGCAAAATCATATGATAAACTTAGTTGGAGATTTATGGAAAACATGATTAGTTAGTTTGGTTTACCGCCCCAGTGGATCCGGTTTATCATGTCAGCCATGAGACCAAATACTGTGCAGGTTCTTTGGGGTGGAGAGCGGCTTGAGCCGTTCATACCAACTAGAGAAATTCGACAAGTCGATCCTCTCTCTCCATATATATTTTTAATGTGTATGAAACGTTTATATCTTCTTATACAGTAAATATGCGAACGGGGAGAATGGAAACTTGTTCACCTACATCAGCAAGGTCCTCCTATATCACATGTATCCTTTGTAGATGATTTATTACTCTTTGGAGAGGCTACATAGAAACAGGTGGATTTAATTAAAATTGTAATGCGAGTATTTTTTGAAAATACGGGTGATGTCTCCTCTTTTGTGATAGATTAATATACTCACGAGACATATTTTTTAAGGTTAACGGGACCTAAGTGAGGGATTTTCCCTAATAATTTCCATATCTTATTTTTCTACATTCTTTTGGACGTTATGCTATTTATGGAGTTTTTGTTCTTTAATTGTGTATAAGTGTGTAGACTTTATGTACATGGTTTCCACTAGATTACAAGGAGATGAGAGAAGTCAAGAATTGAAGTCCAAACCCAATCCAATGCGTAAAGAGAGCTTAAAGTCGCTTTTGGAAAGCTAGAGCATTCACCGCAAAAGTCTTAACATCACATTGTTTCAGTCACCACAACAAATTGGTCATAGATTTTGAAGTAATTATTTTTGGTTAAGATAGAGCTTGAAGTCATGTCGCGTGGGAGGTGACGGAAGTCAATTCGGAGTTGAGACAAGAAAGTTATGTCATATTTTCCAAGGTGACTCGAACTTGGACAACGTTAGTCAAAAACGGGTTGGACCAGTTTTAAGCCACTTAAGTGAGCCCATTAGGTACAAAACGTTTTTCTACCAAGTATATAAGCATATTTGAGCTCCACATTTCAGAATCCATCATTAGTTATCAAATTATTTAAGCAGAGGAGCTCTACACGCCTGGAGAAAGAGGAAAGAAGGAAGTTCATCCAAATTTCACCAATCTCAACAATTCCGTAACCGAATCATTCGGTATTTTAGGTCAATTCGAGTTTAATTTATCTTCTAAATATGATTCTATCATTATTTTTTGTTATTTTTATTTATTTAGGATGAGCTAAACTTTTTATGCTTGAAACTTGTAATGGCTATGAACCCTGATTGATTATTATATGTGTTTTGGATATCTAGGATATAGTATTGAATAAAATGAAAGTTTATTTATTCCATTATTTCATATATTTATGCTTGTTTCCTATCCAAGTCTTGATCACGTGTGGGAAGTTTAAGGTTTTTGGTCACACCTTAAGTCGGGGGGTCGGATTACAGACCTAGTATAAAAACGCCTAATGCGAGGCATTGAACCTGACGGTCGTGTCCGCTAGGTAGTCAATAGGGTAAGAGTTAAATTCATCGGATAGCCTGGTGGTGTGTAAGATTTTGCTCTAAGTCTAGCCTGACGAGAGCCATAGTACTATTGAATCCGGCTAATGAGAATCACCCAGTTCACCCTTATAACAACAACAAGATAATAATTGATTAGGAGGATTACTCGCAAGGATCAAGCTTTACCTTTTGTATTTTATATTCTTTATAGTATTTTATTTAGTTTCACTTTAGTTGAGACTTTATTTTATTGCAATTTAGTCCTTTAACTGAAAACCGAATCAAAGTCCTTTACAATGTTATTATTCTTCCTTACAACTTTACAATATACTACATTCTAAACACAATTAATACAATCTTGGTAGTCACTGAGGAAAGATAACCTTGAGCATATCACATTTTTACTTGATGATACCCCTTCGCTTGCGAGGAGTCACAGTTCCATATCTAGCAAACTATTATCACACTTGGAACCAATACAGTAAATGGTTTCGCTGTCAGGGACTACAACTTTGTAATTTTTGTGTTTTAGTTGTAGTTAGTGTTTAGTTTCTTTATCTATTTTACAGGTTTTTCTGTTTTTTTTTGTTACTGATTTTACAGGTTAAGCCAAATCAATCCAACAAAGAAAATGGAGGTTTTGAATATGACTGAAGCGAATCAATATATTAATCTAGTTCAAGGTATCCCTGAGCCGTGAATGTCTTTCCGAGTTCAACCATTAGGGATTCGCCCTCCAATCATTCAAGCCACAAAGTTTAGATCAAGGCATGCTTAGCCAATTTGCAAGTTATGGAAATTATAGTGGATACGCATACCAAGACCCAGTCTGAGACATTCAAAAGTTCATGCAAATTTGTGATGCCTATATTACTCAAGACGTTACAAGGGAACAAATGTACTACTTTATATTCCAATTCTTTTTGACTGGTGGTGCAAGTAAGTGGCTAGACCATCAACCATCTAAAGAAATCCCTGATTGTGATGCTCTTCAAGTGTGATTCTTAGACTGTTACTATCCTTAAAGCATGAGGGTGAAAGATCAAATGGAGATTGCTAATTTCAAACAGGAAGATGGCGAAGATCTAGTACCTACATGGACAATATTCCTATATCAATTAACAAGGTGCCCTATTCATGGGTTCACTCCTATAATTTAAATTTCCATGTTTTACAAGGTACTTGATGGAAATTCAAGAAAAAGAGACGATAATCTTGGAGGAGGTGGTTTTGTATTGATGAATCCTCTTCAAGCCGCAAACTGTATGAATAAATTTTTTGACACTGAAAGATGTTGGCCCGCATCACAAGCCCAAGGGGGAACTTCACATGCTACTAGTAGAGCCACATTAGAAGCTAAATTCTCTATATTGGCTGAACAAATGACGCAGTTGGCGTTAGTTGTGCAAGAAGGATTCAAGTGTAAGCACCAAGAAGTGAAATTGGTGAAATAATCTTATGCATGTTCTAATTGTGGAGGTGATGATCACGCTTGGGAAGAATACAAAAAAAAACTCTGAATTTGTGTTCTTTGTGTCTAATCGAGGTAATAAAAGTTTTGGTCAAACAAATCGCTTTCAAACCCTATTTCAGAGGTCAATCCCTAATGGGACTACAAATAAAAATAATTATCAATCACACCCCAAGAAAACAACTTCCAAGAAAGACCTCAAAATCAATATCAAGGAGGCCAAGGTCAAGTGTGATGTCTTCCCATTTGTTATGATTTAATATTAGTTGGAGACATCATTTTTAGTGTTTTAGGAAAGTCTATACTTGATTATTACATGATTTGTTATATTTTCTTATTTCTTGTCTTGATTTGATGATTTATTATTTTTAGACCATATTTGGTTTAATTGTTTGTTAATTGTGAAGCTTTAAAGATGTATGGTAATTAATTAGATGTCAAATCAATTCTAAGAGATAAAGGAAAGAAGATAATCATGGAAATTGGAGATAAAGGCAAGAAAAGATAGATATGGAAAGATAAAGTTACCAAATAAATCTTAATTCCATCACTACGATCACAAAAGTGCTCATAACTCAAGATTGGCTGGGAATTTAAAATAATGGTCTGAACCATAAGTGTAGACCTTTCCGAGACGATCAGTTTCGACATAACGAATGCGTCATTTGGATAAGTATTGAAAAAGTTACATACAAAACATATCAGCAACAGAATCTTACCTTTCTATCTTTTAGGGTTACGAATTTGAGTTGGGCTAAGAGTCCAATTTACTTGTCTTCCACTCTAAGAAAACGAATTAGGTCATCCTAAACACCTATAAATACACCCTTAAACCTTTGTAAACATGTCCTTACTTAGTGTCAAATATAGGCTTAGTCCTTGCTTGTATTTTATCAGTTTAAAATATTAGCTTAGTCCTTTGCTTTAATATTCATCCTTAGTATCAAGCTATTCATTCAAGAAGCAAGCTGACCTGTAGAGGAAGACAAGAATCAAGAAGTTGGAGAGTGACAAACTCCTCTTCTACATCCCTCCTTCTCTATATTTAGGGTAATTAGCTATATATTTGTGGCTTCACCATATCTCTAAGCTTTTAGTCTCGCAAGGAATCCACCTAATTAACGTAACCTATGCTTGTTTAAGGGTAGAATTTATATTAGTATATTAGTCGGGAATCTAATATCTCATAGCCCTCGTCAAGGTTGATATTGCATTATTGAGGAAGGTATTAGTGCTTTTGATGTTCAGGTACCAAGAAAATCGAGTTAGGGAGGAAAAAGAAAATTCTTGAGCAAATTCTGACCTGCCCGCCGGTATTCCGCTCATACCATCGGTAAGACGATGGGTAAAAAACAGTGCCACTGTTTTACGAATCAGGTTTTATACCCAGACGAGATTTTTCAAAAAATTGCTCACCGAGTACCCGGTCACACCACCGGTATACCGGTCTGCCAAAAACCGTGACATGGTGTTACGACTCAGGTACATTGCCGAGAGCACACAATTATCGAGCGGCTAGCCAGTCAGCGTCGCTAGAGAAAAATTTCTAGGTTATAAAGAAGAGGAAGGCTAGTTTATTCCAAAATTTCCAATCCTTAAGCCTCTCTTTCTTCCCCAAACCTCTCCCAACTCCATTAAAGCTTCAACAAACCTTCACCAAACATCAAAACACTACCAAATAACCATGAATTTACATCTAAAACCTTCCTTACATAATTACAAAGAAGATTCAATCACCCAAATCATATCAAAACACCTAGAATCCAAGAATCAAAACCATGAATTTCAAAATCTTTTTCCAAAAATCCTTAAACCCATATCATCAAAGCTTGATTCCATCATACCCACATAGAGAATTATCATCCTTACACCTTTTATAACCCAAATAACACCTTATATATATAATCAAAAGGTAGTTCAAGAGTGTTTAAACCTTTGAGTTGGGGGTCAAAAGAGATGATGAAAAGAATAGAGATATTATCAAGTGTTAAGGGAAATGAAGTATCAAAGCAAGGTAATGGGTAAGATCAAGAATAAATCAATTAAGATGGGTACTAGTTCGGGAATAAGTTACAAGGTAATCCGGGTCAAGTAAGTAGAGGAAAGCATGCATGGTGAAATAAAAGAGCAAAAAGGTTTCAACTTTCATAGGGAAGACACCATAACCTCTTTCTATCAAGATCCCTCTACCAAAGATGAGCACAACTTCTGGGACGCTAGAAGCTGTTGCCACAACAACATATTCCTGGATAAACACCTTCACATGAGAAAGTATTCGAGAACAGAGTTAGAAGAAAATAAGTAAGAGATTTCTAGAGTGTGATTGATTGGGATGGAGCATAAGAGGATGTAAGAGAAAGCGAAATTGGTGATACTAGAAATTTACATACAAGGAAAGCATTGCACCCTATTCCGGGTATTAATCAAGCGAGGCAATAGCATCGAAGAGTATGTTTTCTTTCTTCCCTACCATCTTTCTGTACTTGCAATATGTGCTAAAAAATTAATTTTATTGAGTCTTTTTTGAGTCGTGGGGACACGACTCAATTTTGAGTTGGGGGTGCGGGGATTCGTTATCCCTCATCTCCATTTTTTCTGTGTTTTATTGTTTTTAGGTAAAATTAAAAAAAAAATTGAGAGAAGGATTAGATGTATGTAGAGTGTGTTTAATAGCTTGAAAGCATAAGCTCAGTACGTTAATGATAGAAATTAATATATGAGCTGCATTATTTTGTATGCTTTGAGTATTTGCAGGAAAACACACATTGATAGTAAAGAAAAGATTAGTGAGCAATGCGATAGAGAGTATGTTCGATCTCAGAGAGCCATGAGTGGTGTGTAGGCCGTGAGATCCAAGCCAGTTGATAAACCCATTTGATAAACGTGCTAAAGGTAAGAGAATGACGAAATTTCATAGTTTAGAAAGTGATTAAGGCGGTTCTTTCATAAGCCCCTTGTCCATTTATTTAATTTTATATCCTTCTCAGCCCCTGCTAGCATTTCTAAATCCTTTTAATTAGCCACATTATAAGCCATATCCCTTTAGAGCATATGACTTTTCCAAACGACCCGCACTCGAATCGCGATGCATAGATAATTGTTTTTGAGCTTGAGTTTGGGGTGGTGGGTCCACCATTATGGGAATTGTTATTGGGTTGGGATTTCTGAGCTTATTAATTGTGCTACGTTCTATATATTGGTGATGATTCATAGGTTTATTATATTGTAACCCTTTGCCGGGGTAATAGTAAATGAAAAAAGTTGAAAAGCATGAAAAGAAAAGAAAAAATTATGAGGAAAAAATAGCATGATATCTCAACATCAAAGGGAGTCATAGCTATACAAAATAAAAAAAAATTGATAAGAAAAGATTATATATTTGGACTGGCAAAGTGGAATTTTTATGTGAACATCTTTATGCTTTAATTGGGTTATTTGGGATGCTACTTTGCGCATCAAGGAAATCATTGGGTTGAGTGAAAAAGTTTTATGAGAGTAACTCAAACTCGAGGGCGATTCGTTGATGTCTAGTGAGGAGAGAGCCAAAAGCTCACTCTAAATTATCCAAATATACTTATCATACCGTCCCTAAGCCAATATTACAACCTTAAATACCTTTTGATTCTTTGTTATGTAATCTAGAAGTGATAGAGCCAATAGAGAGTAGTTAAGTGGATCTTTGGATGCTAGTGAAGTTCGATGAACAATCTACATCCTCCTTGGCGAACTGAGTAAAGATCCTCTCCTTCTTACATTGTGAAGCTAATCTAATATTGAATTCAAGCCGTGCTCAGTATGGATATGAAAAGTATGCAGGTATGTAGTTTGTAAATATTATTACATGAAATTTTCTGAGTAGTTGCTTTGAGTCTATTCTATATATTCTGCTATCTTCTTTCCCTCTGTGCTTATTGACCTAGGTGTGTATTTAAAGACTTCCCTTTGTTTTTATCTTTATTGTATCGGGACGATACAACTTTGAGTTGGGGGTCTTGATGTCTCCCCATTTGTGATGATTTAATTTTAGTTGGAGACATCATTTTTAGTGTTTTAGGAAACTCTATACTCAATTTTTACATGATTTATTATATTTTCTGATTTTTTGTCTTGATTTGATGATTTATTATTTTTAGAGCATATTTGGTTTAATTGTTTGTTAATTGTGAAGATTTAAAGATGTATGGTAATTAACTAGATGTCAAATAAATTCTAAGAGATAAAGGAAAGAAGATAATCATGGAAATTGGAGATAAAGGCAAGAAAAGATAGATATGGAGAGATAAAGTTGTCAAATAAATCTGAATTCTAGCACTACGACCACAAAAGTGCTCATAACTCAAGATTGGCTGGGAATTTGGAAGAATGGTCTGACGCAAAAGTGTAGATCTTTCCGAGATTATCGATTTCGACATAAAGAACGCGTCATTTGGATAAGTATTGAAGGAGTTACAGCCAAAACAAATCAGAAACAGAATCTTACCTTTCTATCTTTTAAGGTTACGAATTTGAGTTGGACTAGGAGTCCAAGTTACTTGTCTTCCACTTCAAGAAAACGAATTAGGTTTTCCTAAACACCTATAAATACACCCTTTAACCTTTGTAATCATGTCCTTGCTTAGTGATAAATATAGGCTTAGTCCTTACTTGTATTTTCTCAGTTTTAAATATTAGTTTGGTCCTTTAATTTAATATTCATCCTTAGTATCAAACTATTCATCCAAGAAGCAAGCTGGCCTGTAGAGGAAGACAAGAATCAAGGAGTTGGAAAGTGACAAACTCCTCTTCTACATCTCGCCTTCTCTATATTTAGGGTAATAGATTTGTGGCTTCACCATATCTCTAAGCTTTTATTCTACTCTTAATTATTTGGGTTATTATTTTGTCTTAAATTTCATAATACTATTTGTTATTTTAATTGATTTGAGCTTGGCGTATATTTTTATTGTGTGCTTTGACTTATTATTTCTATCCCTATATTTGGCCAATCTTAGGACTATCCTTAGTAATTGAGTTAACACCTGGAAGGGGGATTCAATTATTGACAACACCACATAATTGTCTAGTGTGCGGTAGTGATCCTGACGGGCTTGCCTAACTAAATAACCATAAAGGTTTGATTTAACCACCGATCATTACTCGGGGTCCCCTTACCCAAGTCCCTTGGTAGTGGAGAGGTTGCTCCTAAGTCCACCCTGACGGGAGTTAGGTAGAATTTAGAATCCCGGTTAATATATAATGCTCAATTCACTCTTAAGTTTAGAATAACAACTTAAAAAGATAGACTTATATTAGTGACCCTAATTTATCTGACTTACATTAATATTTATTTATCTGCATTCTTATTTATTTATTCATATCAGATATTTGATTCACCCTATTATATATTTATCTCAACATCTAAATTCATCTACTCTTATTGAATACAAGTATATTTAACAGATTAAATCCCTGCGAACGAACTTTTCTTATCAACTAAACTTGTAAACGATCTGTAATACTTGCAGTGAGTTTCTCGTGCTAGAAAAGGTTGCGTGTCCTTTATTATTATCTTATTTATTTGTTTATTTATCACACCTTTTCCCCCACCAAAGTGCAAAAAGCTTATAATGAAGGTTTTGTTCAGAAAGCACTTCCATCACATCCATACGATGGTAATACTGATGTGTTGCAACAAAGGTTAAGTTCATTTATGACGATGACGCAAGAAAACTTGAAATCGGATCAAGAAGCATGGAAGTGAAATAATGATAAGATGGATGATCATTCCATGGCGTTGAAATCACTTGAGAACCAAGTGTCTCAAATCACTAACCAATTGAATGCGAGTGCAAACAGACAAGTTTCTAGCATTGATGAGACGCTACAAAGAAAAGAAGATTGTAACACAATTTATTTAAGGAGTGGGAAGTAACTTCCACCACCTTTATCGTGTTACACAAGAATAAGAAGATGAAGAAAAAAAAAGAGCCGATTTCAAATCGAAAAGGAAGAACGAGATGTTGTCAAAGAGACAAGTGAGCTGGTAATTGTAATGAGGAAGTTGAAGATATTCCGAGAGAACAAAAGAAGAAAAAATAGATAGTTATGAATGAAAAGAAAATTCCTCCACCATTCCCTTCATGTGTTCAAGCTAAACCAGCTAATACAAATTTTAAGAAATTTATGAACATCGTGCAAAAGTTACAAATCAACTTGCCATTCGTTGGAACAATTAAGAGGATGCCAAAATACTTGAAGTTAATGAAAGATGTGCTTTCTAACAAAGAAAGTATATTGAAGGGGAAATGGTTGGATTACCTGAAGAGTGTAGTGCAATTTGTTAAAGCAAATCGCCACTTAAGTTGAAGGATCCCGCAAGTTTTAATATTCCTATATCCATTGGTGAAGAATTGACCATGAGAGTTTTATGTGATTTGGGTGCAAACATTAATCTTTTGCCCAGATTAGTTTTCGAAAAATTGAAGATAGGGTAAGCACGACTTGCTATCGTGGTTTTGCAAAATGGCTGATAAGTCTATTTCCCGCTCTAGAGGAAATATTGAAAATGTTCTCTTCAAGACATGTAGCTTTACATTTCCATGTGATATTAATATTTTTGACTACGGCGCGGACAAGAATGTGCAAATCATATTGGGGTGGCCATTCTTAGCCACGGGGAGTACATTAATTGATGTAGAAAATTGACAGCTAATCATTCAAGTACAAGATGAAGAGGTCAAATTTAACGTGTTCAAGGCCATGAAGTTTCCCGATTCAAGGGACCATTGTTTCCGTATCGACATCCTCGATCGTGTCACACAATAGGTATTTGATGAAAATAATTATGATGATATTTTACAAGCCGCCTTGACACTAGATTTGCCCAAATTAAACAAAAAGTTAGCCAATGTTGTGGCGACTCTTAATTCATATTAGAATAGACGAATTGGCAACCAAGATTACGAACAAGTTCGAGGTTCAGAGGAGATATAATCACCTGAGAAACCATTCATCGTATCTCCTCCGAAACTTGAAGAGAAACCACTACTGGACCATTTGAGGTATGTTTATTTGGGGTGAAATAATACATTACCTTTTATTGTTTTTGCTAACTTGACAAGTCCTCAAGAGGAAAAGTTGTTACGTGTGATTCGAGCCAACAAATAGGCAATTGGGTGGACTATTGCTGACATCAAAGGCACTAGTCCTACCATTTTTCAACATAATATCACTCTTGAAGATGAGAAGGCACGATCAGTTGAGAGTCAAAGGAGACTTACGCTGATAATGAAGGAAGTGGTGAGAAAGGAAGTTATCAAGTTGTTGGATGCGAGGATCATTTTTCCATATCTAACATCGAGTGGGTGAGTCTGGTTCAATGTGTGCTATATAAAAGAGGAATCATTACCATCCTCAATGATCAGAATGAACTCATACCCTCGAGAACCGTTGTGGGTTGGAGAGTGAGAATGAATTATCCGAGATTGAACAAGGCCACCAAGAAGGATCGCTGTCCTTTACGGTTCATAGACCAAATGTTAGATAAGCTTGTAAAGAGAGAGAATACTACTGCTTCCTCGATGTCTATTTAGGTTACAATCAAATTTGTATGGATCCGGATGATCAACACAAAACTATATTTACATGTCCATTTGGCACATTTGCATTTCGGAGAATGCTATTTAGGTTACGCAATGCACCAGAGCGGTGCATGATGGCGATATTTTTGGATATGATTTATGATTTATGATTTATTGAAGGTATTTATGGACATTTCTTAGTGTGTGGTGATAATTTTGATCATTTCCTTACCAACTTGGAGAAGCTGTTAATTCATTGTAAAGAGACTGATCTTGTTTTGAATTGGGTGAAGTGTCACTTCATGGTTTATGAGGGTATCATTTTGGGGCACAAGGTTTCGAGAAAGAGTATGGAGGTGGACCATGCAAATATTGAGGTAATCAAAACCCTTCCACCTCCCAATCCTGTTAAAGGTGTGAGACGTTTCTTGGGTCATGCAGTATTCGATGACCGTTTTATTAAAAAAAATCAAAGATTTCCAAGCCACTTTGTAGCTTACTTGAGAAGGATGTGAATTGCACCTCACTAATTTATGCCTTGAAAATGTTTGGCAATTAAGGAGAAATTCATCTCTACACCAGTTGCGACTCCCCTTGATTGGAGTCCTTCGTTTGAGGTTATGTTTGATGTGAGTGATCTTGCCATGGGTTTCGCGTTGGATCAACGTAAGGATAAGATATTTCATACTATTAATTATGCGAGTAAGACTTTCACAACTTCACAACTGAACTACGACATAGCCGAGAAGAAGTTATTTGCTGTGAATTATGGGTTTGATAAGTTTCGTTCTTATCTTCTTGGAGCGAAAGTGATTGTTATTAATTATCACCTTCACATGTAAAGACTCATATATACCCTAGTTAATACACTAATCACCTATTGATATGCCTTTGTAGGTGTTTGCACTACGAAATCACAATAAGAAATGTACAAATTGAGGCCTCGATTCCATTCAAGTTGTTTTTAAGGCCTAGTTAGAAAATAGTTCTAAATAAGGCCTAGTTTCAATTTTCAGTTGCAATTTTTCCAACTTTACCCTTTTCTTTTGTTTTTAACTCGTTTTTCAGTTCTGTTCATTAAACTGTATCTGATTGTACCCACATGTACAGACCTAAGTTTTTTTTAATTTTTTTAAGTTATATCAACGGATTTTTTTGTGTAAGTGGTTTTTTATTTAATTGCATTATGAGTCCTCATATTTTTAGGTGTTGTCCATGTCAAGGTATAAGAGGTTCCAATTTTGTCCATATCAAAATTTCGGAAACCATTAACTGTACACTAGGGTACAACCCCTGGGGGTTTGTCTATTAATATACCCTAGGGGCTAGGGGATGTACCATGAGGACTGTACCATGTAAAGTATTTTGTAAATTTTGGATAACAACCTTATAATTGATGGACCCAACAGACTAGACCCCAACAACCTTATAATTAAGTCCTTCAAATTATTACTTTAGCAATTTATCAAATCAGATTAAGTTTTATTATTTAAAGAAAAAACAAAACTAAGTTGGGCTTGTCTCCTAAGCCCAAAATGAAACAGAAAAAAGAATAACTAGCACCTGGACCTAAGGGGGCTGGACTCTTTGACACGGATAATTAAAAAAAACTAGTTTCAAACAAAACAAAACGACATAGGGCTGGACATATTAGTTATTGAAAGCCCTATAGGGCTGGACCTAACCTCCCAATAACTTATTTAAAATTTTTAAAAAAAAAACACAGATTTGTAATGCTCGGACACACTGCTTGGACCCAGACACAATGCTTGGACAAAAAGTAGTGGGCCAAAACTGCAAACTAGCTGGACTTTGGAAAAAAAGGGGGCTGGACACAGGAGGGCTGGACTTCAATGGGGCTGGACCTAGCACTAACTCAAAGCCCAAGCAGGCTGGAAACAAAGGGGGCTGGACTTTTTGCAAATCACGTTTAAAAAAAACAAAACAAGACAACGAAGCTTAACAGACTGAATCAGAGAAGACGAGATGGTGCGAGATCTGCTTGAGCGCGGAAATGGCCGGAGATGGTGCGCTAGTGGTGGAGAATGGCCTTCACGGGACGTGTTTTAAAAAAAAAGAACTGAATCTGGAGGGCGGATAGCGGAAGTGGAGGAACGAGGGAGGAGGGTGGAGAGCGAAAGGGGAGGAACAGGGTATGCTTCGTCACAACAATGGAGATCTGCCTTGCGCGGTGGTGGAGAGCGGAGATCGTGCGGTGGTTCATGGTGGTGGTGTCTCGGAGGGCTTTGATGGAGAAGGTCGAGATCTACAGCAGTGGTCGGAGTCGCAAATCTGCAGAAAAGCCACGTGCAGGGCTTCGATGGAGCTCTGCTGCAGCGACGGTGGTGTGGCTCTGCTTCGCGCGAGGTGGTGCGTCGATGGTTAACAACAGTTGGATTCGTGGCGTGGTGAGGTGTTGCAGTGGTGCAGCAACAGTAGTGGCGCGAGGTGAGAAGGTGGGTGGTCGTGGTGTTACAGCAGCAGTGGTGCAGCAAAAGTGGTGGCGCGAGGTGAGAAGGTGGTGGTGGTGGTGTTACAGTAGCAGTGGAGAGTTGAGGAGGAGGGGGAGGGGGCGGTACAGAGAGAAGAGAGAGAAAGAAGGTGGGCATCGAAACCCCATTGAGTTTTTGTTTGAGGTTTTTGTTTTCTCAATATAATAAGAGGAGAAGGGGATATTTGATCTTTTATTGGATTTTTAGTTAGGGTTCAATTAGTAGTTAAAGAGGAAAAGGGGTTAGGCGTTATTTTATTAACCTTAAGTTATCTAGGCTTTATTTTATAAATCGCTCAATCACAATATGAATTAATATAATGGTTCCTTACGTCGTGATCATGATTTGGACATGGAAAGGCAGTATCTTCCATGAAGAGGGTGGGGTTAGAAAATTGACTTAGACATCCATCCAAGATTTCTTTAAGTATAAACAAAAGACAAGAACATGAGTTTAAAAAACCATGAACGATAAAGATGTCCACAAAATTCAGGATGCGTTGGCTCATCACATGAATTGATAACAAGAAAGAAAGAGGGGTGGACGTTCCGCTAAATGCCTAAGAAAAACTGTATTCGAATATGCTTAATCATTGGGGTTTTCTTTCTTTTCGTTTGTTTGTATCCTTGTTGGATATAAATGACAAAAAAATAAAAATGAATATGATTATTTTGGTTTGGCATAATTCAACCTTAAATATTTGAATGATACTTAACATTACTTTAATTAATTTTTTTTTAATATAAGAGCCGTGTTATGTTATACTATTGGAAATCAATTAGAGAATTCAATCAATAGTTGTTGTTTTTTTAGTCGAATTGAAATTTAAATTAACGCAAATGGATAAATTACAATAAGTTCAGTGATTATTAGCCACACCAGTAATACTGAAGTCCGATCTAAGTAAAGAAGCAGCTAAAAGAGAAGGGGGGTGGGAAGCCTAATTACAAGGCAAGAGATTGAACATCTCTTGTCGCGCAAGCCAATCATCTGTCAAGTTTAGTCTCCTACTAATGTGTGAGAAGGAGATTTGTTGTTGCAAAGCAAGTAGATTAGTATCCTCAAAAGGTGGTTTCATAAACTTGTTGTTGTATTTGACTCCTGATTGAAGAGTCTTCATTATATTTTCACAATCATTTTTAAGAAGGAAAGCCTGTTGAGCAAAATTTGAAGAGATAAGTGGCGCATTTCGTATTCCCATTAACTCGGCTTCTTCTGGTGTTCGAGCAGCAAAAGTCCACATGTATCCATTAAAAAACTGGCCCTGTGAGTTTTTGAAAATACAAGCGGAAATTGCCTTGTTAGTTTTTTATCAAATGAAGCATCAGTGTATATATAAATAAGATTTGTATTGTAATTTAGGGTGGAAATTACAGGATCAGAGTTGTTACCATTGTTATTTGTAATATGAGTAATGTTATCAGTAGCAGTTGTTTCACATAAGTGTCACAATTAGATGAAGAATTGGATTGTAATTTAGCCTCAGAATTTAGGTTGTTATGTTGGTTATATTTATCATAGGCTAAGTAAGCTTTTTTAATTGTTTGAAGGGCAAAATTTCATGGTTTTCATAGTATTTGCTGTTTCTACTTTTCCAAATAAACCATAAAATCCAGGCTGCCAACTCAACTAGGTTTCTATCAAGTTCATCTTTAAACTCTTTAAAATTCATGAAGTAATCAAGCCAAACATCAAATCTAGAATTTATAGGAGAACTTGATAAGAAACACATAGGAGATGCAAGCCAAGTTGCCCTTGAACTAGGACAACTAAAGAAAATATGCTCAGTAGTTTGAATATTCTCATCATAGTGTTTATATAATCTATTTAATGCGTATTTCATAGTAAATAGACCATGTTGTGTAGGTAAAGCATCATTTACTACCTTCCAAAGAAAGATTAAAATCTTTGGAGGTAGCTTTAGATGCCAAATTTTTTCCCAAATTTTTTCATCAGTATTGTAGGAAGTAGAAGGTTCAGCAGCAGCTATTCTTTAACATTGTTAATATTTTTATATATGATGAATTTATAGCATTATTTTGTTGTAAGATCACCATTATTAGTGATGTTCCAACAAGGAGTATCCTCATTGTATAAGACATGTGTATTTAGATTAATAATCTCATCAGTAATTTTTCTATCAAAGTTATCATGAATCAGTTCTTTGTTCCATTGCTTAGTTTCAGTTATTATAAGCTCATATACCATTTGTAAATTAGAATTTCGAGAGTTTACAATGGTTTTTGTGGGAGGTAACCATTCATTATTCCAAATATTAATGGAAGAGCCATTACCTATTGACCATTTAATGTCATTGATGAAAGTATCTCTTCCATGAAGAAGGGATTTAAAATACCATGAATCATTCGGATATACTTTTGCATTAAGAAAATCACTGTTATGAAAGTAAATTCCTTTTAAGGATTTTATAGGTAAGCGGATCTTTATTATGGTTTATTTTCCAAGCAGTAGAATCAAAAGGAGCGAGATTTAAAGAGCAGAAGTTTTTAAATCCCATACCTCCTTCTATTTTAGGAAATTCAAGGTGTTTTAAACTTTTCCAATGGATTTTCTTTTCACCTCTGTTACCCCACCAGAAGGAGACTACAATGCTACTAAGAGTATTACAAGTAGCAATAGGAATAAGAAATAAAGACATAGTATACATAGGTATAGATTCAATTATGGATTTTATAAGAGTTTCTTTTCCTCCAGTTGATAAAAATTTTGTGTTCCAATGGGTAAGTTTATTAATAACTCTATTGACTAGACATTCAAGGGATTTTATCTTGGACCTTCCCCAATTAGAGGGTAGTTCAAGATATTTTCCAAGATCAGTAAGATGATTCATCCTTATAAGATTTGTTAATTGAGAAGCAATATTAGTTGGTATATTTTTGCTAAAAGTTACACCACTTTTATTAAGATTTATTGATTGCCCTGAAGCAAATGAGTATTGATTCATAACATCAAGGAACTGTTCAAATTCATCAACATTAGCTTTTAGAAAAAATAAACTGTTATGTGAAATACAAGGGCAATGTCTAGCAAGTTAAGTCATTTGGATAAGATTTTTATTGATTTTATATTTCATTAAAGCACTTAAGGCTTGTGTAGCAATACAAAAGAGAAAAGGGATAGGGTATCCCCTTGTCTCAAGACTCTAGTGGGATTTTTTAAAGCAATAGGGGTTCCATTAAAAAGGTAAGAGTATGAGACAGTAGAAATGCATTCATGAGTAAGAGTTAGCCATTTTTCAGAAAACCACATTTTTCTCATTAAATCAATGAGAAAGTCCTATTCAACATTTATAAAGGCCTTAGAAATATCAGCTTTAATGGCAACAATATAGTTTTTAGAATATCTAGCTTTTTTTTCAGGTAAGTTATAGCTTCATGAGCTATGATTATATTTTCCTGTATATATCTTCCAGGAACAAAAGCAGTTTGTTCCTCTGATATATTATTGTTCATAAGTGGTTTAAGTCTACCCACCATTATACCAGCTATAATTTTATAAATGAAATTTGGGCAGCTGATAGGTCTATAATAACCAATAGAAGCTGGCCCATCAAATTTTGGGATGAGGTTTATAAAAGTTCCATTTAGAGGTGCAAGGGAGCTTTTATTATAAAGAAAGCCAGTTATTACTTTCATAAGGTCTATTTTGATGAGGTGCCAATGTTTTTTGTTGAAAATATCAGAGAAACCGTCAAGCCCAGGAGCCTTATTGCTACCCAGGTTCCAAACAACTTTTTTTAATTTTACGTGTAACAGGCTTCTCAAGGTTCTTATTCATATCATCAGTAAGGATAGGTTGAATTTTTTCTAAGACATTATCATAGTTTCTCTTTCCAACAGTAGTATAAATATTGTTGAAATGAGAAGAAATGATATGAGTCATGTCAGAAGGCTCAATTTTCCAAATACCTTCATCATTCATAAGAGAGGTAATTTTGTTTCTTTTTCTTCTGGATTTAGTAGAGGCATGGTAATTGCTGGTGTTTTTATCACCAAATCTTACCCAAAGAATACGACTTCTTTGTTTCCAATATTCTTCTTCTTTGTTCCAGAGATATTCCAGTTCAGAGTTGATGTTATCAATCTCATCAGAGTTATCAACAAGTTTAGTATTAAAAGATTCAAGTTTTTTGAGTAAGCAATTTATTTGGGCTCTATTGTTTATTCTTTTCTTTTTAGCCCAAAGAGTGATAGCACCAGTAGAAGAGTGTAATTTCTTACCAAATCTAATAATACCTTTACCAATATTATTTAGATATGATTTCCATTGAAGTGTAATAATATCAGTAATTTCAGGCTCATTATTCTAGTCTTTTCTATAAAATAATCTTTGAGTTTTTTTGGTATTTTTTACCTCAAAGTTAAGAATTAAGGGGCTATGATCAGAACCAAGAGCAGGTAAGATTGTGATCCAGAAATCTGGGAATAGGTTATCCCAAATAGGATTTGCAATACCTCTATCAATTTTATTTTTAATAAGTTCATTACCTACTCTTTTGTTACTCAAGTTGTAATAGCAACCTTTATAATGTAAATCATGAGTGTTACAAGCATTCATGAAGTTATTAAGTTTGAGGAGTTTTTCAGGAGTAGTGAGTTTACCACCAAGCTTTTCATCTGGAGTTTTTATCATATTAAAATCACCTAAAATACTCCAGGCGGAGGAATTACTCAGAGAAAGGCCAATTTTTATGATATCATCAATGATTTCATCTTTTAAGGCTTCAGTGGGGTGAATATAAGCATAAGTGATAACGAAAGACTTTAAATTTTCATCAGTTATCTTGCAATGAATATAGTATTGAGTTTGTTTTTCAAAAGATATGTTGTAATCAGGGTCACATAAAATAAGTAAACCACCTGCTTTACCTATAGGTTCAACAGTTGTAAGAATTCTCATATTAAGGGTTTGGGCAAAATTATTAGTAGCAGATATTTTATTCATAGTTTCAGCCAGAAAAATAACCTTAGGATGGTGGAGCCGGACCACATCCTTTAATGTCAGAACCGTAAAGGGGGTACCAATCCCTTGACAGTTCCAACATAGTTGTGTCATATACCCCCATGGGTTTGTTGGAGGTCAAACCCGCAATCCTCATTAGCATTTGCTTCATTAATAGAAGAAAAACCCATATCATCAACAACAGTAGATGGAGTAGAAACAATTAAGTTGTTTGCAGAAGTTTCTTCAGGAAAATCTTTGTTGGAGTCGAACATTTGTTCATCATTTGTGGTAGATGATTCCTTCATTTCCCAGCGCTTAGCCCAAATTTAATCAAATCTTGCAATTTTGTTAAGAGAGGTAGGTTCACTAGAGTATTGTTTGTTGAATTGGGGTTTATAATCAACATCTCTATGATTAGGGGTTTCAGTGTCATGGAGATTTGGATCAGCAAGACGTATAGATTGATGATTTTCATTGTGGTTGTTTGAAGATTTGGTGGGTGAATGAGGGTTCGGTGTTGAAGGATTTTTTTCAATGTTGTTTTCAGAAGATGGGTTGTGTAGAAGATGGCTATTTTGTGATATGTGGATAGGGGAGAAATGATGCGGGTGGATAGTTGTGGGTTTCTCAAGAGACCCAAAAGTGATAGTGTTTGGGCTTGTTTGTGTTATTGAGCTAAGAGTTGATTTATTTGGTGTTTAATAAATACTTTTTTGGCTTCAGTAATAATGTCGGCCTAATTTTTTATGGGCCCAAAAGAGGTGGTGTTTTGGGCGGAAGAATTAACAGAATTAATAATTCCAATTTTGGTCTTTGTCAGAAGAGAAGAACCGCTAGCAGAGCTAATTTTACCCTTTCGTGATGAAACTCCTTCTTCCATTGACGAATCAACTGGCATCTGTGCCTAGAAGACAGGTACTTTTGACTTTCTTCTTTTGAATTTGAATTTGAATTTGGTTTTGGTTGGTTGTTGTGCTGACTGAGTCGACTCGGTTTACTCTTTTTTGAGTTAGGGTTTTTAGTAGATTTGTAATAGGGTTTACGAGCTTCTTTCTTGTCCATGAATTTAGGTTAAAATACATTGATGTTTTTGGTAAGTTTGTGTTTGAGTTTGGATTTGTTGTTACATTTTCCTTCCTCATGATCAAGAAAGCCGCAAGAGAAACAGAAGTCACAAAGTTTCTCAAATTTCAGTTGATCTTTGATAGTGTGCCCATCTTCAAGGTAAAGAGAGTAGTTATTTGATAGAGGTTTGAAGATGTTCCAGTCGATTCTAGCTCGAACACCAAATTCATTAAAGGTACTAACTGGTGGTAATATGATTTCTTCTACTTTTCCGAGCTGACTAGAAATCTTCTTAGCATTATCTTCATTGATAAGTATAGGTGGAATTCCATGAATTTGGCTGAAGAAAGAGGTGGTGTTGAGCTGTTCTTTAGTAAGGCCTTTAGAAGAATCCCATTTCTGAAGCAGAACATGTCTTCCAATAACATTCCATGGGCTGTTATTCCAAACAGTTTTGATATCTTGATCATTTTCAAGAGTAATAAGGAAAGTGTTGAAGCCTCTTTTTTCCATATGACATTTTCTAGCAACTCCCCATGATGTATTTATGATTATTCGCAGGTAGTTGAAGCTAATGCCTTCATTGCTGATAATTTTTGCGAAAAGTATGGGCCCTTCAAACTGTGCATAAACAGAATTTGGGTCAGCAGTAAAAGTGAAAGCTTCATCTTTGCTATTTTTGGTGATTTTTTGTGTAGAATTCCATCAGTAAATGAATAAGCAAGGAATTAGGTGAGAAAAAAGAAGAGGAGTAAATGCAGTGAGTGTAGGACAAGAAAAACTGTAATAAATGAGAGATTAGAAAATAAGAGTGGGGGTGAAATTTATAAAGCCAGTAATGTTTATGTGTAAGTAGTGAAGTTTAGCAATTTGAAGGAAGACAAATGTAAATGGACATAGTTTTGTTTTGTGTAAGAACGTAATTTGAAAATGGTTGTGGTGGTGGTGAGATGAAAATTTGGGGTGGTGGTGGTGGAAAAGTTCAGTGCTCAGCTACCTTGGGGGTTGTGCCTGAGAGGAAAAGTTTACTCAAGACAATACTCAAGATAAAAATGTTATCAATAGTTGTTGAAATCTAAAGATAGATGGAAAAAATTCCAGCTGCAAAGTCTTGCACATCAAAAGATACTTTAATTGTATCGTAGATGCGCTCGCAAAGGGTGTTAGACAAAATCCTAATCTTTCTGGGTGGCTTTATGTCTTGCTGCTGGATTTGTTTAAATTATCAACCAAAGTCGGTAGGAAATGAGATGTTGGTTAATTGTTGTTTTAACTTTGTTTATACATTGACAAAAATATTTAAAATTGTTACATACCAAGATAAAATAAGATTAGGTATTATCTAAAAATATATCATTCAAATATTATTCGTGATATAATTGGTAAATTATTCAATTATATTATTTCTTTGTCATAATTTATTTTTCTTTTATAAGATGTTTGGGTGATACCTAATATTACTCATTTAATTATAACTCTAGTTATCTAATTGCTTTGTTGGATAGATAATATGTTAAACCTTTAAATGTAATTGTACAACTATATTGGTATAGCTAGGTAAAGAATCACTCTAACTAAATGCTAAAACTACTTTCATCTACGTGATTATTATCTTTCATTCTTATTTCAATTAACACCTTCTTGTTATAAAAAATACTTTCATGAATAAGTGGGGTTTTTCTGACCCTAAAACTTTCGATTGTCAATCTTCTTAGAATTCATCACCAGATCAATAATCTAGTTTTGAGTCCTTAAAGTGTAAATCTATTCGCCCTCTAGTTGGTTATTTTCGTAATAGAATTTGTGTTATGTATGACCCTTAACCTGAGTTACATCTCCGGAAACCGGTACCATCTTTGGTTGTCCTTAGGTTCCAAAGAGATTTTGGTATTTTTGCCTTCACTTCGAATCTTTATCTTTGTTCCACTCGTGGTTTAAGGGAGTATTGAGTCTCTTTGACTTGCCTCACTATTGTGGTAGAATTGCGCAAACGCTTTGGATTAATAAAGGACTTTGGTTTGTGGTGTCTCCTGGTGTGTGATAAAATCACATCCCTAAAATGGAGGGACACGAACCGCAAGTGTATGGGTCGTCCAAGTAATAATCCGATAAACGGGAATCGATCTCAAGGATGGATGGATGTGACTTCAGATGTTATGCAATAAGTGAGGATAATTTCTATATGACAAGAATATAAATGATAAATGTTTTTTTTGTTTATGAAACTAAGATGCAAGTAATTAAAATAGTAAATTAACGCAAGCAATAAATGAAAGTAAAGGAAAAATGAGTAGACGCAAGAGTGAGAAGGTGTGCTTGAGTCTCGCAAGGGTTTCACCTAATCAATATCACTAACGTTTCTGTTTAAGGGTAAAATCGGTATTTTAATACTAGTCAGGATTCTAATATCTCCTAGCCCCCTATCTGGTGGACCTAGGAGCTATCCTAAAGTACTATAAACCCCTGTATGGGAGAATATGCCTTTTCGGATGTGAAGTTCTTACCTCATTGGCTATGTAACTAGTCAAGCCTGTCTGTCAATAACAAACATTACACGAATATTTATCTAAAGTCTGTAATCAAACCCCCCTGTCGGATGATCACTTTGCCACTAAGTGAATAGACACATAAATGAAATGGGTAACCTAATTAAAGGATTGATTTTTACAGTTGATGGAAGAAATATGATTCTCCAACTTCAGTTTCTTCTCTCCTTTTGCTTGTAACTTCTCTCTGCGTTTTTTACTTGTGTAATATGAGTTCTCCTATAATAAATGAAGTCTAAGGCTTATATATGATGGGAAAATCGGATTGGGCACTCCTCTTAAAAGGAAATAGGATAAATGAAATAAAATCCCAATCCTAAATTGAAATCCCGTAACTGATGTACAGTTGTTACTAAAACGGTTGTAACTTTTGCGTCTAGACTCCAAATCACTTCATTCTAGTTCCAAAACCTTCCTGCCTCAAAGATTCAAATTCCTTATTTCACGACTCTAAGGCTGAATCAGTGGCTAAGTAGCTCAAAAACAGTGATTTGTAACAGCCTTTCAGATTTCACTTTCCTCTAATAAATTCTTCAGATCATCTTTTCTCGCCTCTGACTTCTACATTCGATCTAAGACTTTAATTCCAGTTTCTTCTCCTTGTCTTGGTGATGTATATAATCCGTGGACCTAAGAACTTTATACTAAAAACAAACAAATTAACGCCCAAAGGTTCTAAAATGCAAATAATACAAATCCAAGGGGAGAAAACGCAATATAACCAAATAAGCTTACAAGTCTATCTAATAAGTCAATTTATAAACTAAAACAATATCTCCTAAGGGCATATAATTAAAACAAAATGGGAGACATCAAGACCCCAAACTCAAACCTTTGTCGTCCTAAACAAGTACAATAAAAACAAGGGTCTTAGGTGAAACGCAAAAATGTAGAGTCTAGTGAATAACACCCAAAGCATAATTTAAAACAAATATCATATAATTGACCTATGGATTAATATACACATACACATGTCATGCAAAAATAAAACAAAAATAATATCAATCCAAAATAAATTTCACAATGGTAGAAGGTTACGCTTATACTTATCTCAAGATGGTGGCTATAAGGTGTTCATCGATCCTCACTTGCCTTGAACGCTCCACTTAGCATACTCCCTATTAGCTATGATGTAGATCTCCCCACCTAGGCGCCGCCTAGGCGTCAACTCCCCCCTCAGCCACTTATGCCTTTTTAAAATTCTAGGCGTTTTTTCCTAGCGCCTTAGTTGCCGTGGAATAGGGGCCTAACCCGTCTAAGCACCGATTAATGGCAAAAAAATGGCCGCCTAGGCGCTAATTAATGTAAAAACATGCCTACGTAGACCTTTTTGTTATTTTTCTTATTCTCGAGAATTGATATTATAACTCAATTTTTAGTATTTTTATATTTACTATACTCTTGTTAGATGAATTTTATGACTTAAATAGTTTAAATTGATATAATTACTACATATATATTACTAAATATACGAAATTACACATCGGGATTTGAAACCGTATAATTTCGCCTAGGCCCCGTGTAATCCCGCCTAAGCGCTAAGCTCCGGTCTACCGCCTAGCTCCCAAAACCGAGATCTACAGCATAGCCTATTAGCTGAATTATAAATCCACCATGTATCTAGGAATCACGAGGACGCTTTCTTGTTCTTACATTCATCTGCAGGATGTCCATGCTTTCCGTAGTTGTTACAATCTCCGTTAAATTTCAATTTATTGTTGTTATCACTGTTTGATTGTCCTTTCCTCTTACACTTATTGTTTTGGTTTGACCTCTCTTTTTCAACAACATTATCCTTGGCTTTATATGATCGAGGGTTGGTTGCATATCCATCCACACATTTGCCTTCCTTGATTCTCAACCTTACAATTAGGTTTTCAATACTTATTTGCCTACGCTTATACTTGAGTAGTTCTTGAAGTATTTGTACAACGGGGGAACTTTTCCACGAGTGCCCCAACTTGGATAGTTTCAACCATATTCATTCCTTCAACGCTTAGTCCATGCAGAATCAACTGGTACTGATGTACTTGTGACATAAATAATTTTGAATACACCACTTTAAATTCAAGGAACCTACTAGTCACGAATTTCTTTGTGTCTTCGTCTTTAACCTTGTATTTATTCTCAAGATAATTCCATAGTTTCTTGGAAGTAGTCATGGTGTTGTATACATTATATAAAATATTCTCCAAATAATTTAGAATATAATTCTTATATAGGTAGTTATAATTCTTTCAAGCGTCTACTGCAATGCAGGTTTAAATATTTGTATTAGATCCCATTTGTAGTGGATATTTTGTCAGAATTTTTACCAATATTAGACTCGTCAAGTAGAAAAACAACTTTTCTTTCCATCTTTTAAAGTCAGAACCATTGAATTTTTATGTCCTATCACCATGTCCAACGACAGCTAGTACAAGTCTACGAACTTCTACTTTTGAGGTGTCATCCGTCTCGGGTTACTTTTCACTTTGTTCAAATTCTTTCCCCACATTCTATGAAAGCATAAATCTGTCTTTAATAAGCGGATTTTTTGTATGTATAAACAAGCGCAAAAGATAAAATAAGAGAAAAAAGAAGTAGAATATATTTTTATTCGGTTTTGTATATACATACCCATAAATTTTGCAAAAGTAACACATCAATTTTAGGTATTTAGGCCACGTACCAATGTCATTACCTTTGTTGGTTTCAACCTTTAGGATACAACGACAAAACTATTTTAGAAGAATTGGACACACGAATTCTTCAAAATTATAATGAACTTGATAACGATACTTTTATTCTTCTAATAATTTTAAAACTTAATGCTTTAAAAATATGAATGAATCAAATGTTTGAGTTGACCAACTAGTTGTAGAATATAAATAGAGGGTTAAGTATCCATTAGAAAGGATTTAGACTTTAAAAATTTGGAGATATGTCTTTTAAATAGCGATATGTTAGGTAGTAAAAGATACAACTATCTGATTTGATCCAATAGTAATGTTAAACACTTCCACATGAAAAATAAAAATAAAAATTAAATTAAATAATTATTAGGTATGGATCAATAGTAAAATAATCTTTTTCTTTCTTCCTTTACTAGATATATAAATAAATATTTATTAATTTATCTTTTTCAAAATTAATGACTTAATTTTTTATTCAATTTTAACTAATTAACTAAGTGAATATATTACGTTAGTTGAAAATTGGATAACCGTGTTAATCAAGATAACATCAATTCAGTTAACTCAGTTGGATAAAATCCATTTGACCAACATATAGTGAAATTTGTGGCCTTTTATTTTAGTTCAGTCAAATATTTAAGATCGTGAAATCATATCTAGTGAAATTGGTAATCATTTATTGGTGTAAAATGTAAATAATGATTAATCTGTTATAAACAAAAGAAGAAGAATAAGATATTATAGAGGAATACTATTTTCTTGTATTCTAACATCAAGTATTATAATGATATGAGACTAGTATTTATAAGAGAATAAGTGACCCTTCACTTAACATATTTACAAGCCATGAATGAGATAATAAGAACTTTGACTTTTGGACATCCACATTAATAAAATTATTTATTCATAATAATCCTCCTTGGATGTCCATCTATTAGGAGAATATGTCTCGTTAAAAGCTTGCCAAGAAAAACCTTGTGGGATAAAAACTTGTTCAAAGTGAAAAGAGTACATATATATGGACCTAATTATCTTGAAACACTGCCTCGTTAAAACCTTGCCAAGAAAACCCATGAGACAAAATTTGGACGAAGGAAAAGGAGTACACTCTTGTTTATGCTCCCCTTCATGTTCACAAGAGAACTCTAGGTTGCCGTATTTAAATATTGTGGACATACTTCTTGAATGTTGTGGTTGATAATGATTTCGTAAGGAAAATCTACAAAATTCTTACATGATTGTATTTGTTGAGTATCCATATCCTCATTCTTCTGTAGCTTGTGTGTGGGTGACTTTGGTGAAATTTGTTTTGTTATGTCTCCTTTGATGTAGCCATTTTACTTATGTTTGGTACAATCAACATTATCCAATACAATACCATCGTTATTTCTTTTTGAAGATAAACGACACTTCTTTTGGTATGTTGTATAATCCATTTAAATAATATATCATACCACTCCCCCTTGGATATTCACTGAAGGATATGTCTCATTAAAACCTTATCAAGAAAACTCATTGGAACAAAACTTGATGAAGGAAAAAAGTACATCAATCCTTGGGGGTTATGAGACATATTCAATCTGTCTCGTTAAAACCTTACCTGGAAAACCCAATGGGAAAAACCGTGGTGAAGGAAAAATGCAGAATTTCAATATATTATCCCCCTAATTATGACATTATATATTTCCTAAGATATTTGTGGACTTTTACCTTGTCGTCCTTAATGAAACTTCAATTAGTAAATCAACTGGAATTTTACTTGAGAGTATGGAGTGTTAGTAATATCATTTTTGATCGAGAAAAAGAATATATACTTCTTTGGCAATGAAAATTTGGTATGCCTCGTTAAAACCTTACTAGAAAAAATGCAGTGGGAAAAAATCCTAGTGGAGGAAAAAGAGTACCATACACAAATATCACAACTTTTTCATTATGACAACAATTATTTCGAGTATCCTTGCGTAATTCAGACACTTTTCTCTTGTGCTTTAAGTAAATTATGTTCTACGGAAACTCTTATACTCCAGGATCTTCTAAATCTTCAAGAATTTAATATTTAGACGCTTTACGTACTTTAGGCACCTATCGTGCTTCAGGCACTTGATGTGCTTTCAAACACCTTTTGTGCTTGGGAACCTATCATGCTTCAGGCACCTACGGTGCTTCTAGCACCTATTTTTTTCATCAAAAACTTTAATATCAATCTAATCACCACTACACCGTATCAATAATATAATAATGAGGGCGTCTCCGTATAACTACTTCTAGGTTTCTGCAGGAACCTCGTGATACAAGTAGTGTTTTAGATTTCAAAATTCACTATTATACTTTCTATTATTGTCGACATATTTCACCACTTTCTGGTTTAGGATCCTTATTATTTATTTCAAGCGCTATATTAAATGAAAATATATTAATCCCATAAACTGTCTAACAGTTTTAAATATTTTCAGTAGACAAATGATCTACATAAATTTTCTCATATTTAGGTACCTAGGTCTCTTCATGACCATTACTTACTTTAAGAGAAATGCATGTGCCAACATTAGTTGGCTTGATAATTCATGTCATATCATGTGGACAGCGCATTCCATGATATTTACCATTTCATCGTATACTCTTGAGATTTTCTTCTTTGGGGCATGATATATTTTAAACCGACAGGTTTACCACGCTTCATGCGTTCTTTATATGCATTACAAATCCACCAAGCTTCATGTGTTGATTAGATGCATTACACATTTAACACGCTTCATGCGTTGGTTTGCTACATTCGCCGGAATATTTGTTATGTGTCTATAATGGACAATAACCTACGTTGGAGCGTTTACAACATATTTTGGGATTACACAATATTCTACATACTTGCGGATGCATTAGGTATATTATTTGCAATACTTTGCACATAGATATTCCTTTTAACTTCAAGTTCATATTCTTTAGTTCGTGAATATAAATGATATAATAAATTGGATTCCACCATGCGTCACACAACTTCAGGTTGCCTTGTCTATACGCCATGCAACTTCTGGTGGACTTGTCTCTCCCCCTTAATAAGGGGGTAGTCACTTGGTAAAATGAATCTTTTGGTTCTTTTAAATAGAGACCAAGTGAGTAATCTATTATTCGACATATCATAACTGTCACTAGGTGACCAAGTCGGTCATTTAATAATTCAAAGTCCTTTGGATTATGACATGTTTTCTTTTGCACAATGAGCGTTTCAACAGCTCGAATGTTTATATTATATAACCGCAAAGAAATAGCATTTTTTTCATACAGACTTCTGGTGAGACTTCTAGGAAATAATGCAAAGATATACATTTTACGGACACTTGTGGTTTATACAAAATATTAATGTCGGAAAATATCCTTTAAATTTAGTAAATTTCTACGGAATTTACTTAAAACATAATTCGCCAATTTTGTCAATTTTCTACCACAAGGTGACATTACTTTTGGGCATCCAAAAACTTTAATTAGATCGACTAAATATCTTAGTATTCCACAGGTACGCGAACACTATATAGTTCCACTTTATCGATAATATGCATACTTATTGTTTCATGATAGATTATTTACCATGGCCTTTTACTTTAAAGATATTCCTTATTATTAAACTTCTGGTGGTAAGGATTCGTATCTTACCTTAACCTCGTCTTGAGTTTGGGTGACCAAGATGTCAATTCCAGTCACATTGAAAAACATTGCATTTTCTTCCAAACGCACTTCCATTCACTTCGGTGAATGTTTTTAGCTAGGAAAAACAATATTTAAGTTACTCAATTATTTTCCTTACCAGGGCCATGTTATATAAGCTGAAAGTGGTGCATTTGCTTCAGAGAATGTGATTCTATTCTCTCTAGGGAATAATTCTAATCAGGGAATACAACATTAACCCACTTGTTGTTCATCCATACGTCTATTTGTTTATTTTATTAAAACTATTATATTCTCTTTAGGGAATGTAGCTCCATTCACTTCGAAGAATGAATCATTATAGTTAACAAGAAAATGTAATGTTAAACCATAATAGTGAGATAAAACTCTACTTACGATATTACTACTTCGGGAGTATTTTCATGACATGAAATGTGTAAAAGGTCTTAACATATCTTTGTTAAAAAAATACTCCTAACTACAATAATATCTACTTTAGCAGAATAATTAGGTAACCTTGAATTTTAGAAGGATGCGACGATATCTATCATGATTTTCAACCTCAGGTTGAGTTATGATCACCACCACGCTGATTCCAATACACATTAGAAGACATAGCATTTTCTTCAGGAACTGCAGTTTTATTCACTATAGTGAATAATTTTAGCCAGAGAATACAATATTTAATCGTATTTAACCCTACCAATTTTGTTTACATATCCATTTTAAAAGAGATTGAAAAATTCAATAATCATCACAAGGAATGCAATTCCATCCACTACACGGAATGGTTCTGAGTTAGAAAATATGATTTTATTCATTTAAATCTTGCAACCACAATGTTTATTTAATACACATCCAAAAAATGTTGCATTCGTTCTGGGAATGTAATTCTAATCACTTCACTGAATAGTATTATGTAAATGGGACGCGAATTATGATTTTATATCAATAATTCATTAATTTGCTTGCTTACGAGACAAACAATCTCATAGTATTTTGTAAAATCTTTATTCGCGATATAGCTACTTTAGGAGTATATGTGTGATATGATACAAGGGAACGAATATTTGTTCCACCCGATAATATTACATTTGCCCATTTAAGATTCTCAATTAATTTAGTAGTACCTGGACGTGTACTAACATTTTCTTTGTCCAAATCACTAACAAAATATTAAATTATCCAATTGGTAAGGCTTTAAACATGTACAAAGAAGGTTACAAGTTCGAAACGTTTGTCATGCAAACTTTGCACAAATTTTGCCATTACAAATTCTAGGAAAAGACGGTGCACTTCATAAAATTATTTAGTTGAACTTATCTCCCCCTAATTTTATGTACTTTTAATGAATTAAATCATTGTTTTTTTATTACAAAGGAGACCTCAAGGGTCGTGTTACAAACACAAAATAGCGCTACACTAAGACATTATTCAATAAGTCAGAATCATAAATGACTCTAGGCTTTTTAACCCCCATCCGATCTTTGGTGATAAGACTCCAAATACCATCCGGTGGGTCATCGAGGTGCACAAACTCATAGCCATTTCTCCATCCTCGTTTCGCCAACCAATCCGCACAAGCATTTGCCTCCCTAAAAATTCCTCTCAAGGTAAAGCCTCGATTCCTCCCTAATATCAAGCGAATCTGTCTAATCCATGGCGCCCCAGGTCCTCTATCATCCATCGCCCTTTGAACTAGCCCAAGTACCTCTCTAGAATCCACCTCCACGGTAACCTCTTGAAGACCCAAACGCTCAATCATCCTCAACCCCTCATATAGTGCAATTAACTCTACCATAGCCGGTGAATCATGATCAATGCGTAAGCTAAAGCCACCTATCCACTCTCCGTTACCATCTCTAATAAGCCCGCCTCCTCCTCCTGCCCTTCTCCCACTATCATAACTTCCGTCGGTATTAAGTTTGAATCCGCTAGTGGGCTTTGTCCACCCCACCAAGTTTATCCGAGGTGTTTTTGGAGAAGGCATTCCCGCTCCTTGCCCCCAAACGCTAGTGGTTAAAGTCGCCAAATATTTAGCCTTCTTAACTACCGCTATCTCATTGGGAAAGACCTCCTCATTGAACACCACATTATTCCTTAACTTCCAAATTGTGTCTACAAGAATCCCAAAGAAAACATTCCAACTCACTCCTGCAAATAAATTGTTATATGATATATTTCGATGCCACCAATCTCGATCAACCTGTATCTCTGAAACTTCTGCCATCTGTTCGCTATCTAATGCTGTTCTCCGCGTTTCCGAGCTCCCCAGATGCTGTCCCGATCTAGTCCTAGGTGCAGTGCTGCTGATGTACTGTTCCTGCCGCTGCTGTGCTAGATTACTGCTGCCGCTATAATGTTCAGTAGTTGAGCTGCTGCAATCCCGCCCCACAGCCTGGGGCTGATCCGCACTTTCCAAAGTTGGCAGGGGCCTGCGCTGCAATAAACTATTAGTCATAAAATGAACCAGCCCCCCTTCCCGCATAGCACCCCCCTGTAAATGTCCAGCTCCTTCCCTGAGTTCCGAATCCCACACACTTCCATCACCTTCCTCTTCCCCAAACCTTCCATCACTATTCCAGTGACTTCGACAGCCTTGCACATAAGCCTCCTTCCGCACAACATCCCAAATCCCTTTTATTTTTTCGCAATCCCGGAAAATATGAGCCGTGTTTTCCGCACTATGTTCACACAACGGACAAGTCACAGGGACCTCCATTCCTCTCTTTGCTAAATTAGCCCTTGTAGCAATTCTATCGCGGACCACTCTCCATAGAAAAACCCGAATCCTTTGTCCACACTTTAGGCTCCAGATTCTTTTCCAAAAAGGATCATTAGGAGCCTCATTCGGCGCATCATCCCATCTTGCTGATTTAACGGAAAACTCCCCATTAACCTCATACAACCACGACACCATGTCTTTATTTCCAGCTTCTTCACCAAACCGAAAATTCGCAACTTCTAGAAGTTTAGTTGGTGGTAGAAACGCTTGAAACATCTCCCAATCCCAAGACCCATCTGGTCTAATATAATCACATACTCTCCTAGTTAATTCGCTAGCTTCAAAAATCCCAATCACATGTTCAATGAGGGGCGAATCTCCTATCCACCAATCACACCAAAACGCGACATCAACCCCGTTCCTCACCACCCATTTAGATCCCCTTCTAATCACCCTTAAACCTTCCACTATTGCTCGACACATTCCCGAATCATGTTGTCTACTAATATATTGCATAGGTGGGCCCCTAAAATATTTTTCCTTCAAGACGATAGGCCACAACGTGTTATCATTTTGTATCAACTTCCACCCTAATTTTCCCAACAATGCTCTATTCATATCTCTTGCAAGTCGGAAACCCAAGCCACCCGCATCCTTTGGCTTACATACATCCTTCCAAGCCACCCAATTAATACATTTCTTTTCATCCGAGCTACCCCAAATAAACTCTCGCCGAATTTTATCAATCTCCTCACACACGTATTCCGGTAATCTCTCAACTTGCATGAGATACATTGATGCTGCACTTAAAACCGATTGAGCTAATGTGATACGCCCTGCCAAGGATAAAGTACTCCTCTTCCACTTCGCCAACTTACCCCTTAGATCATTAATAAACTCTCCGAAAAAACCCCTCGGACGCCGGCCTGAAAGAATATGAACTCCTAAATATTTACCAATACCATTACTCCTTTGGTAGCCACTTCTCAATGTGATGTCTTCCGCCACCTCTTCCAACACGTTCTTCGAGAAATATATAATCGACTTCTCTTTACTTATTGTCTGGCCCGCCTCCCGACAAAATATATCCAAAGAATCCTGCAATAACACAAAATTTTCAGCCGAAGCCTCCGCAAATAAAATCAAGTCATCAGCAAAAAATATGTGAGAGATAGGAGACCCCCCTTGACAAAGAAATATAGGTTTCCACATGCCATTCCGCACGATCCTCTGAATAAGTAACGACAATCGTTCCATACAAATAACGAATATATAGGGGGATATAGGATCCCCTTGCCTAATCCCTCTCTTGGCTTGATTGCCTCTAGTGGTGACCCCCTCCATAGTACGCTTAACTCATTATCTTCTAGTCCAGATACTATGAGCGATACCCACATAGGCGGCACCCCAATAAGCTCCAACGTCTCCTTAATGAAACTCCACTTTATCTTGTCATACGCTTTGGCAAGGTCAACCTTAACTGCCATGTAGCCTTTCTTTCCCTTCGCATGTCTCATAACGAAATCTATCTCATTCACCAAAACTATATTATCGATGGTGGACCTATTGGGTAGAAAGCTACTCTGATATGGTCCAATGTTATCCGCTAAGAGTGGGCGCATTCTATTAACCAAAACCTTCATACATAATTATAACACACGTTAATCAAGCTTATCGGTCGGAATTGCGTAATAAATTCAGGCCTCTCTGACTTCGGAATCAAATGAATTAGTGTTCCCAACACCTCCTTAGGGAACCTACCACGCCCCAATGCGTTACGTACCATCTCGCAAACCGACGGTCCAACTATGTCCCAACATCTCTGATAGAAGCTAGCTGTGAACCCATCTGGACCAGGTGCTTTGTGGGGCGCCATCTGAAAGACTGCCACCCTCACCTCCTCATCCACTACTAAACCATTCATCATCTCAATATCCCTCGCTTCAAATATCTTCGGTGGAGGTAACAATCTCGAAGTAGCTAATCCATCATCGAATGCAAATAACCCTTCAAAGAAACCGCTAACCCAACTCTTCTCTACCTCTCTATCCTCTATCCATTCTCGATTCCCATCCTTAATCCGTATCTCCTCCGCTTTCTTCTTTCGGATTTGTGCAGCGCAATGATAATACCGCGTGTTACGATCCCCCGAATTAATCCACTCCGTATACGCTCTTTGAAACCAAAACACCTCCTCATGTTCTAAAAGACTCTCAAATTCCCCTTCCAACCCCGCCTCAAGTCTTCGTAAGGACGAGTTATAGGTTGACTGCAACGATTTTTGAATACCCGCAAGCCGCGCTAATAACCTTCTCTTTTTACGGAAAATATCCCCGAAAAATTCAAACTTCCAAATTTCCAGTTCTTGCCGCATAATCTCAATATTCTCACTAAGACTTCTTCCCACTACCTTCCACTTCTTCTCCACTAGGTCTCGAAAACTCTCATGGTATCCCCAAGCCGCCTCAAATCTAAACCTCTTCTTACTAACTGGCTCCTGTCTCGGTGGAATAAGAGTGACCATGATAGGCGCGTGGTCCGAATGCACCCGCGGAAGATGTAATACTTTAGAGTTCTCGAAGGTCTCAAACCAAATTCTATTTCCATATGCCCTGTCCAATCGTTTGAGAATTCTAGTCCCTGACCGCCACGAATCACTCCACGTGAACCTAGGCCCCACAAAACCCATGTCTTCCAAACCACACTGGTCTCTCCACCTTTCGAATTTAACCATGCTTCTATGCATACCTTCTGCTCCACCCACTTGATCTTCAGGTAAACCTATCTGATTAAAATCCCCAAGTACCAACCATGGTTCCACGATACTTGACGCCGCCTCCTCTAATGAATCCCAAAGTGAATCTCTGATCCAACTCTTCGGACTAGCGTATACTGCGGATAGCAACCAAGAACCACATGAGATATCCGCAATTCTCAAATTAATTACCTGATTACTAGCCGATAAAAGTTGGACCGATACTCCAGCTTTATTCCACAAGACCCAAATACCCCCAGCAAAGCCAATCGCGTCCACTCGAATGGAATTTTCCATTCGGATAGATTTGATTATTCTCGTTGCCTCGGTTCCCGATGCTTTTGTCTCCACCACAATTGCCAGGATAGGTTTATGTCTATCAACAAGGTCTTTGAATGCCCTTCTAAATCCATCACTGTTCGCGCCTCTACAATTCCAAAATAAAACATTAACTGGATGGTTGGCCGAAGTGCAACTTCCCCGAGGATTACTAATAGGTGTATTAGTCATAAAAAACATTACCAAATAAGATACACGGAACATACTTTTAACAAAGAGAATCTAAAAACAACAGATAGAAAAAAAAACACAACAGCTCAGTTTAAGAAATACCACTAAGCATTCGTGTCCATATCCGTTCCAGGCCCATCTAACTCGGCCTCCAAAGTACCGTGATTACCAAACTCCCCACTGTCTCTCTGCATGGTCTGACCCACCGGAATGTCAAGGTCAATTGTGCCCCTCATCCACTCCTCAGCACTCACCGAAGATTTGAAGGAGTTCGTCGCCATTTGCAGGTGTTGCAGGTCCTCTTCATGCTGTTGCGGACCTGGTGTAAGGGCCGAGACTGTTGCCTTTGGTTGGATAGCTCCACCTTGATGAATAGCCGGTACCTGTTTACCCAGCCCAGTTCTTTCACTTCCCTCACCGTGCACCTGTACAACCTCCTGGACCTGTTCCTCCTCCAAATTTTCGCTAACCCCCAAGTTTACTGAAATTTCAATAATGTCCCTGTGTGCACTAAACTCTTTTGTATCCAAAATTTCACTCACGCCATTGCCCAAATCAGTTCTCTCTAGTATATTACCATCAACTAACGCTTTATCTTCGCCCATGTCATCACGCCCTATCAGAACTCGATCCCCATCTCGCGCTTCCACGGCCTCGAACACCTCAACTTCCTCTTCCCTAACTGATGCTTGGCCACTCTTTTTCTTCTTTTTCTTTCCGTTACGTTTCATATCCAGGCCTACTGATTCCCCATCCACAACTCTTTGTTTTCCTTCATTAAAGAACCCACCATCTAAACCATCCGACACCACTTAAATTACCCCATGACTCATCCCATTCTCCTTCGATCCTATAGACTTTTCCACTACTCTTCCTACAGTAACTGTTTGCGAATCATCTTTCTCTCTAATGCCGCTTGTTTCACCTTCATCCAAGGATGTCAAAGCTTCATATCTCGATCCTCCCACGCGCTCATTTACCAAGCTATTTTTTTCTTATTCGGCGTCAAAGCTGATTTTTTATTGATTCCACCAAACCCCTTCTGATTCACCTTTTGGGTGTGCACAGTCCCATTGTTCCGTGGCCTTCCTCTAGTACGGTCCACCATCATCCACTCCCCATATACCGATGCACCTTTCTCGCTCCCCTTCTCGCCCTCCTTGCGCGAGACAACATTGTTTAAATCCACTTCGGTTACCTCAGGTATCTCTTTCAGGCTTCCACATTCCTCTTTAATATGCCCAAATTTCCCGCAACTAAAGCAAATTCGATGCAGGCCCTCATATTCGATTTTTTGTAAATGGTTTTGGATTCTAATGATCGGGACCAACGGTTTGTCCAAGTCTACCTCCACTGCAATTCTGGCAAAATTACCTCTTGCCCGTGATTTACTGAACGGGTCAACTCGCACCATTTTTTCTATTAAATTCCCTATCGAAGTAAGAATCTCTACCGTGTAATTTATCAATGGTAGCCAAGGCAACCTAACCCAGACCGTTGTCTTGATAATCGGGGTGTTCTGAGGCATAAAATAAGGATCCCAAGGCCTAACTACCAAATATCTATCTAAAACCATCCACGGTCCTCCGTTAATTACTTTCTCATAATCCTCCGTACTATTAAATTGCGCCATAAAGTACCCAAAACCCACCTCAACTAGATTCATATGAGCTTTGGGAGACCAAATTTGATGTAATTTGTTCAACAAGTACCGAAAACCTACATTGTAGCCAAGTAAGCGCAAAATAAGTGTTCTATGCCATACCTTACATCCCCGTTGTTTCTGTGCCGCCGTTCTGATTAGTTGGGGGTAGGTATCATCCCCTACCGGAACATCATCCTCCATTAGAAATCCACCCAAGTTATCCGCTCCGTTATCCGCTCCCATCTCCACGTCTTGACTTGATTCCTCCGTGTTATTCTTGCAAGCATCCAGAAAAGTCCGCGTCTTACCACTACGTACTTGCCCAACAAGATTTCCGTTCTGATCCTTCTGTAAAATTTCCTTAGCACTATCCATCAAAATACCTATATCCACAATAATCTCACTGTCAGTGTTATTCAATGGAAGCAGGGACTTACCTGATTTTTCACTCGGAAGGGCAAGGCTGCTGTGTAATAGGAGTTCCCCATTGTTACACCTCCGTATGTCCTCAACCCTCTCATGATCATGATCGCCATCGCGAAGGAAAGTGGGGTTTTCAATCATGATGTTATTCATAGTCGTTGTCCCACTCTCCACCGAATCCATGGGCATCGCTCCCGTCACCGGCTTAGAAGTGTAAGGCACCATCGCCATCTCAGTCTTTTCATTCGTCACCACCGGGGATAGTTCATCTCGTTCCGGATAATCTAACGCTCTCTTGAGCTTTCTTTGCTCCGCGGAAACTTCGCCGGTAGGGACAATAGCTCGTGAACTCTGGTCCGCACCTTTGGCATCACCGAAGACCTTCAAACGCTTAGATGAGAGCCGTTTGACTGAGTTAGCCTTTTCTTTGGGAACACTAAGCTTGGTCGCCGGCGTAGATGGCAGTGACGAGGTGATTTTCCGGCGGTTCTTCTCACCCATGGCGATATCCGGTGGATGTGGTGGTGGAAGCCGCCCCCTCCCATCCATCAGCAGTCCGTTATCCACACCAAAAAGGCAAGAAAATTTTCAGAAGGTAAGAAATAAATTAAGAAAGGAAAGAAACGTGAGACTAGGCCAAAAAAGAGGGCTTGATCAACATCGTGCTAGAGAGAAACTTAGAGAGAAACAATATTATAATGGAACGGTTGAAATATGATAATATGGTGATGGAAATTAAATCATTGTTATACATATGACACAATCTCTATTCTTAAATATCCATATTCATATGAGTTTTCTTTATCATATACCACCTCTTTTAAGAACAAACCCATAAATTTGAATTAAGACTTCAAGTCTTTGCAATTCTTTTAGATTTCGAATCATTAAATTTTAATCTAGCCTTCGCCTTTAAAAATTCATATAGGTTTTGAGTATTTAAAATTTAATCCAGAGTTTACCCTTTAAATTTTCGACTTAGGTTTCGAGCCTTTAAAAAATTGATATATGCTTCAAGTCATTTAAAATTTGATCTTGGCTTCAACTTTTAAATAATTTGTTCTATATTTTGGGCATATAAATTGTGTTCTAGATTTCGTATCTATAAAATTTGGTATATACATCCGGCATACAAAATCCGATGTAGATTTTAGGCCAATAAAATTTGTCTTATGCTTCCGGCATATAAAATATGATGCAAACTCCAAGCTTATAATTTTTCTTATATTCTTTTGGCATATATATTTAATATATACTACAATTTAGGTTTTGAGCCTATATAATTTCTCTTATGTTTTGGTCTATAAGTTTGTTGTACTTCAGGCCTATAAATTTTTGTATATGCTTATGGTATATAGAATTCGTTGTAGGCTTTGTCCCTACAATTTTTAATCACTCCAGGAAAAAAAACTATTCAAAAATTCAATATCATTCATTTCAGTGAATTGACAGTAATACATTGTACTCAATTAAGTTCTTTTCAGGAGATGAATGAATGATTTTTTTAAATAATAAAAATAATTAAACTTCACTGTTCAATTATTTTGTGGATATTATAACAAAATTGATATGCTGCAAGCCCTTGAAATTTGGTCTGGGTTTCAAGCCTTTAGATAAAAAAAATTCAATGATTCGGGCATATAAATTGTATTCTAGGCTTCGCGTCTATGAGATTTGTTTTATTTTTCCGGCATATAAATTCGTAATAGGTTTTAGGCCTATAAAATTTGTTATATGCTCCCAATAATATAAATTTCTATGTAGACTTTGGGCATATAAATTGTAGAATATGAATAAATATATAACAAAATGTAAAAACGTCGTAGAGTATATTATTCAAACATTACTATTATATGACAAAATAAATACGTAGCCTGGTGGTTATACAAAAATACTCTACAATCTAAAGTCTCATGTTCAAATCTCCCATGTTTTAAAAAAAATTACATACTGGCCTTAAAAAAATTACTAGAGACTTTCGGCTATCGAAATACATAAACGTCAAAAAGAAGAATATCACAAACACCAGATTTAACACAATAAAAAAATTTACAAATGATTAATTAAATAAAAACATTAGATATAAAATTAAATCAACCAATTCGTAGTTCGAACACAGACAAACTACTTTGCTAATGTATGGTTTTACCTTCTAGGATTTATCCCACTTCACTTTGGAGAAAAAGACATATCCGTGCTGATAACATGTTATAACTAAAGAAGAAGAATAATATATTATAAAGGAATAATATTTTCTTTTATTCTAACACCAAGTATTACAATGCAATGAGACTAGTATTTATAAGAGAATAAATGACTCTTCACTTAACCTATTTACAAGTCATGAATAAGATATAAGAATTTTCATTTTTGGACATCCACAATAATAAAATTATTTATTTATAACATAATCTACTATTAATCATTAAAAGCAACACTTCGTCTTCCTCTAGAATGCCTAAAAACAAAAAATAAGTCTTCCTCCAGAAAAATTTAAACATGGACATAAATTATCCGCTTTTTTCTTTTAGTAATTTGGCTGACATGTGAAGTGAGAGTAAATTCAAATGAAATACGATGCGGATCTCTTGTACACTGACAATAGAGACTGGAAACCCATCTGAGGAGTATGGGCACTTCTTTTCTGTAATAAATGGTCATCGATGGCCATGCTAGGGTGGACCCAGTATCATTTGACTTCGCGTACACATTTGTTCATCTTGTTTTCTATCTTTGTTAAAAGTTTGATGTTAACACTTGTGGATGGAGGCATAATTGACAAACACTTCTCAACAAGGAACAGATTTGCGCACCCTGTTCCCACATGAAATTATATGTTTCTAATTGCAACTCACCTTTAGTGCCGTTTCGGTCTTTCTTTTATTTTTCTTAGACCAATGGTAACAGCCGAAGTTTTAAAAATCCAAGTTCTATCTTCAACAAAATAAAACATACACGGACTCTTTAATAGTAAAAGAAATTCTAGGTATTAAAAAACTAGTTTCCTTGTTAGACGTTTTACCACAGATAATATAGTTTAGGATTAGAAAGTAGTCGATCGTATGTATTTAAATAACAGGTATGAGTAGATTCATGATAGTAAAAATTGATTTTCCAAAAATTTATGACAATATGAGTTGAAAATTCCTGAAAGGCACCATCACAAACTTCAGTTTATTTTTGTCTTAAGTACGTCTTATTATATCCGCTATGTGTTCTAACTCTATACAGATATTATGGAATAGTTTCCCACTAGAGTCTTTCACACCGAGCAAAGGAATCCGTGAAGGAGACCCCCTCTCCCTATATCTATTTGTGTCGTGAATGGAGCGGTTGTCGCTACTGATTCAAAACCTATGTGACAGTGGGGAATTGAGCGCAATTCGTCTTCAGAAACAAGGGTCGACGATCTTTCATGTTTTCTTTGTTGATAACCTTATCTTATTTGCAGAAGCGTCGAGAAAACAAATAAGTTTGATGAAGGGGTAATTAAGTCCTTTTGTGATGAAGCGAGGCAAAAAATAGCGAAGAAAAGTCAATAATATTTTTCTCTAAAAATGTTCAGCAAGAAAGGAGGGTGTTGTTAGAGGAAAGAAGCGATTTCGTGTTGAGTGACTCAGTAGGTATGTATTTGAGTACACCTATTTGTGTCAACTATCTTCGAAGGGGGTTCTGTAGATGGATAGCTATGAGCATGAGAAACAAACTACCGAATTGGAAGTCGTAAAATCTCTCACTCGATGGAAGGATAAATCTTGCATATGCACTTCTTAGCGTCGTTCCTACTTATATTATGCAAACAATGAAAATTCTGAACTATGTTTGTAATGAAATTGATAGAATTATTCGAGAGTTAATTTGGGGAAAGGATGGTGAGTCAAAGAAGATACACTGGCTCTCTTGGGAGAATTTTTGTTGTAACAAGTAGGACGGAGATCTAGGCTTCCGATATACGTAGAGTTTTAATAGAGCTTTACTCGCCAAGTTAGGATGGAAAATTCTTAAAGGGGACAAAGCGCTTTGGTCCAAAGCACTAAAACATAAATAATTTATAGGATGTTCCATGTCTCGGATAGTTAAACAATCAAATTAAAGAGTATGCAAGATTATACTTCATGGGCGGGAGGTGCTGGCTAATGGTATTGAGAAATCGTATAGTGAACATGGGTATTGGTCCAAGGGGAAGTTAGAGGCAACGGGGAACTTTTTTGTCAAATTAGCTTATAAGTCACTTAAAGCGCCGGATTCGGCTGGAATCTTTAGATGGGAGAAGATTTGGTCCCTAAAGTGTTTGCAAAAAAATACGGATTCTTCTTTGGTGGGCCGCATGGGATCGTCTTCCGACAGCCGTGAATTTGGGAAAACATGGAATTGAGGTGTCACCATTGTGTAGGAACTGCGGTCTAGCTCAGGAAATTTCTACGCATCTATATCGAGACTGCCAGAAGTACGATGAGCTCTGGAAAGGGTGGCCCGAACTTAATAAATTGCGTAATATTGCGAGGACTAGAATGGAACAACACCAGGAATTTTCTTCAGCTTCTAATGAGAAACTTTGTAGTAATTACAACAACATCGGGTTAGAGGACTTAACTTGGGACAACTTTTTCCAGGAAACAACAATTGTTAGGGAAAGTGTTGTTAAGATTCGAGGTTTAGTGCGTAACAATATTGATGTAATGGTCAATGGAGAAGTTAGTAGCAGGTATAATAGTTACAATGTATTTCAGCAGGTGGGTAATGATCTCGCAACTTTAGGTCAGTAGAACAGTCCGAGAAGGAATAGAACCGCTGCCGGTGTTGTATGGAGCGATTTATTATGACAACGACCTTGTTGGATCTTGAATGGTATAAAGAATTGATCGGTTGTAAAGGAACGAATGAGGGGCTAGAACTTATGAGTGTCATGATCTCTTTATGCTGGCACATTTGGATTGATTGGAAGCATAGATGCTTTGAAGAAAATTCCCACGAGAAATCGATAGAAACACTTAAAGTTATGGTTAAAAATACAATTGTGGGTTGTATCCAGGTTTGGGGAAGAGAATGAAACCAAGGGATCATTTCCACGACGAGAAGTACACTAATTAAGTGGGTTAAACCTTCTTTTGGTTTTGAACTCAACATAGATGGTTGTTTAGCACAAGGTGCTAGTAGAACGGGAATTGGGGGCTTTTTCTGTGATAGTAAAGAAGATTTATTATGAGGTTTTGCTGGTTCTTGTTTGGTAAATTCAGCGTTTCAAGCCGATTTGTTCGCTTTACATTGTTGTTTGTATATGACAATTACTCAGAAATATGAGAGGGTTTTCATTAAGACTGATTCATTTGAACTACGTGCAGTAGTGAAGGAAGGTGGGACCAAGGGGGTTGGTCGGATGAAATACTCAAAAAGCGCAAGACTATACTTGCAAATCATGTTAACTTCAAGATCTGCCATGTGTATCGGGAGACAAATTCTTGTGTTGATTGGATGGCGAAAACATGTATTGAATCGAATGGTAAACTGATCTCGTATATGGATCCTCCCGAAAGATTATAGAAATTCTTAACGCCAGATAGATGTGATGGACTACACCTCATACTATATTGTGTGCTCATGTGGGAGTTTAGTAAGTTCAGTTGAACTTACTGGTCTTTATTGGACCTCAAATGTATGGAAAAAAAGCATAGGTAAAAAAATCATTTTTGATTAATTTCCTTTTTGAAAATGTACTTTAAATGTATTAGTATAGTTATATACGGTATATTTTGAGTTTTTAAAATAGAAATTGTTTATTGTAAGGCATTTTATGATAATTTATTGTATATTTTATTATTCTAAGGTATTGAATAGATAAGATATTTTAGATATTAATGGTTAGATAATTTTTTAGTTATTTAATACCTTAAAATTATAAAAGAAATACCATATGTAATTATATTAATGTATATTTAACAAACAAATTAATAGAAAAGGTTTTATGCTTATTATTTTAGTCTATAAAAAAAATTCTGTAAATTTTGAAGTACATAAGATTTTGTGTCATTAGAACAAACTTGGTAAAATTCATGTGTAATTCATCCACCAGTAAAATTACAAATTAATATGATACATTATATATACAAAATTCTACATTATACTTACGAAATTATGCATCCATTTTTTTTTTTTCATACATAAGAGGCTATAAAGCCGTTAAGAACATATCATTACAAGAAGAACAAAAGTTCTTATTTAGAATCTAACACAACTCTAACAGTTGCTTGCTCACTCCTGTCTCTCATAATAAAATCCTTTAAGTACCCTGGGGGTTCAACGAACTTCTAATTGTTTGTCCATAGTAGCTCCTTCTTTTGCTAGCTTATCAGCACAAAAGTTTGCTTCTCGAAATATGTGATTAACTTCGAAAAGAGGATGATCTCTCAATATTGTGCAACAATCTTTAAGTATTGAAACAACGCGACTACCTAAGTTCCCACCGCCCTTCACTAGCGCGTGGAACTTCCTCGAGTCCCTCTCATAGTGAGTTGAGCTCCCACCGCCCTTCACTAGCGCGTGGAGCTCCTCCGAATCTGTTTCAACACTCACAGTGGTATAACCCTTCTTAACAGCCCATTTCAGACCAAAATATAGTACAGTCAACTCCAGAAAAAAAAAATCGCGAGACAAGTACCAACAAAACCCAAAACGCAAGAGCCATACCTGTCCCTTAAGATACCACCAATACCAGCGATCTTTTTCCTAGGGCAAAAGCTTCCATCAGTGTTTAGTTTAAGACCAATAGTAGGCTTTACCCATTTAACCATGATATTTTTAGCTATTTTTGTTATACCCCCATCAAAGCACTTACCCCATGCTAGAATACAATTCCTAGCTATTGATAGAATTTCTTTCTTGAGTTCTATCGCATGGGGTATTTTAACCGAATCGTTGAAGACAAGGAGATTTCGCTTTGTCCATATAACCCATAGTGTGGCTATGAAAATGTACGGCCAATCTAGACCCCCAAAACGAGCCTTTGAACGAAGGTGGCCTTCCACCCATGATTTAATAGTCACAGGAACAGGTGGATTACCAAGTTGTTCTTCACTTCTTTGTATGAAACTTTGAGTTCCAGTAGGGTAGCGTTCCATTCCATCAGTTTCCTGCATTCGATTGGTGGCAGCAGGTCCCGCGGTTAAGTTCCCAGCTCCAATTCATTTTTTGTTTAACCAAGAGCCGCATCAAAAATTTGAGGATTGCAAAATTGGGTTTAATAACAATTCATTTTGAAAAATAGTTGAAACCTTAAAATTTTAAAAATTATCTTTTGACCAAAGATCAACAACTTAAATGACTGTCAAGTTTCTATTTTTATTTTTGTTCAAATGGACTGTCAAGTATCAAGTAATCACGTATTTGCAATATCCATGTACTTGTAGAATAATATAAACTCAACTTTTCTTGTTTGAAAATAAACTCTAATTAGGTCTTTTTTTAACATTTAGAGGTGTATAAGCACCAATAGAAACCTAATCAAAACCTATTATCCAATACCTAACTTGCCAAACCTAGAAGTCAAGTCGAAAAAACTAAGTGAATTTCGACGGAAAACCGTTGCACCGTGCCTAGCTTCCTTCGCAAGCTTGTCCGCCTTGCTGTTGAGCTTCCTGTTGATATGACGGAACGTGATCTGCCCGAGCTCCTCAGTATTGTGGATAATCTTACGCAGGATGGGTTGGATAATCCAACGTGGTCAACTAACAATTTCATATACCTTCTAAATTAATTAAACTTTATGTTTTGCATAATCTATATGCGGCAACGGAGTAGTTTGCAAATGAGTTTTTTTTTTCATATATTGCATTTGGAATTAACAAAAAAGCAAAAAATCAAAAATCTTTTACATATTGATTTTTCCTTTTTTGTGATAAATAAATGCCTTTAGAAGATATCATTGTAGCTTAAAATTGAACTTAGTTAATTGATTTATTGGTTTAATATACAATAATATTTTTTCTTTCTTCAGAAATATAATATTGTGACTTTTAGAGCTTTTGTGCGTTAATTTACTTGTTTAGTATGAAGTTCTTAGGTACATGGATGATAGAGGGATTAAGATGAAGAGAAGAAATGGAGTTTAAAATCCAAGAGCAAAACGAAGTGTCAAAAGAGAGAAATACACCATCTTAGTAAACGAGAAGAAATTTCAGATTGAGGAAGTTGTCACTTATTAAATTTCCCGAACCCAAATGGTGCAGATTCAGGTGATTCAAATGAAAAAGGTGCACCTCATATAGGAATTAGAATCAGGTGATTTGGACAAGCGAGTCAAAAAGTTATGCTTATTTTACTAAAGTGTGTTCAGCCACTGCGGAAATTGGAAATTGGACTTGGGCCCTAATTCATTTAATTAAGTCAATTAAGGGCCTAATTCGTTTTTAAGACTTATATAACACTTCCTAAGTCTCATAAATCAGTACTTTTCACATACGCTTAAATTTTATTCTAATTTTCTGAAAGAGAACAATGCAGATTCATGAGTAGAAACTAGAGAAATATCTTTCTTCAACAACAGGTCAAAACAATTCCTCTATCTACGTTTTATTTATGTTTTTAGGAAAATGTATTTTATTAATTTCGTTTGAGCATTTTATTTCAATATGAGCTAAGCTTACAAATACTTGGGAATCGCATAATGGGTTAACCTCTAGTTTATCTATTTCAGTATTTTTAGATATGGGATTATTTTAATTTAATCCAAGTTAGAATTTTCATATTGTTTATTAGTTCATGCTAAATTACTAATTTTAATTGAGCCGAGAAATTAAAAGGTTATTGTAATTAGGCTATTCACTAGTGGAGGTGATCACCTTGATGGGGGTTTAATTATTGAACTAATTAATGAACGCGTGGTGTTCGTCATTGATCCTGACGGGCTTCACTAACCGCGTAGCCAATTGGGTAAAACACTTAATCATCTGAACGTAGTATATAATCGCCTTGACGGGGTTTGAAATACTGTAGGATAGCTCTTAAGTCTACCCTGGCGGGAGTTAGGAGATTGTATAGTCCGGCTAAAATAGAATTACCAACTCGTCCCTTAAACGAAAGCACTATATACATGAACTTAGGTGGATCCTTATCGAGACTCAAGTATACCTCTCATATCTGCGTCTTAACCTTTAGTCTTAACTTTATTTCCATTCTGTTTTAATCTTAGTTAATTTACATTCTTGCGTCTAGTCTCTTTATATTAAAAACAAACAAAAATATATTTATCTTTTATTTATTTTGTACCACAATTAATTCTACCTATATGTTAAACACATATGTCTCACCTAGCAATTCATGTGGAGACGATTAACCCGTTTTTACCGAATTATTACTTGAACGACCCGTACATTTGCGGTAGTCGCTTCTCTTCTTTGGTGTTGATTTGTTACACTCTAGGAGCGACCACATATCACATATTCTAAGTTTATACTTTACTGATAATAAAATTAAATATTTAAATAAACTTGGTTATAAAAGAATTCCTAATATATATAATTTTTAAATATGATCGTGGTATGTTTATAAGCCAAACTTGGATTTAGAGCACATCTGCCAAAGATCGTAGATGCTATATAGACAAAAGGTGCAATTTATTCACTTGATGCAACTGACAAATTTTCCGAGTAACCAAAAGTTTAATTGAAAAAATCTATTAAATCTTTTGTATTGACTTATCGTCTCACGGTAAAGGACAAAAGATGAGCAATGTATTGAACAAGTTGTGCTTTTATGTGCGTTTCATTTGATCCATTGTGAAGCAACTTTGTAGCATGTCTCGTACTCTTTGTCAATTAGGGAACCTAATGTCTTGTAAAATCTTCCAAAAGCATGTGGACATGAAGCCTTTAGTTTTAATTGATCGTTGTTTGTGTAAGAATTGATAAGTCAGGCAAAGATTTTGATTTTAATATGTTTTTTGATTTACAATACATGTGAAACTGTCTCATGTCAACATATCGAGTTGTTCGGAGATAAAAACACTTGACCCTTATGTTTTCAATACTTAAGCCACCCACGTGGTCCGATTTCGAATCAATGTCCACGTATATATGCTATATTTTATGTCAATATGGAGGGAGGATTATCCTTTATTTTATGGGTCAATTATCTAAAAGGTCTTAAAAAATATTATAGTGTCACTTAGAAGATAGTCAATTCCTCTCTTTTTCTTAGAGGCCAATAAAATGTCCAATGTCATAACTATCCTTCTAGTGCATATAAGACAAATATATAGATTATTTCTCTCTCATCCACTACCATTACTCTCTCTCCTCCATTACCATTAATCTTTCTCCTCCTTTATCATTTTTTCTCTCCCATCTTTCATTAATTATCAAATATCTTCCAGCTCCGACCACAACCACCGATCACCGCCGGCCACCGACGGAAAAAGTTCTGAGCTTGGAAAAAAGTTCTGAGTCTGGAAAATAGTTCTGAGTCTGGAAAAAAGTTCTGAGTCTGAGTGCAAAAGTTCTGAGCCTAAGTGCAAAAATTTTGAGTCTGAGTACAAAAGTTCTGAGTCTGAGTGCAAAAGTTCTGAGTATGAGTACAAAAGTTCCATTAAAGCCAGATTTTTAATCGCCAACAGTGTTGAGCGCAAAAGTTCTGAGTCTGAGTGCAAAAGTTCTGAGTCTGAGTGCAAAAGTTCCATTAACGCCAGATTTTTAATCACCAACAGTGTTGAGCGCAAAAGTTCTGTGTGCAAAAGTTCTGAGCGCAAAAATCTGAGCGCAAAAGACCAAAAAAATAAACAGAAACACGAAGCAAGAACAAATCTGCTACATAAACTTGCTGAGCATCTCGAATCGACTTGCTACCGGAGATCCAATCTTCTTCTTCACAAATATAAGCACAAAAACAACTTCGTTTATCCATGGCTTTCAAATCCGATCTTAGAGATTATTGTGCAGCAAATCAAAAGAAGTTGCACGGGTTTCTTCCTTCCATGGCGGATCCACTACCTAGACCGACGATCCATGGCGGAACCCTAGATCGAAACTCTATTTCGGATCGGTCAAATCTCCACCTTCACTGCGGTATTCATCGAAGTTCATGCCAACGGTCTTCTTCTCCGCGCTCTCTTCTTCGGTTGCTTAGTGGCTGCGTGCTTCAAGTGAAGCAATGGAAAGAAGGAATATTATGGAGTGGAGAAGAGAGGCGTTGATTGTAAGGGGTGAGGAGAGAGGTAGAAAGAGAGAGAGAAATATTTCTGAAAATGTAATTTAAGATTTAAAAAATATTATGATAATATTTAGTATATATAGAGAATAAAAAAGGGTAGGAAAGTAATTGGGAAATTAGGCTATAGTGTTAAATTTAGTTTGTGGCCTTTAGTAAGAAGAGGCTATAGAGCCGGTCTCCTTAGGTCACGAGGTGGTCTTTTCAAGACCCTTTGGGTAATAATCTCTTATTTTATCGATGATGAAATACTATAATGAGAGGTATCAGTATTTTAAGGTCTAGAATACATGAAAAAAGAAATTGAAGGGGTAGAAATAGTATATAGCAAAATAAAACCGAAAAATCGAACCGACCCTATAAATTGAAATAATTGAACTGAAAAAATCGTTCGGTTCAGTATAAGCCTTTAAAAAACCAAAAAAAAAAAAATACGGTTCCGTTTGGTTTTTCTATGCTGAACCGAACCTAGAAAATATACAAAAACTAATTTATGTCACTAATATTTTCTAGTTTTGGATAAACTCCCTCTACCCTTACTTAAAACAACCTTTACTTTCTTTGCTATTTATAAAAAAGTGTTATGATTAGGTGATAGAAAATTGAGTAGATTTTGAAAAGAAAAATACTCACAAATGACATGTGTCACGCCTGGTGGGTCTTTGTGTGTTATAAAATAAATGCTAAGAATAGAGGAACCACTAACTGCAAGTGTACAGTTGTCTCAAGTAATATATGATAATCAAGCTCGTTCGCAGGGACGAAATAGGTTGACTCTAATGTTATCAAATAGTGAAATAATTGCAAACACGGAGAAGTAAAAGATATGATATTTGTTTTGGTTTTCTATAACTAAGATGCAAATAATTTAAATACTAAATTAATTAAACTAGAATGTAAATAATGCAAGTAATTGAGGTAGACGCAAGAGAAAAGTAGTACTTGAGTCACGCTAGGGTTTCACCACAAACTTTCTTAATTAATGTCTTCCTTTAAGGGTTGAATTACTATTATTAAGCTAGTCGGGATTCTGAAGTCTCTTAGCCCCAGTTGGGGTGGACCTAAAAGCTCTCCTACGGTCTTCTAAACCCCGTCAGGATGATCAAAACCACTTTCGGATGATTAAAACTTACCACATTGGCTATTGGATAGTCAAGCCTGTCAAGGTCATTGTCGGATATTAACGACAGTTACCTAGTTCTGTATCTAAACCACCCGTCAAGGTGATCAATACGCCACTATATTGAATAGCCTAAATACTAAAACTCATCCCTAGTTCATGATGCTAAAGATAATAAATAATCACAAAATAAAAGCCAACGTAAAATACTAATTCAAATTAAATTCTTAAAATCCCAAATTGGAAAAACAATAATTAAACTAGTTTGGATTCAAGCCATGTTGCGATCCTCAAGTACAAAGGAAATTTAGCTCATAATAAAAGTAAAAGCAAAAGAAATAAAATTAGACAAACTCATGTTTTACAGAGAGAGAATAAAATAAAAGACCTAATTAGGAGGTTGGATTTGGCTGTTGATTTAGAGAAGGTGAATTCTCCAGCTCATGGTTTCTTCCTTTTCCTAGCTTCTGCTCTTTTCTCTGACGCTCTGACTTTGTGTAAAATGAATTGTGTGTAAAAAATAAAGTCAAAAGCCTATTTATACTAAATTTTTCGGACTTGAGCTATTTTAAGGGAATAGATGAAATAATTAATGGCCCAAGTCCATTCTTCAAGTCTGAATCCCGTATCTCGTAACTGTTGTACACCCTCCACTAAAACAGTTGTAACTTTCTCAATTTAACTCCGAATTGACTCATTCAACTTGCCAATTCTTCGTAACTCGATAAGGCACGAATCGTCTTTACAACTCAGAGGCTGAATCCATGATTAAGTAGCTCGAAATCAGAAATTTCCATAAGATATTTCTTCTAGGCTTTGACTTCTTTTACACGATCTAAGACTTCCATTCATGATTCCTCTCCTTGCTAGTATTAGAAACCTACAAACTTTACACTAAAACAAAACATTTAACATGCAAAAGCTTAATAAATGAAAAATACTAAAATCCAAGGAGAGAAAATGAAATATATCAAATTAATACTAAAAGTCTATCGAATTAGTCAAATAATCACCTAATATGATGTCTCCTAAGGGCATATAATTAGAACAAAAGAGGAGACATCAAGACCCCAAACTCAAAGCTTTGTCGTCCCGACAAAGTAAAATTTAAAACAATGGTCTAGGTGAATGCCGAGATGCAGAAGCTAGTAAATACCCCCAAAGCAACACTTAAAATAAATCTCATATAGTAAACATTAGGAACTAATATACACATACACTAATCATGCAAAATCAAACACAAGTAACATTAATCTTAAAATTAACTTCAGAATGATAGAAGGTTACACTTGTACTTATCTCATTATGATGGCTAAAGGGTGTTCATTGATCCTCACTCGCTTTGAACGCTTTACTTAGCATATTCCCTATTAACTTACCATGTATCTAGGAATCACGAGAAATTTATGGTTTTAGCATAGGCTTAGGGACGGTGTGATATGTATATTTGGTAAATTTGAAGCAAGCTTTTGGCTCTCTCCTAACTTACCGTCAACAACTGTCCACGAGCTTGATTTTACACTCGAATAATGTTCTCACTCAACCCATTCAATGCATAAATTTAGCATCCCCAAGTTAACCCAATATAGTCTAAGATGATTCCCAGAAATTTCCACTTTGCCGGGTATTCTATTCTTTCTTTATTTTTCTTTTTCTTTTCATTTCTTTTTTTTATAGGAGACAACCGGGTTCCCGGTTATCTACAGTATTGACATTTCGATTTTCTTTTTTTTTTCAATCCCGGCAAAGGGTTACAAATAATCATATCATCTGAAATTATGCCTTAATACAAACACATATAATCCTCTCCCAATGTAATTTCCCAAAGATGGACCCACCACCCCAAACTCAAGCTCGAGACAGGTCTCATGATCGTGATTCAAGTGCGGGTCATTTGGAAATGCCTAATAAACTAAGGGGATATGGGCTTATATCATGGCGACAAAAGAAAAGGCTTTAAGGCTCAAAATTGGGCTAACGCGGATATAATTAATACAAGGGATAGAAGGCTAAAAAGGTCTCAAACGGCTAACAAAGAACTGCCCCTATCATTTTGCTAGTTACATGCCTCGCCTCTAGCTCATACCTAAGTGGGTTCTCTACTAATTTGGACCTCACGTTCTACAAACCAAACATTTTCCTTAAGTACAAGTTTACTTCTTTTGCATTGTTTATTAATTTTTCCTATCCATTACCGATGTTTGCATGCAATTTAAGTGCGTTTTATACTAACTCCTAAAGTCCACTATTTACTATCATAGATTTATAAAAAGCATGCTTAATGGGGACATTTAAGATCTTCTACAGTCAAACGCAACTCCTAATTAATTTTATTGAAAGCAATTAAAACAAATAACACGTAAAACTGGGATGAGGCAACGAACCCCACCCCAAACTAAAAAATGAGTCGTGTCCCCACGACTAGAAAAGACTCGATAAAGCAATTAAACTAATATACACTACTAAATGAGAAAGAGTTAGAAAACGTATCTCAACCAGCTCTAGGCTGGTTACCATTGTTGCGTCCAGGTTGGGCATCTTTCGTAAGGATGGAGTAAATGACGTGTTACATATTGCTCACTCCAAATAACATGTTTTTCATCGCGTCCAACTCTTTTGTGACGTTTTCTAAAGTCACCATCATCGCGGCTTGTTTTTCCTCCAACTAAATTGAGCACAATCAACTCCATTAGTTACCTTCTTCTTGCATGGAAGGAGTCTAGGTTTCCTCATCTCTCTAGTAGCCTCTTCATGAACATTCTCAATCGATCTCATTGTTATCTCTTCCCCTTTTTCTGTAGGTTCAAGTTCCTCGCTCTTACACTGTATTTTTGCGTCTAGGCAAATGGCGGTTATAGTGCATGGGAACTTGAGGTTTTGTTGAAGGATAGGGGATTTCTCGAATTCCATGATAGTATCATAGATCACACGGTCAAAATCAATAGGTTTTTTTTCAAGGATACACTTAATGAATATAAGATGTTCCTTTTTCAATTCAGAAGTGTGATTGTTTCCAAAGAAGGTTGGAATTATGAATCGATACCATACCTTTGCCAGAAGGTATTAAATCACTGCTATAAACTTGGCCCACATACCTTTCACCTTCTGGGATGGGAAGTCTTCCTTGAATAAGTACTAAATCATAAAGGGACTCCCATTCGAAAGATGGATCATTAAGTGTTACGTGATAAGGGCATGGACCAGTCAAGATTGGTAATTTCAATGTGTTTCGAATAACTTCAACTGAGAAAGGTAGTACCTTTTTGCGTAAGATGAGTGATTGTTTATTCACAAATGCAAGTTTTTCGTAGACTCACGAACTAAAGCAGGGATGAATGTGGGAGTTCTCATTCTCAATTCTTTCCAACCAAACTTGTCACAAGTAATAGCATAATCTTTACAAGTACTGTTCATAATACCTGAAGGAAATCTTTTCTCAACACCAAACTTTAAATAGTCAACTCTATTGCGAACTTGCTCCTCCCAATTAACAGCAACTCGTTTTGACTTATTTGCAATCATCGGGGTCACACACTACTGTCCCCGGCAACGGCGCCAAAAACTTGGTGGGTCTTTGTGTGTTATAAAATAAATGCTAAGAATAGAGGAACCACTAAAAGCAAGTGTACAGTTGTCCCAAGTAATATATAATAATCAAGTTCGTTCGCAGGGACGGAATAGGTTGACTCTAATGTTATCAAATAGTGGAATAATTGCAAACACAGAAAAGTAAAAGATATGATATTTGTTTTGTTTTCTAAAACTAAGATGCAAATAATTTAAATACTAAATTAATTGAACTAGAATGGAAATAATGCAAGTAATTGAGATAGACGCAAGATAAAAGTAGTACTCGAGTCACGCTAGGGTTTCACCACAAACTTTCTTAATTAATGTCTTCCTTTAAGGGTTGAATTACTATTATTACGCTAGTCGAGATTCTAAAGTCTCTTAGCCCCAGTCAGTGTGGAACTAAAAGCTCTCCTACGGTCTTCTAAAGCCCGTCAGGTTGATTAAAACCACTTTCGGATGATTAAAACTTACCACATTGGCTATTGGCTAGTCAAGCCCGTCAAGGTCATTGGCGGATACCAACGGCATTTACCTAGTTCTGTATCTGAACCCCCCATCAAGGTGATCAATACGCCACTATATTGAACAACCTAGATACTAAAATGTATCCCTAATTCATGACGCTAAAGATAATAAATAATCACAAAATAAAATCCAACGTAAAATACTAATTCAAATAAAATTCATAAAATCCCAAATTGGAAAAACAATAATTAAACTAGTTTGGGTTCAACCCATGTTGCGATCCTCAAGTACAAAGGAAATTTAGTTCATAATTAAAGTAAAAGCAAAAGAAATAAAATTAGACTAACTCATGTTTTACAGAGAGAGAATAAAATAAAATAAAAGACCTAATTAGGAGGTTGGATTTGGCTGTTGATTTGGAGAAGGTGAATTCTCCAGCTCTTGGCTTCTTCCTTTTCCTAGTTTCTGCTCTTTTCTCTGACGCTCTGACTTTGTGTAAAATGAATTGTGTGTAAAAAATAAAGTCAAAAGTCTATTTATACTAAATTATTCAGACTTGGGCTATTTTAAGTGAATAGATGACATAAATTAATGGCCAAAGTCCACTCTTCAAGTCCGAATCCCGTATCCAGTAACTGTTGTACACCCTCCACTAAAACAGCTGTAACTTTCTCAATTTAATTCCGAATTGACTCATTCAACTTTCAAATCTTCGTAACTCGATAAGGCACGAATCTTCTTTACAACTTAGAGGCCGAATCCATGATTAAGTAGCTCGAAATTAGTAATTTCCATCAGCCTTCCAGATTTACAGCTCTAATTTGTCAACTCTTCGAGATATTTCTTCTAGCCTTTGACTTCTTTTACACGATCTAAGAATTCCATTCTTGATTCCTCTCCTTGCTAGTATTAGAAACCTACAAACTTTACACTAAAACAAACCATTTAACATGCAAAAGCTTAATAAATGAAAAATACTAAAATCCAAGGAGAGAAAATGAAATATATCAAATTAATACTAAAAGTCTATCGAATTAGTCAAGTAATTGCCTAATTTGATATCTCCTAGGGGCATATAGTTAGAACAAAAGAGGAGACATCAACACCTTAAAAGGTCATAATGTACAAATTATACACAAATCATTAGCTCATATATCTAAAGAGATCATTCATTTATTAAATTTTCTAAAAACTAAAACATACACATTAAGTTAGAGAAATATTTCTCTATAATTAGTTGTTTGCAATTTTTTGCATAATATTTTAATTCTAAGAATGCAATTTTTGTACATAGCCAACAACATGAAAATTGGACGATTTAAATATTGATTTGTTAGAAAATAAAACGTGTTAAGTAAATACTTTAGGGTTATCTAGTTTTCGAACCAAACACATATAAAAACCAAAAATGAAACCGAACCGAACATATAACGAACCGAAAACCGATGAAACCGAACCGAAAACCGATGAATCCGAACTGACAAAAATCGTTCGGTTCGGTAACAACATCCTTAAAAACCGAACCATTCGGTTTCGGTTTTGGTAAAAAACCGAGTCGAAACGTACCGTACTCACCCCTAAATAAAATATATAGTCAAAGACAAAAACGGTGAAGAATTCTTCGCCACTTTTTTTCTTAGAAACAGTGGTGATTGTTGGAAAAAAATATACATTGTTGATAAGAATTTGTTATAAAAATACTTTAATTTATTAATTGGGTTGGTGTATGATATTTTTTCCGTTATATAATAATTATCCACCTAATTTTTTATATTGTTTGAAAATAATTATAATATTCCTTTTTTTGGTATATGAGTGGTCCGTGCTAGTAAACGCACATCATGACTAATCTTACAAAATATATGCACGTCTCTTCATGCATAGCTACATGTAAATTAAAATTAGGTTATCCATGTTTAAGGGGTAATTCAAAACATATATCTCTCACTTCACCGCCTTTAATCATTAAATTATCTATTATTGAAATATATTTTTTTATAAATTATCTTGATATTATAAATCTTATTGAAAAGTTAAATTTTAATATTTTAATAAAATTAATAAAAAAATCGAGAAAAAATATTTGAATATTATAAGTGGATAATTATTTTGATACTATAATTTTAATAAGTAAACTATTATTTAATAAAAAGGGGGAATACATAATTGCTTGTTGATTATTATATTATATAGTTTGACTGCTTAGTAAACGAACTAAGTTGTTTGATACAGACTAAACTAAATTGTTCACAGTTGGAATTTGATTGAAAAAAACTCGTTTGAATTCGTTAATTTATTTAAACAAACAAATTTAAACTCCAATAGAAACTCATTTTGACTTATTTATAAATTACTTGTTTTTTTGAATAAACTGTAAAATTATATATTGATATAAAATCTCAACCCAACGTTATTAATGGTCAAAACCTATTTTATATTTAAAATTACAAATATAATATAGAAATATTTTTTTCTTAAAACAAATAGCATCATATATTATTAAAAAATAATAATGTTACCCAATTTTTGAAGACGAAAAATTGAAAGACAAATGGAACAAAGTTCAAAAGTAGGAAAAGACACCCAATTAAAAGGTATACTAAATACATCATCACTCTTAACAACCCAATCAAATTCACGATTTTCCAATCGCCAATCCCACCTATTATAAATCTGAGAGGTCTTATCAGTCAAGAATTTGATGTCTTCCAGGATAGGAAGAGATCTTCAGTCTATTGGATGATCACAGCTAAAACATCAATTTCGAGGGCGACAGATATAAAAGACGATTGGATGACATACAAAATAGCACGTATGATGGCTAAACACTTGGTAGTATAAGTGATGCAAGAAAATGTGTGACTAGTTTGTCCACAGACAACATCCTTTCATGGTCACTACAAATGAAACATGTAACAACTCCGTGAGGGGCCATGGATACGACTTTGTTGAGTTTAATGGTGTCTAAAACAAGAAGCGTCCGAGAAGATATGTCTGTTATAACTGCAGTATCATGGGGAACAACAGGGGAACGGGCATGCAAAACATGAGCAAATAAATTTTCTAGACTATTATTCAATTAAATGATAATAGTAGGCACATGTATATTTATTGTTCCATAACAAATTTATTTGTGTCAACCAGATATACCAATAGGTAAAGTCTATTCTATAATATTATTTCCTTTGTTTTGAACGATATTTTTTGCGCAGTTAGAGAAAAGGTACACAAGCCACCAGTCAAACCAAGACTCCTCAAGGAAAGGCACACTAGTAGGTAATGATACTTTTAGCCTAAGGTATCTGGTCCGAATACATTGAAATAACATATGTCCGACTGATTCATCAACAATATTACACATTGTGTAGGTTGGGCATATAGCCACTTCTTGCGAAATCTATTTTTTGTGTGGGAAGAGCATTGAGGGATGTTTTCCAGAGAATTGTTTTAGCTTCATAGGTATTGTACCCTTCAATATCTTATCCCAAGTCAATGGGACAGAGTAGGTAGAGGTCTTACTATATTAGGCGAAGCAAAGTTTTTTAGTACTTGGTTATACCCAGTCTAAGGCGAATATTTCATATTCCTAGAATATGGTCAAATCAACTAATCAGGTAGAGAGGGATATAATGTAATAATGAGCATTATTCACATACATGACTTGCACGATTAACTGGGAATTCCAAGTTTTAGTTTTTTGGGTTTATAAGTTTGGAAACTTTTATAGGAAGGTTATCCAGCGAAGAAGAGGTGGGGAGTTTCATTGGATCCAAGGGTCTTGTCAAATAGATATTGTTGAGTTATCCCATATAGACCAAATGGAAAAATCTGGAAGAAATTATTTCCCCTTGATTATGATACGCCATACCCATGATGTGTGGTTTGCCATAGACACGTTCCATAATGCGTTTCTCGAGAAATAAATCCCTTTCAAGGTTTGAGACACAAGTGACTCCAGGTCCTCTAGGATTTTCCACGCTTTCTTAGCCACTAGGGCCAAGTCATAAGCTTGGAAATTCTTAAGGACAAGACCACCGTTGGGCTTAAGAGTAGAGATGGTTGTTTAATTAAACTAGTTGATGCCAGAACCCCAACCTTGCTCCACCGGAAATCCACCACTAGAAAATTTATCTTTTTAAAAATAGTTTTGGGGAGTAGTAGAGAAATTATTTAATGTTGCTTTTATAACAGTGAGTTTTCCCCTCTCGATAAGGGGTACCTTTCCAGCCTCAAAGACAGAAATGTACCCGTTCTGTAAACCAAGTTAGGCCTCCAAATCAAGAAGATCCACACTTTTTTGGGATTCCAAGGTAATTTCCATATCAGTTTTTCATACTTCAAGATGTGATAAAATAATAAAGACCTCGAGAGAGATATTACCCTCAAGTGTAGAGATTGTTGACAAGTAATAAATAGTAGGTATAAGAGTTATCTTTTCCACATGGACTATATACATACCTATTTATTACTTGTCAATGATCCATACACTTGCAGGCAGTAGCTCACTTAGGTGTTGAATTGTTTATCACATCTTTGGGGACAACACGTGACAAGAAAACCTCTACAAAAATTTTGACAAGAAAATTTAAACAAGTCTTCCAAGAGTAAAACCAAATAGAAAAGGGGTGCCCGAATAAGTAAATCCCCAACTAAGCTAAGGTTGTGAAGGCATCCACAAAAATTATCAGAAGAACCATTACAAATCAAGGTGCCTAAGACTATTCCTTGGGGAAAAAAAAAGGAAGAAATGAAAAGAAAGAAGAAGCGTAACATGTTTATTCACAAAAGCAAATTCGGGAGATGTACACCTTTGAGAACTTTCGCGACTAAAGACTTTGGATTTTTTATTAATCTCCAAGCTTGACTAGTGAGAAATGTCAGGATCATTTCTTGGAAATCCCTTAACCCTATTCCACCTATAGATTTTGATTAAGTAATCTTCTTCCATGCTATCCAATGAATCCTTTTTTATCGGAAGAATTCCACCAAAATTTCAATACTAAGTTAGCCATTTGTTGTGCACAAAGTCTTCTGGAATTCAAAAACAGACATAACTTTAGTTCATAATAGCTTGTAAAGCCTCATTAATAAGAAATTCTTTACCACCATCCATAAGTAACTCTAATACCCAACTGGTAGATTTTGAAAGAATACGGTCTTGATATAATTAACATTTTCAGTTTTTACTCTCTTAAGTGTCAGCAGGATACCCAGATTTCCTAGCAAACTTGACTTCTCCATTCCTAAATAATTATAATATTCGTCCATCACGACCTCTCTTGTACCTTTATTGAATAAGATTAAATATTTACAATGGTTGACTTTTTGTCTTGACTCTTTGCAATATTGAATAATAGTTTTATTATATTCTTCAACTTCCCATTTATTCAAGTTCACAAATAATAGGGCATCGTCTGCAAAAAGAAGATGAGCCAGTTTCAGACATTTTCTGGTAATGCCAACACCTTAAATTAGTCCGTCTCTGCATTTATAATTGAGCAGAACAATAAGGCCTTATGTCATAATTGAAAACAACATGACAGAAATTTTTCGTCTAATATAATCACACACACACACATATATATAAAGCTATGATGTTGTGTTGTGATATAAAATTATGAATTTTGTGTATAATTTGTAGGTTTAGATGAATTATTGGGTTATTTTGCATTTTTGGTCCCTTAAATTATTGTTATTGCACTTCTGATCCCTTAAATTATTTTTATTGCAATATTGGTCCTTTATATATTATTGTCTAATTTTAAAAATATTATTGCACTTTTGGTCCCTATAATTGATAAATTTGCACTATTGGTCCCTTAAATACATATTATTGCACTATTGGTTCCTTAAAAAAATTTTATTGCACTATTGGTCCCTTACATAAATTTTATTGCACTATTTGTCCCTTAAACTATGTTACTGAACTATAGGTCCTTTAAATTATATTATTTCACTATAGGTCCCTCAAATTATGCTATTGCACTATAGGTCCCTTAAATTATGTTATTGCACTATTGGTCCCTTTAAATTATGTTATTGAAGTATATGTTCTTTTAAATTACGTTATTACACTAATGGTCCCTTATACTTTGCATTATTGAATTGTTGGCCCCTTTAATTTTGTTATAGGACAGAACAATGGCAGGACTAATCTGAATAGACTACGACTGTGATTTTTCATCTTTCGTGTTTATTCGTCAAAATTTTTGTCGGGGTGGAAAAATATGGAAAGGTAATGTAAGTTATTAATTTTTTTAATGTTTTATATGTTAAATTTACTATTAAACCGTTATATGTTTGTGAATAGGACAATAATGAAATTAACTCAATCCAATCCACTTTATGGGAGGGGCATCATGGGTTCCATATAATTGTCCGGACAAAGTGGTAAAGGCGGCCTCATGAGTTCCATATAATTGGTCCAGTATTTTTTTCTTAGCAAGTCATGCATTCCCATATGAAATATGGTGCCTAGTGTCTGAATGTATCTACTATTAAATCAATGCGATTTTGGTGTCTACGTCGGTTAACACCATATTGTATAAAGGTTAGGGAAACATCGGCGCACGTATTTCGAAGTGAGTTGACAATAGTTTTTTTATAAGAACTCAGGCTACACAAGTATGTATGCCTAGTTTTCTAATCTTCCATATTTTACTACTTGAAATTCACGCACCACGAAAAACCCACTTACACCCATCTTCAATATATCAATATTTACGTGTCACCAATGTACTGGTGGATCGATCAGACTTATTTTTTTACCCTTCTTAATATTATACGCATCCACCTCAATCAAAAGTTCTTCTTTTGATGCATACACTGCACCTAACATAAGCTCGTCTTCTGCCCGATTAAATTTGGTTGACTTGTTGACCAATCGATATATTTTTCTATATGAACCATACTAACATATCTAAAATGTGGAATACCGAAATCTAGATTAAAATTATTATCCAATCTACGTACTTCTTTGTCCGAGCTAGAAACACTAAGAAGCCTTTTTCTTTGGATGACAAAGACTCACTATCACGATCACTAAATCTGTCACTGTCACTATCACGAATCATATCACACATAGTCAAATGAACGGTAGATGGAATAGTTGACTCAGTCGCAATTTTTTTACCCTTTTCGAGTCAAAAAATCAACCTGAACTTTTCTTTTCTCTTTACCACCAATATAAATCTCAATACAATAATAATGACCGTTCTTTACACCACTAATAATGAAATTGAGCATCTTATATTTTATAACTAAAACATGAAAACATGGAGGGTTCGAGGAAATGGACAACACCAAAGTAAATAAAAACTAACCTCTCTTTTGATTCAATGCAATTTACACATATCTTATGTTTACGTCACGAAGTGTTGTGTTCTCTTTGGTCGTAAAAACATCACTTTCTCCACCAATATACTCTACCGCACCATTGCTATCATTCAAAAAAATTCCACTATGACGATATAACCATGTAAATTCTATATTATCGAAACCTAAAATCGAAAAAGAAATTTAATAAGCTACCATAATTTTCCAAAAACTATTATTATTCCAAACAATTTAACCTAAAATAACATAGGGTAAACATGTATTGGATATGCAAAAATAGTTAAAAATGCTACCATTTATATCATATTCATAAAAAAAACATATAAACGTATTAAAATTAAAATAAATAATAATAATAGGTGTAATGGATTGAATGATTACCTATTTAGAAGAATAAGATGAATGAATTGAGTTGGTAGATTTTCTGGGTAGGTTTTTTCTATTTTTTTAAAAAAAAAAAGAAGAATAATGGAGTTAGAGTTCGTAAATCTGAAAAAGGGTATAAATATATATAGAAAGCACTCCTCGGAGTAGCGCCTTCTAACCCGGATATTTTATAAAAAAAGGTATTCCTTTGAATAGCGCATTTCTAATTCTGGAGTACAATAATTAAGTTAGAAACGCTTCTCGAGAAACATTTTTAGGTTGTTTTTACGATTATTTTATTCCATAAGTTTTTCTTTGTAATTATGTTTAAAAATGTTTAAAAGAAATCAAACTTAGGTTTTGATATTAAAGTTAAAATTCTTCCAAAATAATAAGAAAAGATATACAAAATAAGAATAAAAAAATGTCTATGAGCTTTCATTTGTAGCTTGCGAATAAGCTCAGTTTGGTTAGGTTCGATTGCTAAATGAATAAATTTTGATGTTATAAACTTGATCCTCAAATGGTTATTTTTAAAGCTATGAAGCTATGGTAGGAGTATATAGCAACTAATTCCAAGGATGATTCAATACATCTGAGGAACCAAAATCAAAATCAGTTGATTATGAAAGGGCCGCTAATAAAAAATCCTAATGACATTCTGAAGGAAAAACAAAAACAAATTCCACCTAGTATTGGGAAAAACTTGTGTAATAAAAGTAATAGTAATAGTAAGTGGATTCCTCCACCAATTAACTCTATTAAGATTAATTGTGATGTTTCTTTTACTAAGGAAAAAACTACTATATCTTGTGTTGCCAGGATCATCAAGGAAAACTACTTAGGTGCATGGCTTGGAGATTAAATGTAGCAACTGTTCTTGAAGCTGAGGCGATGGGAGTCCTTAAAGCTTGTCTATAGGCTAAAGAACTCGACAAAATTCCATGTAATAGTGGAAAATGATAAGCTTCAGCTAATGGAACCTCTTGTTTGTAATTTTATTATTAAATCTCTGAATTAAGAATATTGTTAGAAGTATTTACTTTATCTCTGAATTTTGTAACCCTAGTTTCTCTTGTATTAGAAGAGGAAAGAATAGAGTAGCGGATTGGGTGTGCAGAAATTTGCCAAGTGGTGAATTTTTATATTTTTGCACTAACCCAATCCCATTAAAATTAATTAAGCTAGTAAGCCTTGATTCATCCCCTTCAGAGATAGGCTAAGTTTTTTAGTTGTAATTTGAGATTTTTTAATATAAGCGTTTAAAAAAAATTGAAGTTCAAGCTCGGCTTGTTTATCTTAATAATCAGCCTGAAAACAAATATTTAGTGGAGTTTGAGTTGGTTGTGAACGAAATCAAGAGTTGTTGTTTGATAGAAAATGGAGCTAATGCTCCTCCCTCTTTTCTCCTTCATGACTTTCTCTCTCTAAACATTGGTACTACCATCCATGGAGTAGTTTAGAGTTCCAATCCATGAAGACCTTCCATTTTTCCTCTTTATGCTTTGTCATTACCGAAGTTTAATCATTATTTTGGCTTCTACCTCCTCTTTACACTACCTAGTACCAATTTATTGCTTTATTCTTTCTTCTTGGTTCTTCCGTAGTACGCTTGGACTTTTTAACATTACTTTATCATCCCTTTTCCTCTTTTCTTGGTTACTTTACTTTATCTCACCTCTCTCTTACCTCCTCCCTCACACATACTCTCTGCAAAACTTACCTCACGTCTTCACCCTTCGTTCTTAATTCCGATGGCTCCCATTAAATCTATGGAACTACAATGCAGATTCAAGGATCACGACGTTGATGTCACCTCATTTGTGATAATAAAATCTATTTTCGAGACATCAGTTTAGGCGTATTTATTAGTTTATAGGTCGATTTGAGCTTAATTTAGTGCACTTTCCTATTTTGAGTCTTGATTTAGTAGAATAATATTTTTAGAGCATATTGGGTTTAATTGTTTATTTAGTGTGAAGCTTTAAAGATAATTATGGAGATTAATTAGAGTCCAAGTCAAAGACTACAAGATATAGAAAGAGATTAGCATGGTAATTGGAGATAAAGGAAACAAAAGTTAAAATCATGGAAAAGGAAAAGCTGCCTTAAATCTGAATTTATGCAGCTACGCCTAAAGAAGTGGTGATAACTCCAAAACCAAGCCGATTTTGGAAGATTCCTTTCGTAGGGACGTAGATAATTCTGTGAGATTCTTTTGGTATCTTATGGGCTAAAAATTGACCAATAACAAAGAAGATATGCTCAAAACAGTTCAGCAGTAATTATCTTTATTTCCATACGAATTTGAGTTGGGCTTGGAGTCCATTACTTAACCTCTCCTTCAAGAAACGAATTAGGTCAACCCATACACTATAAATACAGCCTCTTAACACTCTAAATCATCCTTGGCCAGACCTTAAGGCCAAGAGGAAGCTGCAAAGCAAGAGAAGAAGTCTGGAAGGAGCAGAACACCATATGTCTTCTTCAACCTTCAATTCTGTAACTCTGTTCTTTTCTCTTCTTTGTATGAATTAATTCTTTTTAGCTTGAGTTTTAGAATATATGTATGAACCCTAGTTTTGATTGACATTTATCTAATTTGGGAATTCTATGTTTTAAATTGAATTAGTGTTTTTATTCTTTGTTTATGTGTTTGGATTTATATTCTGTGTTCTTGTGGAACCATGGCCATATAGAATTACCATCTAGTAGTTAGGTCACCATTGACAATGGTGTTTTATTACATGTTTAGCACATAATGTCTAGTGTTCGGTTTAGATCTGACAAATCAACCTAACTAGATAATCACTATGGTTTAGTACATGTGACTATTTACCAATTACAGGAACAGTTTGCTTAGGAAGCCTTATTGACACAGGTAAATCCTATTTAAAACTACCCAGCGTAATTGGAACCGATTATTGAAATACTACATAATTCACCCTTACATGTTTAGAACGGCAAAACTAGTGGGGATTACTGCTATTCACTCAAGCTAACTTTCATACTATCTTCTTTTCTTTTCTGTTATTTATTTTCTGTCTTTAATTTATTAGTTTAATTTATTCAAAAACCAAATAAAAATCTATCTTTCTATTTTCCTTTCCTTTCTTTGCGTATTATCTTTTCTAGCTTAATTATTTGCACTTGATAAGTTGCATAAGTTAACTTTCGTAGTCTTTGAGGAACGAATCTTCTTATCATTAAAACTTGCATACGTCCTGTAATACTTGCAGAACCGTGCTAGCTTAGGGTGTTTATTTGCATCTAAATTATATCATCTTTTTATCACACCCTAGGCCACACCAGACGTCTATTCTCACCAGAACCTTCTTCTTTCTAAGATCTTATCTCAGAAGGAGATCTCACCACTAGCGGTGGAAATGGCGGAAAATCGATCATGTGGTCTTAGAGAGCATATGCATGCTACTAGTGATGGACCAAATACCTTCTTCTTGGCTTTCAAGTCTAGAGAGGACCTTTATACCACTTGGGAAATTTTGACCCTGGTCTATCAACGGCTCCATGCTCATCCTTCACGCATGGCATCCAGAGATGTCCATGGAAGAGGCCGATTTTTCTAAAGCCGCTCTCTGGCTTCAGTTTGTTAACCTTCCTCCGGCTTTCGCTACATCGGATAACACCCATACTATCAGCAAAAATCTTGATTGTACCCTATTAGCTTATGATATCGAAGAAGTAAGTGAAACTGTGAAAACCCTTAGAATAAGAGTCTTATGGAAGACCTCAAATCCCCTCACTCCTTCATTTGAAATGAAACGACCATCCCTCCAATCCCTCGTCATAAAAGTACGATACAAAAAACTTAGTAAGTTCTGCTTCTATTGTGGATTCCTCGACTACATTGCTAGTGAATGCAAAATATACAAGCTTGAGATGAAAATGGCGAAAGAAGCCCATGTCAAACTCACTTACGGAGACTGGATTAGTGTTCCCCCCGTGAAAGGTCGTGGCAGTAGAGGCCACATCGTTGATGATCTTGATGACCCATCCCACATTCTCAGTGACTTCGAAGATTCCCTCAACCTATCAGGAGATAATAGGTTAAACCCTCTTAGAATCATGGATGGTCCTTCCTCGGAGAGTGAGAATAAGAAAGATGATGGTAGCTGCTCAAGTCAGTCGAGTAGAAGAGTCAAATCTCTTGTTAAAAGTGTTCAGGAAAGTGATGATAGTTTGGTTGTTTCCAATACCCCCTTCTTCTCATCGTGGAAAACATGTGGATGATAGATATAACGTGGGTAAAAAATCTAATCAGATGGGCTCTTCAAAAACCCAGCCCAGTCGCCCCCCTACTAACCCACGCCGAAACCCTCCTAGGCCCAAAACTCAGAATACGGCTTCTGGATCTAAGAGGAAGTCTAGTGATGATGACTGGCCTGCATGGCCCCAAAAGTATCGATCCAATGCTCAGACATGGCCCTATATGGGAAAAGGTGGTGTATCCGTACATGGTGATGTCTCCCTAATTGTTCTTACTTTCGACCCTTGGGAGACATCATTTTTGGTGTTTATTTAATTAATTTGATAGACTTTTGGACTAAATTTGCAATAATCCGGAATTACCTTTTTATTTCTAGCATTTTTAATTTATCAAACTTTTGCGCGTAATATTGGTATTTCTAGTGTAAAGTTTACAGGTTTTAGATGATAGCTAGGAGAGGAATCCGAGGAGAAAGTCAAAGATCGTGAATTAGAGTCAAGACTTGAAGATAAATCCCGAAGATATTATTTTTAGAGCTGAAAATCCATTTTCCAGGCCATAGAGTGCTGATTTCGAGGTGCTTAAGCGATGATTTAGCCGCTGACCTTTGAAGAGAAAACATTCCTTATCAAGTTACGGAACTTTAGCAACTGGAATGAGGTCAATCGGAGTCATAACGCATCGGGAAAAGCCGTTTTAGTGAAGGTGTATCAGCAGTTACGGGATTTTGGGCTTAGAAAGTGGGCTTGGACGTTTAATTAGTCTTTTATTTTCTGGTCCAAGCCCTAGTACGAATTTATGCTTATAAAAGGAGGTCTGGACTTCTATTTTTCACACAATTCACATTCCACAAGATTAAACACCAGAGAGAAGCAACTGAAGGAAGAAAGAAGAAGCTACAAGAGCTGGAGTGGGTCTATAGCTCCGTTCGTAGTCATTCCAATTCCGGAAATTAGGTTCTTCTTATATTTTAATTTTGTAAACAATATGAATTCCCTTTCTTTTAATTTAGTTTTTAATTTTAATATGAGCTAAGCTTTTAATAGTGCTTGAGAACAAACAATGGGTGAATCTTAATTTTATGAAATAACGAATGTTGAATTTGGGTTTATGCTAAATTAAATTAGATTGGGTTCATTACTCTTTTCGATAATTTGTGATTATTTACTGATTTTAGAGTCGCGAACTAAAATTAGGTATTAGTATCTAAGCTATTCCACATATGTGGCGTGTGGATCATCCTGACGGAGGGTTTAGGTATAGAATTAATTATTCAATCTAGGATAAAAGCTATTGATTCTGACGAACTTAGCTAATTCTAGGGCCAATGAGGTAAAACACTTAAACATCCAACGGTGGATCATATTTACCCTGACGGGACTAGTGACACTTTAGGATCGCCTTATAGTCCACCCTGACGGGGGTATAAGGAATTTAGAATCCCGACCATTGTAATTGACCAATCTAGCCCTTAAACAACATAAGTTAGGAAGTAAGATTAGGAGGATCCTTGCGTTCTCAAGTACTACATCTCATATTGCGTTTTCACTCATTTTACTTGCGTCTTAGCTTCTACTTGCATTTAATTATTTGTCTTTTATTCATTAGCTTTAATCAACAAAACCAAACAAACATTTTATTTTCATAAGTGCATCAATCACTACTTGCTAAACATTGTGATCAACCATCCGTCCTTGGAACGAATCTGTATTATCATACATACTACTTGGGACAACCGTACACTTGCGGTTGTGGTTCGATTAGCATTTGCATTTATTTAGAACACACAAAGGACCACCAAGTTTTTGGCGCCGCTGCCGGGGACGGTAGCGTGTGACCACGGTGTTTATCCTTTAGTGATAAGTGCATTTATTTTATTTTATCAGTTTTACGCTTTTTGTTTGTTAGCTTTTTCAGGTTTTTAGGTTTGGTGTATGCGAAGAAGGCTATTCAAGGATCTAGAGCCAGCACCTCCGATCCTTAGTAATCCAGAACCGTTGATCAGACTTGCGAACAGAAGAAGAAGAGAACGAGAAGCTTTAGAAGTAGAAGAATTAAGTAACAGAATGGAGAATATCACTCTCCAAGGTCAACAGAATGGACAAGGCCAGCTAGATGCAAATGGCCAACCTTTAGCTCCAGGCGTTATTCCTCAAGTTCAACCACTAAATCCTAATCCTCAAGTCCAGATAGTGATGAATCAAGATCCGTGGTTTACTAATGGTCCTCCAGAAGTTCCATTCCGCGCTCCAGCTATAGGAGTAGGTGCTCCAGATATTAATGTTCCGAGATTCCGTCCAGATTCGGGTATGCTAGCTCAGTTCCAAAACTTTGGAAATTTTCGCGGAAGACCATCGGAAGATCCTCTTAGAGCGGTACAGAAATTCAAACAGATATGTGATTCTTATATCACACAAGGGGTTTCAAGAGAACAGATGTATTTTGCTGCTTTTAAATTCTTTGTCATTGATGGAGCAAGTGAATGGAACGATACGCAAGATCCTACGAAGATTACTAATTGGGACCAATTAGAGATTGCGTTCTTTGACAGGTATTACCCAAGTAACATGAGGTTAGATGCTGAATTAGAATTGACGCATTTCCGTCAAGAGTATGAGGAAACTGTGGGTAGAAGTTGGACAAGATTTCAGATGTGTTTGCGGAAAGTTCCCAATCATGGCTTTTCAGAACAACAACAGTTAAAGATCTTTTATAGAGGCCTTGATGGAACTTCGAGAGAGAAGTTGGATACGCTATGTGGTGCAGGTTTTCTTCAAGTTCAACCCGCTCATGCCAAGATCATTTTAGAGAGAACAGTCAAGAATGAAGTTGGGTGGAGATCAGTAAGAACACCAGTTAAGGGAGTAAATAATGTTGACATGGAAGAGAAATTTGCTACGCTTGAGAATAAGATTCAGAATACTATAGAGCAACAGTTGAAGAAGCTTACTTTAGCTGTAAAAGAAGGTTTTTCGAATAAGGAGGTAGCTGTGCATGCTGCACAAGAGGTTTATATGTGTTCAATTTGTAAGGTAGATGATCATGATGAGGAAAGTTGTCCGAATAACCAAGAATCAGTGAATTTTATGTCCAATAGAGGTAATTTCAATTCAAGTGGTAATGGATATCAGCCTAACAGAAACCATCCTGGGTTTCAATACTCAAATCCCAATGGGGCAGCCAATCCTACTTACGCGTATCAGCCGCGTCCTCAAGGCAACAACTATAATCCAAGACCACACAACAATCATCAAGGAGGACAGAATCAAAACAATTATGTACAAAGACAAGCTCCTCAGAATACCTACGATGAGAATTTAAACCAGAAAGCTTTACCTGCCCATCCACAAGAAGGAGTAGTTACCCTTCAGAAAACCGTTGAAAATTTGATTGCTCTTCAAACACAAGCTTTGGAACGTCAGAACGCAGCTGAAGCGAATATGAAGATTTTCCAGAATCAGCTAAGTCAAATTAATAAACAGCTGAATCAGCGTCCACAAGGGCAACTTCCTAGCGATACGGAAAATCCAACACAACGTGAAGATTGCAAGGCTGTTACATTAAGAAGTGGTAAGAACCTCCCTCCACCACCTTTTCCCGTTATGAAAGAGAAAGAAGTCCCAAGAAAAGAAAAGGAAGTGGGTGAGAAAGAGAAAGAGAATGAGAAAGATAGTGAGGGGGAGGAAATAGAAAGACCAAGAGAAATTCCGAAAAAGAGAGATGAAATTGTAAGCAATCGCCCTCCACCACCGTTTCCATCACGAGTTCAGAAAAAGGGTGATATGGCTGATTTTCAGAAGTTCTTTAATAGAGTGAAGGGTTTGAGTATTAATATTCCGTTACTTGAGGAAATTCGAGATATTCCTAAGTATACGAAGTTTTTGATGAGGGCCCTCACTAATAAAAGGCCCTACTGTGATAATGAGATGATTGGCCTTCCTGAAGAGTGTAGTGCGATTTGCCAGAGTAAATTACCTCCGAAGTTAGTTGATCCGGGGAGTTTCACGATTCCCATATCGATTGGAGAAGAATGGAAGGGAAAGGCGCTATGCTATTTGGGGGCAAGCATCAACTTGATGCCCAAGTCAGTCTTTGATAAGCTTAAAATTGGAAACGCAAGACCTACTTCTATGGTCTTGCAAATGGCGGACATGTCTCTTGCTCATCCTGAAGGCCGCATTGATGATGTTCTTGTTAAGGCAGGGACACTTATATTTCCTGTTGATTTCGTAATTCTTGAATACAATGCAGATAGAAATGTCCCCATTATTTTGGGTAGACCGTTCCTAGCTACAGGGAGAACATTGATCGATGTAGAAAATGGCGAATTAACAATGAGGATACAAGATGAGGAAGTGAAATTCAATGTATTTCGAGCTATGAAATTCCCAGATTCTCAGGAAGATTGCTTCAGAATGGATGTAGTAGAGCAAGCATCGCAAGAGGTATTTAATTGTTTAAATTTTGATGATATCTTGCAGGCTGCTTTGACATTAGATTCACATGAGATGATGGAGGAGCTTACCGAAACAGTAGCAGCTCTCAATTCTGAAAATCCGAAATATAGGCGTCTTGCCTATGAACCTGTGAGAGGACCGGGGGAGATTATTCCTAAAAAGAAGCCTTCAATTGAATCTCCTCCGGAGTTGGAAGAAAAACCATTGCCAGCACACTTGAGGTATGCTTATTTGGGTACTAATGAAACTCTACCTATTATTGTTTCAGCTAATTTAACAGGTCCTCAAGAAGATAAACTGTTGCGTGTGTTAAGAGCCAACAAAGAAGCAATAGGTTGGACAATTGCTGACATCAAAGGCATTAGTCCATCCTGTTGTCAACACAAAATCATACTTGAAGATGTTAACGCACGCTCAGTTGAAGGCCAAAGGAGATTGATGCCCGTGATGAAAGATGTGGTAAAGAAAGAGGTGATCAAGCTTTTAGATGCGGGGATTATTTATCCCATTTCGAGTAGTGAATGGGTGAGTCCGGTTTAGTGTGTACCAAAGAAAGGAGGAATGACAACAATTCTTAACGATAAAAATGAGGCGATTCCTTCAAGAACGGTAGTAGGTTGGAGAGTTTGCATGGATTACAGAAAGCTGAACAAGGCCACCAGAAAAGATCATTTCCCTTTGCCCTTCATTGATCAAATGTTAGACAAATTAGCCGGAAGGGAATATTACTGTTTCTTGGATGGCTACTCCGGGTACAATCAGATTTACGTGGCTCCAGAAGATCAACATAAGACTACTTTTACATGTCCTTTTGGTACTTTTGCATATCGCAGAATGCCATTTGGGTTGTGTAACGCTCCCGCTACTTTTCAGAGATGCATGATGGCCATCTTCTGGGATATGATTGATAATTTCCTAGAAGTGTTTATGGACGATTTCTCCGTATTTGGTGATGACTTTGATAAGTGTTTGGATAACTTGGAGAAAGTGTTGGTTAGATGCAAGGAATCCGACCTGGTGTTAAACTGGGAGAAGTGTCATTTCATGGTTCACGAAGGTATTGTTCTGGGTCACAAAGTTTCGAGTGCTGGATTAGAAGTTGATAGAGCAAAGATAGAGGTAATTAAAACTCTTCCCCCTCCTGCTTCTGTTAAAGGGGTAAGGAGTTTTCTTGGCCATGCTGGCTTTTATAGGCGTTTTATTAAGGATTTTTCTAAGATTGCTAAACCGTTATGCAACTTACTCGAAAAGGATTGCAAATTCCTTTTTGATGAAGCTTGCTTAGCGGCCTTCAAAGCAATCAAAGGAAATCTTATTTCTGCTCCTATAGTGTTACCTCCAGATTGGAATTTACCGTTTGAGGTTATGTGTGATGCGAGTGATTTGTGTATGGGAGCTGTATTAGGACAGAGGAAAGAGAAAGTTTTTCATTCTATTTACTATGCTAGTAAAACTTTTAGTGGTGCTCAGATTAATTACACAGTTACAGAAAAAGAGTTGCTAGCAGTTGTATATTCGTTTGATAAATTTCGCTCTTATCTTCTTGGAGCGAAAGTTATTGTTTATACAGATCATTCCGCGATCAGACTTCTTATGGAAAAGAAAGATGCGAAACCAAGGTTAATCAGATGGGTGTTATTGCTTCAAGAGTTCGATTTAGAGATCAAAGATAGAAAGGGTTGTGAGAATCAGGTTGCAGATCATCTATCGCGTTTAGAGGGTTCAGAGATGAATAGTGGTACTGAAGCAGTTAGAGAAGAGTTTCCTGATGAGAGTTTATTCGTTATTCGAGATTATGAGGCTCCGTGGTATGCAGATATTGCGAATTTGGTGGTGAGTGGTGTTTTTCCCGAAGGTTCTACTTATCAAGAAAGAAAGAGGTTAGCTCATCGTGTTTTGGGAGGATCCGTTCCTCTATAAAGTTTGTGCTGACCAAATGATACGAAGATGTGTAGCACGGGAAGAGACTCAAGCCATTATAGCTGGATGCCATGATTCACTATATGGAGGACATTTCAAAGGAGATAGAACTGCTGCGAAGGTATTTCAATCAGGTTTTTACTGGCCTTCTCTTATTAAAGATTGTCATGAATATGTTAAGAAATGTACGAGATGCCAATTTACCGGAAACATATCTAAGAGGGATGAGATGCCGCGTAATAATGTGTTAGAGGTTGAGATATTCGATGTTTGGGGTATAGACTTTATGGGCCCTTTTGTTCCTTCAAATGGTAACCTCTACATCTTGTTAGCTGTTGATTATGTGTCTAAGTGGGTAGAAGCGGTGGCTTTACCTACTAATGATTCACGAGTGGTGATCAAGTTCTTGAAATCTCATATTTTCACTAGACATGGCACACCTAGAGTGATTATTAGCGATGGAGGATCTCATTTCGTTAATAAATATCTGAACACTGTTCTAGAGAAATATGGAGTTAGACACCGTGTATCTACTGCATACCATCCACAATCCAATGGTCAAGCTGAAGTTTCGAACCGGGAAGTCAAGTCAATCCTAGAGAAAACCGTTGGTCCTACAAGAAAAGATTGGTCAATGAAGTTAGATGATGCGCTGTGGGCCTATCGTACTGCGTTTAAGACTCCAGTTGGTGCATCTCCCTATCGTATGGTGTATGGTAAGGCTTGTCACTTACCTTTAGAGCTTGAAATGGGTGCCTATTGGGCAATTGCGCAGTTGAACTTAGATCCTATCTTGGCCGGAAAGAATCGTATGATGAAGCTTAATGAACTCGATGAATTCTGTTTGCATGCTTATGAAAATGCCAAACTTTACAAAGAAAACACAAAAAATGGCATGACAATCGGATTCGTCCAAAGAACTTTGAAGTGGGGCAAAGAGTATTAAAGTATAACTCAAAGTTCAGCAATTATCCGGGTAAGTTAAGATCTAAGTGGTCAGGTCCATACATTGTGACCAAAGTTACACCTCATGGGGCAATAGAAATAGAACATCCGCTAGAGAACCGTACCTTTATGGTTAACGGTCACAGATTAAAGATATACCATGGAGGTGAAGATACCAATCGCTCGGAAGATCCACATCCCGGGGAGGTCATGTATCTCCTCGAGACTCCTTAGAAGCGTGAGGTAACCCGTCGAGCTTAACGACGTTAAACAAAAGCCAATTACTTGTATATTAGCTGAGTTTTTACATTTTTGCAATTTAGATTAGTTTGATTTTCGTAATTTTATTGTTTTTATTAAGAAATGAGGAAGGGTAGTTGTTTTTAATGATTTCAGGGGTAAAAAGGACTTGAGTTTGGGGTCGATTTGGCGAAAACAGAAGAAAAAGAGGTTGGATGTCCAGGAGAAACCGGGAACCCGGTTTCGCAAAAACCGGGAACCCGGTTTCGCAAAAACCGGGAACCCGGTTTTGGAGCTGGTACCACCCTCCTCAACGCAACATGGGGCTTCTTGGTTCACGACACAGCGTCGGAACCGGGTACCCGGTTTTTCGAAACCGGGAACCCGGTTTTGGTGCTGTGATTTCTGAAAATCTCTGACCCAGCGTCATGGTGGCTTGCGTTTTCGTGCGTTTTGATTCGCGCCATCGACACAAATCCGGGTACCCGCATTTGGCAGAACCGGGTACCCGGTTTTGGAGCTGTAATCTTCCAAAAGTTCTGACCCGGCGTTTTGAGGTGCTGCGTTTTGGCGCGTTTTGACTCGCGCCATCGAGAAAGTCCGGGAACCCGCATTCCACAGAACCGGGTACCCGGTTTCGGCGAGTAAAATCTCTGACCCAGCGTCTTGGGGTCCAGCGTTTTGGTGCGTTTTGAAAAAAAAAAAAAGAAAAAAAAAAGAGTCCACAATTGTTTTTCCGCGCCGTCACAGCGACGCAGAACCGGGAACCCGGTTTGCCAAAACCGGGAACCCGGTTTGAAAGCTGTGATAGGCGGTTTTGGGTGTTTTAACCTAGTTTTCTTAGCCTCTTCTCCAAGTTTTTACCTAAAACGCACCAATAGCCTCCCCACCTCCGAAATTCATCTACCAAAACACTATATATCATCAAATCCTACCCTCTTTCACCACAAAAACATAAGATCAACTCACCTCCTCTCCAAAATAACATCAAATCCTTAGTTTTTCCCAAGATTCTTCTTCACCCAATTCCTTAAATTAAACCCAATTCTTTCTTCTCCCATACGAATTAACCAAGACCCATCTCATATTTCACCTAGTTCTTAAATTCTTAAACCTCAAAACATCAAAATTCTAAACTTTTCCCTAAGTTTTTCGTTATTTGAAGTTTTGAGTTTGGGGTGAAAAGAGATGACTAACAGAACCGGCGATTTTCGAAGAACTGCTCCTAGAAGAAAGACCACCATTGGTGGTTCACAAGATCAAGCTATTGAGATTCCTGATTCGCGTCCTAAACGAAAAATTGACGAAGTTAAGCTTGATTCTAACAGAAAAGAAATCACAGGTCAAAAGAGAAGATTAATTGATGAGATTGAAAGTGAGAAGGAACCAGAAGAGGAAATTACGAAGAACATTGAGAAGGAAACTGAACAAGAGATTCCGGAAGCACCCGTTCAAAAACCTCCGCGTATGAAGATGTGGGCCCACAAGCCTAAGAGGGTTTACACTTGTTGGAATACTCAGGTTCGCGAAAGAATTGAATTTTTGAAATTTGGTGAGGAGACGAATTTTCCTAAGGGTATTATGAGTAGTGATTACAAGGAATATGCTGTGAAATGTGCTAAGTTTGGTTGGAAAGAGTTACAAGAAAGGAAGCTTGAGTTTATTCCTACTTTTGTGCGAGAATTTTACGAAGGTTTAGCTACCTCCCATGATGCCATTGATATCCGCAAAAAGGTAGTTCCTTTCTCTATTGAACGTATTCGGAAATCATTGAAACTACCCAACTTTTCTGGAACATGCCCCTTCCAAGAAATTCTTAATGACCCTTCTTTTGATTTTGAATCCCTTTGGGGGACCGTGCTTGTTAATGGGACTAGCCCAATTCCTGAAGGTGAAAGATATCCTGGACAGTTTTACAACAGTAGTTTGACACCTCGTGCTAAGGTTTGGTCTCGTTTCGTAATACCCACTTTCTTTGGTATTAAACACACTTCCGAGTTGAAGAAAGAGCACATATTTGTTATTAAGTGTATTTTGGAGGAGAAACCATTTGATGTTGCTAAGATCATTTATGATACAATCATGGAGTTCGCAAAATCACCTATGAAACAACAAAATCTGAAGTTTCCTTGTACTATTACTCAGTTGTGTCTAGACGCAAAGATTCCGCGTAAGGACGCAGATATTGACATTGTTTCAGTTGGTGTGAGTATATCTTTGAGCACAATCAAGAACATCCATGAAGAAGCAACGCGAACTACAAGAAGTCCGAGAACTCCTCAATCAAAGAAAGTGAAAACTGTACCTGAGTTGGAGGCGAAGATTCAGGTGTTGGAAGAGAATCAGGAGAGGATGATTGCTACCTTGAGAAACGTTACAAAAGAATTGAACCTGCTTCGAAATTTAATCCTAGGCGTAAATACACTTCAGAACGCGATTTATGATGCTGTTACGCGAGATAAAGGTCCAGAACGCAACACCGATAACCAGCCTCGCGCTGGTTAAGATACGTTTTCTAAACTTTCCTCTTAGTGTAGATTAGTTTAAATGCTTTATTGAGTCTTTTCGAGTCGTGGGGACACGACTCATTTTTGAGTTTGGGGTGGGGTTCGTTGCCTCATCCCAATTTTTATGTGTTATTTGTTTTATTTGCTTTCAATAAAAGAATTTTCGGAGTTGCGTTTGACTGTAGAAATTTTTAAATATCCCTTTAAGCATACTCTTGATAAATCTATGATAGTAAATAGTGGACTTTAGGGACTGATATAAAACGCACTTACAATTGCATGCGAACATAGGTAATTGATAGGAAAAATTAATTAACAATGCAAATGAAGTAAGCTTGTACTCAAGGAATATGTTTGGTGTGTAGAAAGTGAAATCCTAATTAGTAGAGAACCCATCTAGATATGAACTAAAGACAAGCTATGTACTTAGGAAAATGATAGGGGCAGTTCTTTGTTAGCCATTTGTGCCTTTTTAGCCTTCTATCCCTTGTATTAATGATTATCCGTCTTAGCCCACTTTGAGCCTTTAGCCTTTTCTTTGTAGCCACGATATAAGCCATTATCCATTAGATTATTAGGCATGACCATATGACCCGCACTTGAATCACAATCCTGAGACATGTCTCGAGCTTGAGTTTGGGGTGGTGGGACCACTTGTGGGAAATTTAATGGGTTGGGATTGATGTGCTTTGTATTGTAGCACAATTGCAGATGATATATACTTGTAACCCTTTGCCGGGAATGAAAAAAAAATGAAAAAAAAAAAAAATTCTATACAGTAGGAACCGGGAACCCGGATTCGTCAAAACCGGGAACCCGGTTTGCTGCTGTACAAAAAAAAATAATAAAAAAAAAATATGAATGAATAAAACATCCGGCAAAGTGGAATTTTTCTGAAAATCATCTTATTTATAGTGGGTAGACATGGGACGCTAAATTGTTGCGTATATGGGTGAGTGAGAACATCTTTTTGAGCGTTAACTCAAGCTCGAGGACACTGTTGATGGTAAGTGAGGAGAGAGCCAAAAGCTCACTTCAAATTTACCAAAAAATACATCCACACCCGTCCTTAAGCCAATATTATAACCGTAAAGACCTCGTGATTCCTAAGTGCGTAGTGAATTTATGATTCTGTTGATAGGGAATGCACCAGGTGGAACATTCAAAGCGAGGTAGGATTAATGACCACCCTATAGCCATCATACAGAGATGAGTACAAGTGTAACCTTCAAGCATTGCGACTTTAATTTTATGATTGAGATTATTTAGGTTTGATGTTGCATGATTAGTGTATGTGTATATTAGTTTCTAGAGTTTGCTATATGAGGTTTATTCTGAAAATTGCTTTAGGGTTTATTTGCTAGCTTCTATTTGTTTATACGCTTACTTCTACCCCTTTGTTTTGTTTTACTTTGTCGGGACGACAAAGGTTTGAGTTGGGGGTCTTGATGTCTCCCTAATTGTTCTTACTTTCGACCCTTGGGAGACATCATTTTTGGTGTTTATTTAATTAATTTGATAGACTTTTGGACTAAATTTGCAATAATCCGGAATTACCTTTTTATTTCTAGCATTTTTAATTTATCAAACTTTTGCGCGTAATATTGGTATTTCTAGTGTAAAGTTTACAGGTTTTAGATGATAGCTAGGAGAGGAATCCGAGGAGAAAGTCAAAGATCGTGAATTAGAGTCAAGACTTGAAGATAAATCCCGAAGATATTATTTTTAGAGCTGAAAATCCATTTTCCAGGCCATAGAGTGCTGATTTCGAGGTGCTTAAGCGATGATTTAGCCGCTGACCTTTGAAAAGAAAACATTCCTTATCAAGTTACGGAACTTTAGCAACTGGAATGAGGTCAATCGGAGTCATAACGCATCGGGAAAAGCCGTTTTAGTGAAGGTGTATCAGCAGTTACGGGATTTTGGGCTTAGAAAGTGGGCTTGGACATTTAATTAGTCTTTTATTTTCTGGTCCAAGCCCTAGTACGAATTTATGCTTATAAAAGGAGGTCTGGACTTCTATTTTTCACACAATTCACATTCCACAAGATTAAACACCAGAGAGAAGCAACTGAAGGAAGAAAGAAGAAGCTAGAAGAGCTGGAGTGGGTCTATAGCTCCGTTCGTAGTCATTCCAATTCCGGAAATTAGGTTCTTCTTATATTTTAATTTTGTAAACAATATGAATTCCCTTTCTTTTAATTTAGTTTTTAATTTTAATATGAGCTAAGCTTTTAATAGTGCTTGAGAACAAACAATGAGTGAATCTTAATTTTATGAAACAACGAATGTTGAATTTGGGTTTATGCTAAATTAAATTAGATTGGGTTCATTACTCTTTTCGATAATTTGTGATTATTTACTGATTTTAGAGTCGCGAACTAAAATTAGGTATTAGTATCTAAGCTATTCCACATATGTGGCGTGTGGATCATCCTGACGGAGGGTTTAGGTATAGAATTAATTATTCAATCTAGGATAAAAGCTATTGATTCTGACGAACTTAGCTAATTCTAGGGCCAATGAGGTAAAACACTTAAACATCCAACGGTGGATCATATTTACCCTGACGGGACTAGTGACACTTTAGGATCGCCTTATAGTCCACCCTGACGGGGGTATAAGGAATTTAGAATCCCGACCATTGTAATTGACCAATCTAGCCCTTAAACAACATAAGTTAGGAAGTAAGATTAGGAGGATCCTTGCGTTCTCAAGTACTACATCTCATATTGCGTTTTCACTCATTTTACTTGCGTCTTAGCTTCTACTTGCATTTAATTATTTGTCTTTTATTCATTAGCTTTAATCAACAAAACCAAACAAACATTTTATTTTCATAAGTGCATCAATCACTACTTGCTAAACATTGTGATCAACCATCCGTCCTTGGAACGAATCTGTATTATCATACATACTACTTGGGACAACCGTACACTTGCGGTTGTGGTTCGAAGAAGAGGAAGTTTTTTCATGATGAGATGGTAGGTTTTTCGGAGATTGATGATAAACTTGTTGAGGTTCCGCTGCTTGATATCGCTATTGATGTTGTTTCCCTTGAGGTCGTTGCTCCCATTGACGTGGGTGGTTGTAAGGTGCAACCCCCACCCCAACCATGACCGGGATATTTTGGAACTGTCAAGGGACGGGGTCCCCCTTGACAGCCCAAAACCTTAGAGACTTAATCTCTAAGGAAAAATCCCGGGTCATTGGGTTATCTGAGACCAGAACCAAGAAAAAGAAGTTATTGATTTTTGCAAAGAAACTCAACCTTAAAATGATGTGGAGTGTCGACCATGTTGGTTTATCTGGTGGTTTAGCTCTTTTTGGTGTGGACAACTGGGATGGAGAGGTAATCTCTTCTTCTAATAGCCATATTTCTCTTTCAATCCCTTTGATTAATAATACTGTATGGTACCTGCACTTTATTTACTCCCTTCCTGATGTTAATTGTAAAATCAACTTGTGGAATTTCATTGGAAATACTATTAGAGATTCCCCTAATACCCCTAACCTATTCATTGGTGATTTTAGTGACATTAGACCCCCTTCTGACAAAATTGGGGGTAGTGGGAATTCTCTATCTGATATGCGCACATTTAGTAATAACATTTCCAAAAATGACCTAATTGATATCCCCTCTAAAGGCTGTAAATTTACATGGCGGAATAATAGGAATGATGATGGGTTAATTATTGAGAAATTAGATTGGGGCTTTGCTACTCCCGAGTGGTCTAGTCTTTTCCCTGATGCATGGATACACAATGATTTCCCCATTGGATCCGACCACTCTCCCATGGTCATGCATCTGGATAACAAATCTAATTTACCTATCCCAAAACCCCCTTTCAAACTTGACCCAGCCTGGCTCGAAAATGAATCTTGTGTTGGTACCATTAAGGCTTGTCTGACTAGGTCTAAAAACTTTGCTAGTCCCCCCTGTGCTAGACTCCCTAAAAGATGTAATAGGTGTAAGAGAAGTATAATGTGGTGGAAAAAAGCAAATATTAGAAATAATGCTACCATTATCAATACTCTAAGCCCTTATGCAAGATAACCCCAATGGCCTTGACCTTACGCTGCATCCTGATGTCTCCCTATTTGTTCTAATTATTAGCCCTTTGGAGACATACTTTTAGGTGAATATTTGACTTATTTGATATACTTTTATGCTTATTTTGTCATATTACACTTTCTCCCCTTAGAATTAGACTATCTGCATTTTTAGAGCTTTTGTGCATTAATTTGATATACATGGAAATAAGAAGATTAAGGAAAGATATATGCAAAGAAGGAAAAGATAAAGCTGTCAAATAAATCTGAAATTCCAGCCACGTTTCAAAGACGAGCTCATAACTTACTATTGGATAGGAATTTGGGAGAATGGTCTGCACCAATTGATAGAGCTTTCTGAGGCAAGTGGTTTCAACTATTAGAACGCATCAAACGGATAAGTATTGAAGGAGATATGACCAAAACAAATCAGCAGCAGAATCTTACCTATCCTAGATTTTAGGGCTACAAATTAAAGAGTTCTTGACTTGTCTTCCACTCTGAGTAAATTTAGGGTTTGCTAACACCTATAAATACACCCCTTAGCCTCCTCTTTACACACACTTCAGAGAATTACACAAGAGGCTTAAGGTTTTAAAGTCAGAGCAAGAAGGCAAGGAGAAGCTAGAGCTGGGAGAATCTTGTTCTTCCATCAACAGTCATCCTACCCTTTAGGTTATCATTTATCTTTTGTATTTGAGCATGAATTCCTTTTATTTATTTTCAGTCTTTAATTTTATTATGAGCGAAATTTTCATATACTTGACAATCGCATTAAAGGATGAACCTTAATTAATTAATCTATGTTTTGAATTTGTGATTGTTATGATTTAAACTGAATTGAGTTTTATATATTGGATATTACTTTGTTTTCATTACTATTTCTTTTAAGAACAACTAGAAATAGCTTTTAGTATTTGGGCTATTCACTTTAGTGGTGACGTGATCATCTGACAGGGGGGTTTGAATACAGACTTAGGTAATACCCGTGTAATGTCCGTTATTGACCGACATGCTTAACTAGTTACATAGCCAAAGAGGTAAATTCATATCATACAAAGAGGCATATTCGCCCATACATGGGTTTATAGTACTTTAGGATAGCTCCTAGGTCCACCCGACAAGGGGCTAGGAGATATTAGAGTCCCGACTAATATTATATTCCAATTCTACCCTTAAACATAGTATAGATTATAATTATTAAGTGGATTCCTTACGAGACGCAAGTATCTCTCTTATCTGAAGTTAGTCTTTTATTTGCTTTATTTCTTTCTATTTAATTTAATTTTAGTCTTTATTTTATTTGCATCTTTTATATTCAAAAAATCAAACAAAAATCTTTTCGTTTATTTTTTCGTTACGCAATTATTCTTACTACTTGATTAATATTTGGGTTGAACCTAATCCGTCTCTGAGAATGAACTTGATTATCATATATTATTTGGGACAACTGTACACTTGCAGTTTGTGGTTCCTCTTTATTTATCGCTTTATTTTCTAACACCCTAGGACATACCTAGTTTTTGGCGCCGCTGCCGGGGACGGTAGCGTGTGTCCCCGGTGTTAATCTTTAGTAGTATAATTGTTAGTTTAGTTTTAGTTTTATTTTTCAGTTTTACGCTTTGGGTTGTCTTTCTCTCTCAGGTTTACAGGTTTTGGTATATGCTTGAAGAACACGTGATTCTTGCGAATCCCGAAAACCTAGTTCGAGAAGCAAACAAAAGAAAGAGAGAAGCTACAGCCAAAGAGTTAGAAGAGATGTTAGCTAGAGAAGCAGAGATGGAAGGTGACGGAAATCAACAACTGAATCAACAGAATGGTCAAAACCTTCCACAAGTTCAACCTCCTCAAAACAATGATCCGTGGTTTGTTAATGGCCCTGAACAAGCTCCATTTCAAGCTCCTGCCCTCGGAATTGCCCCTGCGAATATTAACATCGAGAGATTCAGACCTGATCCTGGTATGTTATCTCAATTTCAGAGTTATGGCAATTTCGGAGGAGCACCTGGAGAAGATCCAATCCGTGTTGTACAGAAGTTCATGCAAATTTGCGATCCTATATTACGCAAGGAGTAACAAGAGATCAGATGTATTTTGCGAATTTTACGTATTTCGTTATAGATGGAGCAAGTGAATGGCATGATTCTCAAGGACCTGGATCAAGCACAAGATGGGACGCATTACAAACTGCGTTCTTCGACAATACTACCCAACAAACATGAGATTAGACGCGCAAGTTGAATTGAATTCGTTCAAACAAGATCAAGACGAGACTTTTGGTAGAAGTTTAACAAGATTTCAGATTTGTTTGAGAAGAGTCCCTGATCTAGGCCTTACAGAGATTCAACAGATGAAGATATTTTACAGAGGACTTGATGGCTCTTCAAGAAAGGATTTATACTTGCTTTGTGGCAGTGGATTCTTACAGGTACAACCAGTCCATGCTAAGATTATTTTAAATAGAACAGTTTCGAATGAGACGGGTTGGAATACCGTGAGAACACCTATCCGAGGTGGAAGAGGAAATAGTGCTTTCATTGAAGAAAAATTCACTGCCATGGAGAATAAACTTGAGCAACTATTAAAACATCTTACTCTAGCTGTTACAAAAAATTTTGCAGGTAGAAAAGAAGATGTTAATGTTACACAAGAAGTTTATGGGTGTTCTAAGTGTGGTGTACAAGATCATGATTGGGAGCATTGTCAAAACAATCTAGTAGCCGTAATGTTTGTTTCCAACCGAGGGAACTATAATTCAAGTGGTCAAGGTTATATACTGAATAGAAACCATCCGGTTTCCAATATTCAAATCCAAACGGGGCCGCGAATCCAACTTATGCATATCAGTAGCGTCCCCAAGGTAATAACTATCAACCAAGACCACAGAACAACTACTAAGGGGGACAAGGTTACGGAAATCAAACTCAGATACAACCTCCTCAAGACGCTTACACCAAGACCATGAATCAGAAAGCTCTACCTGCTCAACCTCAAGAAGGTGCGTTAGATGTTGAGCAAACCTTGTTGACATTAATCAACATTCAAACAAAACCTAGCCTAGAGCAACAAGCCACAGCCGCAACACTTAAAATGTTAGAGAATCCGCTAGCTCAGGTGTCGAAGCAATTGAATCAACGTCAACAAGGACAATTACCAAGTGACACTGAAGAACAGGAGCAAAGAGAAGATTGTAATGCAGTGACACTTAGAAGTGGTAAGAAGCTCCCACCACCTCATTTTCCCGTGATGAAAGAAAAAGAAACAACTGTAAAAGAAAAACCGGTAAAAGATGTGGTGGAGAAAGAAGATGAACCTGAAGTAGAAGAAGTGGAGAAAATTCTGGAAAAACCAAAGAAGCAAGGTATTACAGAAACTCGTCCTCCTCCACCTTTTCCCTCAAAAGTTCAGAAGAAAGGAGACATGGCTGACTATCCGAAGTTCTTAAATATGGTACGCCTTCTCAATATTAATGTTCCGTTCTTAGACGCTATCAGTGATGTGCCGAAGTATGTTATGTTCCTGAAAAGAGCCATCACCAACAAGAGAACATACCGTGAGAATGAAATGATAGGATTACCAGAAGAATGCAGTGTCATATGCCAAAGTAAGTTGCCACCTAAACTACTTGATCCTGGGAGTTTTACGATTCCTATTTCTATTGGTAATGAGTGGCAAGGGAAAGCTTTGTGTGATTTGGGTGCAAGTATGAACTTGATGCCCAAGTCAATTTTTGAGAAACTGGAGATAGGAAACGCAAGACCTACTTCCATGATTTTACAAATGGCTGATAGATCCCTCGCACATCCAGAGGGACGAATAGAAGATTTTCTCGTCAAGGCAGGTACTTTAATTTTTCCCGTTGATTTTGTTATACTTGAATACGAAGCGGATAGAAATGTCCCCATCATCTTGGGTCAACCATTCCTAGCCACGGGGCGTAATGTTATTGATGTAAAAAACGGAGAATTAACCATGCGAATCCAAGACGAGAAGGTGAAATTCAACGTGTTTAGGGCCATGAAGTTTCTAGACCTCCCGGAGGAGTGTTTCCCGATGGATGTATTTGACTTAACTACGCAAGAGGTATTTGATTTCATGAATTTTAATGATATCTTGCAGGCGGCCCTAACACTTGACTTACCGGAGTTGATGGAAGAACTAACCGAGACAGTAGCTGCTCTAAATTCCAGAAATATCAAGCATAGGCATCTCGCCTATGAACTAGTCCGAGAGCCAGGGGAGATAGTATCTAAAAAGAAACCATCTATCGAATATCCCCCACAACTAGAAGAAAAGTCGCTTCCGTCACACTTGAGGTATGCGTATTTAGGTACTAACAACACTCTACCTATTATTTTTTCAGCTACTTTAACAGGTCCTCAAGAAGACAAACTGTTGCGCATACTAAGAGCTAATAAAGAGGCGATTGGTTGGACTATTGCTAACATCAAAGGTATTAGTCCTTCCTATTGTCAACACAAAATAATTTTAAACGATGAAAATGCGCGCTCAGTTGAAGGGCAAAGAAGATTAATGCCAGCTATGAAGGAAGTGGTGAAGAAAGAGGTTATCAAATTGCTAGATACGGGAATCATCTATCCCATAGCTAGTAGTGAATGGGTGAGTCCAGTTCAATATGTACCAAAGAAGGGTGGTATCACTACCATCTTAAATGAACAGAATGAATCCATTCCCTCAAGAACCGTTGTTGGGTGGAGAGTGTGTATGGATTATCGAAAGTTGAACAAGGCCACCAGAAAAGATCACTTCCCTCTTCCATTTATAGATCAGATGTTAGAAAGTTAGCTGGGAAAGAATATTATTGCTTTTTGGATGGGTATTCAGGATACAATAAGATTTATGTATATCCAAAAGACCAACACAAGACAACCTTTACATGTCCTTTTGGTACCTTTGCCTTTCGAAGGATGTCATTTGGATTATGTAATGCACCTGCTACTTTTCAGAGATGTATGATGGCAATCTTCTGGGACATGATTGATGACTTCCTTGAGGTATTTATGGATGACTTTTCTGTGTTTGGTGATAACTTTGAGGAGTGTTGACGGAACTTGGAGAAGGTATTGATTAGATGCAAGGAAACTGATTTGGTTTTAAACTGGGAGAAGTGTCACTTTATTGTCCGTGAGGGTATAGTGTTGGGTCACAAGGTTTCAAGTGCTGGTTTGGAAGTTGATCGTGCAAAGATTGAGGTAATCAAGACTCTCCCCCCTCCTATTTCTGTAAAAGGGGTAAGAAGCTTTTTAGTTCATGCTGGTTTTTACCGACGTTTTATCAAGGACTTCTCCAAAATTTCTAAAACGTTGTGTAACTTACTCGAAAAGGACACCAAATTCCTTTTTGATGAAGCTTGCATAAAGGCATTCGACGAAATCAAAGAGAAGCTTATTTCTGCACCTATTGTATTACCTCCCGATTGGAAGATTCCGTTTGAGATTATGTGTGATGCTAGTGATCTTGCGATGGGTGCTGTTCCGGGTCATAGAAAAGAAAGGGTATTTCATTCTATCTACTATGCTAGTAAAACCTTCACAAGTGCTCAAATAAATTATACCGTAAATGAGAAGGAATTACTAGCTGTTGTGTATGCATTCCACAAATTTTGTTCCTACCTTATTGGGGCGAAAGTTGTCGTGTTTACCGACCATTCTGCGATAAAATACCTTATGGAAAAAAAAGATGCGAAGCCGCGTTTGATCAGATGGGTACTTCTATTGCAAGAGTTTGATTTAGAGATTCGAGATCGAAAGGGTTGTGATACTCAGGTTGCAGATAATTTCTCACGTCTTGAAGGTTCTGAGTGTAATGGGGGGCCTGAGTTGGTAAGAGAAGAGTTTCCTAATGAGAGTTTGTTTTCAGTTTATGCAATAGGAACTCCTTGGTATGCGGATATAGCAAATCTTATTGTGAGTGGTTCTTTTCCTCAAGGAGCTACCTCACAAGAGAAAAAGAGATTAGTCCATCGAGCTAAACAATTCTTTTGGGAGGATCCTTTCCTCTACAAAACATGCAGGGATCAGATGGTAAGAAGATGCATACCAGATATGGATATTCAGTCAGTTGTTGCAAGTTGTCATGATTCAACATACGGAGGACACTTCAAAGGTGATCGTACAGCTGCAAAGGTACGACAATCCGGTTTTATTGGCCTACTTTACAATAAGGATTGTCATGAATATGTCAATAAGTGTCATAGATGCCAGTTTACTGGTAACATATCTAAGAGAGATGAGATGCCGCGTAATAATGTTCTTGAAGTTGAGATATTCGATGTATGGTGTATTGATTTCATGGGTCATTTTGTACCATCTAATGGAAATCTTTACATCCTACTAGTGGTTGATTATGTGTCCAAATGGGTGGAGGCTGTTGCTCTACCAACCAATGATTCACGAGTGGTGATAAAGGTTTTAAAGTCACACATCTTTACTAGACATGGCACACCTAGAGTTATTATCAGTTATGGAGGTTCACACTTTGTTAACAGATACTTGAAGGCGGTATTGGAGAAGTATGGGGTGAGACATCGTGTATCTACTGCTTATCATCCACAACCAGATGGGCAAGATGAGGTCTCTAATCGAGAGATCAAATCCATTCTAGAGAAGACAGTTGGTTCCACACTCAAGAATTGGTCAATGAAATTAGATGATGCGTTGTGGGCATATCATACCGTGTTCAAGACGCCTGTTGGTGCATCTCCGTATCGCATAGTTTAGGGTAAGGCTTGTCACTTGCCTCTTGAGCTTGAAATGGGTGCCTATTGGGCGATAGCGGAGATGAATATGGATCCTACTTTAGCCGCGGAGAATCGTATGATGAAGCTGAATGAACTTGATGAGTTTCGATTTCATGCCTATGAGAATGCTAAACTTTACAAAGAAAAGACCAAGAGATGGCATGACAATCGCATTCGTGAAAAGAAATTCAAAGTTGGACAGATGGTCCTCAAGTTTAACTCCAAGTTCAGCAATTATCCGGGTAAGTTGAGATCAAAGTGGTCTGGTCCATTCGTGGTGACCAAAGTTACGCCTCATGGAGCTATAGAAATCAAGAATCCAGACGAGCAACGCACCTTTATGGTGAATGGGCATCGTCTGAAACTTTGTCATGTAGGAGAGGATACCAATCGCTGAGTTGATCCACATCCTGGGGAGGTCATGTACCTCCTTGAAGCTGAATAATTGCGAGAGGTAAACCGTCGAGCTTAACGACGTTAAACAAAAGCCAGTTCATTGTATATTAGTTTATTGCTTTACGTTTTTCATTTCCTAGTGTATAATTGTAAGTTATAGTCGAGTCTTAGTGTCTAATTTTAAAAGAAATGAGAAAGGTAGTGTGTAAATGATGCAGGAATTGAGTTTGGGGTGCTAAGAAACGAAAAAGGGAAAATCTGATGCACTGGCCGGCTAGCCAGTCAGATCACCGGCATGCTGGTGGATCAGAAACACGTGCCCACGGGTTCATGGCTTGGGTTGTTTCCTGAGAGGGAAAGAAAAATTGAATAGTCGCACCGGTATGCCGGTCAGATTCCTGGTATGCCGGCCAGAAGGAAAACACGTGCCCACGGGTTGCTCGACACGGGTATTTTGACGGAGCGCAAATTTATGAAGAACAGCGCATCGGCTAGCCGGTGCCCAAAAACACGTGGATTCGGGTTCAAGGCAGAAATTTACAAGAGAAAAGACGTCCAACACCGGTATGCCGGCCAGATCTCCGGTATGTCGGTTAGTATGTCGGTTTGGAAGAGTTTGTTGCCTTATACACTTCTTACCTTATCAAGTACAAAGCCTAGCCTCTCCCATACGAATTTTCCAGCTCCCAACCTTATAAATAAACCTTGAATCTTGATTAAACCTCTACAATAAACACAATAACATCAATAATTCTCTCCTCCATCTTCCATAAACACAATTTCTTTATCAAATTCATCACACCACACCATAAATCACCATCAAGATCATCAAGCTTTCAAGAGTTCTTCCAAGAATCATCAAGAAACCTTCTTCTTTCATCAAATCCAAGCAAGAAACTCAAGCTACACCAAGTTTTCTTAACTTTATTCTATCCTTGGTGTAACTTGAGTTTGGGGTCAAATCAGTCATGACAAACAGAACAGATGTTATGGATTATAAGAGGAAGTGTTACATCCTAGGGAAGAACAAAAATTTGCCTGGATCTACAATTGAAAAGACCATCAATATTGATGATCCTATTGAAAAGAAGCAAAAGGAAGAGGCACCTGCACAACCACTACACAAGAAATTCACAGCTAGGATGAAATTCACAAGAAACTATTTTATTGCTTTATTGAGTCTTTTTCGAGTCGTGGGGACACGACTCACTTTTGAGTTTGGGGTGGGGTTCGTTGCCTCATCCCAATTTTTTGTGTTTTACATGCTTTCAATAAAATTAATCTTACGGTTGCGTTGACTGTAGAGTATTTTAAATGCCCCCATCAAGCATGCTTTTTATGAATTCATGATAGAAAATAGTTGACTTTAGGGGTTAGTATAAAACGCACTTAGATTACATGCAAATATGAGATAATTGATACGAAGAATTAATGAACAAATGCAAAAGAAGTAAACTTGTGCTTAAGAATAATGAGTGGTTTGTAGAACGTGAGATCTGAATGAGTAGAGAACCCACTTAGGTATGAACTAGAGGCAAGTTGTGTAAATAGGAAGATGATAGAGGTAGTTCTTTGTTAGCCCTTTGAATCCTTTTTGGCCTTCTATCCCTAAATGAATTATATCCTTCTTAGCCAAATTTTTAGCATTTAATCCTTTCTTTTGTCGCCACATTATAAGCCAATATCCCTTTAGATTGTTAGGCATGACCGTATGGCCCGCACTTGAATCACGATCCTGAGACTTCCTGTCTTAAGCTTGAGTTTGGGGTGGTGGGTCCACTATATGGGAATTTACATTGGGTTGGGATTTTTGAGCTTATCAATTGTGCTCTGTGCTATATTTTGATGATGATTCACAGGTTTATTATATTGTAACCTTTTGCCAGGGTAAGAGTAAATGAAAAAAAATGAAAAAGTTATGAAAGGAAAAAAAATCTTGAATGAAAAATAGCATGATATCTCAACATCAAAAAGAGAGTCATGGCTATGAAGAAAAGAAAAATTTCATATCGAAAAGAATAAATATTTGGACCGGCAAAGAGGAAATTTTTATGTGAATCATCCTTAGTGCTTATTGGGTTAATTTGGGGACGCAACATTAGCGCATCAAATGGGTTGAGTGAGAACGTTATTCGAGTGTAAGCTCAAGCTCTTGGACAGTTTGTTGATGGTAAGTGAGGAGAGAGCCAAAAGCTCACTTCAAATTTACCAAATATATATCATACCGTCCCTAAGCCGATATTGAAACCGTAAAGACCTCGTGATTCCTAGATACACAGTGAGTTAATAGGGAGTATGCTAAGTGGAGCGTTCAAAGCAAGTAAGGATCGAGGAACACCCTATAGCCACCATCTTGAGATAAGTAATAAGCGTAACCTTCTAGCATTGTGAAATTAATTTTGGATTGAGATTATTTTGTGTTTGATTTTGCATGATATGTGTTTGTGTATATTAATTCTTAGATGAGACTATATAAGATTTGTTTTAAGTTGTGCTTTGGGAATATTTTCTAGATTCTACCTTCTGCGTTCACCTAAAAGATCCTTTGTTTTTATTTTACTTTGTCGGGACGACAAAGGTTTGAGTTTGGGGTCTTGATGTCTCCCTATTTGTTCTAATTATTATCCCTTCGGAGACATCCTTTTAGGTTAATATTTGACTTATTTGATAGACTTTTATGCTTATTTTGTCATATTACACTTTCTCCCCTTGGATTTAGACTATTTTCATTTTTAGAGCTTTTGTGCGTTAATTTGATTATTTTTAGTGCAAAGTTAGTAGGTTCTTGAATTTCATGAAAGACCAATAAAAGGAGGAGAAGTGAGAATTAAAGTCTTAGAGTATTTTAGTGTGTTAGGAAGTATTTTTATTCGAGTTTCTAATTTTAGAGTGCATTTTCCTATTTCTATTCTTGAATTATGGATTTATTATTTTTAAAGCATATGCGGTTTAATTATTTATTTATTGTGAAACTTTAAAAGATATATGGTAATTAATTAGAGACCAAGTCAAGTCTAAGAAGTAAAGGAAAGATATTTACATGGAAATAAGAAGATTAAGGAAAGATATATGCAAAGAAGGAAAAGATAAAGCTGCCAAATAAATCTGAAATTCCAGCCATGTTTCAAAGACGAGCTCATAACTTAAGATTGGATAGGAATTTAGGCGAATGGTCTGCACAAATAGATAGAGCTTTCCGATACAAGCGGTTTCGACTATTGGAACGCATCAAACGGATAAGTATTGAAGGAGATATGACCAAAACAAATCAGCAGTAGAATCTTACCTTTCCTAGATTTTAGGCTACAAATTAAAGAGTTCTTAACTTGTCTTCCACTCCAAGTAAATTCTAATTAGGGATTTCTAACACCTATAAATACAACCCTTAGCCTCCTCTTTACACACACTTCAGAGAATTACACAAGAGGCTTAAGGTTTTCAAGTCAGAGCAAGAAGGCAAAGAGAAGCTAGAGCTGGGAGAATCCTGTTCTTCCATCAACAGTCATCCTACCCTTTAGGTTATCAATTTATCTTTTGTATTTGAACATGAATTCCTTTTATTTATTTTCAGTCTTTAATTTTATTATGAGCGAAATTTCCATATACTTGGTAATCGCATTAAAGGGATGAACCTTAATTAATTAATCTATGTTTTGAATTTGGGATTTTTATGATTTAAACTGAATTGAGTTTTATATATTGGATATTACTTTTTTTTCATTACTGTTTCTTTTAAGAACAACTAGAAATAGCTTTTAGTATTTGGGCTATTCACTTTAGTGGTGACGTGATCATCTGACAGGGGGGTTTGAATACAGACTTAGGTAATACCCGTGTAATCTCCGTTATTGACCGACATGCTTAACTAGTTACATAGCCAAAGAGGTAAATTCATATCATACAAAGAGGCATATTCGCCCATACATGGGTTTATAGTACTTTAGGATAGCTCCTAGGTCCACCCGACAGGGGGCTATGAGATATTAGAGTCCCGACTAATATTGTAATTCCAATTCTTCCCTCAAACATAGCATAGATTATATTGATTAAGTGGATTCCCTGCGAGACTCAAGTACCTCTCTTATCTAAAGTTAGTCTTTTATTTGCTTTATTTCTTTCTAGTTAATTTAATTTTAGTCTTTATTTTATTTGCATCTTTTAGATTCAGAAAACCAAACAAAAATCTTTTCGTTTATTTTTCCGTTACGCAATTAATCTTACTACTTGATTAATATTTGGGTTGAACCTAATTTGTCCCTAAGAACGAACTTGATTATCATATATTACTTGGGACAACTGTACACTTGCAGTTTGTGGTTCCTCTTTATTTATCGCTTTATTTTCTAACACCCTAGGACCCACCACATCCCTTTTCTCCTCTATCTCAAAAGAAATCGAAAGCTTTTGGGCTCTAGAGGAAAAATATTGGGCTACTAGGTCTAGGCTTCGCTGGTTAAAACTTGGGGATCGCAACACCAAGTTCTTACATCTTTCCACTCGTATTCGTAGAGCTACCAACAAAATCATCTTCCTCCAGAGATGAGATGGGACTTGGACTAATGGTTCTCAAGAACTTTCTTCCCTTTTCTCGGCCTTCTTTGTTGATCTTTACCAAGATCCAGGAGAAAGAGCTATTGAGTCCATTATTAGGGATATCACCCCTATTGTCAATGAGACTGATAACCTCTCTTTACTGGCTACTATCTCTCTGAGTGAATTAAAAAATGCGACTTGGGAGTTAGGCCATCTAAGGCCCCTGGGCCTGATGGACTACCGGGGTGCTTCTATAAAAAATTCTGGGATTTACTGAAAGATGATATTCTTGCTATTTTCAATGGGGTCCTCTCAGGTAATATCCCTTTGGGTAGCATTAACAATACCAACATTATCTTAATTCCCAAATGTAAAAATTCCCAAAAGATGGGGCAGCTCCGCCCTATTTCATGTACCAATTTCCTCTATAAAATCCTTTCTAATTTCATGGTTATTCGCTTATAAAAAATCATCCCAAAATCATCTCCCTTGCCAATCTGCATTCATTAAGGGTAGACTCATACAAGACAACATTATTATTGTTCATGGGGTCCTTCATAAACTGAAACACCTTCACAAAAATGCTAAGGACAGCTACTCTATCATTAAAGTTGATATTCATAAGGCTTATGATAAAGTTAGCTGGCCTTTTCTTTTTGCTATCTTTCGTAGACTTGGCTTCGCTGAAGGGTGGGTTAGTTTTATCAAGGCCTGTGTTTCTTCAGTCAATTTTAACGTCATCCTGAATGGCCACCTTTCTGTTTCTTTTACTCCTTCTCGAGGTCTTAGACAGGGGGGCCCTTTATCCCCCTACCTATTTACCATGGTTTCCAATGCTCTATCTATCCTTATCGAGATGGACTTTAGAGATGGTTTTATACATGGGAATGAACTGAGTAGAACTGGCTCCTCTATCCACCACCTTTCATTTGCTGATGATTCCATTTTCTTCCTTCGCAATTCAATTGCAGAAATTCTTGCTTTCTCTGAGATTATCTACAAATTCTGCTTTGCTTCTGGCCTATCACTTAATTTGAATAAATCGTCTATTCTTATTAGCCCTAATACCACAAAGAACATGAAACATATTCTCTCCAACACTTTTCGCATGCCTGTAGTTGAGGACCTAGGTTTATACTTAGGACTTCCTATAGAATGGGAAAATTCAAAAATTAAGGTGATGGACTCACTCGTGCTAAAAATTGATTCTAAATTATGTGGTTGAAAGAAATCCTTACTCTCTATGGCTGGGAAAGCTACGCTTATATCCTCCATTATACGCGTCTTCCCAACATATTTCATGAGCCTCCTAGCCATCCCCAAAGGAACCATAAAGAAAATTAATTCCTTAACGGGGCAATTTCTTTGGGGAAATGAGGAAGATGGAGGAATTCATTGGGTTAGTTGGAATCATGTTACCATTCCAAAATCTCGGGAGGTCTGGGGATTAAAAACCTTGAAGCATTTAATATTGCACTTCTGTCCAAACAAGCGTGGTCTATTATGAATAATCCAGAATCCCTTGTACACCTCACCCTAAAAGGCATCTATTTACCAGAAGGCCTCCCACAACTTGAGAATTATTGTAGGGGAGCATCCTGGATATGGAATAGTATTAGAAAGGGTATTCAATTCATAATGAACCACGCTATCAAGCCTATATGGGATGGTCACAACACTAATATTTGGGAGGATAACTAGCTGGGATTCCCAATTTTAAAACCCCCTCACTACTCAGATGATCCTCATTTCCCAAAGTTTGTAGCTGATTTGTTCAGTTCAACTACTAAAAATTGGAAGATGGAAGTTTTAACCCCCCTCTTCAACGCTGAAACCATTGAATTTTTTAGAAATGGATATTTCTTGGACTATCCAACCTGAAATTTTAATATGGCCTTTTACTACCCATGAGTATTATTCCTCAAAATCTGGATATTTTCATGCAATGTCGAGTTTTATCATCCCTATATCCAACCCCATTCCATCCTACTTCCCAAATCAGGACCTGCTAAAACTCCTTTGGTCCTCACAATGCCCCCCTAAGTTCCAATTCTTCTTATGGCGTATACTTTCTAATGCGCTATCCACTAAATGTAATCGTTATACTAGAAAGTCCTCCACTACAGATTTATGTAATTTATGTCTTAAAGAAGAAGAATCTGTTGAACACTTATTTTTAAAATGTGATTGGACTAAGAAGTTTTGGTGTTTATCCCTCTTACATATTAACCCAGGCCCTTACTCTGAACTTGGTATTAACTGTTGGATTGTGAAAATACTTGATAGAGTCAATAATATTAAAGAAAAGTCCCAATTGCTTATCCAGCTTATTGGGTGCTTCTGGGTTATCTGGTTATCTCAAAATCAAGTTATTTTTAAGAATTCATCTATTAATTACGATTCGTGTGTGGCCTTATTAACAAAATTTAATCTTGATATGTATGCTATCTCAGGTACCCCTTCGAGGCATGCTGATAATATACCTGCTACTACTCACATGCCTTGGTTGTCCATTGCTAGTACTTGGTCGAGTCCTCTACATTCCTCTTTTATGTTGAATACAGATGCCTCATTGAAACTAGGAAAATCCACTGCTGCTGCTGCCATTCGAGACTGGGAAGGTAACGTAATCACAGGTTTTGCCATGGAGATTAAAGCCTCTTCTAGTTTTTTGCTGAAGCAAAGGCAATTAGGAACTCTCTCCTTTTTGTCATTGACAAAGCCCCCTTCTGCACCAGAATTGAGACTGATGCTGAAGCTGTCCTGAAAGCCATTTATTCCAAGAGCGCGAACTGTCTATGAAAGGACAGACCTATCCTCGAGGATATAAAAAATTTGGTGAAGACCCATAATAACATCCAAATATGCGGTATTCGTAGGACAGCAAACTTAGTGGCAGATTGGTTAGCTAAGGCTTTTTCTAGTTTAATTTTACCTTGTAATTGTATTTCTAATCCTCCTCCTACACTTTTGAAACTTTTGTGTAATAACTTTAATAGGCCTAGCCTAATAGGTATTGGTTAATTCCATACCTTTTTATTTTTAATATAAGCCTATTTCCGTCTAAAAAAACGAAATCAACGATTTTGTTTATCACATTTCTGTAGATAAGGCCAATAAAATTTATAAACTAAATAAGTTAGGCACTTTCTGCAAAATGAAGTGATTAAGGAAAGATCAAAATAATTTATTTATTTTTGTTTAAAATACAAAAAGTATTTGGATCCAAATATTTTCATTTCTCTATCTTAGATAGTGATGGCATCACACTTGTCGCTTCTAATTGAAAGAATGCATTGAACAACACAATGTCCAAATTATATGATAATATCATTGCCTCATCATTAAAAATATATTCGTACAAATTTAAATAAAAGCAAACGAACAAACTTGATCATTTCCGTCCAAAAAAAAAAAAACTTGATCACGATCATGCAAGAGAAAGAAGACATGATTTTTGTTTTTTTCACTACACTTTCTATCGAAAAGGCTAAACACAAAAAAACACTTCACAAATCAACAAAGATTAGGCATATGATAGGGTCGATAAACAAAAAAAATAAGATTATAAAACACTTAATCCCAATGTAAATAAAAAAAAAACATAACCCAATACATCATTAAGTACCGTCCAAAAAAAAAAAAAAAAATACATCATTAAGTAATATATTAGTTTAACATTATTTCTTTACTATCCTTCTACTATACTTAATATACGGAAAAAAAACTCATTACTAATACAAAAATCCCAATTGTTACTACACATTACTCTAATACACCCACCATCGTACTCTACGCCGTCGATAAACATACAAAAAACCTAATTCGCAATAGCCAAAACCACGACCCAATTCAATAGTGTTTGAATCCCAAATCGACCTGCTCGCTCCGTCGTCGATGTGAACAACTTCATCCAGCATCATGTACAACTCCGTCCAACATCAGAACACCATTGTCACCTCGATTTTACACCATTCGCGAAATTAGCCTCCTGCATCCAAAAGAATAGCTTTTTTCATCGGTGTGAATGATGTTACGTTTTGTGTTGGGAAAATAAATGAGGAAACTTCAAAATAGAGCCCAAATCCATCCCCAACCCCATTTTAAAGCCCAAGATAGTAATTGTTCTATATAAAGCCTAACTAGATAAAACAAGGTAACTAATGCATTTTCTCTCTCTTACTTTTACTGACACACATGACCGGAGAGATAAATCCGCGTACATGGGGCTATACCTAAGCCATATTTTTTATTCGTGCATTGTTTGTATATTTTTTGTCCATGTCCAATTTCAAAGTGTTCAATACTATACCTAAGGGGCTGTACCCAAGCTCGAGGGTTTATCCATGTCATTTTTTGTTCCAAATCGTATTGGTTATCTCGTTCTTGTATCAAGTTCGTGTACACAATGGGCTGTACACAACTAATTTTTTGGTCCAAATCTTATTGTTTATCCGGTTCTTGTACCAAGTTCGTGTACACAATGGGTTGTACACAAGTCCTTTTTTGTCCATATTCATGCTAGTGTCAAATAATTTACCGTAAAGATGTACCTAATATCTATTTACTCAAGTTTTTCTTTTTTGTTTAGTAGTGTCTAATTATCACAGTTTAATTTTTTAATCTAAAACAAAAAAACATATTTATCTAGACCATGATATCTAGACCATAGTAGACTACTCAATAATAGACTAGAAATGACAAACGTTGATATAATTTAACACTTAAAATAGGATTTTTAGATTTAAAAAGCAGTAAATCATTTGGAAAAAGAAAAAATTATGGACCCAAACAATCTGGATCCATACAAAAAAAAAAGACACGGTTTAAAAAAAAAATAACAAACACATGGTTTTTAAGTGGCTGAGCCCTCAGGTCTGGACATATTGTGTCCTGGCCCAACAACTCCTTTAGCCCAACAACACCTTCAGCCCATTATGTCTGGACACACACGATAAGAAAAAACAAATCTGGGCTCGCGATCGGGGAAGAGATCGCGATGGTGGCTTGGCGACGCAGAGGCGTGGGCGCGGGTGGCGAAGCAGAACAGGGTGGAGGTTGTGGGAAGCAGAGAAGGAGGGAGGCGCTGTTGTGGATCTCTGAAGGAGGGAGGCGCTGATGGTGGCTTTGTTCACGACGGCAGGAGTTTGTGGATCTCTGCATCGACGAACAGCAGCTCTAGGACGGTGGGGTTGGATCTGTGCTGTCGATCGGTGAATGGAGGCGCTGCTGCTGCCTCGCGGTGGTCCCGTTCCTGCTCTTCTACACGACGAAGGTCCACGAACCTGGGTGACGGTGGGGGGAAGAGGAGAGGAGGACGGCGTTGCAGCAGGGTGGATATGGTGGTGAGGTGTTGCAGTGGTCTCCGGTGAAGCAGCTTGGTGGTGGCGTTTCATTGGGTGCAGCAGCAGCAGTGTAGCTTGGTGGTGGCGTTTCATTGGGTGCAGCAGCAGCAGCTTGGTGGAAGGTTGAGATGGAAGGGGGTGGCGGGCTGCATTAGTTATTGAGCACAGAGAGAAGAGAGAGATGAGAAAGAGAGGGTCACGAGCCCTATATGGGTTCTTTGTTTTGCTTTTTGGTTTCTCACTGTATGCATTAGATTTGAGAGGGTCAAGAGTCTAGTTGGATACTAACTAATGGGTAAGGGGGCTTTAATTTGGAACTTTAGTAGTCATGGTTCTGTATATAAATATTACCCCAAATAAAATACAGGGGGGTTTCAACTGGTCAAGAATGAATGGGTACGGTTCATTGCAATGATATTAGTATTTGTTGGGAGCACGTACTAGTCTAAGTGGGAGTCATTTCTGAATGTTTAAGTGTTTGAATGATATTCTTTTCAATGTTTGTATTGAGTGAGTAGTTTTTGTCATTGTTGACCCTAAACACAAATTAATGGGATTAATCTCATCTAAATTAATGTTTTAGAGTTTTAAGTCCAATTATTAACCAATTTGTTAATTAATTATGAAAAACTATCTGTCTTAACTGTATAATTGAGAATTTTGATAGTTAATATATGTGATTGAAAAGTTATATTATGTACAAGTATTGATGTAGGTCTGATATATTGTGAATGTATGTAGTGAATGTATTTTGGTGTTAAATGTGTAGTTTAAAGTAGAGTTGTAGTTTATGAAATTATTAGTGATGCACATGCAGGGGATAGATATTTGATAGGATGGACTAATTACATTGTTAGATGGGATCAATCTAGGGGTGGAAGTCGGAAGGAACAGATCGGATAAAGGGTATATCGGAAAAATTTCAATTTTTTTCGGAATAGATTTTTTCTGTTCCAATTCCTATCCAATTTTTCGGAACTAGGAAAAACAATTCTGAGTTTGGAAATTCGGAAATTTCGGCACGGAAATTTCGGAACTTTTGGTTCGTAAATTTTGGAATTTTGGGTTCAGAATTTTGGAACTTTTGGTTCGGAATTTCGAAAATTTTGGTTCATAAATTGCGCAACTAAGAGTTATTAATCGGGAAAATAGTTTAAAACTTACACTAAGAGTAACCGTAGTTAAAAACTAAAGTTATAAAACTTACACGAAGAGTAACAATATTTAAAAACTAAACCTAAAATTTACATGAAGTAACAAAGTAACAGTAGTTAAAAAACAATGCTAAACCATTGTTACTTTTCCAATTACATGAAAAAACAAATATTGCAAAAATGTCTCAGAAAACGATCTTGCAATTTTGTTCCAAACAAGTCTTGCCTCCAAGCCTCAAAATGATCCTGCAATTTTCTATAAGTTGTAGAAAAAGTGTAAAAACAATGTTGTATAAGTTATTAGAGAAAATGCGAAACATTGCTAACAACATTCTAAAAAGAAGATCACACTAGGCATTGTTGGGTTGTCTTTGTTTAACCCATAAATAATATTGAAACGGTTAAGGATGTTAAATTAGTTAACAACATCAATAGGTTTACGGACATTTTCAATGATATAAAATATGATGGCAAAGGCATGAATCTGTTCATCTGTTGAAGGTTTCCTTACAGACATTATCAATAAACAAGGAAAAGAGAAGCAAAATGTTTAACCTATTCAAAAAAAAACTTAATTATTTTTTGGATTATCAAGTCTTGAATTGATTTATAAATATAATTTGAAAAAGTTTTGGAAATATAACTGGACAGTTTATATGGAAGCCAAGTTGATTTTCAAGTTCCAATACTTTTCAGAGACCAAAGAAACATGCCATTAGTTTTCATGTTTCAAATACTCTATGCAATATTATTTTGAAATATAATTTATAATTCGGAAATAAAATCGGATCGAAATTATAATTCGGAAATAAAATCGGATCGGATACCCGAAAATTTCAGAAATTTATATCTAGTTCCAATTTCGATCCTATTTTTTTTAGAAAAATCAGAAATCGAAATTTCGGAACCTTAAAAATATGTTTCAAAATCAAAATTTTGGGATCGGAATAGCCGGAAATCGGATATTTCGGATCCGATTTCCACTCTTAGATCAATCACATTGAAAAAATGTTGATGGGACGGATCCTATCACATTTAAGAACGATCTTCTGTTTTTTAAGTTTGTGGTGGATAATAGTATTACTATTCTAGTTGTTGATGTGAGAAATATATAAAAGACGATATGAGTTTGATATATGCTTTTTAATCTATTTGTGAGATTAAAAGAAAAATTGGGGGTGGATTCTGGATATAAATTATGATCTCCACAATCAAATTCAGTGTTCCAGAAACTCTTTAATCTATTGTCGGGTGAATTTCTCATCAATAGCTTTTCTTACCACTTAAAACAAAAAATGTCATTTGGGTTTATTAGTTAAGTGTTCGTGGACATCAAAATATTGCGTTTATAACATAATACTTTTGTTGATGTAGGGGCATTGGATTTCATGTTTATCTATTCGGACATTAGACAAAGTTTTTCTTCTCCTCTCTAAACAAACCTACATATTAATAAGTTAATGAGATCTATTGCGCATACAAGAGCATCTTTCAGTACTCGTGATAATATTCCAGGTTTCTTTTCCCTCAACTTATACTACGTAAAATTTCACCAACTATGTTAATCCTTTTTATGTTCACTAACAATATAGAATATAGATAAATGAAGGAAGGATGCTGATGGGAATTAAAAAAGAGAGAAAACCTTTGGAGGATCGATTCCAAGCTTCACAAATTTCTCAGGATGAAGCATGGGCAGCTTAACAACCTACAATATTATAACATATCAACCATAGTAGCTTAGGATTATTATATCCTTCAAAATAACCAAATAACATAAAAAAAAGTGTTGATATTTACACACAAAAGGGATATTTCTCAATATATTTACTGCATGTTTCAATATTAGTGAACTTACGGAGCAGTTCAACTTTCTTTATTACTAGATTTGTTTACATGTGACTACATATATAATATATGGTACATTTCATGAGACCCTTAGAGTAAAAAAAGACACATAGACTTGTATATCACATGAAAAAAAGCAGTGAAAAAAAGAAGAAGTTTTCACTTAAAATGGAATATATGTTGGGAAAATAACAATAACTGGTTTGTAATACTAGAAAAATGGAGTTCCAAAAGAAAAAACAAAAGATAATTTTCAATTAAAGTAACACTACATTGTTACAATAAATATAAAATAACGAAACTTACATGAAAAATACGAGAAAAGAACTATTACACGGAATGTAAAATAGAGTTAAAAAGATATTTCGTTCGTGCTGGTTATCTCCAACAGAAGTTCTACTCTATAGAAATATTATACCAAAATATTTGAGATAGAAGTATAATAGTCTTTTCTAATTCTTAGTTTCGTTCCACATTATATTCTATAAATACTATAGATTAGTTTATTTTCTCCTATTCTCTCTAGTTTTTTCCCTTCTCTAAAGAATAATCATTTCTCTTCTTAAGAAATGAAAGTGACAAAGTCACTATTTATAGAATAAATGGCAAGACAAAAAACTATCACTTAAATGCCACTTCAATGGTCATTAAAGCTAGCCGGTTTTTTTTCCACCAAGTTTTAGTAACTCCCGTAACAGCTGAAATAAAATACCATTAATCTACAATAAAAAATCATTAGTCTGTCATCAAGAAAAATGAATTATTTTAAATAATTTCAATGGCTTTTTTACCTCAAATTATAATGTGTGACTAACACAAATAATATTTTCCACTTTTTCCAAGAACATAAAAAGATTATTTAAAATAAATTATCTTTAAAAATAATCCACTCAGGTTTTTTTGGAGAGAAGGTGAACAGGTTTTCATAAATGTCTGTATTTGAGAAAATTGTACTTAAAGTGGCAATATCTTTCGATTTGAATTGACACGTAGTGAAGTGAGGCAACCACCAAAAACATATCAAGTGAACATACTCATGAACTTAACAGTTTTTTACCGAGACCCTTACAGCACATACTCTACGGCTGATAGTTACAGATTCCTCAAACATCACCCTTTCCTTACACATAGGTGATCTCCAAGAGCGTTTAGACTCATTAGCCGACCCCTCTCGGATTTCAAGATCATTAAGAGCAATAAAGCTCAACCTCATTATGTGTCTCTTGAATTTATCAAGTCCTTTCTCTTTAGAACCACGCTTACGGGCTATGAATTTGTAATGAGTCTAAAATCTCATCCCTTTGGAACATCAAGGACGTCTCCTTGAAGTCATATTATGATGAATATATAACAACCCCGTCGGTGAATTCATCTAATCCGTCTCAATAAGACCACCACACATGGCTATGAATTCATTAAGTATGAGAAAATATATAACAACCTCAACGGTGAATTCATCAAGTCTGTCTCAGTAGGACCACCACACATGGCTATGAATTTATTGTGTTTGAGCATTATACAAACACCTCAACGGCGAATTTATCAAGTCCATCTCAATAGGACCACCACGCATGACTATGAATTCATTAAGTTTTAATTTGCTCATGCGTGCACAATTTCCACTATATGGATAGGAAGTTAGCGCATCACATAGACTTATTAGTAATAGGTTCTCCATTACTGAGTTCTAGTCCTATCACTCAACGTTTCCATGATTACTCTCCCGGTTAAGTCTTTTAGTAAACAAATCAATCATTTATATGTAACCAAGTTTGCGTAACTAAAATCCTTCAAGAACTACATGATTAATTTTAACAGGCATGTCTAAATAAATAGTACCTCTCTCTTACTTTATTAAGTGACAGATAATAACCCAATGGTCACCGCTTGAGTCACTTTACAATATGGACAATACCAAGTTGAGTATAGTTCATTAAGAAACCTAAATCCTTATAATTATTTCATATTCATGAAGGGGTAAACCCCCCCCCCCCCCATAATTATATTATTCATGAATACTAGTCTTATAAGGACTTTTGCCAGACATTATATTAACGGAGTCAAACCTTTCCAACAAAGTGAGACTAACTAAGGTAAATTCAATTATTTACTCAAATGAAATCTATCCTTAGGATCCGCTTCCCCCCGCCTCTTTTATTCACAAATAGAAGAATAAAAGAAGTAAGTCTCATGAATGAAAGTACCAAAAGTGGATCATGGCATACACATATTGACAAAAGTGTAACATAAATTGATCCAGTTTTTATTGAGATACTATTTCATTAGCAAGGTATCCATTTAAAACACAAAATGATTTTCTTAGTTTTCATACTTTATCCCCGTAATCCAAAACTACCAACCCTTCAAGTTGCACTATATATATATCTCTCCATCTACATTTTCATTCACATATTGATTTAACATCCAACTGGTGTATAATCATGTATGTGAATGATAGTTTGTGCAACAAGAGTTGAAGGGTGGTTGTATAAGTGAGTAGGGGTCAAAGTAATCCTAAAACTTTTTTTGTCATCCTAAAACTTATTTAAATGTATAAAAAAAAGGACTTATCCTTGATTCGATTTACTTTTCGACTTGTATGGGACTAACTGGATCTTGTTGGGTCATTCCCCGGTGAAGTATTTCTTCTTATCAGAATCATCACCCTCGTGCCTTTTCTAAACCGTTTCACGGATAGTCTTTGTTGACTTCTCAACGGCACACAAATAAAAGGTGGGGTTCGTCACGTTATCCAAGTACATCCCCTAACCGCTGAATTTGCTTTCTTGAACCCAACTTTGAGAACCAGAAACCTAGCATGTAGTTCTTTGGTATATTCCCCATTGGCCTCAATGGCAAGGAGTACCTCGAGAACAGTAAGGTCTAGTTCATGTTGTTCAAGGCATATGAGTGGCTTTTGTGCCCAATGTTTGTAGTTGGAATCATTGAAAGGCTCCAACATAGTCACGCCGGGAATGTCCTTTGCGTTCAATAATGAAGCAACTGGCGAGATAGGAAAAACCATTTCTAAAACAACCAGCGATATAAAAGTAATATATTTTTAAATTGATGGAAAAATAACAATCACTGGTTTGTAATACTAGAAAAACAGAGTTCATAAAGAAAAAACAAAAGATAATTTTCAATTAAAGTAACACTACACTATTACAATAAATTGAAAATAACGAAACTTACATGGAAAATACGAGAAAAGAACTATTACATGGAATGTAAAATGGAGTTAAAAAGATATTATGGCCGTGCCAGTTATCTCTAACAGAAGTTGTACTATATAGAAATATTATACCAGAATATTTGAAAGAGAAGTATAATAATTTTTTCTGATTCTTAGTTTCATTCTACATTATATTCTATAATTACTCTAGAATAATTTATTTATTCCTATTCTCTCTAGATTTTTCCATTCTCTCAAGAATAATCTTTTCTCTTCTCTAGAAATGAAAGTGACAAAGTCACTATTTATAGAATAAATGGCAAGACAAAAAACCGTCACTTAAATGTCTTTTCAATGATCATTAAAGCTAGCAGTTTTTTTTCCACCAAGTTTTAGTAACTCCCGTAACAGCTGAAATGGAATACCATTAATTTGCAATCAAGAATGATTAATCCGTCATCAAGAAAAAAAATTATTTAATATTAAATAATTCCAATGACTTTTTTTCCCTCAAATTATAATATTGACTAATAAACACAAATAATATTTTTCACTTTTTCCAAGAACATGAAAGAATTATTTAAAATAAAGTATCTTTAAAAATAATTCCAACAATATAGTTGTTTGGCAACTTCTCGATGCATTTGCTTCTTGGTTGACCTAAGGAGCTGGTATATACCTCTTTTTCTCTCTATTGTGATGTTTTATTTCTCTTTTATTAATGTAGTGAGAAAATATCTTGAACTTTTGCATATTTTTATTCAGGAAAGAATAAATATGTTGGAAGAATCTAACAATATCACTATAAAAAAAATGGATTTCATATAAATATATTCCAGAAGAAAGTAATACAACCACTATTACAAGAAAATGGAATAACAAGAATATAAATGTATCTAAAGTATGTAATACTACAACTATTACATGGAAAAATAGATAATTAGAACTTACACAGAAATTTAGAGAAAAAGGAAACGGATACAAATACACTAGGAAAAAGTGTAGCGGCGTTAAAAAAGATATTCCGGTAGAACCGGTATCTCTAACAATTGTATCACTCTAATCTCTATGTCAAAAAAATATTTGACTAATCATGGAGAGAAGAGTTTCCTATTTTTCTAAATTCTTAGTTCTTTATATTCTATTCTCTATTCTCTCAAGAATAACTTTTCGATTCTCTATAGAATATTTTTCCTATATTTCTCAAAAATAATTTTGCTATTCTCTCAAGAATAGTTTTTTTTTCTTCTCTTGGAATGCAAGTGACAAGGTCACTATTTATAGAATAAATGGCAAGACAATAAACCGTCACTTTAATGCCTCTTCAATGGTCATTAAAGCTAGCCGTTTTTTTTTCCATCAAGTCTTGTGGCAAAACAAAACACCGTCACTTTAATGCCTCTTCCATCGTCATTAAAGCTAACCGTTTTTTTTCACCAAGTCTTGTAACTTCCGAAACCGCTACCATTAATTTTTGTCGGTTTTTGCTTTTATTTTCTTCTTCATTTTCTAGGTGAGACTTTTTAACACATAAAAAGTTTTCCCACTTTTCCCAAGAGAAATAAAGAATTAATAAAGTAAAGCTCTTGAGTTTTAGTAATTCCAACATTTTCTTTCACAAAAATTAAGGTGAGACTATTAGAACACAAATAGTTTTTTCCACTTCTCCCATGAACATAAAAGAATTAATAAATTAAATAATCATTCATTTAATAATTCCAACAATCCCCCACTCAGGTTCTTTGGGAGAGAAGGTGATCAGATTTCCGTAAATACCAACATTTGGGTGAATTGTACTTAAGTGGCAATATCTTTCGATTTGAATTGACACGTAGTGAAGTGAGGCAACCACCAAATTCCTGTCAAGTGAACGTACTCTTGAACTTGACGGTTTTCGATCGAGACCCTCACAGCACATACTCTACCTGGCTGATAGTTACAAATTCCTCAAACATCACCTTTTTCTTATACATAGGTGATCTCCAAGAGCGTCTAGCCTCATTAGCCGACCCCTCTCGAATTTCAAGATCATTAAGAGCAATAAAGCCCAACCTCATTATGTGTCTCGCGAATTCATCAAGTCCTTTCTCTTTAGGACCGCCCTTATGGGCTCTTGGGAACACCAAGGACGTCTCCTTAAAGTCATATTATGATCGATATCCAACAACCTCAACGGTGAATTCATCAATTTCATCTAAATAGGACCGCCACACATGGCTATGAATTCATTAAGTTTAAGCAATATACAAACACCCTCAACGGTGAATTCATCATGTCCGTCTCCATAGGACTACCCCACATGGCTATGAATTCATTAAGTTTGATAGATGTACAACAACCTCAATGGTGAATTCATCAAGTCCATCTCAATAGGACCACCACGCATGGCTATGAATTCATTAAGTTTGAGAAATATACAACAACCTCAACGGTGAATTCATCAAGTCCTTCTTAATAGGACAACCACGCATGGCTATGAATTCATTAAGTTTTAATTTTCTCATGTATGCACAATTTACACTATATGGATAGGAAGTTAGTGCATCATATATAATCATTAGTAATAAGTTCCCCATTAATGGGTTCTAAACCTATCACTCAACATTTCTAGGATTATTCTCCCGCTTAAGTCTTTTAGTAAATAAATCAACCATTTATTTGACCATCTATAAGGGACCCAATTTGCATAGCAAAAAAAACCTTCAGGAATTACATGAGTCATTTTGAAATGCATATCTAGATCAATGGTACCTCTCTCATACTTTATCAAAGGACAAAAATTAACCCAGTGGTCATCACTTGATTTCGTTAAAATATAAACAATACCAGGTTGAGAATACTCGTTACGAATGTCACATTCCTTATAATCATTGTATATTAATTAAGGGACACCCCCCCCCACAATTCTCTGATGCATGAAAACTAGTATTATAAGGAGTTTTACCAAACATTATATCAAAGGAGTCAAACCTTTCCAACAAAGTGTGATTGACTAAGGTAAATTCCATTATTGACTCTAATGAATTTCATCCTTAGTATTAGCTTCCCCCACATCTTTTATTCACAAAAAGAGGATTAGAAGCAGTAAGTCCCGTGAAATAGAGTACCAAAAGACGATCATGTCAAACACCTATTGACAAAAGTGTGACACAACCTAATCTATCTTTTATTGTGGTACCATTTCATTAGCAAGATGCCCGTTTTAGAAAAAACACAAATCAGTTTCCTTGGTTTTCATACTTTATCCCTTAATCCAAAAACACCAACCCTTCATGTTGCACCATATAGATATCATCACATAGATCTTCATTCACACATATATTTAATATCCAATTGATATATATTCATGTTTGTGAATGGAGTTTAGAGCAACAAGAGTTAAAAAGTGGTAATATAAGGGACGTAGGTAATCCTTAAACTTATATAAGCATGATAAATAAGGTCTTATCCTTGAGTCGATTCACCACCCTCGTGTCTTTTCTAAACCGTTTCACGGATAGTCTTTATTGACTTCTCAACGGCACACATATTAAAGGTGGGGTTCGTCACATTATCCAAGATCCATCCCCTAACCACTTAATTAGCTTTCTTGAACCCAACTTCGAGAGCCAGAAACCTAGCATGTAGTTCTTTAGTATATTCCCTATTAGACTCAATGGCGGGGAGTAACTCGAGAACGGCAAGGTCTAGTTCACGTTGTTCAAGGCATATTAGTGGCTTTTGTGCCCAACGTTTGTAGTTGGAACCATTGAAAGGCTCCAGCTTAGTCACGTAGGGAAATGGCTTTTGCGTTCAAGGATGAAGCAATCGCCGATATAGAAAAACCATTTTACTACCAGTGATATTAAAAAAATATCTTTTTTAAATTGTTGGAAGAATCTAACAATATCACTAGAAAAAAAATGGATTTCATATAAATATATTCCAAAAGAAAGTAATACAACCACTATTACAAGAAAATGGAATAACAAGAATATAAATGTATCTAAAGTATGTAATACTACAACTATTACATGGAAAAATAGATAATTAGAACTTCCACAGAAATTTAGAGAAAAAGGAAACGGATACAAATACACTAGGAAAAAGTGTAGCGGCGTTAAAAAAGATATTCCGGTAGAACCGGTATCTCTAACAATTGTATCACTCTAATCTCTATGTCAAAAAAAATATTTGACTAATCATGGAGAGAAGAGTTTCCTATTTTTCTAAATTCTTAGTTCTTTATATTCTATTCTCTATTCTCTCAAGAATAACTTTTCGATTCTCTATAGAATATTTTTCCTATATTTCTCAAAAATAATTTTGCTATTCTCTCAAGAATAGTTTTTTTTCTTCTCTTGGAATGCAAGTGACAAGGTCACTATTTATAGAATAAATGGCAAGACAATAAACCGTCACTTTAATGCCTCTTCAATGATCATTAAAGCTAGTCGTTTTTTTTCCATCAAGTCTTGTGGCAAGACAAAACACCGTCACTTTAGTGCCTCTTCCATCGTCATTAAAGCTAACCGATTTCTTTCACCAAGTCTTGTAACTTCCGAAACCGCTACCATTAATTTTTGTCGGTTTTTGCTTTTATTTTCTTCTTCATTTTCTAGGTGAGACTTTTTAACACATAAAAAGTTTTTCCACTTTTCCCAAGAGAAATAAAGAATTAATAAAATAAAGCTCTTGAGTTTTAGTAACTCCAACATTTTCTTTCACAAAAATTTTTTTTTTTTTAGGCAAATCACAAAAATTAAGGTGGGACTATTAGAACACAAATAGTTTTTTCCACTTCTCCCATGAACATGAAAGAATTAATAAATAAAATAATCATTTATTTAATAATTCCAACAAAATATATATATAAGGTTTTGTGTATTGTAGGATTGTGAGAATCCAAACGCTATGTAGGAGTATGTGGAGGCTGAGGTAGCGGGTATTAAGGCCACTTAATTACTTTGAATATCTATGAAGTGACCAAACTTGCGTGTTACGTTTGCTGTGAGAAGCTTAGCAAAAAAAAAATGTTTGCTGTGAGAATGTTGATCAGAAGGCATGCCTATTATGCAAACCTATTGTTCTTGACATGTACTGTTGTTCCCAGTATTATGCTTAATAAATGCTGCAGAAAATTCAGTGATGCACTTTCCCTTTGATACGTACAATGACAGGCTTCAAGGGAAGCTCAAAGGAGTAGATATTTTCTCTCCTTGAGAGCTACATTAGGTTGGAGAACATGAAACTACCCTAGAGAGTAGAGACTTATCATGTGAGACTCACGAGGTAATGGAATCTCTAGGTAAACATGTTAGGCTATATGAACTTTATGGGTGTGTTACTTTGGTGATTATATTGTTAATATGTTTGCCTCTGGGGATAACTCCACTTTAATGCCTTTTTTGTTTTCTATTTAATATACTAGTAGATGAACTCTTGTTTCAGAACTTAGATAAGTTGGTTATTATTTGATACAGTGTTGGGTATCATTCGTTAACCATATATAAAACTTGAATACATAGTCTCTTTTATCATAATCACATTTTCAATTATCAAAAAGATGCCCCTGAGAATCAACAAGTTCACTTAGCCGGAAAAGCACACAATTTTTTCAAACTAGAGATGAACCTCATCTCCCGAAACACTTCACTATTGTGCATCTCTATTTACATATATAGGACGAGTCACCATAAATGGAATAAGGAAGTGCTAAATAAGTAGTAATATCTTCTCAAACTAATGCAAATATAATGAACCATGAATATATGAAGATTAATTGCATATACCAAATCCTATTTGGCACACAAGTTCTGATTGAGCCAATTTTATATAGACCTAGTTTATAAAATATCGAATGTGTAGAACTAATAGCAATTTTAGAAAATGTTTCGGAAACACCAACGAATCCAGTTATAAGTACACAATTTTTGAATGTGTAAAACCTAAACCATTTAAATTTTGAGCAATCCTATACAAGTGAAGCTCACGACTATAATAATTAAAAAAAAGACTGACTAGCCATAGACTTCGCATAACTCCCAATATGGAAATGCTAAGCAGGCCAGAAAAACATCTAATTGAAGATAATAATAATTCATTTGAAACAAATATTAGTATCAACTAATCAAAAATCAATAAGAACCACTAAATCAATCCAATTTAACACACACATATAAATCAGTGCAAATGTAGAGTAACAGAGAACTAGCAGTTCAAAAAATAGTCAGTTATGACTTTGTAGCTTAACTTTTAGGGAATTTCAGTGGTTGGTGGTGTGGGCAGTATTGGCGTGGTGGTGGCTTGGAGGAAGGTGGTGGCAGTGGCGGATCTAGGACAAAAGTTGAGGAGGGGCTTGAAATACATGGGGGTTCGGGGGCAACGCCCCCGAAAAAATATTTTTGAAACGTATAGTAAACTTGGGTATATCTTTTCATTTCTTTAGTTATTTAATACTAGTACAATATTTACGTAAATATCAATATTAAAATAGGTTTTACGTAATCAATGTAAATACTAAATACTAGTAATACTAATTCCTTCCCTATGTACTATGTAGCATAGACTTCTAGAGAGTTTCGGTGATGGATTAAATTAAAAGAACCAAAATCTAAGAAACGTATTAACTATTTTATTTATATGAAAGAAAAATTAAATTCCCATTCAATAATTTACTAATAAAGTTTATTCGTATATAAAATTTAATAATTCACATACAATTATCTAAATTCTTATAAAAATATTCAATTAAAAAAACTTACCGAATTTTTAATTTTTATAAAAAAATGGATTGTGGCTGTGAAATAGATCCAAAACTATTTGTAAATTTGATTAAAGTGATATTTGTAGAGATAATAATGTGCAACTTATATAAAATAATGTATCTAATAGGGTTAAAAAAATTAATAAACTCACCGAATTTTAAAAAAAAAAAATCTTCAATAATAAATTATAAATATAACGGATAAAGTTTTTTTTTTTGAAAAAGTGAGGGGGGGCTTGAGCCCCCCCTGGGCCTAAAGTAGGTCCGCCACTGGGTGGTGGTGTGGCGGGTGGGTCTAGTTTCCAATCTTTTTTTTATGGTCTGTAGTAGTGTGGCGTGGCCGGTGATTGCATGGCTGGTGGTGAAGCAAGGTTAAAGTAGAAACAAGGCTGGTGGTAGTGGTGGTGGTGGCGGTTTCGTGATATAATAGTGAGGGATGGGAGGTGTTCAACCGTGAGAGAAGTGGGATTATTATTAATAAGTAATTTTTTAATTTAAAATAAGTAAATAATGGTAGTTAAGTCTATTAAAAAATTAAACTATAGAATATAAGATTTTTTAGGACAAAATTTTCTTAAGTGATGTTTTAAGCCTTAAATTTTATTTTGCCAGATTCTTAGTTACCCTTTTAGGCGGTACAAGTTTGAACCGTATTTATGACACCAAGACAAAAAATGGCTCTCCTATGTAACAAAAAAATTTATTTAAATGATTTTCTTGGTCATTATCCCTATGTAATATAACCTTACTCATTGGTCCATACTATGAAATAGCTAATGTCTCTATTTATGTGATTAATTAATCTAGTTACAAGACATCATTTTAGGGTTATGTTGTACTTATTGGAGGGATTATTTCCTATATTTTGATAATTTATCATTTCTTATATAGTTTTGGTAAATTGTTACTTTTGGAGCTATTTGTGCATAATTCGTATGTTAAGTGTGCAACTATTAGGTACTTGGATGATATTAGATCATACGACGAGGATAAGAAGTCGAGAAAGAAAGGTGAAATCCAATTGAAGGTGTCAAAGAACCAAAAATCTACTTTTGGAAAGTGAAAGTAGTTGCGGCCAGATTTAGTAATCAACTTTTTGGTGTCACCACCTGCAATTAATAAAAATCATGGATAAGCCCTTTGTTTTATATATAGTAATTAGAGTAACGAGCACGTAGGAACTGACGGTTCTTGATTTGGAGCTGAATTGAAGAAGTTATTAAAGTTGCAGTTGTCGTAACTCGAACTAGTCCACTCTTCATGAAAAACGTTTTTGGGTTGGAATTCGTCATTTAAAAGAGCCCCACAACTCATTGAACATTTCTAATCCTTTATATACATATATATCACAAATTAAGTTTAGATAAAGAGACCAATCATTATTTTTAAGAATTATTAGCTAGATAAGAGAGAAAAATGCTTGGAGGAAAAGAGTTAGAAGTTGGAGTCTTACGGCACCACTTTTATACCATTTTACATCTATCATTAGGATAATTATTATTAGTTTCTTGTCTTAAACATGATTCTAATATTTTTACTATTTAGTTTTATTTTTCAATCATGCACTAAATTCTCCTAGCTTGAGTTTGCAATTATGTATAAATCTTTATTACTTTATCGACGTTTTTATATTATTTAGAAATTACTTTGAATTAAACTGGAATTTGTTTATAGTTTTATATGAAATGAATGAATTTAAACATTAGATAACTTGATCAACTATAGATTGACCCTAGTATCTAAATTGTAGTAACAGATTCATATACATTCGGTATATGGTATTGATTCTGACGAGCTTGCCTACCCGAATAATTACATAGGTTAGTTTGAATTGTCGAGTTTTTTAGTAGAATAATCTCACTTGAGGACTCTAGTAATAGTAAGTCAGCCTTTTAAGCTACCTTGGTGAGAGTTAGAAGGAAATTAGAACCCCGGTTAGTATAATGACCCAATTCATCCTTATAATTGGAATCATCGATTTAGTAGGATAGGGGAATACTAGCAATCTCGGGCTAATTTCTCATCTCATTCTTCGTACTTTATTTTCTACTTATTTAGTTAATTGATCTAGTTTAGTATATGCCTTATTAATCAAAAACCAAATAAAATAATTTAGTTCTAATTTTGTATTTAGTAGTTAGAAACTAAATCATATGTACTCTTTAGGAACACGAGCTTGAAATTAACGACTTTAGTCCATGTCGAGACAATAGTCTTTACATGCTTACTTTGATTACTTGTCAACGATCTGTACCCTTGTGGTAGTTATCTCTCTCGAGGTTCGAATTAGTTAAGATCATTTCATCACACCTTAGTTGACAACAATCTTCGATCTTGAAGTTTTTCAGTTATAAAATTGTGAATTTGATCAATGGATTTTGGAATACTATACTCAAGATTTAAAGATATTGGGTCTTATTTTATTATTTTTACCTTCTATACTCTTATATGTCTTAGAGGGTGTGGACGGTCCTAAAACCCTCAAATTTGACAAAGTTTGATCCGTACCCAAGTAACGTCAGTTCTCTATTTTCAATGTTCGATCTAGCAAGTTTTTGGTGGGTTTTACCTATATTCTAAAAATCGCTCTAGGCGGCTCCTAAGCGCTAGATAGTAGTCTACCTTCCATAAATGGCCCAAGCGGCCTCTAGATGGTCTAAGACAGACTTAGGTGGACACCCAAGTGGTCTAGAGGCTCAAAAAATAAAAATTCTATTTTTTAACACAAAATTATATATACCTATATTAAATAAACTCAAAAAATTATTTATATATAATCGATTATCGTTAACCTAAAAATTGTATAAATTATGTATCAATGAAATAATATATAACTTTGTGAGTTTTTATCAAATATGTTTGTATTCTTTCTAATATATTGTGTAGATTTATAAATAGATTAATGAATAATATATAATATATAAAAATAAAATTTAAAACCGCCTATGAGGAAAATGCCTAGGCTCCCACCTAGTCCCTTAGGCGCTCGAAGGTGGTCGACCGCCAGTCTAATGCTTTTTAGAACACTAATTTTTACACACGGGGTTTAGACAATTGTTGGTGGATTTAAACTGAAATTGGCCAAACGGATTTTTATTAGATAAATATATTTATATATTTTGTAATTAGGTAAATATTCATAAAAATATATCACGGTAACAACTTTTTTACCATGATAAGTGTTAGATGGCTCAATATCATAATAATATTATAAAAACATAAAACGATTCCTTTTTCAAATAATTTTTAAACATAAAATACTCTATGTCAACTTCCTTACATACATATTTCGAAAGCCTTATCTCCTGCATTTGATAGACCGGGATCGCACTTAGCACATATTGCACCAATGTCACCCGTTCAGCTAGCAAAAGAGTTTTTGATTTCCAAGCGGCTAACTTCCCTCTCATTTTCTCCACGATTTTCTTATAGAAACCTTTAGGTAATCTACCCGATAGGATAAGAGTCCCCAAGTAAGTCCCAAAAGAATCATTATGACAAAAGCCACTCGCCTCCTCCAATTCATTTTGTATCAATTCCGGAACATTTTTAGAGAAATATATGAGTGACTTTTCTTCACTAACAGTCTGTCCAACTTCGATGAAAAGGGTATCCACCGTCTTATGAATTAAATGTACCTGTGACAAGTAGACTTCACCAAAAAGTATTAGAACATCGGCCAAAAAACACATGAGATAATTTCAGACCCATTCTTCCCATCTGAACCGCCTCCCAACTTCCTTTATCGTATGAATCTTTTATAAGAAACGAGAGACGTTCTATACACATTACAAAGATATATGGTGCCAATGGATTTGCTTGTCAAATTCCACGGTGTGGTTTGAATAATGCCAACGGTTCCCCATTCCACAACACACACATCTCATTTTCCTTCATACTAGACACGAGAAACGAAATCTAACTCTCCGGGAAGCCAAAATCTCTAATTGTATCCTTATAAGAAATTCCATCTGATTTTGTCATACTTTTTTTCAAGGTCGGTTCTAATTGTCGTGATTCCTTTCTTCCCATGCAGGTGCCGCATCCTGTGGTCTACCTCACAAACAAGGACTATGTTATCTATCATGGAGCGACTTGGTAAAAAGCTACTTTGAAAAGGACCAATCATATCAGAGAGTACATGCCTTAGTCTATTAACCATAGCCTTCATTATAAATTTAACAGGTGAATTAATTAAGCTAATAGGGCGAAAAAGGCGTACCCGATTTGGATCTGACACTTTTGGAATAAGATATATGAGTGTCCTATTTAGACCTGGTGGCAAGTAGCCTTTACTGATAGCCTCTCGAACCATATCACAAATGGAGGGACCCACTGTGGCCCAACATTTCTGATAAAATGCAGATGACATACCATCCAGGCCTGACACTTTAGTCATATTTAATTGGTAGACCGCCTCTCGGATTTCTTCATCTGGAAACGGTAATTCTAGATCACGAGTTGTCTCTTCTTCAATTGGGCTGATTTGGGGAAGGGTGAAACCCCTAGGTAAATATCGGGTTCTTCAAAAAGATTTTCGAAATATTCGCGCACTAGAAAGGCTAATTCTTCACCTCCTTTGATCCATTAAATTGCATCATTTAGTAGTCTAGTACAACATACTCGTTTCTACCTTACTGTAGTTGCAAGCTGGTAAACCATGTGTTTCTCTCCCACGGAGCTATCCATTTTTTTAGATTTTAAAAAAAACACATGATATTCTCTTGCTCTAATACACTTTAGTATCCATTCATTAATCGATTACCAAGCTGGCGAAGTGATGAATTGTACGAGGATTGAATGGCTCTTTGTATACCCCTAATCCTCACCGTCAAGACTCTTTTTATTCGATTTATGTCACCAAAAGTATCCATCTTCCATTTACAAAAATTCTCCTGAATTGACGATATACCTTCCCCAACACTAATAATGGTTCCAACCCACTTATCCTTTATGTTAGCCTCACCTTGTTTTATTCCCGTTTTAATATTCGACAAATCATCTTCTAAACTAAAATTCATTTTGGTATCTCTTTAAATATTCTCCAAAGCCCCTCATTAGATTAGTTGTGTTTTTATCCTTGAACTTTAGCTTAGATTCAAATGAACAGCTCCGCGGTACACCGGACAAGTCTTGCGGTACACCGCAGAGTCAGGGACCAGAGGAGCGGTGCACAGGATCGCCCGTCAGTAAGCTAGTAAAATTGCACGGTACACCGGATCGAAGGCGCGGTACACCGGACCGATGCACGGACCAGGGGCGCGGTACATCAAGTAGTCCGTCAGTAAGCTTGAAATCTGGACGAACGTTTTCGCGGTGCACCGGACCATACCCGCGGTACACCGCACGAGAGGGTTTTCTGCACTATTACAAGAGGACAAAGCTTATATCCGTTGGAGATAAAATAGATCCGTTAGAGAGAAGCCTTATGACCGTTGGACCATATTTTCAGCTATAAAATGGAGTTCATTCAAGACACAACTTAAGCCTTCCATCTACCAATCTTAAGAGCAATTAATATTATCATTCAAGGAGGTTTCAAAGGAGCATTCAAGTCATATTCATTGTGAAGCTACTTAGTTCATATCTACTCATTTAGGAGTTTAGTTACAAAGCTTTTATAAAGCACCCCTAAACACTTTTCCCTTTCCTCTTAGTTCTTGTAATAGATTAAGAGAGTAGTGTGAGCATAGGTTTTATGCTTGGTTCCTTGTGTTGGTGATAACACAAGTGTATTTTACTTCAAAGGTTTTTGAAGTGGTTGTAAGGGTTTGTAATCTCACCCGGTTAAGAGTTACGAAGATTAGTGGAGAATCTTGCAAATCCTAAGGAGGCTTCCTTAGGTAGTGGATGTAGGGAAACCGAACCACTATACATCGTTGTGTATCGTATTCTATCTCTACACTCTTTACATTTCCGCACTCTATATGCTTGATAAAATGCCTACATGAATAGTTTGATAATATTATCTTTTAGGATTATCTAGTTCATTACTATTTAGTTTGCTAAAACAATAGGATTCAAATTAGCTTTTAATTTTATTTACTTGAAATAAAATTAGCCGATTAATTTCTATTGTCCTATTCAACCCCCCTTCTAGGACGCATATAGGATATCACTTTATAAAAATTTGAAAGTCATTGTGGAGACACCATGCCGCATCGAACCTAAAACTACATGGTTTAATATTTGCTCTCATAAACATATATACTTGTATTAGAATTGGCACGTGATCCAAATGAACTCTTTCTAAATGTATCACACGAGTACTCAGAAAAAGCGACTGTCAATCCACGTTACCATACACTTTGTCTAACCATTCCATAATTCGTTGACCCAAGTTCCAAGAATCGCACCAAGTGCAGCGTGATTACTCAACCCCAAGATCAATCACTCCACAACTGTGCCTCCACTCTTAAACGTTCCATCCTTCTTGAAACACCTATAACACCACCTTTGTATGAACCTCTAATCCAACCTAGTTGAAGTCTCTTGCCACTAACCACAGAATTTGCAAGTTATGAAAAGCGTGATGCAAAGCCTCCCAAAATCCGTATCTTTCTTTGTATTTTGGACTTGCATAAATCGTTGAGAACACCCAAGAATTAAATCCTGTTTGACTCACCTCTATATTGACTACTTGTCTTCCAACTGATAACACTTTAATTGTTATATCCGAGTCATTCCATATCAACCATATCCCACCTTTATAGCACTCTGAATCCACCTGAATAGAGTTGTCCTTTTATAAAGAATTTCTTTTGTTGTTCACCTTGATCCCACTAACCCGTGGTTCTATTTTAACTGTTAGCCATACCCTGTGTCTCACTATCATATCTCTTACAACTCGACGAAATCTTGGTTTAGTCGCGCCATAACAATTCCAAAAGAGTGTGTTAAAAGGTTGTTTCAAGCTACCCCAATTCTTATCTGCATCAAACATTGTATACATAAAATAACAATAAAATTATGTAACAGAGAAGATACCCGCAAAGATCTCACCAGGAGCGTGTAGTCATGACCACGTCACCATCAAGTCGCTCCATCTCATGTTCGCGTTGCTGCAACTCTTTAGGTGAATCCGCTGCTTGGTTGTCCAGGTACATGAGCTCGCTTCCCTTATCAAGTGCAACATCTTCCCAGGGCGGATCAGGTGGCATAGTATTTAATGAACTCACAGTGAGTAGCTGTTGGTTACTAAGTACCGCAACATGATCCGTAGATTAAAAAACCTATGGCTCCTTTTTCTACTCGGTCCCTGTGAGTTCCAAAGTTGCAAAACCGCCCCTCGCAGCAAAAATACACTGCTCTACTTCAACATCCACTAATTCGACATCCTTACCATGTATCTCTAGCGCCCCACTAACGTTTGTTTGGTCCACACTAAGTCCACTCGTGCTCCCTATGCTCTCTTCTCCCTATTGTTGTTTCCTTTTTTACTCGTACATGGTTTCTCCTTTATTACTTCGCCCGCCATAAACTCATGAATTCTACTACATCTTGTAGTTTATTGTGTTGCTCAAAGTTTGGTGAGGCCACAATATGATGACCCTTGCACCTACCCCGTTATTACTTCTCGCACTATTCTTCACCACAACTTTACACTTTTTATATCCGGCCTTCTTCCCGAGCTATGATTCTTACTTTGAATCACATATACGAAACGACCCTTGTCATTAATACCCTCGGCATCCATTCGTAATGCTTCAAAGCGTGAGCCCAAGCCTCTTTGCACAATTGTTTTCGGAGCACTAACCGTATTACCTTTTCCATTTCCCTTATTCCCTCTACGGACCTTCATCCATTCCCAATACTTCTCATTGTTTAATGGAACTTCTATTCTACTACCGTCGGGCGTCGCGTTATCCTGAGTCCCATGCTTACTTCCATCCGAGGATCTTACCCCATTAGGAGGGTAATTCTCCTTTTTATCACCAAATTTTCCGCAACTGTAACATATGAGGTGCAACCCCTCATATTCCAATTTACAAACATCCAATCTAATTTGCACCTCCGGTACCAATGATTTCTCAAGATCAATCTCAATATCTAAACATGCATAGTTTCCCCTTAGTCTCCCCTTACTCATAGGATCAATTTTAACTGTCCTACCCAACTTGTCACCAAGTTTTCGTAGTATTCGAGCAGTGTAATTATGCATTTCCACCTTCGAAATCCTAACCCAGGTCGTTGTTGTCTTGATAGAATTTGTTAACGCATTAAAACTCGGTGTCCATTCTCTCACGATAAGGTAATGGTCCAAAACCATCCAAGGCCCTCCCGAGATAGCAAAATTAAAATCCTCCCAATCTGCGAACTTGTCCATGTAATAGCCATGACCTACATCAACTAGTTCCAAATGTCCAATAGGGTTCCAAATTTGTTTCAACTTAGTAGATAGATATGTAAAACCTACTTCGCTGCCCAACAGACGAACTACAATAGTATTACGCCGAAGACGGATACCTTCTTGAATTTCATCTTTAGTACGAACTATAGGAGGTATCGTATCGTTCTCAAGTATTACATCGTCCTCCACTAGATCCTCAATCTTTGTAAACTGATCCACACCCTTCCCTTTGTGTACTCCTATTTCCTTAGTATCCTTAATAACTGGGATAATTACATTACTCCCTGTTACCATACCCTTCCATCCACCTAGTCTAGGGCTATTAAAAGAGATGGATCGCATACCTGCAGTATTTTGGCCCAATGGAAGTGGCTTGTTCGCATAACAGATGTTCGCACCATCTCCTGTGAAACTTTCGTTTCTTAGTGAGGGAACAATCACCCCCTCATCAGCCGCTCTGAGGCGTTTGTCCCTTCGCTGGTCACGTACAGCAACGCCAAGCTCCGAAAATTTCTCATCAATGCGTTCTCCCATGCTAACATCGATATCCGCCAGAGGGAGTGGAGCAGGTGATTTAGGCGGTTAAGCGCCGTCATTCGGCATCGACGCTTCCATGAAAGTGTTCAAAATTTCTGTTTCTAGGGATCCTGAAATTATGGAGCGTTTTTGAATTTTTCAAAAGGTATATTATTTTTTCGAATTTACTTTTCAGATATATAAAATTATTATCCTAAGCTCATTTAACTAGTCAAAGAAGCTATTAATATTTATTTAATATTTTTCAGTATTGTCAAACTCTTTTATCTCTCTAAATCTGTTAATCTTTATGATATTTATTTAAGAAGTCAATTTAACATTAATGTATAGTGAATAATTAAAAAGATAAATATAAATCCAACAATCCAAAATATTTGTTTTCCATATTTTTTAGTCTTTTGAATTTATTTTATATAATTTTCAACCTTTAGATCTATTTTAACCAGGGCCGGTCCGAGCGTCTTAAATACCTAAGGCGAAAAAAAATCATGGATGACTTTAATAAAATATTCTAATCTAAGTAGAAATTTATTTACATAATTTGATATCTATTGAAGTTGAATAATCTATATTGGATTAATGTGGTTGACTTGAACTCACTCTATTCAATATAACTCTATAATTTAACAGAAAAACTAGTCTAATAGTGTATAAAGTTTCTTTCATACTTTATCTATATACTTATATTATGGTGTAATTTTAAATTTTAGGTAGTGCCCTTCGGGCACGTGCAATACCTAATATATATATATATATATATATATATATATATATATATATGGCATCTGAATTATGAGGGTTTTGTTAGCACTAAGATACGGTAGACGTCAAAACTCGAAGATTTTCCTAAAATTAAAGTTCTGTATAGGCCCAAAACCAGCGCGCACATGCCGTATGAACCGTTTTTGTTAACTCTAAGGTAAGGTATAGGTCGAAACCCGTAGATTTTGCTAAAGTTAAAGTTCGGTATAGGCCCAAAACCTTAGCGCACATCCCGTATGAACTGGGTTTTTACGGATTGAGCGGACCATATCCTCAACCCTAATGTATCCAATCTAAACCTTATATCTAAAAAAATACACACTAAAGCCTCCCCCTCCCCCTCCCTCTCCCCAGGGCCACCTTCACTAGATATTGAGGTTATGTTTGTCAAACGTTGCCTTCCAGGCCTAGTTACGAGCTTAGTTGTAGGAACATTGTATTATTGGATTTTAGGTACATAACTTATGGCAATATAATTGGTTATTGAAAAGAAATCTTCAATGTTGTGGAATGAATGGATTATCCTTTATATACTTCATGTAATTAATGGTGATGTGATTAATCAGTGGCATGAGGGGATTTCTTGTAAGATATAAAAGAAATCTAGATTTCAATTGATCATTATAAGATGTTTACAGTGATCCTATATTGCTACCCTAATCCTAATAATTTATTTGTGTTCCCTTTTTTCAAAAGAAAAAGAGAATTAGAGTTAACTAACAGATAATTACAAGTAGCTAAAATATTACATTATTATCTATTCAAAATTTTCTTTATTCTTAGTCTCTTCTTTCACTTTGACTCTACTATTTTTTGGTCAACTTCCAAGATTAACTTTCCCAAATACTATAACTAATTTTTTTTGTCTGTTAGCCTTTCAAGGGGTTTGAATATGATTATGTGATATGCCTACTTTACTAGATCATCTTGGGTCTTCTAAGTCTTGTTTGCGTCTCAATCTTCTAATTCTTTTTTTTCATCTGTTAAAGACAATACTACCTAAAAGAGCTGCAATATCTCCATTTAAACCTTTTTTCTCCAATAGAGTTGAAGATTTTCTTATACATGTAAATAATACAATTAGCCAAAATAACGGTGTATACAGACCAAAGTTATACAATATAATAAGTAAGATACTTATTAGGACACGTCAATACCCCATACTTACTCTTTGATTATCCTCAAACAAAGGAAAACATATAAATAAATGAGATATGAAAGAGAGAAGAATAGTATGCAATGTAAACGGGAAGGACTCAAAGAGTATTGGGGAATAATCATGAAGTAAAGAAGTTAGATAGCCATGCATATAAGAAAATGGGTCAATTTAAGCTGTCACTCTAAGTGTGTTAGAAATAGCTATTCTTGGGACCCTTAGATATGGTTTAAGTGTATCTTTTCATATAAGATCAATTTATTTCCTTACACTAAACTAGACACTAAGTTATTCTCTACTATTATACATTATGTTTGTCCCATCCTTAGCCACTTCTTATGGTCAAGAGACATCGTCTAGGTTATCTATTATTAAATATTTTGGTATTATATTTTTGTTTTGGATCATTTTTCATATCTTGAAATATTATCTTTTGATCTATTTTATGTGAGTATGTAATCACATTGTATCCCTCTAGTATATTTGGATTAGATAATCCCATACCTAAAGGAACTTAAGTTACCAGGATTAAACATACCTGTGAGTACCTTACTTACCCAAGATATCAATGTCTTTAGTGAATTGTCACATTCAAGGTATAATAATACCATAATTTTCATGTCTAATATTGTGTATGACATATTCAAATTATTATATATTTTTCCATAAAAGTCTCTTTAGAAGGTACAACATAGATAGTTAAGTGAAAAATTTCCCGTTGCGAGTCTAAACTAATGTAACGTACTTACCTCTCCTATTTTGAGTTAATAAACTAACGTGACTAGAGAAATTAAGTCTCCACTATTTTACCGCATATAAAGTTAAAAATTAATGATATTATGTGTATGTCTTGAAGGGCATTCAAATCCTATACTAAGAAAAACTATGTTTATACAACTTATGTTCAAATACTCCTTATTCATTTATTTTGATCATCGTATTACATATGTTCTTCCTAACTTAAGAGTATTCATATTTATCATATCACACCTCCATACTTAAATCTTGTAGTGTCCTCACTACAACTAAATATATCTAAGGGTTCATTTATAAGGAAATAAGATATGCAAGACTACACACTCTTAAGTGTCAACTACCCATCCATACACTAGAACCTTGAAGTGTTCTTACTATGGGAACATAAAGGTTAAAGAGAGTAAAAATAGTGAAAAGTGAAGAATAAAATACCTCAAATTATAATGAAATATGGTCTGAGTTAATTAGTATATGATTAGCTCATGCTTGCAAAAGAATTTCTATGGCCTCCATAATTCTGCAATGCCGAAACGTGTGTATTGCAATACCCACTTCTGTCAAGAAAGGATAACAGACAATATAATTAACTGATCCTAAACACCAAGAAGTTATAACCCTACAAAAGCGTTGACATATAGTCCCTTTTATAGGTTGTTTTTATGTTACAAATCTCTAGGTAATTAAGTCCTTAAACCTCTTCTTATTAGGTGATGATGTCTCACATTTTGTGATAGAAAAATCCCTTCAAGAGACATCATTTTAGGTTTAAATAGGACTTATTTACTAGATTTATCATTGTATTTTGATATAACGCACTTTATTCATTCATTTTGGAATTAATTGTACTTTTAGAGTTTTTGTGCGTTAATTCGTGTGTTTAGTATGAAGTTTTTAGGTATATGGATCCCATGAGGTACCAGGATTAAAATAATAAGCGAAGAATCAAGTCCAAGAACAAGTAAAAGCGTTGAAAGAGCGAAAGAAATCACTTTGGTGAAGGTGGAGGTGTTTGAGAAAGAGTGAAGTCGTCACTTGTTTCCATTTCTGGGGCTAATCGGTTAAGATTAAGACTTAGTAGTTCAAATAAAAGTTGTGGACCTTAAAGTCAGTGAAATTTAAGAATTGGAATTAGTGGAGTTGGACTTATGATGCAAAAGTTATGGCTGATTTACTAAAGTGATGCAGTGTAGTTACAGATTAATTAAAAACGGATTTTGGTCTTTTTAATCATTTACTTAAGCCCATATGGTAAAAGTCCGTTTTATTCCTCTATATAAGGCTTATTTACTTCATTAATCAGTAGAATTCATAATATAATCATATTTTTTAAGAGAGGGAAAAAGTTTCAATGCTTGGAAGCAAGGAGCGGAAGCTAGAGAAGAAGACTAACACCATTCTTCCTCAACCAAAGCTAGAGATATTCCACCCTTTAGAGTAATTTTAGTTTATTTTATGCTTTAGAAATTATTATGTCATTTAATTTAATTAGTTTAATATCTTTAATTATGAGCTAAACACTTTAAGCTTGAGAATTGCATGAAAGGATGAACCTTAGTTTTTTAATCTACATTTTTTGAATTTGGATGGATGGGCTTCCGGGGCTGGACCCATGGATTGATGGGCTTCACAGGATTGGACCCATGGTGGTGGTGGTGCAGAGCGGCTTGGGTTTTGGTGAGTAGATCTCATAAGCTGTACCCACGGATTCGTCTTGATCACGATGGGGCTCAGCCCATTACTCGTATTGCTCTTGACGTGGTTGTACCCATGACAGTATTTCGCTTGGATTAGACCCATGGTGGGCTATACCGTGAAGGTGAAGGAGGTGATGGAAGAATCTACACACTGCGACGTTTGGACGTGTTTTTCATCTGACATGGGGTTCGATGTTCACATCGGGGAAGATGGTGATGAAGCGATGGTAACAGCGAAGAGGATAGGGGTTCGATGTTGATGGTTGGGTTCAATAGAGCGGAGGCTTGAAGGCGGGGTCTGGATGTTGGTTACCGGAGTTTAGCCGCTGCTGTTTGTGGTGGTGGTGGTGCGAATCTGATGGGGAGATCTGACTGTGGTGCGAATTTGAGGCGCTGGATGGTGAGAAGGTGAGCAGCTATCGGTGGTGCTGACGGAGACCATCGATGGTGATGATGGTGGGGACTGTGGGGGTCATGATGGTGGTTAATGGTACACGGTGGGGTGAGGTGGGTGGGTAATGATGGTGGGGATGGTTCGTAAGGGAGCACCAGAGACGGGAGAAAGAAGAGAGATGTGGAAGGGGTAAGTGGGTGGCTTTTGGGTTTCCAGATCTTTCTTTTTTTTTGTCATAAGTTTCCAGATCCATTATATGACTTGGATTTTTGCTTTTTTATTCATAGGTAAAGAGGGAAGGAGAGTAATTTTAGGTTTTTACCCTGTTTCATTAGTCTGCTAACTACTGCCTAAAAGTGAGGCTTTAAATTATAAATACGGTCATTTGGCCTTAAAAACTCAATACCTCTTTCTACTACTGGGTTATGATTTGACTAGAAAAAATTTCATTGGATTACTGTTTTTATTTTAGTTTGTCTATTAAGTGGCTATCTTAGTCATGTACTTTATGTCCAATGATTGTTGTAGTAGTTTTGTTTAGTCAATAAAATAATCTAATTCCAAAAAAAATATCAAATTAGGACTGAATTTTTAAACGTTGGGTTTATTGTAGTAGAGTAGGCTAGATAACTTTTAGATCCAAAGGAAAAATACACAACGGTTGATTGGGCTACATCAATAGAGAAAACAAATTAAATAAGCCCATACAAAAATACAAAAGAGAAAGACCTTTGCTCCGCTGAAGCTACTAAAGGAAACAAATTAAAAGGTCATGAAACTGATCTGTTTTTAAAAAATGGGAAATAATGGATTTAAATCCTAGAAGAAAAGGACTTAGTGCCTATTTGGAAGTGTTTTTTTAGAGAAGCACTTAAGGGCCTGTTTGGAAGGGCTTATTTTAGAGTAAAAAAACGCTTTTAGAATAAAATTCAAAATTTTAAAAAATTATTAAAAATTATTTTGAAATCTAAAATTATTTTAAGTGCTTTTTTTCAGAAGCACCTATTTGGTGCTTTTCATAAAAGTGCTTTTAAAAATCAAAAAAACTCTTAAAATACTAAAAGCACTTGTAAGTGCTTCTCTAAAAAAACACTTCCAAATAGGCACTAAGTCCTTTTTGTTTTAAATACTTGTACTAATATGATAATTTGTTATCTTTCACACCCATGATTTTATGAAAACACACGTCTCAGGAAGCAAGTAAAGCCAAAAGCTTGGCCAAGACTACTAAGGTGGAAGCTTAACAACATAAACAACAAATACAAGGGAATTGTAATTGATAAACTGAAAAAGAGTTAGGTAATTAGAAATAAGATAATTTTTTATTTATAATTAAATATTTAACTAAAAATATATATAACTTTCACAGGTTGTACAAAAGATGGTTATAACTAATAGAGAAATAGTGGGTTTAGAAGTGAAAGACGAAAATGAAAAAGACGACGGTGATAGTGTAGTATCTATGACACAAAAGGGTTCAGAAGTTGAAGAGGAGGAAGAACTTGAGGAAAAGTAAGACAAAGATGCTATTGAATAGATATGTCAGTTTCACAAATTCATTGTTAGAAACATGAAATTCGTTATTTTAAACATGAAATTCGTTATTTCAAACATGAAATTCATTGTTTCAAACATAAAATTAATTTATTGAAACAATGAATATCATGTTACGAAAATAGAAATTTAATTTGCTTTAATATATTGAATATATTTCTTGAGAAGAAGAAGAAGAAGAAGATCAGAATGAAATTATATAAGAGTGGCACCAAGAGTTGGATGCTACATACACGGAACACCATCAACTCAAAAAAGAAAAGTCCATATTGGAGAAGAAGTTGAAAGAAAAAGATGATAAAGAAGCAAAACAAATATAAAGTGGGAAGAGAAGGTGGAATTTGAAAGAGAGGTTGGAAGAATTAAGAAGCAAGAATAAAAGCTTGTGGTACAGGTGATTATAAAATTAGAGAAAGAAAAAATAGGGAATTCAATGACAATATAGAACGAGAATTATACTATGACATGTGTCGAAACACACCAAACGACGTAGAAAAGGAACCGGGTAGGGATCTAGAAAATTAGGCTAAATAAAAACCCTGATGAACACATATATACAGAGGGTGTGGAAATAGAGGAGAATGCCAAGGGTATAAAAGTGAGTTCATTGGTAACAAGGTTGAAGAATCAACCAAGAATTGCAAAGAAGAAGCGTGACACTGACTTGGCTACGCAACAACAAAAAATAATACTAAAATGCAAAGAAGAAGCTTGACACTGTATCACTTCAGTCTCGTTCCAAATTAACATCAACGGAGAAAGACTCGGCAAATTTAAACCAGGTAGAGGGCTCAGACAGGGAGACCCTTTGTCCCCCTTTCTGTTCTCTATTCTTACTGAATCTCTTATTAGTATCGTGGATCATTTTGTATCTTGTAAGCTGATTAAAGGAATAAAAATTAATAGGAACTGTCCAATGATTTCTCACCTTTTATTTGCAGATGACTCTCTCTTTTTTTTAGATCTGGAAGAAACAGATATTGGAAAATTCAAAGAATGCCTTGATACTTATTGCAAAGGTTCGGGACAACAAATAAATTTTCACAAATCAGCATTAATCTTTAGTAAAGAGACGCCCGATGAAATTAAAAATGAGGTCATTAGCAAATTGAATATCAAAGAAACCGAAAATTTGGGATACTATCTGGGAATCCCACTTTGTCATAAGAGGTCAAAAATAGAATCCCTTGAATGGATAGCAAAAAAAGTGTTTAAAAACACAGAGGGGTGGAAAGCTAAATTACTATCAGAAGGAGGCAAAGAAGTCCTCATCAAAGCCATCCTTCAGGCCATACCTAATTATTACATGTCTATTTTTTCTTTTCCTATCTCCTTTTGCAATAAACTAATTTCAGCTATTTCTAATTTTTGGTGGAATTCAGGTGAGAAAAATAGGATACATTGGATTGCTTGGGAAAAAGTAACAGTTAGCAAACTAATAGGTGGTCTCGGATTTAAAAATTTCAAAAGAATGAATACGGTCCTGTTAGCTGCCCAAGCATGGAGATTAATTCACAACCCTAACAACCTTGCAGCAAGACTTCTCAAAGGTATTTATTTTAACAAATCTGATATGCTTTCATGTAAACTTAGACAAAGCAGGACTTGGAGCTGGGCGAGCATTATTGAAGGTAGGGATTTTATTAAAAAACATGGAATTAAGAAGATAGGAAATGGGAGAGACACAAATATATGGAATGAAAGATGGATAGATACGGACTGGGAATTAGAAAAACCAAAAGGATCCTGTATCACAAAAGTACACGAGCTTATGAAAGAAGGTGAAGATGTATGGGATTCAGAGAAACTGGATAACTTGTTCCCAATACCCATTATCAGACTAATAAAGAAGACAAAGATTAAAGAGCACGGAATACACGATAAACTTATATGGCCTTTCTCTAAGGATGGTAATTATGATACAAAAACAGGTTATAAAGTACTAACAGAGGAAAAGAACAGAAATAAAGCAACTACAACAAAAACAAAAATCATGCAAGAATCAAAAATATGGAAAACGATTTGGAATTCAAACATACCTAAAAAAATAAAATTATTTATGTGGCGGATTATCAACAATGCGATCCCAACAAGAGTCAATTTACATATAAGGAAATGTGCTGATACAAAGAACTGTTTATGGTGCAACTATGGTGAAGAAGATGTGGAGCATATACTTTTGCATTGTACAATGTGCAAAGATATATGGGCGGGTTCTTTTCTTCAAATAAAAATTAAAGAAACTCAGGATGATAAAATTGATGAGTGGTTTCTAAAAGTCATAAAAGCATACAAAAAGGGGGGGTGGGACAAAAATATGATTCGAGATTTCTTGATGATTAATTTATGGAATATTTGGAAGGCAAAAATGAAGGCAATTCATGAAGGTGTAGCAGTAGATGGTTCGGGAATTAACATAGCATCTAAAAAGCTTATGCAGGAAATTCACGGAATAGATTGGGTCAAAAATGGATACAAGGGTTTCAGCTATAAGGAAGATCGGAGCTTAAACATGAACGCGGAAGAACATGAGCAAAATGTCTCTTTATTTTGTGATGCTTCTTTTACGAACAAATGGGAACCCACCGGAATAGCAATCATTGGAATCCAAGAAGAACGAGGAGTTAATTTCAAGCAAAGTACCACAATCAGTTGTAATTCGGCCGTGGAAGGAGAAGCAGAAGCTGTCCTGAGAGCAACACATATAGGAGCTCTCTTTCCAGGGAAGGAAGTTATAATTCACTCAGATAACCTTGAAGTGATTCAAGGTATAAAGCAGGTGTCAGCGGCTAGGTGGAACATCCAACCTACCCTTCATAAAATTATCCATAAAGCTGAAGAGCTTGGACGAATTTCTTTCAAACACATCAAAAGAAAGCTCAACAGGGATGCGGATAAGTTAGCGAAGGAAGCTAGGCACGCAGCAATTTTCACGGATCGGAATACAATTAGTATTGTCGATCTCTCTTCGGCTTTTAGTAAATTAGGAATAGGTTAAAATTGTTTGATTTTGTTTTGGGTGCTTCGGCACCCTCGCACTGTCCAAAAAAAAAAAAAAAAAAAAAAAAGAAGCTTGACACTGACTTAGCTATGCAAAAACAAAAAATAATACTATTATATACTCTTCTGTTCCAAAAAATCATGTCTACATTGTTTTTCACACATATTAACAAACATAATAATAGCATTCACCATTAAAAAAATACCTCTTATAAAATATTTGATATGTTAAATATGTATTCGAAATACATATTGTAATATTTTAAAGAAGGTAGTAATGGAAAAAAAATGATAAAACGTGTTTTGAAATTCTAAATAAATATTATTTATGGAATACTATGTTTAATAAGTGGACATTTTTTGTAAAACAATTTTTTTTTTGTCAAACGGTTATGTATAAATAAGATAGTGAATAAAGTTTCAAGATACAATCACCCAATGCCCCTAGGGGCTAAATCAAGGTGCAAAAGATGAGCTAACTGGGGAGGAGGGGAAAGGCTCCAATCACGAATAACGTGTCTTAAAGCGTGTATCTAGCGGCCCAGTTAGCCACACGATTATCTTTGCGACAAACAAAGGAGAAGGATGCGTTACATAGTTTAGAAAACCCATAAATAGAGTTAATTATATTACAACATACGAAATTAATAGTATTATTTTTGAAATGAATGGTGGTGGGGTTATAGGTGTGATAAAATAAAGATAATAAAAGATAATAAATAAGAACACATACCTACTACTACCATGAGAAACTCACTGCAAGTGCACAGATTGTTCGCAAGTTATAGAAGATAAGTAAAGTTTGTTCGTAGGGATTTAATCTGCTAGGTTTAAATGCGTTTGAGATAGAAGTGTAAAATAAATTAATTGCTAAACTAAAAGTCAAATAAAAAAGAGATAAATATTTATTGGGTTTTCTGAATAAGAATTTAAAAGAAATAATTAGACTAATGCATATAAATAAACTAAAATAATAAAGATGATATATATAGCTTAGTTATGCTAATTTGAACCTATCCTTCTAAATCTTGTTCTAGCTATAAGGGTGATTTAAGCTCTTGGGAAGCATACATAGGCATGATTCAATGTTTCTCCTAACCCCGCCGGGGTGCACTTAGGTGGCAACCTAAGAATCACCAGGGGACTTGGGTAAGGGGGTCCTTCGCAATGATTGGTGGTTTTATCGAACCTTAGTGACTATCTAGTTATGCAAACCTGTCAGGATCACTACCGCACACTAGACGTTTATGTGGTGTTTCAATAATTGAATCCCCGATTAGGGTGACAATTCAACTACAAAACAACAGTCCTAACGTGATCAAGATTAGGGCGGGATAAGTCTAAACACATAAAACAGACACGTAAAATAAATAAAAATCTCAAAAATTAACTGTCACTTTCCCAAATAACATAGATTAAAGAAATAGAATTAAAATATTATACATGGAAAACCCAAGTTATGGGAAAATGAGTTCATACTAGAAGAAATAAAACTAATAAATAGAAACATACTATCAACTTGCTTCTCTGGATGATAAAACTTGATACTAAGGACTAATATGAAAGCAAGGATATGTTTACAAAGGTAAATATGTATGTTTATAGGTGCTATGTTGAAATATTGGAGTATGGTCCAAGTTATTGGAGTCCAACTCCAACTCAAATTACGTATTCCTAACTTGTAGGACTGATTGACCTCTTAAGAATGAAACACACATATCTCCTTCGATACGGGGAAAAATTCAATGATCTGCCATCAAAACAACCGCAATCCAGAGACCTATTTGAATATCAAAGGGATCCTTCAAATTCGTAGCCAATTTTACGCAGTAATCAAAACACTGGATGACTTTACAGCTTGGCAGATTCTTTTGGCAGCTTTTCCTTTCCTAAATCAACTTTATTTCCTTTTAACTCTTGATTTCTCCTTCGATTTTCTTTCCTTAACTCCTTGACTTTGATTTGGCATCTAATTATATCAATTTATCTACGAGCTTCACATTAACACACAAATTATACCAAAACACTTTAAAATATATAAATCTCCAAATCAAGGTATAAATTAAGAAACTGTCAATTAATGGGGAAAATATCTTAACAATTAATATAATGCACCTAAAATGATGTCTCATGGATAGATTAATTCATCACAATTATGAAGACATCAAGACCCTCAACTCATAGTTGTATAGTCCCGATACAATAAATAATAAGAACATAGGGAAGTCTCTAAATATACCTAAGTCAATTAAGCACAATGGAAGAAGATAGAAGAATGTGAGTAATAATCTCAAAGCAACTATTTAGCAAGTTTCATGTAATATTATTTGCAAAGTAAGTTACCTATATACTTATCATACAAACAACCAACATGGTTTAAATTCAAGATCATATTAGCTTTGCAATACACGAAGGATAGGTTCTTCACTTAGTTTGATATGGAGGCTATAGATTGTTCATCGAGCCTAACTAGTATCCAATGATCCATCTAAATACTCTCTATTGGTTCAATTATTCCTAGATCACATAGCAAATAATAATAAGGTTTTTAAGGTTGTAATGGTGGCTTAAGGACGGTATGATCGTATATTTGGATAATTTAGAGTGAGCTTTTGGCTCTCTCCTCACTAACCATCAACGAATCGTCCTAGAGCTTGAGTTACTCTCACAAATGTTCTCACTCAACCCAATGATGTGATGAACTAATTAGCCTCCCCAATAACCCAATAATAAAGCTTTAAGATGATCAGATAAGAAATTTCTATTTGTCGGTCCAAATTATATTCAATCTTTTCATATCAATTTTTTCGTTTATAAGTTAGCTATGACTCTCTTTTTTATGTGAGATATCATGCTACTTCATTATCAACATATTTATTTTCTTTTCACTACCTTTCTCTCTTTCTTTTACCTTGACAGAGGGTTACAATATAAAATAGTGAATCATCATCAAGATAGAGCACAATAAAGAAGCTCAAAAATACTCAACCCAATAATGTTTCCTATAAAGTGATCCCACCACCCCAAATTGAAGCTCTAAAACGAATGTCTAAGCATCGCAATTCTAGTACAGTCATATGGAAAAGTCCTAAAATCTTAGGAGTATGGCTTATAACATGGCTAATAAAAAGGCTTTAGAAAGGCTAGAAGGGGCTGAGAAGGGTATAAATATAATAAATTTGGACAATAAGCTAAAAGGCAACAAGGGGCTTATCAAAGATCCGCCTTAATCACTTTCTAAACTATGCAATTGTGTCATTCTCTTACCTCTAGCATGTTCATTAAATTGGTTTATCAACTACCTCGGATCGCACGGCCTACACACCTCTCAAGGCGCCTTAAGATCAAACATACTTCTACCGTATTGCTCATTAATATTTTATTTACTATCAATGTGTGTTTTCATGTTCATACTCTAAGCATACAAAATAACTAGCTCATAAACAAATTACCTGCTACAATTACTCACTAAGTTTATGCTTTTAATCCAATAAACACAATCTACATCATAATAACACATAAAATGGAAATGAGGGACAACAAATCCCCACGCCCCAATCTAAAAAATGAGCCGTGTCACCACGACTCAAAACAGACTTGATAAAAATTTAAAACTAACACAAATACTGCAATTAAAGAAACAGTAAGGAAGAAAGAGAACATACTCTCGATGCTATTTCCTCCCAATATCAACATTCAAGATAGGATTTGGTGGATCTTTCATGATATCGCGTCTTAATTGCTTCAGGAGTGTCATGATGTGAACTTGATTTATTTTGATTTATGCCACATCATCGGCTAAGAAGGTTTGAGCTACTTCGACTTTATTCAATCGCTCATCTACCCTTTCTCGCCAAACAAGATCCTCTTCTTTTGATTCTCTCTCACGAGAGATTTGTTCTGTTAGAGGCTTCTTGATATCTTCTCCTCTTAGAATCGTCTTGCTCCAAACATTGTTGATATTATTTCTCACTTTATACATCAATTTCTCATTCTCACCACGACTCACATTCGCTTTTCTCACTAGGAAAGTGATCATTGTTTAATATTTCACATTAAACAATGAGTGTGGAATAGTTGCAAATCACATCACCTCATCAAAGATCAACTATGCCACATCTACCTCTTCCCCTTTTAAAACACAATTTAAAAATATGGAATTTTTCTTACTAATATCCGAGGTTCGCGTGTTTCCAAAGGCGTTTGGTGTGAGGAAATTGTGCGAAATTCTAGTCTCGGGTTGAGGTACTTGTAAGGACAAGGTGTCTTCAACCCCCCTTTGTGTTCTCGCTCTCTTAATTCATTCAACACATGCTAATAAAGTTGATTTTAATCATAAGTCTTGATATTATCCACCGTTTCTCGATACTTGTAATGTCCAACCAATTTCTTAAACTCGAAGTCGTTTTGAATCTCTTCAAGTGTGAACGAAACTAACTTTCCTCGAACTGGAACACGACCTTAACTATCTTGGCTAAAAGGGACTAAATAGAACTCGGAAAATAACTCCATACACAAACTTGAACGCCTCAACATGAATGTGGTCCAACCCAATCTTTCTCCTATCTCTAGAAATCTCTTGTAATCACCTTCTCCAACATCTTTCTCAAATATTCGCTCATGAGCAAGTGGTAATCCAGGAAAATGTTCTTTTGCGGAAGCTAATAAGTCCTTAGAAGCTTCACTCATCTTGGATATAGAAATCTCAATTTGTAGAGGTTGTGGTATTATCTCCTTGAAGTTGTATATGCTTTGCTCTTTTATTTCACCATTTCATGCTTTTCTGTATTTACTTGACCCATTGTACCATTTCTCAATCTATTTCTTCTCAATCTCACCCAATACATTACTTCGATTCTTTTTCATCTCCCTAGCACTAGATAGTGTCTATGATCTTTTTGTCATCTCAATTGACCTCCAACTCAAGGATTTGAACACTCTGAAATTTTTACCCCTTGATTTTGGGATTGAAAAAGTATTATTTGGGATAGGAAAGGTGTAAGGATGTTGATTCTTTATGTGGGTATGCCGAACTCTTGCTTGGATGGTATGGGTTTAATAAATTTTGGAAAAAGATTTGGAAATCTTGGCTTTTGATTCTTGGATTTTAGGTGTTTTGGATTGACTTGGGTGTTTGAATCTTGTTTATTGGATTGGAGGGAAGGATTTGGTTATGAATCTATGGTGATTTGGTGGTGTTTTGATGTGAGATGTAGGTTTGGTAGAGCTTTAATGGAGTTTTGGATCCTTGGGTAAGAAAAAGGTATAAGGTTTAGGATTTGAAAGTGTTATATAAGCAAACCTCAACTTCTTTCTCGATCGGCGGCTCTTGCGGTGCACCGTAGGTGACTGTCTGGTATACCGAATGTAGGTTCTGTTCAATACCCTGGCACGGTACATACGCGAGTGACGACGCGGTTTACATATGGGGACCTCGCACGGGCACCTGGTTTCACACACCGTCGTGACGGTTCTCTGTGATGCGGTGTACCGCAGCTACCGTGCGGTAATACCGCACCTAGCAGCTGGTTTTTGCAAAAACTCCATTTTTTCCACCCCAAACTCGATTTCTAAGTTACCTACACATCAAAAACACTTCTACCTTCCTTATTACTGCAATATTTAACAAGAACAACTAATCTAAACAAAAACTTAAACATAAAAACATAACAAATTGCATGTTGTCTCCCGGACAATACTTTTGTTTAACGTCTTTTAAAGTTCGACGTGTTACCTATTTTAATGTTTAAGTATGTAGCCTCCCCAACTACGGGTGAGGCTATGAACATCAACTAATCTGCCTTTCTGACCTCTCTTGGGTTGTATTTCAATCACTTTTTCCGAAACAACCTATGTATCGATAAAAGGTCCCATCCACGAGTTCTTGTAACCTCGTGTCATATTATTGGGCTTAAGGGCCTTCCATGCAACTTCATTTTCTACGCTAAACTCACCCATTGGTCCCGTGTCCACAGGTTTTATGTAGACTTCTGCTTGGACCATTTCCTTGGTTGCAATGTGGATGACAAGAACTGTGGGGGGTAACTTCCTTTGTTTAGTACCCAAGACATAGAATGTCTCAAATACATTGCTTGTGCTAAGGGTCACTGTTCACTCCTGGAGTTTATGCGGTTCTGACTTGTGGCCAAGAACGGCCTTCTAAGTATGATTGGGAACTTCTTATATGCATCATAATCAAGTATAACAAAGTCGGTAGGGATAGTCAGATAACCTGCTTAGACAAGCATGTCCTCCACAGTTCCCTATGTCTTTGTTATTGAGCTTTCCGCAAATTGTGACTTGGACATAAGGTTTACACTCGAACCCACATCGTCGCTTTCACCTTGATCTTACCACTGATTTGAATTGGAAAGTTAAACTTCGCATATCTTGAAGCTTAAGTGGTAGCTTGATGTCTCCTTAATTGTTCTTATTTTCGACCCTTAGGAGACATCATTTTTGGTGTTTATTTGACTATTTAGATAGACTTTTGGTGCTAATATGCAATAATATGATTTTCCTCTTTTATTTCTGGCATTTTTGATTTATTAAGCTTTTGCGCGTAATATTGGTATTTTTAGTGAAGATTTTACAGGTTTTAGATGTTAGCTAGAAGAGGAATCCAAGGAGAAAGTCAAAGATCGCGATATAGAGTCAAGACTTGAAGATAAATCCCGAAGATATTATTTTTAGAGCTGAAAATCCATTTTACAGGCTATAGATTGCTGATTTCGAGGTGCTTAAGAGATGATTTAGCCGCTGACCTTTGAAGAGAAAACATTCCTTATCGAGTTACGGAACTTTAGCAACTGGAATGAGGTCAATCGGAGTTGTAACGCATCGGGAAAAGCCGTTTTAGTGAAGGTGTATCAGCAGTTACGGGATTTTGGGCTTAAATTTTGGGCTTGGACATTTAATTATTGATTTATTCCTAAGTCCAAGCCCTAATCCGTTTTTAACATTATAAAAGGGCTTTAGACCTCTATTTTCAAAGACACTTCATATCTTTTTCATAATACAACATACGCTTAAGAGTCAGACACCAGAGAAGAAGCTAGAGGCAGGAAGAGAAGAAGCAAGAGCTGGAGACGGTCTATATCTCCACTTCTCAGCCAATTCAATTCCGTAATTAGGTTCTTCTATTTTATTCTGTAAAACATGTTGAACCTATTTGTTTCTTTAGTTTTTATCTTTTCAATTATTATGAGCTAAACTAATTTAGTGCTTGAGAACGCATAATGGGTTAATCCCAATTTGATTTCGTTTTATACATTTGGATTTGGGATTATTATTATTTAAATCAAATTGGGTGAATTGTATTTTTCTTTAATTTGAGCTTTATCTACTATAATTGACGTAATTAACCAATCATAGGTCTTAGTATCTAGGCTATTCCAATTAGTGGCGATTGGATCACCTTGACGGGGGGTTTAGGTACCGAACTAGTTAATGAATGTAGGTTAAAAATTATTGACTCTGACGAGCTTAATTAAACCTATGGCCTATTGGGTAATTTGAACTTAAACACTTGAGAGTGGACTATAATCACCCTGACGGGGTTTGTAGCATTTGAGAGTTGCTCCTTAGTCCACCCTGACGGGGGTAAGGAGATTTTAGAATCCCGACCAATACAAATTTACCGATTTGTCCCTTAAACAATGTATGAAATGAATGATAGTTAGGTAAACCCTTGCGCCTCTCAAGTACTACCTGCTCTTACTTGCGTATCACTTTTATTTACTTGCGTCTTAGTTATTTATTTACATTTTCGCATTAGTCTTTCATTCCTTAGAATTAATACAAAAAACCAAACAAATATATTATTGTCTTTTATTTTCATAAGTGCATCAATCACTACTTGCTAAACATTGTGATCAACCATTCCGTCCTTGGAACGAATCTGATTTATCAGAATTACTACTTGGGACAACCGTACACTTGCGGTTGTGGTTCGATTATTTATTGCATTTATTTAGAACACACAAAGGACCACCAAGTTTTTGGCGCCGCTGCCGGGGACGGTAGCGTGTGACCACGGTGTTTATCCTTTAGTGATAGTTGCATTTATTTTTATTTTTGTTTTTATCAGTTTTACGCTTTTTGCTTGTTTAGTTTTCTCAGGTTTTTAGGTTTGGTGTATGCGAAGAAGGCTCAGATTTGAACCGCTAGTTCAAATCCTTGATAATCCGGATTCGTTAATCAGACTTGCAAATAAGAAAAGAAGAGAACAAGAGGAAAGAGAAATGGCGAATATTCAAAATCCATGGTTTACTAATGGTCCACCAGAAGTTCCATTCCGTGCTCCTGCTATAGGAGTAGGTGCTCCAGATATAAATGTTCCGAAGTTTCGTCCAGATCCGGGTATGATAGCTCAATTCCAAAATTTTGGAAATTTTCGTGGTAGAGTTGGAGAAGATCCTCTTAGAGCGATACAGAAATTCAAACAGATATGTGATTCTTACATCACACAAGGAGTTTCAAAAGAACAGATGTACTACGCTGTGTTTAAATTTTTTGTTATTGATGGAGCAAGCGAATGGCATGATACACAAGATCCGACACAAATAACCAATTGGGATCAATTAGAAGCTGCGTTCTTCGACAGGTATTACCCGAGTAATATGAGATTAGATGCTGAATTAGAGTTGACTAATTTCCATCAAGAATACGATGAAACTGTGGGTAAGAGTTGGACAAGATTTCAGATGTGCTTACGTAGAGTCCCCAATCATGGCTTTTCAGAACAACAACAATTAAAAATATTTTATAGAGGCCTTGATGGGACTTCAAGAGAGAAATTGGATATGCTATGTGGTGCAGGTTTTCTTCAAGTTCAACCCGCTCATGCAAAGATCATCTTAGAGAGAACAGTCAAGAATGAAGTTGGGTGGAGTTCAGTAAGAACACCAGTTAAAAGAGTGAATAATGTTGATATGGAAGAAAAGTTTGCTACGCTAGAGACAAAGCTTCAGACCACACTAGAACAACAATTGAGACAACTTACTCTAGCCGTGAAAGAAGGTTTTTCGAATAAAAGAGTTGAGGTAAAGATTGCACAAGAGGTATATGGATGTGAGTATTGCGGTGTCAATGATCATAGTTGGGAAAATTGTCAAAACAATCAAGAATCCGTGATGTTCGTGTCCAATAGAGGTAACTTTAATTCAAGTGGTAATGGATATCAGCCTAACAGAAACCATCCGGGGTTTCAATACTCAAATCCTGATGGGGCAGCAAATCCTACTTATGCGTATCAACCGCGTCCCCAAGGTAACAACTACAATCCAAGACCACACAACAATTATCAAGGAGGACAGAATCAAAATTATGTTCAGAGACAAGCTCCTCAAGACAATTATGATGACACAATGAATCAGAAAGCCTTACCTGCCCATCCACAAGAAGGAGTTAACCTTCAGAAAACAGTTGAAAGTTTAATCGCTCTTCAGACACAAGCTATGGAACGTCAAAACGCAGCATGGGAACGTCAAAACGTAGTTGAAGCAAATATGAAGATATTCCAGAATCAGCTAAGTCAAATTAATAAACAGTTGAATCAACGTCCACAAGGACAACTTCCTAGCGATACTGAGAATCCAATCCAAATCGAAGATTGTAAAGCTATTACTCTCAGAAGTGGTAAGAACCTTCCTCCACCTCCTTTTCCGATTATGAAAGAAAAAGAAGTTAGAAAAGAAAAAGAGGTGGTGACTGAAGATAAAGAAGTTGAAGTAGAAGAAGTGGAGAGGCCTAATGAAATTCCGAAGAAGAAAGATGATACTATAATAAGCCGTCCTCCTCCACCATTTCCATCAAGAGTTCAGAAGAAGGGTGATATGGCTGATTATCAAAAATTCTTTAACAAGGTAAGAGGTCTTAGCATAAATATTCCGTTGTTAGAAGCTATTAGAGATGTACCCAAGTATGCTAAGTTTCTGAAAAGAGCCCTCACCAACAAAAGGCCGTATTGTGATAATGAGATGATTGGTCTTCCTGAAGAATGTAGTGCTATTTGTCAAGGTAAATTACCTCCAAAGTTAGTTGATCCTGGGAGCTTTACAATTCCGATATCTATTGGTAATGAGTGGAGAGGTAAGGCACTATGTGATTTGGGTGCAAGCATCAACCTTATGCCCAAATCAATCTTTGATAAGCTTAATATTAAAGCAAGACCCACTTCTATGGTCTTGCAAATGGCGGATCGATCTCTTGCACATCCGGAAGGCCGAATTGAAGATGTCCTCGTTAAGGCAGGTACGTTAATTTTTCCCGCTGATTTCGTTATACTTGATTACGACGCGGATAGGAATGTCCCCATTATTTTGGGAAGACCATTCCTAGCCACGGGGCGTACTTTGATTGATGTAGAAAACGGCGAAATGATCATGAGAATCCAAGACGAGGAGATGAAGTTTAATGTGTTTAGACCTATGAAGTTTCCGGATTCCAATGAAGAATGTTTTCGTGTAGATGTAATGGAACCGGTAGGAAAAGAGCCAATTAATGCTGTGGAAACTTTAGGGGTGGAAGAGAAAGAGTTACGAAAGAAACCACCGATCAAAGTTCCGCCAAATCCTAAGAGAAATCCACTACTCAATCATGCAAAGAAGAAAGAGAAAACACGTGTCACGAAGGTTCCGAAAGAACCTAAGAAGGAAAGGAAGAAAAAGGAGTTTAAAGTAGGCGAAGAAGTTGCTATGAAAAAGCCTAAACATCCTCCAAAGACATGTGAATCAAAAAGTTCTTGGCTCGGACCATTCGTGGTTGCAAAAGTTATCTCAGATAAACTAGTGGGCATAAAAGCTAAGGGATGCAAATTTCGAGTTGCAAATATTGACAACCTCACTCACTGCTGGGGAGGTTATGTCAATGACTAAGGAATGAGGTAACCCGTCGAGCTTAACGACGTTAAACAAAAGCCATTTCTTGTAGATTAGTTTAAGTATTTCAATTTCGTAGTTTAGTAGTTTGATTTTCGTTAATTTAGTGTTTATTAGTGAGAAATGAGGAAGGGTGTTTGTTTTTGATGATTTCAGGGGGATAATGGTCATGAGTTTGGGGTCAAAATGAGGAGAAAACGAAAAATTATGGAGTCCACAGCAGGTTTGACCGGCTAGCCGGCGGAGACGCCGGCATACCGGCCAAAAACGCTGAAGACCCCCAAACTCTCTGACCACTGCGTCAGCGAAGACGCAGCATTGCTGCGTCACCATTCGCGCCAGCGAGAAATCCACCGGCATACCGGCGTATCCGCCGGCTAGCCGGCCGAAGAAGCTGGGATTTCTGATCACTGCGTCAGCGACGACGCAAGAGGCTTGCGTCAGAGGTAAAAAAAAAAAAAAAAAAAATTTCGCCGACCTCTCGGCCGGCATACCGGCGGATCGGCCGGTATACCGGCGAATCCGAAGGCATACCGGCCAGCTGTTACGAGAGGCGGTTTTAACTTCATTAAACCTAGTTTTTTGCATCTTTTCCAAGCCAAACCCTATAATCCGAATTCTCGCCTCCTACCACTCCTAAAATCATCATCAAAACAACATCATACCACCAATCCTTCCCTCTAAACATCATCCAAGATCATAATCAAACCATTAAACTTCCAAAATACCAAAGCTTCACACTTTAATCCGAAGTTTTCTTTCACCAAAGCTAAAATTAATCCATAATTCAAACCCAAACCTTCAAGAACACTAAAATCACAATTTTATCCAAACCTTTTGAGGGTCTTGAAGCTTTGAGTTTGGGGTCATCGGAGATGATGCTTAGAGGGCAAGTAATAAATGAAAACGTGGGAAATTTGAAGAAGTTCGAGGTGATGAAGAACACTTTAAACGCAACCATTGATGAAGAAGAATTCAAAACCTCAACTTGGACACAACACCGACACCAGCCTCGCGCTGGTTCAGATACGTTTTCTTTCCTTTCTCATTTAGTGTAAATTATTTTATTGCTTTGAGTCTTTTCGAGTCGTGGGGACACGACTCATTTTTGAGTTTGGGGTGGGGTTCGTTGCCTCATCCCAGTTTTTATGTGTTATATGTTTTATTTGCTTTCAATAAAAATAATTTTCGGAGTTGCGTTTGACTATAGAAGATTTTAAATGTCCCTTTAAGCATACTTTTGATGAATCTATGATAGTAAATAGTGGACTTTAGGGACTGATATAGAACGCACTTACAATTGCATGCGAACATAGGTAATTAATAGGAAAAATTAATGAACAATGCAAATGAAGTAAGCTTGTACTTAAGGAATATGTTTGGTGTGTAGAACGTGAAATCTTAATTAGTAGAGAACCCACCTAGATATGAACTAAAGACAAGCTATGTACTTAGGAAAATGATAGGGGCAGTTCTTTGTTAGCCATTTGAAACCTTTAGCTTGCTATCCCTAATATTATAATTTTATCCGTCTTAGCCCAATTTTGAGCCTTAAGCCTTTTCTTTTGTAACCACGATATAAGCCCATTATCCTTTAGATTATTAGGCATGACCAAATGACCCGCACTTGAATCACAACCCTGAGACTTGTCTCGAGCTTGAGTTTGGGGTGGTGGGACCACATTTGGGAAGATACATTGGGAAGGGATTATATGTGTTTGTATTGAGGCACAAAAATGTAGATGATATTATTATTTGTAACCCTTTGCCGATATTTGAAAAAAAAAAAAAAAAAAAAAAAAAAAAAAAAATATTATAAGAGACATGACCTTTTACATCAAAACGATGGTCATGGGTATCTTGTACAAAAAAAAGAAGAAAAGAAATGAAAAAGAAAATAAAAAGAATAAAATAAACCGGCAAAGTGGAATATTTTTGGAAATCATCTTAGTTTTATTTGGGTTGACATTGGGGACGCAACATTAGCGCGTCAAATGGGTGAGTGAGAACATTTTTGAGCGTAAACTCAAGCTCGAGGACATTGTTGATGGTAAGTGAGGAGAGAGCCAAAAGCTCACTTCAAATTTACCAAATATACATCCATACCGTCCTTAAGCCATCATTAAAACCATAAAGACCTCGTGATTCCTAAGTGCATAGTGAATTTATAATTCTGTTGATAGGGAATACACTAGGTGGAGCGTTCAAAGCGAGTTAGGATTAATGACCACCCTATAGCCATCATACAGAGATGAGTACAAGTGTAACCTTCTAGCATTGCAAAGTTAATTTTATGATTGAAGTTATTTATGTTTGATGTTGCATGATTAGTGTATGTATATGTTAGTTCTTAATGTTTTCTATATGAGATTTATCTTTAGCATTGCTTTAGGGTTTATTTGCTAGCTTCTATTTTCTCTTGCATCTACTTCACTCCCCTTGTTTTTAGTTTGCTTTGTCGGGACGACAAAGGTTTGAGTTGGGGGTCTTGATGTCTCCTTAATTGTTCTTATTTTCGACCCTTAGGAGACATCATTTTTGGTGTTTATTTGACTATTTAGATAGACTTTTGGTGCTAATATGCAATAATATGATTTTCCTCTTTTATTTCTGGCATTTTTGATTTATTAAGCTTTTGCGCGTAATATTGGTATTTTTAGTGAAGATTTTACAGGTTTTAGATGTTAGCTAGAAGAGGAATCCAAGGAGAAAGTCAAAGATCGCGATATAGAGTCAAGACTTGAAGATAAATCCCGAAGATATTATTTTTAGAGCTGAAAATCCATTTTCCAGGCTATAGATTGCTGATTTCGAGGTGCTTAAGAGATGATTTAGCCGCTGACCTTTGAAGAGAAAACATTCCTTATCGAGTTACGGAACTTTAGCAACTGGAATGAGATCAATCGGAGTTGTAACGCATCGGGAAAAGCCGTTTTAGTGAAGGTGTATCAGCAGTTACGGGATTTTGGGCTTAAATTTTGGGCTTGGACATTTAATTATTGATTTATTCCTAAGTCCAAGCCCTAATCCGTTTTTAACATTATAAAAGGGCTTTAGACCTCTATTTTCAAAGACACTTCATATCTTTTTCATAATACAACATACGCTTAAGAGTCAGACACCAGAGAAGAAGCTAGAGGCAGGAAGAGAAGAAGCAAGAGCTGGAGACGGTCTATATCTCCACTTCTCAGCCAATTCAATTCCGTAATTAGGTTCTTCTATTTTATTCTGTAAAACATGTTGAACCTATTTGTTTCTTTAGTTTTTATCTTTTCAATTATTATGAGCTAAACTAATTTAGTGCTTGAGAACGCATAATGGGTTAATCCCAATTTGATTTCGTTTTATACATTTGGATTTGGGATTATTATTATTTAAATCAAATTGGGTGAATTGTATTTTTCTTTAATTTGAGCTTTATCTACTATAATTGACGTAATTAACCAATCATAGGTCTTAGTATCTAGGCTATTCCAATTAGTGGCGATTGGATCACCTTGACGGGGGGTTTAGGTACCGAACTAGTTAATGAATGTAGGTTAAAAATTATTGACTCTGACGAGCTTAATTAAACCTATGGCCTATTGGGTAATTTGAACTTAAACACTTGAGAGTGGACTATAATCACCCTGACGGGGTTTGTAGCATTTGAGAGTTGCTCCTTAGTCCACCCTGACGGGGGTAAGGAGATTTTAGAATCCCGACCAATACAAATTTACCGATTTGTCCCTTAAACAATGTATGAAATGAATGATAGTTAGGTAAACCCTTGCGCCTCTCAAGTACTACCTGCTCTTACTTGCGTATCACTTTTATTTACTTGCGTCTTAGTTATTTATTTACATTTTCGCATTAGTCTTTCATTCCTTAGAATTAATACAAAAAACCAAACAAATATATTATTGTCTTTTATTTTCATAAGTGCATCAATCACTACTTGCTAAACATTGTGATCAACCATTCCGTCCTTGGAACGAATCTGATTTATCAGAATTACTACTTGGGACAACCGTACACTTGCGGTTGTGGTTCGATTATTTATTGCATTTATTTAGAACACACAAAGGACCACCATAGCTTCTTTTCAACTTTCTTTGAGACTCACTAAGTATGATCCACAGTCTCTCTTCTTGATGTCATGGAATGATTGTGACATCAATGGAACACTAGGTGGCGATTCCACCTCTTTCTCTTCTTCTTGCACAACAGGTGCAACAACCTCTTCCTTCTTCTCACTTGAGGACTTTTCCTCTTTCTTGATAGTCATGCTCGCTTGTAACTCAAGAACATCTCTGATCTCTTCCTCTATATCTTTAAGTAGAAGTACAAAATCTGATTCCTCTAGGCTAGGCTTGGTTGGTTCTTCACTAATTTCTGGAACCCCCACGACAATTATTGCAGCATGTGGTGATTCCATAACTTCTTTAGGTTTAAGACAAACAGCCTTACATGCTTCAAACCCCGCACTGCCATCATCATTATCTATTGCATTCGTTCCTAAGGATAATTGCGGAGTATTTTTCTACAACTTATCCACAACATTAGTTACTTGGGTAACTTGTGTTGTTAAGATCTTCATTGTGGTATTCTGTTCGTTGAATTTTTCTTGATTCATCCGCATGTTGTCTTGATTTATAGTCCAGAAATCTTGCATGGTTTTCTGGAAATCAAATCCATCCCCTTCTTGTGGATGTTGTGGCAAGGATTTCTGAGCTAGACTATCGACATAAGCATCATAGGTTGGTTGCGGTGGAGGTGCTGGCTTATTGTACTTATGACCCCCTTGATACGGACCTTGAGATCTCTGTTGGAATTTTTTTTTGAGGTCTTGGTTGGTAAGAATTATCATGATTCACGGCCCCATGGGGATTATAATATTGCATTCTTGGATGATTGCTTACCAGATTGGTAATTTCCTCGACTTGATACAAAACTTACGGATTCTGGATTGCCTTCACGCTCTTCCCATACACGATTGGTAACTCACAACGTGGAAAACCCATTTCTTCTTGCAATACTTTCATCTCCATTGGCTTTGTTTGGAGACCTTTCTCTATCACAAGTGACGCCTGCTTTATTTGATTCTCCAACGTGGAGATCTTAGAGTTTAAAGGAGTCTCAACTCCTAATCGCAGCATGCCTTTGGTATTTGTATCATGTACTCGCGACTTAAGCCAACTCCTTTCGGTTTCAATAATTTGATCCATACCTTTTGCAGCTTCTATAGGATCCATGGACACGAATCCTTCTATTCCAAGATTATCTACCTTCAATCTACCTTCTGCATCAATTCCTTGATAGAATGTTTCTAATTGAAGTGCTTGGGTGTAACCGTGAAGTGGACATCTTAATAATTTTTGCTGAAACCTTTTTCATGCTTCTCCTATGCTTTCATCATTCTCTTGGTGAAAACATGAAAGTGTCATTTGATCTTTCATTCTCATACTTTTGGATAATAGTGGTTAAATAATGCAACTTGCAGCGCATCCCAAGATGTAATCGTATTAGATAGTTGACTATCCAACCAATCACTAGCAGTATCGGTCAAGAAAAAAGGAAACATGAAGTAGTACCGTTGCTCGCGTGTAATGCCCTAAATAATGTAGACATCACATAAATGCATAAACTTTTGAATCGACCTCACCGAATCTTGATGTATTGCACCACTGTAATATCCATATCTCATAAACTTACTAAGCATACCCTGATCGGGCCTGAATTTTGCAGCTTGGATCATTGGAGAGCGAATCTGTGATGGTTGTACTCGATAAAGGTGCTCACAAACCTGGAATATCTTGTTCACGACGTTGATTATTATGGGGATTCCCTCCTTGTGGTGCTACTACATGGGGGATAAGAATTTGTGGATTATTATTGTTTCCCCTAGGTGGATTTATGTTATTTATTACACCAGACATTGTTTCTTTCTTATTTTCCTCTCTTTGGTGTTTCCTATAAGATGGTATTATATCCTCAGGATCTGAGATCATACACCAATACCTATAGAACCTGGAAGAGACAAAAAAACAAAAAAATACAAGCGTAAAACTGAAACAACTAAAAACTAATACACTAAAACTAAACACAACTAAACTAACTAGAAAAATCCCCGGCAACAGCGTCAAACACTTGGTGGGGTTATAGGTGTGATAAAATAACGGTATTAAAATATAATAAATAAGAACATACACACACACACACACTCTATTACTACCATGAGAAACTCACTACAAGTGCGCAGATCCTTCGCAAGTTATAGAATATATTTGAGATAGAAGTGTAAAATAAATTAATTGCTAAACTAAAAGGCAAATAAATAAGAGATAAATATTTATTGGGTTTTCAGAATAAGAGCATAAAATCAATAATTAAACTATTGCAAATAAATAAACTAAAAGAATTGAGATGAGATATATAACTTAAGTCTGCTAGTATGCACCTATCCATATAAATCTTGTTCTAGTTATAAGTGTGATTTAAGCTTTTGGGAAGTACACCTAGCAAAGATTCTATATTCCTCCTAACCCCTATCAAGGTGGACTTAGGTGGCAACCTAACAATTACCAGGGGACCCTGTGCAATGATCGATGGTTGAATCGAACCTTAGTGACTATCTAGTAGGGCAAGCTCATCAGGATTACTACCACACACTAGACGTTCATGTGGTGTTTCAATGATTGAATCCCCTGTCAGGGTGATAATCCAACTACAAAAGAACAGTCCTAACGTGATCAAGATTAAGGCTTGGATAAGTCTAAACACATAAAACAGATATATAAAATAAATAAGAAGCTCAATCAATTAAATGTCACTTTCTCAAATAACATAGATTAAAGAAAAAGAATTCAAAGATTATACATATGTAAACCCAAGCTACGCTAAAATTAGCTCATACTACAAGAAATAAAACTAAGAAATAGATACACATTATCAACTTGCTTCTCTAGATGATAAAACTTGATACTAAGGACTAATATTCAAAAACGGACAAGTTTACAAAGGTAAATAGGTATATTTATAGGTTCTAGGTCAAAATCTTGGAGTATGGTCCAATTTATTGGAGTCCAACTCCAACTTAAATTCGTATTCCTAACTTGTAGGACTAGTAGACCTCTTGAGACTGAAACAAGCATATCTTCTTCGTTACTGAGTCAAATTTAGTGATCTACCCATCAAAACAATTGCAGTTTTAAGACCTATCTGAATATTAACATGCTCTTAAATTCCTTGCCAACTTTCCATGTAATCAAAACACTGGACGACTTTACAGCTTGGTAGATTCTTTTGGCAGCTTTTCCTTTCGTAAATCAACTTTATTTCCTTTTAAGTCTTAATTTCACCTTGGATCTTCTTTCCTTAACTCTTGACTTTAATTTGGCATCTAACTAAAGCAGTTTACCTACGAGCTTCACATTAGCACACAAATTATACCATAAACACTCTAAACGTAATAAATCTCCAAATCAAGGCATGAATTAAGAAACTATCGATTAATGAGGGAAATTACTTAAAAATTAATATAATGCACCTAAAATGATGTCTTATGAATAGATTAATTCATCAAAAATATGGAGACATCAAATGGCTTCATGATAACTTCACAAACATTTTCCAGAATCACTGAGTTGTGAGAATAATCTTGAGCCACTTCACATCCCCCACAAAATACCTTGAGCTTCAGCCTTAATAGCATTGTGCGCCTCATTCTTTTCTTATCCTCCTCTAATCAGATTACCTTGTGAACCCCTAAGAACAAAAGAAATAACACAATAATGTCTCCCATTTTGTTCTAATTATATGCCCTTGGGAGACATCATTTTGGGTGATTATTTGACTAATTTGATAGACTTTTAGTGTTAATTCATTATATTTCATTTTTCCTCCTTAGATTTTAGTACTTTTCATTTATTAAGCTTTTGCACATTAAATGGGTTGTTTTAGTGCAAAGTTTGTAGGTCCACGATACTAGAAAGGAGAGGAAACAAGATTTAAAGTCTTAGATCGTGTAAAGAAGTCAAAGGCGAAAAGAAATATCCCGAAGAGTTGACAAGTTGAAGTTGCAAATCTGGAAGGCTGATGTTAATTGCTGATTTTGAGCTACTTAGACGTGGATTCAGCCTCTTAGCTGAAAAGAATATTTATGCCTTATGGAGTTATGAAGACTTAGCAACTTGAACATGTCAATTCGGAGTTGATTTGAGAACGTTATAGTTGTTTTAGTGAAGGCTGCACACCAGTTACGAAATTTTGATTAGAAGATTGGACTTGGGCCATTTAATATTTCACTAATTCACTTAAGTAAATCCCGAGTCCGATTTTGAGCTTATAATAGACCTTTTACTATTATTTTACACACAATTCATTATACCCTTGAATTTGAGAGCTAAAGTCAAAAGCAGAAGGCAGAAGAAGGAGCTAAAGGTGAAGAATCTTCATTCTTCCACAGGATGTCAATTCCAACGCCTCAATTAGGTTCTTTTATCTTATTTTGTAATTTGAGATTATGAATTCTTTTTATTTTAATTTAGTTTTTATTTCAAGTATAATCGAGCTTGAGAATCGCATATTGGGTTGAACCCAAACTAGATTAATTTATGTTTTTCCGATTTGGGATTTAATTATTTAAACTGAATTTGCTATTTGTGTTGGCTTTTATTTTATACTTGAATTATTACCTTTAGAGTCATGAACTAAGGATAATTTTTAGTATCTAGGCTATTCAATATAGTGGCGTATTGATCACCTTGACGGTGGGTTTAGATACAAAACTAGGTAATTGCCGTTGGTATTCGCCAATGACCTTAACAGACTTGACTAACCAATAGCCAATGCGGTAAGAAATTGAACCATCTGAAAGTAGTTTTAATCATCCTAACGAAGTTTAAAATACCGTAGGTGAGCTCCTTAGTCCACTCTGACGGGGTAAGGAGACGTTAAAATCCCAACTAGCATAAATATAGCAATTCATCCCTTAATAGTAAGCATTAATTAAGAAGGTTTGTGGTGAAACCCTAGCGTGACTCAAGTACTACTTCTTCCCTTGCGTCTAGCCTCTTTACTTGCATTATTTTCATTTCAGTTTACTTAATTTAGCATTTGATTTACTTGCACCTTAATTTTAGAAAACCCAAACAAAAATTATATCATTTACTTTTCTGTATTTGCAATTAAATCACTTTTTGATTCACACCTAACCCGTCCCTGCGAAAGAATCTGATTTATCAGTTTATTACTTGGACAACCATACACTTGCGGTTTGTAAGTCCTCAACTTAAGCATTTTATTTTATAACACACAAGGACCCACCACACAACCAATAGAAGAAGAGACATCAATATTAACCTTGATCTTATTAAAAGGATGGAGGGTGGAAGTGTCTTTGTACTTGTCTCAACCAAAGTCTTTTACCCCTGCCTTTTAAACTTTCCTCCAATAGGGGTTGATTTGAATTTCTAGGACCAGTACCCTTCAACTAATTTATATTTTCTTAATTAAGTTTTTAAATTTTTATTTTTATACTCATTCAAGTTATAGTATGCATTATGAACAGTGTAAATGAGGCTAGGAGCAATATTGTTAAACACGAATTTGGTTCTACCCTTCCAAATATGTCAAGCAATATTGCTCTATAGTTCAGCTGCAAAATTAACAATTTCAACATTTTATTCATAGAGCTAGTTGTGGTCAGAAACCATTTTCTAATTCCGTGAGTACTTTGATTCTTAGTGTTTAAAGTTAATAGAGATAATTTCCATACAACCTTTGCCCAAGGACATGCAAAAAGTAGGTGCTCAATAGTTTCTTTCTCATAATTACAAATTTTACAAAGTTTACTTTCTTATACATTTTTTGTTATAAACGTTTACCTAAGTTTGAAGGTTATTTTTTATTCATTTCCACATGAAATCCTTATCTTAGGAGTACAATTCATGTTCCAAATAACATACCACATACCAAGCTCATTAAAGTATGAAGTAGTTGGATATTAGTATTATAACTTCTATTCTTTTACTCGTGTTCCTTCTTAGATTATAGTAAGAACATTTAATTATATAATTTTCATCTCTTAATTTGTCCCAAGCGAAAAAGTCATGACACTAAATAGTAGGTAGTGGCATGTTTTTTATTATATTTTCTGTGTTCGGGTTGAACTGTGTATCTAATAGATTAATGTTCCAGGTACAACTTTCATGGTTAAATAACTCCTTGACTAGTGTCCCTTAGCTTTACAACTTCACTTATATTATTGATACACTTACAGTTTTAAACATTTATAGATTTACCATCTCCAATTTTCCATTGTATATGTTGAATGAAAACTTTTCTCCCCTCTAAAAGACTTCTCAAGCCTATAGAGGGAGAATGTAAAATCTTGGGTAATATGTTCCTTTTACTACTTTCTCTTGTAATGAATTAGGTTTTGAAGTACATTCCAAGCCTTCGTAACCAAAAGGGAAAGATTCATAACTTTAGTATCTCTACAAACTAATCTTCCAATAAATTTTGAAGAACATAGGGAGTCCCAACTCATGTAGTGTGTACTTTTTTTATTATTACTTTTACCCTACCAAAACCTAGCAATAGTCCTATTAAAGGTAATACAAATGTTTATTGTCATTAAAATGGTGGACACAAAAAGAAACAAAGTCTTCCAATTTTCAATTTTTATCGAAATTATTTCAATAAGACGGTCAGGGTCCCTAAACTTGTTATACTCCAATCTATGGGAAAGCCCAAATAAGAGCCCAAAGATTCAACTTGCCTCATTTTAAGTCTCTCATACATTATATGATTGATGTGATTATGCGTATTAGGACTGAAAGGATCCCACACTTGGCTTTGTTCAGGCATAAACCTGAAGCGTTACTATACTCACATATGGTTTATTGTAAGCTTCAACATCTTTATAAGTGGCCTTTAGAAATAAAATATTGTCATCAGCAAAAAGCAATTGTATGAGAGTAGGGGCAGTGTATACCTATTTTAAACCTTCAAGTGATATATTATGAATCTTTTCTTTTACCAACAACATTTAAAATTTGGGAAGTAAGACAGAAAATGATGGGGAATAGTGGATCCCCCTGCCTAATTCCCCTAGTAGGTTTATTCAAATGGTGATATTCACTATTAATTAACACATAGTATGTGACAGTAGATACACAATTCATAATTCTCTTTACCCACTTGGAGTAAAAACCCATTTTTTATAAGTAATTTCTTAAAAAGATCCCATTCAATAAATTCATAAGCTTTTTTGACATCTACTTTGATAGCCAGTTAATATTTTTTCGTATCTTTCTTCCTTTTAATGAAAGTAATCATCTCATGAGAGATTAGGATTTTTCTTGATACATTTTGTCTAGAAGAAAGCAGAGTAGTTCTCATCCACAAGTAGAGGCGTCAGAGGTTTTAATCTATTGACTAAAATTCTTGATATAATTTTATATATGAAATTATTGTATTAGATAGGCCTAAAATAGCTAACCTCAGAAGGTATATTAGTTTTAGGTATAAGAGCTATGAAGGTTTGATTTATTGATTCAATACTGCCCTTATTATTCCAAAAGTCATTAATGACCCGCACACCATCAAGCTTTATTATATTCCAGTAGTTCTTGTAAAAAGCACTTGAGTACCCATCATGACCAGGTGCTTTACTCAAATCTAGCTCCCAAACAATTGGTCTAGATTGATCATGGGTTATAAGGGCAATCAATGCATCACTCATATTGGTATTTACATAGGGTTGCACTAGGGATAACAGTGAAGAGAAATCCCTAGGCCCCACTGTCTTCTAAATATTATTAAAGTAGGCAGCAATAACAAACCTTATACTTTCTTTCTTTTCAATCCAAACATTACTACTATCCTTTACTCTTTTTATACTATTTCTTTATCTTCTAGCCTCAGTAAGCATGAAAGTATGCAGTGTTATTGTCACCTTTTTAAGCCAAATATTCCTAGATTTATCCTTCTAATGTTCTTCTTCCCTATCCCAAGTGCAATATCATGGGGATGTGGTCTAAACCCATTGCTGGAAGATAACTATCCAAGCTTGTAGGAACAAATCAGACAAACTCTTATTAATAAGAGCTATATCTAGTGTGGATTTAACAAGATCTTCCCTTGATATTCTATTAGACTAGGTGAATTTGCATCCAAAACTAGGAATTTCTTATAGATCCAAGTTAAACTTATCAAAACACATTATACTTTTTTTTATTAATGTCCCCCTCTTCCCTCTAATTTTTTAGAAAGATTTCTAACCACATTAAAAATCATCCAATATATTCCAGAATATATTTTGTTCATAACAGTGAGAAATTCTATCAATCACTCCACGTGTAAAATCTCTAGAGGGAGAGCCATAGACATATGTATATTTGGTCTAGACTTCATGATTAATCTAAGTGTGTATAAATTTTTCATTTGAATTAATAATTTAAATATCAAGGCAATCTTTGATAGGCAACCCCCCCCCCCCCCCCCCTACCAAATCCCATTAGGTCAACATGGTGAGCCAATTTTATATCAATAATCTTAGCAAATTTATATATATATATATATATATATATATAATTATGCTTATTTACTGATAAGAAAAGGACCTCTGGATTATGTCTGACACATAAATCCTCAAGGGTATGGACTGTCAAAGGGTTTCCAAGCGCTTGAAAATTGCAGAAGATCTGTACTATTGAGGAAAAGGGGATTGCTTTGGGGTAATTTAGCAAACCCAGTTAGAATGAGTTGTTGCACTATTTCACTAAAAGCAGCCACCCGCTTTAGAATAGCGCATCATCGCTCTTATCAACCCACTTAGCTTTGCGTTCCACTTCATCAATTATTTGGTTGAGTCTTACTAGAAGTGAATATCCATCTCAACCTCAAAAATTCAATCCTCTTTTTCCATACACCAAACGAAACCTCCAAATACCCATTTTCTTCTTACAGCGGGATTTTTCATTAAGCTCATCCATCTTGATAGCTCGTGATAGTTGGTGCTTTGATTTGTAATCAATACCCATTATTCGAACATTTTCTTGATACACAATGAGTTTATCTAGGAAATAAAGATAATTCTTATCTTTTAGTAAATGAGACTTTTTTTTACTATTGGTGGGCACTGAGATAATCGCTTGTGTTTTGGGAGTATATGATGTACTAGGTGGTGTTGCGGTGGGGTTGTTAGGACTATGATGTTGTGTTGATGGAGATGGTGAGGTTTTGGTAGAGGAGGGATTATTGGTAGTTTTGGTGATTGGGGTTGATTGATTGGTGTAAGAGTGATTACGGGTTAGGGTTTGGTAACTAAAGAGGGATGATTTGATTGAGGCTATTATCCAGATTGTTAAAGGAATAGTTATTTTTAATGAACAAATTACCCTTAAAAGAAGTGCCCGGTTCTTTAGTAATAGAAGGATTACAAGGTAAAAACCTTTTGTCAAAAAATAACTCTTCAATTGATAAAGTGTACGACATCGTATGGTTATTAATAACTTGATTGGACTTTTCCTCTGCGTTTCAAAATTGAAATAAGAACTCAAATTTATCATTTCACGCCCATCTTTTGGCCAATTACCATCACCATTGAAGGTATCAAGGTTTGGTGAAGGTAGCCAACAACAGTTTTATCTCCCTATCAATAATCATAGCTTGAATTTCAAAAAGCTTTGAAATTAGCTTTAATGGCTCATGACTAACATTCCTGTTCTCTTTATAAACTTGACGGTTGTTCTTGGCCTGAGCTAACCTTGGATTGCGTTTGTGTGAAAAACACAAGCTTTGAGGCCCGTGTGTAGAAATCTTCACCCAGCTTCCAAGTTTAGGAGTGATCTTCTTCTTAGTTTTACAATCCGATTCCTCGTGATAAAAAAGACAGCACCCATAGCAAACTTGACCGATATTTTCATATTTAAATTTGATTCAATAGCATTTAGGTGTTGTATTTTTAAATTGATAAGTACTGAATGTTGAATAGACATCTAAACAGAACTTATTTGGTTGAAAAGGAAGTGTTTGAGTGAAACATGCCAATTAAGAGTTATTCAGATCTGAATTGGCCAAAAAAACAAAATATCTTATTGATCCAGTGTCTTAATGAATCAGATTAATTTCTCATTAAGTGCAAACAAACACCCCCTTACTGTCTGATTCCAAAAACTTGAAACCCGGGATGAGAGATTTGTTAAGATCCCAATCAATGAAAACACGAGTAAAGGAATGTTCATCAATGATTTTTTCTGAGGGGAGAACAATGTTGTGTACCTTACCAGTCGTACTGCAAAACTCAGTATTGCTTACTTCATTTAATAAGCTATGTGGAAGTCCATAAATCTGAACCCAAAGCATAGTTCCGTACTCGGTCATTAGGCATAGAAACATGGTCATTAATAGCGAAGTGTTTGCCCATTACTGTCAAAGGCCTATATTTTTATACATTAACTTTGTTGTCATAACATCTAAACTTGAGGATGAACTCGTTAAAGCTGATGCGTTGAGTTCGAACTTCTCCTTTGAGCTTACAGTGCTTATTGACGTGAGTTCAATGCTTTTTTGTTAAAGAGTTTAGTTGTTAATTAATAAAAAAAATTGAGTTTTATAACCGATTGTGTCATCGGAGATCCAAACAACACCTCTTTTTGTTTATTAGGATGATTTTCAGAGAAGAACGAACCAAAAGAGGAAGAAAAGAAAGGAAAAGTATTGAAAATGTTACAAAAAAGTAAAGGAAAAGATTAGTGTTTGAAAATTACAAAGATGACAAAAAAAAAACAGTTTTGAATTTGAAACAAACAATAGAGATGATATTTTTTTATGAAAAAGAGAAAGACGGAGAGAAAATATTTTAACATGGAACCAAAATATATAGGATCCTTTAGTAATATATGTCTCTCCGAGCGATGTGAGAATAAATATATTATTTTAGACCCGAACAAGGTGAGAAATAATAAAAAGCATCTTTTATACCATTTTATTTTTCTCGGCGGGTATTTCCTATCATTTGACCCAAAGGACATATTATCTATATACCAATATATAATTTTCATTTCCTGTCCAAAAAATATATATATATATAATTTTCATTTTTTCTGGACGAAACATGTACTATATCTTTTCGGGCCAGAAGTTTATGTGCAGGCGCCACCTTTCACTAGACCAAAGTCTTTAATGCATATGCGCTTTTCCAGAAACAACTATCTATAGGGGCAAATTTTGTGGCTTGAAATTGTTTCACGTTATTCAAATTGTGCAATGACATATGTGTGGTCCACAACGTTCGCTATTTAGTATCCCCAACCAGTTTCTCTCTCTTTCTTGCATACGAGTTTTTTGTGCAAAATCTTAAGATCATGAATTAGGCCGTTAACAATTTATGCAAAATCTCTTCTTAACTTTGGAATGTCTGATTGGTTAAATCATCAATCCTTTCCTCTTCATTTACTTAAATTTTTTACTATTAGTTTTTTCTAAATCTTTTAGTCTAATCTTTTGTTTATCTCTACAGTTATGTCACGTTAGATTGACTATGAATTTCACATTAACAAGTCTAAACTCGACTAGTATATAATTTGGTGTTTGAAATGGATGGATCGGTGATTCGATTTTTATTATGATAAATTTGATGATAATATTCAAGATGTTATTTTTGTTGGAAAAATCTAACAATATTAACAAAAAAAAAAATAGATTTTATAAATATAAAAATTCCAAATAATATAATATTATATATGTTACGTATATAGAGAAACAGAATATAAATATAAAACTATTCCAAATAAATTATTGTAATAATTTAAAAAATAGAACTTACATGAAAAAAATCAAAAAAGAAACCTGGATACAAATACAGAAAATGTCCATTTAAATTATGATTAGAAAAGTCTATTTCTAAAAGTTGATATGTTATTATTTCTTTTTAATTAGATTATTCAGTTTTCTATTTAAATTAAAAATTTATTATCATTTTACTTTCTTATCTTTTTTATTGTTATTAGAGGTATTTCTTAAAAGAAATAAAATTACATATTTGTTAAATTAAGCCTTTAATAATTTATTTTATAAAAAAGTGCCTAATAAAATAATTATTTATGAAAAATATCCCCTTTCTATTTTTATACATTTACTACCCATATTATTAAATATATTATTTTCAATACAATATATACTTTAAAATATTAAACAAATAATAGAATACTACTATCACCACCACCACCACTACTACCACCACCACCATTACAGCTACCACAAACACAACCAACACCACCTCAACCACCACAACCACCACCACCACCTACTAATACTAATTTCATTACACACGCGCGCGTCCGTGGAATTTTTTTTAAAGTCGTCATAACTAATTCTAAAAAAATTAAAAAATTATATTTTTGGATAAAGCAAATTTATATTTTTGGATAAAGCAAATTAATATTTACGTCTATTATTTTTTTATTTAATTTTTTATATTTTTATATTTTTTTCGCAGACACAGAATTCACTGTTTTAAAAATGAAATTCACTGTTCGAAACAGTGAATTTTCTTTTCGCAAACATGAAATTCACTGCGAAAAAAACATTAGACTTATATATGCCCTTTAACGAACGTGATAAAGATCAGAAAGTGATGTCTCCCATTTTGTTATAAATATATGCCCTTAGGAGACATCATTTTAGGTGAATATTAGACTTATTTGATAGACTTTTATGCTTGTTTGAATATATTGCACTTTCTTCCCTTGGGATTACGATATTTCATTTTTAGAGCGTTTGTACGTTAATTGGTTTGTTTTTAGTATATAGTTCTTAGGTACATGGATGTTATGGAGCACCAAGATAAGGAGGAGCAGTGAAGATTAAAATCTTAGATCAAGCGGGGAGGTGAAAAGCAACAAAGGATCACCCTGAAGAGTTGACTAAAAGAGATGAAAATCTGAATAGTTGTTACTAATTGCTGATTTCAAGTCACATCGGCACTGATTTAGGTCTGGAGTTTTGAAAAAGAAAGTTGCGCCTTTGAATTAGAAAGCTTTGAGGACTGGAATCAGGTGACTTGGACGTGCGACACAAAAGTTACGGCTTTTTAACTGAAAGGTGTACAATAGTTACGGGATTCTCTAATTTGGACTTGGGTTTTTCCTCATTTCACCTATTATTATTAGTTAAAAGCCCAATCTGAATTAGAGCATTGTAAATAGGCTTTTAAACCTCCTTTTTACATACGCTTCATTTTTTTTCAAGTCAAAGTCAGACAGAAGGCAAAAGAGAGAGAGCTAAAGTGGAGAATTCATATTCTTCCAACAACAATTCAATCCAACGACTCAATTAAGTCACTTGTTTTATTTCTGTAATTTAGGATAATGATTTCTTTTAATTTATTTTCAGTTTATAGTTTGAATATGAGCTAATTTCATAAGTACTTGAGAATTGCATTTATGGGATAAGTCCTAATCCATTTAATTAATGTTCTTCTGAATTTGGGATTTTGTGATTTAATTTAAGCTGGGTATTTTGTATTAACTATTATCGTGAATCTATCTACTATTTTTGACGTCATGAATCAAGGGTAGGTTATAGTACTTAGGCTACTCACTTTAGTGCCGAAGTAATCAACTTGACGGGGGGTTTAATTACGGACCTAGGTTATAGACGTGTGGTGTTCATCAATAATCCTGACAGGCTTGACTAACCACGCAGCCAATTGGGTAAAAGATTTCAACATTCGAAAGTAGGTATAATCGTCCCGACGGGGTTCGTAATACCGTAGAATAGCTCCTAAGTCCATCCTTCAGGGGTTTAGGAGATATTAGAGTACAGACTAGTACATAAATATCGGTTTAAACCTTAAACGGAAGCATTGATTATATAGATAATGGTGATTTTCTTGTGAGACTCAAGTACATCTCTCATATCTGCGTCTACACTTATTTATTTTCAGTTAATCATTTCATTAATTTATTTTAACGCATCTTTAGTTATAATGCAAAACCAAACAAATATTTTTACATTTTACTTTACTGTTTTAGCAATTATCTCTACTTATCTCATTAGTACCATAGTCATAACTATCCGTCCCTAAGAACGAAATCTGTATTATTTACACATTACTTGGAACGACTTGTGCACTTGCGGGTAGTGTCCCTCTCTTTAAGGGTGGTGATTTTATCACACACCAGGAGACACCAAGTTTCTGGCCCTGCTACCGGGGACGATGGCGTGTGACCCCGGTGTTAATCCATAGTAGTTTAATTGTTATTTCATTTTCTAGTTTTACGTTTTTTGTTTTGTTTTGTCTTTCTCGGGTTTTACAGGTTTAGTGCATGCTCTCAAATCCTGAGAGATTATTCAGGGAGAAAAACAAAAGAGAGAAGGAAGAATGACTAGCAAGAGAAAAAGAGATGGTTGCAGTAAACAACAACAATATTAATGATCTTTAGGTGGAATTGGATAATGAGAGAAATCCAGTAAAATGAAGAATTCCTCCTCCACGTGAAGGACAAGTTCAACTTCAATTCTTTTATGATCCATGGTTCGTGCAAGGTCCTGAACAAATTCCATATCGTGCTCCTGCTACTGGTGTTGGCCCTCCAGATATTAATATTGCAAGATACAGACCCGGTCCGGGAATGTTATATCAATTCCAAGATTTCAGAAATATTCGAGGAGTGGCTGGAGAAGACCCAATCTGTGCAATACAGAAGTTCATGCAGATATGTGATGCGTATACAATGCAAGGTGTAACAAGAGAACATATATACTTAGCAAACTTCAGATTTTTCGTAATAGACGCGGCGAGTGAATGGTATGATTCACAAGAACGAGGTCTGATAAATAATTGGGATGAGCTACAAACAGAGTTCTTTCACCGTTACTATCCGAGGAACATGGGGTTGAATTCACAGATCGGGTTAACATCATTCCAATAAGAGATAGGTTAGTCCACAACTACTTGTTGGACAAGATTTCAATTGTGTTTGAGAAGAGTTCCAGATCATGGTCTTTCAGAAGAACAACAGATGTCGATATTTTATAAGGGCCTTGAGGGACATGCAAGGAATGATATAGACTTACCTTGTGGTGGAGGATTTCTACAGGTTCTACCAGCTAATGCTAAAATTATATTAAACAGAACAGTGAAGAATGAGATGGGTTGGAGTACAGTGAGAGCACCTACCTGAGGTACAGGTCATAGAGAGAGTAGTGCTAGAATTGATGAGAAATTCTCTTCGTTAGAGAATAAATTGAAGAACACACTTGAGCAACAATTGAAACATCTTACTTTTGATGTTAAAGAGGGATTTTCAGGTAAAAGGGCTGATCTGAATGTTACACAGGAAATATATGGGTATTCAAATTGTGGTGTACAGGATCATATTGGGAGAACTGTCAAAGCAACCCAGAATCTGTGATGTTTGTTTCCAACCGAGGGAACTATAACTCAGGTGGTCAAGGATATCAACCAAACAAATATCATCCGAGTTTCCAATAATTGAAACCGAACGAAGCTGCAAGTCCGACTTATGCATATCAATCACGACCCTAAGGAAATAACTATCAACTGAGACCATAGAACAACTACCAGGGGGAACAGAATTACGGAAATCAAGCTCAGAGACAACCTCCTCAAGACACATATACCGATACTATGAATTAGAAAGCTCTACTTGCTCAACTGGTGGGACCTGGGGTGTTATAATATAATGCAATAAAAGTAAAGGATCCACAGACCGCAAGTGTACGGTTGTCCAAGTAATATCCGATAAATTGGGTTTCATTCTCAGGGATTGGACTAGTATAACTCAAGTGTTCAATAGATTAGTAGTATTAATTGCTAATACAGAAAATAAAATATAAAAGATATTTGTTTTGTTTTGAGTTATTAAACTACTAGACGCAAATAAACAAATTACTGAAAATAAATACTAAAAGATTAAGACACAAATATGATCTATACTTGAGTCTTGCTAGGGAATCACCTAAATTTACGTAATTAATGCTTTCGTTAAGTGCAGAACTGATATTTCTATATTAGACGGGACTCTAATATCTCCTAGCCCCCTGTCGGGTGGACCTAGGAGCTATCCTAAAGTACTATAAACCCCTATATGGGCGAATATGCCTCTTCGGATGTGAAGTGTTTACCTATTTGGCTATGTAATTAGTTAAGCCTATCGGTCAATAACGGACATTACACGGATATTACCTAAGTCTGTAATCAAACCCCCCTGTCGGATGATCACTTCGCCGCTAAAGTGAATAGCCCAGTTACTATAACCTATTTCTAATTAGCTAGGTCAGAAGTAGTAAATAAGAACAAAATAATATCTAATATAAAATACCCAATTCAAAATAAATTAGCAACTAAACCCAAATCAAAATATATTAATTAAATAAATTGGGGATCAACCCATTATGCGATTCTCAAGAATATAAGGATTAGCTCATATTAAAAGTAAAAACAAAAAAGAAATTAATAATATACATGTTCCTAATAACATAAATAAAATAAGAACCTAGATAGAGGAATTGACTTGAGTTGTTGTTTGAGGAAAATGATTCTCCAACTCCTGCTCTTGCTTCCGCCTCTTGACGCTCTCTCTAAGGATGATTCAATTTGACAGTTTAATGAGAGATACTGAATAATAAGGTCTAAACGAGCTCATATAGTGCTCAAAATTGGATTAGGGGCTCAGGTTAAGGGCATTAGGTCAAATTATAAAAAGCCCAAACTCATCTTCTTCTTTAATTCCCGTAACTGGTGTACAGTGCTTAGTAAAACGGTTGTAACTTTTGCATATCAAGTCCAAATGGACTCATTCCAGTTGCTAAATCTTCCTAACTCAATAAGGAATAAAACCTATTTCACGGCCCAAAGGCTGAATCTGCTCCTAAGTAGCCCAAAAATAGCAATTAGTAACAGTCTTCCTAATCTGCAACTCCTTTAGTCAATTCTTCGGAAATTCTTGTTTGGCCTTTATCTCCTCCACTTGATCTAAGACTTTAATTATCATTTCTCATCCTTGTATTGGTTCTCCATAGAATCCATGAACCTATGAACTTTATACTAAAAACAAACAAATTAACGCACAAAAGCTCTAAATATGCAAATAGTCTAATTCCAATGGGAGAAAGTGCAATATGATGAAATAAGCATAAAAGTCTATCAAATAAGTCAAATATTCACCTAAAATGATGTCTCCTAAGGAATAATATTTAGAACAAAGGGGGAGACATCATCAACCTCGTTAGATGTTCAAAAAACTTTACAAATACTAATTGTTGTGCAAGTGAAAACGCAACAAGATCAGCAAGCTTCTACTGCAGCGTTCAAGATGTTGGAAAATCAAATGATCAAATGGCGAAACAGATAAATCAGCGTCCACAGGGACAACTACCCAGTACCCAGTGATACAGAGACTCCTCACCAGTATGAAGATTTCAAGGCGATTTCACTTAGAAGCGGTAAGAAATTACCACCACCACCATTTCCCGTTATGAAAGAAAAGGGAACAACTGTGAAAACAAAAACCACAAAGTATGTGGTTGAGGAAGAAGGTGAAACTAAAAGTAGAAGAGGTGGAAGTTGAGAAAATTTTGGAAAAGCCAAAGAAGAAAGATGTTGTGGTGGAAGTGAACCGTCCTCCTCCACCTTTCCCCTCAAGAGTTCAGAAGAAAGGAGATATGGCCGAATATCAGAGATTCATGAATGTGGTGAGAAAGTTTAATATTAATGTACCATTCGTAGATGCTATTAGAGATGTGCCAAAATATGTGAAATTCTTGAAAAGAGCTATCACCATCAAACACCCATATCTTGAGAATGAGATGATAGGTTTTCCATAAGAATGTACTGCGATATTCCAGAGTAAGTTTCCACCTAAATTACTTGATCCTAGGAGTTTTACTATTTCTATTTCTATTGGTGAAGAGTGGAAAGGGAAAGCTTTATGTGATTTGGGTGCGAGTATTAATCTCATGCCTAAATCGGTTTTTGATTATTTGAAGATAGGATACGCAAGACCGAACTCTATGGTCTTGCAAATGGATGATAGATCCCTCGCACATCCGGAGGGAAGAATAGAAGATGTCCTCGTCAAGGCAGGTAGCTTAATTTTTCATGTTGATTTTGTTATACTTGAATACGACGTGGATAGGAATGTTCCCATTATTTTGGGAAGACCATTCCTAGGTACGTGGCATACTCTTATTGATGTAGAAAATGGAGAATTAATCATGCGTATTCAAGAAGAGGAGGTTAAGTTCAACGTGTTTAGGGCAATGAAGTCTCCAAATTCCCAAGAGGACTGTTTCCGGGTGGATGCAAGTAATCATGCCACACAAGAGGTATTTACTAGATATGAATTTTAATAATATCTTGTAGACCTCTCTAGTACTTGACTTACCAGAGATGATGGAAGAGCTTGCCGAAACAGTTGCAACTCTAAATTCTGAAGAACCAAAGCATAGGCGTCTAGCCTATGAACCAGTGAGAGAACTGGGGGAGATAGAACCTAAAAAGAAATCATCTACTGAATATCCTCCACAATTAGAAGAGATTCCACTCCCGTCGCACTTGAGGTAATGCTTATAGGTACTAACAACACTTTACTTGATTTTGTTTCAGCTACTTTAACAGGTCCTCAGGAAGATAAACTGTTGCGTGTACTACGAGCCAATAAAGAGGCAATTGGATGGACTATTGCTGATATCAAAGGTATTGGTCCTACCATTTGCCAACACAAAATTATTCTGGAAAATGATAGTGCACACTCAGTTGAAGGACAAAGGAGATTGATGGCAGTTATGAAGAAGGTGGTAAAGAAAGAAGTAATCAAGCTACTAGATGCAGGATTCATCTTTCCCATAACCAGTAGTGAGTAGGTAAGTCTGATTTAATGCGTACCAAAGAAAGGTGGTATCATTACTATCCTGAATACTCAGAATGAAGCCATTCCTCGAGGACCGTAGTTGGTTGGAGAGTGTGTATGGATTATCGTAACTTGAACAAGTCCACCAGAAAAGATCTCGTTCATAGATCATGATGTTAGATAAGTTAGCTGGGAGAGAGTACTATCGCTTTCTAGATGGGTGCTGAGAATACAATTAGATATACGTAGATCCAAAAGACCAACATAAAGCAACCTTTACATGTCCTTTTGGTACCTTTTCTTATTGAAGGATGCCATTTGGATTATGTAACACACCTGCTACTTTGTAGAGATGCATGGTGGCAATCTTCTGGGACATGATCGACCAATTACTTGACGTATTTATGGATGACTTTTCTGTTTTTTGAGATAACTTCGATGATTGTTTGCAGAATCTAGAAAAGGTGTTAATTAGATGCAAGGAAACAGATTTGGTTTTAAATTGGGAGAAATGTCATTTCATGGTTCATGAAGGAATAGTGTTGGGACACAAGGTTTCGAGTTCAGGCTTAGAGTTTGATCGTGCAAATATTGAGGTAATTAAGACTCTTCCCCCTCTTGTGTATGTTAAAGGGGTGAGAAGCTTCTTGGGTCATGCTGGGTTTATCGTCGTTTCATAAAGATTTCTCTAATATTGCTAAGTCATTGTGTAACTTACTCGAGAAGGACGCCAAATTACTTTTTGATGAAGCTTTGGTGTCTCCTTGTTTGTTCTAAATAAACACACCTAAAAAGGCAAGACACGTACTGCAAGTGTACGGGGTTGTCCAAGTAATATCCGGTAAACGGGATTTCGATCTCAGGGACGGATTAGGTATGACTTTAGATGTTATGATATAAGTGTAGATAATTGTTATCTAATGTGGAAAATAAATGATAGAAATATTTGTTTTGGTTTTTGGATTAAGAACTAAGATGCAATTAAATTAAAATACTAAATTAACTATAGAATTAAAATGCAAATAAGTAAATAAAGGTTGGATGCAAATATGAGAAGTAGTACTAGACTCACGCAAGGGTTTCGCCTAAATCTATTTAACTAGTGTTTCATTTAAGGGTCAAATTGGTAATTAACAATAGTCATGATACAATACTCTTCTAACCCCCGTCAGGGTGGACTTAGAAGCTATTCTAGGGTAATACAAACCCCGTCAGGGCGATCATAATCTACCTTTGAAGGATAAGCAGTTTTTACCCAGTTGGCTATAAGATTAATTAAGTCTGTCAGGATCAATAACTTTTATCTTACATCTATTATCTATTTCCGTACCTAAACCCCCCGTCAAGGTGATCCATACGCCACTATATGGAATATCCTAGATACTAAATCCTATTACTGGTTAATTACATCACTAATAGTCAATAAGCTTAAAATAATAGAATTTGATTAACCACCCAATTTGAATTAAATCATACAATCCCAAAATTAAAAACACTAAATTAAATAAATAGGGCTCAACCCATAAATGCGTTCATCAAGTACTTAAAGAATCTAGCTCATAATAATGTTTAAAATAACTGAAATAAAAGATAAAGGACTCATAATGAATTACAGAAATAGAAAAACCTAATTGAAGGGTTGAGAATTGTTGTTGTTGAAGAAGGAATTCTCCAGCTTCAACTCTTCTCTCTCCTTTTTGCTTCTCTGAATTCTGCTAAGCGTTGCCTCTTCTCTAATATGAATTGTGTGTAAAAACTGAGGTTAAGGGTCTTTTTATAGTGGGAAAAACGGATTGGGCTATTAAACCTAAGGATTGGGTTAATTAGAATAAAAATCCAATCCATTTAATAAAATCCCGTCACTAGTGACCAGCTGTTACTAAAACAGCTATAACGTTTGCGTCCGGACTCGTAATCACTTTGTTCAACTTGGAAAATCTTCCTGACTTCAAGCTCTAGCTACCTCATTTTATGATCCAAGGCTGAATCAATGGCTAAGATGCTCGAAAACAGTGATTTGTGACAGCATTCCAGATTTCATTCTCCACTAATTACTTCTTCGAATCAATTATTCTCGCCTTTGACTTCAACGCTTAATCCAAGACTTTATTTCCCGTTTCTTCTCCTTGTCTTGATATTCCATCAAATCATAAACCTAAGAAATTTACACTAAAAGTAGACGAATTAACGCATAAAAGCTCTAAAACAAAAATAATCCAAATCCAAGGGAAGAAATCGTAATATGACCAAATAAGCTTAAAAGTCTAGTAAATAAGTCAATTAATCACCTAATTTGATGTCTCCTAAGGGAATATAATTAGAACAAAAAGGGAGACATCAAGCTTGCATGGCGGCATTCAAAGAGATAAAGGAGAAACTCATATTTGCCCCCATTGTATTACCTCCTGACTGGAATATCCCTTTTGAAGTTATGTGTGATGCTAGTGATCTTGCTATGGGTGTTGTTTTGGGTCAGATAAAAGAGAAGGTATTTCATTCCATTTACTACGCTAGTAAGACCTTCACAAGTTTTCACATAAATTATACTGTGACTAGAAAAGAAATTACTAGCTGTTGTGTATGTATTTGACAAATTTCGTTCCTATCTTCTTGGAGCGAAAATTTTTGTGTACATATATCATTCCGCAATCAAATACCTTATAAAGAAGAAGGATGCTAACATGTGTTTGATTAGATGGGTATTATTGTTACAAGAGTTTAACTTAGAGATTCGAGATCGAAAGGGTTGTGAGAATCAAGTTGCGGATCATTTGTCACGCCTTGAAGGTTCTGAGTTTGAAAGTAGACCAGAGTTGGTCAAAGAAGAGTTTCCTGATGAGTGATTATTTTCGATACACACAGTTGGTACTCCTTGGTATGCAGATATAGCGAATCTTATTGTGAGTGGCTCTTTTCCTGAAGGTGCTACCCCACAAGAGAGGAAGAGATTAATTCACCGTGCAAAGCAGTTCTTTTGGAAGGATCCTTTCCTCTATAAAACATGTAGTGATCAGATGGTAAGAATATGCATACCTGAAAGTGAAGCCCAAGCAGTAGTCTCTAGTTGTCATGATTCACCCTATGGCGGACATTTCAAGGGTGATCATACAGTTTCAAAGGTACTTCAGTCCGGTTTTCATTGGCCTACTTTACATAAAGATTGTCATAAATATGTCAAAGAGTGCCACAAATGCCAATTTACCGGTAACTTATCTAAGAGAGATGAATGCCACGTAATAATCTTCATGAAGTTGAGATATTTGATATATGGGGTATTGATTTCATGGGTCCCTTTGTACCATCTAATGGAAATTAATACTTGTTTATTACGTGTCTAAATGGGTAGAGGTTGTAGCTCGACCAACGAATGATTCGCGAGTAGTAATAAAGTTCTTGAAATCACACATCTTCACTAGACATGGTACGCCTAGAGTTATTATTAGCGATGTAGGTTCTCATTTTGTGAATAGATACTTGAAGGTTGTATTAGATAAGTATGGGGTGAGACAGCGTGTATCTACTGCTTATCATCCACAAGCAAATGGTCAAGCTGAGGTCTCTAATCGAGAGATCAAATCCATTCTAAAGAAGACTGTTTGACCCACATGCAAAGATTGGTCAATGAAATTAGATGACGCGTTGTGTGCATATCGTAATGCATTTAAGACACCCGTTGGTGCATCTTCATATCGCATGGTTTATGGTAAGGCTTTTCACTTACCTCTTAAGTTTGAATTAGGTCAATATTGGGCGATAACATACTTGAATTTAGATCCTCCTTTAGCCGGTGAGAATCGTATGATGAAATAGAATGAACTTGATGAGTTTTGATTTCATGCTTATGAGAATGTTTAAATTTAAAAGGAAAAGTGATGTCTCCTCATTTGTGATAGATTTATGTTAAGATGAGACATCATTTTTAGTGTTTTAGAAGTCAATAATGTCGATTTTCTTGAGTTTTAGTGCACTTTCCTATTTTGTGTCTTGATTTGTAGAAATAATGTTTTTAGAGCATATTGGGTTTAATTGTTTATTTAGTGTGTAGCTTTAAAGATAATTATGGAGCTTAATTAGAGTCCAAGTCAAAGACAACAACTTATGGAAAGAGATATGCATGGTAATTGGAGATAAGGAAAGAATTGCTAAAAAGATGGAAAAGGAAAAGCTGCCTAAATCTGGGATTCTGCAAAGATAGGCGTTTTTACCTAATAAAGAGGCCGAATTTGGTAGATTACTCCTGAAGGGTGTAGATAATTCTGTTGCGATTCTTTTGGTATCTTGTGGAGCAAAATCGGACCAATAATAAAGAAGTTATGACCAAAACAACGCAGCAGTGTTTATCTTTATTTCCATACGAATTTGAGTTGGGCTAGAAGTCCATTACCTTAACTCTTCCTCAAGAAAACGAATTAGGTCTTCTAAACACCTATAAATACACCCTTATATCACTTGTAAATCATCCTTGCCTCATAGTAATTAGTTCTTAAGGTTTTATTCTTCCAGTTTATTGTAGAGAGCAAGATGATGTCTTTTATTATTTCTTTTAGTTTATTTCCATCAGGTATGAACTAAACTTCCCATAGCTTGGGTTTTGCATATGTATAATCTATGAATTCTAATTCTTCTATCTACGTTTCTTTGGGAATTATATGTTTTAATCTGATATTAGCTTCTTACTTTATATTTGCTTATGTGTTTTGATTTATTGTCTTTCCTAGAATTGATCACTCTAGGATTGTTTTAAGAGTAGTTAGATGGTCACCTTGTAAGGGTGTTTAACTATTGAACCACCACATAATGTCTAGTGTCGATAGCAGTTCTGACAAAACATACTTCTAACTAGATAGTCATTAAGGTTTGTTTTAACCACAGTATCACCAAGACTTGCAGTATTTGCTTAGGGCCTTAGTGGCGTTTGATAACCCTATTTTAAATCACTTCTTGGTTGTGACGTAGCCCCCTTAGTCGCTCTCAAGGTCTAAGGTAGTGGAATTTAGAATCCTGACTAAGTATTACCAAGAGCTAATATTCTCCCTTATGAACTAGATTTATAGATAGAATTAGAAGGATTAGTGCATACTAGCAAAACCTAAGCTATACTTCTCATCTCATATTCTTAATCTTTTACTTTATTGTCTTTATTTTCTTAGTTTTAATTTAGTTTTAATTCATAAATTCGAAAAACCAAATATTTTATTTACTGTCTTCTAGTTATTTACTTTTACTCGTTATCTGTTCCTACGCGTTTAACACACTTAAGTCCCTGAGAACGAACTCTACTTATCATTAAAACTTGCAGTACTGTGCCTGTCTAGGGTGAGAGTGCATAGTTTTCCATACTTAAATTGATCTTATTTTTATCACACCCTAGGCGACACCAAGTTTTTGGCGCCGCTGCCGGGGACTTGTGTCTCGTTAGCGTGTGGGTTATCTATTTCGAGTTTTAGTTTTTAATTAGTTTTTACTTTTCAGTTTTTAGTTTAGTTTTAGTTTTTATTTTTCCAGATTTACGCTTGTGGTTTGCTTTAGTCTTTTTCAGGTTTCACAGTGTTTAATTCTTGGCCTCCCTTACCGGAGCCTGAGAGGAGCTTCAGAGCTTATAACAAACGAATTCGTGAGGAAAGAGCCTTGAGAAGAGCTATGGCAGACATACATGATAATGATCCGGAGTTAGTTTACTTTGCTCCAGGAGGACCTCCAGCATACATTCCACCTGGTGTACAATTACCAGTAGGAGAAGGTAATGGGCAGAATAATCAACAAAACCGAGTTGAACAAGATCTACCTGGCGTTAACATACCATTCCATGTTCAACCCATCGGTTACCGCCCTCCTGAGATTCCGAATATCAAATTTAGACCCGATCCGGGTATGCTTAGTCAATTTCAAAGTTTCGGACTCTATACTGGTACTGCAATTCAAGATCCGGTAAAAGCGATTCAGAAGTTCATGCAGATTTGTGATGCCTACATTACTCCTGGCATTACACGCGAGCAACTGTATTGTCATATGTTTTCGTTTTTCTTGACCGGAAGAGCTAGCGATTGGCTAGAAAGACAACCACATGGAACCATTCACTCTTGGAGAGAGCTTCAAGCCGCATTCTTTAACCGATTTTATCCGAAGAGGATGAGACTTAAAGATTAAACCGAGCTTGCAAGATTTTCTCAAGAAGATGGAGAAACAGTGGGAGAAGCATGGACAAGGTTTCAACAAAAATTAGCTAGATGCCCGCTCCATGGTTATACACCTGCTCTACAACTTGCTATATTCTATGAAGGTCTTGATGACAAGGGTAGAGACAAGGTGGATAACAATGGAAAGGGTAATTTTGTGTCCATGAATCACAATGAAGCTTCCGAGGTGTTAGAAAATATTATGGAACAAGAAAGAAGTTGGCCTTCAACGCGAGCTTCTATTACAAAAACCCGAGGAACGCTTCGTTTAGATGCAGAAACAGCGAACTCAGCTCAAATATCCTCGTTAGAAAATCAAATCAAGGAGCTGAGAATCGCGATGGAGAAGAATTTAGCTGCTACAAAGGTAGTTCAAGAGGCACAAGGTTGTCAACAATGTGGAGTTAACGATCATTCATGGGAAGAGTGCGAATCAAATCCGCAATCTGTTTACTTCATATCCAACCGATGGGGCAACCGCAACCATCCGGGTATGCAGTATTCAAATCCACAAGGGGCCGCTAATCCTGGTCAATATCAATCGCGACCCCAGAACAACTCTTACCAACAGAGAGGTCAGTACCAAAACCAATATCAGAATCGACCTACTCCTCCACAACAACCTGCTCAAGACGCCTATACCGATGCGTTAGATCAAAAAGCTTTACCTCAGTATCCGCAAGAAGGATCTATGGACAATACACAGATAGTACAAGCTCTAGAACGTTTGAACACCACTGTAAACGCTCAAGAAGAAAAGGTCAGAGGACACGATTCCATACTTCAGATGCTAAATACTCAATTAGCCCAAATAAACAAGCATCTAACAGAACAAAAGGAAGTAAAGGCAATCGAAGGAGGTGAAAACAATGTTGGGTTCGAAGCTTGCAAGGCTATATGCCTTGAAATCGAAAAAGGAAAGGAGGAAGCACCACATGCTGCCATTAGTGCCGTGGAAGTTCCCAGTATTGAAGAAGAGCCAACCGAGTCTAACCCTGAGGAGTCCGACTGTCTAGAAGTTTATCATCTGGAAAGCGATGAAGAGAGAGACGAGTTCATAGAGCTACTGAAAAAGGTGCAAGAGGAGATGCGATCGATGGTAGAGTATGCAGCGGAGTTAGCGAGAGAGAAAGAGGAAGAAGCCTCAAAAGAGGAATCGAAAGAAGATGAAGTGGCACCTGCTGTGCTAGAGGAGAAAGAAAAAGAGAAGGTGGAATCGCCACCTAGTGTTCAACCAGTGTCATCAAATATTCCTGATACAAATCCTAAAGATGACACTATTCTCAAGACATTTGTAGAGGCGTACCAACCTGAAAATATCAACGCCCAAATGCTTGAGATTGCGAAGAGAGGACTTACACCGCAACAAGTTTTTACGCAAGTTAGTCCTGAAAAAGAGGCGAGTGTAGAGATCCCAAGAGAGAACCTGAGGGTTTCGAGAAGAAGTGAGAAGGAGCTACCTATTAAGCTTAAAGATCCGGGAAGTTTCAACCTTCCTATTCAATTACATGGTAGGCTCAAAGTGAAAGCAATGTACGATGTGGGTTCTGGTGTGAATCTTATGCCTAAGTCCGTATTCGAGAGACTTGGACTTCAAAAATCAGAGAAGACTCCGGTGAAGTTGCAGTTTGCTGACAACTCAGTGAAGAGGACATGGGGAACAGTGGAGGACGTCTTAGTCCGAGCAGGTAATATCGCCATCCCTACTGACTTTGTTATTCTTGAGTTTGATGCAGATAAGCAGGTTCCGATCATACTTGGACGGCCTTTCATGGCCACAAGTCAAAGTGTGATCAACTTCCAAGATGGGACCATCACCCTTCATGCTAAAAACGTATCTGAGACCTTCTATGTCTTGGGTAAGAAACCAAGGAAGTTGGATCCCACCGTGCCTATCATCCACAGCCTTTCACATCACAAAGTCCCTCCCGAGGAGATCCACTTAAAACCTGTGGATACTGAGCCAAACATTGAGTTTGGGGTTGGCCATGAAGTCCTATGGAAAGCCCACAAACGCGAGAACAGGCCACGAAGTTTCAAAGACTCGTGGATGGGACCATTCATTGTCACTAAAGTTGTTTCAGCCAAGGTGATAGAAATTCGCCCCAAAACTGGGGTCAAGCGCAGATTAGTTGACGTTCATAGCCTTACTCGTTGTTGGGGAGGCTATATTCGCAAATCTTGACAGAGGTAACACGTCTAACTTTGAAAGACGTTAAACAAAAGTGCTGTTCGGGAGACAACCCGAAGTTTTTTTTTTTTTTTTTTTTTTTTTTATGTTTTCATGTCTTTTACATTCTTAGTTTAAGTTTATTTTAGTTGTTTTTAGTTGATAATGCATATTTGAGAAAGGTATTAGTGTTTTTGGTGTGTAGGAATCGGAGAAATCAAGTTAGGGAACGCGAGGAAAATTTTTGGAGCGCATGAACGCACCCCGCGGACTACCCCACGGACTACCCCATGGTCCGCAGGGATGGTCCGCGAGGTCAAAACCCGTACCACGGGTAGCTACCGCGGGTTTAGGTCAGAAACACGAAAAAATTCCACGGACCACCCCGCGGTGCACCGCGCCATGGTCCGCGCCCCAAAAACCTGTACCACGGGGTGAGTACCACGGGTATTTTGACGGAGTTGACAGCAGAAGCCGCGGTGTACCCTCCGGTACACCGGACCCTAGTCCGCGAGCCAAAAAAACCCGTACCACGGGGTCCTACCACGGGTTTAGGTCAGTAAGCAAAAATTTTCGAGCATCAGATATCGCGGACTACCCTGCGGTGCACCCCATGGTCCGCAGGGGTAGTCCGCAGCGCCGCCAGAGGAGAGAGAAAGTTACGGGATTGAGTTATAAAGGAGGTATGGAAGCTATTATTCCGAATTTATTAAACCTTAACCCTCTCTTTCTTCTCCACAACTCTCCTAACTCCATTGAAGCTCATCAAAACCTTCACCAATCACCAAAACACTACCCAATCATCAAGGAAAACACATCAAACCTTCTCTCCACATCATTACAAGAGAAAATCAAGCTACCAATCATCACCAAATTCATTCAAATTGAAGAATCAAAGAGCCAAAATTCACAAATTCATCACACAATTTCTAAAATCCAAGCCTACCCATTACAAATCATCCTCACCCACATAGAGATTCATCACCAATTCACCCATCCTAGGACAAATCAAGCTTGTTCATCCATTAATTCAAGAGTTAAATTTAAAGGGTTGCTAAAGCTTTGAGTTGGGAGTTAATTGAAGATGACTAATAGAACATCAATCTTATCTAGCAAGAGGGAGGTGAAGAGTAACAAGGGATTGGATTTAAACAAGAAGAAATCAATTGACAAAGGAGATAGTTCTAAATCAAAGGGTAAAGATAAATTGAAAAGTGGGAAACCTTCGTATGATAGTAATGGTAAAAAGCTTTATTTTTATGCAAAGGAGAGAACACTACCTCAACAAAATCCTATACCTATAGAGAAAGTGGATACTTCAAAGGCCTTGAAGATTTCTGCAGAAAAACAATTAGAAGAACTACCTTTTGCCTATGAGAAAGTATTCAAGGAGGAAATTAGAGATGGAGATTACAAGAGATTCTTTGAGCTTGGTGAGAAATTGGGTTGGTCTACGTTCATGGTAAGCCGTTCTGAATTATGTCCTGAATTAGTTTTGGAGTTCTATCTGGGTCTTGTTAGCCGAGATAGTGATTGTGTTCCGATTAGAGGAAAGTTAGTTCCTTTTACAGTTGAGGAGATTAGGAACCACTTCAAGTTTAAGAAACTGAAAGGTTTTTGCAAATTTGAGGAAGCAGTTGCTAAACGAAAAATCTTTGATAAGGAATTACTTTTTGAGCATGTTTTAGACAAGGAGAAAGTGCAATTACATACGGGAGAATTGAAGGCACCTTGGCCTTACAAATATCTTCAAGCAGATGGCACAATTTCCTTATCCCTAATGTCTTTGGAAACACACGAACTTTGGAGGTGACCATGAAGAACGCGCTACTGTTGGATTGTATTTTGAGAGGAGAAGAAGTTGATGTGGCACAGTTGATCTATGAGGAGGTGATACGATTTTCGGTCTCTCCTAAATCAGTTTATAACGTTAAATTTCCTACTATGATCACGTGTCTTGTGCGAAAAGCGAATGTAGTATTGGGTGAAGAAGAGAAACTCGAGTTTAAGACGAGTTATATTGATAATGCTTGGATCAAAGAAAGTCTTCGAAGAGCGGGTTCTACTCAAATCTCGAAGGCAGAAAAGGAGAAAAATTGGCAAGAGAAGATGGAGGAGCGTTTAACGAAATTAGAAGCAGCTCAAACTTCTTTAGTCAATGATGTGGCACAAATCAACGCTAATCAAGTGCACATCATGAAACTCCTTGAGCAATTAAGGAAAGGTCCAGCAATTCCAACCTTGGATATCAATGATGCGAGGCAATAGCCTCGAGAGTATGTTCTCTTTCTTCCTTACCATTTCTGTAAATATGTCTATCTGCTAATTTTAATTTCTGTTTTCGAGTCCTTTTTTCGAGTCGTGGGGACACGGCTCATTTTTGAGTTGGGGGTGTGGGGATTCGTTGTCTCTCATCTCCATTTTTCTGTTTTTGGGTGAAATTAAAATTTTTTGATACATGGGAATTAGATGTAGAGTGTGTTTAATAGCTTGAAAGCATGAGCTCAGTAGATTAATGATAGTAAGTGATATGTTTATGAGCTATGTATTTGTATGCTTGAAGTATTTGCAGGAAAACACACGTTGATAGTAAAGAAAAGATTAGTGAGCAATGCGATAGAAAGTATGTTCGATCTCAGGGAACCTTGAAAAGTGTGTAGGCCGTGAGATCCAAGCTAGTTGAAAAACCATTTGATGAAAGTGCTAAAGGTAAGAAATTTTCTAAATTACATAGTGTAGAAAGTGATCAAGGCGGTTCTTTCATATTTTTAAGCCTTTGAAGCCTTTTTATACCGTCTCACCTAGTGATTTTTGAGTTTAAAAGTTATATCCTTCTTAGCCCCTTCTAGCCTTTCTAAAGTCTTTTTATTGAAACATATTATAAGCCATATCCTTTAGATTTTTAGGACTTTTCCATATGACCCGCACTCGAATCGCGATGCTTAGACAGTTGTTTTAGAGCTTGAGTTTGGGGTGGTGGGTCCACCATTATGGGAGTTATTATGTTGGGATTTTTGAGCTTATTAATTGTGCTTTGTGCTTTATATTGAGGATGTTTTACAGAATTGTATTGTAACCCTTTGCCGGGGTAATAGTGAATGAAAAAGAAGCTTCGAGCTAATATTGCCAACAAGGGCATTAAAAGAAAAATATATATATGAGAAAATTAGCGTGATATCTCAACATTAAAAGAGAGTCATAGCTATAGAAAAGAGAATTGAATTGAAAAGAAAAGAAAATATATATATTCGGACCGGCAAAGTGGATTTTTGTGAACATCTTAAGCTTTAATTGGGTTATTGGGGATGCTAAATTGTGCATCAAGGAATTCATTGGGTTGAGTGAGAAACGTTTTATGAGAGTAACTCAAGCTCTAGGGCGATTCGTTGATGGCTAGTGAGGAGAGAGCCAAAAGCTCACTCCAATTTATCCAAATATATGATCATACCGTCCCTAAGCCTACATTACAACCTTAAAGACCTTGTGATTCTTTGTTATGTAATTGAGAAGTGATTGAGCCATTAGAGATTAGTTAAGTGGATCATTGGATACTAGTAAGGTTTGATGAACAATCTATAGCTCTCAAGGGGAACTGAGTAAAGTCCCAATCCTTCTTACATTGCGAAACTAATCTGATCTTGAATTCAAGCCGTGTTGACTGTGGATATAAGAAGTATACAGGTATGTAGTTTATGAATATTATTGCATGAAATTTTCTGAGTTATGAGCTTTAGGTTTATTCTATATATTCTGCTATGCTTTTTCCCTTGTGTTGAGAATTTTATAAGTGTGTATTTCTAGACTTCCCTATGTTTTTATCTTTTATTGTATCGGGACGATACAACTTTGAGTTGGGGGTCTTGATGTCTCCTCATTTGTGATAGATTTATGTTAAGATGAGACATCATTTTTAGTGTTTTAGAAGTCAATAATGTCGATTTTCTTGAGTTTTAGTGCACTTTCCTATTTTGTGTCTTGATTTGTAGAAATAATGTTTTTAGAGCATATTGGGTTTAATTGTTTATTTAGTGTGTAGCTTTAAAGATAATTATGGAGCTTAATTAGAGTCCAAGTCAAAGACAACAACTTATGGAAAGAGATATGCATGGTAATTGGAGATAAGGAAAGAATTGCTAAAAAGATGGAAAAGGAAAAGCTGCCTAAATCTGGGATTCTGCAAAGATAGGCGTTTTTACCTAATAAAGAGGCCAAATTTGGTAGATTACTCCTAAAGGGTGTAGATAATTCTGTTGCGATTCTTTTGGTATCTTGTGGAGCAAAATCGGACCAATAATAAAGAAGTTATGACCAAAACAACGCAGCAGTGTTTATCTTTATTTCCATACGAATTTGAGTTGGGCTAGAAGTCCATTACCTTAACTCTTCCTCAAGAAAACGAATTAGGTCTTCTAAACACCTATAAATACACCCTTATATCACTTGTAAATCATCCTTGCCTCATAGTAATTAGTTCTTAAGGTTTTATTCTTCCAGTTTATTGTAGAGAGCAAGATGATGTCTTTTATTATTTCTTTTAGTTTATTTCCATCAGGTATGAACTAAACTTCCCATAGCTTGGGTTTTGCATATGTATAATCTATGAATTCTAATTCTTCTATCTACGTTTCTTTGGGAATTATATGTTTTAATCTGATATTAGCTTCTTATTTTATATTTGCTTATGTGTTTTGATTTATTGTCTTTCCTAGAATTGATCACTCTAGGATTGTTTTAAGAGTAGTTAGATGGTCACCTTGTAAGGGTGTTTAACTATTGAACCACCACATAATGTCTAGTGTCGATAGCAGTTCTGACAAAACATACTTCTAACTAGATAGTCATTAAGGTTTATTTTAACCACAGTATCACCAAGACTTGCAGTATTTGCTTAGGGCCTTAGTGGCGTTTGATAACCCTATTTTAAATCACTTCTTGGTTGTGACGTAGCCCCCTTAGTCGCTCTCAAGGTCTAAGGTAGTGGAATTTAGACTCCTGACTAAGTATTACCAAGAGCTAATATTCTCCCTTATGAACTAGATTTATAGATAGAATTAGAAGGATTAGTGCATACTAGCAAAACCTAAGCTATACTTCTCATCTCATATTCTTAATCTTTTACTTTATTGTCTTTATTTTCTTAGTTTTAATTTAGTTTTAATTCATAAATTCGAAAAACCAAATATTTTATTTACTGTCTTCTAGTTATTTACTTTTACTCGTTATCTGTTCCTACGCGTTTAACACACTTAAGTCCCTGAGAACGAACTCTACTTATCATTAAAACTTGCATACGTCCTGTAATACTTGCAGTACTGTGCCTGTCTAGGGTGAGAGTGCATAGTTTTCCATACTTAAATTGATCTTATTTTTATCACACCCTAGGCGACACCAAAAAGATAAAGAGATGGCATGATAATCGCATTCGTGAAAAGAAATTTGAAGTTAGACAAATAATTCTAAAATACAACTCCAGGTTCAATAGTTATCCGGGTAAGTTGAGATCTAAGTGGTCTGGCCCTTATATTGTGACCAAGGTCACACCATATGAGAATCCAATCGAGCACCGCGCCTTCATGGTGAATAGGCATCGACTGAAGATCTATCATGGAGGGGAGGATATCAATCGCATGGAAGATCCACATCCTGGGGAGGTCATGTACCTTCTTGAAGCTGAATAAGTGCGAGAGGTAACCCGTCGAGCTTAACGACGTTAAACAAAAGCATTTTCAATTGTATATTAGTTTAAACGCTTTCATGTCTTTCAAATTCTTAGTGTAGATTAGAGTAACTTATGTGTATTAGTGTAATTTTACAGAAATGAGAAAGGTGGAGTGTTTTTTATGATTGCAGGTACTTAATCCTTGAGTTTGGGGTTAAACAGGTGTATGACAGAGTTTTCTGTGCGTCTAAGTGGTAAAAAGCAACTATACAAACTGGCTAGCCGGTCATCTGACCGGCATGCCGGTCAAACTTTCTGGATGTTGACCACTTAGATGCAACTACGGGTTGCGTCAGCGAAAAATTGCGAGAAACAAAATTTGCGACCAGCTAGCCGGTCACCTGACTGGTATGTCAGCCATAGAAATTCATCACAGCGCCAACCTTCTGGATGTTGGCCACATACACGCAACTACGGGCCGCGTCAGCAAGAATTGACATTCGCGACCGGTATGCCGGTGAAACTCTCTAGAACGAGAAGAGCTACACGCAACTTCGTGTTGCGTCGACGAGAAATTGAAAAAGGGTTGGGCCGGTGCGGCCGCCGACTTAAAACCCTAATCCTTAACAAAGCCAAATTGTCTTCTTTTTAACATAGCCTCTCATGCAAGACACCATTATCAACGACCCACAACTCATTAAATACCTTCAGAACACCATTAAAACACCCTAGCATCATACAATCTTCCCTCCAATCCATTCCAAACACATAATCAAACATCAAATTCATCCAAAACATCAAGAAATCTTTTCCTTAATCCTAAAATCCTTCGTCTTTAAAGTTTCAATCTCACCCATTAAACCTCTCTTAACCCATAACATTACCATTACATATCTCATATAACACCATATACCTTCTTCCTATACCCTCAATACATCAAAGTTCAAAACTTTTCTATAGCTTTTGAATATTTGAAGTTTTGAGTTTGGGGTCATTAAGATGACAAACAGAATCAATTGTTTGTGCTACAATCGAAAGATGAAGAGTAATCCTATAACTAGAAATACTCTTGGGGCTACTCCGGACAAATCTATTGAGATTCCATATTCGAGCTCTATGCCCAAAATTGGAGAAGTCAAGAAAACTATGAAGAGGAAAAAGAACCCAAGTGAGGCTCCTCTTAAAAATCCTAACTTGGAAGAAAAAGAAGTTGAAGAACCAGTTGTAAGTGAACCGGTACGTGAACAACGTTCTGTGAGAAGAAAAACAATGGTTGTAAAACCTAAAAAACCCTTTTGTGAGTTGGAAAGACAAGTTCATGATTGGTTTTCTAGTTTGTTCTTCGGTGTTGAGAAAGGATTTACGATGAATATAATGGACGGTGAATTCAAATATTACGCAATTTCATGTGATGAGTTTGGATGGAAAGAGTTGAGAAAGAGAGTCTTGGTTTACATTCCGGCCTTGGTTCGAGAATTTTATGAAGAGTTAGTCTTTGAGGAAGGTAATGCGATTGAAGTCCGTAAAAAAATTGTCCCTTTCTTAGTTGAGAAAATTCTTAAGGTGTTTAAGTTACCAAACTTGAAGGGTCCATGCAAATACCTTGAGGAACTTAATGATCCAGCCTTCAAATGGGAGTCGTTCTAGAAACGGGTTTTGATTCATGGGGTAATACCCATTCCCAAAGGCGCTAGATATGAAGTTCGGGTATTTAGTAGTGATTTGCTCCCGCGTGCTAGAGCATGGTCCCATTTCGTTATTCCTACTTTCTTTGGTAATTCAAACATATCCGAGGTAACATGTGAGTAACTCATCTTCATTAAATACATTATTGAGAAGAAGGAGATTTATGTAGCTCGCATACTTTATGACTCCATTATGGTTTACGTGAGAGCTCCCATTGTTCAACACAACCTCAAGTTCCCGTGTTCTATTACGAAAATCTGTAAGAAAGCAATTGTGCCACGCAAGAACGTGGAAAATGAGTCGGTATTAAAAGGTGAAAATATTACTTCAGTCGCAATAGTGAATATTCACATTGATGCCAAAAGAAATGGTATGGAGTTAGATAAGCCCTTTGGAGAATAATACAAATCGAGACCTCCTAAACGCAAGACAAGGATTGCCAAGTTCATGAGGTAATTGAAAGAATGAGAGATTTAGAAGAGAAGCATGAAGATGTGTTAACAACTATGCTGTAGATCTCGGTTTTGGGCGCTAGGCTGTCGACCGGGGCCTAGCGCCTAGGCAGGATTACACAGGGCGTAGGTGGAATTATACAGTTTTAAATCCTGATGTGTAATTTTGTATATTTAATAATATATATAGTAATTATAGAAATTTCAACTATTTAAGTCACAAAATTCATCTAACAACTCTATAGTAAATATAAAAATACTAAATATTGAGTTATAATATCAACAAAATAATTCTCAAGAAGAAGAAAAATAACAAAAAGGTCTATGCGGGGATGTTTTTCAATTAATTGGCGCCTAGGCGGCCATGCCATTAATCGGTGCCTAGACGGTCTAGGTGCCTATTCCACAGCGACTAAGGCGCTAGACAAAAACGCCTAGAATTTTAATTAGGCGTAAGCGACTGAGGGGGGAGTTGACGCCTAGGCGGCGCCTAGGAGCGCCTAGGCGGGGAGATCTACAACATAGGTTAACAGCTTTGGGAAAAATTACAAGAGAGTTGGTGCTTATGAAGAATATACTTGATAGGGTGAGCGATTCACAACATGTCACCTAGACAATGCTTAAGAAAGGAGCCCAACCTAGACGCAAAAGTGAACAAAACCAGCCTAGTTGCTGGTTAAGGTACGTTTTCGTATCCTTTGCTCATTTAGTAGTGTATATTATTCTAATTGATATATTAAGTCTTTTTCGGGTCGTGGGGATACGACTCATTTTTTAGTTTGGGGTGGGATTTGTTACCCCATCCCAGTTTTATGTGTTATTTGTTTTACTGCTTTCAATAAAATTAATTGAGGGTTGCGTTTGACTATAGAATATTTTAAATGTCCGCATTAAGCATGCTTCTTATAAATTTATGATTGAAAATAGTAGACTTTCACTTTGATTGCATGCAAACATGATATAATTGATAGGAATTATTAATAAACAATACAAAAGAAGTAAACTTCTACTTAAGGAAAATGAGTGGTGTGTAGAATGTGAGATCTAAATGAGTATAGAACCCACTTAGTTATGAATTAGGAAAATGATAGAGGTAGTTCTTTGATAGACATTTGAGACTTTTTTATCTTTCTAACCCATTTTAATATTATCCTTCTTAGCACCATTTTTAGCCTTCAAACCTTTCTTTTGTCGCCACAATATAAGCCATATCCCTTATATTATTAGGCATTTCCACATGACCTGCACTTGAATCACAGTCTTGAGACTTCCTGTCTTGAGACTTCCTGTCTTGAGCTTGAGTTTGGGGTGGTGGGTTTCATTATTGGGAAATTACATTGGGAGGGAATTTTTATGTATTTGTATTTATACGCAATTGTTGACGATATATTATTTGTAACTCTTGGCCGGGGTCTTTGAAAATATATATATAAAAGAGACATGGCCATTCACATCAAAATGATGGTCAGGGATATCTTATACAATATATATATATGTGTGTGTGTGTGTGTGTGTGTGTGTGTGAAAAAATAAAGTAACCGACAAAGTGGAAGTTTAGAAATCATCTTTAGTGATTATTGGGTAAATCTGGGGACGCTATATTAGTGCGTAAAATGGGTTGAGTGAGAACTTATTCGAGTGTAAACTCAAGCTCTTTGATAGTTTATTGATGGTAAGTGAGGAGAGAGCCAAAAGCTCACTTCAAATTTACCATATATACATACCATACCGTCCCTAAGCCTACGCTAAAATCGTAAAGTCCTCGTGATTCCTAGGTGCATAGTTAATTTCTAATTCAGCTAATAGGGATTAAGCTAAGTGGACCGTTCAAAGCGAGTAAGGATCGATGAACACCCAATAGCCACCATCTTGAGCTAAATATTAAGTGTAACCTTCTAGCATTGTGAAATTAATTTCGGATTGATATTATTTGTCTTTGATTTTGCATGATAGGTGTATGTGTATATTAATTCCTAGGTCATACTATATGAGATTTTTTTAAGTTGTGCTTTGGGTACCATTCACTAGACTCTACATTTTTGCTTTTCACCTAAGCCATTTGTTTGATTTTACTTTGTCGGGACGATAAAGGTTTGAGTTTGGGGTCTTGATGTCTCCCATTTTGTCATAAATATATGCTCTTAGGAGACATCATTTTAGGTGAATATTAGACTTATTTGATAGACTTGTATGTTTATTTGAGTGTATTGCACTTTCTCCCCTTGGAATTACGATAATTCATTTTTAGAGCTTTTGTACGTTAATTGGTTTGTTTTTAGTATAAAGTTCTTAGGTACATGGATGCTATGGAGCACCAAGATAAGGAGGATAAGTGAAGATTAAAGTCTTAGATCAAGTGGAGAGATCAAAAGCAAGAAAGAATCACCCGAAGAGTTGACTAAAGGAGATGAAAATATGAATAGTTGTTACTAATTGCTGATTTCGAGCCACATCGGTATTGATTCAGGCCTGGAGACTTGAAAGAGAAAGTTGAGCCTTTGAGTTATCAAGATTTGAGGAATGGAATCAGGTGAGCTGGACGTGAGACACAAAACTTATAGCTGTTTTAATGAAGGATGTACAGTAGTTACGAGATTCTCTAATTTGGACTTGGGCTTTTCATCATTTGACCTATTATTATTAGTTAAAAGCCCAATCGGAATTAGAGAATTATAAACAGGCTTTTAAACCTCCTTTTTACATAAGCTTCATTATTTTTCAAGTCAAAGTTAGATTAGAAGGCAAAAGAGAGAGCTAGAGCTGGAGAGTTCTTATTCTTCCAACAACAGTTCATTTCAACGCCTCAATTATGTCACTTAATTTATCTCTGTAATTTAGGATAATGATTGCTTTTAATTTATTTTCAGTTTTTAGTTTTAATATGAGCTAATTTCATAAGTACTTGAGAATCGCATTTATGGGTTAAGCCCTAATCTATTTAATTAATGTTTTTCTGAATTTGGGATTTTGTAATTTAATTTAAGCTGCGTATTTTGTATTGACTATTATCGTGAATATATTTACTATTTTTGACGTCATGAATCAAGGGTAGGTTATAGTACTTAGGATATTCACTTTATTGGCGAAGTGATCACCTTGATGGGGGGTTTAATTACGGACCTAGGTAATAGACGCGTGGTGTTCGTCAATGATCCTGACGGGCTTGACTAACCACGCAGCCAATTGGGTAAAAGACTTCAACTTTCAAAAGTAGGTATAATCGCCCTGACGGGGTTTGTAATACCGTATAATATCTCCTAAGTCCACCCTGACGGGAGTTAGGATATATTAGAGTCCCGACTAGTACATGAATACCAGTTTAACCCTTAAAAGAAATCATTGATTATATAGATTTAGGTGATTCCCTTGCGAGACTCAAGTACATCTCTCATATCTGCGTCTACACTTATTTACTTTCAGTATTTCTTTTCATTTAATCATTTCGTTAATTTACTACTACATCTTTAGTGATAATTCGAAACCAAAAAAATATCTTTATATTTTAGTTTTCTGTTTTAGCAATTATCTCAACTTAATCTGATTAATACCATAGTCATAATTATCTGTCCTTGAGAACGAAATCCGTATTATTTACACATTACTTGGAATGACCCGTGCACTTGCGGGTAGTGTCCCTCTCTTTAGGTGTGGTGATTTATCACACACCAGGAGACACCAGAAAGTAACTAAATTGTATACGACAGAAAAGAATTAAGGCGGTTCTTTGTTAAGCCCATTGTTTCCTTTTAACTTGCTATCCATTTATATTGATATATTATCCGTCTTAGCCCCATCTTTCCCTTTCTAATCCTTTTATGAGCTACATTACAAGTCATATCCCTTGGATTTTAGGACTTTTCCATATGAACCGCACTCAAATTGCGATGCTTAGACACTCGTCTTAGAGCTTGAGTTTGGGTGGTTGGAACGATTTTAGTTAATTCTTTATCTTAGTAGTAATATTTAAAAAATAAACCCAAATAAATATATTTTTTTACGTATTTTTAGTTACAACAAATTTCTGAATTTGAACTAAAGTATTTTATTAACTTACTAATTATATTATCTTAGCGACCCGTACACTTGCGGGAAGCAACTTCCTTAGTGGAAAATTTCTATAATACCTTGGAAGAAAACATCGTTTATCAAAGAACGATCAATATAAAATAATAATATCATTGCTCAAGAAGTCTTATTATGTGAACAAAATGCGGAAAAAATTGCATCGTATGACGGCTATTGAATTATACATGGCAAAAGGTTATGATCAGGTACGGTGGAATTTTCTTTTTGAGATACTTCGTCGATTGGGTTTTAATGATCTTTGGACTCGGTAGATTAAAATATTTGTCTCATCGGTTTCTTTTCAAATTATTTTAAATTGAAAATGATTACGATGGTTTGTTCTCGAAAAGGGGTGTCGCTAGGGTGATCCGCTTTCTCCGTTTCTTCTCTTTAATTTCTGAGTCCCTTATTGGGTTGATTGAATACCACGTTACTAAAAAAATTATCAAAGGAATTCAAATAACTCGAAATTGTCCGGTATCATCACATCTTTTATTTGCAGATGATTCGATATTCTTTATTACTATTGAAGGATCGAAAACTGCTGCATTTCAGGATTGTATAAATATTTATGACTCGGGCTTTTTCCAACAAATTAAATTTAATAATTTTTTGATTTATTATAGTAAGATACCCTATAGTGAGGATAACCACTACGGAATTTTTTCACATTCAGGAGAAGCAAGATCTGGGAAAATATCTTGGGATATTGTTATGTCATAAACGCAAATGTCAAAACTTTGACGTGGATAGCTAAAAAGTTCTTGCTAATGCATAAGGTTGGAAGTCACAATTACATTCAGAAGGCAGAAGGAGGTGCTGATTAAAGTAGTCCTTCAAGCTATTATGGCCTATGTTATGTCTGTACTTTCTTTTTTTCAATCAAACAATTATGTTAGTATTTTCATTTTCAAAGACGTTTGCTAAAACAATGGCTAGTATCATTTTTAATTTATGGTGAAATACGCCAAAACGTAATCGGATGCGTTGGTGCCAAGGGAAATTTTGGCAATCGGGAAAATATGGGCGGGTTAGGCTTTAATGATTTCAAGCGAATTAAAATTTCTTTACTTGCAACTCAAGCATGGTAGATACTTATGCATATGAAGTTCTTAGCGGCTAGACTTGTAAAAGGTATATATTTCCCTAAAACTGACTTCATGGATGTTAAGCTTCGAAAAAACTGACTTGGGCGAGTATCTTAGAGGGATGTTCTTTTCTTAGGCAATATGTTTAGTATCAATTTGGTAATTGGGAGACAATAAAGATTTGGGAGCATGAATGGACATGATTTAGTTGATCGTTGATTAAGCATCACCATACAAAAATTGATATGGTTTCCCTGTTAATGTTGTAACATGAGAATGAGTAGAATACGGAGATCGTGAGTGATTTGATTATGAACCCACTAATTTTAGAAACTTTACAAACCAAGAGTTTGTAGCACGATATATGTCGTACATGATCATTTGGCCATAGTCAAAGATGGGGGAATACTCAATAAATATGGGTTACCACATCCTTACGAAGCATGATAGAGAAGACACTCCTCAAACATCAACTACTAATCAAGATGTCGTTCCGGATCTATGGAAAATGTTTGGAAATCTAACGTACCCCTTAAGGTTAGTATTTTTATATGGTAGTGTTGCAACAATGTGTTTCCCGTTGTGGTTAATTGAAGAAAAGACAGTGTGTGAGAATAATAGTTGTTATTGGTGTCAAGATACTACGAAATATATTATTTATATGTTACTGTTTTGTCTTGTGAGATTACATATCTAGGCAGGGTCAGCACTTCAGATCGGGTTGATATGAACATGACTAATAACATAGAAGAATGGATGATGAAAATTGTATATCATTTGTACAAGGAGGATGGAATGCTCAAGTGGTTAAGTCATTCCTTTTACTAACACTCTAGAACATTTGGAAGGTCAAGATGAAAGATTACCACAAAAAGGGGGGTTTTGATATTGATGTCTCCTCATTTGTGATAATAAAATCTATTTCCGAGACATAATTTTAGGCGTATATATTAGTTTATAGGTCGATTTGAGCTTAATTTAGTGCACTTTCCTATTTTGAGTCTTGATTTAGTAAAATAAATATTTTTAGAGCATATTTGGTTTAATGATTTATTTAGTGTGAAACTAAAATGATAATTATGAAGATTAATTAGAGTCCAAGTCAAAGACTACAAGATATGGAAAGAGATTTGCATGGAAATTGGAGATAAAGGAAACAAAGGCTAAAATCATGGAAAGGGAAAAGCTGCCTAAATCTGAATTTCTGCAGCTACACCTAAAGAAGTGGTGATAACTCCAAAACCAAGACGATTTTGGAAGATTCCTTTAATAGGGACGTAGATAATTCTGTGAGGATTCTTTTGGTATATTGTGGAGCAAAAACCGACCAATAACGAAGAAGATATGCTCAAAACAGTTCAGTAGTAATTATCTTTATTTCCATACAAATTTGAGTTGGGCTTGGAGTCCATTACTTAACCTCTCCTTCAAGAAATGAATTAGGTCAACCTATACACTATAAATACAGTCTCTTAACACTCTTAAATCATCCTTGGTGAAACCTTAAACCAAGAGGAAGCTTGCAACACAAGAAAAGAAGTCTGGAAGGAGCTGTCATCAACAATGTCTTAGTCTACCTTTAAATTTGTAATTTCTTTCTTTTCTTGCATGAACAAAATTTCTTTAGCTTGAGTTTTAGCATATATGTATGAACCCTAGTTTTGATTGACATCTATCTAATTTGGGAATTTTATATTTTAAATTGAATTATAGTTTTTATTCTCTGTTTATGTGTTTGGATTTATATTCTGTGTTCTTGAGGATCGCGACCATATAGAATTACCATCTAGTAGTTAGGTCACCATTGACAACAGTGTTTGATTACATGTTTAGCACATAACGTCTAGTATTCGGTTTAGATCTGACAAATCAACCTAACTAGATAATCACTATAGTTTAGTACATGTGACTATTTACCAATTACAGGAACAGTTTGCATAGGAAGCCTTATTGACACAGGTAACTCTTATTTAAAACTACCTAGCGTAATTGGAACCGATTATTAAAATACTACATAATTCACCCTTACATGTTTAGAACGGCAAAACTAGTGGGTATTACATGCTAATGACTCAAGCTATATTCTCATACTACTTCTCTTTCGTATTTAATTTTCTGTCTTTAAATTCTTAGTTTTAATTAGTTTAATTAGAAAACCAAATAAATAACTATTTGTCTTTACTTTTATTGCGTTTGATTTGTTCTAGCTTTAATTATTTGCACTTGAGTATTACATAAGATTCCCCTAACCTTCGTAGTCTCTGCGGAACGAATATTACTTATTTTCTAAAACTTGCATACGATCTGTATACTTGCAGAACCGTGCTCAGTCTAGGGTGATTATTTGCTCTATAATTATATCTTATTTTATCACACCCTAGGCTCCACCAAGTTTTTGGCGCCGCTGCCGGAGACTACATCGTTAGTCCTTGTGCATATATCTTGTGCTTTTATTTCAGTTAGTTCTATTTTACGCTTTTGTCTTTTAGTTTTTGTTTTATAGATAGTTACAGATGGAGAACCCAAGGAGACTTGAGCTACCCATCGAGTTTAGAGTGGAGCCACGAGGAATTCGCGCTCCAGAAATTCAAGCCGCTAAATTTAAGCCTGATCCAGGGATGTTAACGCAGTTTGCAACTCATGGATTATTCAGCGGTGGTGCACATCAAGATACGATCCGGTATATCCAGAAATTCATGCAAATCTGTGATGCTTATATCGTAAGAGGTGTTACTAGGGAACAAGTTTACTACGTAATGTTCCAGTTCTTCTTGACCGGAGGTGCAAGCGATTGGTATGATACCCAATACCCTCATGTTATTCCAGATTGGTTAAGCTTCAAGCAAGATTCCTAGACCGCTTCTATCCGGTTAGTAGACGTTTAAAATATATGTTGGAGCTTGAACAATTTACACAGGAAGACGGAGAGAGTTTGGGTGAAGCATGGTTACGATTTACAGAAAAGAAGGCGAGATGTCCATATCATAAATCCTCGCCGGAATATTATTTAACCTTGTTTTATGGAGGCCTTAATGTCAAATTAAGAGAGAAAGCAGATTCGTTAGGAAACGCGGGTTTTGTGTTACTAGACCCTGAAGAAGCTGAGTTGGGAATGGAAAGGATTCTTGAGAACGAGAGAAGTTGGCCCAAGAAACCAGAAAAAGAAGACACTTCAGAATCTCTGAAGCTTAAAGAATTGGCTCAACAACTCGAAGAACTACAAGAACAAGCCCGAACAATTGCTCAGGTAAATGTAGTACGTGCAATTCCTTCGTGTCTTGGTTGTGGATCAAGAAATCATGTGTGGGAAGGATGTATGAATAATCCAGCTGTAGCTTCCGTGACATATCCGCAAGATAACTATTATTCCAATGGTTATACTTATCCTCAAGAAAGCTACACGAATTATCAACAACCTCCACAGCAAAGAAGTTGGGTCAGAAATCAAGAGACTTATCATCAACCCCAACCTCAATCCTATAATCCACCACAACCTATTCGGAAAAAGGCACCCATTGTTGAGAAAGATTGTCATGAAACGAAGAAAGATCCACCAAAACAATCAATGCAACTGGCAAGGAAAGAACAAATCCAAAGCTTGAATTCGAGTATGGCTAAAGTGATGCAAGCAATTGAAAACAATATGAGTCGTAGCCAACAGAAAATTCAAGCCCAGCAGAAGGTAATCAAAAAACTAGAGCATACTTTATCACATATGGCAAGTACATTACAAAATCGGCCGAAAGGGCAACTTCCAAGTGATACTATTGCTCCTAGAGGTGATTCTTGCCATGCATTTGAATTGCGAAGTGGAAAACAACTACCTCCACCAAGACCAGAAACAGAACCAATCCCTACTCCAGAAAAGGGGGGAGAAGAAACTATCAAAGATACAGTCGAGGAGGTAGTTAAACCAAAGAGTGTCCAAGCCGAGACACCTAAAAGACGAGAAAACCAGTGGAGCTTAATACACGCCCTCCACCACCATACCCTTCACGTGTTAGAAAGAAGGACAATGACTTGGAATTCAAGAAGTTCGTTCACATGTTGAGTAAGTTAGAGATTAATATACGCTTGTTGAAGCTCTCAAGAGAATGCCGACATATCTCAAATTCATGAAAGACATTCTGTCCAACAAGCGAAGTATAGAAACTGGGGAAACAATTGGATTGCCTGTGGAGTGTAGTGCTATATGTCAAAGTAAGTTGCCACCGAAGTTAGAAGATCCCGGAAGTTTTACAATTCCCATCGGCATTGGAGATAGTTGGACCGGGAAAGCATTATGTGATTTAGGCGCGAGTATCAATCTGATGCCAAGATCTCTGTTCGAGAAGCTTAATATAGGAGAGGTAGTACCCACATCTATGGTATTATAAATGGCGGACCGCTCCCTCTCACGACCAGTAGGTAAAATTGAAGATGTTTTAGTTAAAGTTGGTTCTTTTATTTTTTCTTGTGATTTTATTATTCTTGACTACGACGCGGATAAGAATGTCCCCATCATCTTGGGTAGACCATTCTTAGCCACGGGGCGTACACTAATTGATGTTGAGAATGGTGAGTTGATCATGAGGGTACAAGACGAACAGATATGATGAATGTTTAAGGCTATGAAGTTACCAAATTCGAAAGATGAATGTTTCAAAATAGATGTCATCGGTCAAATTGTGCAAGAAGTCTTCAATGAAGCAAGCTTAGATGATGATCTTGACGAAGCCTTAGCACTTGAATCACAAGAGGAACTCGAGATTCCCCCTGAAGATGTTGCTGCATTAGTATGAAATGTACGAGAACTACTTCGAGAATCAGGTGACATTGGACCAATGAAACAACCATCTATAATATGTCCACCTGTTCTCGAAGAAAAACCGCTTCCTGATCATCTACGCTATGCATATCAAGGTACGAATAAAACTTTGCCTGTTATTATTTCTGCTAACCTTTCAGGTCCTCAAGAGGAGAAGCTACTTCATGTACTTCGAGCAAACAAAGAAGCAATCGGATGGACTATTGCCGACATCAAAGGAATTAGTCCTTCCGTTTGCAAACACAAAATCATTCTTGAGAACAAAGGTGGGCGATCCATAGAGGGACAAAGAAGACTCATGCCAGCTATGAAAGAAGTGGTGAGAAAGGAAGTTATCAAGTTGTTAGACGCAGGAATTATCTATCCGATTGCTAGCAGTGATTGGGTTAGCCCAGTGCAATGTGTTCCAAAAAAAGGAGGTATCACTACCATCCTTAATGATCAAGGCGAAGCCATACCATCAAGAACAGTTGTGGGGTGGCGAGTATGCATGGATTACCGAAGACTCAACAAAGCTACTAAGAAAGATCACTTCCCACTACCATTCATTGATCAGATGCTAGACAAACTTGCAGGGAGAGAGTATTATTGTTTCCTTGACGGATATTCGGGTTATAATCAGATTTGTGTGGATCCCCTCGATCAACACAAAACGACTTTCACTTGTCCGTTTGGTACTTTTGCTTATAGAAGAATGTCGTTTGGTTTATGCAATGCACCTGCCACGTTCCAGAGGTGTATGATGGCGATATTTTGGGACATAATTGATAAATATTTGGAGGTTTTTATGGATGATTTTTCGGTGTTTGGAGACAGTTTTGATGATTGTTTGAATAATCTTGAGAAATTCCTTGTGAGATGTAGAGAAAAAGATCTTGTGCTTAATTGGGAAAAATGCCACTTCATGGTTTGATTGGGACATAAAGTTTCGAAGGCAGGGATGGAGGTCGATCGTGCTAAAATTGAAGTTATCAAAACATTACCACCTCCAGTTTCTGTTAAAGGAGTGAGAAGTTTCTTGGGTCACGCAGGATTTTATCAAAGATTTATCTAAGATTTCTCCAAAATCGCCAAACCGCTGTGTTCTTTACTTGAAAAGGATACTCCTTTTAATTTTACTGACGAATGTCTTCAAGCGTTTTTTACGATTAAAGAGAAACTAATCTCTACACCTATTGTTATACCTCTGATTGGAAAGCTCCGTTTGAACTTATGTGCGATTCTAGTGATCACGCTATGGGTGTTGTGTTGGGACAGAGGAAAGACAAAATTTTCCACACGATTTATTATGCAAGTAAGACTTTCAACGCTGCCCAGATGAATTATACAGTAACGGAGAAAGAGATGTTGGCCGTGGTTTATGCTTTTGATAAATTCCGTTCCTATCTGATTGGGAAGAAAATTGTTGTATACACGGACCATTCAGCTATCAGGTCCTTATGGAGAAAAAGAACGCTAAGCCGCGTCTTATTAGATGGGTACTGTTGCTTCAAGAATTCGACATAGATATTCGAGACCGAAAGGGATGCGAGAATCAAGTTGCTGATCATTTGTCAAGACTCGAATGATCTGATGCGAACAAAGAACCATTGTTGGTTAAAGAGGTATTCCCTGATGAACAACTTTTTGCTATTAAACATGCGTTTGTGCCATGGTATGCAGATCTAGTCAACCTCATTGTGAGTGGTGTATTCCCCAAGGATATCCACCCACAACAAAGACAAAGATTATCTCACCAGGCTAAACAGTATTATTGGGATGAACTGTATCTCTGGAATATTTGTAGTGACCAAGTGGTTAGAAGATGTGTGCATGAAGGTGAAATGGAAAAGATCATTGCAAGTTGTCATAGTTCACCTTATGGAGGTCACTTTAAAGGCGATAGAACTGCAGCGAAAATTCTTCAATCTGGGTTCTATTGGCCTACCATACACAAAGATTTGTCATCGTTTTGTCCAGTCATGTCAAAGATGCCAGTTCACTGGTAATATATCAAAAAGAGACGCGATGCCGCTTAACAATATTCTAGAAGTTGAAATCTTTGATGTATGGGGAATAGATTTGGAAATCTTTATATTTTGCTTGCGGTAGATTATGTATCAAAATGGGTAGAAGCAATGGCAACACCGAAGAACAATGCGCAAACAGTGATTAAATTCTTAAAAACAAACATCTTTTCAAGACACGGTACGCCACGTGTTCTCATCATTGATAAAGGTACCCATTTTATTAACGCTCCTCTGAGAAACTATCTTCGTAAGTTTGGAGTGAGACACCGTATTTCAACCGGTTATCACCCACAAACTAACGGTCAAGCTGAAGTTTCCAACTGGGAAATCAAATCTATTCTTGAGAAGACCGTGTATAAAACGAGGAAAGAATGGTCTTTAAAGCTAGATGATGCTCTCTGGGCTTACAGAACAGCATTTAAAACACCAGTTGGGGCATCTCCATATCGCATGGTCTACGGCAAAGCGTGTCATCTACCTATTGAACTGGAAGCTCGAGCCTACTGGGCTATTAAAACTCTGAATCTAGACCCAGAATTGGCCAGGAAACAAAGGATGATGCAGTTGAACGAGTTGGAGGAGTTTTGTTATCTTGCCTATGAAAATTCACGCCTCTACAAGGAGAAAACAAAGAGATGGCATGATAAACGACCCCGTCCAAAGCATTCCGAGAGAGGACAAAAGGTTTTATTATACAACTCTCGATTTTCAAACTACCCAGGAAAGCTTAAATCCCGTTGGGGAGGACCTTACATTGTTACGAAAGTCACACCTCATGGAGCGATTGAAATTGAACATCCAACCGAGCAACGGACATTCATGGTGAATGGCCAGTGTTTGAAGAGATACCATGACAGTGAGGACTTTGGGCGAGAGGAGACAATCCATATCGTAGAATGCGCTTAGCCTGAGGTACACGTCTAACTCAAAGACGTTAAACAAAAGTGCTCTTGGGAGACACCCCTTGTTTTAATTGCTTTCTAGATTAGTTGTTTTTACTTTGTAGTGTATAATAGTAAGTTAGTGTATATTTTTAATTGTGTTTACAAGCTAATAGGAGAGGAAGGTAGTGTGTTATTGTGCAGGAAATGAGTTTGGGGTCGAAGGAAAATTTCTGGAATAATTCGCAGGCAGGTCTGGTGCACCGCGGCACAGGTCCGGTACACCGCGCCTGGAAAAACCCGTACCACGGGTACGCTAGCTCGGGTTTTATACCGAGATGAAAAATTGGACGCATGAAAGGTGCGGTACACCGCAAGAAGCAAAAACCCGTACCACGGGTTGGGTACCACGTGTTTTTTGACGGAGACGAGAAATTGGACCAGGGGCTAAAACCCGTACCACGGGTAGGGTGCCACGGGGTTTTTGTCGAGACGAAAAAATGAAACAGCAGAAGCTGCGGTACACCGCGGCCTAGGTCCGGTGCACCGCACTATGGTGGTTTGTGAGGAGTTTGAGGCCCATTCAACTTCTTACCTTATCAAAACTCAACCCTAGCTCCTCCCACACGAAAATTGCAGACCCAAACACTATATATACATCTTAAAGCTTGTACAAACCTTCACAATTAACACAACAACTCCACAAATTCTCTCCTCCATCCTCCATAAACACAAATTCTTCATCAAATTCATCACATTACACCATTAAACACCATCAAATTCAACAAGCTTTAAATAATTCTTCCAAGATCCATCAAGAAACCTTTCTCTTTCATCCTTCCAAGCAACAACCTCAAGCTAAACCAATTTCTCTTAAACTTTTAATTCATCCTTGGTATAACTTGAGTTGTGGGTAATTCAACCATGACTAATAGATCTGATGCTATGGAATACAAGAGAAAGTGCACCATCCTTGGGAAGAATAAGAAATTGCCTGGATCCACCATTGAAAAGCCTATCACCATTGATGAGGCTACTGAAATATCAAAAGAAAAGGCACCAGCACAACCACTACCAAAGAAGTTAACTGCTAGAATGTCCATACCATCAAGGCCTTTAAAGAAGATAAATATTCATGACCAAGGTTCTTCTACTTCTTCCTCTAAAATTGATCATGATCTTCCTCAATGGGCGCTCAAATTACAACACGAAATCAAAAGATTACAAGAAGATAACAGAGAAATTCGGACGGAAGTCATACAGATGCAATCACAGCTGGAAGATTTTACCTTTGAAAGGGATATTGATAGTTATACCGATCCCTCGGCTTCAGATGAGGAGGAGGATATAATGGATCTCTATGGCCAGCCAGGTAAGTCATTCTAATTTTCTTAATAGCTTGTATGCATTAGGTAGTTTAGTTAGTTTTAATTTTAAATTTTATTTTTCTTGAGTCTTTTTCGAGTGGTAGGGACACGGCTCACTCTTGAGTTGGGGGTGGGGATTCGTTGTCCTCATCTTCTTTTCGTTTTTGCATAAAATTTAAATTTTTTAGGTTGAATTAAGGCATAGAATATTTTGAATGTACCTAGTTGAGCATGATTTTATTAGGTCAATGATAGTAAGTAATATGTTCTTGAAAGATGTTACAAGTTTGTTTAGATGCATGTATGAAAACAGGAAATAAAGGATAGGAAAGTTAATGAGCAATGTTAAGAAGTCACGTTGAAACTTAGGGAGAGTTATTTGGTGTGTAGAACGTGAGGTTTGAAATTAGTTGAAAACCCATTTTTCTATGAACTAATAATGAAAACGTAACAAAATCCGGTAGTTAGAAAAATGAATAAGGCAGTTCTTTCATGATTAAAACACTTGAAGCCTTTTTATACCTTCTCACCCTTTTATTTAATTATTGTTATTATCCGTCTTAACCCCTCTGAGCCTTTCTAAAGCCTTTTATTGAACCACATTATAATCCATACCCTTAGTTTGTAGGACTTATCCATATAACCCGCACTCGAATCGCAAAACCTGAGACAACTTGTTTTAGAGCTTGAGTTTGGGGTTGTGGGTTTCATCATTACGGAACATTGGGTTTTGGGAATTATAGTTGTGATTTTATTGATGATGAAATTGTTATTATTGTAACCCTTTGCCGGGGTAATAGTGAATGAAAAAGAAGCTACGAGCTAAAATTGCCAACAAGGGCATAAAAAGAATATATATACATGAGAAAAATAGCGTGATATCTCGAACATCAAAAAGAGAATCATAGCTATACAAAAGAAAAAAATTGATATGAAAGGAAAATATATATTCGGACCGGCAAAGTGGATTTTATATCATCAAAGGTTTTAAATTGGGTTTGTTGGGGATGCACATTAAAAGCATCAATAAATTGGGTTGAGTGAGAACATCTTCGAGTGAAAACTCAAGCTCTAGGGCGATTCGTTGATGGCTAGTGAGGAGAGAGCCAAAAGCTCACTTTTTATTGTCCAAATATACCACACCGTCCCTACGCCAAGTTATAACCAAAGACCTTAGGATTTCTAACTACTAGGTGGAGAAACAATTGAGATATTAGGTAGTAGGTAAGTGGACCATTTGATGCTATATTAGGACCTATGAACAACCTATAGCCATTAACCTGAACTAAGTTATCATCCTCTCCTTCTGGCATTGCGAAATTAATCTTGACTTGAATTTATGGGTTATTGATTACATGTATATTAAGCATATTTGTGCATTATTTCTTGAGCATTACTACATGAGACTTTTTAGATATTTTGTTCTAGGATCATTCATTATGTTCTGTACTTATTCTCCTCCGACTTCTTCTTCTTGTTTATTTGACTAGCATTCTGTTCTTTACTTTTATTGTATCGTGATGATACAACCTTGAGTTGGGGGTCTTGATGTCTCCTCATTTGTGATAATAAAATCTATTTCTGAGACATTATTTAAGGTGTATTTATTAGTTTATAGGTCGATTTGAGCTTAATTTAGTGTACTTTCCTATTTTGAGTCTTGATTTAGTAAAATAAGTATTTTTAGAGCATATTGGGTTTAATGATTTATTTAGTGTGAAGCTTTAAAGATAATTATGAATATTAATTAGAGTCCAAGTCAAAGAATACAAGATATGGAAAGAGATTTGCATGGAAATTGGAGATAAAGGAAACAAAGGCTAAAATCATGGAAAAGGAGAGCTGCCTAAATCTGAATTTCTGCAGTTACGCCTAAAGAAGTGGTGATAACTCCAAAACCAAGACGATTTTGGAAGATTCCTTTCATAGGGACGTAGATAATTCTGTGAGGATTCTTTTGGTATATTGTGGAGCAAAAACCGACCAATAACGAAGAAGATATGCTCAAAACAGTTCAGTAGTAATTATCTATATTTCCATACAAATTTGAGTTGGGCTTGGAGTCCATTACTTAACCTCTCCTTCAAGAAACGAATTAGGTCAACCTATACACTACAAATACAGTCTCTTAACACTCTTAAATCATCCTTGGTGAAACCTTAAACCAAGAGGAATCTTGCAACACAAGAAAAGAAGTCTGGAAGGAGCTGTCATCAACAATGTCTTCTTCTACCTTTAAATTTGTAATTTCTTTCTTTTCTTGCATGAACTAAATTTCTTTAGCTTGAGTTTTAGCATATACGTATGAACCCTAGTTTTGATTGACATCTATCTAATTTGGGAATTTTATATTTTAAATTGAATTACAGTTTTTATTCTCTGTTTATGTGTTTGGATTTATATTCTGTGTTCTTGTGGATCGCGACCATATAGAATTACCATCTAGTAGTTAGGTCACCATTGACAACGGTGTTTGATTACATGTTTAGCACATAACGTCTAGTATTCGGTTTAGATCTGACAAATCAACCTAACTAGATAATCACTATGGTTTAGTACATGTGACTATTTACCAATTACAGGAACAGTTTGCTTAGGAAGCCTTATTGACACAGGTAAATCCTATTTAAAACTACCTAGTGTAATTGGAACCGATTATTGAAATACTACATAATTCACCCTTACATGTTTAGAACGGCAAAACTAGTTGGGATTACATGCTAATGACTCAAGCTATATTCTCATACTACTTCTCTTTCGTATTTAATTTTCTGTCTTTAAATTCTTAGTTTTAATTAGTTTAATTAGAAAACCAAATAAATATCAATTTGTCTTTACTTTTATTGCGTTTTATTTGTTCTTGCTTTAATTATTTGCACTTGAGTATTGCATAAGATTCCCCTAACCTTCGTAGTCTCTGCGGAACGAATTTTACTTATTTTCTAAAACTTGCATACGATCTGTATACTTGCAGAACCGTGCTCAGTCTAGGGTGATTATTTGCTCTTTATTTATATCTTATTTTATCACACCCTAGGCTCCACCAAGTTTTTGGCGCCGCTTCCGGTGACTACATCGTTAGTCCTTGTGCATATCTCTTGTGCTTTTATTTCAGTTAGTTCTATTTTACGCTTTTGTCTTTTAGTTTTTGTTTTATAGATAGTTACAGATGGAGAACCCAAGGAGACTTGAGCTACCAATCGAGTTTAGAGTGGAGCCACGAGGAATTCGCGCTCCAGAAATTCAAGCCACTAAATTTAAGCCTGATCCAGGGATGTTAACGCAGTTTGCAACTCATGGATTATTCAGCGGTGGTGCACATCAAGATCCGATCCGGTATATCCAGAAATTCATGCAAATCTGTGATGCTTATATCGTAAGAGGAGTTACTAGGGAACAAGTTTACTACGTAATGTTCCAGTTCTTCTTGACCGGAGGAGCAAGCGATTGGTATGATACCAAATACCCTCATGTTATTCCAGATTGAGACAAGCTTCAAGCAAGATTCCTAGACCGCTTATATCCGGTTAGTAGACGTTTAAAAGATATGTTGGAGCTTGAACAATTTACACAGGAAGACGGAGAGAGTTTGGGTGAAGCATGGTTACGATTTACAGAAAATAAGGCGAGATGTCCATATCATAAATCCTCGCCGGAATATTATTTAACCTTGTTTTATGGAGGCCTTAATGTCAAATCAAGAGAGAAAGCAGATTCGTTAGGAAACGCGGGTTTTGTGTTACTAGACCCTGAAGAAGCTGAGTTGGGAACGGAAAGGAATCTTGAGAACGAGAGAAGTTGGCCCAAGAAACCAGAAAAAGAAGACACTTCAGAATCTCTGAAGCTTAAAGAATTGGCTCAACAACTCGAAGAACTACAAGAACAAGCCCGGACAATTGCTCAGGTAAATGTAGTACGTGCAATTCCTTCGTGTCTTGGTTGTGGATCAAGAAATCATGCGTGGGAAGGATGTATGAATAATCCAGCTGTAGTTTCCGTGACATATCCGCAAGATAACTATTATTCCAATGGTTATACTTATCCTCAAGAAAGCTACACGAATTATCAACAACCTCCACAGCAAAGAAGTTGGGTCAGAAATCAAGAGAGTTATCATCAACCCCAACCTCAATCCTATAATCCACCACAACCTATTCAGAAAAAGGCACCCATTGTTGAGAAAGCTTGTCATGAAACGAAGAAAGATCCACCAAAACAATCAATGCAACTGGCAAGGAAAGAACAAATCCAAAGCTTGAATTCGAGTATGGCTAAAGTGATGCAAGCAATTGAAAAAAATATGAGTCGTAGCCAACAGAAAATTCAAGCCCAGCAGAAGGTAATCAAGAAACTAGAGCATACTTTATTACATATGGCAAGTACATTACAACATCGGCCGAAAGGGCAACTTCCAAGTGATACTATTGGTCCTAGAGATCATTCTTGCCATGCAGTTGAATTGCGAAGTGGAAAACAACTACCTCTACCAAGACCAGAAACAGAACCAATCCCTATTCCAGAAAAGGGGGGAGAAGAAACTATCAAAGATACAGTCGAGGAGGTAGTTAAACCAAAGAGTGTCCAAGGCGAGACACCTGAAAAGACGAGAAAACCAGTGGACCTTAATACACGCCCTCCACCACCATACCCTTCACGTGTCAGAAAGAAGGACAATGACCTGGAATTCAAGAAGTTCGTTGACATGTTGAGTAAGTTAGAGATTAACATACCGTTTGTTGAAGCTCTCAAGAGAACGCCAACATATCTCAAATTCATGAAAGACATTCTCTCCAACAAGCGAAGTATAGAAACTGGGGAAACAATTGGATTGCCTGTGTAGTGTAGTGCTATATGTCAAAGTAAGTTGCCACCGAAGCTAGAAGATCCCGGAAGTTTTACAATTCCCATCGGCATTGGAGATAGTTGGACCGGGAAAGCATTATGTGATTTAGGCGCGAGTATCAATCTCATGCCAAGATCTCTGTTCGAGAAGCTTAATATAGGAGAGGTAGTACCCACATCTGTGGTATTACAAATGGCGGACCGCTCCCTCTCACGACCAGTAGGTAAAATTGAAGATGTTTTAGTTAAAGCTAGTCCTTTTATTTTTTCTTGTGATTTTATTATTCTTGACTACGACGCGGATAAGAATGTCCCCATCATCTTGGGTAGACCATTCTTAGCCACGGGGCGTACACTAATTGATGTTGAGAATGGTGAGTTGATCATGAGGGTACAAGACGAACAGATATGATTCAATGTGTTTAAGGCTATGAAGTTACCAAATTCGAAAGATGAATGTTTCAAAATAGATGTCATCGGAAAAATTGCGCAAGAAGTCTTCAATGAAGCAAGCTTAGATGATGATCTTGACGAAGCCTTAGCACTTGAATCACAAGAGGAACTCAAGATCTCCCCTGAAGATGTTGCTGCATTAGTATGAAATGTACGAGAACTACTTCGAGAATCAGGTGACATTGAACCAATGAAACAACCATCTATAATATGTCCACCTGTTCTCGAAGAAAAACCGCTTCCTGATCATCTACGTTATGCATATCTAGGTACGAATAAAACTTTGCATGTTATTATTTTTGCTAACTTTTCAGGTCCTCAAGAGGAGAAGCTACTTCATGTACTTCGAGCAAACAAAGAAGCAAACATTTGTTAGAATTAGTCATGGTTCTAAAAGGCGTTAGGCGGTACTAGGGCGGTCGACCACCTTCGAGCGCCTAGATGGTTAGGCGGCCTATTAATCGAAATTTAAGCGGTCTTTACCTAGGCGGTTTTTATATTGTTTCACATTAAATATATATGACTAATATGATGATTTGAATAACATTTACATCCTAATATACTTAAAGTAAATCAGATTAACATAAATAGTATATATTTTATCATACATAATAATAGTTCATTATTATTAACCTAAAAATGTCCAACTCAGAAATCTAGATTTGAAATTTGAAAATTCCTGCCTTCTTTATTTTCTCGCGCCCTCAAATTCTAGCCTAAGTAACATTTATGTATATTTTTCTTATGTGTTGGGTTGGGTTGGATTAGATTGAATTAGTTATTTATGTGTTAACATGCTAGGTAGTATCCAGGTTAGACAACCCATTAATCTGATTGGGTAGTTAATTAATTAGATATGCGTAGACGAACCTTCGAGCCACCTTCGAGAGAAATTCTAGGCGGATCGCACTTTAGAACGCCTAGGCGAGGCGCCTAGTCGGCTAGGCGGCCTTGTTTTAGAACACTGGAATTAGTATATATATAGGTATATATATACTTAATTATCTTATATCTATATATTTTTCTTTTTAATACATATAAAAGTTATTTTGAATTTAAAATTATTTTAACTCTAATAAAATATATTTATATATATTAAACAAAAAGAAATGTTACTTTCAAATTAATTGTTTTAAATTTCTAAATATTAGTTAACAGATGCCAAAAATAAGTCGGTGGATAAAGGCAGCAGCAAATGTAGTGCCAAGGTGACAAAAAGTGCAACTCAAAGTCACCAGACTCACCACCACTCGACAACTCAATGTCACCAGACTCACCACCACTCGACAACTCTATTAGGACATTTCATCAAAAAAAAAAAAAAGACAACTCTATTAAGACATTAAGACATTGAGACATGTACTATCTCATCCGAATTGCAGAAAAAAGAAAAACATCTCATCCTTGTATTCCTAGCTATTTTATAGCCACACGCTAAATATCATGCAAGAATTATTATTTTTGTGTGGGAAATTTTTCTTGCCTATTTATTGCATATCTAGGTGTCTTTTTTCTGAAAAGTGGGCTCAGTTTGAGTCGATTGGCTGAGGGAGTAAGATTTGGACTGGCCCGATAAGATCCATGAACTTTGTTTTATTAGTTAATTGCTTTTTAATATGGAAAAAAAATGAGTCAATTACCTATAGATCTTAAAGATTATTGTAGTGATACATAGGAGTTATTCAATCAATTTATCTTTTTTTCTTAGAGGTAAATAAGATGTTCAGTGTCATAACTATCTTTCTAATACAAAAAAAAAAAAAAAATTCTCTCCTCTACTACCATTAGTCTCTCTCACCCATTACCATTAATCTCTCTCCTCCTTCATTAATTATCAAATAATTTCCATCTCCGTCCACAGCCACCGATCACCGCCGACCACCGCCGGAAAAAGTTCTGAGCGTGGAAAAAAAAGTTCTGAGCGTAGAAAAAAATTCTAAGCCTGGGATACTGAGCATAAAAAAAATTACTGAGCATGAAAAAAAGTTGCTGAGTATCGGAAAAAGTTGCTGAGTATCGGAAAAAGTTCTGAGTATCGAAAAAAGATGCTGAGTATTCGAATTCTTTTGTTGTATGACTTTACTGAACATGCTCGTTTGCTCAGTAACTTTACTGACCGTGCTCAATAACTTGTTGAGCGTGTTCAGTAACTTGATGAGCGTGCTCAACAACTTGCTTAGCTTGCTCAGTAAAATTACTGAGTATGCAAAAAAATTCGATGAACTTTTGAGGTTTTTACGGAGTATTAGTCTTCTTAGGACAACTTTATTTGAGAAATGAAAACCAATCATTTGAATAAATGTACCAAAGGACAACTCAATACTTGATTAAAAAACCCAAATCCAGTAAATTAACTACATTCATCCTAAAAACCAAATCAGTAAATTAATTACATTCATCATTTCCATAACAAACTTACTTTGTAACAAAATGTCGCACGATCAAGTTTTCAAGTAATCATTTCCGTTACGTTTCCATTTATTATATCTGGAAAAGAAACAAACCTGAGCCCACGTTTTCTTCTGCTTAACGGGCTGGGCTTTAACTTATCTTTCAGCAACTCGAACAAAGATTAAGAAAGAGGCGGCGCTGCTGGACTAGAACGGAGCCATTGCCGGAGCTTTGTTATAGATCCACAGCCGTCCCCTTCCTTCCTCGCGTCAGAGCTCGATCGCAGCACTCGCTTCAGCTTCGAATATGAAAGGCGCTGCTGCAACAACTCGAACTACCACCTACTGCTGTCGATAATAGAGGATGGTGTTCTTGTGAAGGACCTGATCGATAATGGAGGCTGGCCACGAACCTGTCTTCTACTCTGTCTTCAAACAATGGCAATGAAGATTCATAGCGACTCCAGACCTCAGATGGTGGCTTCATTACCAGAACTTCATCACAAATCCGGCTTCGTTACCGGAACTCAAACCCTAATTTCGAGCTTCATGGATTTTCGGAGGAGAGGGTTGAGCTTCAAAAAGAGAGAAAGAGATGACAGATGAGAGAGGAGAGAGTGAGAGTGTTTTATGTTTTAATTTTTATTCGATAAAAGTTAGTATATATAGGTAAATAAAAAACAAAGAGGGGTAAGAAGGTAATTTGTTTTTTAGCTTCTAGTGTTAAAATTAGTTTGCGGTCTTTAGTAAAAAGAGGCTATAGAGCCGGTCTTGTTAGGTTCTGAGGTGGTGTTTTCAAGACCCTTTAGGTAATAATCTAAAAAAAATATCTAAAACTTATTTCATTAGCGTTACATTTTATCATAATATCTCGTTTCACGATATAAATATTTAATCACTATAATTACATAATTATCTTATATTATGTGTAATATACAGTATTTTGGAAAGAGAATTAGGTATTTGAGAAAACAGTTGACCATCTTTGAAAATTTAGGAACTAAGTAGGAATTTAGACAAAATTTAGGTGTTTTTTTTAAATGATTTTAAATTTTAAATTTAAATATTATATATTATTAACTTATTTATTTATTAATTCACATATAGAGCCGACATAAAAAAACCAAAATATGCTTAGTTACCTAAAGAAATATTTCTTTTTCGGGGTCTTTTATAACTATAAAAAATTAGTTTTGATAAATTTGGGACCTTTTTTTATCAAAAGAAAGTTGGGGCCTAAAACAGCTGGCGGCTTTGCCCAAGGGCCGGCCCTAACTACATAATATATTCAAATAAATAAAGAAACTTACTTGAAAAAAATTTACAAAATTATATATTACTTTTTATATAAATAAATAATACAGTTAAAGATAATAATAATTAATTATATTTGAATATTTTTTGTATTAAGATGAAAAATAATTTTTTGCCATAAGACTATATAATTTTTTGTATTAAAAATGAATTTTCTCAATTTTTTGCCTATAGACCTCCTAGGCAATCACTTGGGTCTTCCTAGGTTGGTTTGGGTACTTTTAGGAGCTTTTGGAGACTGTTTGGACTATTTCTAGAAGATAAGTTATTTTCTAGTGCTTGGACTGTCGCCCAAGTCCATTTTTAGAATGGTAATGTATTTTTTTTTGGACGATTACAGAAAGCAAAAAGGCAAAATAAAACTAAAGCGGAAAGACAAAAGTACTTAGCATATTCCTAGTTTGGAGAACCGGTATAGCAGAGCGCCTGTAGAAATTTGATCGTCAATTATCCTATGTCTGGCAGTTTTGCTAGTAAGTCAGCCCCGACATTGAATTTTCGTGGAATATGCCTGAAGAAAACTGGGTCAGCCTCCCTAGCCAGTGTATGAATACGCCGGATCCACGGTCTGAGCTCCCATCTAGCTGTCGACACTTGTTGAATACCTTGAATAAGTTCAAGGTTATCGGAGAAAAAAGTCTTCTCCATGTCTGGCATTGTTTCCCTATTTCAAGTGTCTTGATGAGGGTGTAAGCTTCCCCCGTCCCGCTATTATTACAGTTGGTTGTACTCAAGTGTTGTATACGCGATCCATCGTCTTTGTTGAATATGGATCACTCTTATTCTAGTGGGGAGGTGTGCTTGTGTAAATGAAGCATCGCAGGTGTACGCCAGAGTGGTGTTAACATTGAGATCTAATACCCTGGGACCTGAAATAGTAGCAACCTGATCGTGCACATGTTCCTTTGTATACCAATTACCCCCGAAATGTTCCCGAATATTTTTGTTGGTGACCCGAATAATGTCATCAATGTCCAAATCCGAGTTGTTATATCTGCTCTTTATTTTAGCATTCCAGATGTTGAACAGTAGTGTATTATCTTACACCTTTTTAACAAATAACAAAGAGAAAATAAAACAAAGTATATTTTATGAAAACTATTTTTAAATGAATGGTCCTATACCAATTATATTGTGAACTTGAGTTTTTTAATTGGGATAATGCCCAATTAATTACAATTCCATACTTTTTCCTAAAAAAAGGAAGGAGCAAATTACTTTCTACTTACTCACAAATTATCAACTTAATTCTCAATTAAACACATTGTCATATTTACATTCCATTATTGCCCTTATATGATTTTGGAATTTTTTTTATACTTTGATTTTTTTTTTTAAATTTCATCAGTTAGGTCTTCATCAACAAGCTTGAAATTCATTTTCTTACTCTTTTTAACACCAATCACGGGTGATTTCTTCTTGGATTTCCTCTTTGACCACCTCAACAGGCCATCATCTTTACCTTTGTCACTCTTCAATACCTTCATTACTCTATCCAATAGAGCATCAACAGATTTCTCCTTGGCTCCAATATGAGAAACTTTTTCTTCCAAAACATCATCAACACCCTTGTTTACAAGATCATCTTTTAATGTATTCTCATCTTGTATACTCATCTCAACTTTCTCTACAACTAACTTCTGAACTTCTTCTTCAACTTTCTTCTCCTCATCTTGTACACTCTTATCAACTTGCTCTTCAACTAACTTCTGAACTTCTTCTTCTACTGGCTTCTCCTCATCTTGTACACTCTTCTCAACTTCTTTCTTATCTTATACCCTATTCTCAACTTGCTCTTCAACTAACTTCTTAACTTCTTCTTCAACTGTCTTCTCCTCATCTTGTACATTCTTCTCAAATTCTACCATCTTCTCAACTTCCTCTTCAAATAACTTGTGAACTTCTTCTTCAACTGTCTTCTACTCATCTGGTACACTCTTCTCAACTTCTTTCTAATCTTCTACCCTAATCTCATCATGCTCTTCAAATAACTTCTGAACTTCTTCTTCAACTGTATTCTCCTCATTAGGTACACTCTTCTCAACTTCTTTCTCATCTTGCCCGGTTTTTTCAACTTCCTCTTCAAATAACTTATGAACTTCTGATTCAACTGTCTTCTCCTCATCAGGTGCCCATCCTTCAATCCAAGTTAATAATAAAGTCATAAACGCATGAGTTTGTACTTCATGGACTTGACGAGTCTCTGGTTCAAAAACAACATACAGGTCAACTGTTTGGTTTTGCTCTGAAATGCTACACATCTCCATAGCCTTATCATAACTATCGAAATAAACTAGACCATCCAGAAGTTTTTGGCCCACTTTTAAATAGTACAACTCCAAATTACCCTTAATCCCCAGGTTTGCACAAGCCTTCTGAAGTACAAGTAAACTAAATTTGTCTTAGCGACAGCTGTCTAAAATCTTGAGCTTTACATTGGTGTACACACTATTCTCTTTATTAAAGAAGCCACCAAAGTGAATCTGCAATGAGAAATTCTCTGTTATACATGAAACTTAGAATAAATTACTTAACAAATTCGTTAGGGACCAATTTATACAAAAAAAACTTAACGTATCAAGATACAGTACCAATATGGTAACTAAATCCCTAAAAACTAGTCCCATTGATTAAAAAAATCCCTACATTCAAGCGTTATATCAAAAGAAGTAAAAAATCTAGCCAAAACCCCTACATTTACGGGTTCAAAAATTTAACTCAACAAACCCAACATTTACGGGTATACAACAAGAACACTTACTCTATAACGAAATAGGCGGCATTGAATCTCTCCAGAAGATACGAAAGCTAAGGCTGATAACTCTCGACTGTTGCACACCTTCAGCTCCCCCGATTATTGGAGTGATTTTTGGATATTGTTTTGATTATTTTTGTTTTAATTTTGTGTATATATAGGTTAGGTGATTAGGAACTATCGATTTTACCCTTGTCAATTAATGGGTTTTGTTTATTAAATAAGAAAATCAATTTTTTAATAAAAAAAGAGAAAAAAATGCGTACATGACCAGCACGTGACCAACTAACAACGATTTTCGACGAATTCCATTAACTGGGGGTAACGAGACATGAAAACTTAGTATAGGGGTAAGAAGTCGTGTTTGCGAAAAGAAGGGTAAGTAGTCAATCGACCCATAGTATATGGGGTAAAAGGGGTATTTACTCTTTTATATATATACATATATATATATATATGTGTGTGTGTGTGTGTGTGTGTATATATATAAAATAGTAATGAAAATAATTCGGATAATGTTAACTATTACAAGCATCCAGGAAAAATCTTCTAACTAAAGAGCGGAGTAAAGGTATTTTCGGAGTTGGTCAATTTTTTGAAGATGGTGCACCACAATTTTGTGAACTTTTTACCAAGTATGCATTACAGGTCGGATTCGAGATTGATATAGTTTATAACACTACCAAAAAAATATATGTCGGTGCCTATGCAAAAAGGAGAAGGGTTGTTGTTGGAGAATTTGTGCATCTATAGATGAATCAAATGGTTATATGATTATAAGAACTTCTGTGAATGAGCATAGTTGCGCTATGGTTTTCAAAACTTCTACTTCTAGATTGGTGAGTTATACTATTATTACTAGTGTTATAGTTGATTACGTGGGTATGAAAACTTATTTGGTTCCTAAAGACGTTGTAAAATTTATGAAAGGAAATATATGGATTTGATGTTCAATATCGTATTGCTTGGTGTGGTTTAAAAAAGGTGTTGATTCAAATACATGGTGATCCAGCATTGTCATATGGTCGAATAATACCATTATGTAATGATATTACTTTAGCTAATCCAAAAAGTATACTACAACTAAGAATAGATCGAATTGGTCATGCTTTTGAAAAGTGTTTTATAACTTTCAATTCTTATGTACAGGGGTTTAGTTTATGTCCTCCAATACTTTTTGTGGATGGAACGTTTTTATCTTGCTCGTACAAGGGCACTTTGTTATCTACAATAGAAAAAGATGGCAATAACGTTGTTGTTTCTTATATTTTTCTATTAAATTGTAGTATAATACAATGGATAATTTTTGTTCTTCAGTTTTAATTTATTTTTTCAGTTCTTTCTGATGCAGGAATTTTTCCAGTTTCCTTTGCAAAAGTAAAAGCTGAGGATACGGAGAACTGGACATGGTTTATGAACTCTTTGAAACTCTTGTTAAGGCCTCAGAAAATGACAATCATATCAAATCGTCATTCAAGAATTATTATATATGTCAAGAATGTATTTTCAGAAGCAAATCTTACTTTTTGTCTCAATCTTATAATAAAACATTTAAAGGTTGGAATGAAAAGTAGAAAGGAAAAGGGATTTCGGAGAAAAGTTGTTGATTTATTGAGAAATTGTACAGAAGCTCCAACGATCCCTGCGTATGAGAAATATATTTCTAACTTGATAAAAAGAAGGAAAGGATGTGGTAGAATTTATGGTGAATTTTCCAAAGGAGACTTACGCAAATGCATTTTTAAGAGAAACCGTTATGGAGAACTAAGTCCAATGTCGTTGAGTCTTTTAATAAGCAAATCAAGCGACTTCATGATCTTCCAATTACGAAGCTAATAAACTCTATTAGAGTTAGGGTAATGGAATTTTTTTTGAATCAAGATCGTGAAGCATCGAGTGGACTGCTACATTGTGTCACATACCTCACAAGAGTTGTGTAGATAATACTGTTTCTTGTCTTACATGGACTATATCCCGGTCTGAGATGAATACCATTTATGAAGTTCATTGTGAACCTAGCATGGTTGTAAACATGGAAAAATTAACATGATCTTGTGGTAAATAGCAGCAAGATGGGATCATGTGTCCTCATGCAATGTGTGTATTACATAATACAACTAGTTACCCATTTCAGTTTATCGAGAAAAATGAGAGCAATGAGTGTTCCTGCATTGTCATCTTTTAGACAACAATATAATGAGAATGGTCAAGTTGCGGTATATCCTCTAAACACCAAAAGGCAACCATGGAGACCACGATGAGTTTATAGGAAAAAGGAGGAGATTTTATTGTCGTTGCAAGAAATACGTGAATCATAATGAGAAAATATGTGATGCACCTATTTAAATGTTATTAGTTTTTAGAACGCTTGTAGTAATCAAAATTTTGTGTTTCTTTCTTGATTTTGAATGTTACGTAATAATATTAATATTCTTGTTGTATGTCAATAATTTCTATTTGCACAATTGGTCCCTAAACGTTTTTGTTGCAGCATTAATTTATCCTCTTGAGGCTTGTAATTGTTAAATTCACCCTTGAATGTTATGCTTCCATGCCCTACACCTACGCATCACTACTACTCCCCAGGCAATTATACAATCTCTAAAATATATATTTATATTGGGCTCCGAGGATGGAATTTTTCTTCAGTGACTTGATTACATGTCGTAATTTGCTCTTAGACATTCCTAAAAGAGAAACACAATCTTAATAATCAATAAAATAGAAGGCTTGAACAATTTGTGTTACTTTAATGCCGATCTATTTTAAAATTACAAGGTCTGTTGTGACAAATTTAGGAATACAAAGAGATTTCTATACTACTAAGATTCTTCTATACCGCATATAGTAAATCAGACCATTTAAAATAAACCACCTGAAAAGAACAACTTTCCTGTTTTTTAATAATTAAGCAAGGGATAGGTGCATCATGCCTTAAGAAAATAATGAGGATGAGAAACTAAGTCATTTTCCTTCTAGATTACCAATCCAATTATAGAGAAAATTATGTAACTTGCAATTTATAACAGATTAGAGTTGAACAATTTCTACTACGCATTTTCTTTGACACTTCATATGTTGTAGTAACCTGATGTTTTCCTTCTTTTACTAGCTTCACATGATCAACCCTTGGAAAGGAGTTAAAAAAACTGTTACAACTCATCCAAAAAATCTATTCCAATTATTCAGAAGAAGAAGAAGAAGAAGAAGAAGAAGAAGAACTTTTTTTCTTTGTAACAAGACAAAAGGAATCCTGAGAATGGTAAAATACTTCACAAAAGAATTAGCATTAACTGCACTTATACTACTAGTCTGATTTATACTTCCAATCAATGACGTTATACTACTAGGAAACCAATCCATACTAATAGTCATGGTCTTGAAGCTATAAAATTGGGCACACATCTTGAAATTATACCACAAGGAAGGGGTGTATACATATACTCATAGGTCCCATATGACTAATGGTCATTATCTATACAATTATTCACTTACTTGTATACCTAACTACTGGTATTATTGAGTGATTATTTGGATTATTTTTTCAAAGAAGAATCTCCTTCTATTGAGGCAACATATTTTGGTGGAGTTCACGCTTCTCCATGATATATAACTTGAAACTTGTGAAATTCACAAGTTAGGAATACACATTGTGTGTGTATATATCCCTTCTTACTTAGACAAGCATTACAATTATTTTGTAAGATCATAAATTTGTATTATGTAACTAATCATAATTATCATAATTATAATTTTTCTGATTTTTAAACTAAGGTTAATTACTTTATTCTTATTCTTTTTACCAATTTTTCTGCTTCTTGTTTCATATATTATAATCTAGTCTAAAATTTCAAATAATAATACACCTAACTACTGGGTTTTTCTGTACCGCTCTAAGAGGATCTTCTGATGGTCTTCCACGAAAATTTCCAAAGTTTTGGAATTGAGCTAACATACCCGAATCTGGACGAAATCGCGGAACATTAATATCTGGAGCACCTACTCCTATAGCAGGGGCACGGAATGGGACTTCTGGTGGGCCATTAGTAAACCAAGGATCTTGATTCATCACGATTTGAGCTTGTCCGTTATTGTTCTGAATATTAACGTTCTCCATTTGGTGAATTACTTCTTCTACTTCTAAGGATTCTTGTTCTTTCCTTCTCTTGTTAGCAAGTCTGATTAATGATTCTGGATTATTAAGGATCGGAGATGTTGGCTCTAGATCCTTAAAGAGTCTCCTTCGCATACACCAAACCTAAAAACCTGAGAAAACTAAACAAGCAAAAAGCGTAAAACTGATAAAAACAAAAAAAATAAAAATAAATGCACTATCACTAAAGGATAAACACCGTGGTCACACGCTACCGTCCCCGGCAGCGGCGCCAAAAACTTGGTGGTCCTTTGTGTGTTCTAAAAATAAATGCAAATGCTAATCGAACCACAACCGCAAGTGTACGGTTGTCCCAAGTAGTATGTATGATAATACAGATTCGTTCCAAGGACGGATGGTTGATCACAATGTCTAACAAATAGTGATTGATGCACTTATGAAAATAAAAGACAATAATATGTTTGTTTGGTTTTTGTTATAAGACTAAGTAAATGAAAGACAAATATTAAAATGCAAGTAAAAACTAAGACGCAAGGAAAAAGATGTAAAACGCAATATGAGATGTAGCACCTGAGAACGCAAGGATCCTCCCAATCCTACTTCCTAACTTATGTTGTTTAAGGGCTAAATTAGTCAATTACAATGGTCGGGATTCTAAATTCCTTATACCCCCGTCAGGGTGGACTATAAGGCGATCCTAAAGTGTCACTAGTCCCGTCAGGGTAAATATGATCCACCGTTGGATGATTAAGTTTTATTACCTCATTGGCCCTAGGATTAGCTAAGCTCGTCAGAATCATTAACTTCTATCCTAGATTGAATAAATGGTTCTGTACCTAAACCCTCCGTCAGGATGATCCAATCGCCACTAATTGGAATAGCCTAGATACTAACACCTGTTCTTAGTTAGCTACTCCAAAAACAGTAAAATAATCTCAATTTATTGAAAAGAGTAAAAGCCCTAATTTAGTTTAATTCAATAAAAACCCAAATTCAACATTCGTTAATTAATAAGATTGGGATTCACCCATTGTTTGTTCTCAAGCACTATTAAAAGCTTAGATCATATTAAAATTAAAAACTAAATTAAAAATAAAGGAATTCATATTTGATTACAAAATTAAAATTGAAAGAACCTAATTTCCGGAATTGGAATGACTACGAACGGAGCTATAGACCCACTCCAGCTCTTGTAGCTTCTTTTCTCTTCCTTCTGTTGCTTCTCTCTGGTGTTTAATCTTATAGAATGTGAATTGTGTGAAAAATAGAAGTCCAGACCTCCTTTTATAAGTGCAAATTCGTACTAGGGCTTGGACCAGAAATTAAAAGCCTAATTAAATGTCCAAGCCCACTTTCTAAGCCCAAAATCCCGTAACTGATGATAGGCCTTCACTAAAACAGCTTTTCCCGATGCGTTACAACTCCGATTGACCTCATTCCAGTTGCTAAAGTTCCGTAACTCGATAAGGAATGATTTCTCTTCAAAGATTAACAGCTAAATCATCGCTTAAGCACTTCGAAATCAGCAATCTATGGCCTGGAAAATGGATTTTCAGCTCTAAAAATAATATCTTCGGGATTTATCTTCAAGTCTTGACTCTTAATTCACGATCTTTGACTTTCTCCTCGGATTCCTCTCCTAGCTAACATCTAAAACCTGTAAACTTTACACTAAAAATACCAATATTACGCGCAAAAGTTTAATAAATTAAAAATGCTAGAAATAAAAAGGTAATTCCGGATTATTGAATATTTAGTACAAAAGTCTATCAATTTAAGTAAATAAACACCAAAAATGATTTCTCCTAAGGGTCGAAAATAAGAACAATTAGGGAGACATCAAGACCCCCAACTCAAACCTTTGTCGTCCCGACAAAGTAAAACAAAACAAAGGGGTAGAAGTAAACGTATAAACACATAGAAGCTAGCAAATAAACCCTAAAGCAATTCTCAAAATAAATCTCATATATCCAACTCTAGAAACTAATATACACATACACTAATCATGCAACATCAAACATAAATAATCTCAATCATAAAATTAAAGTCGCAATGCTTGAAGGTTACACTTGTACTCATCTCTGTATGATGGCTATAGGGTGGTCATTAATCCTACATCGCTTTGAACGCTCCACCTAGTGTATTCCCTATCAACAGAATCATAAATTCACTACGCACTTAGGAATCACGAGGTCTTTACGGTTATAATATTGGCTTAAGGACGGGTGTGGATGTATATTTGGTAAATTTGAAGTGAGCTTTTGGCTCTCTCCTCACTTACCATCAACAGTGTCCTCGAGCTTGAGTTAACGCTCAAAAAGATGTTCTCACTCACCCATATACGCAACAATTTAGCGTCCCATGTCTACCCACTATAAACAAGATGATTTTCAGAAAAAATTCCACTTTGCCGGATGTTTTATTCATATGTATTTTTCTTTTCTTTTTCTCTTTTTTTTTCTTTTTTTTTTGTACAGAAGCAAACCGGGTTCCCGGTTTTGACGAATCCGGGTTCCCGGTTCCTACTGTATGATTTTTCAAATTTTTTCATTTTTTTCTTTCTTTTTCATTTTTCTTCATTCCCGGCAAAGGGTTACAAGTATATATCATCTGCAATTGTGCTACAATACAAAGCACATCGATCCCTACCCATTTAATTCCCCATATGTGGTCACACCACCCCAAACTCAAGCTCGAGACATGTCTCAGGATTGTGATTCAAGTGCGGGTCATATGGTCATGCCTAATAATCTAAGGGATAATGGCTTATATCGTGGCTACAAAGAAAAGGCTAAAGGCTCAAGTGGGCTAAGACGGATAATAATTAATACAAGGGATAGAAGGCTACAAGGGCACAAATGGCTAACAAAGAACTGCCCCTATCATTTTCCTAAGTACATAGCTTGTCTTTAGTTCATATCTAGGTGGGTTCTCTACTAATTAGGATTTCACGTTCTACACACCAAACATATTCCTTGAGTACAAGCTTACTTCATTTGCATTGTTCATTAATTTTTCCTATTAATTACCTATGTTCGCATGCAATTGTAAGTGCGTTTTATATCAATCCCTCAAGTCCACTATTTACTATCATAGATTCATCAAAAGTATGCTTAAAGGGATATTTAAAAATTTCTACAGTCAAACGCAACTCCGAAAATTATTTTATTGAAAGCAAATAAAACATATAACACATAAAAACTGGGATGAGGCAACGAACCCCACCCCAAACTCAAAAATGAGTCGTGTCCCCACGACTCGGAAAGACTCAAAGCAATAAAATAATATACACTACATGAGAAGGGATAGAAAACGTATCTTAACCAGCGCGAGGCTGGTTGTCGGTGTTGCGTCCCTGAACTTTATCTCGCGTCTAGACATCGTAAGTTGTTTATGAACAAGTAAAGTTCAACTTGTTTGTAACGTTTCCCAAAATAGTGCACCTTGTATCCTGATTCTCTTCCAACACCTTGATTCTCGATTCCAACTCATCATCGGATCATTTTCTTCCTCACTTTCAGGTTCTTCAATCACTTCCCTCTTCTTCGGATTAGCCTTAATTTGAACCGCTTCAGTCTTGTTTGAAACTTGAAATAGGAATCTCAATAGCTTGTTCTTGAATAGCACCAAAAGCGTTCCTGTTTCTTGGAGAATTCCTTTGATAAGCACACATGAAAACGGTTTTGATAGGCATCTCTTTCCACCCCAAACTCAAAACTTCAAATAGTGAGAAGCTAAGGCTTAGAACTTTGATGTTTTGAGGCTTAAGACTTGAAGATTATGGTGGAATATGAGATGGGTAAAGGCTAATTGATGTGTGGGAAGAGGGAATTGGATTTAATTTGAAGCTTGGATGAAGAACAATTGGAGAAAAGTGGGACTTTAATCATATTTTTTCGGATGGGAGATGAGTTGATTGCATGTTGTTGTGGTGAAAGAGAGCAAGATTTGAGGATTGTGTGGTTGTTGATGATGATGTTCAGGAAATTCTAGGTTTTGGGAGTGTTTTTGGAGGCTGGGTTGAAGAAGGGGGTAAAAATCTAGGGCTAAAAAGCTTCAAAACGGCCCTGTCACAGATGAAACCGGGTACCCGCATTTGAAAATGCGGGGCCCCAGTTTCGCGTCGCTGTGTCGACGCGAAATATATATTTTTTTTTTTTTTTTTTTTGGGCGTCTGACAATATATGACGCAATAATTTTTTTTTTTTTTTTTATACCTCAAAACGCAGCCAAAACGCGGGGTCAGAGATTTGCCCTTCGAAACCGGGTGCCCGCATTTGCAAATGCGGGTACCCGCATTCTCGTCGATGGCGCGAGCCAAGACGCACCAAAACGCGACCTCCCAAAACGCGGGGTCAGAGAAATTGGAAAGTTACAGCTCCGAAACCGGGTACCCGCATTTGCAAATGCGGGGCCCCGGTTTGCGTCGATGGCGCGAATCCAAAACGCAGCAAAACGCAGCAAAACACGGGAAAACGCGGGACCCAAGACGCTGGGTCAGAAATTTAGAATTTTTAGTTTTCGAAACCGGGTACCCGCATTTTTAAATGCGGGGACCCGGTTTGGCCCCTGGAACACCACAAATTTTTCTCCTATTTTCGCCTTTTCGACCCCAAACTCATGACCTTTTTATCCCTGAAATCATCAAAAACAACTACCCTTCCTCATTTCTTAATAATAAACACTAAAATTACGAAAATCAAACTATTCTAAATTGAAAAAATTTAAAAACTCAGCTAATATACAAAGAATTGGCTTTTGTTTAACGTCGTTAAGCTCGACGTGTTACCTCATTCATTAGTCATTGATATAACCTCCCCAGCAGTGAGTGAGGTTGTCAATATTCGCAACTCGAAATTTGCATCCCTTTGCTTTTATTCCCACTAGTTTATCTGAGATAACTTTCGCGACCATGAATGGTCCTATCCAAGAACTTTTGGGTTCACGTACCTTTGGATGGGGGTTCGGTTTCTTCATAGCTACTTCTTCACCTACTTTGAACCCCTTTTTCTTTCTTTCTTTCTCAGGTTCCTTCGGAACTTTCGTGGTACGTGCTTTCTCTTTCTTCTTTGCATGATTGAGTTGTGGATTTTTAGGATATGGAGGAGCTTTAATTGGTGGTTTCTTTCGTAGCTCTTTCTCCTCCACCCCTAAAGTGTCCACAACATTGATTGGCTCTTTTCTTACCGGTTCCATTACATCTACACGAAAACATTCTTCCTTGGAATCCGGAAACTTCATAGGTCTAAACACATTAAACTTCATCTCCTCGTCTTGGATTCTCATAATCATTTCGCCATTTTCTACATCAATCAAAGTACGCCCCGTGGCTAGGAATGGTCTTCCCAAAATGATGGGGACATTCCTATCCGCGTCGTAATCAAGTATAACGAAATCAGCAGGAAAAATTAACGTACCTACCTTAACGAGGACATCTTCAATTCGGCCTTCTGGATGTGCAAGAGATCGATCCGCCATTTGCAAGACCATAGAAGTGGGTCTTGCTTCGATATTAAGCTTATCAAAGATCGATTTGGGCATAAGATTTATGCTTGCACCCAAGTCACATAGTGCTTTTCCTCTCCACTCATTACCAATAGATATCGGAATTGTGAAACTCCCAGGATCAACTAACTTTGGAGGTAATTTACCTTGACAAATAGCACTACATTCTTCAGGAAGACCAATCATCTCATTATCACAATATGGCCGTTTGTTGGTGAGGGCTCTTTTCAGAAACTTAGCATACTTGGGCACATCTCGAATAGCTTCTAGCAACGGAATATTTATGCTAAGACCTCTTACCTTGTTAAAGAATTTTTGATACTCAGCCATATCACCCTTCTTTTGAACTCTTGATGGAAATGGTGGAGGTGGACGATTGATTATAATATCATTTTTCTTTTTCGGAATCTCGTTAGACCTCTCCACTTCTTCCACTTCAACTACTTTTTCTCCATTCACCACCTCTTTCTCTTTTCTAACTTCTTTTTCTTTCGTAACCGGGAAAGGAGGTGGAGGAAGGTTCTTACCACTTCTGAGAGTAATAGCTTTACAGTCTTCGATTTGGATTGGATTCTCAGTATCGCTAGGGAGTTGCCCTTGTGGACGTTGATTCAGTTGTTTGTTAATTTGACTTAGCTGATTCTGGAACAACTTCATACTTGCTTCAACTGCATTTTGACGTTCCATAGCTTGTGTTTGAAGAGCAATTAAACTCTCAACTGTTTTCTGAAGGGTAACTCCTTCTTGTGGATGGGCAGGTAAGGCTTTCTGATTCATTGTGTCATCGTAATTGTCTTGAGGAGCTTGTCTCTGAACATAATTTCCCTGATTCTGTCCTTCTGGATAATTATTTTGTGGTCTTGGATTGTAATTGTTACCTTGGGGACGCGGCTGATACGCATATGTAGGATTGGCTGCACCATTAGGATTTGAGTATTGAAACCCAGGATGGTTTCTGTTAGGCTGATATCCATTACCACTTGAATTAAAGTTACCTCTGTTGGAGACAAACATCACGGATTCTTGATTATTTTGACAATTTTCCCAACTATGATCATTGACACCGCAATACTCACATCCATATACCTCTTGTGCAACCTTTACCTCACCTCTTTTAGTCGAGAAACCTTCTTTCACGGCTAGAGTAAGTTGTCTCAATTGTTGTTCTAGTGTGGTCTGAAGCTTTGTCTCTAGCGTAGCAAACTTTTCTTCCATATCAACATTATTCACTCTTTTAACTGGTGTTCTTACTGAACTCCACCCAACTTCATTCTTGACTGTTCTCTCTAAGATGATCTTTGCATGAGCGGGTTGAACTTGAAGAAAACCTGCACCACATAGCATATCCAATTTCTCTCTTGAAGTCCCATCAAGGCCTCTATAAAATATTTTTAATTGTTGTTGTTCTGAAAAGCCATGATTGGGGACTCTACGTAAGCACATCTGAAATCTTGTCCAACTCTTACCCACAGTTTCCTCATATTCTTGACGGAAGTGCGTCAATTCTAACTCAGCATCTAATCTCATGTTACTTGGGTAGTACCTGTCAAAGAACGCAATCTCTAATTGGTCCCAGTTGGTTATCTTCGTAGGATCTTGCGTATCGTGCCATTCACTCGCTCCATCAATCACAAAAAATTTAAACGCAGCAAAATACATCTGTTCTCTTGAGACTCCTTGTGTGATATAAGAATCACATATCTGCTTAAATTTCTGTACCGCTCTAAGAGGATCTTCTGATGGTCTTCCACGAAAATTTCCAAAGTTTTGGAATTGAGCTAACATACCCGAATCTGGACGAAATCGCGGAACATTAATATCTGGAGCACCTACTCCTATAGCAGGGTCACGGAATGGGACTTCTGGTGGGCCATTAGTAAACCAAGGATCTTGATTCATCACGATTTGAGCTTGTCCGTTATTGTTCTGAATATTAACGTTCTCCATTTGGTGAATTACTTCTTCTACTTCTAAGGATTCTTGTTCTTTCCTTCTCTTGTTTGCAAGTCTGATTAATGATTCTGGATTATTAAGGATCGGAGATGTTGGCTCTAGATCCTTAAAGAGTCTCCTTCGCATACACCAAACCTAAAAACCTGAGAAAACTAAACAAGCAAAAAGCGTAAAACTGATAAAAACAAAAAAAATAAAAATAAATGCACTATCACTAAAGGATAAACACCGTGGTCACACGCTACCGTCCCCGGCAACGGCGCCAAAAACTTGGTGGTCCTTTGTGTGTTCTAAAAATAAATGCAAATGCTAATCGAACCACAACCGCAAGTGTACGGTTGTCCCAAGTAGTATGTATGATAATACAGATTCGTTCCAAGGACGGATGGTTGATCACAATGTCTAACAAATAGTGATTGATGCACTTATGAAAATAAAAGACAATAATATGTTTGTTTGGTTTTTGTTATAAGACTAAGTAAATGAAAGACAAATATTAAAATGCAAGTAAAAACTAAGACGCAAGGAAAAAAAGATGTAAAACGCAATATGAGATGTAGCACCTGAGAACGCAAGGATCCTCCCAATCCTACTTCCTAACTTATGTTGTTTAAGGGCTAAATTAGTCAATTACAATGGTCGGGATTCTAAATTCCTTATACCCCCGTCAGGGTGGACTATAAGGCGATCCTAAAGTGTCACTAGTCCCGTCAGGGTAAATATGATCCACCGTTGGATGATTAAGTTTTATTACCTCATTGGCCCTAGGATTAGCTAAGCTCGTCAGAATCATTAACTTCTATCCTAGATTGAATAAATGGTTCTGTACCTAAACCCTCCGTCAGGATGATCCAATCGCCACTAATTGGAATAGCCTAGATACTAACACCTGTTCTTAGTTAGCTACTCCAAAAACAGTAAAATAATCTCAATTTATTGAAAAGAGTAAAAGCCCTAATTTAGTTTAATTCAATAAAAACCCAAATTCAACATTCGTTAATTAATAAGATTGGGATTCACCCATTGTTTGTTCTCAAGCACTATTAAAAGCTTAGATCATATTAAAATTAAAAACTAAACTAAAAATAAAGGAATTCATATTTGATTACAAAATTAAAATTGAAAGAACCTAATTTCCGGAATTGGAATGACTACGAACGGAGCTATAGACCCACTCCAGCTCTTGTAGCTTCTTCTCTCTTCCTTCTGTTGCTTCTCTCTGGTGTTTAATCTTATAGAATGTGAATTGTGTGAAAAATAGAAGTCCAGACCTCCTTTTATAAGTGCAAATTCGTACTAGGGCTTGGACCAGAAATTAAAAGCCTAATTAAATGTCCAAGCCCACTTTCTAAGCCCAAAATCCCGTAACTGATGATAGGCCTTCACTAAAACAGCTTTTCCCGATGCGTTACAACTCCGATTGACCTCATTCCAGTTGCTAAAGTTCCGTAACTTGATAAGGAATGATTTCTCTTCAAAGATTAACAGCTAAATCATCGCTTAAGCACTTCGAAATCAGCAATCTATGGCCTGGAAAATGGATTTTCAGCTCTAAAAATAATATCTTCGGGATTTATCTTCAAGTCTTGACTCTTAATTCACGATCTTTGACTTTCTCCTCGGATTCCTCTCCTAGCTAACATCTAAAACCTGTAAACTTTACACTAAAAATACCAATATTACGCGCAAAAGTTTAATAAATTAAAAATGCTAGAAATAAAAAGGTAATTCCGGATTATTGAATATTTAGTACAAAAGTCTATCAATTTAAGTAAATAAACACCAAAAATGATTTCTCCTAAGGGTCGAAAATAAGAACAATTAGGGAGACATCAAAATACCCACTTATAAAATTCTCAACACAAGGGAAAAAGCATAGCAGAATATATAGAATAAACTAAAGCACATAACTCAGAATATTTCATGCAATAATATTTATAAACTACATACCTGTACACTTCTCATATCTACAGTCAACACGGCTTGAATTCAAGATCAGATTAGTTTCGCAATGTAAGAAGGATTGGGACTTTACTCAGTTCCCCAAGAGAGCTATAGATTGTTCATCAAACCTCACTAGTATCCAAGGATCCACTTAACTAATCTCTAATGGTTCAATCACTTCTCAATTACATAGCAAAGAATCAAAAGGTCTTTAAGGTTGTAATGTAGTCTTAGGGACGGTATGATCATATATTTGGATAATTTGGAGTGAGCTTTTGGCTCTCTCCTCACTAGCCATCAACGAATCGCCCTAGAGCTTGAGTTACTCTCATAAAACGTTTCTCACTCAACCCAATGAATCCTTGATGCACAATTTAGCATCCCCAATAACCCAATTTAAAGCTTAAGACGTTCACATAAAAATCCACTTTGCCGGTCCGAATATATATATTTTCTTTTCAAATCAATTTTCTCTAGCTATGACTCTCTTTTAATGTTGAGATATCATGCTAATTTCTTATATATATATTTTTTCTTTTTATTGCCCTTGTTGGCAAAATTAGCTCGAAGCTTCTTTTTCATTCACTATTACCCCGGCAAAGGGTTACAATACAAATCTGTGAATCATCATTAATAAGCACAAAGCACAATTACTAAGCTCAAAAATCCCAACAAAATAACAATTCCCATAATGGTGGACCCACCACCCCAAACTCAAGCTCTAAAACAACTGTCTATGCATCGCGATTCGAGTGCGGGTCATATGGAAAAGTCCTAAAATCTAAAGGATAAGGCTTATAACGTGTTTCAATAAAGGATTTAGAAAGGCTAGAAGGGGCTGAGAAGGATATAGCATATAAATCAAAAATCACAAGGTGAGAAGGTATAAAAAGGCTTCAAGGGCTTCAAAATATGAAAGAACCGCCTTAATCACTTTCTACACTATGTAATTTAGAAAATTTCTTACCTTTAGCACTTTCATCAAATGGTTTTTCAACTAGCTTGGATCTCACGGCCTACACACTTCTCAAGGTTCCCTGAGATCGAACATACTTTCTATCGCATTGCTCACTAATCTTTTCTTTACTATCAACGTGTGTTTTCCTGCAAATACTCAAAGCATACAAATACATAGCTCATAAACATATTACTTACTATCATTAATCTACTGAGCTTATGCTTTCAAGCTATTAAACACACTCTACATCTAATTCCCATGTATCAAAAAAATTTAATTTCACCCAAAAACAGAAAAAAAAATGGAGATGAGAGACAACGAATCCCCACACCCCCAACTCAAAAATGAGCCGTGTCCCCACGACTCGAAAAAGACTCGAAAAACAGAAATTAAAATTAGCAGATAAAAGCATATTTACAGAAATGGTAGGGAAGAAAGAGAACATACTCTCGAGGCTATTGCCTCGCATCATTGACATCCAAGGTTGGAATTGCTGGACCTTTCGTTAATTGCTCAAGGAGTTTCATGATGTGCACTTGATTAGCGTTGATTTGTGCCACATCATTGACTAAAGAAGTTTGAGCTGCTTCAAATTTCGTTAAACGCTCCTCCATCTTCTCTTGCCAATTTTCCTCCTTTTCTTCCTTCGAGACTTGCGTAAAACCCGCTCTTCGAAGACTTTCTTTGATCCAAGCGTTATCAATATAACTTGCTTTAAATTCGAGTTTCTCCTCTTCACCCAATACTACATTCGCTTTTTGCACTAGACACGTGATCATAGTTGGAAATTTAACATTATAAACTGATTTTGGAGAGACCGAAAATCGTATCACCTCCTCATAGATCAACTGTGCCACATCAACCTCTTCTCCTCTCAAAATACAGTCCAATAATAGAGCGTTCTTTATAGTCACATCCCAAGCTCGTGTGTTTCCAAAGACATTAGGAATAAGAAAATTGTGCCAAATTCGCGCATCTGCTTGAAGATATTTGTAAGGCCAAGGTGCCTTCAATTCTCCCTTATGTGATTTCACTTTCTCTTTGTCTAATACATGCTCAAAAAGTAATTCCTCATCAAAGATCTTTCGCTTAGCAACTGCTTCTTCAAATTTGCAAAAACCTTTCAGTTTCTTAAACTTGAAGTGGTTCCTAATCTCCTCAACTGTGAAAGAAACTATCTTTCCTCTAATCGGAACACCATTACTATCTCGGCTAAAGAGGCCTAAATATAACTCCAAAACTAATTCAGGACATAATTCAGAACGTCTTACCATGAACGTAGACCAACCCAATTTCTCACCAAGGTCAAAGAATCTCTTGTATTCTCCATCTCTAATTTCTTCCTTGAATACTTTCTCATAAGCAAAAGGTAGTTCTTTTAACTGTTTCTCTGCAGAAATCTTCAAGGCCTTTGAAGTATCCACTTTCTCTATAGGTATAAGATCTTGTTGAGGTTGTGTTCTCTCCTTTGCATAATAATAAAGCTTTTTACCATTACTATCATATGAAGGTTTCCCACTCTTCACTTTATCTTTACCCTTTGATTTAGAACTAGCACCTTTGTCAATTGATTTCTTCTTGTTTAAATCCAATCCCTTGTTACTCTTCACCTCCCTCTTGCCAGCTAAGATTGTTGTTCTATTAGTCATCCTCAATTAACCCCCAACTCAAAGCTTTAGCAACCCTTGAAATTTAAACTCTTGAATTAATGGTTAAACAAGCTTGATTTGGCTTAGGAAATATGAATTGATGATTAATCTCTATATGGGTGAGGTGGATTTGTAATGGGTTGGCTTGGATTTATGAAATTGTAGGATGAATTTTGAAAATTTGGCTCTTTGATTCTTCAATTTGAATGGATTTGGTGAGGATTGGGTATTTGATTCTATCTTGTAATGATGTGGAGAGAAGGTTTGATGTGTTTTTCTTGATGATTGGGTAGTGTTTTGGTGATTGGTGAAGGTTTTGATGAGCTTCAATGGAGTTAGGAAGGTTGTGGAGAAGAAAAAGAGGGTTAAGGTTTAATAAATTCGGAATAATAAGCTTAATACCTCCTTTATAAATCAATCCCGTAACTTTTTCTCTCTCTGGCGGCGCTGCGGACTACCCATGCGGACCATGGCGTGTACCGCAGGGTAGTCCGCGACATCTGATGCTCGAAAATTTTTTGCTCACTGGATGAAACCCGTGGTAGGACCCCGTGGTACGGGTTTTTGGCTCGCGGACTAGGGTCCGGTGTACCGGGGGGTACATCGTGGCATCTGTAGCTAACTCCGTCAAAATACCCGTGGTACCCACCCCGTAGTACGCGTTTTTGGGGCGCGGACCATGGTGCGGTGTACCGGAGGGTAGTCCGTGGCAATTTTTCTGGTTTCTGGATCAAACCCGTAGCAGCAACCCGTGGTACGGGTTTTTGACCACGCGGATCATGGCACGGACCATGGGGTAGTCCGTGGGGGTAGTCCGCGGAGTGCATTCTTTGCTCCAAAAATTTTCCTCGCGTTCCCTAACTTGATTTCTCCGATTCCTACACACCAAAAACACTAATACCTTCCTCAAATATGCATTATCAGCTAAAAACAACTAAAATAAAATTAACTAAAAACGTAAAAGACATGAAAACTAAAAAAAACTACGGGTTGTCTCCCGTACAGCACTTTTGTTTTACGTCTTTCAAAGTTAGACGTGTTACCTCTGTCAAGATTTGCGAATATAGCCTCCCCAACAGCGAGTAAGGCTATGAACGTCAACTAATCTGCGCTTGACCCCGGTTTTGGGGCGAATTTCTATCACCTTGGCTGAAACAACCTTAGTGATAATGAATGGTCCCATCCACGAGTCTTTGAAACTTCGTGGCCTGTTCTCGCGTTTGTGGGCTTTCCATAGGACTTCATGGCCAACCTCAAACTCAATGTTTGGCTCAGTATCCACAGGTTTTAAGTGGATCTCCTCAGGAGGGACTTTGTGATGCGAAAGGCTGTGGATGATAGGCACGGTGGGATCCAACTTCTTCGGTTTCTTACCCAAGACATAGAAGGTCTCGGATATATTTTTAGCATGAAGGGTGATGGTCCCATCTTGGAAGTTGATCACACTTTGACTTGTGGCCATGAAAGGCCGTCCAAGTATGATTGGAACCTTCTTATCTGCATCAAACTCAAGTATAACAAAGTCAGTAGGGATGGCGATATTACCTGCACGGACTAAGATGTCCTCCACTGTTCCCCACGTCCTTTTCACTGAGTTGTCAGCAAACTGCAACTTCACTGGAGTTTTCTCTGATTTCTAAAGTCCCAGTCTTTCGAACACGGACTTAGGCATAAGATTCACACCAGAACCCACATCGTACATAGCTTTCACCTTGAGCATACCATGTAATTGAATAGGAGGATTAAAACTTCCCGGATCTTTAAGCTTTGTTGGTAGCTCTTTCTCACTTCTTCTTGAAACCCTCAGGTTCTCTCTTGGGATCTCTACACTCGCCTCTTTCTCAGGAATAATTTGCGTATAAGCTTGTTGCGGTGTAAGTCCTCTCTTCGCAATCTCAAGCATTTGGGCGTTGATATTTTCAGGTTGGTACGCCTCTACAAATGTCTTGAGAACAGTGTTATCTTTAGGATTTGTATCAGGAATAGTTGATGACACTGGTTGAACAACAGGTGGTGATTCCACCTTCTCTTCTTCTTTCTCTTCTACCACAGCAGGTGCCACTTCATCTTTCGATTCCTCCTTTGAGGCTTCTTCCTCTTTATCTTTAGCCAACTCAGCTGCGTATTCCACTACCAATCGAATCTCCTCTTGCACCTTCCTCAGTAACTCCAAGAACTCGTCTTTCTCTTGATCATAAACTTCAGAATAGTCAGATTCCACGGGGCTAGACTCGGTTGGTTCTTCTTCAATATCGGGAACTTCCACGGCACTAATGGCAGCATGTGGTGCTTCCTCTTTCGCTTCTTCAATCTCAAGACACATGGCCTTGCAAGCTTCGAACTCATCCTTGTCTTCACCTCCTTCGATTGCCTTTACTTCCTTTTGTTCTACAACACTTGTTAACACTTTGTTTAACTGTGTTACTTGAGTAGTTAGCATTTGAAGTATGGCATCGTGTCCTCTAACCTTCTCTTCTTGAGCGTTTATAGTTGTGTTCAAACGGTCTAGAGCTTGTACTATCTGTGTATTGTCCATAGATCCTTCTTGCGGATACTGAGGTAAAGCTTTCTGCTCTAATGAATCGGTATAGGCGTCTTGAGCAGGTTGTTGTGGAGGAGCAGGTCTATTCTGATATTGGTTTTGGTACTGACCTCTCTGTTGGTAAGAGTTGTTCTGGGGACACGGTTGATATTGACCAGGATTAGCGGCCCCTTGTGGATTTGAATACTGCATGCCCGGATGATTGCGATTGCCCCATCGGTTGGAGATGAAGTAAACAGATTGCGGATTTGTTTCGCACTCTTCCCATACATGATCGTTAACTCCACATTGTTGACAACCTTGTGCTTCTTGTACTACCTTTGTAGCGGCTAAATTCTTCTCCATCGCGATTCTCAGCTCCTTGATTTGATTTTCTAATGAGGATATTTGAGCTGAGTTCGCAGTTTCTGCATCTAAACGAAGCGTTCCTCGGGTCTTTGCTACAGAAGCTCGCGTTGAAGGCCAACTTCTTTCTTGTTCCATAATGTTTTCTAACACCTCGGAAGCTTCATTGTGATTCATGGACACAAAATTACCCTTTCCGATGTTATCCACCTTCTCTCTCCCTTTATCATTAAGACCTTCATAAAACATAGCAAGTTGTAGAGCAGGTGTATAACCATGGAGTGGACATCTAATTAACTTTTGTTGAAACCTTGTCCATGCTTCTCCCACTGTTTCTCCATCTTCTTGGCAAAATCTCGCAAGCTCGGTTTGATCTTTAAGTCTCATGCTCTTCGGATAAAATCGGTTAAAGAATGCGGCTTGAAGTTCTCTCCAAGAATGAATGGTTCCATGTGGTTGTCTTTCTAGCCAATCGCTAGCTCTTCCGGTCAAGAAAAACGAAAACATATGACAATACAGTTGCTCGCGTGTAATGCCAGGAGTAATGTAGGCATCACAAATCTGCATGAACTTCTGAATCGCTTTTACCGGATCTTGAATAGCTGTACCAGTATAGACTCCGAAACTTTGAAATTGACTGAGCATACCCGGATCGGGTCTAAATTTGATATTCGGAATCTCAGGAGGGCGGTAACCAATTGGTTGAACATGGAATGGTATGTTAAGGCCAGGCAGATCTTGTTCAACTTGGTTTTGTTGATTATTATGATTATTCCCATTACCTCCTCCTGCTGGCAGTTGTTGTCCTTCTTGTCCACCAAGTGGTGGATCTTGTTGACCTAGAGGTGCACCAAGTGGTGGGTCTCCTCCTACTGGTAATCCTCCCACTCGCAATTGTTGTCCTCCTACTGGTGGGGTTGCCATAACTCTTCTCAAGGCCCTTTCCTCACGAACTCGTTTGTTGTAAGGTCTGAAGCTCCTCTCAGGCTCCGATAAAGGAGGCCAAGAATTAAACACTGTGAAACCTGAAAAAGACTAAAGCAAACCCAAGCGTAAATCTGGAAAAATAAAAACTGAAAAGTAAAACTAATTAAAAACTAAAACTCGAAATAGATAACCCACACGCTAACGAGACACAAGTCCCCGGCAGCGGCGCCAAAAACTTGGTGTCGCCTAGGGTGTGATAAAAATAAGATCAATTTAAGTATGGAAAACTATGCACTCTCACCCTAGACAGGCACAGTACTGCAAGTATTACAGGACGTATGCAAGTTTTAATGATAAGTAGAGTTCGTTCTCAGGGACTTAAGTATGTTAATCGCGTAGGAACAGATAACGAGTAAAAGTAAATAATTAAAAGACAGAAAATAAAGCAAATGGAATTTCGAGATTAAGAATTAAAACTAAGAAAATAAAGACAATAAAGACAATAAAATAAAAGATTAAGAATATGAGATGAGAAGTATAGCTTTAGGTTTTGCTAGTATGCACTAATCCTTCTAATTCTATCTATAAATCTAGTTAATAAGGGAGAATATTAGCTCTTGGTAATACTTAGTCAGGATTCTAAATTCCCCAAGCTTAGACCCTGAGAGCGACTAAGGGGGCTACGTCACAACCAAGAAGTGATTTCAAATAGGGTCATCAAACGCTATTAAGGCCCTAAGCAAATACTGCAATCTTGGTGATACGGTGGTTAAAACAAACCCTAATGACTATCTAGTTAGAAGTATGTTTTGTCAGAACTGCTATCGACACTAGACATTATGTGGTGGTTCAATAGTTAAACACCCTGTCAAGGAGACCATCTAACTACTCTTAAAACAATCCTAAAGTGATCAGTTCTAGGAAAGACAATAAATCAAAACACATAAACAAATATAAACTAAGAAGCTAATATCAGATTAAAACATGTAATTCCCAAAGAAACTTAGATAATTCATAGATTATACATATGCAAAACCCAAGCTATGGGGAGTTTAGTTCATACCTGAAGGAAATAAACTAAAAGAAATTACAAAAGACATCATCTTGCTCTCTACAATAAAGTGGAAGAATAAAACCTTAAGAACTAATTACTATGAGGCAAGGATGATTTACAAGTGATATAAGGGTGTATTTATAGGTGTTTAGAAGACCTAATTCGTTTTCTTGAGGAAGAGTTAAGGTAATGGACTCCTAGCCCAACTCAAATTCGTATGGAAATAAAGATAAACACTGCTGCGTTGTTTTGAGTGTATCTTCTTCGTTATTGGTCTGATTTTGCTCCACAAGATACCAAAAGAATCACAACAGAATTATCTAGGCCCATTAGAAGTAATTCACCAAAATCGGCCTCTTTCTTAGGTAAAAACGTCTATCTTTGCAGAATCCCAGATTTAGGCAGCTTTTCCTTTTCCATCTTTTTAGCAATTCCTTCCTTATCTCCAATTACCATGCAAATCTCTTTCCATAAGTTGTTGTCTTTGACTTGGACTCTAATTAAGCTTCATAATTATCTTTAAAGCTACACACTAAATAAACAATTAAACCTAATATGCTCTAAAAACATTATTTCTACAAATCAAGACACAAAATAGGAAAGTGCACTAAAACTCAAGAAAATCGACATTATTGACTTCTAAATCACTTAAAATGATGTCTCATCCTAACATTAATCTATCACAAATGAGGAGACATCAACATCTAGGACATTGAACAGGTTTCAGTCATATACTACCTCAACTTCATGAAGAAAATCCATACATGTATCAACATACACTTTATTTTGAAACTTAGCATGAAGATCAACCTCTACACACACACACACACGTGCATAACCCAATCTAGTCCTCGATTTTGTGATAGAATCCATCTGTATTGGCTTGCCCAATCAACTCGCTATGTATCCAAAACCTTCCTATGTCCAGAGATTCACGAGCACATTCTTCATCTTAAACCACAAAGATACAATTAAGGTACATTCTTCATCCTATATACTCCCTCCGTTCCACTATATTTGTCCACTTAGCTTTTCACATATATTAAGAAATATAATAAATGCATTCACCATTACAAAAATACCCCTAATAAAGTATCTTGATATTTTAAATGTGTATTGGAAATATAAATTTTAATATTTTAATAAGGGTAATAGTGGAAAAAGTAGTAAAAAAAGTGTCTTGAACTCCTAAGTGGACAATATATTTGGAACATTAATTTTAGTAAGTGGACAATTTAAGTGGAACGGAGGGAGTAAGTCAACTTTGCCAAATTGCATATCTACACTCCGCTCACGTAGAAATAAAGGTTTTCCACCCACGTGCCAGATTTGTTCTAAAGCTCTACTACAATTGACATGACTATTAAAATTGAATACATACATCTTACCATATGATTTAATGTTTCCTTTACCTAAATCTTCCCATTGATATCTCATAAGATTTGTTAGCACATAAAACGGAGGAGATTCGCCGATGAACTGACCAACTAGAAAGTTAGACCATACCTTCGCTCCATTATCAAACACGTTTTCAGGTGGTCTAGTTATAGTTCTTCCTTGATTCTCAACGGGTTGATGATACTCGAGTTTTAGAACCGCTTTTATGTGTCCTTGGAACGAGGTAGCCCATTAAGTTTTTCCTTTAACAATATCTGGTTCTTTGATTTGTTCTCCAACCAATTCAACTTCATTATCAACTTGATTACTCAGCATAACTGGAGTACGAATCACACTATTTAATGTTGTAGCTACCTTGCTAGCATTTTGTTGAACATCAATGTTGTTTTTCTGTTTCTTTGTAGTTCGTATATTAGAAATCGTAGGTTGATTTTCACTCTTTGTTTTTTCCTGTTCATTGCTACTATTGTTGTTAAATCTAACAATATTGCTATTGTTCTTGTCCGATCTATCACTATCTTCAAAAAACCAGTTTCGTAATGTCCATTTTAGTTGATTTTTTGGATGCCATTGTTATAGCTAAGGAATGGTTATAGAGAAAAGAAGAAGTGGAGGGAAAAAAATATGGATATTGGCTAAAAACTTTGAATCAGGAAGTGTATATTGGCTGAAAAAGTTTTGATCCTTTGTTAAATCCCAGAAAGTGTGGGAAGAAACAATGGACCAAAGAGAGAAAAATCCTAAGTTTGTGAATTACTATGCTTTTTGCTATGATTCGGATAATAAGAAATGAAAAACGGTTGTGTGGACACCACTTATACAAAGCAATAAATGACAAGTGGGAGCGTGGTATGGCGCATTCTTTTGCTATCGACCCTCATTTTTTCAAATCAAGAAGTCTTATTTAATACACTTCTAAAATTTTAAACATTAAAATAATAAATTTTAATATTTTTAAAAAACGTAATAATTTTTTCTAAAGATTATAAATATTTTGAAAAATAATTATAATCATAATATGAATATGAATATTATAAGTAACTTTTAATATTTTTTCAGATATAAAAATAATGAAATTTTATCAGAAAAATAATTTATTATAATAAAAAGTTTATCTAAATAAAGTTTAAATATTAAAAATTTAAAATTAGAAATCTAAAATTGAAAACTCACAGAAACAAACTTGATATAGAATGTTAATGTTTTAGAAAAAATAGATATTTGACTTTTGATTCTATCTAAAATATTAAGAATAGTTGGACTTAATTTAAATTGGTCTGAAAATAGTAAATATTAGTTTTAATTAATGAAGTTGTAACATCAAATAGGGTTGTTTAATGGGGTTTTCCCATATCTTATACTATTAAAAAATTATACATTGTTTTTTTTTATTAGAATTCTATATTGTTTATAAAAGATAATTTTCATAATTTAAATCAGTTAGATTAACTAACTGAACAGAATCTTATTATTTTGAACTTTATTTTTAATTTTTGTAAAAAATATAAAAAAAAACATAACATATATATTTTAGATATAAAGATATATATATATATGGATAAAGCACACTTGAAACCCTTTATTTTTGGGCGAAATGCGCAATCCGTCTTTTATCTTTTTTTTACGCTATAAGCCCTTTATTAACGTTTTTTGTCACCGTTAGCCCTTTTGTCCATTTTCTGTCAGTTGACCGTTAGTCAATGCCATTTGGCGCCACGTATATGCCACCTCACCGCCATGTGTGCTCCACGTAGGAGTTAGGTAAACACCATTTACACGTCTTTAATTTTTTTTCTTTCTAAAATCATTTTTTTTCTTTTTCTTCTTCTTGCCGGCACTTCACCATCATCAATCCAATTCTTTAGCTAGTTTCTTTAATTCCTCTTGTAAAACAAGCCATTCCACAGTTTTGTTCTCTAAATTCACCTCCATATAAACCCTATCCCTCACCACCCTTCCTCTAACCCCATCGGTTGGTTCTCCGGCCGCCGTAAAACCTCTCTCCGTCCTTCCCTTAATGACGCCGCCACTACTTCTACTCTCTCCTCATCCGCTTCCTTACCTTCCACTCTTTTCCTCATCTTAACGACACCGTTTCTAGATCAACTCATCCACACCCTTGAGTACAAAGCCTTCCAATACCAAGTCTCAACTGATTCATTCGAAGCGAAAACCATCGATATCATTAACATTGGTCCATCTTTTCGATCTAATTGCGGATCTTTTATCCCACATTCTCCATTCCCTTCAATGCCATTTGAATTAAAAAGCTCCAATGCTATGGTTGAAGATGAAAACAACGAGAATTCAGGGGCTGGTACAAGTAATTTGAAGGATCAGAAGGCTTTAGATGCATATTCTGATGGGTTTGAGATTGGGAGATTGAGTAAGTTGACTGGTTCATATGCCTCAAATTACTCAGCTGAATTGGAGGATTTGTATGAGAAAATGCTTACTAAGCTTGATGGGTTATCAAAACTCGAAGAAAGCAAGGGGTAAAGGAAATGATAATTGGGTGGCAAAGGCGGCGGGGGACGAGGAAGAGGAGGAGCAGGTGGTTTTCGAGGAAGAGACTTGGGGATCGGTGGTGGATCGTGGTGCTGAGGAGAGGCTATTGGAAAGGGAGGCGAGAGCCATTAACTAGGGGAAGAAGGAGAAACGAAAAGGCTATTTCATTGATGAGAGTGATGAAGATGATTAATGGGGTTCATTAACTTCAATTCAATAGGAGCAATTTTTCGTAGAGAATTCTCAGGATTCGAACAAAATTGAAGGTTTTCTTAATCTTTATCCTATTTTGGGTATTAGAGAGTGTGATCATATTTAGTGTATAAATCATAAAATTTGGATTTTAGTATCGTTTATATATGGTTTTATGTTATAATGGATCATCTACTGGTGTAATAGAAGCTTTTTGTTTTCTATTATAATGGATTATATATGGTTTTATGTTATAATGGATCATATTTAGTGTATAAAGTATAAAATTTGGATTCTTTAGTTTTGCTTGATTCATTTGTAATAGGAGCTTTTTGTTTAGATAAGGTTTGCGTGAATGTTCTATTACGTGTAGGATTTGATGATGCCCAACCTGTTAGGAGCTTTGTATTGATGTTGGATTGTGATGTTTTCTGGATCGAGATGTCTTCTTCGTATGAAAGAAGAAGAAGAAGGATAAAAAAATTAAAAAATGATTTTAGAAAAAAAAAATTAATGACGTGTAAATGGGGTTGTCCTGACTCCTACGTGGATCACACATGGCGGTAAGGTGGCGCATACGTGGCGCCAAATAGCATTGACTAACGGTCAACTGACAGAAAATGGACAAAAAGGCTAACGGTGACAAAAAAACGTTAATAAAGGACTTTTAGCGTAAAAAAAAAGATAAAGGACGGATTACGTATTTCACCCAAAGATAAAAGGCTTCAAGTGTGTTTTACCCATATATTTATGTAATACAAGCACTCACAATTCACAAATCACAGTGATTGCAAGTCTTATGATATGCTTTGGAACCAGAAAAAAAAAAAAGTCTTATTTTATGCATCTGGACTTTTTCTAGAAACAACTCTTGTTAAATCTCAAAGGCAAGAAACAAATTGTGGCTGTAATTTTTCCTTTATTCAGAAGAGGTATTAGTGGTCCCTAATTATCGATATCAAATACACGTGTCATCCAAATAAATGAAGGGCGGCAAGTGGTGATGATGTGGCCAAAAGAGCAAAGAAAAGTGAGTATTGAACAGCTCATTACATGACATGTCATCCTATCCATCCTTATCTTCTTCCTCTCACACACACCGTGAACACTTGGCTTGCACGGTTTCTCTCACCAGTCTTGGTTTTATATTTTAGTGGTTGTAGATATTTTAAAACAAACAAAATATATCGCCGAGAGAATATCTAATAATAAAGATTTAAGTTAGTACAACATGTTTTTATTTTATATTAATTCTTACAGTCTCTTACTAATATTCTTATTTAACTAGGATAAATATAAAAAGGGTGAATTATCTATAGGGTCTTAGGAGCACTTTTTTTTCTCTATAGAGTAGTGTCTTGAAAGTTGTTATTCTTAGGGACCTCATTTTTTACAATAGTCTTTACTACCCTTACTAACACTAAAAGACAAAAAGGTATGATGTCACTGTTTCTCTCTCCTCCACCACTACCCACCTACCCCCTATCACCTATCTCCGACCAGTGACCACCGACCTCCGACCACCGACCTCCGACCACCGACCACCCACCACCGACCACCAGTCACCGGAAAAAACTGAGAGTATCGGAAAAAAACTAAGAGTATCGGAAAAAACTGAGAGTATCGGGAAAAAACTAAGAGTACTCTATAAATTGGCTGAATACTCTATATATTTTAATGAGTACTCTCAGTTTTTTCCGATACTCTATGAAATAGAAAGAGTACTCTATAAAAAAATACGGAGTACTCTATAAAAAATAGAGAGTACTCTATAAAAAATAGAGAGTACTCTATAAAATATAGAGAGTACTCTTAGAAATTACATATTAAAATCATGTGTATCATTTAATAAACATTTCTATTCAAAAATTAAAACCATTTACAATAGAATAAAAAAAAAACCTAAACTAATTACAAGTTGACCAGATCTGGTCAAACCAGATCTGAAAAAAAAAAAAAAAAAAACAAACCTAAGTTACAGCGTACTATGTACGCGAGCGAGTAAAAAAAAAAAAAAAAAAAGACAAGACTCCGGCGAAGCAGCTGTGTTGAAGACGAGCTCACCAAACAACCACCGGCGCCGTTCGAAGCTGAAGGAGCAGAAACATCGCACAGCCCTTGACCACCATCGCGCAGCCCTTGACCACCATCGCGCAGCCCTTGACCACCATCACGAAGAAGCACGGGGCCACCACCGTCTAGCAGATCTGTACCAGCACAGCGAAAAAACGTTGAAGCACCACCATCGCGCAGCCCCCCTAGCAGACCTGTTCGCCGACGAGGAGGAATGGAAGCTTGAATGGCTTCGATCTGCAGCGCGGGACAGCCCTCCACTCCGTGAAGCTTCGAACGGCTACGACCAGATCTCGCGCCGGAGTTGCAGTGAGGTGGTGGAGGAACGGCTTCAGCTGTTAAACAGAAAGAAGGAGAGCTTCCATGGCAGCTCCGATGTGTTAATGGGAAACCGGCGAGTTCGTGGAGTGATATGGTGAATGAGAGCTTGCCGGTGCTTCAAGCAGAAGAAGGAGCTCGGTGGTGGTGTTGGTGGCCATATCGGCGGTGGTGGTGGCAATTTAGATGGGATCGGTGGTGGTTGAGAGGAGAGAGGAGAGAGGAGAGAGGAGAGAGGAAAGAGAAGCTGTGAGGTGAGGGAAATTATAACGTGAATAATGAAATTAGAAATAGCAATTAGTATATATAGGTATAGAAAAAACAAAAGAAGGGTAGTCTAGTAATTGGGGTTTTGGGGTTCATGTGTTAAAAAGTTCCTGAGGTCTTTAGTAAGAAGAGGCTCTAGGTGGGGGTGCTAACTCGAAGAGGGGTGTGTCTTCAAGACCCTAGGGGTAATTATCTCATATAAAAAAGTTTTTCTCTCTCATGATAGAAAAGTCCTCTCTAATTAGTTACAACTTTTAGTGCACGTTAGCATTTGCTAACGTGTACATCTCGTTTAACAATCAATTCAAAGTCCTAAATAAGCAAAATATATACAAATTTTACAATTTCCGCTCTAGATCTCGTCTTATTTTCTGTTTGTTCATCGTGTTCTTCGTTTTTTTCTCTTCTCTTCTCCTCTAAAAGCGCTAACTATATCCTCCTGAATAGTTAGATCCAATGCCACGAGGGAAAGCTAATAAAGCCCAAGTGCCTATACCTAAACCTGCTATTGAACAGAAACAACAAGCTATCAATACTAGATCTGGGTTAAGCAAAGTATCAAACACGTACCAGTCTCCTAAGAACGCATCACCATCCTCTCAAAATAGGGTAGTGAATGCTTCTACAATGGTACAAACTCCTTCAAATAGCAGATCTGATAACAAAGTGGAGAGCGAGGCCAATTTCCCACCTCTACCTACTCCTGGAGGTAAATCTGGAACTCAAATACCAAGTGTGACTGAAATAGGTGAGGGGTCAGAAAAATCTCATCATTCCCCCACAATTTTATCTAGCCCAGCAAGAACACCAGAGCCTAGGGTAAATCCCACGTGGGTTTCACCAGCAAAAGCCTGGAGCTCTATGTTTGATGGTAAAATCCGAGATGAAGTCAAGTTGGACTATAGTGCCCCTCAAATGGTGAATGGTAGGATTAGGGTTACACCAGACCCTCAAATCATTGAGAAAGGGTGTAAGAATTGGGCCAATTGCGTGGTGGGACAATTTCTGGAAAGACCTCAACCTTTCCACATGGTTAAAAACATGGTATTAAACCAGTGGAAAGAGTTTGGAAATGTAAAAATATGCACATCTGAACAAGGTCTATACATGTTCAAGTTTGAAACTGAGGAAGCATGCTCAAAGGTGCTAGGGGAACTGTGGCATGTTAATAACAGGCCTTTACTACTCAGGAAATGGGCTCCAAATACTCACATTGAGAAATTTAAGCTGGATAAAGTACCAGTTTGGGTGAAGCTTAGAAAAGTACCTGGTGAACTGTGGACCAAAGAGGGTCTAAGTGTGGTTGCAAGTGCCTTAGGGAGACCTATCCAAATGGATGAAATCACCAAGGAACAAACAAGGTTAAGCTATGCCAGAGTGTGTGTTGAAATGGACCTCAACAAGGAACTTATTGAGGATTTTGATCTGGATATGGGAAATGGTACAATTGATACTGTAGAGGTTGAATATTCTTGGAAGCCTGTACTATGTCAGAAATGTAAAAAGTTAGGGCATACTGAAAACAGCTGTAGGAACACAAAGGAGATTTGGGTCCCAAAAACTACAAAAGTACCTGAGAAAGTCATAAACAACAAGAGCCCAGTACCTCAAGAAGCTCAATGGGTAACAGTTGCTTCAAAGAGAGGCAAGTCACCAACAAATGAGAATGAGGATAATACAATCACTAAAAACAGTTTTGATATCCTTAATAAGGAAAGTTTAGATGAAGTGGTCATTAATTTATTAAGTGAAGATGCAGAAGTGGTGGCTGAAAAGCCTCCTGACCCCCCATCTTTTAAATGATAATTACATGGAATGTGAGAGGCATGAATAAAAAGCTCAAGCAAGATGATTGCCTGAAGCAAGTGGTTAATAAAGAAACTTGGGTTTTCAGCTTTCTGGAAACTAAAATCAAGTCTCATAAGTCAGAAAAAGTTTTGAAATCTACCTTTAATAAATGGCAAGTAGCTACTAATTACTCCAAACATGATCATGGGCGTATATGGACCTGTTGGAATCCAAAAATTGTGGATGTAAATGTCCTTAGTATGACTGATCAAGCTATACTATGCAAGATCAATCACATTGAGACTAGAACAGAATTTTACTATACCCCGGTGTATGCCATGAATGATGTCAATCTTAGACAAACTCTTTGGCATACATTGAGGGGATGGGAAAACATAGTTAATAATGAAGCTTGGGTCATTCAAGGTGACTTCAATGAAATCACTAATGTGGATGAGAGAATGAATTGTGAAAGTTTAACTGAAAGCTCACTTGAGATGATTACATGCATAGAGGATATGGAACTCACTGACCTCATATACAATGGGCCTAAATTTACATGGACAAACAGAGCTTCTGGAAAAGATATGAGAGCTAGTAGAATTGATAGAACATATGTCAATTCAAAGTGGCTTAATAAATTTAATCAAACCTCATTAATACTTAAACCTCCAGGTGTTTCTGACCACTGTAGTCAACACTTGGAAATCATTCCATTCAGGAAAAGGGGCCCACCTCCATTCAGATTCTATAATATATGGATGGAACATGAACTTTTTACTCCATTGGTTGTTGAAACATGGAAAACCAAAGTTAATGGTTCTCCTATGTACAGCCTTACCAAGAAGCTGAAAATACTCAAAGGCAAACTCAAGGAGTTCAACAACCTACATTTCAAAAATGGTTCAAATAAAATTAGTCATATTCAGAGTAGACTAGTTGATATTCAAAATATGAGACTTCAAGGTAACAAAGATGAAGAGGTTTTACAAGAAGAAAATAAACTTCTCACTGAATTACATGATGAAAGAACTAAGAAGGAGTCTATTATGAGACAAAAATCTAGAGCTATATGGGTTGATGAAGGAGATTTGAACACTGCCTATTTCATGAAATGGGTCAATGGGAGGAAATCCCAAAACAGTATTAATACTCTTACCTTAGAAAATGGGACCATCAGCTCGGATGAAAATGAAATTTCACTTGAATTTGTGAAATTTTATTCTGATCTCCTGGGCAAGAAAAGAATTAATAGAGAAGATTACAATGTTGAACTTCTTAACAAAATTAATTCAAAAAATATTTCAGATAATCAAGCTAAAGAGTTAACTTTACCTATAACTGATAAGGAGATCAAGGTTGCCTTATTCTCAATGGATAACTCCAAGAGCCCTGGGCCTGATGGATATACAGCAGGGTTCTTTAAAAAGATGTGGGACATAGTTGGATCAGATATAGGCAAAGCTATCAAGAGTGCCTTACAAGATTGTCAATTATTAAAGGAGGTTAATTCAGCTATTATAACTTTAATTCCCAAGGGCCAGAATCCATCCTCAGTTAAAAGTTACAGGCCTATCTCATGCTGTAACATTATTTATAAAATTATAGCAAAGTTGATTGTTAACAGGCTCAAGAATACATTACAGGACTTAATTTCATATAATCAGTCTGCCTTTGTTCAACATAGGAGCATTGGTGAGAATATTCTCATTGCTCAAGAGCTGGTAAGGGGCTATAATAGAGCTCAAATCTCTGAGAGATGTGCTTTAAAGCTTGACTTAATGAAAGCCTATGATTCTCTTGACTGGGAATTTGTTATCAAAGTACTAGAGACATTTGGTTATCCTGGAAGGTTCATTGAGTGGATTAAAATGTGCTTAACAACAACCTCTTATAGCTTATTAATTAATGGATCCCCCAAAGGTTTTATTAAGGGGGAGAGGGGCTTAAGGCAGGGGGACCCACTTTCCCTCTACCTATTTGTCCTGTGTATGGAAATTTTAGCTCAGATATTTATAAAGATTGGCAGGAAAAGAAGTTTCAAGTGGCACCCTAAATGCAAAGAGATTCAGCTAAATAATTTAATGTTTGTTGATGATCTTATGGTGTTCTTTAAACCTTCTATTAGTACAGCTACTCTTATCAGGAAAGGATTAGACTTATTTTACAGACTATCAGGGCTCCAGATCAGTTTTAATAAAAGTAATATATTTTATGGTGGGTGTTCTGATGAGACTAAACAAAGTGTGTGGGACATTCTCCAGATTCCTGAGGGCCAACTTCCTATGAGATATTTAGGGGTTCCTTTAATTACTGGGAGATTAAGTGCTGATGATTGTAAACCCTTAATTGAGAAAATGGTTAATAAAATTGAGCATTGGAGTTCTAAATATCTATCTTATGCTGGAAGACTTCAATTAATCAAGTCAGTTCTCAACAATCTATCAAGCTTCTGGTTTAATATATTTGCCATTCCAAAAAAAGTTATTAAAGTACTTCAACAAAAAATTATGGCTTTTCTGTGGAAAGGGTCTAGTGAATTCAAAGGAGGGGCAAAGGTCTCATGGGAAGCTATTTGCTACCCTATCCAGGAAGGAGGGTTAGGGATAAGGGACTTATTCATTCAAAACCAAACAGCTATCCTTAAACTGTTATGGAACTGCTGTTTCCCAAAGAAAACCTTATGGTCCAAATGGGTTCAAATGAATTTACTCAAGGGCAAATCTTTCTGGTTAGTCCAAATTCCCCAAGATACCTCTTGGGGATGGAGGAAAATTATTAAATTAAGACATATTGCGAGTAAACTAATTTCATACCAGATTGGTAATGGCAAAGACATCTCGCTTTGGGGTGACTTCTGGATACCTCACAACAGATGTCTCCAAGATATTCAGAGCAGTAGTTTGGTCTCAGGCTACTACATAGATTGTAAACTGAGCAAATTCATTAAGGACACAAGATGGCGGTGGCCTGCAAAGTTCAAATTTATGGAAAAAGTTACTGCAAATATCAATATTGAGCCAAATACAGAAGATAAAATTATATGGAGCTGCAGTAAAAAAGGTACCTTTTCTTTTAGGGAAACTTATGAATATCTGAGACCAAAAAAACCGCTCAATGAATGGTCTGGAATCATCTGGAGTTCCAAAAGCCCTCCGAAATACAAATTCATATTGTGGTTGATCCATCTTGATAGACTACCGACTAAATATCGGTTAGCCTCTTGGGGCGTAATATCTAATTCGTTGTGCGATTTCTGCAAATTAACGAGTGAAGACAGAAATCACCTATTCTGGGAATGTGGGGTAACGAAGAGAATCTGGTTCAGATGTTTAAACATCCATAGGGTTTCTACCAAGATTTCAGACTGGGAGAACCTGATGAAATGGTACATTGACTTTCAAGGAGGCAAAACTACGAACCAAGAGGTAATGAGAATACTTCTTTTAATAGCTACTTACACCATTTGGATTGAGAGAAATGAGAGAATCTTCAACAATATCTGGAAAACTGAAGAGAAAATAGTTGAAAGTATCTCTATGGCATTCAAAGAAGCTCTCTGTAGATTCAAGAAAGTGGAAGAGAAGAGGGTTGTTGACCCGATTAGGGTTAGATGGGATTGTTAGATTCGGTGTAATGTACTTGTGTTCCAAATGAGATGTAGTACTTCACTTAGAACGGTTTTGTCTTTTAGTTGTCTAAATGTAAGGGGGTCCAAGTGGACTGGCCCAAGTTAAAATGTAATAGGCCTCTAAAGCCCATGTAACTTGAAAGTTTGATTAATATAGTTTCTACTTGCCGAGCAAAAAAAAAAAAAAAAACTAGGATAAATATAAGGATCTATACTTGTTTTTGTTTTACTGGAAGGTAATATTGATCCCGTCAATTCAATAATTATGACGTTTTGTTATTTTATTTCTTCTGGAATGGTTACTAATCGAATATCTACTAATAAAAAAAAATTGAGATTATTTTTTGTGTTGTTTTTTTTTTTTTTTTTTGGACGGTTTTGTGTTGTTTTTTAATATCTATTTTTGTTTTTATTCATGGATATTTATGTGCTTTTTTTCTTCTGAAAAGTGGGCTCAACTAGAAGAGTTTGATTGGTTGAGGAAAAAGAGAGTTGTACACTACAGATAAGATATTATTTTTTGTCTAAATGGATAGGATATGGTTTTTTTATGGGGTAAGGTTTCACCTTTTCAAACTACACTTCTAACTCTTTGACTCTTTTCGTGGCTTAAATAGGTTCAAGTTGTATTATGGTAATATACCTTAAATATCTTAATTATCTTTTTTTTGTCAACAAATATCTTAATTATCGATAAGTGGAAAAAAGATTTAGTAGGTCTATTCATAAAGATTTGATCTCTAATAAATTAAAAATGCACCCTATATATCTTAATTATTTATAAGTGGGAAAAGATTTAGTATCTATACATAAAGATTTTAGCCGTATAAACACAAATTTATTTTAATTTATCAAAGGTTGAGGGTGGATCTATATGAGGATTTCAACTTTTACTTATCTCAGTTTTATTTATTTAAAATTCTTATATGTTTTTTTTAAATGAAGAGACTATTTTTAAATCAAGAATTTATGCACTTTCTTTTGTAAAAAGATATGATCTAGTGGACCAAAAAAAAATTTAAAAAATATGATCAAGAAATTGAGTAAAATTTCTATCCAACCTATCCTTCGTAAAATTATTCACGATTCTGGAGAGAACAGACCTCAATTTCATCACATCAAAGAGGAATCCCAACAGCAAAGTGGATAAACTTGCAAAGGAAGCTAGGCACGGGGCAATGGAAGAACGTAGTAAGGCTATTTGTCCTTTTGACTTAGCCTCTTTGTTTAGTAAACCTGGTATCGGTTAATGGTTATAATGTTTCATTGTAGGGTGCTTAGCACCCATTTATTGTCAAAAAAAATTGAGTAAAAAAAAAAATTAATGCTGGATATTATTTCAAATCACATTATTTTTTTATCGCCTCCTAGATAGATTTTAAATGGACCAATCATGTGATTTCTCTTTTGTGATTTATCATTTTCTATTTCTTTTAAATTGATCCACATAAGAACGATAAAAGGGTGATATGATTTGGAATAATATCCAGCATTACTCAAAAATAAATAATAAAAATAATCTTTTGTCAGGTAAAATTAATTTTTATTATATCGGGAAAATATTTATACACTGTATACTGGATTATCTCAAAACAAAATTGCTAATTTAGTATAGAATTAATGTAGTCCACTTCTATGCTAAATATATTTTGGATAAATCCCCTATCTTCAAAAGGAAAAAAAGTATAAAGCATACACCGTGCAAAATGTACAAGTTTGAACCTCCTTGAGAATAGTCTCATGGGACAGACTACACCTCCAAAGGATAACTTGTTTCTTGCATGCCAAACCAAAGCCACAGATACAATGTTTCTTGCCTTTCTTCTTCACGATGCTCATGTCTTCATTTTTTTCAGTCCTTTGAAAGAGCTCGAGGTAGTAATCTTCTTACTCGAAATACCTACACATTGCCTCATATCCCTCTAGACGTCCCTCGGTAAATCACACCTAAAGAACAAGTGCTTAGTCAACTCTGAATATCCCAAAATGCTACAAACTAGATCTAATTCTATAAGCACTGCTCGATCCTTGGTGTGTAGTTTACCAAGGGGAATCATCCATACTATGATCAACTTCTTAAGAATGATGCTAGGGTCATAAATAATGCTTGCCCAAGGTTTTATCGGGTATCTACGACGAAATACATCTTATGGAGAGCGATAATTAAAAATAAACTCCCCACTAAGAGAAATGGGTCATGTGTACCATTAGAGGTACCCAAGTTGGGTCCATGAGGGTTAGTGGTAGTCTTATTCTTTATAACCCATTTCGGCCTCTTCTATAAAGGTATAAACCATACTATGATCACATTCTTAAGGATGATGCTAGGGTCATAAATAATGCTTGCCCAAGGTTTTATCGGGTATCTACGACGAAATACATCTTATGGGGAGCGATAATTAAAAATAAACTCCTCACTAAGAGAAATGGGTCATGTGTACCATTAGATTTTAGGTACCCAAGTTGGGTCCATGAGGGTTAGTGGTAGTCTTATTCTTTATAACCCATTTCGGCCTCTTCTATAAAGGTATAAAAGATTCATAGTCAAGTTTCTAATGATATTTACAATTAGTCACAACATGGCCAACTTGTTCACAATAGATGCAAGTAGGATCGGTAGTTCTTAAAGAAAACAAAGTGGAAGAGGAGGTTATAATAGATGCTTTTATAAGAAATTGTTTTTGAGGACTTTTGTTTAACAAAATGGTCAAAACCCAAGCCACCCTTTCTAAGACTAGTAATTTAGCTTCCCAATTGTTGACCCTTGGTAAATTTTAAAACAACGTCTTCTAAATCCTTGACTTTTTCCAAAAGCATAGTGTTTTAATATTCAAGATTCTCATGTTTTTTCAAAGAGGTGTGAAAACGTATTTCAAAAAATTGGCTTGGTTTTTGAAGTTTTTTCAAATATTTAGTCAAAAGCTTGTTGGTTTTAAGAGAACTTTCATAATCAAGTAAAAGTGAATCATAAGCAATCTCAGTATCCTCATCTAAATCATCTTGAGATAAACTCACGCTAGTGGTAGATCTAACCCCAATCTTCATTACCGGTGGCCAAAAAAGAAATATAATTGGCCACGTGATCATCTTCTTCACTTTGGTTTGATGTAACACAAAGTGCCGACCTTTACCTTGAAGGTTACGTCTAAACTTCTATAAAACATTCCCAATTGCAACTCATGTGTGTATCCATGAAAAGGACTTTTCTTCAAACATGACTGGAACCGATTTAAGTTGCTCCTAATGTTTCTCCTTGTTCTTGATGGAATCCTGACAAATTTAGTTAACCACTAATCGTACACTCGATAGATAATACCTATTGAAGAATGTGGTATACAATTGGTCCCAAGTAGTGATTAAATTGTTAGGTTGTTGATTGTACCACTCGCATTCTACTATAGTGAGGAAAAATGAGAACATGACGAAGTACATATATTCTTGAGTAGCACCTTGAATGATGTACACATCGCAAATTTGCATGAACTTTTGCATAACTCTAACAGGATCTTCACGGGCAGCCCCACTATAATGGTTGTAACTAGCACATTGATTGATCATACCCGCGTCAGACTTGAATATCACGGCTTGAATAGCGGGTGGGCGGAACCCAAGTGGTGGCAAATGGAATGGTTATTGCTCATGGGGTTGCATAAACCAAGACACTACCCCTGATGGGACTTGTGCACCTTGATTGACATTCAAAGGTGATTTCTCTCTAGGAGGGACTTTATTTCAATTAAAACCCTCATTCTCCAATGTAACAACCCCTTGTGGTGGGATTCTTGGCCTCCCATTCTCATCCAAATTCAGCTAAGCATTCATATTCACGATAACCCTCTCTTCTTGTAATCTCTCTCTCTCTCTCTCTCTCTCTCTCTCTCTCTCTCTCTCTCTCTCTCTCTCTCTCTCTCTCTCTCTCTCTCCCCCCCCTTTTGAGCTTGGAGTACTTTTTCAGGGTTTGAGAGCATGTAACAAACCTAGTCGCTATATAGAGACAAAAACAAAATTTTGAATAAAATCAAAAGTAACTAAACACCACTATACTACTAAAAACACAAAAATATAACGTTATAGTACCTGGAAACGGCACAAAAAACTTGTTGTCCCCAAGAGTGTGATAAATAAATTGAAACAATTGAGAGGACTTGCTACCCGCAAGTGTACATGGGAGTTGACAAGTAGTAAAAGGTTAGTACAAAAGGGAAATTATCTTCACAGAGACTATCAAGGTTACAATGATTGTGTTTATGAGTATGGTAGATTAAGTTGTGAACACAAGTAATCAAATGAAAGATATTTGTCGGGTTTTTATTTAATAAAGCTAAGTGCGGTAAATAAAGATTAACAAAAGTGATTGATGGAAACAATAGAGTAAATAACTAAAACGAAAATGCAAATTAATTAACGAAAGGGTTGAGCATGGGACAAGTATGCTTGATTACTGCTAGTAATTCACAAAGTCAACTAATTTGATATTTATAGATATAAGGGAAAATTGGTCATTACACATTTGTCTAGATTCAATATTATTCCCAATCCCTCCCACGTAAATAAGAAGTTATCATACGACACTAGAGACCTCTCCCAAGTGACCCTACAATACTTTTGGACGCTATATTGTTCACACCCTATAGACTACTTGGCTAGTCAAGACCTCTCGGCTCACTAACATACACCAAACGTCTATATGATATGTTCGTAATCTAATCCCTCTCCCAGGCGATAGTCCAACTACTTACACTACCCAATACTTGATTAATGTACAAGTATACAATAATCACACTCAGTTAGTCAATGAAAATAAACTCAATTTATTTTTTAAATAGTATAATCCCAAAATCCAAATAAATCAAATTAATCATCAAAGGTTCTCTAATCAATCCTCAAGAAAATGAGGCAAACAGAGTTCAGATGATAAAAAACGGTGGAATTTTATGGAAAACCCCCTTCTCCTCTTATTCGTCTCTAGCTCTAGGCGAATCTAGCTCTTCCCAAATGTGTAATATTTCAAGTCTTCTGCTTTTAGCTTCAAAAAATGATTATATACCACCCTAAAATGTTTTTCGGTCCCAATGGTCTCACTTAATTGGGTTATAATGGTTTAACCCGTTTTTACTAGTGTTTGTTTGGTTCGAGTCATGTTGGAAGAAATTGACATAACTTTTTCGTCTCAACTCTGAATTGACTTTCGTTACTTCTCACATGTCACCGACTTCAAGTTCTATCCAAATAAAAAGTAATTTTGTCATCATACCTGACCAATAATTTGTGGTGACTGAATTAAGCGACGTCAAGATTTTGCTGGTAAACGTTCTAATTTATCCAAAACGACGTTTTTGCTCTTTTAACGCATTGGCTTGGTTTTGGACTCAACTCCTTGAATTATACTCGTCATCTTGGTGTCTCATGTCAACCATGTACCTAAAATATACACACTTAATACCCGGTTAATGCACAATAGCGCTAACAATAGCAATGTGTCCAAAATAAGACACAAAAGCAAGATATGTCCAATAATAGGGAGTGATCCCTCCAATGGGTCCAATAAACCCCCAAAAATATGTCCCATGATACGATTATTCTATCACAAAATATTAGACATCACATACCCATTCAAGACTTACGCAATAGCGTCAAATGGAAACATATCCAACTCAACAATCAGGGTCCCTCGATCTCACATGTATTTTTCCCAGATGATCTAATCTTAGTCACGGAAGCATCGATGAAATAAATTTATTCGATCAAGACATAATGAAACATTTTTGCGAAGCATCTGGATAGACATTGAGTTATGAGAAATATATAATTGTCTTTTCGAGGAATGTGTAAATGAATGAAAAAAGGAGTTAACTGCTTGAGCGATTTACTGGGGATGTATTTGGGTGCACCTATATGTTCAAGACATCTTCTGGGGGGTTTCTACTAGAAAACTCACCATGAATATGAAAGGGATGTTGCCTAATTGGAAAGTACGGACACCGACATTAGCTGGAAGAGTAACATTGTCCCAAGTAATATTAAGTGTTATACCTACATATATCATGCAAACTGTTAGGCTACCGATACACATGTTTAATGAAACTGACATAATCATTCATAATTTTATTTGGGGTTCTTCAAGTGAAGAAAGAAGGATATATTGGATTTCGTGGGGTAATTTGTGATAATATAATATATTCACAAGACATCATTTTGGGTGTATTATGTGCTTAGTTGAGGGAGTTTTCTTTATTATTTGATAGTTTCTTGTTTCTTACATTGATTTGGGGATTTGTTTCTTTTAGAGTATTTGTAATTTGTGTGTGAAGTGTGAATCTATTAGGTACAAGGATGATATCAGATGACAAAGTATAGATAAGAAGTCAAAGAAAGAAGATAAAAAACGAAATCAAGAGATAACTATAGACCCTGCTTTTAGAAAGTGTAAAGGCTGCCGGCCAGACTTTAAAAGTGAAGTACTTTCGATGTCGTTTGAAATTGACAAAGAATTTGATGAGGTTCTTTTATATCAAGATTAGGGTTTGAATTAGAAACGCATGACCATTGACGATTTATGATTTGAATCTGTAAAGAAAAGTTATGCATTTTACCAACTTTATAGCCAACAAGTTTTTGTAAAATAAAAATATAGTAGGTTGTATTTATAAATTTAATTAACCTTCATATACTGTTATACATACTCGTTTTCTATTCTTTAAGTTTTTACAATGATCCTAATTTAACGTTTGATTGTTATAAGTTACTTGCTAGACAAAAAAGAACTGTTCAAATTTTCCTTCCTAATGTTAAGAACATAAAATATTGGTAATATAAGTATTAGTCCTTGTTAATAAATAGTTTAATTTTGGAAGGGTTGTTTAGCTAATAAACTACTTTTCGTATTAAAAGAATTGGTGAGTGTCTTTCTTTTTTTTCTTCTTTTTTGGACGGGAATTGGTGAGTGTCTAACAGCTAAATAAACGGAGTGATCGTACCACAAATGATCGACACGTAATCATATATACCCTCCTTGTTTGACAAAATACAAAAAACCATGTGGTAAAGTTATTTCGTCCGCTTTACATTTAAAAACCAAACACCTTATGAAATATATCAAATATCTATCGATGTTAGGGGGTGTTTGTTTGCATTTAATAAGATCTTAATTTGATTCATTAAGACACTGGATTAATAAGACTGTTTGGTTTTACTGACCAATTAAGATCTGAATAGCTCTTAACTGATCTGTTTCATTAAGATTTAAAACCAAGTCTGATTCATTCAAACCCTGCCAGAATAAGTTCTATTCAGCTGTTATTCAGCATTCAGTACTTATCACTTAAAAAAATCAAACGACACCTTAGTCTATAATATTTGGAAAAAAAAAAAAAACCAAGACCCTTGCTCATCACACAATTATTTTTAAACTTTTTTGTTATATATTTTGAAGTTAAAATATATGTTTTAAAGATGTTTTTGATGTTTTAAATTTATTTAAATATGTCAATAATTTTATTAGGAAATCCTGTCCGGACTGCATACCATTCTGAGAATATTTTGATAATTTGACAAGCGAATATTAAATTAAAAGTTGTTTTGTGTAGCCAATATTTTGTAATCTTGTTTATTAATGATAATCGTTTTCCTGTAATATGGTTTGCATTCATATTCCTAATAAATTTGAAGAGAGATTAAAAATTATATGAAATCACTAAATGGAATAAGAATAATAGTAAACCTTGGATAATAATAGACGATTTTAATGATATATTTAATACAATTGAAAATTTCTGTAATACACCACCTAATAATAAATTTATTCAAGAATTTAACATGTTTGTCTTGAATAATATTTTTTTAGAAATTTGTTTGATAATAATACTAACCAAGGATTCAAACACTTTAAATTTGAATCCTTTTAACTTGATAACCCGCGTGTAAGAGAGGTTGTGGAAAGAGTTTGATTTTAGACCAGTTATTCAAGAATTTGTTTTTAAACGCGACAATACCATCAAAGAACTAAAAAAGTGGAGCAAAATAACTTTCAAGAATCACCAACTTCAAGTCAAAAAATTCCAAGATAGACTGATTAAGATTAATAAGTTAAAAAATACTCCCGAGCTAGAAAGAAAAGAAATAAGGATTAAATTTGAACTTAATTGTGAAGAGAAATATTGGGCTCATCGGGATTGGCAAAATTGGTTAACATTTGGTGACAAAAATACTAATTCTTTTCACCTTTCTACTATACAAAGAAGACAAGTCAATAGAATCAAAAAAATAAAGATCATGATGGTCATTGGATTGAAGATGCCACAGAAGTGAACAATTTTATCTGGACAGGGTACAGTAGAACAAACATGGAAAATGTCACAAAAAAAGTGAGTGCTGAAATGAATGAAGAATTCACAAAATTACCCACTATGGAGGAAGTTGAGAGAGCATTTAAGGAACTCTCTTCAACTAAAGCATTAGGTCTTGATGGTTTAAATGGTAAGTTTTATAAAGAATTCTAGAGTACGATTAATGATGATGTGTTTAAAATGGTTTTAAATTTTTTTTGGAAATAATATTTCTCTGGATACTATAAAGGTGTCACGCAAGAAAAATTAGGCGATTGTAGACCTATCTGAAAGTCGTAGAGGGGGTGAATAGGATTACTAATACGATTAATGCCTAATTAAAAATATTTTGGATAATAATAAGTTTAAAGAAAAACTTCTAAGTCAATATATATCAAACTATAAGGGATCATGCAATAGGGTAACTAGGTTTGATATAATTGAAAAGACGAGCAATCAATAAACGATAAGTAAAGAGATAAGCGACAGAAAGTACACAACGATGTATAGTGGTTCGGCTATCCCTACATCCTTTACCTAAGGATGCCACCTTAGGAAATCAAAGCTTCTTAACTAAGCTTCCGTGTCTCTCTTAACCGGGGTGAGAACACAATACCCTTACGACCACTTCTATACCCCGAAGCAAACTCTTGTGCTATCGCAACATAAGGAAACTGAGTGTACTACCTATACTCACACTCTCTCTTAATCTATATATTACAAAGACAAGATATAAGAGGATAAAAACAAGTGTTTGAATGGTTGTTACAACTCTTCTAAAAACTCCTAAAGAGAGGATATAACTCTAAGCTTAAATCTTATCTTGAGTAGATTAGAATTTTGAAGCTTCTTAGATTAACTCCTTCATTGAGTGGATATAACAAGTTGAATGATCAAGCTTGGATTGTTACTTTGATATCTTGATACCTCTAATGAGCGTATAAGCTTGTATAAAATGTATTGGTTGTTGCAAGTGATAAAGCTCCCTTTTATAGGCACATTCTGCCTCTTGGCCGGCTAGCCGGTCCACTGACTGGCATACCGGTTCAGTTTGTCTCTTAGTCCAACGGTTGGATCAACGTGGCATTTGACCGTTGGGAAACGGCTCTTTTCCACCGGTAAGCCGGTCCTGTGATTGGTAAGCCGGTCCGGTTCAAAAAATGAGAGCTTAACCGTGTAACATGTAATGCACTTTTACGAGGATATTAAAACGCGATTTGGCAAATATTAAAACAAGATTAAAAGGACTTTAGGCCAACACTATCTCACGTGTCAACTTTGGTTATAAAACGATAGCTAAGATTTTGGCTAATATACTTCGAAATTTCATGAACGAGATTGTACAAGCTCTTATTAGTATCATCATTAAAGGTAGGGCTAAAGATGATTATATTATTATTGTACAAGAAATCTCCTTTTTCATAAGCAGAAAAATGAAAAATAAAAAATAAAAATCATATGACGGCTATAAAAATTGATATGGGCAAAACCTATGACTAGGTACGTTGGGATTTTCTCTTAATTGTATTAAAAAAAATTAGGTTTCAGTGATATTTAGATTAACTAGATTAGTAACTGTATTTCTACTGTCTCTTTTCAAATTAACATAAATGGGGAAAGATTGGAAAAAATTAATTCTAGTAGAGGTCTGTGACAAGGAGATCCACTATCTCTTTTTCCTTTTTATAACTATGACCGAAGCTCTTATTAGTATCATCGAACACTTTTCTCAAGAAGGTCATATTGAGGGAATAAAAATTAATAGGAAGTGTGCCACTATTTCTCACCTCTTATTTTGCAGATGATTCTCTCTTATTTCTCAACATTGATAAGACAAATTTTCAAACTTTTAAAGTCTGCCTTCAAATTTACTGCATGGGATCAGGTCAAAGAATGAACTTTGATAAATCAGCTATCCTATTTAATAAAGAAACTACTAATGAAGTAAGGAAACACATAACCAAAAAGAGAAACATTAAGGAAGCTAATGACTTGGGGAATTATCTGGGTATTCCTTTATGTCACAAAAGGTCTAAGGTCGAGTCGTTGGAATGGATTGCTAAGAAATTTTTTAAGAGGACCGAAGGATGGAAAGCAAAAACCCTTTCAGATGGAGGCAAATAAATTCTTATTAAAGCAGACTTACAAGCTATTCCAAATTATGATATGTCCATTTTTTCCCCTATCTGATTTTGTAAAAAACTAATCTTCTAGTGGAACTTGGGAAAAAGAAAGCGCACTCACTGGCTTGCATGGGAAAAGGTGGCGATGGAAAAAATCCGAATTGGGTTTAGAGATTTTTAAAGGATGAATACGACTTTACTAGCCAACCAAGCTTGGAGAATTATTAATAATCCTAATAGTCTGTTAGCAAGGCTACTTAAAGGTATTTATTTTCCAAATTCTAATTTCCTTAATATGAAAGTTAGACAAAGCCGCACGTGGAGTTGGGCTAGCTTGTTAAAAGGCAACGATTTTATTAAAACACCTTATTTACTGAATCAGTAATGGAGAAGACATTAATATCTGGGATGAGAAATGGATTGATACTAATTGAAAACTAGAAAAACCTCAAGAATGCAACTAAGAGAAAGTTAATCATCTTTTTCAAACACAATTCTTTCGAATATGACTATGAAATGATCGATAACATTTTTCCTAGTCGTATTATCCGGAGATCAAAAGAATAGTCATTCTTGATACAGGGTCCAAAGATAGACTCATTTAGCCTCATACTAAAGATGGTACTTAGACCACTAAATCTGGGTACAAAACCTTAACTGATGATGTCTTCTTTAGTACTCCTCAGAATATTAATGCTACTAATAATATCTGAGGCGATTTATGGATAATTGTTTGGAATTCCAACGTTCCTAATAAATTACGTGTTTATATGTGGAAAGCTTGTAAGAATGGGATTCCGACGAAAAATAATATTTTTAAGAGAAATTTGTGTTGACTCTAATTATTGCCCTTGGTGTCAATTTAACATTGACACGGCTGAACATCTCCTCATATACTGTAATATTTGTCAGATCATCTGGGCAAGTTCCTCTTTTCAAATAAAAATTGATCATGATAATGAAAATAATATTGGAGATTGGTTTCTTAATGTTGTTAATTTTTTTTCTCTGAAGCAGGTTGGGACAAACTAATTATTGTTGATTATGTAATGATCATGATTTGAAATATATGGAAAGGAAAAATGAATGCTATACATGGGAAATATACTATAGATTGTGATAATATTATTTTTATCAAGAACAAACTAATCTAGGAATTACATGGAATGGATTGGAGAAACATAAACCAAGTGAACATTACAAACACATCAACAACTCAAGATTTGGGAGAGAACAATTCCACTCAAGAAGAAGATTTAATATATTTGTGTGATGCATCTTTTAATGTACCATATGAACCAACAGGTATTGGTATTGTTATTATCAACAAATCCACATGATACAAGGAAGAAATCAAATAAATTACCAATTGTAACGCAAGTCTTAAAGGTGAAGCAGTTGCAGTCCTACAAGCAACGCAGAAATGCAAAGATTGTCCAGGCAAAAGTAAATAGATAATCTCAAATAACCTTGAATTAGTCCAAGGTATCAGGCAAATGTCAACGACAAGTTGGAAGATTCGCCCAATAATCAAAAAAATTCAACATTGTGATGGAAGTAGGCCCAATTTCATTCAAACACCTTTAACAAAGGTACAATAAAAAAGTCGATCAACTTGTGAAGAACGCTAGACATGGATCCGAACATCAAGCAACGAAAACTTCTACCTATTCCCTTTCAGCCTTATTTCATAGATTAGGATCCAGATAATTTCTTTTGCTTCGAATGGAGGTGGGACATATTCCATCTCGGTCTTAAAATTGGAAATGAGACAAATCTCATCTCAGTCTTAAAAGGAAGATGAAACAAATCTCATCCCGATCTTTAAATTAGAAATAAGACAAATCCCATCTTAGACTTAGAATGAAGATGGGACAAATTCCATATCAGCCTTAAAATTAGATATGAGACAAAACTCATCTCAATCTTAGAATGGAGATGTGACAGATTCCATCTCAATCTTTTAATTGGATATAAGACAAATCTCATCTCAATCTTAGAATGGAAACGGGACAAATTTCATCACGACCTTAAAATTGGAAATGAGACAAAATCTCTTCTCAATCTTAGAATTAGAGATGGAACAAATCTCATCTCTATCTTAGAATGAAGACGGAACAAAATCCATCTCGGCCTTAAAATTAAAAATGAGACGAATCTCATCTCAGTCTTAGAATCGAGATGGGACGAATCATATCTCGGTCTTCAAATTAGAAATGAGACAAATCTCATCTCAGTCTTAGAATGGAGATGAGACAACTTCCATCCCAGCCTTAGAATTGAAGATGTAACAGATTTTATCCCAGTCTTATAATAGAGATGGGACAAATCTCATTTCGGTCTTAGAATAGAGATGGGACATATTCTGTCTCAATCTTAGAATGGAGATGAGACAAATTTTGTCTCAATCTGATAAAGGAGATGTGACAAATCTCATTTCAATCTTAGAATGAAGATGGGACAAATTATATCTCAATCTTAGAATAGAAAGGGGACAAATCGCATCTCAATCTTAGAATGGAGATGATACAAATTTCATCCCAATCTTAGAATGAAAATTAGAAAAATTTGATCTCTATTTTATAATTGGAGATGGGACAAATTTTATCTCAATCTTAAAAATAGAGATAGGACAAATCTTATCTTAGTCTCATAATAAAGATGAGACAAATTATATCCCAGTCTTACAATTGAAGATGGAACAAATCTCATCCCAGACTTAGAATGGAGATGGGATAAATTATATCTCAATCATAGAATGAAGATTGTACAAATCTCATCTCAAGATGAGACAAATTCACTATTTTGAACAATGAAGTCCTATTTTTAGAACAATGAATTTATTGTTTCAAACGTGGATATATCAAAATTAAAAAATTAAATAAATTCAAAAAAAATCATAGATGTGAAGATTAATTTGCCTCGTCCAAAAATGACATTTTTTTTTAAAATTAGTTATGAACTTAAAAAAAAATCCCGGACGCTTGCGCCGTGGTTGTCGTGGTGATCTTGTTGTTGTTGGTGGTGGTTGTGGTGATGGAGGTGGTGGTGGTTGCTAATTAATGGCTCTTATTGTTTAATAGTTATGAATGTATGCCGATTTTTACATCTATAATAATGTTTAATTTAGATGAAAATAAATATATGGTCAAATTCAACAAGATTATAAAGGTATTTTTATAAATTTTGAAATTAAAATATTATGTAATTTAAGTGGGAAGTTTATAAGTCATTTTAATGTAGGGTGAATTATACATATGGTTTTAGAGACTAGATTTTCGTCCTATTGGAACTAGTAGGAATTTTATTTCTTAAAGGGATCTCAAGGATGACCAGATACTAAAATACTTTTATATAATACAAAAACACTAAAAGACAAAAAAGAAATTATTGAGTGTTGGCACTATTCATCTTCGGACACCACCCAACGACGTCCAGCCACCCCCACCGACCTCCGACCTCAAGACACCCCCGCCGACCTCCGGCCACCGCCCACCACCGAAAAAAAGTATAGAGTATCGGAAAAAAATATAGAGTATCAAAATTAAAATAGTGAGTATTGAAAAATAAATATAGGGTATCATAAAGTTTGATGCGTACTCTATAAAAAACAGCGAGTACTCTATAAAAACATTGAGTATTCGATAAAATTAATGAGTATTGTTTATTAAATACAGAGTAATAACCTTTATATTATATTTTTTACAATTTCAAATTTATTACAAAAGAAAAAAATAAAAAAGTTAACTAATTACATGATATACCCACACTTGGTCAAATAGATCTGGTTTGACCAGATCTTATGAACCAAAAAAAAATACAACTCCATCGAATGGAGCTCAGCTGACCGCAGAGCAGGAAACCAGGAAAGCTTTGCCACTCTGAACCAGGAAAGCTTTGCCACTCTGAACCAGGAAAGCTTCACCGGAGTGCTCTCACATACAGGAAAACTGTCGAACATCTCAAAGCCTAGCCATCTCGAACAGAGCTCCGTTGCTGAAGAAAACGGTAGCAGATGGGCTTCAAAAAGCTTGGGTAGAGCCGGCCATGGAAGCAGCAACTCGCCTGAGCTTCGTAATCAAGCATCTCCGGTGAAACTTCATTCGGTAGATTCAGAACTTTGAAGCAGCACAACCGTTTTCTTGTGCACAGTGACGGAACTTTGCAATTGCTTCCATGGTTGCTGTAGCCACTTTTTCTCCGAGATCCAGGCGGTTTTCTTGTGCATATGAGTGGAGGCTTCGGGCGGCGGTCCGATAAGAATGAAAGAGAGAGGAATAGGAGAGAGTGGGTTTGACGGGAATTGGAAGAAAGAGAGAAAGAGAGAGTAGGGTTTTTAGGTTTTAGAAATAAAATAAGTATTATATATAGAAAAAATAAAATAAAAGGAAATAAAAATATAATTCGATTTTTAAATTATAATGTAAAATATTATTTGAGGTATTTAATAAAAAAAGGTAAATAAGGTTAAGAAAGAAAATCGGGAGGTTTCTTTAAAAGAAAATTGGCCTTTTAAAATTTTAGTATGGTTTTTTTCAAATAATTCGTTTGCATCGATTTTTTTTTTGTTCACTCCAAAATATTATGTTTTAAGGGATGGAATTTTAATAATAAGGATAGGATCTTATGACTTATCTGTATTATAATGTGGCATATTTAGAAAAATAGAAATAATTTTATCTATAATGAAAAAAAATGTGATCCCTTAAACACAATTAATAAAGCTATTGAAACTTGGAAGGAATATTATAAAATTTCAAACCCCAATGATTTTAACTTTTTAGATAAAGGGATAATAATAATAGTATGTTAAATAATATTAACAATGGAAATACTAAACAAAATACTAAATATAAAGACAATTGGAAAAAACCATCTCCAAATAAATTTAAAATTAATTGTGATGCAGCTTTCTCGGATAAGGGAGCTGCAATTGCTTGTGTAGTAAGAAACTCTAATGGTGAACTTGTAACAGGTAATAGTTGGAAAATTGGAGCAGATTCGGTGTTAGAGGCAAAAGCCACGGAGATTTTGAAAACTACAGAGATGACTTCAAAATATCCTTTTGGAAGTGTTATTATAGAGAATGATTCACCTACTATTATAAAGTCTCTTTCCTTAGAACTTCCTATTTTGAGTCATTCGATTAGAAACGTTATTTGTAATATTTATTATTTTACCGAACTATCTTACTCTATTTGTTCTTTTGTACATAGGTGTAGAAACGGGGTAGATGGCTGGGTTGCCAAACATGAGCTCTTTAGCATATTGTTTGGTAATTGGGATACATGTACTTTATCCAGTTAGCCACTATTATTTGTAATGAAGCCGAACCTTTCAGAGTGGGCTAAATCTTTATTATGCATTTGAAAAAAATAAGAAAGGATGGAATTTAACATAAGTACGATAAAAAACAAGAAAGTGTAAAATTTGTATAGACGAGGGACCAATTATTTAAGCAACAAAAAAATAGAGGAAAATCGGTGAGTGACATCATTTCGCCACGTGTCAAAGACCGTCGTTAACCATGAGCCACAAGATTCCATGTATTTCTCTTAAAAAGAAATAAATATAAAAATATCTAATTTAATCCACACCCCATCTGACGTGGGACCCTCTCCCCTTTCCCTTTTTCTTTTGTTGCTCCAACTCCACCCATTAAAAACCAAATTTTCCTTTCAATAGTCTCTATTCTCTTCTTCTTCTTCATGCTTCTCTCTTCTTCTTCTTCTCCTCACAGACATAAATAGCTTTCTTTCTTCATTCTTCTTTACCATATTCCAATTTGTTATTGATCTTTACATACACCATTTTCATCTTCTTCTTCTCTTGAACCAACCAATAAATATCATTTTCCTCCAATTATTGGATCTGTTACCATTTCTCTGTAATTGGATAACGAATATGAAATTGAATCTACAATTTGATAATTGAAGATTTTTTGTTGATAAACGAACTCATGAATTCTTCAGCTATGACTTCACAGGTATACTATTCTTCTTTACATCACTCTATAAATACCAGATTATTTTCTATCCAATTGGATCCACGACTATTTAATTTATATGATTTGTTTTGCTTAAGACTTAGATCATTTTCCCTTATAATTTAGTAACTTTAAGCTATAATGTGTTCAAACATGATTAGATTTGCCCCTGACTATAATATATCGTCCAAGTTTCGTCTTTAGCCCCTTACCTTAATAGTGATATCCACTTATTTAATGCTTCTCCTTGATTTAGAAAGTACTCAACTGTGAAGTAATATTAGTTAATTTATTGAATTTTGCGATTAATGAACACAATCTAGAAAATAAGATCTTACAAAGTTCCGTGTTTATAAAACAAGAGAAAGCGTGTCTTGTAAGAATAGACTTAGATGTTCATACGATTAATTACTTTGTATCTATTCCTAATTTACAGAAGCAAAACAAAGGCGAAATATCACTCGATGACCATTCTCTAAAGGTAAATTCATTATATTTTATCTATTTATTTTCTTTATTTTAACACTAATTTATCTCATTTAAATAGATTAGAAAACCATATACAATCTCTAAACAAAGAGAAAGATGGACAGATGATGAACACAAAAAATTTATCGAAGCTTTAAAATTATATGGTCGAGCATGGAGACGTATTGAAGGTATAATTTCCTTTTTTCTTTAAATCTATAAACCATTTTTTATATTTATATTTTGCTAAGAATTATTTATTATATATACAGAACATGTGGGTACTAAAACAGCTGTACAAATCCGAAGCCACGCTCAGAAATTTTTCTCCAAGGTAATAAAACTACTTATTTACTAATTATCTCCATTATTACGGAATTTCCGAATATTAAATATGTTTTGTTAATAAATTAGGTTGTTCGTGAAGATACTACAACCTCGGATAAACCAATTGAAATTCCACCTCCACGTCCGAAAAGAAAACCTATGCATCCTTATCCTCGTAAACTAGTTTTACCAACTAAAACTAGTAATTTATCCGGGCCCACATTAATTGTAGAGCAAGAAAGTTGTTCTCCTACTTCTGTTTTATCTACAGTTGGTTCAGATAGTGTTAATGTTAGTCCAAATATAGACGAAGAAGCTATACAGGTAATTTTAATTTTTTTTTAATAGTAATTTAGTTATGTTTGTATTTACTAATTGATTTTTATTTTACAGAAACTCGAAAATGGATTTTTAAAAGAAAATTCAGTTGAAGTGTCGTCTTGTTACCGAAGTTTAAAGCTATTTGGTAAAACTATGGTAGTTAAGAAAAACGATGATGTAAGCAATGATGTAAGCAATGATGTAAGCGATTTGCCATGGTTTATGTCACCACGTGTTTATAGCCCTACACCGATTAAGCCGTGTGAGCAAGAAGGATCTTCGAGTGGGTCGAATATAGAGTCAATAACTATAGATGGAGGATCTCAAAGCCTTGGATTATCATTAGGAAATGAGAAGAAACAGGAAAAGACGTTCTTGCCCTTGAGATGGAAGAATGATAAGAAGGGGTTTTTACCGTATAAGAGATGTTTAGCGGAAAGAGATGAAGAAATGAATGTTCAGCAAAGACTTAGGCTTTGTTTATAGTGAAGAGGCTTGAAAAGGTTAATTTAGAGAAGCTTAATTTTGTTAATGGAGACTGGATAGTGGATAGTATTAACTTGATGAGGATGCAATGTGTAAGCAAAGATGAGCGATTTTTGTTGGTTTATAGAGATATAATCTAGTTAATTGTGTAGTTTATGTTCTTTTATTTTAAATATTTTTATTTAGAAACTGTGAAAATCTAGGTAACCAAGAATAGTTGTTATGTTATGCTTGGATGTTGAGAGACTTGTAATTGAAAATTGGCGAATTATTCTTATTAATAGATTAATTTCATTTTTTCTGTTAATATCTTGTTTGTTTGGCCACACATTTCGTATGGTTTTTGAGTAATATAGACGAACATGTATATTTGAGAAATCGGGGTACTCCTGAGAAATTACGAAGAAGAGGTGCTAAGTAATAGAAGCCTCGGACCTTTTATAAACCATCAAATTGAACTGGCACATGGCCTCTGAAGAAACGAGTGAAGAAAGAAGAGTATCAGACGTTTGATAGCTTATATGAATGGATATCTGAAGATGAGGTGATCTTCTTGTGAAGAAATCTTGAGGTCGAACCCCCAATATATAAAAGATTTGGGTACTCGATCAGCTTATTCGCCATTAATTGAAGGCATGACCAAGCGGGTATCTGGATAATGCAAAACCGGACATATGACATTTGAAGATAGCTGAAGAAATTACGGAAGTGAGCCATTAAGAGATCTGTTAGAAGGACGAACACAAAACAGAGCTCGGACACCTGAAGAGATACCCTAAAAATTGAAATTGAAAAGTGGTCAGAGAAGAGGTGTCGCGTGGACCAGACATATCTATTGAAAAACTTTTTTTTTTTGACATTCTAGAGAACAATCAAAGAGAGAAAGAGAAATGGAGTATTTGAACATTCATCACGTTAAGCAATACTTTTACGTGAATGAGTGGAGAAATAGTCCGGACTGGTCAAACATACAATTACACGTCCACCAAAAATGATGTACTAAATATAGTTATCAAAATAGGAAAATACTCATGGATTGGCTCCAGATCAGCCAACCTTCGAAGGATATGAGTGTAGACGAGTTCGAGTTGATGTTATAGATGTAGGGTAGTAAAGATTTCCACGTAAGATCTTATTGAATGTTTTTTTTTTTTTGATATTTTAGATATCTACTAAATAAAATTAATTTTAACATATGGGATCGGCTGCGGGAAAAAGAATATAGAGAGAAGAAATGACCCAATATTGGTCATGGTTTGGCCACCCTTACGCAGACCCGTCACCGGCTGCATGAGGTCATGTTATCGTATTTTGTGTGAAATTGAATAATTATAATATTTACTGACTTACAACTTTTCTACTTACAAGTGGCTTCCGAATCTTTAGGTGATGTTGTCAGATCCTCAGCCACGCCGGCACAATTACTGACCAAGGAAACTCAAATACGAACTGTGACCGAGGTGGCATCGGAGCGTATGGTCCCACACAAAATGGTTGGAAGCACGGAGTTGGTTCCAATCCAAAGCCAGGATTTAGATATATCTCCGGCTCCAAGATGGATGATCGATACCTTTTGGCGGATAGTCGATGTCATGAATGATTGTGTCTATATTGTTGCCCCAGCCAGAACCCAGGAAGGAGTCCCATAACCATCCCAATTAATCTTGTCTTTACTCCTAATTTTTTTTGTAGCTGGTAGGATAATCAGCCACCTAATGTTGATGTAGGGTAAGGCACTGGTGGATAGCATTCTAACCGGTATATCACAAACCGAGTTATTCACGCACTGAATGATCATCTTCAAACGGTTTGAGATTCAAAGATGAGGATGACGATGATGCGACATAATCTCATGATAGAACTCCCTATACTGACTTTATTATTACCCAGACTTTATTTCGTTTGTATTTTATTTTATTCCGACTTTATTATATTTTACTTAGACTATTATTCAGGTTTGTAATAATTTTTTTCGATAATTTTTCTTATTTTTAATTATTTTAGTGTGTAATTGAACTTTTATTTTATTTAATTTTTTTATTGTAATAGTTTTGTAACTTAATTTTTAAGACCTTTAGCGATCAACATGTTGGTCGCTATCGATTATATAGATATAGCGAGCACTACCGGTCGACAGTATGTTTAACCCTCTACCAAACACCAATGTAGTCGTTAAAGGGTTCATACAACTAGCGAGTACAAAGTGACCGCTAATCAAGTTAATTTTTTCCGATCAAAGAAGTGATCGCTGATTGTACGCGATCCGTAGAACTAACATGTGATCGTTAAAGGGCGCCTATAATGACCGGATAGTAATTACCAACCTTTTGCAAGCCTAAACAATCGCTAATACCTTTATCGGCTGATTTATTCATCTCTAGTGACCTCTTAGGCAGTAGTTGGAGGTAAATCCCGTAACAAGGAGTCCATGATATGATTAACGGTATATACAACAATATTGTATAATCTGGGGTGGTGGTATTTTATTTGTTTGCTGGACTTTATTTTTACTGCTCTAGTTATATATATGTATTGAATTGGATCAAAATATTTTTGAATATAGGATTATATCGGCTACTTAACCAAAAGAAAGTTGAAATATTAACTGTGAGTCTGTGACCATAACATAAAGATGAAAGGACACAGATATTCAAAGAAAATATAAAGAAGGAATAGGACAAAGATAAAATCCATTAAGGTACTGCCCCATTACATTATACCAAAGGTATTCAACACAAAATGGAACTAAAAGAATAGAAACAACCTTCTTATATATGGACGTTTCAAGACTGCAAAACAAAATTGTCCATTTCTTATTTTCTATCTAATCTAAAAGTGTTCAATTTAAACCAAAAAAGAAAGCGTTCATTGACTCCTAGGGGCATCTCGGACTTCGAAAATCGCCACCCTTTCTATATATCCTTTGAACAATGAATATCCTGCATAATTCCAGTACAAGCCATCCATGTTATTATATATTGAAAACAAAACAAAATACAATAGCGAAGGGTTATTACTTACCTTGTTTTCAATTACAGCTCCATCTGGGATTTCTAACTTCTCTCCAGATTTCGCTGCAATTGTCACTTTACCCTAAACAATCCAAAAAAAAAGAAAAAATCAAATATCATAATCATTAATATATTACATAAATATCACAAAAGCTCAAAAAGTGTATAACGATATATACCTTGAGAACAACACCAGATCCAAACCATACATCACCGGTCACCTTTAAGCAATCGAGCTCAATAATACTCGGGATAGACTTAAAACGTTTCAAAAAGTCCGCAACCTGAAAAAGAATCATTTCATATTAGCTTGCTACTAATATAAACGTGTTTAGTTTCCATAGTCTGGGTAATGAAAACTAACCTTCTTAAATTCAGGTCCCAACTCAATAGCTGGATTTTCAGGATTAGCCCTAGCACTGTTTCTTGTAACAAGTCCATTGGACACAGTGTAAAGATCAGACTGTAAAAAAACAAATCAATTATTAGCACAATGAATTACAGAAAGTAATTAAAAAAGACTTACTTGAACTAGTAGTAGATCTGAACTTGCTTTCACTGGAAGAAAACGAGACCTAGGTCCATTAATTCCAATAGCATGATCGAAGAACTTAATAGCAGCTCCTGCTGCTGTTTCAAGCTGAAGAACTTTAACACCATTCACTTCCTGATCAGAATAAATCCAAGCTTTTATAATTAAAATATTTCACTTCAATAATGTTTTATAATGCATGCAAAAGCTTTGAATTATTAATACCTTAGGGTTAGGAATAATCTCCATCTTGAGTGCATCAGCTTGTACGAGTCTTTTAATTGCTTTCAAGTTTACCCACCTTAAATCATACTATTGTCAAATGAATTGTTACAAAAGTATACGTATATTTAGTATATATATCACAGCTTACAAGTTGTTGGTGTTAAATATCTTGAACTTCTCTATTGATTTGAACTCATTTACCTGCATCAAACAAAACGCTCAAACATGAGTTTATTTGTATGTTTGATTAATCCCATGAAATGATTTACTACATTATGTGTGTGTGTGTAAGTGTGTATGTATAGAGAGAGAGCTCACATGTTCATCTGCAACTTGAGCAATTTCCAGGAGCTGTTAACAAAGTGTGGTATAAATATACGATTTTAACGAATAATCTGAATAATCTTAATGTGTCCAAGATTATACTTGAATAAAATTCAATCTAATTATGCAAGATCTGAAGAAAACTGGAGTTGAACAAGATAAATTTTAATACACACCTGGACTTTTCCTTCATAAGAAATTAGTGTACCACCTTTAACATCAGCCAAAGTTTTGGGTGTCACCTGCAATATTTTTTTTTTTTGCATTTGTGGCTTTAAAACCCATCTTTACAAAGAAGTAAACAAAAATAAATTTAGCCTTTCATACATACATACCTCCATGCAATATTCATTCTTGTTATGAACCAAATGATTTAAAATTTCTGTAAAAAGTAGTATTAAGGAATATGCAATTAACAAACAAATAAAGATTCATACTTCACTTGATAATAAAAAAGGATACTTAAATCAACAACTGCACCCAAGTTATCAGAATTGGCAACAAAAACATATTCTTTGCCCTGCAATGGGACAAAGAATTTTACAAAATAAACAAAAGAATGTTTTAAATGCATGGAAAAATGAATTTGAGTAAATTTATGCATGTCTAAATGAAAACCTGTGGTAAAAATAAGTCAAGCTTGCCACTGTTCATCAATGCTGCAAATACATCACCATGACCAGGGGGGTACCTGCAAATATAGTAAAAGGAAGAGGATTGAGCAAAAAAAAAAAAAACTATAATATAATATAAGAGATGAGTTTAAACTTTAAAGGCATACTTACCATCCATCTTTTCCAGATTCTCCTTTGCATGGAAGAGGTTGAAAATCTTCAACAACTAGACGAGGGAATTGACTCTAATTAAAATCAATCAATCTTTTAATTTAGCGGATCGTACAAATCTAAAAAAAAAATGAAAATATGTATTCTAAATATTACCTGGTTAAAAATATGAATCTCGATTGTGGTTGAATACTTTTCAATAATCTAGAAATTGAAAAAGAAATCTAACATTCAATTATCATATGTATAAACATATTAGACATTAAGAGGTGATTAATTATGTCACCTTTAGTGTGTCATCATGTGTGTTGAATGAGTTCATTAATAGTAGAGGCACATTGCATCCATATGTGGAATTCAAATGCTGTATGAATAAATAGAATAATCAGTTGAATCCACATGTGAAAAAGCACAAGAAAAAAATAAAAAGATAAAAAATAAATACAAAATGTTACCTGGATCTGAGCAACAATTAAGTCAAGGAATGTCAAACCATTACGAACTTCAATAACAGACCTACAACAAATATTCAAAAATCAATCAACATTTTTTACTTAGTTAATGTCTAAAGCAGTTGAATTTATAAGCCTAGTAATTATTTAACTAAATTCTAGATTAATCAGTAAATTCTAAATGAAGTAGTATAAAGATCGATGAGGAGAGTAATGCATACGTACTTTGGACCAGTACATCCCATAGTTGTTCCCAACCCTCCATTGAGCTTTAGCACAACAAGTTTGTTCAATAGTTCCTTGACTTTCTCAGGATCTGCATAATGTGATCCAATCAAGTATCAAGCATAGATGTATTATATTTTTATTACAATTTAGTGCCTAAAGAAATTAAAATTACCTTCAGGTACGGGACTTAAGGTGTCATAAGGCACCACCACCTCATCAGTTGGTGTTTGGATCTTACCCCACTCAATATGGTCTGCTTCTCCACTGAATCAATTTCATTATGTAAAAAATGAATACACATTTTTATAATATACAGAAAATTACATTAAAAAATTTGCATAATTAACTTGAAAAAAAGTCTTATGGGTGTCCACCCTGGACCCTGTGTTACAGATTGACATTTTCAATTTACCCCTTACATGAACTGGTGATAAGTTTGCAAACATTAATGTACAAGATATTTTGTTATTTTGCATAATATAGGGACTAGTTTGCAATTAAACATAGATAAAATCTCGAAATTGGAAGCTTAAAGTTTGCTAAAGACAAATTAAATGATATGAATCATGTCAAATCATAGGGACTAAAACCAAATATGAAAATCTTGAAAATGGAAAATTAAGAGTATATATATTCAAAACAAACTAAATTGCATTAATCACGTAAAATCGGTAGGGACTAATGGTGCAATTAAAGAAAAACGAAATCTCAAAAGTGGAAACTAGTGTACAAGATATTTTGTTATTTTGCATAAAACAGGGACTAATTTGCAATTAAACATAGATAAAATCTCAGAATTAGAAGCTTAGTGTTTGTTAAAGACAAACTAAATGATATGAATCATGTCAAATCATAGAATAGGGACTAATGAGGCAATTAACCAAATATGAAAATCTCGAAATTAGAAAATTAAGAGTATATTCAAAACAAACTCAATTGCATTAATCACGTAAAATCGTTAGGGGACTAATGGTGCAATTAAAAAAACGAAATCTCAAAAGTGGAAACTAAAAATAATGACATTAATCAGGTCAATTCAACATGCACTTATGGTGCAATTAACCAAAAACGAAATCTTGAAATTAAAAAGTTGAAAGTATATTAAAAACAAACTGAGTCGTTATTCTCATCTTCCATTAAGTATTTTTCAAGTGAATAATAACATTATAAAATTAATGATTATGCTTCTCAATATAGTACACAAGTTTCAATTGAAAGAAGCGCAATAATACTGTATTTTTACCTGAGATAGCGACTGACGAGGTTGATAAATCCAGACTTCTCATTTTCGCTGAAAAGAATAAAATAAAAATTGCCATAATGCACATTCATAAATAATTGAAACATATATATATATATACACGTATGTACATGCATTATTTAAGGAAACCTGATCTGATTGAGACCTGCAACAGAGGATTTAAGGTTAGAAAGCCTCTCTGGCATTGTGATCTAGAGGGGGAAAGTATTAATCTGTAGAAATAAAATGTTAGAAGAAAAAAAGGTGATACAGAAGTGTGATTGAAATGAAAAATGAGTATAATTTGAGTGGTTATATATATATATACTATTCGATACCAGAAAAAATGGAAGAAAATGTTTTACTGTCTTTTTATTTTATTTTAGGATGCTCACAAATATGGTGAGATTAGAATATGCAGGCGAATAATACTCATTGCCAGTGGAGTGGGGTGGAAAATGTGTATATTTCTCTAGGATGATGCATTTCTTAATAGGAGAGTTTACTTAACAAAGAAAAGAAAAGGGGTAATTAGAGATAAATGCCTCCTTAATGATGCCTTTAATTTTTTTAAGCCTCTAATTTTCTTATTTAGAGATAAATGCCTAATAGAACAATTATTTATAGAAAACATCCCCTTTATATTTTTTATACCTATACTATCCTTATTATTAAATATATCATTTTATTTTTAATACAATATTTATTTTTAAATCTTAAACAAATAATAGGATATTTCCACCACCACCACCACCACCACCACCATCACCACCACAACCATCACCGCCTCCACCATCACAACCACCACCACCACTATAGCCACCACAACCATCACCACCACCTCCACCACCACCACCACCTACTACTAATTTCATCACACGCGCGCGTCCGTGAATTTTTTTTAAAATCGCCATAACTAATTCAAAAAAAATCAGAAAAATCGAAAAAAATCATATTTGGATAAATCAAATTAATATTTACGTCTATGATTTTTTTCGGAATTTTCTGAATTTTTTTGGTTTTTTTGATTTTTTTTAATTTTTTTATTCGCAGAAACATGGAATTCCATGTTTTAAACATGGAATTCCATGTTTAAAAGTGAATTTCGTGTCTGCGGAAAACAAGTTTCTTATATCAAAACATGGAATTCCATGTTTAAAACATGGAATTCCATGTTCTGCGAATTAAAAAATTTAAAAAAAAATCAAAAAAATCAAAAATTCAAAAAAATTTGAAAAAAATCATAGACGTAAATATTAATTTGCTTTATCCAAATAAATAAATTTTTTATTTTTTTGATTTTTTTAGAATTAGTTATGACGATTTTAAAAAAATTTCACGGACGCGCGCGTGTGTTTATTAGTTTTTGTTTTGTTTTTTTCTAATTTCTTTTTCTTAATTGTTAATTATAAGGGTAGTTTGGGATGGGGCATTTTTCTATAAAAAATCTTATTCTAGGCACCTTTTTTTAAATAAGTTTTTTAATAGGCATTTATCTCTAATTGGCTCAAATGCCCTTTAATACAAATATAAAATAATAGAATTATGATTCATATTTAATCAATTCTTTACGGGATAATTATGGGCTCGTTTGGAAATGCTTATTTTAGAATAAAAAAACGCTTTTAGAATAAATTCAAAATTTTAAAATATTAAATCTCAGAAAAGTACTTTTCAGGATCAAAAGAATTCTTAAAATGCTAAAAGCACTTTTAAGTGTTTTTCCAAAAAAAACACTTCTAAACGAGCACTATATATTAAAGCTCATAAATAAAGGTCTACTACCAACTAAATCCTAACTATCTATCAGAACCCAATTAGAAGGGTAGAAAAAAAACCAAAAAAAACCCCTTACCCCTTATACAATGTGAAGAAACTCAAATCAAAACAAAATACCCATATAGAGTTGGGTTTTGAAACCCTTTTTCTCTCTCTCTCTCTCTCTCTCTCTCTTTCTTCTTCTCACCATCATCACCTCCCACCATCATCACCTCCCCCTCGCCGGCGCTCCAATGAAGACCACCATCGCTGCCTCTTCCCTGTGATTCCTGGTAGAGAAGACCACCGCCACTATTGAATCCTTCCCATTCCCGATCCTGCACCACCAGCGCAAGAAAAACGCCTTCACACGCCTCCACCAGCTGCAGATCTGCACCTCCATGAGATCTGCACCACCACTGAGTTTTGCAGGTACACCATAAACCAGTCACAGTTGCACACCACCACCACCATGAACCACCGCACGAGCCTCCCACCACTGCTACAAGGAGCCTCCCACCACTGCTGTGACGAAGCCACCCACCACACGACACTGTGACTAATCCCCCCACCAACCTTGCTCCAGATCCGCGCTCTACCCTCCTCCCCCGTTCCTCCAGTTACGCTCCACATGGCAGATCCACCATCGAAGCCACGAGATCTGCACCACCACTGAGTTTTGCAGGCACACCATAAACCAGTCACTGCTGCACACAACCACCACCATGAACCACCGCACGAGCCTCCAGATCTCCGTTCTCCTTCGTTCGATTTTTTTAACGTGATTTTGCAAAGCTTTTTGGACCATAACCTTTTTTTGCAAACCATGTGTCTGGGTCCAGACCTAGTGGACTCGAACCTCATGGGCTAGGTAAAATGTTCCAGCTTACTTCAACTTTTTTTTGAAAACGTGTTTTGGTCCAGGGTCCAGCAGCTTGTTGGGTCCAAATATTGTTTAGGTCTCCCTTAAGCTCTCTCTCTTTCTTTTTTTTTGTAAACCGTGTTTTTTTTTAAAACTTGTTTTGGTGTTTTATTTCCCCTTATGTATATCCCTTTAGGTTTTTTATCCTTAGGGTCCATCCCTTAGTGTCCGGCTTTTAGGTATATCCCCTTAGGGCCAGCCATTGGGTGTAGACATCAGAGACCTTTATAATTTTTTGGTTTAAACCTAATCTAGTTTGTCAATTTTTGCAGGTGAAAATTAAACAGTAATTTTTTTACTAATGAAACACTAATTAAACCCTACTGCGAAAAATTTAAAAGCTTGAGTAAATAGATATTAGGTACAACCCATAGGGTACATTACTGGACACATTGGCATGAATATGGGCAAAAACGGACTTGTGTACAGACCATTGGGTACACAAACTTTATTGGATTTTATTGGACATACACTTGGACAAAACTGGGACATTGGACATATACAAAAACCAAGAATTGGGTACAGTCCCCGTGTATTTGGACTATTATAAACAAACACTAACTACACTTGTATAAAAATTCATTTTATCCACCTTAAAAACATTAAAAAACACATAGGTCTGTACCCATAAAAAATGTAGGTACGTACCCTCGTGAATGTACCAAAAAAATATATCGGGTAAGTTAAAGTAATAAAAACTCAGAAAAATTAATAAAAAAAATTTAAAAATTTTAAAAAAATGAAAAGGGTAGAAAAGTAATAAAGCTAACTAGAAAATTGAATCAGGCTTTAAATAGTAATTTTGTGGTTAGACTTTATAACCTAAAGAATATGAAAATTGGGTTTCAATTAGTAGTTTCCTCATTAAATTATTTGATAATACTATAATTTTTAGTGTTTTTTTTTTTGTACAAAATAATTTTTAGTGTTACATATATATAATTACTCTTTTAAATGATATAATTACTCTTTTAATATGAGCATATATAAGCATTGACATATCCTCATATCTAAATGTTTGTTTACGAATCAACTTGCACGCACCACGATTAATCTTACAGAAAATATACATGTCATCCATATACGTTTTATACGAAAGATGCACCTTCCCGCAAAATTTTGACGCTTTTAGGGTCCCGTTTTAAAAATGGGACATATGTATGTAGATATTTGTATTCAATTAAAAAAACATGAAAGAAAAATTAATTAATTAGAAATATGATGAATTTAGTTTCAAGATACATGGTTCGAACCTTAATATTTTTTGTCAAATATATATTTTTTTTATATTTTTGATTTTCCTTATAAATAATATTTAAAAAGGATCCAAAAAGAATTACAAATATAATTAAAAAATTCAATTTCTTTTTGGACATAATTTTTTTGTTAAACACGTCAATTTAAGATATATAATAAAAAAAATGTGATCAAATCCAATCACGAGTCAAACAAGTTTGTTTTATAACATCTTTGATAAATGAATCAATGAAAACCCGACACTTAAACCGCTAATACAAATTCTCGATATTTAATAAAAAAATTTAGAAAATGAATATTTATAAATGGGAGTCCATAGTAAAGTTTTGCTTTGGACCCCAAATATGTTAGGACTGGTATGTTCCCATACATACCTTCACGTAAATCAGAACTAAGTTACTCATATTCAGAAAAGAAATTCAAACCATGTATCCCATTTTACACTTTTAAAATATAAAAGATGTAATAAGGCTCTGTCCAATTAATACAATGTAAATCGTTGGATCAATAAAAATCTAAAAACTTATTTTTCTTTTTTTATGAAATATATCTCTCTAGATTAACAAAATTTAGAAAATTTAAACATACTAAAATGTCAATTCCACAAAGAGTCGATCATGTAGTCACATAATTGGACATGACTATTATCGAGTAAATTGATGATAAATAAAATGAGTAATGATATATACCATTTAAATTTCTATTGACCAATATATCACCTATAATATGGTGTGATATAAGATATGTTGTAGATCTTTTTGCCTAGGCGTGCCTAGGCGTCAACTTCCCACTCAGCCGTTTACGCCTAGTTAAAATTCTAGGCGTTTCTTCATAGCGCATTAGTTGTCGTGTAATAGGCGCTAGCCCGTTTAGTTGCCGATTAATGGCAAAAGATGGCAGCCTAGGCGCCGATTAATGGCAAAACATGCCCACATATGCCTTTCTTGTTATTTTTATTATTCTCGTGAATACTTTAATTGATATTATAACTCAATTTTTAGTATTTTTATATTTACTATAGTGTTGTTAGATGAATTTTATGACTTAAATTTTTATAATTACTACACATATATTACTAAATATACAAAATTACACATCAGTATTCAAAATCGTATAATTCCGCCTAGACCCCGTCTAATCCCGACTAGGCGCTAGGCCCCGGTCAACCGCTTAGACTGTAAAACCGAGATCTATAGCATAGGATTTAAGTGGAAATGACCCGTCAATCAAGTCGAAAAAAATAGATTTTCGATTTATTTTCACTCAAATCACGCCATATTATGAGTGGTATAGATTTAGATAGTATATATCATTTTCTAAAAAAATATCAAAAATTATATTTAATTACTCAATTGAATAAAATATTAAGATTTTTCATAATTAAAAGAATTGAATATTTTTTTTGAATACATAAAAGAATTGAATATTACAACTATAAAAAAAGGGATTTTGACTCAACATATTTTATTAATGATTAAGAAAATCTCTATATTTATTAGAGAACGTATCAGATTAAATATTAAATTATTTTCAAATAAGACAAATTCATATAAATATAAAAAAAAAAAGTGATAATATAAAGATTTAGCATGTTTAAGGAGTTACAGTAACTCAGTAAGTATCTCCAAAATCCACAGATCAGGGGTCACTGCTACCAGTAAGCCACTTCTAGTACCACCGACAACGGTGGAAGTAAGTATGTTAAAGATCGACTTACTAAGCATGCTAAAAAATCGATCATTGTAGCCGATCGGTGACGTTATTGAGTATGTTTAGTAAATCCAACACTAAACATGCTCTGAAAATTTGACACGAAATATTTTAGCTGAACGTAAGATTTAGAAGACTTTGGGAGATTTTTTTATTGATCATGCACAGTACACAAATTTGTTAGAACTTTTTTATCAAGCATGCTTAGTATGTGCATTTGAGTTTTTTTGAGTTTTATAGAACATGCTCTATGTTCGAGTCTTAACATATAAAAGAACAAAAAATATAATGAGATAATCACATTTTTTAATTAATGTTATCACATACTAAAAAGAAATAAATCAATTACTTTAATTTAAAAAATTAAAATTACTAACCGATAACACTATTAATCGGAGAAAAGGGAAAACCCCTAATTATTTGACAACGTCAGTAAGATGATATCATTGTCGACATCTTACTTTTCAAACAAATCTTAGCAACCATAACTTCATACTTACCACCACCATTTGCATGAGCCATAACTTTAAATCATGTCATAATAACCATAGTTTTAAAACAAATCTAGTACCAACACCACCATTCGCCTGAGTATCACTGTCGTCTACCATGGTATGATAAAATAATGTAACTCGAGGCGCTAGTATTCACCAAGGGGGTGAATTAAGACTATGCAGAATAAAAAAGATCTAACCGAATTGACCCGACTCTATCTATTGAAAGTACCAATATTTTAGGATTAATAGATAGATAGGCTAGAGATACACAAAGAGGTATAATATATGAATTAGAGATTTTATCAAGCACTTAATGTTTATACTTAATACAATTTATAACCAATAATCAAAGAGACAATACACAAGAATCTAACATGCAGTGTCTAAACCTAAGATTTATAAAGAAATATGCAATAGATCAACAATTAGCATGCACAAAATTTAAGAGTAATAGGAGAAAAGTGATGCACGTAATTTGAAGTGGTTTACCTTCTGTAGGTTGTGTTCACTACCTAAGGTACTCAACCTTTACAGACCCTTCGAAGTAAATCCCTGTATTAGCACCAACACAAATAAATCGAGTGTACAATGTACACTCATTATATCACTTCACAAGTCTGTGAAACCTTCCCTTGTGTATTTCCGCACAAGAACGAATATACAATTTATACACACGACATACCACTTCAAATACTTGTGAATCCTTCACTCGTGGCTGGACTTTTAGGAGATTTCAAACCACTATTTACTAGTTTATTGAAGATCACACTTCTTATTAAAATAAGAGCCGCCACTAAGGTTTATAATTAATCTTAATCTACATAACTACACTACGAGTAGATGAATTACAAATAAGGGTTATTACACATCAATGTGAATATTTGAATTATGAATTGTTTTGGAATTCTCTTGAAAATATATTTTTGATATTTAACAAATTTGGTATATAAAATAGCCACTTTCTATCTACTTGGAGTTCCTACTTATAGCTTCTTTTTCTCTTTTGTTTCTATCTCGAACTAACCTCTAAGGGTTTGAGTACATGCACAAAACCTGTAAGACCTGAGAAAGAACAAAGACAAAGAAAAACGTAAAACTGAAAATAAAAATTATAAATGCAATTAAAACACTAAAGGATAAACACCGGGGTCACACGCTACCGTCCCCGGCAATGGCGCCAAAAACTTGGTGGGTCCTTGTGTATTATAAAATAAATTCTAAGAATAGATAAACTACTAACTACAAGTGTACAGTTGTCCTAAGTAATATATGATAATCAAGTTCGTTCTTTTAAATTTGTCAACTCTTCGGGATATTTCTTCTAGCTTTTGACTTCTTTACACGATCTAAGACTTCTATTCTTGATTCCTCTCCTTGCTAGTATTAGAAACATACAAACTTTACACTAAACCAAACCATTTTACGCGCAAAAGCTTAATAAATCAAAAATACTAAAATCTAAGGAGAGAAAATAAAATATAACATATTATCACTAAAAGTCTATCAGATTAGTCAAATAATCACCAACTTTGATGTCTCCTAAAGGCATATAAATAGGACAAAAGAGGAGACATCATAGACCCAAAAGAATCTTGGGTAATTTTTGGCTTAAATGATGATCTTTTGACTTAATGGGCGAATCTTTTTACTTAGGGGGACAAAAAGCTACTTTTATTAAGATTTTGATGCTAAATCGGCCAATATTTCATTGTGTATCTACCCCTCCTCCCCGAGCCTCACCCATCCCCAAATAATATGGTAGAAACAATTATATATAAAAACACAGAAATTTCAAAGGATTTAAGGAAAAAGAGACAACAGGGTGCCTTGAGAATAGATGGAAAAAAGAATTTTGCCTCGGCACCCTTGGTCCCATCAAAATAAGACCTCGATCACTTCACCCAAATCTAATAAGGTATTTGATAAGTCATGACTGTCCCTAGCCATCCGGTTTCTAGAATCATTGCTTACATGGTTACTCGGAATTTTCGGTAGTTATCATCAGGCACTCGTCCAAGCATGACAGTTAGTAGATCACCTATGGCTAAAACAATAAGTCGTCCAGTCAAGCCAACAACTTCTTAAAATCAACTTTTTGAGCCAAGTTTCAAAGGAGGTCGTTCGCGTTTGTACTGATTAGGCATTACAGTCTGGCAACACATATTGTAAGGTTTATAGTAAGAAGTAAGAAGATAAACTTAACCAAAAAAGATATGGGCAAATATCTGGTAATTCTCTTTGGAATAAGGTAGAGATAAAATTGATCATATAAGCTAGGATAATGATAATATCCAAGAGAAATACTATTCCAAATAGAATTATGCTCCATTTGATTGCATTGCTTATAAATAGAGGCAATCATTTATACTCTCACACTTCTATACATGCATCATCTCAATGTATTATATTATTAGGGGCTCTCTCACATGTTCCTCGTAACTTGAGCGTCAGAACATCAACCGGAGAATGCGTCTGTTTGGCCCATATCTGTTTTTTTAAGATACAAAAAGAAACCAACCATCATTGACCCGTAAAGTAATTATTCACTCGAGCCATTTTTTTAATCCAATTATGATTTTAATTTTAAAATAACGAAACACTATAAATTTATCTTGTAAAAAAATTGATTTATCAATATTCTATTATTTCAAGAAACTCGAAACATACCCTTATATTATTCTAGATTGCAACAAAGAGGGAATATTAATTTTTTTTGCATAACATACAAACAATTGGAGCAATTCATCTAAATATGTTACTTTACCATAGTAGGTATTCATTCATAAGGTTCAATAGCAAACAAAGAACATACACCAAAGATATAAGTTTACCTTTAATAGATGATGGACGAAGAACCTATTTATGGATTCATCGTGCTTCATTTTCCATTAATGTAATTTCTCAAGATCCATCATGAAAAGTGATTATTGGCCAAAGTTGGATTTATTTAATTATGAGATTTGGACCTTGTACTTAACATAATTAAAATTGACACGGTAAGAAAAGTGTCATGGTAAGAAATTAGTTAAACAAAACTAGACAATGGGTGTTAATCATATCAATATTTAAAGATGTTAATAATTGAAAAACAAGAAGACTTGGAAGAGGAAGAAAAAAGAGAAAAGAGGGTCGATAACAAAAATATAAGTACAAAAAAAGGACAAAAAATAATATAAATCGTTTAATTCCCAAAATACCATTTACTTCAATGATAAAAACAAAAATAAAATAGTCATCGTGGACATAAACATTAACAATGAACAAAATTTGAATGAATGACTAATGATGAGTAGAATATGGATATTAAGGGAACATATGAGGCTCTTTTGAAGATCGATGATTTCATTGTCCCCTTGTTTAGGGACAAGGGCTGTTTGAATAATTTTTCTTAAAAAAAAAAGAATATATTTGGTTAATAAGTGTTATAAACCAAGGCGCAAGCTGGCCCAGATCACCCGCATACCCAAAGAAACCAATGGTAAATTTATTAAAAATAACCTAATGCGGGTGCAAACAAGATTTTTATATCGACACACGAGACAGAGTTTAAAACACCACGCGCCGAAAAAAAAGTAGCTCAAAAAGGAACAAACGACTTTGAATGTATACGATTGCGCCACACAGAACATTCATCAAATGCAACCCTGCACGATCATAATTACGCAAACCTTGATTGATTGTCGCCTTTTCCGCTAAAGAACTCAATTTGATCACCTCAAATATTCATTTTGTTCTTCCGAATCTAAAATTCAAATTGGTAAATCACTTCGATCCTTTAAAATCTCAAATCCCTAATGTTTTTTGAAATATGAAGAATTATTCAGTAATGTAGTAGCGATAACCATTAGCATAATTTAAATATTTTGGTGGATTTAGAATAATTTTTAATAATTATTTTAGTTATTATGTGCTTTGTATATTATTTTAGTTATTATGTGCTTTGTATATTATTTTAGATTCTTATAATTTATCGAATTGATTGTATATAATACGTATAAGCTCTATGTGGATTTATAATTTTTTTAGTCTGGTAGCAAGTTTAGAACTTTTTGCGGAAACTACAAACACATTGTATTTTATTTAATTTTTTTTCCAGTATTTTAGTATCTGTTATTATAAACATGATTTAATGATGTTAACATTTTTAGGAATTTTTAAGTAATTTTTATCGCATAAAAGAAGGTTTATAATTAACTATGATGAACATAGGCTGGTACCATAATTCTTCTAACAAAACTAGGAACTGGGCCAAGTTTTAGTTTTAATTGGAGGTTCAATTGCAGCCTAGAATGCAATTACTACCATTTCAGTGTCACCGGGATAAATAAAGTGAGAAATCATAAGGGTTAATTATAAGAAGACCAGATAACATTTCAGGATCACCGAGATAAAATTACAAATGTATTTAAGAACAAAAATTGAAGAGAAAAAATCCACGAGCAAAGAGGCTTTGTCATCCCTTCCTTACAGCAACCTGACAACAATATTGATGAGACATCACATTAAATTGTTATGTATTTAACCAAAAAAATCAAACTAAGACAAAAGATTAGCTAATGAGCTTGTAACATACCCTTGTACATTCTCATTTTATCTGCAATAAATACTTATGGTTATTTTTTTTTTCTGCAGGTTGCATAACCTGATACATACAGATTAATTGCGGACTCAATATTTTGGTTCCACCATAGTTAAAATTTATGTACTATACATGGCTTTGAAAGATTTTATACGTGAGCATGGGACACTTCTAGATGGAAAGAGAGGAAAAGTCAAATGTCACTACTGTGACAAGGTGATGAGTAGTGGCTTTTATCGCCTTAGATACCACTTAGCTGGCATTCGCGGAGATGTAGCCAGTTGTAAGAATGTACCTACGCATGTTAAGGATGTGTGTGTAAATGAAATACTCGAGAGAAGAGAAAAACCAGCCAAGGAAGATGAAGAGCTTCATACTCCTCTGAAGAGAAAGATAGTGCTTACCGAAGGGTCCACTTCAGGGACTAAGATTTTGGAGGGGGAGATTAAAATGGGTTGTAGCATCTTATTAGAGGAACGTGTAGATCCTTTGAATAGGACTATAGTGAATGTTTTTGTTGATAACTCGAAAGACATGAAACCCCTCAGATCATTCATCATTTCAGGTCTAAATCGAAATGTCGATGAGGTGGTGAGAATATGCGATAAGGCTATTGAAGAGGTCGGGGTTAAAAATGTTATTCAAATTATTACGTACTCGACTAGAGATTTCATGAAAGCGGCGTGTAAGCATGTAACAGATAAGCACAAAACAGTTTTTTGGACAGTTAGTGCATCTCACTGCTTAGAGCTTATGCTAAACAGAATCTTGGCCTTAGACTTGTTCAAGAACACACTTGATAAGTCGAAAAGTTTAATCGCTTTTATTTACCCTGATGATGCTTGGAGTACTCCGTTTTTAGCTCTCGAGAATTTGGTTAATGAGGAAAAAAGTGTAACAAAATTCTTCAACTGTTCGCATTGGAATAACTCGGCCTGGTCAGGTACAACAAAGGGGAAATATTTATCTAATTTGGTAGCAGACCAATCTTTCTGGAACAGGGCAAAGATGGTCATAAATGCAGCAATGCCAATAGTGGAAGCTTGTGAATTTCTTAACGACAAAAATAAGGCAAGAATTGGTTTCATATATGAAAAGCTTGATCAAGTGAAGGAAGAGATCAAAGAGAATTTTGAAAGCAAAGAATCTCTTTACTTACCAGTATGGGAAGCGATAGATGAGATATGGAATGAAGATCTTCACAGTCCTCTTCATTCAGCAGGATACTTTTTAAATCCTTGTTTTTTCTATTCTAGCAGTTTCTTTTGCGATTATGAAGTCATTTCAGGTTTGTTTACATGTGTTACCAAAATGACTGAGAACCAAAATGATATAAACTTGATAATTAAGGAATTAGATGACTATAAAATGAAGAAGGGAGCTTTTGGTGAAGGAAGTTTACCAGAAAATCGATGTGGTCTTTCTCCAGGTTTTGCATAATATCTTTAGTTTTCACGGTCTTTACATATATTTTGTTTAAATTTAATTATTGACTATTTGATTCAGAAACATGGTGGTTGAAATACGGAGTTCAGTTTCCTCAACTACAAAGAGTTGCAGTTCGGATCCTAAGCCAGACATGTAATGGTTTCTCAAAGAGCGGTTTCAAATGGAATATGTAGGCGCTGTTGTAAACTGGACAAAGGAATCCGATTGAGATTGAGCAAAAGATATTAAATGACCTTGCATTTGTTAACTAAATCTTCACCTGCTTCATTTATTTCTTTCCAGCATGAACTAAATTTCCCATAGTTTGGTATTTGCATATGTATAATTTTTTAATTCTATTTTCTTCTATCTAAGTTTGTTTGGGATTTTTTTTTAATTTGATTCTAGCTTCTTAACCTTTATATTTATATTACGTGCTTTGATTTAGTAACTATAGTTCTTGCTAGTGCACGAGTATAGACTACCCCATTAATAGCAGTTAGATGGTCACCCGAAAGGGGTGTCTAATTGTTGAAATTCCACATAAACTTCTAGTGTGCGGTTGTGATCCGGAAGGGCTTACCTAACTAGATAGCCGTTAGGGTTTGAAATATAATTACCGATCACTGCGCAGAGCCCCCTTACCCAAGTCCCCAGGTAATTGTTAGGTCGCCACCTAAGTCCACCCGGATAGGGGTTAGGAGGAATATAGAAACTGGCTACTTACTTTAAGAGCTTTAATCACTCTTATTAACTAGTAGAAGAAATAGAAGTATAAGTTCATACAAGCAAACCTAAGTTATACCTCTCATCTTATTCTTAGATCTTTATTTTATTGTCTTGTATTTAGTTTAATAATTATTCTCCTTATTATTTAATATTTACTTTTCTTGTCTTTAAATTCCTTGCTACTAAATTCTTACTACGCTTTCTCATAATCCATTTGTAAAACACTAAGTCCCTGAGAACGTATCTAAATTATCATTAAAACTTGCATACGACCTGTGATACTTGCAGAGAGTAACGTGTTTGGTTTGGGTGATAGTTGCGCCTTTTATTATCATATTTTTATCACACTCCAACTAACATCATTAGTCGTATGCATTGGTATTTATACCAAAACTGTACACGTCTCTTTAGGATATCTTGTATATTTAGACATATGTACTAATATATATATATACCAGAACTGAAGTTGAGTTTGAGCTTTTATTTAAAAAAAATTGGTAAAGTGTGAAAGGATGAAGGAGATCTCTGGTTGGGGAGAGTGAAGAAGTTGAGTTTGATTTTTTTTTTTTTTTGTTAAATTGGGGTTATTTAATTATGAGATTTAGACATTGTACTTTAACATAATTGAAATTGACACGGTAAGAAAAGTATCATGGTAAAAAATGAGTGAAACAAAACTAGACAATGGGTGTTAATCGTATCAATACTTAAAGATGTTAATAACTGAAAAACAAGAAGACTTGGAAGATGAAGAAAAAAGAGAAATGAGGTGTCGGTAACAAAAATATAAGTACAAAAAAGGACAAACAATAATATTAAATCGTTAGATTCCCAAAATACTATTTACTTCAATGATAAAAACAAAAATGAAACATTCATCGTGGACATAAAAATAAACGATGAACAAAATTTTAGCGAATGACTAATGATAAAATAGTAGAATATGGATATAAAGGGAACATATGGGGCTCTTTTAAAGATTGACTATTTCATTGTTCACTTGTTGGTTGAGGGACCGTGACCGTTTGAATAATTTTTTTTTAGAAAAAAGAATATATTTGGTTATTTTACATATACCAATAACTGTTATAAACCAAGGCGCAAGTTGGCCCAAATCACCTGCGTATCCAAAGATAAACCAATGGTAAATTTATTAAATATAACCTAATGCGGGTGCAAACAATATTTCGATACCGACACACGAGACAGAGTTTAAAAGACCACGCGCCGGAGAAAAAGTAGCTCAAAAAGAAACAATTTGACTTTGAATGTATTGCGCCGCATAGATCATTCGTCAAACGCAACCCTGCACGATCATAACTACGCAAACCTTGATTGATTGTCACCTTTTCTGCTAAAGAACTCAATTCGATCACCTCAATTATTCATTTTGTTCTTCCGAGTCCGAAATTCAAATTGGTAAATCATTTCGATCCTTTAAAATCTCAAGTCTCTAATTTTTTTAAAATATGCAGAATTATTCAATAATTTGGTAGCGATAACCATTAGCATAATTTAATTATTTTGGGGGATTTAGAATAAATTTCAATAATTATTTGAGCTATTATGTGCTTTGTAGATTTATTTCAAAATCCTATAATTTATTATATGTATAAACTCTAAGTGGATTAGTCCCTGTATCAAATTTAGAATTATTATCTACAAACTTTTGCGGAGACTACAAACACCGTGTAGTTTATTTAGAATTTTGTTTCAGTATCGTGATTATAAAGTTTAATGATGTTAATACTTTTTGAAATTTCTAAGTAACTTTTAGCATTCACTATATCCAAAGGAATTTGAATTCTTTTCATCAATTTTTATAGCATAAAAGAAGTATATTAACTATGACGATTATAAACTGGATTAATAATTTTTTTTGCAAGAGTAGCAAGTGGGGCAAGTTTAGTTTTAATTGGAGGTTCAAATACAGCCTAGAATGCAATTACTATCATTTCAGTATCACCAGGATAAAGAAAGTGCAAAATCATAAGGGTTAATAAAATTACAGATGTAATTCAAAAAAAAATATTAAAGAGAAAATCTCCCCAGGGAAAGAGGCTTTGTCATCCCTTCCCTACAACATTAAATTGTTATGAATTTAACCAAAAAAATAAAACTGAGACAAAAGATTTAGCTAATGAGCTTGTAATATATCCTTGTACATTTTCATTTTTCTGCAATAAATACTTATGGTTATATTTTTCTCTGCAGGTAGCATAACCTGATACACACAGATTAACTGGGGACTTACTATTTTGGTTCCATCATATTATATTCTAAGAATGGATTTCAAAGAATTTATACGTGAGCATGGGACACTTCTAGATGGAAAGAAAGGAAAAGTCAAATGTCACTACTGTGACAAGGTGATGAGTAGTGGTTTTTATCGCCTTAGATACCACTTAGCTGGCATTCGCGGAGATGTGGCTAGTTGTATGAATGTACCTACACATGTTAAGGATGTTTGTGTAAATGAAATACTCGAGAAAAGAGAAAAACCAGCCAAGGAAGATGAGGAGCTTCATATTCCTTCAAAGAGAAAGCGAGTACTTACTGAAACATCCACTTCACAGACTAAGATTTTGGAGGGACAGATCAAAGTAGGTTGTAGCATCTTATTAGAGGAACATGTAGATCCTTTGAATAGGACCATAGTGAGTGTTTTTGTTGAGAGCTTAAAAGACACGAAACCCCTCAGAACATTCATAATTTCAGGTTTAGATGGAAATGTCGATGAGATGGTGAGAATATGCGATAAAGCTATTGAAGAAGTCGGAGTTGAAAATATTATTCAAATAATTACGTACTCAACTAGAGATTTTATGAAGGAGGCGTGTAAGCGAGTAACAGATAAGCACAAAACAGTTTTTTGGACAGTAAGTGCATCTCACTGTTTAGAGCTTATGCTAAACAGAATCTTGGCCTTAGACTTGTTCAAAAACACACTAAATAAGGCGAAAAGTTTAATCACTTTTATTTACCCTGATGATGCTTGGAATACTCCGTTTTTAGCTTTCGAGAATATGGTTAATGAGGAAAATAGGGTAAAAAAATTCTTCAACTCTTCGGACTGGAATAACTCGGCCTGGACAAGTACAACAAAGGGGAAATATTTATCTAATTTGGTAGCAGACAAATCTTTCTGGAACAGTGTGAAGATGGTCATAAATGCAGTTATGCCAATAGTGGAAGCTCGTGAATTTCTTAACGACAAAAATAAGGCAAGAATTGGTTTCATATATGAAAAACTTGATCAAGTGAAGGAGGAGATCAAAGAGAATTTTGAAAGCAAAGAATCTCTTTACTTACCAGTATGGGAAGCGATAGATGAGATATGGAATGAAGATCTTCACAGTCCTCTTCATTCAGCAGGATACTTTTTAAATCCTTGTTTTTTCTATTCTAGCAGTTTCTTCTGCGATTATGAAGTCATTTCAGGTTTGTTTACATGTGTTACCAAAATGACTGGGAACCAAAATGATATAAACTTGATAATTAAGGAATTAGATGACTATAAAATGAAGAAGGAAGCTTTTGGTGAAGGAAGTTTACCAGAAAATCGATGTGGTCTTTCTCCAGGTTTTGCATAATATCTTTAGTTTTCACGGTCTTTACATATATTTTGCTTAAATTTAATTATTTACTATTTGTTTCAGAAACATGGTGGTTGAAATACGGAGGTCAGTTTCCTCAACTACAAAGAGTTGCAGTTCGGATCTTAAGCCAGACATGTAATGGTGTCTCAAAGAGCGGTTTCAGATGGAATATGTAGGTGATGTTGTAAACTGGACAAAGGAATCTGATTGAGATTGAGCAAAAGATATTAAATGACCTTGCATTCGTTAACTACATCTTCATCTGCTTCATACTGATTGTGAGGATTGTGAAACAAAATTGGAGACCATAGATCAATTTAAAGTGGTTTTATCCAACTATTAATTCTTTACTTTAGATTTTTCCTTTCTTTTACTTTTCTTTATTAGTAAATTTTTGAATTGAAACTATATATATAATTTTTCTATATCTTTATTTCTCATCTTGTCCCTAATCCCTTCACCAATTGATGCTGCCATGTTGGGCCACCATCTCACTGAACATATCACTGTGAGATCACTTTGGAAAGAGTTTGAGCACGAGCCACTACACTGAAGAAAATAAAGTAACTAAACACGCATAATATTTGCCCGACTGGCCTTTGAGCACGGGCGACAACACTTATCGGGGAAGTAAAATCAAGAGATGATTGGACTCCACCAATTCCCGGTAGTTAAATGTTAAGAACACTCTATCGACTCTCCACGTTAGCAAAAAGAAAAGAAAAAACATCTATCAAACTCCTCTTAGATATTTCTCAACTATTAAAATTTCGTGTGCAAGGGCCCTTAAGATAATTTGTTGAAGCAATCATGTTGGGATTATGCCCTATCCCCAACCGTCCTCTAATGAATTGAACACAAGTGTTCACTGTACACGATAATAGTTATCCCTACAGTTTTGGTTAAAGAAATTGTTTCCTTGAATCTATGGTAAGCTTTTTGGTGTCGACTAGGGCGTGATAAAATAATAGATAAAATAAGTGCAAAATAAACACCCTAGTCTAAACACGATTCTGCAAGTATACAGGACGTATGCAAGTTTTAATGATAAATAAGATTCGTTCCTCAAAGACTACGAAAGTTAGGAAGAACTTATGCATATAATCAAGTGGAAATTAAAAGTTAGACTAAATAATACGCAAGGAGGTAAAAGACTAAAGAGAATTTTGTTTGGTTTTTTAAATAGAAAATTAAACTAATAAAGTAAAGACAGAAAAGTAAATACGAAGGGAAGATAGTATGAAAGTTTAGCTTGAGAAACTAGCAAGTAATCCCCACTAGCCTTGTTTATTCTAAACATGTAAGGGTTAATTATGTAGAATTGCAATAACCAGGATTCTATATTCCTCCCTATCCCCGGAGAGCGAACTAAGGCAGCGACCTCACAATCACAAGGGGACTTAAATAGGATGATCCTACGCCACTAGGGTCCTAAGTAAGGCTAACCTACTAATGATGATTGGTGATTAAAACAAACCCTAATGATTATCTACTTAGGCATATCTTGTCAGGATTAATTCCGTACACTAGAAGTTTATGTGGTGTTTCAATAATTAGACACCCATTCCGGGTGACCATCTAACTACTATTAAGGTAATCCTAAACGTTGCGCACCGCAAGAAAAATAAACAATAAATCAAAGCACATAAAACAGAGAATATAACATGAATTCAATTTAAAGGTATCCCAGATTAGATAGATGTACAACAAGTTTAGGGTTCATACATATATTCTAAATCTCAAGCTAATAGTAAATGAGTTCATACTAAAAAAAGGAAAGAAAACAATTACAAATTCGAAGGCTTGTGAAGACATGATATGGTGTCCAGCTCCTTCCGGACTTCTCTTCTTGTGTTGTAAGCTTATTCTTGGCTTAAGGATTCGCCAAGGATGTGTTTCTACTGATTAGAGGGTGTATTTATAGGGTATAGGAAACCCTAAAACGTTTTCTTGGAGTGGATGACAAGTATTGGACTTCTAACCCAACTCAAATTTGTAACCCTAAAATATAGGAAAAGTAATAAACTGTTGTTGTTTTGTTTTGGTCGTAACTTCTTCGTTTCAACTCTGATTGACGCGTTCTTTATATCAAAAATTGATCGTCTCAGAAAGCTCTATCACTTTGCTTCAGACCATTCTTCCAAATTCCTAGCCTTTTTTGAGTTATGATCACTTTTATGGACGTGGCTGATGATATTCAGATTTATTTAGCAACTTTATCTTTCCATACTTATCCTTTCTTTCTTTTATCTCCAATTCTGATCATTATCTTCTTTCCTTTATCTCTTAGAATTGATTTGGCATCTAATTAATTTCCATATATCTTTAAAGCTTCTGGTCATAAATCGAAATAGATAATCATACCAATTCAACCTTATTTTTGGCATTATAGATTAAGTCATAAACTATGAGAAAATAGTTTACTAGTTTCACAAGGAAGATTTCCTTGAAGTATGATTTTGAATCCTGTTGAAACTTGTGAGACTTATTTTAATGAAATATGACTAAATCTCATTTTGATGAAAATAGAGATAGTGTTAATGAGTTCTTATGTCTACTACATATTGATGTATGTGGACAATCCAAACTTTAGCCAAATATGGATATTCTTACTTCATCTTTTTCACTTACTATATATTAGATATATATGTGTTCACCAGATGCAACACCAATAGGAATTATTTGAAATGTTCACATTACTATTCAGTGAAGTTGAAAGCAAGTGTACAAGAGTATCAAGGAAGTAAGATATTAACATGTAGAGGTGAAAATCTTAACAATGAATTAATAGATTATCTATGACAAATTAGATTTTTCTCAGTGAAAATCTCCTGGATCACAAGGTTTAATGGTGTGTCCGGAAAGAGAAATCATACTTCATTGGATAGAATGTAATCCATGATAAGATTCACCGGTTTTTTAAATATTCCCATGGGATTATGTTTTAAAGTCAATTGAATATTTAATGAACTCTTAGTTCCCACTAAACAGTCAATAAACCAATATACAATATGGAGATTATATAAATCAAACCTCAAAATATGGAAGTTTGAAACAGTTTGATTTATACTAAACGACTTATGATGGCTAAACTTGAGTTGATATCTTATAAATATTGATTTGTTGGATACCCAATGAAAATGACGTGGTAATATATCCACACCATTCTGAACACAAAGGTTTTGTGGTAAGGCATACAACCTTTACAGATTGGAATTCCATAGTGATGGAATTCATAATGTGGAAATAGATCATAATGAAATAAAGATTTCAGAGTTATTTATACAAGCTAAAGAGCATCGAATGTACACCAATATTTCTTTTCTTGATGAGTTATAGCTTTATTTAAGGTTCAAGCCTCAAACTTTGAGGTATTATGGACGATTAATGAACCTCTCTAGGAACAAGGAAGTTAACAAAATCAAGAAAAAGAAGAATTTATTGTACACAAGTCTCCTAAAGGTTATATAGATATCATCATACACCAAAATCAATTGTAATATGGTGATAGTTTGATGAGGAAATCATATAGATGATAACCCCATCAAGTGATGATCCTAAAACCCTATGAAGAGGCTATGACTAGTCTAGATAGTGACAAGTGGTTAAGAACCATAGAATCTGAATTAGTATCTATAAGAATCAACAAAGTATAGTACTTTGGTTGAATCTTCAATAGATATAAGATCCATTTATAGTAAATGGGTGCTAGGGAAATGATTGGAGTAGACGGTAAGGCAGAGACCTATAAACGTCCTTCTAATTTCTAAGCGTTTATATTAAAAGGAAAACATCAATTATGATGAATTCCTTTTCTCATAGCAATGATCAGTTTTATTTTAGATTCTATAATTGGTAACTACATACTATTATTATGAGATATTGTAATATCATGTGAAAATAGTTTTCACTAAATGGGATTCTTTGACATCCTTAAGACCAATCCTAAAGGTCTCATATTGCCATTTACTCATAATAAAAATATGTAAGTTCTAAAAGTCCATTTGATGGATTCAAAAAATGTCACTAAGTTGTATTATTCTCTTTCATACAATCAAATAGTTTCATTTTATTATTTTCGAATAAGATTCATAAGAGTACAAAGAACTAGTGGGAGTACACTCATCTTCCTAGTGTTATATGCAGACGACATATTGTCACATAAGGATAGATATACCAACCAAGCAAATAAACCAAATTTTTGATTGCCTAATAGTTCTCCAAGAAATATTTAGGAAAAGTAACTTATATTCTTTGAATTGGGATCTATAGAGATGGATTAAAGAAGCTACGTAACCTATATCAATCTTAGTACATTTATACCTTTTTAAAAGTATCACATGGAAATTCCAAGAGGATCTATTTAACAATAGGTTTTGGAATTACTCTTAGTGGTAGAGTTTGTTTTATGACCCTAAAAGTAAGAGAATGATTGTTTATAATCCTATTTGTTAAAACAATAAGTATATATCTAGCATACCATGAAAAAATGTATAAAACCTGAAGTGTACTACACGCTAGGAGTTGCGAGTAAGTATGAAGGTAACCTTGATGGGGAATGTTGGAAAGTAGTAAAGACTATCCTTAAGTACTTAGGAAGTATTAAGGACTAAAACCTCATATGTGGAGAATATAAATTGAAGCTAATTGGGTATATAGATGCTTAATTTGTTTCAAACATGGATGATACCAAATCAACATATGTCTATATAGAGGAGAAGTGAATTGGAATAGTTCCAATCCAGACAATATAGCATATTTTGGATACTAAAAGTAGAATACATAGCAGCATAAGATGCAACTATGCAAGTTGTTTGGATAAAGGAGCTCTTATATGATCATAGTGTAGTCTATACAATAAAGAAATTTGTTTTTATACAATAATAATATTTGAGATATTGTATCATCTTAGAGACCTAGACCATACTATAGATCCAAAAAAAATCTATAGTAGTGTTACTTGATTCGAGAAATGATCGAACATGAAGATGTTTGCATTTGATAGGTGAAAGGAAGGAGTAACAATGTACATCTATTCAATTAAGTGTTTCTATCAAAAGGAGTTTGGTAAGAACAAACTAATGATGAGATTCTGGTACTTGCACGATTGGGTCTAGGCCAAGTAGGAGATTGTTTGAATTATTCCCTAGCCCCGATCGTCTGGTAATGAATTGAACACGTGTGTTTACTGTACACGATAATAGTTACCCCTACAGTTTTGATTAAAGAAATTATTTTCTTGAATATATGGCAAGCTTTTATGATTATGGTATTCATATACATAATATGAAGGCAGATCCTTGATTAAGTTACTACCTAAATATCATAAGGTGTTATGATAATGAGAATATAGCTCATAGGACTTAATCTAACTTGTTCTTAATCGTAGGATCATCGAGCTAGGACCTCGATGATCCAGTTAGATTAGTATGTAGCTAACGAGTATTTTATTGGATAAATATTGGTAGTTCTCGTTTACTGAGTTAGGTGTATAGATAATTGATGTCTCCTCATTTGTGATCGATTTATGTTAAGATGAGACATCATTTTTAGTGTTTTAGGAGTCAATAATGTCGATTTTCTTGAGTTTTAGTGCACTTTCCTATTTTGTGTCTTGATTTGTAGAATTATTATTTTTAGAGCATATTGGGTTTAATTGTTTATTTAGTGTGTAGCTTTAAAGATAATTATGGAGTTTAATTAGAGTCCAAGTCAAAGACAACAACTTATGGAAGGAGATATGCATGGTAATTGGAGATAAAGAAAGAATTGCTAAAAAGATGGAAAAGGAAAAGCTGCCTAAATCTGGGATTCTGCAAAGATAGGCGTTTTTACCTAATAAAGAGGCCGAATTTGGTAGATTACTCCTAAAGGGCCTAGATAATTATGTTGCGATTCTTTTGGTATCTTGTGGAGCAAAATCGGACCAATAATAAAGAAGTTATGACCAAAACAACGCAGCAGTGTTTATCTTTATTCCCATACGAATTTGAGTTGGGCTAGAAGTCCATTACCTTAACTCTTCCTCAAGAAAACGAATTAGGTCTTCTAAACACCTATAAATACACCCTTATATCACTTGTAAATCATCCTTGCCTCATAGTAATTAGTTCTTAAGGTTTTATTCTTCCAGTTTATTGTAGAGAGCAAGATGATGTCTTTTATTATTTCTTTTAGTTTATTTCCTTCAGGTATGAACTAAACCTCCCATAGCTTGGGTTTTGCATATGTATGATCTATGAATTCTAATTCTTCTATCTAAGTTTCTTTGGGAATTACATGTTTTAATCTGATATTAGCTTCTTACTTTATATTTACTTATGTGTTTTGATTTAATGTCTTTCCTAGAACTGATCACTTTAGGATTGTTTTAAGAGTAGTTAGATGGTCTCCTTGTAAGGGTGTTTAACTATTGAACCACCACATAATGTCTAGTGTCGATAGCAGTTCTGACAAAACATACTTCTAACTAGATAGTCATTAAGGTTTGTTTTAACCACAGTATCACCACGACTTGCAGTATTTGCTTAGGGCCTTAGTGGCGTTTGATAACCCTATTTTAAATCACTTCTTGGTTGTGACGTAGCCCCCTTAGTCGCTCTCAAGGTCTAAGGTAATGGAATTTAGAATCCTGACTAAGTATTACCAAGAGCTATATTCTCCCTTATGAACTAGATCTATAGATAGAATTAGAAGGATTAGTGCATACTAGCAAAACCTAAGCTATACTTCTCATCTCATATTCTTAATCTTTTACTTTATTGTCTTTATTTTCCTAGTTTAAATTAGTTTAATTCATAAATTCGAAAACCAAATATTTAATTTTCTGTTTTCTAATTATTTACTTTTACTCGTTATCTGTTCCTACGCGTTTAACACACTTAAGTCCCTGAGAACGAACTCTACTTATCATTAAAACTTGCATACGTCCTGTAATACTTGCAGTACTGTGCCTGTCTAGGGTGAGAGTGCATAGTTTTCCATACTTAATTTGATCTTATTTTTATCACACCCTAGGCGACACCAAGTTTTTGGCGCCGCTGCCGGGGACTTGTGTCTCGTTAGCGTGTGGGTTATCTATTTCGAGTTTTAGTTTTTAATTAGTTTTTACTTTTCAGTTTTTAGTTTAGTTTTAGTTTTTATTTTTCCAGATTTACGCTTGTGGTTTGCTTTAGTCTTTTCCAGGTTTCACAGTGTTTAATTCTTGGCCTCCCTTACCGGAGCCTGAGAGGAGCTTCAGAGCTTATAACAAACAAATTCGTGAGGAAAGAACCTTGAGGAGAGCTATGGCAGACATACATGATAACGATCCGGAGTTAGTTTACTTTGCACCAGGAGGACCTCCAGCATACATTCCACCTGGTGTACAATTACCAGTAGGAGAAGGTAATGGGCAGAATAATCTCAATAATCAACAGAACCGAGTTGAACAAGATCTACCTGGCCTTAATGTACCATTCCATGTTCAACCCATCGGTTACCGCCCTCCTGAGATTCCGAATATCAAATTTAGACCCGATCCGGGTATGCTTAGTCAATTTCAAAGTTTCGGACTCTATGCTGGTACTGCGATTCAAGATCCGGTAAAAGCGATTCAGAAGTTCATGCAGATTTGTGATGCCTACATTACTCCTGGCATTACACGCGAGCAACTGTATTGTCATATGTTTTCGTTTTTCTTGACCGGAAGAGCTAGCGATTGGCTAGAGAGACAACCACATGGAACCATTCACTCCTGGAGAGAACTTCAAGCCGCATTCTTTAACCGATTTTATCCAAAGAGCATGAGACTTAAAGATCAAACCGAGCTTGCAAGATTTTCTCAAGAAGATGGAGAAACAGTGGGAGAAGCATGGACAAGGTTTCAACAAAAATTAGCTAGATGTCCGCTCCATGGCTATACACCTGCTCTACAACTTGCTATATTCTATGAAGGTCTTGATGACAAGGGTAGAGACAAGGTGGATAACATTGGAAAGGGTAATTTTGTGTCCATGAATCACAATGAAGCTTCCGAGGTGTTAGAAAATATTATGGAACAAGAAAGAAGTTGGCCTTCAACGCGAGCTTCTATTACAAAAACCCGAGGAACGCTTCGTTTAGATGCAGAGACTGCGAACTCAGCTCAAATATCCTCTTTAGAAAATCAAATCAAGGAGCTGAAAATCGAGATGGAGAAGAATTTAGCTGCTACAAAGGTAGTTCAAGAGGCACAAGGTTGTCAACAATGTGGAGTTAACGATCATTCATGGGAAGAGTGCGAAACAAATCCGCAATCTGTTTACTTCATATCCAACCGATGGGGCAACCGCAACCATCCGGGTATGCAGTATTCAAATCCACAAGGGGCCGCTAATCCTGGTCAATATCAATCGCGACCCCAGAACAACTCTTACCAACAGAGAGGTCAGTACCAAAACCAATATCAGAATCGACCTACTCCTCCAACTCAACCTGCTCAAGACACCTATACCGATACTTTAGATCAAAAAGCTTTACCTCAGTATCCGCAAGAAGGGTCTATGGACAATACACAGATAGTACAAGCTCTAGACCGTTTGAACACAACTGTAAACGCTCAAGAGGAAAAAGTCCGAGGACACGATGCCATACTTCAGATGCTAAGTACTCAATTAGACCAAATAAACAAGCATCTAAAAGAACAAAAGGAAGTAAAGGCAATCGAAGGAGGTGAAAACAATGTTGGGTTCGAAGCTTGCAAGGCTATATGCCTTGAAATCGAAAAAGAAAAAGAGGAAGCACCACATGCTGCCATTAGTGCCGTGGAAGTTCCCAGTCTTGAAGAAGAACCAACCGAGTCTAACCCCGAGGAATCTGACTGTTTAGAAGTTTGTCTGGAGAGCGATGAAGAGAGAGGCGAGTTCATAGAGTTACTGAGAAAGGTGCAAGAAGAGATTCGTTCGATGGTAGAGTATGCAGCGGAGTTAGCTAAAGAGAAAGAGGAAGAAGCCTCAAAGGAGGAAGCAAAAGATGAAGTGGCACCTGCAGTGCTAGAGGAGAAAGAAAAAGAGAAGGTGGAATCGCCACCTAGTGTTCAATCAGTGTCATCAAATATTCCTGATACAAATCCTAAAGATGACACTATTCTCAAGACATTTGTAGAGGCGTACCAACCTGAAAATATCAACGCCCAAATGCTTGAGATTGCGAAGAGAGGACTTACACCGCAACAAGTTTTTACGCAAGTTATTCCTGAGAAAGAGGCGAGTATAGAGATCCCAAGAGAGAACCTGAGGGTTTCGAGAAGAAGTGAGAAAGAGCTACCTACTAAGCTTAAAGATCCGGGAAGTTTCAACCTTCCTATTCAATTACATGGTAGGCTCAAGGTAAAAGCGATGTACGATGTGGGTTCTGGTGTGAATCTTATGCCTAAGTCCGTGTTCGAAAGACTTGGACTTCAGAAGTCAGAGAAGACCCCAGTGAAGTTGCAGTTTGCTGACAACTCAGTGAAGAGGACATGGGGAACAGTGGAGGACGTCTTAGTCCGTGCAGGTAATATCGCCATCCCTACTGACTTTGTTATTCTTGAGTTTGATGCAGATAAGCAGGTTCCGATCATACTTGGACGGCCTTTCATGGCCACAAGTCAAAGTGTGATCAACTTCCAAGATGGGACCATCACCCTTCATGCAAAGAATGTATCCGAGACCTTCTATGTCTTGGGTAAGAAACCAAGGAAGTTGGATCCCACCGTGCCTATCATCCACAGCCTTTCACATCACAAAGTCCCTCCGGAGGAAATCCACTTAAAACCTGTGGATACTGAGCCAAACATTGAGTTTGGGGTTGGCCATGAAGTCCTATGGAAAGCCCACAAACGCGAGAACAGGCCACGAAGTTTCAAAGACTCGTGGATGGGACCATTCATTGTCACTAAGGTTGTTTCAGCCAAGGTGATAGAAATTCGCCCCAAAACTGGGGTCAAGCGCAGATTAGTTGACGTTCATAGCCTTACTCGTTGTTGGGGAGGCTATATTCGCAAATCTTGACAGAGGTAACACGTCTAACTTTGAAAGACGTTAAACAAAAGTGCTGTTCGGGAGACAACCCGAAGTTTTTTACGTTTTCATGTCTTTTACATTCTTAGTTTAAGTTTATTTTAGTTGTTTTTAGTTGATAATGCATATTTGAGAAAGGTATTAGTGTTTTTGGTGTGTAGGAATCGGAGAAATCAAGTTAGGGAACGCGAGGAAAATTTTTGGAGCGCAAGAAAGCACCCCGCGGACTACCCCCACGGACTACCCCATGGTCCGCACGGATGGTCCGCGAGGTCAAAACCCGTACCACGGGTTGCTACCGCGGGTTTGATCCAGAAACAAGAAAAAATTCCACGGACTACCCCACGGTGCACCGCGCCATAGTCCGCGCGCCAAAAAAAACCCGTACCACGGGGTGAGTACCACGGGTATTTTGACGGAGTTAACAACAGAAGCCGCGGTGTACCCTCCGGTACACCGGACCCTAGTCCGCGAGCCAAAAACCCGTACCACGGGGTCCTACCACGGGTTTAGGTCAGTGAGCAAAAATTTTCGAGCATCAGATGTCACGGACTACCCTGCGGTGCACCCCATGGTCCGCAGGGGTAGTCCGCAGCGCCGCCAGAGGAGAGAGAAAGTTACGGGATTGAGTTATAAAGGAGGTATTGAGCCTATTATTCCGAATTTATTAAACCTTAACCCTCTTCTTCTTCTCCACAACTCTCCTAACTCCATTGAAGCTCATCAAAACCTTCACCAATCACCAAAACACTACCCAATCATCAAGAAAAACACATCAAACCTTCTCTCCACATCATTACAAGAGAGAATCAAGCTACCAATCATCACCAAATTCATTCAAATTGAAGAATCAAAGAGCCCAATTTCACAAATTCATCACACAATTTCTAAAATCCAAGCCTACCCATTACAAATCATCCTCACCCACATAGAGATTCATCACCAATTCACCCATCCTAGGCCAAATCAAGCTTGTTCATCCATTAATTCAAGAGTAAATTTCAAGGGTTGCTAAAGCTTTGAGTTGGGGGTTAATTGAAGATGACTAATAGAACAACAATCTTATCTAACAAGAGGGAGGTGAAGAGTAACAAGGGATTGGATTTAAACAAGAAGAAATTAATTGACAAAGGTGATAGTTCTAAATCAAAGGGTAAAGATAAATTGAAGAGTGGGAAACCTTCGTATGATAGTAATGGTAAAAAGCTTTATTTTTATGCAAAGGTAAGAACACAACCTCAAACAGATCCTATACCTATAGAGAGAGTGGATACTTCAAAGGCCTTGAAGATTTCTGCAGAGAAACAGTTAAAAGAACTACCTTTTGCCTATGAGAAAGTATTCAAGGAGGAAATTAGAGATGGAGAATACAAGAGATTCTTTGAGCTTGGTGAGAAATTGGGTTGGTCTACGTTCATGGTAAGCCGTTCTGAATTATGTCCTGAATTAGTTTTGGAGTTCTATCTAGGCCTCTTTAGCCGAGATAGTGATTGTGTTCCGATTAGAGGAAAGTTAGTTCCTTTCACAGTTGAGGAGATTAGGAACCACTTCAAGTTTAAGAAACTGAAAGGTTTTTGCAAATTTGAGGAAGCAGTTGCTAAACGAAAAATCTTTGATAAGGAGTTACTTTTTGAGCATGTTTTAGACAAGGAGAAAGTGCAATTACAAAAGGGAGAATTGAAGGCACCTTGGCCTTACAAATATCTTCAAGCAGATGCTAGAATTTGGCACAATTTCCTTATCCCTAATGTCTTTGGAAACACACGAACTTTGGAGGTGACCATGAAGAACGCGCTACTGTTGGATTGTATTTTGAGAGGAGAAGAAGTTGATGTGGCACAATTGATCTATGAGGAGGTGATACGATTCTCGGTCTCTCCTAAATCAGTTTATAATGTTAAATTTCCAACAATGATCACGTGTCTTGTGCGAAAAGCGAATGTAGTATTGGGTGAAGAAAAGAAACTCGAGTTCAAAATGAGTTATATTGATAATGCATGGATCAAAGAAAGTCTTCGAAGAGCGGGTTCTACTCAAGTCTCGAAGGAAGAAAAGGAGCAATATTGGCAAGAGAAGATGGAGGAGCGTTTAACGAAGTTTGAAGCAGCTCAAACTTCTTTAGTCAATGATGTGGCACAAATCAATGCTAATCAAGTGCACATCATGAAACTCCTTGAGCAATTAACGAAAGGTCCAGCAATTCCAATCTTGGATGTCAATGATGCGAGGCAATAGCCTCGAGAGTATGTTCTCTTTCTTCCTTACCATTTCTGTAAATATGCCTATCTGCTAATTTTAATTTCTGTTTTCGAGTCTTTTTTCGAGTCGTGGGGACACGGCTCATTTTTGAGTTGGGGGTGTGGGGATTCGTTGTCTCTCATCTCCATTTTTCTGTTTTTGGGTGAAATTAAAATTTTTGATGCATGGGAATTAGATGTAGAGTGTGTTTAATAGCTTGAAAGCATAAGCTCAGTAGATTAATGATAGTAAGTGATATGTTTATGAGCTATGTATTTGTATGCTCTGAGTATTTTCAGGAAAACACACGTTGATAGTAAAGAAAAGATTAGTGAGCAATGCGATAGAAAGTATGCTCGATCTCAGGGAACCTCGAAAAGTGTGTAGGCCGTGAGATCCAAGCTAGTTGAAAAACCATTTGATGAAAGTGCTAAAGGTAAGAAATTTTCTGAATTACATAGTGTAGAAAGTGATCAAGGCGGTTCTTTCATATTTTGAAGCCCTTGAAGCCTTTTTATACCTTCTCACCTTGTGATTTTTGAGTTTAAAAGTTATATCCTTCTTAGCCCCTTCTAGCCTTTCTAAAGCCTTTTTATTGAAACACATTATAAGCCATATCCTTTAGATTTTTAGGACTTTTCCATATGACCCGCACTCGAATCGCGATGCTTAGACAGTTGTTTTAGAGCTTGAGTTTGGGGTGGTGGGTCCACCATTATGGGAGTTATTATGTTGGGATTTTTTGAGCTTATTAATTGTGCTTTGTGCTTTATATTGATGATGATTCACAGAATTGTTGTAACCCTTTGCCGGGGTAATAGTGAATGAAAAAGAAGCTTCGAGCTAATATTGCCAACAAGGGCATTAAAAGAAAAAATATATATATGAGAAAATTAGCGTGATATCTCAACATTAAAAGGGAGTCATAGCTATAGAAAAGAGAATTGAATTGAAAAGAAAAGAAAATATATATATTCGGACCGGCAAAGTGGATTTTTATGAACATCTTAAAACTTAATTGGGTTATTGGGGATGCTAAATTGTGCATCAAGGAATTCAGTGGGTTGAGTGAGAAACGTTTTATGAGAGTAACTCAAGCTCTAGGGCGATTCGTTGATGGCTAGTGAGGAGAGAGCCAAAATCTCACTCCAAATTATCCAAATATACTATCATACCCGTCCCTAAGCCTACATTACAACCTTAAAGACCTTGTGATTCTTTGCTATGTAATTAAGAAGTGATTGAGCCATCAGAGACTAGTTAAGTGGATCATTGGATACTAGCGAGGTTCGATGAACAATCTATAGCTCTCAAGGGGAACTGAGTAAAGTCCCAATCCTTCTTACATTGCGAAACTAATCTGATCTTGAATCAAGCCGTGTTGACTGGGGATATGAGAAGTGTACACGTATGTAGTTTACAAATATTATTGCATGAAATTTTCTGAGTTATGTGCTTTAGGTTTATTCTATATATTCTGCTATGCTTTTCCCTTGTGTTGAGAATTTTATAAGTGTGTATTTCTAGACTTCCCTATGTTTTATCTTTTATTGTATCGGGACGATACAACTTTGAGTTGGGGTCTTGATGTCTCCTCATTTGTGATAGATTTATGTTAAGATGAGACATCATTTTTAGTGTTTTAGGAGTCAATAATGTCGATTTTCTTGAGTTTTAGTGCACTTTCCTATTTTGTGTCTTGATTTGTAGAATTATTATTTTTAGAGCATATTGGGTTTAATTGTTTATTTAGTGTGTAGCTTTAAAGATAATTATGGAGTTTAATTAGAGTCCAAGTCAAAGACAACAACTTATGGAAGGAGATATGCATGGTAATTGGAGATAAGGAAAGAATTGCTAAAAAGATGGAAAAGGAAAAGCTGCCTAAATCTGGGATTCTGCAAAGATAGGCGTTTTTACCTAATAAAGAGGCCGAATTTGGTAGATTACTCCTAAAGGGCCTAGATAATTATGTTGCGATTCTTTTGGTATCTTGTGGAGCAAAATCGGACCAATAATAAAGAAGTTATGACCAAAACAACGCAGCAGTGTTTATCTTTATTCCCATACGAATTTGAGTTGGGCTAGAAGTCCATTACCTTAACTCTTCCTCAAGAAAACGAATTAGGTCTTCTAAACACCTATAAATACACCCTTATATCACTTGTAAATCATCCTTGCCTCATAGTAATTAGTTCTTAAGGTTTTATTCTTCCAGTTTATTGTAGAGAGCAAGATGATGTCTTTTATTATTTCTTTTAGTTTATTTCCTTCAGGTATGAACTAAACCTCCCATAGCTTGGGTTTTGCATATGTATAATCTATGAATTCTAATTCTTCTATCTAAGTTTCTTTGGGAATTACATGTTTTAATCTGATATTAGCTTCTTACTTTATATTTACTTATGTGTTTTGATTTAATGTCTTTCCTAGAACTGATCACTTTAGGATTGTTTTAAGAGTAGTTAGATGGTCTCCTTGTAAGGGTGTTTAACTATTGAACCACCACATAATGTCTAGTGTCGATAGCAGTTCTGACAAAACATACTTCTAACTAGATAGTCATTAAGGTTTGTTTTAACCACAGTATCACCACGACTTGCAGTATTTGCTTAGGGCCTTAGTGGCGTTTGATAACCCTATTTTAAATCACTTCTTGGTTGTGACGTAGCCCCCTTAGTCGCTCTCAAGGTCTAAGGTAGTGGAATTTAGAATCCTGACTAAGTATTACCAAGAGCTAATATTCTCCCTTATGAACTAGATCTATAGATAGAATTAGAAGGATTAGTGCATACTAGCAAAACCTAAGCTATACTTCTCATCTCATATTCTTAATCTTTTACTTTATTGTCTTTATTTTCCTAGTTTAAATTAGTTTAATTCATAAATTCGAAAACCAAATATTTAATTTTCTGTTTTCTAATTATTTACTTTTACTCGTTATCTGTTCCTACGCGTTTAACACACTTAAGTCCCTGAGAACGAACTCTACTTATCATTAAAACTTGCATACGTCCTGTAATACTTGCAGTATTGTGCCTGTCTAGGGTGAGAGTGCATAGTTTTCCATACTTAATTTGATCTTATTTTTATCACACCCTAGGCGACACCAATAACGCATATTGAGATGTGATTATCGAACCGACTAAAACTAGAGATTCCTAATGGTTAATCACCTTGAACTATCAAGTTGGTTAATCTCTAGAAGGAATTTTATGCTTGTAATCCTTTGACCTAAGATCATCACTATAGTTGTGTATGTGCTTGTTGTATTTTGATAATGGACTACTAATGTGTCATAATGCTAGTCGAAAGGATATTGGACACAACTAAGTATGTATGCTCCTAGGGATGAGTCAAGATGGAATCTATCAACTCTATGTAAAGAGTTTGAGCTCTACGATGTCATAAGATTATAATGATTGTATCAAATCCTTGGCCAAGGTGATAGAATGAATGGAGAAAGGTGTTTTATTAGGTCATTCGTCAATTGTTGATAATCGGCGTGTAACGTAGTTGATTTTCTATGTGGGATTTGACAGTTGTACCATATCTCAGGATGATCCGGAGTTGTAAAGATAGAGGGAATACGTGTATGATCCTTTACCAGGTTCTTTGTATAGAGTTACTTCACGTTATCCGGTCGTTTGGGAGTGTTGCTAGATGCCAACCTCGAGTAGTAGTTAATTAATTAACTACTACCGATTTTATGATGAATTCACGTAGTCTCACATTAAAGAGTGCATTGATCTTGCTGCATGACGTTAATTAATTTTATTATTAGATAATAAAATATTAATTAATTATATACTTGGAATATTGGTATATTAATTTTCTAGCACAAATTAATATTCTAATATAAAACCGATCTAAGACAAAAGAGAAAAAATGGAAAAAATGACAAGTTCGTGGATCGAACCACATACCTCTGTAGTGTGAAATGTGTCACTAATCGCTGGGTTAGTTAAGTCTTTTCGTATAATGTAAAAGGTCCAAGTTGACTTCAGAAGTGGGTCGTGCACCAGATTATTAAGATAATTAATTTTCATTATACGTTCCTGACTTTTCCACTTCTTGCCTTTTCATTTTTTCTTCTAGATTTAATATAAGTATAATGAGAAATCATTATACGTATATAACTTTTCATCAGTTTTTCTTTCAAGAAGAAACACAAAAAATAAAAAGGACTCTTAGTCTCCAAGTTAGAATTTGATTCTGAAAGAAAGGATTAAAGCTCGGTATGCGAAGCATGGAGGTTTCAAGTTTTTAAATTTGGGTTAATCACTTTCAAATTCCATACGAATCCAAAAGGTACAAAATTCTATCTTATTTTTCCTAAATCGTACTAGAATGGATTTTTGGAATGCAATTATATTTTCCGCTACTTGTATACGTTATATTCATAATAGCAATCTTTCAATCCACCTATCTACAAAATGCAATTATAGATATTTCCTGATAGACAAAGCAAACAGTTCCACCAAATTTATGAGAATATCCTAATTGAAAACCAACCACCTAATACAACCTAGCAATAGTAGTTGAACCACAAGGAAATGGAAAAAAATGGACCACACGTATAAAACAAGGGTAAGTGACTGATGTCGGGAAAAATGATAAATCACTGTCTATGAATAGAAAATATAGAAATCCAAAAAATAGTATATTTTTATTAAAGTAAAACTATTCTATTATAATAATGAAAATAATACAGAACTTACACGAAAGTTAAAAGAAAACAATTACACGGTAATTTTGGCATTAAAAAAATATTTTGGTCGTTCCGGTTATCTTTAACAGAGTATTTCTACTACAGAATAATATTGCTAGAATATTTTTGAGAAAGAAGTAGAAGTTGTTTTTTGATTAAGTTTCGTAGTTTTGACAAATAGGAGAGGTCATGTATTTATAGGTGAAGAGAGATCCTTTCAGAGTTTTGTAACGCCAACTGAATCCCTTTAAGTCTCGTCAAAAGTACCCTCTTTCTCTTATTTATATCCCCAAACACATTATCTTTCCACACGGTAATGTGACCTCTCATATCATTTAAACTCTCCCCTAAATCCCCATTCCTGACTTCCCATTTTCTCTCAACAAAATCTGTAAAACCCTTGTGTATACACCAAGCGGATTCGAAGCAGAATCTTCTTGGTATGTCCGGACCCTCTCTCGGAATTAACTGAATTAAAATCGGCGCATGGTCTGAATGTCTCCGATCAAGATGTGAAACTTTTACAAACGGAAACAAGGAAAGCAACTCTGTATTCCTGTAAGCTCGATCAAGTCTCCGAAGGATTCGTTGTCCCGTATTCCACGAGTCGCACCACGTGAACCTCGGCCCTTCAAATCCTAAATCCGTCAAGTCACACAACTGTCTCCACTCTTCAAACTTAATCATACAACGAGTAACACCCGGTTCTCCACCTCTCTTATCAATTTCTTCCCCAACTTGATTGAAATCACCCGCAATAACCCAAGGCCTTCGAATATTACTAAACGCTTGCTTAACCGCATCCCACAAAGGCTCCCAATCACGTGCCTTAGGTCGCGCATAGACAGCTGAAAAAATCCAGGACTTGCAATTGACCTTAGACACCTCAATGTTAATAATTTGACGACCTGCCGAAAGTACATTTACCTCGATGTCCGAATCGTCCCATAACAACCAAATACCTCCTTTAAAATTGTTAGCTTCTACCCTCGCGGAGTTATTCTTACCAAGCATCTAAATAATTTCATCAGCCTTATCACCACTCACCCTCGGCTCCACTATAACAGTTAACCACACACGGTGTAAACACATCATTTCACGCAACACTCTATTAAAATTTACTGCTGCAGCCCTATGGCAATCCCACACAAGTATATTTTGCTTCGGAAGAGCATCTCTCCATCCACCATTTATATTAACATATGTACACATAAAAAAACAATTAAATATAAAGTACCAAGAGGTTTAGGCACTTACCTGCCGCGCCTCCTCACTCTCGCCCATTTGCGCATCATGATCCATGTTTTCCAAAGGTGTTTCCAGTACCGAGGTCAAATCCTCCTCCCCAGGCTCCGGAGGTACTGTACCCTCGGTAGGGATGCAAGTGACACCACAACCCGTCCCAAAGTCCACCTCCCTTCCTTGTTCAAAAACAACAGGCAGGTCCAAGTTTGGCCGAGCTATACTACTACCCCTTTCCCCACGCAAAGTACTGATATACGCAGCCCCTTCACTCTGCTGCAAAATTCCGGAAATTGCAGGGTTGGTCCCTGCTGCGATTTTCCCAAAAACCATCACATGCGAGTTCCTCTTCTCACCCTCAGCCCCTGTACGCGCTTCATCAGCCAGACCCATTCCTTCCACACCCCTTCTTCGCACCTGTTGTCCTCCCACTGTAGCTCCTGACCCATTTGCACCAGCCACCTCAAACAACTCGCCCACACCCTCGAACTCCTCAACCAGCCCATCAGCGCCCACCTTACTCTTCCCTTTATTGTTGTTGCGTTTGCTTCCTTCTCCCACGCTAAATTCCGAACCTGAGATACCCACTTTCTTAGGTCCTGATTGCTCAACCTCCACCACGGAAGACAAGAGTTTATTCGCCTCAAACTCCGTGGATATAATAACCTTATGACCCCTTCCTGCCTTTGCCTTACTCGACTTGCTAGCACCCGAAGCCAACCCGCTTTTCACTTTCCCTCCCCCATTGTTGTTTTTCTTCTCCTTATCCGCATAATTACTATTCCAACCCGGTGTAAAATCCTGTCCGTCATCTACAAAAAGAGCTCCATACCGTGACCCCAAGTCCCTACTCGCCCCACCTCGAGAACTTCCCGCAAACGAACTATTATTATTCTTTCTGTTATTAACTCTCCCTCCTCTCTTGACGGCCATCCACTCCCCATACGTGGCCTCCTTAACCCCATTCGCACTCGTGACTAGAACTGTATTCATCACATTGACCTCGACGTTCTGAGAATTCGTTTGAAGTGTATTTACCTCACACTTATCCCTTTGATGCCCAAATTTCCCGCATTCATAACAAATCATGTGAAGCCCTTCGTACTCAACCAAACACACCTCCCCTCCTATATGAATCTTTGGAGTGAGAGGTTTCTTCAAATCTATCTCAACCGCAAGCCTAGCATAATTACCCTTTTTCCGCGCCTTAGTTAAAGGGTCAATTCACACCGTCCTACCAATCTGATCCCCCATCTTCCTTAATATCCGAGCCGTGTAATTATGCATTCCCACATTAGAGATTCTAACCCATGCAGTAGTAGTAGTTACCGAGTCCATATGCGCTTTATAATTGGGTGTCTACTCCCTAACAATCAAATAATGGTCATAAATCATCCAGGGACCCCCTTCTAAAGCAAACTCACAATTCTCTCGAAAAGAAAATTTAACCATGAAGTACCTGTAACCCACATCCACCAACTCGATTAAGCCCTTAGGATTCCAAATTTGCTGAAGTTTGGAGGCAAGATAATTAAACCCTGCTCTATAACCCAACAATCTCACCACTACTATATTATTCCACGGCTTAATTCCTTCAATTATTTCCTCTTTGGACCTTAACACTTGTGGAAAATCACAACCCTATATTGGCATATCATCCTTAATTGACTCAAAATATTCATTATCAAGACCGCTAATTGTATTCGTTTTTGTTTCCTTGGTATCGATTATAGTCGGAATGACAAGATTTTTACCTGTTAACGCACTATGCCAACCAGTCATCGTCCTTGGCGGATTACTAATGGTCGCGGCACCCACCTGCTGATCTTGCACCAAGGAATCTGGCGCTCCATTACCCATTGATTCTGGAACCCCCCTCGCGTGTTTCTGTGGCTTCCTGCTATGATTATTCAACGGCATAAACTTTTCGCGAACAACTGCCCCTTTGGAATCATCCGTAATCATTAAGTCCATATGGCCTGTTGCTTGTGGCGGCTGATAATCTGCACCCTCTCCTCTGTCCGGCGGAGCCGCCGGCTTTGGTCGAAGGGAATTGCCATTAACGGCTAGTTTCCTTGCTTTTTGCTTTTTGCTTTTTTTTTCTTTTTTTTCCGTTTTCCTTTGAGAGCGTTTTATATGTGTGACCTTATTTTCAAATATTTAAGAGAAAACTTTTTCAGTCCAAACAAAAGGTATAGAAATCAAAAACGAAATTAAAACATCAAAATTAAGTCTTATAAAATAGGTTTTTTTTAGTTAGACTTTAGTTTATAAAGTTTGTAAAATTTTGGTCTCAAAATGTATTTTCCTCTAATAACACTAACCATCCATTTTGGAATAAACATCCCTAAAAAATTAACCAACTGATTTGATCTCGGTTTTAACCCAAAATTGAACCATGTTCAACATTATCCAGGATTGCTCTTACTAAACCCCCTCCTAAATCCAAACATACCCTTAGTTTTGTTATTTTTTTATATTTACGAATATACCCTCCTTCTATTCCTTTCTCTTCCTCACACTAAATACACTCACAGACACCGCCAGTGCAACGCATTGGCCACCACCGTCGCTTCCATTTCACCACCACACCACAACCCAACCAACGTCAACGACCCCTCTCTTCCCTTCATCACTATCGCGACCACCACTACCAAGTAAGGATTTTCTTTTCTTTTCGTTGATCTGTATATCTTTAGCTCTAAAGATGAATACGAAATCATTTAATATCTAAATAATAGTTTGTATTAGTGTTTTTTTGTTGGTGATTGTACTCATTAGGATGGTCCTATTGCTAAATTTTGTACGTATATTGTGATGTGTTTTATAAGATGTAAAGGGGCAAAATTGGAATAACTTTATAATCTCAATTGATTAGCTTCTGAATTAAACTTCTCCCATTAGTCTTTGCAGCTTGCATATGTTTACTAATAGTAAAAGGCAAGAAGAGCGAACAGGTAGATATGGAACCCCAAGGGTTGAGTATCTTCAGGTATAATATTTATGTCTCAAAACTTTTAATTCCAGATTTATTTCATTAAATTTATTTTAAATTACTTTTTATTGGTTTTAGGACTTAGTGACACAATTCCAGAATGCAACAAGTGAAGGTATGTAGTCTAAACATTTAAGAAAACTTTCCTTAACTAACTAAATATAATTGTTACAGAGACAAAAGAGAAGATCCTTGCTAATTTAGCAAATTTTGCATATGATCCTTACAATTACACCTATTTACGCCAGGTCCCAAAACTTCCAAATTTTTTTATAAATATAAACTTCTCTCTTGTACTATAATGATCTATTCATGGTTTCAACAGCTTAATGTTTTGGAACTTTTCTTGGACTGTATAACCGAGCCTAATGAAAAGCTTGTAGAGTTTGGTATAGGTGGAATCTGCAATTCATGTGTTGGTATGAATAAAAAATTAAATTAAATTTTTTTATTTTTATAAAATAAATTAATAATTTTATCTATTAAATACAGATCCTGCAAATGCTGCAGTTATTAGTCAGTGTGATGGGGTCCCGCTTGTTATTCAATGTCTATCAAGTCATGTTAAAAACACGGTAACGTAATATAAATTGTGTGAATGTTTTTTGACAGTAAATTTTTCAAAAGTTAAATAATTTGTAGGTAAGTTATGCGATGGGAGCTTTGTATTATCTATGCAATGAATTTAATAAGGGAGAGATATTGAAGCCAGAAGTATTGGAGATTATTAGAGGGTATGCTACATCTGGAGGGGTTAATATAGTCTTTTGTAATCTTGCTCAAGCTTTCTTAGATAAGCATGTAATTGGGCATTAGGCTGAACTAACATATCTAAGTGAAGGATTGGACTGTTGGGGATATGAAATTTTGAGAGAAGTTAATATCTAACGTATCTAATTTAAGTATTTGACTAATCGCAAAATCCATACGTATATGTTAATATCTATAGATTGAACGATTATACTAATTACAACCATTTTTTTTTTGGTGTAGGTTATTTAAATTAAAGTAATTGTATATTATCTTTGTTCTGTAATCGTGTTACTTATAATTTAATCAATTTTATATGATTTTAATTTGTCTCAATATTTTTTATTGCAAATTTTTGAGTTACTCTTAATTTGAATATTAGTTGGTTAAGTTTTAAAATATATATTTACATTAAAACAAATTTATGCTCTTTTTTGTTCAAAGAAACAAACTTATAAAAATTAAGCAAACTCACAAACGAAATTTGAAATTGGCTTGCAACATATTTGTATGTACTATAACAAATAAGCTTAATAAATATAAGTTGACATCAGTCAAGAGTGTAGTTATAACATATTTGTATGTAGTATAACAAATGGACGTGATAACTAACCGACTATACTCTGTTTCTTGATAATGTAGTGTGTATCCTGGGAAGGTGTGTTAAATATGATGTTAGATGTACGCAACTGAGTTCACGGTCATGAGTGGTTACGAATAAGGGAGTTTAATTACTCAGATAACTTCCTTATTCCTCCACCTTGGGATGGTCGTGTTAGTGGGGGTACTACATTGGTACTATCTATCATAACTCCATCACCGCTTGATTAGAATGATCGATGAGCTATATAGGGCTTGATAATTCTCATGTTATCCGTTGCTAATAGGAAGACGAGGGTCGCCAAACTAAGATACTTCAAAGGTGGAGATCCTTGTGTATCAAGAACATTATGAGATCTAAGTACTTGTATTTCCTAAGGGTGGAAATCAAATAGAACAGGTAGGAAAAAGGGTTATTCAAAAAAATTGATTCCAAAATAGAAAAATCTCTTCTGATTCCAATAGATTTAGGAATTCATAACTTAAATCCGAATACGCAACCCTCAAAAAAGTTCCGATTTCTTTTTTTGGAATTTCATGTTCGGAATTTTCAAAATATTATATTCTTTTCCAAAAATTCAAAAATCATTGATTTTACTCCTCTAAATTCTATAATAAATCATCTGCATTATTGTTCAACTTCTGATATAAGTGACATTTGAATCTTATGTATTTATGAAATGTTAAAAGCAAATTCTCTACCTATACAATTTGAGCATTATATAAATGAAAATAAATATACAAACCTAAAGGCACTATTACCTAACTGATAATCATATTTTTGAGAATTTTATATAAAAATTTAGGGTTGATTAGATCATTTTCCCAACTATAAATTTTTGGAAAATTCTTCAATCCAATATTATTGGTATAGGATTATCCAATATTGGATTGAAGAATTTTCCAAAAATTTATAGTTGAGAAAATGATCTAATCAACCCAATAGTTTATATACAGCGTCGGTCCTGTTAAATTATATAAGGGGCGCGAAAATTTAAAATAAAGCCTCCTGTATTTTTTTAAAATTTAATAATAAAATATAATTAAAAAAATTTAATACATAACAAAAAATAATTAAATTTTTTAAGGACAATATATTTTTTTTATCACTTAAATACTACTTTTTTTATATTTTTTGATGCAAAATCACTGATTAATTTGAATATTTTATTTTTTTAGCATCTTTTTTTCAATTAATTTATAAAATATAAAAAAAATTATATAATATAAATACAATTTATAAATTAAATGAGTAACAAACTGGTTTTTTTTCTTTAATCGACAGCTGTGACCGACCACTTTTGCTTTCTTTTGTTTTATTTGGTGGCTTGACTTTTTTTAACAAAATAAAACTTTTTTAAATCTATTATATAGATATTGGCCGTAAACCTTATTAAAATAGGATTAGAACTTGGACTTGAACAACATTAAATAATTGTGATTTATGTTTTTGGGGCCCTAAATTTAAGTAAAAATTATGTGGCCCTAAGCAGTGGCTTCTTCTGCTTCCCACCAGGGTCGGTCCTGCTTATATATATTTATATTTTTGTGGAAAAAAAAAACTTATCAGAAGTAGATAGTTATTTATACTTATGGTTATGTTATGACAGTATTGGTAGTAGGTGGTTATGGACATTTGGTGTTATGATGATGGTGGTATGTGCTGATGTGACTGGAACTAAGTCAAGTGGGATGTGTGGCATGTGTGGGTGTGAAAGGGAAAAGAAGAGACCGGTTGAATTTTAAATTAGGGTTGTGGTGAGTTTTGTGTTTTAGGGTCATATATAGTATTAATGTGTGTATTAATAAATATAAATAATTATAATAATTGGAAATAGATTTTGGAAGTCTAAATCATAATTAATAATCGGATAAAAAATGGGAAATTATAATTTTTGTATGCGATCTCGAATCCGAATTTTTCACAAAAAATGTGAAAAAGCTATTCTGAATTCAGATTTTTTTCAGATTAAGTCAAAATTGGAAATTTCTAATCTGATTTTTCCCCTTTTCATGTGTGTAGTAATGTCTTTGATCCTTTGACTGTCTCGAGAGTGCTTTTGGTACGTCGTGTACCCCCTTAAGTTATTTAGAAGGTTGGTTTCCAACAAAATGCTCTCTATGAAAATAAAAATCTCTCAAAATTTACTCGATCCCATGTTGTGGTGTGTGTTGGTGTAGAGTTATTTTTGTATGCTTTAAGTCTTAGGAAAAATTGAATATTCCCTAAGCGTGTGTGATGCACGCTCAAATAGATTATTGAAGGCTTAATTTAACAATTAGGTACTTTTATTATGCTTCTTTTACCGAATACCTTATGAAAAATAGGTGTGATGGTATTTTTTTTCACAATGTAGCTTTACTGGTGTTATTTTGCATCATTTTTAAATAAATGTTAACTTGTGAGTTAAATACATTAAACGGACGAAAATTATAATAATATTGCATGTTCATGTCTGTAGTTTGACATCGTTAATTATAAATTTATATCTTTTATATTTATCTTAAAAAATTTAGGAGTGATAGCCCCGAACCCCATATATACCAAGCCCCTCTTATTTTATTTTCTATATCCACTTTGTCCGGATCATTCACATTAAATAATAATAATAATAATAATAATAATAATAATAATAATAATAATAATAATAATAATAATAGTTAGTATCAACAATTACCACATCCATTGTCATCAACAGAACCTATTAGTAGAAGAAAGGTGTTAAATATTTTTCTCTTATGTTTTTTCTCATTATCATACTGCATAATGTGATGTTATTCTTTTTTTTTTTTTTTTTTGGACGAGGTGTGATGTTATTCTTTTGTTAACATATTTGTCACTTATTTGGATAGAATACCAAATACCCCTTACCTATAGTTTGACGAAAGAGTAAAAATATTTTGATGGTTTTAAAACAGATAAAAAATTGTTTATAATTTTACACAGCAACGGATATTTTTTACGCTCCAAAAAACCAGGAAAACAAAACAGAAAAGAAAACTTCAATGGCTGAAGCGCCGCCCATTCTGGCCGGCGAGAAGCCACCGTTCGATGACACCTCCGGTCCGATGGAGGCGAACAATCAATTGGTGGGTGCTGCGTCTTCAAGCTCCCAACCGCCGGCTCTCCAGGTAGAAGAATTCCCTGCGCTGGCGGCCACCGATCTCCCAGGAAGAACAAGCAAAAGAACCAGAATGAACCCAGTAGAGATGAACCCGGTGAATGTTAATACTGCTACTGCAATGGACGAGGCTGCAATGGAACCTAACAGCAATGTTCATGTGCAAATCCGAGCTCCATTTTCCACAGCACCAAAAGGTAACGCTCCTGGTTCTTTTATTAGGCCAAAACTTGTTGGGTGGAAGGGTACTTTGACGGGCAATAATGTAGTTATACCGGTTATTGATGATACGGAGGAAACTAGGTCGGGTTATATAATGGGTGAGGAGGATTTTTTAGAGCTTGAAAACTTAGTTGAGGACGATGATGAGGAAATAATAATAGATTCTATACCTACCGTCATTAGAACTAGAGACGAAATTCAGGAAGGAATTAGATTGTGGCGTAATTCGGCGGTCATAAGATTATTGGGAAGGGAGATTGGCTTCACATACTTACTTTCTAAATTAAAACAGATATGGGCACCAAAGGGGCATTTCGAACTAGTGGATGTGGGACATGGCTATTATATAGTTAAGTTTGAGCTTAGGGGTGATTTTGATTTTGCATTGTCTGGGGGTCCGTGGATGATTTTAGACCATTACCTAATCGTTAGAGAATGGACGCCTAATTTTAATGCGGCTTCTAACTCAATATCAAAGACCACCGCCTGGGTTAGAGTCTCAAATCTTGGTATGCAAAACTATACCGCGCGTATACTGAGAAAGATAGGGGATAAACTTGGGAGAACAATCAAAATCGACCCGATGACTAAGGGTAGGCTAAGAGGGAATTACGCAAGATTAGCTGTAGAACTCGATTTGAAAAAACCACTTGAACCGGAGGTAAGAATAGGATCAGATATATGCAAGGTTGAATACGAAGGCCTTCATTTGATTTGCTTTGATTGTGGTAAGTTTGGACATAAAAGAGAGAATTGTTCGGTGATAGTGAGTGATCACATGGATGAGGATCGGGTTAACGGGAAAGGAAAGGAGGCTATGGTAGAAGAGACTAGTGAACCGCCGATGCCGAAAGAAAAATACGGGGAATGGATGACGGTACGGAGAGGGAATAGAGGTGGTGGAAGAAATGGGGTGAATAAAACAACAAAAACTTATCCTAATAACAATCTAGGAACTCGCTTTGATGCTTTGAGAATGGAAGAGGGTCCGGGTGAGATGAGATTCAATGCGCAAAACATAATAAATAAAGGTCAAAGTTCGGGTTCGAAGGTACTCGCAAATAAAGGAAAAAGTATTTCGGGATCTAATACGGGAAATAAAAAAGGCGGGGGATCAAAAAGTCATGGAATAATTATCTCGCCTAATTTTGAGCAAAGAAGAGCCTTAGTAGATGAAGTTGAGGTGTGCGATTTTGAGCTTGAGGTAGAACAATGTGGGGCGAAAAAGGTAAATAAAAAAGGGGGCAAAAAAGGACCTGCTGGAAAAAAAGTCAATATTGTTATTGATAGTAATATGGGGAAACAAAGTTTAGTGGGTGGAGAAGTTGGGGGACCCTCGGTTGGACAAGAGACAATGGGGAAAATGGACACTTTAGTGGAGGTTAATGTTACTGATGGCCACAGGGACCATTTTGCAAAAAATGGAATTAATGGGGCCTTTGAATTTGGACCGCCAACTCCCCAACACAGGCCCTTAGAAGAGATCATTGCTTCGGTCCTGGACCCCCCCCCACATTGGCGAACAGCTACTGGAAAGTAGCTTACCTAATATTCCTCCTGATCCAATATGGGACATGGCCGATGACGAAGGAAATAGCGACACATCATGGCTCGATAGCCAAGTCCAGGAGACAAATGCTACTGCCATGAACGAACAGGGCCGAAATAAAGGAGGCTCGGATGATGAAATGGAAACGGAAGCTCGCGCCTAATGCGCCAAGAGGTACCGCGTGTTTTACAATTTTTTATTTAATGAATTTAGTGAATGTTTCAGGTAATTCTTGGGAAAGAACTAAAACTCCCATTAATATTTTGATATGGAATTGTTATGGTGCTGCCAAACCTCGTTTTAGACAAGTGTTACGCGATATGATGGCTAATAATAACGTGTGGCTATCAGTAATTGTGGAACCTCGTATAAGTGGGGTAACAGCGAATACAGTTATAAACTCTTTGCAAAAAGATAACTCGATTAGAGTAGATTCGGAGGGTTATAGCGGTGGAATTTGGCTAATTTGGAACGATTCGAACATCAATATTAAGGTTCTATCAGCTGGTCGCCAAGTTATTAATATTGAGGTTAGTCAACAAGGTTGCAGATCGTGGATTTTTTCAGCTATCTATGCCAGCCCAGATTATAAAAAGAGAGAGGTGCTGTGGGATGCATTGTACCACGCGTTTCATAACATACGATCTCCGTGGTTAGTCGCTGGTGATTTCAATCAAGTGGGTCTGGAAATAGACAAGAGAGGAGGGGTTTCCGGGGTTTCGAGAAGAATGGAAAAGTTCGAAGAATGGAGGAATAATTGCGGGTTGATAGATCTTGGATTCGAAGGACCGCGCTACACTTGGAGCGATTCTTGGAACTCAGGACAAAAAATCATGGAGCGTCTTGACCGAGCTTATGGTAATGTGGAATGGCAGGGTCTATTTCCGTATACGAGGGTTATTCACCTGGCAAGGGTCCACTCGGACCATATGCCTATCCTGATTCAAGTCTGCCCCAATCAGAGTCCGAAAGTAAATCCGCGCCGGTTCAGATTCGAAGCTGCTTGGTGTTTACATAATGGTTTTCTTGAATTCGTAGATAAAAATTGGGAAGGTAATAATCTTGGTATAGGAGAAGGATTAGTCTCTATTCAGAATAGTTTAAATAAATGGAAAATGGAAGTTTTTGGTGATATAAATCGTAAGAAAAGGGAATTAAGCGCAAGAATCCGAGGTATTCAGAAATCTTTGCAAGTTTCATACAACTCGTCGCTTCGCCATATGGGTACTCAGTTAACTAAGGAATACGAGAGTGTTCTTGAGCAAGAAGAAGCAATATACTTTCAGAAATCAAGGAGCAAATGGGTGGAATCGGGCGATAGAAACACGAGGTTCTATCAAATCGCAGCTTCTATACGTAAGAAAACGGCTGTTTGTACTAGATTGTTAGATGACACGGATAATTGGGTAGAAGATGAGGAGGGTTTGAAACGATTAGTTCGAGAATACTTTGAACTCTTATATGCTGCACCGGAAGACTTAATGGAGAGGGATAGTTTACCGTCTATATCACCCCTCGGTGGGGAGGTTAGGAATGGGCTAGATCTCCCGTTTTCGGATGAAGAAATTCGCATTGTAGTATTTCAATCAAATCCGACTAAGGCCCCTGGCCCAGATGGTATGTCAGCGGCGTTTTATCAGAAATGCTGGGCATCTGTGGGTCCGTCGGTTTGCAAGATGGTTCGCGATGCTATTGATACTGGTCAGTTGCCTTCGGGTCTCAACGGTACCCTTATACACCTTATTCCAAAAGTACCGGACCCGAACCGGGTACGCCTCCTTCGTCCTATTAGTCTTATTAATTCACCTGTTAAATTTTTAATGAAGGCTATGGTCAATCGACTTAGGCCTATTCTATCTAACATTGTTGGCCCTTGCCAAAGTAGTTTTTTACCAGGTAGGTCAACGGTGGATAATGTGGTGCTTGTTCGTGAGGTAGATCACAAGATGCGGCATCTCGTGGGAAGGAAAGGAATCATGGCTGTAAAGATTGACCTCGCGAAAGCCTATGACAAGATTAGATGGGAGTTTATTGAAGAAACAATAAGAATGTTTGGGCTTCCGGAGAATTGGATAAGGATAATTATGTCTAGTATGAAAGAAAATGAAATGCGAGTTCTTTGGAATGGTGAACCCCTAGCTCCGTTTACTCCTCACCGGGGTATCAGACAAGGGGACCCTCTTTCTCCCTATGTGTTTGTTATGTGTATGGAGAGATTATCCTTGCTAATTCAGGAACTTTGCAACTCGGGTAGATGGAAGGAGATTAGAATTGGTCGCCAAGGTCCTAAGTTATCACATTTGTTTTTTGCGGACGATCTAATTTTGTTTGGTGAGGCTTCGTTAGTGCAGGTACAAATAATACAGGAGGTGATGGATAGGTTCTGCAAAGCAGCTGGACAGACAGTTAGTGCGGAGAAATCCTTAATATATTTTTCCTCGAATGTCCCGGAACAAATCCAGAAAGAACTTGCGGTGGCTAGTGGATTCTGTCATAGCTCTTCCTTTGGGACCTACTTGGGAGTACCTATTCTTTCGGGTAGATTACCAAAAGGGTTCTATAAAGGCATAGTGGAAAAGATGAGGAATAAGTTAGCATCTTGGAAGGCAAAAACATTATCGCTCGCGGGACGGATTACGCTAGCCCAATCAGTCTTGAACGCGATACCCGTGTATCAAATGCAAGTGTTGAAACTACCTAAATATGTTTGCAAAGGGATTGATAGAGTAGTTAGAGATTTTATTTGGGGTTCTTCAGCCATGGAAAGGAAACTTCATTGGGTAGCGTGGGATCAAGTATGTAAAACGAAAGAGAATGGTGGCCTTGGCATAAGAGAGGCGGAGAGGTATAATTTATCCCTATTAGCAAAGCTTGGATGGAAAATTCTTCAAGAGGAGCAATCGGTAGCTTGGGTGGAGATATTCAAAAACAAGTATTTCAAAAATGGAGTTCTAAGCCGTGTCCAAAATGGAAATGAGTCTAGTGCGTGTAAAGCGATTCTAGCTGGTGTTGATGCATTCCGGGAGGGGTTTATTGTTCAAGCCGAAGAGGATGGGTCAAGCGTAAGGTGGAAATATGAAGATTCGGGTCGCTTCTCGGTTAAATCCGCTTTTTTGAGTGTGGGGGAAACATGTGACGATTCGAGTTTCAAGTGGGAACTAGTGTGGAAACTAAAGTGCTCCCAAAAGATACGGGTCTTTCTCTGGAGATTAGTGCTTAATCGTCTCGCAACGGCGGAAAACCTCTACAAAAGAAATATCCTCGAATCTAAATCATGCGTAGTTTGCGGAGCGGAAAGGGAAGATGCTATTCATGTTTTCTTGAAATGTAAATTAGCTACTATTGTTTGGAAACTGTTGGGTTTTTCTATTGACTTTGCAGGTGTTGCAGCAGCTAGTGGTGATGTTCTTGGAGCTGCTTGCCGAGGTGGATCAAGAGCTGTGATCCTGGATCCTGCTGTCTCGGCTGGAATGTGGTCGGGTGCTGCTGTGGCGGATGAGCTGGAGGCTGGATCGATGGGAAGCGCGGACAGGAGCTTGCTGCAAACGCTGAACAGCAATTGGGTGCATTCCAGGGATAGTCCAGGAGCTGCTGGGGAAGCGAGACAGCTGCAGCGGACTCGGGAAGCTTCGGAAAATGCTGCAGCGCAGGGATTTTCTGCAGAAAATTCAGCAGCCCCACCCCGGGGTATCAAATCTTGGATGGAGGGTCACCTTCGCTCCAAGGCAAGAATTGACGGATTCGATTGGCCTTTAGTGTTCGTAGCCGCGTTATGGACAATTTGGGTCAAAAGAAACTTAGTTGTGTTCAACGAAGGACAAAATATTCCCCATGTTCTTGAGCTAAAAAGGGATATCTTCTCCCTAGCGGGTAGCTTCGTTCTCGCGTGGGGTAAGTCATTAGATGGAGGCATAATTAAGCTTGCTAATACTATCATGGTAAAGTGGGTTAAACCGGTAAATGGAATCAAATTAAATATCGATGGAAGCTTCAATAGAGCGAAACGATTAGCAGGTATTGGGGGTATAGTAAGAGATAGCTATGGGACTTGTATTTCCGGATTCTTGGGTTCATGTGATTTTGTATCCCCACTCGTTTCGGAATTACTTGCACTTAATTTTGGCCTAAGATGGGCTTGTAATAGTGGTATTATTGAGATGGCGATTGAAACAGATTCGGAGGAACTCCATGCGCTAGTGAAGGGCGGTGGGAGTTCTACTCATTATGAGATGGACTCGGGGAAACTCCATGCGCTAGTGAAGGGCGGTGGGAGTTTAGGTAGTCGGTATGTTTCAATTGCGAAAGAATGTTGTGCGCTACTTCGTCGTTTTCCAAAGTTTGAACTTGTTCATGTGTATCGTGAAGCTAACTTTTGTGCTGATAAACTAGCAAGAGAGGGTGCAATTTTATGTATTCAACCGGAGGTTTTCAAGGACCCACCTGACTTTCTATGGAAGCTTATTACTCGGGACAGAAGTGGATGTGCAACTAATAGAGTTGTACTAGATAGGCAATAAGAACTTCGTTCTTTATGTAATCATTGTTTCTTAACGGCTTATAGCCTCTCATGTATGCAAAAAAAAAAAAAACAGATAAATACTTTTTATGGTTTTTTAACTTGTGACAACTTATCCATTTACTAAATATTAGATTATAGTATATGACTGAGTTGCACCTAGTTGTTAAAAGTTATACTATAATTTCTAGTAAAAAGGATAAATCGTCACGAATTAAAACATCATAGAAAAATATTTGTTAATTTTAAAACCAGAGGTTTTTTCACTCTTTATCAAAGTACAGGGATATATTTAATATATACTCCACTTATTTTATTTTATGGAATATAATTGACGCTAATCTTTATTCCAAGGCCATATATTTAATCTTTAATATAAGTTTTCTTAGATTTTTTTGAAAAAAAAATTAAGACTGATACTTGATATCATTAAAAGTATATATTTAAATACCATTCATGACAATGATCTAAGGTTAATCTAGAAAAAAACGAAATAATGGGATTGCTTAAAATCTATTTTTTTTTTGTTACATAGGAGAGCTATTTTGGATTCGGAGTCATTAACTTAGTTTAACTTAGTTCAAACGTACACTACTAGATTGGATGACTAAAACCCTGGCCAATGAAACTAGTTCTTAAAATCTACACTGATGAATAGCATTACTCTAATATTCCATGAACATTTTTTACTTTTAACATCATTAAAATAAATAATTTTAGAATATCTAATTTTTGCAGGACGCGTCATGATCCTAAGATTACTCTAAGTGTTTGTAGGGGTGAGATTCTACAATATGGATCAAAGATTAGGGTCTTTGATCCTTTCGACCAGGTACTTGCCACAAGTATGAATTCAACGATTTAAGTAGAGATTTTCGCACCTAGGGAGGATGAGGAGTTAAGGGGACATTTACTGAATATGTAATGAATCTTTATGGAGTAGAATGCTTAGGGTTTTGTATCTCAGAGTATCTTATACCTTAATGTCAATGGATATATATAGGCATAGCTTTCTTGTCCTCCAAGTCATTATCTAATAACCTTTATGGACTCCTTTTAGAAACCTAAGTCATAAGGTCGTTGGATAGGGTTTTCAGAATCCACACGTAAATACCACTAGCTCATATGGAAGGATGATCTCCTTTCTTACCGTACCAAACTCCTTTACGGGTTTGTCTAAGCCTGTTATCGCTACCCTTTTCCGGAGTCGAAACCTCTTTTACTAAATCCGCGATAATTTCTCATGAAATTCTTGGTCCTAACTGTATTTTTCCACTACAGTGTTATTTTTGCAAAAAGAAGATTTTATTTTATTTTCTAAAAAATATTTATTTGTTTGAATTAATAGTAAACATCATTTATCCACATATGATAATTTATCAACCAATTAAAAGATAGTCCGTATTTTACTTTCGATAATTTAATATTAGATATTTTTGTATCATTCTTTTTTCTATTTCCATTAATTGGTTTGGTTGTAAGATATTATCCCTGGGCCATTTTCAAATAAAGATATGCGCTGTATCGATATCAATGTGGCGTCAATAGTAGGTCAACTTGGTAGGTGGGTAATTATTAACTTTTGCACAAGGATAATGTTAAAAATGAATTTTCAAGAATACACTACCAAAAAATATCTAACTGGAAAATTAGATTTTTTTTTTTGACAAGAAAAATTATATACATTGTTCATGAGTAATAACAAATAATTTTAATAAAATTACTCGTCATTTTGAGAAACTTAGTTACAATGATATAAAGTTTGATCATGCTATCATATTCAATGAGTGGAAAAATAATTTTTGAAAAATTTAGATAGAGGTGTCTTTTATTATATGGTCGATAGTTATCAATTTTTCGATTAAAAACTAATAATAATAGGCAATATGTTTTTTTTATAGATACAATCTACTGGTGTATTAAATTCCCCAAAACTCAAATTCTCTCATTGCTAAATTTTTTGGTTCTTCAAGATATTACTAATAGCCAAGTAACCAATGCGTTTAGTTCCAATATGGCAAATAACCCAATCCTGAATGATGAAGCTGACATGATTTGGTTTAGTGACACCTCTTTTATCAAAGAATGGGAACCAGCAGTTGTAGTAGCCATTGGAGTCGATACCAAGGGTACAATCCCTCAGAAGGTTACGAGAAGGTGCTATGTCAGAAACGTTATTGAAGGAGAGACATGTTCTCTCCTTCTTGCCATGAGACCCGCAGGGTATCTCAACACTCTGAATAGTTCCCTTTACTTCGATAACCTTGAGTTAGTTCCAGGTTGGCCTCCACTGGAGTCTTAAACTGCTTCTTGCTGAAATTGGAAATTGGCTATACCGGTTTCCGCTTTGAAAGGTTTCATATATAAATAGAAATTTCAAATACATAGCCGACGCTCTCACCAAGCCTACCAGGATCAATATTGACCTTTCTAGTTGGAGTAATACGTCTCTCACTAGCTCGTTTGATTTCTTTAGGCATCTTTGTAATCTCTATTGTTTGTAATGTTTCTCCTTAAATAGACAAAAAAAAGATACAACCTATTGTCCTACAATTATTTCCGTATCTCTGATTTATCAAAAGCGACACATATGTTGGTAGGTCTCATAGGTTGGGCCTAGTTGCCCTCTGTCTAGCCCGCTTTGCAAGTCTGTCTCCCCTACAATTGAAGCGCCTCAAAATATGCTCGGTTATAGTTCTAATTTGTATCCATTCTTCCATTGTTGAACATATAAATAAGAAGATGAAACTTTTCAATCTTCTATTTTTTCCATCTAAAGAAAGATTTATGGATTAAACTTGTTGTTATGATAAATTTATACAAAAAAAGAAAAAGATTTAAATTTGAATTCTTTATAAACATGTAAAATTATATTTTTTTTTGTTTTTATTTAATAACAATGACTAATATTTTAAATGATCATAATCTCCATTTTTTTCATTTTTTTGTTTTTTACTTAACGAAAGGTTATATCTATATTCTTTATGCATGGTAGATCTATTTATTTTTCTTTGAGTAGTGGATAGTGAGAAATAAATCCTAATCACTATTGTATATTTGTTTTTCATTACTAGGGTTTTTCGATGTATCCAATTGATATGGATTTAACGGGTATGAATCCAGTGGGTACGGATCTAACCGTATGTACAAGCAGGTATATGCCCAACCATCTATACAAGTGGGCATATATTGTGGTGGTATGTGTTGTAGTGGTTTGGTAATGTGTACAATGAAAGGTATATATATATATATATATATATATATATATATATATATATATATATATATATATATATGTGTGTATGTATTTTGAAAAAAAAATCATTCTAGTGGTTCTAATTGATGTTCTTACTTTTATGCAAGAAATTAAATCTATAATGCAATTATAAATCCACTGGACAATGGATATAACCCCATATGCCTACATGGACCCATCACTGCACGACTTGTTCTTACTAGACAATAGATGGAATTTGAAAAGAAATATATTACCTTGAACAAAAAGTCTACTGGACAGTGGGTATAATATCACACAATATCGCCAAAAGTATCATCTCGAGCTTTATTGATGGCCCTGCACGCAACCTTGAAAGTAAATTACATCCGTAGTGGTATTTCAACAATTTCATTACATTCCCAGGCCTTGAATCTTGTTCTTGAATGCACCTCATGGACAATAATGTTCTTTATCACGTCACCAGAAAGACGACGATTAACCAATTGTCTCCATGGCGGTCCACAAGTGTGCATTTTCACAAACTTCCTAAAATACATTTTCTAATCGACATTATCCTTTGAAGCGTAACACTTCAATTGCAACTGATAGACTTCTTATAAATATAATACGTGCTAATCCTTGTTGGTGTATTGTGCCAAAAATCAAAATAATAGCCAGACTCACGTGCATATTTTGAAAGTGTGCACCTTAAATCTTTCATTCAATCATGAAAACATTGCCTAGGTTCCTTCAGAGCTACATTCCAAACATTGTTATTCAAACCCCTCTCCTTATGATTATAATCTTTTCAGCCTCCTTATTATCATCCTCCTTATTGTCAGACAAATGACCTACATTACGCGGGGATGAGGGTGGTGGAACAAACACCAAAGAACATGTAGAAGTTAAGGGTTGATTTACAACTTTATCATGTGATTCTCATATTAAGATTTCAAATTCAACAACAAGGTTGTGGTTCAACAGCCATAAAATCGTGGACAAGTCACCTTACTAACAATATTACAGTTCTAATGCTCACAAAACGAATAAAAAGATCAATACAGTTACCATTCAACACGGGCCACATCGCAGTAACATATTTCTTGATCGAGTCAAACGAATCAAATAAATGCAACAACTTCAACACTTTTGCCTCAATGTGTCAGAATAAAAAGATCCATCTACATGGAACCTTGACCAAAACCTATAACCGTTAACATAGTTATAGTATAAACCTTGATTCAATCTCTTAGAAGAGTTGTTGAGTATAAAGAGTTCCATCTACATGGAACCTCAACCAAAACCTATAACGGTTTACATCGTCATAATATAAACCTCGTATGTGTTCAAACCTTATTATTCTCTTATAAAATACCTTTTTGGATAATTGTTTGATTGACAATCAAATGGTGACATCAGGCAGGATAACAAGTGTGAGTCTCACTGCCCCTACGCTTGGGGGTGTCATGTGGAGAGGATGCCAGGATGGCAAATGGGCTATTTAGGTATGGTTTGACTCTTTTTTCTTCAACCATTTCAACCTATTGGTGTTGTGTTGATTGATTTTGACTTTAACAATACAGATTATTTTCATAAGGAGGTGAACGTTTGGTGAAACTTTTGTTGTGCTTTATGCAACAAGGTGTCTTATAAGACTGGTAACGAGTTGATTTTCATAAACATATATTGTCTTGAACTGTTCAGGAGTTGAAACATCCGTGTAGAGTTAGAATAATCGTTTCAACCTATTCTTTCTAAGATTGAAGATATTTTCCAAGATAAATATAATATATAATTTAGCCATATGCCTAGATTTGAGAAAAGTATTACAGATATGATTGCTATGCATATTAAGTGGAATAACAATATCAATGATGTTAAAATTCAGAATTCATTTGAAAGCATAATTTTTTTTAAAGAGATTTTAGATCGAGCAAGAATTGAATAATGTTCATATGATTACAATACTCTTTTTATTTGATATTAGCTTTATGGATAAGAAAAACTATAAGATATCATTATGGAATAGCGGTTATCATTAACCATATCCATTTCTTGTGGAGTACTTTTTTCATAACGATTTTTCCGGAAATTGGTCACATCTTTAAAAACAAAATAAAATTATCCAAAAAAAAACCTTGTCTTTTTTCAATTTCTGTAGCATTTCTTTTGGACAAATTTCTGTAGCATCTCGAGACCAAATTTTATCGTCGAGTCGTATTATTTATTTTATTTTTGGTTCAATAAGAGTCGTATCACTACCTAACTGGTAATTAATGCTACCCTACAAATCAAGGTTCGGTGTCCTACTATTTTGAGCAAAAATAGATTAAAAACAAAAGGCTACTGACCAATCTCGTGCGTATGCGTGATTAACCAAAAAAACCCATTTAAAAGGTTGCCTCTACTTGCTTTCTCTACTTCTCTTGTCTTCACTATCTCCTCACAACTCACCAACCCTTCTCCTCCCAATCAATCACACATATCCGTCAACACACTAATGGCTTATGAAAAGATCAAGGTCGCCAATCCCATCGTCGAGATGGACGGTCAGATCTCTATCTCTCTCTTCATACTTCTGTTCAATTTGATTATCTGATCTGTTTATGTATCTGGCCTGTTAATAAAACTCGTTATTAGATCTCTGTTCAAGTGATTAAAGAAAGATAATCTTCAAATTGAACTGAATAAAACATCGGATAATGATGCTTAATTTTAATTGAGAAAGTATGATCTATCAATTCAGATTATGTGATACTATACTATCTAGATCTACATATGTTTTTGTGTTAGTTATTTGATATTCGATCGATTCAATGATATAATTATCTGATTACATATACTAGTAGTTTGACTAATGTGGTAATGATCTGCAATATATATAATTTTACGGTATAAAGTTTTCACGATAAGCAGTTTATAAATAAATCAATACTCGGATTTAATTATATTATATCAGTCAGATCTACGATATGTTTATGTGATCGATCCTGATAATTTCTATTCCACAGGAGATGAAATGACTCGTGTCATTTGGAAATCAATTAAGGACAAGGTAATTCAATTAATCCTTTTCATAACTATTTTTCTCATGATTAAATTCAAAATATTTAATTATAGATACAATATCTATATCTATATATTGCAGCTTGTTCTTCCCTTTCTAGAGTTGGATATAAAGTACTTTGACCTTGGTCTTCCTCACCGTGATGCAACTGATGATAAGGTCACTGTTGAAAGTGCTGAAGCTACTTTGAAATATAATGTAGCAATCAAATGTGCAACCATTACTCCAGGTATAATTAACCATGGTTAATTATTTAATAAACTAAATTTCTCACTTTATAATGTTTGTTAACCTATAGATGAGGATCGTGTTAAGGAATTTGGTTTGAAAAGCATGTGGAGAAGTCCAAATGGAACTATCAGAAATATCTTGAATGGTTAGTTAGTTAGTGAAGTTTTGCATTTTGCTCCTTCATCTTTCAATTAATTTTTTTTGAACACAGGTACTGTTTTCAGAGAACCAATTCTCTGCAAGAACATTCCTAAACTCGTTCCAGGTATTTATTTTTTTAATTTTTATTTTTTTAATTTTCTTTTTCCATTTTTTAAATTGGTAAAATAAATTGATCAGGATGGACAAAGCCAATTTGCATTGGAAGACATGCTTTTGGTGACCAATACAGAGCAACTGATACAGTTATTAAAGGACCCGGGAAACTCAAATTAGTGTTTAGTAAGTTTTTTTTTTTTTAATTTATATTTTTTCATTTTTTCATTTTATAATAATAAAAAAATGTTTTTTACAGTTCCAGAAGGAGGTGAGGAAAATACAGAGTACGAGGTGTACAATTTCTCAGGTGCAGGTGGTGTAGCTTTAGCCATGTATAACACTGATGAGGTTTGTTTTTTTCCCCCCCAAAAAATAAAATAAAAAATAATTATCGTAACTAATAAATAAATACCCTATTTACCCTTATGAAACAGTCGATTCGTTCTTTCGCCGAGGCATCAATGAACATGGCACACCAGAAAAAATGGCCACTTTATCTCAGCACAAAGAACACTATTCTAAAGAAATATGACGGAAGGTATATTATATATATGAACTTTTCATTCTTTGTTACTTAATTAAATATTAATTTCTTAATTTAAATGAAAAGATTCAAAGATATATTTCAAGAAGTATATGAAAAGAACTGGAAATCAAAGTTTGAAGAAGCTAAAATTTGGTATGAGCATCGTTTAATCGATGATATGGTTGCTATGGCTTTGAAAAATGAAGGTGGTTATGTTTGGGCTTGTAAAAATTATGATGGAGATGTTCAAAGTGATATGTTAGCTCAAGGTATTTATTTTTTTAATATAATATTATTTTCATATTTATTTACTAATTTCATTTTTTTTACAGGGTTTGGTTCTCTTGGATTAATGACATCAGTGTTGGTACGTATTTATATATTATTTTATTGATTTAATAATGGTTAATAAGTTAAAAATTATGTATAGATTTGTCCAGATGGAAAAACGATTGAAGCTGAAGCAGCACATGGAACAGTTACACGACATTATAGGGTACATCAAAAGGGTGGTGAAACAAGTACTAATAGTATTGCTTCTATATTTGCTTGGACTAGAGGACTTGCACATAGGGCTAATTTAGATGGAAATGCTAAACTTTTGGAGTTTACTGAGAAACTTGAAGCTGCATGTATTGGTGTCGTTGAGTCTGGTAAAATGACTAAGGATCTCGCGCTTATTATTCATGGATCTAAGTGAGTTTTTATACTTCAGTTATCTATACTCTTTTTTGAAGTTTGGTCATAAACTTATGTATTATACTCACTTTATGAATATATATTGTAGGCTTAGCAGAGACACGTATTTGAACACTGAAGAGTTCATTGATGCGGTGGCACATGAACTTCGATCAAGACTTTAAGTGTAACTGTGTAAGTATGTATGTTTTTTTTTTCTTTTTTTATGAATTTTGAAAATTGATGATTGAAGATGTCTTACAGTTTTTTGTGTTTGATTTATTAGGTTGGGAAGGAGGAGAGGATTATGAATGCTGGTCAAGATTGGTCAAGATAGATGACTGTTTTAAACAATTGATATTTAAAATTTTCGATTTGAAACTGTTTTAAACAATTGATGACTGTTTTTGTTTGTTATGTATTGTGTGTCTTTATATTTTTGCTTATTTACTTACATCTGAGTCTCCCCGTATGGTTATGATCAAGAGTAGAGAATAAATTTTGATCGGAAAAGGAACAAAAACAATAAATTTGCCTTTTGTGTATGAGATATTTTGTTAGTTTTCTAGGCCTTGCCTTTTCCCTTCGTGAAAACACAAAAAGTTGCTCCTCGATATATATAAATCCCATGCGTTATGGAAAATTTAATCTATAATGGGATACTTAATCTACAGTAGTTTCTCATATTGTGAGGTCAATGCGAATTTGTACTTCAATTTTTTTTAAGTTTTTTTTGTTTAAATTTTTTAAGTGAAAATTAGACTTAATTTGCAGGTAACCGAAAAGATAGGTTAGAGATAGAAAATAGAGAGATTAGAAAGTTTTCTCTTAAATCATTCGATTTAGTGTCTGTTTTTTTTCAAGCTCACGTTTTCTGGTCATGCTTGCCAGATTAACTACTAGATACAAATAAGGCTCCTTGCCAAATGATTTTGACTCGGGATGTAGCATCTTGGGGTTGTCGCCCAAAACCCACCCTGTCCTATGAATCTAGTTATGGGGATATTCAGAATTTTGGCTACCTCCGAAAATGAATAAAATCGCGTTATTGCACAACTTACCAAAACTTTTATTTTTGGAGTTCAAATGGGTGGATCTAAAGAACACTTCAAAATGGGTATTAAGAATAAAACCGTAGATTAGCATCATTTATGAAAGGCTTCTCCCCAGATGATTTTGACTTGGGATGCCAAAAATTACCATCTTGAGGTTGTCGTCAAAAAGCCACCGGGTTCCATGAACCTCAAGTTATGGGTAAACCCAGAAATTCGACCACCTCCGAACATTAAGAAAAACCGTAGACTAGCATAATCTTGGGAAGAAGATAGTGACCCCCCTCCTTTTTCTTTTTTCGTCATTCATTGAAGAGATAGCTCTATAAACACTGTCGTAACTTCTTCTTTCTTCTTTATGGCGCCACCGTGGGTAAGAAGGAGGGATTCTCTCGGCTGAGAGGAGCTTCTTACGTGGGGAAAATGTCAGATTAAATTCAGGGAAAATGAGTGATCAATTTGCTAATCTAGGTGAATTTGATACTTCCTAGGAGGCTAAAGTTACAAACTCCTAGGTGAAATATGTCTCTATAGTGAAAACAATTGATCATGTTTAGAATATGATTAGAAATTTCTTATGCATCGAAAAATGTGGTCGACTTCAGGTGTGAGAGGACCACCAAAGAACTCGTGAGTTTGGCCGGGGACCTTGCCACCGATGCGATAAGTCCGGGTGTGAACCTAAAGGAGAAAGAGGAAAGTAAGAAAATGGATTATGAAAGTGTGAATATCAATAATAGGAAAGTTTCGGTGGCCATGGATTTGCAATACTTCAAGCCTTTTGAAGGGAAAAAGTTAATATTGGAAGAGAGCGATATTTTGACTATAAAGCAGGCGTTGGTTTTTCCCTAATTGGGTATGTTGCGGGTAAAAGAAAGCTGGATATAGAAGATATTCATAGGATTGTGAAATATTAGAGGTTGAAGTGTAGGGTATGAAGGCATCCTAGTGGTTGGCTAATGTGTAAATTCGAAGAGAAGGATGATAGGAAGCTTGTTCTCATCCTATGAGCGCCTTCAATTTCTAGCCGAGATTGCGAATTTCTTTGATTTTGTAAATCTTAAAAGAACTAAGATTCCTTCTTGGGTTATTATGCGGAATCTTCCCAAGCAAGCTCGTACATCTATTGGGTTGGCCAAAATTACTTCTCGAGTTGGTAAACGCGTTCGAACCAATGACGTAACTTTTATAGTAAAGATATTAGTTATGCTCGTGTTCTTATTGAGACAGAGTCAAGCAAGGAGAAGACGAAGTTTATTGATATAAGATCGTACAAAGGTAAAGACTTTCGTATCAAAGTGGAGTATGAAAATATACCAACTTGTTGTAGTAAGGCGTTTGGACATGTTGAGAACATTTACTTATATGAGAATGATGTGGTAATTAATAATTTTAAGCACACTTCCATGAGGGATAACAAATTCTGTTATAATGCCAATTCTATTTTGAGTAATAAGAAAACTGCAAGAGAACATATGGCTCCAGCTGAGAAGGAAACGGAGGAAGCTGTGAAGTGCCATTCGAAGTCTATAGCTGAGCATAATATAGCCACAGTACAGAGTTGATCATAATATAGTCACAATTCAGAACAAGTCAACAATTACTAAAGCTCACCTCGCCTGGGAATTGTGCAGAAGAATGGGACCCGAGATGAGTTCAGACGGTGAGCAGAGAGATGTAACACCTCACTTTTCGTGTACCAGAAATGCCTACCTGGAATTGGGGAGCTGCTATATGCCACTATAGCAACACCAACCAGATCACAATAGAGTATTAATTACAACATCTGCGAATAAGGAGGCAACTAAAATAGCTGATGCGGAAAGGGAGGTAACTAGCTTAGTGTTGCTAGAACTAATTAAGAACAAGTCAAAACTGTGGCTGGGACTGCGAGTAAAAATTTAGCAAGAGGGGCCAATAACGAGAAGAGTAATAGGGATAAAAACAGGGATGATAGAATACGTATGAAAAACGGTAGATTTGTTAAAACACCAGGTAAAGAGAATATGTTCGTTGATTTTGGGTTTTCGGGTAATTCGAGAAAGTTGAGTGATTCGAGTAAAGATGCTTTGGACTTGGGAGGATAAATTGAGGTTGAGAATCTGTTTGTTTTGGTGGTAAGCCAAAGAACAAAAAAGAAAGAGGCAAGTGAGAGACGACAAATTGTAGAGTAGAGAGGCGAGAGAGAGAAAGATTAAAGAGAAATTATTGGAGGATTAGAACACAATTATTGAGAGTGATAATAAGGGGAACCCATAAAAAACCGAATAATGATTATTAGAACTTGGAATACAAGGGGTTTTGGCTCACCCCATAAGAGAAAGGGTGTAGTTAGGCTTATTAATCACAAAATATTATAATTATAGGGATTTTGGAAATGAAGAGTACTAGACTTTGTGTACATAATTTTGTAATAGCTATGCTGCAAGGGTGGAAATATATAGATTATCTTGACAAATTTTAGCATAGGAGAATTTTGCTATTGTGGAACCCAGATAAGGTTGAAGTTGATGTCCTTGGAATCCTTCCTCAAGTTATTCATTGTAAAGTGGTATTTAAGGTAACCTCTAGTAGCCTTTATACCTATTTCATCTATGGCCTTAATGATAAGATTGACGGGGGAGACTTGTGGGTAGAGGTAGAGAATCACACTTCTACTTTTGATTCCCCGTGTCTTTTACTTGGTGATTTTTACAATATACTAAATCATGAAGAAAGGAAAAATAGAAGAATTGTAGCCATGGGAGACTTTAATGAATTTGGGGTTTGTTGTAACGCCATTGGTTTAGAATATCTATAATATTCAGGCCAATTCTTTACGTGGGATAATAATGAAACACTTAGTTGGATAGATCGTCTGATGAGTGATAAAAGAATTGATGCCTCTGACCACTATGTGCATGCAGAATTTCTACCATGTATTGTGTCATTGTTCCTTCAAAATGCCACGAGTGTCACCCTATTTAGTTTCTTTAATACGTGGGTGGAATATACAGATTATGGTGAAATTGTTAGTAAGGTTTGGAACAAAGATCATGGTCGAGGTACGAAGCAATTTTTATTTGTAAAAAGCTTTGGAACTTAAAGCCGGAGTCGATGAGTTTGAATAAGTAGCACCTTTCTCACATATTTGAAAGAGCCAAAAGAGCACAAGAAAACTTGGAGGAAGAAGAAATTAAATTCCAACTAAATATAGCTAAAGATTTGGTGGAGATTCGGAAAGTTGTGAATAGACTTGAAAAAGCCGATATTAGTTTTCTTGAACAAAAAACGAATAAGTTGTTGTTGTTGTGAGCTCTTTAAAAGGCCCTATTAGATTTAGATCATCAATGTAGACAATAATAATAACAAATCCAAAATCAGACTTTTTAAAGAAAACACATGGACTAATGAGACTGTTAATATATCCTTCTTTGACAAGGTATATACTAAGACGATTATACCACATTCGTCCAGATTCTCACGGGTGTGCGCTACACGCTTTAGGCATTTTTTATCTTTGTTGGATTTTCATAAAAGTGTCACTTCCAAGTGATCCATAGAAGTAAGTTGTTACCACATCCATCAAATGCATATGAGGGTAAGGTGTTATGTTAGTGATATGTAGAAGGGTTTGGTGAACATATTTAGAGATGAATACCCAAATGTATATCACATTTATATTATATTTTTTTGCTAATTTAACAATATTTCATATATTTCACACTTCATATAAACACTCGGTTGAAAGGAATGTGGGAGATTATAAAGCGAAAAATTGATGACTCGATTACAAGTTAAGCGGAAAGAAATTGAAATATGTGGTATTATTTGTCCTAATGTTATGAAGAGAATATCCAAATTGAAAGAAACTATGCTGGTCAAGACGAGTTTGAAGTGTCAACCGAATTATATAAACATGCTATACATATTGGTTTGAAAGAGTGTACTTGTGGGAAATTTCAATTACAAGGGTACCTATGCCACCATGCACTGGTTTCAATTCACATATATGGTAAAAATGTAGAGGAGTATATTGACCCTTGTTATCATAAGGAGACCTATATGAAGACCTACAGTTACACGAGGCACCCTACCCTGGAGTACATGACTATGTGAGTAGTGTGGGTGACAAATTTGGTCCACCTCATTTTAATAAAAGGACATGTAGGAGAACCAAGGGAGTCGATGAGAAAATACCATCTGCAATGAAAAGTTTGACCATAACTTGTATGAGGTGCTTAGAAACTAGTCATGATAGGTCTCGATGTAAAAAGATATTCATATTAGGGGAAAACTTAGCAAGGTAAAAATAATTTTTTTCTTACTAAATGATGTATTATTTAGTTATTCTTAATAATACTTTTTTTTGGAAATGTATAATAATACCCAAGATGTAGTTAGAGGGGCTACTAATGGAGCTGATAGAGTTGGTGGGACTGATGGAGTGGGCGAGGCTACTAGAGGGGCTGGTGTAGTGAGTGGAATTGTTAAAGGGGCTTGGTGTAGTGTGTAGGACTTCTGGAGGGGCTGGTGTAGTGGGTAAGGCTGATGTGTATCAAACACACGACTCAACTAATTTGGGTCCAATAGTTGGTGGTGTTAAAGGAAGAAGTCATGTTGGTGGTGGCAGAGGAAAGGGTAGTGTAATTGGGAAAGAAGGGGTTGATGTTAGTGGTGGTGGAGGAGGAAGAGGAAGAGAAAAGGTTGATGTTACTAAACCTGTTAGAGGGTTTATAAGATATGTTGCTATTGATGAGGGTGCATTTAGTAATGTAAGTATTGATGATACTAGTACTTCTAACACCAAGGAACCTGCTAGAAGAATTTATTGCAATTTTAGAAGTAATGCACTCCTTGATTTTGATGCTACCGTTGGACAAATGAAGAGAAAAAGATGGATGTCTTTGTTGTCTTATAGTTTCATGATTTAGTTTTATTCTTTCATCAACACTTGTTTGCTTTAGTTTTTTTGATGCACTGGGTAAATAAAAATATTGTACTCTTTTATTGTCTTTATTTATTTATTAGAGTTATATGGATTTTTTGAGTTTATAGATAAGTATTTTGATGTTTATTAAATTATTTTTTAATTGGGTATTGAATCATTATTTATTTTGCTTATTTGATATATAGATTGATCTCACTTGAAATTTCAGTTTAAGTTAATTTGTAAATTACACTTTTTTCGATTAAGATCAGACAAATTATTTTTTCTATTCAGATTGTTTAGATTGGATCATGGGAATCAAAATTTAAATTTTACCAAATATATGTCGGTTTGGTTAACCGGTTTAATCTAAACTTAATCAAATTGAATCATGACCGGCGAGCCAGATTTGGAATGAATTTGATCTGTTTGCAAGATTATGTACCAAGTAACCTGGAGTTTGCAAGTTACTATATTTATGCTATCAATAAGCCTTGTATATTTTTATTTTTGTAAATGATGTCAAACATTTTATTGAAGTTTTATCTATATTCTGATGGTCCCGACTTTTGTGCCGTATGCAAAAGAATAAGATATACATATTTTTCATGATTAAGTCATTTTATTTGTTAATTTAGGAAGCTAAATTTACAAACATGATTATTAGATGCATATATGGCAGAGCTTATAATTTTCAAAGGCAAAGAAAATCTATTTTAGATTCAATAACAATTAATTAACATCTCGAAGCTTTATCTACTGTGCACTCGATCAAATTAACCAATAATTAGGAAAGTTAATTATTCCAATATCACTAAATTATGAATCTTTATCATCCATTATTGAGTCCAGTGTCATATTCCACATGGAAAAAGTTGGCGTCAACAGTGGGCCTGTGTTGGATGACGGTGATGATCAGGAAGATGTAGGAGACTGTACCTGAAAACGAGGACAAAGTTTTCAAAATACATTTGCCAAAATATCCACTGCTAGCAACTATTAATATAGACTTTATATCTTTCAAAGATGTTTATAATTTTATAACATCTATCCTAAAGAACCAGGATTCGTCATGGTAAGAAACTCATGGTTTACTTCTTTTTTTTGTCAAATGAAACTCATGGTTTAGATCCAAAAGAAAAGTGCGCCATCGAACAAAACTTAGTTGCAATTATGCAGTGTTCAAGAAGAAAAGCGCAACAAATTATTCAAGGCAAAAAACAAGACCCCTGGTGTCTCTCTATGATAGCTATAAAAATCATGGACTCGAAAAGATGGAAATAGTTGAAATCAAACTTCAACATAATTATACAGTGAACTCGAAAAATAAATAATTTTACAAATTCCATAAAAATGGTTGTTTCTGCCAAAAAAATGCACCCTATTATTTATTTAATCTTGAATATGTGATCATTGTATACTCTTAATTCCAATCATTTCTCTCGCCATTCCATAGCTCAAGCAATGCAAAATTTTAACTTATATTAATTGTATGTCATGGATATTTCATAATTTTTTCAAAAATATAAGTGATACAGATCCAAATCTACGTATATAATTTGTTATTTGTCTGAGATATTTCTTATTATTTAGAATCTTTCGCTGGAAATAATGGGGTCTCAATTTTATGTATTCTAAAACTAGTAGATTCATATTTTGTCATTGTTTTTAAGATCGAGAGTTTGTTCTAAGGATTATAACATTTGTATACATCAAAGTAAGCTTACGAGTTGTTTGCCTCCTCCACTTTGATTCGTGTATGGTCTCTCTACTATATTTTGTATCAATGCACACTTCTTGTGATATTTTTTGGCAATTCAGATATGTTCATTGTCTTTGTAGTGTTAATCAGGAAAGACCACGAAAATTTCTAAAGTCTTTAATTTCCAACACTCCCAACTCCTCACGATCAATCATTTTGTTTTAAAAAAATGCCAGTTTGCATCATCACAAAAGTGATATTTAGTCAAAAAAACTAGGAAAAATCCTACCAACGTAATACAACATGGAAGCCTAACCTTTTGGAAATAAACATGTGTTCATCGTTCCCAAACCATGCAATTACCTGATTTTGGGATGAATAAGAACTAATTTTAAGTAAGCATGATTAGGTTCTCTAAGGATTTTGATTTAGTCTATAGATTCATATATATGGATTCAATCTTACTATTTGAATACCCTAAATAAGAAAATTAGTCACTTCAAATTATTCATATTATTTTACCTAATTAAGGATCTACAACCTTTTCACTATTCAAGATTCACAAGTTAAAAGAAAGCGTTACAACTTTTAAAATAAAAGATGGAGAAAGAATATTTATAAATACAAATCGAATAAAAAGAATAATAACAAATTGAAATGTATACGAAGGTATTTATGTCTTATCAGGTGGAAAACAGTTGAAAGAATTAGACTCATTCACAAAAAACGTGTATAAATTATCCATTTTGGTGTATAACAAAGTTAACAAAAAATTAAATAATAGGATGTTTGGTGAGAGTATTTTAAAATCATAGGGAGTTCGGTGTTATTTTTTAGAACATAAGGACTTGTAGTTTTGTACTCTTAAACCATAGGGGGTTGATGTATTTAACTTTTAATATTTTTTCTAGATCTTTCTTTGTTGCCCTCCTTTTAACCTTTAACCCGTAACATTTTGCCTAAAACTAAGACAAATCTACACATTTTCATATTTTTATAGATCTTTCTTTGTTGCCCTTCCCTCAACATTTAACCCATAACATTTTGCCTAAAATTGAGACAAATCTACTTATTTTCATATTTTTCTAGATCTTTCTTTGCTTCCCTTCCCTTAACCTTTAACCCGTAACATTTTGCCTAAAACTGAGACAAATCTACCCATTTTCATATTTTTCTAGATATTTCTTTGCTGCCCTTCCCTCAACCTTTAACCCGTAACATTTTGCCTAAAATTGAGACAAATCTACCCATTTTCATATTTTTCTAGATCTTTCTTTGCTGCCCTTCCCTCAACCTTTAACCCGTAACATTTTGCCTAAAACTGAGACAAATCTACCCATTTTCATATTTTTCTAGATCTTTCTTTGTTGCCTTTCCCTCAACATTTAACCCATAACATTTTGCCTAAAATTGAGACAAATCTACCTATTTTCATATTTTTCTAGATCTTTCTTTGCTGCCCTTCCCTCAACCTTCAACCCGTAACATTTTGCCTAAAACTGAGACAAATCTACCCATTTTCATATTTTTCTAGATCTTTCTTTGTTGCCTTTCCCTCAACATTTAACCCATAACATTTTGCCTAAAATTAAGACAAATCTACCTATTTTCATATTTTTCTAGATCTTTCTTTGCTGCCCTTCCCTCAACCTTCAACCCGTAACATTTTGCCTAAAACTGAGACAAATCTACCCATTTTCATATTTTTCTAGATCTTTCTTTGTTGCCTTTCCCTCAACATTTAACCCATAACATTTTGCCTAAAATTAAGACAAATCTACCTGTTTTCATATTTTTCTAGATCTTTCTTTGCTGTCCTTCCCTTAGGGTATGTTTGGATGGAGGGATTGGGAGGGAGGGGATTGTATTAAAGGATAATGACAATCTCATCCGTTGTTTGTTTTGGAAATAAGTAGAAGGGATAGTTTATTAAAGGATACTTGCAATCCCTTACGAACCCATATATTCAATCCCTCCAATTCGGTGGGATTAGGAAGGAAGGATTCTTTTATTACGTTGTAATGTCTAAATTACCCTTATTCTTTCTTTATAAAATATTTTAATAGGGGTATATGAGTCATTTAGTTATAAAAAGAATCCCTTCCTCCTATTATTCTTCTAATCCAAACACCGGATAAATGTTATCCTTTAATAAAATCTTCCCTTCTCTTTTTATTCAATCCAAACAAGATCAAATACTCTCCTTTCCATTCCCTTGTTATACTCTCCCTTCCTATCCTTTAATAAATTATCCCTCCTTAATCCAAACATACCCTTAACCTTCAACCCGTAACATTTTGCCTAAAACTGAGACAAATCTACCCATTTTTATATTTTTCTAGATCTCTCTTTGCTACCCTTCCCTCAACCTTTAACACGTAACATTATGCCTAAAACTAAGACAAATCTACTCATTTTCATATTTTTCTAGATCTTTCTTTGCTACCTTTTTCTCAACCTTTAACCCGAAACATTTTGCCTTAAACGGAGACAAATCTTCCCACTTTTTAACACTTACATCTCCATGGTTCAGATATCGAAGAAAACTCAAAGAAAGATAGATAAAATAAATAGAGTAGAAAAGGAAAAATGGAAATCAAAGTCTAGTTGCTTCAGTTTTATAAATGAAGGTAAACTCTATTACTGAAATTTCAAATTTCTATTCAATTTAACTATTTTAATTTATTTGTTTATTCAATTGCGATTTATCCTTCTCAAAAAATTATTGATTTGATATGAAATTTATACCCAGAAGAACCTTTTAACATCAATAAGATTTATAAATAAATTTTGGATTAAATTTTAGAAAAATTCTTCAATTATGAATATAATACAACTTTTTTGTGAATTTTTGTAAAATAAATCTTCGATAGATCGAAGTTTTAGTAATGAAAATCAGTACTAATTATTCGTGATAAACTTTTTTCAGAAGAAAGATTGTTGATCATGACATTTCAATTTGGTAAGTCCTATTCTCGTAGTACTATTATCTAATCTATTAGATCTTAAATTGGTGTTAATTTCGGATTTAATAATATTTGATTTGGATAATGATTTGATTAATAGAGTTTGAGATATAATTAGTTATTTCTTAAATATATTTTACTATATTTATTTTAATTGTTATCGAGAATAACAAATTCTTTACTTATATAAAATCTCGCCAATTTGTGTTTCAGTAACATATTTACTATCAAATCTATTTAATGTAAATTAGATTTACATTTCTAGTAGAAATTATTTTATCAATTCAATTCTCATTCCTCTTCACTTTAATGATTACACTCTCTATCTTTGTAGACTAAATTTCATTTTGTTTTCAAAGACAAGATATTCATTTTGTTGAAACACAAACATAAATTTAATGCGTTAAAACCATAATTGAAGAATTTAACTGAGTATGAAGGGTTTGACTGAGTGGTTTTTTATTTAAACGGCCTTAAAAGGATTTGTTAGAATTTTAGGTTTTGTCAGCTCTAAAATAGAGTGTTTGGTTTTCACCTTCACATGAAATTATTAGCTTGTGGTGTATTTGTATTCTCCTAATCGAGAGCCTGGTTTAGCAGAACATCATCTCATTTTTATTTTCTTACATATTCAATCTCCTAAGGCAGACTCTTTACAATGTTAGATATCAAATCATCTTCTTGACAAAAACTCTTAAAAGGAAAAAAAATCTTTGCATAAAGTCATATATTCATTACTTGCAGATTTTTGTTGGTATTAAATTTATGACATAAGATTGTAAATTGTAAATTTATGTTGCGTGTTTACTAATACAGCTAACATGAACGGAAAGATGATCGGTAAGAAGTCTCTGTATGTTTCACTTGCTCAGAGAAAAGAAGAGACAGAAGAGCAAGGTTACACAGGTACTTTAGATTCTTTTTGTTTGCTCATACGCTGAATGTCCCTTTATTTTTACAATAATTGCACTATATAGGTCCCTATATTATTATATTAAGATTAATTGTACTATAGGAACTTATATGATACAAAATACCCTTACAAATACAAAAACCTTGAAACGCCATTTGATAATTCCTACATTTTAAATGAAGTTTTATGTATTTTATTCTTTTGGAGGGACCAAGTAGGGTAGTATTAGTATAGTTTGATGAGAGTATGTGATGTGTTCAATGTTGAACAGTCACTAAACTTCCACAAATTGCTTTATATACTAATTCCTTTAACCGTTTAAACTTCCACTTACTATTTAAAGACACAAATTGACAAATAAATACATTATCAAATGGAGAACAACTAATTGTCACTTGCTCAACATCACTAAACTCCATCACCATACTATAAGTAATTTGCCTTTAAAGTATTGCTTTGATAGTTGCTCTTTATATATATATATATATATATCAGTCTCCCTTCAATTGATTATCAAAAAACTGTTGAGGGGTACTTCAAAATTTACCATAACTTTCTTCAGCCCTTTCTCAACAGTAATAGAGGGGTTTTTTCCCCTTAGAATGACATTATCTTTCATAACTTCTTCTGCAGATTGATTTAACATTCTGAGGTGTTGAAAGCGTTATCCGAGGGATTAAAGAAGACCGAGGAATCGTACTTGAAGATAGCAGATAGATTGGTGATCGAGAATCCCGAGTTAGATTTAATGGGATCTTGCGTATTAGTAATGTTAATGAAAGGGGACGATCTGTACTTAATGAACGTTGGTGATAGTCGAGCAGTTATGGGACAAAAGGTCGACTCTGCAAATGATTTAAGAGATACTGGGAATAATCTCGAAGATTAAGTCCAATTTATTTACATAATGAAGTCCTGATTATGATTAAATATTATTATTTTTTTTTTTCAGAAAAAAATATGGTTGACCATGACATTTCAACAAAAGAAAGCATTTTTGGTCTATATTTTTGGTCTCTTTTTCCTTTTTAATGGTTGCTATCTATTAGTGGTAGACTATTTGGTTAAGTGAGTTTGAGATACAATTAGTTATTTTGTAAAAATTTCACTACAATAAATACTATGCCTACCAATTGAGCTAACGTTGGTTATGATGAGATGATGAACATTGAATAATCTTTTATTCTCAAATAAGACTTATTTTTATCTGTGAAGAATTCGTTCATTTATAATATTGTATGACATCAAATTCAGAAGATAATACCTTTATTATATCTATAAACTCAACCTCATTTTAATGCATATGTATGAGGTTTTTAATAATAAGATATGCCATACAAAGGTTATAATTTAGGAGACATTCATGAAGAAGCTAAAATCTTTATAGCTTTTTCTCTTCTCTACTCCATACATTTTATTCTTTGAAATTGAATACAAAAATGGTACAGCGTTGAAAAAGATATTCTGGGAGTATCGATATCTCCAACAATGATTTGACTAATCATTGAGAAAGGAGTGTTCCATTTTCTGAATTTCTAGAATAATATTTTATTCTTTTTAGAATAATTTCCTTTCTCTCTAGAATAATATTCTTTTTCTCTAGAATTATTTTTCTATTCTCTCTAGAATAATTATTCCATTTTTCTCTAGAATTACACTTTTATTTTTCTCTAAAAAATGCAAGTGACAAAGTCACTATTTATAGAGAAAATGATGAGACAAGAAAAACCGTCACATAGATGCCTCTTCAATGCTCATTAATGCTAGCCGTTTTTTTTTTCACTAAGTCTTGTGGCAAGACAAAAAACTGTCACTTTAACGCCTCTTCAATGGTCATTAAAGCTAACCGTTTTCTTTCACCAAGTCTTGTAACTTCTGAAACCGCTACCATTAATTTTTGTCGGTTTTTGCTTTTATTTTCTTCTTCATTTTATGGTGAGACTTTTTAACACATAAAAAGTTTTCCCACTTTTCCCAAGAGAAATAAATAATTAATAAAGTAAAGCTCTTGAATTTTAGTAATTCTAACATTTTTTTTCCACAAAAATTAAGGTGAGACTATCAGAACACAAATAGTTTTTCCCACTTCTCCCATGAACATGAAAGAATTAATAAATTAAATGATCATTCATTTAATAATTCCAATAATTTTTAGTCCTCATCAATTCTTGATAATCGAATTTCTTCAATTTTCTCTAATCTAGTATGTTTCTTTTTCTAGTTCGACATGAACTAGAGAAGCAAAAACTCCAAGAACAACTAGAGTCATGGAATTGTTAAAGGATGCTCCATAAAGAATTTGGGGTAGTACCTCCACAAAAAGAGGGTCCGAGCCTAAACAACATGGGTCAAGATCAGAGGACCCAATACAGGTCATGAGGAACTATTCTAGGGAAATTTCTTCCTTTTTTTTGTCAACAAGGGAAATTTCTTCCATATATGGGTCGTAGATACGCGTGAAGGAGAGAGTGCCACGTGGCGGGAAGGTGATGACGTGGCGAGTTGTGATTCGTCCAGTCTTTAATATTATATAATGATTTTCTAAAAAGACCATAGTACCCCTCTGCATGTAATGATTATGTGTTGTCATGTCAATGAATAATGTATTTATTATTTTTTATTCGGCCGAATAGTAATTATATTATTATTTTATTAACATTATTTAAAATTGGCGGCCGTAGTGCAAATTTTAGTTCAAAAAAAAAACGCTAGGCTTAATTTTTGTTCTGAAAGTCAACAGTAAAAGATTTGCATTAAAGAAAAATCTTACACGTGTCACGCACTCATTAAATCGTTATTATAATAGTATATCACATCGAAGCAAGTGGATTTGCCTTTTTAAATTAAAGACTTAGTGTATTTTTTTGTTCCGAAAATATATAGCTTTTGTGTATTTTTTCGTTCCTTTATACTTGCTAATTTTTGTTTTGACTTTTAGTGATGATTGCTATATTGGGCACGTGGCAAGCTGTTAGAGTTATGAAATAGATGGATGTAGTGTATTTTTTTCTTTATTTTGGAGTTTATTTTACGTAATTAGGTTTTAATCGGATCAGATTAAACCAACTAGGTAAATTTTTGAATTAAAATTGTATATATTAGTTGTGGTGTTGATGAAATTTGTGTATTTTTTTAGTTAGTAAAGATATTAATGTTGAAGGGATAGGTGATTGTGATGTGGTACGTAGATAAATTAGTGGATGGTTAATGAACTTTGTATATTTTAGAGTTTATTTTACGTAATTGGGTTTTAATCGAATCGGATTAAACCAATTAGGTTAATTTTTGCATTAAAATTGTATATATTAGCAGTGGTATTGATGTAATTTGTGTACCTTTTTGTATTTAGTAAAGATATTAATGTTGACGGGATAGGTGATTGTGATGTGGTAGGTAGATAATTTAGTGGATGTTTAATGACCTTTCAGCCACCTACGAGTTGTCGTAATAAATGACGGATGTAGAATTTTGCCTATAAAAGGAAGAGTTGTGAGGAGTTAGGAAAAACCATCCAAAGTTGTTGTATCACTTAAAGTTTCAAGAGTATCATAGTGTAGAAGTTATGAATCGGTTGAGGAATCAGCAAGAAGAATGTCTTCAAATGGTTAGTTATTGCTTGTAATGAATTATATTGTATTTCTGAATTATCGTCGTTACTATATTTTAGTTTTTGTGATATCAATATATTAAATTATTAGTAGATCGATAATATTTACGCATTACACTAGTTATGACATATAACCGGATACGTAAACCTTTAACCGTAGGCCCTTATCCCTCAAACAAGGACCCAAAACCATATACTGTGAAACTCTAACCCTAAACAGCAAACCATATTACTTTCTAACTAATTAGTATACCCTACTACAATATCCCTAAACCGGAGACACAATGGTTATGGATTCTCGACTCAAGACCTTGAATCTTGAAACCTAATCCTTACAACTAAACTATATACCCTAATCGTTGGTGTCTATCCTTGTATATTAAATTTGAGTTATGCTTGTTTCGATTTTTGATTTTATGTATTATGTATATGGTAAAATATTAATTTCTTGATATCTTGATAAATATATTTTTAATAAACAATTTGGGGGTGGGGATTCGTTGTCCTCATCTTCTTTTCGTTGCATAAAATTTAAAACTTTTGGGTTGAAATAGGCATCGAATATGTTGAATGTACCTATTGAGCATGATTTAATTAGGTCAATGATAGTAAGTAGTATGTTTTTGAAAGATGTCATAAATATATTTAGTATGCGTGCACAAAAACAGGAAATAAAAGATAGAAAAGTTAATGAGCAATGCTAAGAAGTTACGTTGAAACTTAGGGAGAGTTATTTGGTTTGTAGTACGTGAGGTTTGAAATTAGTTGAAAACCCGCTTATCTATGAACTAGTAGTGAAAAAAGTAACAAAATCCGGTAGTTAGAAAAATGAATAAGGTAGTTCTTTCATATTGAAGCCACTTGAAGCCTTTTATACCTTCTCACCCTTTTTATTTGATTGTTGTTATGATTTATCCGTCTTAACCCCTCTGATCCATTCTAAAACCTTTTATTTAACCACATTATAATCCATACCGTTATTTTGTAGGATTTATCTATATGACCCGCACTGGAATCGCAAAACCTGAGACAAATCGTTTTTAGAGCTTGAGTTTGGGGTGGTGGGTTTCATCATTAGGGAATATTGGGTTTGGTAATTGTAATTGTGATTTTATTGATGATGAAAAGGTTATTATTGTAACCCTTTGCCGGGGTAGTAGTGAATGAAAAAGAAGCTACGAGCTAGATTTAAAAAGAAAAAATATATATGAAAAAAAATAGCGTGATATCTTGAACATAAAAAAGAGAGTCATAACTATACAAAAGAAAAAATTGATATGAAAAGAATATATATATTCGGACCGGCAAAGTGGAATTTGTATATCATCATAGAAAAGGTTTTATTTGAGATTAATTGGGGATGCACATCTAAAGCATCATAAATTGGGTTGAGTGAGAACATTTTCGAGTGAAAAATCAAGCTCTAAGGCGATTCATTGATGGAATGTGAGGAGCTTTTCATTTATCCAAATATACCACACCGTCCCTAAGCCAAGTTATAACCAAAGACCTTAGGATTTCTAACTACTTGTAGGAGAAACAATTGAGCTATTAGGTAGTTAGTAAGTGGACCATTGAATGCTATATTAGGACCTATGAACAACCTATAGCCATTAGCATGAACTAAGTTAAAAACCTCACCTTCTGGCATTGCAAAATTAATCTGGACTTGAATTCATGGATTGTTGATCATGTGTATATCAAGCATACGTGTGCATTATTTCTTGAGCATTACTACATGAGACTTTTTAGATTCTATGCTCTAGGATCATTCATTATGTTCTGTTCTTATTCTCCTCTGACTTCTTCTTCTTGTTTATTGACTACCCTACTGTTCTTTATTTTTATTGTATCGGGACGATACAACTTTGAGTTGGGGGTCTTGATGTCTCCTCATTTGTGATAATAAAATATATCTCAGAGACATCATTTTAGGCGTATTTATTAGAGTATAGGTCGGTTTTCTCATGATTTAGTACACTTTCCTATTTTGTGTCTTGAAATAATTATTTATCATTTTTAGAGCATATTGGGTTTAATTGTTTATTTAGTGTGTAGCTTTAAAGATGTATGGTAATTAATTAGAGTCCAAGTTGGTTCCAAGAGCTAAAGGAAAAAGGATAAACATGGAAATTGAAGATGAGGAAACAAAAGCTAAAAATATGGAAAAGGAAAAGCTGCCATAAATTTGAATTTCACCACCTACGATCACAAATCAGTGTATATCTCAAAATCAGTGAGGAATTTGGAGAAACGGTCAAGAGCAAAGTTAAATATCCTTCCGAGGCGGTGAATTTCGACTACTCATTCGCGTCAAACGGATAAGAATTGAAGTGGTTAGGACCTAAACAAAAACGTGGTTGATTCCATATTTTAGGGTTACGAATTTGAGTTGGGCTAGGAGTCCAACACTTACCTTCTCCTTCAAGAAAACGAATTAGGTCTTCCTATACACTATAAATACAGCCTCTTATCAGTAGAAAATCATCCTTGTCCAAACCTTAAGCCAAGAGGAAGCTTACAACACATGAAAATAAGTTTGGAAGGAGCTGTTCATCAATAATGTCTTCTTCAACCTTTGAGTTTGTAATTTCTTTCTTTTCTTCCATTAGTATGAACTAAATTTCTATTTAGCTTAAGTTTTAACATATATGTATGAACCCTAGTTTTGGTTGACATCTATCTATTTTGGGAATTCTATATTTTAAATTGAATTATTGTTTTTATTCTCTGTTTATGTGTTGGGATTTATATTCTGTGTTCTTGTGGATCGCGACCATATAGAATTACCATCATAGTAGTTTAGTAATCATTGACAACGATATGTTTAACTATAGGTTTAGCACATAACGTCTAGTGTACGGTTTAGATCTGACAAATCAACCTAACTAGATAATCACCATGGTTTAGTGTATTGCTATTTAATCAATTGCAGAAAAAGTTTGCTTAGAACTCCTTATTGACACAAGTAAACCCTATTTAAAACTACCTAGCGCAATTGAAACTGATTATTGAAATACTACATAATTCACCCTTACATGTTTAGAACGGCAAAACTAGTGGGGATTACATGCTATTTACTCAAGCTAAACTCTCATACTATCTTCTTCTCTTGCATTTAATTTTCCGTCTTTATTTTATTAGTTTTATTTTTTTAATCAAAAACCCAATAAAAATCTATTTGTCTTTTATTTCTCTGCATTTTATTTCTTCTAGCTTTTTATATTTGCACTCAGTTATTGCATAAGTTCTTCCTAACCTTCGTAGTCTCTGAGGAACAAATCTTACTTATTTATTAAAACTTGCATACGATCTGTATACTTGCAGAACCGTGCTAGGCTAGGGGTGCTTATTTGCACTTAATCATATCATCTTTTTATCACACCCTAGTCCACACCAGAGTGGCAGGTCGCAAATAAATAATTGAAGGCCAATAGCGAAGTTGCTCTTAGCTTAAAAAAGTAAAACGTGCTAAATATCTGTTACTTACCTCTATTTACTTGTGAGCTTTTGCAGCTTTCACATAGAACCTGTCTCATTATATACACATCTTTAATCAGAACTGACAAAGTTAAATTATCAACTCAATAGACATGACAATGGGCATGAAGCACTATAATATGACATCTTCTTATACAAGCCATTTTATTGCAATTATACTGTTCTTTTACCCGGATTACTAATTTTAAACTAGTTGCTACTATTTTTTCACGCATTATATTCATACAATATTCATGTATCATCAAGCGTTATATTCGAAGAAATCAAATTTGCTCTTTACGTTAAAATAGATACTACAACATTATGCTAAAACACAAGAAAAGTTGGAAGTAAAGTTCGTAAGATGTTAGATACTATCAAGCTAAGGCAATCCACCCATGAAAGAGGAGACCACTTGGAAAAATTCGAATATATTAAACCACCATATAACATTTATTCCATAATCCATATACAAAAAAAGTTTCCAGAAAATATTGTGACATACTCTTTGTCGTAAATTGGTAATCTCAAAATTTATATAATTATTTACGAAATAAACTTACAACAAGTTATACGTAGATTAATAATATTACAACAAAAATCTTACAACATATTACAGAATCACCGAGTAATAGCGCGACTTCTAACACCACTTTGTTAAAAAAGAATTTTCCTGGTATGGCCAGTATCCTCAAAGAGATTACTATTACTACTCTATTATAAGCTCAAAAATATTTGGAGAAGAGAAGAGAGCTTTTCCATCCTGGAGGTTGAAGATGAATTTCTAGTTTCTTGAACAATATGACTTCAACCTCTTTATATAGTTGTTATGTAAGTTTCAAAACATTGTGATAAAACGACGTCTGACATTAAGCTAAACGTATTCTTTGACAAGGGGGAGTATAAATCTGGTCAGCCTTCGTAACTCCTGGGCGAGCAATCATGAACGTCTTTTATGCAGGAGTTTCTGACTGTAGGAATAAATTCCCTGAAGATGAATGACAACTCTTCCTCCCAACTAAATAGATATCCCGTTTCTAAAATATGTTTTATTTTTATCAAGACTTCCCAATACCCCCACGACTAGACCACGCCGCGCCATCGCCCATAGGGGTTTGAACCCTTGTTGGCTTTATTTCACACAACCTGACTTCCCATCTATGTTAGAACCTCTATGTTATGTGCCTTTTTAAGATGTATTGAGCCTTTTCAGATATATAGGAAAAGATAATATTACAAACCAATATTTTTTCTCATCTCCATTTTTGATTTTGGACTTTTCAAGGAAAAGACTATTGGTTTTCTCTTTCTTGAAGAGCATCAAAAAAAACTTTAAAAGTCTTTAATTTCCAACACTCCCAACTCCTCACGATCAATCATTTTGTTTTAAAAAAAGGCCAATTTGCATCATCACAAAAGTGATAACTAGTAAAAAAACCAGGAAAAACCCTACCAACGTAATACAACATGGAAGCCTAACCTTTTGAAAATAAACATGTGTTCATCGTTCTCAAACCATGCAATTACCTGATTTTGGGATGAATATGAACTAATTTTAAGTGAGCATTATTAGGTTCTCTAAGGATTTTGACTTAGTCTATATATTCAGACATTTTCAAATAATATATGACCAACCGTAAATATTTTTTAATGTTTTTTGTTTTATACATGTAAAATTAATAATATTAAATAATTTTAAAAAAAATATTTAACTAAAATATATAGATTATAATTTTTAAACAACTCACCTAAGAATAATTATGTATTTTTATTTTTACCACTCTTCGTTAGTTGGAAGAAAATGTAAAATGTAAATATATAATTGATATATTAATTAAATCTAGTAGAAAGATATGAGAAAAAGAAAATATATGGATAGCTAACAATTTTTATTAAGAGATGTATAGAGAAAACAAGATGAATTGGGGTTAATAGAATTCAAATTAATAGAATAAGGAGGCTATTGAAGATCAAATTTTAAGATATTCAATCCAAATTATAACAAAAAACCACAATAGGGTGGCTATTGAAGTTAGTCTAATAAAATTAACCAAAAATTAGATAATAGGATATTTGGTGAGAGTATTTTAAAATCATAGGGAGTTCGGTGTTATTTTTTTTAGAACGTAAGGACTTATAGTTTTGTACTCTTAAACCATAGAGGGTTGATGTATTTAACTTTTAATATTTTTTCTAGATCTTTCTTTGTTGCCCTTCTTTTAACATTTAACCCGTAACATTTTACCTAAAACTAAGACAAATCTACCTAATTTCATATTTTTCTAGATCTTTCTTTGTTGCCCTTCCCTCAACATTTAACCGTAACATTTTGCCTTGAGACAAATCTTCCCACTTTTTAACACTTACATCTCCATGGTTAAGATATCGAAGAAAACTCAGAGAAAGATAGATAAACTAAATAGAGTGGTAAAGGAAAAATGGAAATCAAAGTCTAGTTGCTTTAATTTTATAAATGAAGGTAAACTCTATTACTGAAATTTCAAATTTCTATTCAATTTCACTATTTTAATTTATTTGTTTATTCAATTGCGATTTATCTTTCTCAAAAAATTATTGATTTGATATGAAATTTGAACCCAGAAGAACCGTTTATCATCAATAAGATTTATAAATAAATTTTGGATTAAATTTTAGAAAAATTCTTCAATTATAAATATAACATAACTTTTTGTGAATTTCTTTTTAAAGTAAATCGTTTAATAGATCGAAGTTTCATTAATTAAAATCAGTACTAATTATTAGTTTTTTTTCCAGAAGAAAGATCGTTGATTATGACATTTCAATTTGGTAAGTCCTATTCTCATAATAATAGTCTGTTATCAATTAGATCTTAAATTGGGGTTTATTTCGGATTTAATAATATCTGATTTAGATAATGATTTGATTAATTGAGTTTGAGATATAATTTATTATTTGTTAAATGATCAAATCTATTTAATGTAAATTAGATTTACATTTCTAATAGAAAATATTTTATCAATTCAATTCTCATTCCTCTTCACTTTAATGATTACACTCTATCTTTGTAGACTAAATTTCATTTTGTTTTCAAAGACAAGATATTCATCTTGTTGAAACACAAACATAAATTTAATGTGTTAAGACTATAATTGAAGAATTTAACTGAGTATGAAGGGTTTGACTGGGTGGTTTTTTATTTAAACGGCCCTAAAAGGATTTGTTAGAATTTTAGGTGAAGGGGTTGGTTACCTACCTTTTCTCAGCTCTAAAAGAGGAATATACCTTTTGAGGCCTAAAATTCAAAAAAGAGAATTTTAAGGGCCCAGTTTTTTTTTATGTTTTTTAAGGGTCTAACTAGAAATTTTCTGGTTAGGTTCACGATTTTAGGGGGTACAGACCCCCTTTTTTTTATTTTTCGGGGGCACTCTCTATTTTAATTTTTGTGGGGGTACCGTTTTTTAAGTTAAGTCCATATTGTCCAAGGCAATTGTCCAAGGCAGTCCAAATAAATACAACATGTTCGTCCAAAACGGGGTATATACCCCCTAAATATCCAAATCTGCCAAAAGCTCCACTGAAACAAAAAAAAAAACAAAAAAATTAAACCCTAAAATAAACTCGAACCAGGGGGCTGTACCCACTAAAACTGTAAATAACGCAAATATGGGGTTTGTTGATGGTGGATCTGATTCACGAAGCAGAGGGTGGGGGTGGTGTTGATGATTCGCGACGGAGGGGGGGGGGTTGTTGATGGTGGATCTGATTCACGCAGCAGAGGGTCGGAGGTGGGGTGGGTGGTGGTGGTACTGATTCGAGACGGAGGTTGGGTTTTGTTGTTGGTTTTGATTCTCGACGGAGGTGGGGTCGCTGGTTGGTGGTGGCTCGTCGTGGTGGTGGTGGATCTTCGAAATCACAGCAGCAGTGACGGGTTGGTGGTGCTGTCGAGATCTCGAACGCGGTGGTGGGTGGAGATCTGGTGGCTCGTCAGTTTCGAGATCATCTGGTGGCTCGTCGCTGGTTGGTGTTGGCTCGTGGTGGTGGTGGCTCTTCGTGGTTGCCTCTGATTCGTGGTGACCTCCGGTTGTGAAGATGCAGCAGATGGATGGTGGTGGTGGTGACCTTCGGTTGAAGATGCAGCAGAGGGATGGTTTGTTTTCCTGCTGCTGTGGTGGTGGTTGCTTGGTACGGGAGAGAGAACGCAGGGGAGGGGGTGGGTTTTCTGGTGGGTTGCTTGACAGAAATGGGGAGGGTGGGTGGGTTTCACGGGGTGCTCGACAATTAAATGGGGAGGGGGGGGGGGGGTGGGTTTATATTGCCTTTTTTTTAGTTGGATCCTAACAAGGGTAACTGAGGCCCTAAAAGGATAAACAAGGTTGTAATGGGCCTTTATTCCTCCTTTACCCGCTCTAAAATAGAGTGTTTGGTTTTCACCTTCACATGAAATTATTAGCTTGTGGTGTATTTGTATTCTCCTAATCGAGAGACTCAAAACACTTGACCTTCAAAGTGTCTCTTTTGCTCGAGCATTCCATGTGCAGTACTAGTTAAGCATTACGGTCAATAGACTGGTTCTTTGCCTCTCTAATCTCAAAAAGATACTGGTTTAGCAGAACATCATCTCATTTTTATTTTCTTACATATTCAATCTCCTAAGGCAGACTCTTTACAATGTTAGATATCAAATCATCTTCTTGGCAAAAACTCTTAAAAGGAAAAAAAATCTTTGCATAAAGTCATATATTCATTACTTGCAGATTTTTGTTGGTATTAAATTTATGACATAAGATTGTAAATTGTAAATTTATGTTGCGTGTTTACTAATACAGCTAACATAAACGGAAAGATGATTGCTCAAGGCTAGTTGATGCTGAGAAATTGATGGATTGTTCTCTTGTTCAAGTAAGTTGAAGCAAAAAATTAGCTCAATTATTTTGGTTAATTCATGGTTAATTACTAATTTAAACTTTGTGCAGTACTATTCTACAAACAGTTCAAGAGTGGTGTTTATAAATCAAAGGCCAATAACAAGAGCTTGCAGAGTATCAAGCAACATATGTGCCACCTGTGACAGAGGCCTTCAAGAACCTTATATCTATTGTTGTCTCTCTTGCAAGGTCCACTTAGTACCATGAATTTTGTTGATTTTAATTTTTAAAATAAATATTTTCGCTGTATAATAATTGGTATGGTGTTTTTTTTGCAGCTTCAACATGTATTGAGAAGTGGAGCTAAACTGTCACAGTATGTTCACGAGGTGGTGACATTATCTGAACCGGGTTTAAGAGATACCGGAAATAATCATGAAGAGTTTAATGGAGACCAGTACTAGTATGTGCATAAAATATATTGATATAAATTAAGTCCAATTTATTTACATAATGAAGTACTAATCACTATCAAATATTATTCATTTTTTTCAGAAAAAAGATGGTTGACCATGACATTTCAACACAAAGAAAGTATTCTCGGATTGTTTTTCTTTTTTAATAGTTACTATGTATTAGTGGTAGACTATTTGGTTAAGTGAGTTTGAGATACAATTAATTACCTTGTAAATGTATCACTACAATAATTACCATGCGATACCAACTAAGCTAATGAACATTGAATAATCTTTTATTCTCAAATGAGACTTATTATTATTTGTGAAGAATTAATTCATATTTGATATTTTATAGAATCAAATTCAAAAGATAATACCCTTATTATATCTATAAACTGAACCTCATTAATAAGCATATGTATGAGGTTTCCAATAACAGAAGCGATAATTAAGGAATATCTTATATATGGACTCGATAAATATGGAAGAGATCACATATTATATTTAGTAGTAGCCTAGTAGGGGTATGGGTGGTATTATCATAGAAACGGTGGACTCTAGCAAGAAGAAATCCAGAGAAGGACTTCTTAGGGGTGGGTTATTGTATCTTAGGACGTTTTTAGCTAAAAATTATAACGTTAACATAATAATTTACAATATAGTAATATCTATCACTCAGGAATATTACATAAAAAATAAATTACAAATCTATATGTTTTTCAAGGTGAGTATTATTAAATAATGTTATAAATTTTATTTTTTAATTTAAACTACAACTATTATTAAAGTAAGACTAATTTATACACATTTATCATAATACTTTGTCAAAAAAGAATTATATAGATATAATAATATAAGAAAATGATATAGGTAAAAGATATTTTGAAATTCTACAATCTTATATTCGTTTGATGTAAATTTTAAAAAAATTGTAAATGTGAGATAAATTTAATTGTAATTTCAAGGATAAATGGCGTGTCATGTGAAAGATTAATCTAAAAGTATGTAATTAACCTATAAATATAATTAATCTAATTATTAAATAAAAAATTTAAATATTATCCTCATACATTTGAGAATGATCGAGTCCTTAACTCAAACTTTCTAAAATCATTGTTGATTTCATTCCTAAAAAAATTTGCACCTCTAGTAAATACAATCGTTTTTCGTGATTGTTATCTTTTTTATAATAACCTTTACTAATATATGGGTTTTAGTTTAAAATTTTGCTCAAAATCTTTAAATTTTTATATTAACTTTATAAAAATAGTTTTAAGAAAAAGATAGATAAAAAATATACAACTTAATTATTACCTCATTGCTGTTGGATAAGGTGTTAAAAAGAAAAGAGTTTTTTTTATTCTTTTAAGTCTGCTTTAACTAAGTAAACATTTTTTCTCTTCTATGTGATCTTTATATTGTTTGACTAAAAAAAGGAAAGGAAATTAAAAAAAATGAATAATATTTTAAGGAAAAGTTATAAGTGTTTCTTTGCCATTACATTAAAAAAAAATATAGAATTAAGTTTAATATGTATATTTGATCAAACAAGTTAAAATAAGATTTTCAAAACCAAAGTCAATTAATTTAAACAAGATTTACCAATCCAAACTGAAGCAATTCATAATTATTTTACATTTGAGACACACATTAAAGATTTATATACATATATTGAGTTCTTGAACTATGAACTCAAATATTGTGCTTTGAATATTTCTAAACTTTTGAAAAATTGGCTATTAGATTTAATTATCATCTGAAATATGAAAATATCTAGATCACATATATAGTCTTCGTCGACAATCTTATACTACTTCCTAAAGATATTATCAAGTCGGTAAAATTCTAATGGACACTTTAAACTACTTTGCTAATTTTTTGGGCTCCAGTTAAATATGCTAAAATAAATTATTTACTTTGTTGGAATCAAAGAATATAAATTTGCAAAAGATCTTGGAAATAGTTTAACTTGAGAAGGAAAATACTTTTTTTCGACACTTAGGTGTGCCACTTGGAGTTTTGGTATCATTCTCTCGAAATTAAAACTCTCTTATTGTAAATTGAGAGTTATGTTCGTTTTTGTAATGCCCCTTCTCTATCTTATGCGGGTTGACATGAGTTAATTAGATCGACACTTTAAGGGGTGGTGCGTTTTTTGGCTATCCATATTTTCGGTTATGATTTGTGTGAGAGATCGAAATGTGCGAATTTGTAGAAACTTTTATTGGGATAGATATTTTTAACAAATTGGATGAAAAATCATTTGCTCCCCAAAAGAAGAAGGTGACTTTGATCTTATAGATTTATAAGCATGGAATAAAGTATTGATCATGAAAATGTTATAGCGAATAGTGAAAATAATGACTCACCTTGGATAAATGGGGACATAGCGAATATTAAAAGAGTCAAAATATTTGAATGTGTGATATGGTTAAAACTAGAGACGGCTCTAGTTAAGGTTGGGGGGTGGTCAAACTCCCAAAGTTTATGATATTTAAGTGTAATTTTCGCCTGAAAAATAATTAGCCCCCTATAAACACTTATGTTGTATATTATTACTTTAAAGTAAACAAAAATGTTTTATCTTAGTGGATACTATGCTTGGTTTTAAAGAATTAGAATAAAGGTAGTGTGTTTAAAACATAGCAATTGCTTTATTTTTTTTTATAAATGCATATAGAATATAAAATTATTTTTATTAAATAGATTTAAAAAAGAAAATCTTATATTTTGCATAACTATTTAATAAAATTTCATAACTAATTTTTATGACTTTCCTTATTCGTTTATTTTAACATTGTCAATTAATATACTAAATTTAAATCATAAATTTGTCAAATTTCACGGAATTATAAAAATATTTTAATTCATTATACTAGTTTTTATTTTGAATTTTAGGCTCGCATTGTTTTAATACACTACTTAATAATATTATAATATTTACTCTTTTAGTAATTAGAATATGAATATAACATTATAAAATATTAATATAATTTTAGTGATATTATGTAAAATAGGTGATGGTGTTCTTTTTCTCAAAATGTAGTGTTAATTTTGCATCATTTTAAAATAAATACTAACTTGTAAGTTCATTTTGTTGAACGCACGAGAATCACAATAGCGTCGTTCGTTTTATACATCGAAGAGCTACTTTTGGACTCAGAGTCATAGTCTCGGTTTGAACGGTACCGCTTAGAAGGAGAATCAAGGCTATCTTTCGACATTGGTAATTTGTGTTTTTTATATTTACTTTAAAAAATAGAAACGATAACCCCCAAACCCTCATATATATCAAGCCCCCCCCCCCCCCACCCCCCTCACCCACTCATTTCCACCCCTAATAATTTAGAGGATAAGATTGAGACTTTATATGGACGGTGGAAAAATATTATCAAAATGTATTCCATCCACCAACGATGTGGAACTCATGTTTAACTCCCAAACATGCAATATAGTTTGCAGGTTAAAGCCCTCCCGAAACCCTCTAACTTTGGCCAAAGTGCAGCATCCGCCCGTGATCTTTGTTTTTACCCTTTCGCGCCCTTGATTTAAGTAGTTTTTGTCACCGTTAGCCCTTTTTCCGTTTTTCTGTCAATTGACTGTTAGTCAACACCACATGGCGTCATATCACCGCCACCTCACCGCTACCTCACCGCCACTTCAACGTGATGTCACCCGTAAATTACACCGTCATTTTTTCTAATTCTTCTTCTTCAATGGTTTACTTTTACAAAAAATCAAACCAAATCTTCTTGGTGTTCTTCATTACAACTCAGAAAATGGTCAACCCCATTAAACAATCGATTAAACAAAGATAAAACCCAAACCACCAACCCCATTATCCCATATCAAACCAATTGTGCCTCATTTCTTCTGCTTTTGCTTGAACAAATAAAAAATCAAAAAAATCACATATTAAATTTGAAGACGTTGCTTAAAATATCCACTGCATTCAAGAACGTAAGGCCACGATCAAGAGGACAAAAGCTAAAACAAAAAAAGCTTTGGCTAATCCAAAAACAACTAACGCGCGCTATCATTTCCATTTTCATTCCCACAATCCAATTTGCAGGTACATTTTTCCTCTCTGAATTGCTTGGATTTCATTCATCTTGTGGAATCACTTTAAGAAAATCTTTCAAATTCTTCCATCAATCTCTACATATTATTATATACATTTATAAACACCAATAAGGTGTTCATTTTTCCACCTAATATAATTTATAGTTTTTGGAGCAATAATTTGTAAGATTTAATCTATAAGTTCTTCCCAACTAAAGAAATGAATTTGTGATCTTTTGACCTTTCCTTTTCCAAAAGAGGTAATTTTTAAGTAATCTATTGAGGTTGGTCTTTAATGAATTGGTAGAAGAATTGAAGGAAAGGTTTGATTCTTGATGAATGTGATCCAATAGTCATTTCATTGTATTTTTAGCTTCTCTGTCACGTTGACCAAAGAAAGATTGTTTTTTTTGTTCTAAACGCTTATATTAAAACCTCAAACAGATTACAACTTAATAGTTAGCCTATCCCCATTGGGGACAAATCAAGACTTAACAAACCTAATAATGAAGGAGGAAATGGGCTTGCACAAAAGTCATAAGACTCACCTAAAGGCAAGTTTTTGCAAGCCCAATCCGCTATCATATTTCCACCTCTTCTAGTAAAAGAGAAGGTTGGATTACATTGTTCTGCTAAAAAATAAACACTTCTTATTACATTCATTATACTAGGAGAATTAAAAACAAAATTGCTAATTAATGGTCCCATAAGCTGAAAGCAGTCATTCTCTAATATGCAGTGGTGATTCTTGAGTTCTCGAGCCCATAAGCATGCTTTGAGAAGGCCTAAACTTTCTGCTTCTAGTATATTATCAGCTTTGATCCTCCAAGCTTCGCATTTTAATACCTTCCCTTTAAAGTCCCTGGCAACACAAGCAATAGTTGAAGTATTTTTAGTATAAGAAGCATCACAGTTTATTTTGATAGAGTTTTGTGGAAGAGGAATCCATTCACTAACTTTTTTAGTTGTTTGTTTCATATTAGTCCCCTTTGATGTTGGATCAATTGCTGATTTACCCTTCAAGTTAGGGTAATTCATTTTTTTACCCTTCAGTTTATTATTATTCACATCATTAGGGTGTGAATGTTTCATATCTTTTCCCACAATATTCATACCTGTTCTCATAGTATTAATATCTGTTCCCACTGTATCTATATCTTTATTATTTTGGGACTTTATATCAGTAACAGTAACAATGCTATCAGACACCTCTTTTCCTTCAAGACAGGTTTTATATTCAAACCAAAAGACATCTGCTCTTTTAATAGTACTAAGAGGGTCTAATTTAGCATTGTTAAATATACTTGCATTTCTATCCTTCCATATCTGCCAAGCCAATACACATATTTCTTCCACAATATATTTATTATTATTGTAGTTATGTTTCCCCTGTTCTTTAATAAGGTTAGCCATCCAAACATCCAATTTCTTGGATTGGTTGCTAATCCTTAAAGTTAGTGGGGAAGTTAACCACGTGGCTCGTGCCCATTCGCAATCAAAGAGTAAATGTTCTATGGTCTCAATATCCTTATTACATATAGTACATATTTTCGTATCTTTACATTTTCTCACAAAGAGATTTTCAGCAGTTGAGAGTATATTTTTGATAGCTTTCCACATAAAGTTTTTAACTTTGGGAGTTGTTTTCATATTCCATATTGTTTTCCATATTATAGGGTCAGTGACATGAGAGGTAGAAGGTTTAACCTTCTTTAAATTCTCATTGTTTTTAGACATTTCATTTTTCATATAATGGTAGCATTTCTTAACCGAGAAGAGTCCATTAGGGCTAAGGGACCAAATAAGGTTATCTTTTAGTTGTATAAGTGGAATAAAGGTCTTAATAATGTGTTCATAGTCATGTTGTGAGTAATTAGCCTTTACTTTTTCCAGATTCCATCTCCTTTGACCCTTATGAAAAAGGTCATAAACTTTTGTAATATTAGTGTCTTTAGGTTTAATAATTCCATCTTTATGAGATAGCCATTGGTCTGAGGATTAATATCCTCACCATTACCAATTTTCCATCTTATATGCTCTTTAATGGCATTTCTTCCTGTTATGAGACTTTTCCAACCCCATGAGGGTTTATTCCCCAGATTAGCATGGAGGAAAGTATCATTTGGGAAGTATTTGCCTTTTAGTATTTTATAAAGAAGAGAGTTTTTATTATTTAATAAGTTCCATGCTTGTTTAGATAATAGAGCTACATTCATAAGGCCAAGGTCTCGAAAACCTAGGCCTCCCTCATATTTACTTTTAGTAATACTTGACCAATTGGTCCAATGAATACCCTTATTATCCTTATTTTTCCACCAAAATTTAGCAATTTTCATAGTAATGGTTTCACATATTTTTTTGGGAGAAAAAAAGAAGACATAAAATAATTTGGTATGCTTTGAAGCACTGATTTAATCAAGATTTCTTTACCTGCTCCCGAAAGAAAAAGGTTTTTCCAATTTGCGATTTTTTTAATAGTTTTTTCCACAAGGCAATTTAATTCTCTCACCTTTGATCTACCCCATTCAGTGGGTAGACCAAGGTAGGAGCCTAAATTATTTGTTATTTTCATATTTACTCTCGAAGAGAAAATATATTGGATGTGATGTGGTGTATTTGCACTAAATTTTATTTAAATTAAGAGCGAGCCCTGTAGAGTAGCCAAATTTCGTGATAATATCATTAAAACTGTTTGTATCTTTATTATTAGCTTTTAGGAAGAACACACTGTCATCAGCAAATAAAAGGTGTGTTAAAGGAGGGCAATTTCTTGCTATTTTAATACCATCTATCAAACCTTTCTCAAAGTTTGTGTTATAAGACAAAAAATAAGGGGAGAGAGGGGGTCCCCTTGTCTAAGCCCCCTTTGGGGTTTATTTAGTTTATGGGGTTGTCCATTTATTAGGATAGAGTAAGAAACTGAACTTATACAATTCATAATCTTTTCACACCATTTAGCTTCAAAACCTAATTTTTCCATTAGTTTAGAGAGAAAATCCCATTCCACAAATTCATATGCCTTTTGTAAATCAGCTTTGATAATCATACTATAGTTTTTAGTATTTCTTTTTTCTTTAAGGTAGGTATAAACTTCACGTGTTATATAAGTATTCTCTTGAATACTTCTATCAGGGATGAAAGCTGTTTGATTATCATCCACTATATAACACATAAAAGGCTGTAATCTATTTACTAGGAGTCTCGCTATAATTTTATATATAAAATTAGATACACTAATAGGCTTGTAATGTTTAATATTCCCTGGATTTGATATTTTGGGGATAAGGGAAATATAAGTATGATTTAAATTCTCAAGATTTTCATTGTTATACCAGAAGTTATTGATGATTTTAATTACATAAATTTTAATAATATTCCAATATTTCTTGTAAAAGAAACCAGGGTAGCCATCTGCCCTGGGGCTTTGTGGGCCCCTAGCTCAGAGACTGTCAACTCTATTTCTTTTATAAGGAGTGGTTTCATAAGGGCCTCATTCATATATTTAGTAATTTTTGGTTGTATCACATCAAGAATAGGGTTAAATTTTCTTGGGCCTACCGAGTTAAAGATACTATTAAAGTAATCTAAAATATTAAGGTTTACCTCTTCTTGAGAATTTAACCATACTCCCTGATCATTCATAATAGTGTTAATTTTATTATAGTATCTCCTTTCTTTTTTAGATGCATGAAAATAGGAAGTGTTTTTATCCCCTTTTACTAGCCAATTAATCCTAGATCTGGCTGCCCAGAAATCTTCCTCTTTTTTCCAAAGAGTTTCAATTTCGTTAACAATCCAGTTATATTCATCTTTATCAGTGTCATGAATATTTTTATTGTTGGTAATAACTTTCAGTCTTTCCAAATATTTATCAATCACTTTCCTAGTATTTTTAAATTTTTCTCTTGCTCCAAACTGTAAGTATGCGCTTACACATATTGATTTTTGTAATAAGGTTACCTTTAGTAATAGTTTTTATAGAATTTCTAGTTTTCCAAAAAATTTCAATAATTTCAAGACACTCAATTTCTTCTACCCAAAAAATTTCAAAGTAGAACCTTTTATGTTTATTATCTTGTTTATCATCAAAGTGTAATAGGAGTGGGCTGTGATCCGAACCTACTGCAGGTAGGGCATTAACCCATGCATTGGGGAAAACATCTCCCCAAATTTTATTCATAAGATTTCTATCTAAAATCATTTTAATCAATTGATCCTTGTTTCTCCTATTGGACCAGGTAAAGGCACAACCTTTATTATTCAATTGAGTTAAATTTAGATTTTTAATAAAACTGTTAAACATATTCATATTACTTTTATTACTAGGATTTCCTCCTAATTTCTCGTTAGAGAATCTAGTAAGGTTAAAATCACATATCAAATTCCAGGCTCTATCATTTTTCGGGTTACAGGTCATAAGATATTCAAGAGTAATTTTTTTCTTACTATCTACTGGTGAACCATAAACAAAAGTGGTATTAAATTTAGTACCACCCGGTTTCAAGAATTCACAATCAATATAATTTTTTGTTTGATTGAGTATTTTAATATTGTCTTATTACAGGCAAAGATGGCCAAGCCCCCACTAGCCCCTATAGGTTCAACTGTTGTAATAAGGGTCATGCGAAGAGGTTTTTCCAATTTTTTAATGACAGAATAAACATTTTTAGTTTCCGAAAGAAAAATTACCTCCGGTCGATATCTATTACAGATATCTTGAAGGGTCTGGACCGTCAGGGGGGTGCCAATCCCCTGAACGTTCCAGGTTAGGTGTATCATTGAGCGTCGTGGGATTGAGTAAGGTCAATCCCGGAAACCTCTCCATCTTCAAGCTGTTGCTCAGAAACATTACCTTCTTCATTAACGTTTATTACATTTGTTTGAATCATTAGGGGATCGAAATCCACTTCATCTTGTTGGAGAGGCGCCTCATAAATTTGTAGACCTTGGCCTTGAACTGGATCATTTATTTTCGATCTAAGTTTCCAAAGCTTCTCACTTCGCCTCTGATTTTTAATAATGTTTTGAAGACGAATTCTGTTGTTCTTCTGGCTTTTAATAGCATTTGAGTACTCAATTTCCACATCTTTTTCCTGTATGAAGATGCTAGGCTTGGTTTGATATTCATTTTTGATTTGATGTTGTTGTCTAGACTTACTAGTAGAGGGTTTCGATGATATAGATTTAATAGGGCTTGTATATGGTTTATTTGGTGTTGTTTGAGAGGTGGGTGTTACTTTGTGAGGTGATTGAGGAGTGGTTGCCGGAGGTGGAGAGGGTGGAGTTGGGGATTTAGGGTTTTTTGGGGACGGGGTGTTTGACTGAGAGGTGGAAATGAAATGGTTAAGTAAAGTGTTAGAAAATGGGGTTTAGGTTATGTTATCTGGGTTATTGTTAGAGTTTGGGCTTATAGTATGATGGTTAGGGTTATGGGTTGGGTTTAGTGGTGATTGGGTTAAGCTGCAGACAAGCCCATTTTTAATAAGGGAAGATGGGCCACCCTGACTTGGGCTCGGGAAAGAGCCAAATGCTATGTCTTCAATACGGGCCGGACTTTCTTTTATTTTATTAGCCATATTGTGGGCCAAGTCCAACATTTATTTCTCCTTTTCAATAAACTTCATTTTGTTTTTGTTATTTTCCGAATCTTTATCCTCTTTCTTCTTCATCGTATCACTTTTGTCTTGAATAGTACAGGTACTAGTGCTCGTGTCCATACCCTCACCAAAGACAAAAAATTTTGAATTATCTTTGTCTTCATTGAGTACGTTGGTAGCGGATTGTACCAATTGTCCTCTTTTTCCATTAATTTCCAAATTACCCTTTCTCGTACCGATTGAGTTGGCTTTACTGAGTTTGTGATTCCAACTCGGTTTGAAGCTTTTCTTACCTCCATTGATGGGTTTTTTGTTATTGATGAGATTTTTTCCAAGTAAGAAGCAGTTGATTTTGATGGACCCCTTGTAGAGACCTTGAACCAACTGCTCACCGTTGGGTTTATACAGTTTGATCCAGCTTCATGATAAAAAAGGCCACAGTTATAGCAAACTTGGCCAATGTTTTCGTATTTAAAATCAATCCAATATTTGGTAAGTTCATCTTCAAAAAAGTTAATACACGCAATAATTGGATTTTCAAGGTTTCAATCTAATTGTACTCTTGTTATAGAGTTTTCATCTATAATTTGAGTTTCTGGTAGATGTATTTGGTGAACAGAGCCAAAATTCATCATAATTTTTCCTATGCAGTTCTTAGTAAGAAGACTTATGGGTGTACCTTTGAGCTGTAACCAAATTGTTGTGTTGTTTACCTCCCTTTTGGCTTTATCAAATCAGTTAAAGTGTTTACCCATGATAGTCCAGGGACTTTGATTCCATACAGTTTGTTGATCCTTCTCATTTTTGAATCTGAGAATTACTGTGTTATGATCAAGCTTCTCTGTTTCTATCTCTTCCGAGAGATTCCAGTATTTGTTAATATGATTCCTAATGAAAACATGGTTGGTATGTTCTCGAATAAGAAGCTTAGCAATGAGCTTAAATTCTTGAATAGTCTTGTATTTCGTATTGGTTTCAGGTGTGATTACCAGTTTACTATTACTTGCAAGAGGGTGCTTAGTAGAGTAGAAATTCATAGTGATAAGAGAGAGAGAGAGTGATGAAAAATCGTGAGAAAAATGGTTAGGGAGAGGAGAAAAGGGGTAGGATGGAGGTTGAGAACGAAGCACTTAAGGATTTGAGTTATGAATTTTTCTTTGTAGGATTTTTTTTTTGTTCAAATTTCTTTGTAGGAATTGGTGTTGGGTGGTTAGCTGTGGTGTTATTGTAGGAGTAAATGGGCAAGCATTTGGAGCTTGCGGAGATAATGGGGGTTAAGGTGGTGTCTCTGCCTGCTAAATTAGCCGGACCATCTTCTTTCTTCGTGCCGGAGAAGGAAAAGTTGGTGGTACAGATGAATGACGAGGAGGAAGAAGAAGCTGATGAGGGGGCTCCATTCATATCATGATGAGGGGGCTCCATTCATATCAATGGGAGAATGTCGCATTTGTCAAGATAAAGATTATGTACAAAATTTGGAAAATCCTTGTGCTTGTAATGGTAGTCTTAAGGTATATATATATATATATATATATCAGTCTTCAAATTTGATATGTAATATTTTTTTTTATTTGTTCGAGCAAAAGCAGAAGAAATGAGGCTCAATTGGTTTGATATGGGATAATGGGGTCGGTGGTTTGGGTTTTATCTTTGTTTTAATCGATTGTTTAATGGGGTTGAGCATTTTTCGAGTTGTAATGAAGAACACCAAGAAGATTTGGTTTGATTTTCTGTAATAATAAACCATTGAAGAAGAAGAATTAAAAAAAATGACTGTGTAATTTGCAGGTGACATCACGCTCAAGTGGCGGTAAGGTAGCGGTGAGGTGGCGGTGACATGACGGATGCTATACTTTGGCCAAAGTTAGAGGGTTTCGGGAAGACTTTACCCTAATTTGCATGGTGTTACAAAATAGGTTAAAGACTACAGATTCAATGGTGTATATGTTGAAAAAAAAAAATGGTGTATATGGAGTTAAATCCATTTATATGTTATGTGGTGAATAATTTGAATCAAATAATTATCTTTTCTTTGATTATATATTCTCTAATAGCATTTGGATTTATGTGATAACATGATTTAATATTGAAAATAATATAAATATGATCTTCAGTGCACTTAAATGACTCAAGATTACGAAAATTTGTCTAAGGGGCCAAAATCTATATGTCTCAAGGGTCGCAAATGTTATCAACATACTAATGTACGAATGATACATGGGGTAATAATATACAAATAGAGCACAAGAATTCACTTAAACTAACTCAGGTTACCTTATTTATATATATTAAGATTACACTTTGAAACATACGTAACAAACTAGTCACAAAGTGTCAAAACATACAGAGTTTCACGCTTAAGTTGTTTGCACAATTCATTTTCCTAAAAAAAAAAAACTATAAATTCAGTGATTTCATTAACTGATTTAATTTAAACCAAGTTGTTTACGAGAAATGGGAAATAAATTCCAAACTAAATAACAAATTGACGAATAGGCATGTTTCAACTTTTGGGTGACTATGTGCTTTATATTCTCCATATAAGAAATAAACACCAACATATCTGTAATTATATAATTATACACATTATTATTATTTATTATTATTTGGTCATTCCTTAATGTAAAGATACTTATATAATATGGAAATAATTAACAACTCTGTTACCTTGAAGCAGTTTCAGTTGTATATATTGAACTTCATTCTTCAATCTAATTGATACACCATCTATAGTAAAACCTTAAAAAAAAAAAAAAAAAAATCAAAGGACCATTCAAGTAACTAGCCTATAGTTGAGGGACCATTTATGCAAATATTACCGGAATAAGAGTTTGATGGAAGAGAAAGGCCACGAAGTGCGTATTTAGCATATGCGAGAAGGCGGGCACGTTGAGGAGCACCTAAATTACTGATTAAAGATCGAAGTAGCCCACTGAACATTATATAAATTAAATATTATTTTTTCATTTTAAAAATAAATAAAAAGAAAAAAGGAATTTATTTATTTTACTCTGTGCGAAGTACAGTAAGAAAATCAGGAGGTAAAGATTCCATAAAAGAAGAAATATCCTCCATTTTTAGAGACTTTAACTCTTCCTTTAGAATTTTCTTTTCTTCATTTGACATTCCTTTTCCAAGTGCTGATTTACTGTCAAGTAAATTAAATAAGTGAAATTCCCCAAATAGTCCCTGATATATATTACATTTACACAAATAGTCCCCCTGATTTTTCAAAAAAAAAAGAAAGAAATTTACCCTTTGAAAAAATTATATTTACCTTACCCCTTTCAAATTCTACCCTTGGCCTCCCCAACTTTTTAAAAATTGTCTTGTTAAGCTCTAATACAGGGACTTATAGTGTAATTAAAAAAATAAAATCGGACCAATAGTGCACTTTTGGTATAATAAGGGACCTTTAGTGCGCACTTGTTGCATAATATAGAGACCTGTAGTGCAATTTTTGCATAACACAAGGACCTATAGTGCAAATAAGTCCCAAAAAATCTGGCCTCCTCCCCTGCCGTCTAGTACACATGGCGTTATTAGCAAAAATTTCCCAAATGGTCCCTGAACTATACCTTTTTTACCTTTTTAGTCCTCGAACCTTTTAAACATATAAATGTGACAGAGTAAGACACGAGACTAACGAGGGAACAAAATGAAGTTGGAGGACCATTTGAGTAATTTAAAAGTTCGACGACCATTTAAGGAAAAACCACAATAAATAAATGAAAAACCAACACATTTATTTCATGATTAAGCATAAAAAAAATAAAGCAAAAAACAAATTTTACCCATGAATTGTTCTTCCTGTAAATATAACGGGAAAATATTTTGAATATTTTCCAACACCAAAGTGTTCACCTATTTGCTCTATTTTATACGAATCCTTGAAAATTAAAGCCTTCCAAAGTTGACAATAATTTACTCTAAAATCTTCATTTAATTCTTTACAAATCCCATGATCCAAAAGAACTGTAACATATTTTTATATATATATATATAGTGGTCATTAATGGCAAATAAAATATTTTTTTATTATCAAATTTTAACATACCTAAAGAAAATCCCCCTTGATTTTTTGGAGAAACTAATATATTACCAGGATGTAAATCTCCATGTAAAAAACCATGAACAAATATCATTTCTGCAAATACTTCTGCTAATACATTCGCCACCTGGAATAGTTTACCCACCATAAAACTTATTATAATTTCCCAAATGGTCCCTGAACTATAGGGTAGTTACCCAAATAGTCCTCAAACTTCTAAAGTTACCCAAATGGTCCCTCAACTATCCCCATTTACCAGCTTGGTCCTCGACAATTTCATTCGAGTAATTTTAAAATGAGTAATTTTAAAAGGTCGAGGACCAATCAGGAAACTAGCCTATAGTTCAGGGACCATTTGGAAAATTATTCATTTATTATGCATTTAACTATGCATATAGGAACATAAAAAATAACTAACCTTAGATGGATTAATTTTATTTTGTTTCAAATATTCTAAATCATCAACCTGAAAGCTAATTAATTTCCTGTTAATATAACATCATAAACTAATAATCACAATAACTTGAAAAAAAAAATATATAATATAAATTTTATTTTATACCTTATGTCCTTTACAAAACTGCATTGTGAGAATCTGATTTGTCGTAAAATCCTGAAAATTAATCATAAAAAAAAAATCATATATAATACACAAAGGTGAGAATAAATGAAGTTTTAAATACCATACCCAAAATATACGAGGCACTATAACCATTTTATTGTCTTGGAAATTAATTGCCATTTTTTCTGAGTTCTTAGCTTCTTGAATAAAATCTACAAGCAACAAAAATAAAAATATAAACTATATTATATCAGAAAATTGTACAGAAAATTTCAAAAAAAAAAAAAAAAAAAAAGATACTTATTACACACTAAGTTCAGAAGCAACTGATTTTGTAAATTCTACTAGCAGCCACTCAAACCTATATTCCGGAAATATCTGTAATTAAAAAAAAAAAAAGAAAAAAAAGGAAAGTTTAGACTCAAAAAAAAAAAAAAAGAATAAAAAAAAATTGGCTCATACCCATGCGATTGATTTTGAGAGAAAAGACATAGTTGCAAGGTCAAATTTCATTTGATACTCTAAGCCTGGATATTGTACCTTTTTTTTTTAAGAAAAAAAAAAGGAATTAAGTGTTAATTGTAGTTATTTAGTGTTTATTAATGAGCCTAAAATGACCCTTATCTTTGTTATATATTACCTTAATTGCCACTTCTTGAAGGTCTTTTGTTACAGCATGGTGTACTTGAGCAATTGAAGCAGCAGCTATGGGTTGCTCATCAAATGATAAGAATCTGATACACACACAATAATAGAAGGACTAAATTGCAAATATAGTTTTGTAATCTCGTTGTTTAGGTAGAATATGTTTTTGAGTATGATAAACGATTTTAGAAATACAAAATAAGGAAATTTATATATAGGGGTAGAATGGTCAACCCTGAAACTTACATATCTGATAAATTTGGACCGAGATTATTGACTAACACCTCTTTGATGACTTTAAATTGACATGGAACTACCTAAGTTATTAATTAACAACAGTAATCAAGAATATAGTATCGTATATATGAGGGTAAAACGGTAAATTTTGAAATTAAGTTGAAAAAATAGTGAAACCTGATCACGTAATGATGAAAGAATTGAGTATTGTTTTGGGATTTGTCGTACAGCTGCAGCAAATTGACCAGCTTTTACGTAAAAGCCTTTATTTTCTTCACATAGTTTTAGAATTCTCTTTGCTGATCTTAAATGGACCTAATTGCAATTATTACAAATTAGGGAAGGCTTTAAACTTTGTGTGTAATGCATATATTACACATATATTTACATATGATTACTAACATACCCAATATCAAAAGGTTAATGTATTATCATCTCATGAAGGGTAAATGTGTACATTTGTATATAAAATGTGTAACTGTATTGTGCGAAAGTAGAGACCAATATTATTATGAAGAGGTGACTAAACATCTCGGAAACACTAATTAATAATTTATTAATTATTAATATTTAAATTTTGAAACTCAAGGCAAAAGTAAGCAAATACCTCTGATAACATAAGGTTATACTCATCACTACTGGGCAATAATCCGCGTAAAGAATACTTGTAATCAATAGCAGTTGAAGTTATCTGTAACAAAAAAAAAAGCATTTTGAAATAAAGGAAGTTAAAGTGAGTTGAATTGGTTAATATGTTATAATTACAGTGAAGAGAGCGCGAGAGGAGCGAACGACGCCGTTTAAGAAAGGGAAATCGGTGGGTGAAAGGAGGGAGTAGTGGTTAGGATTAGGGTTTAAGGATTGGATGGTGAGAGAAGCGACGCTGGTGGCTCCGATCAGGTACAGAACGGTCTTTGCTGCTCCCTTGGCGGGAAAATTGAATATTCGATTTGTCTTCTTCTTCATTGTAATGGACTGTGTTAACTCACTTCGCGGTAAACTCAGTTTATAAAAAGATATTGCTTTTTTGGGTAAAGCTAAAACAACCCCGAACTACTGGAAATTTTTTGAAACACCCATTCGTTTTTTTTATTTACCTAACACACCCCTTAACTATTAAACCGATATAAAAATCTCCCCATGTCTATAATTATGGTAGGCGCAAATGAGTCTTTTTATAATTTAAATTACTAAATTTTTTAATTTTCTTTTATCAAACTAAAAATAGATTAAAAATAAGAGCCAATAATAAAAAAAAATTCTATTAAAAAAACTATCAATAAAAAGATGATTAGAATAAGACTCTTTATTCAAAATAGCCCAACCCAAAATAGCTCTACAAATAGTAATTAAAAAAAATTAGAAAAAAAATACAAAACAAAAACTAATACACGCGCGCGTCCGTGAAATTTTTTAACATCATCATAACTAATTTTAAAAAATCAGAAAAATAAAAAATGATATATTTGGATAAAGCAAATTAATATTTACGTTTATGATTTTTTTGAAATTTTTTGAATTTTTTATTATTGTGGAATTTTTGAATTTTTTTCGCAAACACGGAATTTCATGTTTTGAACAGTGAATTTCATGTTTGCGAAAAATAATCACTATTTCAAACAGTGAATTTCATGTTTTGTATCTGCGAAAAAAAATTAAAAAAAATCATAAACGTAAATATTATTTGCTTTATCAAAAAATACAAATTTTTTATTTTATGATTTTTTTAGAATTAGTTATGACGATTTAAAAAAAATTTCAGGATGCGCGCGTGTGTGATGGAATTGGTAGTAGGTGGTGGTGGTGGTGGTGGGGGTAGGGTGGTAGTGGTGGAAGTACCCTATTATTTGTTTAATATTTAAAAATAAATATTGTATTAAAAATAAAATAATATATTTAATAATAAGGGTAGTAAATGTATGAAAAATATAAAAAAAATGTTTTCTATAAATAATTATTCTATTAGGTATTTTTTTAGAAAGTAAATTATTGAAAACTTAATTTAACAATTAGATACTTTTATTAGACTTCTTTTAATAAATACCTCTAAAAATAATAAGAATCATTAAATTTTATCCAATATCCAAAATGTTACGAAATTTTCATCTCTATTAATATGGAAGAACTTAATGTTACGAATACAGCAAAAAAAAAGAGAATTTTCAACAATTACTTAGAAACCAGTTTTGATATTTTACTTCTAAATTGTTTCATGTTGGTGAGATTATCGTTGAGAATAAGAACATACTTAGCACTTAGGACCGCGTTCCTCACTCTAATCAACTCGGTTTTTTCTATATTGTTTGCCAAAAACGTCCATACTTCTCTCTACAAATGTTCCCTGAGTATTCTAGTGATCATAGAAAAAGTAGCATTATAATTATTTTTAAACGCAACATCAGTATTAATAAAAAGTGTTTAGATATATATATTTATTTCCAGTTTTTTTATTTCTATATCCTCTATTTCAATAGGTTCTTTATATGAATCTATATGTTGTCTTTAGGGGTTTTATCATTATTATTTTTATTAATCCTAGATTTGGTTTATTATCTCTTGAATACTCTTCATACATTTCTAAATCTTTCTTACCTGTTATATTTGGGTCTAGGGTTGTATTTTTATGTAAGTATTTGTTTCCTTCTTTCGAATTGTACCAAGAAATAAACATAACTAACACTACCGTATATTTTCCTTCAGGATCAATTATATAGTGTATAACATAAAGTTCCTGGAACCACAGGTCAAACCTAGTGGAATGCCCTATGGGTTTTAGGCCAAATCTACAAATGCTATATTTAGTTATTAATCTCAGCAGGGAGAGCATTTTGCATCACTTCCAAACAAAGTTTCTTATTGGGGGGTACATTTAATTTCTAGATTTTTTCCACAGTTTTCTTTTTATTTATTTATTTATTCCTATGAAATCTAAGACAAGAACAAGCGTATGATGTCTCCTCATTTGTGATAATAAAATCTATTCATGAGACATCATTTTAGGCTTATTTATTAGTTTATAGGTTGATTTTAGCTTAATTTAGTGCACTTTTCTATATTGAGTCTTGATTTGTAGAATTATTATTTTTAGAGCATATTGGGTTTAATTGTTTATTTAGTGTGACGCTTTAAAGATAATTATGAAGATTAATTAGAGTCCAAGTCAAAGAGAACAACTTATGGAAAGAGATTTGCATGGAAATTGGAGATAAAGGAAACAAAGGCTAAAAAGATGGAAAAGGAAAAGCTGCCTAAATCTGGGATTCTGCATACACGTCCAAAGATGTGCGTTTTTACCTAAGAAATAGGCCGAATTTGGTAATTTCCTTCTTTGGGGTCAAGATAATTCTGTTGCGATTCTTTTGGTATCTTATGGAGCTCAATCCGACCAATAACGAAGAAGATACGCTCAAAACGGTCCAGCAGTGTTTATCTTTATTTCCTTACGAATTTGAGTTGGGCTAGGAGTCTATTACTTAGAGTTATCTCCAAGAAACGATTTAGGTCAACCTATACACTATAAATACAGCCTCTTAACACTCTTAAATCATCCTTGGTGAAACCTCAAACCAAGAGGAAGCTTAGAACACAAGAGAGAAGTCTGGAAGGAGCTGTCATCAACAATGTCTTCTTCTACCTTTAGATTTGTAATTTCTTTCTTTTCTTTCATGAACTAATTTTCTTTAGCTTAAGTTTTAGCATTAATGTATGAAACCTAGTTTTGATTGACATCTATCTAATTTGGGAATTTAATATTTTAAATAGAATTATAGTTTTTATTCTCTGTTTATGTGTTTGAATTTATATTCTGTGTTCTTGTGGACTGCAGCCATTAGAATTACCATCTAGTAATTAGGTCACCATTGACAACGGTGTTTAATTGCATGTTTAGCACATAACGTCTAGCTTTAGGTCTGATCTGACAACCCAACCTAGCTAGATAATCACTATGGTTTAGTCCTTATGACTATTGGCCAATTACAGGAAAAGTTTGCTTAGGAAGCCTTATTGACACAAATAAATCCTATTTTAAACTACCGATAGCGAATTGGGACCGATTAGGGAAATACTACATAATTCACCCTTACATGTTTAGAACGGCAAAACTAGTGGGGATTACATGCTAATAACTTAAGCTATATTCTCATATTCTTCTCTTTCGTATTTACTTTTTAGTCTTTTAATTCTTAGTTTAATTTAGTTAATTAATTTCTCAAATCTATCTTTATTTGTCTTTACTTTTATTTGCGTTTAGTTGTTCTATCTTTAATTTGTTTGCACTTGGTATTTGCATAAGATTCTTCTAACCTTCGTAGTCTCTGCGGAACGAATCTCATTCTAAAACTTGCATACGATATGTATACTTGCAGAACCATGCAGTTCTAGGGTGTTTTTGCACTTTATTTATATCTTATTTTATCACACCCTAGGCCCCACCAAGTTTTTGGCGCCGCTGCCGGGGACTACATCGTTAGTCCTTGTGCATATATCTTGTGCTTTTAATTTCAGTTAGTTCTATTTTACGCTTTTCTTTTTAGTTTTTTTTTTCAGATTTAGTTACAGATGGAGAACCCAAGGATACTTGAGCTACCCATCGAGTTCAGAGTGGAGCCACGAGGAATTCGCGCTCCAGAAATCCGAGCCGCAAAATTCAAACCTGATCCAGGGATGCTAAATCAGTTTGCATCTCGTGGATTATTCAGCGGAGTTGCACATCAAGATCCGATCCGATATATTCAGAAATTCATGCAGATCTGTGATGCTTATATCGTAAGAGGAGTTACTAGGGAGCAAGTATATTACCTGATGTTCCAGTTCTTCTTGTCCGGATGTGCAAGCGATTGGTATGATACCCAATACCCTCATGTTATTCCAGATTGGGACAAGCTTCAGGCAAGATTCCTAGACCGTTTCTATCCGGTTAGTAGACGTTTAAAAGATATGTTGGAGCTTGAACAATTTATACAGAAAGATGAAGAGAGTTTGGGTGAAGCATGGTTATGATTTACAGAGCAGAAGGCGAGATGCCCATATCATCGATCCTCGCCGGAATATTATTTAACCTTGTTTTATGGAGGCCTTAATGATAAATCAAGAGAGAAAGCTGATTCGTTAGGAACCGCAGGTTTTGTGTTGCTAAATCCTGAAGAAGCTGAGTTGGGGATGGAAAGAATTCTTGAGAACGAGAGAAGTTGGCCAAAGAGAACAACAAAAGAAAACAATTCAGAATCTCTGAAGCTTAAGGAATTGGCTAAACAACTCGAAGAACTACAAGAACAAGCCCGAACAATTGCTCAGGTGAATACGGTACGCACAGTTCCTTCATGTCCTGGTTGTGGATCAAGAAATCACGTGTGGGAAGGGTGTATGAATAATCCAGTAGTAGCTTCTGTTCAATATCCTCAAGATAACTATTATTCTAATGGCTATACTTATCCTCAAGAAAGCTACACCAATTATCAACAACCTCCACAGCAAAAGAGTTGGGTCAGAAAGAAAGAGACTTATCGACAACCCCAACTTCAATCTTATAATCCACCACAACCTATTCAGAAAAAGGCACCCATTGTTAAGAAAGAAACAAAGAAAGATCCACCTAAACAATCAATGCAATTGGCAAAACAAGAATAAATCCAAAGCTTGAATTCAAGTATGGCTAAATTAATGCAAACAGTTGAGAAGAAAATGAACAATAGCCAACAAAGAGTGCGAACTCAGGATAAGCTTATCAAGCAACTAGAGCATGCTTTATCACAGATGGCGAGTACATTACAAAATCGGCCAAAAAGGCAACTCCCAAGTGATACTATTGCTCCTAGAGACAATTCTTGCCATGCAGTTGAGTTGCGAAGTGGAAAACAACTACCTCCACCAAGACCAGAACCAGAACCTATCCCTATTCCAGAACAAAGGGGGGAAGAAATAATCAAAGATACAGTTGAGGAGGTAGTTGAACCAAAGAGTGTCCAAGCCGAGACACCTGAAAAGACAAGAAAACCAGTGGAACTCAATACACGCCCTCCACCACCATACCCTTCACGTGTCAGAAAGAAGGACAATGACCTGGAATTCAAGAAGTTCATTGACATGTTGAAGAAATTGGAAGTTAATATACCCCTTGTTGAAGCCCTCAAGAGGATGCCAACCTATATGAAATTCATGAAAGACATTCTCTCCAACAAGCGAAGTATAGAGACTGGGCAACCAATTGGATTACCTAGGGAGTGCAGTGCTATATGTCAAAGTGAGTTGCCACCAAAATTAGAAGATCACGGAAGTTTTACAATTCCTATCGGCATTGGAGATAGTTGGACCGGGAAAGCATTATGTGATTTAGGCACGAGCATCAATCTCATGCCTAGATCTCTGTTCGAGAAGCTTAATATTGGAGAAGTAGTACCTACATCTGTGGTATTACAAATGGCGGATCGCTCCCTCTCACGACCAATAGGTAAAATTGAAGATGTTTTAGTTAAAGCTGGCTCTTTTATTTTTCCTTGCGATTTTATTATTCTTGACTACGACGCGGATAAGAATGTCCCCATCATTTTGGGTAGACCATTCTTAGCCACGGGGCGTACACTAATTGATGTTGAGAATGGTGAGTTGATCATGAGAGTACAAGGCGAACAGATACGATTCAATGTGTTTCAGGCTATGAAGTTACCAAAGTCAAAAGATGAGTGCTTCAAAATAGATGTCATCGGAAAAATTGCGCAAGAAGTCTTTGGTGGGGCCTAGGGTGTGATAAAATAAGATGTAATTAACGTGCAAATAACACCCTAAACTACACGGTTCTGCAAGTATACAGATCGTATGCAAGTTTTAGATAAAGATTCGTTCCGCAGAGACTACAGAGGTTAGGAGAATCTTATGCAAATAGCAAGTGCAAATAAATAAAGATAGAACAACTAAACGCAAATAAAAGTAAAGATAAATAGATTTTTGTTGATTTTCTAATAAACTAAATTAAACTAAGGAATTAAAAGACAGAAAAATAAATATGAAAGAGAAGTGATATGAAAATATAGCTTAAGTTATTAGCATGTAATCCCCACTAGTTTTGCCGTTCTAAACATGTAAGGGTGAATCATGTAGTATTTCCCTAATCGGTCCCAATATGCTATCGGTAGTTTAAAATAGGATTTACCTGTGTCAATAAGGCTTCCTAAGCAAACTTTTCCTGTAATTGGTAAAGAGTCACAAGACTCAACCATAGTGATTATCTAGCTAGGTTGGGTTGTCAGATCAGACCTAAGACTAGACGTTATGTGCTAAACATGCAATTAAACACCGTTGTCAATGGTATCCTAATTACTAGATGGTAATTCTAATGGCGGCCGTCCACAAGAACACAGAATACAAATTCAAACACATAAACAGAGAATAAAAACTATAATTCTATTTAAAACATTAAATTCCCAAATTAGATAGATGTCAATCAAAACTAGGGTTCATACATATATGCTAAAACTTAAGCTAAAGAAAATTAGTTCATGAAAGAAAAGAAAGAAATTACAAATCTAAAGGTAGAAGAAGACATTGTTGATGACAGCTCCTTCCAGACTTCTCTCTTGTGTTCTAAGCTTCCTCTTGGTTTAAGGTTTCACCAAGGATGATTTAAGAGTGTTAAGAGGATGTATTTATAGGTTAGAGGTTGACCTAATTCGTTTCTTTAGAGATAAGTTAAGTAATGGACTCCTAGCCCAACTCAAATTCGTATGGAAATAAAGATAAACACTGCTGCGTTGTTTTGGTCATAACTTCTTTATTATTGGTCCGATTTTGCTCCACAAGATACCAAAAGAATCGCAACAGAATTATCTAGACCCTTTAGGAGTAATTAACCAAATTCGGCCTCTTTATTAGGTAAAAACGCCTATCTTTGCAGAATCCCAGATTTAGGCAGCTTTTCCTTTTCCATCTTTTTAGCAATTATTTCCTTATCTCCAATTTCCATGCATATCTCCTTCCATAAGTTGTTGTCTTTGACTTGGACTCTAATTAATCTCCATAATTATCTTTAAAGCTTCACACTAAATAAACAATTAAACCCAATATGCTCTAAAAATAATAATTCTACAAATCAAGACCCAAAATAGGAAAGTGCACTAAATTAAGCTAAAATCAACCTATAAACTAATAAATAAGCCTAAAATGATGTCTCATGAGTATATTTTACTATCACAAATGAGGAGACATCAAGACCCCCAACTCAAAGTTGTATCGTCCCGATACAATAAAGTAAAGAACAGTAGGGTAGTCATATAAACAAGAAGAAGTCGGAGGAGAACAAGAACACAAATATAATGAATGATCCTAGAGCATAAAATCCAAAAAGTCTCATGTAGTAATGCTCAAGAAATAATGCTCAAATATGCCTAATACACATGTAATCAACAATCCATAAATTCAAGTTAAGATTAATTTCGCAATGCCAGAAGGAGAGGATGATAACTTAGTTCAGGTTAATGGCTATAGGTTGTTCATAGGTCCCAAATAAAGCATCCAATGATCCACTTACCTACTACCTAATAGCTCAATTGTTTCTCCACCTAGTAGTCAAAAATCCTAAGGTCTTGGTTATAACTTGGCTTAAGGACGGGTGTGGTATATTTGGATAATGAAAAGTGAGCTTTTGGCTCTCTCCTCACTAGCCATCAACGAATCGCCCTAGAGCTTGAGTTGTTCACTCGAAGATGTTCTCACTCAACCCAATTTATTGATGCTTTTGACTTGCATCCCCAATATTCCTAATTAAAACCTTTGATGATATAAAATCCACTTTGCCGGTCCGAATATATATTCTTTTCATATCAATTTTTTCTTTTGTATAGCTATGACTCTCTTTTTGATGTTCGAGATATCACGCTATTTTTCATATATATATATTCTTTCTTTTTAATGCCCTTGTTGGCAAATTTAGCTCGTGGCTTCTTTTCCATTCACTATTACCCCGGCAAAGGGTTACAATAATAACAATTTCATCATCAATAAAATCACAAAGATAATTCCCAAACCCCTAATGATGAAACCCACCACCCCAAACTCAAGCTCTAAAACGAGTGTCTCAGGTTTTGCGATTTGAGTGCGGGTCATATAGATAAGTCCTAAAAACTAGGGTAAGGATTATAATGTGTTTCAATAAAAAGGCTTTAGAAAGGCTCAGAGAGGCTAAGACGGATAAATAACAATAATATCAAACAAAAGGGTGAGAAAGTCTAAAGGCTTCAAGTGTTTTAATCATGAAAGAACTGCCTTATTCATTTTTCTAACTACCGGATTTCGTTACGTTTTCACTAATAGTTCATAGACAAGTGGGTTTTCAACTAATTTTAAACCTCACGTTCTACACACCAAATAACTATCCCTAAGTTTCAACGTGATTTCTTAGCATTGCTCATTAACTTTTCTATCCTTTATTTCCTGTTTTCATTGCATGCATGCTAAACAATTTTGTTGCATCTTTCAAAAGCATACTACTTACTATCATTGACCTAATAAAATCATGCTCACATAGGTACATTCAAAGATATTCTATGCCTAATTCAACCCAAAAATTTTAAATTTTATGAAAAACAAAAAGGAAGATGAGGACAACGAATCCCCACCCCCAACTCAAAAATGAGACGTGTCCCCACGACTCGAAAAAGACTCAAGCATGAAATAAAATTTAAAATAAAACTAACTAAACTACCTAATGCATCCAAGCTATTGAGAAAAATTAGAATGACCTACCTGGTTGGCCATAGAGATCCATCATATCATCCTCATCTTCTGAAGCTGAGGGATCGGTGTAATCATCTATATCCTTGTACAAGGTCGAATTATCTACCCTTGTTTCCAATTGCATGATTTCTACCAAAAGGTCTTTGTTATCTTCACGTAATCTTTCAACTTCGTTCTGTAACTGAATAGCCCAAGGAGGAAGATCATAAGCAATTTTGGAAGAGGAGGTAGAAGAACCTTGGTCTTGGATTTTTATCTTGTCTAAAGGCCTCCTTGCTGGTGTGGACATTCTAGCAGTTAATCTCTTCTTTGGTAGTGGTTGTTCAGGTGCCTGTTCTTTTGATTCTTCGGAAACCTCATCAAGATTGATGGGTTTCTCAATAGTAGCTCCAGGCAATTTCTTATTCTTCCCAAGGATTGAACACTTTCTCTTGTATTCCATAGCTTCAGATCTGTTAGTCATACTTGATGCACCCACAACTCAAGTTATACCAAGGATGGATTAAAAGTTTAAGGAAAATTGGTGTAGCTTGATGTTGTTGCTTGGAATTGGTTAAAGAGAAAGGTTATAGGATTTGATCTTGGAAGAAAACTTTAAAGCTTGTTGAATCTGATGGTGTTTTGATGGTGTAGTGTGATGAATTTGATGCAGGATTGTGTTTATGGGAGATGATGGAGAGGATTTGATGAGTTGTTGTGTTAATTGTGAAGGTTTGCACAAGCTTTAAGATGTTTATATAGGGTTTGGGTCTGAAAAATTCGTGGGTGGAAGGCTAGGGTTAATCTCATAAGGTAAGAGTTTGATTAGGAAAAGAATTCCTTCTTTAAACCGCCTCCTCGCGGTGCACCGGACATATCCCGCGGTGTACCGCAGCTTCTGTTGCTCCAAAATTTGACCCACTGGATAATACCCGAGCTAGCACCCCGTGGTACGGGTTTTTGGGGCGCGGACCAGGGGTGCGGTGCAGGGGGTAGTCCGCAGCATGTCCGTCAAAAAACCCGAGGTGCCCAACCCGTGGTACGGGTTTTTACCGTGCGGACTAGGGTCCGGTGTACCGTGCCTTACCCCGTGATTTTTTTCGACCTTCTGGATAAAACCCGAGCTAGCCAACCCGTGGTACGGGTTTTTGGGGCGCGGTGCATCCCTGCGGACCATGTGGTAGTCCGCGGGGTAGTCCGCGCCAGGCTTGAAGTTCCTCCAGATTTTTCCTTTCGACCCCAAACTCGTTTCCTGCACAATAACACACTACCTTTCTCTCCCATTAGCTTGAAAACACAATTAAAAATATACACTAACTTAAAATTAAACACTACAAAGCAAAAACAACTAATCTAAAAAGCAATTAAAACAAGGGGTGTCTCCCAAGAGCACTTTTGTTTAACGTCTTTGAGTTAGACGTGTACCTCAGGCTAAGCGCATTCGACAAGGTAGATTTTCTCTCCTTGCTCAAAGTCCTCACTGTCATAGTATCTCTTCAAACGCTGGCCATTCACCATGAATGTCCGTTGCTCGGCTGGATTTTCAATCTCAATCGCTCCATGCGGTGTGACTTTGGTAACAATGTAAGGTCCTTCCCAACGGGATTTAAGCTTTCCTGGGTAGTTTGAAAATCGAGAGTTGTATAATAAAACCTTCTGTCCAATCTCGAGATTCTTTGGACGGAGCCGTTTATCATGCCATCGCTTTGTTTTCTCCTTATAGAGACGTGAATTTTCATAGGCATGATAGCGAAGTTCCTCCAATTCGTTCAACTAGAATTAAGTTGATTAATAGTGACGAAATTTCCACCCCTTTCCTTTGATTCCCACGAACTTTTCAGCTCGATTCTTCATAAGTATGGATGGTTCCATCCAAGATTTCGTGGGGAGGGGCTCTTCTGGTGGTAACTGGATAATGGGAATTTCAAAACCTTTTGGCTCTTCCAGCTTTGGTGGTAACTTGTTTTGCCATATAACTCTACACTCCACAGGGAATCCAATTGTTTCCCCAGTCTCTATACTTCGCTTGTTGGATAAAATATCTTTCATGAATTTCATGCAAGTGGGCATCCTTTTGAGAACTTCAACAAGGGGTATATTAACTTCCAATTTCTTCAACATGTCAATGAACTTCTTGAATTCCAGGTCATTGTCCTTCTTCCTGACACGTGAAGGATAAGGTGGTGGAGGGCGTGTATTAAGTTCCACTGGTTTTCTTGTCTTTTCAGGTGTTTCGGCTTGGACACTCTTTGGTTTAACTACCTCCTGAACTGTATCTTCGATTATTTCTTCCCCCCTTTGTTTTGGAATAGGGATAGGCTCTTGTTCTGGTCTCGATGGAGGTAGTTGTTTTCCACTTCGCAACTCAACTGCATGGCAAGAATCGTTTCTAGGAGAAATAGTATCACTTGGGAGTTGCCCTTTCGGCCTAGTTTGTAATGTACTCGCCATCTGTGATATAGTATGCTCTAGTTGCTTTATAACCTTTTCCTGAGTTCGAACTCTCTGTTGGCTATAATTTATTTTCTTCTCAATGTTTTGCATTAATTTAGTCATACTTGAAGTCAAACTCTGGAGTTGTTCTTGTTTTGCCAATTGCATTGATTGTTTAGGTGGATCTTTCTTCGGTTCTTGACAAGTTTTCTTAACAATGGGTGCCTTTTTCTGAATAGGTTGTGGAGGATTATAAGATTGAAGTTGGGGTTGCTGACTAGTTTCTTGTTTTCTGTCCCAACTCTTTTGTTGTGGAGGTTGTTGATAATTAGTGTAGCTTTCTTGATTGTAACTATTCGAGTAATAGTTATCTTGAGGATATTGAACGGAAGCTACTGCTGGATTATTCATACATCCTGCCCACACATGATTTCTTGATCCACAACCAAGACACGAAGGAATTGTGCGTACCATATTTACCTGAGCAATTGTTCGGGCTTGTTCTGTCAGCTCTTCGAGTTGTTTAGCCAATTCCTTAAGCTTTAGAGATTCTGAATTGTTCTCCTTTACTGATTTCTTTGGCCAACTTCTCTCGTTTTCAAGAATTCTTTCCATCCCCAACTCAGCTTCTACAGGATCTAGCAACACAAAACCTGCGTTTCCTACCGAATCTGCTTTCTCTCTTGATTTGTCATTAAGGCCTCCATAAAACAAGGTTAAATAATATTCTGGCGAGGATCTATGATATGGACACCTCGCTTTCTTCTCTGTAAATCGTAACCATGCTTCACCCAAACTCTCTTCCTCTTCTTGTATAAATTGTTCAAGCTCCAACATGTCTTTTAAACGTCTACTAACCGGATAAAAACGGTCTAGGAATCTTGTTTGAAGCTTGTCCCAATCTGGAATAATATGAGGGTATTGGGCATCATACCAATCGCTTGCACATCCGGTCAAGAAGAACTGGAACATCAAGTAATATACTTGCTCCCTAGTAACTCCTCTTACGATATAGGCATCACAGATCTGCATGAATTTCTGAGTATATCGGATCGGATCTTGATGTGCATCTCCGCTGAATAATCCATGAGACGCAAACTGAGTTAACATCCCAGGATCAGGTTTAAATTTAGCGGCTTGGATTTCTGGAGCGCGAATTCCTCGTGGCTCTACTCTAAATTCGATGGGTAGCTCAAGTCTCCTTGGGTTCTCCATCTGTAACTAAATCTGAAAAACAAAAACTAAAAACAAAAAAGCGTAAAATAGAACTAACTAAAAATAAAAGCACAAGATATATGCACAAGGACTAACGATGTAGTCCCCGGCAGCGGCGCCAAAAACTTGGTGGGGCCTAGGGTGTGATAAAATAAGATGTAATTAACGTGCAAATAACACCCTAAACTACACGGTTCTGCAAGTATACAGATCGTATGCAAGTTTTAGATAAAGATTCGTTCCGCAGAGACTACAGAGGTTAGGAGAATCTTATGCAAATAGCAAGTGCAAATAAATAAAGATAGAACAACTAAACGCAAATAAAAGTAAAGATAAATAGATTTTTGTTGATTTTCTAATAAACTAAATTAAACTAAGGAATTAAAAGACAGAAAAATAAATATGAAAGAGAAGTGATATGAAAATATAGCTTAAGTTATTAGCATGTAATCCCCACTAGTTTTGCCGTTCTAAACATGTAAGGGTGAATCATGTAGTATTTCCCTAATCGGTCCCAATATGCTATCGGTAGTTTAAAATAGGATTTACCTGTGTCAATAAGGCTTCCTAAGCAAACTTTTCCTGTAATTGGTAAAGAGTCACAAGACTCAACCATAGTGATTATCTAGCTAGGTTGGGTTGTCAGATCAGACCTAAGACTAGACGTTATGTGCTAAACATGCAATTAAACACCGTTGTCAATGGTATCCTAATTACTAGATGGTAATTCTAATGGCGGCCGTCCACAAGAACACAGAATACAAATTCAAACACATAAACAGAGAATAAAAACTATAATTCTATTTAAAACATTAAATTCCCAAATTAGATAGATGTCAATCAAAACTAGGGTTCATACATATATGCTAAAACTTAAGCTAAAGAAAATTAGTTCATGAAAGAAAAGAAAGAAATTACAAATCTAAAGGTAGAAGAAGACATTGTTGATGACAGCTCCTTCCAGACTTCTCTCTTGTGTTCTAAGCTTCCTCTTGGTTTAAGGTTTCACCAAGGATGATTTAAGAGTGTTAAGAGGATGTATTTATAGGTTAGAGGTTGACCTAATTCGTTTCTTTAGAGATAAGTTAAGTAATGGACTCCTAGCCCAACTCAAATTCGTATGGAAATAAAGATAAACACTGCTGCGTTGTTTTGGTCATAACTTCTTTATTATTGGTCCGATTTTGCTCCACAAGATACCAAAAGAATCGCAACAGAATTATCTAGACCCTTTAGGAGTAATTAACCAAATTCGGCCTCTTTATTAGGTAAAAACGCCTATCTTTGCAGAATCCCAGATTTAGGCAGCTTTTCCTTTTCCATCTTTTTAGCAATTATTTCCTTATCTCCAATTTCCATGCATATCTCCTTCCATAAGTTGTTGTCTTTGACTTGGACTCTAATTAATCTCCATAATTATCTTTAAAGCTTCACACTAAATAAACAATTAAACCCAATATGCTCTAAAAATAATAATTCTACAAATCAAGACCCAAAATAGGAAAGTGCACTAAATTAAGCTAAAATCAACCTATAAACTAATAAATAAGCCTAAAATGATGTCTCATGAGTATATTTTACTATCACAAATGAGGAGACATCAGTCTTCAATGAAGCAAGCTTAGATGATGATCTTGACAAGGCCTTAGCACATGAATCACCAGAGGAACTCGAGATTCCCCCTGAAGATGTTGCTGCATTAGGATCAAACGTGCGAGAACTACTTCGAGAACCAGGTGACATTGAACCAATGAGACAACCATCTATAATATGTCCACCTGTTCTCGAAGAAAAACCACTTCCAGATCACCTACGCTATGCATACCTAGGTACGAACAAAACTTTGCCTGTTATTATTTCTGCTAACCTTTCAGGTCCTCAAGAGGAGAAGCTACTTCAAGTACTTCGCGCAAACAAAGAAGCAATCGGATGGACTATTGCCGACATCAAGGGAATTAGTCCTTCCGTTTGCAAACACAAAATCATTCTTGAGAACGAAGGTGGGCGATCTATAGAAGGACAGAGAAGACTCATGCCAGCTATGAAAGAAGTAGTAAGGAAGGAAGTTATCAAGTTGTTAGACGCATGAATTATCTATCCGATTGCTAGCAGTGATTGGGTTAGTCCAGTGCAATGTGTTCCAAAGAAATGAGGTATCACTACCATCCTTAATGATCAAGGCGAAGCCATCAAGACCAGTTGTGGGGTGGCGAGTGTGCATGGATTACCGAAGACTGAACAAAGCAACAAAGAAAGATCACTTCCCGCTACCATTCATTGATCGGATGCTAGACAAACTTGCAGGGAGAGAATATTATTGTTTCCTTGACGGATATTCAGGTTATAATCAGATCTGTGTGGATCCCCTCGATCAACACAAAACAACTTTTACATGTCCGTTTGGTACTTTTGCTTATAGAAGAATGTCGTTTGGTTTTTGCAATGCACCCGCCACGTTCCAAAGGTTCATGATGGCTATATTTTGGGACATGATTGATAAATACTTGGAGGTTTTTATGGATGATTTTTCGGTGTTTGGAGATAGTTTCGATGATTGTTTGAATAATCTTGAGAAAGTCCTTGTGAGATGTAGAGAAAAAGATCTTGTGCTTAATTGGGAAAAATGCCACTTCATGGTTCAAGAGGGAATTGTGTTGGGACATAAAGTTTCGAAGGCAGGGATGGAGGTTGATCGTGCTAAAATTGAAGTTATCAAAACACTACCACCTCCAGTTTCTGTTAAAGGAGTGAGAAGTTTCTTGGGTCACGCAGGATTTTATCGAAGATTTATTAAAGATTTCTCCAAGATCGCCAAACTGCTTTGCTCTTTACTTGAAAAGGATACTCCTTTTAATTTCACTGAAGAGTGTCTTCAAGCGTTTTTGACGATTAAGGAGAAACTAATCTCTACACCTATTGTCATACCTCCTGATTGGAAAGCTCCGTTTGAACTTATGTGCGATGCCACGGATCACGCTATGGGTGTTGTGTTGGGACAGAGGAAAGACAAGATTTTCCACACGATTTATTACGCTAGTAAAACTTTCAATGCTGTCCAGATGAATTATACAGTGACGGAGAAAGAGATGTTGGCCGTGGTTTATGCTTTTGATAAATTTCGTCCCTATCTGGTTGGGAAGAAAACTGTTGTATACACGGACCATTCAGCTATTAGGTACCTCATGGAGAAAAAGGACGCTAAGCCGCGTCTTATTAGATGGGTACTATTACTTCAAGAATTTGACATAGATATTCGAGACCGAAAGGGATGCGAGAATCAAGTTGCTGGTCATTTATCAAGGCTCGAAGGATCTGATGCGAACAAAGAACCATTGTTGGTTAAAGAGGTATTCCCTGATGAACAACTTTTTGCTATTAAACATGCTTTTGTGCCATAGTATGCAGATCTAGTCAACCTCATTGTGAGTGGTGTCTTTCCCAAAGATTTCCACCCACAACAAAGACAAAGATTGAATCACCAGGCCAAACAGTATTATTGGGATGAACCGTACCTCTGGAAGATTTGTAGTGACCAAGTGGTTAGAAGATGTGTGCATGAAGGTGAAATGGAGAAGATCATTGAGAGTTGTCATAGTTCACCTTATGGAGGTCACTTTAAAGGCGATAGAACCGCAGCTAAAATTCTTCAATCCGGGTTCTATTGGCCTACCATACACAAAGATTGCCATCGTTTTGTCCAGTCATGTCATAGATGCCAGCACACTGGCAACATATCAAAAAGAGACGCGATGCCGCTTAATAATATTCTTGAAGTTGAAATCTTTGATGTATGGGGAATAGATTTCATGGGACCTTTCATCACTTCTCATGGAAATCTTTATATTTTGCTTGCGGTAGATTATGTATCAAAGTGGGTAGAGGCAGTGGCAACACCAAAGAACGATGCTCAAACTGTGATTAAGTTCTTAAAATCAAATATCTTTTCAAGACATGGTACGCCACGTGTTCTAATCAGTGATAAAGGTACCCATTTTCTTAATGCTCCCCTGAGACATTTTCTTCGAAAGTTTGGAGTGAAACACCGTACATCAACCGGTTATCACCCACAAACTAACGGTCAAGCTGAAGTTTCCAACCGGGAAATCAAATCTATTCTTGAGAAGACCGTGAATAAATCGAGAAAAGATTGGTCGTTAAAGCTAGATGATGCTCTCTGGGCTTACAGAACAGCATTTAAAACACCAGTTGGGGCATCTCCATATCGCATGGTCTACGGCAAAGCATGTCATCTACCGATAGAACTTGAAGCTCGAGCCTACTGGGCCATTAAAACTCTGAATCTAGACCCAGACTTGGCCGGGAAGTAAAGGATGATGCAGTTGAACGAGTTGGAGGAGTTTCGTTATCTTGCCTATGAAAATTCACGTCTCTATAAGGAGAAAACAAAGCGATGGCATGATAAACGAATTTGTCCAAAGCATTTCGAGATAGGACAAAAGGTTTTATTATACAACTCTCGATTTTCGAACTACCCAGGAAAGCTTAAATCCCGTTGTGGAGGACCTTACATTGTTACTAAAGTCACACCTCATGGAGCGATTGAAATTGAAAATCCAACCGAGCAACGGACATTCATGGTGAATGGCCAGCGTTTGAAGAGATACCATGATAGTGAGGACTTTAGGCGAGAGGAGACAATCCATCTCGTTGAATGCGCTTAGCCTGAGGTACACGTCTAACTCAAAGACGTTAAACAAAAGTGCTCTTGGGAGACACCCCTTGTTTAAATTGCTTTTTAGATTAGTTGTTTTTGCTTTGTAGTGTATAATTTTAAGTTAGTGTATATTTTTAATTGTGTTTACAAGCTAATAGGAGAGAAAGGTAGTGTGTTATTGTGCAAGAAACGAGTTTGGGGTCAGAAGGAAAAATCTGGAGGAATTCAAGGTCTGGCGCGGACTACCCCGCGGACTACCCCATGGTCCGCAGGGATGCACCGTGCCTAGAAAACCCGTACCACGGGTTTCATCCAGAAAGGAGAAAAAAATTTGACTGATAGGCGCGGTACACCGGACCCTAGTCCGCACGCCCAAAACGCGTGCCACGGGGTCGGGTACCACGGGTTTTTTGACGGAGTACCCGCGGACTACCCCCTGCACCGCACCCCTGGTCCGCAGGCACAAAACACGTGCCACGGGGTGCTAGCTCGGGTATTATCCAGTGGGCAAAAATTTGAAGAGCTGTTAGGTCCGGTATACCGCAGGTTTCGTCCGGTGCACCGCAGAGAGGCGGTTTGTGAAGGAATTCTTTTCCTAATCAAACTCTTACCTTATGAGATTAACCCTAGCCTTCCATACACGAATTTTTCAGACCCAAACCCTATATATACATCTTAAAGCTTGTGCAAACCTTCACAATTAACACAACAACTCATCAAATCCTCTCCTCCATCTTCCATAAACACAATATCTTCATCAAATTCATCACACTACACCATCAAAACACCATCAAATTCAACAAGCTTTAAAGATTTCTTCCAAGATCCATCAAGAAACCTTTCTCTTTCATAAAATTCCAAGCAACAACCTCAAGCTACACCAAATTTTCCTTACACTTTTAAGCCATCCTTGGTATAACTTGAGTTGTGGGTAAATCAAGCATGACTAACAGATCTGAAGCTATGGAATAGAAGAGAAAGTGCTCAATCCTTGGGAAGAATAAGAAATTGCCTTGGGCCACCATGGAAAAACCCATCAATCTTGATGAGGTTTCTGAAGAATCAAAAGAAAAGGCACCTGAACAACCACTACCAAAGAAGAGATTAACTGCTAGAATGTCCATACCATCAAGGAGTTCTTTGAAGAAAATAAAACTCCAAGACCAAGGTTCTTCTACCTCTTCCTCTGAAATTGTTTATGATCTTCCTCCTTGGGCTCTTAAGTTACAGAACGAAGTTGAAAGATTACGCAAAGATAACAAAGATCTTTGGATAGAAGTCATACAGTTGGAGTCACAGATAGAAGATTTGACCATGGTTAAGGAGGTTGATAGTTATACCGATCCTTCGGATGACGAGGATGATATGATGGATCTCTATGGCCAACCAGGTAGGTCATTCTAATTTTTCTTAATAGCTTGTATGCATTAGGTAGTTTAATTAGTTTTATTTTAAATTTTATTTCATTCCTGAGTCTTTTTCAAGTCGTGGGGACACGGCTCACTTTTGAGTTGGGGGTGGGGATTCGTTGTCCTCATCTTCTTTTCGTTTTTGCATAAAATTTAAATTTTTTAGGTAGAATTAAGGCATAGAACATCTTGAATGTACCTATTGAGCATGATTTTATTAGGTCAATGATAGTAGGTAGTATGTTTTTGAAAGATGCAACAAAATTGTTTAGCATGCATGTATGAAAACAGGAAATAAAGGATAGGAAAGTTAATGAGCAATGCTAAGAATTCACGTTGAAACTTAGGAATAGTTATTTGGTGTGTAGAACGTGAGGTTTAAAATTAGTTGAAAACCCACTTGTCTATGAACTAATAATGAAAAAGTAACGAAATCCGGTAGTTAGAAAAATGACTAAGACAGTTCTTTCATGATAAAACACTTAAAGCCTTTAGACTTTCTCACCCTTTTGTTTGATATTATTGTTATTTATCCCTATTATCCCCTCTGAGCCTTTCTAAAGCCTTTTATTGAAACACAGTATAATCCATACCCCTAGTTTGTAGGACTTATCTATATGACCCGCACTCGAAAATCCCAAAACCTGAAACAAGTCGTTTTTAGAGCTTGAGTTTGGGGTGGTGGGTTTCATTATTCGGGAACATTGGGTTTTGGGAAATTATACTTGTGAATTTACTGATGATGAAATTGTTATTATTGTAACCCTCGCCCGGGGTAATAGTGAATGAAAAAGAAGCTACGAGCTAATTTTGCCAACAAGGGCATAAAAAGAATATATATATGAAAAAATAAAATAGTGTGATATCTCAACATCAAAAGAGAATCATAGCTATACAAAAGAAAAAATTGAGGTGAAAAGAAAATATATATTCGGACCGGCAAAGGGGATTTTATATCATCAAAAGGTTTTGATTGGGATTATTGGGGATGCACATCAAAGGCATCAATAAATTGGGTTGAGTGAGAACATCTTCGAGTGAAAACTCAAGCTCTAGGGCGATTCGTTGATGGCTAGTGAGGAGAGAGCCAAAAGCTCACTTTTCATTATCCAAATATACCACACCCGTCCTTAAGCCAAGTTATAACCAAGACCTTAGGATTTCTTATTACTAGATGGAGAAACAATTGAGCTATTAGGTAGTAGGTAAGTGGACCATTGGATGCTAGATTTGGGACCTATGAACAACCTATAGCCATTAACCTGAACTAAGTTATCATCCTCACCTTCTGGCATTGCGAAATTAATCTTAACTTGAATTTATGGATTATTGATTACATGTATATTAAGCATCTTTGTGCATTATATCTTAAGCATTACTACATGAGACTTTTTAGATTTTATGCTCTAGGATCATTCATTATAGTTTGTTCTTGTTCTCCTCCGATTTCTTCTTGTTTACTTTGACTACCCTACTGTTCTTTACTTTTATTGTATCGGGACGATACAACTTTGAGTTGGGGGTCTTGATGTCTCCTCATTTGTGATAGTAAAATCTATTCATTAGACATCATTTTAGGCTTATTTATTAGTTTATAGGTTGATTTTAGCTTAAATTTAGTGCACTTTCCTATTTTGAGTCTTGATTTGTAGAATTATTATTTTTAGAGCATATTGGGTTTAATTGTTTATTTAGTGTGAAGCTTTAAAGATAATTATGAAGATTAATTAGAGTCCAAGTCAAAGACAACAACTTATGGAAAGAGATTTGCATGAAAATTGGAGATAAAAGAAACAAAGACTAAAAAGATGGAAAAGGAAAAGCTGCCTAAATCTGGGATTCTGCATACACGTCTAAAGATGTGCATTTTTACCTAAGAAATAGGCCGAATTTGGTAATTTCCTTCTTAAAAGTCAAGATAATTCTGTTGCGATTCTTTTGGTATCTTATGGAGCTCAATCCGACCAATAACGAAGAAGATACGCTCAAAACGGTCCAGCAGTGTTTATCTTTATTTCCTTACGAATTTGAGTTGGGCTAGGAGTCTATTACTTAGAGTTATCTCCAAGAAACGATTTAGGTCAACCTATACACTATAAATACAGCCTCTTAACACTCTTAAATCATCCTTGGTGAAACCTCAAGCCAAGAGGAAGCTTAGAACACAAGAGAGAAGTCTGGAAGGAGCTGTCATCAACAATGTCTTCTTCTACCTTTAGATTTGTAATTTCTTTCTTTTCTTTCATGAACTAATTTTCTTTAGCTTAAGTTTTAGCATTAATGTATGAACCCTAGTTTTGATTGACATCTATCTAATTTGGGAATTTAATATTTTAAATAGAATTATAGTTTTTATTCTCTGTTTATGTGTTTGGATTTATATTCTGTGTTCTTGTGGACTGCAGCCATTGAAATTACCATCTAGTAATTAGGTCACCATTGACAACGGTGTTTAATTGCATGTTTAGCACATAACGTCTAGCTTTAGGTCTGATCTGACAACCCAACCTAGCTAGATAATCACTATGGTTTAGTCCTTGTGACTATTGGCCAATTACAGGAAAAGTTTGCTTAGGAAGCCTTATTGACACAGGTAAATCCTATTTTAAACCACCGATAGCGAATTGGGACCGATTAGGGAAATACTACATAATTCACCCTTACATGTTTAGAACGGCAAAACTAGTGGGGATTACATGCTAATAACTTAAGCTATATTCTCATATTCTTCTCTTTCGTATTTACTTTTAGTCTTTTAATTCTTAGTTTAATTTAGTTAATTATTTTCTCAAATCTATCTTTATTTGTCTTTACTTTTATTTGCGTTTAGTTGTTCTATCTTTAATTTGTTTGCACTTGGTATTTGCATAAGATTCTTCTAACCTTCGTAGTCTCTGCGGAACGAATCTCATTCTAAAACTTGCATACGATCTGTATACTTGCAGAACCGTGCAGTTTTAGGGTGTTTTTGTACTTTATTTATATCTTATTTTATCACACCCTAGGCCCCACCAGCGTAAAAACAAATAACGCAACTAAAAATAAAGCTAAGAAATAATTAAACACTAGTCCCAGGCAACGATGCCAAAAACTTTTTGTCTCTTGAGGTGTGACAAAAAATTTACACACGAAAGTTGCTCACCGAAAGTATACGGGTCATAAATTAATATAATGATAAGTAAAATCGTCTTCACAGGGACTTTATAATTAATAAGTAACTTAGCTATAGGTTCGTTTAAACGTTGTTAAGATAAAAAAAATTGAAAAAGAAAGTTATCTGATTGAGACTTCAATTAATGAGCTAATATTGATATAAATAAAAGACTAAATATTAACGAAAGCAATTTAAACTAAACGATTATAAGGAATGGGAGCGGAACTCGAGAATTTCTAGTAATCCCCGCTAGACACAATTTATGCTTTTCTTGTTTTAAGGGTGAATTTCGTATTTAACCACTATCCTAGATTCAATTATCAACTTAAATTCACATCAGATAGATAATGGGCTTCCCTTAGTACTCTAACGACCTCTATCGAGTGACATTACCAAGTATTAGGGCCAATAGACTCTAACCCTAGTGTCCATTTTATTAGTCAAGGCCTTTAGGTTCACTAACACACATCAAACGAATATAAACTATTTTCCACAACCCAACCCCGCCGATTGAACGATATCCAGGTTGTATACTAACCGATTAATTGGACAAAAGAATAGATTCATACAATTAACAAATTTATATTCACTAGAAATAACACAATTTCAATTAAACCTAAAATCCAAAATTAATAGAAAAAGCAAAAATCATGATCAAGGGTTCATCGCTTACAATTTTAAAGTTATAGGAATTTAGCTCATAATGGAATAAAGGAAAATAAAATCTAAAGTATTCATAACTAAAAACATAATTGAAAATAAGAGAAAATTATACTAATGATGATGACAAAAGTAGGAAATAAAGTGTTGTAGAAAAATTCCTTGCTCATTACGTTTATCTCCAAGTTTCTATAAGTGACGTGTTTTGTAAATTATCAGCACCATAGTTTCATAAAAAACCCTAAATACTCTCTACCCTTGGTGACTATGTCAATGTTAGCTTCATGGAGTAAGGTTGCCATGACTGGCGATTTGTGTGTTCAGGGCGCTGACCATTACCTCCTCTTCATCATCTCTTGCTTTTCTAGCACTCTAAGACATTTGCTACTTCTCTAATCTCCTTTCTTCTCAAAATTTGGCCCTAGGCACCCTCCTGGACCTAAGGCTTCCATAGGTCCTAAAAGTAGAAATAATAACAAAGTACACAAGGTTAACACATATGTGATTATGGCTAATGTGAACCAGAAAGATCAAGGGGTACCTTTAGTTCTGGTGGGGGCAAAGATGTGATAAATAAACAGATAAATAAGATAATAATAAAGGACACACAACCTTGTCTACCACGAGAAACTCACTGCAAGTATTACACATTGTTTGCAAGTTTTAATGATAAGTCAAGTTTGGTCGCAGGGATTTAATCTGTTAGATCTACTTGTATTCAATAAGCGTAGATGAATTTAGATGTTTAGAATAAAATATAAGATAAGATGACTAATTATCTAACGCGAATAAATAAATAATGCAAATAAATAAATATGAATGTAAGTCAAATAAATTAGGATTACTAATATGAGTCTATTACTAAGTTGTTATTCTAACCTGTCACACATTGAGCATTATATATTAACCGGGATTCTAAATTTTACCTAACCCCCGTCAGGGTGGGCTTAGGAGCAACCTCTCCACTACCAAGGAACTTGGGTAAAGAAACCTTAAGTAATGATTGGTGGTTAAATCAAACCTTTATGGCTATCTAGATAGGGTCACTACTAGACGATTATGTGGTGTTGTCAATAACTAAGAATAGTCCTAAGATTGGCCAAATCTAGGGCTGAAACAATAAGTCAAAACACATAATAACAATATACGCCAAGCTCAAATCAATTAAAATAACAAATCGTTTTATGGAATTTAAGACAAAATAGTAAACCAACAATTAAAAGTAAAACTTATAGAATAAAAGCTTAGAAATATGGTGAAGCCACAAATCTATAGCTAATTACCCTAAATATAAAGAAGGTGAGATGTAGAAGAGGAGTTTGCCACTCTCCAACTTCGTGCTTCTTGTCTTCCTCTATAGGTCAGCTTGCTTCTTGGATGAATAGCTTGATACTAAGGATGAATATTAAATTAAAGGACTAAGCTAATATTAAAACTGAGAAAATACAAGTAAGGACTAAGCCTATACTTGGAACTGAGCAAGGACATGTTTACAATGGTTTAAGGGTGTATTTATAGGTGACTTGGAAGACCTAAAACTTTTTCCTGGAGTGGAAGACAAGTAATGGACTCCTAGCCCAACTCAAATTCGTAACCCTAAAATATAAAATCAGCCCCGTTTTTTGTTTTGGTCATAACAACTTCAATATATATCCAGTTGACGCGTATTAATAGTCGAAATTCATCGTCTCGGAAAGATCTTTAACTTTACTATTGACCATTATTCCAAATTCCTCACCGATTTTGAGATATAAGCCCATTTGTGGCCGTGGGTGGTGAAATTCAGATTTATTTGACAACTTTATCTTTCCATATTTTAGCTTTTCCTTTCTTTTGTCCAATTTCCATGTATATCTTCTTTCCTTTATCTCTTAGAATTGACTTGGCATCTAATTAATCTCCATATATATCTTTAAAGCTTCACACTAAATAAATAATTAAACCCAATATGCTCTAAAAATAATTTATTAATTCAAGACTAGAAATAGGAAAGTGTAATATATCATGAGAAAATCGACTCAAAGGCTTACTAAAACACTAAAAATGATGTCTCCAACTACTATTAATTCATGACAAATGAGGAGACATCAAGTTCACAGTCGCACAAGAGGTGATGCCCAGATTCATACAGTCAAAGAGGTCAGCCCAATCAAGGTGGATTTGGTTTCCACTCTCCTCAAACTCCTATTTTAAAAGGTAAAGAATTTGAAGCACAAAAATATTTGGATATGTTACCCTGCTCACACTTTTTCCCTGACCTAATTCAACATAATGGTAAGGGTAGCCCTATTGCATCATTGTAATGGAACAATCTTTTACCTAGGATAATTACAAACATGATTGAGTCTCCATCTAAGGATGTACCACTCTATCTAATGGCAATATTAGGGCAGATTTAAAGTTGGAGTATGTAGAACCTACTATCATCCATGGCAGGCTTATACTATAGCCATCTCAAGAGATTTTGGAGGAAGGATGTAAAGCATGGGATAATTGTGTGGTTGTCTAGTTCCTAGATAGGGCCCAACCTTTTTACATGGTAAAGAACACGGTGGACACATTGTGGAAGCCATTTGGTAAGGTGAAAATCGATACCTCTGATCACATACTATATGTTTTCAAATTGTAATATGAGGAAGCACGTTTTAAAATACTAGGGTTGGCATGTTAAAAACATGCCTTTGATACTCAGAAAATGGACCCCTAAGACTCAGTTTGAAAAAAATTAAAGTGGACAAAGTACATGTGTGGGTGAAGCTGAAGAAGGTTCATTTAGAATTATGGTCACAAAAAGGCCTCAGTGTAGTTGAGAATTAGGCCAATCCAAAACAAAAATCATTAAGCAAGACAATTGTTTAAAGCAAGTTACCAGGAAAGTCCACTGGATTGTATGTTTATTAGAAACTAAAATAATCAAAACTAAAGCTGAGACTATATGGAAAACAAAGTACGAAAAGTGGAAGATTCACCACAATTACTTAAAAGATTCATTTGGAAGAATCTAGGTATTATGGGACCAATCAAAAGTTAAAGTGAGACGATTGATTGTACTGATCAAACTGTTTTATGTAAAGTCATACATATCAATACTAACCACTATTTCTTCTTTTCCCTATTCTATGCCACGAATCACCCTGATCAGAGAAAGCATTTGTGGAACAATTTGAGGGAGTGGAGTACCATAGTTCAAGATCTACCCTAGAGCATACAACGAAATTACAATAAGATTATTCATATTTTAGAAAGTTTGTCATGCTTAAGATTAGATAATGGAGCTAAATACATGATAGAGTGGTGAATGATTTGGAACTTACTAATATGAAGTATTATGGTCCCCAATTCAGTTGGACAAATTAGTCAGCATGAGACCAAATGAGATCAACAAGATCAGACATAGAATTGGTGAATGAGAAGTGGCTACAAAGTTTTCTAACTTTAAGCCTTACTATCTATTTACCAAGACTATCTGATCACTATTTTGTGGTAATGAAAATCATTCATGAATTTAAGAAAAAACCATGCCCCTTTAGGTTTTATGAAGCATAGGTTACTTATGAGTCCTATAACCAAATTGTGGAAGATGTATGGAGTACTCAGATAGAAGGCACACTGATGTACATGGTTGTTAAGAAACTTAAACTCTTCAAGACTAGATTGAAAGTTTTGAACAAGTTATACTTCAGAATATTTATGTTCATGTTAAAACAATTCAAAATGAAATACAAGTTACTCTGATGCAGAGAATGTGTGGAGATACTAACCCTGATTTACTTGTGCATTTCTAAATGAGATCACAAATATTTTTTTAAAGGAAGAGCCAATGGCTAAAAAAAATCTAGATTCATATGGCTTGATAAAGAAGAAGCAAATACTACCTACTTCCACAAAATAATGAGAGACAGTCATATCACAAATTCTATCAAGACTATCACTACCTCATAAGGAAGAATATTACATAAAGAAGAAAAGGTGGCAGAAGAATTCTTACAGTACTATGTTAGTCTTCTTGGCACAGCTAGACATAGACCAGAGAATCTTTCTCTAGATATTATCAAGGCCATCTTCCAAAAACCCATTAACACTGAAGACTCTGAGCTACTTTAGTCTCCTGTCACAAATGAAGAGGTTAAAGAGGCATTGTTTGGCATACAAAACTCTAAAGCGACAGGTTCAGATAGGTTTACCTCATTTTTTTTCAAACACTCGTGGAATATAGTGAGACATGAAGTGACTGAAGCTATAAAAAGTTTATTCCAGGATGGGCAGGTCTTCAAGGAACAAAATTTTGTTGTTATTGAAGTTATCCTAAAGACTCATAATCCAACTTATATCAAATATTTCAGGCCAATTGCATGTTGCAATATATTGTACAAGTGCATATAATAAATTCATTGCCTAGAGACTTAAGGTAACCCTTGGTAAACTAATCTCACAAAATCAATCTCCCTCTGTTATTGGTAGGAAAATTGGAGAGTATATCATGATAGCTTAAGAAATTGTTAGAGGATATAACAAAAATGAAAGTTCACAGAGGTGTACCATCAAGCTAGATATCATGAAGGCATATGATTCCATTGACTAGGAGTTTGTAATATGTACTCTCCAAGCAATGGGTTATCCAAGCCAATTCATACAATGGATCAAGATTTTTTTTGTTCAAATCATTAGATCAAGATGTGTATGATAGCTACTAGCTATTCATTATCATTTAATGATGGAGTGATGGTATATTATGAGGGAGATAAGGGACTCAGACAATGGGACCACATCTACCCTAATCTACTTGTGCTCTGTATGGAGGTCCTTTCTCAGATCATGAAAAAGATAGGGGAGAAAAAAGCATTTTAATGGCATCCTAAGTGCAGAATTGTTAAGCTCAGTCATTTAATGTTTAAAGGTGACATATTGGTATTCTATAAACCAACTAAGGACAATGCAATATTAGTTCAAAAGGACCTTAAATTCTTCAGCAAATTATCTGGGCTACAAGTAAGTGATTCAAAGAGTGATGTTTCTTTATGGTGAATGCAATCAGGGGGTCAACGAAATGTTATTCAACATTCTCGGAATACCAGAAGAGAAATTCCAGTCAAGTCCTTGGGGTTCCCCTAATTACTGGTAGACTTAACTATAATGAATACAGTCTCAATAGATCGGATGACACAAAGAATTGTTCATTGTAGTAACAAACTCTTCTCATTTGAGGGAATGCTTCAACTCATTAATAAGTTCTTAGAAGCATATTGGTGTAGTGTATACTCACTCCCCAAGAAAGTTATCAAAATTACGAATTGTAAGATGGCCTCTTTCTTATGGAAGGGTACAAGCACATACATAGGGTGAGCTAAAGTTGCTTGGAACAATGTCTATATGCCTAAATAGGAACGAGGATTGGGGATAAAAATCTTGAAGTTCATAAAAAAGTGCTTCTACTTAAACTACTCTGGTCATGTTGCACATAACAAGAAACATTATCGTCTAAATGGGTTCACACCATTATTTTACACAAAAATTCAATTTGGCAAATTTCAGTTCCCCAAGATGCTTTCTGGGGATGGAGTAAATTTTTAAGTGAAAGAAATATTTCCAAAGATTACTTTAGGTATAAAGTGAATGATGGGAATTCCATTAAATTATGGTGGGACAAATAGATACCAGGTTGAAGCAACTTAGCAGACACGCTGGAAATACAAAAAATTCTAAACTACTATAAGAATACTAATGTTAATCATTTCATTCAAGATAGTCAATGTAAATGGCCCTCGAATTTACAATTATTGACCGATTTCATTAATTTGATTCAATTCAACCCTAATTCTCAAGATAAATTTTTCGCTGAAGGCACAAAAAAGGGGGACTTTGTCACTGCAAAAATATATAATCTTATTAGGCCAGCTAGACGGAAGAATACATGGGATTAAAATCTTTTACATAATCAATCAAACCAAGACATAGATTTATTCTATGCATATCATAGATTAACAGATTGGAAACAAAGAAGAGATAGGCAAAATGGGACAATAATGTCAATACAGGGTGTATATATTGTCAAAACCAAGAAGAAGACCGAAACCACCGGGATTGTCTAGTCACGAATCGTATCTGGTTTCAACCTTGCAAAGCCGGAACATCATCATCATACCATCTTATTGGTATTTGGTACTTAACTAGTTCATCCAACAACATCAATCTCGGAGCACACGCGACCACCAGTTGTGAATCATTTTAGCGGTGGTCGTTTATATCATTTGGAGCGAGAGACACTGAAGAAACCATGGTAGAAAACGCCACACGAAGACAGAGTTGCTATCAGAGATTAAGAAAGTGATTATTGAAAGCCAATTAACAGCTAGGGTTTTGCTACCTGAGGAGGCGTCGAAGTTGAGAGAAGATGAAGAAGTTGCGCAAGGGTGAGAAATGATAAAGTAGAGTACGAGAGTAAGGTTTTTAAAAATGTTAGCGGAATTCTACATCGCGTCTGGGCAATTCTTAAAACACTTTATTAACAGGGCTTAAGTAATGTATTTATGTTTAGTTTGGTCTTCATTTTTTAATAGTTTCTAAATATGAAAATTGTTGGGATTGGATTTACCAATTGCCTTTTTTTTTGTAAGAGAATGGTTGAGATTAATACATTTCCCTAACTAGAAAAAAAACAAATAGTTTAAGGAGTAATAAAATTATTATCTTTAGTTTATGGGGTAATCAACACCCAAGAAATTGTTTGAGGGGGTAATATGCAATATTCGCAACAATGGTATGAGAAATTAGATAGTACATTGGTTAAAGATGGTTTTACAGTCAACACTTATAATTCATGTGTCTAATGATAATGTCTTTATATTGCCTAGTGGGTGGTCCTATTGATACGAGTTTGATGAATTCACCAATAATTGACTTGAGCTTGAGTGTTAACTATGAATTAAATTATATCCCTTTGTGGTGATCACATTGAGAAGTACTTATGAATTCACCGATTATTGACTTAAGGTTAATTCTTACTCGTACTTAGTTCATATCATTTTGAGGTACTCCTATTAAGAAGGATTTGATGAACTCACCTACACATATTGAAGTTGATATTTATAGTTTTTAACGATTTTTAAACCCAAGAGTGACAGACTATGATGGTTTAGACAATTTTGAAATTTCACGTGTGAGTGTGAAGGGGGCCATATTACATTATAAATACGGTCCCACGTTCCATAGAAAACAAATGATATTTATTGGAGCATTCATGAGAACCAAGATATATGCATGACCCTTAAATGCGTGTATGAAAGTATCACCGAGTTTCTGCTTGAAACACTACAGTGACTACGTGTAGTGGGGGGTCTCAACTAAATGACTTATTTGGTGATGAGATTTGGTTGTTGTCTCACTTCACTACGTATCACTCCCAATATCTATGGTTTGGAAATTGGTGGTTAAATACAATTGTTCATATTTTGCCATGATTTCAACGTATCCTCTACCGCATCTTTGAGTGCGCTATGTGGGGGATTGATGGATTAATATTACATGGATTTTAAAGGACAGTCAAGCCACTTTTTTTGACCAAAAATGGTGTTTCAAGCACAAAGTATATCATCCCACATAGGTCAAATGATATTTAAAATATTACTTTTTGTAATCAATCTTTATATTTATTATCCAAAGAGTTTATCTCTAATACTAGCAAGAAACCTTAGGTATATCCCTACTTACGCACCATAACTGCATTCCCTACCCGACTCCGGCTCCGATGAAATAGAGGTCGGGGATGCTGGTGTGGAGTGGTAGTGGTTGTTGGAGTTAGGAAGAATAAAATATAAGATAAATAGCTATTTATTGCATGTTTAGTTTATTTAATACTGATGCAGTTAAAACCAACACATTTCTAGCATAAGGTGTAAAACATTTTGGAACCAATGCCTTATTCTCCTCCCTTTTTATTTCCTCTACCGTTGTTGATTTTACAATCGAATTTGAACAAAAGTGGTTGTACTTTAATGACCAAATTCCTCTCTGACTTGTCTCCATGTTTTTTTATGGGCCAGAATTCAAACCTGTAATTTAAAAAATATTTTTTGAATTATTGCAACCATTATGAGTCTGTCTTTGTTATCTTTATATAATTCAATATTGTGGAGTTTATTTGTCTCAACATAACACCATGAAATACAACCACTTTCAATACTCTCTTCGCTCAATTTTATCTCTCAAATTTTTGGACAACTTTAGGCAAAACTCTAATCTTTGTTTTGTGTGTGCACAGTAAATAGGGACATAGAGGTTATAACTTGGCTCATGATCAATTTAATTTGTGATTGTATTAGACTGTTGGTGTTTAAAATTGTAAGTGCTTCTTATATGTTATAAAAAAGATGTTATAGTAATTTCAACTTTAAATATAGGGAAATATTTAGCTTGTAAAGTCTAATTCCATTTTATATTTATCAAATGATATTATGATTTATACCTTATGTTTTAAGGTTACATCTATTAACTATTCATGCAATCTATGTTATATGTCTATTATTTTAGTTAAGAGATAAAAATTAGGTCTTAAAATATCTATTAAGAAAATTCTTTCCATAAATATCATCTAATCTATTTTTTAACATTTTAATTGATAATAATATCCTTACTAAACTTTTAATTGTAATTCAACATAACCTTACCTAGAGCTAACCCTATCTTCAATTCCTCTAATCTCTTTTACCTCCTAGTTGACAGGCAAGGTCCTGGCCAGTTGAGCTAACCCCAACTGGTTATTAAAGTATCTTTTTACTTAGCTTTGATTGCTAATTTATCTTAGATTTTTAATATTTTCTGTAATATTCCTCCTTTTGATTATTTTTATGCATTTTTTTTTTACATTTTTAGTAATTTCAGTCGTTAATAATTCCAGTTGTTGAAAATTCTTCTCTCAATTTTCTCGTTTTCGAGTTTCGATTCATAATACTTTTCGCAATTGATTGATTGATTAATTTTGATACATTTTTCAGGTAATCTTTTTTTCTAAGCTTGCTACCAATCTAGATTGAAAAAATGGAATGTTTTGAATTATGACAACGTAACTGCAGTTTTTGTAATGCTTTTGTAGAAGAGAGATCAATTATTTTTAGTTTGTGTGTTTTCTGCTCATGGGAATATGGATGATATGGGACCCAAAATGATTCCAAGAAGTCTAAAATCTAAGGAGAAACCCGAGTCAAGTTATAAAGGAGTAAAAAAATTCACTAGAAGTTCAACAAAAAGTGTCGGCAAAACGTTTTCTGTCTTCATTTTAACCCTAATTAAATAGTAGAAAGAATAATGCAATAAATAATATAAACATTACATAAGGACAATTTGGTCAATAGAAAAATATTATTGTCTATTGTAAATATTTATCTATAAAATGGTGGGTAATAAATTTGGATAGATGGAATAGTCATTTTTATTGAAGATATAATTAACTATATAATGTAAATAGGAAAATATTGAAAAAAATTGGGTCAATGTTTTGATATTATAAATCTATAAGAAAATATTCAGGATACTATTTTCTTGATATATGGCTGAATAAGTTTAACTGAAAAATACTATACATAAATAATCTCAAGTCAACCATTAAATAAAGAATGTGACTAAATACCGAATGAAAAATAGTAATTGATAATACATGTAATTAGAATTTACCATTGTAATTTTTAGCTTATCTAAGGATAGATGGTACCACCAATCTCGATGATTAATACACTACATCAATATATTCACAAGTAATAGAGGGTTACCCCTACTAATATATATAATTGATTTTTAAGTCGATTCTACAACAACTTCTCAAAATCCAAAAATAATAGAAAAGATATAAAATTATGAAATTCATACACGCAGAAAATAGTTTTTAAAAGATAATAATAAGTATGAGAGTTCTTCTTCAACTTCTTCAAAGAGGGATATCCTTTAATTCCTAGCCCATAAGTCACGTTCCTTCAAATTTAGGCTTCATTGGAAGTTATCCAAGGCATTGATCTATGGTTGCCAAAATGACCGATTTATCAAACTTGATGGACATTCCTATGCCCGAGGGAATGAACAATCTACCTGACTCATATTTTCACAAAAGAAGAAATTTTCAGACCAAGCCCACTAGATTTTTAATCAACAACAATAATAACAATAATAACCACATCCGCATAATCCTAATCATATCATATCGTCCATACACTAGATCCCAAATATCTTCTTACTTAGTGCTTCTTCAATCGTATCTTATACATAATAAGTTCAATTTATTTGAGGAGGTTAGTGCATTTTTTCTATAAGACTTTAATCTAACATATAGGAAAAAAGATTCAGCTCTAGTTTACAATTTACAAAATTACATTATTTAATTTTGGATTTTGAGATAGTGTAGTACATTAAGATTTAATTTATGTGTGTTTATTTGTTTGGTTAGTAAGTGATAATAAAGTACATAGCTAAGAAATAATAGTCTCATTTCATTGGTTTTATTTTCTTGTTTCAGTTTATTCTAAATTATAAATGAATAATTTAATATATGAAAATTATATATTTATATTCAAGAAATTGTAAAATAAATTAATAATTAACTTTATTATAATTATAATATTTAGAAAAAATTGAAAAATATCAATTAGTCAATACGACTAGGATCATCGATCAATTAAATCATATAATAACTGTTATCTACCAATTATATCATTTAAACTAATTTTAGTTATCATGAATTTTTAACCCTTATTTAAATAGAAAAATATAGAAATGATTAATAATAATAAAAAAAAGATCTTTTTTCAAAGGGGTGGGAGAGAAGGGGTGGTAATCATTTTGCCGCAGAATAGGTGGGTGGAGGTTAATTTTTTAATTTAATTTTTCAACATGGAATAGGTGGGTGGGGAGGGGGAGGGGGGGGGGGGATTTGGGGGTTTGACCCTTTTCTGCTGATGCAAAAGGGAAAAAAAAAAGATCAAGATTAAGGTACATGTGTTTATTAATTGTTAAAATTTTGAATAATTTTTTTTTTTGGACTTTTGACACGAATAATTTGAATGATGGTTTTTGAATTATAAATAATAATATTATGACAAAAAAAAAAGAATTATAAATAATATGTGATTAATTGATCATATATATATATGGGTAATACTTCCATCCAATATTGAATGATCCAATATATAAATCATGATCATTAGGTATAATAACAAGACACATGTCTATAGATTAGTTTATGTGATTCTAAAAACATGGGTCATGTGTCATAGTATATAAATGGCTAATCCTAATATTAGTCCATCTAATATTGGATTGAAGAATATTCATATATATATATATTCACATATATATATATATATATATATATATATATATATATATATATATATATATATATATATATATATATATATATATATATATATATATTATTTTTAACTGTGGAGACTATCGGTAATTTGGGTCCCAAAGCATGATAAATTTTTTTGTACGGTTTTGTTTGAATTATTATGTTAGTGACCAGATTTCATAGTAGTTATTTTTTGTTTATGTTTTCTTTTATTTTTCTATTGCATTTTTTTAGTGATATAGTGTTACAAATGTGAGCATGTCTATAATCCTGTTTTAAGTTAGGGCTATCAAAAGAATGTCTTAAAAAGCCAAATAAGTCATATTATACAATAAAGTATTGTGGCATACCAATTTGGAAGTTGTTGATATGCATTGAAATGCCATGAACAACGATCTTAACCTTCATATAGTGCAAATTATGATCTGAAAAAAAAAATCGTCAAAATATTATATATACTGACTAATTAATATTATTGCTTGTATCTATATGTATAAATAGACAAAATAATTGAATAACTACATATATGAACAAAGTAAATATTACAAGCTTAAGGATACTATTAAATGTATTATATTTTTACTTCATTGTTTCAGTAACATATACAACATTTAGATATATAATATGTGTAAAAATGCACCATTCGGGTATAAGCCCAGAACTCTCGTACGAAAAATAAAATGCACCATTAGTGTATTTTTTGACATTAGCAATTTAATTACGTATACAAAATCATTGCAAAAACACTGTGTTATGAAAGAAATGTTGAAAATATACCTTGCTAACAAAAATTTATTTATTTTTAAAAAAACTAATTTAAATTTATTATTTAACACGTCACACAACCTCCCAAAGCTGGGTACCGACAGTATCAATGCTCATGTTTTGAGAAGGGCTAGAAGTAAAGGTTACTGTAAGATAACGGTTAGAAAACAAATTGGGTTGGTGGTTTAACCAAAAATATGGAAGAAATAAAGTTATTATTTAATTAAAATATAATTTTTATAATTAGAAATAAGAAATAAAATATAAAAATAAAAATTATTTAAGTAGTTTTTTATGGCATTATAGTCCAATTGATAGACTTGCAATATTTTGTTTTAACACATTGATTTTTGTAGCCTCTTTAAAATATGTGAACTAACAAGCATAATCTACCCTATATGATTCATATATATATATATATATATATATATATATATATATATATATATATATATATATATATATATATATATATATATATATATATATATTTATATAACTAAAATTCTTCAAATAATATAGAAATCAACAAGTATTTTGTAAAATTTTGCAGGCCCATAAGAACATATAAACTTAATTGTAATTTTTTTTATATCGACAAAAAATAGATAATAAATCAAATGATTATATAAAGTTACACAATAATAAAAACTCATGGATTCATATATGGATATAGCACAAAATAAATACTCATGAAACCTTACAAAAATTGTAAGAAAAACGATATCAGTTACGAAGATACTGACGTTATAGATCCTTATATTGAGAGAGCGTGAAACTTATTAATTGAAAAAATCATATTAATTGATGAAAAATGCAAGATATGATATATGGCTGAGAAACTTATATATCTATAGTAATAATAGCCGGAGCTAAGGTTTAACAAGGATGGTCGTTTTTTTAGAGAGAGCGAGAGAAAAGGGGGAGGGGGCGGGTGGAGGGTGGAAAAAGGAGTGGTGTTAGATGGAGGCTAGGGTTCCATCAATCTTATGTTTATGTGTATGAGAGAGTGAGACGAGGGCAGGATAGGTACAAACTTATCAAGAAATGAAAACAATCTTTTCATTAACATAATACTATATAACTAATAAAAGATAAATATATTTATGTATATAGTAAATAAAGTATAACCTAATTTTTTTCTTATCTCTACATCTTTTTGATAGTTTCAATCCAAATCTTGTAAAATATTTCCTTTATCTTTTTATTTTATCACAATTTTATTTTTCAATAATTATATATTTCATACAAAATAGTTTTTAAATTAATATTTCACCATTTTATGGATCATGGTTTCAGAACAAGTGATGGAGGTAAAAGCCAAAGGGAGTTGCAAACTTAAATTAGTAGACATTCATAGCCTCGTGCATAGTTGGCGAGAATACATACGCAAAAGTTGATCGAGGTAACACGTCAAACTTTAAAAGACGTTCAACAAAAGTGCTTTCCAGGAGAAATCCCACAGTCTTTTATATTTGTATGTTTTTTTGTAGTTGATTAGTTAGTTTATGCGTTTTTGAGTGAATATTGAAATAATGAGGAAGGTATGCGTGTTTTTGATGTGTAGGTATGCAAAGGATTGAGTTTGAGGTGAAAAATTGGAAAAATTTCGAAGTTAAAGAGTGCTAGACAGAGCGAAATTGCGGTACACCGCAGCTACTCATGGTGCACCACACCTATTGGTGATAGAAATCGACCAAAAATTTGAATTGGCATAACTTTGCACCCGAGTATCAAAATTCACTTTTTCTCGAGTCTAAATCGCATATTTTTTGAGATCTATCCAATGGAGTAGAGAACACCTGGTTTAGAGATAAAATAAAAAACAATTATTTTACGAAAACCAGCAGCATCATGCGGTACACCGCACCACATAAAACCGTTGTGAAGGTTGATGAAATAAGGTACACGTGCGAGATGAAGAAAAGAATACCGTGACGTGACACGCGCATACCGTGCCACGGTATCAAGTAGAGAATTTACGTGGTACACCGCACCACTACCGCGGTGCACCACAACAACGAAAACCGTCACCACGGTATGGGAAATCAGGTCGAATTCCGAGAGCAAAGCACATACTGCGCGGTACACCGCACGAGCCACCAAAGTCGAGAAATAAAGAAGTCATTTTATGCTAAGCCTCTTTCTTCCCCAAAACTACCAAAATCCATTGAACCTTTACCAGACCTTCACCTCACATCAAAACACCACCAAATCACCATAAATTCATATCAAAATCCTTCTCTACAATCCAGTAAACAAGTTTTACCCACCCAAATCAATCCTAAACACCTAGAATCCAAGAGTCAAAATTCATAAATTTAAATATCTTTTTCCGAAATTCCTTAAACCCATATCATCCAAGCAAGATTTCATCAACCCACATAGAGAATCATCATCCTTACACATTTCCTAACCCAAATAACACTTTAAATCACCTAAATTCAAAGGGGTGAAATTTTCTAAGAGTGTTCAAATCTTTTAGTTGGGTGTCAATTGAGATGACAAAAAGAACGAAGACACTATCTAGTATTAAGGGAGATGAAGTACGAAAGCAAGGTATTGGGTAAGATCAAGAATAAATTAATCGAGATTGGTGCAAGTTCAGAACAAAGGAAAAGGATACAACGGGTATATAATTGGTGTCGCCTAGGGCGTGATAAAATGATAGATAAAATAAGTGTAAATAAACACCCTAGGCTAGCACGGTATTGCAAGTACAAGACGTATGCATGTTTTAAGGATAAGTGAATTCGTTCCTCAGAGACTACGAAAGTTAGAGAGAACTTATGCAAATATCAAGTGCAATTAATCAAGCTAGAATACTAATACACAAGAAATAAAGAAAAGTCAAGTAATATTTGTTTGGTTTTTATGAATAGAAAAATTAACTAATTAAACTAAAGACAAAAAATTAAATAAGAAAAGAAACGATAGTATGAGAGTTTAGCTCAAGAGATAGCAAGTAATCCCCACTAGCCTTGTTTACTCTAATCATGTAAGGGAAATTATGTAGAATTGAAATAACCAGGATTCTAAATTCCTCCCTACCTCCGTCAGTGTGGACTAGGGTGGCGACCTCACAATCACGAGGGGACTTAAATAGGATGCTCCTACGCCACTAGGTTCCTAGATGAGACTGGCCTTCTAATGATGATCGATGGTTAAATCGTACCCTAATGTTATCTAGTTAGGCAAGCCCGTCCGGATCACTACCGTACACTATACGTTTATTGGTGTTTCAATAATTAGACACCCCTTCCAGGTGACCACCTAACTACTATTAAGGTAATCCTATACGTTGCGCACTGCAAGGAAAACATACAATAAATCAAAGTACATAAAACAGAGAATAAAACAGTCATTCATTTAAATATTTATCATCCCAAATAAAAATAGATGTAAAACAAGTCTAGGGTTCATACCCATATTCTAAATCTCAAGCTAAAATAGATTAGTTCATACTAGAGAAAGAAAACAATTACGAATATGAAGGCTTGTGAAGACATAATTTGATGCTCAGCTCCTTCCAGACTTCTCTTCTCTTGATGTAGGCTTCTTCTTGGCTTAAGGTTTGGACAATGATGTGTTTATACTGATTAAAGGGTGTATTTATAGGGTATAGGAAACCCTAAAACGTTTTCTTGGAGTGGAAGACAAGTATTGGACTTCTAGCCCAACTCGAATTCATAACCCTAAAGTATAGAAAAGAACTGTTTCTGTTTTGTTTTGGCCGTAACTTCTTCAATACAGCTTCGATTGACGCGTTCTTTATATCGAAACTGATCGACTCGGAAAGCTCTACAACTTTGCTTCACACCATTCATCCAAATTCCCATCCGTTTTTGAGTTATGATCAATTTAATGGACGTAGCTGCTGGAATTCAGATTTATTTGACAACTTTATCTTTTTCTTTTTTACATTTCCTTCTTTTATCTCCAATTTCCATCATTATCTTCTTTCCCTTATCTTTTAGAATTGATTTGGCATCTAATTAATTACCATATATCTTTAAAGCTTCACAATTAACAAACAATTAAACCCAATATGCTCTAAAAATAATAAATAATCAAATCAAGACAAGAAATAGGATATTATAAAAATATGAATAAAAATATATAATTAAATTCTCAAATACAACTAAAAATGATGTCTCCAACCTAGATTAATTCATCACAAATAGGGAGACATCAATAATTAAAGAGAAGCTAGCAGTGGTGAAATCAAAGAGGAACGTAGTTACATCTTTCAAGGAGAAAACACCACAACCTCTTCATATCAATATCCCTATACCCAAGATGAGTGAAGCTTATAAGACGCTATTAGCTATCGTTAAAACAAAGATTCTTGGATGAACACCTTCACATGAGAAAGTATTTAAGAATGAAACTGGAGAAGGTAAGAACAAGAGATTTCTAGAGTTGTATGATTGATTGGGATGTGGCATATTAAGAGGTATGGGAATGCAATATTGGTGATACTAGAAGTTTACATACAAGAAAAGTACTGCACCTTATCTTGGGTATTGATCATGCGAGGCAATAGCCTCAAAGAGTATAATTTATTTCTTCCCTACCATTATTGTACTTGAAATATATGTTTTAGTTTTATTTTTATAGAGTCTATATCGGGTCGTGGGGCCACGACTCATTTATTAGTTGGGGGTGTGGGGATTCGTTGCCCCTCATCTCCATTTTTATGTGTTTTATTGCTTTTTAGGAGAAATTAAATTTTTTGATAGATGGGATTCGATGTAGATTGTGTTTGATAGCTTAAAAGCATAAATTTAGTGAGTTAATGATAGTAGGTAATATGTATATAAGTTGGTTATTTTGTATGCTTGGAGTATGAACATGAAAACACACATTAATAGTAAAGAAAATATTAGTGAGAAATGCGGTAGAAGTATGTTTGATCTTAGGGTGCCTTCAGGGTTGTGTAGGCTGTGATCCGAGCTAGTTGAAAACCCATTTGATGAACTTGCTAGAGGTGAGAAAGTAACAAAATTGCATAGTCTAGAAAGAGATTAAGGTGGTTCTTTGATAAACCATTTGTTGCCTTTTAGCTTGTTGTCCATTTATTATATTTATATCCTTCTTAAACCCTTCTAGCCTTTCTAAATCCTTTTAATGAGCCACATGATAAGCCATACCCCTTAGATTTCAGGACTTTTCCATATGACCCGTACTCAAACTTAGACAGCCGTTTTAGAGCTTGAGTTTGAGGTGGTGGGTTCACATTATGGGAATCATTGTTGGGTTAAGTTTTTGAGCTTATGTAATTGTGCTCTTGATGATGATTCTCTGTTTTATATTATAACCCTTTGACGGGGTAAAAGTAAATGAGAAAAGAATTGAAAAGAAAAGAAAGATGTTGAAAAAGAAGTAGCATGAATCTCACATACAAAAGGGAGTCATAGATAGCTTAGAAAAGAAAATGAATTAAATTGAAAAATATTATATGATTTGGACCGGAAAAATGGAATTTCTTTCTGATCATCTTAAAGCTTTATATTAGGTTATTGTGGATGCTAATTAGTTCATCAAATCATTGGATTAAGTGAGAACATCTTATGAGAGTAACTCAAGCTCTAAGGAGATACGTAGATGTCTAGTGAGGAGATAGCCAAAATCTCACTCTAAATTATCCAAATATACGATTATACCATCAATAAGCCAACATTACAACCTAAAAGACCTTATGATTCGTTAATGGCTAGTGGTTGAACCCTAACTTTCTTAGTTTAATGTATTTTTGATTTGAGATTATATTAATTTAAATTAAGTTGTGTATTAGCATATTGAATTTATTCTTGCACTTGTTTAATATCATTAATTAGGTACAAATTAAAGATAGGTTTTAGTAATTAGGCTATTCGCTAGAGGCGGCGATCATCCAGAAGGGGGGTGTTTAATTACAAAAGTAGGATAGAGACGCGTGGTGTCCGTCATTGAGCCTAGCAGCCTTAGTGATCCATGTAGCTTATAGGCGCCTTGACAGGGTCAGTATTACCGTAGAATAGCTTCCTAAGTCTACCTTGACGGGATTTAGGAAGATATTAGAGTCCCGACTAATATCACATACCGACTTTACCCTTAAACAGATGCATTAGATTGTGAACTTAGGTGATACCCTAGTGAGACTACTGTGTCCATATTTATGATGAATTAATACACTCATGAGACATCATTTAGGTGTTTTACATTAATTTTTAGGGGATTTTCCCCATTATTAGATAAATTCTTAATTCATGCCTTGAGTAGGAAGATTATTACTTTTAGAGCATATTTGGTATAACTTGTGTGTTAATGTGAAGATCTTAGGTAATATGTAATAATATTAGATGCCAAATCAATGTCAAGGATTTAAGAAAAGAAAATCCAAGGTGAAATCTAGAGTTGAAAGGAAACAAAGTTGAGTTAGGAAAGGAAAATCTGCCAAAGCTATAACGACATCCAATGTATTGAAGACTGCAGAAAATTGGTTGTGAATTTGAAGTAGCCTTTATAGGGCCAGATAGATCTTTTTGGTCGTTTTGATAGATGGTACACTGAATTTGGCCAATTAACGAAGGAGTTATGAACAAATCAATCTGTAGTGTTTATCTTGTCCTATATTTTAGGAAAAAAATTTAAAAAGGAATAGGCTTCAAATAACTTGAATTCCACTCCAAGATTTTAACCCTATAAATACAGCTATATACCTCTGTAAACATTATCCTTGCTCAGTCCCTAATCATCAAAAGACAAAGAGGAAGCCTAGATCAAGAGAGAAGAAGAGAAGAAGGAGCTTGGAAGATGTTCATGCCATTCCAACCCTTCCCGTTTGTAATTTTTTTATTCTTATTTCTTTCTTATGAACTAATTACATTTAGGTTGAGATTAGCATATGAGTATGAACCCTAGACTTGTTTTATATGTTATTTAATTTGGGGTGTTCTTTTACATTTAATTGAATTTAGTAGTGGTGTCGCCTAGGGTGTGATAAAAATAAGATAAATATAAGTCAAGAAAACTACGCACTCTCACCCTAGACAGGCACAGTACTGCAAGTATTACAGGACGTATGCAAGTTTTAGTTAGTAAGTTGAGTTCGTTCTCAGGGACTTAAGTGTGTTATACGAGTAGGAAACAATAACGAGTAAAAGTAAATAATTAAAAGACAGAAAATTAAAGTGAAGAATTCGAAAATAGCTAATTAAAACTAAGAAAATTAAAGACAATAAATTGAAATACTAAGAATATGAGATGAGAAATATAGCTTAGGTTTTTGCTAGTATGCACTAATCCTTCTAATTCTATCTATTAGATCTAGTTTATAAGGGAGAATATTAGCTCTTGGTATACTTAGTCAGGATTCTAAATTCCCATTCCTTAGACCTTGGGAGCGACTAAGGGGGCTACGGCACAACCAAGACGAGGTCTCAAATAGGGTTATCAAGCGCTACCAAGGCCCTAAACAGACACTACAATCAATTGGTGATATGGTGATTAAAACAAACCCTAATGACTATCTAGTTAGAATCATGTTTTGTCAGAACTAATATCGACACTAGACGTTATGTGGTGGTTCAATAGTTAAACACCCAGCTAAGGTGATCATCTAACTACTACTAAGGTAATCATAAACGTTGCGCACCGCAAGGAGAACATACATTAAATCAAAACACATAATCAAATATAAAGGTAAGTAGCTAATATCAGATTAAAACATATAATTCCCAAAGAAACTTAGATAGAAGAATTATAATTCATAGTTTATACATGATGCAAAACCCAAGCTATGGGAGGTTTAGTTCATACCTGATGGAAATAAACTAAAAGAAATTACAAAAGACATCATCTTGCTCTCTACAATAAACTGGAAGAATAAAACTTTAATAACTAATTACTATGAGGCAAGGATTATTTTACAAGTGATATAAGGGTGTATTTATAGGTGTTTAGAAGACCTAATTCGTTTTCTTGAGGGAGAAGCAAAGTAGTAGACTCCAAGCCCAACTCAAATTCGTATGGAAATAAAGATAAATTCTGCTGATTTGTTTTGAGCATATCTTCTTCGTTATTGGTCGGTTTTTGCTCCATAATATACCAAAAGAATCCTCAGATAATTATCTACATCCCTATGAAAGGAAATTACCAAAATCGGCTTATTTCTTGGAGTAATCACCACTTCTTTAGACGTGTGCTGCAGAATTCAGATTTAGGCAGCTTTTCCTTTTCCATATTTTTAGCCTTTGTTTTCTTATCTCCAATTACCATGCTAATCTCTTTCCATAAGTTGTAGTCTTTGACTTGGACTCTAATTAATATCCATAATTATCTTTAAAGTTTCACACTAAAATAAACAATTAAACCCAATATGCTCTAAAAATATTATTTCACTAAATCAAGACTCAAAATAGGAAAGTGCACTATTTCTCAAGAAAATCGACTATTATGACTTCTAAATCATTAAAAATGATGTCTCATCTTAACATAAATCTATCACAAATGAGGAGACATCAAGTAGTGATAGTTTCGTATTATGTGCTTTGAATTAATATCTGTAGTTCTTGCGGTGCACAACGTATAGTATTACCATAGTAGTTGGATGGTCACCCAAAAGGAGTGGTAAACTAAAGAAACATCACATAATCATCTAGTGTGCGGTAGTGATCCTAACGGGCTTGCCTAGCAAGATAGTCAATAGGGTTTAATCTAACCACCGATCATTGCGAGGGTCCCCTTACCCAAGTCCCCTGGGACTAGATAGGTTTCCTCCTAAGACCACTAGACGGGGGTTAGGAAGAATTTAGAATCTCGACTATTGTATATCACATAATTCTCCCTTAGATAATAACCATAGAACAAGATTAGTGGAGATTACTTGCTAGTTCTCAAGCTAAAACTTCTATCTATCCTATTTTATTTATATGTATTTAATTTAAGTCTTAGTTGTTTAGAGTTATACAAACCAAATAAATATTTTAGTGTCTTTGTGTATCAGTTTACCAACTATTTTTAGTCCACTTAGTAATAACACTATTTACAAACTGAATTTCGTAATCCTTAAGATCGAAATCTGTTTTACTTACTTATTACTTGCAAACGATATGTTCACTTGCGGAGAGTTTATCATGGTAGTATTAGGTGTTAGTTCTCTTATTTATATCTATTATTTTATCACACCTCTGCCACCACCAGAGACTCAAGTATAACTCTCATATTTGCATACTCTCCTTAGTATAATTCTTAGTTTAATATTAGTTTACTAAATATTCTTGCGTTTGTCTTTTATTATTTAAAAATCAAAACAAATATCCATTTTTATTTACACTACAATTAGTTCTACTTTACTTTTAAGCATTTAAATCTACTCTATCAATCCCTGTGGAGACGAAATCCCTTATTTCTCACTTATTACTTAGAACAACCCGTACACTTCGGTTACTCGTTTCTCTTCTTTAGTTTTGATTTTTTTTATCACATTGTAGGAGCGACCAGCAGATCGTATTAGCCCAAACCATATGAGTTTTCTTCCAGGAAGATCCACCATAGATTATATTTTCATGGTACAAGAATTAGAATCTTAGATGCATAAGAAGACATGTACGTGTGTTTTCATGTCCATGAAAATTGATCTTGCTAAGGCTTATTCTAAGCTCAGTTGGAGATTTTTAGAGGATAGCCTCACAAATTTTGGTTTCCTACATCTTGGGCACGTTTATTATATCTGCCATAAGTACCGATGTCTCTATTTTTGTGATAAACAAGTCCACAATAGAGACATTGTTTTAGGAGTTTATTGGGCCTAAGTGAGGTAAATTTCCTTATATTTTGCTATATTGTACTTTTACTTCTCGTTTCGGACTTTTTATTGTTTATAGTGATTTCTGTGCTTTAATGGTGTGTTTAGTGTGTCGTTTAGGTACATGCTTGATACTAGGGTCCAAAACGAAGAGAAGAAGTCCAAAGATGAAGAGAAATTACAAAAGACATCATCTTGCTCTCTACAATAAATTGGAAGAATAAAACCTTAAAAACTAATTACTATGAGGCAAGGATGAGCAAGGATGATTTACAAGTGATATAAGGGTGTATTTATAGGTGTTTAGAAGACCTAATTCGTTTTCTTGAAGGAGAAGCAAAGTAATGGACTCCAAGCCCAACTCAAATTCGTATGGAAATAAAGATAATTACTGCTGACTTGTTTTGAGCATATCTTCTTTGTTATTGGTCGGTTTTTGCTCCACAAAATACCAAAATAATCCTCACAGAATTATCTACGTCTCTATGAAAGGAATCTTCCAAAATCGGCTTGGTTTTGGAGTTATCACCACTTCTTTAGGCGTTGCTGCAGAAATTCAGATTAAGGCAGCTTTTCCTTTTCCATAATTTTAGCTTTTGTTTCCTTAACTCCAATTACCATGCTAATCTCTTTCCATATCTTGTAGTCTTTGACTTGGTCTCTAATTAATCTCCATAATTATCTTTAAAGATTCACACTAAATAAACAATTAAACCCAATATGCTTTAAAGATAATAATTCACTAAATCAAGACTCAAAATAGGAAAGTGCACTATTTCTCAAGAAAATCGATTATTATGACTTCTAAATCACTAAAAATGATGTCTCATCTTAATATAAATCTATCACAAATGAGGAGACATCAATCATACAAGCGACGAGCTTGACTATTATGACTTTAACAACGTGCGACCGAATCTCAAGTGGTTGCAAACGAAATGGTTTTTGCTTGGGCCCCTGGTGGGGCTTAAACACCTTGATTTCCATTCTGAGGTGGTTGAAACCCAGGAGGAAATTGATTCCCTGGTGGAACAACACCTTGTGGTTGGACTATTGGGTTCCCATTAACATCCAATTGTACATTCACGTCCAAGTTCGCCATATTATCTCACTCTCTTCTTTCCATCTCTCTTCTTCTTTGAGATCGAAACAACCTCTTGGGGATCGAGAGCATACACCAAACTTAAGAATATGTAGAGATATATAAACAAGAACAGAACGTAAAGCATAAACAACTAACTCTACTACATAAAATAAAAATACAATCATTAATGATATAGTCCCTAGCAGCCACACCAAAACTTGTTGTCCCCTAAGGCTTGATGAATAAATAAAGATCCGAGGGAGTACTACCCGCAAGTGTACGAATTGTTGAGAAGTAATAACTAAGTAAGTATGGGGTGTATCATTCTCCACAGGAACCATGCGGGTAATTTCTTTGTGTTTTATGGAAGAGTAGCAAGGTCGAGTTGCAATTACAATAGACAACTGGATATTTGTTTGGGTTTGTTAGAGCGAGGGACTAAAAAGCAATAATAATGATTAAAATTACCATTCTAAAAATCGGTCTAGGCAGCCGCCTAGGCGCTAGAAGGTAGATTACCTTCCAGAAACTGGCCAGACGCACTCTAGGCGCTTGGGTCTATGCGGACCCAGGTGCCGCCTAGGCGGTTTGGAGACCGAAAAAATGAATTTTTTAACAGAAAAAAATTATATAAACCTATTTTAGAAAATTTATAATCAACCCTGATGAAAAAAAGAACATTCAAAAAGAAACTCATATATAATCAAGTTATTATTTAATTTAAGCGTATCATTTATTTGTCTAGAAAATAAATTATAATATATAATTGTGTGAGTTTTTTTAAATTCTGTTTTCTCATTCTTTCAAGTATATTGTGTGTATTTAATGATAAAAAACTAATAATATATAATATCAATAAATAAAATTTAAAACCGCCTAAGACGAAAATGCTTAGGTTCCGCCTAGTTCCGTAGATGATCGAAAGTGACCGATTGCCCGCTTAGCGCCTAAATGCAAGGAACAATAATATAATTAAATAGTTGAATTGATAATATATTAAGGATGCGACATGAGAATATATCTCGAGAACACACAAGTAAACCCCACTAATTCTGGTTTTACACCTTATTGCTTTAAAGGCGAATTTAGTTTTACGAAATAGACGAGATTTAACTCTCTCCCTAAATCCTTTACGTGTAGATAGGAAGCTACCTAACACCACTAGAGACCTGTTCCGAGCATACCCTACAATGATGGTTGGCGCATGAAGTTCTTACCCTAACAACTATCCGGTTAGTCAAAACCTCCCGGTTCACCAACGAACACCGAACGATTATATGTCTTTTTCCGTAATCGAGCCCCCTTCAGGTAAAAGTCCTAATTAAGAAGGTTAACTCACTAGTTGGAAATTGTATGGGCTTAAATTTAAGTGTATAACACATAATCAAAGCATAAAAATAAAATTCATTTCATATTATTAATCCCAAAACACAATAATTTATCATGAACAAAAGCTAGGGGTCATACATAATGAGATTCCCAAGTTATGATAAATTATTTCATAAGGAAAAAAGTAATAATAATGAATAAAAAGGCTATAATCATGTTTATAATGAAAAATAACAAAGATTATATTTAAAAATCAATTGAAACCGGTGAAAGATAAAGGTGGAATGGTGTCAAAAAATGTCTTCTTCTTCTTCTTCTTCTTCTTCTTCTTCTTCTTCTTCTTCTTCTTCTTCTTCTTCTTCTTCTTCTTCTTCTTCTTCTTCTTCTTCTTCTTCTTCTTCTTCTTCTTCTTCCTTGAGCTTCAGTCATGTGAAAATGGCTACCAAAGTTGTGTAACTCATTTAAAATTTCAAAATATGATATATTAAAGTCCCAAAAATGTTTTTGGAAAGTGTGGGACCATTTAAGTGCCTAAATTCAACCCACAAACATTTTCACTAAAATCAGACAAATTTGAGGTACCGTGGAAGCAATATCATTAACTTTTTCATCTTAACTACGAATTGTAAACCGTCATCTTTCACGAGATCCTAACTTTAATTACTATCATAAAACTCATGGGCTACTTAGAATCCTAGCCGAATGCGTGTGGTGCCTCCATTAAGTCGACTTTAAAGTTTTGCCAGAAAACACTTGCGATCTTCCAAAAAAGTTTTTCACTCCTTTTACGCCTTAACTTGAGGTTTGCTTTAAATTCTTGATTTATCTTCATCATCAAGGGTATTATATCATCCATGTACTTAATATCTTTACACTTAACACACAATTAACGTACAAAAGCTCTAAAAGTAACTAAATATCCAAAACTAGACCAGAAATCAAAATATGTAAAATATAGGGAATAATCCCTCAAATAGGTCAAATAAACCCCCAAAAAGATGTACCGTGGCGCGATTAATATATCAAAAAATACGATACGTAATTTACTCTTAATGGTTACATGAGAATGATTGCTTGCCTCAATCATCTATCCAGGATTGTTCAGATACCGAGTTCTGAGATCTTTCCCACTAGTCCACCACAACCAAATTTCGCAGGACAGTTGAGACCTCTACCTACTACACAACCGTCTTCTATGAGACAATCGGCCAGAGATACGGATGGTGAAGCGACCCAACCCACTGATCGATCTTCCCATATATTTATCATCTCGACTTTATTATTTTTTGTTCGTACATGTATTATTTACTTAGTTTGATTTGTGTAATTTTTTCTGATCATTTCAAATTGATTTTCGTTTGATTCAGTTGTATTAACTCCTTTTTTTTAGTTTGATTCAAATTTTTAGATTTTTTTCTCAAAATATATCCTTTACTGACCACCAAATGGTCGCTATCAACTAAACACAACTAACAACCAATATACTGGTCGGTTAAAGGATAGCCCATTAGCGACCTTTCAGTGGTCGGTAAATTAAACCATTATCGTTCACATCGTGGTGGAGAAATCGTGCGACCGTCAATGTAATCGTGTGATCACCAATAAACCTATTTATCGACCAATATTAAACTATCAAACTATAGTGACCACAGTTGGTCAGTATAGTCTAAATACTCCCATTTAGCAGTCAATTCAATGACTATTCATGACTAAATTTGCAATTGTTGATGATGGAATACCAGGGGCGGAGCTACATGGGGAGTGGGGGGGTCCATGGCACCCCCCTGGTTTTTCAAAAAAATAAAATTATAACTAATTTTATTAAAAAAAATTATAAGCAATTAACCTTAATTTTTTTAATCTTTATTTGGCCCCATAACTTTTAAAATTTATTTTATTAGACCTTGAATTATTTTATTTATAGGTTTTTTATTTTTTATAACAAAATATATGTTATTTATTATTAAAAATAGAAATTTATTAGATAATTAATTAAAAAATTTATATTCGGACTTATATTGCAATGTTTACACAAAATAGGAACTTATAGTGCATTTTTGCATAATATAAAAACTTATTTTGCAATTTTCTCGTAATATATAGACTTATCGTGCAAATATATTGTTGTTGCATGTTTCATTTTGGGTTTATATTAATATATTTTAAGTTGTTGCATGTCTCATTTTGTTTTTTTGGACAATATTGCATGCATGGCAAAGACTAAATAAATGTAGTATTTTATACAATAAACTTCCATTATTTATGTCGAAGAAAAAGATATGCAGATTCACATTTAATTTTTTTGAAAGTTGATTTTAATTTTTTTTCTCTTCCTTATTGGTTAAAATAAATATATGGGAGGTTGCTTAATTTTTATTTGTTTATTATCATTATATTTAATTAAATCAACTTTTATATTCTGTTTGATGTATTTAATGATGTGTTGTAGATTAATGTATTACGACCATTTTATAAGGATATAAGTCTTAGTAAAGAATTTTTAAAAGAGATAAGTTTCTTGAAAGAGAAAAAACTTCCTTGGAATACTATAAGCACATTAATTTCCTACAAATATGCCCACTCTCTCACTCTTTTCTTGGTTAATAAACTTAAGTTGTAGGTTTGAGTTTCCTTAACAAACCAAACTAAAAAAAAACTAATTCATATCATTGTTATTCACCTTCAACACACAATGGTTTTATCAGAAACAGCTTCTCGATCAGATGCCTCTGTCCATTCATTTTTTGCATCACGATATGTACGAACTTCACTTCCTCGGTAATATTCAAACTTAGTTGTGATGATTGATTCATATCCGTTATTGATTACATGGAAAATTAAGATAATGTTGGGTAAATATAAGATTAATTTGTTTTCCTTACAAACCTTAGCCTTAGTGTTAATTAAAAATAATATCTTGTCCAGGTTCAAGATGCCTGAAAATTCTATCCCAAAGGAAGCTGCATGTCAAATCATTAATGACGAACTTATGTTGGACGGAAACCCCCGACTTAATCTGGCATCGTTTGTGACAACATGGATGGAACCAGAGTGTGACAAACTTATAATGTCTTCTATCAATAAAAACTATGTTGACATGGATGAATATCCTGTCACCACTGAGTTACAGGCAAGTTTATCATTTTTACAAATTTTTGAATTACAAGAAAGTTATGACCTATTTGAATACTATGCCATTATACAACAATATAATTTAATTCCGGAACCTCCGAACCATGTTCTAATAATACCATATATATTTTATTTCAATAATGCCCGTGGAAAGTATGCTTATAGTTTCATTACCAATAAACTTTTTATTTTCAAGTTACCCGCTAATAAACGATATATTATATTTCACTCCATAAATACATTAATCTTCATGAAGAAAATTCAACGCATTTTTTTAGAAAGGGGACCAACATACTTGATACCTTAACCAGTATAATTATGTTTAACAAGGAGATCGATGTATTTGACACTTTATAACCAGTATAAACGTGGATGCATTTCTTAACATTGGAGCCAACATATTCACGCCATGTCATGTCACGTCTCGACTTAACTCAACTCTACTCTCCGCGTTGTCATTGTACCGCCGGTGCCCAGCTGTGTGTGGGGGTTTATTTATTCTTCATTAGTCAACCGATTTGGAAAAATCTAAAATTTCTGAAATCTTTAATACACGGATCTTTAAAAGTTCTTACTATATTGACCATTAGTGAGTTTTAATACTCTTTTTACATGCATGACTAATGAAATTTCTTTTATTAATTCCAATAATTCTCCACTCATGCACTGAGAGTTAAAGTAATAAGGAGCAAACAAGTGATGGGTGAATTGTACTCAAGTATCAATATTCGATTTGAATTGACAGTTTGACACATAATCAAGTGAGCCAATAATCGAATCCCATCAAGCGAATGTACTTTTGAACTTGATGTCTTTGGTCGAGACCCATAGATCATTTACTCTACACACTTGTTTCTATAGATTCCACAATACTCACAATGTTTCTCATTAGTACTCTAAGTAAACAACCCGTGTTTCATATTAGAAGTTAGTCACCACATTCACTCATATAAGTAATATTCAATAATGTCTATTCAATATAGACTACCCCTCTAGGGCCTTGAGATCCTTAAGAGAAATATAGCTCAAACTCATCTTGTATCGTTGGATTCATCAAATCCTTTCTCACTTGGATTGCCTCCTTAGATATGAGTATATTAAGGTTAAATTGTCACTCTTAATCGATTCATTAAGTCCTTTCTCACTATGAAAATCACTCTTAGGTTATGAATTTATTAAATGTAAGACTCATCCTTAATGTATTCATGAAGTCTGTTCTCACTAGGATCTCAACACTTGGATATGAATTTGGTTAAGGATCTAACTTATCCTTAAGTCAATAGTTGATGAATTCATTACACCCGTCTCAACATAATTACCGTTTAATGTTTATAAATCTATTAATAGTTCTTGAACTCAACCTTTACTCAACATTTGATTAATTCATCACCACTATCTCAACATGATTACAATTTAATATTTATACTTCATTAAGAGTACTAAACCTAGCCTTTACTCAATAGTCAGAAAATTCATTACGTTCGTCTTAATAAAACTACCATTTAATGGTTATGAATTCATTTAGTGTTCTCAAAATCAACCTTTATTCCATATTCTGTGAATTCGTATTGTCTGTCTCAACAAGTCTACCATTTGATGGTTCCGAATTCATTAAGAGCTCTCAGGCTCAGCCTTTACTCAATATTCGGTGAATTCATCGCGCCCGTCTTGACATGACTACCATTTAATGGTTATGAATTCATTAAGATTTCTCAAACTCAGCCTTTAGTCATCATATGTGAATTAATCAAGTTTGTCTTTATTGGATCACCAATTCAATGGATATGAACTCAATAAGAGTTATCAACTCATTCGCACTATGTATGACATAAGGGTGAGTCACATATAGTCTTGTTTGCCATATGCCCTTCATCAATGGGTTTTAACCTTATTCCCTTGATGTCTCTAGGAACACCTTCCTTGGTACACTGTTCTTTTGGATGGAACCTCAATTTCTGTAGTCTTGAATTTTACTATTGAACCATCATGTCTCAATATAAAAAATCACATTAATTATTATACTATCCACATACAAATCTTTCGAACCCTAGGTTTGATAGTAGATTCTATTTCATGTTGACGTCTTCTTACCAGTAGTCTCATCACACATCTTAGGATCTTTCCTAAATACAATATTATGTTATTATCTCTTAGCATCTATATGGGAAATCCCTTAGTGATGAGGAGAGTGAAAATGTCTGGTCCAAGACTAGACCATATTCTATGCCTTTTATTCTGTATGGGTAAGGAAATCTCGAAACTAAAAGAGGGAAAACTAGAAGTTATATTATCACTAACATTCTTATCAGTGTTAGCATGTGAGATATTACTAGCACATAATAACACCAAAAAGAAGAATTATCAATTAAAGTATACATATTTTAACACATAAGCATGCATACACATATACATATATAATATATATATACACACATATAATATACATATATATATATATATATATATATATATATATAAGCATTTCTAGATTCATATACAACTTATCACTTACGAGTAGGATTTTATATGTAGTAGAGTGAATTTATTGTTGATTATATCAAAGTCAGGTAGGACAACCATGGACAAACACCCCCACATTCTTTAAGTATTTTATGTTTGGTAAAATACCTTTCCATAATACAAAGGTTTTGACTAGAATCTTATGGGCAAACATGTTAGGCACATATTACATGACCTCTTCCCCCCATATATGGGCAAACCTGAGTGTGTTAACATGACATTCATCAAATTTAAATATATACTCATTCTTATAGGCATGCCATCTTAATGGGGTATGTGATGGGTTATAAGTTCGTGTGCAATCCTATTAATTTCATAAAACTTTATAAGATGGTAGAAGTTTATTCTCTACCCCTAAATCTCTTGACCTATACTAAGTTGAACCAGGCTTTAGACAGTAGTTCTAGCGACTAAGTCTCTTTAGTGTTCATGATTTAAAGGTTCCTTAACATCATTTTCTCTCTATACATTTTTTGACATTTGACAAAACTATCAATTATGATATTAGATGTAAATTTTAAAGAATTTATCCCTTTAATATTTTTAACAAGCGATGTTTAAAATTATCATGCCACATAATAATTTTGGTCACACTTATTATAATATGCGATGATTATCATCTCTCCATCGGAAAAAAAGATTTTGATCCTGCACCCCTTAGGTTAAAACCCAATACAAATAATATGAGGGAAACTAAATAACATTACATATAGCAAGATATACAATATTTCATGTAAGTAGTGTTTAGAAAAATCTTTACTATTTCAAGTACTCTAATCGTGGTTAAATTTAACAAGTGGCCGTCTTTGTTCATCAACCACCTCCTCATACTCATGGAAATTATTATTGTTGTTGTATAAGTGTGTTATCATTCTCATGACCAGATTCCATCTTCATAAAAATCACTTCGACTATTATCTCCCTTATTTCCCATTCTTCTTCGGTCAGATTTGCATTAGATCCAGATCCAATCATTATTGAAAAAAATAGACACTAGAATTATTCTTCAATTGTTGGAAATAATGGGCTAGAACCGAAATTTAGCAATAATTTGTATATATATACTTTTTAATATATTATGAATTTACAACTTTCAACAAGTATAAAATTATATAATAATAGTAGAAATCAAATCAGAATATTTGTAATAACTTGAGTTGATCATTGCCTCACGAATGATTTTCAGTACAACTGAGGTACAATTCTTCACCAGATAACTGTTACATCCATCAGATATGTGCACTCATAAAGGCGGATTGGAATCTCTAAACTCTCATTTATGGTGTTTTACCTCTACGAAAATTCTTCCATCCAATATTAGATGATCGTACACCAATTATATTAATACACACACCCCATGTTTTAAACTTGCAAAAGTAACTAACTTATTAATATAGTGACATGTGTTTTGTTAAAATAATCAATGACTGTAATATGAATATTGGACTATCGAATATTGGATGGAAGTCTTACCCTTAACCTCTAACTTATAGAACTTTTTTGTTGTAGTTGGTGTATCAAATGAGAGAAGAAGACTTGATATATATATATATTGCTACCAAAAAGCTTTCTCCATAAAGCACCCCCATAAATACATTAATACACTAGGGGTTAAAACCTTATAAATACTGGGTTACATTATATAAACAGGGGGAGTTACACTCCACTAAGAGAGGGTTACACTCCATAAATACATTAAATCTCCAGGAATAATCTGGGCATATTTCTTAGCATGGAAACCATCGTATATCCACCTTATGACCAACATAAACCTTGACACATTTCCTAGCCAGGGGGACAACGTAATTGACACCTTATAACCAACATGAACCTAGGGATTTTTATTAAAAAAATAAGACCAACATATCCACTCCATGTCACAACACGTCTCGACTTGACTCAACTCGCCGCACCGTATCTAGTACCGCGTTGTGTACATGGTTTATTAAATCTCTATTAGTTAAATGATGTGGGAAAACAAACAACTTGTAATACATGGACATTAAAAAGCACTCTCTACATTGACCATTGGTGATCTTTAATTATTTTTCTTCCATGCATGACCATTACAATTTCTTTATTAATTCCAACAAGTACTTGGATCTAGATTTACCCAACTCAAAAAGGTATCCAATATTTATATATATTGTGGAAATAAAATTATTTTTACTATCTATAATATCTCAAAATACAAGTTGAATTGGTATATTTTTAAATTTGGTGTTAAAATAGTTTCTAAAAGAGTAAGTATATATACAATCTAAAATTATATTACTTAATATACTACTCATGGTGTGATGTTATTTAATTAAAAATAAAAATGATTAATTCCTTTATTTTCTTGATGTAATCATAAATATATAATTCACATCCAATCAAAATATGCCACGTCATAGGTGGTATATAGCATGGTATGATTTTGGGTCGTATAAATCTTTACTATTCGTATGAATGGTATTTTTTAATAATGTGTTGCACAATAATCATAGATATAGAATAGTGAGTGACCTAAGTATTTCTAATCTTGAAACGAAACAGTGACAAATCAAATACACCTATAACTTTGAGTGATGAATGATAAAATACGCTACTCAACTTTAGAGCTGAATTTGGATATTCAGGGTTATTTTTGGGAGCTTGAAACAATCACCATAAAATAATTATGTGGCTATGGTTGATAGATGATTGTCGAGACAACGATCCTTATCAACATAACTATAACCAATTAATTCTATAGTAGCACAAGTATTGTTTGAATCCCATAACATAACATCCATTTGATGTAGAATAATATACATCTTGCGGTAGTTAAGCGTGATATACATGATTTGCTCATAAACTGGCAAATGGAATCAATATTAAAAGGGAGTTATATGAACATAGATTAAAGCCATGGGGTGACCTTTGTCAAGTATGGAATGAGCGACCACCAAAAACTTAAAAAAAACAATTAGTGGTTTAATTTAGCTAATGTATTTTTATTATACTATACTAAAACAACTTAATTTGATTAAAATTAAACTACAAATACATTTCACAACATATTCCATCTTAGCCTAGGCTATTGTGTATCAGTAGAGACCTATAGAACGTCTCTCCAATTCTTATAGAATTACTAATGATCAAGGTCCTAATATTTATACATATGACAACGAGCTTTTAAAGACAAAAATGTTTGTCACGATTCTCGACACGTTCTCTCTTATTTATATTTTATAAGATTATGTGCAGAGGTTCTAGATGAAGTAAATAAATGATAAGATATAATTAATATTAATGACATATTGGTGCTCTTTTGTGAAAATAAAGAATATACATGTATAATGATAATTAAACGTGGATTATTTGCCCCTAGGGCATAACTCAATTGGAAAAAACCAAGGGTATACTTGTAGTGACTGGCTTGCTGATGAATGAGAGCTTGAATCTTATAGGAAATGGGTCCCTTGAGATCAGTGGTGGCAACTCTTGGTCCCTACCTGATTGAGGCACATCATGCGATTTGCCTCTTCTACATTCCAAAGTGCATGTGTATATGGGACTCTCAAGGCAGGGGTTCCACATTTATATGTTGGCTACTTCATTGGTAAAACATCTTTTGTTTAAGGGTGATTTTAAGTTAGGTAATATCAATTAGTATATCAATTTGTGCAAGAAGTATATCTTTTTCTTCATAATTGACTTATAAATTTGATACTATATATTAATTAGTATATAGTCATTGAGAGACTTAATATTTTGGTGATTACTCTACACAAATCATGAGTAATGAAATGCACCATCCAAATCATCCCCATGATGTCATAGAATTTGATTGAAGTAAGTTTGTTAATAAATTTATATTTTTAGTCTAAATCTAATATACTTTCAATGGAAATCCCACCACGTCATAGGTGGTATATTGAGTGATATAATTTTGGGTAGTATATATCATTACTCTACAATTATGTAAGATTTTGTTCATTTTTATTGTAAATATATTATGTTTAGATGAGAGACCAATTTATAATTTTGATGAGAAACTTCAATACTCCATCCATTCCTAAAGTCACGTTACTTACTAAAAATATTGTTTCAAAGAAGTTGTCCACTTAAAATATTAAGACATTTTTTCTATCTTTTTCCACTATTACTCGTATTGATATACGTAAATTTATTTTTTAAATAAATATAAATATATCAAGACACTTTATAAATGGTATTTTAGTAATGGAGAGTTTAATTATTTCATTTCTTGATATGTGTGAAAAGCTAATTGAACATGTTTTCAGGAACAAAAGGATTAAGTACAAGCGATACTACTTCGAACTATCCCATGATCAGTATTATTAGAGGACTTCCTAAATCTATTATTGCATTTCCAAGTAAATATCTATTAGTGATAAGAGTTTTGGATACAATTCTTACGTGAAAGCGAGCTTATGTTACTTTTTGGTGTAAAAACAACCTTATAAATTTATAATTATTTAAAAATAACAAAGACTTTTTTATAGTTTATCACTAAAATAAATTACATATTAAGCAAATATATTGGCTTCAAAATCATTAGTTTAAACAACCAAAAATAATTTTATCAAAAATAAAAAACCTATGATACTCAAACTAGTTCAAACTTGTAAGAATCAAATAAAATATGAAATCATCTATTTTTAACCTATAAAGAACACATATTATAATTTTGTACTATCCAAGTAAAAGGGGATTATATTACTTTGCAATTACTTCCTACAGTGCACAAATTATATATATATATATATATATATATATATATATATATATATATATATATATATATATATATATATATATATATATATATATATATTGAAAATAAATATTATGATAATTAATATCATATATTTATTTAAGTAAGGCAAAATATGTTTACAAGTTTTACCATTTTTTCCAATGAATAATTTCTAACAAAGTAATAATTTTTATATAAACTATAATTATCATTGATTTAGCGCTACTCTATATGTGTTCACTTTGACATTCCTTTGAATTGAAGGTCTTGGAAGAAACTTAGAATTGGACCCTTCTATTAGTGAAAACTATTCATACTAAAAGGTAATAAAATTTAATAGGACGTGTAAGATATTTTTTTTATAACTAGGTATGAAACGAAATCAGTGACATGTATATGAAGTTTGGGGTAAAAGGGTTTGATGTCTATCAAGTTTTGAGGATAATCCTAATACTTTTTATCATATGATTAGCTTCAACTTATATGGTAATCTAAATATATTTAACTACTACTTAATATGACACCTTGTTGTTATTTGAAATAAAAGTTAGATTTGCAACAAACTCACATGTTGATAGAATTACATGAAACTAATATGAATTGTGAAATACCATGGTATTTTAATTACATATCATTCTTTTAAGTTATTATACACATCAATTACATAAAAAATAGAAATATGAATGTAATTTATATTTATAATAGGTTAGTAGGATGCTACGTTTTATGGTCTAGATGAAATTATGAACTTAATATTTATAAAGTAAAAGTTTTAGTGAAGTTATGCAACAAACAAATAAGTATAAAAAAGATTGGAACAATCGAAATCGACGTGAATCAAAAAGATTAGTGATTTGATTCAAAACATAAACATAAAATTAATAATTTTCATAAGCAATATTTAACTAATGAATATGAAATGGAACTCAATTTTCTTTTGTCAAAGGAAAATAAACACAATTCACTCTTATGATATGTAGAATAACAATATTCTGTATATTGAATTCTAAAAAGAATAAGAGTTTTTTTTAATACATATGATAGCCACTTTGGACTCGGGATTATTTTGACTCCAATAAGATTCGATCCAAGGTCCTCTTGATCTTTGCGGAGTAGTCTAACCACTAGATCAACTATCAATCTTAATAATTGTTTTTTTTTTCACATAACAGATAAAATTATATATGATATGTCTGTTCCATAAAAAAGTTTCTAAATTCTTATTTAATTAATAATTTTTGGTTCATCAAATTTTACTTCAGTGTAAAGAGTGTAAAGGAGTCCATAACAGATTAAGATAAGCATTAACTTATTTATGCACATTAGAAGAAATAAAACACATGAATTTGCCTTGGTAAAAAAATAACATATATTGGTATAAATTTTTTAGGATATTTGCATGAGTTCACAGTCAAAATTTAGCCACCTTTATTGACCCTTAGGTGTCCAAGAAAGTCAAGAGGATTGTTAACTTTCAAATTGATCAAAAATACTTTACTCCCATATCGGCAGCTTTAATAAAAATTGAAGAGTTTTTATAGTATATGTTTGTATTTAGATTTCAAATGGCTTGACCCATCACTATGAGTAGTTATGGCTTTGTATTTAGACACTCCAAGACCACCCGCCCAACCCGACTATTGCGAGACATGGCGCGACATTGAATTGATAGTTGTTTGTCCGGTTTTTTATATAGGAGGTGGATTTAAACACTTTTAAAATATGTTTGAGTTCAAAAGAACCGTTTGAATTTAATGCCTAATTTTCCTCTCTATGTTTTTATACCATTTTTTTTATAAATCTGAAAATTCAGACATTTGTACCAAATGTAGATTGATCGTTATTCTTATCTTCCCTAGTTTGTCGTTGTGTAAATTGTCCTTTATTTTCTATCTCTTCCAACTGATATATAAACCAACCTTCAGTCTCTTATTTGTTAATCACAGACTATTAAAATTCACATGAATTTATTTCTCCTTTTCAAAAATACGAGTAAAATGTGTTTAAGAAATACTCCATACATTTCATTATCATTTCGCACAACTTAGGGGGGTAGTGGTTATAGCTTGGTAAAATACATACAAAATACTTTTTAAGAACGAGACAATTCCACAATCCTTTTTAGGAATATTGTCTTTTTTGGATTTTATTATCGTCTGGAAACGATACTTTAAAATGAAAGCATATTATATTACGTAATATATTTCTCTCATATTATGTAATAGATTTCTCTCATATTTTGTAAAACTTAAGATCTTCTTCGAACAATCAGAATTTGATTATGTTTTGTTTTATGACCCCCTCCCCCTATTTTAGAGTAATTATCGATTGCTGAGGAAACTGAGAGTCATGCAATTCTACTTTTAAATTTTGAAAAATATAATATTCTAGTTAGGGGACATCTTTAAAATCACATACTAAATGGTCTTTTTGATTTATTTGTTAATAACGAATCACCAAAAACCATTAGAGCAATCTAAAAAAATTGGAGGTGCGAATACGGAGAAGACAAAATATGTGGTAGGTAGTTGGCTCAAATTTACCATTTTTATTAAAACCAGTGAAGGAATAAATGCACAACTCTCAAAACTTATGTGAAAAATATTATAAGAAAGGATGCAAATCTGTTAGGCTCTTCAAGTTAACATGTTACTTAATAAAATTCTCGCCTACATGGAAAAATCGCCATACACAAGACGAAGGATATGACCATGCAAGAGTTTATAAACCACATAAGAAATGAAAAGGCTAATCCCTTCACTATCAGATTTTAGTTATCTTGCAACATAAGAAAACCGTTGCAAAATAACAAAAAACCATTGCACATGAGTTTATGCAACAGTTTTATGGGCTTTTAATTTACAACCGTTGCTTAATCCTAAAGAAGTGGATTCCCATAATATTATTTTAACAATACATTCCATTGTGATTCATAATTTTCCAATGGTGTATCTTTTAAGTTATTTAATATGCAATATTTTATATGCAACAATTTGTTAAACTTTTGCTAACTGATAATTTCAATCACTATGCCACATTTAATTATATACCAAAATGGTTTTATAATAGTTATAAACATCATCCATATCGTTAGTTAAAATAAAACGTGTTATATATGATACTAGGCTGTTAAGCGACACTTTCACTATCTTTCTAATAGAGGAGGTAAAATGTATTAGTAGATGACTACTCTAAGATACCAAAATTTACCTCTTAAAATTTAAATATGAAGTGGAACAAATGTATTAAATATATAAGGTTGAGGTAAAAATTTAACTTAATAGAAATATAAGAGAATTTCCTTGATAGGGCAGCGAATATGGCTCACATGTCTTTAAAAATTATTGTGAGAAAAATGAAATATTTCATATTACACACTTCAACAAAAGAACATAAGTGAAAGCAAAAATAAACCCTTCAAATAAATTTTGAAAGATATACTTATTAGTTCATATTTATCTAATAACATGGGGGAAGGGGGAGGGGGGGGGAGGGAGGGGGAGATGTCTAATATGTTTGTTATATGATGAATTGAGTATCACATATATTTGTAGAACAAACCCCTTACGTGACGTGGAAATACTTTATACAAATATAAATTTTCTTGAAGTGTGGGGGGGTGTTTGACCAAGTAAGACTACCCGACTTCAATAAAGTCAATATCAAATGCAAGAAATTAGATTATATTTTCACATTACAGACTCAAAATAGTGTTGTATAGGGATTCTTTTGTTTAGAGGATAATTCTATTTGTGGTCTAGTTATGCAGATTTATTTTTAAAATATATTCTATTTGAACAAAATCTGAACATTATTGCTTATTTACCTATTATTATACTTGTTAGTAATAGCTTACCTTCTTAAATTGATATGCCTATTAGTGATAAGTTCTGCCTACTTCTCCATCGTATTCTAAGTCTATTAATCTCCTTGATTATGTATTGTGGAGAAATAAGAGGTGTATGCTATAGTCTAATTTTGGACCTGATTTTATCACTATCTTCATGATTGATAATATCTCTATGTATATCCTAAGTAAAGAGATAGTAGCATGCTTCCTTATCGATTAAGTTGTATGATGAGGTTATGAGATAATTAGTGTCCGTTTAGGAGTAATTATCTTAAAGGCAAAAGCGCTTTTCAATTAAAATTTGTAAAAAATATTAAAAAATATTTTAACATCCAAAATAACTTTAAGTGATTTTTTGAATAATCACTTGGTTAGTACTTTTCCTTAAAGTGATTTTTAAGGTCTAGAGTAATATTAGGAATCTAATATCACTTCAAGTGATTATTTTACAAAAGCATTTCCAAACGGGCTCTTAGATGCTACTATTTGAAAATAGACCATTTATAGTGAACTATAATATATTATGTTAAATCACACTTGATTTTACCTGATTTGCATATGGGTTTTAAACTACTTAGTAACAAGTTATTTTTAAAGAGAAAACTAAGAATCAATGGTTCAATAGAAAAATTCAAAACTAGGCTTCTCATATAAGATTTCATCGAATATAATGGTTTTAACTTTTTTGATACTTGTTACTATGTGACCAAGAAAGTTACCATAAAACCCTTATTCCCTTAGTTGTCATTCATAAACGAGTAATACATCAGATGAATATTAAGATTGTATTTTTTAATGTAGATCTAGATGTAAATATATATTGCACAAAATGAGAGTTTGTAATATCCTGTATAAGTATCAAAGTATGTAAGTTTATGAATTTACTGTATTGTTTAAAATAGATATTCAAACAATGGTATAAAAAATTAAATAATACACGAGTTAAAGAAGACTTTATAGTCACTATAGAGTGTATGATAATATGTGTATGCATATAAGATACTAATTTTTGGAGCTAATATACTTATAACCAGTGACACTTCCTATATTTTATCTTGAGATGAAAGATAAGCAAAATCAATTTTATAATCTAGAATTCCCTTCCAAAGGGGCTCAAATACAAATAATATAGTGAACCAAGGATAGAAGTACTTAAAAAATTTATTTATTGATATTTTTAATTGTACAATACTTACCTTGAGGGTCCCCAACACTATGATTTTTGGAATATAGGAAATATAAATTGTAGAATATGGTTTAATCATTTAGGTGACCAAAATTTTCCATCACTATTCTCAAGTGATTTGTTTCTAACAAGAATCAAACTCCCAACTATTAATTAGGAATTCACTACAACTATATACCCTTGGTTTTTATCAATTGATTTATTGCCTTGAAATCTCGATTAATGGTTTTCATAACAAGATTTAGAAGAATTGAAAGTTTAAGGGATACGGTACTCTCATTGTTCATTAAGGAGAAATAAGAAAGAAAGCTTATGTTATGTAAGTAGTTTAATTCCTCATTAAAATGTGAGCTATATATATGTATTCACCAATATAGAGAATGATTAACAATAGTGGATACGTACATCTGGTTAAAAGCTATACCACTCCATAGACTAATAATTATTTATATCTATCATCACTATAATAGATTTTGCATTGATATTTAAAGTTAAATGTTTTGCTTCCATTGACATTTTTATGTAGTTGCACTAACTAATTGTCAGATTTCCATATATATATATATATATATATATATATATATATATATATATATTGATGAGTTAAGTCATTGTGTGTAGAATCGATGTGTTAACATGATAGCACACCTGTTCAATGCACCATTAAAAGAAGGAGAGACAGCAGTTGGGTGTGGAACAGTTGGATCTTCAGAAGCAATAATGCTGGCTGGTTTAGCATTCAAAAGAAGATGGCAAAACAAAATGAAAGCTCAAGGAAAACCTTTTCATAACCCTAACATTGTTACGGGTGCCAATGTTCAGGTATATATATTAATCTAAACATCTTATTTTAGCCTCCTAAAATTATTGTGACTAACTTGTACTACTACAGGTATGTTGGGAAAAATTTGCAAGGTATTTCGAAGTGGAGCTTAAGGAGGTGAAATTGAGAGATGAATATTATGTGATGGATCCCGAGAAAGCAGTGGAAATGGTAGATGAGAACACAATTTGTGTGGCTGCTATTTTAGGATCCACTCTTAATGGTGAATTTGAAGATGTAAAACTCCTAAATGATTTGCTAATACATAAGAACACAGAGACAGGGTAACTTCTCTTTGCAATCTGCATAGTTGATCTCATGTTACATAACTTTTGCACTCGAGTCAAGAATTTGAACAAAGTATTTTTCATTTCAAAATTGAATATTTCTTTTCTTATGTGTAGGTGGGATACACCTATTCATGTAGATGCAGCGAGTGGTGGATTTATTGCGCCGTTTCTGTATCCTGAAGTTGAATGGGATTTTAGGTTGCCATTGGTGAAGAGTATTAATGTTAGCGGACATAAATATGGTCTTGTCTATGCTGGAGTTGGTTGGGCCATTTGGAGGACCAAAGAAGACTTGCCTGAAGAACTCATTTTTCATATTAATTATCTTGGAGCTGACCAACCTACTTTCACTCTTAACTTCTCAAAAGGCAATTAAATTAAAACCATCAATATATTTACTACCTTTTTATCACTAAATATTCAAGTTATTGTATTATTTTCTAATTTTTTTATGTTAAATTATAGGTTCAAGTCAAATAATTGCTCAGTATTACCAATTCATTCGTTTAGGTTTTGAAGTGAGCTATAAGATTATCACTAGATCATAGTATTATTTAACATCTAAATTTGTTAATCTTGTCTGAACATAATTTTTTTTTAACTAGGGGTACAAGAACATCATGGAAAATTGTCAACAAAACGCAGTTGTACTCAAGGAAGGATTAGAAAAGACAGGGAAATTCAAGATTATATCCAAAGATATTGGAGTACCATTAGTTGCGTTCTCCCTCAAAGACAACAGTTTACACAATGAATTTGAAGTTTCTGACATGTTAAGACGCTATGGATGGATTGTACCATCGTACACCATGCCGCCTGAAGCACAACATGTCACTGTACTTCGTGTAGTCATTAGAGAAGACTTCTCTAGATTATTGTCTGAACGCCTCGTCACAGATATCGAGAAGGTTTTGCTTGAGCTTGATTCCCTTCCTGCGAGAGTGACTGCGAAGTTGAACATTAAGGAAGAGAATAATAATAATAATGAAAACGGCGGAGAAGAAGTTCTTGTTAAGAAACCACATACTGAAGCATATAGGGAAATTATTAAAGGTTGGAAAAAATATGTTGATGGCAGGAAGAAGACTAGTGGTAATGGTGTATGTTAGAATGGAATTTATTAGTTCATGTATATTCTTAAACATAATTGATCTTTAAAAGGGTAAATAGCTTGTTTCATCATTCATCTTTATACTTTTTTCTCATTTAGTACCCTATGCTTCAAAATTACCCATTTAAGAAATTAACTTCACATTTTTTGTCCACCGTTGAACATTTAACTAAATTTTGAACTAGTTAAAGTTGGTCAATGATAAAAATAGTTTGTGCATGTCACATGCTTATAATTTTTGTGACTATTAAGATCCGTGATGTACTATTTTTTAAAATTATATGATAACCATAAAAATTAAAACAAAACATAAACTAAAAAGTTTTTAAATTTCAACTTCTTTCTTCATATGAAAAACTTCGCCATTCAACGTCCACTTGAGATTTCTTCACAAATCTGTGATTACACAACTTTAAGGATATGTGTGTTTTTATGGCATTATATGTAGATTTTTATTTGTTGTTTTGTGTAAAATTTTAAATATTATTGTGTGAATTTTGATTAACGTGTGTTTATGGATGTTATGTATGTATTAGAATTCTGGCTTTAATGTTTTGTCGATTAAGTCTTTTAGTGTTAACAGGTTTGGTTATTTTGATCAGTTATTGAAAATGGTTGGTTAATTAGGTGCCATGTGATCTCGATTATGGAGTAGCTAGGTTTTATGAATTTTAATTTTTGTTGTTCAATGTTAGATAAATTATTTATAGGTTTATGGATAATTAGGGTTTATGTTTTTACGATTTGCATATTTTTGTTATAATTGCTTGCTTACATTGTAGTGTGGTTCATATTTTCAGGTTTGTATCTAGATTGGCAAGTTTCTATAAAATTCCAATTTCACAAAATGACTTTTTACAGTAAGTTTTCATTTTTTTTAGTTTGCATTTAGGACCCTGCTAATGTTTTGAATAGACATAAATATTTATAAACCATTGTACTTGTAATTTGATATACATGACATCAATTTAAGTAATCATACCTCTTTTTTGATGCATTATATTACACTAAAATGTGTTATTTGTTGCTTTTATTGCTAAGACATGTTTCTATATATAGTATTGCATTTATACCCCTAGATCATACAATAGTTCTATCAAACCCCTACACCTACAAAATATTGAACTTAATGCCATGCCCATGAATTTATCATATGTTACATTTAGATCTTTTTATCAAACATAATTGTAATTAAAAAACTGAAAATGTGTCTTTTGTTGCATTTAGACCATGTATAGTATATTTAATTTTAATAAGACCACTATGTGTACTAGTTATTATTGTTAGACCCCTTCACTAAACATAATAGAAATTAGATCAATACATGTATATATTATTGCATGTAGATACCGACACAATAGAAAATTGAAATCAAAGTAATATATGTATAATTTATTACTTTGACAACCCTACACTAAACAAAATTGCAAATTTAGCCCCTCTATTTACAAATTAATGCACTTATACCCCTACACTACACAAAATTGCAATCAAATCCCTTTCTTTACCAAAAATGCAATTATTTCCCATCACTATGCAAAATTGTAAGAATACTCCTTTATTTACCAAATATTGAACTTATACACTTGTACTATCCAAAATTGAAATCATACCCCTCCATTACCAAATTATTGTAGTTACACCCTGATGTCTCCCTATTTGTGATATATTAATGTAGGTTGGATACATCATTTTAGGTGTATTTGATTAATTAATTATGAATTTTTCCCCATTATTTGATAATTTCGTAATTCTTGTCTTGATTTGACGATTTATTACTTTAAAGCATATTTGGTTTAATTTGTGTGTTAATGTGAATGTATTAAGTTTTATGTAACATATTTAGATTCAAAATAAATTCTAAAGAGTTAAGGAAAGAAGATATGGAAGGAATAAAGAGATAAAAGAAAGTAAAGTTGAAATAGGAAAGAAAAAGCTGCCAAAAAAAACTGAAAATTCTACAGCTATGTCCACTAAAGTGAACATAACTTCAAATAGGCTACGATTTTGGACAAGACTTTAATTATTTAGATAGATCTTTCTGCTACGTTCGTTTCAATATAAAGTGGGCTAAAATTGGCCCAATAACGAAGGAGATATGATCAAAACAGTGAACAGTGTTTATCATGTCCTATATTTTAGGAAACGAATTTGAGTTGGATTTGGACTTATACTCAAAATACTTTTCTTCTACTCTAAGATTTCGACCTAAAGACTTCTAAACACCTATAAATATACCCTCTTATCATTTTAAATGGGTCCATGCTTAATTATTAGTCCTTAGTACCAAAAAAATTATCAGGAGAAGCAAGTTGACAGTATGTTAATGACTCCCTATTTGTTCTAAATATTAGCCCTTAGGAGACATCATTTTAGGTGAATATTTGACTTATTAAATAGACTTTTATACTTATTTCGTCATATTGCAATTTCTCCCATTGGAATTAGACTATTTGCATTTTTAGAGCTTTTGTGCGTTAATCTGTTTGTTTTAGTGCAAAGTTAGTAGGTTTATGAATTCATGAAGAACCATTACAAGGAGGAGAAGTGAAAATTAAAGTCGTAGATCAAGTAGAGGAGCTGAAGGAAAGAAAATAATTTCCAAGAACTTAATTAAAAAAGTTGCAGATCTGAAAGGCTGTTAAAGATTTCTGTTTTTGGGCTACTTAGGAGCGGAATTAGAAGTGGGCCATGAGACATGGTTTGATAGCCTATTGAGTTAGGAAGATTCTACAAGTTGAATGAGCCCATTTGGAGTTGACATGAAAAAGTTAAGGCCGTTTTACTAGAGGGTTCACACCAGTTACAGGAATTAAAAGAGAAGATGGGCGTGGGCATTTTATAATTTGACCTAATCCTCTTAACCTAAGCCCTAAAACATTTTTACAAGTATCAATAGACCCTTTAGCCTCCTTTTTACACACACTTCATAGAATTACATCAATGCATTCAATTTCCACAAGTCAGAAGCAAGGAAGGAAGGAAGCTAAGAACTAGAGAAAGACATCTTCTCCAAATCGCAGCCAAACCCAACCTCGTAATTAGGTTTTATTTAATTTTCTTTCTGTTGAACATGATGTCTTTTAATTTTATTTTCTTAGTTTTAATTACAATTATGAGCTAAATCTTTTAAATTCTTGAGAATCGCTACATGGGTTGAACCGTAATTGATTTGATTAATGTTTTCTGATTTGTGATCAAAATAATTCAAATTAAAATACATGACAAAATATTAAAAAAAAACCTTAATACACAACTAATCAGTCTCGTCCCAATCATCAACTATTACGGGTTCATCGTCACTATCAACATTTATAGTTTCCTCATTAGTCTCGTACTCTCCTAAGGTGTCATCATAATCTTCATCGTCAGTGGGATCAGCGGGTTCCGGTACAAGGTTAAAAATCGAAAGATCGATCTCTATCCCTTGTTCAGTAGCCAATTCAAACAGCGGGTATTCCGAATCCAAGTTCGTATCAGCCAACGGAATATCGATCGGATCTGGACCAGTGGAAATCGATTCTGCACCAAATAGTTCGAGACTCCATCCGTGACGGTTGTTCACTTCCCAAACAACTTTCCACCCCTTTTCCACCTTCCTTGTGTTAATTTGATCAACGTAAAAGACCTTTTCTGCTTGAGTTGCTAAGATGTAGGGTTCTTCAATCCACCAAAAAGAACTTGTGTTGATAATTATTGCTTCGCGTTCGGTTTATCGCAATTTATTTTTTCATCTGTGTTATACCACTTACACAACCACCACTAAATTCAACCTAAACAATCTTGACCAAATCACCATAAAAAGGATCTTCACCTATGACATTACAAAATAATATATACAAACACCCAACTATATAAAAGAATTCAACTAAAATGAAAACACAAGTAACCAACATGTTATTGTACAACTCTGTAATCTTGAGTAAATCTCTTTTCACCCTTTTCACGCATTACCCATTTGACCCCGTTCACAACGCAAGAATCATATTGATAGTCGACGTTATTCGATATGTTAGACAAAGAGAGCAACTCTTCCGTAGCAAGTGGATTACCATCTTGTTCCATTAAATACACCTGCACACAAGGTTAGATATTAGTTGAAATAAAGTCAACTTATTTTGTAGACTTGTATACCTTTTTCCTGGACCATTGACGAAAATGCTCTCGGTGTTTTGCCTCTCTATCACGGACTGGAAGTGAGGACTTGTGTTCCCTAAAAAAACATAGTGCTAATAATCAATAATATGATATTTAAATAAACGGTAAATATGATTTTAATTATAATACTTACATCATATACTTATATCATATAGTGATTTTAATCAATAAATGCTCTCGTCGCAATTATGAGGGATGTACCAATCGATGTGTTCCTTCTCTTTGAAGGGTATATATCCAAAGTTTTCTTACCAATCGGCTTGCACTAGCTCTTAAACACTGATATTTCCTTGCTTTCAGTAATCGGCTGACCGTATCGGATCGCTAATGGACTTGTTGTCGATTAACCCTGGAATACTAGCCACAAATAGAAACTGCATCAGAAGATGACAGTCATGGGATTTCATACCGATAATCTTCTCCGTGTCACTCTGAAAGTTGTTCCGCAAGCTAGAAGCGAAACCATTTGGAAACTTTGCACCTTCAACCACTCTAGAAAATCTCATCACTTATCGGTTGTCATCGCATACTTTGCACGTGGTAGAATGGTCTTACCACGTGAATCGACAAATAACCACAAATCTGACATAATGTTCATGGCTTGTCGATCTTTCCTCGACTTCACGTTATCTTTGTTAATTTTCCCATCTAAACCAACAACTGTGCTGAGAAGATCATCACAAACGTTCTTCTCACAATGCATCACATTGATGTTATGTTTCAACAAGTTTTCCGACCAATACGGTATATGGTATAATAAACTCTTTTTCTTCAAATTCGACTCACGAGGCCCAGTTCTCTTTGCCACCTTGCCACCAAAGTCCTTATGTTTTTCCGGGAACACAATCGGCAACCCATCTAACTGCGTCTGAATATATGCGGGACTATGTTTCCGAGGGGGGCCCTATTATCGTCTTTAACATACGAAGAATTGTCTTTCGGAAAACGATGGTTCAAAGGTAACCACCGTCTGTGATCAAAATAAACAACTCCTTTATTAACCCGCACAGAAGGAGTATATTCCATGCATTCGGGACAAGCTAAGTAGCCTTGACTCGGCCATCCTGAAGTGTCTGATCTAGCCGGGTAATCATTAGTCGTGAACAACAAACTAACCTTCATTACAAATTCCTCCTTCTAATGTGCATACCATGTAACTATGCATATACCCCACAATGTTTCCAACTCAATTATAGTCAAACGGAGAAATACATTCATATCCTTTCCAGGTGAACAAGGACCAGGTATCAACATAGTAAGCATAAACGTGGATTCTTTCATGCATAACCAAGGCGACAAGTTTTAGATCATCAATATAACCGACCACATGCTGTATGAGTTGTTTTGCATGGAGAAAGGACAAATCCAAAAATAATTAGTATCTAACAAAAAATGAAGAATATATCACATATAAAATACTCAACACTACTATTTTCACTTATATAATACAATATATAACAACAATTATACAATTTAAATAAATAAATAAAAATACCTATTTTGTGGACCGTGACAAAAAAATTGCTTGAAAATGGGACCTACAAGAGCTAGATGAATCGGAGAAACATCGTTTTTTATGGATTCGGAATTTTTTTGTGGATTAGGGGGAAAATTGGGAGAATTTTGTGGTTTTTTTTTGAGGTTTTTGGGGTTTATTATCGCATTGATGGCCAACTGCCGAGTGACTGTATTTAATACAGCGAAATCTTTAGCGAGGACTTAAATGTCGGCGTTACAGATAGAGCCCTTTAGCGAGGAAACGTAGCGGCTAGTTTCTTTTTTATTATTTCCGCTCGTGTAAAAAAACGTGTAACCTATAGGCGACGACTTTATCCTCGTAAAAGGTTGTCCTCGCTAAAGACCTTGTCTTTGGCGACCACCTGCGGGTCATCGCTAAATCTTTCGTCGCTAGTTATCCTCCGTGTAGTAGTGTTATCTATATTTACTCATCTTAGTCTCCAGAAAACCAATCACATCTACGTATTACTTTTTATAACATTTACAACCTCTTTTTGCTTGAGGACATTATTAAACCCCCTCATACTCCAAGTTGATACAATCATTTATGAGGTGGTATATAAATGTTATCCTTGTGGGTACTCCCCATGAATATACTCAAAGCTTCCTCAAGGTTTTTATTTGCAGTACTAAGAGTATTGAACTGATTATTTCTCATACCTTCATCATTATTATTACCTTCATTATTTTTATTATCAACCTTATTTTCCTTTTTCTCGCTTTCATTCTTTTTTTTACTAACATACTAATACTTGGACTAGCTTTAACACTTTTCTTATTTTGGACCACTATCTCCACTCCTCATTGTTCTTTTGATTTTGATTCATACCCGCATTTTGGTGAACCAGATTTACCTTAGCTTTCTCTACATTCTTAGGACAGTTACTCAGGTTGTGACCCACAACTTTGCAAGTATTACACTTTGGAGGAAGCCATTCATAATAAACTTCCACCTCAAATATCCCATCTTCATCAAAATCTATAGATTTCTCTTTACCAATTCTTTTGTCATATCAACCTTTAAACAAGCTCTAGAAAAGCTCAACCTATTTCTAGACTTGGTAATTGAGTCAATTTGAATAGGTATTCCTATTGCACTACATATGTAACTTAACCCCTCATTTATCCATATTTGTAATGGAACCTTCCTTAATTTTTCCCACAAAGGAACTCTAGACATATCAAGCTTTTCTATCTTCATATTAGCTTCCCATTTCCTAAGTAGCATTATCCTTCACCCAATATGCCACACTTGCTCAAGAACCCTATCACACTCGTGTTCATTCTGAAATTTGAAGATATATACATCCATATCAGTTGATTTAATCTCTACCATTCATCTATATTTACATTGGATGTTCACCATACTCCTCACCATGTGATATGCAGGAGCCTCGCCAAAAAACTGTCCAACATGTCAATGTTTTCACACCTTAGCTCCCTCATCAGTAGTTTTCTTAGGAAATTTAACTAACATTTTTTCATCCACCATTATAGATGGATAATACTTAAGCTTTGAATCCTCATTAATATTCTTATTAAACAGCTAAGACCACCTTCCATTATTAACTTTATCCTTAATAGCACAAACATTCATCTTAGTACAATTCTCACTACTAAGAGCATCTTTAGCCAAGTTGTAAAATAGAGTAGCTTTATTGTATTAAAGAGTATCAAGTAGTTACTTTTACCAAATCTTGCAAAATTATACAATAAGCAACTTTAATGGGTATTGTAAAATAAATCTTACCTACTCTAAATTTATATTATATTATTATTTTATATTTTGATTATAGTTAATTTTAATTGTTTGTGTTATTTTATATTAATTTAAAATTTGTCTAATTTTTCATTTTCTTAATTTTCTTTTTAATCTTAAAAATCGTATATCTTATTTTAGTTTTTAAATATTTCTATTATAAATTAGAATATTTAGCAACCATTAGATATGATCTTTTATTTTCAGTCTCATTCAATATTTTATTTCAATATAAAAATCACAATTATGAATAACAAATATTGAATACGATCTACAATTTTAAATCTCATCCATTCAATTTTTTATATACATCCAAATTCTTTATCCTAATAACAACCTTTAGATACAATATTATATTTTCAATCTCGGTCGTTCAATTTTATCTATATTTAAAATCCTTTATCCTAATATCAATTATTAGATATGATTTTCTATATTCCATCTCGCCCGTTCAATTTTAATCTATATCCAAAATCATTTATCCTAATAACCACCGTTAGATGCAATCTCTTATCTTCAATCACATTCGCTCAATTATTATCTATGCAGAATTATTGTCCTATAAATATAGTCATATATACTTTCACATTCACCACCACTTATACACTTTCAATATCCTCCACACACATCTTTTATTATAAGGTTTCATTATGAGTCAATTTCGCGGATATAATTCTTCGTTTACTCTTTCTAGTTCAGATGATGAATCTGAAGCCGTTGAATGTTTTGCAGCAGCTGAACGTCAAAGATTAATACAACAAAGAGCACGTCGAGGTTCTGTAAAGGGTTGTTGTACGATTAATCGCAATAGATGGCAAGGTCATTGTAACATTCATCGCGATTACTTTGCACAACCTCCGGTGTATCCAGAACAACTTTTGAAGGAGGTTTCGCATGAGTACTTGTTTATTTATCCGTATTCTAAATGTGGTTCAAGAATACGATGAATACTTTGTTTACTCACCAGCTAGTCACAGTTTGACTGCTTTACAGAAGGTGATAGCTATATTTAAAATGTTATGCTATGGAGTTGCTGCCGATGCGGTGGATGAGTATGTGCGTATTAGAGAAACCACTGTCAATATTGTGCTTGAGAAGATTTGTTAAGGCAATAGACGGAATATTCTCTAATGAATACTTTTGATCGCCAACCTAGGATGATACTACTCGTCTCTTAGAGGTCAGAAAACAACAAGGCTTCCCTGGTATGTTGGGAAGTATTTTATATGCACAGGACATGGAAAAATTGTCCAACCGCTGGAGCATATACTTGCCATAACTGAGAGCCGACCATTATTTTAGAAGAAGTGGCCTCACAAGACTTGTGGATTTGGAATGCATTTTTTGGAATACCAGGTTCATATAACGATTTAATTGTCTTGCAAGTATCTGATATTTTCCAATCGCTTGCCAAAATCGAGCTCCTCCAGTGAATTATACTAAAAATGGTCATAATTACACTATGGGATATTATCTAGCATGTGGCATATACCCCAGTTGGTCAATGTTTGTGAAAGCTATACCATCAAGTCTTTGTCTAGGGCGTGCTAATAAATTTTTTGCGGCCGCTCAAGAGGTCGCCCGAAAAGACATCGGACGTGCTTTTGGTGTGTTACAAGCTCGTTTTGCTATTATACATGGACCCGCTCATATGTGGGATGTTGAAACTTTATGTCTAATTATGAAGGCGTACATTATAATGCACAATATGATCATCAAAGACGAACGAGGTCAAGAGAATAAAGACTATAACTACGAGCATCTTGAAGGGAGTACACTTGTAACTGTCGAAAGGAATAACACAACGTAATTCATCATTCATCGAAAGAACATTTGATATGAGGGATAGAAGAGCTCACCAACAATTGAAAACAGATCCTATTAAACACCTATGGAATGAATATGGGAGCCAATAGTAGAAGTTATTGTTGTTGTTGTTGTTGTTGTTGTTGTTGTTGTTGTTGTTGTTGTTGTTGTTGTTGTTGTTGTTGTTGTTGTTGTTGTTGTTGTTGTTGTTGTTGTTTTTGTTTTTGTTTTTGTTGTTGTTGTTGTTGTTGTTGTTTTTTATCTCCTTTTTTATGTTGTACTTTTTGTAATGTTTGTATATATTTTGTATCCTTAAGGGTGTTGTAAACCCTATTTAGTTTAACAAAAATTATTGTTGAATCTTCTCGTATGTGGGCCTCCCTTCGGTTCCTTTCTCGCTCTTCTTGATCTCTCTCCATATGTGATATCTTCTCTTGATGTTGTTTTTCCTTGAGTTCATGTAATTTTATAAGATTATCGGGACGATATTCTTGTGAATCCTCGTCATTGGATTTTTCCTTCCCTCACATAACTTTTGATGCCTTTCTACCAAGGGGTCTCACTACGTCGGTCGGAGTTGTGATAGAAATATCATCGTCAGCGCCATCTAAATTTATGGTATCCGGACATTGTCGAGAAGATGCCCTTGGTGTTTTAGTCTTGTACCTTTTGGGTTGTTTCTTTGCATGGTGTGCAATTGCAATCACAGTCTTAAATTTTTCGTAATTCTTTTTGAATTCCAAACAATGGAATAAAGCAAAATCTTTACCATCGTTCAATTTACGGTACAATTGCTGAGCGTGATCGATCTACATACAAAAGTTATATTAAGTTAGTCATATTTCATACAAAATAATCAAAATTTGTTAAGTAAAATAATATATACCTTATCTTTGTCGGTTATTCCGCTCTGCTTAATATCAAAATTTTCGTATAACAATCATTCCATTTGCCAAGGGAGAGCTTGATCACATTCATTTGCGATTGTAGTGATTTAACTGAACGTGTTTCACCCTGAAAGACTATGTAGGAGTTGAATCCACTTGAAATACTATCCCAATATTGTACCTTCTTTGCTCATTTCCTACAATTGAGTTGGTGGAACACAATGACCATACTTTACACCAAACCTCATCCTCATCTATAGAAATTTGTTGTCGTCCAGCATGATTATTATTTGTTTCAAATAAAACTACGTCTAGACTATGTGGTGCAATGACATCGTCGTCAACCATAGTAGCATCTTCTTCAACAATAAGGTTTAAAATCTTGTTGCGTATAGATATTTGGATCCATATCTGAAAACAAAAATAAATAATTAATAAGTTTATATTTCAAAATATAATTATTAAAATGGCTCTCAAATGTATAAAACTAAACATAATTACATTATATTTTTTAAGAAAATAATAAAAAATTTGCTAAAACCCGATTAATTAAAAACCCAATTCCCCCAAACCATTGAACCCATTAAACATTTATTAGAAAAAAAGACAAAACACAAACCACCGACCCCATTATCCCATATCAAACCAATGGAGAAAGTTTGGGTACCAAAAAAGAGTACTGAAGAACCAAAAGAAAAAACAAATGAAAGTGCAGATATCACCATAAGGGATGAAGGTAATTAGCTGGTAAATAATGAATCACCTAAAAGTGTTAGTGAAACACCTAGAAATAAAAATGAATGATGGAAGTATGTAACTAGAAGATCCAAGGATAAGGGAGAATGTAGTTATATATCTCCAATTTCAGAGAAAAATTCTTTTAAAGTCCTTAATAGTCCACTGTCTATACTAGATGAAGATGTACTTATAATATTACATAGTTTGGAGAGTGGGGGGAAAAGTAACCCTCCAGTTCCTTGATCATTGGATCATGGAATGTAAGGGGCTTAAACATGGCCCTAAGACAAGAGGATGTCTCACAATTCATGTTTAATTAGAAGGTTAACGTTATGTGCTTACTTGAGACTAATGTTCACATGCAGAAGATGAGTAAAATAGTTAAAGAAGATTACCCAGAGTTCAACATTATTCAAAACTATAGTAGTGATCCTAAAGGGAGAGTTTGGGTGTTATGGAAGCAGAAAGAGGTTCAAGTAAGCCTAATTGAAGAAACATTTCAGGCTATAATTGTTGAGGTGGTGGATAGTAGTGATAACAGTAGTATTATTTTGTGTGCTATATATGCCAGCAATGATGAGAAAGAAAGAAAAACTTTGTGGAAGGATTTGATTAGGTGGAGTAATACATACAAAATTAGGAGGTTTGGGTGCATTGGAGACTATAATGGGATACTTAGAGTTGAAGAGAGACTTAACTGTGATGAATTAAATGACTATGCCAAATAGTTTATTGAGTGCGTAGAACAGGCTGAATTATATGAGCACAATAGCTGTGGGAATTTCTATACATGGACAAACAGGAGTATCACACAACTCAGGTCAATCAAGATAGACAAATTGTTAATTAATGCTAAATGGTTTGATGAAATATATTCTAATCTTTTATGCTTGGCACCTTCCAAATCTGACCATTGTGCACTTGTGGTAAAAATTGGAAAATTAAATGATAGAGGTCCTAGTTCTTTTAAATTCATTAACATTTGGGCTAATCATGAACAATTTCAGGATGTAGTAAACAAAGCTTGGCAAGTGAAAGTGACAGAAACCCCTATGAAGGTACTTTATGCTAAGTAGAAGGAAACTAAGAAGTATCTCAAATCTCTTAACCTCAAATATTTAAAAAAATATCCTCAATATATTAATGATATGAGAAAAAAACTAGAGGAGGTGCAGAATCTAATCATGAATGAAAAAGGAGATGAAATTACTATGGCCGAGGAGAAAGTAATATTGAAGGATCTTGAGGATGCTACACTTAAGGAGAAGGAGATTCTTAGACAAAAGGCAAGGGCAATTTGGGCAACTCAAAGTGACTGTGGGTCTGCCTATTATAACAATATTATAAAGGGAAGACAAGTGAGGAATAATATCTCAACTTTGGTGGATGATGAAGGAACTATATTATCTACACATCAACAAAGAAATGAAGAATTTATTAAGTTCTATAAGAATCTTATAGGAACAGAAGATAGTGAGCAAGAAACATGCCAAGTCAGTACATTAAAGAAGTTTTTAGATATTAGAATCACCGAGGAGCAAAAAAGCAGCAAGATTAAGCCTTTCTCAGATGAGGAGATAAAATAGGCTCTCTTTTCTATTAATGAAGGAAAAAGCCCAGTGCCTGATGGATGTACATCATGCTTCTATAAAAAAAACATGGAATATAGTTGGTGTGGATTTATGTAAAGCAGTGCAAGATACCTTGGAGAAGAGTTGTATGCCTAGAGGTGTTAATGCTACTAATGTGACTCTAATACCTAAAGTTCAAGCTTCAACAAATGTCAGACAGTTTAGGCCTATTTCATTTGTCAATACATCATACAAATCCATATCTAGGCTTACATCTGAGAGGATAAAAAAAGTACTCAGCTTTATAATTGATAATAACCAAGCTTCTTTTGTAAGCAAAAGATTTATTGGAGATAATATTATAGTTGAACAAGATATACTCAATGGCTATGGTAAGGAAACAATCTCTCCTAGATGCACTATAAATGTGGATTTACAGAAATCTTATGATAGCATAAACTGGGATTTTTTATTTAATGAACTTGAAGCTCTAGAATTCCCTGTGAAGATGATAGGGTGGATCAAAATGTGTGTTACTACACCAACTTATTCCTTGGGTGTTAATGGTGAAATAACAGGGTATTTTGAAGGGAGAAGGGGCCTCAGACAGGGGGACCCACTCTCACCTTAATTGTTTGTTTTGTGTATGCAGGTGTTCTCTTCACTATTTAGGAAGATTCGAGAACATGTAAAATTTAGTTATCATTCTAAGTGTGAAAAGATGAAATTAAACCACATAATATTTGCAGATGATTTATTAATTTTCATGGCAGCTGAAGTTGACTCGGCTAACTTGGTCAAGGAGGGGCTTAATCTGTTTGCAAGATTATCTGGGATGAAGCTGAATCACAATAAAAACGAGATATATTTTGGGATTACTAGCATACACAGATAACAAGAAATCACACAACGCTTGAAGATTAAGGAAAGTTTTCTTCCTGTAAGATACTTGGGGGTACCATTAAGTTCAAAGAAAATATATATGGATGAGGCCAATAAGTTGATTGAAAACATTTGTGCTAGTATCACAAATGGAGCAGCAAATTCCTCACATGTGCTTGGAGGCTGGAGCTTATTAGGGTGGTGTTAATTAGCAAGGTGTTATATTGGGGCAGGGTTTTCATGCTCCCAAAAATTGTAATATATTAGATTAGACAAAAATGGACAACTTCTTATGGAAAGGATCAAGTGATAATGCTAGGGGAGCTAGAATATCTTGGACTAATGTGTGGAAAGATAAAACTAATGGAGGACTGAACATACCTAATTTGGAAAGCCTCAACAAAATATGCTTGTTAAGTACCTTTTGGAGAATATACCAAAGAAATAATAACCTCCTAAGTGTATGGGCTCATACAAATATAATTAAGGATCAATGTATATGGGGTATGAAAGTAAAACAAGAGTACACTTGGACATGGAAAAAACTGTTCAAACTCAAACATTTGGCTTATAAGTTCATATATCATGAAGTCAGAAGTGGGAATTACTTTTGTGTTTTGGGTTAAGTGGATAAAAAAGGATAATGTGAGGGGTATTCTTAATAGAGAAGTGGAGGACAACTCAGTTTGGATGAAAAAACTGTGGAGAGTTGCTATGCAAGAGGGAGATGACATCTCTCACCAACACTTAGAGGAATTACAAATACCCTACATTCCTTAACAAATGGGGATGATAGAATGTTTTGGGCTGCTAGTAATAAAAATGGTTTCTCATTTAAAAAGACAATGTATGAGATATATGATCATGGAAGTATTTTGGAGTGGACTAGGATAGTTTGGCACAAATTAAATGTGCCAAAATGTTCTTTTTGTGCTTGGATGGCCTGTCTTGATAGACTTCCTACTAAAAAGCGAATGTTAGAGTGGGGTATTAACTTGGATGGCCTATGTGAATATTTTCACAACTCTGTGGAAGATAGAGACCACCTATTTGTAAGTTGTTCTTTTTCGAGTAGAATAATTGCTAAATGTGCTGCTATGAGTGGAAATGTATTGCCTAATTGCACTAATTGGGATGAGTTGATAGAATTTTTACTATGTAAAGCTGATGATAATTTCTCAGAGGAGATATACTCCATGTGGTTTACTGCGTATGTGTACATAATGTGGAGGAACAGAAATGCATACATACACAATGGAAAGAGGCTAAATGAAGATAAAATCATAAAGGAGATTAAGTATTACGTGTATGTAAAAACTACAGATAAGGGTAACTTTAAAGAGAAGAAAGGAAGAATGGAAAGTGCACACAATTAGGGCTTGAAAAATGTATTTAAAAGCTGACGTAGTTTCAATGATTTTAATACTCTGTAATAGTTAGCATATTTTTTGTTTGTGTTCTATGTTTTAGGGAAGTAAAGTTGTAAATGACATTGATGTTGAGCTTTAATAAAATCTTAATTGATAAAAAAATATTTTAAAAAAAAGTCGTTGTTGTATTTTGTTGATTTTTTTTTTCTTTTAAAAATTAAAATGTTTACAGAATAAATAGTATTTATCTATCTTTAGCAAATGACTGTAGCAATTTAAAGAGTATCTTATTTTACAGTATCCATTTAGAAACTTGATGGAGATGTAATTTCTATTTTACAATAGTTTATATTCTGTATTTTGCAAATAGGGTGAAGAATTGAGAAGTGTTGAAGATGTAATTACTTATATTCTGTATTTTGCAAATAGGGTGAAGAATTGAGGAGTGCTGGAGATGTTCTTAGTCTTTTTTTTTTCAAATACTTACTTGTCTTATATTCATTCATACTTATCTCATCTTTGAAAGCAACTACTGAACAACCCAGCTCAGTTCCAATATTTCATGTGGTCCTAATAATAATGCTTGTCGAAATAGGGCTTTCACAAGAAAGAGAGAAAGGGGCCGGTCAAGGCATGTATACATGGAATATAGATGTGGAAGCCTTTCGATTGCTAAAGCACCGGACAATTATCACTTCCAATAAGACGTATCTTGGTAGGTTATAGTTATAGTGGCAGTTTGTGTGGCTCTAGGGTTTGAACTTGAAGGAACTAGGTCTTGTGAATATCTATGGCAGCAATTATAGTTAGTACAAGCAGAAGTAACTTTCTTGACTATTTTGCTCCAATTAAAAAAAAGACAAACAAGCTTTTAGGGTATCAAGGCTGTGACAAGAAGCACATGCTTATTTCAATTAATATTTCCAAAAATAAAATAAAAAACAGAATTTTATTTTTTATCAATCTTTGTTCACTTAATCGAAACACTTCTTTTTTAGTACTAATGTTTTTTCCTTTTATCAAAAGTCTCTTAATTAAATAACATCTTTACTCAATTTTGCAAAGCTTTTGCCAAAGAACTATGGAAGAATTATTATAAACTGCCCCATAACATACAAGTTAACAAACTAAAGCTCAATCCAAAAAACTCATTCAATCCCAACTAAACACAAGAAAAAAGCTCAATATACCCTTATTCCTCATTGTTATTACAGTAAAAAAAGAAGCTAAACAAAACTCCCATATAAGGTTTATGAGAACCCAAAACAATCCATTCTCTCTACGCTATCTCTCTCTTGGTCTGCCCCTCTCTCCTCCTCTCTGTAAATCCGCCGCCCCACAGATTTCACCTTCGCCACCTTCTCAACATCGTCACCGAGCCAACTTCACACCATAATCACCGAGCCACCTTCTCCATCAGATTCGTGAACCAAGGCATCGCCGCCATTCGTGCCACCAAATCTGGATCTCCTCACCACCAGATCGTCACTCCTCTGCACCAGGTCTCACTTTTCACACCAGATCCGTCGCTCCTCGTCACCGCTCAACAGTAAGCTTCCACGTACTCTGCTACAGAAGAAAACCACTCAAACCTGCCCTTCCACGTACCGCCGCAACTCGTCCAGCCACCAGAAAACGGGCTCCATCTTCGACACCTTCCCACCTCCACTTTCAAGTCATCTCTTATTCTCGCTCCTGTACAGATATGATCTGATGAATTTTTTTTGTCAGCGAGATGAGAACTAATATATTTAGATTATTTGCAGGTAGAGTTCGTGGAATTCAACCATGTGAGTCCATCCCCCTGGGTCCAGCCATCTCTGTTCAGTTTTAGTTGCGAGTTTTTTTTGTCCACCGACGTGGGTACAGACTTGTTTCGGTCCAGCACATTTAATTATTTTTCAAAACTAACTTTCTTTTATAATTTTTGTTAGGGTCCAGGCCATTTCTTGTGATGTTAGTATTATTTTTAATTGCAGGTAAAAAGTTGGGTCCAGCCATTCACCATTTGGGTGAAACCCTTAGTGTAAATTTTTTTTCCAGTTCCAGCCCTTAGGGTGCAAACACTAGGGTACAGAATGACTTATTTCCTGAAAATTTGACATTGGACAAAAATGAGGTGGATAAAACCCGAACTTGGGTACGGCCACTTGGGTATAATATTGAACACATTAAAAATGAACATGGACAAAAACATGGCTTAGGTACATCCCTTTGGGTACGCGGACTTTGACATGGAAAAATTCAGTTAGAACATAAACAAACACTAAATACAATTATATAAAAAATCATTGCATACAATATAAAAACTTAAAAAACCAACATAGTTTTGTACTCGAGTGTATGGATTAATGGAACAAACAAAATAATAAAAAAATGAATTATTGAAAAAAAAATGAAAAAGATAAAGATTGAGAAAATGCAACAAAAAATTAAAAATAGACTTTATTTAGAATTTTTTTAAACTAAACCTTATAAATTAACTTGGGTGAGAATTATGCTTTTATTTATAGATTCCTCAAGAACTATTTCGATTAAATTTTGAGCACCTACATAAAGTTTGACTACCAATAATTGATTGTCTTACCACTTTTTTTTTCCAAAATTGTCTTACCACCATCTAAGTCAATAAGTCAAGATTGTAAAAATTATATTTTCCCTTTTCTTTCCCGAGTTTTTTGCCTTTTTTTTCTAACAAGAAGAATGGTATTACTAAAAAAACGAAAGAGATATCTCTTCAATATAATGATCTTGTCAATTTTAAAACAATTTTAGAAGTTAAAAAATAATTATAGATTTTCACTTGATAAGGTGGATGGTGCATTTGTTTTGTCAAAAACGGTTTTCTCCGCCAACAGTTTTTCTAAACTGCTACATGTAAAGCTTTTAGTGACCGCTATAACGGTCGTTAGAGATATCAAAATCGAAAAACAAATATTTAGGTGACAGTTAGTGATCGTCAAATCTTAGTCGCTAGTGACGGGTGGTTAGAAGTATACTCTAGCGACCCACTCAGTCTCCTCAACCACCACCTTCTAGCGACCACCTATGTTGTAGAAATCGTCGCCTAAGCACAGCTAGGCATCAACTCCCTCCTCAACTGCTTACGCCTAGTAAAATCTATGATGTTTTTTTTCTATCGACTTAGTTGCCGTGGAAGAGGCGTCTATCCCTCCTAGACGCCGAATAATGTTAAAAAAATGGTCGTCTAGGCTTTATTTTTTATTTTTCTAATCTCAATAATTCTTGAATTGATATTATAACTCAAAATTTAGTATCTTTATTTTTACTATAATGTTGTTAGATGTGTTTTATGACATAAATAGTTAAAATTATTATAATTAATATGTATATATTACTAAATATACAAAACTACACCATAAAATTTAAAACTGTCTAATCCCGCCTAAGTTTTAGGCCCCAATCAACCGCCTAGGCTGCATAACTGAAATCTACTGCATAGGCGACCACTAAAAGTGACCGCGATTAATTAAATTAAATAATAACCGCTATTGGTTGCTAATCACTAAATTGTTTAGCGGCCGCTAACCTATGGAGACTACTTGGCGGTCGCCAAATGTCTTTAATTAATAGCGAGCGTGACGGTCGTTAGAGGTAGTATTCTAAATTTATAGAAATTTTTTGACCCGACGTGAACCTGTATGACAAGAATTTATAGACCATTACTTGATCAGATTAGACTAATTCAATTTAGTAATTAACGCTTGTCACATAAGCACCCTTGGATATCTAGCCAAACAATTCCTATAAATTTTTACAATTAAAATTAGATCATTCAAAATAACATATCAAAGAAAATATGTGACACAATATAGTTATACAATTATTGTATATAATTTTAACTAAACATTAAGTCTGTGACATCTGGTGAGGTGCTCCCTTTACAAAAAACTAATATACATGGGACGATGACCTACGTATCGCATACATATCATGCACTGATAAACAACTTGATTCTTCTTCTTCTGTAAATCCTTGGCTTGCATTTAGGGACTAAAAAGGTGTTACTATCACGAAACAAAATGTAGTGAACTTCAAGTTCATATCTATCCCTATCGTAATCGTAAGGTACCTGCTCCAAACAGGTCCTACACGTACCTAGTTTGTGATTTGGGAGATGTATTGCAAGCCTCTCGGTAAGTGCTCGTATATTATCGATCCTCATAGGAGTATTTGGGGACCTTGGTATATATGTCATCTAAGTGTGTAAAACATAAATATGTTATTTGCACTATTAGCCTCTTATGTTATTGTTTTAGTACTAATATTACTATTAACCCCTATATTACATTTTAATATTAATTGGACTAATAATTCGTACAAACAACATTTTTCTTTTACTGGCTCTACTAGTCTCACATGTCCTTTTAATTATATTAATTGCACTATTAAGGCCATATATTATTATTTATATATTAATTGTAGTAATGATTCATATATTTAATATTTGTATTCTAATTACAATATTAACCTCATATATCATTAATTTACATGTTAATTACATTATGAAGTCGTATATTTAATATATTTTTATTAATTTCACTATTAGCCCCTTATATATTTATATTTTCACTTTTAGCCCCTAAATATATTAAGTAGTCTACTTAGTCCCTAAAAATGTAAGCCCCTAGACAATGTCATTGCATATTTAAACACCTAAAATATTTACTTTCACTTTTAAACCTCTACAATAAAATTGCAAAAACAACTCCCTAAACTGAAAAATACCATAATATAAACCTAAAATTGGAAATAAACACATCAATTTACACAAGAACACAAATGTACCTAAAAATTTACTTTAAGCAAATTTTAATAAAGGATATACCTATCTATATAGGGTAGGGGAGGCGGCTTTGGTGCGGGGGTGAGGTCGGTGTGGGGGAGATGACCTCGGTGTGGTGGTGGATGTGAGCAGCTGGTTGGTGGTATGCACTTGATAAGGGGTTGTATGGTGGAGGTTTTAGGAAGCTCCAAAAAATAGAATTAGATAATGTTTATGGTGGTGGGGAATTAGTTGATGGAGTTGAAGTAAAATGAGTTGTGTTCTTTTTTATAAAATGTCACAAACCCTTTAGCAACCGCCCACGCGGTCTCTAAATAGGGGGTTCAGTCACCAATGATGGCAACTAACCAGCATAATATATAGTTGAATATCGACAAAAAAATGGTCAGTAAAATAAATAAAAATAAGACTCTCTAGCGACTAACTGAGTGCTTGCTAGATATGTAAGTCTTAAATGCGTGAGGCGAGAAAGACAAGAGGCGGGAAAGTTTGGATGTTTAACTTTTTCGCATACTACTATTGACCACTAAGGTGGCCGGTAAAAGTTTTATTTTAATTTTTTTCCTTTCTTTTATCCACTGTAGGTGGCCTCTAATGTTTGTCCCCATCAACCACTTTCAGCGATCACCAACAGTTTAGCCGCTAAAACCTCAATACATAATAGTCCTAGTGGTGAATATTATGCTTTGAAACCTTATGATTTATTCCTCCATCGATCTTTTTGGGCAACTTGGACGAACATAGTGTGGGATTCAGGTGTTACTCCTAAACATGCAATCATTATATGAATGACTTTGCATAATAAATTTAGAATGAGAGATAATATAGAATAGTATGTAAAAAGTTAGATCCGCTTTGAGTTATGTGGTGAAGATTTTGAATCAACAATAATGTATTCTTGAATGTGTTTTTCTTAGAGATATTTGTAATAAGGTGAGGAAATGGTTGTGTATAGAGAAAGACTTGAATACGATTTTAAGTTCACTAAAATAACTAAGAAAACTTAAGGTCCGGGAAAATTGGAGGACACTACTACAGATCGGGGATTTACCAACGACAGTTTACCGACGACACGTAATCTCGTCGGTAAACTTTTGATATTTACTGACGACAACAATTTACCCACGAGAAAGAGTCGTCGGTAATTTACCGACGACCAGTCTCGTGGGTAAAGGTCAAAACGCCGTCGTTAATTTCTTTTTTTTTTAATTTTTTTTTGTTTGGATTTGTCGTCGGTAATTTACCGACAACATCAAAAGTCGTGGGTAATTTTAAAATTTACCGACGGTTGATTTAGTTTACCGACGGTTTTACGTGTCGTCGGTAAACTTGACGCGCATATATTTCTGGACAGACTGTATTTTTATCTCCTTAAACCCCAAAAACCCCCAATTTTTTCTCCCAATTTCTCCCAAAAACATCAATCAATCTCATTCAAATTTTTTGCAATACCTTCTCCAATTCATCTTTAACCATTAGCAAGCTTATAATCAAGGTGGGGGCATCCTCAATACACAATTTTATCCACAAAATATTAGGTAAATTCTTGATTATTTTTTTATGATCATATTTGGTGTAATTCTTGCAATATTATGGGATTAGGTTTAGTAATACATTATCAAGGTTGGGATTTCATCATCAATCTCCAATTTCTTCCACCAATACAAGGTATTTTCTTAAAATTTCAAACTTTCTAAGTTTTTTTTTATGCATGAATTTTGATTTGTGTATTAGTTGCTATAGGTTATGATTGTGTATATTTTTTGATTGTCTTGTTATATATTGTGTATAAATCATGCATACATTCATTTATTTCATATATTATGTTTCATATATTTTTTTAGTTGTGTGTATAATTATATGAAATTGTTTATATATTTATTGTGTTGTAATTTTATTTATTTATTTATTGTGATGTAATTTTATTTATTTATTTATTGTGATGTAATTTTATTTATTTATTGGTTTGTAATTATATTCAAGCCATTGGTTTGTAATTTGTATTAGTTTTATTCATTGTGTTGTAATTTTTATTCATTTTATTAATTGGGTTGTAATAATTATTTATTTTATTTTCATATGAATGTAGTTGTCTAGTTATCTAAAATTGTTGTAAAGAGATGGCTTTGGATAAGAGTTGGATGGATGCTACGGATTTATTCGATCCAAACTATCTTGTTGGGGTTCTGGATTTTATCGCATATGCAAAACAACACTCGAAATATAAAGATCTTATTTATTGCCCGTGTAACTATTGTAAAAATAATCGTCGATTACCCTCTCGGACGGTTACGAACCACCTTTATAAGGAAGGGATTATGAAGTCGTATCGGGTTTGGATAAAACACGGTGAGCAGCCGGTCGTTCCCGAAGAGAACCCTATTCCGAATATAGTTAATGAAATTTCTGAGGTTTATGACGATGTGAGACACAGTTACGATGTTGGCGGTCATCAGGGTGACACCGAGATGAGAGACGCAGAAATTCCAAGTAGTTTCGAAAAACTTTTTAACGAATCCGGGTTGTAAAGCGATGAGTTCATTGAACTTCATTGCCAAGCTTATGCACGTAAAAGTAAAGAACAAGTGGACTAACACGTCATTCACCGAGCTATTGGAGTTGGTTGGTCGTATTTTTCCCAAACCTCACACTTTGCCCGATTCTTATGATGCATGCAACAAGAAGTTGAAAAGCTTGGGTATAGGGTATATTACCATCGATGTTTGTTTGAACGATTGTGCCATATTTTATAAAGAGTATAAAGACCTCGATAAGTGTCCAGTTTGTAGCGAGTCTAGATGGAACCCAAAGAAGGGTATCAAAGTACCGCATAAGAAGCTCTTTTACTTTCCGATTGCTCCCAGATTACAGCGACTATACACTTCAAAGCACACCGCTGAAGATATGATTTGGCACCATACCGGTAAGAGTGACGATCCGGATGTGCTGCGTCATCCGGTTGATGGTGATAGTTGGAAGAGATTTGCAGCGCTACACCCTGAGTTTGCTAGCGAACCTCGTAATGTATTTTTGGGTCTCGGTATCGACGGGTTTTGTCCTTTCTCTATGCAAAACAACTCGTACAGCATGTGGCCTGTCATATTATCCGTTTATAACTTGCCACCGTGGGTATGCATGAAGGAAACCACATTTCAGCTTTGTTTGTTGATTCCGGGTCCTCGTTCACTCGGTAAGGACATGGATGTTTACCTCCGCCCTATGATAGATGAGTTGGACGAGTTGTGGGATAAAGGGATCCTTACGTATGATGCCCATACAAAGCAAGATTTTACTATGAAGGTTTGGCTGTTGTCCACGACCAATGATTTCCCCGCTCGGTCATACACTTTAGGATGGTCAGGTCAAGGTTACATGGCTTGCCCAGAATGCATGGATTCTACTCCGTCATTGGGTGTGAAAAAAGGTGTGGTTTACTTTGACCATAGACGTTGGTTACCCACCGGACATCGGTTTAGAAAAGAATGTGTTTGTACCCTGCAACCAATTCTACTAAGCGACCGAAGAAATATAGTCTAGCTAGTATTCAGACACAGTTAGATGGCCTTCCCATCGTGTTTCCCGGCAAACACAAGGATTTTGGAGGCAAGGTGACGAAGACTACAGGTCCTCGCTAGACAAACTGGAAGAAAAAGAGTATTTTCTATCGTTTACCTTATTGGTCAGAAAATTTGTTGAAACATAACATTGATGTCATGCATTGTGAGAAAAACGTGTGTGATGCTCTTCTCGGTACAGTTATAGCAGTCGATGGGAAAGTAAACAAAGATAACGTTAAGGCGCGACAGGATCTTGAGAAAATGAATATCAGGAAAGAATTGTGGTTGACAAAAGTAGGACCTAAAACGATTCTAAAACGGGGAAGGTATACGTTTTCAGCGGAGAAGAGGAAGTTGTTTCTTGAGTGGTTACAGGCACAGAGGTTTCCCGATAGATTCGCGTCTAGTATGAGGAATAACGTTCAAGTCGATACGGGGAAGATCGTTGGAATGAAATCGCATGATTGTCATGTTATGCTGCAGTATCTTTTTGTTTGGTGTCTCCTCGGACTTCTAGATGATAAACCAATTAGCGACGCCATTATTGGGTTAGCTAACGTGTTTAGAGTAGTTTGTAACAAGAATCTGAGTAGGAAAGAGTTGGTGGACGGTAAGGCGAAAGTGGTTGAAGTGATGTGCAAGTTAGAAATGATCCTACCTCCCGCGTTTTTTGATATAATGATCCACTTAGTGATTCACTTATACGATGAAGCGTTGTTAGGGGGCCCGGTTCAAATGCGGTGGATGTACCCATTTGAAAGGTATTTGAAGAAGTTTAAAGAGTTTATTCGAAACCCGGCTAGGCCTGAGGGTTCCATAGTCGAGGGTTACGTGGCGGAAGAGACGTTGTCTTTCATATCACGGTATCTTAGCGAAGAAAAAACAAAGTTCAACGATACAGGTGGATACAACGAACAACTGCCAGAACCAAAAGAACTATCCGTTTTCAATTCTCAATGTACTCCAATTGGCAAGAAAGAGGCCCCTTCCGGTAGATTTCTGCATATTAGATGACACGTGAAACCCTTACGGAGAACATGGGAAGCACGTGGCCCAAGTGGTTGGTCTCGCGGTTCGAGAAACAGTCCCTCCCTACTACCGATCGTGGGGTGATGTACCGAGGGGACTAAAAGTCACGATCCTCGGAAAACTGGAGGAGTTTTTCAACCTCGAGGAGTGGATGGCCCGCGAAGATTGGAACATTATCAGCGGGAAGCTACAATCGTCTCAGTCCGCTGCCTACAGGCGGTGGAAGAGCGACCTGAAGGCCGATTACTTGGGCACGGACGAGTGTCCCCTGGATGTGCTTCCCGATGACTAGAAGAGGAACGTTGATATGATGAATGACCCTCACAAGAAGGTAAAATTATAATTTAATTATTTTATTATTAAATTAGTGTTAATTTATTCTTTTACCTTGGATTGTAACAGGCTCAGGCGGAGATAAATAAAAAGAATAGGCAGAAACAGAAGAAGCCTAACAAGTCAGGTTCTAGGAACCAAACCCAGACTGGCCACGAGATTATCGAGGTATAATTCATTAAAGTAAAAATAAAATTTATTAGTTATTTAATTTAATTTTTTAATAATTATAATTTTTTATGTATATTTTATAGGGTAAGCTCACGGTTAATACGAAGGAGCCCCTGAGCTTTATTGACGAGCAAACCCAAGAGGAGGTCCAACTTCCACCGATGGGCGGATACTTCGAGTACTTGGGCTATGACGGGACGAAGGGCAAATGGGTTGATGATAGATGGGAGCAGGCTAGTGTAAGTGTTTTATTTTCCTTTTTATTGTTTAAAATTAATTATTTAACTTTAAATTTATTTCTTTGTTAGTTTTATTAATTATTTATTTGAAATTTTATTACAGGGAGTTTATCGGGAGAAGCTTAAGGATTGGGTTATCGAGACGGGGTCCCAATCGGCTGAGGATGTTCCAGTGGAGGAGCAGATAGGAGCATTGAAGTAGACGGTTCAGGAGGTGATGAAACCGGCTAAGAGTAGACACTGGATCCCGTCAATCGGAGCTGTATTCAAGAAAAAGAAGGACCTGAAGCCGCCTGTTTCGGACAAGACCTCAAAGAAGAACGCGGTAAAGATCCAGCGGATATTCGACGGCATGAACGAGCTCCGCGCAATCCAAGGATTACCTCCTATGCCGGATGACGATGCTCCACCGAGCTCCTCTAGGTCCGATGATTTTTCACGAAGATGCTCAAAGGCCTTAACGAATCTCGTGAAAAAAATGGTCTCCCTCCGGTCTCCGATAAAGATGAAGATAGTGAAGATGATGATGAAGGAAAAGATTTATCCGGCCCGTGATTGACTTTTATTTTATTATGTTTATGACTTTTATTTTTATTTAAGTTTATATTTATGACTTTTATTAAGGTTTTATGTAATATTTTGACTTTTAACTCCAAGAGTTTGACTTTATTGCCCGGGGTTTGACTACCCGGGTTTATTTATATTTTATGAATATAATTCATGATTTCTAATGATTTCTAGTATATTAAATTATAAAAAATCGAAAAACCAAATTAAATAAAAATAAAAGTTAAATAAAAATTAAATTTAAAAAAAAAAATAAACACAATACCGACGACATTCATGTAAAGAATGTCGTCGGTATGGCATTTAAATCCAAAAAAAATACGTTAAAATAATATGATACCGACAACAGGGTCGTCGGTATTTCATTTATTTACCGGAGACATAGCTACAGGTCGTCGGTAAGCTAAGATTTGCCGACGACATGGTAGTCGTCGGTAAAAATGTTGGTTTATCGACGAGAGACCAAACTCGCCGTCGGCAAGAGCGAATTTACCAACAAACTTCTAGGGACGACAGTTTACCGACGAGTGGTCGTCGGTAAACAAATTTACCGACGAAATGGGGCTGTGTTCCGACGACACGTGTCGTCGGTAAATCAGCGACCTGTTGTAGTGGGAGAAAATCGTGAAGAGCTACCTTTGCTGCTACTATATATCCTTCAGTACCAAAATAATAGTCTACTTACTAAGAATGTAGTTCCAAAATCACTTAGAATATCAAATCACTTTTTTCTCAACTTTTTTCCATTACTATCCATATTAAAATATTTAAATTTATGTTTTCAATATATATTTATATTTTAAGACACTTTATAGATGATATTTTAGTAATAAAGCATGTAATAATTACATTTCTTAATATGTGCGGAACGCTAAGTGGACAATTATTTTAGAATAGAGGGATAATTTTATTATGAGAATCGAAACACTTTCTATAGAGACGGTTATAAATGAGTTCAAATTGTGCACGTTTTTTTTATGTTATTCGCTATGTACCCCATCATACCTCCATAAATTATAGCAGAATATTAATTATAACACATTGGGATATTACCTAGCGAGTAGATATCTCTCACCCTCTTAAATAATGTCTACTACTCAATTTTTCACATATTAAATAATTAAATAATTACATATATCATTATAAAATTACCTTTCATAAACTGTTTTCATATTTTAAATAGGCATTGAAAACAAAAAATTTAAATTTTTAATAAAGGTATTTATGAAAAAAGATGAAAAAGAATGTTTGATATATAAAATGAGCAATAATTTTAGGATACTATTTTCAATAGATGAACATTAATTTTGAGACAAAAAGAATACTACCTTACATTTTTAATAATAGGTAGAGATTCTATTTCTTACATTGTATAGTATTTTCTTTCATATTTTAATAAAACATTTATAAAAAGAAGTTATTAAAAATCAATAGTTATTTTTGTGTTAGGCTCTATAATGATAATAAGTTTATGAAACTAAACTTAAAATATTTCTATTTAAGTAGATTCCTTAGTTATTAAGTATATTCTATGCTAAATTATTTTTAATACACTTTAGAGTTATTATAAATTTATAATTATTTTGACTCTAATAAAATTTGATTTTTATTATCTTTTTAATTTCTATGAAATAGTCTAATTAATCACTAAACCAACTATTGCTAGACCCAGGTTAAGTAGTTGAATACTATTGAACTTAAAAGTTGAAATAACTGTTGATTCACACTATTACTCCTATTCAATTCAAACAAAACTGAAAGGACTCAAAATAAAATAAATACATGGCACAGACGTGCACATAATGTCGAGTCCAAGGCAATATTATAAAGTTGAACAGTTAATGCAACTATACACGAGTGTGAGCAAAGCCGGCCCGGGCCCAAAGCAGCCAAGGCGGTCGCTTTGGGCCCCAAATATTTGAGGGCCCCAAAAAATTATATAGTACTATATATTTATATATATACACAATAATTACATATAATATGCAATACATTAGTCAGCGTAGCGGTAAGCTTATCTTTTAGCTAAGGGTAGGTTGCCCGTTCGAATCTCATGTTGTGAGATTTCAGTTCTTTTCCGTTGCAGTATGCCCCAATAAGAAGCCATCCTTTAAGCATAAAAAATGTATAAGGTGGCTATAAAAAACAATCCAAACCCAATCATTTTTTTTTATTTTTTATTTTTTATCTTCGTGAAAAGCCAAGAAAAGTCTCTTTGATCATTCTTTTCAGTCTATCTATCTTTCTTTTTCCCTCTCTCGTTATATATCTCTTTCATTAACTAATACACAATACTTTTTTTTTTTCAAAGCTGTGCTAGATTCGTATATATATATATATAACTCCAAAAGAACTAGGGTTAATTGTGCTTAATATGTTTCCCTTCAGTACCCAAGGGATCCCCCACACTCCCTTTCTTAACGACGACACTTGTAATCTCATAGTCACTAGTACAGTACTTGATGAAGATTCTTCTTACTCATTCTACCATCTTTCTCCTTATATGCACTATGAAGATAATGATCCAGCTGTGATTCTACGAGATCTTTACATTCAAGAGCTTCAGCAGCACTCTCTAACAGCTAGAATGGGAGGTGGTTGTGCAGATACAAGCAAGAAAGATGCTGTACTCAATGAGCAAATTTTCACAAAAAAGAAATGTGCAGGTAAGAAAGATAGGCACAGCAAAATCAACACTGCTAATGGACCAAGAGACAGAAGAATGAGGCTTTCTATTGATGTTGCTCGTAAGTTTTTCGATCTTCAAGACAAGTTAGGGTTTGATAAGGCAAGTAAAACAGTTGAGTGGTTGCTGAACGAGTCACAATACACGATTAATGAGCTTAAGGGAAGCTTGCCTCAGAATATGGTAACCAGTAGCTGTGTGTTTGGTGGGAATAGTACTGCACCATCTATTTCTGAGTGCGAAGTTATTCCACGAATGAATGAATATGCTAACAGCGAGAACCTAACTCTTGCGAATTCAAAAAAGATGAACAAGGGTGATAAAGTAGTTAAGAGAAATCCATTTCATCCCATTGAGAGGAAAATGAGGGAAAAAGCAAGAGAAAAAGCAAGGGAAAGAACTAAAGAGAAGATGAAAATGATGCAGCAAATTCATGGAACCTTCGTACGTATTCTTTATCCTATTTTTACTTTTTAACTGACCTAGCTAGTGTATATATGCTTTTAAGCTAATTTATAGGCTTTTATGTATCATGACAGTTGACACTAATCTCCTCGGCCAAATGATAAGCAGTACTAATCTTGTTTATGCACTATGACTGGCTACCTAGCCAGAAACAACCTACTAATCTATTAGTTTAGAAGATAAACCAGTACTAATATTGTTTTATGTATTATATATGACCGGGTGGCGGGTTGTATAGATTGTCTTTGTCTAGGTTATGAAAAATAATAAGCTTTAACTGTTCAATTAGGAGGTTAACACTTGATTGTTTTGCAGCATGAATTTGGGGAGTTCGAGTCTGGAGGCAAATCCTGAGAAAGTTTTAGCATCGTGAATTTTTAGCCTTTATTTAAATTTGATGTTAAAAAGGTTCATCTTTTTGTATGTATAATAAATTGAAGATTTGAAGTTTAATTGTGCAGTGTTGTGTATGATTATATAATGTCTAATTTAATTGTGCAGTGTTGTGTATAATTATATAATGTCTAAGATTAATGTATATGCCTTCTTCTTTTTTTTAGTCGAAATCATAAAGATTACAATAAACCCAAAAAATTAACCAATTCCGAGTTGATTAAATTCAAAAGCTAGCAACTTAGTTAATTGGGAAAAAAGGAAAACATTCCAAAGACCAAACAAACCTCCTTGAAATTTTTGTTTAACCACCCAATCAGCTAGTTTATTGTTTGACATCTTCACAAAGAGATCTTTAACTTATACAAAACTTTACATAAAATAATGTTTTTAACCAATACTTTAGTTAAACTAGAAATTTTACAACTGACATTAACTTGGTTAATAATACAAGAATTGTCAGTTTCAATTTCAACACTTCCAGGAAGATATCTTGAAACCATCTCACAAGCTGCTAAAATCCTTCTTCCTTCACCTTCTGCAACTGAGTTGACAATAATCTCCTTAGCAAAACCTTCAACTATGTAACCTGTAGAGTTCCTTAAAATACAAGCAAAGACAACTTTATTAATACTTAAATTAACTAAAGCATCACATTTAATTTTAAATGAGTCATGCACGAATGGTTTCCATTTAGACTTGTTACAGTTAACATCATCACTGAACTGTACAAAATTTCCATTTCCATTTCCAATCCAAGGTAAGTTCCTTGATTCATACTTTCCCTTCTTTCCTCGTTACTAAAAGTAATAGGATTAGTATTTAAGTTATAATTTGTATTGCCATTATCCTCAATAGTGTGTTCATTAGGTAGAACATACTCATCATAGGTTATAACTGGTTTTTAAAGAGTGTACAAAGGGTTAGGAGCAATTCCGTTGAAGTTAAATTCATTTCTACCTTTCCATATAAACCAAGCAATAAAGAAAGCAAGTTCTCCCAAATCAGATATTTGATCACCCCTTTCTTTTGAACAAAGTCTCAAGAATTGTAACCATTGCAGAACATGACAAAAAGGTTGAGTGAGTGAATTAAGACAAAGTGGGCTGGCAATCCGAACTACCCTGTTCAAAGAACATTGAAATAATAAATGTTCAATAGTTTCATCCTTATCACCACAAATATCACAATTAGAAGAGTCAATAGATCTCCTCTTAACCCTATTTTCATTTGTTGACAGGTCATTCTCACAACATTTCCGAATAAAGTTTTTGATTTTTGGCATCACTTTCATTTGCCAAATGAATTTCCAATCTTGTGTATCCAAAGAAAATGAGTTACTTCCTTTTTTTATCTTTGATAATTTCATTCCTTTGTTGAGTCTTCCACAATTTCTGATAGCAATCTTTCACTGTAATTTCTCCATTCATAGAGAAAATCCAAGAAGAAGAGTCAAGACAGTAGAAAGATGGAAGATATAACTCACACATGGTTGCTGCAACATTTGGAGTGAATAGTTCATTAATCAATTCCTTATTCTAATCATTTTGTCCAGGTAAAATCAACTCTGAAACATAATTTACCATACAACCCTGGGGTTTTTAAATAACTCGATTAGAAGGAATCCAGAAATCATCCCAAATTTTTATTTTTCTGGCATTACCCACTGACCAGAAAATTTAATCTTTAAAACAGCTTATTCCTTCAATCAAAAAATTTCCAACCCCAAGTACAGTTACAATTCAAAGAGGTATTCAAAAAAAATTGAATTTGGAAATATTTAACCTTAAAAACTTTATATAGAAGTGACTCTTTGTTCAACATAAATTTCCAGGCATTAGATGCCAAGAGTTCCAAATTTTGCATATGAAGTCTCTAAACCCTAAACCTCCATCTTCTTTAGAATTCATCAAGGTTTTCCATTTAATCCAATGTCATCTAGTCTCCCCTTTATTGTTCCAATAGAATTTAGAGAATAAAAAGTTTAAATCAGAGGTGAGGTTTTTAGAAATTAAAAAAACTGACATAATGAAATTTGGTATTGCACCAATAATACCTTAACAAAGATTTCCTTGCCACTTTTGGAAAGCATTTTAGTATCCCAACTTTCCATTTTCTTAAAAATCATTTCAACCAACAATTCTAAAGATTTTACCTTTGACTTACCCCAGGAAGATGGAATACCAAGATATTTACCCAGATCTTCCAATATTCTCAATCTAAGTTGAGTAGAGATCTTATTCTTTACATCAGTTGGAGTATTCTTACGGAAAAATACTCCACTTTTATTGAGATTTATTTTCTGACCTGTAGCATAGCTATACCAGTTAAGAGCAGTAATAAAAATATCAATATTATATTCATTTGCCTCTATAAAAAAGAGGCTATCGTCTGCAAAAAGGATATGTGTGTTCAAAGGGGTAGATGTCGCAATTTTGATTCCTTTGATCAATCCAAGTTGCACATAATACTCAATCAAGGAAGTGAGAGCCTGAGTAACTAAACAAAAGAGGTTGGGTGACAATGGGTCACCCTGTCTAATACCTTTTTAAGGTACTTCAATATCAACAAGCTCACCATTAATTTGGATCTTATAAGTAACAGAAGAGACACAATTCTCAATCCATTGAACCCATCTGTTATGAAATTCCATTTGTTTAAGTAAATCGAGTAAAAAAATCCCATTCAATATTTTCATAGGCTTTACTCATATTTGCCTTGATAGCCAAAATATTTTTTTTGAGTTTCTTTTATTTTTCAACAAATGTCTTGCCTCCTGGGCAATAATAATATTTTCAAAAATAGACCTTCCTGGTATAAATGCAGTTTGAGTTTCGGAAACAATCTCACCCAACCAAGGGTGCAATCTATTAGTCAAGATTTTTGAGATTATTTTGTATATGAAATTTACACAGCTAATTGGTTGGAAAGAAGAAACCGATTCAGGATTAGTACACTTGGGAATAAGAGCAATAATAGTGAAATTAATATCCTTTAGTGATGAATTATAACAAATAATATCGGAAACTAAGTTAAGAAGATCCATTTTAACCTCTTCCCAAAATTTATTAAAGAAAAAACCTCCAAATCCATCCGGCCCTAGTGATTTGTCACTTCCAAGGGACCAAAAAACGGTTTTTAACTCACCCATACTCACTAGTTGAATCAAATGATCAGTCATTTCATTTGTAAATTTTTTATTGATCTTACTTAGTATTGGATCATAATCTCTTGCCACACTGGTTTTAAACACATTGTTGTAATATGTTTTAATTTCTTGCATAATCTCACTTTTTTCAGAATCCATTCACCATCACCATTTTTTAGTCTTAAGATTCTATTCATAGTTCTCTTCACTTTAGTAATAGCATGATAGTACATTGTATTTTTATCCCAAGTTTGAGCCAAGTATTTCTAGACCTCTGCGCCCAATACATTTCTTCCTTTTTCCAGTAATTTTCAAGGTCCATGCTCAAACTATCAAAAGCAATTTTATTGTTTTCAGAAAAGGGATCATTAAACAGGTTCTCCATCTGGGCTAAGGTTGTTTTGATTAATATTCTATTGTTTAAAATTCTCTTCCTAGCCCAAAGTGTATCATGTTTATGAATATGAACAAGTTTCATACCAAACTTTTAAACACCTCTCAGTGAATCAAAGGATTGAGTTTTCCATTTTTTTTAAATCTTTTTGCAGAAAGTATCATCATGGATCCAACCTTTTTCAACCAAAACACTTTTTTTTGTTTTCAATTTAAAAATACCATGATTGAAAATAATAGGAGAGTGATCAGAGCCTGTAGGAGGAAGGATATAACACCAAGAATTTGGAAATCTATCTATCCATACATTATTAACCAGAATTCTATCCAACGTTTGCTTGATGGGCTGGTTGCCATTTCTCTTGTTAGACCAAGAGAAATTACATCCTTTAGCTGGCAAATCAAAAAAATCATTAGTAGCAATGAAATCATTGAACAAAGTCATGTTTTTTATGAAAAGTACCAATTTCTCCTCCTAATTTCTCAGAATGGAATCTTATGAGATTGAAATCTCCCAATATACACCAACAGTTAGTTGTTTGACAAAGATCAGAGATTTTTTGAAGAAAACATTCCTTCTCTACATCTACTGTTGGTCCATATACAAAGATAATCTCACATAATCCAATTTGAGAACCCTCGTAACTATAGTGAATTAAGTTCTTATCAAAAATTATAAATTTGATTTTCTTAATAACTTCAACAAAAACAGCTAACCCTCCTCAGAGACCTTCAGGGTCAATGTGTGCAACACGTGTCATATTCAACTTTGTGCTAAAATTAACTACAAAGTCTAATTTATGCCTCAAAGAGAAAAAGTACCTCAATATGGTGAGCCTTAACCATATAACCTAGGCTCAATTCTGTCAAGGCCGTCCCAATGTCGTGATAGTTCCAAGCTATTATTATTGAGGGCTTTGGGGTTGATGTGGGTCAACTCCACAAAACCGCTTCGGATTCCATACCTTCAAGTGACCCATCATCTTCCCATTTTTCAGGATCATCTTCATTGCTTTCTTTATCCAAAAACAACGCTTCCGCCATCTCATCATCTTCTCCATTAGAAATAGAGTTGCATGAACAAAAGAAACAACTTCATCTTCAAGGGGTAACCCTAAATCCTCTCTGACCTGTTGAGTGCGGTTTTTGTTTCTCTCAAGTGATCCAAAACAAATGTTATTGTCCGATTTTAAAGTGATAGATGTATAATTTAAGACATTTAGGCTCTTGCACTTAAGTGGGATACTGATATTTGGCCCACATAGAGCATTAATTTCACCTGGGCTTAGAGGTCTAATATTCGACTTGAATGCCACTCCTTGTTGACACTCTAGGCCCAAGTCCACAGTTGGCAAAGTAAGTAAAGACTGGACCACATTAGATTTATCAGTAAAAGCCCCTCCATTTTCTTTTTCATTTACTTTCCTCTCAATTACACCTTCTTTTCTAATTCCTCCCAACTTATTCTTATTCTCCAATGGACTCTTAGTCTTTTTCTTATGAACCTGAGGTCCATTATTAGCAACTCTAAACACAAAATCATTTGTTTTCTTCTCTTGTTCAGAGTATCTAATCAAACTTCCTAGCTTAGTAATCAGTTTTTGAGGATTGTCATAGTTTCTTTCCTCGTGAGAAAGAATCCCACACAGATTGCAGAAATCAAAAAGCTTCTCATATTTAAAAGAGATCCATACAGACTATCCATTCAAGATTTTAAACATAAATCTAGATAACAAAGGTTTTTGATTAAACAATCAATTCAAACTCGAACTAAGGATTTATCTTTGAATTTCTCTAGATTAGGAAGTTCAGTATCAGTAACTTTCCCCAGTTTAGCTGTAATCTTTGCAACATTACCGTTTTTTCAAGAACATAGGGGGAATGCCTAAAATCTTAAGCCAGAAAGAAGTTTCCTCAAACAATTTAGGTTTCCCCTTGCCTTACGCCCTGCCTTGAATCTAGATAGCACATTCATCATATTTTTGTACCAGAACATGGAACCCAAAAATATGATAGGGTCTATTAGTCCAGACAATATCCAACTCTTCTTGTTTTTCAAACTGGATTATACAAAGACTCGTACCCCTCTTATCGATGAGATCCGACCAGAGATACCCTTTGAGGAGCTCAAGTTAATATTACCTATTGTTAATATACAAAGAAAGAGTTTTGGTTTATCATACTTTGCATAAATTGCTTCTCTGTCTGGAGAGAGGGTGAGATCCTCCCATGTATCCTCTTTCTCATCATCTTTAATGCTCACCATAAATGCGAAAGAGAGAAACAAAGAGAACAACTAGAAGATGAAAGTGAAAGAGAAGTCTATGAAACACGAATAGAAATATTAAGGTATCAGATGTTAGCAAAAGTGATGATGGGGAGGTTAAACTTCATGGATCGGTTAGTAGGGGTGGAGAGGATGGGGTTTTAGATGAAAACAAGTCTGGGCAAAACACTTTAGGATCGGATTAGGGTGTCAGAGTGGGTTAGGGTTGACATATCGGGGTTCGTGCCTGGGAGGGTTTTGGAGGAGAGGAGGATGATACTTCGTATCAGAGCTAGTTAAATCTTGTACAATTTATATGCCTTTTTCGTCCTGAATATATTCTGAAACAAGGTTGAGAGTTAATTCAGTGATCAGTTTACCCGACAAAACTTATTTACCTAATAGGTTACATGTTCATCTTACTATTCCTATTGCAAGAAAGAGAAAATTGTTTAATATAAAAAAACATGAGTAATAATTTATATCATATAAATTCATATCACCTAAGATAACATTTATGATATGAGTGATTTGAGTAGAAGTAAATCTTCAATTAAATTGAGAAAATAAATAAATTGATAATTTACTTCCATTTAAATCATCCTACATCCTAAGTAATATATTAGGGTGTATAAATCATTACTAAAAAAATATATGTTCTTATTTTCCCTTATTTTCTTTTATTAAACATTGATTTTAAGTAATGAATATAAATTAACCTTAGACAAAAAAGAGAGTATAAATTAACTAGAAGCATATGCACTTATTATATTTCTTATTTCATAAAAGAGTAATGTACAATTTTTGTGATTTGATTAATTTTCTATTTTCTTATTGAAAAATCCGTAAGTAGATAATAAATGATTTTTAGTTAATTTCAAATTCTTTCTCTCGGTATAATACTTTAGAAACTATATATTAAAACTATTACTACGTGGTTGCTAGAATCTAGCCTTAAGCTATTAATACTGGACACTAAATATAGGCAAACAATAAGAAATTTCACCAATCTCCTTTGGTTGCTAGACACTATTCAGGGGAAGATCTAAAATGGATGATTTGTGTTATCTAATTGATGGCCTTAGTTGAAAGATGTTTGACGAGCGCTACCCAGAGTTTTCTGTAGAGTCTCGTAATGTTCATTTGTGCTTTGAACTAGATGAATTTTATTAATTTTCATGATAAAACAATCTATATAGCATGGGTTCAGTTATATTGACAGTTTTGAACTTAACACCGTGATCATACATGAAAGAATCGATGTTAATGTTAAAATTATTGATTATGGTCCACGATGTCTTGAAAAATATTTGGATGTATCCCTTCAACCTATGATAGATGAGTTAAACATGTTGTGGGGTCCAAGCATCCCTACTTATGATGCTTATAAGCATGAAGTGTTTGTGTTGCATCATTCCGTAGTTTATAAAATTAGGTAGTGATCGGTATGTTGCAACAGATTTAGGTAAGAATTAATGAGTTCAGAAATGTAATAAGGTTGGGAATGTAATGAACTTTGTAATCATCATACACTGCTTGGTATGCTATGAATGGGGTGATGTAATGGACTGGTTGATTTTAAACTTGTGCTAAATAAGTTATTTAAAATACAAGGTGATCCTTATATTATTATAATGTAATATTAATTTTAATGAAACAAAATATAAACAATAAAATCTAAAAAATAAATTATTTTAATAACTGTAAATGATTTGTATATATAGTTCGATTAGTTTTAAATTTTACGTTTCGACGTGAATTTTTAGTGAGGATATATGATAGTCCAACAGTTGATATGATTTAGAATTCGATTTGGTAGTTATTGATTAGATACCTTGATTAACAGTTGTAGAGAAGTAAAAATTTCATAATTTAATAATTTCATTAGAATTTTTAATTTATGTTAAAATTTTAACAAATATGTTTATTCGTGATTTATGGGTACATGAGAAATAATAGTTTTTTTGTTATAATGCTTGGTATACCACGATATATATAGATTTATGTAATATCATATAATTTATATATGTAAGTAGTATTTTAAATATAATATACAATTATTTTAGTTTTAAAAAAGATGTATGAACTTTTACATATATCACTACTACACACAGGCTCTTTCGCGAGGACATTTGTCCTCGCGAAAGGATCAAAAAGTTCTCGCGAAAAATAGGAAAACCCTTTTGCGAGGACATGTCCTCGCGAAAGGGTCACGCCAAAGTTTCGTCGCGAAAAGCACCTTGTCGCGACGAGATTTGGCAGTCCTCGCGTGAGGTCATTTTCTTTTGAGACGAAAACATGTTGTCGCAAAAGCCTTGTCTTTTGCGACGAAAACATGTTGTCGCAAAAAACCTCTCTTTTGCGACGAAAGTGTTTCTCGTAAAAGGTTGATTTTGTTTTAACGAGGAAAGTTTTTGCGAAGAAAAGTTCCTCGTTAAAGCCTTTTTTTTGTTTTTGCTTTTTTTTAGAATAGAAACTAATTAAATAAAAGACTAAATTTAAAGAAAACCGAAAATATATAGAAAACCGAGAATATAATATAAACCCAAACCATCTCGATCAACGTGTCATAGTCAAAATACATAATAACAACCATCCAAACAAACATAATAACAACCAACCAAAAGTCATAGTCAAAATATACAAGTCGAATAAAGTCGAATAACGACTGTTGATCATACGCTGGATACTCGGCCAATCAGGACGAGCCTCCCACTCCTCCACTAAAAAGAAGTCTTATTAACAATTAAAATTAAAAAAACATAAGTGTATATTTAGTTCACAAATTAAAAAAAAAAGGTTTAAGTTAATTACCCTTAGGCGCCGCCATATCGGAATATGGAGATCGGCGGGAACTTTACTCCAGTTTTTGTAAAATAGGGGAACTTTCTCACGAATGGTCAGGTTTATCACCTGAGTCACGTGGTGGGATTAGGAACCTATATTTCTTTATTAACTAAATTATCTAAAATTATTTTTAGGCACCTATATTTTCTAAAAGTCCAATTTTACCCCTAAATTATGTAAAAAGTCTAAAATACCCCGAAATTTTATTTCTTTATTAACTAAATTATCTAAAATTATTTGTACCCACCTATTTTTTTCAAAATGTCCCATTTTACCCCTAAATTATTTAAAAAGTCTAAAATACCCCCTAAATTTTATTTATTTATTAATTAAATTATCTAAAATTATTTTTAGGCACCTATATTTTCTAAAAGTCCAATTTTATCCCTAAATTATGCAAAAAATCTAAAATGCCCCTAAATTTTATTTATGTATTAACTAAATTATCTAAAATTATTTTTAGGCACCTATATTTTTCTAAAAGTCCAATTTTACCCCTAAATTATTTAAATAGCCTGAAATGTCCTTAAATTTTATTTCTTTATAAACTAAATTATCTAAGATTATTTTTGGCACCTATATTTTTCTAAAAGTCCCATTTTACCCCTAAATTATTTAAAAAGTCTAAAATACCCCTAAATTTTATTTCTTTATTAACTAAATTATCTAAAATTATTTTTAGGCACCTATATTTTTCTAAAAGTCCAATTTTACCCCTAAATTATTTAAAATCTAAATGCCCCTAAATTTTTTTTCTTTATTAACTAAATTATCTAAATTATTTAAAAAGTCTATAATTCCCCTAAATTTTATTCAACAATTACAAAAATTACAAAAATTAATTTCATAAAATCTCAAAAATTTTAAACAACAATTACAAAAATTACAAAAACCCCAATAATTCCACAAATTTCAAAAAGTCACAAACATAACATAATTTCCTAAAATTCTAAACAAATGTTAGAGTCAAATGTAGTCGTTTGGGGTATTTAGTAAACTGTTAGAGTCAAATGTAGTCGTTTGGGGTATATAGTCAACTTTTAGAGTTAAATGTGGTCGTTTAGAGGATTTTTGTCAACTATTAGAGTCAAATGTGAATGTTAGTGGTATTTAGTCAGCTGTTAGAGTCAAATGTAGTCGTTTAGGGTATTTAGTCAACTGTTAGTGTCAAATGTAGTCGTTTAGGGTATTTAGTCAACTGTTAGAGTCGAATGTGGTCGTTTAGTGGATTTTAGTCAACTGTTAGAGTTAAATGTGAATGTTAGTGGTATGTAGTCAACTGTTCGAGTCAAATGTAGTCATTTAGGGTATTTAGTCAACTATTAGAGTCAAATGTAGTCGTTTGGGGTATTTAGTCAACTATTAGAGTCAATTGTGGTCGTTTAGTGGATTTTGGTCAACTGTTAGAGTCAAATGTGAATGTTAGTGGTATTTAGTAAACTGTTAGAGTCAAATGTAGTCGTTTAGGGTATTTAGTCAGCTGTTAGAGTCAAATGTAGTCGTTTGGGGGTATTTAGTCAACTGTTAGAGTCAAATGTAGTCGTTTAGTGGATTCTGGTCAACTTAAGTATTACACTTTTAACGTTTGAGTTCATAATTTTATCTTATACAAAACAACTAATAAGACTCATCCCCATCATCAACTATTACAGGTTCATCGTCACTATCAACATAAATAGTATCATCGTCAGTCTCGTATTCGCCTAGTGTGTCATCAAATTCATCATCATCATCATCGACAGGAATAAAGGGTTCTGGTATAAGGTTAGACATCGAAAGATCAATCTCTATCCCTTTTCCAGTACTCAACTCAATCAACGGGTATTCCGAATCCAATGTCGTATCAGCCAACAGAATGTCGATAGGTTCTGGACCAGTGGAAATCGACTCGGCATCAAATAATTTGGGAATCCATCCGTGACGGTCGTTCACTTCCCAAACTACTTTCCAACCCTTTGCGTTAATCTGATCAATGTAGAAGATCTTTTTTTCTTGACTTGCTAAAATGAATGGTTCCTCGGTCCACCAGAAAGAATTTGTGTTGATCACTGTCGCCCCGTGTTCTGTTCTACTTAGTTTCTTCTTTTTATCCGTGTTATACCACTTGCACTCAAACAACACAACTAAATAACCACTAGTGAATCCGACCTCAATAATCTTGACCAACTCACCATAAAAATTATCTACACATGTGATGATACAAAATATTTATGGTAAACACAAAAGGCAGACAAAAAAGAAATTAATCAAAGATAACACGAGTGACCAACCTGTGATAGTACAAACTCCGTAATCTTGAGTAACTCTCTTCTCACCCTTATCGCGCGTTACCCACTTTACCCCGTTCATAATGCAAGAATCGTACGTATACATGAAACAATTCGACATGCAGGACAACGAAATCAACTCTTCGGTATCTAGGGGATTACCTTCTCTTGTCATTGTGCAGACCTACACAAAAATTCAAAGGTTAGTAAAATGAAATTCTTTTTATATGTTATACTATTATACCTTTTTCATGAACCATCGACGAAAATACTCCCGGTGTTTTTGATCTCTACCAACAGACGGAAGTGGAGCCTTATGTTCCTTAAAGTAAAAGAATAGTGATTATAAATATAATTGCTAAATAATTTTAATTAAAATACTTGCATCGTGTAGTGCTGGATCTCCTCGCAATATTTAAGGATATACCAATCGATGTGATCCTTCACCTTGAAGTCTAAACGACCAAACTTCTTTTCCCCGATCGGCTTTCACTGACTATTAAACACTGATATTTCCTTGCTTTCGGGAATCGTATCACCATATCGACCGGGATTGTTAAACTTTGTAGTTTCCTCTCGGAGGTAACGAGATATGAAAGTCAAAGTTTCCTCTGCAGCGTAGTAACCCTCTGCGATCGAACTCTCTGGTCTGGCTGGATTTTGAATATATTCTTTTAACTTCTTCAAGTACCTCTCAAAGGGGTACATCCAACGCATCTGGACCAGGCCTCCTAAACGAGCTTCCTCATACAATTGCACAACCAGGTGGATCATAATGTCAAAAAAAGCTGGAGGAAAGATCATCTCCAACTTGCACATAAGCTCGATTACATTAGACTTTCCCGAAACCAATTCCTTCTTACTCAAATTCTTCTCATAGACATTTCTGAATACGTTACACAACCCAATGATCGGATCACTAATGGATTTGTTGTTGATCAAGCCTGGAATACTAGCCACACAAGTAAATACTACATAAGAACATGACATTCATGGAATTTCATACCGATAATCTTCCCTGTGTCACTCTGAACGTTGTTTCGCAAGCTAGAAGCAAAACCATCTAGAAACTTTTGCACCTTCAACCATTCTAATAAATCATGTCGAGAATCGGTTGTCAACGCATACTTTGCACAGGGTAAAATGGTCTTACAACGTGAATTCACTGATAACCACAAATCTGACCTAATATTCATCGCTTGCAAATCTTTCCTCGACTTCACATTATCTTTGTTAATTTTCCCATCCAAACCAACAACTGTACCTAGTAGAGCATCACACACATTCTTCTCACAATGCATCACATATATGTTATGTGAAGAAATTAGAATAACTTTTATTCAATGATAATAATTTCTTACATAGAGGTCCTATATATATAGGATACACATGAATAACTTGGAAAACAAGTTTCTATGTGTAAGGAAATAATTAGGGAACAAGTTTTATAGAAAAGGAAATAACTTGGAGACTAAAATATTCTAATCTATAATATAGAAAATAATATTTAAGGAAATTAATAATTTAAGGTATATTTCAACACTCCCCCTCAAGCTGGATCTCGTATATATTGAGCATTCCCAGCTTGCCAATCAAGCAATCGAACTGTTGACTTTGAAGACCTTTTGTAAAGATATCTGCTACTTGTTGTTTGGTAGGAATATACGGAATACATAAAATTCCCTCATCTATCTTTTCTTTAATAAAAAGTCTATCCACCTCAACATGTTTCATCCTGTCATGTTGTACTGGATTATGAGAGATGTTAATAGCTGCCTTGTTATCTGAGTATAACTTCATAGGTTGGTTGCAAACAATTTTCAATTCACCTAGAAGACGTGTTATCCATAAAAGCTCACATATTCCTTGTGCAATAGCTCGAAACTCAGCTTCAGCACTACTTCTAGCCACGACATTTTGTTTTTTGCTTCTCCAAGTCACTAAATTTCCTCCTACAAAGGTGCAATATCCCGATGTAGATCTTCTGTCATCTATATTTCCAGCCCAGTCAGCGTCAGTAAATGCTTCGACCCAAAAATTATCACATTTCTTGAACAATAATCCCATTCCTGGAGTTCTTTTAAGATATCTAAGAACTCTATAAGCTGCATTCAAGTGCTCTTCACGAGGTGAGTGCATAAATCGACTCACAACACTTACTGCAAAAGAAATATCTGGCCGAGTATGTGATAAATAAATCAATCTTCCAACTAATCGTTGATATTGTCCTTTATCAACCTCCACACCAATATCTGACCTCAACTTGTTACTAGCATCCATGGGTGTTTCAGCTGGTTTGCACCCCAACATACCTGTTTCACTAAGAAGATCTAGAATATACTTTCTTTGCGTCACCAAGATTCCTTCTTTAGTTCTAGCAACCTCCATACCTAAGAAATATCTCAAAGATCCAAGGTCTTTGATTTCAAATTCTTTGGCAAGAAAAATCTTCAGATTTTCTTGTTCCACACGATCATCACCTGTTAAGATAATATCATCTACATACACAATAAGTATAGAGAGTTTTCTATCCTTAGAGTGTTTAAAGAACATAGTGTGATCTGCTTCACTTTGTATGTATCCAAAACTCTTTATAGCTTTCGTGAAACGTCCAAACCATGCTCTAGGAGATTGTTTAAGGCCATAAAGTGACTTTTTGAGTTTACATACTTTATTTGTACCAAATAAGACCCCAAATCCAGGAGGTGGATGCATATACACTTCCTCTTCCAACTCACCATTAAGGAAAGCATTCTTGACATCTAATTGTTGCAATGGCCAATCCTTAATAGCTGCGAGAGATAATAAGATTCTGACACTATTCATTTTTGCAACTGGAGCAAACGTCTCTTGATAATCTATTCCATATGTTTGAGTATATCCTTTTGCCACTAATCTTGCTTTGTACCTCTCTATTGATCCATCGGTATTATATTTTACTGTAAAAACCCATTTACAACCAACCGGAATTTTTCCTTTAGGAAGAAACACAAGTTCCCAAGTTTGGTTTTTCTCCAAAGCTTTCATTTCTTCGAGAACAGCCTCCTTCCATTCAGGAACAACAAGAGCTTCTTCTATAGAATTAGGAATTTCTAATTTTGATAGGTTAGAAACAAAAGCTTGAAGCTTTGAGGATAATCTATGATAAGATACATATTGAGATATAGGATGATTGGTGCATGATCTAATGCCTTTTCTATGAGCTATAGGAATATTAAGATTCTGAAAATCATAAGAATTTTGACATAGAGAAGAATCTGAATTACCTGATATAGTCGGGGTCGAATCTTGACTGTTTAGTTTAGGTTGTTGCTCCACAACTTGTCGGTTATGCCTCCTTGTATAGACAAGTAACTCTTTGTTTTTCTCCAGTGGTAATTCTATTTTCTCTCTTTCGTTGGATTTTTCTTCATTAGGCACACTAGACTTTGGCACAATAGATTCATTTTCAGGAAAAAATTCTTCATTGGGAATAATATGTTGGGATGGAATGATTAATTCTGGATACGAAGAAACAGAAGACATGGGTAGCGGATCAACTTTTTCCAAAAAAATTTCTTCATCCACTTGGTTTTGATTCTCCCCTTGAAGAGAAGTTTGGGGAAAAAAGGATTGATCTTCAAAAAAAGTAACATCCATACTAACATAAAACCGGTTAGTGGTAGGGTCAAAACACTTGTATCCTTTTTGAGTGGATGAATATCCAAGAAAGACACATTTACGTGCTCTAGGATCAAGTTTACTACGATTATGACCATGAATGTGAACAAATACTACACAACCAAATACTTTGGGTTCGAGAGTATTGAAAATTTGGACATGGGGGAAAAAATCTATAAGAATATTAAGAGGTTTCTTAAACTGACATACCCGAGATGGCATACGATTGATAAGATAAGATGCAGTGAGAATAGCTTCTCCCCAAAAAGTTTTAGGAACTCCTGTGGTAAACATAATTGCCCGAGCTACCTCTAGGAGATGTCTATTCTTTCGTTCAGCAACACCGTTTTGTTGGGGTGTGTCAACACATGTAGTTTGATGTACGATACCCTTTTCCATAAGAAATTTTCCAAGAATCGAATTAATGTATTCTTTTCCATTATCAGTTCGTAAGACTTGAATTTTATCCTGGAATTGAGTTTCTATCATCATATAGAACGCTTGAAACACGACAGCAGCTTCAGATTTCTCTTTTAAAAGATACACCCAACAAACACGAGTATGATCATCTATGAATGTAATAAACCACCGACTACCAGATATATTTTTTACTCTTGATGGTCCCCAAATGTCACTATGTATGAGAGAAAATGGTTTTGATTGTTTGTGAGGTTTAGAGGAGTATGTGGAACGATTATGTTTGGCTAGTTGGCAAATTTCACATTTAAAAAGAGAAATGTCTTTATTCGCAAAAATTGACGGATACAACTTACTCAAATATAAGAAATTAGGATGACCTAATCTATAGTGCCATAACATTATCTCATCCTTAGCAAAAAGAGAAAATAAACTACTTGGAATTTGAGTTTGTCTAACCAAGGGAGCACTTCCTTCAAGGTAGTAGAGTTGATCAACCTCCTTAGCACAGCCAATCATCTTCCCCGAACTGATATCCTGAAATTCACATTGAGATTGAGTAAATTTAGCTACACAATTTGAATCACGAGTGAGTTTGCTAATCGACAATAGGTTGCAAGACAGGTTAGGAACATGAAGGACAGATTGTAAGGTTATATTTGTAGAAAGAACAATAGAACCTTTTCCCGCAACTGGGGAGAAAGATCCATCTGCAACACGAACTCTAAGATTACCAGGACAAGGAGTGTATGATGAGAATAAATGGGAAAGACTTGTCATGTGATCACTAGCACCTGAATCAACTATCCACAATTTGTTATCAAAGGAAGTATGTAAAGCAGACAGTATACCTTTTTGAGCAAGAGAACTAGTTGAAGAGGTGTTAGGAGTAGATTTGGACGAATTGAGTAATCCATACAGCTTCTCTAGTTGTTCCTTACTGAACAGAGGTGTCTCGGAGATATTAGGGTTGTCTTGAGAGGTTATTTGCATACTTGTTCTATCTTTATCGTTGATTTTAGTATTTTTCCATTGAGAAGGTTTGCCATGTAATTTCCAACATGTTTCTCTAGTATGTTTGGATCTTTTACAATAGTCACACCATCGTTTATCGTTTTCACTCCCCCTTTTTTTATCACCGATATTGACGCCAAATTGAGTTCCTACTAAAGCTGAACTTTCCATGGTTAATTTTTCAGAATGAAGGTTTTTGTCACTTAGTAACTCCTTTTGACTTTCAGCCCCTCGAACTAAAGAAAACGTCTCACTGAGATCAGGAAAAGGTTCCTTACTAAGGATACGATCACATACCTGCTCAAATTCAGGATTAAGGCCCAATAAGAATTGAAATACTCTTTCCCTTTGTAACATATCCTTTAATTTTCCAGCATCTGTTGTACATTCCATCTTCGCATCCTGGTACATATCCAATTCGTTAAACAAACCGAGAAGTTTGTTATAATAATCTGTAACACTCATGGTTCCTTGCTTTGTCTTGAGCACTTCTCGTTTGATTTGAAAGATTTGAGACGTAAAGCCCATCTTGGAGTAAGTGTTGTTAACACTTACCCAAATATCTCTAGCAGTGGGAAGTAGCAAATATGTCCTACCAATCTCAGGTTGCATAGAGTGTACTAACCATGACATGACCGTGGCGTTAGAAATCTCCCATGCCTCGTATGATGCATCTGTCTCTGGTGGTGCTTTTGCAACTCCGTTGACATATTTAAACTTTCCGCGACTCATCAAAAATATTTTTGTTGACTGAGACCATTCCATAAAATTCTTACCATTTAATTTAACGGTAGAAATTTGAGAGGTGGAGTTCTCAATTTGAATAGGAGGTTGAATTAGATTAGAGGTGGTAATAGATGATTCAGAAGTAGTTTCTTGTAAAGACATAATGAATAAAAAAGAGACCAACAATAAAGGTTGGTATAAAGATTTTGAAAAAACACCAAAAAAAGGTGTATATCGGCAATTAAGGCCGGAAAAAAAATTAAGCGTAAGGATTTAAAACCCTAAGCTCTGATACCATGAAGAAATTAGAATAACTTTTATTCAATGATAATAATTTCTTACATAGAGGTCCTATATATATAGGATACACATGAATAACTTGGAAAACAAGTTTCTATGTGTAAGGAAATAATTAGGGAACAAGTTTTATAGAAAAGGAAATAACTTGGAGACTAAAATATTCTAATCTATAATATAGAAAATAATATTTAAGGAAATTAATAATTTAAGGTATATTTCAACATTATGTTTCAACAAGGTTTCCGACCAATAGGGAAAACGATAGAATATACTCTCTTTCTTCCAGTTTGACACACGAGGGCCCGTTTTCTTCACTATCTTGCCGCCATTGTGTTTTCTAGGAACACAAGAGGCAACCCATCTAACTGCGTCTGAATAGCTGCGGGACTATGTTTTCGAGGAATGGGCCTATTATCAGCTTTAACGTAAGAAGTATCATCTTTCTGAGAGCGGTGGTTCATAGGCAACCAACGCCTATGATAAAAATACACAACTCCTTTATTAACCCGCACGGAAGGAGTATATTCCATGCATTTGGGACAAGCTAAATATCCTTGACCCGACCATCCTGAAGTGTAAGATCTAGCCGGGTAATCATTCGTCGTAGACAACAAACTAACCTTCATGACAAATTCCTCCTTCATATGTGCATCCCATGTAACTATCCTGGTACCCCACAACATTACCAACTCATCTATATCAGGACGGAGAAATACATCCATATCCTTTCCAGGTGAACGAGGTCCAGGTATCAAAAGTGTGACCATAAACGTAGATTCTTTCATGCATAACCAAGGCGGCAAGTTATAGATCGTCACTATAACCAGCCACATACTATATGAGTTGTTTTGTACAGAGAAAGGTCAAAATCCATCGATCCCCAACCCAAGTCGTACATTACGCGGTTCGCTAGCAAACTCGGGATTCCTCTCGTCAAATGTTTCCAACTAAGACTGTCAACTTGATGACGCAGCACATCTTCGTCGGTTCTCTTTCTGGTATGGTGCCAAATCATATATTTCGTTGTGTGCCTTGAAGCATACATTCCCTGTAACCTAGGCGCAATCGAAAAATAACGCAGCTTCTTATGCGACACTTTCTTCCCCTTCTTCGGGTCCCACCTTGACTCTCTACAAACTGGACACTTCTCAAGATTCTCATTCTCTTTATAATACAAAACACAATCATTCGAACAAACGTCGATTGAGGTGTATCCCATGCCTAAACTTTTCAACTTCCTGTTGCAATCCGCATATGACTCGGGTAAGTTATGAGGTTCAGGCAAAACACGACCCAACAATCGAAGAAGTTCGGTAAACGAGGTGTTCGTCCACTTGTTCTTCACTTTCACATGCATTAAATTTGCAATGAAATCCAAAGAACTCATCTTAGTACAACCAGGGTACAAATTTGTCTCCATTTCCTTGAACAACGCGTCGAAAGACTCACGACCAGTACCACTAACGTTCACGTCACGCATCTCGGTGTCACCGTAATACCCGTCAGTTTCAAACGTGGGGCCCAAATCATGAATAACATTACCCATTACGTTCTCTTCAATTGGTTCGTCGTCGGGAATAACAATTACTTCACCGTGTTTCGTCCAAACATCATACGATGAATCCATACCCCATTGAAAAGATGAGCTTGAACTTCATCGATTAAAAATCTTCGATTATTATAACAATGATTACATGGACATAATATTTTACCGACTCGATCCACTACTTTCCTCGCAAATTCAATAAACCCTAATATACCATTAATGTATTCGATCGAAACCTTATTCTTTAATTTAATCCAACTCTTGTCTATTTGAGGGTCCATTATCTAAAATTCAATAAACCACTAGTTATTATTTCAAATAATACGATTATAACAAATTAATTAAATGCACCTAAATTATCACAATATTTCACAAAGGCCCTAATTAATTATTCAAATAACAATATAGTCCCTAAAATCATAATAACTTATAAAAATGCCACTAGAATTTCCAAATAATTCACAAAGTTATCCAAAATAATTTTTGATTCATATTAAAACACCTAACATTACAAAACAACAACAATAAAATTACAATATAAACAAAAAAAACCATTTACATATCAAGAAAGTAACAATATATCACATACAAAACACTCAACACTATTAATTGAACCTAAATCATACAAAATATAAAAACATTTATACAAAATATGAAAAAAGAATTAAGAAAATACCTAAAATTGTGGAATTTTTTTGCTTGAAATTGTGATCCAATGAAGCTATATGTGTTGTTGAAGCTATAAAATTGAGATGCCCAAGATTAATTTGTGGTTTAAAGAAAAAATTGGGGAAATTTTGGGGGTTTTTTGGAATTTTTTTGCAATTTTTTGAGGTTTTTGGAGCTCTAGGCTCGCATTAATGGCCATCTGTCCGTATTTAATACGACCAGAGCTTTAGCGAGGACAAGATTTCCTCGCAAAAGGTAGTAAAATTCGTCGCAAAAGCATGCTCACTCGCGACGACATTCATGGTCTCGCAAAAGATGGTATCTTTAGCGAGGACATCCAACGACTATTTTATTACTTAATTATTTTTCGTAGCTTATAAAAGACGCGGGGTATTTGCGACGATAGTTTCGTCGCTAAAACCTGTCCTCGCGAAAGACCCACCCTTTAGCGAGGACCGCCTTGTCCTCGCGAAAGGTGTCCTCGTTAAAGAGCACGACTGTAGTAGTGTATGGATTAATAAAAAAAAGACATGATAAGAAATGTATAATATGTTAAGTTTAATAAATATATTTTAGTTTGTTGAAGAAAATGTCAATTACGATTACAGTTGTAATGGGTCATTCGTAGGTAGTAGTTATATAATGAAAAATCTCATATTCATTGTAATGTGATTACGGAAGGAATGTAATTCAGAATTGATTACGTCGTACCAATTATAGTAATCGAATCTAAATCAGTAATTTCATTATATTACAGATCTCATTACAGGATACTAGTCATACCCTTAATGATTACCCAGCGAAATCGTATGCATCGGGTTCGTCTAGTCAATGTTACAAGGCCTGTTCGGAGTGCATGGACTTTATGCCTTCTCTTTGACTTAAAAAATGGGTAGTGTTTATTGATCGCAAACGATTGTTACCACTTTCACATTTAGTTCTGAAAAAACTTGACTTTGCACCTGAAGAGTGAGTATAGATATCCTCATATGAAGTATAGTCCTGTCAGTATCCAAACACAAATTGACGAAAAGATAATCAATGGCATATATACCATAAAAAATTAAGAAGCTTTATTGGGTTATAATGGGATGCTAAATTAAGAAGCATAAAAAATTGGATTGAGTGAGAACATCTTTGAGTGAAACTCAAGCTCTAGGGCGATTCGTTGATGGTTAGGTAGGAGAGAGCCAAAAGCTCACTTTTAATTATCCAAATATACATATCATACCGTCCCTAAGTCGAAATTACAACCGTATAGACCTTAGGATTTCTAACTACAAGGTTGAGTAACATTTGAACAATTGGGGAGTAGTTAGGTAGACCAATGGATACTATATTAGAATTTATGATCACCCTATAGCCGTCATATCGAACTAAGTGAAAATCGCTCCTTCTGGCATTGCGAAATAAATTTGGACTTGAATTTATGAGACGTTGATTATGTATATATTAGGTGTAGTGTCCATTACTTATTTAATATTAATATGTGATACTTTTTAGATATGTTGCTCTAGGATCATTCATTATTTTATACCTCCACTTAATCTTCTTCTATATTTATTGTTGACTATACTCTCATGTTCTTATCTATATTGTGTCGGGGCGCACAACTTTGAGTTGGGGGTATTGATGTCTCCATCTATGAGATATAATAATCTAGTCACGAGACATCATTTTAGGGATATTTATTACTTAGTTTTGGGGATTTTACCCATTTATTGTGATTTACACTTTCTTGTCTAATTTGAGGTGTTTGCTATTTTTAGAGTTTTTATGCATAATTTGTGTGTTATTTGTGTAGAACTTAGGTATTTGGAAACTATTTCACCTTGGGATGATGATAAGAAGTGAAGAAAGAAATAAAAACCATTCGTCATGATGGAAAAGGAAACTTTGAATAGATTTGGAAAGTAAAAGTGAGATATCCAGACTTGGAAACGGCTAGTATTTTTAATACTGTAGAAAATAGGCTAGGAATTTGAAAGAGTCGTTTTAGATTCAGAGAGGTCTTTGAATTGCGGTCGTTTCGCTACCAAGATCACTAGATTCCAAGCTGTAATAAAGGAGTTATGATTATTTTAATCTCCAAAGATTATACTGTCGTACAATTAAGGAAAACGAGTTTTAGTTGGATTTGGATTCTGTAACTTGGGCCACACTCTAGCTTTCTACCAAGATTTTATATATATATATATATATATATATATATATATATATATATATATATATATATATATATATCCAATTTTACCTTAAGGAAATCATCCTTTCTCAGCCCCTAATCATATTTTCATCAATAAATCATCAAAAGTAAGTGAGAAGAAGAACTGAAGGAGTTGGGAACCTGTTCATGCCATTCCAACACTTTTATTTAGTAATTGTTTGTTTTTCTTTCCTTAGTATGAGCTAAATCTATTCAGCTTGAGATTAGCATATGGGTATGAACCCTAGACTTATTTTATATTTTATTGAATTTGGGATTTACGTTTAATTTAATTTAATTGTGATAGTTATGTATTTGTGCTTTGATTTAACGTTGGTAGTCCTTGCGGTGCGCAACGTATCGGGTTACCCATTAGTAATTGGATTGTCACCCTGACTGGGGGATTCAATTATATACAACACCACATAATTGTCTAGTGTGTGGTAGTGATCGTGACATGCTTTCTTAACTAGATAGTCAATAGGGTCTAATTTAACCATCCATCATTTCTCAAGGCCCCCTTACCTAAGAACATTTGTAATGTTGAGGTTGGTTCCTAAGCTCCCCTGGCGGGAGTTAGGAGGAATTTAGAATCCCGACTATTGCTTATTATCACAATAATTCTTCCTTCGATAATAGAAGTATAACAAGGCTAGTGGGGAATACTTGCTAGTTCTCGAGTTAAACTCTCATAAGCTCATTCTCTTTAGTACTTTATTTTTGTTCTTTATTTTGAGTCTTATTTTAATTAGGATTATCTGCATTAGAGTCTTAACATAAAACCCAATAAATATGTTAGTGTCTTTAGCATATTATATCTTCAGCTTTTTTAGATACTTTAGTAATTACATAATCTTACAACTTGCTTTCGTAATCTCTGAGAACGAATCTTACTCACTAATTATTACTTGCAAATGATCTGTTCACTTGCATAGATTTTATCTTAGTGGTCTTAGGGGTGCATGCTTTATTGTCTTATTTAATCGTTATTTTAATTATCACACCCTAGCCACCAAAAAAAATTTTGCGCCACTGCCGGGGACTACATCGTTTAGATTGTGTTTTTACTTAGTATTTTATGTCAGTTGTTCTATTTTACGCTTTTCTTTTTAGTTTGGATTCATATTTTTAAAGGAAAGAAAACAAAATGATAGGAAAAAAAGTTTCTTTCCTTTGTTTGGATTAGTTTTATATAAAAGGAAAGTAACTCAATTGATTGGGCAATCCTTTAGGTTTCTTTAATAATGTAAGTTTTTAATTATCCTATTTTAATTTAGAGTCATTTCAAAGAAAATTAAATGATTATTTTTTAAAATATCTCAAATAACCTTATAATTTTAATATAAAATATTTTACATAACACTAAATTGGTAAGCAAACGATTCCATAATCAATTATTTTCTTTATCTTTAATATTATAATTATAGTTCAAACACGATTATCACTTTTTTCCATTCGTTTATTATGTTTATATTTCTATCGTTTTCTTTCCTTTGATTTTGTGAATCCAAACTATATTGCATAGATTGATTTGAAATGCTAATATAATAGATGTTATGGAAGTTTTAATAAAAAAATAAGAAATTTAGGATCATGGTGAATTTTTATAAATTATTTTAGAGATAATATCTTTGTTTGTCTTTTTTCATATTAGAATTTCTAAGAATGGTCCACTATTTTTACGTTTTTGTGTCTGAACGGACCTCAATCTACAAATATCATGAGATGACCTTTTACGTTAGTATTATATGATACCGGTAGCCCTTTTTACCATTTTTTGCTAGTTGACCGTTAGTCAACGGCACGTGACGCTGAGGTGGACTGATGTGGCGCTATGTGTCGTTGACTAACGGTCAACTGAAATTATATTATAAAAAGACTAACGGTGTCATAGAATGTTCACGTAAAAGGTTATCTCGTGATATTTTGTAGATCGCGGTTCGTTCAGACATTTTCGTGATTTCCACATAAGGTCTATAGCCTATTTTTATTTATTTTGTCAAAAGTGTGGCTACGTTTTTATTTTATTCTTTTTAGACAATGTAAACCACGCTATGACCTAATACAAGTTAACCAATTCCTAGTCAGAGAAAACTGGGAGAGCAATGGCTCATGCCTCTCTTCCCCTTGCTATGTTTACAAAAAACTTTTGTGGATTGTTTATTATAAAAAGTTCCGAACTTAATTTGGTTTAGGTGAAATTAATAAAAAGAAGAAAAAGAACACAGTTGTACATGTCATAAGCTCCGGAGAGAGATATTCAAAACTGAGGTGGGTGGGTCAAGGAAAGTAATACTACCCTATTGTGTAGCCGATCCTGGGTTCTTTCTATATGTTTCCTACCCATTCTCATCTCTAGCTTCTTAATTTATAGAGCTAGAGACATTTGTTCTAAAAAGATCCACTAAATATTATATATAATCTCTCTCACACACATCAAGAATATTGCTAGCTAGCGCAGATGAAAAAATATTATCATTGTTGGCTCGATCAAGATCAGCAGACAAGATCCAGTGCAAGCGGGAGATTGAAAAACAGTAGATGATCTTAAAATTAAAATGAACATTAAAGCAAGAACCGTACACTGTTTGACAAAAAAAAAATCCTCAACTAACTTTTTCTTTGTAATGAAGAACCCTAATCGGCCGTTTTACATTAGATGAAGTGCAGATTATAAATCAGCATCCACTTAAGCAAACCCTAATTTAGTTATTAAGTTTTTTTGTGTTCTTTAATTTTTTTTTTTTTCCTTTCTATCCTAGTACTCTTTGTCAAAAGTTAGAACAATATCTTAATAAAATAGTTTTCAACCATAATTCTAGAACATAGAGCAACAGCCTAGAGAAAATTCTTGCTATAGTTGTCACGTTAATAAATTCTTCTAATTAATTAGTTTGTTTTTTCTGAACGAATGATTGGTGTGTTTAAAGAGGCTACAAACTTACAACGTACTGATGATTCACACTTCTCATATTCATCTACACCAATTTGTAAAATGTTTTGGGATTAATTGTTAACATCTCAAAACTCTTTGATTGTGCTAGATTTTGCTTGAGATAGATAAATACCACTCTTTATTGGACAACTAACATTCATATGGATCTACTGTAATTATTTGCCTTTTGAATATCCATATTGCTGGACAGTGTTTGGCGTTATAGCTTTTGGGGGAGGTTATTCTAATTTTTGGACAATAGGGAGGGTTAATGTTAGTCTTGTCATCCAAACTTGTTAGGTACATTTTACTTACGTGTCTTCTGTTCATACTTATCTCATGTTTGAAATCAACCACTTAAAATTAACCCAGCTCAGATCCAATATTTCCAGGCCCGGCCCAGGGCATGGGCGATCAGGGCGACCGCCCAGGGCCCCGAGCGGATCGGGGGCCCCTGATTTGTTAGGTATAGATGTATATATATATATATTTAGTTACGGATATCTAGTACGAATTTCTTTATCTAGGCACTGTGTTGTTCTTAGCTTAGTTGGTAAGGTTGTAGTATGCCTTTTAAGTTGACCCAGGTTCGAATCCACCTATTTGCAACAATGTGTAGTCTTGCTTATTTAAATAAAAAAACAAACTTTTCTTTATATTATTTTCTTATTTGTATAACAATTTTTTTGGACAAACATTTGTATAACCTTTACTTTAGAAAATTATTCAACTTTATAATTTTAATATTTTAAAATATAATTGATACAAGTTGATAAATTATTTTTTACACCTAAAATTTTCAACACTTTTTTTAATATTTCAATTGTAATATAAAATATTATTATGCTTGAGTTTAAATTTTTATAAATCTGATAAAGAAATAAACTATTTTAAGTTTTTAATTATACAAACAATAATAAATATGTATAAAAAAATATGAATAGATTAATATTATTACTTAAAGAATATTAGATTTTTTTCTTTTATTTTTTTAAAAATTATTTTGGTATCAGTTAATATATTTTATATTACATTACGTATATGTTAAACTCATTCAAATTCGCCAGATTTATATATTCATTATTCACCAACATAAGGTTGTCGTATTGTAATTTATTTTAGTTTAATTTTTATTTCACTATTATAAGGGTCAAGTCTTGATTTGGGCTAAAAGTAAGGGTGGATCCAAGGGAGGTAGGGGGTCGCCACCCAGATCTCGGAACGCATTGCAAATATTTAACATGATTTTTTTAACAGAAATCCCTTATAAAAAATAGGGGTTTGCCCCCAAGGCCTCCTCAAACTAGAAATTAAACTAAATTTGTCGTACTTGGGCCCAATTTTAAGTTTCGCCCAGGGCCTATAAATTATCAGGACCGGCCCTGAATATTTCATGTGGTCGAAATAGGGCCTTCACAAGAGAAAGAGGCGCATGTACTAGTATATATGGACAATAAATAGTGGTTTGCAGATGGGAAGCCTTTCGGTTGCTAAAGGAAACGATTATTATCATTTCCTAATAAGAGGGCAGATAGATGATAGATATAATGTCAGTATGTGATTGGCTGGCTCTAGGGTTTGAACTTGAAGGAACTAGGTCTTGTGAATATCTATGGCACTCTTTCATACTCCTATGAAAAAAGAGACAGGCTTTTAGTAGGGTATCCGATAAAGATTGTGACCAAAAGGACAAAAAAGAGAGTTTTTTTTTCATTTTTAAACAATATTTAAAAGTTTTTATGAAAAAAAAAAGTTAAAATTTTTTACAAATAATATAGTCCACTTCCTAAAAAAAATTACATAAATATACCAAACTGGGAATTCAAGAGTCAGTAATATATGAGATACAAATTTCCAAAGATTCAATCCTTGGGAATTGGTCAAGGTGGCTAACGGTCCGTTCCGAACCAGTTTGGAGCGGTTCCTAGCGGACCTGGGCCTTATCGGTCCGGTCCGGCTTACCGGCTCCACCTTACCGGTTTCGGTTTGGTCCGGTTCTAGGAGTGGAGGAGGGTCTGGTTCTTAACGGTTCCAACTTGTTTTTTTTTTTATATAGAAAGACACTGTTTTGATATAAAGGCACGGTTTCAAGCAATATGAGTTTATTTGGGTTGGGTTTAATTAATGGGCTGGTACGGGGGTAGGATAATAATGGGGTGATAAGGGGCTAATGGGTTGGGCTACAAATAATTAGGCTAAAAGCCTGAAACAATGATATATAAAAAAATATTAACGGGCCGGTTCCGGGCCAGTCCGGTCCGGTCCCCTTTATTTTTAAAACAGTGAAGAACTGGTCTGGTACCTTGTGGACCGGTCCGGTCCGGTTCGTGCCTGCGTTGACTTTCGATCCCGGTTCGGTTCTCGCGTTGACCGGTTAGGTTCGGTCCGTAGGACCGGTTAGACTGGACCACTAGTCACCTTGAGGAGTTGGTTAATGAAGAATTTTTATCTACCAATTTTATTTACCGTTTAACTTTCTACATGTTTTTTTTTCACCTACCAAATATTTTGCTTATTTATATATAAATTATTTGATCAATAATAATATATATATTTATATATAAAGTGAATTATAAAATTTTTAAAAAAATAACTAGAAGAAAAAATACAAACCTTATTTAACCTTGTTTTAGGTTTTATTTAATAAAAAATGTGATTGATAGCTTAGAACCAAAAGAATGAAGATCGAGAACCGTAAATTTATATAAATAATAATAATTTATTAGACAAAATTAATTTTTGTTGTAGATTATATTAGGTTAAATAAGGTTTGTATTTTTTCTTGTAGTTATTTTTGTTAATTTTATAATTCACTTTATATATATATATATATATATATATATATATATATATATATATATACATATATTATCACTACTACACGGAGGAGAACAAGCGACGAACTCTTTAGCTAGAACCCGCGGGTGCTCGCTAAAGATAGGATCATTAGCGAGGACAACCTTTTACAAGAACTATGTCATCGCCTATAAGTTGCGCCTATTTTACGCGAGCGAAAATAATAAAAAAAGAAACTAGTCGGTACGTGTCCTCGCTAAAGATCTCTATCTCTAGCGACGATATGTTAGTCCTCGCTAGAGGTTATCTTTTGCGATGACTTTGTGTGTCTTTGAAGAGGACTTGATGTCCTCGTTAAAGATATCTCCGTATTTAATGCACACTCGGCAGTTGGCCATTAATGTGAGAAAAAACCCCAAAAAATACAAAAAAAACCCAAAATTCTTAATTTTTTTCCCTAATCCACAAAAAAAAATTCAGATCCATCAATAACGAAGCTTCTCCGATTCATTTAGCTCTTTTTGGTTCCATTTTCAAGCAATTTTTTCATCACTTTGTCCACAAAATAGGTATTTTCTAATTTTTTTTGTTTAAATTGTGTAATTATTGTTATATATTGTATTATATAAGTGCAGTTAATAGTGTTGAGTGTTTTATATGGGATATATTGTTCATTTTTTGTTATATAATAATTATTTTTGAATTTTGTGTTATAATTTTAATTTGGTTATTGAGTTATAATAATTTTAGGTGATGTTTTATTAATGGAAAATTAATGTGTGGATCTTTGTGAATGTTTTAGATCTTTTTAAGGGCATCTTTATAATTGATTTTATTGTAGGGACTATAATGACAATTTAATAAATTTTAGTGGTCTTTTTATAATTTTTAAAAACTTTAGGGGTAAAAGTAAAATTTTACTAAACTTTTTTTCATAAAATCTTAGGGGTTAAAGTGAAATTTTAATAAACTTTAGGTTCCTTATTTTATTATTTAACCTTTAGGGGTAAAAGTGACATTTTAATAAACTTTTTTTGCCTTAGTATAATTTTCAAAAACTTTTGAGGCCTTAGAGGGATTTTTATATATTGTAGGGGTAAAAGTGAAAATTTATTAAACTTTAGGTGCCTTAGTGACTTTTTCATAAAATGTAGGGGAAAAAGTGAAATTTTAATAAACTTTAGGTGCCTTATTGACATTTAATAGACTTTATGGGTATAAGTGACATTTTAATAAACTTTAGTTCCCTTAGTATATTTTTTTGAAAATTTAGAGGCCTTGGAGGCATTTTTATATAGGATGGGGGTAAAAGTGAAATTTTATTAATCTTTAGGTGCCTTAGAGTATTTTTCATAAAATGTAGGGTTAAAGTGAAATTTTAATAAACTTTAGGTGCCTTATTGACATTTAATAAAATTTAGGGGTAAAAGTGACATTTTGATAAACTTTAGGGGCCTTAGTGACTTTTCAATAAAATAGGGGGATTGAAGTAATTTTTCATAATCGTATGATCTAAGTAGTATTTAAATTAAACAATTTGAAATAATAATTAGTGTTTTAATTTACTTTAGAGAATGGACAAGAGTTTGGTTAAATCAAAAAATAAGGTTACGAGGGAATATATCACGGGTATATTACAGTTTCTTGAGTTTGCGAGCAACAAACTGGATCACACCGGTTAAATATTTTGTCTGTGTAATCATTGTTTTAATAATAGAAAGTTTACAATTGACGTTGTTCAAGGTAATCTATTTAAGTGGGGTATTTGGTCATCGTATGAGGTTTGGACGAAACACGGGGAAGAAGTAGTAATTCCGGTGGATGAACCAGACAAAGATAATGTAATAGGTAATGTAATTCATGAGTTGGGACCCACGTTTGAAACTGGCAGGAACTCCGGTGACATCGAGATGCGTGACGAGAATGTTAATGGAAGTGGTCGTAGGTCTTTCGATGCGTTGTTCAAGGAAATAGAGACAGATTTGTACCCCGGTTGTACTAAGATGAGTTCTTTGGATTTTATACCAAAGCTAATGCATGTGAAAGTGAAGAACAAGTGGACGAACACCTCTTTTACCGAACTTTTTCAGTTGTTACGTCGTGTTTTGCCTGAACCTCATAACTTGCCTGATTCTTATGCGGATTGCAATAGAAAGTTGAAAAGTTTGGGCATGGGATACATCCTATGCTGTAGATCTCCCCGCCTAGGCGCCGCCTAGGCGTCAACTCCCCCCTCAACCGCTTACGCCTAGTTAAAAGTCTAGGCATTTTAGCCTAGCGTCTTAGTTGCCGTGGAATAGGCGCCTAACCCGTCTAAGCGTCGATTAATGGCAAAAAATGGCCGCCTAGGCGCCGATTAATGGCAAAACATGCCTGCATAGACCTTCTTGTTATTTTTCTTATTCTCGAGAATTGTTTAATTGATATTATAACTCAAATTTTAGTATTTTTATATTTACTATAGTGTTGTTAGATGAATTTTATGACTTAAATATTTAAAATTGCTATAATTACTACATATATATTACTAAATATACAAAATTACACAGCAAGATACAAAACCGTATAATTCCGCCTAGGCCCCGTGTAATCCTGCCTAGGCGCTAGGCCCCGGTCGACCGCCTAGGCCGCAAAGCCGATATCTACAGCATAGGATACATCACGGTTGACATGTGTTTGAATGACTGAGTATTGTATTATAAAGAGAATGGGAATCTTGAGAAATGTACAGTTTGTAAAGAATCAAGGTGAGATTCAAAGAAGGGGAAGAAATTGTCGCATAAGAAGTTGCGTTATTTTCCGATTACGCCTAGGTTACATAGAATGTATGCTTCGAGGCACACCGCGAAAGATATGATTTGGCACCATACTGGAAAGAGGACCGACAAAAACGTGTTGCGTCATCTCGGTGATGGTCATAGTTGGAAAACATTTGACGAGAGGAATACCGAGTTTGCTAGTGAACCACGTAATGTAAGCCTTGGTTTGGGGATCGATGGATTTTGTCCTTTCTCCATGCAAAACAACTCATACAACTAGTGGCCGGTTATATTGACGATCTATAACTTGCCGCCTTGGTTATGCATGAAACAATCGACATTGATGCTTACTCTGTTGATACCGGTACCTCGTTCACCTGGAAAGGATATGGATGTATTCCTCCGTCCGGCTATAGATTAGTTGGAAACGTTGTGGGGTACGAGGATAGTTACATGGGATGCACATAAGAAGGAGGTATTTGTAATGAAGGTTAGTTTGTTGTTCACGACGAATAATTTCCCTGCTAGATTGTACGCTTCAGGATGATCGAGTCAAGGCTACTTAGCTTGTCCCGGATGCATGGAATATACTCCTTACGTGCTGGTTAATAAAGGAGTTGTTTATTTTGATCACAGACGGTGGTTACCTCTAAACCATCGTTTTTGGAAAGACGATTCTTCGTACGTTAAAGCCGATAATAGGGCCTCCCTCAGAAACATAGTCTCGCAGATATTCAAATGCAATTAGATGGGTTGCCGATTGTGTTTCTGGGAAAACACAAGGACTTTGGTGGCAAGGTGGCATAGAGAACTGGGCCTCGTGATTCGAATTGGAAGAAAAAGAGTATATTCTAAGGTTTACGGTACTAGTCAAAAAACTTGTTGAAACATAACATCGATGTGATGCATTGTGAGGAGAATGTTTGTGATTCTCTTTTTGGCACAACTGTTGGTTTAGATGGGAAAATTAAAAAAGATAACGTGAAATACGTGGAAAGATCTACAAGACATGAACATTAGGTTAGATTTGTGTTTATTTGTCGATTCACGTGGTAAGACCATTCTACCATATGCAAAGTATGCGATGACAACTGATAAGCGACGAGAGTTTCTAGTATGGTTGAAGGTGCAAAAGTTTTCAGATGGTTTTGCTTCTAGCTTGCGGAATAACGTTTAGAGTGACACAGAGAAGATTATCGGTATGAAGACCGTCATATTCTAATGCAGTTTCTATCCGTGCCTAGTATTCCAGGCTTAATCGACAACAAATCCATTAGCGATCCGATTGTTGGGTTGTGCAACGTGTTCAAGAATGTTAGTAAGAAGATACTGAGTAAAAAGGAATTCGAGTCCAGAAATTCTAAGGTGGTCGAGCTTATGTGCAAGTTGGAGATGATTTTTCCTCCAGATTTTTTTGATACTATGATCCACCTTGTTGTGTACTTGTACGAGGAAGCTCGGTTAGGAGGCCCGGTTCAGATGCGTTGGATGTACCCGTTTGATAGGTACTTGAAGAAACTAAAAGAATATATTAGGAATCCATCCAGGCCAGAGGTTTGAATCGCCGAGGGATACGCTGTAGAGGAAACTATGACTTATATCTCGATAACTTCGAGAGAAAAGTACAAATTTCAAAGAGCCGGGCAGATACGATGAGACGATTACTGAAACCAAGGAAATATCAGTGTTTAAGAGACAGTGCAAACCGATTGGTAAGAAAAACTTTGGATATATACCCTTCAAAAGAAGGAACACATCGATTGGTACACCCTTCATAATTGCGACGAGATCCAACACTATATGATGTAAGTATTATAATTAAAATTATATTTACCGTTTATTTGAATATCATATTATCGATTATTAACACTACGTTTTTTTTAGGGAACACAAGTCCTCACTTCTGGTCCGTGATAGAGAGGAAAAACACCGAGAGCATTTTCGTCATTGGTTCATGAAAAAGGTATACAAGTCTACAAAATAAGTTTACTTTATTTCAACTAATAACTGACCTTATGTGCATGTGTATTTAATGGAACAAGAAGGTAATCCACTTGCTACGAAAGAGTTGCTCTCATTGTCTAACATGTCTAATAACGTCGTCTATTAATATGATTCTTGCGTTGTGAACGAGGTCAAATAGGTAACGCGTGAAAAGGGTGAAAACAGAGTTACTTAATATTAAAGAGTTTGTACAATCACAGGTTGGTTACTTGTGTTTTCATTTTAGTTGATTTTTTTTATATAGTTGGGTGTTTGTATATAAACTAGTTATTTTGTAATATCATAGGTGAAGATCCATTTTATGGTGAGTTGAGATTGTCGGGTTGAATTCAGTGGTGGTTGTTCAGTTGTGTTGCTTCTGTGTAAGTGGTATGACACAGATGAAAAAAAGAAACTGTGAAAAACAGAACACGGAGCACCAATTATCAACACAAGTTCTTGTTGGTGGACTGAAGAACCCTACATCTTAGCAACTCAAGCAAAAAAAGTCTTTTACGTTGATCAAATTAACACAAGGAAGGTGGAAAAGGGGTGGAAAGTTGTTTGGAAAGTGAACGACCGTCGCTGATGGAGTACCGAACTATTTGGTGCAAAATCGATTTCCACTGGTCAAGATCCGATCGACATTCCGTTGGCTGATACAAACTTGGATTCGGAATACCCGTTGTTTTAATTGGCTACTGGACAAGGGATAGAGACCGATCTTTCAATTTTTAACCTTGTACTGGAACCCGCTGATCCCGCTGATGATGAAGATTATGATTACACCTTAGGAGAGGACGAGACTGATGAGGAAACTATATATGTTAATAGTGACGATGATGGTGGGGACAAGACTGATCAGTTGTATATTAAGGTTTTTTTATGTATTTTGTCATGTATTTCAAAATTTTGCAAATTTTGAATTATTTTGATCCCATGATTTTTAATTGTGTTATGATTTAATATTAGAGTTTATTTATTAAGTATTAAAAATAATAATAATAATAATAATAATAATAATAATAATAATAATAATAATAATAATAATAAAAATATATACATATTGCCTTTAGCGAGGACTTGATCCTCGCAAAAGACTTTGTGTCTTTAGCGAGGACAAAGTCCTCGCTAAAGATGCCAGCTGAAAAGTTTGGCCACGCGTTTGGCGCTTGGTTTTCCCGCCCGTCAAATTCACAGGTCTTTCGCGACGACTCTAATCTTTAACAAGGACTAAGTCCTCGCTAAAGATCACTGTGAAAATCATAAAACTCCAGTCGAGACCAGCCTTTCTTCTTCATTTCTTATCACCACCATTAAAACCCTCAAGCAAACCTCCAACAAAATCACCCCCAACCCCGGCGAGTTACCCCATTACTCTACAAACACATATCTTCACTAACAAAGGTAAGATTATCATGATTTTATTAAAACAAATTTACAAAATTCTAATTTTTCATTTTTTATTTTTAAGCTAACTTGGTTTTTGTTGTTTGATTTTGCTTTGTGGTGTTTAACTATCATCGAACAAACACAAATCCGGCCATAAAAGGTATGTAATCCAACAACTTTTCCCTTTTAATTTTTTTTTTCTAGAAAACTTAAAATTTGAGTCTTTTCCCTTGATTTTCAATTCCGAATCATGTAAGTAGTTAGGATATATTAATTAGTTACTAAATATGTAGGAAAAACTTGATTAGGAGGTGTTTTTTTGGGTTAATTTTTGGAATTTTTTGCAAGTAATGTTGTCTTTCAGTAAATTTAAAGGTTTAAATTGCAAATGAATATTATTTAATTTAAAGGGTTAAATTGCAGCTGTAGATAAATCTTGATTAAGGCCTTTAGTGATGTTTAAGAAAACTTAGGGGAATATAGTGTCTTTTTTAAAAATATAGGTACCTTTGTGTTATTTTTAATAAAATAGGGGTAAAATTGTAGATTAAAAAAAATAGGGCCTTAGTGAATTTTTTAGAAAATTTAGGTGCTTTAGTGTAATTTTAAAAAAAATAGGGGTTAAATTGTAAATTTTAAAAAATTTAGAGCCTTGGTGATTTTTTTATAAAATTTAGGTGCATAATAAAATAGGGGTTAAAATGTAAATTTTAAAAAATTTAGGGCCTTAGTGAATTTTCTAGAAAATTTGGGTGCCTTAGTGTAATTTTTAATAAGATTGGGGTTAATTTATAAATTTTAAAAAATTTAGGGCATTAGTCAATTTTTTAGAAAATTTAGGTGCCTTAATGATTTTTTAATAAAAAAGGGGTAAAATTGTAAATTTTAAAAAATTTAGGGTCTTAGTGAATTTTTTAGAAAATTTAGGTGCCTTGGTGTAACTTTTTTTAAAAAGGGGTTCAATTGTAAATTTTAAAAAATTTAGGGACTATGTGAATTTTTTAGAAAATTCAGGTGCCTTAGTATAATTTAAAAAAAATAGGGGTAAAATTGTATTTTATTTCCTCAAATGGCAGTAGTGGCACGTGGACACGGAGAAGATGGTGGCGGTAACGATCTCACTCAAACTCCTAATATCCGATCGACGGTTGCAATGCACCAGGTATTCTTTTTCTGTAAAAATAATTTTTACTAAAATAGGAATTTAATCTTAAAATTGAACAGGGAATAAGGCACGAAAGCCCAGGGGCAAGACGACTCTAACTTCGGTCGTCTTGTCGAAGCGAAAGTATGGAGGGAGACTTCCCATGGAGTTTTGCACATATGACAAAACGTGGACCCATGTCGGCCCATACTCGCATCACGTGGGTCAAGTCGTCAACAATACGATTCGTGAGACAGTTCCATACTTCCACTATACTACAAGAACCGGGGAGAAGTCCCCTCCGAAGAGCAGAGAAATATAATGAGACGTTTGAAGGTAAGTTGACTTAAACTTTTCTTTTATTCGTTTGTCGTTAACTATACAACAATATTGAATTTGGGTTATTTGTGAACAATAATTCTTTTTAGTTGAGGATTGGGAGGGTCAGCGGGATTGGAATGAAATAAAAATTATGCTGACCAATAAGTGTGGTAAGGGTTTCAGCGACCACAAGAACCGAATCAAGAGAAAATATTATGTTACCCATACGAAACCCAATGATCAAACACTAGAAAATTAGGAGCGAACTTTTAAACTACATGACTCGGAGGGAGCTCAGGTAATTGTTGTATTTAAATTGTATTAAATAAAATATTCTCTTTATTGACTAACATTTTTTCTTTAATTTTGTGTTGTTTTAAAACTAGCACCAAGCTGAAGTTAATAAAACCAATAGGAAGCAGCTGCAGAAGCCGAGCGTGACGGGTTCTAAGTCCTACACACGGAGGAGAGATTCCTTGCTAGAGGTAAGAAATTCATTACAATACTTATTTAAATATCTTTATTTAACTGTTTGACTGAAACAAGGGGAAGGAGTAGTCAACTCCCTCGAGTGGACGAGGGTGAGGAGGAAGCTTTGCCTCTACCCCCGACAAAAAGATTCTTTTTAGAAATAGGGTGGAACCCGAAAAATAATGGGTGGGGGAGCCGCAAGTACGAGAGATCGAACGTAAGTTGTAAAATAAGCAAACAGTTATACTTACAATTCTATTTCAATATTTTATTTATTGTACAAGACACGTTGAAGGATATTCTCGAAAACAAAGTTCGGGAATCGCAGAGTCAAAGTGGCGATGTATCATGTACACCCTCCTTGACGCAACAAGAACAAGTTGACGCAGTCATGGAGGCAGCACACATAGGGTTTGGAGACGGGACCCGCTACTGGATCCCGGAAGTTGGACACCCGCTTCCGGAGAAGAGGACGACTACTAATGCCTCGGATCCGATGATGTCTCCCTATTTGTGATTTATTAATCTATGTTGGAGACATCATTTTAGGTGTATTGGAGTATTTAATAATCGTTTTTTATTTATATTTTCATATTTTCCTATTTGTTGTCTTGATTTGATGATTTATTATGTTTAGAGCATATTTGGTTTAATTTGTTTGTTAATGTGAAGTTTTAAAGATATATAGAAATTAAATAGATGTCAAATCAATTCTAAAGAGATAAGGAAACAAAATATGGATGGAAATTGGAGATAAAAGGAAGTAGAGATAAAATAGGAAAGAAAATGTTGTCAAGTAAATCTGAAATTCCGCAGCCACGTCCACTAAAATTAATATAACTTAAAATCGGCATGGAATTTGGAGATGAAATTAAAATAAAAAGTGTATATCTTTTCGACGCGGTCGTTTCAATATAAAGTACACGAAAATCGGAGCAATGACGAAGGAGATTCGACCAAAACAAGACATCACCAGTTTTTCCGTTCTCCTATATTTTAGGAAACAAATTTGATTTGGAAAGGAGTCCAATTACTTGTCTTCTACTCCAAGATTTCGACCTAGGTAATTGTTAGGTCGCTTCTTAAGTCCACCCGAAAGGGGGTTAGGAGGAATATAGAATCCTGGCTATTGCATATCACACAATTCTCCCTTACATGATTAGAATAAACAAGACTAGTAGTGATTACTTGCTAGATATCGAGCTAAACTCTCATACAATCTGTTCTTTCTATTTATTTTCTGTCTTTACTTTACTTAGGTAATTATTTTATTAAAAAACCAAACGAAAATTCTATTCATCTTTTATTTTCAGTGTAATATTCATCTAGCTTTCTTATTTGCACTTGATATTTTCATAAGTTCTCTTTAACTTTTGTAATCTTTGAGAAACGAACTCTATTTATCATTAAAACTTGCATATGATTTTTATCACACCTTAGCCGACACCACCTGGTAATTGTTAGGTCGCCACCGTTCACCTGGAAGAGGTTAGGAGGAATATAGAATCCTGGCTACTTATCTAAGAGATTTAATCACCCTTATTAACTAGTAGAAGAAATAAAAGGATTAGTGCATACTAGCAAAACCTGAGCTATACTCTGTCATCTTATTTTATCATATTTAATATATTGTATTTAGATTTAATTATAATTTCCTCAATCAATCATATTTACTTTTATTGTCTTTAAATTCAATAACTATTTATTACTACGCTTTTTTGTTAATCCATTCACATAACTAACTAAGTCCATGACAACGAATCTTTACTTATCATTAAAACTTGTGTACGCCTTGTGATACTTGCAGTGAGTACCGTGTTTGAGTTACGGTGTTAGTTTCATCCTTATTATCATGTTTTTATCACACGCTTTCCGACACCGCGTGGCCAGTTTATTCTTCTAGCCATAACTGATTTTCTAATCGTTGTGCTTGGACTAGTGCCAAATGACAACTGCCGACATATGCCGAGAACTAGAGTAAGCAATGATTTTGATCACTGGATGGGGATAAGATCGACCATTCTATCATGTAGAGGTCATCCAACCCATTCCCTTAGATGAATAAATTAATCCCATGGCAAAGGTTTGGTGATACTCCAAGGGGATTCCCAACTTAACCAAGGTCATAAGCCAATACGGTTAAGCTTATTCATGATGATGACTTAAGAAAATTTAAAGTCTAATAAAGAGGCATGGAGGTCCAACAATGAGAGAATGAATGAGAATTCTGCGACATTAAAAATGCTTAAAAATCAAGTATCTCATATTCCTAATCATTTGAATATGAGACCAAATGGTCAACTTACTAGAAAAACCAAGATCTGTGGAAGAATGAAAAGTGTAACACAATTGCGTTGAGAAGTGGGAAGCAATATTGCCCATCATCTCCAGTGATGAAAGAGAAAGAGTCTACCTCCGAGCCGAAAGAGATAGAAGAAGAGAAAGAGTCTACTTCCAAGCAAGATTTATCGTTTGTAGAAGTCATATATGGCATGCCAAAGTATTTGAAATTCATGAAGGATGTGCTTTCCAACAAGCGCAAATATTTCGAGGGAGAGATGGTTGGTTTGCTGGAAAAATGTAGTGTGATTTGTCAAATAAATGTATTATGTTGACGTGTTTAGAATCTTGACCATATAAATAGAATTACGAGGGGTTTGGACCGTCTAGTGTGTGTGTTTGTATATATATATATAATACGATCATATGGGTTTTTTGAATTTCCACACTGTAAGGATTTTTGATGAAATCATGATCAATTGTATGGGATATGATAGATTTGACTTCCAAAATAAATTGAGAAAGGCTATTTGTCAAAAGTTGTAAAATAAAATTATTCAAATTTTTAATCCTCGTAAATTTACTATATTGTACATATAACCATGACTAGCTCTTTGCGGTAGCTATCAAGGATGGTATCTCTCAATTTATATTTTGCTAAAACAAACCCCATTTTAATCAAGAAAGAAAATTTATAGTTAAAAAGGTTCTCCAGTGTTATTTATTTATTTAAGTGTTTATTAATTGAGACAGTTTTTACCAAAACAAAATTTTACAATTTTTTTTTTATATGTTTGATTTTTCTTGTAAGTGTTTGATAAATGTGCTCAATGTCAAAATGAAATCGCTCATTATCTAATAAATATGTTCATTATAAAATTGAATGTGCCAAATATCCAAACAAGTCTTCAGTGTCTAAACGAATATACTCAGCTCAAAACTCGTATGCTAAATGTCATTAATACATTAGTTTAGTGGTACCACAGATAACACTAAGTGTCATCACCGATCATACTCAATGTCAATACTGAGTGTCACAATCAAATTTTCTCAGCGTGTGTTTATTTATCTTTTCCTTCCCTAGTGTAATGACAGGTGCTCAAACTCTTTGTAAGCCAAGCGCATGCTACTATGTTTATCGACATGGTGGTTTAACATGGTATTATCGATTTGGGGGAGATATGGGGACACAAAGATATTTAAAAAGGTAATAATATATTTTTAATTCATAAATTTAATAAGTAACATAATCAAGATAAAAATAAAAGGAAAAGAAAGGAAAAATCTAAAGATATGGATAAGTTGGATTTATCCTAGAAATATAACAATTCACAAAATAAAAACTACTTTGTGATCTATGGTCGGCAGTTTTGTTTTCCAATGCTTACAATCTGCTCGTTACATGTCTGGTTGAGGATCAGAACAGCAAGTAGTTGCAGTTGAGGACACTGACCTCCATATCTCAACCACCATTTTTCTGAAAAAATAGTCAATCGTTAAGTTTAAACAAAACTGTTTTGTGATTAGCCACTACTCTCTTACGCGCCTCCTTCATGAAACCACTTGTCGAGTGCGTAATAATTTGAATGGTATCTTTAACTCCGACTTCTTTAATAACTTTATTGCATATCCTCACCATCTCATCGACTTTTACAGCTGAACTAGAAATCATGAATGTTTTCAGGGATATTGTGTCTTTCGAGTTATTAACAGAAACCTTCACTATAGTCCTATTAAAAGGATCTGCACATTCCTCTATGAATATGCTACAACCCACTTTGATTTTTCCCTCCAAAGTCTTAGTTCCTGAAGTGGACCCTTCAGTAAGCACTCTCTTTCTCTTCAGAGGAATCTGAAGCTCCTCATCTTCCTTGGCTAATTTTTCTCTTTTCTTGAGTATATAATTTAGGCAAACCTCCTTAACATCTGTAGGAACATTTATGCAACTGGCCACATCTCCGCGAATGCCAGCCAAATGGTATCTAAGGCGATAAAAGCCACTGCTCATAACCTTGTCACAATAGTGACATCTAACTTTTCCTTTCTTTCCATCAACAATAGTCCCATGCTCACGTATAAGATCTTTTGAATCCATTCTTAAAATATGAACTTTTACAATGAAGGAACCAAAATAGAGTGTGCAACTAAGCTGAGTGTATCAGGTTATGCGGCCTGCAAAAAAATAACCAATAAGTATTTAATGCAGACAAATTGAGAATAGTAAAAACTTTGGGGTATATATTAGAAGCTCATTGTCTATATTCAATTGTCTCAGGCTTATTTTTCTGGTTATATACATAACAATTTAATGTGATTTATCATAAATATAGTTGTCAGATTAAGGGGTGACAAAGACTCTTTGCCGAGGAGAAATTCTCTTTGATTTTTGTTCTTACAGTAACTATATCTGATCCAGCTATTATTACCCCTTAAGCTTTCGCACTTTCTTTATAATGGTGATAGTGAAATGGTAGCTATTGAATTCTAGGTTGTATTTGAACCTCAAATACCCTACCCACCCCCAAAATGAGTAGTCTCCAATTGAAACCAAACTTATCCCACTTCCTAGTCTAGTTAGATAATTATTTATCTTGCCTATGATCAATATAGTGAATCTACTTCTTTAATGTAATAAAAGTTGCTGAAAGAACCTCTAACATCATTGAATCATATTTATAATCACCGAAAATAAACTACTGAAAAGAAATTCTAAATAGGATTAAGAGCTTTGAAACCGATAGAAGAAAATTCTAAATTTTCTAGGAGTGTTGAATTGTGTTTATAGTCTCCACTGGAATTTTATAGATAATAATTCTAAATTTGCTAAATGCACTAAATTGTATTTTTAATCACCATTAAAAGGTTGATGGAATAAATTATAATTCCACTTACAACTTATAAGTATATTATTCACAATCAACTCTATTAAATTGAAGAATTTTTTTAAAAAAAAATCTACAGAGCACACTATAGCTAAAATAACTGTTAAAAATCATTCTAAATCCACAAAAATAATTAAATTATGATAATAGTTATCGCTACAAAATTGTTGAAAGACTCTGTATACTTTAAAGAACATTAAAATTTGAGATATTAAGGATCGAAAGAACTTACCAATTTGAAGATTCGGACTATAAGAAGAAGAAAATGAAGATTTGAGGTAATTGAAGTGGGCTATTTAGTGAAAATGTGACAATCAGTTAATGTTTGTGTAATTGTGATTCTACACAGCTGTGTCTGATGATTGCTGTATGTGGATTAATCGTAAAAACTCATAATCGTTTATTCCTTTTCTGGCATTCTACTTCTCCGCGTGGTGTTTTGAAATTCGCCTCAGGTGCCAGACTACTCTCGTTAACACTCGTGCTAGGTAATTTTTGGAATTTTTTTACGATTGGTACCTTTCAAATGTGAAATAGCCAAATATACTCTTATTTTAAAAAAAAATTATCTAAACAGTCCCTCAACTAAGAGATAATATGGTCGTTGATATTGAAAAATGTCTCCAATGGTCCATTAATATCCATGTTCTACTTTTCATTAGTTGTTACTCAAATTTAGTTCATTTTTATGTTTACCTCTAATTGAAATAGTTTATTTTTGCTATTATCATTGGAAAAAAATGATATTTTTGAGAATTTAACATTATTCTTTTTCAATTTTTATACTCTCTCTCTCTCTCTCTCTCTCTCTCTCTCTATGTATATATATAATATATATATTTTCTTGCGACATCTATTATTTAATTTTGTTTCGACTAAATTTTTATCCCAGACACTTTCATACAAGGTCCACACACCGGAATTTGGCCAATGGTCACCTTCAATGATGGATCTTGAGAAATTACACAAATAGAGGATGAAGCACAATGAACCCATAAAAGAGTTATTCGTCCATCGGCGATTAAGGGTGAAACTATATCTCCAATCATTTTTATTTGTTTGTTGTCCACCACTACGAATACCTAGTATGGTAAAATGAATTTTTTTTATTAATTACACCAATTAATTGTATGTTATGCAAAAAAATTAAATTTACCCTCTTTGTTAAACTGCAAATCTAAAACAATATAAGGGTCTATTTGAGTTTTCTTGACATGACAGGGTATTGGTAGAGCATATTTTTACAAGATAAATCTATAGTGATTCGTTCTTAAGCTTTGTAACTAGATTGAGCAAATGTCTCAAGTAAGTGTTTGGTTTGCAAGTTGACGATGGTTGGCTGCTCTTCGTACCTCCAAAACATGGGTTTTGTCAAAGAAGGATTTTTTACTTGTTGATTATATGACGCTCGAGTCAGTACGAGGAATGTGTAAGAGGGTCCATTCAGTGATGCACGCATCGGTGATGGGCGAACGATGTGTGAAATGTGTGTAGAAGCATGTAAGAGTAGATGAGAGAATATTGGTAAACTTTAGTGTGAAATGATTGCCTCTATTTATATGTAAGGTTATCTAACATAGTAGACTTCTATCTGGGCTAGAATTCCTTTTGGATTGTATCCCTTTTCCTAGCTTATCTGATCAATTTTATCTCTTGATCATTCTTGTTAAGGTAGAACTATCAAAGATTCTCTCATATCTCTTCTTAGTTGATTTTAAATCCTTAGTTTTTACCATATCCTTTGAAAAATGTGTTGTGGATTTTGATGTATCATCTTGGGTGGTCATCTTATTCTTCTAGCCAAAACTGATTTTTTAATCGTTGTGCTTGGATTAGTGCCTAATGAAAACTGCCGACATATGCTGAGAAGTAGAGTAAAAAATGATTTTGATCACTAGATGGGGATAAGCTTGACCATTCTATCATGTAGACGTCATCCAACCCATTCCCTTAGATGAATAATTAATCCCATGGCAAAGGTTTAGTGATACTCTAAGGGGATTTCTAACCTACCTAAGGTCATAACCCAATACGTTTATCCTCATAGGTGTACATGCTACGTCATACTGTGACCATTGTGTCATTCAAGAGAGCAAGTTGACAGTATGCTTTCAAGCTCTCTTGAATGACTCCTAATGATGATTAAACTTGGTGGGAGGCAAAGATGGGCAAGGACTAAGCAAGGACATGTTCACAATAGTTAAAGGGTGTATTCATAGAAGAATAGAAGCCCTAACTCGGATTTCTTGGTGTAAGAGGCAAGTAATTGAACTCCTTTACCAAATCAAATTCGTAGCCTAAAATATAGAAAATGTAATAAACTGTTTCTGTTTTGTTTTGGATGTAACTTCTTCAATATTGCTCTGTTAGATGCGTTCTTTATATCAAAACTGATTGCCTCGGAAAGATCTACACTTTTGATTCAAACCATTCTTCCAAATTCCCAGCCAATCTTGATTTATGATCACTTTAGTGGACATGGCTGCTGAAATTTAGATTTACTTGACAACTTTTTTTTTCCTATTTTATCTTTTCCTTCATTTATCTCCAATTTACATCCTTATCTTTTTTCCTTTATCTATTGGAATTGATTTGACATCTAATTAATTATCATATATCTTTAAAGCTTCACAATTAAACCAACCATGCTCTAAAAATAATAAATCATCAAATCAAAACAGAAAATAAGAAAGTATAATAATATAATTAAAAAACGAGTATTTACTTCCTAAATATTCCTAAAATGATGTCTCCAACCTAAATTAATTCATCACAAATAGGGATACATCAAGACCCCCAACTCAAAGTTGTATCGTCCCGATACAATAAAAATAAAAACAAAGAGAATTCTCTAAATATACACCTAAGTCAATTAAGCACAGTTGGAAAGAAGATAGCAGAATATATAGAATAGACTCAAAGAAACTACTCATAAAATTTTATTTAATAATATTTACAAACAACATACATGTACACTTGTCATATCCACAATCAACACGGCTTGAATTAAAGATTAGATTAGTTTCGCAATGTAAGAAGGAGAGGTTATTTACTCAGTTTACCAAGGAGGCTATAGATTGTTCATCGAACTTCACTAGTATCCAAAGATCCACTTAACTACTCTCTATTGGCTCAATTACTTCTAGATCACATAACAAAGAATCATAAGGTCTTTAAGGTTGTAATGTTGGTTGAGGGACAGTATGATAGTATATTTGGATAATTTAGAGTGAGCTTTTGGCTCTCTCTTCTCTAGCCATCAACGCCCTAGAGCTTGAGTTACTCTCATAAAATGTTCCCACTCAACCCAATGAATTCCTTGATGCACAAAGTAGCATCCCCAATAACCCAATTAAAGGATAAAGATGTTCACATAAAAATTCCACTTTGCTGGTCCAAATCTTTATAATCTTTTCCATATAACCTATTTTTATAAGTAGCTATGACTCTATTTTTAATGTGAGATGTCATGCTACATTTTCATATATTTTTTCTTTTCAATACTTTTACCCTGGCAAAGGGTTACAATTATAAACTCATCATCATTAACAATATCACAATTACAATTACTTTCCTAATCCCAATATTTCCCAATGATGAAACCCACCACCCCAAACTCAAGCTCTATAACAACTTATCTCAGGTTTTGCGATTCGAATTCGAGTCTTATAGATAAGTCCTATAAACTAAGGGGTATGGCTTGTAATGTGGCTAATAATATGCTTTAGAAAGGCTCAGAGGGGCTAAGACGGGTGATAATAATAATCAAATAAAAGGGTGAGAAAGCTAAAAAAGATTCAAGTGGCTTCAATATGAAAGAAGTGCCTTATTCACATTTCTAACTACCAGATTTCGTAACGTTGTCACTATTAGCTCATAGACAAGCTGGTTTTCAACTAATTTCAAACCTCACGTTCTACACACCAATTAACTCTCCCTAAGTTCCAACTTGACACTTCTTACGCATTTCTTATTCATCTTCCCTATGTTTTACTTCCTGTTTTCATACATGCATACTAAACATATTTGTGACACCGTTCAAAAACATACTACCTACTATCATTGACTTAATTAAACATGCTCAATAGGTATGTTCATCATATTCTATTCAAATTCAACCCTACAAATTTTAAATTTTATGCAAAAACAGAACAGGAAGATGAGGACAATGAATCCCTACCCCCAACTCAAAAGTGAGCCGTGTCCCCACGACTCAAAAAAGACTCCATAAAGCAATAAAATTGTAACTAAACTAAACTAATGCATACAAGCAATTAAGGAGAAGGATTAGAGCGTGGTACCTGGCCATCGAGCATCTCTTTTCATTCCTATTTTGAAGGAGAATCATTATCCATATCCAAGTCTTATGAGACTTCGTTTATTACATAATCTATCCTCATAATCTCATCCAGCAGGTTTTAAAATCTCTTTTCAAATTATCGATCTCTTCCATTAATTTAACTGCCCATGCTAGTGGTCTTTCAGAATATTCATTGAGATTTGAAGATGAACCTTGATCTTCTATTGGTGTCTTTTCTCTAGTCCTTGATGGTATACCTATTCTTATTGTGAGTTTTCTCCGTAGTGGTTGGGATGTTGCCTCGATCTTTGTCTTCTTTTCAATAGGCTCATCAAGATCAATGGTCTTTTCTTTTGTAGATGATGTCTCCCTATTTGTGAGGAATTAATCTAGGTAGGAGACATCATTTTAGGTGTATTAGAGCAATTAATTATAGATTTTTATTCATATTTTTATATTTTTCCTATTTCTTATCTTAATTTGATAAATTATTATTTTTAGCGTATATTTGGTTTATTTTGTGTGTTAATGTAAAGCTTTAAATATATATGGAAATTAATTAGATGCCAAATCAATTCTAAAGAGTTAAGGAAAGAAGATAAGGATGGAAATTGGAGGTAAAAGGAAGTAGAGATAAAAAGAACGCGTAAAATTGAGAACAAATAAAAACTTCTACACTAAATAAACACAAACTAAATTTAACTTAAAGATAAATCCGCGGCAGCGGCGCCAAAAACTTGGTGGGGGCAAAGGTGTGATAAATAAATAGATAAATAAAATAATAATAAATTACACACAACCTTGTTGATGTCTCCTCATTTGTGATAATAAAATATACTTCTGAGACATCATTTTAGGCTTATTTATTAGTTAATAGGTTGAATTTAGCTTAGTTTAGTGCACTTTCCTATTTTAAGTCTTGATTTAGTAACATAATATTTTTAGAGCATATTGGGTTTAATTTTTTATTTAGTGTGAAGCTTTAAAGATAATTATGGAGATTAATTAGAGTCCAAGTCAAACACTACAATATATGGAAAGAGATTTACATGGAAATTATAGATAAAGATAACAAAGGCTAAAAACATGGAAAAGGAAAAACTGCCTAAATCTGAAATTCTGCAGCAACGCCTAAAGAAGTGGTGATAACTCCAAAAGGAAGCCGATTTTGGAAGATTCCTTTCATAAAGACGTAGGTAATTCGCTGAGGATTCTTTTGGTATATTATGGAGCAAAAACCGACCAATAACGAGGAAGATATACTCAAAACAGTTCAGCAATAATTATCCATACGAATTTGAGTTGGGCTTGGAGTCCATTACTTAACCTCATCTCCAAGAAACGAATTAGGTCAACCTATACACTATAAATACAGCCTCTTAACACTCTTAAATTATCCTTGGTGAAACCTTAAACCAAGAGGAAGCTTACAACACAAGAGAAAAGTCTGGAAGGAGCTGTCATCAACAATGTCTTCTTCTACCTTTAAATTTGTAATTTCTTTCTTTTCTTGCATGAACTAAATTTCTTTAGCTTGAGTTTTAGTATATATGTATGAACCCTAGTTTTGATTGACATCTATCTAATTTGGGAACTTAATGTTTTAAATTGAATTATAGTTTTTATTCTCTGTTTATGTGTTTGGATTTATATTCTGTGTTCTTGTGGATGGCCACCATATAGAATTACCATCTAGTAGTTAGGTCACCATTGACAACGGTGTTTAATTACATGTTTAGCACATAACGTCTAGTATTCGGTTTAGATCTGACAAATCAACCTAACTAGATAATCACTATGATTTAGTTCTTGTGACTATTTACCAATTATAGGAAAAGTTTGCTTAGGAAACCTTATTGACACAGGTAAATCCTATTTTAAACTACCTAGCGAATTGGAACCGATTATTGAAATACTATATAATTCACCCTTACATGTTTAGAACGGCAAAACTAGTGGGAATTACATGCTAGTGACTCAAGCTATATTCTCATATTACTCTCTTTAGTATTTACTTTTCTGTCTTTAAATTCTTAGTCTTAATTTAGTTAATTAGAAAATCAAATAAATGTCTATTTGTCCTTACTTTTAATGCGTCTTATTTTCTCTAACTTTAATTATTTGCACTTGATTTTTGCATAAGATTGCCCTAACCTTCGTAGTCTCTGCGGAACGAATCTTACTTATTTTCTAAGACTTGCATACCATCTGTAATACTTGCTGAACCGTGCTCAGTCTAGGGTGATTATTTGCTCTTTATTTATATCTTATATTATCACACCCTAGGCCACACCACTTGTCTACCACGAGAAACTCATTGCAAGTATTACAGATCGTTTGCAAGTTTTAGTGATAAGTCAAGTTCGTTCGCAGGGATTTAATCCGTTAGATCTACTTGTATTAAATAAGCGTAGATGAATTTCGATGTTTTTATCAAAAAGAGAATAATATGAATAGTTATTTGATGAGAAATAATAAATAAGAATGCAGATAAATAAATATGAACGTAAGTTTGATAAATTAGGGTCACTAATATGAGTCTATTACTAAGTTATTCTAATCGTATGGTGAATTGAGCATTATATATTAATCGGGATTCTAAATTCTACCTAATCCCCGTCAAGGTGGACTTAGGAGCAACCTCTCCACTACCAGGATCTTGGGTAAAGAAACCTTGAGTAATTATTGGTGGTTATATCAAACCTTTATGGCTATCTATATAGGATCACTACTCGACGATTATGTGGTATTGTCAATAACTAAGAATAGTCCTAAGATTGGCCAGATCTAGGGTTGTAACAATAAGTGAAAACACATAATAACAATATACGCCAAGCTCAAATCAATTAAAATAACAAATAGTATTAATGAATGTAGACAAAATAATAACCCAACAATAAAAAGTAAAACTTACAGAATAATAGCTTAGAAATATAGTGAAGCCACAAATATATGGCTAATTATCCTAAATATAGAGAAGGATAGATGTAGAGGAGGAGTTTGTCACTCTCCAACTTTTTGCTTCTTGTCTTCCTCTATAGGTCAGCTTCCTTCTTGGATGAATACTAAGGATGAAAATTAATTTAAGGACTAAGCTACTATTTAAAATTGAGAAAATACAAGTAAGGACTAAGCCTATACTTGACACTGAGCAAGGACATGTTTACAATGGTTTAAGGGTGTATTTATAGGTGTTTAAGAAGACCTAATTCGTTTTCTTGGAATGGAAGACAAGTATTGGACTCCTAGACCAACTCAAATTCGTAACCCTAAAATATAGAAAAGGTAATAATATGCCACTTTTTTGTTTTGGCCGTAACTGCTTCAATACTTATCCGTTTGACACGTTCCAATAGTCGAAAATGACCGTCTCAAAAAGATATTTAACTTTTGTTTAGACCATTCTTTGAAATTTCTAACCAATCTTTAGTTATGACTCCTTTTTTGGTCGTGGGTGCTGGAATTCAGATTTATTTGACAACTTTATCTTTCCATATCTTAGCTTTTTATTTCTTTTCTCCAATTTCGTTGTATATCTTCTTTTCTTTATCTCTTAGAACTTACTTGTCATATAATTAATCTCCATATATATCTTTAAAGCTTCACACTAAATAAATAATTAAACCAAATATGCTTTAAAATTATAAATCATTAACCAGATGGGATTAGCTCACTGGCCAGGGCCTTGGTCTACCAATCTAGTGGTGCAGGTTCGAACCGAGTCAATGACTCCGAGTCCAAAGTGGCTCTCCTATGTAACAAAAAAATTAAAATTATAAATCATTAAATCAAGACAAGAAATAATTAAGTGCAATATATCATGTGAAAATCAACTACTAGACTTCCTAAAACACTAAAAATGATGTCTCCAACTAATATTAAATCATCACAAATGGGGAGACATCATTGTGCTTGGACTAGTGCCTGATGACAACTGCCGACATATGCCGAGAAGTAGAGTAAGCAATGATTTTGATCACTAGATGGGGATAAGCTCGACCATTCTATCATGTAGAGGTCATCCAACCCATTCCCTTAGTTGAATAAATTAATCCCATGGCAAAGGTTTGGTGATACTCCATGGGGATTGCCAACCTAAACAAGTTCATATGCCAATACGGTTAAGCTTATTCATGATTATGACTTAAAATAATTTAAAGTCTAATCAAGAGGCATGGAGATCCAACAATGAGAGAATGAATGAGAATTCCGCGACATTAAAAATGCTTAAAAATCAGGTATCTCATATGCCTAATCATTTGAATATGAGGCCACATGGTCAACTTACTAGAAAAACCAAGATCTGCGGAAGAATGAAAAATGTAACAAAATTGCATTGAGAAGTGGAAGTCCCATCATCTCCAAGGATGGAAGATAAAGAGTCTATCTCCAAGCCGAAAGAGATAGAAGAAGATAAAGAGTCTATCTCCAAGCAATATTTGTCGTTTGTTGAAGTCATATATGGCATGACAAAGTATTTGAAATTTATGAAGGATGTGCTTTCCAACAAGAGAAAATATTTCGAGGGAGAGATGGTTGGTTTGCTGGAAAAATGTAGTGTGATTTGTCAAATCAAGGTATTATATCAACGTGTTTAGAATCTTGATCATATAAATATAATTAGGAGGGGTTTAGACCCTCTAGTGTGTGTGTTTGTATGGATACATATAATTCGATCATATGGATTTTTTAATTTCCACACTGTAGGGATCTTTGATGAAATCATGATCAATTGTACGGGATATGATAGATTTGACTTCCAAAATAATATGAGAAAGGCTATTTGTCAAAAGTTGTAAAATAAATTTATTCAAATTTCTAATCCTCGTAAATTTACTATGTTGTACATATAACCATGACCAGCTCTTTGCGGTAGTTATCAAGGATGGTATCTCTCAATAAATATTTTTCTAAGACAAACCACCATTTTAATCAAGAAAGAAAAATTATAGTTCAAAAGGTTCTCCAATGTTATTTGTTTATTTAAATAAGTGTTTATTAATTGAGACAGTTTTAATACCGAGACAGTTTTTACTCAAAACAAAATTTTACCAAGAAAATATATATGTTTGATTTATCATGTAAGTGTTTGATAAATGTGCTCAATGTCAAAGCGAAATCGCTCATTGTCTAATAAATGTGTTCATTATCAAATAGAATGTTCCAAATATTCAAACAAGTCTTCAGTGTCTAAACGAATATACTCAGCTCAAAACTCGTATGCTAAATGTCATTAATGCATTAGTTAAGTGGTACCGCAGATAACACTAAGTGTCATCACCGATCATACTCAATGTCAACACTGAGTGTCACAATCAAATTTGCTCAGCGTGTGTTTATTTATATTTTGCCTTCCCTAGTGTAATGACAGGTGCTCAAACTCTTTGTAAGCCAAGCACATGCTACTATGTTTATCGACATGGTGGTTTAACATGGTATTATCGATTTGGGGGAGATATGGGGACACAAAGATATTTAAAAAGGTAATAATATATTTTTAATTCATAAAGTTAATAAGTAACATAATTAAGATAGAAATAAAAGGAAAAGAAAAGAAAAGTCTAAAGATATGGATAAGTTGGATTTATCCTAGAAATATAACAATTCACAAAATAAAAACTACTTTGTGATCTATGGTCTGCAGTTTTTTTTTCCAATGCTTACAATCTGCTCGTTACATGTCTGGTTGAGGATCAGAACAGCAAGTAGTTGCAGTTGAGGACACTGACCTCCATATCTCAACCACCATTTTTCTGAAAAAATAGTCACTCATTAAGTTTAAACAAAACTGTTTTGTGATTAGCCATTACTCTCTTACGCGCCTCCTTCATGAAACCACTTGTCGAGTGCGTAATAATTTGAATGATATCTTTAACCCCGACTTCTTTAATAACTTTATTGCATATCCTCACCATCTCATCGACTTTTACAGCTGAACTTGAAATCATGAATGTTTTCAGGGATATTGTGTCTTTCGAGCTATTAACAGTAACCTTTACTATAGTCCTATTAAAAGGATCTGCACATTCCTCTATGAATATGCTACAACCCACTTTGATCTCTCCCTCCAAAGTCATAGTCCCTGAAGTGGACCCTTCAGTAAGCACTCTCTTTCTCTTTAGAGGAGTCTGAAGCTCCTCATCTTCCTTTGCTAATTTTTCTCTTTTCTTGAGTATATCATTTAGGAAAACCTCCTTAACATCTGTAGGAACATTTATGCAACTGGCCACATCTCCGCGAATGCCAGCCAAATGGTATCTAAGGCGATAAAAGCCACTGCTCATAACCTTGTCACAATAGTGACATCTAACTTTTCCTTTCTTTCCATCAACAATAGTCCCATGCTCACGTATAAGATATTTTGAATCCATTCTTAAAATATGAACTTTTACAATGAAGGAACCAAAATAGAGTGTGCAACTAAGCTGAGTGTATCAGGTTATGCGACCTGCAAAAAAATAACCAATAAGTATTTAATGTAGACAAATTGAGAATGTACAAGTAAAATCTTTGGGGTATATATTAGAAGCTCATTGTCTATATTCAGTTGTCTTAGGCTTATTTTTCTGGTTATATACATAACAATTTAATGTGATTTATCATAAATATAGTTGTCAGATTAAGGGGTGACAAACTCTTTGCCGAGGAGAAATTCTCTTTGATTTTTGTTCTTACAGTAACTATATCTGATCCAGCTATTCTTACCCCTTAAGCTTTCGCACTTTCTTTATAATGGTGATAATGAAATGGTAGCTATTGAATTCTAGGTTGTATTTGAACCTCAAATACCCTACCCACCCCCAAAATAAGTAGTCTCCAATTGAAACAAAACTTATCCCACTTCCTAGTCCAGTTAGAAAATTATTTATCTTGCCTATGATCAATATAGTGAATCTACTTCTTTTATGTAATAAAAGTTGCTGAAAAGAACCTCTAAAATCATTGAATCATATTTATAATCACAGAAAATAAACTACTGAAAAGAAATTTTAAATAGGATTAAGAGCTTTGAAAACCGATAGAAGACAATTCTAAATTTTCTATGAGTATTGAATTGTGTTTATGGTCTCCACTGGAATTATATAGATAATAATTCTAAATTTGCTAAATGCACTAAACTGTATTTTTAATCACCATTAAAAGGTTGATGGAATAAATTATAATTCCACTTGCAACTTATAAGTATATTATTCACAATCAACTCTAATAAATTGAAGAATTAAAAAAAAAAAAATCTACATAGCACTCTATAGGTAAAATAACTGTTAAAAATCATTCTAAATCCACAAAAATAATTAAATTATGATAATAGTTATCGCTACAAAATTGTTGAAAGACTCTGTATACTTTAAAAAACATTAAGATTTGAGATATTAAGGATCGAAATTACTTACCAATTTGAAGATTCGGACTATAAGAAGAAGAAAATGAAGATTTGAGGTGATTGAAGTGGGCTATTTAGTGAAAATGTGACAATCAGATAATGTTTGTGTAATTTTGATTCTACACAGCTGTGTCCGATGATTGCTGTATGTGGATTAATCGTATAAACTCATAATCGTTTCTTCCTTTTCTGGCATTCTACTTCTCCGGTGCGTGGTGTTTTGAAATTCGCCTCAGGTGCCAGACTACTCTCGTTAACACTCGTGCTAGGTAATTTTTGGATTTCTTTTACGATTGGTACCTTTCGAATGTGAAATAGCCAAATATACTCTTATTTTAAAAGAATTTATCTAAACAGTCCCTCAACTAAGAGATAATATGGTCGTTGATATTGAAAAATGTCTCAAATAATCCATTAATATCCATGTTCTACTTTTCATTAGTTGTTGCTCAAATTTAGTTCATTTTTATGTTTACCTCCAATTGAAATAGTTTATTTTTGCTATTATCATTGAAGAAAATGATATTTTGAGAATTTAACATTATTCTTTTTCATTTTTTATATTCTCTCTCTCTCTCTCTCTCTCTCTCTCTCTCTCTCTCTCTCTCTCTCTCTCTCTCTCTCTCTCTCTCTCTCTCTCTCTCTCTCTCTCTCTCTCTCTCTATCTATCTATCTATCTATCTATCTATCTATATATATATATATATATATTTTCTTGCGACATCTATTATTTAATTTTGTTTCGACTAAGTTTTTATCTCAGACACTTTCATACAAGGTCCACATCCCGGAATCTGGCCAATGGTCACCTTCAATGATGGATCTTGAGAAATTACACAAATAGAGGATGAAGCACAATGAACCCATAAAAGAGTTATTCGTCCATCAGCGATTAAGGGTGAACCTATATCTCCAATCATTTTTATTTGTTTGTTGTCCACCACTACGAATACCTAGTATGGTAAAATGACATTTTTTTTTTATTAATTACACCAATTGATTGTATGTTATGCAAAAAAAAAAATTACCCTCTTTGTTAAACTGCAAATCTAAAACAATATAAGGGTATATTTGAGTTTTCTTGACATGATAGGGTATTGGTAGAGCATATTTTTACAAGATAAATCTATAGTGATTCGTTCTTAAGCTTTGTAACTAGATTGAGCAAATGTCTCAAGTAAGTGATTGGTTTGCAAGTTGACGATGGTTGGCTGCTCTTCGTACCTCCAAAACATGGGTTGGGTCAAAGAAGGATTTTTTACTTGTTGATTATATGACGCTCGAGTCAGTACGAGGAATGTGTAAGAGGGTCCATTCAGTGATGCAGGCATCGGTGATGGGCGAACGATGTGTGAAATGTGCGTAGAAGCATGTAAGAGTAGATGAGAGAATATTGGTAAACTTTAGTGTGAAATGATTGCCTCTATTTATATGTAAGGTTATCTAACATAGTAGACTTCTATCTGGGCTAGAATTCCTTTTGGATTGTATCCCTTTTCCTAGCTTATCTGATCAATTCTATCTCTTGATCATTCTTGTTAAGGTAGAACTATCAAGGATTCTCTCATATCTCTTCTTAGTTGATTTTAAATCCTTAGTTTTTACCATATCCTTTGAAATATGTGTTATGGATTTTGATGTATCATCTTGGGTGGTCATCTTATTCTTCTAGCCAAAACTGATTTTCTAATCGTTGTGCTTGTATTAGTGCCTAATGATAACCGCCGACATATGCTGAGAAGTAGAGTAAGAAATGATTTTGATCACTAGATGGGGATAAGCTTGACCATTCTATCATGTAGACGTCATCAAACCCATTCCCTTAGATGAATAATTAATGCCATGGCAAAGGTTTAGTGATACTCTAAGGGGATTTCCAACCTACCTAAGGTCATAACCCAATATAGTTATCCTCATAGGTGTACATGCTACGTCATACTGTGACCATTGTGTCATTCAAGAGAGCAAGTTGACAGTATGCTTTCAAGCTCTCTTGAATGACTCCTAATGATGAATAAAACTTAAGGACTAATGTTGGGAGGCAAAGATGGGCAAGGACTAAAAAGGGACATGTTTACAATAGTTAAAGGGTGTATTTATAGAAGAATAGAAGCCCTAACTCGGATTTCTTGGTGTAAGAGACAAGTAATTGAACTCCTTTACCAAATCAAATTTGTAGCCTAAAATATAGAGAAGGTAATAAACTGTTTTTGTCTTGTTTTGGCTGTAACTTCTTTAATATTGCTCTGTTTGATGCGTTCTTTGTATCAAAACCGATCGCCTCGGAAAGATCTACACTTTTGCTTCAAACTATTCTTCCAAATTCCCAGCCAATCTTGATTTATGATCACTTTAGTGGACATGGTTGCTGAAATTCAGATTTACTTGACAACTTTTTTTTTCCTATTTTATCTTTTCCTTCATTTATCTCCAATTTACATCCTTATCTATTTTCCTTTATCTATTGGAATTGATTTGACATCTAATTAATTACCATATATCTTTAATGCTTCACAATTAAACCAACTATGCTCTAAAAATAATAAATCATCAAATCAAAACAAAAAATAAGAAAATATAATAATGTAATTAAAAATCGAGTATTTACTTCCTAAATATTCCTAAAATGATGTCTCCAACCTAAATTAATTCATCACAAATAGGGATACTTCAAGACCCCCAACTCAAAGTTGTATCATCCCGATACAATAAAGATAAAAACAAAGAGAAGTCTCTAAATACACACCTAAGTCAATTAAGCACAGTGGGAAAGAAGATAGCAGAATATATAGAATAGACTCAAAGAAACTACTCAGAAAATTTTATGTAGTAATATCTACAAACTACATACATGTACACTTGTCATATCCACAATCAACACGGCTTGAATTAAAGATTAAATTAGTTTCGCAATGTAAGAAGGAGAGGTTATTTACTCAGTTTACCAAGGAGGCTATAGATTGTTCATCGAACTTCACTAGTATCCAAAGATCCACTTAACTACTCTCTATTGGCTCAATTACTTCTCGATCACATAACAAAGAATCATAAGGTCTTTCAGGTTGTAATGTTGGTTTAGGGACAGTATGATAGTATATTTGGATAATTTAGAGTGAGCTTTTGGCTCTCTCCTTACTAGCCATCAACGCCCTAGAGCTTGAGTTACTCTCATAAAATGTTCCCACTCAACCCAATGAATCCCTTGATGCACAAAGTAGCATCCCCAATAACCCAATTAAAGGATAAAGATGTTCACATAAAAATTCCACTTTGCCGGTCCATATCTTTATAATCTTTTCCATATAACCTTTTTATAAGTAGCTATGACTCTATTTTTTATGTGAGATGTCATGCTACTTTTTCATATATTTTTATTTTCAATACTTTTACCCTGGAAAAGGGTTACAATTATAAACTCATCATCATTAACAATATCACAATTACAATTACTTTCCCAATGATGAAACCCACCACCCCAAACTCAAGCTCTATAACAACTTGTCTCAGGTTTTGCGATTCGAGTTCGGGTCTTATAGAAAAGTCCTATAAACTAAAGGGTATGGCTTGTAATGTGGCTAATAAAATGCTTTAGAAAGGCTCAGAGGGGCTAAGACGGATGATAATAATAATAATCAAATAAAAGGGTGAGAAAGCTAAAAAAAGATTCAAGGGGCTTCAATATGAAAGAACTGCCTTATTCACATTTCTAACTACCAGATTTCGTAACTTTTTCACTATTAGCTCATAGACAAGCGGGTTTTCAACTAATTTCAAACCTCACGTTCTACACACCAATTAAGTCTCCCTAAGTTCCAACTTGACACTTCTTACGCATTTCTTATTCATCTTCCCTATGTTTTACTTCCTGTTTTCATACATGCATACTAAACATATTTGTGACACCGTTCAAAAACATACTACCTACTATCATTGACTTAATTAAACATGCTCAATAGGTACGTTCATCATATTCTATTCCAATTCAACCCTACAAATTTTAAATTTTATGCAAAAACAGAACAGGAAGATGAGGACAATGAATCCCTACCCCCAACTCAAAAGTGAGTCGTGTCCCCACGACTCAAAAAAGACTCCATAAAGCAATAAAATTGTAACTAAACTAAACTAATGCATACAAGCAATTAAGGAGAAGGATTAGAACGTGGTACCTGGCCATAAAGCATCTCTTTCCATTCCTATTTTGAAGGAGAATCATTATCCATATCCAAGTCTTATGTTACTTCGTTTGTTACATAATCTATCCTCATAATCTCATCCAACAGGTGTTAAAATCTCTTTTCAAATTATCGATCTCTTCCATTAATTTAACTGCCCATGCTAGTGGTCTTTCAGAATATTCATTGAGATTTGAAGAAGAGCCTTGATCTTGGATTGGTGTCTTTTCTCTAGTCCTTGATGGTATTCTTATTCTTATTGTGAGTTTTCTCCGTAGTGGTTGTGATGTTGCCTCGATCTTTGTCTTCTTTTCAATAGGCTCATCAAGATCAATGGCCTTTTCTTTTGTAGATGATGTTTCCCTATTTATGAGGAATTAATCTAGGTAGGAGACATCATTTTAGGTGTATTAGAGCAATTAATTATAGATTTTTATTCATATTTTTATATTTCTCCTATTTCTTGTCTTAATTTGATAAATTATTATTTTTAGAGCATATTTGGTTTAATTTGTGTGTTAATGTGAAGCTTTAAATATATATGAAAATTAATTAGATGCCAAATCGATTCTAAAGAGATAAGAAAAGAAGATAAGGATGGAAATTGGACGTAAAAGGAAGTAGAGATAAAAAGAACGCGTAAAACTGAAAACAAATAAAAACTTCTACACTAAATAAACAAAAAATAAATTTAACTTAAAGATAAATCTGCGGCAGCGGCGCCAAAAACTTGGTGGGGGCAAAAGTGTGATAAATAAATAGATAAATAAAATAATAATAAATGACACACAACCTTGTCTACCACGAGAAACTCACTGCAAGTATTACAGATCGTTTGCAAGTTTTAGTGATAAGTCAAGTTCGTTCGCAGGGATTTAATCCGTTTGATCTACTTGTATTAAATAAGCGTAGATGAATTTAGATGTTTATATAAAAAGAGAATAATATGAATAGTTATTTGATGAGAAATAATAAATAAGAATGCAGATAAATAAATATGAACTTAAGTTAGATAAATTAGGGTCGCTAATATGAGTCTATTACTAAGTTATTCTAATCGTATGGTGAATTGAGCATTATATATTAACCGGGATTCTAAATTCTACCTAACCCCCGTCAGGGTGGACTTAGGAGCAACCTCTCCACTACCAGGATCTTGGGTAAAGAAACCTTGAGTAATTATTGGTAGTTATATCAAACCTTTATGGCTATCTATCTAGGGTCACTACTAGACGATAATGTGGTGTTGTCAATAACTAAGAATAGTCCTAAGATTGTCCAGATCTAGGGTTGTAACAATAAGTGAAAACACATAATAACAATATACGCCAAGATCAAATCAATTAAAATAACAAATAGTATTAATGAATGTAGACAAAATAATAACCCAACAATAAAAAGTAAAACTTACAGAATAATAGCTTAGAAATATAGTGAAGCCCCAAATATATGGCTAATTACCCTAAATATAGAGAAGGATAGATGTAGAGGAGGAGTTTTTCAGTCTCCAACTTCTTGCTTCTTGTCTTCCTCTATAGGTCAGCTTGCTTCTTGGATGAATAGTTTGATACTAAGGATGAATATTAATTTAAGGACTAAGCTATTATTTAAAATTGAGAAAATACAAGTAAGGACTAACCCTATACTTGACACTGAGCAAGGACATGTTTACAATGGTTTAAGGGTGTATTTATAGGTGTTTAAGAAGACCTAATTCGTTTTCTTAGAATGGAAGACAAGTATTGGACTCCTAGAACAACTCAAATTTGTAACCCTAAAATATAGAAAAGGTAATAATGTCACTGTTTTGTTTTGGCCGTAACTGCTTCAATACTTATCCGTTTGACACGTTCCAATACTCGAAAATGATCGTCTCAAAAAGATCTTTAACTTTTGTTTAGACCATTCTTCGAAATTTCTAAACAATCTTTAGTTATGAGTCCTTTTGTGGTCGTGGGTGCTGGAATTCAGATTTATTTGGCAACTTTATCTTTCCATATCTTAGCTTTTCATTTCTTTTCTCCAATTTCGGTGTATATCTTCTTTCCTTTATCTCTTAGAACTGACTTGGCATATAATTAATCTCCATATATATCTTTAAAGCTTCACATTAAATAAATAATTAAACCAAATATGCTTTAAAAATATAAATAATTAAATCAAGACAAGAAATAAGAAAGTGCAATATATCATGTGAAAATCAACTACTAGACTTCCTAAAACACTAAAAATGATGTCTTCAACTAATATTAAATCATCACAAATGGGGAGACATAATTGTGCTTGGCCTAGTGCCTGATGACAACTGCCGACATATGCCGAGAAGTAAAGTAAGCAATGATTTTGATCACTAGATGGGGATAAGCTCGACCATTCTATCATGTAGAGGTCATCCAACCCATTCCGTTAGTTGAATAAATTAATCCCATGGCAAAGGTTTGGTGATACTCCAAGGGGATTGCCAACCTAAACAAGTTCATAAGCCAATACGGTTAAGCTTATTCATGATTATGACTTAAGAAAATTTAAAGTCTAATCAAGAGGCATGGAGGTCCAACAATGAGAGAATGAATGAGAACTCCGCGACATTAAAAATGCTTAAAAATCAGGTATCTCATATTCCTAATCATTTGAATATGAGGCCACATGGTCAACTTACTAGAAAAACCAAGATCTGCGGAAGAATGAAAAATGTAACAAAATTGCATTGAGAAGTGGGAAGAAATATTTCCCATCATCTCCAGGGATGAAAGAGAAAGAGTCTACCTCCAAGCCGAAAGAGATAGAAGACGATAAAGAGTCTACCTCCAAGCAATATTTGTCGTTTGTTGAAGTCATATATGGCATTACAGAGTATTTGAAATTTATGAAGGATGTGCTTTCCAACAAGCGAAAATATTTCGAGGGATAGATGGTTGGTTTGCTGGAAAAATGTAGTGTGATTTGTCAAATAAATGTATTATATCAACGTCTTTAGAATCTTGATCATATAAATATAATTACGAGGGGTTTAGACCCTCTAGTGTGTGTGTGTGTTTGTATGTATACATATAATTCGATCATATGAGTTTTTTAATTTCCACACTGTAGGGATCTTTGATGAAATCATGATCAATTGTTTGGGATATGATAGATTTGACTTCCAAATAATATGAGAAAGGCTATTTGTCAAAAGTTGTAAAATAAATTTATTCAAATTTCTAATCCTCGTAAATTTACTATGTTTTACATATAACCATGACCAGCTCTTTGCGGTAGTTATCAAGGATGGTATCTCTCAATAAATATTTTGCTAAGACAAACCACCATTTTAATCAAGAAAGAAAAATTATAGTTCAAAAGGTTCTCCAATGTTATTTGTTTATTTAAATAAGCGTTTATTAATTGAGACAGTTTTACTCAAAACAAAAAATTTACCAAGAAAATATATATATATATATATATATATATATATATATATATATATATATATATATGTTTGATTTATCATGTAAGTGTTTGATAAATGTGCTCAATGTCAAAGCAAAATCGCTCATTTTCTAATAAATGTGTTCATTATCAGATTGAATGTGCCAAATATTCAAACAAGTCTTCAGTGTCTAAACGAATATACTCAGCTCAAAACTCGTATGCTAAATGTCATTAATGCATTAGTTAAGTGGTACCGCAGATAACACTAAGTGTCATCACTGATCATACTCAATGTCAACACTGAGTGTCACAATCAAATTTGCTCAGCGTGTGTTTATTTATATTTTTCCTTCCCTAGTGTAATGACAGGTGCTCAAACTCTTTGTAAGCCAAGCACATGCTACTATGTTTATCAACATGGTGGTTTAACATGGTATTACCGATTTGGGGGAGATATGGGGACACAAAGATATTTAAAAAGGTAATAATATATTTTTAATTCATAAATTTAATAAGTAACATAATCAAGATAGAAATAAAAGGAAAAGAAAGGAAAATTCTAAAGATATGGATTAGTTAAATTTATCCTAGAAACATCACAATTCATAAAATAAAAACTACTTTGTGATCTATGGTCTGCAGTCTTGTTTTCCACTGCTTACAATCTGCTCGTTACATGTTTGGTTGAGGATCGGAACAACAAGCAGTTGCAGTTGAGGACACTGACCTCGATAACTGAACCACCATTTTTCTAAAAAAAATAGTCAATCGTTAAGTTTAAACAAAACTGTTCTGTGATTAGCCATTACTCTCTTACACGCCTCCTTCATGAAACCACTTGTTTTGTGCGTAATAATTTGAATGGTATCTTTAACCCCGACTTCTTTAATAACTTTATTGCATATCCTCACCATCTCATCGACTTTTACAGCTGAACTTGAAATCATGAATGTTTTCAGGGATATTGTGTCTTTCGAGCTATTAACAGTAACCTTCACTATAGTCCTATTAAAAGGATCTGCACATTCCTCTATGAATATGCTACAACCCACTTCGATCTCTCCCTCCAAAGTCTTAGTCCCTGAAGTGGCCCCTTCAGTAAGCACTCTATTTCTCTTCAGAGGAGTCTGAAGCTCCTCATCTTCCTTGGCTAATTTTTCTCTTTTCTTGAGTATATCATTTAGGCAAACCTCCTTAACATCTGTAGGAACATTTATGCAACTGGCCACATCTCCGCGAATGCCAGCCAAATGGTATCTAAGGCGATAAAAGCCACTACTCATAACCTTGTCACAATAGTGACATCTAACTTTTCCTTTCTTTCCATCAACAATAGTCCCATGCTCACGTATAAGATATTTTGAATCCATTCTTAAAATATGAACTTTTACAATAAAGGAACCAAAATAGAGTGTGCAACTAAGCTGAGTGTATCAGGTTATGCGACCTGCAAAAAAATAACCAATAAGTATTTAATGCAGACAAATAGAGAATGTACAAGTAAAATCTTTGGGTTATATATTAGAAGCTCATTGTCTATATTCAGTTGTCTCAGGCTTATTTTTCTGGTTATATACATAACAATTTAATGTGATTTATCATAAATATAGTTGTCAGATTAAGGGGTGACAAAGACTCTTTGCCGAGGAGAAATTCTCTTTGATTTTTGTTCTTACAGTAACTATATCTGATCCAGCTATTATTACCCCTTAAGCTTTCGCACTTTCTTTATAATGGTGATAATGAAATGGTAGCTATTGAATTCTAGGTTGTATTTGAACCTCAAATACCCTACCCACCCCCAAAATGAGTAATCTCCAATTGAAACAAAACTTATCCCACTTCCTAGTCCAGTTAGAAAATTATTTATCTTGCCTATGATCAATATAGTGAATCTACTTCTTTTATGTAATAAAAGTTGCTGAAAAGAACCTCTAAAATCATTGAATCATATTTATAATCACATAAAATAAACTACTGAAAAAAAATTCTAAATAGGATTAAGAGCTTTGAAAACCGATAGAAGACAATTCTAAATTTTCTATGAGTATTGAATTGTGTTTATGGTCTCCACTGGAATTATATAGATAATAATTCTAAATTTGCTAAATGCACTAAATTGTATTTTTAATCACCATTAAAAGGTTGATGGAATAAATTATAATTCCTCTTGCAACTTATAAGTATATTATTCACAATCAACTCTAATAAATTGAAGAATTTTTTAAAAAAAAATCTACAGAGCACGCTATAGCTAAAATAACTGTGAAAAAACATTCTAAATCCACAAAAGTAATTAAATTATGATAATAGTTATCGCTACAAAATTGTTGAAAGACTCTGTATACTTTAAAGAACATTAAGATTTGAGATATTAAGGATCGAAATTACTTACCAATTTGAAGATTCGGACTATAAGAAGAAGAAAACGAAGATTTGAGGTGATTGAAGTGGGCTATTTAGTGAATATGTTACAATCAGTTAATGTTTGTGTAATTGTGATTCTACACAGCTGTGTCTGATGATTGTTGTATGTGGATTAATCGTATAAACTCATAATCGTTTCTTCATTTTCTGGCATTCTACTTCTCCGGTGCGTGGTGCTTTGAAATTCGCCTCAGGTGCCAGACTACTCTCGTTAACACTCGTGCTAGGTGATTTTTGGAATTTTTTTACGATTGGTACCTTTCAAATGTGAAATAGCCAAATATACTCTTATTTTTAAAAAAAAAATTATCTAAACAGTCCCTCAACTAAAAGATAATATGGTCGTTGATATTGAAAAATGTCTGAAATGGTCCATTAATATCCATGTTCTACTTTCCATTAGTTGTTGCTCAAATTTAGTTCATTTTTATGTTTACCTCCAATTGAAATAGTTTATTTTTGCTATTATCATTGAATAAAATGATATTTTGAGAATTCAACATTACTCTCTCTCTCTCTCTCTCTCTCTCTCTCTCTCTCTCTCTCTCTCTCTCTCTATCTATATAAATATGAACGTAAGTTAGATAAATTAGAGTCACTAATATGAGTCTATTACTAAGTTATTCTAATCGTATGGTGAATTGAGCATTATATATTAACCGGGATTCTAAATTCTACCTAACCCCCGTCAGGGTGGACTTAGGAGCAACCTCTCCACTACCAGGATCTTGGGTAAAGAAACCTTGAGTAATTATTGGTGGTTATATCAAACCTTTATGGATATCTATCTAGGGTCACTACTAGACGATTATGTGGTGTTGTCAATAACTAAGAATAGTCCTAAGATTGTCCAGATCTAGGGTTGTAACAATAAGTGAAAACACATAATAACAATATACACCAAGATCAAATCAATTAAAATAACAAATAGTATTAATGAATGTAGACAAAATAATAACCCAACAATAAAAAGTAAAACTTACAGAATAATAGCTTAGAAATATAGTGAAGCCACAAATATATGGCTAATTACCCTAAATATAGAGAAGGATAGATGTAGAGGAGGAGTTTGTCAGTCTCCAACTTCTTGCTTCTTGTCTTCCTCTATAGGTCAGCTTGCTTCTTGGATGAATAGCTTGATACTAAAGATGAATATTAATTTAAGGACTAGGCTATTATTTAAAATTGAGAAAATACACGTAAGGACTAAGCCTATACTTGACACTGAGCAAGGACATGTTTACAATGGTTTAAGGGTGTATTTATAGGTGTTTAAGAAGAACTAATTCGTTTTCTTGGAATGGAAGACAAGTATTGGACTCCTAGACCAACTCAAATTCATAACCCTAAAATATAGAAAAGTTTAATAATACGTCACTGTTTTGTTTTGGCCGTAACTGCTTCAATACTTATCCGTTTGACACGTTCCAATACTCGAAAATGATCGTCTCAAAAAGATCTTTAACTTTTGTTTAGACCATTCTTCGAAATTTCTAAACAATCTTTAGTTATGAGTCCTTTTGTGGTCGTGGGTGCTGGAATTCAGATTTATTTGGCAACTTTATCTTTCCATATCTTAGCTTTTCATTTCTTTTCTCCAATTTCGGTGTATATCTTCTTTCCTTTATCTCTAAGAACTGACTTGGCATATAATTAATCTCCATATATATCTTTAAAGCTTCACATTAAATAAATAATTAAACCAAATATGCTTTAAATATATAAATAATTAAATCAAGACAAGAAATAAGAAAGTGCAATATATCATGTGAAAATCAACTACTAGACTTCCTAAAACACTAAAAATGATGTCTTCAACTAATATTAAATCATCACAAATGGGGAGACATAATTGTGCTTGGCCTAGTGCCTGATGACAACTGCCGACATATGCCGAGAAGTAAAGTAAGCAATGATTTTGATCACTAGATGGGGATAAGCTCGACCATTCTATCATGTAGAGGTCATCCAACCCATTCCGTTAGTTGAATAAATTAATCCCATGGCAAAGGTTTGGTGATACTCCAAGGGGATTGCCAACCTAAACAAGTTCATAAGCCAATACGGTTAAGCTTATTCATGATTATGACTTAAGAAAATTTAAAGTCTAATCAAGAGGCATGGAGGTCCAACAATGAGAGAATGAATGAGAACTCCGCGACATTAAAAATGCTTAAAAATCAGGTATCTCATATTCCTAATCATTTGAATATGAGGCCACATGGTCAACTTACTAGAAAAACCAAGATCTGCGGAAGAATGAAAAATGTAACAAAATTGCATTGAGAAGTGGGAAGAAATATTTCCCATCATCTCCAAGGATGAAAGAGAAAGAGTCTACCTCCAAGCCGAAGAGAGATAGAAGAAGATAAAGAGTCTACCTCCAAGCAATATTTGTCGTTTGTTGAAGTCATATATGGCATGACAGAGTATTTGAAATTTATGAAGGATGTGCTTTCCAACAAGCGAAAATATTTTGAGGGAGAGATGGTTGGTTTGCTGGAAAAATGTAGTGTGATTTGTCAAATAAATGTATTATATCAACGTCTTTAGAATCTTGATCATATAAATATAATTACGAGGGGTTTAGACCCTCTAGTGTGTGTGTGTGTGTTTGTATGTATACATATAATTCGATCATATGGGTTTTTTAATTTCCACACTGTAGGGATCTTTGATGAAATCATGATCAATTGTACGGGATATGATAGATTTGACTTCCAAATAATATGAGAAAGGCTATTTGTCAAAAGTTGTAAAATAAATTTATTCAAATTTCTAATCCTCGTAAATTTACTATGTTTTACATATAACCATGACCAGCTCTTTGCGGTAGTTATCAAGGATGGTATCTCTCAATAAATATTTTGCTAATACAAACCACCATTTTAATCAAGAAAGAAAAATTATAGTTCAAAAGGTTCTCCAATGTTATTTGTTTATTTAAATAAGTGTTTATTAATTGAGACAGTTTTAATACCGAGACAGTTTTTACTCAAAACAAAAATTTTACCAAGAATATATATATATATATATATATATATATATATATATATATATATATATATATATATATATATATATATATATGTTTGATTTATCATGTAAGTGTTTGATAAATGTGCTCAATGTCAAAGCAAAATCGCTCATTTTCTAATAAATGTGTTCATTATCAAATTGAATGTGCCAAATATTCAAACAAGTCTTCAGTGTCTATACGAATATACTCAGCTCAAAACTCGTATGCTAAATGTCATTAATGCATTAGTTAAGTGGTACCGCTGATAACAATAAGTGTCATCACCGATCATACTCAATGTCAACACTGAGTATCACAATCAAATTTGCTCAGCGTGTGTTTATTTATATTTTTCCTTCCCTAGTGTAATGACAGGTGCTCAAACTCTTTGTAAGCCAAGCACATGCTACTATGTTTATCGACATGGTGGTTTAACATGGTATTATCGATTTGGGGGAGATATGGGGACACAAAGATATTTAAAAAGGTAATAATATATTTTTAATTCATAAATTTAATAAGTAACATAATCAAGATAGAAATAAAAGGAAAAGAAAGGAAAATTCTAAAGATATGGATTAGTTAAATTTATCCTAGAAACATCACAATTCATAAAATAAAAACTACTTTGTGATCTATGGTCTGCAGTCTTGTTTTCCAATGCTTACAATCTGCTCGTTACATGTCTGGTTGAGGATCGGAACAACAAGCAGTTGCAGTTGAGGACACTGACCTCCATAACTGAACCACCATTTTTCTAAAAAAAATAGTCAATCGTTAAGTTTAAACAAAACTGTTCTGTGATTAGCCATTACTCTCTTACACGCCTCCTTCATGAAACCACTTGTTTTGTGCGTAATAATTTGAATGGTATCTTTAACCCCGACTTCTTTAATAACTTTATTGCATATCCTCACCATCTCATCGACTTTTACAGCTGAACTTGAAATCATGAATGTTTTCAGGGATATTGTGTCTTTCGAGCTATTAACAGTAACCTTCACTATAGTCCTATTAAAAGGATCTGCACATTCCTCTATGAATATGCTACAACCCACTTCGATCTCACCCTTCAAAGTCTTAGTCCCTGAAGTGGACCCTTCATTAAGCACTCTCTTTCTCTTCATATGAGTTTGATGCTCCTCATCTTCCTTGGCTACTTTTTCTCTTTTCTTGAGTATATCATTTAGGCAAACCTCCTTAACATCTGTAGGAACATTTATGCAACTGGCCACATCTCCGCGAATGCCAGCCAAATGGTATCTAAGGCGATAAAAGCCACTGCTCATAACCTTGTCACAATAGTGACATCTAACTTTTCCTTTCTTTCCATCAACAATAGTCCCATGCTCACGTATAAGATATTTTGAATCCATTCTTAAAATATGAACTTTTACAATGAAGGAACCAAAATAGAGTGTGCAACTAAGCTGAGTGTATCAGGTTATGCGACCTGCAAAAAAATAACCAATAAGTATTTAATGTAGACAAATTGAGAATGTACAAGTAAAATCTTTGGGGTATATATTAGAAGCTCATTGTCTATATTCAGTTGTCTTAGGCTTATTTTTCTGGTTATATACATAACAATTTAATGTGATTTATCATAAATATAGTTGTCAGATTAAGGGGTGACAAACTCTTTGCCGAGGAGAAATTCTCTTTGATTTTTGTTCTTATAGTAACTATATCTGATCCAGCTATTCTTACCCCTTAAGCTTTCGCACTTTCTTTATAATGGTGATAATGAAATGGTAGCTATTGAATTCTAGGTTGTATTTGAACCTCAAATACCCTACCCACCCCCAAAATAAGTAGTCTCCAATTGAAACAAAACTTATCCCACTTCCTAGTCCAGTTAGAATATTATTTATCTTGCCTATGATCAATATAGTGAATCTACTTCTTTTATGTAATAAAAGTTGCTGAAAAGAACCTCTAAAATCATTGAATCATATTTATAATCACAGAAAATAAACTACTGAAAAGAAATTCTAAATAGGATTAAGAGCTTTGAAAACCGATAGAAGACAATTCTAAATTTTCTATGAGTATTGAATTGTGTTTATGGTCTCCACTGGAATTATATAGATAATAATTCTAAATTTGCTAAATGCACTAAACTGTATTTTTAATCACCATTAAAAGGTTGATGGAATAAATTATAATTCCACTTGCAACTTATAAGTATATTATTCACAATCAACTCTAATAAATTGAAGAATTTAAAAAAAAAAATCTACATAGCACTCTATAGCTAAAATAACTGTTAAAAATCATTCTAAATCCACAAAAATAATTAAATTATGATAATAGTTATCGCTACAAAATTGTTGAAAGACTCTGTATACTTTAAAAAACATTAAGATTTGAGATATTAAGGATCGAAATTACTTACCAATTTGAAGATTCGGACTATAAGAAGAAGAAAATGAAGATTTGAGGTGATTGAAGTGGGCTATTTAGTGAAAATGTTACAACCAGTTAATGTTTGTGTAATTGTGATTCTACACAGCTGTGTCCGATGATTGTTGTATGTGAATTAATCGTATAAACTCATAATCGTTTCTTCCTTTTCTGGTATTCTACTTCTCCGGTGCGTGGTATTTTGAAATTCGCCTCAGGTGCCAGACTACTCTCGTTATCACTGGTGCAAGGTAATTTTTGGAATTTTTTTACAATTGGTACCTTTCAAATGTGAAATAGCCAAATATACTCTTATTTTTTTTTAAAAAATTATCTAAACAGTCCCTCAACTAAGAGATAATATGGTCGTTGATATTGAAAAATGTCTCAAATGGTCCATTAATATCCCTGTTCTACTTTTCATTAGTTGTTGCTCAAATTTAGTTCATTTTTATGTTTACCTCCAATTGAAATAGTTTATTTTTGCTATTATCATTGAAGAAAATGATATTTTGAGAATTTAACATTATTCTTTTACATTTTTTTATACTCTCTCTCTCTCACTCTCACTCTCTCTCTCTCTCTCTCTCTCTCTCTCTCTCTCTCTCTCTCTCTCTCTCTCTCTCTCTCTCTCTCTCTCTCTCTCTCTCTCTCTCTCTCTCTCTCTCTCTCTCTCTCTATCTATATATATATATATGAACGTAAGTTAGATAAATTAGGGTCACTAATATGAGTCTATTACTAAGTTATTCTAATCGTATGGTGAATTGAGCATTATATATTAACCGGGATTCTAAATTCTACCTAACCCCCGTCAGGGTGGACTTAGGAGCAACCTCTCCACTACCAGGATCTTGGGTAAAGAAACCTTGAGTAATTATTGGTGGTTATATCAAACCTTTATGGATATCTATCTAGGGTCACTACTAGATGATTATCTCGTGTTGTCAATAACTAAGAATAGTCCTAAGATTGGCCAGATCTAGGGTTGTAACAATAAGTGAAAACACATAATAACAATATTCTCCAAGCTCAAATCAATTAAAATAACATATAGTATTAATGAATGTAGACAAAATAATAACCCAACAATAAAAAGTAAAACTTACAGAATAATAGCTTAGAAATATAGTGAAGCCACATATATATGGCTAATTACCCTAAATATAGAGAAGGATAGATGTAGAGGAGGAGTTTGTCAGTCTCCAACTTCTTGCTTCTTGTCTTCCTCTATAGGTCAGCTTTCTTCTTGGATGAATAGCTTGATACTAAGGATGAATATTAAATTAAGGACTAAGCTACTATTTAAAATTGAGAAAATACAAGTAAGGACTAAGCCTATACTTGACACTGAGCAAGGACATGTTTACAATGGTTTAAGGGTGTATTTATAGGTGTTTAAGAAGACCTAATTCGTTTTCTTGGAATGGAAGACAAGTATTGGACTCCTAGACTAACTCAAATTCGTAACCCTAAAATATAGAAAAGGTAATAATGCGTCACTGTTTTGTTTTGGCCGTAACTGCTTCAATACTTATCCGTTTGACACGTTCCAATCCTCGAAAATGATCGTCTCAAAAAGATCTTTAACTTTTGTTTAGACCATTCTTCGAAATTTCTAAACAATCTTTAGTTATGAGTCCTTTTGTGGTCATGGGTGCTGGAATACAGATTTATTTGGCAACTTTATCTTTCCATATCTTAGCTTTTCATTTCTTTTCTCCAATTTCGATGTATATCTTCTTTCCTTTATCTCTTAGAACTGACTTGGCATATAATTAATCTCCATATATATCTTTAAAGCTTCACACTAAATAAATAATTAAACCAAATATGCTTTAAAAATATAAATCATTAAATCAAGACAAGAAATAAGAAAGTGCAATATATCATGTGAAAATCAACTACTAGACTTCCTAAAACACTAAAAATGATGTCTCCAACTAACATTAAATCATCACAAATGGGGAGACATCATTGTGCTTGGCCTAGTGGTTGATGACAACTGCCGACATATGCCGAGAAGTAGAGTAAGCAATGATTTTGATCACTAGATGGGGATAAGCTCGACCATTCTATCATGTAGAGGTCATCCAACCCATTCCCTTAGTTGAATAAATTAATCCCATGGCAAAGGTTTGGTGATACTCCAAGGGGATTGCCAACCTAAACAAGTTCATAAGCCAATACGGTTAAGCTTATTCATGATTATGACTTAAGAAAATTTAAAGTCTAATCAAGAGGCATGGAGGTCCAACAATGAGGAAATGAATGAGAACTCCGCGACATTAAAAATGCTTAAAAATCAGGTATCTCATATTCCTAATCATTTTAATATGAGGCCACATGGTCAACTTACTAGAAAAACCAAGATCTGCGGAAGAATGAAAAATGTAACAAAATTGCATTGAGAAGTGGGAAGAAATATTTCCCATCATCTCCAGGGATGAAAGAGAAAGAGTCTACCTCCAAGCCGAAAGAGATAGAAGAAGATAAAGAGTCTACCTCCAAGCAATACTTGTCGTTTGTTGAAGTCATATATGGCATGACAGAGTATTTGAAATTTATGAAGGATGTGCTTTCCAACAAGCGAAAATATTTCGAGGGAGAGATGGTTGGTTTGCTGGAAAAATGTAGTGTGATTTGTCAAATAAATGTATTATATCAACGTCTTTAGAATCTTGATCATATAAATATAATTACGAGGGGTTTAGACCCTCTAGTGTGTGTGTGTGTGTTTGTATGTATACATATAATTCGATCATATGGGTTTTTTAATTTCCACACTGTAGGGATCTTTGATGAAATCATGATCAATTGTATGGGATATGATAGATTTGACTTCCAAATAATATGAGAAAGGCTATTTGTCAAAAGTTGTAAAATAAATTTATTCAAATTTCTAATCCTCGTAAATTTACTATGTTTTACATATAACCATGACCAGCTCTTTGCGGTAGTTATCAAGGATGGTATCTCTCAATAAATATTTTGCTAAGACAAACCACCATTTTAATCAAGAAAGAAAAATTATAGTTCAAAAGGTTCTCCAATGTTATTTGTTTATTTAAATAAGTGTTTATTAATTGAGACAGTTTTAATACCGAGACAGTTTTTACTCAAAACAAAAATTTTACCAAGAAAATATATATATATATATATATATATATATATATATATGTTTGATTTATCATGTAAGTGTTTGATAAATGTGCTCAATGTCAAAGCAAAATCGCTCATTTTCTAATAAATGTGTTCATTATCAAATTGAATGTGCCAAATATTCAAACAAGTCTTCAGTGTCTATACGAATATACTCAGCTCAAAACTCGTATGCTAAATGTCATTAATGCATTAGTTAAGTGGTACCGCAGATAACACTAAGTGTCATCACCGATCATACTCAATGTCAACACTGAGTGTCACAATCAAATTTGCTCAGCGTGTGTTTATTTATATTTTTCCTTCCCTAGTGTAATGACAGGTGCTCAAACTCTTTGTAAGCCAAGCACATGCTACTATGTTTATCGACATGGGGGTTTAACATGGTATTATCGATTTGGGGGAGATATAGGGACACAAAGATATTTAAAAAGGTAATAATATATTTTTAATTCATAAATTTAATAAGTAACATAATCAAGATAGAAATAGAAGGAAAAGAAAGGAAAATTCTAAAGATATGGATTAGTTAAATTTATCCTAGAAACATCACAATTCATAAAATAAAAACTACTTTGTGATCTATGGTCTGCAGTCTTGTTTTCCAATGCTTACAATCTGCTCGTTACATGTCTGGTTGAGGATCGGAACAACAAGCAGTTGCAGTTGAGGACACTGACCTTCATAACTGAACCACCATTTTTCTAAAAAAAATAGTCAATCGTTAAGTTTAAACAAAACTGTTCTGTGATTAGCCATTACTCTCTTACACGCCTCCTTCATGAAACCACTTGTTTTGTGCGTAATAATTTGAATGGTATCTTTAACCCCGACTTCTTTAATAACTTTATTGCATATCCTCACCATCTCATCGACTTTTACAGCTGAACTTGAAATCATGAATGTTTTCAGGGATATTGTGTCTTTCGAGCTATTAACAGTAACCTTCACTATAGTCCTATTAAAAGGATCTGCACATTCCTCTATGAATATGCTACAACCCACTTCGATCTCACCCTTCAAAGTCTTAGTCCCTGAAGTGGACCCTTCATTAAGCACTCTCTTTCTCTTCATATGAGTTTGATGCTCCTCATCTTCCTTGGCTACTTTTTCTCTTTTCTTGAGTATATCATTTAGGCAAACCTCCTTAACATCTGTAGGAACATTTATGCAACTGGCCACATCTCCGCGAATGCCAGCCAAATGGTATCTAAGGCGATAAAAGCCACTGCTCATAACCTTGTCACAATAGTGACATCTAACTTTTCCTTTCTTTCCATCAACAATAGTCCCATGCTCACGTATAAGATATTTTGAATCCATTCTTAAAATATGAACTTTTACAATGAAGGAACCAAAATAGAGTGTGCAACTAAGCTGAGTGTATCAGGTTATGCGACCTGCAAAAAAATAACCAATAAGTATTTAATGTAGACAAATTGAGAATGTACAAGTAAAATCTTTGGGGTATATATTAGAAGCTCATTGTCTATATTCAGTTGTCTTAGGCTTATTTTTCTGGTTATATACATAACAATTTAATGTGATTTATCATAAATATAGTTGTCAGATTAAGGGGTGACAAACTCTTTGCCGAGGAGAAATTCTCTTTGATTTTTGTTCTTACAGTAACTATATCTGATCCAGCTATTCTTACCCCTTAAGCTTTCGCACTTTCTTTATAATGGTGATAATGAAATGGTAGCTATTGAATTCTAGGTTGTATTTGAACCTCAAATACCCTACCCACCCCCAAAATAAGTAGTCTCCAATTGAAACAAAACTTATCCCACTTCCTAGTCCAGTTAGAAAATTATTTATCTTGCCTATGATCAATATAGTGAATCTACTTCTTTTATGTAATAAAAGTTGCTGAAAAGAACCTCTAAAATCATTGAATCATATTTATAATCACAGAAAATAAACTACTGAAAAGAAATTCTAAATAGGATTAAGAGCTTTGAAAACCGATAGAAGACAATTCTAAATTTTCTATGAGTATTGAATTGTGTTTATGGTCTCCACTGGAATTATATAGATAATAATTCTAAATTTGCTAAATGCACTAAACTGTATTTTTAATCACCATTAAAAGGTTGATGGAATAAATTATAATTCCACTTGCAACTTATAAGTATATTATTCACAATCAACTCTAATAAATTGAAGAATTTTAAAAAAAAAATCTACATAGCACTCTATAGCTAAAATAACTATTAAAAATCATTCTAAATCCACAAAAATAATTAAATTATGATAATAGTTATCGCTACAAAATTGTTGAAAGACTCTGTATACTTTAAAAAACATTAAGATTTGAGATATTAAGGATCGAAAGAACTTACCAATTTGAAGATTCGGACTATAAGAAGAAGAAAATGAAGATTTGAGGTGATTGAAGTGGGCTATTTAGTGAAAATGTGACAATCAGTTAATGTTTGTGTAATTTTGATTCTACACAGCTGTGTCCGATGATTGCTGTATGTGGATTAATCGTATAAACTCATAATCGTTTCTTCCTTTTCTGGCATTCTACTTCTCCGGTGCGTGGTGTTTTGAAATTCGCCTCAGGTGCCAGTCTACTCTCGTTAACACTCGTGCTAGGTAATTTTTGGAATTTTTTTACGATTGGTACCTTTCGAATGTGAAATAGCCAAATATACTCTTATTTTAAAAGAATTTATCTAAACAGTCCCTCAACTAAGAGATAATATGGTCGTTGATATTGAAAAATGTCTCAAATAATCCATTAATATCCATGTTCTACTTTTCATTAGTTGTTGCTCAAATTTAGTTCATTTTTATGTTTACCTCCAATTGAAATAGTTTATTTTTGCTATTATCATTGAAGAAAATGATATTTTGAGAATTTAACATTATTCTTTTTCATTTTTTATATTCTCTCTCTCTCTCTCTCTCTCTCTCTCTCTCTCTCTCTCTCTCTCTCTCTCTCTCTCTCTCTCTATCTATCTATCTATATATATATATATATATATATTTTCTTGCGACATCTATTATTTAATTTTGTTTCGACTAAGTTTTTATCTCAGACACTTTCATACAAGGTCCACATCCCGGAATCCGGCCAATGGTCACCTTCAATGATGGATCTTGAGAAATTACACAAATAGAGGATGAAGCACAATGAACCCATAAAAGAGTTATTCGTCCATCAGCGATTAAGGGTGAACCTATATCTCCAATCATTTTTATTTGTTTGTTGTCCACCACTACGAATACCTAGTATGGTAAAATGACATTTTTTTTTATTAATTACACCAATTGATTGTATGTTATGCAAAAAAAAAAATTTACCCTCTTTGTTAAAATGCAAATCTAAAACAATATAAGGGTATATTTGAGTTTTCTTGACATGATAGGGTATTGGTAGAGCATATTTTTACAAGATAAATCTATAGTGATTCGTTCTTAAGCTTTGTAACTAGATTGAGCAAATGTCTCAAGTAAGTGATTGGTTTGCAAGTTGACGATGGTTGGCTGCTCTTCGTACCTCCAAAACATGGGTTGGGTCAAAGAAGGATTTTTTACTTGTTGATTATATGACGCTCGAGTCAGTACGAGGAATGTGTAAGAGGGTCCATTCAGTGATGCAGGCATCGGTGATGGGCGAACGATGTGTGAAATGTGCGTAGAAGCATGTAAGAGTAGATGAGAGAATATTGGTAAACTTTAGTGTGAAATGATTGCCTCTATTTATATGTAAGGTTATCTAACATAGTAGACTTCTATCTGGGCTAGAATTCCTTTTGGATTGTATCCCTTTTCCTAGCTTATCTGATCAATTCTATCTCTTGATCATTCTTGTTAAGGTAGAACTATCAAGGATTCTCTCATATCTCTTCTTAGTTGATTTTAAATCCTTAGTTTTTACCATATCCTTTGAAATATGTGTTATGGATTTTGATGTATCATCTTGGGTGGTCATCTTATTCTTCTAGCCAAAACTGATTTTCTAATCGTTGTGCTTGTATTAGTGCCTAATGATAACCGCCGACATATGCTGAGAAGTAGAGTAAGAAATGATTTTGATCACTAGATGGGGATAAGCTTGACCATTCTATCATGTAGACGTCATCCAACCCATTCCCTTAGATGAATAATTAATGCCATGGCAAAGGTTTAGTGATACTCTAAGGGGATTTCCAACCTACCTAAGGTCATAACCCAATATAGTTATCCTCATAGGTGTACATGCTACGTCATACTGTGACCATTGTGTCATTCAAGAGAGCAAGTTGACAGTATGCTTTCAAGCTCTCTTGAATGACTCCTAATGATGAATAAAACTTAAGGACTAATGTTGGGAGGCAAAGATGGGCAAGGACTAAAAAGGGACATGTTTACAATAGTTAAAGGGTGTATTTATAGAAGAATATAAGCCCTAACTCGGATTTCTTGGTGTAAGAGACAAGTAATTGAACTCCTTTACCAAATCAAATTTGTAGCCTAAAATATAGAGAAGGTAATAAACTGTTTTTGTCTTGTTTTGGCTGTAAATTCTTTAATATTGCTCTGTTTGATGCGTTCTTTGTATCAAAACCGATCGCCTCGGAAAGATCTACACTTTTGCTTCAAACTATTCTTCCAAATTCCCAGCCAATCTTGATTTATGATCACTTTAGTGGACATGGTTGCTGAAATTCAGATTTACTTGACAACTTTTTTTTTCCTATTTTATCTTTTCCTTCATTTATCTCCAATTTACATCCTTATCTATTTTCCTTTATCTATTGGAATTGATTTGACATCTAATTAATTACCATATATCTTTAATGCTTCACAATTAAACCAACTATGCTCTAAAAATAATAAATCATCAAATCAAAACAAAAAATAAGAAAATATAATAATGTAATTAAAAATCGAGTATTTACTTCCTAAATATTCCTAAAATGATGTCTCCAACCTAAATTAATTCATCACAAATAGGGATACTTCAAGACCCCCAACTCAAAGTTGTATCATCCTGATACAATAAAGATAAAAACAAAGAGAAGTCTCTAAATACACACCTAAGTCAATTAAGCACAGTGGGAAAGAAGATAGCAGAATATATAGAATAGACTCAAAGAAACTACTCAGAAAATTTTATGTAGTAATATTTACAAACTACATACATGTACACTTGTCATATCCACAATCAACACGGCTTGAATTAAAGATTAAATTAGTTTCGCAATGTAAGAAGGAGAGGTTATTTACTCAGTTTACCAAGGAGGCTATAGATTGTTCATCGAACTTCACTAGTATCCAAAGATCCACTTAACTACTCTCTATTGGCTCAATTACTTCTAGATCACATAACAAGGAATCATAAGGTCTTTCAGGTTGTAATGTTGGTTTAGGGACAGTATGATAGTATATTTGGATAATTTAGAGTGAGCTTTTGGCTCTCTCCTTACTAGCCATCAACGCCCTAGAGCTTGAGTTACTCTCATAAAATGTTCCCACTCAACCCAATGAATTCCTTGATGCACAAAGTAGCATCCCCAATAACCCAATTAAAGGATAAAGATGTTTACATAAAAATTCCACTTTGCCGGTCCAAATCTTTATAATCTTTTCCATATAACCTTTTTATAAGTAGCTATGACTCTATTTTTTATGTGAGATGTCATGCTACTTTTTCATATATTTTTTATTTTCAATACTTTTACCCTGGAAAAGGGTTACAATTATAAACTCATCATCATTAACAATATCACAATTACAATTACTTTCCCAATGATGAAACCCACCACCCCAAACTCAAGCTCTATAACAACTTGTCTCAGGTTTTGCGATTCGAGTTCGGGTCTTATAGAAAAGTCCTATAAACTAAAGGGTATGGCTTGTAATGTGGCTAATAAAATGCTTTAGAAAGGCTCAGAGGGGCTAAGACGGATGATAATAATAATAATCAAATAAAAGGGTGAGAAAGCTAAAAAAGATTCAAGGGGCTTCAATATGAAAGAACTGCCTTATTCACATTTCTAACTACCAGATTTCGTAACTTTTTCACTATTAGCTCATAGACAAGCGGGTTTTCAACTAATTTCAAACCTCACGTTCTACACACCAATTAACTCTCCCTAAGTTCCAACTTGACACTTCTTACGCATTTCTTATTCATCTTCCCTATGTTTTACTTCCTGTTTTCATACATGCATACTAAACATATTTGTGACACCGTTCAAATACATACTACCTACTATCATTGACTTAATTAAACATGCTCAATAGGTACGTTCATCATATTCTATTCCAATTCAACCCTACAAATTTTAAATTTTATGCAAAAACAGAACAGGAAGATGAGGACAATGAATCCCTACCCCCAACTCAAAAGTGAGCCGTGTCCCCACGACTCAAAAAAGACTCCATAAAGCAATAAAATTGTAACTAAACTAAACTAATGCATACAAGCAATTAAGGAGAAGGATTAGAACGTGGTACCTGGCCATAAAGCATCTCTTTCCATTCCTATTTTGAAGGAGAATCATTATCCATATCCAAGTCTTATGTTACTTCGTTTGTTACATAATCTATCCTCATAATCTCATCCAACAGGTGTTAAAATCTCTTTTCAAATTATCGATCTCTTCCATTAATTTAACTGCCCATGCTAGTGGTCTTTCAGAATATTCATTGAGATTTGAAGAAGAGCCTTGATCTTGGATTGGTGTCTTTTCTCTAGTCCTTGATGGTATTCTTATTCTTATTGTGAGTTTTCTCCGTAGTGGTTGTGATGTTGCCTCGATCTTTGTCTTCTTTTCAATAGGCTCATCAAGATCAATGGCCTTTTCTTTTGTAGATGATGTCTCCCTATTTATGAGGAATTAATATAGGTAGGAGACATCATTTTAGGTGTATTAGAGCAATTAATTATAGATTTTTATTCATATTTTTATATATCTCCTATTTCTTGTCTTAATTTGATAAATTATTATTTTTAGAGCATATTTGGTTTAATTTGTGTGTTAATGTGAAGCTTTAAATATATATGAAAATTAATTAGATGCCAAATCAATTCTAAAGAGATAAGAAAAGAAGATAAGGATGGAAATTGGACGTAAAAGGAAGTAGAGATAAAAAGAACGCGTAAAACTGAAAACAAATAAAAACTTCTACACTAAATAAACAAAAAATAAATTTAACTTAAAGATAAATCCGCGGCAGCGGCGCCAAAAACTTGGTGGGGGCAAAAGTGTAATAAATAAATAAATAAATAAAATAATAATAAATGACACACAACCTTGTCTACCACGAGAAACTCACTGCAAGTATTACAGATCGTTTGCAAGTTTTAGTGATAAGTCAAGTTCGTTCGCAGGGATTTAATCCGTTAGATCTACTTGTATTAAATAAGAGTAGATGAATTTAGATGTTTATATAAAAAGAGAATAATATGAATAGTTATTTGATGAGAAATAATAAATAAGAATGAAGATAAATAAATATGAACTTAAGTTAGATAAATTAGGGTCGCTAATATGAGTCTATTACTAAGTTATTCTAATCGTATGGTGAATTGAGCATTATATATTAACCGGGATTCTAAATTCTACCTAACCCCCGTCAGGGTGGACTTAGGAGCAACCTCTCCACTACCAGGATCTTGGGTAAAGAAACCTTGAGTAATTATTGGTAGTTATATCAAACCTTTATGGCTATCTATCTAGGGTCACTACTAGACGATAATGTGGTGTTGTCAATAACTAAGAATAGTCCTAAGATTGTCCAGATCTAGGGTTGTAACAATAAGTGAAAACACATAATAACAATATACGCCAAGATCAAATCAATTAAAATAACAAATAGTATTAATGAATGTAGACAAAATAATAACCCAACAATAAAAAGTAAAACTTACAGAATAATAGCTTAGAAATATAGTGAAGCCCCAAATATATGGCTAATTACCCTAAATATAGAGAAGGATAGATGTAGAGGGAGGAGTTTTTCAGTCTCCAACTTCTTGCTTCTTGTCTTCCTCTATAGGTCAGCTTGCTTCTTGGATGAATAGTTTGATACTAAGGATGAATATTAATTTAAGGACTAAGCTATTATTTAAAATTGAGAAAATACAAGTAAGGACTAACCCTATACTTGACACTGAGCAAGGACATGTTTACAATGGTTTAAGGGTGTATTTATAGGTGTTTAAGAAGACCTAATTCGTTTTCTTGGAATGGAAGACAAGTATTGGACTCCTAGACTAACTCAAATTCGTAACCCTAAAATATAGAAAAGGTAATAATGCGTCACTGTTTTGTTTTGGCCGTAACTGCTTCAATACTTATCCGTTTGACACGTTCCAATCCTCGAAAATGATCGTCTCAAAAAGATCTTTAACTTTTGTTTAGACCATTCTTCGAAATTTCTAAACAATCTTTAGTTACGAGTCCTTTTGTGGTCGTGGGTGCTGGAATACAGATTTATTTGGCAACTTTATCTTTCCATATCTTAGCTTTTCATTTCTTTTCTCCAATTTCGATGTATATCTTCTTTCCTTTATCTCTTAGAATTGACTTGGCATATAATTAATCTCCATATATATCTTTAAAGCTTCACACTAAATAAATAATTAAACCAAATATGCTTTAAAAATATAAATCATTAAATCAAGACAAGAAATAAGAAAGTGCAATATATCATGTGAAAATAAACTACTAGACTTCCTAAAACACTAAAAATGATGTCTCCAACTAACATTAAATCATCACAAATGGGGAGATATCATTGTGCTTGGCCTAGTGGTTGATGACAACTGCCGACATATGCCGAGAAGTAGAGTAAGCAATGATTTTGATCACTAGATGGGGATAAGCTCGACCATTCTATCATGTAGAGGTCATCCAACCCATTCCCTTAGTTGAATAAATTAATCCCATGGCAAAGGTTTGGTGATACTCCAAGGGGATTGCCAACCTAAACAAGTTCATAAGCCAATACGGTTAAGCTTATTCATGATTATGACTTAAGAAAATTTAAAGTCTAATCAAGAGGCATGGAGGTCCAACAATGAGGAAATGAATGAGAACTCCGCGACATTAAAAATGCTTAAAAATCAGGTATCTCATATTCCTAATCATTTTAATATGAGGCCACATGGTCAACTTACTAGAAAAACCAAGATCTGCGGAAGAATGAAAAATGTAACAAAATTGCATTGAGAAGTGGGAAGAAATATTTCCCATCATCTCCAGGGATGAAAGAGAAAGAGTCTACCTCCAAGCCGAAAGAGATAGAAGAAGATAAAGAGTCTACCTCCAAGCAATACTTGTCGTTTGTTGAAGTCATATATGGCATGACAGAGTATTTGAAATTTATGAAGGATGTGCTTTCCAACAAGCGAAAATATTTCGAGGGAGAGATGGTTGGTTTGCTGGAAAAATGTAGTGTGATTTGTCAAATAAATGTATTATATCAACGTCTTTAGAATCTTGATCATATAAATATAATTACGAGGGGTTTAGACCCTCTAGTGTGTGTGTGTGTGTTTGTATGTATACATATAATTCGATCATATGGGTTTTTTAATTTCCACACTGTAGGGATCTTTGATGAAATCATGATCAATTGTATGGGATATGATAGATTTGACTTCCAAATAATATGAGAAAGGCTATTTGTCAAAAGTTGTAAAATAAATTTATTCAAATTTCTAATCCTCGTAAATTTACTATGTTTTACATATAACCATGACCAGCTCTTTGCGGTAGTTATCAAGGATGGTATCTCTCAATAAATATTTTGCTAAGACAAACCACCATTTTAATCAAGAAAGAAAAATTATAGTTCAAAAGGTTCTCCAATGTTATTTGTTTATTTAAATAAGTGTTTATTAATTGAGACAGTTTTAATACCGAGACAGTTTTTACTCAAAACAAAAAATTTACCAAGAAAATATATATATATATATATATATATATATATGTTTGATTTATCATGTAAGTGTTTGATAAATGTGCTCAATGTCAAAGCAAAATCGCTCATTTTCTAATAAATGTGTTCATTATCAAATTGAATGTGCCAAATATTCAAACAAGTCTTCAGTGTCTATACGAATATACTCAGCTCAAAACTCGTATGCTAAATGTCATTAATGCATTAGTTAAGTGGTACCGCAGATAACACTAAGTGTCATCACCGATCATACTCAATGTCAACACTGAGTGTCACAATCAAATTTGCTCAGCGTGTGTTTATTTATATTTTTCCTTCCCTAGTGTAATGACAGGTGCTCAAACTCTTTGTAAGCCAAGCACATGCTACTATGTTTATCGACATGGGGGTTTAACATGGTATTATCGATTTGGGGGAGATATAGGGACACAAAGATATTTAAAAAGGTAATAATATATTTTTAATTCATAAATTTAATAAGTAACATAATCAAGATAGAAATAGAAGGAAAAGAAAGGAAAATTCTAAAGATATGGATTAGTTAAATTTATCCTAGAAACATCACAATTCATAAAATAAAAACTACTTTGTGATCTATGGTCTGCAGTCTTGTTTTCCAATGCTTACAATCTGCTCGTTACATGTCTGGTTGAGGATCGGAACAACAAGCAGTTGCAGTTGAGGACACTGACCTTCATAACTGAACCACCATTTTTCTAAAAAAAATAGTCAATCGTTAAGTTTAAACAAAACTGTTCTGTGATTAGCCATTACTCTCTTACACGCCTCCTTCATGAAACCACTTGTTTTGTGCGTAATAATTTGAATGGTATCTTTAACCCCGACTTCTTTAATAACTTTATTGCATATCCTCACCATCTCATCGACTTTTACAGCTGAACTTGAAATCATGAATGTTTTCAGGGATATTGTGTCTTTCGAGCTATTAACAGTAACCTTCACTATAGTCCTATTAAAAGGATCTGCACATTCCTCTATGAATATGCTACAACCCACTTCGATCTCACCCTTCAAAGTCTTAGTCCCTGAAGTGGACCCTTCATTAAGCACTCTCTTTCTCTTCATATGAGTTTGATGCTCCTCATCTTCCTTGGCTACTTTTTCTCTTTTCTTGAGTATATCATTTAGGCAAACCTCCTTAACATCTGTAGGAACATTTATGCAACTGGCCACATCTCCGCGAATGCCAGCCAAATGGTATCTAAGGCGATAAAAGCCACTGCTCATAACCTTGTCACAATAGTGACATCTAACTTTTCCTTTCTTTCCATCAACAATAGTCCCATGCTCACGTATAAGATATTTTGAATCCATTCTTAAAATATGAACTTTTACAATGAAGGAACCAAAATAGAGTGTGCAACTAAGCTGAGTGTATCAGGTTATGCGACCTGCAAAAAAATAACCAATAAGTATTTAATGTAGACAAATTGAGAATGTACAAGTAAAATCTTTGGGGTATATATTAGAAGCTCATTGTCTATATTCAGTTGTCTTAGGCTTATTTTTCTGGTTATATACATAACAATTTAATGTGATTTATCATAAATATAGTTGTCAGATTAAGGGGTGACAAACTCTTTGCCGAGGAGAAATTCTCTTTGATTTTTGTTCTTACAGTAACTATATCTGATCCAGCTATTCTTACCCCTTAAGCTTTCGCACTTTCTTTATAATGGTGATAATGAAATGGTAGCTATTGAATTCTAGGTTGTATTTGAACCTCAAATACCCTACCCACCCCCAAAATAAGTAGTCTCCAATTGAAACAAAACTTATCCCACTTCCTAGTCCAGTTAGAAAATTATTTATCTTGCCTATGATCAATATAGTGAATCTACTTCTTTTATGTAATAAAAGTTGCTGAAAAGAACCTCTAAAATCATTGAATCATATTTATAATCACAGAAAATAAACTACTGAAAAGAAATTCTAAATAGGATTAAGAGCTTTGAAAACCGATAGAAGACAATTCTAAATTTTCTATGAGTATTGAATTGTGTTTATGGTCTCCACTGGAATTATATAGATAATAATTCTAAATTTGCTAAATGCACTAAACTGTATTTTTAATCACCATTAAAAGGTTGATGGAATAAATTATAATTCCACTTGCAACTTATAAGTATATTATTCACAATCAACTCTAATAAATTGAAGAATTTTAAAAAAAAAATCTACATAGCACTCTATAGCTAAAATAACTGTTAAAAATCATTCTAAATCCACAAAAATAATTAAATTATGATAATAGTTATCGCTACAAAATTGTTGAAAGACTCTGTATACTTTAAAAAACATTAAGATTTGAGATATTAAGGATCGAAAGAACTTACCAATTTGAAGATTCGGACTATAAGAAGAAGAAAATGAAGATTTGAGGTGATTGAAGTGGGCTATTTAGTGAAAATGTGACAATCAGTTAATGTTTGTGTAATTTTGATTCTACACAGCTGTGTCCGATGATTGCTGTATGTGGATTAATCGTATAAACTCATAATCGTTTCTTCCTTTTCTGGCATTCTACTTCTCCGGTGCGTGGTGTTTTGAAATTCGCCTCAGGTGCCAGACTACTCTCGTTAACACTCGTGCTAGGTAATTTTTGGAATTTTTTTACGATTGGTACCTTTCGAATGTGAAATAGCCAAATATACTCTTATTTTAAAAGAATTTATCTAAACAGTCCCTCAACTAAGAGATAATATGGTCGTTGATATTGAAAAATGTCTCAAATAATCCATTAATATCCATGTTCTACTTTTCATTAGTTGTTGCTCAAATTTAGTTCATTTTTATGTTTACCTCCAATTGAAATAGTTTATTTTTGCTATTATCATTGAAGAAAATGATATTTTGAGAATTTAACATTATTCTTTTTCATTTTTTATATTCTTTCTCTCTCTCTCTCTCTCTCTCTCTCTCTCTCTCTCTCTCTCTCTCTCTCTCTCTCTCTCTCTCTCTCTCTCTCTCTCTCTCTCTCTCTCTCTCTCTCTCTCTCTCTCTCTCTCTCTCTCTCTCTCTCTATCTATCTATCTATCTATATATATATATATATATATATATATATATATATATATATATATATATATATTCTTGCGACATCTATTATTTAATTTTGTTTCGACTAAGTTTTTATCTCAGACACTTTCATACAAGGTCCACATCCCGGAATCTGGCCAATGGTCACCTTCAATGATGGATCTTGAGAAATTACACAAATAGAGGATGAAGCACAATGAACCCATAAAAGAGTTATTCGTCCATCAGCGATTAAGGGTGAACCTATATCTCCAATCATTTTTATTTGTTTGTTGTCCACCACTACGAATACCTAGTATGGTAAAATGACATTTTTTTTTATTAATTACACCAATTGATTGTATGTTATGCAAAAAAAAAAAATTTACCCTCTTTGTTAAAATGCAAATCTAAAACAATATAAGGGTATATTTGAGTTTTCTTGACATGATAGGGTATTGGTAGAGCATATTTTTACAAGATAAATCTATAGTGATTCGTTCTTAAGCTTTGTAACTAGATTGAGCAAATGTCTCAAGTAAGTGATTGGTTTGCAAGTTGACGATGGTTGGCTGCTCTTCGTACCTCCAAAACATGGGTTGGGTCAAAGAAGGATTTTTTACTTGTTGATTATATGACGCTCGAGTCAGTACGAGGAATGTGTAAGAGGGTCCATTCAGTGATGCAGGCATCGGTGATGGGCGAACGATGTGTGAAATGTGCGTAGAAGCATGTAAGAGTAGATGAGAGAATATTGGTAAACTTTAGTGTGAAATGATTGCCTCTATTTATATGTAAGGTTATCTAACATAGTAGACTTCTATCTGGGCTAGAATTCCTTTTGGATTGTATCCCTTTTCCTAGCTTATCTGATCAATTCTATCTCTTGATCATTCTTGTTAAGGTAGAACTATCAAGGATTCTCTCATATCTCTTCTTAGTTGATTTTAAATCCTTAGTTTTTACCATATCCTTTGAAATATGTGTTATGGATTTTGATGTATCATCTTGGGTGGTCATCTTATTCTTCTAGCCAAAACTGATTTTCTAATCGTTGTGCTTGTATTAGTGCCTAATGATAACCGCCGACATATGCTGAGAAGTAGAGTAAGAAATGATTTTGATCACTAGATGGGGATAAGCTTGACCATTCTATCATGTAGACGTCATCCAACCCATTCCCTTAGATGAATAATTAATGCCATGGCAAAGGTTTAGTGATACTCTAAGGGGATTTCCAACCTACCTAAGGTCATAACCCAATATAGTTATCCTCATAGGTGTACATGCTACGTCATACTGTGACCATTGTGTCATTCAAGAGAGCAAGTTGACAGTATGCTTTCAAGCTCTCTTGAATGACTCCTAATGATGAATAAAACTTAAGGACTAATGTTGGGAGGCAAAGATGGGCAAGGACTAAAAAGGGACATGTTTACAATAGTTAAAGGGTGTATTTATAGAAGAATAGAAGCCCTAACTCGGATTTCTTGGTGTAAGAGACAAGTAATTGAACTCCTTTACCAAATCAAATTTGTAGCCTAAAATATAGAGAAGGTAATAAACTGTTTTTGTCTTGTTTTGGCTGTAAATTCTTTAATATTGCTCTGTTTGATGCGTTCTTTGTATCAAAACCGATCGCCTCGGAAAGGTCTACACTTTTGCTTCAAACTATTCTTCCAAATTCCCAGCCAATCTTGATTTATGATCACTTTAGTGGACATGGTTGCTGAAATTCAGATTTACTTGACAACTTTTTTTTTCCTATTTTATCTTTTCCTTCATTTATCTCCAATTTACATCCTTATCTATTTTCCTTTATCTATTGGAATTGATTTGACATCTAATTAATTACCATATATCTTTAATGCTTCACAATTAAACCAACTATGCTCTAAAAATAATAAATCATCAAATCAAAACAAAAAATAAGAAAATATAATAATGTAATTAAAAATCGAGTATTTACTTCCTAAATATTCCTAAAATGATGTCTCCAACCTAAATTAATTCATCACAAATAGGGATACTTCAAGACCCCCAACTCAAAGTTGTATCATCCCGATACAATAAAGATAAAAACAAAGAGAAGTCTCTAAATACACACCTAAGTCAATTAAGCACAGTGGGAAAGAAGATAGCAGAATATATAGAATAGACTCAAAGAAACTACTCAGAAAATTTTATGTAGTAATATTTACAAACTACATACATGTACACTTGTCATATCCACAATCAACACGGCTTGAATTAAAGATTAAATTAGTTTCGCAATGTAAGAAGGAGAGGTTATTTACTCAGTTTACCAAGGAGGCTATAGATTGTTCATCGAACTTCACTAGTATCCAAAGATCCACTTAACTACTCTCTATTGGCTCAATTACTTCTAGATCACATAACAAGGAATCATAAGGTCTTTCAGGTTGTAATGTTGGTTTAGGGACAGTATGATAGTATATTTGGATAATTTAGAGTGAGCTTTTGGCTCTCTCCTTACTAGCCATCAACGCCCTAGAGCTTGAGTTACTCTCATAAAATGTTCCCACTCAACCCAATGAATTCCTTGATGCACAAAGTAGCATCCCCAATAACCCAATTAAAGGATAAAGATGTTTACATAAAAATTCCACTTTGCCGGTCCAAATCTTTATAATCTTTTCCATATAACCTTTTTATAAGTAGCTATGACTCTATTTTTTATGTGAGATGTCATGCTACTTTTTCATATATTTTTTATTTTCAATACTTTTACCCTGGAAAAGGGTTACAATTATAAACTCATCATCATTAACAATATCACAATTACAATTATTTTCCCAATGATGAAACCCACCACCCCAAACTCAAGCTCTATAATAACTTGTCTCAGGTTTTGCGATTCGAGTTCGGGTCTTATAGAAAAGTCCTATAAACTAAAGGGTATGGCTTGTAATGTGGCTAATAAAATGCTTTAGAAAGGCTCAGAGGGGCTAAGACGGATGATAATAATAATAATCAAATAAAAGGGTGAGAAAGCTAAAAAAAGATTCAAGGGGCTTCAATATGAAAGAACTGCCTTATTCACATTTCTAACTACCAGATTTCGTAACTTTTTCACTATTAGCTCATAGACAAGCGGGTTTTCAACTAATTTCAAACCTCACGTTCTACACACCAATTAACTCTCCCTAAGTTCCAACTTGACACTTCTTACGCATTTCTTATTCATCTTCCCTATGTTTTACTTCCTGTTTTCATACATGCATACTAAACATATTTGTGACACCGTTCAAAAACATACTACCTACTATCATTGACTTAATTAAACATGCTCAATAGGTACGTTCATCATATTCTATTCCAATTCAACCCTACAAATTTTAAATTTTATGCAAAAACAGAACAGGAAGATGAGGACAATGAATCCCTACCCCCAACTCAAAAGTGAGCCGTGTCCCCACGACTCAAAAAAGACTCCATAAAGCAATAAAATTGTAACTAAACTAAACTAATGCATACAAGCAATTAAGGAGAAGGATTAGAACGTGGTACCTGGCCATAAAGCATCTCTTTCCATTCCTATTTTGAAGGAGAATCATTATCCATATCCAAGTCTTATGTTACTTCGTTTGTTACATAATCTATCCTCATAATCTCATCCAACAGGTGTTAAAATCTCTTTTCAAATTATCGATCTCTTCCATTAATTTAACTGCCCATGCTAGTGGTCTTTCAGAATATTCATTGAGATTTGAAGAAGAGCCTTGATCTTGGATTGGTGTCTTTTCTCTAGTCCTTGATGGTATTCTTATTCTTATTGTGAGTTTTCTCCGTAGTGGTTGTGATGTTGCCTCGATCTTTGTCTTCTTTTCAATAGGCTCATCAAGATCAATGGCCTTTTCTTTTGTAGATGATGTCTCCCTATTTATGAGGAATTAATATAGGTAGGAGACATCATTTTAGGTGTATTAGAGCAATTAATTATAGATTTTTATTCATATTTTTATATATCTCCTATTTCTTGTCTTAATTTGATAAATTATTATTTTTAGAGCATATTTGGTTTAATTTGTGTGTTAATGTGAAGCTTTAAATATATATGAAAATTAATTAGATGCCAAATCAATTCTAAAGAGATAAGAAAAGAAGATAAGGATGGAAATTGGACGTAAAAGGAAGTAGAGATAAAAAGAACGCGTAAAACTGAAAACAAATAAAAACTTCTACACTAAATAAACAAAAAATAAATTTAACTTAAAGATAAATCCGCGGCAGCGGCGCCAAAAACTTGGTGGGGGCAAAAGTGTGATAAATAAATAAATAAATAAAATAATAATAAATGACACACAACCTTGTCTACCACGAGAAACTCACTGCAAGTATTACAGATCGTTTGCAAGTTTTAGTGATAAGTCAAGTTCGTTCGCAGGGATTTAATCCGTTAGATCTACTTGTATTAAATAAGAGTAGATGAATTTAGATGTTTATATAAAAAGAGAATAATATTAATAGTTATTTGATGAGAAATAATAAATAAGAATGCAGATAAATAAATATGAACTTAAGTTAGATAAATTAGGGTCGCTAATATGAGTCTATTACTAAGTTATTCTAATCGTATGGTGAATTGAGCATTATATATTAACCGGGATTCTAAATTCTACCTAACCCCCGTCAGGGTGGACTTAGGAGCAACCTCTCCACTACCAGGATCTTGGGTAAAGAAACCTTGAGTAATTATTGGTAGTTATATCAAACCTTTATGGCTATCTATCTAGGGTCACTACTAGACGATAATGTGGTGTTGTCAATAACTAAGAATAGTCCTAAGATTGTCCAGATCTAGGGTTGTAACAATAAGTGAAAACACATAATAACAATATACGCCAAGATCAAATCAATTAAAATAACAAATAGTATTAATGAATGTAGACAAAATAATAACCCAACAATAAAAAGTAAAACTTACAGAATAATAGCTTAGAAATATAGTGAAGCCCCAAATATATGGCTAATTACCCTAAATATAGAGAAGGATAGATGTAGAGGGAGGAGTTTTTCAGTCTCCAACTTCTTGCTTCTTGTCTTCCTCTATAGGTCAGCTTGCTTCTTGGATGAATAGTTTGATACTAAGGATGAATATTAATTTAAGGACTAAGCTATTATTTAAAATTGAGAAAATACAAGTAAGGACTAACCCTATACTTGACACTGAGCAAGGACATGTTTACAATGGTTTAAGGGTGTATTTATAGGTGTTTAAGAAGACCTAATTCGTTTTCTTAGAATGGAAGACAAGTATTGGACTCCTAGAACAACTCAAATTTGTAACCCTAAAATATAGAAAAGGTAATAATGTCACTGTTTTGTTTTGGCCGTAACTGCTTAAATACTTATCCGTTTGACACGTTCCAATACTCGAAAATGATCGTCTCAAAAAGATCTTTAACTTTTGTTTAGACCATTCTTCGAAATTTCTAAACAATCTTTAGTTATGAGTCCTTTTGTGGTCGTGGGTGCTGGAATTCAGATTTATTTGGCAACTTTATCTTTCCATATCTTAGCTTTTCATTTCTTTTCTCCAATTTCGGTGTATATCTTCTTTTCTTTATCTCTTAGAACTGACTTGGCATATAATTAATCTCCATATATATCTTTAAAACTTCACATTAAATAAATAATTAAACCAAATATGCTTTAAAAATATAAATAATTAAATCAAGACAAGAAATAAGAAAGTGCAATATATCATGTGAAAATCAACTACTAGACTTCCTAAAACACTAAAAATGATGTCTTCAACTAATATTAAATCATCACAAATGGGGAGACATAATTGTGCTTGGCCTAGTGCCTGATGACAACTGCCGACATATGCCGAGAAGTAAAGTAAGCAATGATTTTGATCACTAGATGGGGATAAGCTCGACCATTCTATCATGTAGAGGTCATCCAACCCATTCCCTTAGTTGAATAAATTAATCCCATGGCAAAGGTTTGGTGATACTCCAAGGGGATTGCCAACCTAAACAAGTTCATAAGCCAATACGGTTAAGCTTATTCATGATTATGACTTAAGAAAATTTAAAGTCTAATCAAGAGGCATGGAGGTCCAACAATGAGAGAATGAATGAGAACTCCGCGACATTAAAAATGCTTAAAAATCAGGTATCTCATATTCCTAATCATTTGAATATGAGGCCACATGGTCAACTTACTAGAAAAACCAAGATCTGTGGAAGAATGAAAAATGTAACAAAATTGCATTGAGAAGTGGGAAGAAATATTTCCCATCATCTCCAGGGATGAAAGAGAAAGAGTCTACCTCCAAGCCGAAAGAGATAGAAGACGATAAAGAGTCTACCTCCAAGCAATATTTATCGTTTGTTGAAGTCATATATGGCATTACAGAGTATTTGAAATTTATGAAGGATGTGCTTTCCAACAAGCAAAAATATTTCGAGGGATAGATGGTTGGTTTGCTGGAAAAATGTAGTGTGATTTGTCAAATAAATGTATTATATCAACGTCTTTAGAATCTTGATCATATAAATATAATTACGAGGGGTTTAGACCCTCTAGTGTGTGTGTGTTTGTATGTATACATATAATTAGATCATATGAGTTTTTTAATTTCCACACTGTAGGGATCTTTGATGAAATCATGATCAATTGTTTGGGATATGATAGATTTTTTTTTTTGATAGGCAAATCAAAACTATTTCATTGAAAATCAACACACCATGTTCATTACAAGTAATTCAAGCCTATATAGTAAGGCCAATTAACAAGACATTATAGGACATTACAAGACCTTTACAAAATATTACAAGACCTTTTATATTTTCTAATTGAAACTCAAATGGTAAAGTAATGATAAACGGCCCACTAAGGCCCACTAATTAACTTATCCAATACTTCTTTTGACCCTTTTCCTTTTAAATTCAAGCCTTGCATTCTTGCACATATCATCAGCTTAATCTCCTTCTCAAGTTGCTCCTCATTCCGTATTAAACTTCCATGATTTCTTCCATTACGTTCATTCCATATACAATACACATATGAGGTAAAGATCAAACTTACTATGCTTTGTTGTTCTTTACTTTGAAGCCGTAAGAAAGACATGATCAAAACCTGAAAAATCCGAGATTATAGAGTGTATATCACTGATCTTCATAACCTTCTTTAAAATTCTCTGCGTAAACGAGCAAGACAGGAACAAATGGTCCCTATCTTCCACACTATTTAGACAAAATTCGCATAGAGGGTTGACCTGTAGTCCCCAGCTTATCATTCTGTTCTTTGTAGGGAGCCTGTCTTGAGTAGCAAGCCAAGTAATGAATGAGCATCTAGGGATACAATACCTATTCCAAACAACTCCACTCCATTCCACAATCTCTTTGTCATCACTAATACTAGCCAAAGTCTTTTTAAAGGAAAACTTCTGTTTAATACTATGCTCCCAAATTCTTTCATCAGGCTCATCAGACAACTTAATGTCATGAATAATTGGTAGAGCCTTCCCTATGCAAGGAGGAAGCCTCCACCTATCTCTGCCGTAAAACTCATTAACCGTTCTGTTATTATTTATATTCTGTTTTCCTAGGTTAATATTCAATATTTGTTGAACACTTTTACCTTGAATCCACTTGTCCCATAACATGAAAGTGTTTATACCATTCCCTACCTTATGACTGATGAATTTGTAAGCAACTTCTCTGATTTTTAACATTTGCTTCCAAACCCAAGAATGATGTTGTTTATATTCAATCCCCCATATACAATTGCCCCTCAAGATGTTCTTTCTAGTCCAGGCACTCCATAAATTGCCTTCCTGCGAGTACATTCTCCAGAAAATGGATAAAGTACATACTCTATTTAAATCTTCAAGATTTGGTATGTTTAAACCACCATATTCTTTCTTAGAACAAATAGATTGCCAGGAGATTCTAGCACCTTGAGATCCTTCTAAGTTGCCTTTCCATAAGAAACTTGACATTATTTGATTAATCTTATAAATGACTTGCTTTGGAAGTAAAAAAATTCTACCCCAAAATAACACTTTACTTACAAGCACACACCTGATTAATTCAACTCGGCCTGAATAAGATAATAATTTTGAAGACCACACCTCAACACTATCACAAATCTTATTAATGAGTTTATTACCTTCTGAAACACTCAGCTTTTTAGAATTGAGTGGGACCCCCAAATACCTGACAGGCAATACCCCTATCTTTATATTTAGAATGTCAGATATTTTGCTCATTATTTCCTTCCTTGTGCCTCCAAAATAAATTTCACTTTTGTGATAGTTAATATTAAGACCTGAGATTCTATAGTATAAGCTCAAAGCCTCCTTTATTAGTTTTGCTGATTTAATGTCTGATTTTAAGAATATCAAAATGTCATCTGCAAAGCACATATGGTTAAGGACTAGGCTCCTACAATTATGATGAAACTTGAATTTAGAGTTATTAGCCAAGTGATGAAGAAGTCCAGAAAAAACCTCCATACATATAGTGAATAAATAGGGTGAGAGAGGGTCTCCTTGTCTGAGCCCTCTCTTCCCTTTAAAGTAGCCACACTTCTCTCCATTTACACACACCGAGTAAGAAGCTGTGCAAACACACATCCTCATCCAAGTGATAAATGTCTCAGGAAACTCAAACGCAAAGGGTGTTGATCAAAAACCTCCAATTAATGGAGTCATAAGCCTTCTGAAGGTCCAAATTAATAGTACAATTTGGATGGGAAGACTTTTTATCATAGTCAAGCACAATCTCTTGAGCAACTAGAATATTATCACTTATAAATCTCCCACCAACATAAGCAGCTTGGTTGATAGAAATTAAACTGTTTAATACCTTCTTTAGCCTATTAGATAAAGCTTTTGACATGGTTTTATATATAGTGTTGACACAAGATATAGGTCTAAACTTTGTTACCTTAGAGGCATTTTTCTCCTTAGGAATCAACACAATATTAGTTGCATTGGCTTGATTAAGTAGCTCCCCTGTAGATATGATAGATTTGACTTCCAAATAATATGAGAAAGGCTATTTGTCAAAAGTTGTAAAATAAATTTATTCAAATTTCTAATCCTCGTAAATTTACTATGTTTTACATATAACCATGACCAGCTCTTTGCGGTAGTTATCAAGGATGGTATCTCTCAATAAATATTTTGCTAAGACAAACCACCATTTTAATCAAGAAAGAAAAATTATAGTTCAAAAGGTTCTCCAATGTTATTTGTTTATTTAAATAAGCGTTTATTAATTGAGACAGTTTTACTCAAAACAAAAATTTTACCAAGAAAATATATATATATATATATATATATATATATATATATATATGTTTGATTTATCATGTAAGTGTTTGATAAATGTGCTCAATGTCAAAGCAAAATCGCTCATTTTCTAATAAATGTGTTCATTATCAAATTGAATGTGCCAAATATTCAAACAAGTCTTCAGTGTCTAAACGAATATACTCAGCTCAAAACTCGTATGCTAAATGTCATTAATGCATTAGTTAAGTGGTACCGCAGATAACACTAAGTGTCATCACTGATCATACTCAATGTCAACACTGAGTGTCACAATCAAATTTGCTCAGCGTGTGTTTATTTATATTTTTCCTTCCCTAGTGTAATGACAGGTGCTCAAACTCTTTGTAAGCCAAGCACATGCTACTATGTTTATCAACATGGTGGTTTAACATGGTATTACCGATTTGGGGGAGATATGGGGACACAAAGATATTTAAAAAGGTAATAATATATTTTTAATTCATAAATTTAATAAGTAACATAATCAAGATAGAAATAAAAGGAAAAGAAAGGAAAATTCTAAAGATATGGATTAGTTAAATTTATCCTAGAAACATCACAATTCATAAAATAAAAACTACTTTGTGATCTATGGTCTGCAGTCTTGTTTTCCAATGCTTACAATCTGCTCGTTACATGTTTGGTTGAGGATCGGAACAACAAGCAGTTGCAGTTGAGGACACTGACCTCCATAACTGAACCACCATTTTTCTAAAAAAAATAGTCAATCGTTAAGTTTAAACAAAACTGTTCTGTGATTAGCCATTACTCTCTTACACGCCTCCTTCATGAAACCACTTGTTTTGTGCGTAATAATTTGAATGGTATCTTTAACCCCGACTTCTTTAATAACTTTATTGCATATCCTCACCATCTCATCGACTTTTACAGCTGAACTTGAAATCATGAATGTTTTCAGGGATATTGTGTCTTTCGAGCTATTAACAGTAACCTTCACTATAGTCCTATTAAAAGGATCTGCACATTCCTCTATGAATATGCTACAACCCACTTCGATCTCTCCCTCCAAAGTCTTAGTCCCTGAAGTGGACCCTTCAGTAAGCACTCTCTTTCTCTTCAGAGGAGTCTGAAGCTCCTCATCTTCCTTGGCTAATTTTTCTCTTTTCTTGAGTATATCATTTAGGCAAACCTCCTTAACATCTGTAGGAACATTTATGCAACTGGCCACATCTCCGCGAATGCCAGCCAAATGGTATCTAAGGCGATAAAAGCCACTACTCATAACCTTGTCACAATAGTGACATCTAACTTTTCCTTTCTTTCCATCAACAATAGTCCCATGCTCACGTATAAGATATTTTGAATCCATTCTTAAAATATGAACTTTTACAATAAAGGAACCAAAATAGAGTGTGCAACTAAGCTGAGTGTATCAGGTTATGCGACCTGCAAAAAAATAACCAATAAGTATTTAATGCAGACAAATAGAGAATGTACAAGTAAAATCTTTGGGGTATATATTAGAAGCTCATTGTCTATATTCAGTTGTCTCAGGCTTATTTTTCTGGTTATATACATAACAATTTAATGTGATTTATCATAAATATAGTTGTCAGATTAAGGGGTGACAAAGACTCTTTGCCGAGGAGAAATTCTCTTTGATTTTTGTTCTTACAGTAACTATATCTGATCCAGCTATTATTACCCCTTAAGCTTTCGCACTTTCTTTATAATGGTGATAATGAAATGGTAGCTATTGAATTCTAGGTTGTATTTGAACCTCAAATACCCTACCCACCCCCAAAATGAGTAGTCTCCAATTGAAACAAAACTTATCCCACTTCCTAGTCCAGTTAGAAAATTATTTATCTTGCCTATGATCAATATAGTGAATCTACTTCTTTTATGTAATAAAAGTTGATGAAAAGAACCTCTAAAATCATTGAATCATATTTATAATCACATAAAATAAACTACTGAAAAAAAATTCTAAATAGGATTAAGAGCTTTGAAAACCGATAGAAGACAATTCTAAATTTTCTATGAGTATTGAATTGTGTTTATGGTCTCCACTGGAATTATATAGATAATAATTCTAAATTTGCTAAATGCACTAAATTGTATTTTTAATCACCATTAAAAGGTTGATGGAATAAATTATAATTCCTCTTGCAACTTATAAGTATATTATTCACAATCAACTCTAATAAATTGAAGAATTTTTTTAAAAAAAATCTACAGAGCACGCTATAGCTAAAATAACTGTGAAAAAACATTCTAAATCCACAAAAATAATTAAATTATGATAATAGTTATCGCTACAAAATTGTTGAAAGACTCTGTATACTTTAAAGAACATTAAGATTTGAGATATTAAGGATCAAAATTACTTACCAATTTGAAGATTCGGACTATAAGAAGAAGAAAACGAAGATTTGAGGTGATTGAAGTGGGCTATTTAGTGAATATGTTACAATCAGTTAATGTTTGTGTAATTGTGATTCTACACAGCTGTGTCTGATGATTGTTGTATGTGGATTAATCGTATAAACTCATAATCGTTTCTTCCTTTTCTGGCATTCTACTTCTCCGGTGCGTGGTGCTTTGAAATTCGCCTCAGGTGCCAGACTACTCTCGTTAACACTCGTGCTAGGTGATTTTTGGAATTTTTTTACGATTGGTACCTTTCAAATGTGAAATAGCCAAATATACTCTTATTTTTTAAAAAAAAATTATCTAAACAGTCCCTCAACTAAGAGATAATATGGTCGCTGATATTGAAAAATGTCTGAAATGGTCCATTAATATCCATGTTCTACTTTCCATTAGTTGTTGCTCAAATTTAGTTCATTTTTATGTTTACCTCCAATTGAAATAGTTTATTTTTGCTATTATCATTGAAGAAAATGATATTTTGAGAATTCAACATTACTCTCTCTCTCTCTCTCTCTCTCTCTCTATATATATATATATATATATATATATATATAAATCTGAACGTAAGTTAGATAAATTAGAGTCACTAATATGAGTCTATTATTAAGTTATTCTAATCGTATGGTGAATTGAGCATTATATATTAACCGGGATTCTAAATTCTACCTAACCCCCGTCAGGGTGGACTTAGGAGCAACCTCTCCACTACCAGGATCTTGGGTAAAGAAACCTTGAGTAATTATTGGTGGTTATATCAAACCTTTATGGATATCTATCTAGGGTCACTACTAGACGATTATGTGGTGTTGTCAATAACTAAGAATAGTCCTAAGATTGTCCAGATCTAGGGTTGTAACAATAAGTGAAAACACATAATAAGAATATACACCAAGATCAAATCAATTAAAATAACAAATAGTATTAATGAATGTAGACAAAATAATAACCCAACAATAAAAAGTAAAACTTACAGAATAATAGCTTAGAAATATAGTGAAGCCACAAATATATGGCTAATTACCCTAAATATAGAGAAGGATAGATGTAGAGGAGGAGTTTGTCAGTCTCCAACTTCTTGCTTCTTGTCTTCCTCTATAGGTCAGCTTGCTTCTTGGATGAATAGCTTGATACTAAAGATGAATATTAATTTAAGGACTAGGCTATTATTTAAAATTGAGAAAATACACGTAAGGACTAAGCCTATACTTGACACTGAGCAAGGACATGTTTACAATGGTTTAAGGGTGTATTTATAGGTGTTTAAGAAGACCTAATTCGTTTTCTTGGAATGGAAGACAAGTATTGGACTCCTAGACCAACTCAAATTCGTAAACCTAAAATATAGAAAAGTTTAATAATACGTCACTGTTTTGTTTTGGCCGTAACTGCTTCAATACTTATCCGTTTGACACGTTCCAATCCTCGAAAATGATCGTCTCAAAAAGATCTTTAACTTTTGTTTAGACCATTCTTCGAAATTTCTAAACAATCCTAAGTTATGACTCCTTTTGTGGTCGTGGGTGCTGGAATTCAGATTTATTTGGCAACTTTATCTTTCCATATCTTAGCTTTTCATTTCTTTTCTCCAATTTCGATGTATATCTTCTTTCCTTTATCTCTTAGAACTGACTTGGCATATAATTAATCTCCATATATATCTTTAAAGCTTCACACTAAATAAATAATTAAACCAAATATGCTTTAAAAATATAAATCATTAAATCAAGACAAGAAATAAGAAAGTGCAATATATCATGTGAAAATCAACTACTAGACTTCCTAAAACACTAAAAATGATGTCTCCAACTAATTTTAAATCATCACAAATTGGGAGACATCATTGTGCTTGGCCTATTGGTTGATGACAACTGCCGACATATGCCGAGAAGTAGAGTAAGCAATGATTTTGATCACTAGATGGGGATAAGCTCGACCATTCTATCATGTAGAGGTCATCCAACCCATTCCCTTAGTTGAATAAATTAATCCCATGGCAAAGGTTTGGTGATACTCCAAGGGGATTGCCAACCTAAACAAGTTCATAAGCCAATACGGTTAAGCTTATTCATGATTATGACTTAAGAAAATTTAAAGTCTAATCAAGAGGCATGGAGGTCCAACAATGAGGAAATGAATGAGAACTCCGCGACATTAAAAATGCTTAAAAATCAGGTATCTCATATTCCTAATCATTTTAATATGAGGCCACATGGTCAACTTACTAGAAAAACCAAGATCTGCGGAAGAATGAAAAATGTAACAAAATTGCATTGAGAAGTGGGAAGAAATATTTTCCATCATCTCCAGGGATGAAAGAGAAAGAGTCTACCTCCAAGCCGAAGAGAGATAGAAGAAGATAAGGAGTCTACCTCCAAGCAATATTTGTCGTTTGTTGAAGTCATATATGGCATGACAGAGTATTTGAAATTTATGAAGGATGTGCTTTCCAACAAGCGAAAATATTTTGAGGGAGAGATGGTTGGTTTGCTGGAAAAATGTAGTGTGATTTGTCAAATAAATGTATTATATCAACGTCTTTAGAATCTTGATCATATAAATATAATTACGAGGGGTTTAGACCCTCTAGTGTGTGTGTGTGTTTGTATGTATACATATAATTCGATCATATGGGTTTTTTAATTTCCACACTGTAGGGATCTTTGATGAAATCATGATCAATTGTACGGGATATGATAGATTTGACTTCCAAATAATATGAGAAAGGCTATTTGTCAAAAGTTGTAAAATAAATTTATTCAAATTTCTAATCCTCGTAAATTTACTATGTTTTACATATAACCATGACCAGCTCTTTGCGGTAGTTATCAAGGATGGTATCTCTCAATAAATATTTTGCTAAGACAAACCACCATTTTAATCAAGAAAGAAAAATTATAGTTCAAAAGGTTCTCCAATGTTATTTGTTTATTTAAATAAGTGTTTATTAATTGAGACAGTTTTAATACCGAGACAGTTTTTACTCAAAACAAAAATTTTACCAAGAATATATATATATATATATATATATTTGATTTATCATGTAAGTGTTTGATAAATGTGCTCAATGTCAAAGCAAAATCGCTCATTTTCTAATAAATGTGTTCATTATCAAATTGAATGTGCCAAATATTCAAACAAGTCTTCAGTGTCTATACGAATATACTCAGCTCAAAACTCGTATGCTAAATGTCATTAATGCATTAGTTAAGTGGTACCGCTGATAACACTAAGTGTCATCACCGATCATACTCAATGTCAACACTGAGTATCACAATCAAATTTGCTCAGCGTGTGTTTATTTATATTTTTCCTTCCCTAGTGTAATGACAGGTGCTCAAACTCTTTGTAAGCCAAGCACATGCTACTATGTTTATCGACATGGTGGTTTAACATGGTATTATCGATTTGGGGGAGATATGGGGACACAAAGATATTTAAAAAGGTAATAATATATTTTTAATTCATAAATTTAATAAGTAACATAATCAAGATAGAAATAAAAGGAAAAGAAAGGAAAATTCTAAAGATATGGATTAGTTAAATTTATCCTAGAAACATCACAATTCATAAAATAAAAACTACTTTGTGATCTATGGTCTGCAGTCTTGTTTTCCAATGCTTACAATCTGCTCGTTACATGTCTGGTTGAGGATCGGAACAACAAGCAGTTGCAGTTGAGGACACTGACCTCCATAACTGAACCACCATTTTTCTAAAAAAAATAGTCAATCGTTAAGTTTAAACAAAACTGTTCTGTGATTAGCCATTACTCTCTTACACGCCTCCTTCATGAAACCACTTGTTTTGTGCGTAATAATTTGAATGGTATCTTTAACCCCGACTTCTTTAATAACTTTATTGCATATCCTCACCATCTCATCGACTTTTACAGCTGAACTTGAAATCATGAATGTTTTCAGGGATATTGTGTCTTTCGAGCTATTAACAGTAACCTTCACTATAGTCCTATTAAAAGGATCTGCACATTCCTCTATGAATATGCTACAACCCACTTCGATCTCACCCTTCAAAGTCTTAGTCCCTGAAGTGGACCCTTCATTAAGCACTCTCTTTCTCTTCATATGAGTTTGATGCTCCTCATCTTCCTTGGCTACTTTTTCTCTTTTCTTGAGTATATCATTTAGGCAAACCTCCTTAACATCTGTAGGAACATTTATGCAACTGGCCACATCTCCGCGAATGCCAGCCAAATGGTATCTAAGGCGATAAAAGCCACTGCTCATAACCTTGTCACAATAGTGACATCTAACTTTTCCTTTCTTTCCATCAACAATAGTCCCATGCTCACGTATAAGATATTTTGAATCCATTCTTAAAATATGAACTTTTACAATGAAGGAACCAAAATAGAGTGTGCAACTAAGCTGAGTGTATCAGGTTATGCGACCTGCAAAAAAATAACCAATAAGTATTTAATGTAGACAAATTGAGAATGTACAAGTAAAATCTTTGGGGTATATATTAGAAGCTCATTGTCTATATTCAGTTGTCTTAGGCTTATTTTTCTGGTTATATACATAACAGTTTAATGTGATTTATCATAAATATAGTTGTCAGATTAAGGGGTGACAAACTCTTTGCCGAGGAGAAATTCTCTTTGATTTTTGTTCTTATAGTAACTATATCTGATCCAGCTATTCTTACCCCTTAAGCTTTCGCACTTTCTTTATAATGGTGATAATGAAATGGTAGCTATTGAATTCTAGGTTGTATTTGAACCTCAAATACCCTACCCACCCCCAAAATAAGTAGTCTCCAATTGAAACAAAACTTATCCCACTTCCTAGTCCAGTTAGAATATTATTTATCTTGCCTATGATCAATATAGTGAATCTACTTCTTTTATGTAATAAAAGTTGCTGAAAAGAACCTCTAAAATCATTGAATCATATTTATAATCACAGAAAATAAACTACTGAAAAGAAATTCTAAATAGGATTAAGAGCTTTGAAAACCGATAGAAGACAATTCTAAATTTTCTATGAGTATTGAATTGTGTTTATGGTCTCCACTGGAATTATATAGATAATAATTCTAAATTTGCTAAATGCACTAAACTGTATTTTTAATCACCATTAAAAGGTTGATGGAATAAATTATAATTCCACTTGCAACTTATAAGTATATTATTCACAATCAACTCTAATAAATTGAAGAATTTTAAAAAAAAAAATCTACATAGCACTCTATAGCTAAAATAACTGTTAAAAATCATTCTAAATCCACAAAAATAATTAAATTATGATAATAGTTATCGATACAAAATTGTTGAAAGACTCTGTATACTTTAAAAAACATTAAGATTTGAGATATTAAGGATCGAAATTACTTACCAATTTGAAGATTCGGACTATAAGAAGAAGAAAATGAAGATTTGAGGTGATTGAAGTGGGCTATTTAGTGAAAATGTTACAACCAGTTAATGTTTGTGTAATTGTGATTCTACACAGCTGTGTCCGATGATTGTTGTATGTGAATTAATCGTATAAACTCATAATCGTTTCTTCCTTTTCTGGTATTCTACTTCTCCGGTGCGTGGTGTTTTGAAATTCGCCTCAGGTGCCAGACTACTCTCGTTGTCACTGGTGCTAGGTAATTTTTGGAATTTTTTTACAATTGGTACCTTTCAAATGTGAAATAGCCAAATATACTCTTATTTTTTTTAAAAAAATTATCTAAACAGTCCCTCAACTAAGAGATAATATGGTCGTTGATATTGAAAAATGTCTCAAATGGTCCATTAATATCCCTGTTCTACTTTTCATTAGTTGTTGCTCAAATTTAGTTCATTTTTATGTTTACCTCCAATTGAAATAGTTTATTTTTGCTATTATCATTGAAGAAAATGATATTTTGAGAATTTAACATTATTCTTTTACATTTTTTTATACTCTCTCTCTCTCTCTCTCTCTCTCTCTCTCTCTCTCTCTCTCTCTCTCTCTCTCTCTCTCTCTCTCTCTCTCTCTCTCTCTCTCTCTCTCTCTCTCTCTCTCTCTCTCTCTCTCTCTCTCTCTCTCTCTTTCTCTATCTATATATATATATATGAACGTAAGTTAGATAAATTAGGGTCACTAATATGAGTCTATTACTAAGTTATTCTAATCGTATGGTGAATTGAGCATTATATATTAACCGGGATTCTAAATTCTACCTAACCCCCGTCAGGGTGGACTTAGGAGCAACCTCTCCACTACCAGGATCTTGGGTAAAGAAACCTTGAGTAATTATTGGTGGTTATATCAAACCTTTATTGATATCTATCTAGGGTCACTACTAGATGATTATGTCGTGTTGTCAATAACTAAGAATAGTCCTAAGATTTGCCAGATCTAGTGTTGTAACAATAAGTGAAAACACATAATAACAATATTCTCCAAGCTCAAATCAATTAAAATAACATATAGTATTAATGAATGTAGACAAAATAATAACCCAACAATAAAAAGTAAAACTTACAGAATAATAGCTTAGAAATATAGTGAAGCCACATATATATGGCTAATTACCCTAAATATAGAGAAGGATAGATGTAGAGGAGGAGTTTGTCAGTCTCCAACTTCTTGCTTCTTGTCTTCCTCTATAGGTCAGCTTTCTTCTTGGATGAATAGCTTGATACTAAGGATGAATATTAAATTAAGGACTAAGCTACTATTTAAAATTGAGAAAATACAAGTAAGGACTAAGCCTACACTTGACACTGAGCAAGGACATGTTTACAATGGTTTAAGGGTGTATTTATAGGTGTTTAAGAAGACCTAATTCGTTTTCTTGGAATGGAAGACAAGTATTGGACTCCTAGACTAACTCATATTCGTAACCCTAAAATATAGAAAAGGTAATAATGCGTCACTGTTTTGTTTTGGCCGTAACTGCTTCAATACTTATCCGTTTGACACGTTCCAATCCTCGAAAATGATCGTCTCAAAAAGATCTTTAACTTTTGATTAGACCATTCTTCGAAATTTCTAAACAATCTTTAGTTATGAGTCCTTTTGTGGTCGTGGGTGCTGGAATTCAGATTTATTTGGCAACTTTATCTTTCCATATCTTAGCTTTTCATTTCTTTTCTCCAATTTCGATGTATATCTTCTTTCCTTTATCTCTTAGAACTGACTTGGCATATAATTAATCTCCATATATATCTTTAAAGCTTTACACTAAATAAATAATTAAACCAAATATGCTTTAAAAATATAAATCATTTAATCAAGACAAGAAATAAGAAAGTGCAATATATCATGTGAAAATCAACTACTAGACTTCCTAAAACACTAAAAATGATGTCTCCAACTAACATTAAATCATCACAAATGGGGAGACATCATTGTGCTTGGCCTAGTGGTTGATGACAACTGCCGACATATGCCGAGAAGTAGAGTAAGCAATGATTTTGATCACTAGATGGGGATAAGCTCGACCATTCTATCATGTAGAGGTCATCCAACCCATTCCCTTAGTTGAATAAATTAATCCCATGGCAAAGGTTTGGTGATACTCCAAGGGGATTGCCAACCTAAACAAGTTCATAAGCCAATACGGTTAAGCTTATTCATGATTATGACTTAAGAAAATTTAAAGTCTAATCAAGAGGCATGGAGGTCCAACAATGAGGAAATGAATGAGAACTCCGCGACATTAAAAATGCTTAAAAATCAGGTATCTCATATTCCTAATCATTTTAATATGAGGCCACATGGTCAACTTACTAGAAAAACCAAGATCTGCGGAAGAATGAAAAATGTAACAAAATTGCATTGAGAAGTGGGAAGAAATATTTCCCATCATCTCCAGGGATGAAAGAGAAAGAGTCTACCTCCAAGCCGAAAGAGATAGAAGAAGATAAAGAGTCTACCTCCAAGCAATATTTGTCGTTTGTTGAAGTCATATATGGCATGACAGAGTATTTGAAATTTATGAAGGATGTGCTTTCCAACAAGCGAAAATATTTCGAGGGAGAGATGGTTTGTTTGCTGGAAAAATGTAGTGTGATTTGTCAAATAAATGTATTATATCAACGTCTTTAGAATCTTGATCATATAAATATAATTACGAGGGGTTTAGACCCTCTAGTGTGCGTGTGTTTGTATGTATACATATAATTCGATCATATGGGTTTTTTAATTTCCACACTGTAGGGATCTTTGATGAAATCATGATCAATTGTACGGGATATGATAGATTTGACTTCCAAATAATATGAGAAAGGCTATTTGTCAAAAGTTGTAAAATAAATTTATTCAAATTTCTAATCCTCGTAAATTTACTATGTTTTACATATAACCATGACCAGCTCTTTGCGGTAGTTATCAAGGATGGTATCTCTCAATAAATATTTTGCTAAGACAAACCACCATTTTAATCAAGAAAGAAAAATTATAGTTCAAAAGGTTCTCCAATGTTATTTGTTTATTTAAATAAGTGTTTATTAATTGAGACAGTTTTAATACCGAGACAGTTTTTACTACAGTTTTTAAATAAGTGTTTATTAATCGAGTATTTACTTCCTAAATATTCCTAAAATGATGTCTCCAACCTAAATTAATTCATCACAAATAGGGATACTTCAAGACCCCCAACTCAAAGTTGTATCATCCCGATATAATAAAGATAAAAACAAAGAGAAGTCTCTAAATACACACCTAAGTCAATTAAGCACAGTAGAAAAGAAGATAGCAGAATATATAGAATAGACTCAAAGAAACTACTCAGAAAATTTTATGTAATAATATTTACAAACTACATACATGTACACTTGTCATATCCACAATCAACACGGCTTGAATTAAAGATTAAATTAGTTTTGCAATGTAAGAAGGAGAGGTTATTTACTCAGTTTACCAAGGAGGCTATAGATTGTTCATCGAACTTCACTAGTATCCAAAGATCCACTTAACTACTCTCTATTGGCTCAATCACTTCTAGATAACATAACAAATAATCATAAGGTCTTTAAGGTTGTAATGTTGGTTTAGGGACAGTATGATAGTATATTTGGATAATTTAGAGCGAGCTTCTGGCTCTCTCCTCACTAGCCATCAACGCCCTAGAGCTTGAGTTACTCTCATAAAATGTTCTTACTCAACCCAATGAATTCCTTGATGCACAAAGTAGCATCCCCAATAACCCAATTAAAGGATAAAGATGTTCACATAAAAATTCCACTTTGCCATTCGAAATCTTTTTAATCTTTTCCATATATCTTTTTTCTATAAGTAGCTATGACTCTATTTTTAATGTGAGATGCCATGCTACTTTTTCGTATACTTATTCTTTTTAATACTTTTACCTTGGCAAAGGGTTACATTTATAAACTCATCATCATTAACAATATCAAAATTACAATTACTTTCCCAATCCCAATATTTCCCAATGATGAAACCCACCACCCCAAACTCAAGCTCTATAACAACTTGTCTCAGGTTTTGCGATTCGAGTTCGGGTCATATAGATAAGTCTTATAAAAATTAATGAATGATCCTAGAGCATAGTATCTAAAAAGTCTCATATAGTAATGCTCAAGAAATAATGCACAAGTATGATTAATATATACGTAATCAACAATCCATAAATTCAAGTCCAGATTAATTTTGCAATGCCAGAAGGAGAGGTCTCAACTTAGTTCGTGCTTATGGCTATAGGTTGTTATAGGTACTAATATAGCATCCAATGGTCCACTTACCTACAACCTAAAAGCTCAATTGTTTCTTTACCAAGCAGTTAGAAATCCAAAGGTCTTTATGGTTCTAACGGGGCTTAGGGACGGTGTGGTATATTTGGATAATGAAAAGTGAGTTTTTGACTCTCTCCTCACATTCCATCAACGAATCGCCCGAGAGCTTGAGTTTTCACTCAAAGATGTTCTCACTCAACCCAATTTTTTATGCTTTTGATGTGCATCCCCAATAATCCCAAATAAAATCTTTTCATGATGATATACAAATTCCACTTTGCCGGTCCGAATATATATTCTTTTCATATCAATTTTTTTCTTTTGTATAGCTATGACTCTATTTTTTATGTTCGAGATATCACGACATTTTTTTCTCCTATTTTATTCTTTTCAATTCATGCTTTTAAGCTTTTGTCATTCACTATTACAATGGCATAGGGTTACAATAATAACTTTTTCATCATCAATAAAATCACAATTACAATTTCCCAAATTCAATGTTCCCTAATGATGAAACCACCACCCCAAACTCAAGCTCTAAAAACGACTTGTCTCAGGTTTTGCGATTTGTGTGCGGGTCATATAGATAAGTCCTACAAGCTAAGGGTATGGATTATAATGTGGTTAAATAAAAGGCTTTAGAAAGGCTCAGAGGGGCTAAGAAGGATAAATAATAACAATAATCAAATAAAAGGGTGAGAAGGTATAAAAGGCTTCAAGTGGCTTCAATATGAAAGAACTGTCTTATTCAATTTTCTAACTACCGGATTTTGTTACTTTTTCACTACTAGTTCATACATAAGCGGGTTTTCAACATTTCAAACCTCACGTTCTACACACCAAATAACTCTCCCTAAGTTTCAACGTAACTTCTTAGCATTGCTCATTAACTTTTCTATCTTTTATTTCCTGTTTTCATACATGCACACTAAACATATTTGTGACACCTTTCAAAAACATACTACTTACTATCATTAACTTAATTAAATCATGCTCAAATAGGTACATTCAACATATTCTATGCCTATTTCAACCCTAAAAAATTTAAAATTTTATACAAAAACAAAAAGGAAGATGAGGACAACGAATCCCCACCCCCAACTCACAAGTGAGCCGTGTCCCCTCGACTCGAAAAAGACTCAAGAAAGAAATAAAATTTAAAATTAGCACACATATTGCACATAAAGAAATGATAGGGAATAAAGAAAACATACTCTTCGAGACTATTGACTCGCTATCGACGTTCTAAGTGTTTCTTCTTCACCCAAAATCGTATTCGCTTTCCGAACAATACACGTGATCAGAATAGGATATTGCATATTAAATAACGACATGGGAGAGACCGAAAATTGTATCACCTCCTCATAGATCAACTGTGCCACATCTTCTTCTTCTCCTCTCAAAATACAATTCACAAAGATAGCGTTTTAGAGCGCCTTACCATGAACGTAAACCAACCTAATTTTTCACCCAATCTCCCAGAATCTTCTTGTATTCTCCTTTACCAACTTCTTCTTCAAATACTTTCTTGTAAGCAAGAGGAAGTTCCTATAATTGTTTCTTCGGAGAAGCTATCATGGCCATTGAAGCTTTCTCTTTTTCTTTGGGTGTAGGACTTTTGAATTGGACAGGATGTGTTGTTTTCTTCACGAAAGTTGGAACCTTTTTGCCCATTGAATCAAACACAACTAGCTGACCTCTCTTCTCTTGACCTGTTTCACCCTTTGTGTTGGAACTAGAACTTTTCTTACTTGATTTCTTCTCAATAGAACCCAATACCTTGCTTTTCTTCATCTCCCTTAAAGTAGATATTGTTTATGTTCTCTTAATCATCTCAATTGACCCCCAACTCAAAGCTATAACCACTCTTGAAATTTGAAACTCTTGATTATTGGTTGTACAAGCTTTATTTGGGTTAGGAAAGGTGTTTTGATGATGATTCTCTATATGGGTAAGATGGATTCTAGATGTATTGGTATGGATCTAAGAAATTGTAGGATGAATTTATGAAATTTAAGCTTTTGATTCTTGTATTCATTGTGTTTTGGTATGATATGGGTGGTTGAATCTTATTTGTAATAATGTGGAGAAAGGATTGGATGTGTTTTTATGGTGATTGGGTAGTGTTTTGATGTTTAGGGAAGGTTTGATGAAGCTTTAATGGAGTTGGGAGAGGTTTGGAGAAGAAAGAGAGGCTTAAGGATTGTAAAATTCGTGATAGATCAACCTATTCTTCTTTATAACCTGAAAAACACACTTTTTTCTCTCTCCAGCGGCGCTGGGCGGTATACCGGCGGTATGGCCCGGTATACCGGAGCTGCTGCTCCTTGAAATTTATGCTTCGACAAAAAACACGAATTGCGAACACGTGGGCTCGGGTTTTGGTCTGTCCGGTATACCGGAGAAATGGCCCGGTATACCGGTGCGGTCAGTTTTCGAAAGTCTCCCCTCGGCATAGAACACGAGACACGCACACGAGGGCTCGTGTTTCTGACCTACAGTATACCAGCGGTAAGGCCTGGTATACCGGTGGCAGGTCAGAACACTCCCAAAAAATCTGTTTTTCCTTCCAAACTCACTTTCTTTAAAACCTGAACATCAAAAACACTGATACCTTTCTCAAATATGCAATATCAACTAAAAGTAACTAAACTAACCATGAATTAAAACCTAAAAACGTAAAAAATGCGGGTTGTCTCCCGTATAGCACTTTTATTTAACGTCTTTTAAAGTTAGACGTGTTACCTCGGTCATGGTTTGCGAAATTTAAATCCCTTACCTCTAACTCCCACGAACTTCTCAGCTCTATTCTTCGTAGTCATGGATGGTTCCATCCAAGAGTTCGTGGGTAAAGGGGTGTCTGGTAACTTGATAGCGTTACACTCCTCTGGTGATCCACTCATATCCTCAGTTTCTAAGCTTCGTTTGTTAGAGAGAATGTCCTTCATGAATTTAAGATATTTCGGCATTCTGTTGAGAGCTTCTACAATCGGGATGTTAATCTCTAACTTGTTCACAATGTCAAGGAACTTCTGGAAGTCTTTTTCGTTGTTCTTCTTCTTGACACATGATGGGAATGGTGGAGGAGGACGTGTATTGGCTAGCACTGGGCTCTCTTTCTTTTCTGGTGTCTTCTCTGGGACACTCGTTTGTTCAATTACCTCTTCCACCTTATATTCAATTGTTTCTTCAACCCCTTTCTCAGGATTCGAGATTAGTTCTGGTTCTACTCAAGGTGGAGGTAATTTTTTTCCACTTCTTATTTCAACTGCATGAAAAACACCAGCTATAAGAGTACTAGTACCACTTGGGAGTTGCCATGTTGGCGTTTTTTGAAGTTTACTCGCCATTTCTGATATGGTATGCTCAAGATTCTTAATCACCTTGAACTGGGTTTGGATCCTTTGCTGGCTCATCTTCATATTTTCTTCAACTAGTTTCATCATCTTAGCCATGCTTGAATTCAAACTCGAAGGTTGCTCTTGTATAGTTTGTTGCATTGAATATCGAGGTGGTTCTTGATAAGTTTTGTTATAAATAGGCACTTCTTGATAGATAGGTTGTGGAGGATAATAAGATTGTGGTCGAGGTTGATAATATATCTGTTGATTTCCGACCCAATTATGATTCTGTGGGGGCTGATAATTAGCGTAATTTCCTTGAGATTGATAATAACCATTATAATAATGGTTTCTTTGATGAGATATAAAGGAAATCGAAGCTGGATTATTCATGCAAGTCTCCCACGAGTGATTTCTTGCTCCACTCTAGGACATGAAGGTATTGTATGTACTAGATTTACCTGAGCTAGTTTTCGCGTTTGTTCTCGTAATTCCTCAAGTTGTTGGTTTAAATCTTTGAACTTTAGAGATTCTAAAGTCTCTTTTTGTTCTCCTGATATAATCGGCCAATTTCTCTTGGTTTCAAGAACGTTATCCATAATTATATTAGCTTCTGCAAGATCTAATAATACGAAACTTCCCTTTCCTAACAAATCTGCTCTCACCTGGGACTAAAAATCTTTAAACAAAAACTAGAAGAAAAAGCGTAAAATAGAACTAACTGAAATAAAAGCACTAAATAAATGCACAAGGACTAACGATGCAGTCCCCGGGAGCGGCGCCAAAAACTTGGTGTCGCCTAAGGTGTGATAAAATAATAGATAAATAAATGCAAATAAACACCCTAGGCTAGCACGGTTCTGCAAGTATACAGGACGTATGCAAGTTTTGATGAATAAGTAAGATTCGTTCCTCAGAGACTACGAAGGTTAGAGAGAACTTATGCAAATAATCAAGTGAAAATATTTAAAGCTAGAACAAATAATACGCAGAGAAATAAAAGACAAAGAGATTTTTATTGGGTTTTTTAATAAGAAAATAAACTAATAAATTAAAGACAACAAATAAATAAGCAAAGAGAAGAAGATAGTATGAGAGTTTAGCCTGAGTATTTAGCAAGTAAACCCCACTAGTTTTGCCGTTCTAAACATGTAAGGGTGAATCGTGTAGTATTTCAATAATTGGTTTCAGTTGCACTAGGTAGTTTAAAATAGGGTTTACCTGTGTCAATAAGGAGTCCTAAGCAAACTTTTCTTGCAATTGATTAAATGGCAATACACCAAACCATAATGACTATCTAGTTAGGTTGATTTGTCAGGTCTAAACCTTACACTAGACGCTATGTGTTGTTTCCATAGTTAAGATATGCCTTAGCTAATGACTATCTAACTACTATGAAGGTGAAGGTAATTTTATACGGTTGCTATCCGCAAAGAAAACAGACTATAAATCAAAAACATAAACAGAGAAATAAAACATGCATTCAATTTAAAACATAAAATTCCCAAATTAGATAGATGTCAACCAAATCTAGGGTTCATACATATATGCTAAAACTCAAGCTAAATTTATTTAATTCATACTATGAAAGGAAAAGAAAACAATTACAAAACTGAAGGTTGAAGAAGACATAATTGATGCACAGCTCCTTCCAGACTTCTCTTCTTGTGTTGTAGCTTCTTCGTGGCCTAAGGACTGGACAACGATGATTTCCTTGTGATAAGAGGTTGTATTTATAGTGTATAGGAAGACCTATTTCGTTTCTTGGAGTATAAGGTAGGTTTTGGACTCCAAGCTTAACTCAAATTCGTAGCCCTAGAATCTAGAAAAGGTAAGATTTTGATGTTGTTTTGTTTTGGCCGTAACTGATTCAATACTTATCCGTTTGACGCGTTTGAGTAGTCGAAATTCATTGTTTCGGAAATCTCTTTAACATTGATGTAGATAATTCTTCCAAATTCCTAGACAATCTTGAGATATAAGCCCTTTTGTGGTCGTAGCTGTTGGAAGTCAGATTTATTTGGCAACTTTATCTTTTCTTTTTTCATAATTCTTGTCTTTATCTCCAATTATCATGTTTATCCTCTTTCCTTTAGCTCATAGAATTAACTTGGACTCTAATTAATTACCATATATCTTTAAAGCTTCACACTAAATAAATAATTAAACCCAATGTGCTCTAAAAATAATAAATAATTAATTCAAGACACAAAATAGGAAAGTGTACTAAATCATGATAAAATCGACCTATACTCTAATAAATACACCTAAAATGTTGTCTCCAACTATGATTAATTCATGACAAATAGGGAGACATCAACTGGATTGTCAAAGTATCTTCTGGGATCGGTAATTTAGGAGGGGGAAAGAACATTGTTTCTTCTCATGTTATGGAATATCTGGAAACATAAAATGATGATAGTTCACGAGAACACGCATCTCGAACCTGACGATATTATCACGACTGCCAATTCTTGGATGAAGGAACTGTTCCAGAATGATTGGGTCTCAAGCCAATCAGTGACAGGGACGACTTCACAATAATATCCTTGTTTGGGCAGAGACTGAATCATGTGGGGTGCAAACCATCGTAACATGTGATATCTTTTTTGTGTCCCAAGCCGAACACGACGACATTGGGATAGTGCGACTAGATACTATTTCGGGAAGACGACATTTCAGTTCAAAGTCGGTTCGGGTAGAATCGACGGCTGAAGGGGAGGCGAGGGCAGTGATGGAAGCTGTTATGACTTGTCAAGAAGAGCCATGGATCAAATCTTTTATTTGCTCAGGTAACCTTGAAATCACTCAAGGTATTAGGTTGTCATCAGGTGTGTATTGGCGTGTCAGGCAGTACGCATTGCGCATCAGGGAAATTGAAGAGCCAACATGATGTTCAAACATATACTGCGACAAATAAACGGCTTCGCCGATAACACTACACACTCAACTAGACAGAGCGCCCTTAAGGGATTAGGGCAGTTTAGTTGGAACCCCGTTTTACTAGACTTGGAATCGACTGTCGTTTTTAGTACTTGTAAAAAAGAAAGTCAATTTGAAAAAAATGAAAATAGTATTTATAAGCCACTTGCACTATGTGCTCGTGGCAACACATTTTTGAATAAAAAACTAAATTAAAAGAAAAAAAAATCGAAAATTAAACTCATATAATCTCAAAGAAATACAAAGATGGTGCGTCTACTATTAGTATTTATCTACTAACTAGAAACATACCACTTCTACATCTACTTCCCGTTTCAGGGTCCCAAAGCTCTTTTGGGAGTTCAAGTTCGAGATCTGTGCTTTCTCTCTCTAAATACTGTCTCTCACTATACACACATACAATCACACATTTATCCGTGTGTGAATGTGCAAAAATTCAGCATAAGAAGATGACAAGGATGATCCGATTCTACGCCGTCGTACTGACGGTGGTGCTCGTTTGGAGTGTAACTGAAGTGAAATCCGACGGATCAGATCAAAAGTACAAACTTGGAGATCCGGTCCCTCTCTATGCCAACAAGGTCGGCCCTTTCCATAACCCTAGGTATATCTCCCACACCAGATCCCTCTCTTTCCTTTTCATTAAATTTCTCTGTATTTTATTAATTTTGGATATCGGTGACGTGAAATTAGTATGAAATGTGAAGGATTCATGCTTGATTTGATGATGTTTGACTAATGCTGACCACTAAAAATTCAATTGAGTTCAACTACAGATTATTGCTCTCGCATTCAGAAATTGCAATATTACTGTTCAGAAACAATTTATCCAATCATATTAAAATAGCTCGATATCGATCAGAATCTAATTTTGATAAATTAGCTTATCTTTAAGCTAATGGATCTATGGTGTCACTTTATGTTAAAATTATAGTGTTCTTGAGCTAATGAATTGAAGATCTCAGTTCCATTATCAGATTTTTATTTTATATAGGGTAATTAATACTTTAATTGGTCTTTAATTTCAGTGAAACATATCGCTACTTTGATCTTCCATTTTGTGCTCCAGGTATGCATTTTCATTTTCCACATTATTTCATTTCCCTTTTCCAATATTTTTACATTTTAAATCATTCACAGGTCATATAAAGGAGAAAAAGGAAGCTCTAGGGGAAGTATTAAATGGTGATCGATTAGTCAGTGCACCATATAAACTCGACTTTTTAGTCGATAAAGACTCAGAAATCGTATGCAAAAAGAAATTAACAAAAGAAGAAGTAACAAAATTTCGAGATGCAGTAACAAAGGATTATTACTTCCAAATGTACTACGATGATTTACCCATTTGGGGCTTCTTAGGAAAAGTCGATAAAGAAGGAAAAGCGGACCCCACAGAGTACAAACATTATCTATTCAAACACCTTCATTTCGAGATCTTTTACAACAAAGATCGTGTGATCGAGATTAACGCAAGAACAGATCCAAACGCACTAGTGGATATTACAGAAGATAAAGAAGTTGAAGTTGAGTTTATGTATTCAATAAAATGGAGAGAAACTAATACACCTTTTGAGAAAAGAATGGAGAAATATTCTCAATCTTCTTCATTACCTCATCATTTAGAGATTCATTGGTTTTCGATTATTAATTCGTGTGTAACTGTTCTTCTCTTGACTGGTTTTCTTGCTACGATTCTTATGCGAGTGCTTAAAAATGATTTCGTTAAGTAAGTATATTTACGAGTTGAGTCCTTGTGATTATGTATAATTACGTTTTTGATTTTTATGAAGGTATGCACATGATGAAGAAGCAGCTGATGATCAAGAGGAAAGTGGATGGAAATATATTCATGGTGATGTTTTTAGGTTTCCGAAATATAAGTCTTTAATGGCTGCTTCACTTGGTTCTGGGACCCAGTTATTTACCTTGTAAGTATGACCTTAAATTGCAATTAAAATAGTAAAATACCAAATGCTCCCCTATAATTTAACAAATGGTCAAAAATACCCCCTATGGTATCCTAACTTGTGACAAATCACCATTATTACAAGTAGTGTTGAGTTGTTGGGAAACTATAGGTTTTATTTTTAATCCTTTTATCAAACCATAGGGGGTTATTTGGTATTTTACCCTGTTTTTTCAATAAACTAAAAAGTTATTTAATGAAGAAAGAGATAATTACCCAAATGGTCCCTGAGCTATTAGCTAGTTACCTGTTTAGTTATCGAACTTTTAAGTTACTCGAATGGTCCTTGAACTTCATCTGTTTTCCCCCTTTAGTCCCTGTTCCATTTTGGGTAAATTTAATTATTAATAAAATCGAAAATATGTGCAGACTAAGTAATAGCATTAAGTACTATTTGGGTAACTTCAAAAGTTCAATAACCAAACGTGTAACTTAGCCTATAGTTCAGGGACCATTTGGGTAATTTTTATCATCAATAATTACGAAAATACCTGCTTCCACATGGACTTGAACAGTAAAAAAAGGATGGAATCAGATGCAGGGACCAACAGTGTTATAAAAACAAAGTTTGAGTAACTTTAAAAGTTCGATAACCAAAAGTATAACTAATCTATAATTCAGGGACCATTTGAAGAAACATATCTACTAATAACATTTTATTTATTTACATTATAGGACCATTTTCATATTTCTTCTAGCACTAGTAGGTGTATTTTACCCCTACAATCGAGGAGCTTTATTCACAGCACTTGTGGTCATATATGCCCTTACTTCAGGAATAGCTGGTTATACAGCTTCTTCATTCTATTGCCAATTAGAAGGAGCAAACTGGGTAAGTGTTTTATTCATCCTAAATTACCAAAATACCCCTTATAATGTTATATCTAACACTATAAAGTATTTCCCCAGGTTCGAAATCTACTATTAACAGGAAGTTTATTCTGTGGGCCTTTATTCCTAACATTCTGTTTCCTAAACACAGTCGCTATAGCTTACACAGCTACAGCAGCTTTACCATTCGGTACAATAGTAGTAATATTTCTAATCTGGGCTTTAGTGACATCACCATTATTAGTCCTAGGTGGCATAGCTGGTAAAAATAGTAAATCAGAGTTTCAAGCGCCATGTCGTACAACAAAATATCCACGTGAAATACCACCTTTACCATGGTACCGTGGAGCTATACCACAAATGGCTATGGCTGGTTTTTTACCGTTTAGTGCCATTTATATAGAGCTTTATTACATATTTGCAAGTGTGTGGGGTCATAGGATATACACTATTTACAGTATTCTGTTTATAGTGTTTATTATACTGTTGATTGTTACTGCGTTTATTACTGTTGCGTTAACGTATTTTCAACTTGCTGCTGAAGATCATGAATGGTGGTGGAGGTACGTATATTTATACGTATATATGTATATACGTATTCTTTTTGTTTCGAGGGTAAAATAAAATACCAAATATACCCCCCTATGGTTTGACAAAGGGTCAAAACCCCCTGTATGGTTTCGAAAGGGTATAGGTCCACTATTTAATAAAAAAATTGCACTATCTGTCCCTGTATTTCCGACTTATTTGAATTGCAATATAGGTCACTGTATTATGCAAAAATTGCACTCTAGGTCCCTGTATTCTTGACTTATTTGTGCTATAGGTCCCCCTGTATATAGGTCCATGCATTTCCGACTGATTTGCACTATATGAAAAATTTGCAATATAGGTCCCTGTTATTATGCAAAAAAATTGCACCCTAGGTCCCTGTATATCTGACTTATTTGTGCTATAGGTCCCTGCGTTCTGAAAAAAATTGCACTCTAGGTCCCTGCATTATGGAAAAATTGCACTATAGGTCCCTGCATTTCCGACTTATTTGCACTATAGGTCCCTTCATATATGCAAAAACTGTGTTCTGTGTCCTATATATGCAAAAATTGCTCTCTAGGTCTAGGTTATTATGCAAAAATTGCGCTATAGGTCCCTGTGTTATGCGAATTTTGCAACACAGTTCCGTGTTATGCAAAATTTGCAAAATAGGTCACTGTTCTATGCAAAAATTTCACTATAAGCTTTGTTCTTAGTTTTTTTTTAAAATAATTACACTAAGTCCCCATATTATATAAAATAACCTATATTATATCATAGATAAATAAAATAAATTACAGCCTAATAAGATAAATTTAAAAAACCAGGGAGGGCCAAGTAAGAATTCTGAAAATTTAGGGGGGGCCAAAGGGTAAGAATATTATTTATTTATTTATTTGCACTATAGGTCCTTGTATAAGCCTTGTTATCAACTTATTGAATAATTAAACTATAAGTCCCCATATTTTATTAAAAAAAAAAATAATGCAACCGGGTTATTTGGGACAACTCATGGGAAAGAATAAGGGGGTAGTATTTGGTATTTTACGATTTTACCCTTGGTTGAATAGAAGGTAACAAATTAAATGTTTTGTGTGTAGGTCATTCCTATGTGGTGGATCAACAGGTTTATTCATCTATGGATATTGCTTATACTATTATTACGCACGTTCTGATATGTCTGGATTTATGCAAACATCTTTCTTCTTTGGATACATGGCTTGTATTTGTTATGGTTTCTTTCTCATGCTTGGTACCGTTGGATTTCGTGCTGCTTTGTTTTTTGTACGTCATATATACCGTTCCATTAAATGTGAGTAACTTGATGTTTGTAAGGAGGAGAGTTTTGTGTTCTACCTATACGCTTCATAAGTTTGTTAAGATACCACCGTGTAGAACAAAACTTTTAGGTTTATGTATCGGGATTGAACAAGGAAAACCAGATAATCCCCTCTTTTTTTTGATGCATTTACGAATTTGAGAATTTATATTTGTATGTTAGTTTTTTAGTATTTTGGAAAGTTACTCTCTTTAAATTTCAAAAGTTCAATTTTAAAACTCATGTTTACCTGATATTCTCTAGTTTCTTTTCACCATTTTGTTACTCGCCATCAAAGCTTTGTTTATTTATATATCTCCTTTGGAGATTTGTAACTTAGTGAAAGCTTTGATGGGTGAAAATGTGGAGTTGGTAATGTGAAGTGACGAGATAAAATGTTAAAATGGGTAATATAAATTTACTATTTTCTTGTTTATGTCCATGTGGATGACATGTCGATAGTGGGAATTAGTGGAATGGTCAAAAACAGGTTTATGGTGGTAATTATTGTAGATGTTTATATGCCTAAAAAATCGTATAAATAAAGGACTATGGTCGTCTTTATTGTCAAGCATAGAGTAATGGGTTAATTACCATATCGAGAGACTTGATGTTCATAAAAGGTCTCAAATAGGAAGAAACCTTGAGAGTGAAAATGGAGAATGATTTGTTAATAGAGATGGTGAGAAACTAAGGAAAAATGAGATAGAAAGAGAAATTTAGGAAGAAAACATTTTTGGTAGAAATTTTTGGGTCCATGACCCAGGATCAAACAAACTTGTCTAGTCGCCACAACCAAATATTATCCAAATCCGAACAACTTTTTCTTATCACCACCATCCAAATACTAGTCCTTTTCGTGATTATCGATCTACCACCTGATATGTCGGAGGTAACCTTAAAATGCACTAGTTTAGGAGAATTCTGCTCATATGCAGAGTACTACCTATCCTGTTACCAATACATTTTTATCACAAAAAAATAACTCAACTTGCACAAAATTGACCTTTCAAATCCGTCCTTCGACATGCTATATCTTGTACCTCCTATAGAAAGTCTCAACTCTGGTAATGGTGGTCCATGGCAATAGTCTTCCACTTCTCCATGGACTTCCAAGTACAGATCTTCTAAATGAATTTCCTAATTTCTGTCCGTACGTTAGAGTGCCAAATTGTAGATCAAATACCCAAATCCTTACTTTTTTTAACTCATACTTGAAGGCTGAGCCTCATTGCATAATGTTCTAGTTTTGAGACAATGATATCCAGATTTGGTTATATACTTCCCATCTTTAGAATACAACCAAATAATTTCATCTTTTATGTCAAGACTCATGATAGAAATTCTTCTGATCTCAAACTTTTCTCTTTCATTACATATCTCACTGAGAATATGTAAATTCCATCAGGCACAATTATCATTAGATAAATCTGTAACTTTATTTATATTTAATCTTCCTGTTTTTTCTAATCTCAATCGTTTTCCTATCCACGCATCATCTCAGATATTTGTCGATTTCTTATTTGCCAACAATATTTTTTTTTTAGTAATTAGACTCCTTTGTGGATGCTCGCCCAACTCCATGATTTTTTTTTGACAAATTTGAGCATTCCACAAATCCGAAATTGGATGATATATACCTTTTAGAATTCTAGCAACTAGAGAATCGGAATTCTTGAGGTTCTTCCATGCTTGGTTAGCCAACATAGAAATATTCATCTTATGGAAATCTCTGAAACCAAGACCCCCAATTGCTTTCGATCTAGCTATCTTTTTTTTTCCAGTAAATCTAATGATTCTCTTCGGTTTGACGAGTCCCACAAAAAATTGGCGACAAGTGCCGACATTTTTTACATAGGTCTTTTAGAAATTCAAAAATCGACATTGCATAATTCAAAATATTTTGGAGGACAGCTTTCATCAAAACCTCTTTGCTCCCGTCTGATGGAAGATTAGCTACCCTGCTGGCGGATTTATTTAAGATTCTATCTATGATGTAATACAAATATTCATTTTTAGCTCTCTTAAGGCTAAGGGGGATGCCCAAATATTTTCCAAGTGAATTTGTACTGAGAATGTTAAGACATTCCGATAAGGCTTTTTTAGTGACCCCGGAAGTTCCATTGCTGAATAAGATAGTCGATTTATTAAAGTTGATTTTTTGCCACGTAGACTGACAGAACATATCAAGAATATGTTTAAAATTTTTGAATTCTAAATTTGTTGCTTCCATGAAAAAAATCCATCATCCGTAAATAAAAGGTGAGATAACTTAGGACAATTTCGTGTAATTGATAAACCTTTAATGTTACCTTCTTGGGAATGAAAACTAATAAGACTAACAAACGCTTCGGTCATCATAAAAAAAAAAAAAAAAAAAAGGTGACAGGGGGTCACCTTGTCTGATACCTTGTGACGGTATAAAGCTACGTGGTCGTTCAGCATTGATATTAACTTGCATCAAAACCGTTGAAATACTTCTTGAAATCATGTTTCTCCAATTCTCACAAAAACCGAGGTGCTTAAGGACTTCAATAAGAAAAGACCAATTCACTCTGTCGTACGTCTTAGCCATATCTATTTTTATAGCCGCATAGAATTTTCTCATGATTTATGGAGAAAAGGGTACTTTTTGCGCAATAATAATATTATCTTGAATGCTTCTTCTTTTGATAAATGCTGATTGAGTTGGTGATATAATGTCATTCATAATCGGCTGAAGTCATAACGCTAGAATTTTTGCAATAATCTTGAAGCTGAAATTAATACACGCAACTGGTCTATAAGCCGCCGGCAAATCTTGAGATTCACCTCTTGGAATAAGTGTGATAAAAGTATCATTGATTTGGTCAAGTAAAAATTTCGAGAAGAAAAACTCGGTCATAAATTTAAAAATATCTTCTTTCACAATATCCCAAAATTTCTAATAAAACCTCATAATTAAGCTCTTCAATTCTGGCGCCTTAAATCCCGACATACTAATTATTTCCTCCATATCTGAAATTCTAATAAGGTTATCATTCACTTTATCCGTAATCTTAAAATGCCTAACCACTTCATTTATTCAAGTTTTGTTTACTATTTTAATCTTTAAGTCATCTTTACTTAAAGTCCTGTAAAATTATGCACGGCAAAAACGAAGCTACATAGTAATGTGTGAAAGTTGACTAGAAATAAACAACCACCGACAATAGCCATAAACTACCCTATCAAAATATAATATTTTCTTTTGATCTAAAACTTTTCTCGTTTGACTACAAAAAATGAAAAGAATAAAATCCTACTCTTTCGGAAACCTCTCCCTCTCCTGTGTTCGGCCTAACTACCCTCCACTACGAAGATTTTTTGTTTTTGCTTAATTTTATATGCCATGAACGAATCTAAATCATCTATGTTCGTATTTCATTAATGCTAGAAATACAGTAAATATAATTCATTAGTTTGAAATTCATACGAACTATCTAAACTCTTTCTTCCACTACAACCCAAAATACAAAGTTTATTTATGATATCAATATGGAGAAATCCATAAAAGCATAACTAGACTTTATCACAATAACATGAAAAGGGAACAAATTATCACCAAATAGATAAACTATCCATCATACATAAACAAACACTCGTTTAAGAACATTTTAAAAAGTAAAAGTCTAACAAATTGCACAGTAAAAGTTACTTTACACAGGTCTCTGCCAAAACAAAAACTGAAAACAGTTACAAGTACTCATTCCTCCACTGAATGTCTATCTAGAATCTAGATAGTAAAAGAAACAATAATCCAAGATTACAACAAAAGTAGATGATCAATAATTCACCTCCACCCAGAACCACCAAGTCTAATAACTTCCTCAGTCCCCGTATCTCTACTCGAACCCCCCCTCTCATTTCCCACATCATCCTTCTTTTGACTCGCTAAATCCCCATATAAATCCTTAAGCTTAGCCAAATTACTCGCTATAGTATTATTACTAGTAGTAGTAGTCGTAGTAGTAGATGTAGAACCCTTCTCCTTCGGTGGGCTCCACTTTTGACTTTCACTTCTACTCCTACTCCGACTCCTACTTCTACTCCTTCTATAGCTTCTATCATAATCTCTATACCTACGATCACGATCTCTTTCTCTATCTCTCACCCGATCCCGTTCACGTTCTCGATCGCGCTCACGAGCGCGATCTCGATACCGATCAGTCTCGCGGGACCCACCACGATCACGATCAGGTAATTCACGACTATAACTTCTTCTTCTAACGGGAGACCGATCGTTATCTCTATCACGATCGTAAGGTGGTGGAGCCATAGTACGACGAACAGGTGAAGAATCTCTAGTGGAAGCACGATGAGGAGCGCGTTGACCGAACGACACCGATAGCGCAGCTTTGACCGAAGGCGGTCGACGTGCCGTTTCGTCTGATCCGCGGGTCCCGTCTCCTGTAGTTCCCGATAGTTTCGTCGGGAGTTTCATCCGTTCAAGATTTGTAACCATTGTTCGAAGAATTGGTACTGGTATACGCGGAAATAGCGTATCAAAATAGTACTGCATAGACCAACATAATAAATTAGAATATAATATTAATATTTAATATTTAAATTTAGAAAAATAAATAAATTTTGCCACCTGACCTGTCCAAGAAGAAGATCACGAACATAAACACCCATTGTAGTCATTTGACCACTCGATCCAGGAGAAAATTCCTGAAAAATGAAAATACAAAAGAAATTATAAAAAAAGTCAATTAAAAGTAGTCAAAAGAATCTTAAAAGCATACCTCATCATCTTCGAGATATGGTTCAAACCAAGCCCATAATGTCTTGGGATCAGCAAGATACCTTAAATACAAGAATCCAACCTGTAAAAGATAATTTCAGTTAGATTTTAGAAGCTTATTTCTGAGATGAACTGAGTGAAGAATATAATACTTACAGCTCTGATATAAGGAGAATCCATGTGTTTTAAAAGACCATGCATTTGCTTAACAGTGAGTTTCATTGTAGAGAACTTGTAGAGAAGACAAAAAGCTGTTGAAGGGCCACGACAATTACCAGTCATCCATGGCTCCACGTGGTCAACTTGATTGTAAATTTCATCGATTACTTCATGGTAAGTTTTCAATCTTAATAAATCTCGGAAATAATCAGATGATAAAATGTTCATACATAATACCCTCTCTAAACACTGATCAATTGGTCTTCCTGATGTCTGTATTTCCGCCATGATTTGGCAGAAACAAATCACCCAATGATGATTCAAGGAATTGAATATTTGTATTTATCAATATTCTGATATCATATAAGAATTCGTAAACAATCCTGTGGAAAAAAGTAAGTTAACGCGTATATATGTGGCTATTTTAAACAACAAAGAAACCAATTATGAAATTAAACCCAAATCGAAATTCAAATGCATTTAACAAGATATGTATGAATCTATTAGACTAAATTGAAATTTATTTACATCAAATCAAACTAACAAAGCTGAATTTTAACATTTGAACTTTTATCTTAAAATACGCAAATGAAAAAATAACAAAGAAAAGTGAGAAATCAGCCAGATGAACAATATAATAAAGCGGTGCTGCAAAAATAACATTCAAATACAAACGGGATGCTATTATCAATACAAAATTATAATCTTTTTGAATATGAAGACAAATTATCTAAGATTAATTTGGATTACCTTTGAACGGAGTTGAATTTTGGAAATTTGGAAACCCTAGAAGAGAAAAGAGAAACGCGTATTGATCTACTGATATTTTATAATTGACGGGTTATTGAGCTTTTCAAACGTTGGGTTCTAAATTATATGGATTGGGTATTTCAAAAGTTGGGAAAATTAAATGGGCTGGACCATTTATAAGATTATCTTGTTGAAATAATAAGCCCAAGTCCATTAGCCACCCAATAAAACACAATTTTAAGGTTTTAAAAAAAAAAATTGTACCAAATATTTTAGGGAATCCAATATGATGTAGAGAGAGCACCATGTTAAATAACCCTACAGTGATAATACAACATACTATAAAGGTCCACTTAATAATATATTATAAGAAATATTATCTATTGAATTATATTTAAAAGATTAATGCTTATTTAAATAAAAAAATAATACATAATTATTAAAAAATCAGAAAAGTGTAAAGTGAAAGATGTAAGGTTCAAACCTCTCTTTGAAAGTAATTTAGTTTTGATTTACCTGGGGTATGCATAAGGAAACTTCCATATTCACGTGGGACTAGTCGTGGTGTCTGCAAGCTGACCCGTACCACTCACGTACTAAAAAACTCATAAAATAATAAAAAAAATTAAAAAATATATTGGCCCACACTTATGATAGATACCCAAATTCATATGCTAGAATTCGATCTCATCTCTCTTTAACCAAAAAAAAAATCAGATATCTCTATGTCATCGTCAAACCACCCTTAACCACCACCACCAACACCATATTTAATCCCCACCGATCTTGTTCATCAAGTCACTTCAATTGGTTTCTTCACAAGAATATCAGTTCCTAGAATGAGAACTAGAATAACATCAATAAAACATCAATATAACTAAAAGAGGCTACAGTTCATGAGGGTTCAATATGTGATTTCGTGTTGTAAGATTGCCGAATCGTAAGCAAGGTGGATGATTACAGAATTGAAGCAACAATGGTGATAAACTGTTGAAATCGAATCAAGTTTGAATTTTGTGATAACTTTTGAAACCGAATCTAACCAATAAGGAGATTTTTTATGGATAATAGAGATTTGAATATTTGCACATTTATGCTCATGAGAGCAGGTTTCTAACCTTTTCAGATAAATGAAAAGCTCCATGATATGGACTCGGTAAGAAGTACTTGACTTTTAGGTACTTTATTGTTCTTATACATACATCCTAATGAGAGAATAATCTAAAACAAATAATCCTAAATTGTATATTACATCAATCATCTTAATCCATATTTTAGAATCGTAATCAAGTAAAGTACAAATTCAACAATTTAGCCAATTTAAATACCACAATTTACTCAAATCACCCCTAGTCCTTAGTGGTTCAACTCTTGGAATCACGCAGTGAAAACTAGGACTAATAAAAATACTAAGATTGATGGATTCGTATAGCAATATTATCTTGATCTTGATCGTGAACTTGTAATTATTCCTTGCAAATGACATCATACACATCCCACAAAAAGAAACAGTACACCAATATCTCAAATAAAGTATTAAAATATACAAGCACTTTGTGCTCAACATATAGTTTGGATATCTGGTTGAAAAGGTTATTTGGAAAGGTCGAGACTAATGAAAGATAATTATGTTTCAAATAAGGAAATGGATTTATGAGTTAGGTTTTGTTTCAAAAATTTATATCCTTTACATTCGAAAATAAAAATTAATTAATTTAATTTCAATATGAAAGTTTTGTTTTTCATGTAATTCATATTTATATTTGATATTTGAAATGGAAATATGAAGATAAAATTATTTTTATGTTGTATAAGTTGATAAATTTTATTGTTAGAATGTTGATAGAAGGTATGACTTAATCGAGTATCTAAGTCAGCCTCACACTCATTTTGATGGCATCTTTATCAAATTGAGTGAAAAAATGAATGAATACACCTTTTGAAATATTATCAAATATAGTTTTCATAATTATTAGGAAATATTTCAACATAGATAAATAAAAAATAATTTCTTTGTGAAATGTTTAAATTGTAGACAAAAGTATTGGACAACCATAAGAAAAAAGTACATGGAATATTAATGTCTTCGAATTTAACTTTCATTTCCATAAATTTGTTTACATCTTTAAGAAGGCATGCAAATGGAAGCACTAAGCTCGTGGATTTTCTCTATTTGCAATAACTAATTGCTACCTTTGAACACTTATTAAAAGCCTCATCACTCTTTTGTCTTATGAGTAGTGCTTGAGGTTGGAATTCTTTTATTTTTCCGAGTGTTAATGATAATGCCTTATTACAAGTGTCGCCCATTTCTACAAGTTTGCAACAACAAGGAAGTTCTATAGCGGCGTTGTTGAAAATATAATGAGATATCTCTTTACCACATTTTCTAGTTAGGACATCAATACAGTCTCCTAAGTACTTATAATACCCAGGCCTTGGTTGTGGGGGTAGAGTTTTCTTAAACCATGGATCATCTGGTTCAGTTAGAATTGGAGGCTTATCGATTATTTTTTGTGACTTTGAAGATACAAGAAGGGTTGCATATACTATGAACAAGAGCATGATGGTTGCATGTTGTCCATGTATTGTCTTTGCCATTGAATAAAACACAAGTTAAGCTATATGAAGATGTGATGTGGTGACTCTTCTTATATACATATATAAAGGAAGTAAAGATAATAAATAACCCAAAGTTTATGTTATATTTGAGGTTGGAGTAATTTTCTTAATCGTAACTTCATTCTCATTAATAGCAAATAGATTTAAATTATTTATTTTTAATTTTATGTGATCAATTAAAGTAAACATAATACACCAAGAATGTTTGCATCTAATATGATATAGTACTAAATGTTCATTATTTTAGGCATGGTCAATAAGAAAAACACGTTTAACCAAACAACATTAAAGTTTGAGAGGAATTCTTATTGACCACAAGATAGCAAGATAGAACTTTACTCTATTAATGTGACTCCATGGTGAAACAAAAAAAAGATAAATAACACCTGTGTAAGGTATATGCGTATATATTTATTGATAATATATAATACTTAAATAAATTTTCATGTTTCTGTTTGAAGAGTTCTAAACATTGTTATATATGTTACAAATCAATAGCCAAATATTACTCAAGTTTTTCACTATATATATATATATCCTTGTTATTCGAGGTTTAGACCATTCACTGATTTTACCTAAGTATCATCTCTTTTGATAACCAAATATTATAATCAAAAATTTGAAATTGTATATATTTCAATATACACGGAGGTTGAATTAGAATCATACTTAATCTTTGCGTAGTTACTTTTAGATACATTTCTTTTTAGAAATCTAACATGTTTCTAGGCAATTCTTTTATATTACCATTAAAAATAATAAATAAGATGACTAGCAAGAAATAAATTCAGTGAGCCTCATCTCCATTTTTTGTGATTTATTGTTGTTTTAGGAAATTCAAATTTTTGGTAGATAGAATTAGATGTAGATTGTGTTTAATAGCCTGAAACAATAAATTTAGTGAGTTAATGATAGTAGGTATTTGTGTATAAACAGATTATTTTGTATGCTTTGAGTATTGACATAAAAACACACATTAATAGTAAAGAAAGGATTAGTGAACAATACGGTAAAAGTAAGTTTGATCTTAGGGCGCCTTGAGGGGTGTGTAGGCCGTGAGAGTCAAGCTATTTGATAAACCCATTTAATGAACGTGCTATAGGTAAGAAAGTAACAAAATTGCATAGTTTATAAAGTGATTAAGCCAGTTCTTTGATAAGCCCCTTGTTTCCTTTTAACTTGATGTCCATCTTTAATTTATATATATATATATATCCGTCTTAAACCCTTATAATCTTTCTAAAGCCTTTTAATTATCCACGTTATAAGCCATATACCCCTTAGACTGTATGACTTTTCCATTTGACCCGCACTCGAATCACGATGCTTAAACAGTCGTTTTAGAGCTTGAGTTTGGGGAGGTGGGGTTGAATTATGGGAAACATTATTGGGATGGGTAGAGCTTATGTATTGTGTTGATTCACTTTTTTATACTGTAACCCTTTTCCGAAGTAAAATAGAAAAGTATTGAAAAGAAAAGAAATGTGTTGAGAAATAAGTAGAATGATATCTCACATAAAAAAGGTGAATAAATTACTTATTTGATAGACTTGTAAGCTTATTTGATCATATTGCACTTTCTCCCCTTGAAAATTGACTATTTGTGTTTTATGAGTTTTTGTGCGTAAATTTGCCTATTTTCAGTGCAAAGTTAATCGGTTCTTGAATTTCATGAAAGACCAATCCAAGGAGAAGAAGTGAGAATTAAAGTCTTAGTGTATTTTAGTGTGTTAGGAAGTACTTTTACTCGAGTTTCTATTTTTAGAGTGCACTTTCCTATTTCTATTTCTTGAATTATTGATTTATTCTTTTTAAAGCATACGCGGCTTAATTATTTATTTATTGTGAACCTTTAAATGATAAATGGTAATTACTTAGAGACCCAGTCGAGATAAAGAAGTAAAGGAAAGAAGATTTACATGGAAATAAGAAGATTAAGGAAGGATATATGCAAAGAAGGAAAAGATAAAGCTGCCTTATGAATCTGAAATTCAAGCCACGTTTCAAAGACGAGTCTATAACTTAAGATTGGCTAGGAATCTGGACGAGTGGTCTGCACCAATAGAAATCTCTTTCCGAGACAAGCGGTTTCATATATTAGAACTCCTCAAACGGATAAGTATTGAATGAGATATGACCAAATCAAATCAGCAGAAGAATCTTACCTTTCCTAGATTTTAGGGCTACGAATTTAAGAGTTCTTGACTTGTCTTCCACTCCAAGTAAATTCGACCTAGGGCTTCCTAACACCTATAAATACACCCCTTAGCCTCCCCTTTTGACACACTTCAGAGAATTAAACAAGAGGCTTAAGGTTTTCAAGTCAGAGCAAGAAGGCAAGGAGAAGCTAGTGCTGGAGCAATCATGTTCTTCCATCAGCAGTCATCCTACCCTTTAGGTTATCAATTTATCTTTTGTATTTGAACATGAATTCCTTTTATTTAATGTTAGTCTTTAATTTTCTTATGAGCTAAATTTCTTTATACTTGAGAATCACATTAAAAGGATGAACCTTAATTAATTAATCTATGTTTTGAATTTGAGATTGTTTAGATTTAAATTGAATTGAGTTTCATATATTGGATATTACTTTGTTTTCATTACTACTTCTTTTAGGAACAACTAGAATTAGCTGTTAGTATTTGGGCTATTCACTTTAGTGGCGAGGTGATCATCCGACAGGGGGGGTTTGAATACAGATCTAGGTAATACCCGTGTAATGTCCGTTATTGACCGACAGGCTTAACTAGTTACATAGCCAAAGAGGTAAAATCATATCATCCGAAGATATATATTCGACCATACAGGTGTTTATAATACTTTAGGATAGCTCCTAGGTCCACCCGACAGGGGTCTAGGAGAAATTAGAGTCCCGACTAATATTATAATTCCAATTCTACCCTTAAACATAGCAAGATTATATTGATTAAGTGGATTCCGTTGCGAGACTCAAGTATCTCTCCTATCTGAAGTTAGTCATTTATTTGCTTTATTTTCTTTCTGTTTATTTAATTTTAGTCTTTATTTCATTTGCATCTTAAATTTACGAAAACCAAACAAAAATTCTTATCTTTTATTTTCTGTTTAGCAATTATTTCTACTACTTGATTAATATTTGGGTTGAACCTAATCCGTCCCTGAGAACGAACTTGATTATCATATATTACTTGGGACAACTGTACACTTGCAGTTTGTGGTTCCTCTTTATTTATCACTTTATTTTATAACACCCTAGGACCCACCAGAGACTAGCCACGAAAAGATACTGCATCATCACGTGACAGTCGTGAGATTTCACTTTGAACATTATTTCTCATACTAGATGCGAAACCGTCGGGAAACTTCTGTGCCTTCAGCCAGTCAAGAAATATTGTCCGCTTTTCCGTTGTTAAAGTGTACTTTCTCCGGTTCAGTATTTGTTTACCATTTCTCGATGTCAACCACAATTCTTTCCTGATGTTCATTTTTTGAAGATCCATTCTCGCTTTCACGTTATCTTTGTTAACTTTCCCATCAAGACCTATAAATGTACCGAGAAGAGCATCACACACATTTTTCTCGCAATGCATAACGTCAATGTTATGTTTCAACAAATTTTCGGACCAATAAGGTAAACGATTGAATATACTATTTTTCTTCCAATTGAATCGTCGTGGAACAGTTTGCTTCACGATCTTTCCCCCAAAATCCTTTTGTTTATTAGGAAACACAATAGGAAGCCCATCTAGCTGTGTCTGAATATCCGCAGGACTATATTTCTTCGGTGGGCCCCTATGATCGGATTTCTGGTACAAAACCCTTTCGCTTCTAAATCGATGTCCGGCAGCTAACCAACGTCTATGGTCAAAGTAAACAATCCCTTTCTTCACGCTCAATGACGGAGTAGAATCCATGCACTCTGGACAAGCTAAGTAACCCTGACCCGACCGTCCTGAAGTGTATGACCTAGCGGGGTAATCATTAGTCGTCGATAACAAACAAACCTTCATCGTAAGCTTTTCCTTCTTGTGGGCATCATACGTAAGGATCCCTTTATCCCACAACTCTTCCAACTCATCTATAACAGGTCGAAGAAAGACATCCATGTCCTTACCGGGTGAACGGTGTCCAAGAATCAACAAACAAAGCTGGAATGTGGTTTCCTTCATGCATACCCACGGTGGCAAGTTGTAGACGGTTAATATGACAGGCTACATGTTGTACAAGTTGTTCTGCATAGAGAAAGGACAAAAACCGTCGATTCTGAGACCCAAATATACATTACGAGGTTCGCTAGCAAACTCAGGATGTAGCGCTGCAAATCTCTTCCAACTATCACCATCAACCGGATGACGCAACACATCCGGATCGGCACTCTTTCCAGTATGGTGCCATATCATGTCTTCAGCGGTGTACTTCGAAGCGTATAGTCGCTGCAATCTCGGAGCAATCGGAAAGTAACGAAACTTCTTATGCGGTACTTTGATACCCTTCTCTGGATCCCATCTAGACTCGCTACATATTGGACACTTGTCGAGGTCTTTATTCTCTTTGTAAAAAATGGTACAATCGTTCAAACAAACATCGATAGTAATATACCCCATACCCAAACTTTTCAACTTCTTGTTGCATGCTTCATAAGAATCAGGCAAATTGTGAGGTTTGGGCAAAATACGACCCAACAACTCCAATAGCTCGGTGAATGAGGTGTTAGTCCATCTTTACTGTTACGTGCATAAGCTTGGCAATGAAATTCAACGAACTCATCGATGTACAAACAGGATATAATTCTGTCTCTAATTCTTCGAACAATGATTCGAAACTGCTTCGACTTGGAAGATGTGCATCTCTCATCTCGGTATCTCCCAGATGTCCACCAACATCGTAACTTTGTCTCACATCGTCATAAACATGTTGAATTTCATTTACTATAATTGGATCTTTACTTGCAGGGGGTGTATGTGTTTGTATCTCATCCTCACCGTGTTTTGTCCAAACCTGATATGTATGGTTAAACCCGTCTTTTAGAAGGTAGGCCCTAACCAGTTCGATTTTTAATCGACATTAATTATTACACTTCTTACACGAGAAAGTCAGGAAACCGGTATAACCTTTACTTTTTTTTAGCAAAATCGATAAATTTAAAAACCCCAAAAACATATTCTTCCGTGAAATAATTTGTCGTTTCGATCCAACTCTTATCCATACTCTTGTCCATACTCGAAGCCATCTCTTAGCAACAATTTTATTAAACTATGCGACTACATTCATATAAAATATATATGTAATTATTACAACCCAATGAATAAAATGAATAAAAATTATAACATAATAAAAATTACAAACTCACTGAATGAATAAATATTACAAACCATTGAATGAATAAAAATTACAAACCATTGAATGAATAAATATTACAAACCACTGAATAAATAAATATTACAAACCACTGAATAAATAAAATTAAAAACACACAATAAATATATAAAATAATCATACAACTAGTTAAACAAGTAAAAATATATGAGCACAAAATATAAATAATATAACACATGCATAATTTACAACATAATAACAAACAAGTCAACCAACAAACATGTAATTCATGAACCTAATCATATGTTATATCAACTAGCTAATATAATCAAATAAATAAAAAATTTAAAAAGCATGAAATTTTTTAAAAATATCTTGAATTGGATGGATAAGATGAAGAATGATGATAATGTCCCACCTTGAAAATTTATTAATTTACCTAATCAAACCATATAGAAAGAATAAAACATAATTAGAAATCAAAAAAAAAAAATAATTAAAAAGTGAATTTCATACAGTTACCTTAAATTGTGTGATGAAATTGGATATTGATGGTGCTCCACCTTGATTCTTAACCCGGGAATGGAGCAAGATGAAGTGGAGAAGCAATTAGAAATAAAAAAAGAAATTTAGTTGTGTTTTTTGGAGAAAATCGGAGGATTTTTTTGGGGGTTTTGGGTGTTTTGTGAGTTAAAAAACCTGCTGTCTCCATCAAATAGTATTTTTTAATTAGCGACGACCCGTAAATCGTCGGTAACCCACTCGTGTCGTCGCTAATCAACAAAAAAGCGACGACATACTGTCGTCGCAAATATAGCGACGACACATCGAAGATTAAAAAAAATTCAAATTTTAAAAAATAATAATTAGCGGCGAAAAACATCAAATCAACGACGAATTTCCCCGTCGCTATTTAATGACGATACAGTTTTCGTTGGTAAAAAACTGTCGTCGCTAATTTTTCATTGGTAAACGTGCTGTTTCTAGTAGTGTAGGATAATGTACCCAAGCTTTCGGTAGAAAACTTGAATCATCATGGGTTCACGAATATTTAAAAAATCTTATTATTTTTGTGTAAAATTTGTAAAAAAAAAATAAAAAAAATAAGGTCAAACGGTTTCAACAACCATAGGAAAAAAAATGCCGTTACTGATAATATTTATCTAAAAAGATGATATTTAGCGGTAAAAGCTTCATTAATTAAAACATAGTTTTTTTTATTATCTAAACGACGATTAAAAATTGATTAAGTTTGTAATCTGATTTTCTTTTATTGACAAAAAAACAAAAGATAAAGATAGGAAGGCAAAACATATTTTACAATTATGTCATTTGGTCGAAATGAAGTATTCCATGGATTATAAAAGATATTTATAATTTGTTGTTTAACCGAATGAAGTGTTATTTGAAGAAAAAGAAAAACATATCCAGCGGATTTGAATCAACCAAAATACATGCACCACTTAATTATGTATCCAAGGTTCAACTAGAAGAAATTATGTATCCAAGGACCGGGTACATTAACACTTCGAGCAGGTAAAGATTTCCTGTGTATCTAGCTTAAAGTGGTTCACATAAAGTGAGAAACAGGGATATGATGACATTGTCCCACCTGGGTTGAACCCTCTTGCTTTGGCTTGAATTGTGAAAGAATAATGAGAGGTCACATGCATATGCATGCAAGTTTAAATGACTAATATACCCTAAACAACTCTTAGATCTTTCAATGGCCTATCTATTTTTTTCATTCTTATTATGAATAGAAGAGGGTGGGGTAGGAGTAAGGTGTAGAGGGTATAGGGGTGGGGGTGGGGGTGGCCATGACACTGTATGTCTTGTCTGGGGGGTTTGAGAGTGACTAGAGCACCTGCGGATACTTACAAATTGTGGCACTGAAAAACATGGTGGTTTTAATTGGCATTTAAATTGGAATAGTACACATGAAAAGGACACAAGAGCAACATGGAAAACATAGCTTTAATCCCATTTCAGCCTTTCTTGGATGTATGGTCCATCTCTGTAACTGATATATGCCTCTCTTTAGTCTCTCTCTCTACCTTCTAATTATTCTTTACATGACAATAGACTAATCTCAAAACATTCAAACTAACTTAAATCAACTAAATTTCTTCATATTCTATACAGATATTGATGATGTAGAGAGTAGCCTATAAAGAAATATCAAATATGAACATCTGAATAAAATCATGAAACGATAAGTTCAGAACTACTCAAAATAGTTAGTGATAGTACTTATTTATCTGTGTTTTTTACAACTACAGTTTTTACATGGGATACGTAGTAAATGAACAGATACGAGAAAAGAAAAAAAAGTTGGACAATTCCTTTTTCTCCGGCTGCTCACACATAGTGTTCGACCCAAAGATATAAGACTAATTCTTAAGAATTGTCAACTTACCCAAAAGTTTCAGGCAAATGAATAACGTATTTAAGAAAAGAAAACAAATAAAATGGAGAAAAGAAAACGTGACACCTCTTTTCATTGTGGTTCCTGCGAGTGGCGGATCTAAAAGTTTAGTTCGAGGAGAGCCAATTTTATTTTCGAACTATAAAAAAGTTGCTTCCACCTATAAAAAAGTTACTTCCACTTAGACTTGAATTTTAGTTGCGCAAAAACTTATGCCACATTTGGCTAACCACTAAAATAGTTACAAAGTTATTTGTTAATGTAAGTAGCGAATAATAATTAATGCATAAGGGATCTAATTATTTTTTTCGAAAAAATTACACATATATTTTTTATAATTTCGGGGTTCGGGTGCGCTTGAGCCCCCCGCTGACACACATAAGTCCGCCACGGGTTCCTGCATAAAATCTTCTATAATAAATAAATATAAGATTAGTTTTTCTTTTTTGGGAGATCCAACCGATCGTGAAATACTTAGTCTAAAACAGCATCTAACAAGCTCTAGATGGCTCTAGGTATTTTCCATCTTATCCGATCGTGCGTAAGATATTTCCAGATCCTCTTAAGTGAGTCCCTATGCAAAATAAATACGTCATTTTGCAACAAACCAACGTAAACCAATGAATCCGCGCAAGGGTTCTCTTCCCGATATATTACCCTTAAGCTTAAAAGAATTATTCCTTGCCATAATCCTCCGAATTTGATCAATTTAAAATGTTGATGGCCCCTACTATTCTCACATATAAAATTAGTTTTTACTTAAAGTAGTTCAGTTAAAAACTCTTCGTAGCAAGCTACTTTAAGTGGCTTTATGACCACTCTATTACTCAAAAGTTCTTGGAAACAGGTCGATGAAAAGTAGGGTTGGAGATAACTAGTAAGATAATGATTCCATAGATTCTAAAATTACAGTCACATGAAACAAATTTAGTTTTTTTTCCTCGGGATACAACTTGATCAAGAATTTGGTAAAAGAAAATCTTTTACTTTACCCGTTAAGGGAAGTTTTGACAACTCTTAACTTCACCCATCCACTTCTATTTTGAGTAAGCAATGGTCATAATTTACTTGAAAGGTCCCTATAATAGTAGAATCTTGTTAAACAATGGGCAAAACATAATTTCATCTTCTAGAGCTTAGCTCTTTCATCCAAAGCAAAAAACTCTCGTTCCCTTTCGCATTACCCATTTGAGCTGGCTGATGATCTTCTGATACAGTCTGAAGCACTTTGTTGCAAGCATGGCATGTAACCGAATCTCTGAAGACTTGTTCTCTAATCTTTCTTGCATTTGTCATATCTTGTTTGGCCATTTCAATAAGACATTTAGCTTCGTGTCTCCTTTTTTCAGCCAAAGCTTTGTGTTCCATAGCTATATTCAATAGTTGAGATGCCTCATTCTTCAATCTACACGCTTCCATTGTCGATGATTGATCATCGAAATAGCCTGGAATTAGCTTTGGATAATAATTTCTTAGGGACTTTGATGTACGATCAACAAGACTGATTCCTTCTCGATTTTGAATCTTCGCACCCAAAAAGTCAGTCTCGTAGCCTTCAACATGATTATTATGATTACTAAGAGATAAATTTGATGAAAAAAGCTCAAGACCAAGATCAAGATTATGATATAAACTAGAACTAGAATGATTATGATTGGAATTGTGATTATGTTGAGCTTGAAACATTGGAACTGTAGAATCTGGAAGTGAATTGGTGAAGAAATTTGAGTTCCCTGAGAAGCTTGTGTTCAAAGAAGGTTTTGACATGCATGGTTGCTGTTTATGAGCTTCTAGTTCAATGCTTGTACTCCGAGCATTGCATGTATCTTGATGTTCAATGAAGGTCTCAACTCTGAAAAAAGTAACAACATTAAATTAACAAATAAAGTTCTAAAATATTGTTTGGGGAGTGAAAATATTTTTTAATGACCATGAGATTCTATGGCATAGTTATGTGACTCTCGAGTAAATATTTGAATAAACGAATAACTAGTGGACTATTAAAATTAATCCTTTTCTTTTTGTTATAAATTAGTGTTTCACATCTCATTTGAATATTTTACTCCCATAAGGGTTTGATACGAAAATCACCATATATTTGTTGGGAAGATACTGGAATAACTGTAAATCTATAAATCAACAAAATTTGCACGAATCAAATATCATGAAAGATGTTGTTATTACCATATAAATAATTAAAATAAATCGGTTACTACTAATTTACCGTTGTAAATGACTTAATAACTCAAGAAATATAAATTCTGCACAATGTTCATTCTACCGAATACCGATATCCAAGTTTAATGGAATTTTAAGTAGGCTTTAAGAACTTCATAGAATACTTTTTTGTTCTATGATATAAATATTCTAGTTTGTAACAACATCCTTGCTAGAATTACAAAGAACTATTTCAAGACTTGCACTAGATTTAAAAATTAAAAAAAAAGTAGTATCACTTAATAGTGTTACCAAGTGATATATATGGAATTAGTTGAAAGAAAAAAGTCATGGATGAATAATTTATGAATGTAATTACCTGGAGAAAACACGGCCACAGTCACAAGAATGGCCTTTGGTACCGCATATTTTGAGATGAGCTTTATAATCAGATTGAACGGCATAACCTTTAGAACACTTGTCACAAACAAACTGTTTTTGGTTACTATGTTTCCTTCTAAAATGCTTCTTTATACCAACAAGATCACCAAGAGCATGCGATGGATCGTGGTGTAAGCAAGTTGGTTCTGGACAAACATATACTCTTTTCCTAACTTCTTGTTTATCCCTCTTTAAAAGCTTCCATGGAACCTTATGGCGACGCCTATGCATCTGTAGGTTCTGCTCTCTTTGGAAGCTTTGGTTACAGATTTCACAAACGTAACGATCCGATTCCATTAACATCTCAGGTGATAAATACACCACTTCTGCATCAGGATCTATATATAAAAACAAAGACCCCATCAAAAATATATATTAAAATCAAGTGAAGAATCAACCTAAAAGAAGGATTACAAATAAAGAAGCTATAGCTAGATACTAACCTGGAGTGCCTGCAGGTCTTCTTTTTCTCTTTGGATTAGTAAATCCATCATCAAGGCTATTAAAATCTTGTGAAGAAGGAAAAAGAAAAGACTGATTTGCTAACATTGGAGTGTATGCTTTTTCGATCTTTTACTAGAGGGAGGGATCAGGAGAGAGAAAGAGAGTTAGTACACTATGTATCTTGATCACCAAATTAAAGCTTCTTGGTATATACAGATAAGAGAGTTGTTTCTGAAAGTAGTAGGGTTTGTATAATTGTAAAGTTGCTTCTGAGTATAAAGATGTATAATGAATGGACCCTAGCTCTTCGCAGTTCACACCATAATAACTGAACCATGTAAAAAAGTTCTATCTGACTTTAAGATAAAAGGTAAAAGCTTGGGTATTTTTTCCTAGTTGCAAGGGTATATCAATCTTGACCATAAAATACTAATATTATTTTTGAAAATAAAAACATGAGTTACCGAGATCTCTCATGTTTATAAGATATCAAATGTTAATTAGTAATTTTGAATCAGACTATCACCGGCATTACAATCCATGAAGATTGCTTGGCAAAAACAGAGAACGAAGTCACGCTTAGAAAATGTTGTATGCGTAAGATAATAATGAAATTGTATATGGTCAATGTAATGATAGCTTTTTCTACACTATATATAATTGTTTTGACTTTGAGTACATAATCCTTACACTTGGATATTTTAACGAGTGTCCATTATAAAAATGGTAAAAAAATATCGATAAGGATGGATTTATAAGAAACGACTATGTAAAATCTTTTAACTTCGAGATAGACCGTTGATGGGTTACTTGTAAATACACAAGTGGTGAGGGTGGAGAGAAGAGATTGTTTTAGGGTTTGGTTAGTGCGTGTTCAGTGATTAGTGTAGAGATCTTTGATTTATGGGTAAGTTGGACGTGTGACTTTCCCGATCAGTAGAGGATAGATTTTACTAAAACGTTTGGGAGTAATTGTTTTTTTTTTTCCTAACAACTTTCTATTAAAACCGTTAAAACTTACAAAATTTAGCCTACCCCCACATTCAGGGATTCAGCTTTGATTAACTCAGCAAGTCTGGATGGGATAGTCCCTCTACCTAACTCATAACTAATGTCAAATGACGAGTTTTTGGTTAGCCAGTCCGCTACTACATTACTTCTTCTCGTAACAAAAGAGAAAGAAGGATTACAAGATTCACTAATAAAATAAATACTACGAATAATATTCTTAATACAAGCATTAATAATTGGAGAGTTAGATGATAATGGCCCCATGATGTCTAATCAATCGTTCTCGATAACACATCTAAAGTTCTTGAAATCTCTAGCCCAAAGACACGCTTTCAAGATGCCGAGATCTTCAGCTTCAATAGGGTTATCAGCACCAATCTCACACGAGCTTAGCTTGATTACCTTTCCAGTATGATCCATGAGAACACAAGAGATAACAGATTTATCAATTTTAAAGGAGGCATCAGAGTTTATTTTATACCAGTTCATAGGGGGAGGTTGCCAATTGATATTTTTTTTTGCATTTAAAAGAGGTGTCTGTTGAAATCATTTTGTTCTTACTCTTCATACCATTAGTATCATCTGATAAAAGTCTCAAATCAGAAAGGTTTTTTCCTTTTTCTTTGTTATCTCTCAGACTTATCAAGTCATCCTTGAGATTTGTTATCCCACAAGTGTTTACCACATTTTCCTTAGTACTTATTTCATACTTATTCATTTCATCCTTCATATTTGCGCAATCATCCTTAGGATATATAATTTATAGTTGTTCTTTCCAATGTAAATCAGCCTGCGTAATACTTTTTAAGGGACATACTTTCACATTTCTGAATATATATTCATTTCTAGCCTTCCATATATGCCATAGGATAGTAGCAAATTTATCAATAATGTGGGACCCTTTATCACTTTCAATATGGGCTTTGTTCAAAATAGTAGCCATCCAAGCATCCATTGTAAATGGTTGCTGGTTGCTAACTTTGAAACCCATAGGAGAATTAAACCAAACCGCTTTTGCCCAAGGGCATTCAAAAAATAAATGCTCAGTTGTTTCCTCCTCGGCATTACATATATAACAACTCTTAGATTTTTGTATTTTTCTATTATAGAGATTACACTCGTTGGGAGTAAATTTTTAACAGCTTTCCACAGATTTTTTATTTATTTTTGGTATAGTATTCAATTTCCAGATCATTTTCCAAACCAGAGGGTTAATAGTATGCGCAATAGAAGGATTAACATTACTATTAACCCTTAAATTTAATTCTTCCTCAATTTTAAGCAAATGATATGCTTGTTTAACAGTATATATACCATTTTTACTTTTAGCCCAATAGCAAACATCTTGTACAAGTACTAGGGGGATAAAGGTTTTCAAGATAGTTTGTACTGTATTACTATCAAAATTATTATTTAAATTATCAATATTCTATTTTCTCTCCCCTTCTGTCATTAGATCCTTGACAGTAGAGACTTCATTTGTTAGTGGAGTAATAATAGTAAGGGAATCCCCTATCCATTTATGTTTAGTAAGGAGTATGTTATTACCATCTCCTATTTTCCATTGGAGATGTGGTAAAATAATATCTCTACCACAAAGGAGGCTTTTCCACCCCCAGGATGGATTATTGCCCAATTGAGTTTCAGCAAAAGAAACATTGCTAAAATATTTTTATTTGAGTATTTTATATAAAAGAGATTTAGGGTTATTGATTAAGTTCCAGGCTTGTTTACCTAGAAGCGCAATATTCATAACGTGTAAATCACGGAAGCCTAGACCACCATTGAATTTACTATAAGTAACTTTATTCCATTTACACCAATGTGTTTTTTCATTCCATTTTTACCCCACCAAAATCTAGCAATATGGGATATAATGGTTTCACAAGTTTTTTTTGGTAATAAGTAACAGGACATATAATAATTTGGTAGGCTTTGAATTACATATTTTATAAGTACTTCTTTTCCAGCATCAGTAAGTTAAATATTTTTCCAATTTGATATTCTTTTAATAACTCTTTCAGTAATGATTTCAAGTCTTTTACCTTGGATCTTCCCCATTCAGTGGGAAGTCCCAAGTATTTCCCTAAGTTTTGGACCACTTTCATATTGATTTTATGAGCATAAATAGCCTGCATATAATGTGGTGTATTTTTGCTAAATTTAACCCCACATTTGTTTCTATTGAGTGTAAGTCCAGTAGCTAGTGCATATCTAGCTATAATATCATTAAAACTATTTACCTCATCATTATTTGCTTTTAGAAAAAACATACTGTCATCAGCAAAAAGGAGGTGGGTCAAAGTAGGGCAATTTTTTGCTATTTTAATTCTTTCATATAAGCCATTATCCATTTTATCTTTAACAAGAGCCGAGAGTGTTTGAGTGATAATACAGAAGAGGAGAGGTGAGAGGGGGTCCCCCTGCCTCAAGCCTCTTTCTGGCTTATCAAGTTTATAAGGGGTCCCATTAATAATTACCGAATAGGATACAATAGTAACACAATTCATGATCAATTTGCACCATTTTTCATTGAATCCCATTTTGATCATAAGGCATTTTAGAAAATCCCATTCCACAGTAATTGAGGTGAGAACATTGGAGAATGAAGTTATTTATGCATAGTTTGAATTTACATTTTTTTAAATGATAGAAAAATAAAAAAATAAAAAAAGAAAAAGAAAAATAATAACAATGAAAAAGAAAGTAATTGATTTATATTTTCCTTATTTATATTCATATTATTAAAGGAATAAAAATAAAAAATTTTTAAAAAAATTCTTTTGTATAATTTTTATGTTATGTAGAATATTAATTATTAAATATATAAAGTTTGTTTAGACATTTTAAAATGTAATTATTTATTTTTCTTTAAAATGATTCTAATATGGGATAATTGAAAAGTTAGTATTTTTTTAAAAAAAATCCAAGGTATTGCGTCATAAATTGAACTACTTTTATTTCATTTAAAATCTAATCCAAAAAAAAAAAAAAAATAGAACTTATATTCCTATTGTTTTTTTCCTTTCCTTTAAAAAATAAATCCAAACATTGCATTAGGGTTTTTAACGTGTGAACATAACATTTCCCTAGTGAGGGATGATATAAAAATAGGAGAGATTATTTGGTTTAATGGTATTTGTGTAATAAAACTAGGGTGTTTTTTGGAAGATCTACCCTAGTAAGGGACGTTAAAGCCTACTATTCTTACCATAAACTGATTCATGGCCTACTGAATATTATTACGTGGATATGTAAAAGATGTCTTTTATAAGGTCATTGATATCTTACAAAATGATTATCAATCAAGGTTAGTTTGTGATGCAACTATTAAACTTATATTTTTCTCATTACAGTTAACGTGAGGCTAAATGCCATCAACTAGGGTTATCTTGTCTAAGTTCTTTATGTAATTTTATTATGATATTGATAGAGTGAGATATAGTGTCTACTATATTAGAGATTATCTTATCTGTGAGTGAAAAGGGTGCGAATTAGAGGACAAAATATTCATCTTATAGAATCAATTGAAACATTTATTTTTAGATACTTACTTGCTGAATCAGGGTCTGATTTGCCAATATCAAGTTAATGGTTGTTAGAAATTACCTTCCAAACCTAATTATGACCTTGTTTGTAGTAAAAGAGCAGAGTTAGATTCTTAGGTACATAGCTTATGGCAATACAGTTTGTTATAGCATTACACTTTTTAATTTTGAGTAATGCAGGGACAATCTCTTATAAGTTGTGTGTAATCAATTGTGATATAATTTATTAGTGAGGTGAGGAGATACCTGGTAAAATATAAAAAGAAATCTTAACTTCACTTCATCATCATAAGGTGTGTATAATGATCCTAGATTACCACACTAAATGGTGGAACTTAGTTGTTCATCGTACCCATGGAATGCAAAACTATTGAAAACAAGTACTAGTTAGTCGTTCCTTTTTTTAATAAGAGAATGAAAATTAGGATTGCATAATGAATATTTACATGCATTTAAAATACTTATATGTTATCATATCTCCAGCCTTTCTTTATTCTTGGACTTTTTTCCACTCAGACTCTTCTATTTCTAGAGACCTTCTAAGCCAGATTTCTCCAACTACTATAACTGATATCTTTGTTTGCTAGATTTCAAGGGGATCAAAATTTGCTTCTTGATTGACCCACTTTTTTGGTCCATCTTGAGTTTTCTAATTTTGGATTAAGGTCCGATCTTTGAATTCTTCTTTCATCTACTAAAGATAGTTATTTCCTAATCTAGCTACAATATCATATCTGATCTTTGAATACTTCTTTCATCTACTAAAGATAGTTATTTCCTAATTTAGCTACAATATCATATCTTTTTACCTTGTTTACTACAAAAGTTTTGGAACTGGTCCTATACCTACAAATACTGCAATAAATCCATATAACGATATAAAATAAGAAATTATATCATATTATCTAGACACATAAGTATATACTATAAGGCTTCCCTATTTTTACACATAGTGCATCCCTTAGGCTCAATTTTGGACCAAGAGAAACTACATAACATTTAAGCCACCAATCAACAATATTAATGGACACATCATATGGTCTACCAAATATTGTTGATGATTAGGGCTCTTTAGGTTTACAAGTTGTGGATTTTTTGAGCTAAAACCGGATATATTTCAAAGAGTCTGCGTTTTCTCCTATAAATTTAAAGGCTTCCTGGTCCAAGTCGTATTATTATCGCTATAGTTTGTCATAACCCTCTTCCTTGTAAGGTCATGAAGTAGAGAGTAGTCAGTAAGTTGCCTCGACTAACATCGTTTTTTTTCTCTCGGTGTCGTGATTGAGTTGAGGTATGCTAGAGAGTCAATTTTACAATCGAATATGCCATTTTTCATATCGTTCAAGCCACAATGTAATGTCTTACTATACATTGAAAATATTGTATATTATGTGCGAGTTCCCTTTCCGAGTGAAAAAAATACTGCTTATTTTGGAAGGTGTATAATTCTTTTAACTCCAAGTCTAGTTATGCCGACAAGGTGGTAACCTATTTATTCATATGGGCAATAGGTTCATGTTGGAGAAATAGCTACATACCCACCGAGTTGGTGAGCTAGAGAGGTAAAAGGCCAACATAGGTGCGTTAGATTGAAAATACGAGAGGCTATATGGGCATGTGAGCCTTCCTATATGACACTTGGCATGTGCTCTTTTTTAGGTAGACCACTTTTGTAGACTAGCCTACCCGTCCTCTTTTTGTAAGCTTATTAAGTAGACATATTTTATAGGTTGGACCTTCATTTGTAGACTAACTAGGTGGGTTTCTTTCCCAAGTGTACCTTTTTACCAAGTACACCACTTTCCAGTGTATGCCTTTTTTCGGATAAATACGTAGACCTATTTTGTAGGCTGGATGATCTTTGTCGTGATTCATTACGAAGGAGATGCTCTCGCCGGAGAATGTGGATCTAGAAAAGTACACATCAGAGAATAGTCAAATCATCACTCTGAGTAGCTCAAGTAGCAAGGTTCAAACTCCGGTGAATACTCCTATTCAAACACGGGTTCACTCAGTTACTAGAGATCCTTCTCCGGAAGCAAAAACTGAGTCACCTATTGGAGAGAAAAAACCATTTCCGTGGTCAAACTTATTTGAAGGAAGTGTAATAGAGACTATGAAGCTAGAATTTCATGCACCCATTAAACATCAAGGTAAGAAAATTATTACTCCATCTCAAGATGTATTTGAAGAAGGTGCAGATCTGTGGAAGAATTGCCTAATCGGACAATTTCTAGATAGTCCTCCTCCGTTCTACGCCATTGGCAATTTTGTAAGATATCAATGGAGCAAGTTAGGAAAAGTTGAAGTCAAATCTAGTAACAAAGGGGTCTACGTGTTTAAATTTGAAAATGAGCAATACTACAACAAGGCTATGGAGCAATTATGGCATATAAATGGAAAACCACTATTATTGCGCCCATGGAAAGCAGGTATGCAGTTTGAGAAGGTAGATGTAACTAAAATTCCTATTTGGGTTAAATTAGTTAACGTTCGCATGAATTTATGGACACAAAGAGGATTGAGCTATGTAGCTAGTGGAGTTGGAACTCCATTGCAGATGGACACTGTAACAGAATCTAAAACACGGTTAGGGTATGTGAGGGTTTGTGTTGAAGTGGATACAAAGGAGGCTCTCCCTGATAATGTATATTTTGATATGGGATTAGAGGAATTACATGAGGTTACAGTAGAATATGACTGGAAACCCTTTTATATGTCTCAAGTATAATAAGTTTGGACATGTTGAGGATAAATGTAACAACACTCATAAAGTTTGGAAACCCAATAAAATTCTAGCTGAGGAAACTAAGATGGATAAGGTGAAAATTGTGGTAGAGGAATGGAGAGTTGTCAGAGGCAAATCTAATAATTATCATGAAGGAGAATAAAGTTCTGTTCAAGTTTTCAATAAGTTTGAGAAATTGCATAGTAGTAATGAAATTGGCAAAGATGTTTTAAGTTTCATTAATCATGAAGGTGGAAATGAAATAACTAGACCACCAAATTTATGAATATTGCCTCATGGAATGTTAGAGGAATGAATAATATCCTTCGACTACTAGATATCAAGGAGTTTTTAATTAATAATAATGTTAAACTTGTTGGAATTTTGGAGACAAAAGTAAAATCTGACAAGTTTATGACTATAATAAGTGAACATTTCTCTCATTTAGAAATGGTTCACAATTATAATAAAGATGATTCCGGGAGTATCTGGTTGCTTTAGGACATGAAGTATGTTGAAGTTAATGTTCTTTATGTAACATCTCAGGCTTTATTCATTGAAATAAAAACTAAGGAGAATGGTGATGAATTGTATGTGGGTTTTGTTTATGGGAGTAATGATGATGAACATAGAAGAGTATTATGGAGTGATATGGTAAAGTGGAGCTCTGACTATAAGGATAAGAAGGTTGCTTTCTTAGGAGATATTAATGAAATTTTAAAGATTCAGGACATGCTGAATTGTGAATCATTAGATAGAGGAGCTATATAATTTGCTGATTGTATTGATGAGGCTAATCTATATGAGCATCATTATGAAGTTCAATACTACATAATAAGAGTAGAACAGGGCAACTAAGGGCTAGCAAAACTGATAGAATATTTATTAATGATAAATGGATGGACAACTTAATTTCTATAGTTTTGGTGAACCCTTTCGCAACCTCTGATCATTGTGCACTATTAGTTACAATTGGATTGAATAAAGGAGGTAAACCATGTGCTTTTAAATTCTTTAATATTTGGGCCCAACATGATAAATTGTTTGAAGTAGTTAATAAAGAATGGAGTATAAAAGTTGATGGAAACTATATGTTTAAGATGTGTATGAAATTTAGGAATGTGAAAGTTGTTATGAAAAGGTTCAACAACACATACTTCAGAAGAAACTCGAGTAATATTGAAGCTATCAAGAAACAACTATATGGTATACAATTGAAAATCATTTAGGGAGAAGGAATTAGTACTACCCTTAGTGAAGAAAAAGTGTTGGTTACAGAGCTTGAAGAGGCAGTTATGGTGCAACATAACATTTTGAAACAAAAGGCTAAAATGTATTTCACTAATGATATGGACTGTAACTATATGTATTTTTACAAGATGATTAAGGGGAGGGTTGCTAGAAATAGTGTCTCAGTTCTCATTAATGATGAAGGAGAGTCAATTACAAATCCCGAGAAGATAAAAGTAGAGTTTGTGAAATTCTATTCTAACTTGTTAGGCTCTGAAGATACTAAAGAGGAGGTATGTTATTTATATAATATTGGCTTAATTGTTAAAAGAAGTTTGACTGAAGCTCAAAAAGCTGATATAAAAGCTCCTTTCACTGACAAAGAGATTAAAGATGCAGTCTTCTCCATTAATAAGCATAAAAGCCCAATGCTTGATGGTTTCAACTCTTGTTTCTATAGAATATCATGGGATATAATAGGTAAGTATTTCATACTTGCAGTCAAACAATGTCTCAGCTCTAGGGAATTACTTGGACAGGTGAGTGCTACTAATATTGTGCTCATACCAAAATAAAGAAATGCTTCCAGTGTTAAAAAGTTTAGGCTTATTTTATGTGTCAACACTACATATAAAGCTATTTCTAGAGCCATTTCTAATAGGCTAAAGAAGGTTTTGGAGTATATTATATCTATAAATCAAGCTGCCTATGTGGGGGGGGGGGGCAGGTATATTAGTGATAATATTCTTGTGGCACATGATATTGTACTTGATTATGAAAACAAAAGCTCCCCTCCAAACTGTACTATTAACTTGGACCAGTAGAAGGCATATGACAGTGTCAATTGGCAGTTTCTTTTAAATACTTTATATGCTATGGGGTACCCTGAGCTTGCTAAATGGATCAAGATGTGTGTGTGTACTCCATCATATTCCATCTGTGTAAATGGAGAGGCTTGTGGTTATTTTAAGGGAAAGAGAGGACTCAGACAAGGAGATCCTCTCTCCCCTTATTTGTTTGCTATTTTTATGGATGTTTTCACAGGACTATTTAATCATATGGCTATGAAATCTTATTTCAGATATCATTATAAATGTATAAGTTTGAAGCTTAATCACATTATATTTCCAGATGATGTGTTAGTATTCCTCAAAGTTGATTTAAGTCTGCAAGAGTAGTGAAAGAAGCTCTAAATCTCTTCTCTAATATCTCAAAGATGAATATTAATTTCCAAAAAAGCGAGTTGTATTTTGGTGGTACTGAGAAGGATGTTATAAGCAAAATATCTAGTATACTTGGAATTAAAGTAGGATCTCTTCTAGTCAGGTACTTGGGTGTTCCTTTAAATTCAAAGAAGCTGGGTGTAGGTGATGGTAACAAGCTTGTTGAGAAAATTTCTGAAAGCATCAGTAAGTGGTCATCCAAATTACTGTCATATGCTGGAAGGATAGAGCTTATTAGATGTATACTTGTAAGTGAAATTGTATTTTGGTGTAGAGTGTTTCTACTTCTTAAACAAGTAATCTACAAACTTAATCAGAAAATGGCAAGTTTTCTATGGAAGGGTAATGAAGAAGGGGCTAAAGGGGCAAAAGTTGCCTGGAGTAGCCTTTGTGCCACTAAAGAGAAAGGAGGGCTCAACATACCTAATATAGAGGATTTAAATAAGTTTTGTTTACTATTTATTTTTTGGAGAATGTACTCCAAGACAGTAATTTATGGGTTAAATGGACTCAGTGTAATATCCTTAAAGGCAAGTGTATATGGAGTTTGGAAGCTAAACAATATCACACTCGGATATGGAAACAACTGATGAAGGTAAGACAGATTACTTATCAATGTATTCAACACAAAGTTAGGAATGGAAAAAGTACATTTATTATTTGGGATAAGTGGATTGAAGGCAGAGGTGTACAAGAAATCCTGAAGATTGAACTTGATAGCAAGAATTTGAACAACAACAGGACCATTGTTTACTTCTATGGCAGAGAGAGATGGAGATTGCCTCCATGTATTGGTAAATTACTTCCTGAATTAGATGATATTAAACTAATCCCAGGAAATGATATAAATATTTTGAGTGAGAGTGATACAAAAGGATTCTCCTTCAAAAAAACTCTTGTGTATATTTCTGAGAATAAAGATAGTGTGAAGTGGCACAAAGTAGTGTGGGGGAAATGGTGTATTTCGCGTTGCTCCTTTATATCTTGGTAGCTATTCAAAATATGCTAGCCATAAAATCAAGAATGCTTGAATGGGGACTACAAATCAATCCTTTGTGTTTGTTTTGCTCTAACTGCTCAGAAGATGTTGATCATTTATTAATTGGCTGCTTTTTTTTTTCAAATAGAATACTTGTAAAAATTCTTATCAAATGCGGAATTCAATGTTCAGCTAGTGATTTAAATGGATTGTTTCAAGTTTGTCTTAATATCCCATCTGAAGAGCATTTTCAATTTGTAAGGCTCCTATTAATAGTTTATATATATGTAATATGGAGTGAGAGAAATTTTAGAGATCATGGTGGGTAGTTTCAAATGAAGAACATATATGTGCAAAGATCTCTACATATGTTGTTATGAAGTTGCAGAGGAAGGAATTGAAGAAGAAGTTTATGTATCTGCTGGATCAAATTAAAGAGTGGGTTTGATTTATTTTAGAAAAGATTGTTTTATTTTTGTAATAGTTAAATGTAGTTTTGGCCCACTTAGAATGCAGTAGTATTTTGGGCCGAGGTATAGTTTTCTTTCTATGTTATAAGGCCTGAGAAAGTGGTAAAGAAAACGGGATGTTGATCCTTATTAATAAAATTTTGATTTGTCGAAAAAAAAAACTAACTTAAAGATAAATCCCCTGCAGCGGCATCAAAGACTTGGTGGGGCAAAGGTGTGTTAAATAAATAGATAAATAAAGATAATAATAATAATAAAGGACTCACCCTTTACTACCATGAGAAACTCATTGCAAGTATTACAGATCGTTTGCAAGTTTAGTTAGTAAGTAAAGTTCGTTCGCATGAAGTTGATCTGTTAGATCTACTTGTGTATATAAAGAAGGGTAGGAGAAATTACTTGTTTGATAAAAAGACAATAAAATAAATAGTATTTATTTGGTTTTCAAATTTAATAGAAAATAATGCAAATAAATAATATAATAAATAATGGAGATGAAAAATATAACTTAGGATTTCTAATATGCAGTTATCCTTCTAACCAATATTCTAGTATTAAGGGGTGAGTTGAGCTTTGTAAATAGTGAGAATTTTATATTCCTCCTAACCCCCTTCCGGGTGAACTTAGGTGGTAACCTACCAATTACCAGGGGACTTGGGTAAGGGGACCCTGCGCAATGATCGGTGGTTAAATCAAACCCTAGTGACTATCTATTTAGCAAGCCCATCAGGATCACTACCGCACACTAGACGTTTATGTGGTGTTTCAATAATTAGACACCCCTTCCGAGTGACCATCTAACTACTATGGTAATCATATACGTCGTACACCGCAAGAACTACAATCATTCAGTCAAAGCAAATAAAACAGATTTATAAAGTAGCTCAATCAATTTAAAGGCTAATCCCAAGTAACGTGAAAACAAATAAAAAATTAGAATTCAAAGATTATACATATGCAAACCCAAGGTATGGGAAAATTAGATCATAACTAAAGACATAGAAATAAACTAAGAATAAAATAAATAGAAACAAAGTTAAGCTCAAGAATATAATACAAATTACCCTAATAGAGAGAGATGATGGAGAAGAGGAGTTTGTAACTATCCAACTTCTTGTCTTCCTCTTTACAGGTCTTCTTGCTTCTATGGATGACTTCTAACAGTAATATAACTAAAGGCTGAGCAAGGACATGTTTACAATGATAAGAGGGTATATTTATAGGTGTTTTCTAACCTTAGGTAGAAATTCTTGAGTGGAAGACAAGTAATTGGAGTCCAAGTCCAATTCAAATTCGTTTTCTAAAATATATGACAGGATAAACACTGCTCACTATTTTGATTATATCTCCTTCTTTACTTATCAGATTTTTGCGCACTTTATGTCAAAATGACCGCAACTAAATTTTCTATTTATAACTTTAGAGCCTCTTCCAAAATCGCAGCCGATTTGAAGTTATCTAAACTTTAGTGGACGTAGCTGCAGAATTGGAAGATATATTTATTAGGCAGTTTTTCCTTTCCTAATTCAACTTTGCTTGCTTTTATCTCCTGATTCCTCCTGGATTTTCTTTCCTTAACTCCTTAGAATTGATTTGGCATCTTATTATATTCCATAAACCTTAAGAGCTTCACATTAACACACAAATTAAACCAAATATGCTCTAAAATTAATAAATCATCAAATCAAGACACAAATTTAAGAAATTATATGATAATGGGAAAAATCCCTAAAAAATTAATCAAATACAACTAAAATGATGTCTCAAACCTAGATTAATATATCACAAATATGGAGATATCAGTAGGCGTAAGAAATTTGCATAAACTTTTGAATAGCTCAACTGGATAATCATGAGCAACTCCACTGTAATTCCCATAGCTTGAGAATTGACTTAACATACCATGATCGGGCTTAAAGCTTGCGGGTTGAATGGTTGGAGGGCGAATCCCTAACGACTTAACTCGGAAAGGCATCCCTGGTTCAGATATGCCTTGAACTGGATTTTCGAGTGGATTCGCTCCATTTGCATTCAATCCTTCTATTTCTCTTTGAATTTAGTTTATAAAGCTTTAATCTCTATAACAAGTATAGCAGAAAAACACGTAAAATAGAAAAGATAACCAAACACTAAACTGCAAACAAAAACACAAAGACTACAAAGTTGTAGTCCCGGTAGCAGCGCCATTTACTTGTTTGTCGGTTCCAGGTGTTATATATATATGATGAGGTGCTACCAATGGATCTAAGACTTCCCGCATTAAATATGATAAGCCTAAGGTCTATATATCCTCAGGGACTACTAACGAAGTAGATAATGCGTTTTGAATGTAGTCAAATGTTGAGTTTAAGACAATAATAATAAAAGAGATGTTTTTGGGTTTTTATAATTAAAGGATTAACTTGAAAATAAGTAAATATTAAACTAAATTATAGATAAGTAAAATGGTATGAGAATATGATGCTTGATCCTTGCAGGTAATCCACCTATTTGATAATTATCTTGTTTATGGTATAAGGGCGAATTGAATATGGTTCACATTACTCAGGATGCAATAGTCTTTAAATAACCTTACATGTAAATTAGTTTTCTACCTTACTAGTCTCTTAGATTTCAGGAAGGCTAAGCACCAAGCCCTATTGACTACCTAGCGTGGTAATATCGTTCGATAAAAGGCACTAAGCGTTGATATATTATGTCCGAAAATCCGAACCCCCATTCGGGTGTTAGTAAAAAAGAATCATAGTAACTATACATGATCAGAGTATAAATAGGAATAAAACAAAAATCACCAAAGCATTTATAAAAATTATCTAGAGTTCATACCCTTGCAATTTTCAAGCATAAATTAACTTAGTTCATACCAAATAAATGCAAATGCAATAAAAATAACACTAGAATCATGTTTAAAATACAAAATGAAATCAAATTAACCTAAGATATGGGATAGATAGGTTGTGGAATGATGGAGAATGGTGAAATTTGGGTGTAAACCCTTCTTCCCTCTTCTCCAGGCGCTTGAGGTCTCTCCAGATGAAATTATTTGATAAAAATTGAAGCGTACTAACTTATGGAGCTCAAATAATCTTATATAGTGAGTCTAACGTATTGGACCTAATGGGCTTAATCATATATTTTTTAAATTGTCCCAACCCGTTCTGTACTAGCAATTTCAGGTTCGAGTCACGTTGGTAAAACTGTCATAACTATCTCGTCTCAACTCTGAATTAACTTCCGTCACTTCTCACGCGACCCTGACTCTAATATATTTCCACCGCAAAAAGAATCATGTCCATATCTATTACCAATATTTTGTGGTAACAGAAACAAGATGGCGATGTACTTTTCCAGTTCCTGAAACTAGCTTCTTGCTCTCTTTACGCCTTGGATTGGGTATGAAATTCAATTATAGACTTTTCATCATCCTCTTTGACCCTTGTTTCAACCATGTACCTAAAAACTACACAATTAACATACAATTATGGCACAAAAACACTTTAAATAAAATATTATGCAAAAGAATGTAGGAAAGTGAAATATGGAAAATATTAGGTAAAAATCCCTCACTTAGGTCCTGTAAACCCTCAAAAATATGTCTCGGGAGTAGATTAATCTATATCAAAAGAGGAGACATCAACAGAGATGGGAAATTTTGCATTAGCTGGAATTCAACAATCTTTCTCACTCTTGTCGGTAGCTTAGAAGACAATCTTTAGGTATTAGAGACCCTTCTGGGCAGACCTTAGAAATGAATTTTGATGATAAAAGTTCAACCATATTGACTACCTAGTCCGGCAAGACCTTACGATTCAATATCGTACACGAGGCGCCTATACGCTAGGTCCGCAACCAAACCCCCCTCCCAGGTGAAAGCTCAATTACAAAAGTTACCCAATATTTGGCCAGAACACAAGTAGTATTAAAATAGACGTATAGTCAATGGAATAATGATCAAACCATTCTCAATTAAACACGTTGTCCTAAATAAAATAATCCAGTTAACCAGCTAAGCATAAGTTCTTACATAAGCAACCTCAAGCAATGAGGGTTTAGTTCATACTAGAAAAAATAAAATAAATAAAAACTAAAGATAAAATCATATTGAAAAGAAAATAAATATAAGTTGCTCTTTTGGAAGAGATGGAATGATGAACCGTTGGGGAAGAATCTTCGGATTTATGAACAAACCCGTCTATTCTCTTCTCGAGTTCTTCTGCTCTTGCTCCCCTTGGAACGTACATAAGAAATGAGTTGTGTGTTGATCGATAATGAAAAGGGGGCTGTTAAATGACTTGTATATGAGCTAAAAACGTTTTGGACCCCGTTGGCTCACTTAATTAGTTTTAGAAGGGCCCAGCCTGTTTTTAATTAACAGAATTCTGGTTCGAGCCATACTAGAAGAAAATGACATAAGTTCTTCATCTTAATTGCAAATTGACTTCCGTAACTTCGCACACGACACTGTCTTCAATATTATTATTAATCAAAATGAATGATATTCAAATCTATTGCAACTATTTCGTAGTGACTAAAACACTAGGGAGTTAAGATTTTTTTTTTTGGCAAACACTCCAACTTCCCAAAGTGACTCTAGGGTCAAATTCCGCCTTGACTTGGGGTCTATCTTGACTTTGTTACTTATCCTCCTCATCTTGGCACCTTGTATCAACCATGTAACTAAAATCTACACACTTAACACACAATCAAGTCACAAAAGCTCTACAAATAGTAATATGACCACAACGAGAAGCAAAAGTACAATATAGCAAATACTAAAGAAAAATCCCTCACTTAGTGTCATTTGTTTTTTTAATTGATAATATTGAATGCGGAATAGAAATTTGAATTTTTTAAAAGGAAGTGTCGAATGAAACAGATTTGGTCTGAAATCATAATGAAAGAGATCCGTTAAGAGTCATTCAGATCTTAATTTGTTTAGAAAAACAAACTGTCTTATTGATTCAGTATCTTAATGAACCAGATTAAGATCTCATTAAGTGCAAACAAATACCACCTTAGGCCCAATACACTCCCAAAATAATGTCTCGTGAATAGATTAATCCATCACAAAAAGAGAAACATCAGCAAATGAGATACAAACCCTCTTATGCCTCATTTGTATACGCTATTTTCCTTCAACATCTTTCAGTCTTTCATTTTCTCTCGTGTTGGTTCTCTCTCAAGTCACCTCTAGGAACTAGGGTTTACTGTTAGCTTCAGAAAGAATCATTTATTATCTCTGTAATAGTTAGTATATCTCTTATAGATTAAGAATTCCTTTAATTCTTATATCAATTAGTCAATGTGGGTTGATTAGAGTTTGGAGATTTAAGACATACTTGTGAGATTCTGGGTTGTTTCATTCTTGATAATTTAAGATACGATTATAATATGTAATCTGAAGGATTCTATTAAATATATTATACCATTATATATTACCTTAATAGAGTAGTTTATTTTCATACTATATTTGGTTCCTTGTTAGCGAAATATTATTTTTCTTGCTCACGAAGTTATTAGTCCTATAAATAAGATTTATATCATCTATTCACAATGTTGCCTCTAGTGTTTCTTGTTGTAGAGCCATTAAGGTTGCACCTTATTTAATGCATTATTTCCTTAGTCATATTCTTTTTTTTTGTATATTTGAATATATAACATGGTATTAGAGCTACTAATCCAAGTGGTTTCTCGTTATCATTTTATTTTCTTCTGTAAGCCATTAGTCTCGAGCGTCTATGATTCTCTTTCATTGTCTGCCAGATCGCTTATTTTCTTTTAATCTCTCACAGAAATCAAAATTATATTTCTCTCGTAAGATTCAAAAACTTAATCATGTAGTAGGATTTAAAATCTTATTTCGCTCATAGGATTCAAAATCTTATTTCTCTCGTAGGAGTTGAAATATTAATCTTCTCGAAGGATTCGAAATCTTAATCCTCTCGCAGGATTCGAAATCTTAATCCTCACATAAGATTTGAAATTTATCCTCTCGTAAGAGTCGAAATCTTGTTAGACCATCAAATGATCTCATCTCGGTGATTCACTAAACATTTGTTTTTTGGATTCACGGTTGTCAACGCTCAACTCATCGCTCCACCTCACCACCACGCCACCATTGCATCATTTTTACCACGTTGCTTCTCAATGAACAAGGTTCAAGACACGTCATCAACTATCCAAATTTCAAACTCAAGTTGCTCTTGATTCGACCTACTTGAGTTTTAGGGGTGAGGGGTGTTAAATATATTATATCATAATATATTATACCTTATTAGACTAGTTTAATTTCAAATTATATTTGTTTACTTGTTATCATTGTATTAGTTTTCTTACTCACTAAGTTATTAGTCCTATAAATAACTCATATTCACAATGTTTCCCTAATCTTTGTTGTTCTTTAGCCTATATGCCTCCCAGTTTATTTGATATATTATTTATCGCTATTAATTTTCTCTATCTATTGTATTAAAACAACAACTTATATTCACAATGTATTCTCTAATCTTTGTTCTTCTTTAGCCTATAGGCCTCCCTATTTTTTGGTATATTATTTATCGCTATTAATTTTCTCTATTTTCATTTATTTAAATATCTCACACATTCAATATTAGAAGAGTTGATCTTACCGGAGCTAAATTTCGACGATGTAGGTATGTATGTTGAACCACGATAAAATTGCGTCTTGTATGTTTACCTTTTCGGCACATTAATTATTAATATATGTTGTTGTTATTCTTTAAATTCTATTGAAAATTGTTTAGATTAAAAATATTTTTGTAACAGTATTGATTATAATGTTATAAATGAAATATCATCCTTCCCAAAAAAAATGAGTTGCGGTGGTTTTTTTTTTGGACAATGGAAGGTTCCGAGGCACCAAAGAAACAAAAAAGATCAACCAATTCCTAGTTTACTAAACTTAGAAGATAAGTCGAAAAAACTAAAGGTTTTACGACGCAAAACAGTTGCCCTTGTCCGCTTTGCTGTTGAACTTCCTATTGATATAGTGGAAGGAAATTTGCCCGAGCTCTTCAGTATTGTGAATAATCTTGCGCAAAATGGGTTGGATATTCCAACGTGCAGCTGACACCTGCTTCGTACCTTGAATAACCTCAAGGTTATCTGAGTAGACCACGATCTTTTTCCCTGGGAAATTTGTACCAATTTGCGTGGCTTTGAATACTGCATTAGCTTCTCCCTCCAGGGCTGAGTTACAATCCAGGTCACATCTATATTCAAAGGATGTATTAAAGTTATTATGCGCTCCGAATATAGAAATCCCCGTAGGGTCCCATTTGTTGGAGAAGGATGCATCGCAATATAATGAGAGGTCTTGATTTTGTTCATCCCTAGTTGTATCATCCCTTACCTCTCCTCTTTTGTTGAGCCCTTTGTAGTTTTCCGCGATCCAATTGATTTCGTGGATCTCTTGCATTAATTTTTTTGATACAATATTAATCCCTGTACCATATATTGTTACTCTTTCGTGTATTGTTTTCATTTTTGCTTTCCAGATATTCCAACGGTTAATCATGATAAAATCTCTTACTACGTTTTCTTCCCAACCCCCTTTAACAAAGCTTTGTATAATCTTTAAGAACCTATTCTCTATTTTGTATTCAAACACATCTTGGATTTTTATTTGCAAGACGGACCCTGCCCAGATGTCCTTACACATGTTGCAATGGAGAAGTAAGTGCTCAATATCTTCACAATTATGGTTACACCATAAGCAGTTCTTAGCATCCGCGCACTTTTTCTTATATAAATTGTCTCTAGTTGGAATTGCGTTATTAACTAATCTCCAAATAAATAATTTGATCTTTTTTGGAATGCTAGAACTCCAAATTGTTTTCCAGATTGGTGAATCTTGCATTGACTTAGTTCCCGTTGTTGACGCCTTATTGATTATTTTCTCCTCCGATATAACCCTATATCCTGCCTTTGTATCATACGTACCTTCTTTCGAAAAGGGCCAAATAAACTTGTCTTTTATTTCATTTTCATTTATCTTTGTTATCTTTATAAGATGTATAATAGGTTCGGGAAAAAAATTATCCAGCTTCTCTAAATCCCACTCATTATTGTTCTCCTTCATTAGTTCATTGACTTTTGTTATTGTAGCTCCTTCTGGTTTTTCTAATCTCCAATCTGTATCTATCCATCTTCCATCCCATATATTTGTATCTCTGTCGTTCCCTATCATTTTTATTCCATGTTTTTTTATAAAGTCTCTGCCTTCTATTATACTTGCCCAGCTCCATGTCCTACTTTGTTTGAGTTTACAAGTCATAATGTCAGATTTATTGAAATATATACCTTTAAGTAATCTAGTAGCCAAATTATCTGGGCTATTCATCAGGTTCCATGCTTGTGCTGTTAGTAGAACAGTGTTCATCTTCTTGAGATATTTGAATCCCAGTCCCCCTATCAGTTTGCTTACTGCTATCTTCTCCCAAGCGACCCAATTTATCATGTTTCTTTCTCCTGAACTCCACCAAAAATCAGAAATAGCTTAAACTAGTTTATTGCAAAAATTAACAGGGAAAGAGAAAATAAACATGTAATAATTAGGAATGGCTTGAAGAATTTCTTTAATTAGTACTTCTTTGCCGCCTTCTGATAGTAACTTCGCTTTCCAACCTTCCGTATTTTTGAACACTTTCTTTGCTATCCATTCTAGAGATTCCACCTTCGACCTCTTATGGCACAGCGGAATCCCTAAATAATATCCTAAATCATCTGTTTCCGTGATATCCATCGTTGTAGTAATTTTATTTTTTATTTCATCTGGAGTTTCTTTGCTGAATAGGATGGCTGATTTTCTGTCCTGATCCTCAACAATAAATATCTAAACATTCCTTGAAGTGGTTAATATCTATATCTTCCAATTCTAAAAAGAAAAGAGAGTCATCTGCAAATAAAAGGTGAGAGATCGTCGGGCAGTTCCTATTTATTTTAATACCTTTGATCAATTTGTTATCTATGTAACGGTCGATAATACTAATAAGAGATTTAGTCATAATAGAGAAAAGAAAAGGGGAGAAGGGGTCACCTTGTCTAAGGTCCATTCCTGGTTTAAAGTTTCCGAATCTTTCTCCATTTAAATTAATGTTAAAAGAAACCGAGGTGATACAGTTCCTAATTTCAGTTAATCCAAGTTTCGGTAAAACCTAATTTATCCAAAAATTTAAAAAGGAAATCTCATCTTACCTGATCGTAAGCCTTGGTCATATCAATTATTATAGCTGCCATGTGTTTTTTGTTTTTCCTTTTCCTACTAAAAAAACGATATCTCCTGCGCTATAATAATGTTGTCTTGAATCGCCCGACCTTTAATGAAAGCTGATTGTGTTGGAGATAATATTACATTCATAATCTCTCTTAACCGATTCGATAGAATTTTGGTAATAATTTTATAAATGAAATTGACACATGAAATAGGTCTAAAGTCCCCAAGGTTTCCTTGTATCGTTCCTTTAGGAATCAATGTTATTAAAGTATCATTTATCGTTTCTACTGAGCAATTATTCTCAAAAAAAATCTTCAATAATTTGTAAAACATCCACCTTAATAATATCCCGGAATTCCTTATAAAACTTACCATTAAGTCCGTCAGGTCCTGGTTCTTTTGCAGCCGATAATTCCGTTATAGCTCTTTCTACTTCTTCCATTGTAGGTTTCTTTGTTAGTTCCTCGTTCATGTCATCTGTAACTCGTGGTTTTATGTATTCAATTGCTTTCCGCATATTATCTTCTATACCAATATTTTCTTTAAAAAGGTCTTTATAAAAATTCTGAAAACAATTTTTAATATCTTCTGAGTCATCGGTCCATATTCCTTCCGTGTTTTTTATCCTAGTGATTCGGTTTTGTTTTTTACGCTTTATTGTAGCTAGGTGGAAAAATTTACTATTTTTATCACCATAAATGAGCCAGTTCTGTCTAGCTCTATCGCTCCAATATTTTTCTTCTTTATCATATTCTATCTTTATCTGTTCTTTAATATCATTTTCTTCTTTAGAAGTGTCTCTATCCTCTTTTGTACTATTCATTTTAATAAGTCTGTCTTGTAAGGCTTTTATCGTTTTTTCATGATTCCTAAAGTCTTTTGAACTCCACTTAGTTAATTATTTTTTAGTACTTTCTCTTTTCTTTATAGAGTTTGGTATAGGGATCATATCATAGGGAATTTTCCAACTACTGACTATAATTTCTTTGCAATTATTGTTATCTAACCATCTAGTGTCAAATTTAAAGTGTTTTTTTTCCAATTTTCGTATTCATATCAAAATGGAGAAGTAGGGGGAGTGATCCGACCCAATGGCAGAATGTATAAAGATTTGCGATATCGGGAATTTTTCCATCCATTAGTAAGTTACCATTCCTCGATCAATCCTTGTCTTGACATTCTCCTCCCCTTCCATCATGTTGGACCAAGTAAAGAAACAACCATTAGAGTTTATCTCCGCTAAAGAATTACAATGAGTAAAATCTAAGAAAGCATTAATATGATTAATATTGGCTTGGTTCTTGCTTTGTTTCTCTGTAATGTTTAGTATCTCGTTAAAATCTCCTAATATCATCCATGGTTCATTAATTCCTTCGCTCCACCTCATTATTTCATTCCATATCTATATTCTTTGATTAAAATCAATAGGGGCATGTAGGAAGATCATATAATACGAAAAGGACAATTCATTAATTAAAGCGATAACATAAAAATTACAACTAAAAACGATACTAAGTTGCACATTAGAGTGCCACAAAACCAAGAACCCCCCGAAATGGAAAGAAGTTCCAGAGGGTTTGACAAAAAAGGACTTGCTGAAACCATAACGCGCCACCACTTCACGAGAGTCCACTTCTCTCAGCATAATTTCACAAAACGCAACCACCCCAGGACGAAATTGAGCTATCATCGAGCTGATTCTTGACAATGTTAAGGGTGCTCGAATTTCCTGAACATTCCAAAATAAAGCTGTCATTTGAACTTCACGGCTTTTTTGGAGTTGCCGCCTCCATCTTTCTCCTCAAATTGTTCCTCTTCCTCTTTCTCTGCATCTGTATATTGGAAGTTCATATCGTGGTCCTCGCCCCCACCTTCATAATCTTTCTCGAAATAGTTTTCGCTGTTCTCAAAGCTTCCTTCTTTCTCCTCCTCTGGCTCGAACTGTGAGTCATAAACATCAATCATTTTTGATACATTGTCCATATCAGTCTTCACTTCTTTCACAAACATGACACTTTCCTCACCCTCTCTCTCATTTTCTAGGATACTAAATTTATTCTTGTTTACAAAGTTTTCAATCGAATCTATAGAATCAATAACCCTAAGCTTCTTGCAACTACCAGCTATTTTTGAGTTTACAATTAAATTTCCTGACTCAGAAAGACCAGCTCTTCCTTCTCTTCTTCTTTTAACGTTCTGTTGGAAGTTAGATGATGTCTCCATGTTTGGGTCAATAGTATCACTTTTGTTGGCCACCTGTTTGCCTTTTATTTTCCTCATTTCTTCTTTAAAAGCCATCAGCGCGACTCGAATATCCCCTTCATTACTACCCTCACCATTGTCTGTGATACCATGTGTCCTTTTGAATGCTTCAATCTTCAGAGTAGACTCATGTTACGAGTTATTCGTACCGGGGGTTCGAATCCCTCTCTTTCCGTTTCCGTTGGTGGCTTTCTTTTTTTTTTCAAATTCTTTGTTCTTAGTGAAACGTGTCGAATAGGTAAAATCCTAAGAAAATCTAAAAATCAACCAAAGAAAAACTCTTTTGATTTTATTCTTCACGTCCAGGATTACGCCCCGGATCATTAGATAGGAATCCAAAGATGAAGAGAGAAACAAAAAATATCAAAGCTCATTACAGAGATCATGCATTTGTTTGTTCCAAGACTTCGATTCTTGGTCCTCCCCTTCTTTATCTTCCCCTATGACTTTCTGGTTTGTCACCTTGCTCGTACTTCCCTTTCTGGTGTAGTTAAATTTGCTTAAAATGTTGTCGCCCCCTTCATTGATTTGAATCCCGCTATTCGGATTAGCACCCCTATAGCTCTGACCTGCACTCTTAACAATTTTATCATTATATTGGTAATTGAAAAATTCGCCATTAAATATCATATGTAAACCATAGATAGGATTGAATGGAGGGAATTTAGCAACGTTGTCAATATTCCAGGACACATTTATGCTTTCATCAATGTCCTCCACCTGCTTAATATTCTTAGCTGGGCAATCACTGTACTGATGCCCAATCTTACCACATCTAAAGCAAAGAGAACCATTGTTCTCATATTGAAAGACCACCCACGCTGCTCCTTCCTCTTGATATAAATATGTCCCTGGAGGAAGTGGGAATTTAGTGTTAATCTTAGCACGAAATCTGAGAATCTTGATGTTGCAATTCAAGTTAGCAGGAAAGTCAACAACTTCTATGTTTATAAAACATTCCTCCAAGGCTTTCACTATGTTGATGTTGTTTTGTTTAAACGCTAGGCCCCTTATCTGTACCCATATTGAAGAGTAATATGTGGATAATTCCTTAAAGTCCACCATATGTGGCCACATAGTCATTCTTAGGTGCATCTTTTGAAAGATGCCCGGTATCATCTCCCAAACGCGTTTAAATTCTCTATCATTGAAAATCTCAAGCTTAAACATGTTGTTCTTGACCTCTGAGAGTCTGTAGTGGCCCTGTATCCCCCAACCTTTCCTCAATAAACTTCATGAGTTATACAGCATATACGGTGGAATCCCCACTATTTTTAGTAGTATCGCCTTCTCCTCTTTCATGCTCCCAGCTAGTCTAGCTTTCATTCCAATATCAATAACCCCTAGCTTACGAGCCTTGTGATCATTGAGTGGAACTATTGGTAGGGCGTGAAAGTCCCTAGTTGCCATAGTATAATCTGCACAGTTGCTCAAAACTGAAAAGACACTAAAGAGTAATGAGTTAGTAGCAGTAACGAGGGTAAAATTTGGAAGAAAATGAAAGAACAGGGAAGAAAGTATGGAAAGTGAGAAAGTTATAGAGGGTTTGAAGTAGAAGATGGTAAGTGAAAAGAGTTCCTTAACCTTCAGGTTTATATATAGAGGTCCTTTTTTGATTGTGTTGTGGTTCTTCTTGAATACGCTAATCATCAATAGAAATGTCTTCTGAGCTTCTTGGTGTTGTAGTGTATCGCAACACAGCCTATCTCCTCGGTATCCTTGGTATCATTATTACCATCCTTGATAATTAGTCTTGATATCCCCAATTTGTAATCACGTTTCTTACTGCTCCAGCTTTGGCGTGCCTTAATCTTCCCACTCCGTACGTCTCTTCGCTTCCCGATGCTTTATTTCAAATCATCACACCCTTCTCCTGCAGGACAAGAGAAAAGAAACAAAGAAGAGAAATATTCATAATTATTTTTACCTTGAGAAACACAAGGTAAACACCCGATTTGAGGTTTATTTTGGAGTAACCAAATAGTAGCTTCAAATCACTCTGAAATATATCATCATTAGCCTTGATTTTCCCACTTCATCTGCCGATCCCATTTTGTTTTCTTATTTGCCGTCGATTTTTGTTAATTCCTCCATTTCCAAAGCACTGTAGCCCATACCCTAGATAGTAGCCAACTTTCCCATCGGTAGAGATACCCATTCCTCGGTACTCAGATGGGAAGCGTGTGTATGTCAATCATGCGTGAACCACCACCGTAGAGGTGATGGAGAAGACGAAGAGATTTGCAAGAAAATACGAGAAAATCGTAACCCTAGGAGAAAGAGAGGCTAGAGAACGTACTAACTAGAGAGAGAGAGAATCATGACCAGAGTTGTTTGTTGTTGCGGTGGTTTGGTATGAAATTTTTATTTCTAAGCATTTGCTTTATTATAATTTTATCAATATTTTTAAGCATTTGATGTTATTGTTACATCTTTCTATTATAATTTTTAAAAAATATTTTACTACTACTATTATTGTTATTATTATTATTATTAAAATATTTAAGTTTTGAAGTTATTAATAAAAATAATGATATTTATCACTCTTTATATAATCTTTTACGTTTAAACACCAATCCAATAATATTTTTATTTTTTTCTTTGATTTAATGTCACTAGAATGACATATAAAAAGTTAGAAAAATTTATTTAAAAAGATGATAAATATCATTACTTTGTAATAATATCTTATTTACATAATTAAGGAAAACGATAAAGGATCATTATGTCTGCCAGATATTGAAGGAACCTGTCCAAGTAAAATGGATTTGAAAAATAAAATGTTTTTAACGTAAATAAAATATAAGAACCGATAATCATATAGTTTTAGATATCTTTTCCTGGTTGGTGTTTAAGATCAGTTTAAATGAGTGGAGCAAGAATTCATAGTAGAAATTCAAGTGAAATCGAGACCTGCTTGGAGCCTATATTGGTTACCTTTGTCAGAAGTGATAAAGCTGTATTTATTTGGTCTTTCTCTAAATTAACTATTCATTCCAAATTATTAAATTAGACGAGACTGAACAATCATTTGACTTGTAGTGAATAAATGATGTTTTCTTTGAATTATTGTTCATGGAATTAATGATTGATGAAAGGCCATACTTATCAATGAATTTTGCGTACAGTAATTTTTCCTTTTCGTAAATTCTCCGTGGTAGCCAGCACTAACCAATCCTTAGATTTTATAAAACAAATATAATCCCTTAAACCAATCCTTGGTCCACGACCCTCAGCCTAAAACATTTGGCAATAAATGTACAACGCGGGTTGAAGTAGTCATTTTTTCGCTGATGGCTACCTAATACCGTAAACAACGTTAAGATTATTAGAGTAGTTTTCTAGACATTAAAGAAGCTCCCTAGAGTTTAAGTTACTCTCAATGATATTCTTGCTCAACCCGAATATGCACTTATGAGCATTCCAAAAAATCCCAAATGAACCCTTTTATGATCACTTAACTAAATCCCACTTTGCCGGTCCGAAATATGTATATATCTTCTTTTGTTAGTGGCACTGGTCCTCTTTGTGATGAGAGAGATCATGTCACAATTATTCTTTCTTTTTCTTTCTCATATATTTTTTCATCTTTTTCTTTTATTTCTTATCCTGGCAAAGGGTTATTATACAAATGAACAAGTGATCAAAAAGTACCATTACAAACTAAAATCCCAACCAATAATGTTTTCCCATTAAAAATAAACAACTACTATACAAATAAAGGAAGGGGTAGAGACGAGGGAAACGTACTCTCGAGGCTATTGCCTCGCATGATCATCCTCCAAGATAGGATGAGATGGATCCTTCATATTGTCGTATCTTATTTGCTCTAGAAGTGTCATGATGTGCATTTGATTAGACTTAATTAATGCCACATCATTCGCAAGGAGGGCTTGAGCTATTTCAATCTGTTTAAGTTGCTCACTTACCTTCTTTTGACAAGGATATTCCCTTGACTGTACTCCATTCATGATTTTCTTGATCTATTCATCATCTAGGATGGACTCGACCTGATAATTAATTTCTCTTTCTCCCCAATAGTCACATCCGCTTTCATCACTAGGCTAGTAATCATCGATGGGTATTTCAAGTTAAATAAACTTTTAGGTTTGGCGATGAATATCATTACCTCATCAAAGATTACTTGTTCCATATCCACTTCATCCTGTCTCGTGATACAATCCAACATAATGGCGGATTTCTGAAGTATATCCGTAACTCGCACATTCCCAAGTGCTGAAGGTGCAAGGAAATGGTACCAAATTTTCACATCGAGTTGAAGATACTTGTAGGGCCAAGATCTATTCAACTTCTCACTCTCATTATGCAAAACAATCTCATCACTAAACACTTTTTCGTGTAGTTTATTCCAATCAAAACTCTCGATGTTCTTCACAACCAATTGGTACTTGCAAGGTCCCACCAATTTTTCTCTCTCAAAATGGCTTCTAATGTCTTCAATAGTGTTATGATCCAACTTACCTCAGATGGGAATTCTGTCACTGTCTTCCAACCTAATCTTCCTCCCATATCAAGAAACCTCTTATGCTTCTCTTTTTCCACATCCTCGTGAAATTTTTTCTCATGTGTGGGTATCAAAGTAGGTAAAAAATCAATCGTAATGGCCTCTAGGGCCCTAAAATTACCTTATTTGTTGTTGAGTAGAGGTACCTTGGCTTTTCGAGGTTGTGGAGCCTTCTTCTTTGGAATCTCGATCACTCTTTCTTGAACAATTGGTTCGACAAGAACTGGTTTCTCGCTAGCCACGTGACTCAAACCACTCTTTTTCCTCTTTGATTTACTCACATACACCTCTGGTTGCTTCCTCTTATTCTCACCCAAATTCGTACTTGAATTTTTTTCATCTTTTTCCCACTAGCAAGTATCTCGGTTCTCATTGTCATCTTCCTTAAGCCTAAACTCAAAATTTACTCAATTTAACTTTTTCCTTGAACGAACGATTGAGGTAAGATTTAGAGGTGAAATGATGTACGGAATGTGTTTTGCTATATGGGTATGTAGGATTAGTTGTGGGATAAGAAGGAATTTAAGAATTTAGGGAAAAAAATCAAAATTTTATGGTTTGATTCTTGGTTTCTTGTGGTGTTGGAATGATTTTGGACTATTATTGGTGTTAAGAATGATGTAATGATGTTTTGGTAGTGAAATATGGGTTGTTTGAGTGTATTTTGATGTTTGGGGAAGCTTGGGTTGAACTTTAATGGCGTTTGGGAGCTCTGGGAAGAAGAAGAAGAATGGGAGTCTAGGTAAAAAAAGCTTAAGAAATTTGGAATTTTTCTCGACCTCGCAGTGCCAACGGCACCCCAGCAGTACAACGCAGGTAGCTTTTGACTTGGAACCTTTCCGACCTTTAAACTGTGAGATATTGTGCACACGTTTTTTATCGCGATACATACCGTGTCGCAATATCTCGCCACGACTTTCTCCTCTCGCGCTACGGTACACCGCAGCTCTGGTCCGGTACACCGCAGAAAGCGTGTTACAACACCCAACTTTCTGTTGATTAACTGTGGAGGTTTATGTGTACGGTTTTGCGAGCTACGATGCATCGCACGTATGGTGCGGTATACCGCAGCTAGCAGCTGTTTTTGCTCAAAAACTCCAAAAAATCACCTAGAACTCATTTTTTAGCTTACATGTACATTAAAAACACTAAACACCTTTCTCATTACGTAATGTACATCCAATAAACTTACTTCTACACACTAAATACATAAAATTGAAGCTACTAAAGCATTAAAAACATTGGTTGTCTCCTAAGAAGCACTTTTTTTAACATCATTGAAGTTCCAGGTATTACATCAAGGCTAATTCTTTCTCACGTAGCCTCTCCAATAATGGGTAAAGTGATCAACTTCTACCAGTGGTGTTTACCATACCTCTTGGTATACAATTCAACTAAAACTTCAGAAATAACTCCCATGACCTTGTAAGGGCCTCTCCAGGAAATTTTGCGCTTGTTTGGTGTGTCTGGGGGAAAAGGATCTTTTATCGCAACAGTGTCTCCCGCTCAGAACTCCCCTTCTTTCCACTTTATTTTAGGTCCCCTTGGAACCTTTCTTGCACGTTTTCTATTCTCCTTCAAGTAATCAATGAATTGATCATCTTTGAGGTTAGGAGGAGCTTTGAATTTTTTTCCTATTCCAACCTTAAGGTATCCAAACCATTGATTGGATTCTTCACTTCACGTTAAAGTGTTTCCAAGCGGAAAAAATCTTCTGGTAGATTAGGGAACTTCATGCCCTTGAACACACTAAACTTTTCTTCCTCTTCTTGTACTTGCATGACTAATTCTCCATTCTTTAGATCAATCAATGTATGCCTCGTGGCTAGGAATGGCCGCCCTAAAATGATTGGCACATTCTTATCCGTGACGTAGTCAAGAATAAGAAAATCTTAAGGAATAATAAGGTTACCTACTTTGACGAGCACATCTTCTACTCTTCCTTTAGGATGGGTAAGTGTCCTATCTGCCATTTGCAAAGTCGTTGTTTTAGGACTCAAATTCCCAATCCTTAGCTTCTCGAACAATTATTTAGGCATGAGGTCAATGGCGGATCTACATCGACAAGATATGGGTTTGAGCCCACCCTGAATAAAGAAACTTTATAAACATTAACTTTAAAATCTTCAGCAGCAGAATTTTTCAAGTATTAATTTAAAATCTTTAACATCAAATATTTATCAATTATAATTATTTCTATAATTATTTGATGTATTTCACAAGTTTTACTTTTTTATATTTACCAATCTTTAACAAAAGTTAAAAAAATGAATTATATTTAAACATTGCAACAAATCATACCAGAAATAATAAAGGTAAGGCTACTAAACACAGATTTGTCAGATAAATATATATGTGGCCTTTTTCTAGGAAGAGGCAATATGCTACTAGAACAGAATACAAAATTTTAACGGTTGAGGCAGTACTTCATGAGCCCCAATCATCAAACACATGAACAAATAAAAGAGAGACGCTATGGGATACCGTATGGAAGACAAACGTACCTAAAAAAATTAGAGTTTTTGTGTGGAAAACCTGTAGCTACGTTACCAATGTGACAAAATTTAACAAAATGTGCAGATACAAATGAGTGTTTTTGGTGTCAAACAGAAACGGAGTCAGTTGAGAACCTTCTTCTAGGATGCAAAGTGTCACTGGCAATTTGGGTGGCAACTTCCCTACATATCAAGACTCAACAAGACGACCCGCAAGATATAATGAAATGAATATCGAATATAATTTAAACATATACAGAAGGGGGCTGGGAAGAACAAATAGTTAAACATTACATTTTCATAATCCTATGGAACATATAGAAGGCAAAAATGAAATCACTACATGAAGACACGAGCATTGACATTGATAAGCTCATTAACACGACACATAATTTGATGGCGGTAATGCATGGAACAAAATGGAGAAGAGTAGATAATCCAACATAGGATCAACGACAAGGTACGATAAGACCGATAATACAAATGAGTGGAGACGCGCAAGTTGATAACGTTTTCTACTATGATGCATTTTTTAGCAACAAATAGGAACACACATGAATAGGGATTATACAACAGTAGGATAGTCTTAACCAAAACAATAGGAACAAGTAGGCACAACTCAATTCTGAAAGGGGGAGCATTGACAGTCATGGGAGCAACGGAACGATACCAAGACTTTTCCTAGGAGAAAAAGACCATATGCACCGATAACCTTGAATAATACAAGGTATTAGGCGTGTATCAGCGGCAAGATAGACAATTCAGAACTATTGGGGCTAGCTCAATGGCCAGGACCTTGTCTCTCACCTAGGAAGTACAGGGTACGAATCCCCTTTTAAAGGGGGTAAAGCAAAAGGTGCAAGGTTTGAATCCCCTCCCTGAACATGGGTAACCTAGTTTTGATTAACTGGGAATATGCATGGGGAGGCGTGCATTTTCCATGGGATTAGTCGTGGTGCGCGAAAGCTTGGCCGGGCACCCATGATATCAAAAAAAAAAGATGGATAATTCAGCCGATCATCAGACGGATCAATGAGATGGCGGCAGAATACGATCTGATATCCTACCGGTTAATACCGCGACATCGGACACCGTTTGCACGAAGGGTTACATGCGGAGCCAATGGCGGGACAACATGACCGCCAGAGATTACAAAAGGTTTCTCTAGAATCAGAATCGGTTAACAATAGGAGGCAATACGTTGTATCTTTGTAAAAAAAAGAAATTGTTTAATTAATGTAAAAGCCAATTAAGAACAATAGTAAAATAATTTGAACATTGATTAAAGGACCCTATCAAATTTATTGTGCTCAGAAGATTTCTTATCGTTGGACATGGACGCATTGGGTCATCTGACGAAAACATTCATTCTCTTGATATGCTACATCTGTAGCGAATCTGGGTCGTCATCTTTTTGGCGTCCCTTCAACACAAGAAACAAATTTTTATAATTGAATAAATTTAATTTAATTTATTTCTTTCAGCATTTGTTGTTATGATCGTAATATTAGGTTGGGAAAGAAACAAATTTTTTTCTCCCTTCTATACCAGATTGAGGACAGAAAAAGTTAATGTAATAACCCACCAACGTCCGTGATTTACTGTAGTAAGGCACTGTTGAAAACAAGGCACCACAAGATTCTGTAAGTCTGCTAGCCAGCATAATCTTGGCTTGTTATCATCACATCAACACACATGACTACTACTTTGACCATTCAACGAGACCTAGTCATGCACTTCTAAATTCTAATATTCTCATCTCTTACTTACAAAGGTTTAGAACCATTTAGTATGTACAAAAATTGACAAAGAAAAGCTGAAACTGAATAAAATATGCAATATTAGTAAAGAGCATATATATATATATATAACGAATAATAACTGCAGTCTGGAAACAAACGTTTAGCTGAGCAATTATTTAGTTAAAGAAATTTAACTTCTGTGATTACGTCTTTAAATATATAAATGAGCACAACTACGTGTTGTAGTTATTGGTATTAATACTTGATCGCAATGATTTTTAAAGAACATATAACTTCAGTGATACGTCTTCAAATATAAATAGGCACAATTACGAGTTATGGTTATTGGTATAGATATTAAGGGTGTACATGGATTAAGAGTATTGAAGCCATCCAACCTATATTCTCGGTTTGAGGTTTATTGAACTTTATTAACTATTCTTAACTATTCTTTTGATGGGTTTGAGTTTAGTCTGTTTTTCTATAGTAAATTCAGTTTTGGCTAATGCGGATAGCAGCGTATTTGAGTTGGGTCGGATTAAGTTAATTCTGGTTAACGATTGAAAGCATAATGTAAATTAAACTTTACAAACTATAGTTTGGTACTCCCTCGACTCAAAAATAATATCCACTTTTTGTTTCTCACACAATTTAAAAAACACAACTATGATCTTCTCCATTACTAATATACCTCCCTAATAAAGTGTCTTGATATTTTAAATATTTATTGAAAACACAAATTTAAATATTTTAATAAGGGTAATATTAGTGAAAAAAAGTGAAATAAAGTGTTTTAAAATTCTAAGTAGACATTATTATTGGAACACCATTTTCAATAAGGTGGACATTATTTTTAGGATAGAGGGAATATTACATTTCCAAAATCAACCTTATCAAATTACATTTTCAAAAGTGCAGTTTGATATTACAAAATTTACAACCAAATATTTAAAATACGTTAAGTTACTTGACTTGTTCCAATGACATATTTAATCACATTAAATTTTTCATTTTTCTACATGATCATATTAAATTATTAAAAAAAATTGTTTAGTAACAATTAATAATATAACTCTCGTTTATGTAAAACAAAAATAGAAGTATAATTCATAGATTTAGAAATTTAAGATAAGAATTTATATATTTCAAATTATTCACTATATTTATCATTATTGATTATGAATTATTAGTCTTAGATTGATAATCTTCATTGGCACTTAATCTATAGAGACAATGGACAAGAGACAATAGTCAATGGACAAGGAACCTTTAAAAGCTACAATTTTCAATAACCAAGAGTTTAGATAAAGGATGCCTACTCAGAAATATATACTTCCTTATCTCAATACATACCAAACCCTAAGGCACAAATACAATACTAAACCACATATGCATTAGCTCTTACTTTCATCATAGAATGAACATATGCGTTGCAAACCTTAGTCAAATAGTTTAGGTAGATTGAAATGTAAGTAATAAAATTAAACCATCTTGATTATACCTTTGTTCAGGTTATTGGCTAAGGACTAAAGTTATAGTTGGATTATGGAGTCTCACTCTCACTTTACTCATTCAAGCCAAAATAACCGACATACACAAAAGACAATTGAAGTTTGTAAATGTAAATTTATTGAGTATTATAATGAAAATAGGAGAAAGATAATTATCTAATTTAGCTTCCAAGTCATCCACAAATTGTTGTGAAGAAGTCAAATTTATAGGAAAATAAGCTCTTAGCCAATTCTGAGTGCATACCAATGCTTTAACAGTTTTGGGGTTCAAATAGCTTCTAAATTGATTAAGCACCCTGCCACTAGTGTTGAATACTAATTCAGATGCCACGGTAGATATATGACATCCAAAATATGTTTGGCGAGTTTGGACAGTATTTTAAACCTCATATAGTTGACTTTCCACCAATTTAAAAGGTCAAGGTTGAAGTCGTTTCTTCTATATCTTTTTTAAAATACTTTCTATTTCTGATCCTTTAGATGGATGTTTATCATCCATAAAAGTCTTAAATCTACCAGCAAGAACACAAGAAGAATCAACTACCATTGAAGAAGAGATCTCCACTTCATCATTAGAAGAACTAGTAGGAGCCATATCTTTTTCATATGATTTAAACATTCTTGTTAGGACATCCTTGACCTTATAAATCAGTTCAGATTCGGCAGGGGTGTAACTAAAATTGAAATAGCATTGGATATAATACATGTGCCATATATAATATGATGTTGATGCTACTAACACCCTAGTAATTCTGAAACTTGGTTATCATTTCCCTATCCATCTTATTTAGAATAGGATTTACACATCACACAATTCAATTATTTTTTCCCAGATTCAGACAATCTCATCAAATAAGAGATTAGTTGTGACAAAAAAGATACAACTAAACTTCTTAGTGGAGTATAAAACAATCACATAAACTCAACAAAACACCTTGCATTCTGCCAATTAATATGTGTTGAAGGAATTCTAGTGGCCTCTTTAAAATGAGAACTAAAGGATGTATCATCAATATTCATTCTTAATAAAAACAGTCTCAAAGTTCTTATCACATTCAAGAATCTTGTATGCAGAGTTCCATCTAGCTGGAACATCAAGAAAAAATTAGATTTGCACTCAACTCCATACAATGCCACAAAACTCTTAAAGAACCAAATTCTTGAAGGTGAAAATCTCACATATTTGATTGCCTCCCTTCTATTCTTGATACAAACATCTCATTCAACCATCCCTTCTTTCACAATAAGAATTTAAAATGTGATAACAACACCTTATATGAAGAAAATCATGGTTCAATAGGGTCTGAGACTTTTCACCTGCAACTTTAACCAAATACTTCACAAGTAACAATATTGGAAGAAGTATTATCAACTGTCAAAGTAAGATAACACTTGATATTCCACTGTCGGAGGATGGATTCAACTTTTCTACCAAATATTTCACCCTTATGATCCTCTACTCTACAAATCCCCAATGAGCTAAGAAAAAGAAGACTGGATATAAAAGTCAAAGAATAGCGGATTAACGAGCACTTTATGATAAACTAAGGGACTTGACCTAAGTGATTAGAAAGATATCAATACGCCGGATGTCCAGTCATATTCACAAAAACTATATAGTTCAAAAAACGAGTCGTTAGTGTACAAACTGGCTGTCGTTTCCCATGGTATGATAAAAATATGCTAATCGAACACACCCCTCGAGAGAGCTAACTTCTGCAAGTGTTCGGATCGTTGACATGTAATAAAATAAATATGTAAAGAGTAGCACCTACAGAGAACTCGTGTACTTAGAAAGTGTATAAGAATTAGATGTTATAATGAAAAACAGAAATAAAAGGAATAGATTTTTATTTGGTTTTTGAATTAATAAAATAAAATGAAAATATTAAATTAGATAAATCAAACTAAGAAAAAAAGTAAATAGGCTACGAAGAATGAGATGCGAATCGGCTCGTATTGCTAGTATTCCCCTATCCTACTAAATCAATAATTTCAGTTATAAGGGTGAATTTGATCGTTATAGCTAACCAGGATTCTAATTTCCTCCTAACTCCCGCCAGGGTAGCTTAGAAGGCTGCCTTGTGTGGTGAAGAGGATTTTCTTCCATATACTAGACAAGGGTGAGTTAAGTTTTGTGTAGTGTAGATAAAAAGTTTTAAGATATCACATAATGTGACTTGGTAGATCATGAGTGTAGATTGTATACTTGTTCTTGTTTTGTGATACACAAGTTAAAGGCTTTTTGGTCTTCTGAGGTTTTATATCGTGGGTGGAGATTCTCCATTGGTTTGCTAGTGTTTGTGATAACCCTAGTTGAATAGTTTAAAAGGTATCTGATCTCACCATCAAGAACACAAGGTGTTATACTGGAAGAGCATAAATACCTAAAGGTGCGTAGATCTTAGGTAGTGGAGTAGGCCAATGAGAGCCAAAACACTCTAAATTTTTGTTTATTTTCTCTAACATAACTATTACTTATGTGCATGGCATATGTTTGATTTATTTCCACTATATAGCTTCTATCTTTAGGCACATAGTTTTGCATGCTTAGTACTTGTTAAATGTTTACTTTCATCTGTGGCTAGTATTACTCATTGAATATACACATCAGGAGTTTGATTGAGTGTTTACACTCTTGTATCGTATCTCTAGTGTTTTTATTCTATCTATAATCCATAAGGAGTGGATTTATAGATAGGATCAAAGGATCCAACTTACATTATATTTTTAGTTTCACTTTGTCCGATTCACATATATCTAGAAATACATATTTGGTTTCACTCTAGTACTGGGATATAGTTTGGAAATATATATAGCTCCTCGGGTCACAATAATACCTTCTAGAAAAATGTTAATGTTGAGCGTCGGAGTGTCATATGGAGCACACCTCTCTTTGTTCCTGACTTAGTGATTGGTTTCAGGAAGCCTTGGTAATGGAGATGAAGCCCCGAGAAGGTCAAGAGATAGCTTCATGATGAAGATTGATATCAAGGTATTCTATTCTCATCTTGATTCACCATCTTATTTATACACTTGATTACATATCCTCTTATGTAGATACTTCTCCATCTCTATCTCTTTCATTGTGGTCTTAGATTGATCTATCGGGAAGTAAGATTGATAAGATTTATATTTATTGTTCTATCAATTGGTGTCGTCTGTGGGAACAAGTTTTGATCCCATTGAGATTTGATATGGTTTTGACATAATCAACGAGGAATTTATCATGAAAAATGGATGAAGAAATAATGAATAATTCTTCGGTAGAAAGGAAATGATTCTTCCTCTGAGATAAGGAATTCTCATTCGAGAGAGAATAATGCTACATAGAAGTTTCATGTTGAGAATAGTCAACCACGAGTATTTGAGCCTCATCTATTAACTATACCGACGACTTCCTAGGTATTCAAACCATATAATCTGACTATACCTTCGATTATGGAGGGTGTTGAACCGTATATTTTAGCAATCCATGCTACACTCGATGAAATAAGAACCATTGAGGGTGACGCAATATCTTGATCAGTTATTGCAAAGACTTACCAGCCAATGGAGGTCTTCGCCAAAGAAATAGTGGAAAGATCCTTTGATTGCTCACATTTTAGAAAATAATTAGGGAAATTTTGAGAGTTCATATCCTCTATAGTTAAGGGTGTATAGAACTCCATGCATGGAGGAAAGAAAAAGGGAACATCAAATCCTGATGGAACTCCATCAGAGAACACGTAGGCCAACCGATTTCCAAGAAACACGATTAGTAGATCGAACATCGGTGGTTAATCAGAGTAACCCTATGTCATGGATGGATACTGGATACTACGAGCCTGAGGATATCTGGTCTACTTCGATTCTAGCATTTGATGGGACCAGAGATCCCGAAGCACTTGTGCATGCATAAGAAAGGCATATGGAATTCATTGCTCTAATTGTTGTAGATTATTGCTGAGAATTTCCTACAATTTAATCTAGAAACACATATAAATGGTTTTTCAAGTAAAAACCAAAACCAATCAATAACTTTGCATAATTGGCCGATTGTTTGCTGTGCAAGTTCCATAAGAGGAAAAATGGACAGACATACTCGAACCTATCTGGTATCTATCAAAATAAAAATGAGCCTTCAATATTATGTTGACCAGTTCGCTGAAATTGCATACAACATCGATGAATTTGATCAGACTATACTATACTACACGTTTGTCTGAGGGCTACTCATCCTAGATTTTAAGATCTAGTTGGCGCAATGGCCTAGATCTACGATGTGCGATATTATAGTTCCGTCGAGGAAATACATTTGAGCTGAAGAAATGAAAAATAGTATCTTAAGAAGGGCAAAAGAAATATATAATATAGCGAATAATGTGTAGAGCCTGAGAAAAAAATGTTCGTTAACAAAAAACCCGGTGAAAGACTAAGGTATGAGGGGTTTGGTAAGCTTAAGCCAAGGGAGGATAACTAAGTACAAGATGGTGATGTTAGGTTGTGGGATAATACTTCGTATGAGCTCTTAGTGAAAATATAGAAGGAAGTAAAGGGTGGGGAGATATGTTGGCCACAAATATACGTCGACACAACAATAAGAGATATAACAAAATATTGTCACTTCTATAAAGATCATGGACATGACACGCATTGTTAAAAAAAATGAGAGATCGGAAGATTAAGGGAATTGGATTAATTTCCATAACCAGGCGATAAAAATGGAAGGAATAAAGAAGCCGAAGATAGAAAAAGATTCAATCTTCGGGCAAGAACACCTGAAAGAAGGAATCCTAGCCTAGAAAGCAAATAGCAAACAGCTGACCCAACCAAAATCGTTATGGGTATGAGTTTGAGGTAAATACAATTTTGGGGAGGACCGAGAGTAGGAGAAGGTTCAGGTATGATTTAAATAAGATTGATGGGGTCCAGAGTGGTGATTCGCGAAATGGAAAAAAGTATTGTGAGCAGCTCGCACAAGACAACTGTATCGTAGTTCTTCACATGGTGATGAGATATAGTATACTGATAAGGATGCCAAATGATGATCTTCCCTCACCACGATCCGTCGGTAATATCCGCAGTCATCGAATGCCAGTTGATGTGTCGGGTTTTGATTGACATAGGAAGTTGTGATGATCTGTTATACGTGGGTGCATTAAACTAATTGATAATATACCTAAAGGATGTCAAGCCATATACAAAACCTATAAAAGGGTTTACGGGGAAGAGCTTTGAGTCAACAAATTATATTAATTTATCGATGAGTATCGACAACGGGAGCTTTCGGAAAAAAATCTCGTGTGCTTTGTATTAATAAAATGTGATTTAGTGTATCACACCATTATCTGCATAGCCATTCTCAATAAATATTAGGATGTAGTCTCGACCTATCACGTAATAATAAAATTTACCACCCCATGTGGTGTGGTCGTTATCTAGGGGATCAATAGCGTGCAAGGGAATGACTATTCAATTATCTTGGCTGACTAACATTGGTCATGGATGAGGTCGAGGAAAATATTCCATTAACTCTGGTTTCAAATTTACATCTTTCTTTCAAACTTGATAACTATAACTAACATACGTAAAATTTGGCCCGAAGTGGTCTCTTACTGATGTCTCCTTATTTGTGATAGATTCATTTTAAGATGAGACATCATTTTTAGTGATTTAGAAGTCTTTCTTATCGTTTTTCTTGAGAAATAGTACACTTTCCTATTTTGAGTCGTGATTAAGTAAATAATATTTTTAGAGCATATTGGGTTTAATTATTTATTTAGTGTGAAGCTTTAAAGATAATTATGGAGATTAATTGGAGTCCAAGTCAAATACTAAGAGATATGGAAAGAGATAAGCATGGTAATTGGAGATAAGGAAAGAAAACCTAAAAACATGGAAAAGGAAAAGCTGCCTTAAATCTGAATTTCTGCACCTACGACCACAAATCAGCTTATATCTCAAAATCGGTGTGGAATTTGGAGAAACAATCAAGAGAAAAGTTGGAGATCTTTCTGAGACGATGAATTTCGACTACTCATACGCATCAAACGGATGAGTATTGAAGCTTCTAGGACCAAAACAAAAACGGGTCTGATTTGATGTTTTAGGGTTACGAATTTGAGTTGGGCTTGGAGTCCACTACTTACCTTCTCCTTCAAGAAAACGAATTAGGTCTTCTAAACACCTATAAATACACCCTTATATCACTTTTAAATCATCATTGCAATCATATTAATTAGTTCTTAAGGTTTTATTCATCAGAGTTATTGTAGAGAGCAAGATGATGTCTTTTATTATTTCCATTAGTTTATTTCCTTCAGGTATGAACTAAACTTCCCATAGCTTGGGTTTTGCATCATGTATAAACTATGAATTCTAATTTCTTTGTATCTAAGTTTCTTTGGGAATTACATGTTTTAATCTGATATTAGTTGCTTACCTATATATTTGTTTATGTGTTTTAATTTAATGACTGTTTCCTTGCTAGTGCACGAGTATAGGATTACCTTAATAGTAGTTAGATGATCACCTTAGCTGGGTGTCTAATTATTGAAACACCACATAACATCTAGTGTCGATATTGGTTCTGACAACACTAATTCTAACTAGATAGTCATTAGGGTATAATTTAATCACTATCACCATGTATGGAAATTGATTGCTTAGGGCCTTGGTTGCGCTTGTAAACCCTATTTGAACTAGCCTCGTGGTGTGTCCGTAACCCCCTTAGTCGCTCTCAAGGTTTAAGGTATGGGAATTTAGAATCCTGACTAAGTATCTAAGAGCTAATTATCTCCCTTATTAACTAGATTTGATAGAAAGAATTAGAAAGATTAGTGCATACTAGCAAAACCTAAGCTATACTTCTCATCTCATATTTCTTCCTATTTAATTTACTGTCTTTATTTTATTTAGTTTAATTTATTATTTCGAATTATTCTCTCTTTTATTTTCTGTCTTTTAATTAATTACTTCTTACTCGTTATTTCTACCCATTCGATTAACACACTAAGTCCCTGAGAAAGAACTCAACTTATCATTAAAACTTGCATTCGTCCTGTAATACTTGCAGTACTGTGCCTGTCTAGGGTGAGAGTGCGTTGTTTTCTGACTTATTATTTATCTTATTTTATCACACCCTAGGCGACACCACCTACATACTCTATTTTTCCCTCTCGATGGGTTTTTTTAATGAAAATTAGAAAATATGAAAGATACCCGACTATAATAAATACTGTTGAAAGATTTAATTGCTGCTGATTCTCGACCTGGAAATGGAAATGTCGATAGATTATAAAACTTTTCATAAGGCCAACTTCTAATTGGCCTCATAATCAAAATATCAACACATCTAGCAACAAAACCAGCTTAGAATTGGCATCACAATCAAAATACCAACACCTTTGGCAAAAAGTCCAATTTTGAAGTGACCTTAATCAAAAACCAACAACTATGTCACCAAAAGACCAACTCATGTGGAATTATAAGGACCACCTCCTCTGGCACTAAAAGACTAGCTTCACGAGCATTAGAAACACTGGTTCATCTGGTACTAAAATACCAGCGATTCTGGCATCAGCAAGACTATCTCATCTAGCCTCTAAAAGGCAGACTCATCTGGAAATCGGAAGCCATATCCATGGTACGGCTAAGGGGTCGGCCAAAGGCATATCAAAATAAAAGTAAGATTTTATTGTCAGCGAAAAAGTCCAACTATATTGTCGACGAGAAAAGTCTAGCTGTATTGTTTGCAAGAATATATCGTCTTTATCATCAGAAAAAAGAAAAGTCTAACTATATATCTTGGCAAGAAAATTACGATTGTATCATCGATAAAAGGAAAGACCAAATGTATCATTGGCAAGAAAAGTCTATTTGTATCGTCGGAAGGGAAGGAAGAAGGACTTATTATACTACCGTGAAAAGATAACAATATCGCCGATAGATAGCAGCTAGATGGTACTGTTAGTAAGTAAAACTTGATTGAAAATCATTTAAAAAAAAAACCCAACCTCGTTGGATAACAAATACCAGCGGATAATTGGCACATCAAGCGACCACAAGAAATTGTACAAAACAACCTTGAAATTGCAAGAAAGGTAAGTCACAATACCAACTTTTGATACATGTCGAGTACCTCGGCTCGTAAGCTATGGGGTTGAATATTCAAAAACTTTTGAACTTATGAACTCATTCTTGTGTTCGTATAGTATAACAGCTTGAAGCAAGGTAATAAATGTCTATAAAGACCTAAAGTAGGAACATGTAGGTTATTCTATATTTCTCGAGGCAAAGGAGCATAAGGAGTATGTCAAGCAAAGAAAATGCATCAAGAAACATAAATCCTGAAAGAACAAGTAAAGAAATGTAAGAAATCCTTTTTATTACAAATTAAAAGTTATTTTATTATAAATCAAAGTAAACAAGGAAACAAATATCCCCTTGTCTAACTACAAAAGATATCTATAGATAAAAGGCGTAAAGATCCTAAATCAGAAACACGCTCCCAAGGTACATGCTTCTAAAGTGAAGCCACAAAAGAAAGCTATAAAGCAAAAAGTACATAAAAGTCGAACTAAAAGAGAGGTCCTCGAGGTGCACACTCTTGGAGTAGAGCCAAAAAAGATGCTCCCAAGCGCATCAGGAACAAGAAAGAATTTGAACCCACTACATGCCAGCAAGAAAAAAAATATGAGAAAAGACAAACCAGTCTGCACATATAATGTTCAAGCACAAAATATATGAGCGTATACATAAAAAGTGAGAATCATTCTTGAGTTATCAACTGTAGAATTTCCTACCACCCATCCCAAAAAAGAAAGAAGAATAGAAGATTGTAAAATTCTACCAACCTTCAAAGGAATATAAAACATCACATGATAAAAGAGAAACTCGAGAATAAAAGCACAAAAGCTAAAATCCAGTTGCTTTCACATATCTTCGTCCACATTTATTCCCCGCATGTGCGTTCAGCAACCTCTCCCTAAACAAGTTTCCCGTCCTATCGAGAATATTATTGTATCCGATTTATAGAGTAAAAGGAAAAGATATATAAAGCTAGAAAGGGAATTTACCTGGCCAAAGGTCAACCGACAGAAAGTCGGCTGGAGTAGGAAGTTCGTGCACTATGAAGGAGTCCATATCAACATGATCAGTAAAATTAGGATACATCTTCCAAAGATAATTATGAAATCCACGAAACCCTTGTGAAACCCCTATCTCCATAAACATGCACACCACTTAATAATATCCCTATTGAAGGTTGTCAAAGCCTTGTAATCTTAAATATATTTATATCTTGCTTTGTACAACTCTGGTATAGAGCTACTATCTTATCCATACGACTCGATGATTCTCGCCGAGATCTTACACAACTCTACAATCTTAGGACAAATGTACTTGAGATACCGTCAGTAAATACTAAGTCGAGTCCAGTTTATCAAGAAAGTTCATAACCTCGATTTTCCACGTATAATTATTTGGTGTGTTAAAGCCAGACTTCTCAGAATAAGGAATAATACTCATGGTGTGGATAGCCTCTTGCATCAAGATCCCAACCTCCTCTGATGATCAGACTGATTACACTAGATAGGTAGTGGAAGGTGGAATATATTGGGTAAGAGGCTGAGTGATAAGAAAAAATGAGAATCACTCATCACGGCACGCGAATCGGTTTAATGAATCGGTACCTTTAGATTATAACATCATGTGAAACTCTCAGTCTCGGTGCTCCCGTCACAGCTTTAGACACTTTTGGGTTGCCATTGATATGAACCTTCCCCAGGAACCGATGCACCAGGAGCTCGAATTTCTCTTCCTCTTTTTTTTTATGCATAGTGGTATGCAAGATCATAGGGGAAGATACACCACTTGGACGGGACATAACAATTACTAAATGCTTAGCCAACTCAATTACAAACTTCTCAGAAGTAAGCATTCCCTCCGTAACAGAGTAAAAATGAAAAATAAATCAATAAAATGAAAAGGAGTAACTTGAGATTAGGGGAATATAATAAGTCTCACCTGAAAGAAAAAGAGACGAAGAAGACGTGGTTAAAAGCTGAAAAATCACGTCGAAATGCTTTGAAAGTTTTTAAGCGAAAAAGTAAGGGGAATGATTGAAGGAAAATGCCTTTATATAGACGCCAAAATGTACTTTGGATTCCGCAAGTGGATTTAAAATTAGTGTTGCACCAATAGTCGTGCAACACGTGTATAAATGTTATCGAGTAAACTATAACACAACAAATGTTAAGGCCACTAAAATGTCAAAGGTAGGTGAGCTCTATATTCGAGGTAGTATAAACCCAACTGAAAAAACTAAGTTTATTCGGTTGGTAAATATAAAATGATCATCCAAGAGTTATTATAACAGTCGAAAGAGTATAACTGTATTAGTCGAGCAACAGAGAAAGACAAGTTATTGATAAGACTCGAGAAAAAAAGGTACCCCGAGGGAGAGTACCCCTGGCCTTTAATGGATCATAATGGGTTTTCAAGAGAATACATATAAAAATTACCTAAAAAATATATGTCATGCATGTCACCTGATCTTCGTCCAAGAGAGGAAAAAAGAAAGAAAGGAAGTAAAAAAACGCAGAAAAGAAAAGTAATGAAGAAATATGTATATTCACTCACGAATGACAAAGTAAAATTTACATATTAACCGAAAAGAGTCTCTTACCAACAATTATAAAAATGTTGTATGCCTAAAAGAAGTTAGAATTGAAATGTATGAAAATACCCATTAGCCTGTGATAAGGATGGAGATCAATCATAAAAATTCCACCTCTGGTGTAGAGCCACTAATATACTCCATATCTTATTAAGGTAAGGCCTAAGGGGAGAGAGAAATATGCATCGTTGCTAGATAATGTATGAGCTTATCTCGGGCATAGAGATATTGTACTCATTAATCAATTCCACCAGATAGGAATGCCAAGATTGAATATGTCAAATGCACATTATGTACTCCCACACTCCCCCCCCCCATCATAATAAAGTTCATACAACAATTGAATATCCTTATCGAATTCCTCTCATGCTCAATAATAAAACTCGCACGTGTCGGGATACGTATGGATAGTGCCTGAGCTCTATTGTGGGATAAAATCGAGCATTTGTCGGCTTGTTTAGCCATAGTCCAGGAATGGGAAACTATGCAGCATCCTGAGCGGACCCCAATTTCGACTCATAAAGCTCAAACATAGAACGGTTTGGATTCGTCTTCAATACGAATGGTCGCGGTTCCCTCATTCAAATTGACTATGGTGCCGCTCATGGCTAGGAATGGACGCCCAAGTATGAAGGGGACGTTATTATTTGCATCATAGTCAAGGAATAAGAAGATTACCTACTTGGACAAGCACGTCCTCGATTACTCCCCATGGATTTGTTGTTGATTGATCCGCAAATTTTGTAAGATTACGGATGCCAGTTTTGCATCTCTGGTACCAATCTTCTCGAATACACTTTTGGGCATGATATTCACACGCGCACCTAAATCACACATCGCCTTTCCTTCATACATACCATCTATTTTCATAGTGATATAAAAACCTCCAGGATCATTAAGGTTTGGTGGTAACTTCCGTTGAACTTGCACCGACATCCCTTTGGTGAGTGCCATGGTCTTGGATTTTGTGGACTTATTCTTATTGGGGAGTGTTTAATGAAGAATCGTTGATAGTTTTGCTTCACTCTAATAGCTTTGATTAAGGGACGTTGCTTTTCACTTGATTTAACGTCTCTATACACTTCTTGTATGCATGATCCTCCTTCAGATAAGCGATTTATAATGGATATGGCTGTGGATAATGGTAGTATAGGGCCGGCGGTCCTGCGCATCATTTCTCTTGCACCCTTGGTAGATCAACTACCTCTCTTGTCTTCTCAATCTCTTCTTTTTCAACCTATTTGACCCAATCCTCGACAATTACCTCATTTATGTTTACCTTATTTACGTTTAACTTGGTTGGTTTAATCTCTTTCATAACCTCCATTTCACTAGATGTAGATAGTGGTGATTCATTTATCTTTCCAACTTAAAAACTAATAGTCTTACATGATACGTGACCAACCTTGTTAGTAACGTATTGGATCATCTTCGCGTTAGCATTGGTACCTAGGGTCAATTAAAAGGGTTGGCTTTGTTGCATTTGTTCAATGTCTGTAGTGAGTTGCATCACTCTTTGCTCTAAAAGTTGATTATGTTGTTGCAAGTCCTGCACTACTGACGCAGTGGGATCGATCTTTGCCTCACTTTTGACCAGATTATCCATTGAGATTTTGATAAATTGACTAAGAGTCTCTCAACTCATTACTACCTTCTTGTGGATGTGATGGAAGTTCTATTGGAGCTTAACTCTCGTTATAAGCATTGTGGTTAATTAACTTGATTCTCATAGGCTTGCTCATGCAGATATAGCCATTGAAGTGGCGCTTGATAAACAGTTTCTTGAGGTCGAGGCCGGTATGAATAGTTTTGAATAACAACCCCACTGGAATTTATTGTTGGATTTGATTACCTTGGTGATAACTCTGAAAAATTTCCTGATTTTCTATGGAATATCCATGGGTTGCGTTTACGTCCTTCACCTCGGAATTTTCGCTTTGGTAGTGTTTTTCAACAATAGTAGTGACTCACTGCAATTGATCTTGCACGCTAGAAAACTTAGCCTCCATATCATTATTAGTAGAAGGAGCTTGTGATTGTGTCCAACTCATGTCTGTTTCGATAATTCTCTCCATACCACTCTTTGCTTTATTCGGATCCATGGAGACAAAACCACCACGACCTAGACCATCTTCTCTCAACCTTGACTCTGGATTGAGTTTATAGAATATGGCTAACTGTAATGCTGGAGTGTATCCGTGTAGTGGACATCTTGCCAACTTGTTGGCATATAGCCTCCCTTATTAGGTTGTTTTAATGTGACAAATCCTCTTGTGTTTAGTGTGCTAATTTCTATTGTTATTTACATTCCTTCTTGCACTCTATTTCATCAAAAAGCTCTTTCTTTATCATGTTGTTCAACTTGATTGTTTTATCTTAAGAATCTTATTCTCATACAAATGCTATTAACCTTATCTTTATGTTTATTGAGAATTAGCCTTAGTGTTCAACTTCAAAGATTCTTAGAATAATGTTTACAACATCTTTCGTGAAGAAGATTTATTAATCCAAGTCATTTTCCTTCAAAGATTACTTGGCGCGGTACACCGGTGCGGTACACCGGACCAAGGTTGCGGACCCGGGTTGCGGTACATTGATCAGTCCGAACAATAAGCTCAAAGTTAAGTCGAATGGCTCTGCGGTGCACCGGACCATATCCGCGGTACACCGCACAAAAGGGTTTTATGCACAAAAGACAAGCCATAAGGAATATATCCGTTGGGAGATTAATAGATCCGTTGGACCCAAGGATTATGACCGTTGGAAGCCATTTTCTACTATAAATTGAAGCTCTTTGAAGGCTACAACTACACCAACCAATTACAAACATTAAGGGGCTTAATTGCTTTCATTCAAGAAGGTGTCAAGAGCTATACATAGTCAAATTCAATCTTAGTGAGCTTATAAATCCTTTCAAGGAGTTAATCAATTAAGCCACAAGGTTCTATCCACTCAAGAAGGAGTATACAAGCTTATAGTCATATCCACTCTATTAGGAGTTTTAGTTACAAGCTTTAATTAGCAAACCTTTAAACACTTTGTTGCTATCCTCTTAAGTCTAGGTCTTGTAATAGATAGATTAAGAGAGAATTCAAGTATAGGGAGTATACTTGGTATCCTTGTGTTGTGATTACGCAAGTGGTGTGTCCTTCGTGTTATCGAAGAGTTTGTAAAGGTTATTGTGTTCTCGACCCGGTTAAGAGAGACACGGGAGCTTAGTGAAAAGCTTGAAATCCTAAGGAGGCTTCCTTAGGTAGTGGATGTAGGGAAACCGAACCACTATAAATCGTGTGTATCTTTCTATCCCTACTCTTTTTACTTTCCGCACTTTATATGTTTGATTATATGCTTGCATGAATTCTATGATATTGTTTATCTAGGATATCTAAACATATAGTTTTCTAGAGTAGATTAAGATATTGGATTAGCTTTTTACTAGTCATACTTTTATATCAAACCTTACTCTTTTCATTGCATGATCCTATAAGAGTTTGATTTTATTAGTTGACCTAGAAGTTTTCTCTTAAACTTATTATTGTCCAAAAGATTTTAATTAGGCATTATATTATTAGTAATCCTATTCACCCCCCCTCTAGGACTTTCAATTGGTATCAGAGCCTAACTCTACGTGAATAGCTTAATCGTTAGTAGAGTAAACGATATGGAATTTAATCTTTTGGAAAGTTCGTGTTCTACTCGACCTCCACTTTTTGTAGGAACTTACTATTTTGCTTGGAGAACAAAAATGGAGGAATTTATAAAAACCGAAGATCCCGATCAATGGAGAATCGTAAAGGAAGGTCCATTTGTCCCTTATAAAGAAGAGTTAAATGAAGAGGGAGTTCTTAAGCTAAATCAAGAAGAAAAAGATTTTGATGAACTCACCATAGAGGAAAAGGCTAAACTCACTCAAAATGCAAAACCAATGTACACTCTCATTCGTGGAATTTCCGAAGAAATTTTCTCACAAATGTTAGATTGTAAATCCGCAAAAGAGCTTTGGGATCGTTTGGAGTTTTTATATGGAATTGTCGAAACTGACGAAGAAGAAGAAGTCTCTATCCATGATGAATCTCACAACGATTTTAAACCTAATCATGAGGTAGCACTTTATCCTAACTCTTTATCTCTTCCTTATAATTATTGTGATATTAGGCAAATTTCATCCCTTCTCAAAATTCTTGATTCTCAAATCCATTTGAATAATCTCTTGTTAAAAAAGGGTAATATTGTGCTAAAGAATTGTTTTAAATGTTGTATCACTTTGGATGATATTCTTGGCAATACTAAAAATCCGTGTTTTGAAAACATTTTTATTTTAAATAAATGGAAACATCCTTTGAAGAAAAGCATAGAAGGTTTTAAAAAATTGGATGAAGCGTTTTCCCTCGCTCTTGATACTTTAAAAAATCATCCTTTCTCAAATGTCACTCCTTTTGATCCAAATGACTTTTTCAAAGAAAAATTATATGTTAGTGATAATTTGGATGTTGGAAAGAATGTGGAAACTTCTTGTTCAAAACCTTTACATGGTTACTCTATTCAAAAAAGAAGTTATTGCAACTATTGTGGTAAACCCGGTCATCATGCTTCTACGTGCCATTACCATGAACAACTTATTAGTGGATCTTTGATACCTTCATGGGAAAAACCAATATGGATCGTGACAAATGCTAACAACATTTCCGGATCCATTCCACCTCGGTTACCATAGTAATTTGCATTGAAGGTGTTGAGCGTCAAGAAAATGGAATTTTTATGCTTATGTGGTTATTTTAGAACTTGTTAAGTGGTGTTTTTATGCTTATGTGGTTATTTTAGAACTTGTTAAGTGGTGTGTTTATGCTTTTAAGTATTTATGGGTCCGTGTTTTGGACATCTAGGATATTACTACTTTGGTTTATTTGGTTTTCTATGTTAGGATGCTAAATGTTTTAATTTGGATAATTGGTTAACTAGGTTTGTTTTTATCATGATTGTTAGTTACTTATCATCTTTGATTTGGTTTTTATGTTGCTAACATATTCTTTGATGTTATAGGTACTTCTTGATATTACTCCTTAGTCCCTATAGTTTGTTCTTTTTAGCTTTGTTCCTTAATAGTTTGATATTTGCATTTCGGTCCCAAATAGATCTTTTCAAAATTGCGTTTAGCCCCCAAACTTTTGAAAAATACATCTTGACCCCTTGCTTTTCAACAAATTACAGTTTTACCCCTAAATCTCTTCAAAATGATTTCAAGTGTTCTTATTAGGGAAAATTGTCAATCAAACAAACTATATGCATTTTGTAAGGGGGAGTCTTTGCTAAATCATATTTTTAAGACTCAAATGCTTAGACTAATCATTTATTTCATATTTTGCAACTAATCGTTTGTGTCATTAGAAAGCATATGAAATCAAAATCTATCAAGAAGTTGGTAAACATCTCTATCCTTAGCTCTTGCTTTACAAATATCTAAACTCTTGCAATCATTGTTTAAAATCTATTCACTCGAGTTTTTGCTCTTCTATTTTTAGTTGTTTTTACCCCATCTTTTTGATGAAGACAAAGGGGGAGAAATATTTTGTGCACTAAAACTTTCAAAACTTGCACGTTTTAAACACTCACAAATGCATCTCAAAACTTATGCTTATTGTGAGGGGGAGCTTTATTTAATTAGTACTTAAACTTTCATATCATTCCTAAGGTGTTTTAGTAAAGGATTTGTCATCATCAAAAAGGGGGAGATTGTTGGCATATAGCCTCCCTTATTAGGTTGTTTTAATGTGACAAATCCTCTTGTGTTTAGTGTGCTAATTTCTATTGTTATTTACATTCCTTCTTGCACTCTATTTCATCAAAAAGCTCTTTCTTTATCATGTTGTTCAACTTGATTGTTTTATCTTAAGAATCTTATTCTCATACAAATGCTATTAACCTTATCTTTATGTTTATTGAGAATTAGCCTTAGTGTTCAACTTCAAAGATTCTTAGAATAATGTTTACAACATCTTTCGTGAAGAAGATTTATTAATCCAAGTCATTTTCCTTCAAAGATTACTTGGCGCGGTACACCGGTGCGGTACACCGGACCAAGGTTGCGGACCCGGGTTGCGGTACATTGATCAGTCCGAACAATAAGCTCAAAGTTAAGTCGAATGGCTCTGCGGTGCACCGGACCATATCCGCGGTACACCGCACAAAAGGGTTTTATGCACAAAAGACAAGCCATAAGGAATATATCCGTTGGGAGATTAATAGATCCGTTGGACCCAAGGATTATGACCGTTGGAAGCCATTTTCTACTATAAATTGAAGCTCTTTGAAGGCTACAACTACACCAACCAATTACAAACATTAAGGGGCTTAATTGCTTTCATTCAAGAAGGTGTCAAGAGCTATACATAGTCAAATTCAATCTTAGTGAGCTTATAAATCCTTTCAAGGAGTTAATCAATTAAGCCACAAGGTTCTATCCACTCAAGAAGGAGTATACAAGCTTATAGTCATATCCACTCTATTAGGAGTTTTAGTTACAAGCTTTAATTAGCAAACCTTTAAACACTTTGTTGCTATCCTCTTAAGTCTAGGTCTTGTAATAGATAGATTAAGAGAGAATTCAAGTATAGGGAGTATACTTGGTATCCTTGTGTTGTGATTACGCAAGTGGTGTGTCCTTCGTGTTATCGAAGAGTTTGTAAAGGTTATTGTGTTCTCGACCCGGTTAAGAGAGACACGGGAGCTTAGTGAAAAGCTTGAAATCCTAAGGAGGCTTCCTTAGGTAGTGGATGTAGGGAAACCGAACCACTATAAATCGTGTGTATCTTTCTATCCCTACTCTTTTTACTTTCCGCACTTTATATGTTTGATTATATGCTTGCATGAATTCTATGATATTGTTTATCTAGGATATCTAAACATATAGTTTTCTAGAGTAGATTAAGATATTGGATTAGCTTTTTACTAGTCATACTTTTATATCAAACCTTACTCTTTTCATTGCATGATCCTATAAGAGTTTGATTTTATTAGTTGACCTAGAAGTTTTCTCTTAAACTTATTATTGTCCAAAAGATTTTAATTAGGCATTATATTATTAGTAATCCTATTCACCCCCCCTCTAGGACTTTCACAACTTATTTTGAAATCGTGTCCATGCTTCGCCAACACTCTCACCAGCTCTTTGTACGAAATTCATCAGCTCTATTTGGTCCTTCAATTGCATTCTCATAGGATAGAATCGAGTAAGGAATCTTGCTTGAAGCTTGTGCCAATTTGATATTAGCTAGGAAGGTTGATCATCTAACCAATCGCTCGCACTTCCGGTCAAGAAGAATTGAAACATGAAGTAAAACATTTGTTCTATCGTGACACCCTTAGTAACGTAGGTATCACAAATTTGCATGAATTTAAGAACAGGAAGGAGCGGATCTTGATGTGCAGCACCGTAGAATTACCATAGCTTGACAATTGATTAAGCATGCCCTGATCGGACTTGAATCACATGGCTTGAATAGCTGGAGGACGAATCCTAATGGGTTGCACTCAGAATAGGTCAGGAAGGCCTAGCTCTAACTGTTGATTAACTGGATTCGCCATCTAAAAATCTAAAAAAGACAAAAACAAAAAGAAAAGCGTAAAATAGAACAACTAAGACTAAAACACTAAGTAAAAACACAAAACTACGATAAAGTCCCTAGCATCGGCGCCGAAAACTTGGTAGGGGAAAAGGTGTGATAAAATAGAGATATAAATAAAAGAACAAACACCTTATACCACTACTCTAAACTATCCGCAGGTGAAAGGATCGTTTGCAATTATTGTGTAAGTAAAACAGATATCGATCTCAGGGACTACGAAAGTAAGTTTGTAAATAGTGATATTACTAAGTCAGCTAGGAATAGTTGATACAATAATACGCAAGGACACTAAAGTATTTATTGGGTTTTACGAATCTAAACAATTAAACTAAGACTTAAGTTAAAGACAAGCAAATAAAAAAGGATAGAGAGAAACTTATGAGAGTTTAGCTCGAGAACTACCAAATAATGTCCAGTAGCCTTGTTCTACGTTTATTATCAAAGGGAGAATTTTGTTATACATATGCAATAGTCGGGATTCTAAATTCCTCCTAACTCCCTTCAGGGTAGCTTAGAAAGCAACCTCTACACTGCCATGGGACTTGGGAAGGGGGCCCTGCAAAATGATCGGTGGTTAAATTAAACCCTATTGAATATCGAGTTAGGCAAGCCCGTCCAGATCACTACCGCACACTAGGAAATTATGTGGTGTTTCTATAACTAAATCCCCCGTTTGGGTGACAACCCAATTACTAATGGGGTAACCCTATACTCGTGCACTAGCAAGAACTACAAACATTAATTCAAAGCACATAATACAGAGTTATCATGAACAATTTAATTAAATATAAATCCTAAATTAAATAAAAGATAAATCAAGTCTAAAGTTCAGACACGTATGCAATTCTCAAGCTAAATATAATTAGTTCATAAGAAATAAAAAAAACAATAGATAACCAAAAGGGTTAGAATGGGATGAACAACTTCCAAGCTCCTTCTTCTCTTCTTTTCTCTTGATCTAGACTTCCTCTTGGTCTTTAGATGATTAGGAACTGGCCAATGATGTTTTCTTTATGGTAAAAGTAGATATATACATACATATATATACTAGGTCAAAATCTGGAGTGTGGGTCAAGTTACAGAGTTCAAATCCTACTAGAAATCGTTTTTCTATATTGTAGACAGGATAACCTTTGCAGATTTAAATAAGCATATCTCCTTCGTTACTGGGCCAAATCTAGTGATCTACCCATCAAAACGAGCGCAATTCAAATACATTTTTGAATCTCAAAGGGCTCCTAGAATTCTTAGCCGAAACCTGCACCATTCAAAACACTGGACATCTTTACATCTGGACAACTCACTTTTACTTTCCAAATCTATCCACACTTTCATTTTCCATCATGACTAAGGGGTTTTCTATAATTTTTATCACGTCTTATCATTATCCTAAGGTGCAATAGATTCCAAATACTTAAGTGCTACACAAATAACACACAAATTACGCGTAAAAGCACTTAAAATAGCAAAACACCTCAAATTAAAGAAGAAGTGTAAATCATGAAATAACTGGGGAAATTCCCAAAACTAAATACTAAATACCCCTAAAATAGTGTTTCATAAATAAATTATTTTATCACATAAATGAAGACATTAATACCCTAATTATTGTTTAGGGTTTCATATTATTAATACATATTTTTCTCTCAATAATCAAATGCAATATTCATTATCTAGTTCTTTAGAACTACATTAATCTTACTATAAATTAATACGTAAATTTAAGTCAAAACCACTGTTATTGAGGTTGTGATATATTTAGCAAACTCGTTCTATTGGTTTCTTTTTGGCATACAATACAAATGGCAGAAAAGATGTCAAATCAAATTTAGCCTTATGCTTATGTCGTTTGATGTGAAGGGAATCTAATTTACATGTGGAATGTTTCTACCAAATGAATCAAAAATATATTGTCTCTACTGGTCATTGGAAAAAAAAAGAATATCTCTACTAGTCTTTTCCCCTATTCTCCTATATATTTTCTTTTATATCCAACCTCTTCTTTTTCTTGGTCGGATTCTTATCCAACCTCCTATCCTTCTATCCTCCTTCACTACTCTTAAGAGTAAAATATGATTTTCAACATTAATGTAGCAATGTTGTAAAATTACCGACGATTGATGGTGAGCTGTTTTTCTTTTCAACTGAAAATATACATCCATTAATTCATACAAAGACTATTAAAGAAAATATCTGAATCAATTAATAAGAAATTCGTCTTGACAGATCTTTTTTCTTCTTTATACATCTTGCCAGAGCATCCACTGTAGTGTTGAAACGTCTGCTGATATACACAACCTCCCACTGTGAATATCGACCTAATCAACTTTCTATCTTAGAAAGAATGGGTTTAACGCTCCAATGAAACCCGATCAATTTTTTAATTCCTTGAACTAAATTCAAGGTTGTCAGAGTAAAACGAAACCCTCTAAACAGAGAGATCATAAGACGATCTCATGGCCAACAACATGGCCCAAGTTTCACCTTCAATAACTCTACTTACCTTACATCTGATATGAACTTTTCTATCGATGTTACCATTAGTGTTAATCTCCAATGGCGGTCCTGACATATTTGGGGCCCAAGGCGAATTTTGTAATAAGGGCCCCTATATATTTATATTAAAAAAAATTATAAAAAAAATCGAAAACTTTTTTATAAAAAATTTATTAAGAGATGAGACTTGAACCTTGAATCTCTCATAAGAAAATATATCATTTTACCAATAAGCTAATTTATGATTCATGTTGTTTTATTGACTTCCAATATATAATTATATGTACGTATAAATATTTTTTTTTTTTGACAAGGGGCCCTTGAAAATACCAAATATTTGGGGGCCCAAGGCGGTTGCCTCCTAGGCCTATGCGTAGGACCGGCCCTGTTAATCCCAATAGCAGCAACCGATCCAATGCTATTGTTATCTTTAAACGAAGTATCACACATCCAGACCAGATCAGTCGTGTCATAAATAGTTGGGTTATCCACATCTTTCATCAACTCATCTTTACTACCTTTTAAATCCATAACCTCCATCAATTTTTTTCCAAAAAGTCTACTCATACTATCCTTAATACGATAAAAAAATCCTCAATACACCACAGTTTCATTTCATGAAAACACTTCATCCTCTCCTTCCATATATTCCACATTATTGTGAGGATATAAGTTGTAACAATTTTTTTATCCCACCCATTTTCTGAAAAGCTACTAATTTTGTTTATTAACCAATCTGCCACATTATCTTGGAAAGAATGATCAATTCTAACTTGAAGAGGTGATCGAGCCCACACCTCCCTGCTAAAAGAGCAATTAAGTATTAGGTGGACAACATTCTTCCCTTCTAATTCACGCCATTCACACACATCTTCTTTCAAGCGTCTTCATCTGACTAAGTTGTTTTTTATAGGAATAGCATTATTACACACTTTTCAACATAAATTTTTAACCTTAGCCTGCACATTAGACCTCCATATTATATTCCAAAGCTCGCCTTTCATATCTTCACCAGTTCTTGACGATTGAGATTCATTCGCAATTTCTTCATTGGTAATAGCATGGTATGCAGATCTCGTTGAATATTCAATGTTTTTAGAAAAAGGTCATATGATTTTATCTTCAGTGTTATATTTAATTATTGGTATTTTACGAATTTATGCAATCGTCCCTTCTGAGAATAAGCTTCTTAGAATATTAAAGTCTCAATCATTACCTTGCTTATTAATTAGCTCGCTAACCATATTGATCGAACAATTTGCTGGCTTATCCACATAACGCCCTCTACTAATCCAACAATGATTCCAAATATTAACCTTTGAACCATTACCAATCTGCCAAATACAGTGCTTTTTTAGGAACAGGACTCCTTTAATAATGCTCGCCCAACTCCACGATTTTTTTTGGGGAGTTTCGTATCCCAAATATTACAATATGGGAAATACATAGCTTTAAAAACTCTTGCAGCAAATGAATCAGGCCTATTAATGATTCTCCAAACTTGAGCAACCAGCATAGCAATTTTCATCTTATTAAAGTCTCTAAATCTGAGACCACCTACTCTCTTAGATCTTGCAATCTTCTTCCAAACTACCCAGTGAATTCTTTTTCTGTTATTAGAATCCCACCAAAAATTAGCCACTATACTAGAAATCTTTTTACATAGCGTTTTCGTAAATTCAAAGATGGACATAGCATAATTTGGTATAACTTGTAATACAGCCTTAATAAGAACCTCCTTACCACCATTTGATAACAAGTTTGCAACCTTCTAGATTTATACAAAAGACGATCTTTAATATAATCCAAATTCTGACATTTCGCTCTCTTAATAGAAAATGGAATACCAAGATATTTCCCCAAATCATTAGTGCACTCAATATTAAGTTTTTGAGAAACCTCATTACGAATCTCTGACGGAGTATTCTTACTAAAGAAAATCGATGATTTATCAAACATTAATTCGTTGACCAGACGCATTACAATAATCTCTCAAGACGTCTTGGAATGTCTCAATCTCTTTTTTATTAATATTAATAAAAAACAAAGCATCATCTACAAATAGCAGGTGGGTAAGAATCGGACAATGTCTTATAATGTAAATACCTTTAATAGATCCTTCACGATAATGAAAATTGATAAGACTAATATGACTTTCCGTAACCAGTGAAAAAATAAACGGTGACAAGGGATCCCCTTGTCTCAGACCTTGAGATGGGCTAAATTTCTTGAGTATTTGACCATTAACTTTAATTTGAAAAGAGATTGAAGAAATACAATTCATAACCCATTTGATCCATTTTTCACAAAAGCCCAAAGCAGAGAGAGTTTCAGCAAGAAAGGCCCAATTTACCTGATCATATGCCTTTTCCATATCCAACTTAACCGCAATGTAATTATTCTAAGTTCTTCTTATGGTATTGAGAAAGAAAGAGATTTCTTGTGCAATAAGAATATTATCTTATATATTCATACCTTTGATAAACGCTGCTTGAGTAGGTGATACAATATCATCCATAAATTTCTGTAAGTTGGAAGCCAACATCTTTGCAATAATTTTATAACAGAAGTTAGCACAAGATATTGGTCTATAATCTTTAACAAATTCCTGACTTGAACCTTTAGGAATAAGCATAATAACTGAATCATTTATTTTCTTTAAATCCATATTAGAATCAAAGAAATCTTTAACAAAACTGAAAATACTACACTTAATAATATCCCAAAACTCGTGGTAAATTTTTTCCGGAAGTCTGTCAGGACTTGGGGCTTTTGAATCAGACATATCAAAAATTGCTTTCGTAACCTCCTCCATAGTCGGAGATGTAATAAGTTCTTCATTCATGGAGTAGGTAACTTTAGAAGAAATATACTGCGTAATAATTATCGTCCTTGGTTGGATTTCCACTGAATAAATTATAATAATAAGAATTGATAAGTTGGTTAATTTCTTTTGGTTTCTCAGTCCATTCGCCATCATTATTTTTGATGTTACAGACTCTATTAACCTTTCTTCTATTCATAGTTTTGGCAAAGAAATACCGAGTATTTTCGTCCCATTTCTTAATAATAAGATCTCTGGCTCTGTCTTCCCAGAATATTTCTTCAACTCTCCATAATTCGTCGATCTCATGTTTTATAATATATTTTCTATCCTGATTTTACTTCGAATATGGACTATTATTAACCACAATTAATTCTTTTTGTAATTCATCGATTCTTTTCCTATTATTATGAAATGTAATTTTACTCCATCCTTCAAGCGCAAGATACGTAGCATCCCTTTTGTCACAAAATCTCACAATGTTGTTAACTTCATCTTCCCCAATCCAATTATTTCTAACAATATCCTTACACTGCGAATGTTCTAACCATCTAGATTCAAAAATAAAATACTTATCATACCTTCCACCCCTAATATTGCGGTTCAAAATAATAGGAGAATGGTCTAATCCGATTGTCGGAGGAACTTTAATAACAACATTTGGAAACGAAGCACACCACCCCATACTAGCAAGAGCACGGTCAAGCCTTTCTTTAGTATTCTCATCATTTTTTGAGAAATTTATTTTGAGATTAATAAATGATTTTATTAAAAATTAAAGAAAAAATTGTACACTTTACAAATTTTTCTACCTAAACTCGAAAAGTTAAAATAATTATTGTCTATTTACTAGTGGTAAATTTTATTATACGAGATGAATTTTTTTTTAATACATATGAGAGCCAATTTAGATTCAGAATCATTTTGATTTTAATAGAATTTGATCCCAAGATCTCTTTATATTTACGGAGTAATCTAACCGATACACCAACTATCAATATTAGATTAATTTTTTTTATACCTTTATTTCTTTGTAAAAGAAACATCACCAAAGGATTTTATTCCCATATTTTTGTCTGAATAGAGAGTAGCTTTGTACTTTCACTATAGTACATATCGGACTGATCCTAAGGACCAGACCGGACCGGCCGGTGCTAAGAACCGGAATGAGCCGCAGCTACAGGAGAGGGACGGACCGGACCGGACCACCCTTGGTATTAATGATCCGGTTTCCTTAAAAAATCAAGTTAAGGGCCGGTCCAGACCGGTTCGAACCGAAACCCTAATATATATATATATTTTCATTTTTCATTTTATTAACTACACTCAATTAACCTACCACCCTATTACCCTCTCTCGTGTTTACTCACTTTACCTTACCCACCGACCCCAATTACTCTCCCTCTCTCTCTCTCTCTCTCTCTCTCTCTCTCTCTCTCTCTCTCTCTCTCTCTCTCTCTCTCTCTCTCTCTCTCTCTCTCTCTCTCTCTCTCTCCCTCTCTCTCGTCTTAATTCATTTCACCAAACCCACCGCCCCCATTCATTACCCATCTGAAATCCAATCTAATCTCTATACCTATCATCTGAAATTACTTGAAGAAGCTTTGATCGTTGGTTATGTTTGGTGGTGGTTGTCTGTGTAATATGCTATCATCTTTCTTCTATCTTCTGAGATTGTGTAAATCAAATTTCGAATCTGAAAATTGATTTATGGGTGTGGTTTTGTGTTACATCAATACTCCATGGGTATGTAAAGCTTAGCTCTTTGTTTCTGATGAGCTATTTATTTCAGATTTTGAGGTTTTTTGGTTTCTTGATAAGTTATTTGTTCCTGTTTTTGTGAGAAATTTATATTTCTGGATTTCCTTTATTTTTGACATGGATTGAGGTTTCTTTTAAGCAAGTCAGTATACAACTTATATAATCAATTCAATTTCTTATATTATTTTTGTAGATATCTAATTGGAATTTACCTTGTTTATGATTGCATGAGATTAAGGTGTGGAGATGATGAGGAGATATGGAAGTGGTGAGTGTTTAAGTCCAAATCAGTGTGTAAGTTGATGGCTTTGATCCCTCTAGTTTTCGAAAAAATTATTTCTTGGCCTTGGTTTATTTGATTTCTGTGATGTTGATGTTATTCAAGTTGTTCTTGGTTTATGTGATTTCTGAAGATGTTAGGTGTTTGAAATTTTCAAAAATCAGTCCCTATATTTGATAGTTTTCCAAATATGTTAGGTGTTTGAAATATTCAAAAATCAGTCCCAATATTTGATAATTTTCTAAAGATGTAAGGTGTTTAAAATTTTTGAAAATCAGTCCCTATGTTTGATAATTTTCTGAAGATGTTATGTGTTTGAAGATTTCAAAAATCAGTCCCTATATTTGATAATATTCTGAAGATGTTAGGTGTTATTCAAGTTGTTCCTGGTTTTCCGAGTTTCATAATTTGGAGTCCCTATATTTTGAGAATTTAGATTCCCTTTGTTTTTCGATTTTGAGAAATTGAGAATATGCAAAATGCAAATTGAGGTCCCTATATTTTAATAATTTGTGAATTTGAGAATATGCAAAATTGCGAATTGAGGTCCCTATGAGTTTGTGATATGCGAATTTTGAGGCCCTAAGTTTTTCAAAATTGCGAATTGAGGTCCCTATGTTTCCAAATTTGCGAATTGAAGTCCCTAAGATCAATCAGTTTGGAATTGACGGTTTTTAAGAATTGACGAATTTTAAAATAGTGGAAAATTGCAAAGCAGCCCATTCGTTATATAGAAATGATGAAAAAAATTAATAGAAAATATCTTTGTTGACAAAATTGCCCTAAACTTTTCAAAAATGAATTATGTGGACCAAAAGGAGTTAAAAAAATCTTAACTTAGTTACTAAAATGATGATTTGAAATCTAAAAATTTGCAAAAAGGTCCCCTAAACGTTTATGAGATGCATTTTTTAGTCCAAAGTACTCTTGGGTGGTTTTTTGATAACATTACATTAATATATATACTTGTAAGTTTTTATTATTTGCAAAGTAACATTTAAGAGCCAAACTTTTATACATTTAGTTTTTAAAAAATGAATTTGGGGTGAAAATTCTAATTTGTGAAATTTATTAGGGGTTGTTTTGCATTTCCTGATTTGGTACTGCCCTATCAATTGAAGATGATTCTTGTCACTTCACATTTAGTAAAGTCTTATCTTCTTTTACTTTTGTAAGAAACAAAGAGTCTAGTTTCAACATTGTTTTTATTCTCTTTAAAACTTGTCATATCTCATCTACTAATTAATAACCAATCACCCTCTTTAAACCAAATCATTTTTTTATGTATGGGTGTCCGGGCCAGCTTACGCGCACCACGACTATTCCCTTAGGAAATATACACGCCTCCACATGCATACTCCCACTTAATCAGAACTACTTACGAAACATTTGTCTTCAAATTCTCTACTCACTACTTTAATATTTCTAGTCCACTTTCAACTCAACTTCTTCAAAGATATTCACTACTTGGATTACAAAGCTTATCCACTACTACAAAGGCATTCACTACTTATTTAGCAGGTATACCCAAGTTGAAGTTTTAAATTGTTTCAATTATTTCAAATGGTTTGTAATAATTATTTTATTTCTCAAGTTTTTTTTGTTGTATTTTACATTTATGCTTTAGCTTGTTTATATTGTTGTAGCACTACATAATTTCAACTTTATATTTTTAGGTTGCATCTATTAGAATAAAATTCAAACATCAACAACTAATATCAATAAAACTAGGATTTCTTAAAAAAATAGATTTTTTTGGAAAATTGAAATACCAATTTTTGACTTAAGAATTTAACTTAAAACAAGAAACTTAAACCAAAATAATATCAATTAAACATATTTTTAGTAAATCAAGCCCCTTTTTGTTAAACCAAACAAATGAAACACAAACAAATTTAAATGAAAACTAAAATATAAATGAGGTATTTTGTTATTATGGGATAACTCAGATATTACAATTAAGGTGTTGTCAGCGGGTCGCCAAGTAGTAAATACAGAAGTAAGTCATGAAGGTTTTAAATCTTGGGTTTTCTCAACAATCTATGCAAGCCCGAGGTATAAAGAAAGAGAAAATCTATGGGTAGCGTTACACCACGCCTTTCACAGTCTACAAACCCCGTGGCTAGTGGCAGGAGACTTTAATCAAATCGGGTTAGAGATAGATAAAAAGGGGCGTTACAGGTGTCTCGAGAAGGATGGAAAGGTTTGAAGAATGGAGACAAAATTGCGGTTCGATTGACCTGGGCTTTGAGGGACCGCGCTACACGTGGTACGATTAGAGGAATTCCGGGCAACGAATCATGGAACGGTAAGATAGGCAATATGGTAATGTGGAATGGAAGTCTCTATTCCCGAGCATAAGCATTATTCATTTGGAAAGAGTTTACTCGGATCATATGCCAATATTAATACAAGTGTGTCCAATTCAGAGGGCTAAGGTTAATTCACGCCGGTTTAAGTTCGAGGCGGCTTGGTGTCTTCACTGTGGTTTTCAGGAATTCATAAAAAACAAGTGGGAAGGAAATACTGTTGGAATTGGGGAAAGTTTATTGGATATTAGAATCAGTTGAGTAAATGGAAGATGGATGTGTTTGGCGTTTTAAACTGGAGAAAAAAGGTCCTCACCCCAAGAATTAGGGGCATACAAAAATCCCTTCAATGATCGTATAATTCTTCACTTCAGTAACTAGGTAATCGATTAGTGAAATAATACAAAAGTGTTTTAAACATGAGAAAGTCATGTATTTTCAAAAGTTTAACTTGCAGTTTCAGAAAGAAAGAAAAAGGCTTATTATACTAGATTGCTAAATGATACTGATGAATGGGTTGAAATAGAGGAGTATTTGAGTTTCTAGTGCGGTATTATTTTGAGACACTTTATGAAAAACCTAGTGATTATATGGGAGTATGTAATTTACCATATATCATCCCGATAGATGGACAGGAAACTCGAGACCGTGACTTGTCGTTCTTAGATGAAAAAATAAGAGAAGTTGTCTTCCAATCGAATCCTACCAAAGCACCGGGTCTGAATGGTATGTTGGTAGCGTTTTATCAAAATTGTTGGGCTACATTCTGCCCATCTATATGCAGGATGGTTCGTGAGGCTGTGGGTAAGGGTTAATTGCCATCGGGTCTGAACGGAACACTTATACATCTAATCCCGCAAGTGTTAGACCCGAACCAGGTACGTTTATTTCGTCCAATTAGTTTAATAAATTCTCATGTTAAGTTTATTATGAAGTCTATGATAAATAGACTAAAGTCTATACTTGCTAATATTATTGGTCCTTGTCAAAGTAGCTTCTTACCAGGTCTCTCTACAACAGATAATATAGTCCTAGTTCGGGAAGTTGGTCAAAGGATGCGGTATTTGCAAGGGAAGAAGGGCATCATGGCGATTAAAATTGATCTCGCAAAAGCGTATGATAGAATCATATCGGAATTCATTGAGGATACAATCGGGCACTTTGGTTTTCCAGAAAGTTGGGTCTCAATTATTATGTCTAGCATGAGGGAGAATGAGATGACTGTACTGTGGATTGGGGAACCATTGATGCCTTTCAAACCACACCGAGGAATCCGCCAAGGAGACCCACTTTCACCATACATATTTGTAATGTGTATGGAACAAATTTATCTAATAATCTAAGACGTGTGTACTAGTGGAAGATGGGGGTAGATTCGGATGGGAAGACAGGGCCCAAAGTTGTCTCATTTATTTTTTACTAAAGATCTAATTCTTTTTGGTAAAGCTTCTTTATCGCAGGGACAACTAATTTGGAGACGAGGAATACATTTTGCAAGGAGGCTGGACAATATATTAGTGCGGAGAAATCTCTCATATACTTGTTGAAAAATGTTCCTGGGGTTGTTACAACATGAACTAGCAATGACGAGTGGTTTATTACATAGCGGTTCCTTTGGAACATACTTGAGGACCCCTATTTTGTTGGGGAGATTACCGAAAGTATTTTATAAGAAAATCATGGAGAAAATGAGAGGAAAATTAGCTACCTGGAAGACTAAGGCCCTCTCATTAGCTAGCCGAGTTACATTGGATCGCTTGGGAACATATTTGTAAATCGAAAGAGGCGGGTGGACTCAGCTAACGAGTGCGAAAAGTTATAATCTAGCAATCTTAGCAAAACTCGGTGGAAAGTCTTACAAGGTCAGAAAGTAGCGTGGGTTGATTTTTTTTAAAATAAATATTTTAAAGAGGGATTGCTAAATCGGGGGCAAAAAGGAGGAGATTTGAATGTTTACAAAGCCATTTTAGCGGGTGTGAATGTTCTTCATGATGGTATAGTTGAATCAAATGGAGTGACATGGTCTAATGTCTCGTGGTGTCACTAGGCCTCAGGTATTTTCACGGTGAAATCAGCTTTTAACACTCAAGAAAGTAATGCAGGAGATATGTCATTTAAGTGGGAATTGATTTGGAAGATAAAATGTTCACTAAATATACGAAAACTACTTTGGAGGCTAGCTAGAAATAGAATTGCTACTGCGGAGAACCTATACAAAAAGGGGTGTGGTTGAATCAAGACGGTGTGTTATATGTTGTGCAGATTTAGAAGATATTTGTCATGTGTTCTTGAGCTGCAAGGTTGCGAAAATGGTGTGGCGAATATTTAATTTGGAAGCCGAAGGGGAGGTACTAGCTGCAGCAGGGACAGGGAGTGATGTGCGTCTCGAACTGCTGTCCCATGAAGAGAAGATGTCGCCTGCTGTCCCATGAAGAGAAGATGTCGCATGCTGTCTTAAAGAAACTGTTGCTGCTGAACAATGAATGGAGCCAGGGAGTACATGACATCAGTCCCTCAGCCACGGAGGATGCAGCTGCTTTTGTGGGGGTTTGCACTTCTGCTACAACGGTAGTGAAGGGATGGCTTGAGGGGCACTTACAGTCCAAGCTCGGGTTGCAGGTATCGAGTGGCCCCTTGTGTTTGTAGCGATAATATGGCTTACTTAGTTCAAGGGAAATTTAACAGTATTTAATGAAGCATTCTCTATACCACGCACCGAGGAAATTAAAAAATAAATCTTTCACTTATCTAGCAACTTCATTCTAGCATGGGGAAAAGAATTTGATGGGGGCTTAATCAAGTTGGCAAGGAACGTAATGGTTAAATGGGTTAAGCTTATGGATAGAGATAAACTAACTGTGGATGGTAGCTTCGACACAACTAGGAGGGTCACAGGTATTGGCGGGGTTTTGAGGGATAAAAATGGGATGGGTATCACCAAATATGTAGGCCGTATCAAGAAGACTCTCCACTCACGTCTAAAATTCTGGCACTTCATTTCGGACTAAGATGGGCAATTTATAAGGATTACAAGGAATTTGATATTGAAACGGACTCGGAGGAGCTCTATGCGTTAATGAAGGGAGGTGAGAGCTCAAGTAGTCGATGTGCTCATATTGCACGTGAATGTAGGGACATGTTACGTAATCATCCAAAATTCGAATTGGGTCATATCTTTCGAGAAGCGAATTCATGAGCAGATATGTTAGCATTGAAAGGTGTGAATGCGTGAACTGGGCCCGTGGAATTCGAAAATCCTTCGGATTACCTTTAGAATTTTATTAGGAAAGATAGGAGTGAATGTGCGACGGCTAGAGTTGCACTAGACTCCCAGTAGGAACCTTGTTTATCTTGTAATATTGTTCTAAACGACTTTTAAGCCTCACATGTATGAAGGAAAAGTAAATTGGTGATATAATAACTGAATATAAACCGATTTTTATTAGTTAAAATAATAGTATTTAAATGATAGGAAATCAATTTTGTAACTGACCATAATTACAAAAACTAATTACTTTGACTCATTATTTTTCTTTGTTAAAATAAATATTTTGTTGGAGTATATATTTTATAAAATTAATTTCTTATTCTAACAAAAAACAGAAATCGAAACACTACTGAACTTTAACTTTAGAGAATTAACTTGAACAAATGATCATGGGTCGAAGAAGAATATGTGGAGAAAGGAGCTTGAAAGGCAACAAAGTGGTGAAAAAGACTTTAAATTGTGAAAAAACCTTCATTTATTGGGTCAAGAGTTAGATAGTCCGTCCATAAGCCCTATTACGCAAGATTTTTTAGAACAAAAATGAAATACATAAGCCCTATTACAAATGATGGCACCAGAACAATTTTTTTATTCTTTTTAGGTCTCATAGCTAAATAAATCATTTTTATTGCAAGCGCTTTGTTCCTTTTTTCAGTTTCATTAGAAACCCACCCTAGTCTTCTATTTACCTTTTCTTTTTTTCCAACGCTTAATATATGGATAGATAAATAAACCCGAATCTTCAATCTACATGTATATTATCAACTAACAAATACTAAAATAAATATTCAATAAACCCCTGTATCTTGTGTACTAACTTATAAAAGACACAGTCTTTTTTATCCTTCTTTTACCACACCAGCCGCTATTGATTTTCACTATATCTTCTAACAACTTTCTTATTTCTAAATTATTTGATACCGCCAATATAAACCTTCTCTATATCTATTAACAAACTTTAAACAATTGATCCTAATTAACAAACTATACTAGCTACATCTTACCATCAGTATAATGTTTGAACAATATGTCAACAACTTTTAAGTATCATTTAGTAGTTTATAAGTGTAAAACTATTTTTCACATAATTTTTAGAAATGAGAGATTTACGATTTAAGTAGTAGAATGATCTTTGATTAGTAATAGAAGTAATTAAAGTTACAGAACAAAAAATAACAAAAAAGAAGAACAGTTTGAGTTCTGGGAAAATTCTCAGAACTCAGAATCTGAGTTTTGAGAATTTTTCCCAAAACTCGAACTGTTCTTCAAATCAAAGGTAATAAACACAAAAATGTCGTATGTATCATATATTATGATACATATCCATCGTGTTTAACTTCACAAATATAAAAAAAGAACTAAAAAATTCAAACAAGATAAAACGAAGCAAAAAAGAAGAGTAGTTTGAGTTATGGGACTTAAAACTCAAAATCTGAGTTTTGGAAATTTTCCCATAACTCAGACTGTTTTTTTTTTTTTTGTATTTTTGTTCAGTAACCCACAAACATATGTTATATATCATTTTTTATTATTTGTTACTCACAAACACTAAAAAATAAATAAAATATATCAAGAATGCAAAAATGAAGCTAAAAAAATGATCAGTTTGAGTTATGCAAAAATTCTCAAAAGTCAGAATTTGAGTTCTGAAAAGTTTTCCCTAACTCATAACTGTTCTTTTTTTACTGGATTTTTGTTCTGTAATCCACAAACATATGGTATATATATATATATATATATATATATATATCATATTTTTTGATATATACATACTTATTGTTTGTTATTCACAAACACTAAAAAAAACTAAAATATATCAAAAATACAAAATGAAGCAAAAAAAAAAAATAGGCTATGTCAAAATTTAACAGGGACCTATAATGTAATTTATTATAATTAATTGAATACATATATACTCAATAAATATCATGATTAATTTTTAAACAGTGGTACCAAATAATTTAAAAACATAGAAGTTGTTTGGAAGATATAGAAAAAAATACAGTAGCGGTGGTAATTAAAAAGACAAAAAGAAAAGAATAAAATGTATATTGTCGTTTATGGATAAATAAATAACAACTATGGTGTGGAGAAATTAAACCTGGTGCGAGGAATTTTTCGGACATTAATTTTTGATATTATTCATCTATTTAAAAAATAGATAATTCATATTTGATTACAAAGTAATAATTATTATGATTAATAGATTTAACCATAAATTATGAGTGTTTTTTTTTTGGACGGCTATAAATTATGAGTATTTTTTTTGTCAAAAGAAAAGAGTTACATCTTAATACACATATTGTTGAAAAAGTTAAAAGAACCGACAACCGAAAACTAAAATCCATGTTGCGTCGGACGCATTTAGCATAACTATCTGCAATGAAATTATGCTCTCTGCTGATATATGGAATCTTCCATGTCGATAATTTGTTTAACCATCCCTTGATTTCATTCACTAGTTAATTCAGGCCCCAGTGTAATTTTTTATTCTTTTCTATACCTTGAACCAATTCAAGGTTATCAGAGTAGAAAGAGCTACTCTGGGTGTTGCGGGCACCAGCTGTCCTCAAAGCAATAAGGAGAGCCCATGCCTCCCTCTCAATGACACTGCCGATCAAACATCTGCTTCCACTTCTATATTTAATTGTTCCTGAACTCTCAACACCAATTGCAACAACCCCATCCGGTTCCCATTTCTTTGTAAATGAAGTATCACTGAACTAAATTGTTTCGGATGTATCATTATTTGCAGGATTAATGTTATTCTCCCGACCTTTATCATCTTTATTCTTTTCAATAATCTTTTCGCTCTCGTTCTTTACGTTAAAGAGTTTATTCATCATAATATTAGTGTTATTCCTAATGCTCTCCGCCGCCCACTATTTTTTCTCGAAATAGCCTTTCATCCTTTCCTTCCAAATATTCCATGCTGTAATCATAAATTATGAGTTAATCAAAAAGATATGTGATATTATGCTATATTGATTAAAAACTTTCTCACATGAGATATATAATGTTTACCAAAATTATTTTTAACTATTAAAACAATTATCAAACATTTATTATAATCAATACATGAAATTAGAAGTTATTTATATTTCCATCTGACAGTGTTCTTCAATTATATGATTGATTTCTCTATAGGTAAAGTTTACGGAAAGCTCTTGATCTTTACCCAAAATACACTAGCCGTCCTCTATTTTTAAAATTCTTCCCGATACTCCTCTAACTACATTTTTTTGTCATTGTTAGCCCTTTTTTAAATTTCTGTTAGTTGATCGTTTGTCAATGCCATGTGGCGTCACATCAGTGACACCTCACCGCCACGTCTGCTCCACGTAAGCATGTCGTTACAACCATTTACATGTCATTTTTTTAAATTTAATTTTTTTTAAATCCCTCTTCTTCTCCACCATCATAGTTCACTCCAACCGGCCCTCCAAACACAATAAATAAATGAAGTTATGCTCGCCATGGCTTGGGGCGAGTGTTGCCTTTATAAATTCTAGCCTTTTCCGATGCTCAGACTTTCCTTATATATACATACGATTAAATACAAACCACCATTTAAACCCTAATTTAAATACTAAACACTTATTTTCACGATTAACACACTCAGTAGCCGATCAAACGGTGGATGGGGAGAAAATCATATGGTCCAAACAGTAAAAAACAATATATATGCGATGCAAAACAAGAAATTAAACAAGCCTGGGTTAGAAAAGGCGAATTCCTATTATCATCTTCAAGCTCAACTAGTCCTGCCACACCTCTTCACCCTCATGTGATTTCATCATTCTCTACTTTTATCAATGTTTAATTGGCTATCTTATATTTTTTGAGTTGTAATATGGTCTTTATTGTTTATTTGGCAATAAAAGTTGATTTGTCCTTTTTGTAATGCACAGTTGGTTTGTTAACACCTTCATTTGAAAGAAAATTCTTCCAACCAATATTGGATGATCCTACACCAATATTTATACACATACACATACCTCATGTTTTAAACTTGCAAAAGTAACTAACTTATTAATCTAGTGACATGTGTTTGTTATAATACTCCATGGCTGTGATATGAATATTGGATGAAAGTCTTACCCTCATTTGAAATCAATATCAAGTTTAGTAACTGTGATCACACTTATTAGAATGTATGATTAAAGGCATTATTTTCATGTTTTTTTTCAACATTAGCAGGTGGAGAATCATGATTCGTTTAATAATTCTTCATCGGGAACAAAGGGTGGATTATATGAGTTGGCTTCAGATTATTCACACGGAAGTTTTACTCCACCTAGTGAACAAAGTGCCGATGCATCAGAAAAGAGCATAATTTCATTGATAGATGGATGGTGTTAGGAGGGCCGGTTGGAGTGAGTTACGATGGTGGAGAAGAAGAGGGATTTAAAAAGAAATGATTTAAAAAAAGATTATATAAAAATGACGTGTAGATGGTAGTAATGTCATGTTTACGTGGAGCAGACATGGCAGTGAGGTGTCACTGACATGGCGCCATATGATATTGACTAACGGTCAACTAACATAAATTTGAAAAAAGGGCTGACGGTGACAAAAAAGTGTAGTTAAAGGGCACCGAAATGAACTTTAGAGGATAGCTAATGCATTTTGAGTAAAAATCAAAGACTTCCCGTGAACTTTACCCTCTTTCTATTGCGATTTACCTTTTTAAGGTTGGTTAATTTGATGTTGTACCTGAAAACTACTCGATAAAAATCTACAAATAACGAGTTAGAACAATGGTTAAGTTCTGATATAATTTTAATGATCAACTGCCATAGTATACAAAGCCTCTCAACAACTTTTATTATGATAGTGCCCGTTTGGAATTGCTTTTCAAAATAATCACTTAAAGTGATTTTATATCCATATCAATATTATAGACTCTTAAAATCACTTTTAGGAAAAGCACTAGATTATTCCCTCCGTCCACAAATGTTTGTCACAATTTCTAAAAATGGATGTCCACAAAAGGTTGTCATTTTAAAATATCAAGAAACCTTTTTACATGTTCTACCAAGTTTACCCTTATTTAATTTTCAAAAAGTAGAAGGCATTAATTGCTTTTCTTAATCATTAAATAGTTGGTTGAGGGTAATTTAGTAAAAGTAGAAGGCATTAATTGCTTTTCTTAATCTATGTGAAAAAAAATGTATGACAAACATTTGTGGACGGAGGGAGTAGTGATTATTAAAATAATCACTTAAAGTGATTTTAGATGTTAAAATATTTTTTACAAATAATTTAATTTTAATCAAAAGCGCTTTTAGCTCTAAAATAATCAATCCCAAACGAGACTCTAAGAGTGATTTTTTTTTTCTACTTTTGACTAAAAAATAGAAAAAAGTATGTCGACGCATTTGTTATTAGTCCAAATCCTATTACAGAACGATGAAATAAGATCGTGCCACGTTAACGAGAAAAGTCAAAAAAGCATAACATCATCTAATGTAATAGTTGAGAAATTAATGAACTTTAAAAATATCGAAACAATTGACATCGGTAGAATACACCAATCTCATCTTTCTTTCAACCCAAATCACACTCACAGACTAAAATGGCTGAAACCACCACCGACAAACCAACCATCATCAACGGAAATTCCACCGGAATGGTCGATGACAACGAAGAAGACTACTCAACTTCTAAACAACAAGAACTTACACTTTACACCATTTTTTACAATTTAATTACTTCGATTTTCTTTCCTGATGCAAAGTATGATTCAACTCCAGTGCTCCACCGGATCAAAACTTCTCTCTCCGAGAATATTCCTTTGCTTCGCGAAGCTTCAACCAATACTGCTAACCATATTCTTCAGTGGACTCGTCGTGGCAGTTCTCTCCGTGCCATTCTTGTGGTTTCCGTAAGTATTACTATCAGCCATTTCACCTTCTTCATTAATTCTCTTCATTTTTATCTCTTTGAATTTGAATTGGTTTTTTTTTTCTAAATTAATTACTTAATAATTTAGAACTGAATTTACATCAATCATTTATTAAGTGTCTAGAAATTCATTAAATCACTCAAATGTTTGCCTGAATTATATTTGATCGGCAAAAAAAAAAAAGTGAATTAATTTTTTTTTAATCGTTTTTCAGGTTGGTACAATCACTCTTCTATCTTTAACGGGACTATTAGTATTTATGCTATTCTTTGCTGCAGCTACGATTAATGCAATTGTGATATCTCTTCTCATATCTTTAGCTGCAGCTGGAGGATTTTTAGCTCTTTTCCTTACTTTTATCACCGCAATTTATATTACTGCTCTATCAGTAGCTATATTTGTAATTTCAATTGCTACAATATCAGCAATTATTGCCGCTCTTATTGCTACAGGTGCGTATCTTTTTCATTTGTTAAATACTTCAAAAAAAAAAAAAATTGATGGTTTTAATTTTTTTTTTTTTTTGTAATTATTTGTTTTAAAAAATGTTTGTTATCTTGGTTTAGGTTGGATTGGATTTTTCTGGGTAGTATGGTTAGCAACAAGTAAAAGTCTGTCATTGGCGAAGAGTTCATTGAGTTTTACCGGTTCAGCTATTTCTGCTTACTCGGCTCATAAGTAATATGTTTAGAAAATATGGTGTAATATGTTTTGCTTGTATGTTAAAATCTCATGTGTGTATAATATGAAGCAACAAATGTTATATGATATATATATTAAGGTGTGTCTTTCTGTTCTGGCTAATTATGAACTTTTTGATCGCGTAAATAATTATTCTCATTGTTAAAGTGATGATATCAGGTATTATGTGATAGTGTAATAAGTATAGATAAAGCGGATTTTATAAGGTAGGTATGTGGTAAAGATCTTTTTTTGTAACATTGCTTAGCAGTCTTTTTTGTGTTTATTTTTTAACTATGATTTACTCTCGATCGAAGTTTTAGATGCTGAAAAATGTAGGAATTAAGGTTTGTACTTTCTGTGGCTTGAAATTGTGATAGGCAGATTGGCTCGTAATTATAACTTAGCGTATTAATAGAGTAGCATTCTTGATTATAAGAGACAAGGGTTCAATTTTTAGATTTGAAATGATTTTCTCTTAAAATATATGTAAATTTACATTTTAAATAATGATATCGAATTGGGTTGATAGGTTGTAGCTTTTTGTCACAGTTGTTATATGTCAAGTAGAGGAGTAAAATATGATATAATCACCCAGTTATGATATTCTTTCGGCATTTCTCAACAAGATTTCCTTTTTTCTACATATATTGTTCTTTCGGGGTTTTCTCTCCAAGTTTTTATTATTTTCTACACCACCAGAAAAGTATCTTTTAACGGTAATGTTAAAACAATTTTTTAGCCTGGCTCTTTACTTTTCTTTTGATTCGTTAATAGTTCAAATTACATCAAGGATTGAGATATGATTCCTGTTATATAAGACATGAACCGGTATCCTCAACTTCGACTTTTGTCAAATCGTGAAAATTTAAAACCTCTTTTTTGGAGAATTTCGAGAGGTTTGATATATTGTTAAAAACAGAAAACTCAAAGTATTTGTTGTCCAAAAAAAAAAAGAAAAAGAAAACTCAAAGTATTGTCAAAAGCTCATAATTAACTAGTATCTGAATCTTACTTTCAATCGAATAAGTTGTTTTTTCAAGATCTTCTAACTTTGCCTGTACTTACCATAATTTATAGTAGAATTTACATATTAGCCAATAAAGATATAGTCCTTTGTAAAGAATACATTTTTATCATAAATCTCACAAAAATTGTGTTATATATCACGAATTACAATCCAAAAGAAAATGGCAATAATTACGAAAAAAATAACATAAGTAAGCAATTGAGATGCCAGATATTAAAATCTCCTCATCCATTTTTATTGGAAGAGATTTGAGTCTAAATTAGATTGAGAAGCCTTCACTTGAAATATACCAGTTGAGTCTAAATTAGATCCCCATCCCTTTCTATTGGAATAAAGTTGAGTCTAAATTAGATTGAGAAGCATTCACTTGAGATATACCAGTTACTATTGCCTAAAAAAACTAATAAGAAAATCAATAGATTGAGATAATATTCAAAAACATATTATAAAAACCAACAAAGTAAGATAAATTAGACAAAGAAGTCGTGTAAAGTGAAATGACACATATTTGCTCAATTAAAAGTTAGATCAGTGACATTTCCATTTACATATATGTTTTTTTCTTCTTTCATACATCAGAAGAAGTTTACAAGTTATTTAATACATGACTAAAGAAAGACAATTTGGATCCTTAATGGGAGTCCAAAACTACTCTAGTAGTCGCCCATCCGTTTCTGTCTCTCATGATAAACTTCCAAAGATAATCCGGAGGATCTTCTAACTCAATTGGTTCCGTTTGCGCATTCGACCCTTCGTTCACTGATTTATCCGTGCCACAAAGCTTCATGAAATACATGATTTATTTCAAATTCGGAATGAGCTTGTAACATATCTCTACACGTGCATACTACACGAGACATCCGACCTTTCGAACTCCTACCGTCCTTTACTAAAGCATGTAGCTTCCTCGAGTGGATATCGATATATAATTCTTTATAACATTTCCTTATAGTCCATCTTAAATCAAAACGAAGTGTAAGCAGTTTCTATGTAAGCGGAGAATCCATTACACGTGGTCCTGCATATTCAGCTATGGAAAACCTATCTCTATCTCTCAAAATACCGTCAATACCAACTACTTCTTTGCTCGTGTCATAGCTATCATAGAATCTATGTTACGCTTATTTCGTCTCAATGGTTTGACCTACTTGACCATCATATTCCATGCCAATATAATAATACCGCCGTCAAGTTCCTTACCCCATGCCAACACACGAAATTACTCGCGAGACATAGTATATCTTTTTTTAAGCCATCGGATCGCGACGCATTATTATGTTCATAAAAACTCGCTGAGTTCCGCCTTATCCGAATGACCCAGCTGCAGAAAAAATAAGAGACCATTCAATCCCTGCAATACTTTCTTTAGCCGCCAAATGTCCTTCAATCCAATTGTTAATCCCCTTAGAAGATCCGCTCCTTATTCCCTCACTAATATTATTTACTTCACTGCTTCCTATCACACTTACCTCCTGCCGCCATGCCAAATTAATATTTTGCAGTAACCTTATATTCGGTCCATGGACAGCTGCACAAATGCTCATATAATCAATTACATTACCATGTGAAGCAGCATCATACCAAGACAAACTCACGTGAGCTATAGCAAGCCCCTGTATACTCGACTCATCAGCACATTGACTCACACAATTCGCATTCTCCAGACCAAGTTGGCGCCACACTTCTTTCGCGATTATACAGTTCAGAAAGACATGCTTTATGTCCTTCACAGGAGCGCCACAAATTTTACATCCCATGGACTCCACCACTCCTCTCTTGTACAGATAATTGGCAGTAGAATCACGATTTTTCGCTAGCCTCCACGTTAACATTCTAACCTTTTGAGAGCATTTAATTTTCCATAATCTATCCCAATTAAAGCTTCCATCAACTACATTATTTTCAAATCGATTAAAAGCCGATTTAATCGTAATCCCCAAAATTTTCATGACGCCATTTCACAATTGTTTCCGATCCAACTTGCGATTGCACTACTCCATCACAAATTATATTCGTTCTAGCAAGAATAGCTTTACACGCATTAGAGTCACTCACCTTTTGTTCCCAATTCAAAAACCCATCTTTGAAATATTTATTTTTTGAATACTTCTATCCATGCTGACTTTTTGATTTTGCATTAACTTCCATCCAAATTTCGCTAGTAACGCTAGATTATAATTCTTCGCGCCTCTAATGCCAAGACCACATAACACTTACGGTTTACCGATTTGCTCCCAAGCTACCCAGTGTCACTTTCTTTACGTTGTCAAGGAACCCCATATAAAGTTTCTCACAATCTTATCTACTTCCAAACATATATACTTCGGAAGCTTTAATACCTGTTTTCGATATACCGGTATTGCATTAAGTACAAATTGAGCCAAAGTCACTCGTCCACCTAGCGATAGAGTTTTGGTTTTCCACGCAACAAGTTTTCTTCTCTTTTTCTCCATGATTCTTTTGTAAACCCCTTTAGTTAATTTACACGACTGGATAGGAGTTCTCAAGTAAATCCCAAAAGAATCACTATGAAAAGATCCACTCGTCTCAGCTAGTTTATGTTGCATTTGCATCATAACACTCTTAGAGAAGTATATGAAAAATTTCTCTGCACTAACAATTTGTCCAACTTCTTGACAAAGATATTCATTGTCTCTTGGATCAGATGTACCTGTGACAAGGAAGATTCACTAAAAAGTATTAGGTCATTAGCAAAAACCAAATAAGATATTCTCGGGCCCTTTCTTCCCAACTGAATTGCTTTTCAACTTCCTTTTAAACAAAGCTTCTGGATGAGTAGTGAGAGGTGTTCTATACACATAAAAAAGATGTAAGGAGACCGTGGGTCCCCTTGACGAATCCCACTGTTTGGTTTGAATGGCGGCAAAATCCGCATCTCATTCTCCTCCATGCTTGACATGATGATTGCAATCCAACTCTCCAGGAGACTAAAGTGTTAAATTGTGATCTTTATCGACTTCCATTGAGTGTTATCATATGCTTTCGCTAGATCAATTTTAATCTCCATGATACCTCTTCTTCCCTTCAGTTGTCGCATCCAGTGATCTACCTATGAACTAGGACTATGTTATCAATAGTGGAGCGACCTGGAAGAAAACTACTTTAACAAGGACCAATCATATCATCAAGTATTGGCCTTAGCCTATTGAACATAACCTTCATAATAAATTTAACAGGTGAATTAATTAGTCTAATTGGACGAAAGAGAAATACCCGACTTGGATCTGGAACATTCTGGATTAGATGTATGAGTGTCCCGTTCAGGGCAGTCGTCAAGGATCCCAAGTTAATAGCCTCACGAACCATATCAAAAATAGATGGACCCACTATTCCCCAACAATTCTGATAGTGCTAACATCCCGACCAAACCAAGCGCTTTGGATAGATTAGATTGAAACACCGCCTCTCGGATTTCTTCATCTGAGAAAGAAACACACAAATATTGAATTACCACACCATCCACTTGGCCGACATGGGGAAGGGTGAATTCACCCGGATAATCAGTAGGCACTTCATATAGTTTTCAAAGTATTCGCGCACTAATCCGGCTAAATCCTCCCCTCCTTCGATCAACTCATCTCAATCATTAAGTGATCTGGTACAGATCACCCGTTTCTTCCTCACTGTAGTTGCGAACTGAAAAAACCGTGTGTTTCTCTCCCTCGAAAAAATATTATTTCTTCTTGTTCGAGGACACTATCATACTCATTCATTAATCGAATTCCGAGTTGGCGAAGAGAAACATTATGCGAGGATTGGAGGGATTTATGTATGCCCTTAACCTCGCAGTCAATATCCTCTTTCTTCGATTTATATCCCTAAACGTATCCATCTTCCACTTATTTAAATGACCTTGGATAGCTGAAATACCTTCTCCAATTCTGATACTAGTTCCTTCCCACCTATTTTTCACGAAATCTTGAAACCTATTGTGGAAACACATGCCGCTTCAAACCTAAACCGACGTGGTTTTATTTTCACTTTTGGATCCGGACACAATTGCATAAGTATTGGCATGTGATCTGGTGTCACCTAGGGTGTTATAAAAATAAGATAAATAAACGTTGAAAATAATGCACTAAAGCACCCTAGACAAGCACGGTATTGCAAGTATTACAGGACGTATGCAAGTTTTAATGATAAGTTGAATTCGTTCTCAGGGACTTTGTGTGTTATACGAATGGGCAGAAATAACGAGTAGAAAGTAATTAATTAAAAGACAGAAAATAAAAGAGAATAATTTGAGATATTAAATTAAACTAAGGAAAATTAAAGACAATAAAATAAATACGAAGAAATATGAGATGAGAAGTATATCTTAGGTTTTGCTAGTATGCACTAATCCTTCTAAATCTTTCTATCAACTTCTAGTTAATAAGGGAGACAATTAGCTCTTAGACACTTAGTCAGGATTCTAAATTCCCATACCTTAGACCTTAAGAGCGACTAAGGGGGCTACAGACACATCATGAGGCAGCCTAAACCTAGGGTTATCAAGCGCTACCAAGGCCTTAAGCAATTCAATTCCAAACATGATGATAGTGGTGAAAATATACCCTAATGACTATCTAGCTAGAATTAGTGTTGTCAAGAACAATATCAACACTAGACGTTATGTGGTGTTTCAATAATTAGACACCCAGTTAAGGTGAACAACTAACTACTATTAAGAAAGCCTAAAGTGACCAGTTCTAGGACAGACAATAATTCAAAACACATAAACAAATATATAGGTAAGAAGCTAATATCAGATTAAAACATATAATTCCCAAAGAAACTTAGATAGAAAGAAAATAGAATTCATAGATTATACATGATGCAAAACCCAAGCTATGGGAAAATTAGTTCATACCTGAAGGAAATAAACTAAAAGAAATAATAAAAGACTTCATCTTACTCTCTACAATAATTCCGATGATAATAAACCTAAGGACTAATTACTATGAGGCAAGGATGAGCAAGGATGATTTACGAGTAATATAAGGGTGTATTTATAGGTGTTTAGAAGACCTAATTCGTTTTCTTGAAGGAGAAGGTAAGTAGTGGACTCCAAGCCCAACTCAAATTCGTAACCCTAAAATATGAAATCAGACCCGTTTTTATTTTGGTCCTAACAGCTTCAATTCTTATCTGTTTGACGCATATGAGTAGTCGAAATTCATCGTCTCAGAAAAATCTTTAACTTTTCTCTTGACCGTTTCTCCAAATTCCCCACCGATTTTGAGATATAAGCTGATTTGTGGTCGTGGGTGGTGAAATTCAGATTTATGGCAGCTTTTCCTTTTCCATATTTTAGCTTTTCTTTCCTTATCTCCAATTTCCATGCTTATCTTCTTTCCACATCTCTTAGTCTTCGACTTGGACTCTAATTAATCTCCATAATTATCTTTAAACCTTCACACTAAATAAATAATTAAACCCAATATGCTCTAAAAATAATAATTTACTAAATAAAGACTAGATATAGGAAAGTGTAGTACTTCTCAAGAAAATCGACTAGAAAGACTTCTGAATCACTAAAAATGATGTCTCATCGTAATATTAATTCATGACAAATGAGGAGACATCAAGACCCCCAACTCAAAGTTGTATCGTCCCGATACAATAAAGATAAAAACAAAGGGAAGTCTTTATATACACACCTAGGTAATTTTAACACAATGGGAAGAACATAGCAGAATATATAGAATAAACATAAAGCAACAACTCTGAAAATTTCATGCAATAATATTCATAAACTACATACCTGTATACTTCTCATATCCATAGTCAACACGATTTGAATTCAAGATCAGATTAGTTTCGCAATGTAAGAAGGATTGGGACTTTACTCAGTTTACCAAGGAAGCTATAGATTGTTCATCAAACTTCACTAGTATCCAAAGATCCATTTAACTACTCTCTATTGGCTCAATCACTTCTCGATTACATAGCAAAGAATCAAAAGGTCTTTAAGGTTGTAATTTAGGCTTAGGGACGGTATGATAGTATATTTGGATAATTTAGAGTGAGCTTTTGGCTCTCTCCTCACTAGCCATCAATGAATCGCCCTAGAGCTTGGGTTACTCTCATAAAACGTTTCTCACTCAACCCAATGAATTCTTGATGCACAAAGTAGCATCCCTAATAACCCAATTAAAGCATAATATGTTCACATAAAAATTCCTTTTTGCCGGTCCGAATATATATTCTTTTGTATAGCTATGACTCTCTTTTTAATGTTCGAGATATCACACTATATTTTTTCAATGTTATGCCTTTTCATAACTTTAGCTCGTAGCTCTTTTTCATTTACTATTACCCCGACAAAGGGTTACAATATAAACCTGTGAATCATCATCAATATAATAACAAAGCACAATAAGCTCAAAAATCCCATCACAATAATATTCCCATAATGGTGGACCCACCACCCCAAACTTAAGCTCTAAAACAATTGTCTATGCATCGCGATTCGAGTGCAAGTCATATGGAAAAGTCCTATAATCTAAAGGGATATGGCTTATAATGTGTTTAAATAAAAAGCTTTAGAAAGGCTAGAAGGGCCTGAGAAGGATATAACATATAAATTAAATAACAGGGTGAGAAGGTATAAAAAGGCTTCAAGTGGCTTCAATATGAAAAAAATGCCTTAATCACTTTCTACACCATGCAATTTCGTTATTTTCTTACCTTTAGCACTTTCATCAAATGGGTTTGTCAAGTAGCTTGGATCTCACGGCCTACACACTACTCAAGGCTCCCTGAGATCGAACATTCTTTCTATCGCATTGCTTTCTAATCTTTTCTTTACTATCAATGTGTATTTTCCTGCAAACACTCAAAGCATACAAAATAAAATAGCTCATAAACGTACTACTTACTATCATCAATTTCACTGAGCTTATTCTTTCAAGCTATTAAACACACTCTACATCTAATTCCCATGTATAAAAAATTTTAATTTCTACCTAAAAACAGAAAAATGGAGATGAGATACAACGAATCCCCACACCCCCAACTCAAAAATGAGCCGTGTCCCCACGATTCGAAAAAGACTCGAAAAAAAAATTAAAACTAGCAGATAACGCATTTACAGAAATGGTAAGGAAGAAAGAGAACATACTCTCGAGGCTATTGCCTCGCATTATCGACATCCAAGGTAGGATTTTCTTGATCTTTCATTAATTGCTCAAGGAGTGTCATGATGTGCACTTGATTGGCTTTGATTTGTACCATATCGTTGGCTAAGGAAGTTTGAGCTTCTTCAAAATTGTTTAAACGCTCCTCCATCTTCTCTTGCCAACTTTGCTCATTTTCTTCATTCGAGACTTGCGTAGAACCTGCTCCTCTCAAGACTTCCATGATCCAAGCATTATCAATATAACTCTTCTTAAATTCAAGTTTCTCTTCACCCAATATAACATTCGATTTTTTCACAAAACACGTGATCATAGTAGGATATTTAACGTTATAAACTGATTTAGTAGAGACCGGAAATCGCATCACCTCCTCAAAGATCAATGTGCCACATCCACTTCTTCTCCTCTCAGAACACAATCCAAAAGTAGAGTTTCTTCTTAGTCACATCCAAAATTCTTGTGTTTCCAAACACATTAGGGATGAGGAAATTGTGCCAAACTATAGCATCTGGTTGAAGATATTTGTAAGGCCAAGGTGCCTTCAATTCTCCCTTATGTGATTGCACTTTCTCCTTGTCTAAAACATGCTAAAAAAGTAATTCCCAATCACAGATTTTTTGTTTAGCCACCGCTTCACTATACTTGCATGGTCCAACCAATTTCTTAAACTGGAAATGGTTTCTAATCTCTTTAACTATGAAAGGAACTAACTTTCCTCTAATTGGAACACAACCTTCACTATCTCGGTAAAGAGGCCTAAATAGAAATCTAAAACTAACTCATGACATAAATCAGAACGTCTTACCATGAATGTAGACCAACCCAATCTTTCACCAAGCTCCAAGAATCTCTTATATTCTCCTGTACCAACTTCTTCATCGAATACTTTTTCATAAGCGAAAGGTAGTTCCTTTAAGTGTTTCTCTGCATAAGCTATCAAGGCCTTTGAAGCTTTCTCTTTATCTTCGGGTGTAGGACCTTTGAATGGAAGAGGTTGTGTTTTATTCTTGGAATAGAGTGGAACCCTATTTCCCATAGAATTAAACATAGCCGGCTTACCTCCCTTTTCATTATCGATTTTACCCTTGGTTTTAGAATTAGAACCTTTGTTACTTGATTTCTTCTCAATTGAACCCAATACCTTGCTTTTCTTCACCTCCCTCTTGTTAGATAATATTTATGTTCTTTGAGTCATCTCAATTGACCCCCAACTCAAAGCTTTAACAACTCTTGAAATTTTAAACTCTTGATTATAGGTTGAACAAGCTTGATTTGGTTTAGGAAAGGTGAATTGATGATGAATTTATATGTGGGTAAGATGAATTCTTGATGGATTGGTATGGATCTAAGAAATTGTAGGATGAATTTTAAAAATTTAAGCTTTTGATTCTTCAATCTAATGTGTTTGGTAAGAATTGGGTGATTGAATCTCCTTTATAATGATGTGGAGAGAAGATTTGATGTGTTTTTATGATTGGGTAGTGTTTTGATGTTTGGGGAAGGTTTGATGAAGCTTCAATGGAGTTGGGAGAGGTTTGGAGAAGAAATAGAGGCTTAATGTTTAAAAATTCGGAATATACCAACCTCTTTCTCTTTTATAACATAAAAACGAAGCTTTCTTCTCTCTCCAGCGGCGTCGGGCGGCATACCAGCCGTAGGGTCCGGCATGCCGGTGCTGGAGCTCTTGGAATCCTAGTTACGTCAAAATACCTGAGGCGATAACACGTGGGCACGTGTTTTTTGTCTGGCCGGCATACCGGCGATATCGCCCGGCATGCCGGTGCTACCAGCTCTTGAAAATCAATGTTTCTGTCTTGAACACGTGGCGACACCCGTGGGCGCGGGTTTTTGATCTGGCCGGCATGCCGAAGGAATAGCCCGGCATGCCGGTGCTGCTGTCCTTCGAGTTTCGACCTTCTGTCTTGAACACGTGGCCTAGCCCGTGGGCTCGGGTTTTCTGCCCTCCGGCTTACCGGTGGTAATGGCCGGCATGCCGGTGGGGCTGTCTGAATATTCCAAAAAATTTCGTTTTTCGTCCCAAAACTCGATTTCTCTAACACCTAAACATCAAAAACACTAATACCTTTCTCAAATATGCAATATCAACTAAAAACAACTAAACTAAACTCAAACTAAAAAACATAAAAAGCATAAAAACATAAAAATTTCGGGTTGTCTCCCGTACATCACTTTTATTTAACGTCTTTTAAAGTTAGACGCGTTACCTCTATCAAGATTTGCGAATATAGCCTCCCAAACAGCGAGTTAGGCTATGAACGTCAACTAATCTGCGCTTGATCCCCTTCTTGGGTCAGATTTATATCATCTTAGCTGAAAACAACCTTAGTGACGATGAATGGTCCCATCCACGAGTCTTTGTAACCTCGTGGCCTATTTTCACGTTTGTGAGCTTTCCATAGTACTTCATGGCCAACCCCAAACTCAATGTTTGGCTCAGTATCCACAGGTTTTACATGGATCTTCTCTGTAGGGACCTTGTGATGTGAAAGGTTGTGGATGACAAGAACAGTGGGATCTAACTTCCTCGGTTTCTTACCCAAGACATAGAATGTCTCGGATACGTTCTTAGCATGAAGGGTGATGGTCCCTTCTTGGAAGTTGATGACACTTTGACTTGTGGCCATGAAAGGCCGTCCAAGTATGATTGGAACCTACTTATCTGCATCAAACTCAAGTATAATAAAGTCAGTAGGGATGGCGATACTACCTGCTCGGACTAGGACGTCCTCCACTGTTTCCCATGTCTTGGTAACTGAGTTGTCAGCAAACTGCAACTTCACTGGAGCTTTCTTTGATTTTCGAAGTCCAAGTCTCTCGAACACGGACTTAGGCATAAGATTCACACCTGAACCCACATCGTACATAGCTTTCACCTTGAGCATACCATTTATTTGAATAGGAAGGTTAAATCTTCCCAGATCTTTGAGCTTTAATGGTAACTCTGTTTCACTTCTTCTTGAGACTCTCAAGTTCTCTCTCTTGGCTTCAACACTCGCTTCTTTCTCAGGAATAACTTGCGTAAAAACTTATTGCGGTGTAAGCCCTTTCTTCGCAATCTCAAGCATTTGGGTGTTGATATTCTCAGGAGTGTACGCTTCTACAAATGTCTTAAGTTCAGTGTCATCCTTTGGATTTGTATCAGGAATAGTTGATGACACTGTTTGAACAACGGGTGGCGATTCCACCTTCTCTTCTTCCTTTTCTTCTTGCATGGCAGGTGCAACTTCAACTTCAACTCTTGGTTCCTCCCTTGTGGATTCTTCCTCTTTGTCTTTAGCCAGTTCAGCTTTGAACTCCATAACCGATCTAATCTCTTCTTTCATATCTTTCAGAAGCTGTATAAATTCGGATTTTTCTGAATCTTCCTCCACATCGCTCTCAGAACAGTTAGAGTCCACAGGGCTAGACTTGGTTGGTTCTTCTTCGGTACTCGGAACCTCCACGGCACTAACGGCAGCATGTGGTACTTCCTTCTTTTCTTCAATTTCAAGGCAAATAGCCTTACAAGCTTCGAACCCAACATTATCATCACCTCCTTCGATAACCTTCAATTCTTTTTGTTCCATAACGCTTGTCAGAACTTTGTTCATCTGTTCTACTTGAGTACCTAAAATCTGAATTGAAGCTTCTTGTTCTCGTAACTTCTCGCTCTCGTAACTTCTCGCTCTGGGAATGCATATTAGTGATCATAAGATCCATGAATTTCGTCAATTTTTTATTATCCACAACTCCCTCTTGAGGATATTGTGGTAAAGCTTTCTGAGCTAATGAATCGGTATACGCATCTTGAACAGGTTGTTGTGGGGGAGCAGGTCTATTGTGATATTGATTTTGATACTGACCTCTTGGCTGGAAAGAGTTATTCTGGGGACGTGGTTGATAATGACCAGGATTGGCCCGCGATGATTGGAACTTTATCAGCGGGAAGCTACAGTCGTCTCAGGCCGCTGCCTACAGCGGTGGAAGCATGACCTCAAGACTGACTACTACGATACGGACGAGTGTCCTCCGGATGTGCTTCCCGAGAATTGGAAGCTGACCCTTGATATGCTGAATGACCCGCACAAGAAGGTAAAATTATAATTTAATTATTTTATTATTAAATTAGTGTTTAATTATTTTTTTAACTTGAATTGTAACAGACTCAGGCGGAGATTAATAAAAAGAATAGGCAGAACCAGAAGAAGCCGAACAAGTCAGGTTTTAGGAACCAAACACAGACCCGCCACGAGATTATCGAGGTATAATTTCTTAAAGTAAAAATAAAATTTATTAGTTATTTAATTTAATTTTTTAATAATTATAATTTTTATGTATATTTTATAGGGTAGGCTGAAAGTTACTACGAAGGATCCCCTAAGCTTTATTGACGAGCAGACCCAAGAGGAGGTCCCACTTCCACCGATGGGCGGATATTTCGAGTACTTGGGCTATGACGGGGCGAAGGGCAGCTGGGTTGACGATAGATGGGAGCAGGCTAGTGTAAGTGTTCTATTTTCCTTTTTATTGTTTAAAATTAATTATTTAACTTTAAATTTATTTTTTTGTTAGTTTTATTAATTATTTATTTGAAATTTTATTACAGGGAGTTTATAGGGAGAAGCTTAAAGATCGGGTTATCGAGTCGGGGTCCCAATCGGCTGAAGATGTTCCAGTGGAGGAGTAGATAGGAGCGTTGAAGGAGACGGTACAGGAGGTGATGAAACCGGCTAAGAGTAGACACTGGATCCCGTCAATCGGAGCTGTCTTCAAGAAAAAAAGGATCCGAAGCCGTCTGTTTTGGACAAGACCGCGCAGAAAAACGCGGTAAAAATCCCGCGGATATTCGAGGGTATGAACGAGCTCCGCGCACTGCAAGGATTACCTCCTATGGCGGATGAAGCTACTCCATCGAGCGCCTCGTCAAAGTCCGATGATTTTATAACTAAGATGCTCAAAGGCCTCAACGAGATTCGTGCCAAAAATTGTCTCCCTCCGGTCTCCGATGAAGATGAAGATGGTCAAGATGATGAAGATGAAGAAGATATATCTGGCCCTTGATTGATTTGTTATGTGTGAAGACTTTTATTTTATTACGTTTATATTTTTGACTTTTATTATGATTTTATGTAATATTTTGACTTTTAACTCCGGGAGTTTGACTTTATTCCCGGGGTTTGACTTTATTGCCCGGGGTTTGACTACCCGGGTTTATTTATATTTTATGAATATAAGTCATGGTTTCTAGTTATTCTCATGTATTAGTATAGTAAATTTAAAAAATCAAAAAACCAAATTAAATAAAAATAAAACAAAATAAAAATAAAAATTAAATTCAAAAAATAAAAAAAAAAAAAAAAAAAATTAAAAAAATAAATAAATTAAATACCGACGACATTCTTCACATGAATGTCGTCGGTAAACATACAGAAAAATTATAAAAAAAGAATGTTTACCGACGATATTCATGTGAAGAATGTCATCGGTAATATTTTAAATTCAAAAAATAAGGCGTTTGAAAAAAAATTGAATTATTAATTAATACGATACCGACGACCAATTCGTCGGTAATTTATAGAGATACCGACGACAAAGGTCGTCGGTAAAATGATAAATATTACCGGCGACTGAAATAGTAGTCGTCGGTAAGCCACGATTTGCCGACGGGGTGTACTCGTCGGTAAAAAAAGTTGGCTCACAGACGAGAGCCCAAAGTCGCCGTCGGCAAGAGTGGATTTACCGACCAATTTCTAGGGACGACAGTTTACCAACGAGTGGTCGTCGGTAAACCATTTTACTGACGAAACTGTGATGTTTACCGACGACACGTGTCGTCGGTAAATCAGCGACCTTTTGTAGTGCACGTTGAAGCGAGGTTAAAATATTGAACAAATATGAGTCGAGAGTATTTCATAAGCCGATTAGTTCAAACCAGTTTCTAATTCCTACTAGGAGGCACATTCAGGCTTACTATTAAGGTAAATATGGTGTCTTATTTATTCAAGTGAAATTGTTATGTGAATAATATTAGGAATAGAGGTGATGGCAATATAATTAATGTTTGGAAGCTTAGTAGGCTCCCTCAAATTACCAACATTCCCATGCCCATCGACCCTACCATTATACATGTCTCTGATTTATTTTATAAGGGGAAGAAAGGTTGAATTTTAGTTTTGTTACCTCATCATTCCCTTACCATGTGGTTGAGCTTATTAATAATATCCATATATCTGAATCTGACTATGTTGATGTACCTATATGGAATCTTTCCAATTCGGGTTAGGTTTCTATAAGAGACGTTATTTCATTCTAAAACAAAGAGCTGGAAGAATTAGTAGAAATATTTGTAACCGGATGGGAGACTTTTCACGAGTTTCTCCATAATGATTGTGAAAGATTATTTGAGGCTTAAATGTTAACCCTAATATTAAGAAATTGTTTTGGAAATACTCTAAATAATCAATCACGACGAATGCAAATAGATTCAAACGAAAATGTGCTACTATGAGTTTATGTAGTTTCCGCAATGATAATAATAAGACAATTGAGCACCTTTTGTTTCGCTGCGAGCTACTTGGTTCGCTAGTCCTATAAATCACATCACATTAAATTTTCTACATGATGATGACTGTATTATCCTTTTTCTGAATTATGTTTGCAAGGAAAATTGGGATTGGGATGAATAAATTTTTATTCCCGTATTACGCTTAATATCGCTATGAGATTCTGTGATGAATATTTCCAGGCTTGTACACAATATTCTAAGGAGAACTATAATTATATATTTTACAATTTTTTTTTACTTATAACGCTCATTCATACTCTTTTTACTTTGCATCTTGAGATTCTGTTAGTTATATTGTCTAGCCCCATGGTTTACATACTAGTGTTAGCCTAGACAGGGCCATGGGACAAGAGAAAGAAATGTAGTTGCTAGAAATTGGTGGATGGCTTCTCGTAATTTTATTAACTTTAATATTCATGCATCTTGGAATGTTATTATTTTTTGCATATAGTCTGGTTATATTATCAGGAATAACAAAGGAAAATTATCGAATCAGACAAATTGGACCTTCAACGCTCAATCACCAGTGACAGAATTAAGCGCCATTTTATTTAGGTATGGAGAGAGTTCTCCGCCTACAGATTTAGCCAAATATTAACACGAGACTACGAGAACTTAGGCATTGGTTAACTTTTCTATATATATATATATATATATATATATATATATATATTTAACTTTTAGCGTGATAATAATTAAAAATCAAGAGAAAATTCAAAATAAAAACAAAATTTAAAATTCTGTTTTTGAAATTGAAACTACAAGCGTGCTTGTAATACAAAGATACATACAATCCAAAAATTTCTATATAGGTTAAGTTATCTTAATTGATATTGTGATCATCAACAAACATATTAAAATATCCACATAATACATAAGTAGACAATTAATTCAGCGATTTATTCAAAACTAATGAACTCTAACTAACTTAGTTCTCTAATGTAAAATTATTTAACAAGTATAGGTTTCCGTTCAAAAATAATTTATTTCACATTTATATATCTCATTATAATTAACGGGATAAAATAACCACTAGATGACTAGAATATAATCACAAGGATGAAATAAACAAAATAATATTTGTGAAATCATTAGTAGAAAGAATATTATATTTACAATTACATATTCATGTATTAATTAATATTTGATATAGATTTATCCATATTAAAAAAAATCAAATGATGTTGCACTACTAATTCATGGCTAGATTAATTTATCACATGGATATGTATTTTCAACCGCAAGATTCTTTCTAAGTAGAAAATTGATGTCTCCCTATTTGTTCTAAATATTAGCCCTTAGGAGACATCATTTTAGGTGAATAATTGAATTATTAGATAGACTTTTATGCTTATTTCGTCATATTACACTTTCTCCCCTTAGAATTAGACTATTTGCATTTTTAGAGCTTTTGTGCGTTAATTTGATTATTTTTAGTGCAAAGTTAGTAGGTTCTTGAAAACCAATACAAGGAGTAGAAGTGAGAATTAAAGTCTTTAGAGTATTTTTAGTGTGTTAGGAAGTATTTTATTCGAGTTTCTAATTTTAGAGTGCACTTTCTTATTTCTAGTCTTTGTATAATGATTTATTAATTTTTAAAGCGTATGCGCTTTAATTATTTATTTATTGTGAAGCTTTAAAAGATATATGGAAATTAATTAGAGGCCAAGTCAATTTTAAGGAAATTAGGAAAGAAGATCTTGAAGGAATCTGGAGAGAGAAGGAAACAGAGTTCAATTAGGAAAAGCTGCCAAATAAATCTAAATTTTTGTAGCTACGTCTAAAGAAGTAATGATAACTTCAAATCCGAGACGATTCTGGAAGATCCCTTTAATAGGTAGATAGATAATTCTGTGAGAATTCTTTTGATATCTTACGGGCTAAAAACGGTCCAGTAACGAAGAAGATATGATCAAAACAAGTCAGCAGTAATTATCCTTATCTACTTACGAATTTGAGTTGGGCTTGGACTCTTTTACTTGTCTTCCACTCCAAGTAAAACGAATTAGGGCTTTCTAGCACCCTCATTATTCAGTACCTCTCATTAAACCTTCATACAAAATCATCCTTAGAGAGAGTGTCAAGAGACGGAAGCAAGAGCAGAAGTTGGAGAATCCTTTGCCTCCAACAACATCTCAAGTCAATTCCTCTATCTAGGTTCTTATTTTATTTATGTTATTAGGAACAGGTATATTATTAATTTCTTTATTGTTTTTACTTTCAATACACTACTCCGCGTCAGGCTTCCAGCGACTACACGAGTAGTTGCTGATGATAAGATAAGTAGTCGCGAGAAATCAGTTCAAGGATCTAACGGCTACAAGTATTCGTTAAAAATTAGTCGCGAATAATTAGTCATTAGAAGGTAACCCTTACGACTACACGCGAAGAAGTAGTCGTTAGATACTGTGGCATTACTAACGACTACTTTGTAGTCGTTAGATAGTGCTTCTTCTAGCGACTACTTAGTAGTCGTTGTTTCAGTAGTTATCAACGACTACATTGTAGTCGAGAAAAGATAACTTTATTAACGACTACTTTGTAGTCGTTATTATAACAATGTATAGCGACTACTTAATGTAGTCAATAACGACTACTATGTAGTCGCTATTATTAATTTTTTTTTAAAATAAAATAAAAAAACACAATTTTTGAATTATTTTTAATTACAATACTGTAATTAAAAATAATTTGAAAATCATATTTTTTTATTTATTTTTTAAAATACAATTAATAAATAAAAATACAATTAATAATTCAAAATAATTAATTAAAATATATAATTAAACCAAAGTCAAACCAAACCACACCAAAATAAACTTAAAGTCTTAATACAAAACCAAACCAAATAAAATTAAATTAAAAGTCTTATTAGATAATAAAATAAACACCAACAACGTCCACGATATCTAGAATCCGAGCCGTGTATAAACATCTTCATCATTCCCGGGCTCGTCATCATCTTCACCATCTTCACCATCATCACTACTACTATCATCATCATCTTCTTCATCTTCATCACCGATAGGAGGAGTGGGGCCCGCATTCATAGGCTGGAAGGGGGTATCGCCTTTCTCTGCCCTCAACTGATTTACATACGTGATGGCATCATTCACAACAGCCATCGAAAAAGCTGGAGGCTGAGTACTAGTAGAGCCTTCAGGGCGGGGGAACGGAGGAAGACCGCTAGATACTCGGAGCTCGTTAATCGCCGCCATCATCTCCTCGTGTTGCTCGTTTTGGGCTGGAGTAGTCTTAGCCTTCTTCTTCGATTTTCCCGGACGACCAATTCCCGGTATAAAGCTCCTCTTCGGTGACCCGATCGCCTTCGCGGTGCTCCTCACGTAATCGTATTGCTCCTTTTGACTCAAGCCTTGACCATCGGTTGACTCAGATTGACTCCGAGTCACCTTTTCCTTCATCGCGTCCTTGAGCAATTTCTGTTACATAATAAACAAAAAATTAATTAAATTTCACTTAAGATGAAAATAATAATTATTAATTGACTTTTAAAAAAAAACTTACATCGGCTTTTTCGTAGCCCTCCGACCTCCACTGTTTGGTCTTCTTGCTTTTCCCCACCACCTCGTAAAAACCACCCATACGCGGAATTGGGATGTCTTGTTGGGTAGCCTCATCCCTGATCACCAGATCCCCTCCCGGGATTAATTCTTCACCCTGTTTCATAAAAATAAAAAATATTCAAAATAAATAATAAATTAATAATTAAAAAATTTACTTAAATAAAAAACCACCTCGTATAGCATATCCCGAGTTCGGGAATACCTCCTCGACCCCGCTCCACTCTTGTTTTTTTGCTTTTCTCGATTCTTTTTATTTTCTTCTGCTTGATGCTGAAAAAATTTAAAATTCAATTATTAAAAAAAACTATTATAATTTAAAATATATACTTAAATTTAAAAAAATAAAAAGTTCACCTTCGCTTTTCTCGATCCCAAATACTCACAACACTTAGCCCACACCTCGTCCGATAACCAATCCGGCTTCAACCCTTTTCTCCAAAACCTCTTCTTCACGTAATGTTTGTAGTCCTTAAATCGAATCCTCATTGTATCGTCTAAGTTTCCTAAAATAGAATCCCAGTCTTTCCTCTTTCTCCAAGTCTCTATGTCAAAATATTTCTGTAAAAAAATATATTATTTAAATTTAAATTAGAATAATAAATTAAGTTTAAAAAATATTAACAATTTAATTTGTACCGATAATCTCTTAATCACAGCGTTTTTGTCCGCGTCTGGTACTTTATTCCAAGCCGGGTGATAGGGCGGAATCCTCTCTCGAACTGCAATCCCAATCACTTGCGCAACGTGGTGCCCGTACTTACCTGATGGACTCCACGTGTCGTCTAATATACAAAAATTGACCGGAAAAGGCCACCCTACAGCTTTTAGTGCCCTCATCGCAGTTTTGAGGGCAGCGTTACCCTTTTTTTCCGTCTAGGGGGATCTGTTTTAACATTGAATTAATTAGTGTTTATTTTTTAAGCAAGTATTGAGTTGAATTTATTTATTTACCGGGCTGGTTTGCACAGTCGGCTAGGTTTCGGTTCGGATTCTGGTTTGGGTCCCTACCCCCACAGCCCCCTCCGTGCTGTCTAGTCCTCACATCGGCCATCTAGCATTTTGTAGCGAAATTAAAATACAGAATAAAAAATAACATATTTAATACTATATTATTACATCACCAAAAATAAAAACATGAAAATAAAATTATATAAATTATTACAATCATAAATAAAATAAATCAAATAAATTAAAAACGTAAAAAAAAAATCGCGAATCTTTAACATCCAATATATAGCACATAGCACACGTACAATCTGTGTTATACAAAAATAATTATATTAGTCATATAATAAAATAATTTATAATTTTTTTTAATATTTAAAAATCTATTATTATAAAGTAAAATAAATATATGTTTCTTAAATTGCATAAAAGTCCCTATATATTTTTATAAATTTGCATAAAAGGTCCCTATATTTTTTTTAAATTGCATAAATGCCCCTATATTTTTTTAAATTGCATGAAAGGACTTATATTTTATTTTTCTTAAATTGCACAAAAGTCCCTTTATTTTTTTAAAAATTGTATAAAGTCCCTATTTATTTTTATAAAATTTCATGAAAGTCCCTATTTATTTTTATAAAATTGCATAAAAGTCCCTATATATTTTTTTAAATTGCATAAAGGTCCCTATATATTTTTTAACACAATTTTAGCCTAAATAATAATTTCATTCTAGCACATTGTAATCTAACATTTTCTAAAAATCATAACAAAGATTAAAAAATTCCCAAAAAATCATCCTAATTAAATTTCAAACAAAAACCATGAATTACATGTTTAAATTAACAAAAACTAAACCCTAATAACACTATTCAAATTCGGAAGTAAGAATCAAGCATCAAAAAAAGGAAAAAAATTTAATTAGATTTCACAAATTAGATTTTTCACCCATTTAACATCAATTTTTGGTTTAAAAAATTCATACAACACTCTAAATACACCCTACTATAATCGGAATTAAAAATAACATGTAATCATCAAAGAAAAAAAAGACATGAAAATTAAAAGTCAAAAATTGGTTGGAATACTTACCTTTTTGGATGAAATTGGAGCTGATTTGGTGTTGAATCCATACCATATTGATTCGGAATGAAACACAAACAAAAATAAAATTGATTAGAAATATAAAAATGGAGGAAAAAAGCTTAATAAAAGATAGAAAATGGAATGGAATGAGATATGGTGTTGGATTTGTTTACCTTTGTTGAAGATATGGTGTTGGAATGGAATGGAATCGCCCCTTGGAGTGGTTGAAAGAAGCTCTCGTTTTTTAGAATTTTTGTATAAGGAATGAGAGTGAAGAAATGAGCTCTCGGTGTAGATATAGGTTTTTTTTCTAGCGACTACTTCGTGTAGTCGCTAGAGACAAGGAAAGTAGTCGCCAGAGAGTCGATTACTTACACGTGTCTGTATTTTGACCACGTCAACTAGTCTTTAGCGACTACAATGTAGTCGCTAGACGTCAGACTAAAACACGTGTCCTTTCGTGGGCGGGAAAATGGACCGCCATGGAGTAAAGGCGAATAAATTCGACATTTACCGACTACTATGTAGTCGCTAGTTGTTAAGGATCATTAGCGACTAGTTCATGAATATGAACTAGTCGCTAGAGTTAATAAGTAGTCGCTAGATTTTTTTTTATTAATTTACAAAAACCTTATATCCATTTGCACTAATCCAAAATTTCAATTCACTCCCACATAATCACTTAAATTAAATTCAATTCCAAACTCCAATAAATTATATTTAGCTTCAAGTTTTCAATCGTTTGGCGTATCTAGTCAGCATTTATAGTCAAACTTGGGTCAAATCAAACATTTGGTGTATTCAGTCAACATTTAGAGTCAAACTTGAGTGTTGGGGGTATTCAGTCAACATTTAGAGTCAAAGTTGAGTGTTTGGGGTCAAAGTTGAGTTATTTGGGTCAAAGTTGAGTGTTTGGGGTCAAAGTTGAGTTATTTGGGTCAAAGTTGAGCTATTTGGGTCAAAGTTGAGTGTTTAGAGTCAAAGTTGAGTGTTTGGATCAAAGATGAGTGTTTAGTGTCAAAGTTGATTGTTTGGGGTCAAACTTGAGTGTTTGGGGTCAAACTTGAGTGTTTGGGGTCAAAGTTGAGTGTTTGGGGTCAAAGTTGAGTTATTTGGGTCAAAGTTGAGTGTTTAGAGTCAAAGTTGAGTGTTTGGAGTATCTAGTCAACTATATAAAAAGTATAAAAATACAAATTCACCTCAAATATAAAAAGTTTAAGTCAATAAAATGTTTTAATACAAATAAACCAAAAAAAAAATCTCCTAATCAGAATCATATCCACTAACAACTATAGGTTCGTCATCGCTATCAACCTCAATAGGTTCTTCCTCATCATCGTATTCATCCAAGGTGTCATCTTCAATTTCCTCGTTTTCATCAACAACCATATCAAAAGTCAAATCAACAAAAAAATGAGCATTATCAATCTCGATCTCCTCGTTGGATGCGAAGTTCACCGGATTGGAAATCGTCTCGGTGTTCACTAAAGGGATAGTGACACTTGAGTCTCCAGTAGGCATTGATTCTGCACCCCATAACTCGGGACTCCATCCATGTCTATCGTTGAGTTCCCATACTACTTTCCATCTTTTTTGTGATTTCCTTGGGTTAATATCATCGATGTAAAATACTTTTTTTGCTTGAGTAGCTAAGATGTACGGCTCAGTTTCCCAAAAAAATTTAGACGTGTTAATAAGAGTTACCCCATTCTCTTCCCTCGGTTTACTCGTGTTATACCAATTACACTCGAACAACACAACGGAACAGTCATCGTCAAATGTGACTTCTATAACCTTGACTAATTCACCGTAATAAGGTTTTCCATCGTAGATGGTGGATACCCCGTAATCTTGTGTTACCCTTGTTTCACCCTTTTCACGAGTGACCCATTTAACACCATTCACAATACAAGAATCGTACTTATAAACTGCACCATGAGACTTACTAGCCAATGAAATCATCTCACTTGTAGCGAATGCATCACCTTCTATTTCCATTTCATAAACCTACAAGCATAAAAAATCATAACAATTTTGTCTAAAATGGAATATAAATTTTGTATTTTGAATGGATCTATACCTTATGCAGAAACCAGTCTCGAAAATTTTGCCGGTGTTTCCTATCTTTATCGGCTACAGTACCTGATAGCGTGGCTTTGTGTTCTCTGCACATTTGACGATCAAACTGAATACATTTATCATAATGAATAAATATTTAATAAATAAATTGAAAATTTACGTCATCAAATGTTGGATTTCATCGCAATTAAGTAGGATATACCAGTCGATTTGCTCCTTCTCGTTGTATTGCAAATTACCATACTCTTTTTTACCTATAGAAATACATTGACTCTTAAATACGGACAAATCTTTAGGTTGAGCTTCGATCTCAGGATTTCTACCCGAATCATTAAACTTTATTTTTTCTTCTGTAAGGTAACGCGATATGAATGTCAAAGTCTCCTCTACAACGTATCCCTCGGCGATTGAACCCTCCGGCCTAGCCGGGTTTCGTATGTACTCCTTTAATTTCTTCAGATACCGCTCAAACGGGTACATCCAACGCATCTGAACCAGTCCCCCTAACAAAGCTTCGTCGTATAAATGTATGACCAGGTGGATCATTATATCGAAAAACACGGGAGGTAAAATCATCTCCAATCTACACATAACTTCAACCACTTTCACCTTCTCCTTTTCTAACTCTTTCCTACTCAGATTTTTATTACACACAACTCTAAACACGTTGGCTAGCCCGATAATCGCGTCACTAATCGCTTTGTCTTCGAAAAGAGCTGGTATACTAGCCACAAATAGGTACTGCATCATCACGTGACAGTCGTGAGATTTCATTCCTATAATCTTGCCCAAGTCACTTTGAACGTTATTTCTCAAACTCGATGCGAATCCATCGGGAAACTTCTGTGCCTTCAGCCAGTCAAGAAATACTTTCCATTTTTCCGTGGATAACGTATAAGTAGCTCGAGGCATTACTTTTTTATCATTTCTCTTTGTCAACCACAAATCTGGCCTGATGTTCAATTCCTCAAGATCAATTCTCGCTTTCACGTTGTCTTTGTTAAGTTTCCCATCAAGACCTATAACTGTGCCGAGAAGAGCATTACACACGTTTTTCTCGCAATGCATGACATCAATGTTATGTTTCAACAAATTTTCGGACCAATAAGGTAAACGATAAAAGATACTTTTTTTCTTCCAATTGAATACACGAGGAACAGTCTGTCTCACGATTTTTCCCCCAAAATCCTTGTGTTTCCCGGGAAGAACAATGGGAAGTCGATCTAACTGTGTCTGAATATCGGCAGGTCTATATTTCTTCGGTGGGCCCCTACAATCGGATTTCTTGTACAAAACCTTTTCGTTTCTAAAACGATGGCTGATAGGTAACCAACGTCTATGGTCGAAGTAAGCAACCCCTTTCTTCACGCTCAATGACGGAGTAGAATCCATGCATTCTGGACAAGCTTTGTAACCTTGACCCGGCCATCCCGAGGTGTATGACCTAGCGGGGAAATCGTTAGTCATAGACAACAAACAAACCTTCATCGTAAACTCTTCCTTCTTGTGGGCATCATAAGTAAGAATCCCTTTATCCCACAACTCTTCCAACTCATCTATAACAAGTCGAAGAAAAACGTCCATGTCCTTGCCGGGTGAACGGCGTCCCGGAATCAACAAACAAAGCTGGAATGTCGTCTCCTTCATACACTCCCACGGTGGTAAGTTGTAGACGGTCAATATAACCGGCCATATGCTGTACGAGTTGTTCTGCATAGAGAAAGGGAAAAAGCCATCGATACCCAAACCCAAGAAGACGTTCCGAGGTTCACTAGCGAACTCAGGATGTAACTGAACAAATCTCTTCCAACTATCACCGTCAACCGGATGACGCAACAAATCTGGATCTGTATTCTTCCCTGTTTGGTGCCAGGTCATATTTTAGGCAGTGTGTCTCGAAGCATAAAGTCGCTGCAGCCTAGGGGCAATCGGGAAATATCTGAGTTTCTTATGCGCTACTTTCAGACCCTTCTTCGGGTCCCATCTGGATTCACTACATACTGGACAATTTTCGAGGGGGGCATTCTCCTTGTAAAACAAAGCACAATCGTTCACGCAAACATCGATGGTATTGTAACCCATATCTAAATTTTTTAACTTTTTGTTGCATGCCTCGTATGAATCGGGCAAGGTATGAGGTTTGGGCAACACACGGCACAAAAGATCAAGCAACTCGGTGAAAGACGTGTTAGTCCACTTGTTCCTCACCTTCACGTGCATTAGCTTCACAATAAAATTTAATGAACTCATAACATCACAACCAGGGTATAACTCGGTCTCTAAATCGGAAAATATCGTTTAGAATTTGCCACGAGTTGAACTGTTCGGGTCTGTCATCTCGGTGTCACCGGAATGACCACCAACCTCGTAATTAGGTCTCAAATCCTCGTATACATCCAACATTTCATTTTCTTCATATCGAGTCTCGGGAATATCCTCGATCTCACCATGCTTTGTCCAAATATCATACGACTTCAAAAACCCAAACTGTAACAGATGTGACCTAACTTTGACCACCGTATACCTACGATAATTCGAACACTCTTTACACAGACAAAAAATTGTTTCTTCACTGGGAGGTTAAATTTTTTGAGCAAAAGCGAGGAATGCTTCTATCCCCTTAATAAATTCACGCGAAACTTTATGAGCGGTACCAATCCAACTTTTATCAATACCCGAAGCCATAGTCAACTATTACAATATGAAAGAATACAACATAAATGTCTCATAAATAAAATGAAAAAAAAAATTATTACATCACCAAATAAATACATAAAAATAAAATGAAAAAAATTATTACATCACCGATTACATAAATGAATAAAAAATGAAAAAAATTATTACATCACCGATTAAATAAATAAATATAAAATAAAAAAAATTATTACATCACCGATTAAATAAATAAATATAAAATTAAAAGCACACAAAATAATACATCACCAATAAATGCATAAATATAAAATTAAAAGCATACAAAATATAACATCACAAAATAAATACATAAATAAAAAATTTAAAGCATACAAGATATAACATCACTAAATAAATATATATCATATTTATGCTTTTATGCATCATACAATAATATATAATACAAATATAAATATATATGTATATGTATATACATATATATTTATAATTCACATAAAATTAAAAGATGATTAGAGATATATACATAGGGATATTATATACTACACGTGTAGTCGCCAAAGCCTCACACTTAGTCGTTAGAAATTACTACTAACGACTACTTCATGTAGTCGTTAATTAATACAACATCTAGCGACTACACGTTGGCGGTGGGAAATTAATTAAAAAAAATTAAAACACACTAGCGACTACCTCATAAATAGTAACGACTACTTCTTGTAGTCGTTAAAAGAATAACTTACTAATGACTATGCTGTAGTCGAGAAAAATGGCCTGTAGTCGTTAAAAACATGTAGTCGCTAGAGGCTCTGGTCTTTAGCGACTACAACGCGTAGTCGCTAGAAGTTTAGTCGCTAGAGAGCCACGCTGTAGTAGTGATATGAGCTAATCTTTATATTCTTGAGAATCGTAATGGGATGAACCCTAATTAATTTGATTGATGTTTTCTGATTCTGGATTTTTACAATTTAATTTGAATTGGGCAATTAGTATTGATTATTATCGTAGATATATTCACTATTTTTAATCTGGTCAATTAGACATAGGATTTAGTAATTAAGCTATTCACTTTGGTGGGGAAGTGATCGTCTTGACGGGGGGTTTAATTACGGACATAGGTAATAAACGTAAGGTAGAAATTATTGATCCTGACGGACTTAGTTAACCTTATAGCCAATTGAGTAGATAATTCAACATTCAAAGGTGGATTATAATCGCCCTGACGGGTTTGTAACACCCAAGAATAGCTCCTAAGTCCACCCTGACGGGGGTTAGGAGAATCTAGAATCCCGAATATTACTAGTTACTATTATGACCCTTAAAAGAAGCATTAATTAGGTAAGTTTCGGTGAAACCCTAGCGAGACTCAAGTATAGCTCATATTTGTGTCTTATCTTTTAGTATTTATTTTCAGTAAATTGTTTATTTACGTCTAGTAGTTTAAGAACTCGAAACCAAACAAATATCTTTTATCTTTTATTTTATGTATTAGCAATTACTACTACTTATATATTGAACACTTGGGTTATACCAGTCCAATCCCTGAGAACGAAACCCGATTTATCGGAGTATTACTTGGACAACCGTACACTTGCGGTATTGTGGTTCCTTTTATTTCTGTACTTCATTTTATAACACACCAGAACCCACCAAAAATTCACTAAGAGAATATCAATACTCATGTTGAAATGGTCATTAGTTTTTCTTTTTATCATCAATACCTCTTATATATTATGCCATTTCTTCATTCATGAAAAAGAAAATGATTAAGAAATATAACAACATACAACCTTAATATCTATATTAATTAGTTATACATGTTTCTTTTATACCCAATCTGGCCTGCCTAATGTAAATTCCAAGCTAGGATTTTTATGTTCTAGATTAGAAACCGAGTGATTCTTTGGTCTAGTCTTATCAAATCCCTGCAACGTTTTTACATTAATTAGGGTTATATATATCTCAAAATCAAATGCATTGTTTATCTCTTTAACTATATGGAGTATTACCTCTATATCGTGCCTTGATTGGAGTACTCCACTTGCGTCATTTGCGTAAGTTTGCAACCAATTATGGTCTCTTCCACTAAAAGAATTCAAAAAGATATCAGTTGTCGTTAAAATTATAATATAATTATAAGTAAAATAATAACCTATTTCTAAAGAATCACAAATGATCACTCTAGAAAATCTATTATTCAAGAGGTTCATATAATGTCCATTAATACTCTATATTTGCATTTTTTTAGTTTCACACAAATATTAATATTTTTTGGACTACTTAAAAAGAAATTAAGAAGTGCATGACAACTAATTAAACATTATCTATTTCCATCTTAACTGAGAAATGGAAAAAGCGAATCTGGTCAAAGATTAGGCTTAATAACATTAATAAATGTGAGATATTGATAATTTAAATAAAAAATGTTCAGTCAGTTTTGTTTATGTCAAATAATATATCAAAATATAATTAAATTTAATATCTAAGACTCCTAGATATTAAAATAGGGGCACACCCTTTCTATTTTTGTTATTAAAGTTATAAGTTAATTATGGAAGAAAGAGTTGTATGGAGTTTATTTTGTTAAGAGATAGTAATTTAATAAATCTTATTCTTCGTCTTAGTGAAACAAACCGTTTAAAGGCCATTCAAAACTAAATTTGTCAAAATGACAAATATTCATTTAAAAATAAATATAGATCACATTAAGTGAAAACAAAGATGTCCTAATTAATCTAGTTAGACTAGCAATCTAAACATATATGTTTGTTATAATTGTCTCTACACATGAAGTGTTTTTAATTCATAAATCTTCTAGTCGAAGTATTTTTAGGAGAAGTACCACGTATATGTTTCTTAATATATCACTTAAGTGTTTTTAGAAAAAAACACTAGATTTGTGCGTCTTACAAAAGAAGTTAAGTGTTTCTAGGCTTCTCAAAATAATTTAAACATTTTTTCCATGTGTTAGCATTTTATTAAAACATATATTTCTCTAATTAAAGAGTTTATAACTCAAAAGAAAATCTCAAATGGATCCTAAGAGTCTTAATTCAATATGCCAAGAAATATTAAAATCATCAAAACAATCCACAACCTATCATGCAATTCAAATATTATATATGTACGTTCTAATGGAAAAATCTTCCATTCACTAATGCATTGGTCCTATATTGTTATTAGTAAATAAGATGATGTCACATATCCCATGTTTAAGCTTACCTTCACTAATTATAATAATTACATGATTAATTTAACGTAATGCATTTTTGTTATTGTTTTTACTAAATATGATTTTTAAATATATAAGATGAAAGTCTTACCCTATTTTAAAGAAAGGACAAGTAACTCATATTATTTCTTGTTCCCAAATTTGAGACGAAATTTAAATTACCATATGAAATTTGACGTCACTAAACACTAACAAATTTAAATTATAAAAATGATTTAAAAGATATACTTATCATTTTAGTTAGGGATGACATGGTTATGGTTTAAAACCGAAACCGATGAAAACCCGAACCGATTAAAAACCGATTATGCAACCACGGATAAAACCATTAGGTTATGGTTTTGAAAAGTGTAAACGATGGTTAATTCCGTTAGGTTATGGATTTAGATAAAAATAAAACTAAATAACCAAAAATCCGTTTTTTATCATCTATTTTTGTATATTTTATAATAACATAGATAAAAAAATATTTTTATATCTCAAAACTAAAAATTAAATATAAAATTTAACAAAAAAATTAACAAATATGTTATTAATTAAGGATCAACATAATATTTTATATATTTTGAATATTTTTCTTATATATGTGATCTTATTTTAAGAATTTTAAATATAATTATAGAGTTATAGTTTGGTTATGGTTAAAATCTGAAAACCCGTTTAGAAAACCAAATCCAAATAATTCGGTTATGGTTTTAAAAAGTAAGTCCGATGGTTAAATCCGATAGGATTTGGTTTTTGATAAATTAAATGGTTATGTACATGGTTTTGGATTTTTTTTCCAATAATTCGATTCGTTTCCATCCCTAGTTTTACTTAATTACTTAAAGGTTTTTTTCCAAAAATATTAAAGTTCAAACTTATCTACTTCATACCTATCCATCCCACACGTTTTCATCATTGTCTTCAATCCCTCATCATTTCCATCACTGTCTCCACAACACCAATAACATCAACAAAATTCTACACCATCTACGTACTCTACGATACCAACAACATCAATAACAATACTACACAATCGTTGAACAAAGATAATTCTCCACCAGTAAGAATAATATGAAGATCAGTCCCCACTCGCAACAACAACATATTTTCCGCACAATAATTATCCTCTACCGCTAGTAATATTGTTTTACCATCAACAAAAATATTCCTCAATAGATAAATTAATGATTTTTTTCATTAAAAAACATAAGTTCCCAATGTATCAGGCAAACGAATTTTCCAATCAGATTTTTGCATGAGAACAATTGATATAATGGTAAATCTTACCAAAATAAGATTATGGATAATAATTTGGTAGTGATGGATAATAACATTTTTCAGTTAAAATTGATTTTATTTTAAAAGTTTGGTTTTTCTTTGCTTGTTTACGAACTCAAGAGAATAGTAAAAGGAAAATAGTGTATTGTGGTAATTATTATTTAAAATTGATACATTATTGTCTCTTTATATGTATGTATATATGTATGTATATTCATTCTTATTATCATCATCTTTGTCATTGAACAATATTTTTAGGTAATGATCATAACATCTCTCGACCCGACCATTTCCTTACTTGGTCAACACTAGATGCATGTAGGGTTATAAATGGAACAAGTTGTGCGCGAGAAACTTGATTTGGCACGGGAAAAAGTTCATTTTGTTTATAATAAGCTCAAACTCCAACTCCAAAATAACACATTTATGAAAATGAACGCATTCATGAACTGCTAGATTATATATGTCAATTGTAAATTAATATCTAATTACTTGTAAATATATTATTAAACCATAAATATTAAGTATATCAAGTTTTTACTTGTGTATATTTTTATTTTTTCATTGATGTTAAGTTTCATACTCCATACCACACACTTCATTAAATACCAACAGATCACCAAAGTTCCACTTCAACCATAAAAAAAGAATTGTTTGTGAATAATTTGAGTTCAACTTAAAAAAACTCGTTCAATAAGTTAAATAAACAAACTTTTACATCTCTGGTTCGACTCGTAAAAAATTGGGCTCGACTTGACTCAACTCGAGAAGGTAAACAAACAAGTTTGTAAATCTACTATTGCCTTGACTTGATTCGTTTACCTCCCTACCTAGCTAGATGACATTTTGAATAGTATTTTTAAAAATATATAAAATGTAAAATGAAGAAATTGTTTATATATATGAATATATTCTTTTGCTAGAAAACTTACCATTAAAAAAAATTATTTCGATCAAGAATTATGATATGGGACATCTTTAATAATAATAGAAAGATCGTATCTCGGAGAATTTTAATAGTTTACCCACTACATCAATATTGCCCATATTAAAAAATTCTCACATACACCCCCACGCATATATATTATACATTAGTTTTTTTTCAAGCATATAATCGTTGAAGATGCAATTTTCGTGATTAGAGATTGGTTAAATTTCAAGTAGGGTAGAATTTTCTTGATCGTAAAAAAAGAAAACATATATATTATATATTAATTTTATAAATGAGGAGAGCATAAAGTCAAACTATATACAGGTGCATGTGTTTTGGTCATATATGCAAACCTTCTCGTGAAGAGAATAGGAAGAGCGTTTTGAACATAAATACTGCATAATATTAGTAATTGACCAACAGTACATAAGAGTCCAAATAGTTCCTTGCACTTGTTTTTTTTCTCAAATATCTATTAATTCTTACTGGAATTTTCTCTTAGTGAGATAAAACTAATTTTAGTTATATTTTTTTAAGCCACTAGAAACTACTGTAGCTATATATTTTCCATTTGAACCATACAATACATCTCCATATGTTTTTGTCTTTTTCGATTGAAAAATGGTGGACGTGAGTTTGTGTTTTATATAGCATGCTAAATTTGTAGGTGTATATTTCATATATCCGTGTGTGTGTGTGAGGGAGAGAAAGAGAGTGAGACCTTGAGGAATTACTCCACAAAGTGGTGGTAGAAGAAGGAAAATCAAATTCTTGCTGGAAAGATCCATCAGAAGGTCCACTTGAATCGATTAACGGTGAAATACCAGCTTGCTCACCTATGGAGAGATCTTCATCACCAGATCCATCTGATTGACCTTCAAGAGAATAGAAAAAGAAAGTCAAAAATTGAGTATTTAAACTCTAATAATGCATTTAGTAAATAAACATAAACATGCATAGGAATTTAATTGTATCTATTTTTTCAGTACAAATGTTATTATTCTAAATTCTGATTGTTCCTATATAATATATTCTAGATGAGAAATAAATTAAAGAAAGAGTTTGTTAAGCTAGTCTAATTAATAAAGCTGTTAATACTAAAAAAGAAATAGCTGAAATCACTATGCAATAAGGATTAATTACCTGATGAAGCTGCAGGTTTGTCAGTAGTTTTAACTGTTCTATACATCTGCATTGGGAATCATTTTTGCATATTAACTACACAATTTATTAGACAAACTTCAAATCTGACAAACAAAAAAATTAATGCAAAAAATAGAAAATAAAAACAAAGAAATATAGCATTATCTCTCTCAGTACTCTCGTTTCTCTCTCTGAGTGTTACTGTACCTTCTAGACTTATGAGTCATGTTGTCTTGGGATCGATCATTAATTACGAGGTTGATGTTTGATAAGGTACTAACAGTAAAAGTCATATAATGACACCTCTCTCTCTCTCTCTCTCTCTCTCTCTCTCTCTCTCTCTCTCTCTCTCTCTCTCTCTATTATTGAGAAATGATGACTTACTTTTTATCTCTCTCTCTCTCTCTCCCCCTCTCTCTCTCTATACAGCTATTAATTAACACTTTCATTCATTCATTCACTGAATTCTTGATCACCGTGCCCTTCTTGGGAGAGATTGACGGAGACCAACACTTCTGACCTAGCATTACACACTATACACCTAGAGAGAGATAGAGAGAGAAAGAGAAAAAGACAGTTTTCTAATTTGTCAAACATTTTGTAGTACCTGTAAATGGCTTTTAACATGAGCTAAAGTGAGATCTTTAACATCCATGAGCTCAAGTACTGATTTTGGAGTTGCCCCTAAATTCATAAAACCATCAAAAGATTAACTCTACTTTAATATAATTGACTTTTTCAACAAAAATATTTTAAGAATGAGAGAGTTTACTTTCATGGCCACCAAGAAGCTCAACAGCATGAACAAACCGTGCATGAAGTGTACTAGTCCATCTCATCCTTGGTGCTCTCATATTCCTTTTTACTGGTAGCTTTGGAAGAAATCTTGATCTCATTATACCATGAGAAGCTTCAGGAGACCCTAAATGATGATGATTCTGAAGTTGATAAGATGATGAGAGGCCATTATTAAACCTTGGTATTCTATAACTCGATGGTGATGAGTTCAAAACTGTCATATGTTGATCTAAACCGTTTGTGAAATAAGGTGTTAATAGAGGAGGCTGTGCTTTAAAACCAGGAGATGAACTAGTATTAGAAGGATAAGAAGGCATTGGATAAAAAAACATCTTTGGATCTTTTTCTCTACCATGGTCCAAATTCATGAATGGAAATGAACGGTTGTGATAAACTGGGATACCTTTTATAGGTCTTAACCCATTAGATGATACATCTAAGAGTGAAACTCCATGATTTAATTGACTATTAGTTTGTTGGTGGCTATACATACGATGTCCATGGCTTTGATTTTGATAAATGTTTTGTTGTCTTTGTTCATGAGCACCACCATTGAAGTTTCTTCCTCGTTGGGTTTCATTCTTGAAGGCTAAGGAGAGCTCAGTGATTACTTCACGAGAGCTCGATTGATCGATGTTTGAAGGTATGGGAGGACTAATGTAGAGTGAAAGATCTGGAACTTGCTTTAAAGTTTTCTCACCAAAATCACCTTCTAATTGCATAACTACAACTCAAAAATTAATACTCACTTTTCACTTGTTAATATGTATTATTCTAGACAGAATTTAAGAAAAAGTTGTAAGAACCTTACAATATTTGTGGTTAAGGGTATCTCAGTTTGGTAGTGAGATGGAATTTGAGTATGCTTTGAAGGCTAAAGATGAGAGAGAAAGAAAGAGAGAGTACTTGCAAGTTCTCCTAACTTCTTATGCACTTTTAGTGGATATGGTGGGGAGAGGATCAAATGGAATGGAAAACTAAAATGAAAAAGGAAACTAAAGGAATGGAATTTCCAGTAAGGAATGGAAAGGAGGAGGGAATTGTTGGGTCCTTTTTCCACGAGAGTATATTGTGGAATATGACACTAAACAAAGTCGCTCTCTATCCCTCTCTCTCTTGATACTCAAAACAGCAAAAACTCTAAAAAGCAAAATTAAAATTTTCTTTTCCAAAAATTGAGTTAGTTTTTTTATTTAAATGCTTATTTTAGAGAAAAAAAAATTATTTTTAGGATAAAACTTAAAATTTTAAAAAATTATTTAAAAGTAATTTTGAAATTTAAAATCACTTTAAATGCTTTATAAAGAAATACATATTTGATTCTTCTTATAAAAGTGTTTTTAAGGGTCAAAACTAGGGGTGGAATTGGAACGGAAATTTTCGATTTCCGACCGATTCCGATCCGAAAATTCCGTATTTGGAATTGTTCTTTTACTTTTCGATTTCCGATTTTTCCGACTTTTTTTGGATTGGAATTGGAATTATATATTTAAAATTGGGAATTTTCGAAATCCGATCCGATTTCTATTTCCGGTTTTTTTCCGCTTTTTTCCAATTATTTTTCCGAATATTTATCCTAATATTTTCCTAAATAATAATTTATATTTAAAATATATATATATATATATATATGTAAATTTTAAAAATGTGCATTTCTTGTTGGTAAGCCGTTCTAGACAGATGTTATTACTAATTTGAGGAAGAATTTTGATTATGCTAGAGTATTAATTTATATTGATATCACTTGTGAGTTTAAATATGTTATTGATTTCTATTTGTCGTGCGGAAAAGCTTGTTTGATTGAAATGGAATACAAAAATTATTGCTGCAATGTGTTAAATATAAAGCGATTGGTCATGAGTTTAAGCGGTGTATGTATTATGATCGAGCGGAGGTGACTACAGATGTTGAGGTGATTAAAACGAGCAAAGAAAAATTCAGAAATTTTGCCACTTCAAGTCAAGCTAAAAATTGTTCAGTGAAGTCATATATAAAATCTGCAGGGACTAATTTGCAATTTATAGTAACTAAGGGTGCCACTAATTATATGGGTTGAAAATAGAACTTGTCTTTTCACCTCAAGTCTTGTAAAAACGAATACTCTTTTAGATTTTTGTATCTTAAAAATAAATAAAATAATTTGATGGTTAGTCAAGATTTAGAGAATTTCTAAAAATTCCGAAATTCCGAAAATTTCCGTGTGTTCCGAAATTGGAACGAAATTTTGAATTCCGATTTTTTTTGGATTGGAATTGGATCAAATTTTACTCTTCCAAAAAGAAATTGGAAATTTCCGAACAAGACATTTTCCGATTCGATCCGGCCGATTTCCACGTCTAGTCAAAACACTTTAAAACTTCTAGAAGCGTTTTTAAGCGTTTTTCTGAAGAATACTTCCAAACGGGCACTTAGATTTACTTACATGGTTAACTTATTTTTAAAGGAACGACAAGGTGTCAATTAAGAAGAAGACACTAAGAAGAGTGTATTCAATTAGGATTTTTTAAAAATTCTATTGGAATTTTTAAAATTTATAGACTTGCAAATTCTATTAATTCTAAAGAATTTTTATAATTCTGTATAGAGTCTTACATAATCATTTTAATTTTATATAAGTTTTCACGAATTCTATGTTATGATTTTAATGGGTTATAATGTTTTGAATCATGAGACATGTATATTAATAATCTCTTAACACCCGTGATGTATAATTTAATTCAAACTAATAAAATGCTTAATATGTTTCATTAAATTTAAAAATTTGAAGCTTTTGTGATTAAATTACTTTTGGAGTGTTGTAATACTTAAAGTTCTGGGAATTAATAAATCATTTTATGCATAATTTTTAACACACATGGAATATTAAGCATCATATCGTACATAGCCCCATAATCAAAGATTTGCACCAATGATGATGATTGACCATATTTTGCTTGTATCATATGCTCAATAGATTCGAACAAAAAGAAGGTATGTTCAATAGATGGATCTACATGCCTTTCGAATAAAAAAATGATATACATGTCGTGGTTGAAGATGTAAATTATTCAGTATTTGTTGTTTCATTATCACCTGATAATTAAGCGCACGGTTCGATCGAAATGATCAAACTGGGATTTTTTATTTTTGGACAAAATCAAACTGGGATTGGCCACCACGATTTAAATTCTATAGTACATATTCTATTAAAAATGTATATAAAATGTTTTCCTATGAAGAAAAATGGTAAAGACATCGTTCAGTTTTTCTTACTTGATTAAAGTATTGATTTATGAATTCACTGTCTTAGAAAAATGATTTGTAAAAGAGATATTTATTTATACTAAAGATTTAAACTGTTATGAAATTCAATGATTTTAAAGTCAAAAAACTTTTCAATACATCTACATTTTAAATGATTTACAAAATTCTGAATTAAATATACCTAGATTTCAAAAGATTTTTTAAAATTTTAATTGAATACCTTAAAATTTATGTGGACTTTTTAAATTTTTGATTGAATACATGTTCAATTTTAATATCCATAAAAATCCTACATACTCTAAATTGAATACACCCCCTCCCCCAAACCAGCAAGATCAATATCTTTTTTAAAGTCAAAATTAACATAATAATTATTCACGTACTACTTTTCTCAAACTGTGAATGTGACTAAAGTCTTTCAAGTTCGTGTTTAAATGGATACGGGTTAACTAATTATAAAAGGAACTACAAGGTGCCAATCAAGAAGAAGACACTAAACCAGCAAGATCAATAGTTTCTTTTTTAAAAGTCAAAATTAAGATAGTAGTTATTCACGTAGTACTTTTCTCAATTCATTAATGTGACTTAAGTATTTCAGGTTTGTGTTTATAAAATAAAATAATGATAGATATCACCCCTTTTGATTTAAGCATACACATATAAGATGATACAAGAATGATACAAATATTAATGAAACAATAAAAATAAAATGATAAAGATATTTAAGGTAAAGGTAATGCAAAATAAGAGAATATTTGTAGATAGTCTTTTTTAGGTTAATTTCCTAAACGATCTTGTATTAAAAATTTATTGTTAATATGGACATAAGGGATTTTTATTATTGTTAGAGATCATATATTTGGCAAACTACTAAAATATCATTCAATATGATAAATCGAGTGGCATTGCATATCTCTAACACTGAGAATACTTATAGTTCGATAACCACTGATTACTGGCACATCGTCGGAAAAATCCATCATCTGCGGTGACACTTAGCATGCTCAGAGTCTTACTTTCTAACCATGCTTAAAGACTAACATACAGAGTTACAATCGGTGGCGCCACGTAACATGCTCGGTAAGTTTAACATTGATGGTGATATTTACGATTTTGAGCAATAATGATTAAGTATCCTATTTATAGATCTTATTAGGACAATTAATTTATAACTACCCCTTGACGCATGATGCTAGGATAAATGATTATGTTGCGGCTAACTTAATATCACGAACTCGGGCTTGATGCTGATAACGTCAGGTGTTGTATTCGACTACTAACTGCTAGACGAATAGGGTTGAGCGGTTTCCATGTTAATGAGGTTACACATGAAAGTACATTATGTTAAGAACTTGATATTATCATTTGTAATGGTTACTTTTGTTATATCCTCGACCTCGTGAGGTTTAAGACAATAATTATCAATCAGGGTCATCTCTGTAGTAGCTGTCATTGTATTGGCTTGCTTTCTTGGCATATCTTGGAAGATCAAATCCATTTATAGGCATCTTTCATTGTATTTGGGTAAAAGTATCCTTGTTGAATCGACTTCTTAGCCATCGGTCGATAACCGATGTAATTACCACAAACCTTATCGTGGATCTCCTGCAAAATTGCTCTACCTTCATTTTATTCCACACAACGTAGCAACTATCATTAATATGATTGTTTGTACAACCATCTTCCCCGAAGGAAAAAACCTTCTTGATCAATAAATTAAAGCTAGGGATTTTCCATGACCGCGAGTAATATGCCCTCCTCGAGATACGCTTTTATCTTTTCCATCTAATTTTACCCAACGCCAATGAGATGTATCTCCATCCATTTTGTTGAGGAGGCATGGGGCGACCGAGTTGTTGTAGGGTGACACCTCTAGTTATTTTGTTGTTTATTCCCATTTGGGCTAATGATCCCACTCAGGTGTTTTTGTCTCTCGTGACATGAAGTATTTTGAATTATTCAAACTTTTCTCTAATATTGTTTGGCTTGGTTTGATATACTTCCATTATCGGGTTCCTGTATAGATATGATTGGGCCATTTACTCGACCAAGTTGTGAATCGGTGAATCTTTGGATCATTATCGCTCCTAACCATACGGGAGGCTTGGACTCATACTAGTAAGGCTTCATACTCAACTTTGTTGTTTTTGGATAATCCAAATTTAAAAGTGATTACCTAGACTCTCGGTGTCAATGAATACCGATTTGGCTCCACTATAGCTTTTCCTTAAGGCCCCATCTACCTCTATTATCCATTTTATGTCGCCATTCTCCTTGGAGACTTTGTTGGGATCGTTGGGTTTGGTGTTTTTTGTGATGACGTTGGCTAAGGCTTGAACTTTAATTGCCGCTCTGGCCTCAAAGTAATGTAATACTTCCTTCATTCGATCACCCATTATATTAGTTATCCCGATGTTTTAGCTTTAGGAATATATGCTTCGATGAAAGGTCGGTTAACACGTTAATTGGGTGCTCCTCAAAGTAAGGCTTCATTTTCATGTTGGATGCACAAGAGCTAATGCAATATTCTCTATCGCTGAGTATCTTTGATTGACACCTAATAACTTCTTATTGATGAGAATATGTCGTGTTGCTTTTCATCGACTTGACGAACTAAGATCGATGCTAAAACTTTATGAATGGATGACAGGTACACTGGTATCGATTCTCCCTCTATTTGTTATACCAGTATTGGTGGTGAACCAATACATTATTTAAATTTGTTGAAATCCATCTGACACTACTCAGTTGATTCAAATTTTTTATGTTTCCTAAAGGCTCTGAACCAAGGTACACCATCACTCAAACGATTTGGACACGACGACCAAGGGTCGCTACCTTCCTTTCTTGATGGTTTAGGGAGACTTCATGTTAAGGATAGATTGTTTATTGTAGGCGGTGGCCTCTATTCCTCGATGGTTGATCATAAATCCAAAAAAAATCCTGAAATCGCTCCAACTGCAATCTTCTTGGGGCTAAATCGGATGCATATGCTTCTCAACATATAGAAGGCCTCGGCTAAATAGAGAAGATGTTCCTCGAACTTTGATAGAACATTAAAATCACTCCATCATCACCCTCAAGAATAACACTCGGTGAAGATATAAAATAAACCCCGAACACAATAACATGGATATATATCTATAGCAGGATTGGAGAAGAGCTTGGAGTAGAGAATTAGACAAAGAGTGTTGTTAATAACTTTGTAAATTAATCCTAATTTGATCGAAAATCTTTATCTTAACTCCCATAAGGATCTGTATGAAGGTCTAAGTATCTGTTTGCTTCTCCCAGCATTTATGAAACTAGAAACTAAGTTAGGATCACAGGGAGGTTCGCTCCTGATGGCACTCTTGTGATCAACATTAGCATTGTTGCTATCATGGATTACTTAACTGAAGGATCTATGGAGGCTTAAGCCACTATATAATAAAAAAACCATTTTATAGAGAGAAAGAGAGAATTTTTAATAGAGTACTCAAACTGTGTCGATTCTGCTAGAGAGATGGGTGTCTATAGATGTCAAATGTGTGTGTTGGACGTTACTGCTAGGTGTAGTATAACCCAGAGACTATTTCACATGATAAGCTAAAAGGGAAACATGTTATGTAGAAATGACCTTTTATATGCTATCATGTTTTGGCCTTTAGACAGCTCGAGAAGAGTTTTCAACTCTTCCTCCTCGAGGATTTTTATGTCTCTCAGATCATAAACGTATATCATCAACTTTGTTTTTGGGCCTCTTCGGGTTGGACCAAGTATCAGAGTTATATTTTGGCTTATCAATACCCCATTGAACTTGTGAGATTAATATCCTATATTCAGATGTGATCGAAAGGAATTCATCACTTCTGAATTTTACGTTGATACGTGGTTGAACTCTTATGTTGGGTTTCCCTATGTGTATTTCACAAAGATTTGTGTTGGTATTTATCGATGAGGTTGATAGCCGAGTTTACATCGATCCTGCATATTATTTTTTGTGATTGTTGACACTATGTTTTAAGAGTGCACCTCTAAGAGGGTGTCCACAATAGGAATTTGATGGAACACAAATCTTTTCATGAATGCCATATTCAGTTGTTCAAGTTATCTCAGTCTCGTGAATGATACATGATAGTTAGGTCTATATTGGAACTTGAACCTTTATCTCTCAAGTTTACCGAGGCTAAGTCGGACATACAATTTACTTTGATTGCGAAGGTAATGCGAAACTTACAAATGATTCTTGTTTCTTAGGATACGCCAGGCTTACAAATAACTCTAATTGTCGATGCTACATTAAAATTACAAATAAATCTGATTGTCGAGGGTGTTGTGGACTTACGAATAACTCTGATTCTCGAGGGTACGCCAGACTTACATATATTTATGGTTTCTAAAACTACGTTGGGAATATGAATAACTCTGATTGCCGAGGCTACGTCAGACTTACACATAACTTTGATTTCCTAGGCTACATAGGTCTTACGAATAACTCAAATTATCGAGGCTATGTCAAAATTACAAATAACTTTGATAGCTGAGGCTAAGTCGGACTAACAAATAACTGTGATTACCGAGGCTACGTCGGACATTCGAGTAACTATGATTGTCGATACTATGTTGGACTTATAAAAGAAATCAGAATATGAAAAGTCCTTTCTCTAATGACTACCTGAGGAAGGTGAGAACATATTTTTTTCTATAAATACTATGATAACTTATTTCATTATCACCACATCCTTCTTATTTTTTCATAAAAATATTATCATGGTTGGCATGCCTCACTCCATACTTTCAGTCCCGCAAAATTGGACCCGTATATATTTGGAAGGAGTTCGAAAACATGTTCCCTCTCCTTCTATGTGGAGAATATTATCGCCTTCTTCTTTGGCTTCTTTGTGTAGATTTCCTTGTACCCATTAGCTCATTTATTGTATATCATGAACCAACATTTGAATAACAATCATGATTCCTCCATGAAAGACGAGGTTATTACTTCTATAAGGAGAATATTATCACCTTCTTCTTTGGCTTCTTTGTGTAGAGTTCCTTGTACCCAATTAGCTCATTTTATTGTCTATCATGAACCAACATTTGAATAACAATCAGGATTTCTCCATGAAAGACGAGGCTATTACTTTGGTAGTTCACTTCTATTTTATTAATTGCTCTGGGTGAGTAGACTTTGTTTTCTTATTCTTTATTTATTGAACTCGTACAAGTAGCCTTTGTTCGAGACATATTGCATGCTTATCAAGCCTTTTCGAGTACTTTGAAAGTTTCGTCTATGATTCATCAACTCAAAACAGAAAAGAATAATGCTCGAGGCATGGTTGAAGATCTTCTGGCAGATTTTGAAAGGTTGGAAGCCATATTCATTGAACATGATGCTTCATCAGCTCACACATAGAAAGTGACTGCATAGGCTGACAAATGCTCGACTCAATCTTGTGCTAGGGTTCAAGAACTGTTGGCAAGAATCGGACTCGAGAGAGCATCATACAACAATATCGTGCCTTAGAGAAAATTAATAAATAGATAAAACAGCTTATTAAGTCTACTTATGAATCGGGAAGAAAAGTCGGGTAGCTGATGTGTATTAGTTATATCAATTCATGTTACCCTTGGCGAGCAGATATAAATAACCAGGACATCCTAGTTGTGCCTGAATATCCGAACATAGAGCAAGATCTTACTGTTAGGGCTTGATGCTTTGAATCTGAAGCGTCTTTCTTCTTCATCATCCTCCGCACTTTATGAGATGATGAGGATTTCCTTTTTCTTGAGATATGTTGTAATTAGGAACAAATTGGTTCTTCTTGACGACATGTACTTGATTTTTCTTTATGAACGAATTTTATTTTTTTCATCTGTTGAGGTTAAGTTTCTATCACCGGCAAGAGGTCGTGTTTTATTTCATCAGTGCATCCCCTTATTGTAACTCTCAACTGAACTTTGTATCGTTGCTCCAATGCTACACCTCTTGCCAAAAGTGTCTCCTTCTTTCTTATACGGTAAATCATGTAAACGTGGTACATAACGATTAGACTGCATAATCCTATGAAGGATCCCAAGAGTTTACTTGCACACATATATAAAGGCATATTCAGTTCATCAATTTCCTTACTTTAGTGAGTATTCTAAAAAATTTAAGAGATATTCCCAAGGTGATTAGGTCTCGTTTATTCTTCATTTCCTAGGTATAATCATATATCCCTTTTTTATCTTCTTCATATTTTCTTTTTTCTTGACAATGCTTTATTTATTAGTTGTTGCAAATAGGGTATGTATCCCCCGAAGGAACTTGTTGATATCTCAACTAAGAGATCCATGATGATTACGACTCGAGCAAGGAGAGCTTCTCATGTAGTTGTCCCTTAGACTGATCGTCCAGCTAAAATCCCAACTGCTAGCCATTCTGAAGACATCTTATGGAGAAAGAGGGTCGTTAGGGCTGAATGTGCAACCTGGTGATGATGTTCCAACGCTCATGTTTTCTTTAGTTTTCATGTTGCACTTCTGGAGACAAACTCTTTAGCGACCTCTTCTACTCTTCATCATCCTACCTATCCCCTTCCTCTACTTGATACTTCTTCTTTACAATCGATCCACACCGTCGAGGAAGCTGAAGATTGATGTAGAAATCTTTGAATACTTTTAAGTTTGTCATAGAATTCTATAAGTCAATTGGTGGCACCATGGATAAGTGGTGGAAAGCAGTTGTTAAATATATTTTAGATAAACTAGAGTCAACTCAACATCTGCTGGAAATCACCCAACTACAGCTATCCAGGCTACTGGAATACATAGCAGGCCCATTGTGAACCCTCAAGGAGTAAGTACATGATCTTATTAAATTGGTATCTATCTGAAGTGGGGAAGAAAGCATCTAAGGTGTAAAGGGCCTCCGTATAATTTCATAAGGATATGAGCCAATGGTATAGGAGCTCAGTGGGTATAGGCCAGTCACAATGATTTAAGAGAATGCATTGAATACATCTGAGAGGTTGATACTTCCTTTGCTAACTCTATGATCATGGACTCCTTTCCCATTTCTTGAAATCCTGCTCCGATTGCTGATTTTTCATTACATGATCCCAAAGTGCAAGTACCTATTTTTTTCCTTTGTTTATCTTCGTCTCTCTCTTTTATGTGTTTTACGCAGTATGAAACAAGAAGAGAAATTCGAGGAGGGTGATTTTTTTGAGAATACTGTTGGCCTGCCGAAGGTATCAGAAGAGGTGGAGATATAAGTTGAGGATTAGTGTGTCTTTTCTTGTGTTTCATTACTTATTGTTTTGTTGTATTGTACTTATCAGTCCTTTTAAGGTCGGCAGACTATTTCCATTTACTGTCATCAGGTGATAATTTTGGGGGCTTCCATTTTTTATACTAATTTTCTGGTGTCGGCTAAGGTGTGATAAAAATAAGATATAAATAATGCAACTAAACACCCTAGCCTGAACACATTACTCACTTCAAGTATCAGAGATCGTATGCAAGTTTTAATGATAAATAGAATTCGTTCCTCAGAGACTACGAAAATTAGAGAGAACTTATGCAAATATTAAGTGCAAATAAGAGAGCTAAAATAATACTACGCAAGAAATAAAAGACAATCATTTTTGTTTGGTTTTTGTAAATATAAAATTAAAATTAAACAAAATAACTAAAGACAGAAAAGTAAATAAGAAGAGACGATATTATGAGATTTTAGCTCAAGATATAGCAAGTAATCTCCACTAGCCTTGTTTATTCTAATCATGTAAGGGAGAATTATGTAGAATTGCAATAAACAGGATTCTAAATTCCTCCTAACCCCCTTCCGGGTGGACTTAGGTGGCGATCTCACAATTATCAGGGGACTTACTAAGTTGCTCCTACGCGACTAGGTTCCTAGATGAGACTGGCCTGCAAATAATGATCGGTGGTTAAATAGAACCCTAATGGCTATCTAGTTAGGCAAGCCTATCAGGATCATTATCGCACACTAGACGTTTATGTGGTGTTTCAACAATTAGACACCCCTTTTAAGTGACCATCTAACTACTATTAAGGTAATCCTATACGCGGGCCCTTGTAAGATAAACAGACAATAGATCAAAGCACATAAAACAATAAATAAAACACTATTCCATTTGTATATTATAATCCAAAATTAAAATAGATGTAAAACAAGTCTAGGGTTCATACCCATATGTTAAACCTCAAGATAAAATAGAATTAGTTCATACTAGAGAAATAAAACAAAACAATTACAAATTTGAAGGCTTGTGAAGACATAATTTGATGTTCAGCTCCTTCCAGACTTCTCTTCTCTTGTTGTAAGCTTCCTCTTGGCTTAAGGATTGGCCAAGGCTGTGTTTCTACTGAATAAATGGTGTATTTATAGGGTATTCCAAACCCTAATTCGGATTCTTAGAGTAGAGAGAAAGTAAGAGGACTCTTTTCCAAATCAAATTCGTTTCATAAATTATAGAAAAGGTAAAAACTGCCGCTGTTTTGTTATGGTCATAACTTCTTCAATATTGCTTTGTTTGACGTGTTCTTTATATCGAAACTGGTCGTCTCAGAAAGATCTACACTTTTTATTCAGACCACTCTTCCAAATTCCCATCCGTTTCGAGTTATGATCAATTTAATGGACGTAGCTGCTGAAATTCAGATTTACTTGGCAACTTTTCCTTTCCTAATTTATCTTTTACCTTTATCTCCAATTTCCATCATTATCTTCTTTCCCTTATCTCTTAGAATTGATTTGGCATCTAATTAATTATCATATATCTTTAAATCTTCATAATTAACAAACAATTAAACCCAATATGCTCTAAAAATAATCAATCCTCAAATCAAGACAAGAAATAGGTAAAATATAAAAACATGGATAAAATCGATAATTAAATTCCTAGATACACCTAAAATGATGTCTCCAACCAAGATTAATTCATCACAAATATGGAGACATCATTTTCTTTGCGTGTTTTTCCTTTTTTATATATCTCATATTCTCCGACCATTGTATTTATGGGCTGGTTATTCTTTTTTGTTTATTTTCCTTGTTTATCTATATTGCAGCTTCAGATATCTAATGCCCCTAGTGCATTTGAGAAATACGGTTTGTAGCTCTGACTTGTGTCTAGATAGGTGTTCTTTGTAGGGAGTTACAATGCAGCTTCATTAGGCACCTCAAGCTTGCCTTCAGCTAAGCCAAATTCATGTTATATTGACGCCTTATGACGCGACTTCGGCTGGTGCCTCGGAATTGCCTTTGATTGGTTAACTTCTCGCTTTGTAATTTTACTCATGGCTCATTGTCTCATTTAGCTTTGTATTTTTCTTTTATTTTTTGTAACTCTGCAACGAATTTTTTTATAATATCCTCTTGCTTTTATTCATCTCTTCTTTCTTTTTCTCCTTATATTTCTCGATGTATCTTCTTTTATTATTGCATACCCTATTATCCTTTTGTCTTGTGAAATATAAGGGACTATTCAGGTGCCTGCTATAGGTCGTATCATAAAAAAATTAGCTTGCTTTGATCTTTGAATATTGTAACAAAAGAGGTTGTATTTGCATGATCAATGATTTTTCTTACCCGACCCCTGTCTTTCAAGCCGAGGCGATCTTACTTGCTTCTCCAATACTTCGTGGGTATTTGTCGTTGGTTTCTAAGGCTTTGTTGGTCTTTATTTTTTTTGAGAATATTTTGTTGGTATCTATTTTTGTTCACTAAGACTTCATTGGTCTTTGTTTATTCTTGAAAAGGAAAAGAAGTTCTAGTTAATTATGTAGTCGGGTTGGCATTCACCGACGACATTCGTGAATCCTTACTGATATTACTAATTGTTTTCACGACAATACATTTGGGTATTCATGCAAATAATACAATTTTTCCAACAATACAATTGGACCTTAATTGAATGCTGCGTCAGATTTAATTGTGCCGACAATATATTCGGACTTTTGTTGAATGCTATGTCACTCATAATTTTTCCATCATACTATTGGATTTTTGCCGAATGATATGCCAGACTTAATTTTTTAGAGTCTACATCGAGATTTCATTACCAAATCTATGTCTGTCTCATTGTCGATGCTACACTAAACTTATTATCAGATCTATGTCCCTATCATTTTTATGCTACATTATACTCGTTACAGGAGCTATATTGGTCTCATGTCGATGTTACGTTGGACTTATTACTCGAGTTATGTCAGTCTCAGTATCGAAGTCATGTCATACTTATTATCGAATCTATGTCGTACTCAGCGGTATGCCTTTGGTCGACCCCTTAGCCTGATCAGGACTCCTGTGTCATGTTTCCAATGGAGCCAGCGTTTATGAGGCCATAGGAGCTGGTCTTTTTTTCTATGTATGCTAGTATTATGAGAAAAATTACATTCTAACAACTTTTTCATATCGGGAATCTATTGGCCGACCCCCTAGTAGATTGTCGTAGGGAGACTAGAAAATTTATTTACACTTTATAGACTTTATCAGGTCGGGAATCCATTAGTCGACCTGTTTATGGATTCAAGAAAAAATTGCATTGTATTGAGTTTTTCAGGTCGGGAACCCATTGGTCGACCCCCTAGTCAATGACCTTAAGGAGTCGAGAATTTTTTTTCACATACTATCGACTTTTTCATGTCTGGAATCTTTGTAACCATATTTTAATATTTTAACCTATCAAAATTATAGCTAGCTCCTTCTTTCCAAAAAAGCCCAAGAGGGAAAAAGAGATTGTACCGAAGGCCACATCTGATCAACTTTCACATGGGTTAAATTAATGGGATACTGAACGAGATCAACTTTCATTTAAAGTAGTTGAAAAGGTCATAGGGGATTTTTGTTGCACTTAATGAGATATTAAGTGAACAAGTCATTGACAAGTTATAAAAGTAAGCCCAGGGTGTATCGTCTCCTCTGGGATTATCAAGTTTAACTCGACGTGTATCATAGTATAAGTTTGAATAGTTTGTAAATTAGAAACAAATAGAAAAAGTAACTAATAAAATATTTTTAGGTTTTTATAAGTTAAAAGACGAGTGACGATTAACGAAATTAAACTACCAAAATTTAAAGACAATTAACTAAAAGAAGTTTTCCAGTACGAGAGATATGCTTAAGGATTGCTAGAACTCCACAAAATTGATAGTTATGATGTTCTACTTGTTCATATTAAACAGGATTTTAAAGTCTCTCCAACTCCTATAAGGATTGAATTAGAGAACTCTCATACTCAAATTATGAAGAACCACACCTAATCCTAGCGGCTACTAGGTTAGTCAAGACCTGTCGGCTTACTAACGCATACCAAACGTGTATACACTAATCTGTAATTAGAATCCCCTTTCTGGATAATAGCTTATGATTAGGAATATGTAAAACCAATAGATGCAAAACATATTTATTTAAAGGATTATTTCCCAAGAAACACCTCAAGTTAAAATTAATTCCCTCTCACTCCAACCATCATTTTTCTGCTCATAAAAGGCTACATATATTTTGCTTTTTCCTTTTCTTTCCCATAAAAGAGCCGTTTGAGATATGAGAAGCTTCATATAACTCAAACTCTGAGTAATAGGAAGTTTCCCATTACTCGTTGTTCTTTAAAAAACTGTGTCTTTTATGGGCAAGGGTGTAAGGTGGCAGGTGCCTATTGGGCATTAACCCTTATTAATATACTTAAATTTTAAAATAAAAGGTATATTAAATAAAATCAATTAAGGTTCGTACATAATTGCAATACTCACGCAATGAGGGTCTAGTTTATATTCAAATACTGAAACTAATACATAAATCATGTTTAAAATCTAAAATAAAATAAAATTACTCTTTGGAATGAATGGATTCAGAGCTCCGGTGAGGACGAATGATGGTTTTTGGTGAAAACCGTTCCTTTCTTCCGTTATGCTCTTGCTCCTCTTGAAAAACTTATGAAATGGTTAATGATATAATTTCTCTCTGTTATGAAGCTGATATATGACTTGTATAATAACTAGAGACGTTTGGGGGCTCCATGGGATTTCTTAATTAGGTTAGATATGGCCCAACGTGTTTTAGTTAGTGTTGGACTAGCTCGAGATACAGTGAAAGCAAATGGCATAAATTTCTCGTCTCGACTCAGAGTTGACTTCCGTCAATTTCTACGCTTCATTGACTTCAAGCTCTATCTAAATCAAAATGATTTTATTCAAAATCTCTGACCAAATCTTCACTGACAGAAACAATATAACGTCTAGACTTTTCAAAAAAAACACTCTAACTTCCCAAAGTAACTTTAAACTCATCTTACACCTTGACTTTCGGTAGGACTTGACTTTTTGACTTCTTCTCATCATCTTTTATCATTGTATCAACCATGTACCTAATACATACACACTTAACAAATAATTAAAGCAAAAAACTCTATAAATAGCAATAAGAACAAAACAAGAGAGAAAAGTACAATACGTCAATAAATAGGTGAAAATCCCGCACTTATCCCCTATAAAATCCAAAAATGATATCTCGTGAGTGGATTAATCCATCACAAAAATAGAGACATCAATACCCCCAACTCAAAGTTTTATCATCCCGACAAAATAGAAAAAAGCTTAGAGGGGCCTAAGTCCATCAAATCAAAAAATAAAGAAATAGAAAATAATGAATGATACTCAAGAAACTATCCTAACATGTCTCATATAGTAACAGTTATAAACTAAATCAAATATAAACTTATCAAACAAACAATCCACACGTGTAAATTTCAATATTAGATTAGCTTTGCAATGCATGAAGGATAGATTTTTCTCTTAGTCTGCTATGGTGGCCATAGGGAGTTCCTCGTCCTTACATAGTTTTTGAGGTCCGTCTAACTACTATGTAATAGCTTTATTACTTCTAAATTTTACAATCAAGAATCATAAGGTCTTTAAGGTTGTGATGTTAGCTTAGGGTAGGTATGATTGTATATTTGGATAATGTAGTGTTATTTTTAGCTCTCTCATGACTAGCCATCTACGACTCACACTAGAGCTTGAGATACTCTAAAAAATGTTCTCACTCAACCCAACTTTTGATGCACTTTTCTCGGATCCCACCTATATTCCCCATATACAGGACACACCTCAAAATTTTATTCTCTTTATAATGCAAAACACAGTCATCTAAACAAACATCGGTCGTAATGTATCTCATACTAGATGTTTTCAACATTTTGTTGCACTCCTCGTAGGATGAAGGCGGTATGTCCTTCGGGCAAAACACGACACAATAGTTGAAGCAATGAAGCGAAAGAGTTGTTCGTCCACTTGCTCTTGACCTTGATTTGCATCAACTTAGCAATGAATTTAAACAAACCCATTTACCATGGAAATGGGGTATAACTCGGTCTCCATTTATCCAAAAAAAAGCGTCAAACAACCATGATTTCTCAATGAATATTCTCGTCACTCATCTCGATATTAATACTCAGACTCAAATCATCTAAAATGTCTATCATTTCATCATCTACAATATAGATAGAGGTATTCACAAGAATTTGTTCTATTTTATAATGTTTTGTCCAAACCCCATACGTTGATAAAAGTCCAAACTTTGAATTATAAACTTGTACAACATCTATACCAATTCTTTGATTATTTAAACAATGGTTACACGGGAAAAAGTTCGAGTTATTTTACCCATGTGATTTTCCGCAAATTTAATAAATCCCTCACACCAAGCACAAATTCCAGAGTATAATTTTTTTGGTTTAATCCAACCACACTCGTTTACCGGAATCATTGTCTATAATCAAATTATAAATTAACTAAAACCTAATTCGGGAATCAAAACGATATATACAATTCTAACGATTATCTAAAAATCTTAAAATTCATATATTAGAATCCTAAAATTTCATACATAAATAAACAATAAATATTTATATTCTAATGCTAAACAAATACGAATTTAAAAAGTTTGAAATATAGAAAATACCTAATTTTAGAAAAATTACTGGATAATTTAATGTTGAAGTAGACGTTGAGGTGGAGGTTGAGATCCTCCGGTGATGATATGTTAAAGAACGGGTGGTGGTTGGAAATGGTCTAGAGGCACAATTATAGGCTAGGATTTGGGATTGGGGAGAGAAAGAGAATGGGTATAATGGTTCAATCTGCTCAACCACTGTCTTTATTTCGCATTTCTTTTTAAAGACTATATTATGTCTTCAAAAGTTCTTATATGTCCTCATGAATGACATCTTATCATTAGAGACGACATTGAGTCGTCTCTAATGGCTTTTTATTTCGTCGCTAAAGACATGTTTAGATACGATAATTTTCGCCTCTAGTATCTTATACCAATAGAGACAACATACATATTACAATTGTTAAAAATGGAAAATATTCGTCGCAAAAGACGACATGAAAGAAGAAAATTAATCGTCGCTATTAACATTAATCATTTGCAACAAAACATATCGTGTCTAAAGATATTCTAATTGTTTTTTTGTACCAGCCAATACCGATGACATATTTAGCGCGTATCGTCTATAAAAATCTCATCGCGAAAGATACACATTCTAATAGTGGTACAATTTTTTAACTTGCAATCCAGATTTCAAGCCCATGAAAACAAAAACTTAAAATTTACCTAATCTTCATAAATAGAGTATCTTTTATTGTAATTTATACATACATTCTTATTTTAATATAATTATATTTTTCTTTATCTTCATAGTGCCTGTTCGGAAGTACTTATTTTGAAAAACACTCAAAAATATTTCTAAATGATTAAAAGTGTTTAGACACTGAAAAACATTTTTAGAAAAAACATCAAATATGTGTTTTATTTTTTTTAAAACACTTCAAATGATTCTAGATTTTTTTCAAAATTTTTTTCAATAATTTTTTTTAAATTTAAATTTTATTTTTAAAATGCTTTTTTTTCTAAAATAGGCACCCAAACGGGCCCTATGTTTCATAACATTAGAAACGTTGAGCAATGCGGATAAAAGATAGGTTTGGCCTTAGTATTTCTAAATCTAAACAAAATAAATAAATTATATTTTTTTAAACCCCAATCCCACACCCCCCACCCCCCAACACCCCCTTAATATGTAGTACAATAATATGCGGGTTTACAAGATGTAGATCTGTCACACTTATAGGACATAAATACTGGTAGTGTAGATGGCTACGTTGTTGAATTTTCCTAATATATATTTGCTCAATGAATATAAATAGTATAAGTAGATCCAATTATTTTTGGTCGGAAGACTCATTTGATTTGAATAGGGGACCAAGAAAGTTTTAGTTGTTTCCTTGCATGTGCGAAAATCTAAATAAACCCACATTACCTTCTAATTCCCTTATCATACTCCCAGATATTCTCTTTTAATATTTTCAACAACTTTGTCTGGCATCTTGAGATTTATTATGTCCTCCTTCACATGACCTTCCTCATAGACTTCACCTCCATCCCCAGAAAAGTTAGGGTTTTCTAAACCCTAGGCTGGATCAAAGGGGTACTACAAAACAAAATGTTTTATTTATCTGTGAATGGGATCTTTACAACTAAACTATACAGCTTATAAAAATGACTTACCCGTCTCCAGAAGTAATTAAAAAATTCTTGGAAATCTTGTAGTTACACTAGAATTTTCCTAGTAATCGATCATAAGTAAAAGTAATTGTAGAAAAACCTCATAGAAATAGAGTATCTCGAGAAGTAACTTCTCTAGCTCCTTTAATGCTTTTCACTGGAGATTAACAAACTAGCTAGGATTAGGGTTTTGCAAACATTTTTGTGGTTATTAAATTATTTAATGGAGATAATATAATATAACCACTACTGTTCCAATCTCTCCCGTATGACACTTAATGACACAAATTCATAGAGGGTGTTTTGGCTGTGGAGCATTTAATGTTGAAGTATGATTTGCTATATGATGTTCAGTTTTCCAAATTATTCAAAATAAAAAATTAATTAATATTCGAATTTTATGAAATTCACAGACATTGTCTTAATGAGAGAGCTTTGGTTTTGACGCGGTCTTGAGAATGATCGAGCAATTTTAGGTGAAGTAAATGTTATAGATACTCTTGATGTCTAGTCTATCTTAATGGTCCCTTATTTTTGCTCGACATGTAAAGTAAATTACTACTCCATTACATGTATCTATATTACTTAAAAATTAATTATTCAATAATCTTTCCTCCTTTTTACTTTTCTAATTTATAGGTCTCATAAAGGTTAATTTTCTTTTAAATTAAAATAATTTACAAACTTTTTTATTATATTACACAGTATTTCAGATTCAAAGTTTATCCGACTAACTTTGACTAAATATTTATTTCTATTTTAATCATAAATTAATTTTTAAAAGAACACAAACAAAACACACGTTCCAGCTAAAATATAGAAAGCAACTCATTCGACCGAACCCTTAATCTTTTTTTTTTGTTTCACTGAAAAACAGTTTTCCAAATTCTTTCAAAACAAAATCAAATAGTTTACTCTACTTTTGTGTTGCTGGTGAAATAAAAAATGAAGGGAATCAAAATCTTGTAATTTGATTAAACATTTGATTTCAGTAAAAACAAAGGTATGAAAATTCTGGTTCCTTTATTATTAAATGTTGTGATTATAACTTTATAATTGTATCTCGAGATCAATGCATGCATATTTTTACAGGTTTTTAAGGTTTAAATGAATTTTTATATAATATTAGATTGATAATCAAATGAGACTTGTTCTATCTACACTACTACACGCGAATTTTCTCGCGACTAAATTTTTCGCGACTACTTCGTGTAGTCGCTAAAGATCATATCTTTAACGACTACTTTACATATTTTTCGACTACAAAGTAGTCATACTTAATTTTTGTTTGTAACGACTACAAGAAGTAGTCGTTAGTATTATGCAAGTAGTCGCTACTTGTTTGTATTTTTTAATTATTTTTTTCCACCGACTTTGTGTAGTCGCTAATGAAGTTTATCTTTTTACGACGACACATGTAGTCGCTATTGATTACTAATAACGACGACATTTACATCATTAGCGACTACTTCTTATAGTCGCTAAAGTGTGTAGCGTATTTATGACAGTGGGTTTCGAATTTGGATCCTCAAACACCTATTATTTTACAACTTCCCCACTATTCTCTCAAAATTCTCTCAATTTTTTCCCACAATTCATCATAAAATATTATTTCAACACGTGGAAAAGCTTTCCCGGGCCAATCAACAACGTGGGACCTCCTCAATTATCATTTTCCATCTAAAGTTTCCCAAAAGTAGGTATTTTTTGTTCTATAAAACTCTTTCAAATTTCTTTTATTTGCATACAATTGTGTAGTTTATGCTAAATAGTATTAATTACTAGGTATTTCAACACGTGGAAACCTTTTCTTGGTCATTCAACAACGTGGGACCTCCTCAATTATCAATTTCTCCTTCTAAATTTGCCCAAAAGTATGTATTTTTCTTCTATAAAACTTTTTTCATCTTTTTTTATTTGATTACAATTGTGTAGTTAATGCTAGATATATAGTATCACTATGTATTTCAAAACATCTTATAATGTTATATGATATATTATTGTATGAAAAATAAAAGCATAAATGAGATATATATTTATTTGGTGACGTAATATTTTGTATGCATTTAATTTTATATTTATGTATTTAATTGGTGATGTAATAAAAAAATTCATTTTATATTTATGTATTTAATTGTTGATGTAATTTTTTATTTTATTTTATATTTATGTATTTAATTGGTGATGTAATAATTTTCTTTTTCATTTTCTTTTTCATTTTATTTTAATGTATTTAATTGGTGATGTAATAAAACATTTTCATTATATTTATGAGACATTTATGTTGTATTCTTTTATATTGGAATAGTTGATTATATTGGTAGTAGAGGATGGCTTCGGGTATTGATAAAAGTTGGATTACTTCCATTCATCGTGTTTCGCATGAATTTGTTAAGGGGGTAGAAGAATTTCTCGCATTTGCTAAAAAAAGATGATTTTAAAGAAACTTTGTTTTGTCCGTGTAATGAGTGTTCGAATTATCGTCGGTTTAACGTGGTAAAAGTTAGGGCACATCTTTTAAAATTTGGGTTTTTGTCCACATATGAGATTTGGACATAGGATGGTGAGACTGACGAAATTCCTGAGACTCAATATGAAGAAAATGAAATGTTGAATGTCTATGAAGATTTGAGACCTAATTATGAGGGTGGTGGTCATTCGGGTGACACCGAGATGATAGACTCGAACAGTTCAACACGTGGCAAATTCGAAACGATGTTTTCTGAATTAGAGACTGAGTTATACCCTGGTTGTACAGTTTTGAGTTCATTAAATTTCATTGCGAAGCTAATGCACATGAAGGTGAAGAACAAGTGGACTAACACGTATTTCACCGAGTCGCTTGATCTTCTGTATCGTGTATTGTCCAAACCTCATACCTTGACCGAGTCAAACGAGGAGTGCAATAAAAAGATAAAAAGTTTAGGTATAGGGTACAATACCATCGATGTTTGCGTGAACGATTGTGCTGTATTTTACAAGGAGAATGACTCTCTCGATAAGTGTCCAGTATGTAGTGAATCCAGGTGGGACCCGAAGAAGGGTCATAATGTAGCGCATAAGAAAATCTGATATTTCCCAATTGCCTCGAGGTTGCAGTGACTTTATGCTTCGAGACACACTGCCGAAAATATGATTTGGCACCGTACAGGGAAGAGTACAGATCCAGATGTGTTGCGTCATCCAGTTGATGGCGATAGTTGGAAGAGATTTGTTCAGTTACTTACATCCTGAGTTTGCTAGTGAACCTCAGAATGTGTTCTTGGGTTTGGGTATCGATGGTTTTTGTCCTTTCTCTATGCAGAACAACTCGTACAGCATGTGGCCGGTTATATTGACCATCTACAACTTACCACCCTGGGAGTGTATGAAGGAGACGACATTCCAGCTTTATTTGTTGATTCCTGGACCCCGTTCACCCGGCAAGGACATGGATGTCTTTCTTCGACCTGTTATAGATGAGTTGGACGAGTTGTGGGATAAAGGGATCCTTACGTACGATGCCTACAAGAAGGAAGAGTTTACGATGAAGGTATGTTTGTTGTCCACGACTAATGATTACCTCGCTAGGTCATACACTTAAGTATGGTCGGGTCAAGGTTACTTAGCTTTTCCAGAATGCATGGATTCTACTCCGTCATTGAGGGTGAAGAAAGGGGTTGTTTACTTTGACAATAGACGTTGGTTACCTACCACACATCTATTTAGAAAAGACAAGGTTTCGTACCCCGCTTCCGATTATAGGGGCCCACCGAAGAAATATACTCCTGCCGATATTCAGACACAGTTAGATGGACTTCCCATTGTGTTTCCCGGTAAATACAAGGATTTTAGGGGCAAGATCGTGAAGCAAACTGTTCCACGACGATTCAATTGGAAGAAAAAGAGTATTTTTTATCGTTTACCTTATTGGTCCGAAATTTTGTTGAAACATAACATTGACGTTATGCATTGCGAGAAAAATGTGTGTGATAGTTTGCTCGGTACAGTTATAGGTCTTGATGGGAAAGTTAACAAAGATAACGTGAAAGCGAGAATGGATCTTAAGGATATGAACATCATGAAAGATTTGTGGTTGACATCGAGAAAAGGTAAACCGATATTAAATGAGCAAAGTATACTTTGTCAACGGAAAAGCATAAAATATTTCTTGACTGGTTGAAGGCACATAAGTTTTCTGATGGTTTCGCATCTAGTTTGAGAAATAATGTTCAAAGTGATACGGGAAAGATTATCGGAATGAAATCTCACGACTGTCATGTGATGATGCAGTATCTTTTCGTGACTAGTATCCCAGGGTTTATTGAAGACAAAGTGATTAGTGATACGATTATTGGGTTAGCTAACGTATTTAGAGTCGTTTGTAATAAAAATCTTACCAGGAAATAGTTAGAATCGGGTAAGGTTATGTGTAGACTGGAAATGATTTTGCCTCCCCCGTTTTTCAATATAATGATCCACCTGGTTATACACTTATACGACGAAGCTTTGTTAGGGGGACCAGTTCAGATGCGTTGGATGTACCCGTTTGAGCGGTATCTAAAGAAGTTAAAGGAGTACATACGAAAACCCGGCTAGGCCGGAGGGTTCAATCGCCGAGGGGTACGCCGTATAGGAGACTTTGAATTTCATATCGCGTTATCATCAAGAAGAAAAAACAAAGTTCAACGAACCGGGTAGATACACCGAGACTGGAGCTAAACCTAAAGATTTTTCCGTATTTAAAAGTCGGTGTACTCCACTCGGTAAAAAAGAGTATGGTATTTTGCAATACATTGAGAAGGAGCAAATCAACTGGTACATCCTACTTAATTGCGACTAAATCCAACATTTGATTACGTAAGTTGATCATTTAAATTGTTATTTTTTTAACTCGGTATGAAAAACATATTGAATTTACTCTTCAAATGTGTAGAGAACACAAAGCCACGCTATCGGGCCCTGAAGCTGATAAAGCTAGGAAACACCGACAAAATTTTGGAGATTGGTATTTGCATAAGGTATACATTCATTCAAATACCAATTTAGGTCTCAATATTCGACAATGTGGTTATTATTGTTTTTGTTGGTAGCTTTATGATATGGAAAAAGACGGCGATGCATTTGCTACTAGTGAGATGATTTTATTGGCTAGTAAGTCTCATGGTACAGTTTATAAGTACGATTCATGTGTTATAAACGGTGTCAAATGGGTTACTCGTAAAAAAGGGGAAAAGGAAGACTCAAGATTACGGGGTATGCACCATGTAAAATGAAAATTCATATTACGGTGAATTAGTTAAGATTGTAGAGGTAACATTTGATGGTGGTTGTTCAGTTGTGCTATTCGAGTGTAGTTTGTATAACACAAGTACTGCAAGGACAGAGAATGGGGTAATGGTGGGTCCTGGGGTGTTAGAAAATAATGCGATAAATAAAAGGAACCACAATACCGCAAGTGCACCGTTGTCCAAGTAATATCCGATAAATCGGGTTTCGCTCTCAAGGACGGATTAGGTTCAACTATAGTATTAATCAGATAGTAGAAATAATTGCTTTACAGAAAAGTAAATTAAAATAATTTCTGTTTGGTTTTCTCAAAACTAAATATGCAATAAAATAAAGACTAAAAATAAATAACTGAAAGAAATAATAAAGTAAATTGACTAACCTCGGAGATGAGAGATACTTTAGTCTCACAAGGAATCCACCTAATTAACGTAATCTATGCTTGTTTAAGGGTAGAATTGGTATTATAATATTAGTCGGGTGGACCTAGGAGCTATCCTAAAGTACTATAAACCCCTATACGGGCGAATATGCCTCTTCGTATGATATGCAATTACCTCTTTGTCTATGTAATTAGTTAAGCCTGTTGGTCAATAACGAACATTACACTGGTATTACCTACGTCTGTATTCAAACCCCCCTGTCGGATGATCACTTCGCCACTAAAGGGAGTAGCCCAAATACTAAAAGCTATTTCTAGTTGTACCGAAAAGAAATATTGATTAAGAACAAAGTAATATCCAATATATAAGTCTCAGTTCAATTTAAATCATAAAAATCTCAAATTCAAAAACATAGAATAAATTAATTAGGGTTCATCCCTCTATTGCGATTCTCAAGTATATGAAAGTTTAGCTCATAAAATTAAAGACTGAAATTAAATAGAAAAAAGACATCATATTCAATTACAGAAAAGAAATTGATAACCTAAGGGTTTGGTTGGCTATTGTTGGAAGAACAGAATTCCTCCAGCCCTAGATTTTACTCTGCCTTCTTGCTCTGACTTGAAAATATGAAGCCTCTGATGTAATTCTCTGAAGTGTGTGTAAAAAGGAGGCAAAAGGGTCTATTTATACTTATAAAAACGGATTAGGGCTTAGGTTAAGAGGATTAGGTCAAATTATAAAAAGCCCAAGCCCATCTTTTCTTTTAATTTATGTAACTGGTGTGCAGCCTTTAGTAAAACGGCAGTAACTTTTGCATAACAATTCCAAATGGGCTGATTCAACTTGGAGAATCTTCCTAACTCAATAGGCTATCAAACCATGTTTCACGGCCCAAGACTAATTCCGCTCCTAAGTAGCCCAAAAACAGCAATCTTTAACAGCCTTTCAGATCTGCAACTTCCTTAATTAAGTTCTTGGAATTTCTTTTCTTTCCTTTAGCTCCTCCACTCGATCTAAGACTTTAATTCTCACTTCTCCTCCTTGTAGTGGTTTCTTCATGAATTCATAAACCTACTAACTTTGCACTAAAACAAACAAATTAACGCACAAAAGCTTTAAAAATGCAAATAGTCTAATTCAAAGGGGAGAAAGTGCAATATGACGAAATAAGCATACAATTCTATCAAATTAGTCAAATATTTACCTAAAATGATGTCTCCAAAGGGCTAATATTTAGAACAAATAGGGAGACATCAAGACCCCAAACTCAAACCTTTGTCGTCCCGACAAAGTAAAATAAAAACAAAGGCCTTTTAGGTGAATGTAAAAGGTAGAATCTAGTAAATATTCCCAAAGCACAGCTTAAAACAAATCTCATATAGTATGATCTAGGCATTAATTTACACATACACATATCATGCAAAATCAAACACAAAATAATATCAATCCAAAATTAATTTCACAATGCTAGAAGGTTACGCTTGTTACTTATCTCAAGATGGTGGCTATAGGGTGTCCCTCGATCCATACTTACTTTGAACGCTCAACTTAGCATACTCCCTATTAGCTGAATCACAGACTCACTATGTATCTAGGAATCACGAAGTCTTTATGGTTGTAATATAGGCTTAGGGATGGTATGGTATGTATATTTGTTTGAAGTGAGCTTTTGGCTCTCTCCTCACTTACCATCAACAAACTGTCTAAGAGCTTGAGTTTACACTCGAATATGTTCTCACTCAACCCATTTGACGCGCTAATTTAGCGTCCCCAAATTAACCCAATGAGCACTAAAGATGATTCACATAAATATTTCCTCTTTGCCGGTCCAATTATATTCTTTTCATATGAAATTTCTTCTTTTTTTTTTCTTGTTTTTGTATAGCCATGACTCTCTTTTTGATGTTGAGATATCATGCTATTTCTCATAAAAAAATTCCTTTTCATATCTTTTTTTTCATTTACTCTTACCCCGGCAAAGGGTTACAATATAATCACTGTGAATTATCATCAAAATATAAAACTGAGCATAATTGATAAGCTCAAAAATCCCAACCCAATGTAAATTCCCATAATAGTGGACCCACCACCCCAAACTCAAGCTCAAGACAGGAAGTCTCAGGACCGTGATTCAAGTGTGGGTCATATGGAAATGCATAATAAACTAAAGGGATATTGGCTTATAATGTGGCGACAAAAGAAAGGCTTAAAGGCTAAGAAGGATATAACTAAATTCAGGGATAGAAGGCCAAAAAGGATTCAAATGGCTAACAAAGAACTACCTCTATCATTTTCCTATTTACACAGCTTGCCTCTAGTTCATACCTAAGTGGGTTCTCTACTCATTCAGATCTCACGTTCTACAAACCACTCATTATCCTTAAGCACAAGTTTACTTCTTCTGCATTGTTCATTAATTCTTCCTATCAATTACCTCATATTTTCATGCAATCAAAGTGTGTTTTACACTAACTCCTAAAGTCAACTATTTTCTATCATAATTCATAAAAAACATGCTTGATGGGGGTATTTAAAATACTCTACAGTCAACGCAACCCTTAAATTAATTTTATTGAAAGCATGTAAAGCACAAAAAACTGGGATGAGACAACGAACCCCACCCCAAACTCAAAAGTGAGTCGTGTCCCCATGACTCGAAAAAGACTCAATAAAGCAAATAAACTAATAAAACAAATGAGAAAAGGATAGAAAAATGTATCTGAACCTGAACGAAGCTGGTTTCCACGGTTGCGTGTAGGTTGAGCTCCTCTTGTTGCGTAGGTGGAATGTTGTACATTGCTCACTCCACGTAATATGTTTTTCATGAGCTCCAAATCTTTTGTGGTGTTTCCTATGGTTGGCAACACCTCCAAAATTTTCATTCTTTCAACTACACCTTTCAACACCAAAAGTAATACAAGGTTCTCCAACTTCTTCTTCCTCTTCATGGTATTCTTGACCTCCTAACCTTCCTCATCTCAATGAACCCCAAACTCAAAACTTTAAATAATCAAAAACTAGAGAAGAGTTTTGAAATTTGATGTTTTGAGGATTTAGAATGAAGGATTAAGGTGTTATATGAGATGGGTAATGATTATGTAGTGGATTGGGGAAGTTTTAATGAATAGGATTGAAGCTTTGATGAAGAGGCATAAGGTTGAAGGAGAAGATTTCTTGATGTTCTTGAAGGATTGTGATGTTGGATGTGTGTTTGGAATGGAATAGGAGGAAAGATTGAATGTTCTTGGGTGTTTTAGTGGCGTGGTGCAGGTATATAAAGGGTTAGGGTCTGAAAAATTCGTATTGGAGAGGCTAGGGTTACTTCTTGATAAGGTAAGAAGTGGATTTGGTAACAGCTCTTCATAAACCGCCATCAGACCGGCATACCGTCGGATTCGCCGGCTTACCGTTGCTGGAGATTTTCTTTTTGTTCTTCTCGATAATAAACCCGAGTTGAAAACCCGAGGACTCGTGTTTTGGGCGTGGGTATACCGGTGGTATCAGCGACATACCGATGCGCTGTTTTTCGAAAAACCTTGCTTCGTCAAAATACCCTAGTCATGAACCCGAGAGCTCGCGTGTTTCTTCTGGCCGACATACCGATAAGACGACCGGCTTACCGGTCAGGATCTTGAATTTTTTTCTCCCTCTCGGCAAAATACTCGAGGGCTCGTGTTTCCTTCGCGGGCATACCAGTCATATGACCGACTAGCCGGCTAGTGCTGCAGTTTTTTTTATCTTTTTCGTTCCTTAGCACCCCAAACTCAATTCCTGCACCATTAACACACTACCTTTCTCATTTCTTTTTAAAATTAGACACTAAGACTCAAAAATTACTTATAATTATACACTAGGAATTGAAAAACATAAAGCAATAAACTAATATACAATTGAAATGGCTTTTGTTTAACGTCGTTAATCTCGACGGGTTACCTCATGAATCACTTTTTAACATAACCTCCCCATCAGTGAGTGAGGTTGTCAACATTTGCTACACCGAACATGCATCCCTTAGATTTTATTATCACCAATTGATCCGAGATAACCTTTGTGACCATGAAAGGTCCTAACCAAGAACTCTTGGCTTTACGCGCTTTTGGAGGAGGATCAGGCTTTTTCATTGTGACCTCTTCGCCCACTCTGAACTCCTTCTTCTTTCTTTCTTTCTTAGGTTATTTAGGAACCTTCATAGTATGCGCCTTATCTTTCTTCTTTGCATGATTAATGTGTGGACTTTCCTTAGGACATGGAGGATTATTATTAGGTGGTTTCTTTTTTAGCTCTCTTTCCTCCATTCTTAAGGTTTCCACAATATTAGTGGGCTCTTTTTCTTCTTGTTCAATCACATCGATCCAGAGCAATCCTCCTTAGGATCCGGAAACTTCATTGGCTTAAACACGTTGAATTTTACCTCTTCGGCTTGGATACGCATAATCATTTCACCATTCTCTACATCAATCAAAGCACGCCCCGTGGCTAGGAATGGTCTTCCCAAAATAATGGGGACATTCCTATCCGCGTCGTAATCAAGTATAACAAAATCAACATGAAAAATTAATGTACCTGCCTTGACGAGGACATATTCTAGTCTTCCCTCTGGATGTACGAGGGATCTGTCAGCCATTTGTAAAACCATAGAGGTAGGTTTTGCGTTTCCTATTTTCAACTTTTCAAAGACTGATTTGGGCACTTGCTCCTAAATCGCATAAAGCTTTCCCTTGCCACTTAGCACCAATGGAAATCGGAATCGTAAAACTTCCAGGATCTAGTAATTTAGGTGGCAACTTACTCTGGCAGATGGCATTACACTCTTCTGGAAAACCTACCATTTCATTCTCAAGATACTGGCGTTTGCTGGTGATAGCTCTTTTCAGGAACTTCATGTATTTTGGTACACCTTTGATAGCCTTTAATAAGGGTATACTAATGTTGATATTACTCACCATACTCATGAATATCTGATATTCAGCGGTATCTCCTTTCTTCTGAACTCTCGAAGGGAATGATGGAGGAGGACGGACTTCTATAGCATCTTTCTTCTTTGGGATCTCTGGAATATTCTCCATTTCCACCACTTCTGGTTCATCTTTTTTTTCCACCACATCCTCCACCGTTTTCTCTTTCACAGTTGTTTATTTTTCTTTCGTAACGGGAAAAGGTGGTGGTGGAAGCTTCTTACCACTTCTAAGCGAGATAGCGTTACACTCTTCGTATGGCTTAGGTTCTTCAGTATTGCTTGGTAATTGTCCTTGTGGACGCTGACTTAATTGCTTCGACATCTGAGCAATCTGATTTTCTAACAATTTAATTGCTGCGGATGTAGATTGTTGCTCTAGGCTAGCTTTTGTTTGAATGTTGATTAATGTCAACAAGGTTTGTTGAACATCTAACACACCTTCTTGAGTTTGAGTTGGTAGAGCTTTCTAATTCATGGTCCCAGTGTAGTTGTCTTGAGGAGGTTGTCTCTGAGCTTGATTTCCGTAACCTTGTCCCCCTTGGTAGTTGTTCTGTGGTCTTGGTTGATAATTATTACCTTGGGGATGCGGCTGATATGCATAAGTCGGATTAGCGGTACTATTTGGATTTGAATATTGGAAACCCGGATGGTTTCGATTCGGTTGATAACCTTGACCACCTGAATTATAATTCCCTCGGTTGGCAACAAACATTACGGCTTCTGGATTGATTTGACAATGCTCCCAATCATGATCTTGTACACCACAGTTAGAACACCCATACACTTCTTGTGTGACATTAACCTCTGCTCTTCTACCTTAAGAACCTTTTGTAACAGCTAGATTAAGCTATTTTAATTGTTGCTCAAATTTATTCTTCATGGCGCAGTGATTTTTTCCTCAATTGCATCACTACTTTATTTATATTTTCCACTTCGGATAGGTGTTCTCACAGTGTTCCAACCCATCTCATTCTTCACTGTTCTATTCAAAGTAACCTTCGCATGAACTAGTTGTACCTGTAAGAATCCACCACCGCAAAGCAAGTCTAAATATTTTCTTGATGGTCCATCAAGGCCTTTATAAAATATCTTTAATTGCTGCAATTCTGTAAGGCCATGATCTGTGACTCTTCGTAAGCATATTTCAAATCTTGACCAACTTCTACCCAAAGTCTCGTCTTGTTCTTGCTCGAAAGATGTTAGAGCAATATGTGCACCTAATCTCATGTTGGTTGGGTAGTACCTGTCAAAAAATGCAGTTTGCAACGCATACCAGGGAGTAATCGATCCAGGCTCTTGAGAATCATGCCATTCACTTGCTCCATCTATCACAAAATATCTAAAATTTGCAAAATACATCTGATCTCTAGTCACTCCTTGTGTAGTATAGGAATCGAAAATTTGCATGAACTTCTTTACAGCACGGATTGGATCTTCTCCAGGTGCTCCTTGGAAATTGCCATAATTCTGAAATTGAGACAACATACCAGGACCGGGTCTGTATCTCGCGACATTAATATCGGCGGGGCCAATTCCAAGGGCAGGAGCTCGATATGAAGCTTGTTCAGGACCATTGATAAACCATGGATCATTAATAACTATATGTTGAACTTGTGGAACAAGAGGAACAAGAGGAGGATGAATCTCGTGTTCTTCAGCCATTGCTTCTCTTGCTAATTTCTCCTCTTTTTCCTTTTCTTTAGCTTCTTTATTTCTATTGTTTGCTTCTCGAACTAGGATTTCTGGATTCTCAATGATCACGGGATCTTCGAGCATATACCAAAACTTGTAAACCTGAGAAAGAAAGAACAAACCAAAGCGTAAAACTGAAAATAAAAAACAAAACTAAAAATACCAATTGAACTACTAAAGGATTAACACCAAGGTCACACGCTACCGTCCCTGGCAGCGGCGCCAAAAACTTGGTGGATCCTGGGGTGTTAGAATATAATGCGATAAATAAAATGAACCACAATACCGCAAGTGCACGGTTGTCCAAGTAATATCTGATAAATCAGGTTTCGCTCTCAGGGACGGATTAGGTTCAACTCTAGTATTATTCATACAGATAGTAGACATAATTGCTTTACAGAAAAGTAAATTACTATGATTTTTGTTTGGTTTTCTTAAAACTAAAGATGCAATAAAATAAAAAATAAAAATAAATAACTGAAAGAAATAATAAAGTAAATTAACTAACCTCAGAGATGAGAGATACTTGAGTCTCGCAAGGAATCCACCTAATTAACGTAATCTATGCTTATTTAAGGGTAGAATTGGTATTATAATATTAGTCGGGAATCTAATGTCTCCTAGCCCCCTGTCGGGTGGACCTAGGAGTTATCCTGAAGTACTATAAACACCTATATGGGCGAATATGCCTCTTAGGATGATATGCAATTACCTCTTTGGCTATGTAATTAGTTAAGTTTGTCGGTCAATAACGGACATTACATGGGTATTACCTAAGTCTGTATTCAAACCCCCCTGTCGGATGATCACTTCGCCATTAAAGTGAATAGCCCAAATACTACAAGCTATTTCTAGTTGTACCGAAAAGAAAAAGTAATTAAGAACAAAGTAATATCCAATATATAAGACTCAATTCAATTTAAATCATAAAATTCCCAAATTCAAAACATAGAAGAAATTAATTAGGGTTCATCCCTTTATTGCGATTCTCAAGTATATGAAAGTTTAGCTCATAAAATTAAAGACTGAAATTAAATAGATAAAAGACATTATATTCAATTACAGAAAACAAATTGATAACCTAAGGGTTTGGTTGGCTGTTGTTGGAAGAACAGAATTCCTCCAGCTCTAACTTTTCCTCTGCCTTCTTGCTCTGACTTGAAAATATGAAGCCTCTGATGTAATTCTCTGAAGTGTGTGTAAAAAGGAGGCTAAAAGGTCTATTTATACTTGTAAAAACGGATTATGGCTTAGGTTAAGAGGATTATGTCAAATTATAAAAAGCTCAAGCCCATCTTTTCTTTTAAATCTCGTAACTAGTGTGCAGCCTTTAGCAAAACGGCTGTAACTTTTGCATAACAACTCCAAATAGGCTGATTCAACTTGGAAAATATTCCTAACTCAATAGGCTATCAAACCATGTTTCACGGCCCAAGGCTAATTCCGCTCCTAAGTAGCCCAAAAACAGCAATCTTCAACAGCCTTTCAGATCTGCAACTTCTTTAATTAAGTTCATAGAATTTCTTTTCTTTCCTTTAGCTCCTCCACTCGATCTAAGACTTTAATTCTAACTTCTCCTCCTTGTAGTGTTTTCTTCATGAATTCTTAAACCTACTAACTTTTCACTAAAACAAACAAATTAACGCACAAAAGCTCTAAAAATGCAAATAGTTTAATTCCAATGGGAGAAACTGCAATATGATGAAATAAGCATAAAAGTCTATCAAATAAGTCAAATATTTACCAAAAATGATGTCTCCAAAGGGCTAATATTTAGAACAAATAGGGAGACATCAGGTAACCATTATTAACACATCTACCTTTTTTTGGAGAGACGAGCCATACATCTTAGCCACACAAGCGAAAAAAGTATTTTATATTGATGAGATTAATTCAAGGAAAGCAAAAAAAGGGTGGAAAGTTGTTTGGGAAATCAATGATAGACATGGATGAAATCCCGAGTTATGGGTTGCAGAATCACTACCTACTGAAAACGAGAGTGTCACGATCCCTTTAGTGAACACCGAGACGGATTACTCATAGTTACATTTGACAACTGGTGAGGAGATCCCATTTGACCCTTCTCTTTTGCACGTAGCTTTATTTATTGATGAATAGGATGAGCTTTTTTATGACACGATGGGCGAATATGCCGGCGATGAAGTAGAGGAACCAATCTACGTTGATAGTGATGAGGAAGTTATTGACACGAGTGGTTACGAGACAGACTGATTTTTGTATGATTAAGTGTTTTTTATTTGTTTGGATTTTGATTACGTGTTTTTGATTGTTTGGTTTTGATTACGTGATTTTGATTGTTTAGAATTTTATTATGTTTTGTTATTGTTTGGAATTGTATTACGTTAAGCTTATTGTGTGTTCGAAATTATAATTGTTCATTTTCCATTTAAAAAAAAGGTTATTTGCGACTACATATGTAAGAACTAGTCGCGATTGATATGTGTCATTTGCGACTAGTTCATACGTATGAACTAGTCGGTAAAAGGAAGCACACTTCTAGCGACTACCAAGTAGTCGCTAAACACGGATTAAATATCCACTAAATATTGGCGGTCCACTTTCCCGCCCATCGAAGAGACATGTGTTAACTTCTTTCTTTTCGCGACTACTTGGTAGTCGCGAAAACCCAATTAGGTCGGTCAAATTACCAACACGTGGCGGTCATCACCTACTTTACCGACTAATTTCTTACCTTTAGCGACTACATGTTGTAGTCGCTAAAGAGAGTGTCCTATATGTACTCTGCCGAGCCCATAAGCTTCATTATTTCCTTATAAAAAACCAAAAAACGGAGCTCTCTCTTAAAATCCGCCATTCCAAGCTCTAATCGAAGCTATAAACACTTAAATCATCACACAAGGTAACAAAATCATGTTTTAATCTATTTATTCCACTATTTTCTTAAGATTTTACTAGTTTGTTTTTGCTAACCTAATTTTTTTTCTTTTGTGTTTAAATCCGAATGATGTTGGCATAATATCTACATCAAAAGAGCTTCAATTTCAGCATATAAGGTAGGTTTTTCAACCATTATTTGTGTTTTAATTTTCATGTTCTTTTTTGAATTTTTATTTGATTATTTGATGTTTATGTTAATTCCGAATATATGTGGTACTTTTAGGGTATTATAAATGATATTTTTAACACAAAATAGATGCTAAAATGGTTAAAAAAATTATGTGAGTAATTGTAATGATTTTTTCCCATTTTTTTTGTTGTGATGATTATGAAATCCGAGATTAATAGGTGTTATTAGAGTGTGTTTTAGGTTAGTTTAGACAATATTTTGATGTTTGATTATAGAAAAATTGATGGTATAATTTGAGGGTTTTATTAAGGTTTTTAGGATTTTAAGAAAATTAAAATTAATAATATGAAATTAAAATTGCATGTAATTTGACTTTTTATGGCCTAAAAGTGTTTAAATAAAAATATAGGGATCAAATTGCAATTATAAAAAAATTAATAGACCATCTTGAAATTAATTAGGAATATAATTTGTTATAAAATGTTTGTGATGAAATCAAAGAGACTAAAAAGATAGTACTAAAGTTGTTTAAATAAATATATTGGACTAAAATGAAATTTTACAAGAAAATTAAAGATAATAAAAATGAAATAAAATGTATTTTTTAAAATAAATGAAAAAGAACAAATTTGCAAATTTAAAAAATGAATACTTAGACAAAATAAAACAATTTATCAAAAAAGTTTTAAAAAAAATAAAAGGACCAATTTGCAAATTTGCAAATTTAACAAATAGTTAAAAAAATTATATATTTTTTTATTTATTACTGTATGACTAATATAATTTTTTTTGTGTAATACAGATTGTATTTGGAATATTGGATATATTATTATATTGTTAGAGTTATCTAATTTATCTAATTTATTTTATTGTTATTGTAATATTTAATTTGTATTTAAATTGTATTTAATTTGTAATAATTTGGTGATGTAATAATTTTCATTTAATTTTTATTTATCTCTTTTAAATTTATTGCAAAATATTAGATGGCCGACGTGATTTCTAGGACACACGAAGGGGCGGTGGGGGCCGAGACCCGAACCATAATCTGAACAGAAACCTTGCCGACTGTAACACTCAAGAGGGTAAATAAAAATTTTATATCACAAATAATTTTAAATGTAACTTATATTTTAATTAAATCTAATTTAAAACATAACCAATTAAGCAGAAAAAACGTGGAAATGCGGCACTAAAATCTCCCGTTAAGGCACTAAAAGCTGTCGGGTATCCATTGCCGATCGATTTCTGCATTTTAGACGACACGTGGAATCCATCTGGTAAGTACGGGAAACACGTTAGCCAGGTGGTCGGGCTAATTGTTCGAGAGAGGATACCGCCATGCTACAAAGTGTGGAGTAAAGTTCCGATGGCCGAAAAAATATCAGTGATTAAGCGATTATCGGTAATGTTAATACTTATATATATATATATATATATATATATATATATATATATATATATATATATATATATATATATATTAATTTATTAATTTAATTTAACTTAAAAAAATATCTTGGATGTAGCAATTTTTTGATATACCTAATTGGAGGAGAATGGATGATTGGAAATTTATAGCTGGGAATTTGGACGATACAATGCGATTAAGGTACAAAGACTACAAATATGATACGAAGAAGGACTATTACATGCTGGGTAAGAAACCTCGTGATTTATCTGATGAAATCTGGAAGAGTTGTTGTGACTTGTGGGGTTCGAATGAGGCAAAGGTATATATATATAATTTTTTTTATTTTATAATTTAGATTACATATAACGTTATTAAGATTTGTATTTTAAATTTTTTTCAGAACCAGGAAAAAGCGAATAAATTAAACTGAGAGAAACAAAAGAATAAGAGTGGAGCGGGGTCTCGAAAATATTCCCAAACTCGGGATATGCTTTACGAGGTAATTTGTTTTTTATGTATAGGTGATTAATGTATTTTGAATAGCTTTTAATTATTCTGAATGAAACAGGGCGTTGAGAATTTGATCTCGGATGGTAGGGTGGTAGCTAGGGATGAGGCAACTCAAGAAGACACCCATATTCCTTAAATGGGTGCGTTTTTCGAGGTGTGGGCAAAAGTAAGAAAACAAAGCAGTGGAGGTCCGAGGGTTATATGAACGCTGATGTAAGTTTATTTTTAAAAGTAAAATTTAAATTATAATTTTATTCATAAATTGATTTTAATTTTTTTTCCGTGTCTATAATTAAACAGAAATTGTTAAGGGATGCTATGAAAGATCAAGTGACTCAGAGTCAATCGGATAAAGGTTTAGCTCGTGAGTTGTCGCAAAAGGAGCAAATCAAGGCGGTGAGGGAAACTGCTAAAAAGGTTGTTGGGTCGCCAAAGAGGAGCTGGACACGGGGTGTGGGTCGGCCGAAAAAGAAGAAGAGTCCTTCGACCACCCCGACACAAGACGAGCATAACGCGACGATGATATAGGCAATAAATGAGCTTCGAGTAGCCCAAGGACTTCCAGAGTATAGACGCCCTGATATACCCTCTACTAGAATTGAGCCTCTAGTGTTTTCTCGGGTTGTTGTGAGTGATGCGATGGGATGGATTAACGAGATGAGAGCATGTGAAGGTTTGCCCCCTTTTCAGCCTATGCCTGCAGACCCTACTCCTCCTACTGGTAGTGCATCCGAGAGACTAGTTGATGAAGATGGTGATGAAGAAATGGGGGAAGATGATGACGAGTCCGAGGGAGAAGAGGAGACCCGTTTATATGGCCTTTATTTGATTATGTTGGTGTTTATTTTTAATTATTTTGGTGATGTAATATGACTTTGACTTTTGACTATCTTTGTTTGACTTTGGTTGACTTTCTATTTGACTATAGATAATTTTGGTATTTTAATTATTAATTGTATATTTGTTTTAAATAAAAAAAAATTGATTTTAGAATTTTTTTTAATTTCAATATTGAAATTAAATATAATTCAGAATCATATTTTTTTATTTTTTAAAAAATAAAAATAAAACGCTATTAACGACTACTCGTAGTCGCTAAAATCAAAAAGTTGTAGTCGCTAATTATCAACTATTTGCGATTACGTGTAGTCGTTAATTTGAAATCAATTTACGACTACTCACTAGTCGACAATATATGACTCATGCACGATTACCATGTAGTCGTAATTAACTAAGACATTTACGACTACATCTGTAGTTGGTAATATTTACGTTATACACGACTACACAGTAATCGTAATTGTCTAATTACTTCTAGCGACTACTTATTAGTCGTGCGTTCTTAGTTATGACTTGTAACGACAAGTTTCTAGCGACTAAGTTTTTACGACTACAAGTAGTCGGCAGAGACCAAAATCGTTTTTCGCGACTACTTGTTTGTTCTTTAGCGACTACAGATGTAGTCGCGGAAGCTCTTACGCGGCGTAACGCTACTAAAGTGTTATATTATTTTTGTTATTATAGGTATTGTGTGTTATTTGTTCCACTTAGTGCTCGCTTGGGTGTTTTTTTGAAAAAGCGCTTAAAAGTGCTTCTAGATCTTTTAAAGTGTTTTAGACCTTGAAAAACACTTATATGAGAAGCACCAAATGTGCTTCTTGAGAAAAACACTTAAAGTGATTTTAGATTTCAAGATTAGGTTATGTGTGAGGCCTTTTACAGATTCCCGAGCAGTTATTTTTGGAAGATGGACAGGGGGTCGTGATGACTTATGAGGGCTGGAACCGGAACAAATCAGGCATGACTGGATGATAGTCCAAGCGACATATGAGGGGGAAGAGATCTCTCTTCACAGACGCTGGAACAACAAATTAAAAGAAATCTCTTCATAGCCGCTGGAGTAATAAAACAAATAGGAATCTCTTCACACGTGGTTGAACAAAAAATAATAGAAATCTCTCCACATCGGCTAAACAAAGAACAATTAGAAATCTTGTCACTCGCGGCGGCGCTTGATGACAGTGTAGGACGATCTCGTCGGCGACGATTGATGGTGATAGAGGATATTCCAGGCAGCGGTGGTTGATGGTGGTGGAAGACACTCCAAATCGGATACAAATACAGATCTTGGTATCGAAAGAGACTTGTTCAACACTTTGATATCAATTATACGGTGCATTCCAATCAACCTGGTAGTCTTTGAATCTTCATATTATACGGACAGACGAATCCATGAGGGGGAAGAGATTTCTTTTAAATTGTTATTCCAATGAGAGAGAGACGGGATTTCTTTTTTGTTTGATGTTCTGGTACATAGATAGAGAGAAGAGATGCATACTAGAGATACAAGAGAGGGAGATAATTTGAATTGGATATATGTATCAATTAAATATAATAATAGACTAGAGAGAGTATGTTTGTCAGGTACGTCGGGTCCACTATTAAAAGGGTAGTAATGTAACTTTACTCCTTCATGTTGGGTAAAGCAGACCTGTTAAAAGAATAATTTAACTAGAGGCCTTTAATTTGGCTACTTTTGGGTTTTAGGCTTGTATTTGTATTTACCTCTTGCTCTATTTAGTTTACTGAAATTACCAAAAAAAAATGGAACTCAGCGTTATGATTGGGAAAATGTAACATAAACTAATTAGATGGGAGAATTCCTAATTGCTAAAATGGTTTTTTAATCTGTTTTTTGGGCATTGTGTCATATTTGGTGCATTGAACTTACTGTAGTTGAAAAAACAACATTGAATTAAGTGTTTAGTTTGGGAAAGATATCATAAAAAGGTGAGATGGGACAAAACCTATCTGCTAAAATATTTTTTTAATCTGTTTTTTTTTCTTTTGCTATTGGGTCATATTTGTCCCATTTAGTTTACTGAAATTGCAAAAAAAAAGTTGAATAAAATGTTATAGGTTGGGAAAGGTACCATAAATAAGTTAGATAGGACAAGTTCCATATGTCAAATTTATTGTTCTTTATATAGACAGTGAATGGATTAAAAATTATAATTCTTGTATATTGATACATATATGACTCATGAAGTTAGATCATCAGTAGATGGGTTGTTTCAAGCACTAAACCACAAAAGAATTACTAGAGTATACATACGTGCTTACGACCCACTAACTTTTTACTTTTTGAGTAGGGAACTATACAAGAAGACGAAATAAAAAAATGCGATGTGAAAAGACAACACGAATATCACAAATATTATCAAAAGATACAACAGTAAGACTCAATTTGGAGTTTTCCCAAATAGGCCTAATAATAACAAAAATTGATATCAGACTAATCATAGGCGTAGAAGGTGGGAATAGGAAAGTTCTCTTTTTGAGCAAAGAATAAGTATTTTCTTCTAATGGGTTTAAAGGACAATTCAAAGACCATAATGGACAACTGACACTAACCACTCTAAAAGATCAAATTAAAAGCCTGTTAGACGAAGAGGATATGGGTGATAAAGCTTTGCGGGATTTTTCTCGATTAATATGCATTTTAGGCCTACATACATGATTCTACCCATATAGAGCAAGAATAATAGAATGGTTTGCAGTTGGACTTTCCCAAGACCTTAGAATATTAAGGAAATACAATAGGGCAGGTGATATGGCTTATAAGATCACGAAATCTGTCACATCATGGAAAACTTCTCTTCTAAAAGGAACTAGATGCATGATTATTGTAAGTAATATAATACATGTAACTTATTAACAAACTCGGTTATATAATATGCATTTACTAACTTAAATGTTATGTTTGAATGTATTCATTCTTCTTCGAGCACGTAAATAGTTGAGAAGCAACTGAAAAACATGCTTATCTACGTTGTTTCAAGTGGTTAGATGTGATTTATCTAAAAAGGGGGGAGACGTTCAATTCAAAATATATCGATACTCTTACAGCTAGAAATGTAAGTGAAAAAATTAATTTCAAAATTGTTATATCTTAAAAACATGCGTAGTAAAGTTTAATGTTTTGGAGGTTAGAACTAATGACCTAGTTATCGAGCCATCAGAAGATCAAACAATCCAAATGGCAGATGGAGTTGAAGAGAGTAAAAATGAGGATGATGTAGAAGAAGAGGACGAAGAAGAAAACTTTGATGAGTAGGAAAATGAAGATGAAGAGGATGAAGAAATGAACTTGGATTGGGAGGAATGTGAAGACGGAGAGGATGAAGAGGACATGGGTTTTGAGACTTATGGGGATGAAAAAGATATGGATTCCAAGAATGATGAGGATCAAGATATGGGTTTCAAGAATGATGAGGATGAAGAGGAGAATTAACGGGATGAGAATGGTGAGGATGAAGAGAAAGATCATGAATAAGTTACAGATGAGGTAGATGCAAATACATGTGAGGAAAAATCTAATAAAGAACCGATACATGAAAAAGAGATTCAAGTCATCGAGACTGAGGCAGAAAATCAAAATGATGATAGTGTCACATTTGATGAACCGAGAGACATGAAAAATATAATGAGAACCAATTCATGAAAGATAATCGAGACCCCAAGACTGACATGGTAAATCAGAAGGATGATAGTGTCCCATTTGATAAACAGAGAGACAAGATAGATCTAATGAAGAAACGATTCATAAAAAAAAGAATCAAGACCCCAAGACTGAGGAAGTAAATAAGAATGATAGTGTTCCATTTGATGAAGCAAAAAGACAAGAAACAATTACAGCAGATGTTGCTAATAGCAGTTTAAGTTTACATGTGAGGGGACTTCGCAGGTTTCACCTCTAGGCCTACAGTGTTCCAATAACACATATAATTTGATTTTGAAAATAGGAAACAAAAATCCTGAGAATGTAAAAATTTGTGAAGATGAGGATTTAAGCATCACAGTTGCTGAAGCAATGCAAGTTGCTCGAAAAAGAGAAGAAATTTCTCAAAAGGTACTTTTATTCAGATATCTAGTTAACTTTTATAAGAGTATATGTTATTGTTTATGAATAAGATTTTGTATATTATGTCATTGTCGTAGTCTTGAACATGATGGAGAAAAAGTATACTGGAAGTGATGTTATCCACATCAACATTGCAAATGAGGTGAGAGTGATATTACACAATCTAAAAATCTGTGTGTTGTATCATGTTTAAAATGAATTGATTTACAAATAATATTTAATTGTAGGTTTTTCTAAACAAAAATTATGTTAATGGACAAGAAAAATATATATCTGAGCAATTCAAGGCTTTTTCCAACACACATAAATATTTGTTACTCCCTCTAAAAACAAAAAAAATATGAAAGATGTAATTTGTTGTCACTTAAGATATATTAAAAAGTTAATCTATAATTTATATTCATAACACATTGCAATGAACGAGGTCAGGATGTATAAGAAGCAAAAGAAATATGGATGCAGAGAAATTGACTTCAGAGGTAATACTTCCTGAACACAATAAGATAGTACCTCCAACTGTTCCAACCAGAAGTCTATCCTATGAAAATGTCATGTTCCAAACGAGAACAATCATCAATTATTCGGGAGTATGTTCACTTATATTTGCTGCTGAATATACAAAAAAAAAACTAATTTCCACTAAATACAAAAAAATGGTGTACCTGCATCCTAAATATGTCGATACAAGACTGCGATGATAATATATGTGTACGCAAAAATGTGGATGAAGCAATTCAAAGTTAGCAAATATTTTTGAAGTTGTGGTATGTTCATTGATTTTCAAATTTTTGTTTAACCAGATTGTAATTTTTTAAAATTTTATATGTATGAATAGTTCTATTTTGATGCTTTAAAATATTTCTATAAATGTGTTTGTGTAAGATTGCATGTTTAAATAAATAGGAAAATAAAGAAAGGTAAATGAGACTTGTCCCATAAAGGTAGATGAGACTTATCTCATTACATTAAGATGGGACTTGTCCCATCTCATAAAAAAATGTTTGTGTACGATATTACTAACAGAACAAGTGGAAAAACACTTTATAGTTGATGATATCAACGATATATCATATATGTAAATTGTAAGAATTCAAGGAAAAAAAATTTGGGAGACATTTAAAGTAGCATAGGGGATTCTAACTTGGAACCTCTTCACTAAAATATAAGCATTTTACCACTAGACTATGTCTAATCATCAATTATATTTGTTATATTTAGGATATAACATACGTTGTTAAATGCATAACACTTAATTAAGGTGGATTTGACGAGACCAACTTAAAACAAATTCTTTAACAAATTATCAAGGATATCAAGAAGAAAAACTATAAATAATTTAAGAAAAAAAAGTGTAGGAGAAAATTTAAATAGCAAGGCAGATTCAAACTTGGAACCTTGGATAGTAGAGTGCAAGCATATTACCGCTAGGCCATGTCTAATCATCATTATCTTTGATATACTATTATATATACATTAAAAACGTCTACGTAAAATGGGACAAATCCGATTTCAAAAGAAAAATTTCTGAAGTCTATATGAACTGCGCAAAAAAAAAAAAACACATGGATACAAAAGTAGTATAGAAGATATAAAACTTAAAATATGAATAAACTAAAAAATTCATATATTGAATGTATATATAAAAAGTTCAAAAACAAATTATTTATTCAATATATAGCATGTTAAACTGAATATAATAAGTTAAATGCTTATTTCAAAAAATGAAAAAAAGAATCAATAGTTTTCATCAAGATGAATATTGATCAAAGCACAATAGTGCATATGGAACGATTATGATAAGAAAGTTGGTTGCACGACCGCAAACCCTTTTTTCGAGTAGATTCTATTCTAGAAAGATGACGATTCTTTTTCGGCCTCCTAGGTATTAGTTTGGCCGAAAGAGGAAATACTGAAAATTGTTGTATTGTTGAGTATCATCCTGAAAGGTCAAAAAACTGATATACTATGTGAATAAGTCTCCGTGAATGAGAATTGGTGGTAGCATAGATCAACTATGAAAATCTTGTAGTTTTCTGAGCAAATTTTATTACAGCGTCTACGTGAACACATGGAAAACCAACTATTTGCCAGCTGTAACAAAAATAGGTCCTCGATAATATATCCACAGTCATTATAGGGTCGAAATGAACTTGGAAAATATTTTCACTAGAAGGTTTCACAACCCAAGGACGACCTTATTTGAAATTATTCTGATATCTAACATCAGAATCTCTGACAATGTAGTGATGCATAACTTGGACTGCTTGTACTGTTTGACCATTTGCATCATGAAGTGTCGAATACTATCATTCAATTTAGTTACAGGTAACTCACGATGCTATTTTATTTGTGCATTAAAAGACTCGACTGCATTTGACGTCATTTCTCCAAATTTCTTGCCCTTGAAAAATAAATCACAAAATTGCTCCCTTTTGAAAGCTTTGCAAAAATTCAATTGCTTTTTGAGTTACCACCTTATTAAATGCTTGGACACATCTATCAACTCAGATTCATAAACAGAGTGTGCAATGTCATCAAGATAATACTTTCAGTTTTCGTTAAGTAACTTAAAACCCTTTTCGTTTAGAATATGGTGAGAAATGTATCTACAAATTTATGTCTATGCCATAAACCCACTTGTGACGAGATTTAGTACCCACTTGTGAAGAGATTTAGTTTATCCCGGGTCTGTACCCACTTGTGAAGATATTTGATTTGCCGCAAGTCTGTACCCACCCAGCTGTTGTGAAGAGATTTCTATTTCTTTGTTGTTACAACAAGTGTGAAGAGATCTGTTATTTTTTTCCTATGATGCATGTGATATGATGCGTGTGAAGCAATCTGATCTGTTTCTTCAAAGACCATGAACAACACATGGGTACAACCCTGTTAGTTTCCGAACTGTGTTTGTACCCAACTGTTGTGGATTGGCCTAACTACTGGGAGATGATCAGTGCCCCACCTATTGTTATTCTAACTGGGACTGTACCCATCACCAGAGTTTGACATATTGGAATTGAGTTTGTACCCACTTGAACTTTTACATGGACAACTAGCAGTAAAAAATGAATTTACATGGTATTGGCTACCTAAAAAAATGGGTACGAGCGTTAATAGATGTGTACTCATCTCATATAACAAATGATTTTAGCTGTGATAAAAAGGTTTATGGGTATGTATCCATCATGAATCTGAACCTCAAATAAAAAATAAAATAAAAAAAAACTAATTAATTTAATAGAAAAGGTATACATGTAGATTAGCCAAATCAAAATTATAACTAAAAATTTTAATAGTATAAATAATGAATTAGGATTTGAAAAAAGTTATAGAATTTTAGGACTCATATTTATAATTTCTTTTTTTATTTGTTCTGGGCCTAAGTAGATCTAGTTACTCAATAATCAATTGGGCCTACGATTTAAAAGTTCTACGTCATCCTGCGATGGTGATATTTAACTTTTTTGTCAGGTGACACACTAACACTACTTTTTTTTGACGTTAAAACTGAATTTAAATTAAAATAAATAATTGTAGGTTACAATAAGATAGGATAAATGTATTAACCAATTCCTAATGAAACAAAGTCGCTAAAGATAAGCTTTTCAAGAAAAGCTGGGGGTGAAGACACCCAATTGCAAGGAAGGTTGTTTGAGATGACCCTCTTCGCAATCCAATCTGCGGCTTGGTTAGATTTCCGAGGGATAAAGTGGAAATCCATGCTTAGGGTGCTAGAAATTGTTTGTATATCTTCAAAGACATGTAGTAAATGACGATTTGCAAACGATTGACACTCCATAAGCGGCTTCATAAGTGATTGGCAATCATTTAAAAGCACAAAATGATTGTTTGGTTGATAGGAGGCTTCTTTGATCGCATTACGAATTCCAATTGCTTCTGCCTCCTCCGGAGATTTTGATTTTAGTTTCCATGATTTACCTTTCAAAAATTGGCCCTGAGAATCACTGAAAATGCATCCAATAGCTATTTCATTAGTATTTGCTATATAAGAGGCATCAACAAATATGAAAGTTGTAAGATTTTTTGAATATTTCTCCCTGAGATTTATATTTAAATGAGGATCAGCTTGTTTTTCTATAGCTATAGCTTCAAAGTCAATTTTATTACAAGTTTTGTACTCATCATAAGCTTTTGAAGCATTTTTAACAGTAATGAAGGGACAAATATCAGCATTTTCGAAGACCTTTTTGTTTCTAGCCTTCCATATAAACCAAAGAGTCCATATTGCCTTCTCAACCTGGTTTGTACCTCTATCATCTTTGTTGTAATCATGGTTTATTAAGTTTTGTAACCAATGATCCAATCTTAAGTTTAAATCATAAGAGGATTTGAAACCCCAGGGAGTTGCAAACCATGAGGCTCTAGCATGTGGGCAGTGAAGAAATAAATGCTCAGTTGATTCAGTTTCAATAGAGCAAATTTTACAGGTGCTATTAAAAGCACATTTTCTGTTGAATTTATTTAATTCAGTAGGTATAGCATCAGATATAACCCTCCAAATAAATTTTTTTAGTTTTGGAGGTATATTGAGATCCCAAATTTTGTTCCAGAAGGAATCATCAAGTTTAAAAGAAGTTGAGGGACTATTTGCAATAATTAAGTTTAGTTCAGCTATTTTTTTCTCAGTGATGTTCATGTATACCTTTTTAGCAGATAATTTGCCTTTTTGATCAAGTTTCCATATAATAGAATCATCAGCTCCTGTTTTACTGATGTTTAAATCAGTAATTTTATTAACCTTTTCAAGAGGGAGGTTATTCTTAAGTAAATCAATATTCCATGTACCATCATGCATGATAAATTCAGATACAAGATTTATGGGGCTATTATTTGTATTTTGCAAGATGTTGTTGCTAATTTTGTGGTCAGGTTGGGGAAACCAATCATCCTTCCACACCTTTACAGATTTTCCATTTCCTATTATCCATTTTGTATCCTTCAGGTAGTTTTCCCTTCCAAGGAGGAGACTTCTCCAGCCCCAAGAAGGGTTATACCCTAAATTAGCCTTGTGAAATTCATTTTTTGGAAAATAAATAGCTTTCAAGGTTTTATAGGCAATAGATTTTTTGTTTAAGTTAAATTTCCAGGCCGAGGAAGTGAGTAAAGATAAGTTCATTTGAGAAAAGTTTTTGAAGTTTAAGCCACCAATACTTTTAGGCATTTCTAAAGATTTCCAGCTTTTCCAGTGTATTCTTTTATCTCCTTTATTGCCCCACCAAAATGAAGCAATAAGAGAAGATATTTTATTACAAATAGAGTCAGGTATATGAAAAATAGCCATAAGATACACTGGAATAGATTGTATAACAGCTTTAACTAAGGTTTCTTTACCTGCTTCAGTAAGAAATTTAGTATTCCAATTGTTAAGCTTTGTAGTAACCTTTTCAATTAACCATTCTAGTGACTTAGTCTTGGATCTTCCCCAATCAGAAGGAAGCCCAAGGTAAGTACCTAAATTGGTCAAGTGTTTAATATTCAGAAGATTAGAGAGATCATAAGCAATATTTGGAGGGGTATTTTTACTAAAAATGATCCCACTTTTATTAAGATTTATACTTTGGCCTGACCCATAACAGTATTTGTTTAGAACATCTTTAAATTGTTCAAATTCTTCAATGTTACCTTTTAGGAAAAATAAGCTGTCATCAGCAAAGAGAATATGAGTAAGTTTGGGGCAATTTCTGCTCAGTTTTATACCTTTCAAGAGTTTATTATCAATTTTATCTTTAATAAGAGCTGTGAGAGCTTGAGTTACTATACAAAATAGAAAGGGGGAGAGTGGGTCCCCCTGTCTAAGTCCCTTAGTAGGTAAGGGTATATCAGTTGGCTCCCCATTAATAAGAATTGCATAGGAAACAGTTTTAACACATTGTTTTATCCAAGATATCCAAATATTCGAGAATCCAAGGGCTTTCATTGTATCAAATAAGAAGTCCCATTCAATGTTTTCAAAAGCTTTAGACATATCAGCTTTAATAGCTGCTGAGTAGTTTTTCGAATATCTTTTGTTCTTAAGATAATGAACTACTTCATGGGCTACAAGTAGATTATCTGAGATGGATCTATTCTTTATAAAAGCAGATTGTTCACTAGATATAATAGAATCCATAAAAGGCTGAAGTTTTTTAACCAAAATAGTTGCAATAATTTTATATATAAAGTTGGGACAACTTATTGGTCTATAGTCACCAATAGTTATAGGATTTGGAATTTTTGGGATAAGAGTGATATAAGTTTTATTTATAGAAGCCAAGCTACCTTTATTATATAAGAAGTCAGTAATACATCTCATAAGATCAGCTTTAATAGTGTGCCAATGTTTTTTATAAAACCTATCAGTGAAACCATCTGGTCCTGGGGATTTGTTAGCTCCCAAGGCCCAAACTGCTTCTTTGACATCTTTTAAGGTAATGGGCTGTTCAAGAATTTTATTTATATTCTCAGTAACCACAGGCTTAATTTTATCAATGATGCAAGAGTAATTCCGAGGGCCTTTAGATGTGTATTGATTCTTATAATGTTCAGTTATAGCATTAGTGATAGAGCTTTGATTATCAATCCATTCTCCAGTGTTATTCATAAGTCTAAGAATTTTATTATATTTTCTTCTAGTTTTTGTAGTGTTGTGGAAAAAGGTGGTGTTTTTATCTCCAAGTTGAATCCATTGGATTCTAGATTTTTCACGCCAATACAATTCTTCCTTATTCCAATGTAATTCAAGCTGTGAAGTTAAAAAGTTATAATCTTCCCAATTAATGAATTGGGCATTATTAAGAGTTTCAAGTTGGTTTAAAAGGTCTTTAATAATATTTCTATTATTATTCCTTTTAGTCTTGTTCCATCTAGTGATCACAGAAGAAATTTTGTTTAGTTTTGAACCAAATTTGATGATGCCTCTGTAAATATTGTGAATAAAAGAGTTCCAGTGATTTTTAATGATAAGTTCAACATCATTTTCTAAGTTCCAGCTTTTTTTGTAGATAAATCTACTATTAAGAGTCTTTTTCTTAATATTATCAGTGTTAAGAATAAGTAGGCTGTGATCAGAGCCTATAGCTGGTAAAATTGCTATCCAGGCATCGGGATAAAGAATATTCCAGCTAGAATTTGCTAAACCTCTATCAATTTTTTTTCTAATAAGCTTATTACCCATTCTTCTGTTGCTTCATGTAAAATAGCAACCTTTTGTAGTAATTTCAATAAGATTGTTCTGATCAATAAAATTATTGAGCTTAAAAGTTTCTGTGATTTCAGTGCCTCCACTTTTTTCATAATTATACCTAGAGTATTGCAAACACTAACACTACTAAAGTATTGCAAACAGTAAATACAGTTAAGGGTTTCTTTTATCTATAAATTTAATTTTATTTCAAATAAAATTTAATGAAATCATGGATATTCCCAATCATAGAAAAAATGTTAACGTTTTGACCTCATTTGTAAAGAAAAAAAAATGTTCAACGTCGAATGTGGAGAGTATTGTATGCACTATTTTTTACGTTACATATTACAATGTTACTAGTATAAAATTAATAAATTATCGAAAAAAAATTAGCTCCGCAATTGTAGGTACCCTAATATCCAAAACTGAGTCACGGTGATGGAACACCAGCCCCGGCCGCCGCCGGCCTTGCCTGATGGCGAAACACAATCGGAAAATCCTGAATCAACTGAACACACCATGGCTAACGACACCATGCAACAAACCGATGCTACAATGACAGAAAAGCCAAGAGAAGAATTCCCTTCTTTACTAGAAGGTATAGGCGCTGTTCGCCAAGGGAAAAGGCAAAGAGCCTCTGCAACAGAAATAGGAGCGCCGCTATTTGGTGGCCAAAAAACACCAGCAGCAACTATTTTTCAGCCGAGTACAGCTTCCATTACAGGAGCTTCAAACGCAGCAGATACAGTGAGAGGTCTTGTGAATAAGGCCTTTAATCTAAGTCAGAAATTAGGAGGGTGGAAGAACATGTTGACGGGTAGTAACAATGTGATTCCTATTATTATTGATGAGGAAGAAGACAAGCACAAGAAGGTAGTTGATGAAGAGGAGCTTACGGAACTAGAGGCGTTAGTGGAAGATGACGTGGTGGAAATTGTTGACTCGATTCCGACTGTTTTACGAACACGCGATGAGATTAGAGAAGGTATTCGGCTATGGAGGAACACCGTGGTGGTAAGGCTATTGGGAAGAGAGGTAGGTTTTACGTATCTTGCTGATAAACTCCGTCAAATCTGGAGCCCTGTTGGTAATTTGGAACTAGTGGACGTGGGGAACGGATACTATATGGTGAAGTTCGAGAACAGAGAAGATTTTAACTTTGCTATTGCAGGGGGTCCTTGGATGGTGCTAGACCATTATCTTGTTGTTCGCGAGTGGACACCTTCTTTTAACGCCTTAACTAATTCGATTACTACTACTACAGCGTGGGTAAGGGTGTCTAATGTCGGTATGCATAACTATACTGCACGGATACTGAGGAAAATTGGCGACAAAATTGGAAAAACAGTTAGAATCGATCCGTTAACCAAAGGAAGACTTAGAGGTAACTATGCGCGACTTGCAATTGAAATTGATCTGAGTAAGCCACTCGAGCCGGAAGTACGTATTGGAACGGATGTATGTAAAGTGGAGTATGAAGGGCTACATCTCATTTGTTTCGGATGTGGAAAATTTGGGCACCGAAAAGTTGATTGCCCTCCAAACGCACCTAGAAATAATGGGAGTAATGGAATGGAACGCACATCGCAGACCCCAATGAATATTGAAGTGGAGGTGAGGAAAGAGCCTACGGAAAAATATGGGGAATGGATGACTGTACGAAGAAATAATCGCGGATACGGAAAGGAAAAAATAAGTAACGGACAAACTGGACAAAAACCAATGGGTACCAAAGGGTTGGGATCTCGTTACGAAGCGCTTCGTTTAGAAGATATTGTATGGGGTTCAGACGGTGGGAATGGAAAACAATACCAAAATAAAGGGCAAACTTCCGGGGTGAACAATAAACAACACAAAGGAAAGAGAGTTTCGGGAGGGAATGAGTCGCGTGGAAAATCTAATGGAGGAATCGGACACAAAATAATTGCTACTCCGACTTTTGAACAACAAAGAACTCTTAACTCGGTTCTTGAAATTAGAGAATTCACGGCTGGTACAACGGGTGCTCAAGATAGTAACATGGATGTAGTAAATAGAAGGGCGATTAATGGGTAAAATTCGAATGCAAAAAATATTACAGTGGCGGAAAAGAGCTTAGCACAGGATAGTGCTACAGGCGCAATCAAGGAAAGAGTAACAAGGGTAGTGGCGGATTTTAATGGGAGTACAGGCGGCGATTTTGAAATATCAGAAACTGAGGGGGCTCCAGTACAGCAGCATCAGGAAGGAACCAAACTGCAGCAGCTCGGAGCTGCAGTACCACCAGAAGAACCTGCTGCGGATTCCAGTAGCATTTTATCTTCATTGGACCGAGGACCTGCTGAAGATCAAATGCTAGATCATGGCGCGGAAAAAATGGTGCTTGAACCTCAGGGGGCTGTCTCGCATGAAGAACCAACAGACCAAGGTTTTCGGGACCGGTCACATGATGACGTGGAGATGTCCACGTCGCCAAACTAGATCAAGCCGGGTACTTCCGTTACTGTTTTTTATTTTGTTTTACTAATGAATACACAAGATGATACAGATAACAATTGGGGAAGGTCATTACAACCCCTAAACATCCTTGTATGGAATTGTCATGGCGCAGCTAGTGAGAGGTTCAGATGAGTCACTCGCGATATGATGGCGGCTAATAAAGTGTGGCTTACCGTGATAGTGGAACCAAGAATTAGCGGAGTTAACGCGGATAGAGTTATCAACTCACTTCAAAAAGATAATTCTATTCGAGTTGATTCCGAGTGCTACAGAGGTGGTATATGGCTTCTTTGGGACAACTCAGATGTGTCAGTTCGGGTTTTATCCGCGGGGAAGCAAGTCATTAACATAGAAGTGAGTCAGAATGGCTGTGAGTCGTGGATATTTTCAGCAATCTACGCACGCACACATCACAAAGAACTGATGGAATTATGGAATGCATTACATGAGGCGTTTCATAACTTGACAGTTCCATGGTTAGTAGCTGGTGATTTTAATCAAGTTGGTAAAGAAGAGGATAAAAAAGGAGGAGTGGAAGGAGTTTCGAGAAGAATAGAAATATTTGAAGAATGGAGAGAAAGTTGTGGCTTGATCGATCTTGGGTTTGAAGGGCCACGCTTCACATGGTGTGACTCTTGGAACACAGGACAGAGGATAATGGAGAGGCTGGACAGAGCGTATGGTAATTCTGAATGGATAGGCTTATTTCCGAAGGCGCGAGTTATACATCTAGCTCGTGTTCATTCGGACCATATTCCAATACTTATACAGATATGTCCTTTACAAAGAAAGACTATTCATTCTCGCAAATTTCGCTTTGAATCAGCTTGGTGTCTTCAGAAAGGGTTTCAGGAATTTATTCGAGAGAAGTGGAAGGGTAACGAAGAGGGACTTGGTTCAGGTGTGGTAGACATTCAAACATGTATTGGAAAATGGAAATTCGAAAGCTTTGGTAATATTCACAAGAAGAAACGGTTATTGGCAGCTAGGCTAAGGGGAATTCAGAAATCTCTTCAAGTAAAGTATAATTCATCCCTTCGGCAAATGGGTAACAAATTAATGAACGAATATGAGAGTGTATTGAAACAGGAGGAAATGATGTATTATCAGAAATCAAGAGATGTGTGGGTAAGAGACGGGGAACGAAATACGAGGTTTTATCACCTATCAAGGATAATAAGGAAAAAGAAGTCAAAATGTGTTAGGCTACTAAATGAAAATAACGAGTGGGTTGAAGACGGGGAAATGTTGAAAAGCTTGGTTAGAGAGTATTTCGAAGCACTTTACAAAGGTCTGGATGATTCTATTGGGATCTTTACTCTTCCTAATGTCAAACCTATAGAAGAACAAATTTCTCAAGCTCTCAAAGCACCTTTTTCGAGGGAGGAAATTCGTGAAGCGGTATTTCAATCGAATCCAGTGAAAGCACCAGGACCTGATGGTATGTCTGCGGCGTTTTATCAGAAATGTTGGGAAACAGTAGCGAGTTCCGTGGAGGATATGTTTCGTATAGCACTTGATACTGGACACTTTCCTTCGAATTTAAATGGCACGCTCGTGCACCTTATTCCGAAAGTCAAGAACCCTGATCGAGTAAGTCTCTTTAGACCAATTAGCCTCATTAATTCACCGTGCAAATTTATTATGAAGGCGATGGTTAATAGACTGCGACCGTTACTTGCTGAGAAGATTGGTCCGTGTCAGAGCAGCTTTTTGCCTGGAAGATCTACTACTGATAATATAGTCCTTATTCGAGAGGTAGACCATAGGATGCGTCATTTTAACGGAAAGGCTGGTATCATGGAGGTAAAAATTGATCTCGCTAAGGCTTACGATAAAATTCGATGGGAATTTATAGAAGATACAATAGTGAATTTTGGTTTTCCGGCTAACTGGGTTTCGATTATTATGACTAGTATGGCCGAAAACGAGATGCGTATATTATGGAATGGGGAACCTCTCCCACCCTTTAAGCATCATCGTGGTATAAGGCAAGGTGACCCACTTGCCCCATATATTTTTATATTATGCATGGAGCGACTATCTATTTTGATACAAGAGTTATGCGAAAACGGGAGTTGGAAACCAGTTATGTTGGGAAGAGGAGGTCCAAAGTTATCCCATTTATTTTTTGCTGATGACCTGATATTATTTTGTGAAGCCTCTTTATCGCAGGTCAATCTGTTACAGGAAACGCTTAATTTATTCTGTAATGAGGCTGGCCAGACAATAAGTGCGGAGAAATCATTGATTTATTTCTCTAGGAATACCCTAGTGGCGCTACAAGAGGAATTAGCAAGTGTAAGTGGTTTCTGTTTAAGTGATTCTTTTGGGAAGTACTTGGGAACTCCTATTCACTCAGGGCGTTTACCAAAAGGCTTCTTTAAAAGTATCATGGAAAGAATGAGAGACAAGCTAGCGATGTGGAAAGCGAAGACTCTCTCCCTTGCTGGAAGGATTACTCTCGCCCAATCCGTTTTGTGTGCAATGCCGACGTATCAAATGCAAGTAATGAAGCTACCGCTATATGTATGTAAGGAAATTGATCGGATAGTGCGTAATTTTATTTGGGGGTCTTCGGATGAAAAAAGGAAAATACATTGGGTTGCGTGGGATAAGATATGTCAATCGAAATCGAATGGAGGCTTGGGTATCCGTGAGACGAGGGTGTTTAACTTGGCTCTATTGGCTAAACTCGGATGGAAAATCCTTCAGAATCAGAAAGTTGCATGGGTGGATGTTTTTAAACATAAATACTTGAAGAACGGCCTGTTTCAAAAGGATGTTAAGGCTGGGGATTCTAGTATTTGTAAGGCGATAATGGCTGGTACAGAGGTGCTTCGAAATGGAGTGTTAGAGGAAGAAATAGGGGGTGAACGGAGTTTTAGATGGGTGCATGAAACATCTGGGGTTTTTACTGTTAAATCAGCTTTTACGAGTATTGCAACACAGGTCCCTGATCTTTCGTTTCGCTGGGATAAAATTTGGAAAATAAGGTGTTCACAGAAGATGCGAATCATGTTGTGGAGACTAGTGCTTAACCGATTACCTACTGCGATTAATCTCTATCGTAGGAGTGTGATTGATAGTCCGGGGTGTGAGATATGTGGAGCAGGCATTGAAGATGTGCAGCACGTTTTTCTTCGCTGCATAGTAGCTACTAAACTTTGGACCGAATTGGGTTTATTACCCGCTGATGCTGATCCAGTAACAGCTCCTGCCGCGAGGACAGGAAGGACCTGTGATGCAGCGAACCTCTTGACAGCAGCTCACGGAATGCACAGCAGCGGCTCAGTTACTCCTGGTCTTTCGAGTGGGCTGGTTAGCAATCACTTATTAGCTTGGAAAGCTGCTGTGACTGCGGAACTAAGTCTGCAGCATTTGGAGGCCTCGCCGGTAGCTGGAGTGAAGGTGTGGGTGGAGAAAAACCTCGACTCAGCGGATATGTATGGTGGGATTGAATGGCGTTTGATATTTACCGCCGCTCTAAGTATCATCTGGTCAAGACGGAATGAGGCACTATTCGAGAGCTTAAGCACAACACCAAGGACTTTTGGGTTAAAACATGAAGTCATACGATTAGCTAGTGAGTTTGCATCCGCTTGGGGCAAGGAATATGACGGAGGAATTATTAAATCCGGAAAGAGCGAGCTAGTAAGATGGGTTAAACCGAATAATAAACTGAAACTAAATGTGGATGGTTGTTATAATGTGGATACGGGAAGAGCGGGCATTGGTAGATTACTACGAGACGAGGAAGGTACATTTATAGCTGCATTCTCCGGCCCGTGTATAATGGAGTCTCCCAATTACTCGGAAGTATTGGCTTTGCACTACGGTCTGAGGTGGGCAGTAAGTAGAGGCATCAAAGAGTTGCATGTTGAAACAGACTCCAGAGAACTTCACGCGCTAGTGAGGGGCGGTGGTAGTTCTACGAGTTGGAATTGTCATATTGGGCGCGACTGCAGAATTATATTGAGCGATAACCCGGGCTTTGAGATGGATTGTATCTACAGGGAAGCAAACTCGTGCGCGGACCTATTAGCAAAGAGAGGTGCGTTATTGAATGGGGAACCACAACTCTTGATCGATCCTCCGGACTACCTTTGGAAAAACATTACTAGTGATAGGAGTGGAAACATGATTCCTAGACTAGTATTAGATCCTCTATGAGGTGTTAGTTGTTTATTTCAACTTCGGCTTTTAGCCTCTGATATATGCAAAAAAAAAAAAAAAATTAATAAATTGAAAAATCATGGGAATTGTTTCTAGCCAATAGGAAAACCGAATGAATAAGATTATAGTATTGACTTAAATTTAACAATATGGGTTAATATTTTCCGAGATTTTAGAAATAGGAGTTTGATTATTTCACATAAGGACCATAGATGCAATTTATCATATATTGAGGAGTCAAGTAGCCTCCAATCACTTTAATATTCTATCCCTTGCCACTCAGGTTGGTACACAAACGTGGACTTGATTGAAGTGTATAAAGCATATTTGTTGAGTAAGTATAAAAGTTTAGATCAAGTCTGATTAAAAAGGTTAGTAAAGAGCGCTTAATTAATACCAAACTTGAAATTTATGAAATACAATGGAAACAATATAGTGTAGCTTCAGAATATTATTACCACATACACGTTACATACTCTTACAATAGTTGCAATAATATATACAAATGAGATTCGCAAAAAAGCTATACTCCTAATAATATCACTAACTAAAGTGTCGAAAGAAGAAGATCATCCTAGTGAAGAAGATGAGATAATGGCACGTATCATATTAGCGTGTGGTTGATGGAGTGAATTGCAAATCTTATCAAACGTTGGACATATTACGTGAAACTTTTTCAACAATTTTACGATTCGCTCGATTGTTTCTGGTGTTGCTCGATTGTAACCTGTCCACAGAATCTACACACACCAAAATATCATCAATTACCATAATCCCAGCAAAAATAAAAAAGTAAAGGAAAGGAGCAATATATACCTCAGCGAAAATTTGAATAAATCTTACAATATTGATTTTCCAAGGAGCAGCAGGGTCCTTTCGATCCACCCTGAAGAGAATGAGACTAAGAATATGAGAAAAATGCTTCTATATTATTGTTATTGTAGTTACTTACATTTCGACCATGGTACAAAAGTGTTCGTGTAGTATTTTAGCCTCATTCAAGTCAGCTCCACTAATTGGTAAGTGTTTGATAAAATACGTAAAAACCACCTCCGAATTTTCCATGTTTTCACTTTGGAATCGGCAAATCTTTCCCAAAGCCGAGATTGCGGATTCATACACATATATTTTATCAAGTTGGCGCGCATTAGGATACTCGATTATACTTTGTAAGCTGCAAATTCCATCTATACATCACAACCATTATAAAATTTTTATTCCCCATAATCAAATCAAATCATATTATATATATTATGTAACACATTTTAATATTTTGTACCTTGAATGTGAGACTGAAATGCCTTCCCACCAAACTCAGCACAAACACCAATTGCAAAAGCAACCACCTTAAAAAAAAAAAAAAAAAAAACATCCCATTAAGAACAAAATTAATAAATCGATCAATAGAAATAAGATGGATCGTTTATTTATTATATTTATTTATAACCTGTCTAACATCTGGATTCTCATCCTTACAAGCTCTGAACACTAATGGGAGACTTTTTTCATAGTGCCTGTATATATACTCCAACATTAATTAACATACATACATAAGCCTACTTCTTAAACAAGTGTAAAACATGTATAAAATGACTCACTTAAAGGCTTCATCTCTACATTGCTCTGCAACATCATGAAAAATACGTATAGCCACTTTTCTTTCTCCAGAGTTTTTATCATTACCCTATATAGAAGATAGCTAGTAAGTAAAAATGGAATAGATCACAAGGAAGAAGATAAATATATCTACTATATATAATTTTGCTTACCCACATAAGTGCTATACATGGAAGAACCTTATCAAAAAAGGGTAAAATTGTAGCCTTGGATATTCGGATAAATGCTCCCAGATAATCACCAACCTAAGTAAATAGTAGTAACATTAACATAAACCTCCAATTTTAGACAAGGTAAGAAAAGTTAAAAGACAGAATATTACTTTTGCAATAATTCTTTCTTCTTTAAGAATTTCCTTGCGCCTTGTATCATTATCTAAACCCTTTATCACCTTAATTTCTCTTTGTCTTTTGTTATACAAGAAAGCTTCGAGAAACTCTATTAAACCGTCGATTAATTGTGCAATCTGGATTTCATTTAGAGTATTTCCACTTATCTCAACACATTCCTTCAAAGCCTCCAATATTTTTTCACAAATTTCCATCTCCATCTCCTGAAAAGTATGAATAAATTAGACACATTTCCCCTATTAAATTCGGATTAACTAATATATATTACCTTATTGAGGGCTTCTAGTAAAGCTGAAAATATAATGTCACATAAAGTTCTGAAAGGGGGTTCTATAAGACCAATAATAGGAAGCTTTTTTTCCATAGCTAAAACACCCATTTGCATCATCATTGGCATGGCTGATATAGCTCCTATTCTAATATCCTCGTGAAGTTTAAATTCGATGATGAGTGGAGCTAAAACCTTAACAATCTGCATTAATCATACATATGTAAGAGAAAGTGAAGCTTTTCCTATAAATTTAATAAACTACAAATTGCGAAAAACCTCGTGAATCCATAGATGCAATTCTTCCTTCATTTCAGAAATAATGCAACATAAGATATTACAAGCTACCACTTTTTCCTCATTCACACTATCTCTTGTCCGAACCTTGCTTTCCCCATTAGTTTCTTCAGCAACACTACATAGTACATGAACAAATTAAGCAAGTAAAAAGAAAACACGTAAGGAACATAAAAAACATACACATCTTCATCATCTGAATCAAAGATTTTAGTTTCATCTTCTAAATCTAGGTCTTGAGTTTCAGAGAGTTCTTCTTTAAGGTCAGCAGAATAAAGTAATGCAGGCATGGCGAGACTAAGAAAAGGTTTAAAGTCAGAGCCTAAACACTTGCAGAGACGACCCCACATTTGTAGGACATATACCCTTCCAGGATGATTAGGATCGCACAAATATTCATCGTGTATCACGTCCAAAATCTAGTAAGTAAGAGATATTTAAATCATTATGATCATGCAAAAATATAATCCCATAATACAAAAAATTCAAATACCTTTTGAATATCATTACAAAACTTTTTCTTTCCAACTGATAATCCAACCATAGTAAGACAATCCAAGTGTTTAACCACAAGCATACGATTTAAATCATCCTCATTTGATGCATTTACGAAAAAGACCTTCATGTGAGATACAACTTGTTCATAATACTCCTCAAACTCATCCTGAGATGAATAAGCTAGTGTACCTAAAGCTGATAAAGCTGCTTCTTTTAGCATTTGTTTTCCTTTCTGTAAAATAAAAATTAAATCAAATACGAAATTAAATCCAACCATAGTAATAAAATGAAGTTAATTTCGATAATTTTACCTGAAGAAACTCTAGCAATTTGATTACTATTATCTTCAGATGAGGTTTCAAGAACTCTTTACTGCAATATTTGCTGAATAGTTGTATCGCTAAAGTTGCACGTGTCTATGAAAAAAACAATTAATTAAAGACTTTTTTAATTAAAACAAATCAAAGAGGAGCTAAATTAATTATTTACTTGTATCCTTGGATTATCAAAATCACTCATGACTGATATTAAAGCTGGGATTAAATTCTCATGGCATTGTTCTTGTAAATACGGTTTTAAATTTATCGAAAATTCCCCAACTAATTTAACGGCTATCCAACGTACACGAGGGTGTGGATCTTTCATTAGTGTCAGTAAAATCCCCGTCAAAGTATCGATATAATTCAGCAAGTCCTAAATCCAACACAAAATATCAGAAAGTTGAATATTTTTTAATTCTTAAATAAATTTAATTACGTCACCTTTGAGCTTTCCTGAGATAAGAGGCTAATAGTAATACCAGCAGCGTATCGGTTTTTCCAGTTCATGTGATTCAAGAAAGTATGAAAATTATTAGGTAAAGTAAATGATTGATCACCCAAAGCTTTTCCAAATCTAATTATACTCTCTATAGTAAAATTATACACACTCGATTCATTATTCGAATCATCATTATCTTCATCACCCCAATTCGGATCATCCATTATAGTTAAAACTAAAATCCTTATCAACACTTGAATAAAATTCTTGTTTATATGACGAAGTGTTTTTATCATTACACTACCACATTCTTTATCTTCTGCAACTGTGACTATAAATTCAACTGCGAGTTGCCATATTTTCTGTTCTATACCACATTCTTCGATAATCTCTAACATGGTTTCATATGATATAACAATACATTCTTTAAATGACCCTGTTTTGATTCCTCCTATGATTATCATTTCCTCAAGAATTTTCTCTGCGTTTATTGCATCTCCTTCTTCTGTTATCTCGTATAAAGCATTCCCTGTAGATGCGATTAGTTGATCATACTTGTTATGGTTCAAGGGTGTTGTTAAGTATAACACTAACATTACTGAAGCTTTTACTGCAGCTAAAATCATTTCATGAGTTGACTTTTTTGTATCGATTAATTCAATAAACGAGATGTACAACTCATCAACTCGTGGAGTAAAAAGTTGAGGGTATAGAGGGATTATCTTAGCGAATAGAAGCAATGAACGTAGTTTCATACGAGATAATTCTGATGATAACCCGTTAAACATGAAGATATATAATTCATCCCAACGATTCTTGGGTAAAAGATCTTGTGCAATTAGCGATATAACTGTACCAATAATCTCCAAAATTTCTTGGGCTTGGTCCGTTTGAAGGCAATACAGTAAGTTTTTCAAGAAATCAGGCAAGGTTAAAGTGGAGATGGAACTGAGAATTGAATGAGGGGAAGAGAAAAGGCGTTGAAGAAGAACTGCACAATTCTTTCGAGTTGTGTAAATATGGCTTTTACAAATATATTCTGTGAATCGTGATGCATATGCGCCTGGGTAAGATTTCTTGACATAGTTGTGAAGAGCTAGTGCATTAGAACGAAGGTTGGTATCTTTTTCGAAGAGGTGGTTAACGTGGGTAAGAAATGGAGTCGGATCGTGTTTCAAGAAAAGCTTTGGACCTTTATCGTGTAGGGTTTTGTTATTTTCAGTTTGATCTGAACAAGTTTCAGCCATGTTTGATGCAAGCTTTTTCAAGTTTCAAGAGTTTTGTGATAATGGCGATGTGTATACGTATAATGAATGCTAGGTATCTAAAGGATTGTGATTGAATTGTTTAGTTTTATACTTTTTGAACTGGGAATTTGGCGTAATATATAAAGTTGGACCGTTATTTTAGTTGACGAAAAGGATAAGTTGGGAATTTTGTAATTTGGATCGTATTCATATTCTAAGGCTAATTGTGTAATTTCCTACATTATCTATTTGAACACGATGCTTGCTCTCATACTTCATCCTTATCTGCCTTCCTCTTCAATGATGGTTCTCGCTAAGATTAGGCCTCGTCCCCTTCCCGTCTACTGTGTTTCAATTTTTTCTATTGTTTATGCTTTCTTAACTTTGAGAAAACTTCTTTTTTTTTTTCTTTCAAGTATATTTTATTTTTTGAGAAAATTCTCTTGTGGATAATTATTTTTCAAATTTTTAACAAATAAATATTCGAGTTTATAAAAATGAACAAATAGATACTTAACGATCCGTTTTTAAACTTCCGCTAGTATCTGCCGTAAAATTTGTCGTTAAATGTCACGTATCAATGACGTACCTACTTTTTTCTTCAAAATGAAGTACCCAAATTTACAAAAGTGGACAACCGTGTAACCAACGATCTTTATTTGCAAATAAGGATATGGTGTTATTTATGGACATGTGGCATTTAAAGATAAATTTCACAGTAGGTACTAATGTGAGCCTAAAAATAAATGTTGGGTATCTATCTATACACTTTGGTAAACTTGGGTATTTATTTGTCCGAATCGCGAAATATTAGATATCCATAAGAGAAATTTTCCTCCTTTTTTTAAATATTACTCGATCTTTTAAGGAATAAAGACCTCAAAGTATCCAACGTTAATAGTTTTGACAATTAGATATCCATAATTTAATTTGGATAACAGGGTACCCAACATTTAAACTTTGATCCAACGGTTGGTACCCATCGTTAATTTAGTTGTTAAGTGTTGGCGTGGCAAGAGTATAGGTACAAATTTGTCCTTTTCCAAATTTATTTGGTATCCCCTTGTCTTTTTCTTTTTTTCTTTGTCTGTCACGTTGGAATTTAACATGAAATAGACGACAGGTAATAACAGGTTAGACAAAAATGAAATGTTAGGTACCGCGGTTTCTAAATTGAATGTATATGTACTTATTTGACATGTCATTTTTTTAACTTTTGAAGTTACCCAAATAGCCTGAGACTTTGTTTTTTATCCATTATTTTTCTCATTCCAGTTCCGTTAACTTAAAACTGTGAAAGGTGACGTGATTACAAAGAAAAGAGTAGAATAGGTATTTATGTCGTTAAGGTAACAATTGTTATCATTGATTTTCTTTAACGTTGAATATCTACATACATTACACACACATACACACACACACACACACATATATATATACATTATATATATATTATATATATATTATTGATTAATTATAAGCTCTAATTATTTCATTTTGTGCTTTAATCTTTTCCCATATACATTTTAGATATTTGAATATCATTCATTTACTAAACTCAAACAATTTAAAGGTCAAGTTACACTGAAAGCTTGTAAAGAAAACTAATTGAAGATTCCAAACATCCAGTTTGTACAAGTTAAGGAAAACCCATTTCAGAATATATACAAACGTATTGTTGCTACGGTTAATCAGGCATAGTTAGTGTCAAGAAAAGACAATAACCAAGGCAGAAAGTTTATTTGAGTGACATAACGATAGAAGCAATAAAAAATGAGGTTTATTTGAGTAGACTGAAGAAAGTGTATCGTAGTAGCATAGACAACGTCATTGGTTTCTGAATAAGATGAGTGACCATGAAGACGAAATTTGCAAAATAAAATAAAATGGAGAATGATGATTTGTGCATAGATTTTAATTTTCTTTGCATTGAGGTATTCCTTAATTTGATTAATGGTGAAATTGCATTAATTTATTTCTTAATTTAATTAATGTGTTATCTCAATATCAGTGGTTTTAAGTGTAATTCAAATTCTCTCTCGGAAAACTAAGTATAATAATGCATATTATAACTAAATTTTGATCAAATCTACACTAAACAAGCCTTTGTATTTCAAATATTCTCAAACTCTATGGATTTAAATATAATTGGAAATATTCTATTCAATTTTATTTTATTTTTAAATATTGACAAACTCTAGAAATATATATGTATTTTGAAAATATTAAATTCAATATTTTCTTTTTTGCAAATATTCACAAACTCTAAGGGTGTAGAAGCAATTTAGAAATTTCAAATGGATTTAAATATAATTAGAAAATATACAATTTGAAAATAATCAATTAAATTTTTGCAAATATTCACAAATTATAGGGGTGTAAATATAATTTAATTTTTTTAGAGGGGTCGATATATAATTAGGCATATTATAATCGAAGTTTTATCAAATTTTATACTACACAAGGGGTAATTTGCAATATATAAAAAGGTTTGAGGTATGAGTGCAATACAAATTCTTCACAACGGGTCAAAACGCAATTATTCTATATAATAGCTTTATTTTGTTCAAACATTCATCTTTCCGCCAAATTCCCAGTTCAAGAAGTATAAAACTAAACAATTCAATCACAATCCTATAGATACATAGCATTATCCGTATATACATCTCCATTATCACAAAACTCTTGAAACTTGAAAAAGCTTGCATCAAACATGGCTGAAACTTGTTCACCTGAAACTAAACGTAAAAAATTCCTACAAGCTGAAGCTTCGAAACTCTTCTTCATTCACGATCCGACACCGTTTTATACCTTCCTCAACCACCTCTTCGAAAAAGACACAAACCTTCGTTCCAATGCACTATCTATTCACGACTATGCCAAGAAACATTACCCAAACGCATATGCATTACGATTTACAGAGATCATTGGTAAAAGCTATATTTACACAACTCGAAAGAATTGTGCAGTTCTTCTTCAACGCATTTTCTCTACCCCTCATTCAATTCTCAGTTCCATCTCCAGTTTAACATTGCCTGGTTTCTTGACAAACTTACTGTATCTCCTTCAAACGGAGCAAGCCCAAGAAATTTTGGAGATTATTGGTACAGTTATATCGCTAATTGCACAAGATCTTTTACCCAAGAATCGTTGGAATGAATTATATTTCTTCATGTTTAACGGTTTATCATCAGAGTTATCTCATCTGAAACTACGTTCATTGCTTCTATTCGCTAAGATAATCCCTCTTTACCCTCAACTTTTTACTCCACGTGTCAATGAGTTATACATTTCGTTTATTGAATTAATCGATACAAAAAAGTCAACTCATGAAATGATTTTAGCTGCAGTCAAAGCTTCAGTAATGTTAGTGTTATACTTAACAACACCTTTGAACCATGACAGGTATATAAAACTAATCACATGTACAGGAGAGATTATGTTCGATTTAACAAATGAAGATGACGAAACACATGCACAGAAAATTCTTGAAGAAATGATAATTTTAGCAGGAATTAAAACAAGTCTCTTTAAAGAATGGTATCATAACGCGTTTGAATTTATGTTAGAGATTTGTGAAGAAACTTATTTAGAAAGCAAGACTCGTCAACTCATAATTGAACTTGTAATCACAGTTGCTGAAGATAAAGAATCTGGTTGTGCCATTAAAAACACGCTTCCTCAACTTTACAAGAGTTTCATTAACGTGTTCATGAGAATTTTAACGTTAACTATAATCGATGATCCGAAATGGGGTGATGAAGATAATGATGATACGAATAAAGAGACGAAAATGTATAGTCATGCTATAGAGTATATAACTAGATTTAGAAATGCCTTGAGTGATAATTCATTTATTTTACCTGAAGATTTTAATGAATTCTTGAATTACTCGAACTGGAAAAATAGACACGCTGCTGCTACTACTCTTAGTCTCTTATCTCAGGGATGCTCAAAGGTGACATAATTAAATTTATTTAAAAATAAAAAAAAATCAATTTTCTGATATTCTGTGTTTGATTTAGGATATAATGAATTATATCGAGACTTTGACGAATATTTTGTTGAAACTAATGAAAGATCCACACCCTAGAGTGCGTTGGGAAGCCATTAAAATAGTTGGGGAAATTTCGGTAAATTTAAATCCGTATATACAAGAACAGTTTCATGAGCAGTTAATTTCAGCTTTAATAATAGCCATAGATGATTTTGATAATCCAAGGATACAAGTAAGTAATTATAACTCGTCTCCTCTTTAATTAATTTTGATTATTCGTTTTTTCCATAGACACGTGCAATTTTAGCGATGCAACTATTTAGCAAAAATTGCAACAAACAGATGTTGAAACCTCATTTAAATACAATAGTAAGCAAATTGCTACAGTTTCTCCAGGTAAAAAACTCTCGAAATTAACTTCATTTTAGCGCGAAAATTTCGTATTTGATTTAATTTTTATTTTACAGAAAGGAAAACAAATGCTAAAAGAAGCAGCTTTATCAGCTTTAGGTACATTAGCTTATTCATGTCAGGAGGAATTTGAGGAGTATTATGAACAAGTTGTATCTCACATGATGGTTTTTTTCGTAAATGCATCAAATGAGGATGATTCAAATCGTATGCTTGTGGTTAAACACTTGGATTGTCTTACTATGGTTGGATTAGCAGTTGGAAAGAAAATATTTCGTAATGATGTTCAAAAGGTACTTGAATTTATGTTTATTCTATACCATGATCATAATATTTAATTATCTTTTATTTACTAGATTGTGGAAGTAATACACGATGAAAATTTGGACGATCCTAACCATCCTGGAAGGGTATATGTCCTACAAATGTGGGGTCGTCTCTGCAAGTGTTTAGGCTCTGAGTTTTTACCTTTTCTTAGTTTCGCCATGCCTGCATTACTTTATTCTGCTGATCTTAAAGAAGAAATCTCGGAAATTCAAGACTTTGTATCAGAAGATGAAACTAAAAGCTCTGATTCTGATGATTCAGAAGATTCAGATACCTTTGATTTAGTTGCTGAAATTACTGGTGATTCAAATGATAAAAGGTTCAATCTATGTTTTTTACTTGTTTTCTTTTTACTTGCTTAATTTGTTCATGTACTATGTAGTGTTACTGAAGAAACTAATGGGAAAAGTAAGGTTCGGACAAGAGAAAGTGTGAATGAGGAAAAAGCGGTAGCTTGTAATATCTTATGTTGCATTATTTCTGAATTAAAGGAAGAATTGAATCTATGGATTCACGAGGTTTTTCGCAATTTATAGTTTATTAAATTTATAGAAAAAGCTTCTCTTTCTCTTATATATGTATGATTAATACAGATTGTTAAGGTTTTAGCTCCACTCGTCATCGATTTTGAACTTCACGAGGATGTTAGAATAGCAGCTATATCAGCCATGCCAATGATGATGCAAATGGGTGTTTTAGCTGTGGAAAAAAAGCTTCCTATTATTGGTCTTGAAAAACCCCCTTTCAGAACTTTATGTGGCATTATATTTTCAGCTTTACTAGAAGCCCTCAATAAGGTAATATATTTAGTTAATCTGAATTTAATAGGGGAAATGTGTTTAATTTATTCATACTTTTCAGGAAATGGAGATGGAAATTTGTGAAAAAATATTGGAGGCTTTGAAGGAATGTGTTGAGATAAGTGGAAATACTCTAAATGAAATCCAGATTACACAATTAATCGACGGTATTATAGAGTTTCTCACGGCTTTTTTATATAACAAAAGTCAAAGAGAAATTAAGGTGAAAAATGGTTTAAATACTGATACTAGGCGCAAGGAAATTCTTAAAGAAGAAAGAATTTATGCAAAAGTAGTATTCTGTCTTTTTTACTTTTCTTACCTTGTCTAAAATTGGAGGTTTATGTTAATGTTACTACTAATTATTTAGGTTGGTGATTATATGGGAGCATTTATCCGAATATCCAAGGATTTATGTTTACCGTATTTTGATAAGGTTCTTCCATGTATAGCACTTATGTGGGTAAGCATGATTATATATAGTAGATATATGTTTTTCTTTATTATGATCTATTCAATTTTTACTTACTAGCTATCTTCTATATAGGGTAATGATAAAAACTCTGGAGAAAGAAAAGTGGCTATACGTATTTTTCTTGATGTTGCAGAGCAATGTGGAGATAAAGCCTTTAAGTGAGTCATTTAAACATGTTTTATTCTTGTTTAAGTAGTAGGATTATGTATGTATCTTGATTAATGTTGGAGTATATATATATAGGTACTATGAAACAAAACTCCGATTAGTGTTCAAAGCTTGCAAGGATGAGAATCCAGATGTTAGACAGGTTATAAATAAATATATAAATAAATGATCTATCTCATTTCTTATTCATAGATTTATTAATGTTGTTATTGATGTGATATTTTTTTAAGGTGGTTGCTTGGGCAATTGGTGTTTGTGCTGAGTTTGGAGGCAAGGCGTTTCAATCTCACATTCAAGGTACATAATATTAAAATGTGTTACATAATATATAATTTGATTTGATTTATGGGGAATAATAATATTAAAATGGTTTTGATGTATAGATGGAATTTGTAGCCTAAAATGTATAATTGAGTATCCTTGTACACGCCTATCTGATAATTTGCAAGCGTATGAATCCGCTATCACGGCTTTGGGGAAGATTTGTCGATTCCAAAGCCAACACATTGAAAATCCAGAAAGGGACGTTTTTCCGTATTTTTTGAAACACTTACCATTACAAGGAGCTGACTTGAATGAGTCTAAAATAGTTCATGAACACTTTTGTTCCATGCTCGAAATGTAAGTAATTAACTACACTGACATTTATATATTAGCATTTTTCTCATATTTTCATTCTCTTCAGGTTGGATCAGAAGGAACCTGGTCCTTGGAAATTTAGTATTGTAAAAGTTATTGAAATTTTTGCCGAGGTATAATATTATATATTGCTCCTTTTTCTTTCCTTTCCTTTCCTTTTTTTCTTTTTTGCTGAGATGATGGTAATTGATGATATTTTGGTGTGTGTAGATTCTGTGGGCAGGTTACAATCGAGCAACACCAGAAACAATCGAGCGAATCGTAAAATTGTTGAAAAAGTTTCACGTAATATTTCCAACGTTTGATAAGATTTGTGATTCACTCCCTCAACAATACGCTAATATGTTACGTTCCACTATCTCATCTTCTTCACTAGGATGATCTTCTTTCGACACTTTAGTTTAGTGGTTTTGCAATTATAGTTTTTAGTGAATTTCATCTGTATATAAAATTGAAACTACAAGAGTATGTAAAGTTTATGTTTGCTTTGATATTCTAAATCAACACTATATTGGAAGTCTTCAATTATACTTTTCCATTGTATTTCATAAATTTCAAGTTTGAGACTAATTATAGGGACTCTTTTGTAACCCAAATCGAATTTATGGGTAAGAATTCAAAGACCTTCACACCCGTTAATCAGACTTGATCAAATTTTTTACTCTTGATACACTTCAACGGCTACTTAACCGACTTTTTAATATATGGTAAATTGCACCCATGGTCCCTATGTTATGTGAAATGATCAAACACCTCCTAGTTCGAAAATCTTGGATATATAATCCATAAAGTGTTAAATTTGAATCAATACTATATTTTAATTCATTCATTTTCCTTTTGGCTAAAAATCAATACTCATGATTGTCCAATTTTTTTATTTTTTGTACTAGTACTTAGTATGCGTTGTAATATGTTTTTTGTTCAAAAATAGTGTTATAGGTTTACGTAAAATTCGTTCATTCTCATAGGTTGCTATTTTCTTTCTACATTTTTCATAAATCTAAACTGATCAGTTCAATTGCATGTTCAAAGGAACAAAATCAGATGTCTCCATCCATTTGATTATATTTTGGATGATTTTATGGGTTTCGAAGCATGTCTTGAGGATTTAAAAAGTGGGTTTTCGGTTGTATAGAAAGATAATTACCATCCTCAAACTAATATTAATAGCTCTCTCTCATCTTCTAGTTTTACATTGTCTATAAAAATCCTAAAAAAATAAATTATACCAATTATGTCTCTCTTTTAATTTTAATTAATCAGAAAGCAGCACAAACACTACTGATATGGAAAAAGGCACACTGCACGCATATCCCTCCATTCTTCATATCTCTAACCTCTCACAATGCCGCCAAAGTTTGACCCACCTCAAGACGTTGACGTCTATGTCAGACTATCCGGTGGTCGGTGGTGTAGTCGGAGTTTATTTGTAATCCGAGCTTATAATGAAGAGCGATTCCCTGAAAATATATAAATAAGCTATCAACATCTGCTAGTAATTTAATTGGGAGTATTCCTTTTTCGCGAGCAAAACTAGAAGGTTTACGCCTCAATTCATTGTCACTTCTTAGAGTAGGAGTAGGAAATCGAGGGACCTTTGTATACCCACCAGAGAAAACAGGTTTGTAAGAAAGTCCCTATATTATAATTATACTACACTCAAGTCATTATGATAGCCAAAGAAGTGATGTTTTGATATACATACAGCTTCTGGATCAACACGATGAAAAAAGAGCTTTCAGATTACTGATGGTAATGTTGAAATTCCTCTTGAATGAGGTTTCGATTAATAGTCTTTGTCTCTAATTTTCAATTTTTAGCTTTAATCTTTATTTTGTGCAATTTTATAAAGATGTGGAATTGAAGCTCATGTTTAATTTATACTGCTGTTTGCTTAAATTTTTGAACTTTTGATGAATTTTGATTTTTATTCTCTCGTATGATCATTTTGGATTGTTTAATTGTCATTTTTTGTGTTTTATCAGCAAATTTTGTGTCCCATAGCTCGTTTCGATTATTACTTGAATATGCTTTAGATTTTACATTGATGATTGAAACTTAAAGCATATGTTTTGTGTAAATTATTATGAATGCTATTCTGTTGGATTAGTTTTATGTTAGGTTCAATTACAATGTTAGTCCTTGTCTTTGTGTTTTTTACATAGATAACTGTTTTGAGTAATGTTCATAGCATATGTTTTTGAGTAATGTTCATATCATATGTTCCAAAGGGATATATTATCAAATTAAGGTACAATAAGTTAACTTTTGGAAGAACTTGCAAGTGCCCCTGCTAAAAAGATGAACTAACATGTGGCGTCAATATTTCCTAATCATCCAGCTCTTGATGAGAAAGATGTGCGGGTGACTTTCATCACTGACTCTCCTAAATCACCACCTGAGCGCATCACTTTTACTTTACTGGTTATCAGTTTGCTTCGAATAGGGCTGTGATAGTCTCGGGTAACAGTAAAGCTGATGTGGTTCATTTGGCGATTGATGGTATTGTACCTGACTGTCACTCACTGCCTGCTACTATGGTTGAGCTGTTTAATAATGGCAAGTTGGTTTTGTTTCTTGATAAGGCTGCTGCTTATTTGACAAAAAATAATGACAAAAAAAAGATTGCTGCTTCGAAGCTTAATGGTGTTAAGTTTAATGAGTAATGTTATGTTGTATGTAGTAAATGAAATAAGGTATAATCTTGGAGAGAATGAGAGAATGAGAGACTGTTTTAATGTTTTTTTTAGTGTAATGAGGGAATGATTCTTCATTTGCTAAAGAGGGTAACGATTAGATCAATGAAGGTCACTTTGTTTACTTTTAAAAAAAAGTACAAAACAGACATAAAGTCATTTTAATTCTTCATAGAGTATAAACCTTTGTTTCGACATGGTTTCCACAACACGAAACTTATCTATTCTCCAAATAAATAATGTTGAACTATACCTGAATTATACTAGACAGTAATTTGGTGGAATTTTTCCCACCAAATAATATAAACCCCCAAATATAATTTGGTGGGATTTTTCCACCCGATGAAAATCATAAATATCTAAATATAGTTTAAAGGGATTCGATTCACCAAACAACATAAACCCTAATGTATAAACCCAAAAATAATTTGGTGAAAAATAACAAAATCTACTAAAATATAATTCGGTGAAATTTTTATCTACCAAAAACAACATAGACCTCCAAATTTAATTTGGTGGGATTTTTCCCACCAAATAACAACATAAAAAATTGGTGGGAAAAAAATTTGGCCGGAAATTTTTTGGAGGGAAAATATTGTTAGAAATTTTTTGGTGGGAAAAATTAGTGAGATGGATGTAATTTTAAGGGTATTATTGTCTATTATATCATTTAAATTAGACATGACTTTTTAAGACAATAATATATCCTTCTAGGGTGGTATTGGTAATTGCCCCTTGTATAGAATTAATGAGACTCTTGATGTTCATATTTAATGGTTTAGGCCCTGTTTGGTTCGTGAAAATAATATGTATTTTCTGTTTTCATTTTCTACTAGATGTAACTTGTGCCTGAAGGTACTACGCAAATTTTTAAGAAATATAAAGGCGGAACTTATATATTCAAAAACTATTTTATTTATCCTCTTAAAATTATATTGGCTTGATCTTAAATAAAAGGAGTAGTTTTGTTCCATGTTTTTTAAAAGATGGATATGAAAAGAATATTCAATCGATCCTTATGTGAATGAGAAAATATAATCTTCTTTTTACTCACTTTTCACCACTCACATTTTTAATGAAATTTTGTTATGCAACAAACTTTATACCAAAGAGTTTAATAAAATAGTAGTAAGATTATAATTTGTCTCTATAATAACTAAATTCAATAAAAAATTAATAATGCAGGCAGAATAATCACTGACTAATAAATATTAAAGCACTTAGATAACTATGGAGGTAATATATATGACTTATTCGTTTATTCAAGTCAATCATACTTCAATAAGTATTAAAGAAAAGTCTAGAGACTAATTAATAATGTTTTTCATATGTTGAAACATGTTCCCAAATTAATCCTTAACTCTGCACATTTGAATTTGACACCATATTTTTAAATTTGCTGCATCACAAAATACACCTATAAAACACTAAATATATAAGGATCAACATATGTAAAAAAAAGATAAGAAATGAAATGATTACCAAGAAGATGTCTGAAATTAATCTACCAGAAAACCATCTCTTGTGCATATGTTGTTAAGCACATGATGTATTTTTCACACTTTCAAACCTTCGTTAATGAAAATATTCCACTTTCAAAGATTTGACAATTTATTTGGTTAGTTAATTACACTGTAGGTCCTTATCGTATGTAAAAATTGCACTTTAGGTTCCTATATCATTTAAAAAATGCATTACAGGTTTTTAAATTATATAAAATTGCATTTTAGATCCTCACAATATGTAAAAGTTGTACTACATGTCCCCGTATTATACAATATTGCATTTTACTATACATAAAAGTTGTACTACATGTCTACAAAATATACATAATTGCATTTTAGGTCCCTATATTTTAAGTATTTTTTTTATGACATGACATACAATTTGCATTGTAGGCACATATCTTCTGTAAAATTGTAATACATGCCCCTATATTATTAAAAAATGTATTACACTTTCCTATGTTATGCAAAAATTACAGTTTATGTCCCTTTATGATTTAAATTTGCACTATATGTCCCTATATTATGCAAACATTACCTTTTAGATCCATTTGACATGTAATAATGATGTAACAATCATATATAAAAGGACAGTTAATGGCATTATATGAAATGTATTTTTTGTTAATCACTACATATATGTCTAACTAATAAATTTTGATTTTTTAGCAAAAAAATGCAATTGGAGTCTTGAACCACATGAATGAAAATTTCGGAAATAAATTTTTTTTCCTCGGTATTCAATCGAAAAAAGGTGTGTAATTGAAAGGAATAGAAAATAAGGTTTCAAATGAGAAAAACAATCGTGTAGCAGTGATGCTGGTGGTGGATAATGGAGATGATGGTGCACTATGAATCACCAGTGAACCTGCATTCCAATTAGTGCAATTAGCTTCAAGGAACTACGCAGAAGATTATATTGGTGTAGCTTGCTCCATTCCGATAGCAGTGTAATTAATTTTAAATTGTACTGTTACGAACATATGGACTAATATTGTAATAATAAAAATAACAACTTATATGAGCTAACAACCTTCCAATGAAAATGTAAGATTGTAGATTGAAAATTGAGGTCCCACAGGTGCAATTTCAGCCCTTCCACCATGCCTACCTGACTGCATTTTTGCTCCACTAAACACCACAATAAGAAACTCATCATTTGGAATAGACCAATACTTATTTCCATGCGAATTTACAGCCTGATTCTCACCCAGATTCAGTTTTGGTTAGCAGGAAAATTCATTCAATGCAACTTGACGTTGTCTAGCTATTCCAACCCCTGATAAATACTTTGCTTCTTCTTCACCTTTTCCATTTGATCTCAACTGTTTTATCTGCGTTAGCCGCTAGCCTCGACCTTGTGCATGTAATTTAAAAATTACATACCTATACTATTTAATTAAGTTAATTGCACTATAAGTCCTATATTAGAAAAAATCAGGCTAATTCCACTATAGGGCCTATATTATTCAAAAATTGGTGTGTAGGTCTCTATATTAAATTGTTAGTGATAATTACACCGTAAGCCCCTATGGTAAATTTACCTGCATTGATCTCTTGACATGTTCATCTGACTCAATATCAACAATGAATGTCTGAACAATTTCATACCCAAAAGCGGACAGAGCTTGTTCAAAAGACATACCAAGTCCCTAAACATGAGTATTCATATTCATCATATTCCACACAGTATGAAAAATCGTGAGGCATTTGATCTATCTAGCCACATTATGTATAATAATTCCACCTGGTAAAACAATCTCTCTCTACTATGATCCCCATCTATCTCAACTAAACATGAATTATTTGCTTCTACCTTAATTTGGGTTCTTCGCCAAGTCAGGTTGATGATGGTGGAGAATGTCTCCGAGTTGAATGTCCAACATTTCAAAGGCTATACTGAAAAGGTTATCAAATACCATTTCATCTTTACTCAGTAATTCCAGAAATCGAATCTCACTTATTCTCCTAAGTGTCCATTCAATTTCATGATGTGGCCTACCAATTACTCTTTTCCCTCTTGTTAGGTTGTATAATGTGTGTTTAGGTGTATGGTCTTAAGTTTATTTTCTTTAAAATCTTTTCGAGTCGTGGGGACACAACTCAATTTGTATTTGGGGTAGGGTACTCGTTGTTCTCGTCCACTTTCCTTGTGTTTAATGCTAAAAAAATTAAAAAATTGAAAACTAATAAAAAAAGATGAATTAGGGGTTGAAGAGACTGACACGTAGAAGAATGCTTAGATGACTCAGTGATATAAACTAGGTGTGTTCTTCTGAAACACCCATATATTGATTTGATTGCTTGTAAGAAACGTGTTTGTGTGGATTGAATTATTAATTAATTATGATGCTAAATTGAATAAAATGAGAAGTGAGTAGCATCTTCTTCCGTAAACTCCAGATCATGTCTTTATTTTATTTTCTTTTACACAATTAACTTTGAAATTCATGTGGAGACGATCTATTTACAAAATTTTATTACTTGACGACTCTTACACGTACGGGGTGTATTTCCTTTATTGTTGATTTTATATCATACTCTGGGAGCTACCATATATCTTATATTTTTCCACAAATTACAACCTTGATTGATGTTATTCTCAATGATATATGAAACTAAAAAACACTAAGTTAAAATTGTTAATTTAAGAATAAAAGTAAATTATATATTGTAAACATTGATGCTCATTGTTAAATAAACATAATTAAAAGGACTAGACCATACAAAAATTATACATAAAATGAAAGACCTAATTTTCGCCTCATAAATTTATACCAACACATCTTTCTTCCTCAACTCCGTCAAACGCCTCTTTCTCTAGCTGCTTTATCAAGACCTCTATATCTCCTTTATATCCTTCGATCGCATCGCTCCTCAGTTTAGTCAATCCTTCAAACTATATATTATATATATTTCTTCATCGCCTTGCAATATCTATTGGGATAGGTAAAAAATCATGTTTTTTATTATATGTAAAGATAGAAGATTTTTTTACCTTGTCTGACTAGATAAATAATTTGTTGTTGAATCATTTTATCTTTGTGCATATTTGCATATCGTTAGTTTATTGAAAAGTTCAAAACTGAATTTTTCTTTTAGTTGTAAGAAATTTTATTGATTGGTTAAAATATGTGTGCTATGTTTTAAATTTATATAATTATTTAGTGGTTTTAAAAATATCAACGGTGTTGAGTTTTTTTAATATCAGAGCGAATAAAAGAGAAAATACCCCGTAATGTTCTCCATTAACATATAATAATTATACAAGGTTCAAACCACCTCCATGAACATGGATAACTTAGTTTTGATTTATCTGGGGGTATATGCATAAAGATATGTGTATATTTCCCGTGAGATTAGCTGTAGTGTACCAAACCTGTCCTCGGACCACCCACGTATAAAAAACAATATATATGTTTCATAAGTTTCAGAAAATGAACCAGTATTATTTGTACATAATTAAATATGAGATATACATATTAATATCATCTTATATTTGACTTTTTAATATGTTCAAACTATATAGAAACAATTTTCTTAGATCTATGTTATATACTTTGGTGCCAACTGCTAAATGACTTGTGAAAAAACTATTTTAAATCTATCTTATACTTGTTTTGATGTTATTTTTAATTTCATAAAAAATCATTTATAAATAATTAATCTATATCATTTTTTATATAGGTTCATGTATCAAGATATAGATACTATATGGAGGAGATTAATAGATTGATGATCATTTTATTTCAAAACAAAAAGAAGAACATATATTTTTGGGCCAAGATTAAGGTAAGAACTAAAACTGATTATAATGTTTTACGAACTACCTTTACTTGGTTTTATTATATAGCACGTTCTTGTTATGCCAATTATCCTAAAGAAGGAAAGTGAATTCACCATTATTCACTACCCGAATGATGAAATTAACACCCGTCCTTTTAATTTTCAATTATTTCTTCCACTACCAAGATACATACTACTTAAATAACAAATTGCATATACATTTTCCTTGTATCATGTTTTCATGAACCAACTTATGCCATTTGTTTTTTCTCTTAAAAATATTCCATAAAACTCTTAATAGGCAAAACGTATCTATTATAGCCAAAATTGGAATACTAAGTCCACCTTCTTTCATTACTTCAATTAACTATTTCCCTTGAAACTTTGTCCACTTGCTGAACAATTTAATATTATTTTAATTGAAAACTATATAATTTTTTATTGATCATATAGATAACTTGCTTTGGTAACAAATAAAATTCTACAATAGTAGAACAATTTTTGTAAGGAACAATTTTTGGAGTTGTACATGAACTCACTTTATTTTTATAATAAAATACTAATTTTAGTTAAAGGATAAAATATAATTCTTAAAATGTTATTTATTTTTATTTAAAGGAAAAAATGTCCTAGATAGGAGTTTTACAACATTGTTAAACTATCTAATACTTATTATTTATGTGCAAAATTATCAAGTAGGTATTATAAGGAAGTTCCACATACGGAAAAGTCCCAACATAAACAGCTAGGACAGGAACTAGGCTTGAGCCTCAGCTTAAAAAAGTTCTGGTTTCAAAATAAAAGAACACAAGAAAAGGTATTTATTTTTATATATCTTGTAATTACCAATGTAAATAAAAATTAGTATATCTTGCATGCTAAATTGATAACAATAATATATATTTTGTTGGATATGTGTAGACTCAGAAGGTAAGAGACGAGGATGATTCTCTTCGCATGGAGAATGAAAGAATTTAGTGTAAAATATATAACTGATGTAAGCATTGAAGAACATCTTCCGCCTACAATGTGATGAACGAAGTTATGAAGACATACAACATGATCTAGAACCACCTTTTAGAAAATCAGATGAGGGCCTAAGCTACGATTTGGATTAATAGAGAAATTAATTAACTTTATGAATAACTCTTAATTAAATTCATGACATGCTATATATTATATTATCTCAAAGTTGTTGGTATTGTAAATGTGTAGTGATAATTCTAGGGGTGAAATCGCATCTGAATTTTCTGATTTCTAACTTTTCTGATCTGAAGATTCTGATTCAGGAACATCTTTTTAAGGTTTCGAAATTCCAAAATTCCAAATTTATGATTTTTCTGAGAAAACCGGATTGGAACTGGAACTACATAAATTTTTTTGACATTTTCGGGTTTTCCGATCCGATTTTTGTTTCGATTTTTATTCTCGAATGTAATATATTAATTTAATAAAATAAAATATTAAGAAGCTAAAAGAACACAGTACAACAGCAAACTTTGAAAACTTTCAGAACAAAAATAAAAAAGAAAAACTAAACGCTGAAAAACAATGAAAAAATAATGAAAGTTATTATATATACATGCGGCTTTTCGAGTCGTGGGGGCACAACTCAATTTGTATTTGGGGTAGGGTACTCGCTATTCTCATCCACGTTTCTTGTGTTTAATGCTAGAATAATAAAAAAAATTGAAAAAAAGATGAATTAGGGGTTTAAGACACTGACTCGTAGAAGCATGTTTAGACGACTCAGTGATATAAACTAGGTGTGTACTTCCGAAACACCCATATTATGATTTGATTGCTTGTATGAAATGTGTTAGTGTTGATTGAATTGTAATTATTTATAATGCTAGATTGAATAAAATGAGAGGTAAGTAGGCTCTTCTTCCCTAAACTCCATATAATGTCTTTATTTTATTTTTCTTTTAATCTCGAGTATGTGATAAACCCTCCATTACTTTGGAACGTATTGTTTGTGAACCGTATTGACAACTATTTGATCATTTATAATTATTGAGATATTTTAGGTTGATATAAATTATGTTAAATTCCCATTGATCATTATCTTGCTTTGTATCTTGATATTTTTATCACGATAGTTTAATTGAATCCATTTGGCTGATGAATTTATCCCGAAAAAAGAATTTATAAGTAAATCAAAATAATAATCATATAAGTTTATCTTAAGAATAGGAAAAATTAGATATTTAATAGTCATTATGTGGGTTTAATCTTGAATGTGCCTTACAAAGTGTGTAGGTTTATCCGAGAGAAGCTCATAGATTTTTAAGGTAGCCTCTAATTACCATGACGAGACATAGGTAAAATTTAGAATCTCAGTCAATTTTGAATTACCAATTTTCCCATCAATCAAGTACCAATAACGGTTGAATGTTGAGTATAGATATTCCAATCTAGATTCTCTACTCGTATTAATTTACTTAACTTAGTTTATTTTATTCTTCTTCTTAGTTATATCTTTTATTAAGTTTTAGTTCAATCTTCAATGCAAATCTTTTTCAGTTTTATTCCAACATAAAGAATATTCTCAACATTAGTTAAAAGAATTACAATTAACTTTGCAATCCATGTGGAAAAATTTATTTACTAAATTTCATTACTTGACGACTCGTATACGTTTGTGATGTAATTACTCTAGCGTTGATTTAATATCACACTCTCGGACCTGGATGTCCTAGAGGGGGGGGGGGTAAATAGGATTTCTAATAAGATTAATGCCTAATTAAATTGGACAATTATAAGGGTAAAGAAAAACTTCTAAGCCAATATATATCAAACTCTAAGGGTTCATGCAATAGGGTAAATAGGTTTGATATAATTGAAAAGATGAGAAATCAAAAAACGATAAGTAAAGAGATGAGGGATAGAAAATACACAACGATGTATATTGGTTCGGTTATCCCTACATCCACTATCTAAGGATGCCACCTTAGGATTTCAAAGCTTCTTAACTAAGCTTCTTAACTAAGCTTCCATGTCTCTCTTAACCGGGGTGAGAACACAATACCCTTACAACCACTTCGATACCACGAAGCAAACTCTTGTGCTATCGCAGCACAAGGAAACCGTTTATACTCCCTGTACTCACACTCTCTCTTAATCTATTTTACAAAGACTAGACTAAAGAGGATAAAAACAAGTGTTTGAATGGTTGTTACAACTATGCTAAGAACTCGTAAAGAGAGGATATAACTCTAAGCTTAAAACTTCTCTTGAGTAGATTAGAACTTTGAAGCTTCTTGGATTAAATTCTTGATAGAGTAGATATAACAAGTTGAGTTATCAAGCTTGGATTGATACTTTGATAGCTTGAGACCTCTAATGAATGTATAAGATTGTATAAAGTGTGTTGGTAATAGATTAATCATTGCATAGCATAAAATCCCATATTATAGCAAACTTCGGACTCTGGGCGGTATGCCAGTCTGGCTTGTCTTCTAGTCAACGGTTAGGTTTGACGTGCCATGTGACCGTTAGGCAACGGCTCTGTTTGCCGGTATGCCGGTCCTTCCTCCGGTATTGCTGGTCCGGCTACTAAATAAACCTTGACAAGTAATGTATAAATCGTGGAGAAAAGGTATTTAGTTAGGACAAGTGTAATGCACTATTTCAGGGATGTTTAAAACAATATTTAGAAAATATTAAAACAAGATTAAAAGGACGTTAGGCCAACAATATCCCCCTTTTTGATGTTTGGCAAATCAAAATACACAAGTTTGCCGGAAAAAAGTTTTTAACAAAATTTTCTTTTGATTTTAGACAATTTAACCTAGTAAATGGCTGGTAAATGGAGAACTCTCCCTTTCTCTATGCATATATAAATTTTGAAATAACAAGGGTTCTGAAATATTTTTGTGAAAACGTATTTAAATTCTTTAAAAACCTCCCCCTTACTCAAGGCATAATACCGTTGTAAATTTGTGTTTCAACGATACTTTAAGAAGGTTTATAAAAAATGTGATTGTATATCTTTGATCTTTCTGCCACTTTGTCAACAACAAAAAGAAACAATGTACACAACTAAAGGGTTAAAAATACAATTTTTATAAAGTTGAAGGACTTAGGTGAAATTGTTTCAAAGTTGAGGACCTAAGTGCCACTTTTTAAAATACTAAGGATCTAATAAGATAGGTTACAAATAAGGGGATTGAAAATCATTTTCAATAAAAAAAAAGACTTAATTTGTGTTTCTTTTCTAGTTGATTAAAATTTTGATCTAACTTGAATTTATTTATGAGTGGTCACATGAATTAAATTCCCTAGCTTGTGAATTAAAACTTGATTGAGGATTGATAGGTACACATAGATAATAATTGTGTAAATTGATCTTAAAAACTAGATGTCCTGATAAAGTATATAGACAAATTAGATATTTTAATCTTATATCACTCTACATATACGAAGATGACTCATCAGAGATTTTTATTTTTATAAAGTAGTCCTTAATTAACCTAACATGATTTAAGTGGATATTAGAATCCTAGTTAATGTGAGAATTACCAAAAGGCCCGGTAATCTTGTAAACAATATAGTTGTTGATTCGATGAGCATAGACGTTCCAAGCTAACTTCTATACTCAATTTAAACCCAATTTAATTTAAATTAATTTAATTCTCATTTTTAACTAGTTATAATTTAGATGTAGTTTTAGTAAAAAAAAAATACAATCTTCTGTATTTTATATTTAGCACAATAGTTATCCTTATATATAATAAAAAGCATATAGTTAATTATACAATCTTTGTGGACCCGTGCACTTTTGGGGCGTATTCTCCAAGTGTTGATTAAATATCATACACCGGGAGCTACCAATTACTCTTTATTCTATCGTTAGTTTGTATAATGTGTGTTTTGTACTTACTTTTTATATTACTTGGCAACTCGTACACTTGTGGGACTTATTCTCCTAAGTGTCCATTAAATTTCATTATGGGACCTACCAATTACTCTTTTATCTCTTGTTAGGTTGAATAATGTGTGTTTAGGTTTATGGTCTTAAGTTTATTTTTTTTAAAGTCTTTTCGAGTCGTGGGGACACAACTCAGTATTTGGGGTAGGGTACTCGTTGTTCTCATCCACTTTTCTTGAGTTCAATGCTAAAAAAATGAAAAAATTGAAAACTAAAAAAAAGATGAATTAGGGGTTGAAGAGTCTGACTCGTAGAAGAATGTTTAGACGACTCAATGATATAAACTAGGTGTGTTCTTCTAAAACACCCATATTATGATTTGAGTGCTTGTATGAAACGTGTTTGTGTGGATTGAATTATTAATTAATTATAATGCTAGATTGAATAAAATGAGAAGTGAGTAGGCTCTTCTTCCCTAAACTCCATATCATGTCTTTATTTTATTTTCTTTTACACAATTAACTTTGAAATCCATGTGGAGACGATTTATTTACAAAATTTTATTACTTGACGACTCTTACACGTACGTGGTGTATTTCCTTTAGTGTTGATTTTATATCATACTCTGGGAGCTACCATATATCTTATTTTTTCCATAAATTACAACCTTGATTGAGGTTATTCTCAATGATATACGAAACCAAAAACCAATAAGTTAAAATTGTTAATTTAAGAATAAAAGTAAATTATATATTGTAAACATTGATACTCATTGTTAAATAAACATAATTAAAAGGACTAGACCATAAAAAAATTATACATAAAATGAAAGACCTAATTTCCGCCTCATAAATTTACACCAACACATCTTTCTTCCTCAACTCAGTTAAACGCCTCTTTCTCCAGCTGCTTTATCAAGACCTCTATATCTCCTTTATATCCTTCGATCGCATCGCTCCTCAGTTTAGTCAACCCCTCAACTTATATATCAAATATATTTCTTCAACGCCTTGGAATATCTATTGGGATAGGTAAAAAATCATTTTTTAATTATATGTAAAGATAGAAGATTTTTTTACCTTGTCTGACTAGGTAAAGAATTTGTTGTTCAATCATTCTATCTTTGTGCATATTTGTATATTGTTATTTTAGTGAAAAGTTAAAAATGGATTTTTCATTTAGTTGTAAGAAACTTTATTGATTGGTTGAAATATGTGTGTTATGTTTTTCATTTATATAATTATTTGGTGGTTTAAAAAAGATCAATGGTGTAGAGTTTTTTCATATCAGATCGACTAAAAGAGAAAATACCCCATAATGTTCTACATTAATATATAATAATTATACAAGGTTTAAATCCCCTCCATGAACATGGATAACTTAGTTTTGATTTATCTGGGGGTATATGCATAAAGATATGTGCATATGTCCCGTGAGATTAGTCGTAGTGTACCCAACCTGTCCTCGGCCACCCACGTATAAAAACAATATATATGTTTTATAAGTTTCACAAAATGAAGCAGTATTATTTGTAAAGAATTAAATATGAGATATACATATTAATTTCATCTTATATTAAAAAATTTAATATGTTCAAACTATATAGAAACATTTCTTGGATCTATGTTATATACTTTGGTGCCAACTGCTAAATGACTTGTGAAAAAACTATTATAAATCTATCTTATACTTGTATAGATGTTACTTTTAATTTCGTAAAAAATCATTTATAAATAATTAATCTATATCATTTTTATATAGGTTCATGTATCAAGATATAGATACTATATGGAGGAGATTAAAAGATTGATGATCATTATATTTCAAAACAAAAAGAAGAACATATGTTTTTGGGCAAAGATTAAGGTAAGAACTAAAACTGATTATAAATTTTTTACAAACTGCCTTTGCGTGGTTTTATTATATAGCTCCCCCCTTGTTATGCCAATTATCCTAAAGAAGGAAAGTGAATTCACCATTATTCACTACACGAATGATGAATTTATCACTGGTCCTTTTAATTTTCAATTATTTCTTCCACTACCAAGATACAGACTACTTAAATAACAAACTACATATACATTTTCCTTGTATCATGTTTTCATGAACCCACTTATGCCATTTATTTTTTCTCTTAAAAATTTTCTCTTAAAAATATTATAGCCAAAATTGGATACTAAGTCCACCTTCTTTCATTACTTCAATTAACTATTTCCCTTAAAACTTTGTCCATTTGCTGAACAATTTAATTTCATTTCAATTGAAAACTATATAATTTTTTATTAATCATATAGATAACTTGCTTTGGTAACAAATAAAATTCTACAATAGTAGAATTTTTTTCTTAAGGAACATTTTCTGGAGTTGTACATGAACTCACTTTATTTTTATAATAAAATACTACTTTTAGTTAAGGAAAAAATATAATTCTTAAAATGTTATTTATTTGTATTTAAATGAAAAAATATCCTATATAGGAGTTTTACAACATTGCTTAACTATCTAATACTTATTATTTTATGTGCAAAATTATCAAGTAGGTATTATAAGGAAGTTCCACATATGGAAGAGTCCCAACATAGACATCTAGGCCAGGAACTAGGCTTGAGCCTCAGCTTAAAAAAGTTCTGGTTTCAAAACAAAAAGAACACAAGAAAAGGTATTTTATTTTTATATATCTTGTAATTACCAGTTTAAATTAAAATTAGTATATCTTGCATGCTAAATTGATAACAATAATATATTTTTTGTTGGATATGTGTAGACTCAGAAGGTAAGAGCTGAGGATGATTCTCTTCGCGTGGAGAATGAAAGAATTCACTGTAGAATATATAACTGATGTAAGCATTGAAGAACATCTTCTCCATACAATATGATGAACGAAGTTATGAAGACATACAACATGATCTAGAACCACCTTTTAGAAAATCAGAAGAGGGCCAAAGCTACGATATGGATTAATAGAGAACTTAATTAACTTTATAAATAACTCTTAATTAAATTAATGACAAGCTCTATATAATATTACCTTAAAGTTGTTTGTTTTGTAAATGTTTAGTGATAATTCTAGGGGTGAAAATCGCATCCGAAATTTCCGATTTCAAACTTTTATGATCCGAAAATTCTGATTTAGGAACATCTTTTTAAGGTTCCGTAATTCCGAAATTCCAAATTCTGATTTTTCAGAGAAAATCGGATTGGAATTGGAACTACATAAAAATTTCTGAAGTTTCTGGGTTTTCTGATCCGATTTTTAGTCTGATTCGTATTTTCGAATGTAATATATTAATTTAATAAAATAGAATACTATGAAACTAAAAGAACAAAGTAGTTAAAATTAATATCTTTGGATACATTGAATCTAGATAAGACTCATTGAGTCCATTCTTTGTATCTCTTAGTCTATATCCAATGAACTTATAGGAGTCTCTTAGAGTCTATACATTGTATCTCTAAAGAGTCTACCTTCATTGTTTCTGTAAGTGTCTCTTAGAGTATCTCAAATGGCCTATATAAGAGCCTTGCTGTAGAGAACTTTATTCATCAATTCAAATAAGAAAGTATAAGTGACTACTCAAACTAGAAGTAGCCTTATTCATCTCTCTCTTTCATTACTTAAATTTCTACACATATTATTTCCAACAAAGTGGTATCAGAGCCAAGTTGTTCATACAATTTGGGCGTAAGAAAAAACAACAATGGCAAATCAAGCATCAGGAAGTTTACAACCTTCATTTCTTCTCTTTAATGGAGAGAGTTATGATTTTTGGTATGTGAAGATGAGAACAATATTCATCTCATATGACTTATGGGAGTACATTGAAGACGGCTACGATGACCCAGAAGATATCTCAACCTTATCAAATGAGCAAAAGAAACAATTGAAGGAACATCGAATGAAAGATGCAAAGGCACTTAATCTTAATCAACAAGGAGTTAGTGAAGTTATCTTTCCAAGAATTATCAACGCTACAACTGCAAATGAGGCATGGGAAATTCTTGAAAAAGAATACCGAGGTAACGAAAAAACAAAAGCTGTGAGACTT